>CM077675.1:4209248-9009248 GCA_039707655.1 Elymus sibiricus
TGATTTGTAATTTAGCAATTAGTAATTTAGTATGCCTATTCATTTGATTTAATTGCAGATACGAAACTTGCAAATTGAAGGCACATTTGTATCACCAATGCTGATGCATATGCAGATACACTCATATTTGTATCACTACTGATATATTAAAAGCTGGATAGTTTTAAAGTGACAAGATATATTGTCTTGCTGATATATCAGCACACAAAATACAAGAGAAAAGCGGTTGAGACCAAATCACATGACAAATAGAACTGCTGCTGTTGAGACCGAAACACTGTTGGTGATAGTTACACATCATGATGCTGCCCTCTTTCGTTTCTTCCTCCTCTCATCATGGTGAAATGTGTTAACGTGCAAGTCCGACATGTATATGAAGATGAAGTAAATGACAATTGAAAAAGAACTCACGCTCAATTACTAGTGATACAAAAGAAAAACTGAAGCTCATTGCTTGTGTATATGCCCAGATCATAGTGAAAAAAATGAAAAGAAGTAAGCACATAAACTGAAGAGGAATGAAGCAACAACAACAAGAACAGAAAGCTACGACAAGGGGGACCAATCTTAATCTTCGTGGACTCTCATAATACAAAAAACACCTTTGTATCACTAGTGATGATACATATGCAGATCCTATGCTTGAACTTCACCAAGAAAAATAATTTTACTTCATTACAAGCGCATCAGCTGCTAGTACATCTACAATTGCATCAGCAGCCAAGCGTGTCATTCATGCATAAACAATCGTGTCATTTAAAGCCAAGTCACACAAGAAAGCCAAGTCACAGAAGATTTATAGTTTCATTCATGGGCCATATGGCTGATACGGCTATGGTGTAACTACTATTCTGGAGTTTGCCAAGGTCTACATGGCTACAACCACCTCCCTCATGAATTGCTATCAGTAGAGTACTGCTCTGCTTTGATAGTGAAGACTAATATATAGCTGGTTGGGTGTCAAATCTGAATCTCATCTTGCATTTCTCCTCATATATATCCATACACCTTTCCTTCTCCCACCCCACTTATCTAGTACTCCCTCCGACCATATTACTTATCGTTGATTTAGTACAACTTTACGCAACAAGTAATATGGATCGGAGGGACTAGTAACTAACTGTACGACAAAAGAGTATAAGGCGCACTTCCTCTCAAAGAAAACTTACTTAGTACGCATTATTATTACAAGACATTGTTATAAAAAATAACATAATTACAATTTTGATCATGTTTTAGGCTTCTTATCAGAAAATGCAGATTGTGTTCCAAAGCATTACCCAGACCAAAGACTACTAAAGAAATCTTCGACAAAGTCAGTCTGCACTAAACGCAATGTTCCATCTTTATGCATGTCTAGCAAAATTTCTTAAAATTTGTGCTTGTGACGTATGTGTGCTCTACATTCGTAACTTGCAAGTTGCCCCCAAGCTCTATACTGGTGACTACAAATTTCTGAAGAAAAGGTTGGGGTGTCACACAGCCACATGATTTTCGGAGGGGACACTTGTGGTCAGGTCAGGTGTCACCAAAAAGTATACATGCAAGGACCATTTTGTCCCTTGATCTTGCATACAGGCCTGCACATGAATTGAAGATTTTTTTTCAAAAGTACGACCAATTTTGTACTAAATTCGAAAACCATATGCACAAATCCGAAAAAATCAAAAATAGTACCCCGTTGGCCTCTGGTGGGCCGAAGAGAGCCCGTCGGCCACTGGCAGGCCGAAGATGGGCCCGTCGGCCACCCCCAGGCCGAAGAGTGGCCTGTCGGCCTCTTGTTGGCCGAAGAGCTGCCTGTCGGCCTCCAGAAGGCCGATGGGCCCCTGGATAAGGCCGACCACTCATTTCTTTCTCCTCTGACCACTCCTTTCACCCTCCCCCGTCCTCCAGGCTCCCCAGCTCCACCTCCCACTCCCATTGCTCTCTGGTGCTTGCACCCCCACGCCAATCTCGTCGCTCGTCCACCCATTTTCGTATCGAACCCGCGTAAACAATAGATCAGGGCTCTCTCCACAGGCCTACGGTATTTTTTTTGCTTCCAACTCAATCAAATGTCAACTTTCAACTCGGATGTGGATTCAGTTCTTATTGGTCACCGTTTGTTTGCAGGTAAATGGCTTGCCCATTTTGTCGAGCTCCAGGTGGCCCTTGTTCTTCCTTTGATTCTGGTGCGTCTGTATTCACTGTGGTGCTGGATCGTCGATGTTCAAGGCGTGTTGTAAGATTCTATATCTTGTTTATCTGATTATGGCATTTGGTTGATGTTGTTTTGGTTGGAATGTATTCGAATGCCTTTGTTTATATGATTATGATGTTTGCTTCCATTCTTGTTGTAGTATGTTTCGTGCAGTGTTAGATCACATCTTGCTCGGTACATTGAGGAGTGCAGAGCTTTAGCTATTCGGAGGGGTGACACAGATATTGATCTTGCTCTTCACAACAGTGAGGGTAACTTATACCATGTTCTGTTTAGACATGGTCGGGTGAGCAGTAAATTCCATGGTCCTTCCTGGGAGGAACTTGTGAATGATTATGGTCTCCGTCATCGTGACATGATGACTGTTAGGCTTGAGCACTATGGAACTATGATTGGTGTTGATTTTCATCGGGATGGTGTTATGTTGTTCCCTTTACCCTGTGTTGGTAAGTTTTTTTTTGAGTGATTTAAAGTTTTGTTTCGGCTTATACGTTTAGCTGTTCTGCTCAATTTGTGAAATTATTTTTTTGTAGCTCTTGAGCATCTGAGTGAAACTCAGAGGGAACTTGTTGACAGTTGTTTTTATAGTCGTGGTGTCTCCAGTCTGAATTATCACCAAATGTATGTCATGTCGCGACAGCTCTTTGATGACAACTACATATTGTGTACTCCTTTTGTTCATAGGATTGATTCCATGAATGTTAATGGTCAACATATGGTGAGCTTTGTTTTTGGCTACTGTTTATTTATTTGTTCTTTGCTGTACTATACTGTTTTAAATTTTTTAGCTGAACATCATATAACTTGATGTTTTTTGTCAGGTTATTCCGACCATGGTTGTGAGGAGTTTGAAGGATTTTTTATCAATTCCTAGGACTGGTTCTTTAACTCTTGAAATTACTTTGGATTCTGAAGATGATGATATATCTGTGAGCATTCCTTGTTCCTACTTTATTGGCTTGGGTGGTAGAATGGTGTTGAACAAGGAAGGTTTCGGTAATTTTCTTCGGGCATCGTCTATTGAAGTAAACAATTTGGTGCTCATAACCTTCAAAGAGCATGATCAGGAGCTTGCTGTTGTTTTCAGCCCTCTGTCGCAGTGATCGTACTTATAGACTGTGAAGTACAACATGGTGTAGTGTTGGTGTAATTTTTTGTACTGGATTTTTTTCCAACTTTGTACTGAAGCTTTTTTCCACTCAAATGTATCAAAAATTGCGAGGCGGCCTCCGGGGCCTGCCGCCACCGACGGCTTCTCCCTCGGCCGGACGCACAGCTCGCTTTTCCCTTGCTTTTTCCCATGCGCAGACGCTGATTTCGATGCCCACACTGCAGCAAAATGCGCTGATTTCCATGGCAGACTGTAGTGATTGGCAGAATCGCACCGCGCTCATTTGTTATAATGACGGCGCTGATTTTTATGAAAACGGCGCTGATTTTTAGGCAAAGATTCGGCCGAGCGCGCGGGTGTCTGCTTTGTCTGCTTTGTCTGAATCCTGCTGTCTGCTTTGTCTGATTCCTGCTGTCTGCGGTGCGGTGCTGTTGCTGCAGCGGACGTGCGTGTTTTATTTTCTTCTACCGACAACACAGTGCTCCTCGTCTTTATATACGAGATGCCGTTGCCTGCTCTCTCATGCTCTTCTCTTTGCTTCTGCCCACACTGCTTGCTCTTTCTCACTCTCTTCTCCATCGTCCAGCCGCACTTCAAAACACCAACGCGGTAGTCATTATGAGTTTGCCTTGCTCGGATCAAAGCATTAGGCCTACGAAAATGAAGAGTGCGACTTTGCCTCGGGGGGTGGAAGTACTTCGTTGTTGGTGTGGCGATCTCTGCAAGGTGAAGGTGGTGACGGATTTTTCAGATTGGTTGGGCATGAAGTTTTTCATGTGCGCCAATTAAGAGGAAGATCCACCCGTTGCTACTTCGCCGTACATCAGGCCTCCGGTATGTTTCAGTCACCAAGAATAAACACGTTGTTGATATTATTGTTGATTTGATATTTCTATTTCTATTTTTGTTGTAGTCTCCTCCGCCTCTGTGCATGTACTATCGTTGGATTGACACGAAAAAACCGGACTGGGCGGTGACCGAGATTCGTGAAAGAGGTCGTCGTGCATGGGCAAGTTTGGACGCGGAAGAGCGCCGCGCGAAGGCGGCAGCAGAGGAGAAAGCAGAGCAGGAGAGAGAGTGGCAAGAGTACTGTGTGAAGCAGAGGGCTTTTCTTGATGAGATGAAGAAGAAAAACCGAGAAGAGGGACGTCGACTGGCGGAGGTTTACCGACAGCGACAGGAGGCCCGTGAGGCTGAGAGGCAGATAAAGAAAGAAAGGGCTCGTGCAGCCAAGGCAGCAGAAGAAGCTTGTGATGGAAAAGGAAAATATCCCCGTTGGACTCAGTAGATTTATGTTATTGTATCCTAACGTTCGCATTGCAGCAAGTTGTATCTTAAAATTCGCAGCAAGTTGTATCTTAATTTGAACATGTTAATTTTTATGTATCTTGTGGACTCAGTAGATTTAAGTTATTGTATCCTAACGTTCGCATTGCAGCAAGTTGTATCTTAATTTGAACATGTTAATTTTTATGTATCTTATTTTCTCAGTAGATTTATGTTATTGTATCCTAACTTCATCCCAGATATTTGTCGGCGTAGTAGTCCATTCGTCGACGTAAGGGCTAATGTCGCGAAGCCAAGAAGCCTGGGACTTGTTTCCTCCTACTCGACTGTACCTGAGATTGAAATGCACGTTACATGATTAGTTATATTCTGAATGCAGTCATGAGAACTAAAGTAGTATTACTTACTTGTGCACGTGATCTGGTAAGTGTGGAATAATAGGAATGTCAGGCTCTTGGCATAGACCGAACTGTCTCATCACACTATGAAGAGCCATCTCCTCAACCGTCACGTCGAACACCAGCTTGGCCTTGGTCATCCAATAATGCCGATCTCTAGTGCACAATCCAGAAATCCCATCTGCACATCTGGAGGAAATAGCACGATCGGAGTATGGTCGGGGCAATATTTCATCCTATGCCCATAAGCCGCGCAGAGCAAACATTGTCTGGTTGCTCCACCAGCTTCAGATTAGTCCATATCGTTTCTGATGCGCTTTACCTTACGTCTGCCCCTGCTAGTTCGCCGAAGTCCAGGATCCGGGATGTATACTCTCTCACCATCGTTTACCTTGTTGAAATTGCTGACGACTCTAAACCCTGTCATCTCACCTGTCCAGACATTGAGTACTGCCTCTTTTGAATAGTACGGATACACGAAGGAGATAGCGTCCAACTCAATCTGGCCACAGGTAGCCAACACATGTGAGCAAGGCAGGTGCAACAACTGCGGTTTGTTGCATGTACACTCACAAGTTGGATAAAATTCCGTTCCAATTTTAACCTCATGCGTCTTCACTTCATTTGCAGAACCAAAACCATCAGTAGGAAGCTGAACCTCATACCTCCTTTCCTGATTACCTATGAGTGTGACAGTGTGCTTTTTTGCTTTCTTTATCTTCTGAGCCATGTACTCCATGACACGGCTACAATAAGGTGTGTTCTGATTAACTGCAATATGCTTCTTTGCTAACTCGTGCCTTTCTCTGAAATATCTCAAAGTGCCATGGAATACACCCTCCACAATAGCTGTCAGTGGCAATGCTCTATTCCCTCTGAGTACAAAGTTATACACCTCTGCAAGATTGGTTGTCATGTGGCCATACCTAGCTCCATGGGTGTCATGCAGCAAAGACCAATTCCCTGGAGGCTCTTTCTCTATCCACTCAGAAAAATTCTTTATTGCCCTGCCCTTCTTTCTCTTCGTATTAGGAGGGTCAATTGCTGGCAAGTCACAAAGACCTACTGGCTCCTCTAGCTCCGCGATGAGTGCTGTTAATTTAACCTGGTCTTTTTCCATTTTCTTCCTAGCAAGGACCTGCTTCTTAGTAAACTCATCTAATTTTGACCAAATAAATTCGTATCTGCGCTGCTGGTTCTGCTTGCATAACTTTTTGAACAAGTTCATCAACCGTTTGTTCTTGAACTGTGAGAAAAAAATTGCACCCAGATGGCGCATGCACCACCGGCTTTGCAAGTCCTTCCAAGGTGTTGGCTCGTCAGCTGTTGGATTACTTAGTGTCTTCACGGCCTTCAATATACCAGGATGTCTGTCATGAATGACACACACGTTTGGTCGGTCCTTCACGATCGCAATTTTAACTTGTCGGAAGAACCATACCCAGCTCGGAAAGTTCTCACCCTCCACAAATGCCATGGCTAGTGGAATGATTTGGTTGTTCCCGTCCACACCAATAGCAGTCAGGATTTGCCTTTTGTACTGACCAGTCAGGAATGTACCATCCACAAACATCACAGGAGGACAATGCCGGAAAGCTTCGATGCATATAGCGAAAGAGAAGAATACTCATTTCAACACCTTGTGATCTGGTATAATCTCCAACCTCGTGTGTTGTATGTTAACATAAGTGCCGGGATTCCTCTCCTTCAGTATGTCAAGGAGACGGACAACACTATCATATGAGTCGAAGAACGTCCCAAACCTTTCCTCCATAGCCTTTTGCTTAGCCCTCCAAGCCTTCCCATATGGAATGTCATAATTCCATCTGACCTTCACTGCTTTCTGGATATGTTTTGCTTCCATATCTTTCTTCTCAACTATCTCAGTATACATGAGTTGCGCTATGAGAGTTGAAGTCAGGTTTGGATGACGAACCAACAGGTTTTTCCTTACACAATTATGTGGGACCACATTGGTGATAACCCAGTGGATGTTATACTTCGGCACGTGCCCGTGCACCTTTGCAGGACAACCTGTTTCAACACACTTCACGGTATATTTTGTTGGACTCGATATGTGTGTCCGGAAAACCCTCTGCATAGACATAGCCCACTTTATCACCGCATACTTCAATTTTTTCTTTGTGTCAAACATAGCCCCGATCTGGACTTGGTTCACATTATATTGTCATGGAGTCTCATGGCCATCGTTGACATTAATGCCGGCGGATATGTCCTGATTCCATGCAGAAGGAATCGACACCTCCACTTCATCCTCGGAATTTTCAGAATCCAGATCCTCCACAAACCCATCCTCGTCCTCTTCCTCCATCACCCTCTGCATTTCATCGCCTTCCTCATCCCCATCAGCAACACCAGAGCCAGCTAATACTATCGACTGAATACTCTGCCCAGTATCATGACCACTAACATTGTGTGGCACATAATCTGACTCTTTCTCGGCTTGGCTAGCATCCACATCCGGTGGCTGTGACCCGGATACATAAATCTCGTTAGCCAGTTGACTACCCTGGCCTGGTTCATACCCCACGTTGACTTGTACGAAATTCTCCTCCTTCGCCACTGGTTGCACTAGGGCATATGGATGGATTCTTCGGTCTCTGGAACGACTTAACAGGGACAACCAATGCTGGCTCCTATCTATCGGCATCAACTCCCACTTGACATTTTTACAGGATTTGGTCCACAATGCATGAATACTGACGGAACAGACTTCAGGATCCAGCCCAAAACTAGTAGTCAACCAGTGCTTCAACTGCCTAATGTCCAGTCTGTCCGGGTCTGAAAGTGTCATGACGCCTTTTTTAAACTCGCTAAGATCAACCCCCAACTCATTATATCGAACATTACCAGGGCCGAAATAAACAGTCAAATTTACGGATTCAGACATTTTCACCTGTCAGACATTGCCAACTTCTCATTATTCGCAACGAACAAATTTATACTAAAATAAACCTACACTAAAAAGAACCTACACTAAAATAAACCTACACTAAATAAACCTACACTAAAATAAACCTACACTAAATAAACCTACACTAAAAAAACCTACACTAAAATAAACCTACGTACACTAAATAAACGTACACTAAATAAACCTACACTAAAATAAACCTACACTAAAATAAACTTACGTACACTAAATAAACATACAATAAAAATGACTACACTAAGTAAACTAAATAAACTTACACTACAAACACGTACACTAAAATGACTACACTACATAAACTAATTTTACGTACAATAAAGAAATTAACCTAAACTAAAAAAAATCGGTATACCTTCGACGCGTGTGTCCCCTTCTTCTTCCTCTCCACCACACCACCTCCTCACCATCCACACCTCCACCACCCCACCATGGCTCCTCCAAACGAACAAAAAACTACCCCATGGCACAAAATGAGACCGTAGGCCGGTGGAGATGGGTATGATCTATTGTTTTAGCGGATTGAATAGGAAAATGGGTGGAGGATGGAGGAGATCGGAGGGGGGCCAAATTCGGTTGAGAAAACGAGAGAGAGAGGATGAGCCAGCGAGAGGAGGAAGAAGGTCCTGTGCGGTCGGCCTTATCCAGGGGCTCTTCGGCCTCCTGGAGGCCGACGGGCCCTCTTCGGCCACCCGTGGGCCGACAGCAGGCTCTTCGGCCACCCGTGGGCCGACGGGCTCTCTTCGGCCTCCCGACGGCCGACAGGCCCCTCTTCGGCCCACCAGAGGCCGACGGGATGCTATTTTTGATTTTTTTCAATTTCGACATATGCTTTTCGAATTTGGTACAAAATAGGTAGTACTTTTGAAAAAAAATCTGAATTGAATCATCACATACTTTAAGTTTCAGAGAACTAATTAATTAGCAGATGCTTCCTACAACAATGAGAAAACTGCAAATGTTTGGCTCCGGTTTCAAATAACACCCTGCCTCGGTTTCTGATTGTTGTAGGAAACCGAAACCCAATCGGAAACCGAAGCCCAATCGGAGTACAGGGATTTGTCCATGTCATTTTCCATGGCATCGGCCTCTGATACAACACCCTGCCGTTCATACCTCCCAACAGAAAATGAACTTGAGTAGGACTGTAAAACTGTGATGTTCCAGTTTTTGTACTTACTATCCCTCTTCATCCTTGGAACATTTGACAAGAGCAGACCAGGGAGTGCTTCTGCACCAGTTTACTTGTCGTTTTACCTGCAGTCCAGCAAAATAAACGCCACCTAAAATCCATCACTGAATGAAAGGCCTTCGGGCATTTTATTCAACTTGGGGAAGTGTTACATCAAAGAGTACATGCGGTAATAAAAAGGAGAGCATCTCATCTTACCGCTCTTCACAAATCTTAGAATCATAACAGCGCCTAGCTAAAAATGTGCAACTTTATGCATCTCCGGGACAGTGTCTAAAGGATATCTCCGGGATGCCATGAGCAAGATGAAAGCAATCTGCAAGTATAGCTGAATATGGGCTCAGGATTTCAGTCTCCCCGTTGCATGCCTGGACTAGTTCAATACAATATGTCCTTGATTCTCTCCCACATCTAAGGACTAGGCCTACATTTACCACGGAGCTAACAAACTCCATGCGTACTGCAACTAACAGCCCACGTATGATGATCCAATGCTCCTGCTGCCGCCTCACCAACCACGACTACATACAGTAACGAGCATATCTCGTCGAGACTTGGCCAGCACACTGGTCACTGGACGCTCGGACATCCACCACTGCTAATTAACTACGTACAGGACACATGCTAACACATATAAAGACCATAAAACACGTGCAAGTCAAGATTAGTGCTAACACTCTGTTCTCAAGTTTGCTATGTATGTATCAACACCTTGTACTACCCTAGCCCGTTGATGGCTTCTTTAATTTGAAGTCGGGTTGTTATGCCTTTTCTCTTAAAGAAATAATTAAAAGATTTCAGCAATCCACGTGATTGGAAAGGTCTTATTATGACAGATACGAGCTCGATTGAATTAGTGCTAGCTGCCCTAACTTCTATGGAAAACGATTGTAATCAACCGGCTGATTATACGCCACGCCTCAACCACCTTGCGCGAGCTACACGTGTCGTCCCACCGACCGATCTCCCCCGCTATCCACAACCGTTTTTTTTTTCTCTTTTACCTTATCTCCCCCGGAACTTTCTCCTCCATACATTCTTCTTCTTCTCCTACCTACAAGCTAGAGTGCCGATTCCTCCATCTACACGCGCGTCAAGCCGGCACTGCTGTTGGCAAGCGGAGTGCTGCGTAAGGCGAGGGGCACGCTTGATGCTGCAAGGGGCATGCTGGGTGCTAAAGGCAGCCCGCGAGGAGTGCTGCACATCACCACCTCCATCTCTACACCGTGAGTACCCACTTGTTCAAGCCAGAACCCATAATCTAGCCACGCAACACAAGCACATACGTACTGCAAGGCCGGGTGCGTTGACGGGTACTATGAGCACGAGTGGTTTGTGCTTCGATGGAGCTTACGTGCGTGTCCACCAGCGTTGTTATGGAGAATCGCGTGTGGCTGCCGGTGCCGAGCGCTGTCAGCGCGGGTGACTTGTGCTGCAATGGAGCTTCCACGTATGGCCGCTGGGGCCGAGATGGAGCATCACGTTCGGCTGTCGGTGCTGTGACGACATCGTGCTACTACGGTGACCGTGATGGGGCGGCCATGGCATTGCAATTCCGGCGATATTGTGCGGCCAACGGTGCTGTGATGGAGCATCACCGGCTCTCCGACCACCGTCGTGCTGCAAGTTGCAAGGCCAGCGACCGCCGCTGCAGATGTGGCGGAGGATTGATACTGTAGCGTTGTTGCTAGCTGGCCTCGCACGGCTGCTCGTCGGAGATCATGTGGATGCTGCGTTGCAGCATTCTTGGTCGCGGCAAGCTTGCCGGTGCAGCTGTTGCAAGGGGGTGCTACAGACGGTGACCACATTGACGGTCGCGGCAATACTTCAACGACCACGGTCAACGGCCCCGACAATGCTTCAACAACCACGACGATGAGGCATGCCATGGCATCATCGACGACTGTGCCCATGCTACGAGGCGTGCTTTAATGATCGTGACAATGCTTTGACGACCACGACGACGTCGACCGCCGCGGTAATGCACAACAAGGAGGCGTGTCGTGACGGTGTTGACGACCGTGGCCATGCTGCAAGGCGTGCTTCAGTGATCGTGACAATTCTTTGACGACCACGACGACGTCGACGGTCGCGGGAATGCATAACAAGGAGGCGTGTCGTGACGGTGTTGACGACTGTGGCCATGTCGCGAGGCGTACTTCAATGATCATGACAATGCTTGGACGACCACGACCACGTCGACCGCCGCAGTAATGCACAACAAGGAGGTGTGCCGTGACGGCGTCGACGACCGTGGCCATGCTACGAGGCGTGCTTCAGTGATGCTGGCAGTGCTTCGACGACCCAGACGACATCGATGGCCACACAATTCTTCGACAACCATGTCGACGGCGTGCCATGATGGCGTCGACGACCACAGCCATGCAACGAAACGTGCTTTAGTGATAGTGGTGATGCTTCGATGACCACGACGATGTTGATGGGTGCTCTGGCCGGGCACGCCATTGAGGGTGCTCCTGCAATGAGGGTTTAGGGCAGAAAAAGGTAACACGCACGGTTGCAACGCACGTACCAACGGCGGGTGCTTGAAGGACTTCCACAAGGCCATGAAAGAGTGCCACCCGGGCCCCGCAGAGTATAAAGACGACCAACGTAGGGGGTGACGGCGACGCGTCGCCAAGCCAGCTGCCGTCGACGTGGATTGACGAGGGCCTCGACCAGGACGTGAAGCTGTCACCCAACGAGATTTGGCTAGATGAACGTACCATCTTCAGGTGGTGGGCTGGCATGAGCAGAAGCTTGTAAGATATGCTATGCTATGCATGTATGCATGCATGGCCTATAGTCGTACTCGTCTAGATGTATAGGTTAGATCGATCGGGATTATCGTACTTATTAGCGATCAAGTTGGTGTACTTATTTTTGGAATATAATATACACAAGTTATTTCGGTGTTGAATTTTTGTCTCTTTTAATTAATTGCCGAGTTTTTGGGTATGTCCCCGATTCTTATATCATCATCAAACCCTTCCCTATACATATACTACATCGGAAGTGACAACGATGAATCTTAGGGTGTCCGTAGTAGGAAGGAGTATCATAACTAGTATTATGCATGTATAAGATACTAATATGCGTATGATACTACGCATTACAGAGGTAGTATCATACACTAGTATTATATGCCTAATACTAACTTTTTTTGCAACAAAACTTCCGATCTATTTATCTTCAATCATGACAGTACAATGAACACCAAAAATAATAAAAATTACATCCAGATCCGTAGACAACCTAGCGACGATTACAAGCGTTGAAGCGAGCCGAAGGCGTGCCAACGTCATCGCCCCTCCCTCACCGGAGCCGGGCAAAACTTGTAGTAGTAGACAGTCGGAAAATCGTCATGCTAAGGCCCCATAGGACCAGCGCAGAACAGCAACCACCGCCGATAAAGAGTAGCGTAGATCGGAAGGATCCAACCTGAAGAAACATAAACGTAGACGAACTACGACTAGATCCGAGCAAATCCAACAAGGATAGATCCGCCGGAGACACACCTCCACACGTCCACCGATGATGCTAGACACACCACCAGGACGGGGGCTAAGTAGGGAGAATCTTATTCCATCCTCAGGGAGCCGCCACCGCCTCGTCTTCCTGAGCAGGACACAAACTCTAACAAAACTTGAAGGAACATATAAAGACAGAGCCCCCCCCCCCCCTCCCCCGCCAGCAAGGGCCGGGATCCACCGCACCGCCATGGTCCTAAGCTTATCTTGGGGAAGATGCTACTACGTACAGTACATCTTATGATACTACCCACTATGGACAGCCTTATACAAATACTCCTGGATGAGGACAATTAAACGTTGGAGTTTTATTTTGCATGCATGTATGCATGATCTATACTACTCCCTCCGTCCTATAATCTATAGGCGTTGTATTTTGGGATAGGTAAAGTATAGAATTGGATATCATACGCTGAATTTGTTTGGACAATGAGTTTTCTTTCTTTTAACTGTTGAACACTTTTCTTCTTACTAATCTATACCTACCTATACCTACTAATAAAATGAGGAAGATTTCAGAACTGTTACGCAGGTGGGCTTCCACTTGGCTCAGCCCGACGAAGCCGGCCCACCAATCTTGCACATCAGGCTGAGGCAAAAATAATTATTGTTGTAGCGAGTTGAACTCGCCACCTCGAGTTTAACTATAACTACCTAAGGTGGACGCCAACTGAGCTAGCTCACCTTGCAATGGAGAAAGTGGATGGGTCAGGTCTTCTCCAACACCGAACCCCAAACCGGACACCATATCCAACCGCGGACATGTGGGGACCAGTCCACTGGAAGTGATGCGGGAGTCGGACATCCAAAGATGTCCCCAAAATGTCCGCCCAGCTCTGCCTAGCTCTGGTCAATTTAAAATTCAAATGCACCCAATCACATAGCGTGCACCAGATCACATAGTGCCCAATCACAACCAAATAGAAACAAGTATGCATAGTTTTTACATGCCCGATCACAAGGAGAAGTGGTGATGCAACACGCAAGAACACCTCTCGCTAGGGTTAGGAGAGGAAACATTTCAACGCTTTTTTCTTGGTGGAAGGTGCAGGCTTTCTCTCTTACTTGGAAAAAAGTTCACTTCTCCTCCAAAATTAAAAACTAGCTAAATAAATACTTGGCATGAAGATCTCGTGTGATAGATCAAAGAAGATGCTTTGGCTCTCACAGAAAAGATACATTGAGAAGATACTTGAAAGGCTCAATATGAAAGACGCAAAGTCTGTTACCTCTCCACTTGCAGAGCATCACAAAACTGAGTTCAGAGAGAAAGAAGAAATGAGTAAAGTACCATACCAATATGCCGTGTGTAGTTTGATGTATGCCATGGTGTGCACTAGGCCTGATATTGCCTATGTAGTTGGAGTGGTTAGCCAGTTCATGACAAATCCAGGTGAAGCTCGCTGGAATGTAGTGAAGTGAATCCTCAGGTATCTCAAAGGTACTTCTAGATCATGCTTATGCTTTTAAAGTGGTGGTCGTGTATTGCAAGCATATACGTATGCAGATTATGCTGGTGATGAAGATTTTAGGAAGTCTACTTCTGGATACCTAATGATTTCTGCAGGGGGAGCAGTGTCATAGAAATCAAGGTTGAAGAAATGTGTTTCATTGTCAACCATAGATGTTGAGTACATCGCAACGGTTGATGCTTGCAAGGAAGTGTTGTGGATGAAGAACTTCTTACTAGACTTGGGCATGAAATAAGAGAAATACAATCTGTTTTGCGATAGACAGAGCGCTATCTATCTTGCCAAGAATTCAAGCTTGCACTCTCGAACCAAGCACATTGATGCGAGGTATCACTAGATTCAAGACGTTGTGAATTCCAAGATGGTATTGATGGGGAACGTTGGATGGAAAACTAAAAATTTTCCTACGGATTCACCCTAGATCTAATCTAGGAGATGCATAGCAATGAGAGGAAGAGTGTCTACATACCCTTGTAGAACGAAGGCGAGAGCGTTCACAACTAGGTTGATGTAGTCAAACTACTTTGGCGATCCAATCCGATCCAGCACAGGACGAACGACACCTCCGAGATGTGCACACGTACGGCTCAGTGACGTCTCCTCCTTCTCGATCCAGCAAGCGAGGGGGAGAGGTAGATGGGATCTAGGCTAGCTACACGATGGCATGGTGGTGGTGGTGGTGGAGGAGGAGGAGTTTCTGCAGTGCTTCGCCAAGCGCTACGGAGGAGGAAGTTGAGGGACAGAGGGACGGCAGTCGCCAGGTGATAGGGATAGGCCTCCTTCCCTGCGCCTGCCCTCTATATATAGGGGGTGTGGGGAGGGCAGGCCAGCCCTAGCCCCTCCTCCAAGGAGAAGGGGCAGCGGCCTAGGCGAAGCCTTGCCCTCCAAGGCAAGGGGGCGCCTCCCACCCTTAGGGTTCCCCCTTCTAGTCGCATGGGCCTTGAGGGGCTGGTGCGCCTGGCCCATGTGGGCCAGGGCGCTCCCCCCCCCCCCCTTCAGCCCATGCATGCCTCCGGGATACATGGGACCCACTGATTGTCCCCCGGAACCCTTCCGGACCCCCGGCACAATTGTCGGAGCTGAATCATGTAGATCCTCGGTAATGTGTCCTAGCGGGATGACTTAGCATGATGCATGGTAGCAAAGACGAGGGTTTTTGGCTCTCCGAGGGAGATAATTGCTTATTCTTGCAGGAGTTTTTGGGATTCCCCCTAGAGTACACTAGTGCAGAAAAGCCTAGTGATACGTCTCCAACGTATCTATAATTTATGAAGTATTTATCGTTGGGGAACGTTGCATGGAAAACAAAAAAAATTCTACGCACACGCAAGATCTATCCATGGAGATGCATAGCTACGAGAGGGGGAGAGCATCTACATACCCTTGTAGATCGCTAAGCGGAAGCGTTTATCAACGCGGTTGATGTAGTCGTACACCTTCACGATCCATTCCGATCAAGTACCGAACGTACAACACCTCCGCGTTCAGCACACGTTCAGCTCGATGACGTCCTCGCCTTCTTGATCCAGCAAGATGGGCGAAGTAGTAGATGAGTTCCGGCAGCACGACGGCGTGGTGACGGTGGTGGTGAAACTAATTCCGCAGGGCTTCGCCAAGCACAACGGATTTAGAGCGGAGGAGGAACTAGAAGGTTAGCCTAGCTCTAATTAGTCAACTAGGACCAACTAGAACTAGAAGGACTAGAGGAGGCTCCAAAACTTGTGTTCTAGGGGCTAGCCCTGCTCCTCTATTTATATGTTGAGCCCTGGGGTCGTAACTTGGAGAGGAGGCCTCCCCAAAGTCGGTTTGGAACCCAAAGATGAGTCCGTCTCGGACTCCGGGGCTAAACGCCATGGTTCCTGGCGTTTACGTAGACGCCACGGACACTGGCGTCTATCCCAGGGGTAGATGCCATGAACCCTGGCATCTAGCCCCTGCCTTCCATACAACTCCTTTGTGCACCGACCTAAAGCCTCGTGGGCTTTACCCCTTGGCTCAACCATATCATCCTATATATCAATCTTTACCTCCGGACCATTCCGGAGCTCCTCGTCATGTCTGTGATCTCATCCGGGACTCCGAACAACATTCGGTCACCAACATACATAACTCATAGAATACTATATCGTCAACGAACGTTAAGCGTGCAGACCCTACGGGTTCGAGAATGATGTAGACATGACCGAGACGCTTCTCCGGTCAATAACCAATAGCGGGACCTAGATACCCATATTGGTTCCTACATATTCTACGAATATCTTTATCGGTCGAACATTTATGATAACATACGTAGTTCCCTTTGTCTGTCCGTATGTTACTTGCCCGAGATTCGATCGTCGGTATCTCCATACCTAGTTCAATATCGTTACCGGCAAGTCTCTTTACTCGTTCCGTAATACATCATCTTTGCAACTAACTCCTTAGTTACTTTGCTTGCAAGCTTCTTGTGATGCTGTATTACCGAGAGGGCCCAGAGATACCTCTCCGTCATACGGAGTGACAAATCCCAATCTTGATCTATGCCAACTCAACAGACACCTTCGGGGATACCTGTAGAGTGCCTTTATGATCACCCAGTTACGTTGTGACATTTGATACACACAAGGCTTCCCTCCGGAGTCCAGGAGTTTCATGATCTCATGGTCGAAGAAACATGTATTTGACATTAAGAAAGCAGTAGCAATAAACTGAACGATCATATGCTATTCTAACGGATGGGTCTTGTCCATCACATCATTCTCCTAATGATGCGATCCCGTTATCAAATGACAACTCATGTCTATGGTTATGAAACCTTAACCATCTTTGATCAACGAGCTAGTCTAGTAGAGGCTTACTGGGGACACAGTATTTGTTTATGTATCCACACATGAATTTAAGTTTCCGGTCAATATAATTTTAGCATGAATAATAAACCTTTATCATGAACAAGGAAATATGATAATAACCAATTTATTATTGCCTCTAGGGCATATTTCCAACATTTATGCCATGTTTACTATAGTTTTGCATGATTTTGGTGCACTTTTGTATGGCATTTACATGATTTTTCTAGACTAACCTATTGACCAAGTGCCCAGTGCCAGTTGCTGTTTTCTGCTTGTTTTTGGTTTTCTAGAAAATCCATATCAAATGAAGTCCAAATGCAACGAAACTTTTTGACGATTTTTTCTGGAGGAAAATGAACCCACGAAGCTTCGGGGGGAGGCCAGAGGAGCCACAAGGGCCCCACACAACACTTGGGCGCGCCACCCCCCTGGCGTGTCCTGGTGTCGTGTGGGCCCCCTGAGGCCCCCCTTCGCGTGATTCCAACGCTGAAAAATCCTATATATTCCAAACCCCCCGAAAGTTAACCTAGAACATGGACTCCGCCGCCGCAAGCCTCTGTATTGAAGAAAACCAATCTGGAGTTCCGTTCCGGCACCCTGTCGGAGGGGGGATCATCACCGGAGGCCATCTTCATCATCCCAGTGGTCTCCATGACGAGGAGGGAGTTGTTCACCCTCGAGGCTAGGGGTATGTACTAGTAGTTATGTGTTTGATCTCTCTCTCTCTCTCTCGTGATCTTGAGATGTCACGATCTTGATGTATCGCGGGCTTTGTTAATATAGTTGGATCCTATTGTGTTTCTCCCCTCTCCATCCTTGTTGTGATGAATCGAATCTTTTCACTTTGAAGTTTTGTTCTTGTCGGATTGAATATTCAGATTTGGGAACACTTGATGTATGTCTTGCGTATGAATACTCGTGGTGACAATGGGGTATCATATTGATCCACTTGATGTATGTTTTGGCACTCAAGTCGCAGATTCCCGAGGTGACATTGGGGTAATCTATGCATAGGGGTTGATGCACGTTTTCATTATCTTTTCTCCGATAGAAACTTTGGGGTCCCCTTGTAGTTCTTTGTGTGGATTGAATATTATGATTATGAAGTTGTTTGATGCATATCGTATAATTAACTCATGGATACTTCTGGTGACATTGGAGTATCTAGGTGACATTCTAGTTGGTTGATGTGTGTCATATGGTGTTATTTTAGTACGAACTCCAGGGCTGTTTGTGACACTTATAGGAATAGCCCATTAGATCGATCAGAAAGAATAACTTTGAGGTGGTTTCGTACCCTACAAACAATTTCTATCTTATGTTCTCCGCTAATAGGAACTTGGGAGTGATTCTTTGTCGCACATTGAGGGATAATTATATGATCCAATTATGTTAGCACTGTTGAGATATTGCACTAGTGAAAGTAGGAACCCTAGGCCTCATTTTCAGGCATTAAAATACCGTTTGTGCTCACTTTTACTACTAGTTACCTTGCTGTTTTTTTATTGTTCGCACTACAAAAACTTATATTTACTATCCATACTACACTTTTATCACCATCTCTTCGCCGAACTAGTGCACCTATACAATTTACCATTGTATTGGGTGTGTTAGGGACACAAGAGACTCTTTGTTATTTGGTTGCAGGGTTGCTTGAGAGAGACTATCTTCATCCTACACCTCCCATGGATTGATAAACCTTAGGTCATCCACTTGAGGGAAAATTGCTGCTGTCCTACAAAACTCTGCGCTTGGAGGCCCAACACAAGTCTACAAGAACAAGTTGTGTAGTAGACATCAAGCTCTTTTCTGGCGCCGTTGCCGGGGAGGTGAGTGCTTGAAGGTATATCTTTAGATCTTGCAATCGAATCTTTTAGTTTCTTGTTTATCACTAGTTTGCTTTTATAAAAGAAAACTAAAAAAATGGAATTGAAGTTGCATGAAATGCTTTACCTTTATGATATCTTTCTTGAAAATAAGGATTCTGAAAATTGTGCTCAATGAATAGAAGAAGAATTTAATAAAATGTTTGGTATAAATGATGAGCATGATTGCAATGTTGATAGTATGAATTCTATGAATATCCATGATGCTAATGATATGCAAAGCCACACACTTGGGGATGCTATGTTTGATGAAGATGAAATTTTTAGTCCCCCAAGATTTGATGTGGAGATTTGTTATAATGATTGCATGCCTCCTATTTATGATGATTATATTGATGAAAGTGGGTTTGGAAGAGTGTCAACTTTAGGCACTAATGATCCCACTATTTTGGAGGGTGTTGAATCTTATGAAAATAATTATGAAAGTGGATTTGGAGAGGTCATGACTTTATTTAATGATGAATCCACTATTTTGGAAGAGGTTTCAATTAACTATGATAAAAAAAAGTTGCTATCTATGATGATTATTGTGATGACATGTATGCTATAAAGAGTAATGATAACCATGAAACTTGTCATCATGATTTTAATGCTCAATTTGATTATGTCAATCAAGTATCTCATGATAGTTATTTTATTGAGTTTGCTCCCACCACTATTCATGAGAAGAAATTTTCTTGTGTGGAGAGTAATAAATTTTCTATGTTTGTGGATCATGAAAAGAATGCTTTATGTGATAGCTATATTTTTGAATTCATTCATGATGCTACTGAAAATCATTATGAGAGAGGATCATATGCTTTTACATATTGCAATAATATCAAGTTCCCTCTCTATATGTTGAAAGTATTGAAGGTATGCTTGTTTTGCCTTCCTATGCTAGTTGATTCTTGCTCCAATAAATTATTTGTTCACAAAATCCCTATGCATAGGAAGTGGGTTAGACTTAAATGTGCTAGTCATATGTTTAATGATGCTCCCGTTATGTTTCAATTCTTATCTTTTATGTGAGCATCATTGAAATCATCATGCCTAGCTTAAAAGGCATTAAAGAAAAGCGCTTGTTGGGACACAACCCAACACTTAAACCTTCTGTTTTTGTGTGTTCACATGATTAAGCTACTGTAGTAATCATGTTTTTATGTTTCTTTCAATAATGTACCAAGTGAAGCCATTGGGATAGTGTGGATGATAGTTGACTTGATTCTGTGCCGAAAACAGAAACTTTTGCGCCCAGTGCAGAAATTCTTAAAAATCATCAGAGCGTCAAAAGCTTCTGAATGTTTTACACATTATTGATATACAAATTCCCCACGTTTTCCTAATTTTTCAGAATTTTTGGAGTTGCAGAAGTATGGTGGTTGTTCAGATCATTACAGACTTTTCTGTTTTTGACAGAATCTGGCTTGTTTGCATAGTTTGCTTGTTTTAGTATTTCCATAGCTTATATTAAGTGATATAAATTGTGAAAATGATAGAGTACAGTAGTATTTATGTGAGAACAATTTTGGATCTTGTCTTGACAGCAACAAAGTGAATGATTTGCTCTTTATCATACTAACCTATCTCACGAAGTTCCGTTAAGTTTTGTGTGATTGAAGTTTTCATGTTTTGGGTGAGATAATGATATGAGGATAATAAGGAGTGGCAATACCCTAATCTTGGGGATGCCCAAGGAACCCCAAGGTAATATTCAAGGAAGACCCAAGCAACTAAGCTTGGGGATGCCCCGGAAGGCATCCCCTCTTTCGTCTTCAACATTATCGGTAACCTCACTTGGGACTATATTTTTATTCGTCACATGATATGTGTTTGCTTGGGGCATCATTTTATTTGAGTTGGATTTTCTTGCTGTTATTTATAATAATGTTCTGTATCCTTTATTTCAATATAAGTGTCAAGTATAGCCTTTACCATGCTCAATTTGCAAGTGAATGAGTTGCTGTTTCAAAACAGAAAGTTTGCTGTTATTGCAAAAATTCCCTAGAAAATTCAGAATGTGATAAAATCTTGAAATTCTGACACAGTATGATATTATAAATTCTCTACAGTGTGGTAAATGTTCAGAATTTTTGGAGTTAATTAAGTATGGATCTTGCTGCATTCTTTACAGTCTGTTCTGTTTAGACAGATTGCTATTATGTTTGCATTGTTTGCATATATTGGCTTGTTTAATGACTCTATTTGGGGATAGGAGTATTAAATATGCAGAGGCATTTAGTATTCAATGTTAAATTATAATTTCAGTGATTTGTTACAGTAGAAAATGATATGGTTTTGCATTCTTCTATACTAACTTATCTCACGAGTTCTTGTTGAGTTTTATGTGGATGAAGTTTTTAAGATTTAGAAAAACCGTGATATGAGAGGAATTAAGGAGACACAAGAGCTCAAGCTTGGGGATGCCCAAGGCATCCCAAGTTCATATTCCAAGAAGTCTCAAGCAACTAAGCTTTGGGATGACCCGGTAGGGCATCCCACCTTTCTTCTTCAACAACTATCGGTCAGTTTTCGTTGAGCCTAAGTTTTTGCTTCTTCACATGAGATGTGCTATTCTTGGTGTGTCATTTTTTTTTCATTTTGTTTGCTGTTTCAATAAAATCATCAAGATCTGAAATCTTTATTTAGAGAGAGTCCTCACATAGCTACTTAATTGTTTGACGACTCATTGATCTTCACTTATATCTTTTGGAGTAGTTTGTCATTTGCTCTAGTACTTCACTTATATCTTTTTGAGCACAGTGGTGATTATATTTTGAAGAAATACATACACTCTCATGCTTCACTTATATTATTTTGAGAGTTGACAATAGTAATGGTAATTTGCACAAGACATGAATTTGATCCCAAAGTGATGAATATTCAAGAGGGATATAATAAAAACTTTCATACAGATCATTGGATATGATAAGTTTGATTCCTTGCAATAGTTTTGCGATATGGACATGATAATATGTCAGTCATGTTAGTGAGTAATTATGGTTTAGTAAAAATATTGGTGTTATGGTTTGTGATTCCCTATGCATGCACGTAAAGTCAATAGTTATGCAACGAAATTATATCCTACTTATGGTGCATTATTCAGTGTTAGTTATGTTCAATGCATGTTTATGACCGTTTTCGTTTTTTTGGTTGGTTGCTTCTCAATCTATTTGCTAGCCTCCACTTGTACTAAGAAAAAATACTGCTTGTGCATCCAAACTCCTTAAACCCAAGTTGTGCCATATGAGTCCACTATACCTACATATATGCAGTATTTAAAGGCCGTTCCAAGCAAATTTGCGTGTGCCCTCTCTAAATTTTCAAAATAATTTTTCCGTTTTGTGTGCCCTTACCGCTCATGAAGCGGCAGGGGGTGGCCGGTATTTTCCATGCTAGATGTGTTATTCTCATGATGGGTGTTTATTCACTTGTCATTGCACGAGAGAGTGGCTGGTAATAGGGATGCCCAGTCCCGAATTGCAATGAATCATAATATCTTTAGAAAAAAAATCCTTGGAAAGTGATGGTATGGAGTGCACCCGTGGATACGGCTAGCCATGGATTGTGGAAGTAATGGTGGAAAGGAAAAGAGAAAAAATATTTTCTGTTTGGGAATCGCCTATGATGTATCTAGCATGGAAAGTATTGGGAATCTTCGGTCGTTTTCGTTGACAGGAAAATCAGGCCTCTGAAAACAATTTTTCTCTCTAATTTAAACCTTGAGCTCTGGCACATAAGCAACTCCATACTTCCCTCAGCGAAGGGCCTATCTATTTACTTTTCTGCAAATTTTGTTTTTTGAGTCTCCATCTTCTCTTATAAAGCACCAACTAGAGAGCACTATTGTCATACTTGTGCATTGGATGTAGCTAATATGTGAGTGTGTTTCATGAATGGATCAATGATTAAGCATAATGGGCTAGGGATAACTTTATTTAGCATTGATATTTTGAAAGACATAGTTGCTTGTTAGTATGCTTGAGTATTTATATCTTCATGTCAAACTATAGACTATTTCTTTGAATCATTCAAATGTCCATGCTACAAAAGAAAGATTGTATGATGATTATGATAGGTAGCATTCCACATCAAAAAAAATGTTTTTAATTGCTACTTGGTCATGATGAGCTTTTTGAGAAAAAGTTGTTGTTATGATGCTAGTAAAAGTTATTGAAATTATGATTGATGAAACTTATGCACTATGCTAGCATTCACACATCATAAATTATTTCTTTTATCATTTACCTACTCGAGGACGAGCAGGAATTAAGCTTGGGGACGGTGATACGTCTCCAACGTATCTATAATTTATGAAGTATTCATGCCATGTTTACTATAGTTTTGCATAATTTTGGTGCACTTTTGTATGGCATTTACATGATTTTTCTGGACTAACCTATTGACCTAGTGCCTAGTGCCAGTTGCGGTTTTCTGCTTGTTTTTTGTTTTCCAGAAAATCCATATCAAATGAAGTCCAAATGCAACGAAACTTTTTGACGATTTTTTCGGGAGGAAAATAAACCCATGAAGCTTCGGGAGGAGGCTAGAGGAGCCACAGGGGCCCCACACAGCACTTGGGTGCGCCACCCTGATAACCCACAAGTATAGGGGATCGCAACAGTTTTCGAGGGTAGAGTATTCAACCCAAATTTATTGATTCGACACAAGGGGAGCCAAAGAATATTTGAAAGTATTAGCAATTGAGTTGTCAATTCAACCACACCTGGAGACTAAATATCTGTAGCAAAGTGATTAGTAGCAAGATAGTTCGATAGTTTGATAGCAAGTAACAAAAGTAGTAATAGTAATAGTAATAGTAACAGTAGCAAAAGTGACAGTAGCAGCAACAGTAGTAACTTAGCAAGTATCAATATGTGGAAACTCGTAGGCACTGGATCGGTGATGATGGATGTGTTGGATGATATCGATCATATATCAGTCATAACCCAGGGCGACACAGAACTAGCTCCAGTTCATCAATACAATGTAGGCATGCATTCCATAAATAGTCATACGTGCTTATGGAAAAGAACTTGCATAACATCTTTTGTCCTACCCTCCTGTGGTAGCGGGGTCCATAAGGAAACTAAGGGATATTAAGGCCTCCTTTTAATAGAGAACCGGAACAAAGCATTAACACATAGTGAATACATGAACTCCTCAAACTATGGTAATCACCGGAAAGAATGCCAGTTATTGTCACCCCGGGGGATGCGGATCATAACACATAGCAAATGCATACAACTTGCAAGATCGGATCAAGAACACAAATATATTCATGAAAACATAAACGGTTCAGATCTGAAATCATGGCACTCGGGCCCTAGTGACATGCATTAAGCATATCAAAGTCATAGCAACATCAATCTCAGAACATAGTGGATACTAGGGATCAAGCCCTAACAAAACTAACTAGATTACATGACCGATATCATCCAACCCATCACCGACCAGCGAGCCTACGAAGGAATTACTCACTCCCGGTGAGGAGCATAATGGAATTGGCAATGGAGAGAGGTTGGTGATGACGAAGATTGAAGATTCCCCCTCTCCGGAGCCCTGAACGGGCTCCAGATCTGGCCTCCCGATGAAGAACAGGAGGTGGCGGCGGCTCTGTCTCGTGAAACACGATAAAACTTTCTCTCTTATTTTTTTCTCCGCAAAAGTGAATTTATAGGCTTGGAGATAGGGTCAGGGGGCCACCAGGGCCCCACATAGCACCAGGGCGCGCCCGGGGGGGGGGGGGGGCGCCCAGGTACCATGTGGCCACCTGGGACCCCCTATGCAGTGGGTCTTGGCTCCAAAAATCCTCATATATTCCATAAAAATTCCTCAAAAAGTTTCGTCCCATTCTGAGAACTTTTATTTCTGCACAAAAACAACACCATGGCAATTCTGCTAAAAACAGCGTCAGTCTGGGTTAGTTCCATTCAAATCATGCAAATTAGAGTCCAAAACAAGAGCAAAAGTGTTTCAAAAACTAGATACGACGGAGACGTATCACACCCACTCTGGCGCACCCTGGTGCCGTGTGGGCCCCCTGAGGCCCCCCTTCACGTGATTCCAACGCTGAAAAATCCTATCTATTCGAAAAAACCCGAAAGTTAACCTAGAACTTGGACTCCGCCGCCGCAAGCCTCTGTATCGAAGAAAACCAATCTGGAGTTCCGTTCCGGCACCCTGCCGGAGGGGGGATCATCACCGGAGCCATCTTCATCATCCCAGTGATCTCCATGACGAGGAGGGAGTAGTTCACCCTCGAAGCTAGGGGTATGTAATAGTAGCTATTTGTTTGATCTCTGTCTCTCTCTCTCGTGATCTTGAGATGTCACAATCGTGATGTATCGCGGGCTTTGTTAATATAGTTGGATCATATTGTGTTTCTCCCCTCTCCAGCCTTGTTGTGATGAATCGAATCTTTTCCCTTTGAAGTTTTGTTCTTGTCGGATAGAATATTCAGATTTGGGAACACTTGATGTATGTCTTGCGTATGAATACTCGTGGTTACAATGGGGTATCATATTGATCCACTTGATGTATTTTTTGCCACTCAAGTCGCGGATTCCCGAGGTGACATTGGAGTAATCTATGCATAGGGGTTGATCCACGTTTTCATTATCTTTTCTCCGATAGAAACTTTGGGGTCCCCTTGTAGTTCTTTATGTGGATTGAATATTATGATTATGAAGTTGTTTGATGCATATCGTATAATTAAATCATGGATACTTGTGGTGACATTGGAGTATTTAGGTGACATTAGAGTTGGTTGATGTGTGTCATATGGTGTTATTTTAGTACGAACTCTTGGGTTGTTTGTGACACTTATAGGAATGGCCCATTAGATCGATCAGAAAGAATAACTTTGAGGTGGTTTCGTACCCTACAAACAATTTCTATCTTATGTTCTCCGCTAATAGGAACTTGGGAGTGATTCTTTGTCGCATATTGAGGGATAATTATATGATCCAATTATGTTAGCACTGTTGAGAGATTGCACTAGTGAAAGTATGAACCCTAGGCCTCATTTTCAAGCATTAAAATACCGTTTGTGCTCACTTTGACTACTAGTTACCTTGTTGTTTTTTATTGTTCGCACTACAAAAACTTATATTAACTATCCATACTACACTTTTATCACCATGTCTTCGCCGAACTAGTGCACCTATACAATTTACCATTGTGTTGGGTGTGTTGGGGACACAAGAGACTCTTTGTGATTTGGTTGCAGGGTTGCTTGAGAGAAACTATCTTCATCCTACGCCTCCCATAGATTGATGAACCTTAGGTCATCCACTTGAGGTAAAATTACCGCTGTCCTACAAAACTATGCGCTTGAAGGCCCAACACGAGTCTACAAGAATAAGTTGTGTAGTAGACATCACCTAGCTATGGCGTGGAAAAATGAGCCTTGATGGGCCGACGCCACCAATATGGCGTCATTGTTAAAAAAATTGTGGTGACGTTTGAGTCCACGTCAGCATCATTTTAGATATTGATGGTATATGCCACATGGCCAACGCCACCACTAATATTCATCAATACTGACATGCCATGTTGGCGCCACGCCAGCAATTTGATTTTCAGATTTGAAATAAAAGTTGTACAACTGCACTATCCCAACCAAAATGACAACATAATCAAGTTACTAACTGTAATTAAATCAAGTTTTGTAATTACTAAATAGAGGCAAATAACAACAATTAAGTTCAACATTGTAGTGATTAACATAGTTCGACAAAGCACTAAAAATAGGTAAGTAAGTAATACACAAGTAACCCCAGCTCATCCTACTAAAGCATTTTCTGGATCTGTCCAAGAAGAACCCGCCAACTAAGGAGAGCGAGGGCCCGCCACGTAAGGAGAGGTTCAACTAGGTGACATTGACTCCACCCAGCATTATTGCCGACGACGCTTCCTCCTCCACTCTGGGGTATAGCCCCACCTCCTCCGATTCCACGATCACTGGCTTCATTGACTACCACTCGGAGTAGAGCTTCATTCTTGTAGTAGTCTGTTTGATAGCGTGTCGCCAATGTTGTGAAGTACCTATGTAGATGATGATGTGGACTCGGATGACAACATCTGATGTTTTTGGTATATAATCATGAAGCCTTATATTGCTTATGTCTCCATGCATGTGTTTTTCTAATGCTTTGTTATCTGTTAAAATCTTGTTATTCTCCCTTCTGTAGATGAGGTGGTATGTCGTGTACTCAGGTAGACATCTAGGAGTTTATGATTCATGGAAAGCATGTCATGAACAAGTCAATCGTTACAAAGACAATTGCTACAAAGGGTATGCTACTAGAGATGAGGCAGAGCATGCTTACTCCACGCATTTGCTCCAAGTCAAGAGAGATCACATTAGCTGGAGGTGGATGAAGAACTTCTTTGTCCTAATTGTGATCTTTCTTAGTGTGATGCTTGTGTGGTCCATGTAACATAAATGAGTCACTTTGAGGTTTTAGTGACTTGAGACTTGTTATGATGCTTTAATTAGTTTGATGCAGAACTTGAGACTAGTTATGATTCTTGTGCTTTGTCTATGATGTTTTTTTTTGAACGGTCACCGGAGGGGAGGGAATCCCCACCTGAATATATTGCTCAAAAAGCTGGCAAAGCCAAGAGTCACCCCTTAAGCTTTGGCTGATTCAGTTTATAAGGGAAACTGGATCGAAAACCTAAACAAGTTGACCCCGTTTATGAGGAAAACCGGACCGAAAACCATACAAGTAAGAAGATTACAAGAGATGAGAAAAAAAGGACGCCCAGGACAAGGCCCGACCTAGTTATCAGATCGAAGGACGAACACCAGAGGAGGCACAAGTAGAAGTGGGGTGTCGTCGAAGGATCACAATACCAAGACTAAGCAAGCAACCTAACGCACCGCACCGGCGTGCATACCAAACCTCACGACACAACTTAGGAGCAACCACAACCAACGAGTGACAACACGAACCTTGACTGGGAGCTCCGCCATGAGAATTCGAAACGATTAGCATGTTGGGGAGGCATCTTGCGTCGTCGAAGAGCAAAGATGAACCAGAACAACACTAAGAGCACTAAGCTCACCGCAACACCAACACCAAGAGCTTTGTCTATGATGTGGTACTATCTACGGACACATTTTGCTGTCTGCATGTCTTTTGTTGCATTTATAGGAGACACGGTCCCATGAGAATTCTGTTTCGTATGAGACACGGAGATGCATCCACTAGTAGAAAAAGGCCCATTTGTCCCGGTTCCAGAGGCCCATTTGTCCCGGTTCTGGAACCGGGACTAAAGGGTCGGGACTAAAGCCCAAAACCTTTAGTCCCGGTTTGCTTACGAACCGGGACCAAAGGCCCTTCACGTGGCCGTTGCGGGGAGCCCAGGCAGGAGGACCTTTAGTCCCGGTTGGTAACACCAACCGGGACCAAAAGGCATCCACGCGTCAGCATCTGGCAGGAGCTGGGGTTTTTGTTTTTTTTAAAGGGGGGGGGGGGGTTTAGGGGGTTTTGTATGGTTAATTTAGGGGTTTCATATTGTGTTAGGTAGCTAATAGAGAGAAGTGTCCTCTCTTTCTCCGTGCTTGGTCGACGCTAGCTACTATAGAGAGAACTCGACACGCTAGCTAGTAAGCAAATGAAGGAACCATTAAGTACATAAGATCGTCATGAACATATACAGAGAGAAGTGATCGACCTCACTTTCTCCGAGAGATTGGTCGAACAACAAGTTTTCGTATATCTATCCGACGCTACTACATATATACAATATAACATCTTTTACAATCCCTAACATCATGTACCTAAGATCCAATCACAAATTCGCATGGTATTCTCCGTCTTTAGGTATGACGTGGTCAAGAAAGAATCCCGCCAATTCCTCTTGAATTGCTCGTATGCGATCATGTGGTAGGAGTTCATCCCGCATCTGACAGATCTAATTTAAAGAAGGGGGTCAATACATGCATATATATGAATAAAACTCAACACAATTGATGGTAATATATAAAATAAAATTGTGAATATTATTTACGTACTTCAAATTGTTTGTCAGAGAAGCCCTGCTCAGAGGTCGAGTGGCGAATGAACTCGCATACGTAGTATGCACATAAAGAAGTCCCTTCTTTCTGGTACAAGCACTTTACGAGAATAGAGTTCAATCAAACTGATAAGCAAGCATGGTAATGATATATTGATGAAAATTTGAATCAATTAGAGATGCGCGGAACTAGCTAGTACTACTTACTTTGGGGTGCGTAAATCGCAACTCTTTGTTTAGACCGGGAACCTTTCGGGTGAACTTCTTCCAAACCCTGCCAGGCAAAGAAAATGATTACTTGATATCAGGAAATTAACGAAAGTTGCATGCCGATATGGTCCCGGTATTGACTGAACTTACTTCTTGAGCATTGCAGTCATGTCCGCATAATTCTCGGGATCTTTACGTCTCGAGTCTAAGACAGTTACTAATGCCCCGTCAAGATTAATGGATAGCAGAATAAAGTGGTAACTGCGCACGCATATATAACTCATCAATTACATTACTTAACCTCGAGTAAGCGAAACCGAGTATACAGAGAAGACAGCAACACTCACTTGAAGTTGTAAGGAAAGAGTATTTCCCTTTTGTTTTGATGTATAAGGAACAACTTTAGCAAGTTCTTCTCGGTCTCTTTGATTGAGTTTCGTACCGTCCATTCATTTACGGCATCTGGGCTAATGAACCCAACGTCGAAGATTCCTAGTTTTTTGCATTCGACGAGCTTCAATCTGCATAATATAGTGAGGATAATTATATATACATGCAATGAACAAGATGAGCTAGAGACTTAACAATAGAAGTAATACTTACAGACAGTAGGCAGTCATGAGTTGTTTGTCGAGGGCCCGTTGATTGTATAACTGAAATAACTCCACAAATTCAATAGGCATCACGAAAAGTCCAATGAATTCGTGCTCTGGTTTCACTGCCATATACATAGTGTCTCTCCCAGACTCCCTGCAGGTTTTCATGTCCCACTCATGCAATTTGTACATCATCGTTGTTAGAGGAGGATGATCAGGTTCGACGAGAGGCTTCCCGTGCAAGTATTCATATTCTTTTGTTACCTCAGCCGTTTGAAAAATTACATCATCCCCCAAGTAATCACCAGGATTGGTACCGGGCACCATCCCCGGATTATTAGCGATTATATCGCTAGACACCTTGAGCGGGGGGCACGATTGCTTCTCCTGTTCGCCGAGCTGGGGAATTGTTTTCCCACTTCTTCGTTCTGCTAACCTTGCATTACTAGAAGTATTTCCCGACCGCCGCGCTTCTTCATATGTCTTTTTAATAATCCGGACATAGTTGGAATCCGGAGGAGGCGGTGGTGGTCGCTTCAGGGCATCGATAGTGCGCTTCACTTTCACCGGATCAAGCTTCTCCTTTGGAGGTGGAGTTTTCTTTGCAAAATGGGCCCTCAATTGCTCCTGACATATCTCCTCGTTTTCAGACTCGGTCCTCTCATATGGTAACTTTTCCAGAGGCTTGAGAGATGGACCGTATCTGTATTCCCTCCCGCCTGTGCTTGTACTGCTAGCCGCCGGAGCGGCGGCGTCTCTCTTCCGTCGTTGCTTACGAGGCGGAGAAGGAGGCGGAGTGCTCCGACGCGCCGGAGGAGCCGGAGCGGCGGCGTCTGTCTTCCGCCGTTGCTGACGAGGCTGAATAGGAGGCGTACTGCTCCGACGTGCCGGAGTAGGCGAAGGAGGAGGCGGAGTGCCCTCACTCGTCGGAGGAGCCGGAGAAGGAGGTGGGGTCCCCTGATAACTCGCCGGAGGAGGAGGAGGAGGAGGAGGAGGAGGCGGAGAGCCCTGATTCGCCTGAGGAGGAGGAGGAGGCGGAGGCGTCCAGTTTGGAAGCTTGATGTACTCCTTTTGCCATAGACATGTACTCCTCAGAGCATGAGCGAGCTTATTCTCTCCTTCACCTGTAGACCGGTCAAGCTCGAGCTCCTCAAAGCCCTCCATTACTTCATCCACCATCACAACAGCATAGCCATGTGGAATCGGTGAGCAGTGAAAAGTTCCGTTGGGTTGAGGAGGTGCAACAGAGCCGACAGCCGCCTTGAAAGTGAGGTTCCGTCATTTCGTCATGAGCTCGCAATGTTGAGCCTCCGTGATAGTATCCACGGGGTAGATAGGAGCCGTGAAGTCAGGCTGAACGAGCTCCATGGAAGCGACGCTGCTTCTCCGCTGAGATGGCGGGGTAGCTTCGTGCCGCTGAGATGGTTGGCCGGCAGCTCGCTGGCTCTCAGCTTCCTCTAGCTTTTGTAGTCTTGCATTCAGCTTCTGAATTTCGCTCAGCTCCGCTTTCCTCTTTCCCTCCCGGCTTCTGTAACCGCCTGCGTCGGGAAACCCAACCTTCCACGGAACGGAGCCTGGTGTGCCTCGTGTTCGTCTAGGGTGCTCAGCATTCCCTAGGGCCTCAGTCAGCTCGTCCTTCTCTCTGTCGGGAATGAACGTCCCTTCCTGCGCTGCGGTGATATACTCCTGAAGCTTGTTCATGGGTATCACAAGTTGCTCGTTCGTCCAACGGCACTTCCCTGTTTCAGGGTCCAAAGTTCCCCCAACCCCGAAGAACCAAGTCCTTGAACGGTCTGGCCAGTTCAATGTCTGTGGTATGACGTTTTTAGCAATCAGGTCATTCTCAGCTTTGTCCCACAACGGCCGGGCTTTGAGGTAGCCACCTGACCCCGTGTGATGGTGATACTGCTTCTTTGCAGCATTGATCTTGTTTGTCTCTGACATTTTCTTACTCTGGTCCGATGTCTTGTAGGCCACAAATGCGGGCCAGTGATCACGTATCTTCTCAAATCGGCCGGTGAATTCTGGAGTCTCCCCTTTGTCGACAAACTTTGATTTCAACTCATTCTTCCACCTCCTGAATAGATCTGCCATCTTCTTAAGAGCACACGCCTTGACCAGTGGCTCTATAACTGGCTTATTCGGATCCTCCTCTGGCGGTAGGGTGAAATTTGCCTTCAGCGCGGTCCAAAGATCATCTTTCTGTCTATCGGTGACATAATCACCATCAGGGGCGCCGTCCTTAGGCTTATTCCATTGCTTGATGCTGATCGGGATGTAGTCCCTAACAATAGCTCCGCACTGAGCAGAAAATGCGTCCTTGGTCCCTTGGGTTCAATCGGATGGCCATCGTGCGCGAGTGCTGTGATCGTGAACCTTTCTTCCTTGCGCAACCTCTTCTTCGGGCCTCGTCTCGTTACCGAAGTTTGGCTCGATCCGGAGGGCTATAAAAGAAGAAAGAAGAGTTAATTAATATATGTACATACCAAAACAATTAATGCATCAATTAGCTAGTCAGCACGGGCTTAATTAATATATATACCTCGCCGGACTTTGCAACAGCTCCCTCCTCCATTCGGTAACCGGAGCCGTCATCATGGTCTCCTTCTTCCTCCGGCATTCGGTCACCGGAGCCATCATGATCATGTCCTTCCTCCTCCATTGTTCGATCACCGGAGCCATCAACCTCTCCTTCCAGACCATCGATGTCGTTGAGATATGACAAGATATCACGTCCGTCGTGGATTATGTCCCCCAACAACTGTTCTTTTTCCAAGTCTCTTGGATCCATAGTTTCTGCAAATATTACAACATGGCAATTAATATACAAACATGAATGTCCGACGTCCGGACCGCCTCTCTCATGAATGTACGACGCCCGGTTTGGGGTGGCCTCGACAACACTTGTAGGGTTTGGGTGGGGGGGGTATATCGACAACGCTTTTTTTCTCGGGTTTGGGTGGCCTCGAGAGTTGGTCGCCCGGTATATCGGGGAGGGGGTATATCGACCCCCCCCCTCATGTCGAAGTTATCGGGGAGGGGGTATATCGACCCCCCCCATGTCGAAGTTATCGGGGAGGGGGTATATCGACAACGACATACACACATGGAAAAAAATGCTATCCATCTTTACATACATAGCCACATACATATATTATATATTTTCATTAACTCATGACATATTTTCATTATATTTTTCTTTCTTTAACTCAACGACAACGACATACATACATGGAAAAAAATGTATATCGACCCCCCCCCTCATGTCGAAGTTATCGGGGAGGGGGCGATCTCTTTCTCGTTATTTTTCGTGTGTCCGTGTCCGTGTCCGTGTCGCCGTATCCGAGCAGGGACCATGGGAAAGGGGGGGCTCACTGGGGGGCGGCGACGGGGAGGCGACGGGGCGGCGATGGGGCGGCGCGGCGACGGGGAGGCGACGGGGACGGGGCGGCGACGGGGCTGCTCGGGGCGGCGCGCGGCGACGGGGATGACGACGGCGACGGGGACGGGGACGGCGCGGCGACGGGGAGGCGACGGGCCCGGGGCAGCGACGGGGCGGCTCGAGGCGGCGCGCGGCGACGGGGACGGGGCGGCGCGGCGACGGGGTCGGGGCGGCGACGGCGATGGGGACGGGGCGGCGACGGCGACGGCGACCTCGGGGCGGCGCGCGACGGGGACGACGACGGCACGGCGGCGGGGCGGCTCGGGGCGGCGCGTGGCGACGACGACGAGGAGCGGGCGGCAACAGCGACGAGGAGCGGCGCGTTGACGGGGACGGGGCGGCGACGGGCTCGGGGCGGCGACGGGGAATGGCAGATGAAAACTGAAATTTTCTAAGTGTTTACTTATATACAAGAAGCATTGGTCCCGGTTGGTGGCACCAACAGGGACCAATGCCCACCTTTAGTCCCGGTTGGTGCCACCAACCGGGACCAAAGGTCTCTTTTCAGCAGCCCAAAGGGCGGGAAGCAGAGACCTTTGGTCCCGGTTGGTGGCACCAACCGGGACCAAAGGTGTGCATTGGTCCCGGTTGGTGCCACCAACCGGGACCAAAGGTGGGCATTGGTCCCGGTTGGTGGCACCAACCGGGACTAAAGCCCTGTTCCTGGCACGGTGGGAGTTTAGTCCCACCTCGCCGAGCGAGGAGCAGTCGTACTGGTTTATAAGCGCGGCTGCACCCACCGTCTCGAACTCCTCTCTACCGCAGGCTTAAGGGCCTAACAGCTTTGCAACTGCATGTGGGCCTATTGGGCCTTCTGCGGGCTTGAATGCCGTGGTGGCCTAGTAGGCGGCATTTTTTTTCTATTTTTTCGGTATTTTTGTTTTGTTTTTTGCTTTATTTATTTTTTTAATTTTTTTCCAATATTTTTCTACTGTTATTTTAGTTCATTCTTTTTAACAAATAAATACTTTGATAATTTTAGTTGCATAATTTCCATTATTTTGTTTTGTTTTTTGCTTGATTTATTTTTGTTTTATTTTTTGCTTTATTTATTTCCAGTGTGTTTTATCATTATATTCTTTTTGCTATTAATGTTTTGAACAAAAAATACTTTGATAATTTTAGTTGCATAATTTTTATATAATTATAGTTTCAAAAATACTAGAGGTTTATAAAAGCTTTTTCGTTGATTCTTTTTTGAACTCCACTCCCACGATATTTTGATAGAAATTAAAAAGCACTTCAAATGAACTCTGAAAAGGTTGAAAGTTGGCATGGTATCATCATTTCACCCACGTAGCATGTGCTAAAAAGTTGAGTGGGTTACAGCAAAAACTGGATGCACTTCGTGTACAAAATGGACAATCTCTTTCGAAGTATCACGGTTTCGGACGGAAACTCATCTGTTACAAAGGGATTTCATTTTTTTTGAACTTATTTGAACTCCATACTTTTTGTGTGTTCAAAATGCACCATTCAAAGCCACATCATCAATTTTCAACCCTTTCTGACTTCATTTGGTAATTTTCATGCATTTACTGATTTTTTTGAGCTAAAAGACCCTGAAATTGAAAAGCACTACAAATGAACTCTGAAAAGGTTGAAAGTTGGCATGGTATCATCATTTCACCCACATAGCATGTTATAAAAAGTTGAGAGGGTTACGGCAAAAACTGGATGCACTTCGTGTACAAAACGGACAATTGAGCATCATCCTTTCTATTTGTCTTTTGTTTGTTTCTAAGTGTGTCTGTAAAAATGGAGTTGGAAAAATGAAATATACCGTCGGAAAATGAAAGGATTTCTAGATAGATCAACAAAACACACGGTTTCCCCTGCATATAGCCCGACGGTGGCTCATGAGTGCCCGCATATGAAATGCACCGTCGGACCGTATGCAGGGAATCCGAATGATTTGTATTCGGTCGATGAACTAAAGGATTTCTAGATAGATCAACAAAACACACGGTTTCCCCTGCATACAGCCCGACGGTGGCTCGTGAGTGCCCGCATATGAAATGCACCGTCGGACCGTATGCAGGGAATCCGAATGATTTGTATTCGGTCGATGAACTAAAGGATTTCTAGATAGATCAACAAAACACACGGTTTCCCCTGCATACAGCCCAACGGTGGAAATATGAAATGCACCGTTGGACCGTATGCAGGGAATCCGAATGATTTGAATCCGAATGAGTACACACACTAAGTGTCGAACATGTCCGAGAGGTGGGTTATATATAGGGTCGTGTGCCTCTTTAGTCACGGTTGCTAGCACGAACCGGGACTAGTCATTATAGTGCTGATCCAACTGCTCACAAGTGCTTGAAAGAAACACACGATCCGTGTGCTTCTTCCTGATTGGTACGACCTTCACCGCCCAAGGTTATAAAGAGTTGAGAGGGTTACGGCAAAAACTGGATGCACTTCGTGTACAAAACGGACAATCTCTTTCGAAGTATTAGGGTTTCATACGAAAACTCATCTGTTACAAAAGGCATTTCATTTCTTCACATGTAACTGCAATGATATAGTTGTGGAGAGAAAGTCTTCACTTTTTCTTCGCTTGTGTCCTTTGCTTATTGCGCCGTAACCATGGATAATCTTCATCGTTTAAGAGGGTGCTTGGGTCAGCCTTGACTTTGAAGGGAGGAATTTCATGAAACTTTTCATAATCTTCAGACATGTCTGTCTTGCCCTCCAATCCCACGATGTCTCTTTTTCCTGAAAGAACTATGTGGCGCTTTGGCTCATCGTATGATGTATTCGCTTCCTTATCTTTTCTCTTTCTCGGTTTGGTAGACATGTCCTTCACATAGAAAACCTGCGCCACATCATTGGCTAGGGCGAATGGTTCGTCTGTGTACCCAAGATTGTTCAGATCCACTGTTGTCATTCCGTACTGTGGGTCTTCCTGTACCCCGCCTCCTGACAGATTGACCCATTTGCACTGAAACAAAGGGACCTTGAAATCATGTCCATAGTCAAGTTCCCATATGTCCACTATGTAACCATAATATGTGTCCTTTCCCCTATTGGTTGCTGCATCAAAGCGGACACCGCTGTTTTGGTTGGTGCTGTTTTGATCTTGGGCGATCGTGTAAAATGTATTCCCATTTATCTCGTACCCTTTGTAAGTCAATACAGTCGAAGATGGTCCCCTGGCCAACGAGTACAACTCATCAGAAACAATTTTGTCACCCATGAGACGTGTTTGCAACCAACTGCCGAAAGTCCTGATGTGTTCATATGTAATCCAGTCGTCACACTGCTTCGGGTGTTTGGAGCGCAGAATATTCTTGTGTTCATCGACATACGGGGTCACCAAGGTAGAATTCTGTAGAACTGTGTAGTGTGCTTGAGACCAAGAATGCCCGTCCCTACATATTATTGAGTCCGCTCCTTGCGTGCCTTTTCCAGTCAGTCTCCCCTCATACCGTGATTGAGGGAGACCAATCTTCTTAAGGTCAGGAATGAAGTCAACACAAAACCAAATGACATCCTCTGTTTGATGGCCCATGGAGATGCTTGCTTCTGGCCTAGCGCGGTTACGAACATATTTCTTTAAGACTCCCATGAACCTCTCAAAGGGGAACATATTGTGTAGAAATACAGGGCCCAGAACGACAATCTCGTCGACTAGATGAACTAGGACGTGCGTCATGATATTGAAGAAGGACGGTGGGAACACCAGCTCGAAACTAACAAGACATTGCACCAAATCACTACTTAACCTTGGCAGGATTTCTGGATCGATCACCTTCTGAGAGATTGCATTGAGGAATGCACATAGCTTCACAATGGCTAATCGAACGTTTTCAGGTAGAAGCCCCCTCAATGCAACCGGAAGCAGTTGCGTCATAATCACGTGGCAGTCATGAGACTTTAGGTTCTGGAACTTTTTCTCTGCCATATTTATTATTCCCTTTATATTCGACGAGAAGCCAGACGGGACCTTCATACTGAGCAGGCATTCAAAGAAGATTTCCTTCTCTTCTTTGGTAAGAGCGTAGCTGGCAGGACCTTCATACTGCTTTGGATGCATGCCGTCTTTTTCATGCACACGTTGCTGTTCCTCCCGTGCCTCCGGTGTATCTTTTGTCTTCCCATACACTCCCAAGAAGCCTAGCAGGTTCACGCAAAGATTCTTCGTCACATGCATCACGTCGATTGCAGAGCGGACCTCTAGGTCTTTCCAATAGGGTAGGTCCCAAAATATAGATTTCTTCTTCCACATGGGTGCGCGTCCCGCATCGTCAGTCGGAACAGATAGTCCGCCAGGACCCTTTCCAAATATTACTTGTAAATCATTGACCATATCAAGTATGTGATCACCAGTACGGAGGGCGGGCTTCTTCCGGTGATCTGCCTCACCTTTGAAATGCTTTCCTTTCTTTCGACATTGATGGTTGGTCGGAAGAAATCGACGATGCCCCAGGTACACATTCTTCCTGCATTTGTCCAAATATATACTGTCGGTGTCATCTAAAAAGTGTGTGCATGCGTGGTATCCCTTGTTTGTCTGTCCTGAAAGGTTACTGAGAGCAGGCCAATCGTTGATGGTTACAAACAGCAACGCTCGTAGGTCAAATTCCTCTTGTTCATGCTCATCCCACACACGTACACCTCTTCCATGCCATAGCTATAAAAGTTCATCAACTAATGGCCTTAGGTACACATCAATGTCATTGCCGGGTTGCTTAGGGCCTTGGATGAGCACTGGCATCATAATGAACTTACGCTTCATGCACAACCAAGGAGGAAGGTTATACATACATAGAGTCACAGGCCATGTGCTATGCTTGCTGCTCTGCTCCCCAAATGGATTAACGCTATCTGCACTTAAACCAAACCATACGTTCCTCGGGTCACCTGTAAAGTCGCTCCACTTTCTCTCGATCTTTCTCCACTGTGACCCGTCAGCGGGTGCTCTCAACTTCCCGTCTTTCTTACGGTCTTTTTTGTGCCATTGCATCAACTCGGCATGCTTTTTGTTTCTGAACAGACGTTTCAACCGTGGTATTATAGGAGCATACCACATCACCTTGGCAGGAACCCTCTTCCCGGTGCGGTGGCCCTCAACATCACCAGGGTCATCTCTTCTGATCTTATACCGCAAGGCACCGCATACCGAGCATGCGTTCAAATCCTCGTATGCACCGCGGTAGAGGATGCAGTCATTAGGGCATGCATGTATCTTCTGCACCTCCAGTCCTAGAGGGCATAGAACCTTCTTTGCTTCGTACGTACTGCCGGGCAATTCGTTATCCTTTGGAAGCTTCTTCTTCATTATTTTCAGTAGCGAACTAAATCCCTTGTCAGATACACCATTATTTGCCTTCCATTGCAGCAATTCCAGTGTGGTACCGAGATTTCTGTTGTCATCTTCGCAATTTGGGTACAACCCTTTTTTGTGATCCTCTAACATGCGATCGAACTTCAACTTCTCCCTTTCACTTTCGCATTCTCTCTGTGCATCAACAATGACCCGGCGAAGATCATCATCGGGCACATCGTCTGGTTCCTCTTCATCTTCAGCTTCCCCCATTGCAGCATCACCGTATTCAGGGGGCGGGTAGTTGTCGTCATCCTCTTCTTCTTCGTTGTCTTCCATCATAACCCCTCTTTCTCCGTGCTTGGTCCAAACATTATAGTGTGGCATAAAACCCTTCTGAAGCAGGTGGAAGTGAAAGGTTTTATAGTTGGAGAAAGCCTTCGTATTCTCACAGACAGTACATGGACAATGCATAAAACCATTCTGCTTGTTTGCCTCAGCCGCTTCGAGAGAATTATGCAGGCCCTCAATATACTCGGAGGTGCGTCGGTCACCGTACATCCATTGCCGGTTCATCTGCGTGCATATCATGAATAGAGAAGTGACCAAATTAATAGAAATTCATCATCACATTAAAGCCAAAGTACAGTAGTGACCAAAATAAATACATAACGTTCATACATAGTTCTCATTATTGAACAACATATAGCTCTCTAGAGCATCTAATTAAAACATACATTGAAACTAGAAAATTTAAATGCAACAACAAATGCGATCATAACCGCAACTAAGGTACCAATTGATCCAACGGCATAATGATACCATGCCTCAGTATGAATGTCATATTTTCTAATCTTTCTAATCTTCAAGCGCATTGCATCCATCTTGATATTGTGATCGTCGACGACATCGGCAACATGCAACTCCAACTTCATCTTCTCCTCTTCAACTCTTTGTAATTTTTCTTTCAAGTAATTGTTTTCTTTTTCAACCAAATTTAACTTCTCGACAAGAATTTCTATGTCGGTTGGAATTTCCGGTTCACATACCTCCTAGATTAAAAAATCTATGTCACGTTGGTCGGCATAATTGTCATAAACACTAAATAAAATAAATAGTTATAAGAGATAATATATACCACATCCGAATCATAGACCGGACGAGGGCAAATGAATAGAGAAGTGAATGGAGAAGTGATCAAATGTTATTATTGAAAAAATAAATACATAAAGTTCACACATAGTTCTCATAGAACAACATACAGCTCTCTAGAGCATCTAATTAAAACATAAATTGAAACTAACATACAACTATGTAAAACATTTAAATGCAACTAAGGTCACAATTGATCCAACAGCATAATGATACCAAGCCTCATTATCAATGGCATATTTTCTTATCTTTCTAATCTTCAAGCGCATTGCATTCATCTTGATCTTGTGGTCATCGACGACATCGGCAACATGCAACTCCAATTTCATCTTCTCCTCCTCAATTCTTTTCAATTTTTCTTTCAAATCCTCGTTTTCTTTTTCAACTAAATTTAACCTCTCGACAAGAGGGTCGGTTGGAATTTCCGGTTCACATACCTCCTAGATAAACACATCTATGTCACGTTGGTCGGCATAATTGTCATAAACACTAAATAAAACAAATAGTTATAAAAGATAATATATACCACATCCGAATCATAGACCGGACGAGGGCCGACGTGGGCGGATACCATGACCATGGCAGTATATAATAACAAACAATAATAAAAGTAAGAAAATTACACAAGTATCTATCTAAATGATACAAGTAAGAACTTTTTTCTTTTAGAAAGAAGATAAGAAGAAGAGGCTAACCACGGTGGTGCCGGCGCCGAGATGGACTTGGGTGATCGACGGTGGTGAGGACGGGGACGGGACAGGACGGACCGCCAAACCTAAACAAATCTTGAGAAAAATGGAGCTTGGACAAGGAGCTTCGAGAGGAGAAAGCTTAAGTGTGGCTCGGGCATTTCATCGAACACCTCATGTGCATAGGAGGTGAGCTAGAGCACCACAAAGCTCTCCCCTCGCAGGCCAAAAAAACAGAGCAGTGTGGAGTGCTCTGCTCGCTGGTGGGGGGGTATATATAGGCATCTCATTGGTCCCGATTCGTGGCTGGAACCGGGACTAACGGACCCCCCTTTGGTCCCGGTTCCAGCCACGAACCGGGACCAATGGGTGTGGGCCAGGAGCGAGGCACATTGGTCCCGGTTCGTGTCTGGAACCGGGACCAAAGGGTCCAGACGAACCGGGACCAATGCCCCACGAGGCCCGGCCGGCCCCCTGGCCTCACGAACCGGGACCATTGCCCCCATTGGTCGACTGAACCGGGACTAATGGGCTGGCCCGGCCTGGACCAATGCCCCGTTCTCCACTAGTGATCTTTCAACCCTGATGATCATAGCAGTGACCAGTGAGTCACTATGTTAAACGAATCATTTAACCGATCCGGCGAGAGAGGTTAATTAGATGGTGTGGCTTGGCTTCATGGGATATGGGATGCTGCAGTAGTATCAAACACATTGGAGCACCATCAAACGGTCAATTGTACATATACTAGAGAATCTTGAGACCCGGGTATGAAGTTCTTAGAAACCAAAACAGAATGAACTGCAACGAGCAGAAAGACAATTTGACATTGGTGCATCTCCGCAAATAGAAAACATTCTACTTGCATTGTAGTCATAGATAGATAGATAGATGGATAGCGTTTTAATATTTTGCAGAGGCACACAGGAAACCATAGATATATAAAAAAAAACCAAGCCATGCATACTAGTACTAAACTGCCATGATAATATCCTTGGCCGCTTCGAGTGGAATCGGCAGGAGCCAAGCAATGAGCTCTCTAAGCACAGATGGGCAGCTGCTTTTCACATGCTCATAGCCATCGGTTGCCATCATGGCCTGCAAATTGGAAGGAGAGACAAGGAACCGCAGACAAGCTTCCTTGAGCACATGGCAACCATGCTGCTCAGCCAAAACCAGACTGGTGGCCACCATACTGGCATCAATGTGGATGCATAACTTGTGTTCGCATATCAGTTTCAGCCTCTCCACGTTATACCTGTCGGCTGCCACAAGTTGGCCAGCCATCATCACATCTAGATGTGCCATATCAAGAAGAGGCAAACTGTCGGTGTATATAAAATGAAGCAAGCACTTGAACACAGCAGGTTCCATCTCATGGATCTCAATCGGAACGCCATCTTTCTCCTTGATGAGCCCGAGGAGCTCAGCCTTGAACACGGACGACCTAGCAGCGAGCACGAGCTTATCACTACTAGGAAAATGGCTATAGCCAATATCCCTATTAATGGCGCACCTTGGTGGTGGTGCGCCACTGCTATATAGCAATGGCGCACCAGAAGCGGGTGCGCCATTGTTATTTTTTTAGTAGTGGCGCACCACCTGAGCAGTGCGCCATTGCTATTTTTTTTTTCCATCCCCCCACCCCACCAGACATAGCAATGGCGCACCACACCTAGGTGCGCCACTGCTATGGTACATAGTAATGGCGCACCTTGGTGTGGTGCGCCATTGCTATGTCTGGTGGGGGTGTGTGCCTGCGTGTGTGGGAGGTTAGTAATGGCGCACCCTCCCTGGTGCGCCATTGCCTCCCACACACACAAACACACACACACCCCCCGTGGACCGCCTTTTCAGTTTCAAAAAAAATAAAAGAAAATGATGGAAATGTCAAAAAAATAAAAGAAAATAAGTTTCCATGTGATATGTGGTCTAGTTGTTGGGAAAATTTACAAATATGAATTTCGACTTTTTTTGCAAAATCTCTCGAGAATTTGTAAAATGGGCATAACTTTTGCATACGAACTCGGATGAAAAAGTTTTTTATATGAAAAATCATCTACTCGAAAAGTTACATCCGAATTCAATGGGGGAAACCCCGTTGAAGATTTTTAGAATCCTCAAAAACCTAACAGAAAAAAAGTTACGGTGCTTTCAAAATCTGGAGAGGCAAAAAAAATAAATTAAACAAAGTTAGCAATGGCGCACCAGTGCATAGTGCGCCACTACTATTTTCCCGCCTTCAAAATTCAAAAAAAGTTATAAATAGTAATGGCGCACCACACCTAGGTGCGCCACTGCTATGTACCATAGCAATGGCGCACCACACCTAGGTGCGCCATTACTAAGGTACATAGCAATGGCGCACCACACCTAGGTGCGCCATTACTATTTTCCCGCCTTCAAAATTCAAAAAAATAAAAAAAGGGTTAGCAATGGCGCACCAGTACAAGGTGCGCCACTGCTAAGCCATATATAAACCCGGTCCGCCTCCTTCTCCTCCTTACCTCTTCATTCTTCTCCTCCTCTCCTCCTCTCCTCCTCTCCTCCACTCCTCCACTCCTCTCCTCCTCTCCTCCACTCCATCTCCTCCTCTCCTCCACCATACTCCCCTCCTCCTCTCCGGCGACCTCCTCTCCGGCGACCTCCTCTCCGGCGACATCCTCACGGTGCTCTTCTCACGGTGCTCTCCGGCGACCTCCTCCTCCTCTCCGGCGACCTCCTCTCCGGCGACATCCTCACGGTGCTCTCCGGCGACCTCCTCCTCCTCCTCCTCTCCGGTCCTCTACGGCGACCTCCTCCTCCTCTCTGGCGACCTCCTCCTCCTCTCCGGCGACCTAGGCGAGCTCCTCTTCGGCGACCTCCTCCTCCCTCCTCTCCTCCTCATGGTCTCTCCTCCCTCCTCTCCGGCCACATGTGGAGCTCCCGGGCACAAAGAACGTAGCAGAACGAAAAAATATCACAAAAACAATCGCAAAAAAAAATCGTGCCAGATCCGGATCTAGAATTCAAAAAAAAGTTAGCAATGGCGCACCAGTGCATGGTGCGCCACTACTATTTTCCCGCCTTCAAATTTCAAAAAAAAAAATTCAAAAAAAATCAATAAAAAAAAAATCTACCAGTGGCGCACCTGTAGCAATAGTAATGGCGCACCACATGGTGCGCCACTAGTATTTGGATTACTAATGGCGCACCAGAGGTGCGCCATTACTATTTGTTACTAATGGCGTGATAATAGTGGCGCACCTGTAGTGCGCCATTAATAGCAAAAACAGGTGCGCCACTAACAGCCCTTTTTGTAGTAGTGTATGAGCCGAGAACTTGTCCCCGCCGACGAGAAAGGTCACGTCCGCCCCATCCATGCTAGCAGGCTGCTGAAATGCAAATGCAAGTCGCTTGGAGGAACCACGACAAGAGTGTAGTCTTGATCTTGACTAGGGGTATCATTAAGTTTGAGAAGACACTTGACGCTGAAACAATCATCTTTTATGTCCCCCGACTGCTCCAATTCGGCCTGGTTGACGTAGAGGGTACTACTTTTGGCGCTCGCTCCAGCCATGGTACGGACGCGCAGTGGCTTATCTTTTTGGATTAGACTGATGGTGATGTTGGAGTATCTTGCTTTCGCAGCATCCTTATTATTATTACCATCGGCAGATTCAAGAATGAGCACAACGTAACCGGGTTCTAAGTTGGGGTAGTACCGCAGAGACCAACTGCGGCCATCGACGGTGAAAGCGGGAGAGGCCACGTACTGGCCGCGCTTGAATTGCTCCTTGGCGCTCCTGTACCCACGTACCTTGAACACGAATGACCTCTCCTCGGATTCGGCCACGATGGCCGGAGGAAGCTTAGACTCATCTGCCATCACCGGAGCTTGGCTTGGTCGATCGGTCCCCGTTTCCGTTTCCACGACCCAGGACCAAGATCTAACACGGCGGCGGTGGCGGCGGCGGCAGGCGTGTGGAGATAGCTAGGGAGATGTACTCACGTGGAAGAAACATGTTTTCGGCCTTGGGTGGGCTTAGGAGAGAAAAAGCCCATGTATGTTTTTTTTAGAACCACCTCATCGGCATTTTATTCATTCAAGCGGGTCAAGTCTGATTGAACAGGCTCAATTAGAAAACAGGGGTCTCAGAAGTACCCCTCAAAAAATCAAAAGAATAAAAATTTTCTACTAAATAAAGATAAAGAGTTTCTCGCGCATCGATGAGCCACAACATTGGCTTCTCTATGCAGGAATACAAGGCATGCTTCAGTGATAGTGGCAATGCTTCGACGACCCCGACAACGTTGACGACCACACAATGTTTCCACAACCGCGGCAACAAGGCGTGCTTCAGTGATAGTGGCAATGCTTCGACGACCCCGACGACATCGACGACCACACAATGTGTCCACAACCGCGGCAACAAGGCGTGCTTCAGTGATAGTGGCAATGCTTCGACGACATCGACGACCACACAATGTTTCCACAACCGCGGCAACAAGGCGTGCTTCAGTGATAGTGGCAATGCTTCGACGACATCGACGACCACACAATGCTTCAACAACCACGGCAACAAGGCGTGCTTCAGTGATAGTGGCAATGCTTCGACGACCCCGACGACGTTGACGACCACACAATGTTTCCACAACCGCGGCAACAAGGCGTGCTTCAGTGATAGTGGCAATGCTTCGACGACCCCGACGACATCGACGACCACACAATGTTTCCACAACCGCGGCAACAAGGCGTGCTTCAGTGATAGTGGCAATGCTTCGACGACCCCGACGACATCGACGACCACATAATGTTTCCACAACCGCGGCAACAAGGCGTGCTTCACTGATTGTGGCAATGCTTCGACGACCCCGACGACATCGACGACCACACAATGCTTCAACAACCACGGCAACAAGGCGTGCTTCAGTGATTGTGGCAATGCTTCGACGACCCCGGCGACGTCGACGGCCACACAATGCTTCAACAACCATGGCAACAAGCCGTGCTTCAGTGATGGTGGCAATGCTTCGACAACCCCGGCGACGTCGATGGCCACACAATGCTTCAACAACCATGGCAACAAGCCATGCTTCAGTGATGGTGGCAATGCTTCGACGACCCTGACGACATCGATGGCCACACAATGCTTCAACAACCACGGCAACTAGGCGTGCCATGATGGCGTCGACAACCGCAGCCATGCAACGAGACGTGCTTTAGTGATCGTGACGATGCTTCGATGACCACGACAACGTTGATGGGTGCTCTGGCCGAGCACGCCATTGAGGGTGTTTCTGCAATGACAATGATGTTGTTGCGACAACGGCAACGCTTCTGCAATAGCAGGGCGCTGCTGTGACAACGAGAGTGTTTGCGACGGCAAGCACGATGCTCCTACAACGGCGGCCCTGCGATGACAATAGCATTTCTGCAACGGCGACCCTGTGATGCTGTTGCAGTGACGACTCACCACAACTATGATGGTGGCATTATTCGCAAAAAAAAACTATGATGGTGCCATGGGGGCGTTGACGCGCGTCGTGCCGATCCAGTGATGGATGCGTTGTGAGCCAACAAGCTGGTATCCAGTGATGGATGCCAGTTGAGCACGTTGGACTTTGAACGTGCAATACAATAGGTGCATACATATACCTTTTAAGTAAGATTGATTTTCGTTGTGTGTACGGTGGATATACCAGACAGCATGCATGTGTAGCTTCTAAGCAAAAATATAGAACCGAGCTGCTTGATTTCAGCTAGGATGTAAAGACCAAAAGGTGGCAACAATTTCTGCAGAAAGGGATCGTTTAGAATTTAGCGGCTCCTCTACCCCGGCCGGCCGGCCGTGGTGCATGCATGTGGCCGGCCACGCGTGTTTTGCCCTGACACGCACGCACGCGTGCCACATGTATAATAGAAAGTTTACGTCGCATGCAAAGGGAAAAGGGAAAGCAAGAGAGATGAACAAAACAGGTTAGCTGAGCAAGTGTACGTACGTGGCAGTTTCAAAAACATCATGGTTCCATCTCCCAAGTGGACCGGTCAACTGATGAAGAGATGACAGTGTTCGGGTAAACAGCGTTTGTATGCATGCGTGCACAGGAAACACAAAATTACTAACATTGATCACCACATTAATTCAATACCTAGAAACGCAAAAAAATTCTAGGTGTGAGTAGTTAGTTGGGCACATCATCTGGATGACCGAACAAAACAGATGGTTTTTTGCGTCTCCTCTCCCACCACACCTTCATGTTGGTTCTTATTCACTGGTTTATTTTTCTCTTTATTTTTTCCTTGCAAACCCGTACTTTTCTTAACGTATAAAAGATCATGGATCCAACTTTCCTAACATACCCAGATTAATTGATTCTTTCCATTAGTACAATTTACTTTAGGAAACAAATAACAAATTAAAAATAAATAAATAATGAGTTTTAAGGAAACAAAATAATAGATTTTGATTAAATCAATTTCGCCCTCACCTGCCGTGCCCTCCTCCCAGCCTCTCCACGCGCCCCCGCAATGTCGACCCGTGCGCCATCGCCTCTCCCGGCGCTCAGATCCGGGTCTCGCCGCAATGCCCGAGGCACCGACAGTGAGCTGTAGGGAGGAGGAGATGGTGGTGTACAAAGAAGTACATGGAGGTGGAGGAGGGGACGGGCGCAACATCAACTACACGCCGAACGTGGAGGCATGGAGGACTACTGCCAGTGTGAGCACCATCCCATCAGCACCGGTGACTCATCCAAGCAGGTCACCTACATCGTCGTCGCCAATTCCTCCTCCCCCTAGCCAAGGTTTCTAATCAAGCCGCCACCATAGATGCACATCTACATGTGGATGGCTCGTGTTCAACCATGGCTAGCGACCGCGGAGGCGACATGCGCCTGATCTACGACAACATTAAGGAACAAGCAGCGGTGATGCCTGACCCCGTGCTCGTCACACTCCACAAAGAGAGCCTGCTCGCGGATGCGGTCACTCGGGTGGAGCCTGCAGTGAGGCGGGCGGGCTGTGTTCAGGAGTGGCCTCGGCATGCTGCTGCGGAGATGTTCAATAGCGGCCACCTGCTGCCTGCATCGTGCCATTGGGCGCCGCCGACGGGCGACATGGACAGAGTCCTCTGACGCTGAGGAGGTCGAGGTGTGCAGCGGTGGCAGGTACTCCGTTGACTGCTCACCTTGCCACCGCGACGACGCCCCTGTCGCATTGCCGTGCCCCTGTACCAAGGCAGCAGAACTACTACTCCATGATGGCTACTCGGATCTGAGCTCATCGAGGGACACGGCGCCGGCGAGGAAGCCGGAGCAGGTTTGAGGGTCGTTTCCATTTGTGTTATGTACCCTTTATTGTTTTATCGATGTAAAACCCTTCACAGATTATCCTTCCTTTTTCGAAGATCATGAGGTTTTGCAGTGGACAAGCTGACATGTTTGAACAATGGGGCAGACCCTTTGACCTGTGGGTTCTGCGGTTAGACTGTTACAAGGAGAAGGAGGTTCCTTTTAACCTGCAGGAGCTCCGCCAATGGCAGCGTGCTTTCCTTGACAATAGCGTAGTACTGCACATATGCAAGATGCAGCGAGCGAAATCGGCGCAAGAGTGCATCCTGCAAGCAGCACCAAATCTGAAATTGTTGACTGTTTTTTTCTTGCCCCGTCATCTTATAATGCTGGGATCCTAATGTATAACTGATCCAAACAAAAAGGTGCTCGTAGTAATTGCTCTGATCCGTGCAGGTTATTTGATTAATGAACCTAATGATATTGATTTGGTATTGTGAATGTCAATACTTGTCCTATAAGTTTGGACATATTAGAGATACTTTGACTTCATACAAAACTTATATGAAGACTAAACAGGACCGGAGGGAATAATAACACAATGATCAAAGAGCTGAAATGAAGAGTATCATAATAGATCAATTTGTTGGCCCGTGGCAACGCACGGCGTTCTCCTAGTCTGGGTAGTGAGCGAGTACAAACGTGCGTCTGCAAGGAAAAAGGATTCGAGGCCTTAATCCAACGATCAAACACAGCTTAATCGAGCGGTGGGCGAGGACATCAGCCAGATGAAATTGTAGCAGCCGTCATCTCTATTCGCGAAAAAAAAGCTAGCCCATCTTCTAGCCTTTTAACTTCCTTATTATGAATCTGGCGGTAGATATAGCCTAGCACAAGGCAGGGGGTCGGTGGAGAGCCATATATGATCAGGCCGGGCAGAAAAAGTTTTTTTTTTTTTTTTGCATCGAATATTGGGAGCTTTATTAAGAGATTAACATCCTATTACAATCATCCAGCAAGCTGGGAGCTAGGAAGGTCGGGCATACATCTAGCCAACTATCTGTACCATACGTGTACTAGCAAGCTTTGCACACATGTGAGCTAGTACATTAGCAGATCTCCTAATTAACATGCTGAACTGAAAAAGAAGCAATTAAAGCCAAAGACAACTCCCCAATTTCTTGTGGGGTAACCACATGACACATGTGGTAAGCAATCCATACAACTTAAAAAAATAATTTCTTGTGGGATAGGCGCGGCAACGCACGTACCATGCAAGGATACGTACGTATGTTATTTTATTATTACGGTGCAATCGAGAGAGACCGAACGTGATACGTACGTACAGTCACGGATTTTTCAATATCAACAGACCCTCGAAAGCCAATCGTCGGTCGGTAGCAAATCTATTTAAAGCGTGGCGATAGAGCGGTCGATCGATCGATCGATTTTTGGTTGTTAACCCTAGCTAGCTAGCCGACGAATCGCCATGGGTTTCTTTACATACACGGAAGCGCTCCCTACATCATGGGGCGCATCAATGGCCGGCCTCAGGTGCGACGAGAGGCACGTCATGCATCACGTGGCCAACGGCGGCTGCTTGAACGACTTCAAGAATGCCATGAAAGAGTGCCACCCCGGCCCCGCAGAGTATGAAGACCAGCCTAGGGGGCGACGCCGGCGCGTCGCCAAGCCAGTCGTCGTCGACGACGTGGACTCCGCCTCCACGGCGGCATGCGTCAAGGCCACGGCGGCGCTGCGTGAGTGCTTCGCCGGCAACCCTGCCGCGTTCGAGCACCAGTACCTCCAGCGCATTGACGAGGGCCTCGACCAGGACGTGAAGCTGTCACCCAACGAGATCTGGAGAGAGGAACGTACAATCTTCAGGTGGTGGACCGGCATGAGAAGCTAAGATATGATACTGCTATATGCATCGCCTATATATGGTCGTATAGACAGATGGGTTAGATCGATCGGGATTATAATTATTAGCGATCAAGTTAGTCTACTTACTGGATATTGTATATAACAGACACAAGTTATTTCTGTGTTGAATTTTTGTCTCTTTTATTAGTTGTGGAGTTTTTGGGTATGCATGCGACCTCTTCTTATTATATTTTATTTCGCGGCTGCTACAAATCAGTCGGCTGATTTGTTGAAAAATTATACCGCCCCCGCAGCCGTCTGATCAAGCGTACACTAGTAGAAAAAGGGTCATTTGTCCCGGTTCGTAAGGGCCTTTAGTCCCGGTTCTGGAACCGGGACTAAAGGGTCGGGACTAAAGCCCAAAAACTTTAGTCCCGGTTTGCTTACGAACCGGGACCAAAGGCCCTCCACGTGGCGCTGCCTGGGGCGGGGGAGGGAGGACCTTTAGTCCCGGTTGGTAACACCAACCGGGACTAAAGGTCCTTGCCGGGGGCTGCCTTGCCGGAGCCGGCCTTGCCGGGGGGAAAAAAAATTGAATTTTTTTTTTAAAATTTAAAAAAAAAAAATTGATTATTTTTTTGATTTTTTGTTTTTAAGTTTTATTCCGAATTTCAAATCTTTGAATTATTTGACAATTTAATCTCTAATCACCCCTCCTCACTGCTTCAGAATTTAATCTCTAGTCTCTAATCAGCATTCATTCCAAATCGTCTAACTTTCCGGCCGGTCACCCATCCTCTCACTACTCCAGCCCAGCACGCTTAACTTTCAGGTTCTATCTCCCCTAGTTTCCAAGTCTGCACTTGTTGTTTTCCTGACAATCTTAAGCTATCAATCCTGTTAACCCTTAGGTCTTGATGTCACATGATTTAATTTTTTGAATTCTAAACAATTATTAAAATAAACAAAATAAGTACTAATAATATTGAATTTCAATGAAAATAAAATAGGTAATAATATTATTTTATTATTTTTTTTGCCATTTATTCATTTAATATGACATAATTAATATCTTTAAATTTGTAAATCGAAATTCGACAAATAATATATCCATTATTATCAGAAAAATGTGAGGAATCCAAATATGACATCATTTATTTATTTTAAGTAAAATTAATTTTTCAAATTATTAAAATTATTTTTTTTGATTTGAAATAACTTTTTTTACTTTTGGAATTTTAAGAATCTGAGAAAACTTCACCGGGTAAACCCAGGTGAAATCGAGTCCCAATTTTTCTCTAGTTTTTTTTGATATATATTAAACTTTTTTTTTCGACGTCGTATGCAAAAGTTATGGCCGTTTTACATTTTTTTTTTCGTTTTTTTTGCAAAAAAGGTCAAAATTCATATTTCAAAATTTCTATACCAACTAGACACTAAAACCTAACTACATCTCGAAGGATTTTATTTTTTGAAGATTTTATCATTTTTGTTTATTTTCTACAAAACTAAAAAAGGCGATCCACTGGGGGGGTAGAGTTTGAAAATTTCAGAACCCCTTCACACGAAAACTCGTCTGTTACAAAGACATTTCATTTTTTTAAATTTATTTCAACTCCAGACTTTTTGTGTGTGCACCATTCGAAGCCACGCCATCAATTTTCAACCCTTTCTGACTTCATTTGCTATTTTTCATGCATTTACTGATTTTTTTGAGCTAAATGACCCTGAAATTGAAAAGCACCACAAATGAACTCTCAAAAGGTTGAAAGTTGGCATGGTATCATCATTTCACCCACATAGCATGTGCTAAAAAGTTGAGAGGGTTACGGCCAAAATTGGATGCACTTCATGTACAAAATGGACAATCTCTTTCGAAGTATCAGGGTTTCAGACGAAAACTCGTCTGTTACAAAGGCATTTCATTTTTTTAAACTTATTTCAACTCCAGACTTTTTGTGTGTTCATTATGCACCATTCAGAGACACATCCTCAAATTTCAACCCTTTCTGACTTCATTTGCTATTTTTCATGCATTTACTGATTTTTTTGAGCTAAATGACCCTGAAATTGAAAAGCACTACAAATGAACTCTGAAAAGGTTGAAAGTTGGCATGGTATCATCATTTCACCCACATAGCATGTGCTAAAAAGTTGAGAGGGTTACGGCAAAAACTGGATGCACTTCGTGTACAAACTGTACCATCTCATTCGAAGTATCAAGGTTTCGGACGAAAACTCGTCTGTTACAAATGCATTTCATTTTTTTAAACTTATTTCAACTCCAGACTTTTTGTGCATTCAATATGCACCATACTACAACATGTTAAAAATCTACAGAAAGAACTAACTAAAAATAATAAAAAACAACAATTAAATGACTAAAACAACTATATAAGCAAAACAGTATTGTTTTAATTAAATCCTAATTTAAATTATTCTAAAAATAACCAAATAAATCTTACTGTGACAACAATCTAACACGTGACTAGGAGCAAAAAGAATTAAATTAAAAACTATTTGTAAACTCAAGTTATTCACAATCTAGGGTTTGAAGCAAATTTGAACAAATTCAAATTTAAACCATTCAAATTTGAAAACTAATGGCACAAACAGAAACTAGACAAAATTTTGAATCTAATTCAAAAAGAATCACTCAAAAACATCAAATATCTTAAAAGATATAAGCAATTTAAAACAGAAACTAAAAACAGAAAACAAATGTAAAAACAAGAAAAAAAACTTTCAGAACCCCGGGACTAAAGCCTCAACCCCTTTAGTCCCGGTTGCTGTTACCAACCGGGACTAAAGCCTCACCATTTGGTTCCGGTTCCAGCCACAAACCGGGACCAATTGCCCACGAGGCGCATTGGTCCTGGTTCGTGTCTGGAACCGGGACCAAAGGGGTCAGACGAGGCCCGGCCGGCGCCCTGGCCTCACGAACCGGGACCGATGCCCCCATGGGTCCCGGTTCGTGAGTGAACCGGGACTAATGGGCTTTTCAGGGTGGACCAAAGCCCTGTTTTGTACTAGTGGTATCATAGCCGTAGGATCCACGTGCGCTTGAGCCACGCACGGCCACTCATCCCTGATAGCCCGTTGCAACGAAGCGTGCGTTGCAACGCAGTTGACGCCCACATACCGGCTCCCATCTGATCCTCGCGAATCACGGGTGGTGGCTGACTGCGCCGCCGTCTGCCCACCGTCCGGCGTCGTTCCAGCCCTGCAACACCACCTCAGCAACAGCCCGCAAACACCAGCCACCACCAAAAATTTAACAGCACGCCCCCTGCTTAGATCTGATGGCGCAGCATATCGCCAGAGACATGCTCACCTCCGCCTACTGTCGAGGCTCCGATGGCTCTGTTGCATCCAGTGGCGGATCCAGGCCCCAGGCCGGGGGGCCTGGGCCCGAGGCGTGAACAGAAATTCCTTTGTTGACTGTAGCTGCATCTGCACTGTGGCGACACTGTAGCAAGCCTGGGGCCCGGGGCTTGGCCGAATCCAGGATTCGCCACTGGTTGCATCCACCCACATTCGTACACGGTATCCGTGCCGGTGGGGACCAGTCCACGAGCAGTGAGGCGGGAGCTGGCCATGCAAAGATGCCGCCTAAATGTCCGCTCAACTCGGCTATATGCATGTCTTGTAGAGTCGTTAGTTGTTCTTCTTTGAAGCTAGGCTATGAACGTGTGCCCAGCTCAACTTCCTAAGTATTTATGGATGCCCAATGTTAGAGACACTACCGCACGGACTCCTGCAGCAGCTGCCAGCCCTCGAGGCACTCCGTATCAGGTTCAGTGAAAAAAAAAGGCATTTGTTGCCTGAATGAAGCACAACCGAGTCTAGCTTGTTGCCCTGTGTTGCCCATTCAACTTATTATGAGACCACTCAAACTGAGATACTACAGAGTACAGAGACACTCCAGTGTCTGCCCTTGTGTATACTAGTATCAGTGAAGTTTATTACCAGTTACTAGTAGGCGAGTACACATGCCATCTATGTAGTTTCTTAGAAAATTATGGTCATAGCTTTAATCAGTGTTTTTTTTTTGAGGACACCTCAAGAGGGGCAGGGTTCCTGCATTTCATTAAGAAGAAGAGAAATGATCCAGTTTATAAGGGAAACCGGACCTAAAAACCAAACATTTCTCGGTTAATTAAGGAAAACCGAGTGAAAACCCAAAAAAACACAGAAAAAGACACTAGAGCTTGGGGATAGGGAAGGGTAAAGACACGACATCAAGGGACATCGTCAGAGCCAGACACAAGGGCGCCAAGGCCCAAAACCAATAGTCGTGGCTCAAGAGCAACCAAACTAACCACCTCACACTCGACATATCTTATCCATATCGAGCCTCGCTGCATGGAAACATCATGGGCTATCATTATCATGTGGGAAACATCCTGCAAGGCTCAGCTTCGACTTCCCTGCAATGCCCGCTAAAGTGTTCTATCGAGCCTCGCTGTATCCGAGAATTTGGTGACTGACATTTTCTTTAGTTCCCAGTCAAGTCTGTAGTTCTTGTTGAACAGAAGATAAAGATACTGTAAATACAACCTTTGCCTGATTAAATGGTCTCCTTCTATTCTCTGCTACTTAACAAAGTGTATGAATGCGCCCAAAATACACTAGAGTGCTCGTCCGCGCCTGCTCACGGTATGGTGTGCCGTTCTTTTCTTGTAGATCCAACACAATGTACATTAATGGGCCAGAGATAGATTTAATATTGCACTGAGTTGACCAACACGGCATCCGTAACGTAGTCTGTGTGATGCTGGCACACGCGGCCAGCTCCGTCTTGTGCCTGCTGCCTAGTTCAAGCGCATGGTTTTGTCCTCATCATATGCCGTCCGATTAGAGCAACTGATAACTGATATGTGAACTTTTTTTAAAATTTGCAGACAGTTTTTAAATATGTGAACATTTTCTAAATTTCGAGTATATTTTGAATTCTCCGCGAACATTTATTGAATTCATGAACATTTATTGAATTCGTGAACAAGTTTTGAATTTACCTCAAACCTTTATCGAATTTGCGAATATTTATTGAACTTGCTGCGAACATATGTCAAATTCTCAAACATTTTTTAACTCGGTGAACAATATTCGAATTCACGAACATTTGTTTTGAATTGTTTCTAGAATACTTGAACATATTTTGAAATCACAAATATTTCTAAATTTGCCACGAACTTATTTTGTATTCGCGGACATTTTTTGACATCACGAACTTTATTTGATTTAACCATGAACATATTTTGAATACACATACATTTTCCGAATCTGTGAAAAAAAAATTGAAAAGGAAGATGACCCCCGGCCTCTGCATCAATCGACGCATACAACCATCTTTATTATTATTATTATTCAGTTGAGTCTAACAACATCAATACAAGGATCAACTCAAAGCCACCCATCCGTCGAACAAAGTCGCAACACCTACACTCTTGATAATGTGCCCGAACCGCATGAACGCGCACTATCTAATCCGGTAGCCTCAGGCATCTGCCCCACATCGGGCCGAGAGCACCACCCAGTCGGGCCTAGCTAATCCGGTAGCCTTACGCATCTGCCCCGCATCGGGCCGAGAGCACCACCCGGTCTGGCCAACCCACAGCGCGCACCGCATGCGCACGCTTTGGATCCGCCGTCGCCATCTTCCACCATCCCATCTCCAGGAGTGATCAACGCATTCATCTTGCCAGGCCGTACTGCTGTCGATGCCACCACGGTGCCAGACAACACCACCGCCTTGCGCTCGTCCATCAAGACGCATCCGCCGCCGAGACTCCGCTGCACCATGCCGTCAAGCCCAGTCTTTTTGCTTTAGGTCACAAAAATTATAAACTTTTTGTTAGTGCCATTAGTTTTCAAATTTGAATAGTTTAAATTTGAATTCTTTGAAATTTGTGTGAATCACTAGTTTGTGAATAACTTTACTTTAAAAATAGATTTTTTAGTGATTCTTTTTCCTGCTATTTAATATTAGTGTGTTTTATCATTATATTCAATTTGGTAATTTTTAGGTTATTTTAAATGGGTGTTTTAATCAAAAACCGATTTTGTTATTTTTTTTGCTATTAAAGTTTCTAACAAAAAAATACTTTATGAAAATTCTTTTTGCTATTAATGTTTTGAACAAAAAATACTTTGATAATTTTAGTTGCATAAATTTTATATAATTTTAGTTTCAAAAATTCTAGAGGTTTATAAAAGCTTTTTAGTTGATTCTTTTTGCTATTAGAGTTTTATAAAAGCTTTTTAGTTGATTCTTTTTGCTATTGAAGAATATTATAGTTTTGTTTTAGTTGATCATAACAGAATATTTTAATTGATTATTTTTAGTTCATTCTTTTTGCTATTAGAGTTTCATAAAAGTTTTCTAGTTCATTCTTTTTGCTATTAGTTCATTCTTTGAGCTAAATGACCCTGAAATTGAAAAGCACTACAAATGAACTCTGAAAAGGTTGAAAGTTGGCATGGTATCATCATTTCACCCACATAGCATGTGCTAAAAAGTTGAGAGGGTTCCGGCAAAAACTGGATGCACTTCGTGTACAAAATGGACAATCTCTTTCGAAGTATCAGGGTTTCGGACGAAAACTCATCTGTTACAAAGGGATTTCATTTTTTTGAACTTATTTGAACTCCAGACTTTTTGTATGTTTAAAATGCACCATTCAAAGCCACATCATCAATTTTCAACCCTTTCTGACTTCATTTGGTATTTTTCATGCATTTACTGATTTTTTTGAGCTAAATGACCATGAAATTGAAAAGCACTACAAATGAACTCTGAAAAGGTTGAAAGTTGGCATGGTATCATCATTTCACCCACATAGCATGTGCTAAAAAGTTGAGAGGGTTACGGCAAAAACTGGATGCACTTCGTGTACAAAACGGACAATCTCTTTCGAAGTATCGGGGTTTCGGACGAAAACTCATCCGTTACAAAGGTATTTCATTTTTTTGAACTTATTTGCACTCCAGACTTTTTGTGTGTTCAAAATGAACCATTCAAAGCCACATCATCAATTTTCAACCCTTTCTGACTTCATCTGGTATTTTTCATGCATTTACTGATTTTTTGAGCTAAATGACCATGAAATTGAAAAGCACTACAAATGAACTCTGAAAAGGTTGAAAGTTGGCATGGTATCATCATTTCACCCACATAGCATGTGCTAAAAAGTTGAGAGGGTTACGGCAAAAACTGGATGCACTTCGTGTACAAAACGGACAATCTCTTTCGAAGTATCAGGGTTTCATACGAAAACTCATCTGTTACAAAAGGCATTTCATTTCTTCACATGTAACTGCAGTGATATTCTAGATCAAAGGCATCATCATACTAGTTGTGGAGAGAAAGTCTTCACTTTTTCTTCGCTTGTGTCCTTTGCTTATTGCGCCGTAACCATGGATAATCTTCATCGTTTAACAGGGTGCTTGGGTCAGCCTTGACTTTGAAGGGAGGAATTTCATGAAACTTTTCATAATCTTCAGACATGTGTTCAGGAGTCTGACAACAGTGTTCCAAGAGAAGCTTAACTAGTAGAAATTTTTACTTGTATTGGATGATGTATGGAATGACGATAGTAGATCAGACTGGGAAACATTGCTCGCTTCTCTGAAATTTGGTGGCATGGGAAGCAAGATCTTGTTGACAACTTGAATGCAATCAGTTGTAGAAATTGTGGAAAGAGTACTAGGAGTAAGAACCAAGTCTTTGGGACTGGAAGGACTACATGATAAAGATCTTTTGGTTCTTCTTAACAAGCATGCATTTTTTGGAGTAAATCCTGATGATTATATTAATTTGCAAGAGATTGGAAAGAAAATCATCAAAAAGTTGAGTGGATGCCCATTAACTGCAAAAGTCTTGGGCGGACTGTTGAATAATTCTATGGATAGTATAGACTGGAACAGAATCTTGCAAGAAAACATACATAACAAGAGTGTTATGGAACTCTTAAGGTTAAGTTATCACCATCTACCCACCCACCTACAGGCCTGCCTCAGGTATTGCAGCTTATTTGAAGAAGATTATGCGTTTAGGAAGGATGAATTGGTTGATCTATGGATGGGCTCAGGACTGATCCGGATTTCTTCAGATGAGTGTCAGAGGCCAGAAGATGTAGGAGAATGCTATTTGGATATACTAACAAGAAAATCTTTCTCACATTGGACACTTGATTAATCTGAGACGCCTAAACTACTCGGGTATTCAAGCTGGACCTCCTTCTCACATTGGACACTTGACATCTCTTCAATACCTCAAAGTTGATCTCAAGTATGAAAGAATGAGTGAGATTAGTGATCTAAATGATCTCCGTTGTTTACATATTGTTGGTATTCAGAACAGCAATGTGGAAGACTCTAAACTGGCCAAGCTGGCTGAAAAGAAAAATCTCAGTAAGTTATCACTTTCCTGGGATACCAGCAGATGGGAGTCAGGTACAGAGGAACTACGAGATTCAGGTACAGAGGAATTGTTGCTTGATAACCTTCAGCCTCACACAAGCCTTACCAAACTCAAGATAAGCGGATATAGTGGTACGAGATCTCCTTGTTGGATGGGGCACCCTGTGATAAGCAACTTGGTATATATTTATTTTTTTAGTTGTTGTAACTGGCAGAATCTTCCAGCTCTTGGCAGGCTACCTGCACTCAGATATCTCCACATAAATAGTATGCGTGCAGTGAAAAGAATAGATCATTCATTTTATGGATGTGAGGACCCCCATCCTGGCTTCCCATCTCTTGAGTTACTATTTCTTAGCTATCTTCCTACACTAGAGGAGTGGGTTGAAATGGAGGGAAGAAATGTGTTTCCCCAGCTTAAGACACTCGAGATTGAATCGTGTGGAGAACTGAGAAACATACCAGCATTACCGTCTATGCTTACTAATTTAAAAATAAGGGATGTTGGTTTGGATACTTTCCCTGCAATTTATCAGTCTAGTGAAACAGCATTGTCCCAGAAGCCATTACTTTCCAGTCTGAAGATCTCTGGATGTCCAAACCTAGTCACACTCACAGGGGACCAAGAGTACTGTTTTGGTAATCTGGAGGAATTATGTATTGAAAATTGTGAAAATCTGTTGCGTTTTCCAGTGGATCAACTACAGACACTCCAATTTCTTACAACTTTCTCAGTGGTCAATTGCCCAAAGCTGATGGCTCCTCCTCATGCAGATGTCAGTTTGCCATCTTCTGTCAGAAAGCTTGATATTAGTTCATGTGGTGCTTATGAGACTTGTCTACTCAACTCCTTGTGCAGCCTCACTTCTCTAACTACTCTGCGTTTAAAAGATTGTGTGATGACAGCCCCAACGTCAGATGATATCAGTTTGGCATCGTCTATCAGCAACCTTTATATTGGTTCAGTTGGTGTTTATGAGAATCGTCTACTCAACTCCATGTGCATGCAGTCTTTGTCTTTGTCTCATTGTGTGATGACCGTAGTTTTAAATAGCCCGCTATAGCCCCGCTATAGCCTTGCTATAGCCTTTTCATCAGGGTGCCGCTAAATGGTCTCATGTACAAAAAGCACGCTATAGCTCCGCTATAGCCTATTTGGAGGTCTGCCGCTATTTGCCATAGCCCGCTATTTAAAACATTGGTGATGACAGCCTTTCCCTCTCCACAAGTGTTCAGGAGTCTGACAACAGTGCGATCCTTGGAAATTGCCACTGCAGCGAACTTGCTTCTTTAGATATGACATCCCTCGAAGAGTTGATAGTCATTGGATGTGACAAGCTTATTGGCATTCCATCTCAGCAAATGCCTCAAGCATCTGATCTCAGCCAGGTTGCTGCTGTCTGTCCTTCACACATGGGAAAACTTCTTTCTCTGAGAATTAGCGATCCATTTCTTTTGCAGTGTGATCCATTGAGGAGAGTCAACTCAGTTAGGAATTTGACAATTGACAAAAGCTGGAACCATCTACCGGAGGAGTGGTTGATGCAAAACCGCAACTGTCTTACAAAGTTGGGAATGCTTGACGCTTCTCAACTGGAGTTCCTGCCTTCAGCAGTTGCAAGGCTCTCCTGCCTTGAAATACTGGAATTTCGGAGCGCTGTACTGATCCAGTCACTCCCAGAGCTGCCTGCCTCCTTACGGGATTTCCAATTCCTTGGGTCTCACTCTGTGCTGATACGAAGATGCCAGGAGAACAAGGGTCATGACTGGCACAAGATTGCACACATCCGGAGATTTCGGATTAACAATATTTTCCAAGCTCATATGGGTGGAATTCTTTCAAGAGTATCAGGTAAAACTTTATGATATATGCAACTCTTTTCTAATTTCCTCGGTTGGTTACTGTACTCAATATAGCTTGCTCATTTGATTAGGTCTGCGTTCTGAACAAGATTCTCCTTCATCGTATTGATATGGATAGCATTCCTACCAGGGTTCATACCCTTTAAAAGTCTTTTGATGTATGTAAGCTTTTTTGCCTCTTTTCCCATTGGTTACTTAGTCGATTGAGCAATGCTGATTTTCTTATTTATTTAGCCCATGTGCCATACATCATGGAGTGAAGCATTCTGATTTGTAACTTCCCACTCCATTCAAAGATCTTTACTCATCAGACAGAATTTAATTTTTATTTAGGATATCCTCATATTTTTGTAATTAATTATATACTTTCGGTAAGCATCCTTTTGCTGTTTGCAGGCGTTTGACAGTGTAATAGGATGCATTTGCTTTGCGGAGCATTGGACACCTGTAAATCTACGGTGGCCGTTTAGCCGTTTACCACTCTATTGCAGAGATTGTATGGTTGCTGCTAAGAATTCTATATTCACCAGGATTTTCATCCTTTGATAAAAAAAAATACTCCCTGTGGCTGGCTTACATCGAGAGTTTGTGCACTGCCGTAGGGCTTGAAACACTAGACCTCCTAGGCTACAAAGAATCGAGCTACCCAGGTTGGGTGTTAGATAAGCAGAACTGATATCAATTTGTCGAGGCTTTCCCTCTTATTAGTGTGCTCAAGCTTTGTTACTGCAATTTTGACACTTTACCAGGCAATATGGAGCACCTCACATTACTCAATGTACTTATGATCAGTGGATGCTTGAATATCCGGTCGCTCCCAACACTACCCAGGTCTGTTGAGACGTTTCAAGTAGACGACTACGATGGTGAGTTTATGAATTCTTGTCAAACATTTGGAGATCCAAACTGGGAACATATTTTTGATCCAGGCCGTAAGGAAAACAAGATTTTTTCTTGCATCGAGCATGTACTGCGCTTTGTTGCTTATGCTGTTCTGATCTTCGTGATGTGGTTACTGATTTGCAATAGTGTTGGGAGCAATTTTGAATGGGGATTTTTGAATTTGATTACTGGCTGCAGCTAGCTAGCTATTTATTTGGAGAAGGTGCTGCTCTTTTGTTTATGCTTATGCTGTTTTGAATTTGAGCTAGCTATTTATTTGGAGAAGGTGCTGCTCTTTTGCTTATGCTGTTGTGAGCCTTTGTGTATATCATGATGTATGTCGGTTATGTCCAACAGAATTCCCCCTGCACCGCGCGCTACGCCGCGTTTCCTGCATATGCAGCACTCCTGCATACAAGCTATCAGTTTTGTGATGTTGGGGTTCTCTCAGATTACCGGCAGGTAACATTTAGTGAACAAGCTACCTTTTGATTCCTGAATGCTTCACTAGTATACAAAGGAGAGCTCAATCTTGAAGAGAGTACCATGTACCATTGATTCTTCAATCCTCCAGCTAGCTGGGAAATTCGTGGCATATGGTAGATTAGAACATTCAGATGCTGATCAGCTAAGTTACCTATGGAAGCTAATTTATTGCTGCACTGTGCCTACTCCCATGGAAGAATCAGGAGTCCAAATGTGTCCAACTCTGGATGATTAAAATTTCAGACATTCAGAATATCTGATTTCAATGTTAAAGAAAAGCATAGTTGATCAAGAAAGTCAATAATGTAGAGATATGCAAGGACGTGCAAGCAATTAGTTACAAAAAGTAACCTAGATTGATCCCAGTGTTGCGGGCCTTGAATGAACTAGTTGGATGATCAACAGTTTGGACTCCTGATTCTTGAGTGCTTGCTTGCTTGATTGATTCAGAACTTTGAACAATAGTTTGTAACTTAACTTGAGTTATTGCTTGATTCGGAACTTTCCACAGTAGTTTGATTCAGAACTGTGCTTGGCGTTCCAGTGAGGCGAGTACAAAATTATGACTTAACTTTAGTTATTTATCAAATATAGCTGCATCGATCTGAATAATCCATTTGCTCTTTGCAGATGTCAAAACTTGTAACCATCTAATTCTAAAGAGTGTTTGTATTTTTTCCCCCAGGTATCTGTTATCACGTCCAAATTACTCGCATTGGGTACGGGCTCCTGCACTTGTACATGCATTGTGACAGTAAGGGGAAAGCCCTTTCCTGTACAAATAAAGTTCAGAGAAGTTTATACCTGCTAGTAGGCGTGTACACAGGCCATGCAAAGCTTGCCTGCTAAGTACGTACTTTTGATCCAAGAACCTGTCAAAACTTGTACCTATCTTCTAAAGATTGGACCCTGCTCATCTGCAACACAACTGTCAGCCTCTGCCATTCTATGTAGTTTCTTATCAAATTATGGCGTGGCTTTATGGACTGAAATCAGTAGTATACCGTATGAAAGAATTCAGTGACTGAGATTTTATGTAGGTCTCAGTCAAGTCTGTAGTTCTTGCAGAACAGAAGATGTGATTTTGTAAATGCAACATTTGCCTCGGAAGATGTGAAATATACGCTTACTTATGCAGGGACTAAACAGAGCATTATAAAGTTACTACTATGTAGTAGTACCACCTGAAATCCAAACTAAGCAGAAACTGTGTGACTGCTTAGAATTAAGGTCTTATTACAACATTATAAGTTACTACTATGTGGTGATCTTATCACAACATTTTCGAAGAGGAGTAATTCCCCCGGTCTCTGCATCAAGCGATGCACACAGCCATATAGGTTTCTGTGAGTGGGGTTTGAGGAGCACACACATACAGTGGGGTTTGGGGAAAATTACAGAGTGAGTGCAACCCTGTTTTTTGTTCCCTGAAACCTCTGTTCGACAAGTAGCATCGTATACGCACTCGAACATATACAATCATATATGCGTACGCTCATTGTTGTTGCTGTTACCCTTTTTAGCCGACAGTATTAAATATTGTGGCAAGAAAGATTCACAAATTCAGAATGCAATGCCTAAGAAAAGATGGTCTCTATGGGCTGAAGACCAGGGACGAAACAGAGTATGCGGCTGTGCTTTCAGGAAGAAACTGTTTTTTGTTTCCTGAAATCTCTGTTGGAGAAGTAGCATCATATACACACTTGATCCAATTAACAGTTGTTGGTGTATTTAGCAGTAGCTTGTCCAATTGCTTCTCATCTCATCTGACATGAATATGTTTACTGAACCCCTCAACATATGACACAAGTCATATATGCAGCAGGTCAGTATAGAGCATTATAAAGTTACTACTATGTGGTAGTATGTGCCTCCCTCTGCCCACAACATCGCCGCCACTGCCCGGCGAGCTCGGCCCCCGCCCCGCCCACGGCTTCCTCCGGTCGTGCTCCTCCCACCGACGTTGCACATCACGGCCTCCACACCGCTTCTCCAATCCAGCTCCTCTGAAAGTCTGAATAACTTCACCGACGCCCCATCTTTCTCGTCTCTGATTCGGCTCCGCCTACCTACGGCACTGACTCGTCGTCCGAGCTCGTTTGTCCATCACACACACGTCCGGGAAAACTGAGGGCCCAGGCCTATTTTTAATCTGTCCAACTCTAGCGCACATTCCAGTGAGTGTGTGCTGAGTAATTGTGAATCTTGCTTTCTCAAAAAAAAGTGAAGAAATTGTTTTTTTTTTTGCAAAAATATCAGATGTACTATAAAGATTCACCGGAAGTACAAAACACCCCAAACATAATAAAAATTACATCGAGGTCCATGGACAACCGAACGACCATTGCCGCCGCCCGAACGAGCCGCCGACGCGCCGCTGTTGCCGCTCCCATATCACAACCGGCCTGACCATGTCGATGACAGCCAGGAAGTATTCGTGCACACGTGCCCCGAACACTATTACCGTCAAACCTAAACCAAGATGAGAAAAGGCTAGGCACTGTGGTACAGTTATTGATGCAATTAAGGACAGTATAATCGCACCTAATCCCTGCCCTCTCACGCCCCAACCGATTTTGGCCGTCAGATTTTAGTTACCAGCTGTCTCTGGCCGTCCGATTCCTAAGTAATCTCGTGGTTTGCCGCTAAGCGGGCTGGCTGTCCTATGAGCAGCTAGTCCGGTGGCCGAATCGGAGCATTCTGGTTTGTTGGGCCCAGCCCAGCAGATGCAAGAAGCCCATGTAGCCCTCTAGCATTTTTCCTGCCTCCCGATATCCTACACATCGAGAACCCTAATGGAGGAGACGGCCATGGCTCATGGTGCGGCGGCGGCGCCTTCCCCGTGACCTCTACCCCGTGCGGTGATGGCTCCCCGCCGACCCTGAAGCCGTGTGGCGGCGCCTACCACAACTCGTCAGTTCGCCCCGTGTCGTACCATCGCTCCTACGACCCTGACCTCATGCGGCAGCGCCTACCGCGACTCATCAGCTGGACGGTGGCGGCGCTCCCCTCCCTGTCCCTGACCTCTCGTCTCTCTCCACCGGGAACCCTGGTATGCCGCCACCACCTCCGACTCCCAACTCCCAAGGTTCCTAGCTCTGCCATGACGCTAGGCCGATCCAGTCGAGTCCATGAACCGGCGCCACTTCCGTCGCCGCGTACTCACGGCGCCCAGTCGATCTAGCTTCTTTCTGATCTAATAACTTGTGCAGCTTCCATTTGTAGATTGCATCAAGGTCACCACCTTCTCGTCATTTAGTATCTCCGTGGGTTGATACATTACAGTGGCCATTGATGAGCAGACTAATCTATCGTCTATCGATCTTACCGCGCGCATGTTTAATCCAATATATTTAGTATCTCGGTGGGTTGATGCATTACAGTGGCTCTTGACGAGCAGACTAATCTATCGACCTTTCCGCACGCATGTTTAATCCAGTGTATAAATTGATGTTGCTCCTACCTGTTGAGGTCGCCCTTCTCTTGATTCCACTACTTTCCTGATTTGGTTGGCTTCTGCCTATTCATTCGTGAGAGAGTTCAGAATGTATAGATTTTGGTTCCCCTGATTGTATGTCTTTCACTTTCACGCATGAAAACTGGAAAAGTGGAGGCCAACCACTCTCCAGTTCGACTGCAGCATCCCTATGCGAGGTTCACCCATGGCTCCGGGATAGATTATCATGTTTCCTGGTGATTAATTGTGCTCCTTCCTTTTATGTATGCATCAGGTACATCCTATGCTCTTCCCTCCATAATTTGTTTTTCTCCGGATCCGGCCCAGTATATTTGGCAAATATGCAGAATATCTTCGGGATGAAACAAATCATGCACTAGAAAGTGTTTGCCAAGCTGCCACCGGAAGCTTAATACTAACGAGAAACTCCAGGCTTGCTTCCACTTCACCAACATATTTAGAGACGACAACCATGTCAGATCTAAATAAGCAGCTTCCACAACATATTTAGAGAAGACGTCCAGGTCAGATCTAAGTATGCAACTTCCATAAAAGATTTCTAAGTAAATTTGTTATGTGAGGTGCAGCAAATGAGCCACATTAATTATCAGTTTCCTACCAATGAAATAATCAGAATCAGCTATTTTGTGAAGTAATCAAAAACCGTTTTAGTCCCGTACACCTAGCATATTCCAGCAACAAAACCAGGGAAAATACTTGCAGGTGTACAAAGCTTGCTCATGTAGTTTGGTTGGATTCCATTGCTGGCCTTTTTACAATGGATTCAGGGCATGTAAGTGTATATGGAATAAAAAATTTGGTACCATAATTTCTGCATTCAATTCATATATTTCTTTTTGATGTGCTAACAATCTGCTTTGTGATAATTTTTCCAAGAGATGTCACTGAACTCAAACGCATCTCTGCTGAAATAAAGTGACACCTCTTCAAAACATTGTACATGTGGAAATACAACAAATAGAAGGAATTATTTCTTGACACAGATTTGTATCAATGACAACCATAATTTTTGAAAAATATGCATATATTAAGCTAGAGAGAAAAAAAAAATATGTCATGTTTGTTGGATTACCCGTTAACATGATGTATCGCGAGTTACTTTTCACCATCAGTGCTGGTGCTTTCTTCACTTGTACAGTTTGGGTATATATGTAGTCACTTCTTTGCTATGCTTGAACATGTCTTTCACAGCTTTGAACATGTGTATCCGATAATTTGATGCCATGCATCAACTCCATTTGTGATGCCTCAGTTACAATTAGTACTTTTGTTTAGTTTATTAAGTTTCATAACCCAATATTTTATTTATCAAAGTTAATCGATTGAGAGTTGCACGTCTATATATGTCATACTTATTTCTTTGCTGCTCATTCTCCATCAACCTGCTATGAAGAAAGTGTCCCAATCCTGGTTTTGGAATGTTGTTACATAGCCCTCTCAAGTTTCAAAACTGGCTAACTGAGAATTTTTGTAGACTATCCAAGATTATATAGAAGTGATGCGTAAATATGTGTGTTCTTTGTACCCTAATATCATTCTCTTGAACTATCACCCTCCCCTCGCCCACACACACCTCATGCTATCGTGTGCAAAAAGGAACATTCCGTAGGAGCATCTACATTTTACCTTGAAAATGTATGGTTGGATTTTATGAAAAAAAAAATTCACGTTGTAGATTCTTATAATTCTATTGCCAAAGTTGACGGGCGCGGCAACGCGCTCCATCAACGATCTATTTAGGACAGTAAAACTGAACCAAATCCCAGCCCTCTCACGACCTTGCCGTTTTTGGCCGTCCATTTTTGTGATTAGAAAATTTTCAGCCATTAGATCTGCTGTCCTAAGGGGCAGCTTCTCCATAGGAAAAATCTGAGGTCTGTGGTGAATTGGGCCTTTTCTACCAGCCCAATTGGCTAGAAAGGCCGGCTGCTAGCGAGAGAGGTGGTCACCGCGATAGGGGTCCATGGGTCGCTATTCCTCCCTCCTCTCGTGCCTCTTCCTCTCCTGTTCCCGTAAAAAAAGTGGATGTCAATTGTCAATGGCGACGGCGACGGCGGCGCGGGAGGTTTCGACGGCAAGCTCTTCCTCTCCCACACTACTGGGAACGGGTATGGCGATGCGGAAGCTTCCCCATGCCCGTCCCAACCCTCCCGCTCGCAGATTTTGGTAGCGCGCACAACACCTCCGCGATTGATGTGACCAGATTGCTGCGTGAAAATGAGGTGAAGAGCTCCTCGTGCAGCAGCGGGGGGCGATTGGGATGGAGACGCCGCCACCGTTCCCCCGCCACTCTGGTTCTCCAACTACTTCGCAAGTCCGCGGTATTCCTCCTCTACTCCTCATCCAATGCCTCCTTCTCTGTCCTGACTTCTAGGTGTTGTGCTTGTACTCTCCTAGATGACCTTGAGGAGGAACCTCCCCTGCTTGACAAAGTATTTCGGCGATTGAATCAAGAATAACTGTAATATTTTGCTTGATCCACCGGTTGGCGGGAGAGCATAGGCGATGGCTGGGTAATGAAAGATATTATGAGCAAACGAGTGTGATTCTTACACCTCTTCCTTGAATCGATTTGTGGTGATATATTTCTGCGGGGCTTCCTCCTAATTTCACGGTCCTCTCAGGCATGAGATCCGGTTGACGAAATTGAAAATCTCTTATATTTTTCTTCTTTATTGAATCCCGTACCATTTGTTTCCATGGTCAGATCCAATTATGTGTGCATTTACCTTGATCATTGCTTAGTGTTTCCTTTTGTGCATCGTGTGTTTTCCAGAACTTCAAATGAATGGATGGCCGATGGATGACTTAGGAAATTATTTCTGGTGGTCATGAGGACATCACACAAGAGGTAACCGACTGCAATTGCAATTTATTAGACTGTATTTTTTACTCCCTCCGTCCCAAAATAAGTGACTCAACTTTGTACTAAAGTTAGTACAAAATTGAGTCATTTTTGAGTCAATTATTTTGGGACGGAGGGAGTATTTCAGATGAAATCCGTATTATTTATAAAGACGACCAATAAAAATGATGGCATGAGATATACAATGTTTGGAGATGGTAGATTTTTTGGAGAAACGATGATGGACTATGCACTTATCTGCAATCTCTGATTTTAATTTTGAATTGTTATTATAATGACGGACATGATAATCTTCAGGCAGTGGACTTCGAGGAACAATGAAGTGATATTTTTATGGAAAAATTGTTTTATGGATGTCAGGCTTTTTTCCTTCTGTTATTGGTTATTTGTGTTGCTGCTCTTATTTAACTTACGCGACCATAATAACTTTCTGGTAAATCTGGTTATGTTTTGACAATTTTGGCTATGTAGGAAGCATTCTTGATTACGTGAACAAGTATCACACTGGAACATATGGGGCATTATAACAGGTTTGAAGAACATAACTCCGGATGTATTTTGAAAGTGCTAACCCAAACAATGAGTAGCAGTAGATATCATTTTTTGAGAATTTTTAACGAATCAATGTGCATGTGTTAAGATAGTGTTGATGCTATGCTTATCTTCTACAATTGACCATATATTTAACTAATTATTTTATGGGACATGTAGTGTGTTGTGGTACCAAGTTCTGCAGAGAGGTTTCGTATTGCCATGTGGAATAAAAATGGATAGTGTCCGCTCAGAAAGTTTGATGTAAGGTTGATAGATATACCATGTCTCAAATTTACTCTGGTACAAGGCCGTTCGATTATTCCTTTTTTCCTTATGGGGCATAACCCTACAGAAACCCTGTCGCTCTTTGCTGGTCAGTTTCTGCTGGCATTCATGGCGGATGATGTGCCTTTCTGTTTTCCTAACCAGCTGCGTCTGTATATATGTTTCATGGACCTACAGTCTCGCACCGCCCCTGTAGCTGGAGGCTGGAGGTTCCGTCGCCGCCGGACAAGTAATTCTTACACCCCAACGATTAGATTGTGCTAATATCCTCCCAATCCCTATTTTCGACAGGTGCTATTCATGGTCGATTTGATTTGGCAAATCGTGGGAGACCTGTCTTCATATTTGATTTGGGGAATTCTTCGCTTTACAATCTCTTATGGCTGCTGGACCTTCACCTGCATGATTATAATACTTATGCAAGGACCCTTCAAGCCAGAAATCCCGAAGCTGATGAAAAACTAATTTAGGGGCTGGACCATGTCCCATTCCTTTTGCAAAACTGCCTGCAAGTTCTTCACATGGAAAGAGTAAGGAATCGCTTCCAAGAAATTTACTGCATATATATTGTCACAGATTAATATACGTACATTTTGTAGTTGCCATTTCTGAATTGCATGCTTACTAAGTACTACAATCCCTCTCATGTACCCATATTTTTAGTCACCATACTTTCCGACAACATACAACTTTTAAATCCACAATTTGGTAGCAGCAATAGCCTTTGTTTCTAGACATTTGTTGTTAACACAAATCACATGAACACTTTGATTGACTTTCTACTCTACCGGTGATGTCCATGTGTATATAAGATGTTGCGTTGATATAGAAGTACTTCCAAGTAAGGGTAATCTATAAGCAGAAAATAGAGGTTCTATGGAGAGACTGCATGTACCCCAAATCATGCATTGGAAAGTGTATGCCAAGATGCTATCACACAGCTGATGACACAATGTAATGTTGTGGTTGATGACACAAATTACAGTCAAGTTACTGCTCCCCATAGAAAATTACATGGAGCAACAACCTTTGAGAACATATTCAAAGAAAACGATGGAGTTGGCATGAGGTATATAGCTTCGAAAAAACAATCAAGCAACATTAAAATGCAGTACAGTGCACTTGTTCTAGCTAGAGAACAAAAAGGAGAGCTTGTTGTTGCACTTGCAGATTTAGCATCAATGGAACCTATTGCTGGTATTTAGTCAACCAAACCAGAAATGCAAGTGCACCACATCATACTAAATAGCTTTGGGAATCAGTTTTCACACTACTAACAACTTCAGTTGGAAACTTTTGCAGGAACGATATTGATTGTGGCCATTTGGAGCGCTGTTAACTGATATTCAAGATATCTTGTCCAACATATGACTAATGAAATCCTTCAATAATTTCATACACGAAAGGATACACATTTTTTAATTTCTCCATGTAGTTTGCATATTATTTAACACCATAAAAGTGTAATGTTTCAGACCATATTTTTGTGTGTTAAGAATAATGCACATGAATGTCAAACTGACCTAGATGGAAGAGACCGCAAAAATTACAAATCTTTCTATTCCTAAATTCCAGACTTAGTAACAAGTTTACGTAGGAAAATGTGCTGTAATACTGAATCAATACTTAACGTATGACATCATAGATAACTATATAAAATAAAGCAAAATATTGTTTATTTCACGATGTCTCTTTCTTAGCTACAAAGTACACATGAGAAAACACAATCCATCATTCAGCCCTGATGTTTATCTCTATTAGGTCAGACTTGCTCTCATATATTTTCCATTCTATCTAATCTTCAGGCAATGCCATCACAAAAATATTTGATGCCTCCACATATTTGTAGCAAGCACTAACATAACATTACAATAGACGGGCGCAGCAACGCGCGCCATCGATGATCTAGTATATATGGAAAGCTCATCTTCTCAAGCTTCTTCAAAGCCTCGGCGTTTCTCATTAACCTGTCCACAAAATGCAGATTTGCCCTCGAAATTGAGAGACTAAGTTAAATAAAGGGTACTGGAGAAAAACTCTACTGTAATTCTGCTCTCGAGATGAGAACCTTGTATGCGCGCTTGTATGGAGTAATGCATGCAGGCCGTTTCTTCAGGGAACTTTTGGTTCATCACAGGACAAGATAGTGTATGCTTAGGCAACTCTCTCTGTCGACTCTTTTTTTTCCATTGGTGCGGCGTTGTACCGACTCTTTCAAGTGCTTTTATTTCACTCTTTCTGAATGTTGAGGACCAGCATCTTTACAGAGCCAAAACTGTAGCATAAAAGATTTGAGTGTGAAAATGTGTTGCTGGTTCAGTCTTGAGTGAAAAAAAGAAGAGTGTTTCTCGAGATATGAGTTGCTCTGTTTTTTCCTCTCTTCTAGCCTGTGTGTCCATTGCATCGAGTTGCTGCACTGCGTATTGAATCCGCCAAAACGAGCGTAGGTGAGAGACTAGAGGAACGCAACAGAAACATATTGCTAAACCCGACCAAAAAGCCGCAGCATGGCAGTGCTACTAGTAGTTCACTGAGGGAAATCAGTTCTGTTGACATGATAAATATCATCCTGAAGATAATTTCCCCTCTCAACTTCCTGTTATATTTGTTCTAAATCTATGGACGGGCGTTAGAGCATCTCTAGCAGACCCCGCATAACGCCGACCCGCAAAACGCGTTTGCAGTTTGTGGAAAAACGGCTTTGCGGGCCGGCGCGGACGGCCGCAGAGGCAGACCCCGCAAAACGGACCCGTATAAACGGATATTCGCGGAATATGCTCTTTTACGGGTCGGCTTTGCGGGGTCTCCTCTTGCGCCGCTGCCGCCAGTCCGCAAATATCAATACCACACCACAAAAATACAACAATCATCCACACTACAAAATAATTATTCAGAAAAAATATCAATACCAGCACAATACAACAATCATCCACATTACAAATAATTATTCAAATAACCGAAGCAAACTAAATAATGCAATATAAAACTTGTCCCAAATACAAATAACACATGAATTAAATAAAAATGAATAGAAAAATGAGTTTTGTTACTGTCCAGCCCTTTGCCAATGGTGCTCAATGAGATCCTCCTGAAGCTGAAAGTGGGTGTTTGCATTTTCAATCTCCTTGTATGTCTGAAGAAAAGCTCTAATGCAGTTAGGGTCTCTAGCTGGTTTGACACGGCTACCCGCATTGTCGTAGAAGAACTCCAAGTTCATGCCTCTCTCATCTTCGAGAATCATATTGTGAAGGATAACACAGCATGCAATGATGTTTTTCAAGGTCCGCTTGTCCCAAAAACGAGCAGAACCACGAACAATGGCAAACCTAGATTGCAAAACCCCGAATGCTCTTTCAATGTCTTTTCGGGCTGCCTCTTGCACCCTTGCGAATTCACATTCTTTTCTATTTTTGGGTTCTTTGATGCTCTTGACAAATGTGCACCAAGAAGGGTATATACCATCTGCAAGATAGTACCCTTTTGTGTATTCATGCCCATTGATAGTGTAGTTGCAAGCAGGAGCATCACCACTAGCAAGCCTAGCAAACAAATGAGACCGTTGCAACACATTGATATCATTGAGAGTGCCCGGCATATCAAAAAAACAATGCCAAATCCATAAATCCTCGGATGCTACGGCCTCTAGCATAATTGTTGCATCACGAGACTTGCCACAATACATTCTCTGCCATGCCTTCGGGCAATTTTTCCAATTCCAATGCATACAGTCAATGCTACCTAGCATGCCAGGCCAAACTCTCCTCTCATTAGATGCCATCAATTTTTTTGTGTCATCCTCGTTGGGTGCCCGAAGATATTCAGGACCAAAGACACGGATGATCACTTTGGCAAACCTATGCACTGACTCAATTGTGGTATCTTCACCAATGCGAAGGTACTCATCGGCATAGTCAGCCGGAACGCCATATGCAATCGCCCACATAGCTGACGAGATTTTTTGATATGCACTAAATCCGTTCGATCCCGCGGCATTTCTTCTTTGAGTAAAATACCGATAATTTGCCTCGCAAGCTTGAACAATTTTCACAAAGAGAGATCGGCGCATTAGGTACCTTCTCCGGAAGAGGTGCGGTGGATATGTTGGATTCTCCGCGAAGTAGTCTTGCATCAACATCTCGTTCCCGAGATGGCGATTTCGAGGAATACAAAGACGGCCGACGGTCGATCCTCGTCGCCTCTTTCGGTTCTCGTCTTCGTGCTCCTTCGCGGAAAGGGCCATCACCAACGTCTGTTGCCGATAGTTTGCAAGCAGCGTCTCAACATCCAAGTCGTCCGAATCGGACGAATCGTCAAGCAAAAACGTCTCGCACGGGCTCAATTCCATCTACATGAACAGAAATCGCACGCCGCGTCAACCAACTATGCATAGCGCTTGGCACAAAGCACAAGCAAACACTCACCGGCGGCTCGTGGGGCGGGCGATCCCGGGCGGCGACTAGGGGCGGCTCGAGGGCGGTCGATCCCCGGCGGCGACGGCGACCAGGGGCGGCTCGTCTCGCCGGATCCGGGAGGGGGGGCGGTGCAGCGTATCGGTGGTGGAGGGTGGGGGTGCCCCCGCGGCACGATTCCGCCCGCAGATTTGGCCGGAATCGCCGGCGGCGGACGGGCGGAACCAATGGCGGGCGGCGTCGGAAGGAGGTGAGGAAAGGGCGTGGGCTGAAATGTCCCTCCCGCCAACCGCTTCCCTGGGATACGGGGCACCGTAGGGGCGAGGCGGAAACCTGCGTATTCGCGGGTTGGGACCGAGATTTTGTCGCGCCCCTCAAAAAAATTTACGGGCCGGCCGCGTTTGCGGGGTCTGTTCGGGTGGGATTTTCCGCGCCGACCCGCATTTTGGCGGTTATTTTGCGGGTCGGGGCTTTTTACGGGGTCTGGTAGAGATGCTCTTACTCTCTTCTTGACAACCGGCTATGGGCGTTCGGCGGCACAAGTGCGTTGACAATTGGTGGCTACTTTCCTGTAGGACATGGTCCAGCAGGGGCAATTTGTTATCATGATCATTGTCCTTCTCAAATTTCACTCCTATATTTTTTCTGTTCAAATGATAATATAATTACTGAAGGTCATTCCCCCTCTCAATTTCCTATCCTATATTTGTTTTTAAATCTATTTTTTAGCTCATCAGGACGGCAAAAAAATAATCCCGCCTCCAAATATTTCAATCAAACCAGAGTAACACAGGCCTAACTGTTAAACAGAATATTGTGGCTGTTTGTTATGCGCCATATCTGAGTTATTAGGAGATATGAGAGGTAGTTTAACTTGTAGTCTATCTCTATCTCTTATCCCTTGTAATCTCTCTTATGGTTGAGATAGAATCGAACCGCAACCTTGTACTCCAAGCCTCAATCAATATATAACCTGCGGACCCCTGATGTATGGGGGTTAGAGACAGTTACACATAATTCTCACATGGTATACAGAGCAGGTCCCTTCCATCTCATCTAGCTCGCAGGTCTTCCACCTCTCGACCCCATCACCGACCTGCACCATCCTTCCATCGATCTCCAAAACCCTCCCACCGAAACCCTCCTGCCTCCACCAAAACCCTAGCCATCATGTCGTCCTCAACCGATGTCGCTACCAACCTCAACTACAATACCTCTGAACCACTGTCCCGAACCAATTTCATTCTGTGGCGCGCTCAGGCCAAGTCCCAAATCATGGGTGCTGGCCTCTATGGCTATCTCGATCAATCCATCCCAGCACCCACCCAAACCATCACCACAAAGAATGCCGAAGGGAAGGATCAGGTGGTTCCAAACCCTGCCTACTTCCCATGGCTCATCCATGACCAACAAATTGTCGCCTACCTCCTGAGATTTCTGTCCAAAGAAGTCCTCGTCGAAGTTGCTTCACTTGAGACATCCCATGCCATCTAGACAGCGCTCGGCAGCATGTTTTCTGCCATGTCTCTCTCCCGAGCAAATAACATTAGGGGGTGCTTACCAATGCTCAAAAAGGCTCCTAGACTGCATCTGCATACTTTGCTCATATGCGTGCACTCTCGGATGAGCTTGCGGCGGCCGGCAAACCGATCGACGAAAGCCAACTTCTCTCCTTCATCATTGCCGGTTTGGATATGGAGCATCAACCCATCATCTCGGCGCTAGATGCGCGCACTGAGCCTGTCACTGTCGAAACCCTCTTCTCCATGGTCACCAACGTCGATCAACGTGTCGAGATGTTCCACGGCATGGGCGCTGGATCGTTAAAATCCTCCAAGAACTACCGCAACCAGAAGGGAGGAGGTGGCTCCCATGGTGGCTCTTACGGTGACGGCGGTGGCGGCTACAATGGCGGCGGCAATAACCAGGGTGGCCCAGGCAGTGGCTATCCCGGCGGAGGTGGCGGCGGCGGCTACCACAATGGCGGTGGTGGCGGTGGTGGCTACCACAACGGTGGTGGTGGTGGCTACCATGGTGGTCCCGGTGGTGGCGTATATTACCACCAGGGTGCTCCCAACGGTGGCAGCAACAACCGATGTCCCCCCCGGCAACAACAATCGGGGCCGTCCCTTCCAGGGCTATGACGGCTACGAAGGGTGCTGTCAAATCTGCAAGAAACAGAACCACCTTGCCCGTGACTGTGACTGGCGCTATGCAGATGACAACTCCCAAAAGAAAAAGGTAGCTGCTGCTGCGGACATGTCCTATGGTGTCGACACAAACTGGTACATGGACACCGGAGCCACAAACCACATCACCGGTGAGCTGGACAAGTTGACTATGCATGAAAAATATCGTGGCAATGATCAAATCTACACGGCTGCCAATGGTCCATGTATGGAGATAAGTCACATTGGAAAATCTATCATTGAAACCCCACATACAAATCTTGAACTCAATGACATATTACATGTTCCTAATGCCTCTAAAAATCTTTTGTCAGTTCATCGCATTGCCCTTGACAATAATGTGTTTCTAGAGTTTCACCCTTTCTTCTTTTTGATGAAGGACCAGGTCACGAAGAGAATTCTTCATAGAGGTGTTTGTGTGCAAGGACTCTACTCACCGCTTCCCAAGTTTTGCAAATTCAATAAACAAGTGTATGGTGCCATCAAGCTCTCCGCTGAATGATGGCACAGTCGTTTAGGTCATCCTTCTTTTGCAACTGTTCATCAAATTCTTAGTAGAAATAAACTCCCAGTTGTTGGTGAGAGAAACTCAGAAACTATTTGTGATTCCTGCCAAAGAGCAAAAAGTCATCAATTGCCTTACCCTGTTTCTACAAATGTGTCTACCAAGCCTTTGCAACTTATCTTTTCTGATGTTTGGGGTCCAGCACCCACCTCTGTTGGTAGACATTCCTATTATGTGAGTTTTGTTGATGATTTTAGCAAGTACACTTGGATTTACTTGCTTAAAAAACGTTCTGATGTATTCCAAGTGTTTCATAATTTTCAAGCTCTTGTTGAACGCAAATTTGATAGCAAAATTCTTGCCGTGCAATCCGATTGGGGTGGCGAATATGAAAAGCTAAACACTTTCACAAATAGGTATCTCCCATCATGTTTCCTGTCCACATGCTCATCAACAAAACGGTTCTGCTGAACGCAAACACCGACACATTGTTGAAGTTGGCCTAGCCCTTTTAGCTGCCGCTTCCATGCCCCTAAAATTTTGGGATGAAGCCTTTCTCACAGCAGTTCATCTTATTAATATGTGGCCTAGTCGCACCATCTCTAATGAAACCCCCACCTAGCGCCTCCTACAAGTCACACCTGACTACACCACTCTACGTATTTTTGGTTGTGCTTGCTGGCCTAATCTTCGCCCCTACAACACTAGAAAGCTCATGTTTCGTTCCAAGCAATGTGTCTTTCTTGGCTATAGTGCGCAACACAAGGGGGTCAAATGCCTAGATGTGTCCACTAGTCGTGTTTACATCTCTCGGGATGTTATGTTTGATGAGACATAGTTTCCTTTTAAAACCCTTCATCCCAATGCCGGTGCTCTTCTCAAGAAGGAAATTTTGCTTCTTCCTTCTCATCTCATTGATAATACTAATGTGGGTGTTGATAATGATGATTCCTTGTTGACTAACTCCTCCCTGGCTTCTCATGAGTTTTCTACTGCAGCACTTAACAGGACAGAACATGGCGTACAAAATGATGTATTTTTTGTTCATAATGATGCACAAAATAATCCTGGTGCAGCCACTCCAAATCCGGTGCAATCCTCTTTGGGATCGGCGCCCGAATCTGCGTAGCAGTCTGCACCAGGATCCGCCTCAGGATCGGTGTCCCACCCGGAGCCCGGCGCCGCGTCCGCCCCTCGCCAACCTGCGGGCGCCACGCGTCCCCCTGGCGGACCGCACCTGTCTCCCTCCGGGGACAGCCCGACCGAGCCGGCCTCTCCAATTGGGCGGTACGCGACCGTTCCCCACACATACGCCAGGCGGGCCAGATGCGGCAAGCTTGCCCGGATCTTCTGTGCAGCGCTCTCCCTCCGCGCCACGCTCTCCAACCACAGAAGATCCGGCAGGCACGGGCACACCTGCCACCTCTGGATCGGCTGGATCAGGTGGATCCGACGATTCTGCTGTGCAGCGGCTGACTGGTCGATCTTCTGTGCCTTCGGCTGCTGCAGTACCCCGTACACGCCTCAAATCAGGTGTTTTACATCCTATTAATTACAAAACTAAGTATGGTTTGGCTGTTTCAAACACGTCTACAGGAGAACCAAAATCAGTTAATGAGGCTCTTGCTGATCCTGTATGGAAAAATGCTATGGATGAAGAAGTTCATGCCCTTCACAAAAATAATACGTGGCATTTGGTTCCGTCACATCCAGGTAAAAATGTGATTGACTACAAATGGGTGTTTAGAATAAAGAGAAGGTCAGATGGCACCATAAATCGTTACAAGGCCAGGCTTGTTGCAAAAGGTTTTAAGCAGAGGTATGGCATAGATTATGAGGATACTTTCAGTCATGTTGTTAAAGTTGCCACAATTCGTCTTGTTCTGTCTGTTGCTGTATCTAGAGGATGGAGTCTTAGACAGCTAGATGTGCAGAATGCGTTTCTTCATGGTGTTCTGGAACAGGAAGTTTATATGAGGCAACCTCCTGGGTTTGAAGATTAAAACAAACCATTTCATGTGTGCAGGCTTGATAAATCTCTGTATGGACTGAAACAAGCTCCAAGGGCATGGTACTCTCGTTTGAGCTCTAAGTTGCAAGCACTTGGTTTTGTTCCCTCTAAATCTGATACATCACTGTTTATTTATAACAAGTCACATATCTCCATCTTTGTGCTCATATATGTGGATGACATTATTGTTACTAGTTCCTCAAATGAAGCAGTAACTGCACTTTTGAAAGATTTGAACTCAGAATTTATACTTAAAGATTTAGGGGATTTGCATTTCTTTCTTGGCATTGAAGTTAAGAAAATGGCAGAAGGTGGGCTTCATCTCTCTCAAGAAAAATATGCAACTGACTTGTTGAGTAAGGTTGGTTTACAGGGATGCAAACCATCATCAACACCATTGTCCAATTCAGAAAAACTCTCTCTTATAGAAGGTCAACCCTTGAATCAAGAGGATGGAACTAGGTACAGAAGCCTAGTAGGTGCACTTCAGTACTTAACACTCATCAGGCCTGATATTTGCTTTGCAGTCAACAAAGTATGCCAGTTTCTTCATGCACCTACTACAGCTCACTTGACAGCAGCCAAGCATATCTTGAGATATGTAAAGAGTACATTGCATGTTGGTTTAACTTTTAGCAAGTCATCTTCTAATCTTGTTAGTGCTTTCTCTAATTCTGACTGGGCAGGATGTCTGGATGATAGAAGGTCAACAGGTGGCTTTGCAGTATTCTTTGGTTCTAATTTAATCTCCTGGTGTGCAAAGAAACAAGCCATGGTCTCACGATCAAGCACTGAAGCAGAATACAAAGCACTAGCAAATGCAACAACAGAAGTTATTTGGGTCAGATCAATGCTCAAGGAGCTTGGCATACATCACATACAAACTCCATGTATTTGGTGTGATAATATTGGTGCTACATACTTGTCAACCAACCCTGTGTTTCATGCAAGGACCAAGCATATTGAAATTGACTTTCACTTTGTCAGAGAGAGAGTTCCTAGAAAAGAATTGGACATTCGTTTCATTCCCTCCAGAGATCAAGTTGTAGATGGATTTACAAAGGCTCTAGCTGCAAGACCCTTTGAAGAATTCAAGCGTAATCTAAATCTTCATAGTTTAGATTAAGGGGGAGTGTTAAACAGAATATTGTGGCTGTTTGTTATGAGCCATATCTGAGTTATTAGGAGATAGGAGAGGTAGTTTAACTTGTAGTCTATCTCTATCTCTTATCCCTTGTAATCTCTCTTATGGTTGAGATAGAATCCAACCGCAACCTTGTATTCCAAGCCTCAATCAATATATAACCTGCGGACCCCTGATGTATGGGGGTTAGAGACGCTTACATATAATTCTCACACTAACAACCATGCAAAGCATGTTCAGCGAGAAAAAGTTTATAAACCAGCGAGTTCAAATAAAACTAAAGGATGGACAAACAAAATGTTCTTTAGTACACTGACAGATCTATCATTCTAACAAGAGCTCCCAGCAAGTGCATCTGCACCATGATCATTTTGTCAGGGAGCGTGTTGCACTGAAACTACTTCAGATCAAGTTCATCTCTTTTAAAGATAAACTTGCAGACATCTTCACAAAACCGTTGCCATTACATGTGTCCGAGGTTTGCCGGCGTAATCTCAACCTGAGGACAACGGTTGAGATTGAGGGAGGGTGTCAGACTTTATATTTACGTAGTCGTACACGGTACGGACTGGGCTTGTATTTGTACCCTGTCAACCTATATATATATGCAAGACACGAACCTGTGGGGTTGTGCGATCAACACCAAAACAAGCACACGCTTACAATGGATAATCCTCGAAAACCGATGCCGGACCGGCATTGTTGACCCGTCGCCCGCATGGAGCTCACAGAACATCATGTAGTGCCCTGGGATGGTGCTACCGTATATCATTATGGACGCATAGAAGAATCCCGACAGACACAAATATTGAAAAAATATAATGTGATGTCGTGAGAGGGGGGGGGGGGGGAGGGGCTATGGCCCGCACCACCTCACCTCCTTATGTGCATTGTTCCTTACTGAAAGCAGGAGTTACAGTTTCGTGGGGTCACAAGAGATTAGGCGGTGGCAGCATGAGTAATTTACCGTTTGTGATGAACGTCGTTAGTGCTCAACATTGGTACATTTTAGACATTCGGATTTTGTGATTAGATGGTTGAGATGATCAGTTGGATCTGACTTTTCGTGCATTTATAAGGGTAGTAGATAGATAGATGAGTTAATTACACTTTTAATACATAACTTGCGCTTGATGTACAGATTCATACATAAACTTCAAAAATGACATAAATTGGCCCTACAACTTGCGTTTCAGGTACGTTTGAGTACATTTCTGTCATCCCCGTCAACTCTCCGTTAAATCCTGCACGCCAACTGGCTCATGCTCCATACGTACGTGTGCATCCCACCTGTCAATAGCACAGAAATAAATAAAACATAATTGAAAATAGGAAAATGCTTACCATCGTCTGGCGGATCGCAGGTACGCGTCCGCCTCCTTCCCTACATGATACGTGTCAATGTGAGGCCGCGTATACCATCTTTTGTCGAATACACTTCTGCAACAAGGGCCATGCTTCTGAAACATATGCGATGTTGCAATGGTCTATGACGGATCTATATTTTCCAACAAAACCTCTCTTGCGGATTATTTTTACAACAAGATCTCACTTACAAAAAAAATTGCAACAAAACATCAGTTGCAAAAAAAAAATTGCGACAAAACATTTGTTGCAAAAATTTCGGCAACAAGATGTGTGTTGCAAAAGTAATTCCGCAACAAGACATATGTTGCAGACATAATTCTGCAACAAGGCTTGTGTTGCAATAATGAAGGCGTGCCCGACAGCTTGGTGTGGCAGAAGGCTTGGGAAAGATCAGCCGGCGGACGTGTAGCAGGCCCCTTGAAAATAATAAACTTGGCAAGATTAGAAGTACGGACGTCACCTGCCATGCCCAGTGCGCAAGCCACTACACCGGCTAGTAATTACTGCTATATTTTGTGGTAGACGTTCTTTATATAGTCTAACTGCATAATTAATTTGAAGGCAAAATACCCATTGCACTGGGATTTGAACTAGGTTTGTTTTGCTTGATTTGGGTTTTTTCCGTGAGGAATAGGAAAAAAAAAAGGTTTCGGAAAATCTCAAAAAAATCCTTATTCTTTTGTTCGATATTTTCAAACGAATTTTGAATTCAATTTTTTTATGTGATATATTTTCAGATTCAAACTCAAGAGGTTTCCTCACACGTGCTAGGCACTAGCCACTGCTATTTATTGTTAATGTTAGAGATATATTGTTATTTATATATTTTGTGAGGAAGACTGATTTGATCTAAAATGTGCGTTGCACGGGGTTTATTGTGTGTGTGCGTCCCTCGTCGTCTTTTTTCCCTATCAACCAGTTATCAAAAATTTAAATGGCCCCGAATGGTTTTCATATCAAGAAAAAATAATTAGTGCTTTGTTTCGAGAGAGCTAATAAAATATTACAATAAATATGTGAGTTCTTTATGACTAATGTGAATCAATGGATATACGCACTCTCACCTCCACATATTTGCTAGCCTCTTCGGTACCGTGCATTGCTCATTCTCACCTCGAAGATCGGTGCAACTTTCGCCGGTGCATCCAAACCCCGTGACATAATACGCTCTGTTGCACAGAAGCCTCATTATATCTTCCTTAAAACAGCCACCATACCTACCTATCATGGCATTTTCATAAGCATTCCGAGATATATTGCCATGCAACTTTCACCGTCACATTATATGACTTATACTTTCATTGTCATATTGCTTTGCATGATCGTAAAATGGCTAGCATGATATTTACATGGCTTGTCCGTTTTTTGATATCTTTTGCTATGCTAGATCATTGCACATCCTGGTATACTGCCAGAGGCATTCATATAGAGTCATATCATCCTATCAGTTTTCATATCGAGTTATAGGTAAATAAAAGTGTGATGATCATCATTATTTAGGGCACTGTCTCTGTGAGGAAAGGATGATGGAGTCAATGATTCCCCCATAAGTCAGGAAGAAACTCCAGACAAAAAATAAAAGAAAAAAAAAGAAAAAGAAAAAAAAGAAAGAGAAAGAAAAAGAAAAAAAAGAAAGAAAAAGAAAAAAAAGAGAGAAAAGAGAGAAGGGACAGTGCTACTACCTCTTATTCCACATTTGTGCCTCAAAGTGGCACCATGTTCTTCATATAGAGAGTCTCTTATTTTGTCACTTCCATATGCTAGTGGGAATTTTTCATTATAGACCTTGACTTGTATATTCCTTTGACGAGCTTCCTCAAATGCCCGAGGTCTTCATTAGCAAGCAAGTTAGATGCATACCCACTTAGCTTCAGTTGAGCTTTCATACACTTATAGCTCTAGTGCATTCGTTGCATGGCAATCCCTACTCCTCGCATTGATATCTATTGATGGGCATCTCCATAGCCCGTTGATACGTCTAGTTGATGTGAGACTTTCTTCTCCACTTTCATCCCTTTGAAACCTATCACCATATTCTATTCCACCTTTATACTATATCCATGGTTCACGCTCATATATTGCGCAAGTAATAAAAAGCTGAAACGCGCTAAAAAGTACGATCTAATTGCCTGACTTGACACCATGGTGCTTAAGATTTGTATTTATGTGGTGAGGACGGAGCCATGCTATTCTTATATGATAAAATGAATAGGGGGTGAACATTCTTTAAGGATCGTATGCTTTGAAACTTTATGATTATGTTGCCTATGTATAAGTATTACTATGTTCATGTTTATTAATTCATCGTTTCTCAATGATCAAACATGTAAAAGATTACATGTTGGGTAGCATGTCACATCAAAAATTCTATTTTTATCATTTACCTACTCGAGAACGAGCAGGAATTAAGCTTGGGGATGTTGATACGTATACAACGTATCTATATTTTTTGATTGTTCCATGCTATTATATTATCACTCTAGGATACTTTTTGGGTGTTTATTTACCAATTATTATTATTATTGAGCACTAAACTATTAACCCAGTGCCCAGTGCCAGTTGCTGTTTTCTGCGTGTTTTTGGCTTTTCAGGTTTACCGTACCCAACAAAGTCCAATTGCCACAAATTTTTTGGTGATTTTTTCTGGACCAAAAAAAAAGACCTGGAAGCTTCGGGAGGAGGCCAGAAGCCAGACGAGAGGAGCACCATGCACCCAGGCGCGACCATGGGGTAGGGCGCGCCTGGTTGGCTCGTGCTCCCCTCGGCTGCCTCCTGGCGTACCTCTTCGTCCTATAAATTCACGTTAATCCCAAAAACCCTAGAGATCCTCCCGAAACACTTTTTTCGCCGCCGCAAGTCTCTGTTCCGCCGTGTGCCCATCTGGAGCCCTGTTCCGGTGCCCTGCCAGAGGGGGGATCGATCACGGGGGGTCATCTTCATCATCCTTGCTGCTCCCATGGTGATGTGTGAGTAGTTCCCCACAGACCTACGGGTCCGTAGTTAGTACCTAGATGGCTATCTCTCTCTCTCTCTCTTGATCTTCAATACAACGATCATCGCATCTTTGCTTTGATCTATCCGATGTAACTCTTTTGTGTGGTGCGTTTGTTGGGATCCGATGAATTGTGGGTTTATGTTCAGATTATTCATGATAAATATTTGAGTCTTCTCTGAAATCTTTATGATTCTTATGTGCATGATCATCATAGCTTCGTAAATCTCTCTGGTCTATTGATTTGCTTTGGCCAAGTAGATTGATCTATCTTTAGTGAGAGCGGTGCGTTGTAGTGGGTTCAACTTGACGGGTTTCTATATCCCAGTGACAGAAGGGGAGAAGATACGTCTTTGTGTTGTTGTCACTAAGGATAAAACGATGGGGTTAGTTCATATTAATTGAATTCTCTTTGTCTACATCATGTCATCGTTCTCCAAGCATTACTCTGTTTTACTTAATACTCTAGATGCATACTGGATAGCGGTCGACGGGTGGAGTAATAGTAGTAGGTGCAGGCAGGAGTCGGCCTATTTTCTTATGGACGTGATGCCTATATACACATGATCATTGCCGTGAATATCGCATCACTATCCGATTTTCTATCAATTGCCCAACAGTAATTTGTTTACCCACCGTATGCTTATTTTCATGAGAGATGCCACTAGGGAAAGCTATGGCCCCCGGGTCTATCCACTTATAAGTTTACAAACGCTACAATACCTTGCTGCCATTTATTACTTTTTTTATTTTATAATTTATAATTATCTACTACCAACCACACTACTTATAAGCTTGCAAATAACAAGTCCGAGGGGATTGACAACCCTCTTGCCCGCGTTGGGTGCAAGTGTTTGTTTCTTTGTGTGTAGCCGCTGAAGACGGGGGTTGGTTGTTACTCCTATTGGTTCGATAAACCTTGGTTCTCTACTGAGGGAAATACTTACCTATATTGTGCTGCATCACCCGTTCCTCTTCACGAAAAACCCAACGCAGATCACAAGCATCAGCCCGCTGACAGGCTTAATTGCCAGTTGGGCTCGTTCCCCACCTCCTATTTGGGTATCCCCATCAGCGACTCTCGCCTGTCCGTGGCAGACTTGCGACCTACAGTGCTCAAGCTACAACATCGTATCAAGCCCGGGCAGGGTTATTGGCTGTCTAAGGTGGCGCAGACGATCCTCATCAACTCCTCCTTGTCCAGCCTGCTCCTGTTCATTATGAGCTTCTACAGCTTGCCCTAAACGCTCCATCATGAGATCGGCTCCATCTAGGCGAGGTTCTTCTAGGCAGGTGATGGTGATAAACAGAAATACCATATGGTTCGCTGGCCCGATATCTGCCGTTCGCCAGACCAGGGCGGCCTAGGGATCATGTCCTCCAAACGCATGAACATTGCCCTCCTACAGCATTGGCTCTGGCGGATCACGCATGGGGAGGGAGGTCTTTGGCTACAGATCATCCGGAACAAATACCTGCGGGGCCAGCTGCTTGCTTTTTGTCAGCGGGCTGGAGGCTCCCAGTTCTGGCAGTCCATCATCCAGCTGCTCCCGGTCCTGCGCATCGGGACCTCCATCGAGGTTGGATCCGGCTCATCCACCTTGTTCTGTTTCGACTGATGGGCTAGGCAGGTTCCTTTCGCGGCATGATTCCCAACCCTATTCTCCATCGTGGTGGTCCCTAGGATCTTCGTCGAGGCTGCCCTTACTGATCTTGGGCGTCTTGCGTTCCGACGGCCATTTGGGCCTGAGGACCTGCTCGCCTGGCGCGAGCTTCTTGAGACCGTAGCCCTGCACAAAACGGACTTAGACCAGCGTGCCGATCTCATCTTGTGGCACCTAGAGCCTTCTGGCGTGTTCTCCACGAAGTCCCTCTATCGGGCCATAGCTGCTATGCCTGCCCCATAGCCCTTCGAGTTGATATGGTCGATCAGGCTTCCCTGAAGATCAGGATCTTCCTGTGGCAATGGATTCACGGCCGTTTTCCGTCCGATGTTGAGGTGCTTAAGCGAAACGGCCAAGGCGATGGGCTCTGCCCCCTATGTGGGACAGCTGAGGACTCCAACCACATCTTCTTCTCATGCGTGTCCGCCCAGTTCCTCTGGAGCTGCCTCCGCGAGGCCATTGGTGGGCGTTGTTGTAACACCAACTTGCCGGCATTGTTCGCCGAGGTCCAGGCCTCCCCCCATCTAGACGTCACATTAGGTGGCTGGTCATTGGTGTCCTTGCTTGGACGCTTTGGACGGTTTGGAATAAGCTTGTGATTCAACGTGTGCCTCTTCGACGTGTGACTGACACGGTGTTTAAAATGTGTGGTTACTTGCAGCTCTGGCGGCCGCTTAGCCGCCTTCAGGACCGGGACACCATCAACGCCATTACTGCTGATCTCAGGACGATGGCCCTCCGCTTGGGGCCGCCACTCCCTCCGTCACCACCTGAGCCGGATTAGACGCTTCGCTTCGTGTGCGCGTGCGGGTCTCCTGCTTGTTTTTTCTCTTTTCAGGGCTTGTTGAGCTGTGCCCTCAGCAGAACCCTCTTGCACTTTATACTTTATGTTGTGCTACCTCGTGTGTGTGTTGGACTTATGTTGTACCTTGTGGCTATGGTGGTTTGCTTTATCTATAAAGCGGGGCGAAAGCCTTTTTCGGTAAATTGCCACTCTGCTTGTTGGCTCCTTGATTACCATACCACTTCCCTCCTTTTAGTGTTTTTCTTTTTTCCTTTGGCCTTTATAAGCACGGGAAAAGACCAAAGTACCCCTGATTATATACATGTACTGTCCGTGTGTGCTACATCACCGATCTCCTCGACGCAGAGTGCCGCAGATCGCTTAGACGTCGCGTGCCGCCGATCGCCTATACGGCAGCGGGCTGCCGATCTCTTCAACGCCGTGTGCCGTCGATCTCATCAACGTCGTATGCTGCCGATCTCGTCGACGCCTCGTGCATGGATTTTGGACGGTATCATATTGAGACTTATCCCGCTTTGTTCAGAAACTTGTAGCGATTGATCTCTCCTTGCACGGCTCATTAACAGGCTCAGCATCATGTGAGTATGGAATCTGTGGAAACTACAATCGTGATCACTGAACTGCTCCCTGCTAGGTGAAACGATAGCCTACATCCATAGTTTACATCTTATTCTTGATGCTGATAGCCTATATATAAATCAAGAAAGGGAGGGAAAGGGGTCATTGTTATCTGGCATTGATGGGCTGCCAATTTACATCAGCAGTTTACTGTTTGTCTTTGATAATTTCTAATCACTTTCCGCGAACAAGAAAAAGATAATTTCTAATCAAATAAGCTGGTCTATGAATGTCCCATATTCCCATCAGGAGTAAATTGCAAAAAAAAAAGCTGGTCTATGAATGATGGGAGCAGTACTAGATATAGTAAGAATGTAAAAAAGGTAGTGATGTGTATTCACCAAAGTAGAAAGAGCATAAAAACAGAAATAAACGATAAGATAAGAATAAATGACATTACTAAGAAATTCCCCATTTTTGGGCATAAAAAATTGTATGGGGTTGGACCCTCCTTCTTTATCCGGGCTTGGAACCGGCTATGAATAATATGAAGCATATGCCTGTAATTAATTGCATAGGCGGAGTTCCCCACCCCAACACTCCTAAAAATATCCACCCACTGACCAACTAAAATAAAAATAATGAAAATGCCACAAAACCGAATACCTACATATTTTTTGGATTTTTTCTTCTTGAGGCAACAAGCCACTATGCTTTATAAAACGGACATTTTTTGTTTTAGTTAAAATGGACAAAAGATACATTGAGAAATTATCAATAAAAATAAAGCAAACTAGAAGAAGATAGTAAGCAAATGTATTTATTCAATTTGTTGTTGAAAAAATAAGTAGACCGAGAAATAATAAAAAAAGCACACAAAAAACTATAAAAAGACATTTTTGGTAAAAAAAAAAGTTATACTGCCCCAGCACACTCAATTTTTTTTCCCGAGAAACAACCTCAGCTACGAGCGAGTGGATACATTTTTTTCATATATTTTTTCATTTTTTTCTGGTCTGAGCAAAGAGATAACCTCAACGAGTAACAAGTGGTGATCAATTAATGTTGTAGCTGAAGATACGCATACGGTTTTCAGAAGCGCGTCTCGAGTAACAATGACAACCTACAAAATAACGTGAAACAAAGTATAAGCATGGCTGCGTAAAAGAATACGAGAGGAAAACAAACTCTATGCATGTACGTATACATATATAGTTTGAATCTGTAAATGATTTTCCTTTCTAACGGGAAAGCAAACTTTATGTAACCTGCATGCTCTTCACTCTGACTTGTACTATGACTCGTCGTCTTCGCTGCAGATGTCCTCATCACTATCGTCTTCGGAAGAAAGAAGGTCGATTAGTACCAACAGACGACATGAATGCATGCACGAAAGCACTAGGGAAAGCAAATGAACAGCATCATGAGTTTTAGTTACGTACCATGTGGTATGCGTGGTCGGGAGCTGATGTCAAAGTTGTGATAGTTAGGATGGGCACGGAGTGCATGCCGCATCGCAGCCTCCGCTTGCTTGGCCTCCCTGACCGTCACTCCAGCACAGTTGAAACTGACATCGACCTCTCAACGGGACGGCAGGTTCTCCAAGCCCACGTCAAACCAATCGCCACCATTGCCAGCTGCTTCCTCTTTTGCCAACTGCAAACCGATACTGAGGGAAACTCGTTCGGCCTTGGGCAAAGCTACTGGCTGGAACAATATTTGGCTCGGCGAGTAGGAAAGCAAGCCGACTGTTACCAAACAACGGAACCCCTCCGCGCTCTGACGAGTAGCGGCCTTTGGTCGTAGCTCCTTAACGACAGAACCCGAAGAGCAGGTAACCTTCCAAGGAATCCCATATCCTCCTGTCTCACTTCACCGATAATGAGTTGTAACTTGGAGAGCTGTGACAGATGATAAGGATTCCATGCCGGCAGCATAGATAATCTGATGCCTTCGATCATAATAAACTCCCGAAGAACTGCAGGGGCTACCCATCGTTCCCCCAATAGATCCATTAAAACTTCACACTCACAATTGGCACTAATTTCTAGACGCTGGATCTTTCGCATTTTCTCTAATGACTCCACAAAAGCTTCCACCAGCCCCAGGCTCTGAAACGAAATTCTGAGCTCCCTCAGTTTGTCCATGATGCCCAGCTCTTTTACAATGCTTATAGAGTCAACGCTGATCATACCCAGTACTTCCATTGATGTCAGGTTTCCAACCCCCTCTGGAAGTAGAGACCTCGCACCACTAATACATAGGCACATCAATCGTGTGAGCTTAATCACACTCGACGGCAGTCATGTACCTACAGGCGAATCCAACACCTGCAAAAACCGCAACTTTCCAATCTCTTCTGGCAAGCCATGAAATCCTATTCTGGATAGACGTAGGTACCTCAGGTGAAGTAAACTCCCCAACTCTCGAAGGTTAAGATGGTTCTTCTCAAAACCATCACATCCAACAAAATCTAATACACGCAAAACAACAAAGCTCCAGAATGGTAGTCTTAGATCAATATTAGGTTTAAATGTAACAATGGACCTCACTTGTCCTATACTCCCAGATCCGAGAAGCCTGGTTTCATCTTCTTTTCTAGCATTTTGGATGGACAATCTGCGGACAATGCCCTGAGAAGGCATGGTATCACCAGTACCATTCACTATAGTAACAAAGTTCTCCTCGCTTGACAAGGAACAAATTAGATCGAGTACACTATCGTGTACACGACAAGCATATACAAAGCCATAATTATTGTATACCGGTTGGGTCAAGCTTTTGTTCACAAGCTCATTGAAGTAAGTTTCTCCGACCTCAAAGATACTAGTTTTTGCTTTTCCACATTGGATATAGTTTTCGGTAATCCACATCCATATCAACTGATCTTTCATGATCTCGTGATCTTCTGGAAACATGCTTAGATATAATAAGCATGTCTTCAGATGAGAAGGCAGATCATAATAACTAAACGATAGTATCGTCCGCATCTCCTCTACACTGGGGTCTTTGGTAAGTCCATGACCAATAGACTCTAGAAAAACATGCCACCCATATTCTGAATTTACTTTCTGATCACTCGCCAAAACACTAGCTATTGTGATGATTGCTAATGGCATACCACCACATTTCTTCAATATATCTCTAGATACTTCTTCCAATTCACGAGGACATTCACTTTCTTGAGAAAATATCCGTTTATGGAAGAGCCTTCTCGAATCATCATCACTAAGAGGTTCCATTTGATAAACTGAATCATTAGCAGACGAGCAACATAATTTAGATATACTGACTATACGAGTAGTCGTGATTAGCCTACTACCAAAATTGTTACCCTTATAGAATGCCCAGTTGATGACTTTCCACAAGTTTTTATCCCATATATCATCAATTACAATGAGATACCTATATCAATTACAAGATCATTAATGCTAAGACTAAGAGGGGAGACTTAAAGATAAGCTAAAATTATTAACCGGGGATAAGATTTGGTAAGAAACAATTAAGGGTAATCAAGATGCAAGGGACTAAAGAACAAGGAAGAGCCAATTTATGGAATAGCAATCATGTTTCAACCAAAGTGCATTTAAGTACACATTTTCTACCTATCTATATGAATCAAAGAGCACCTATCTTTCATGATAAAAAATAGTACACATTTTCTAATATCACAATGGTGGTAAGATCGATCCTCGGCCATGAGATATCAAACATCGACTAGTACTGTAGTAGTATATCATCTTACCGGTTATTTGTTTTAACATATACTAGCACATATGCCCGTGCGTTGCAACGGGAGAAAAAATGTATGCATTTCAAGTTAATGAGAATTATATGTGCAAGCCAAACCCTGTATGCACGCCGAGACAGAACATTTAGGTTCTCAGTTTCGCCGCGTGTGAAGTGCAGTAATCAATCCGCTCTTTTCTGTCATTGATGGAGGGCATTTAAGAGTTTTGTTACATTATCGCACACCATCGAAGGCCCACGAATTATTCAATCTACCTTTCCATTCTATCAAAGGGATTTTAAGGTATAAAGTTACTGAATATTCTTGGAAACATGAACAATTTTTTAAATCCCGGACAGTTTTTTGAAAATTTTGTACACTTTCGGAAAAAACGAGCAAAATTTGAAATAGGAACATCTTTTAAAATTGACTAACATTTTTTGAAAACACCAGCCTTTTATAAAAATATGAACATTATTTGAATTTGTGAATAATTTTTTAAAATTGGAACATGTGTTGAAATACAGAACAATTGTAGAAATGTGTATCTTTTATATGCGAACATTATTTGAATTGTGAACATTTCACTAAAACAAGAATTCTTTTCGAATTTGAAGCAATTTTTAAAATGCAATTTTATTTTTAAAAATCTCAAGCAATTTTTGAAAACACAAACATTTTTGAAAAATAGGAACTTTTTTTCAAGTTCCAATTATTTTTCAAAAAAGGAACAAAATTTTGGAATTCTAAACATTTTTCCAAAATATATTTTTAATTCTGAACATCCTTTAAAAATTAAATTTAAACATAAATTAGAAAAGAAAAAGAAACTTGAAATGAAAAAAAGAGAAAGACAAAGTAAAATAAAAATAGAAATAGAACACAGAAATGTAGGAAAACGGGCCAGCCCATTGTAGGAAAACGGGCAGTAGACCACGTCTCATATACAACTACGGGGTATTATGTGTAATACTTTACAGATTTGCTATTTTTCAGCCGGATGAAATCAATTGGCGTTCATTCGTTTTTCTGTCCGTCAGATCGCTGTGTTGCGATTCGTACCGTTTCGTTTTTTTTTTTAACTTTGGATTGTTTGGTTGTTATCGGGCCCGCAATATTTTTCGGGGAGACCCGTTAATCGCGCGCCTGCCGTCCCCTGGCTGAGCGGCCTTTCGTTTTTTTTTTTTTTTTTTTGCTTTCTTCTTGCTGCCCTCGTCTGTTCCCCTTTCCATTTCAAGCGGCGGAGAGCGGAGAGAGAGAGAGAGAGAAAGGGTCATGTCAATTTTGATTTCGAGGTCTTCTTCTCTGCTCGATTGAGAGTCTGGAGCTCTTCCCGCAGTTGTGGTTGGTTTATTCTCTCCCCATCGCTGCATCTCTCTCCTCTGTTTCTATGTCCTCTTTGTTTTCCCCTTTGCTCAGGTTGCTCATGTGTTGTGATGTGTATGGTTAGTTCTTAGAAGTTGGGTGTGTAGGTTTCTCCGTAGGTTTTGCCTGTTTCTGTTCGTGTCCTAGGGCTTCTTCAGCTAGCTCGTTTAAATCTGAGATTTAGCTGTTATTGGTTAGTTTATCTACTGATTTTAGCTTAGTATGTGCCCCAGTAACTGTTGATTTTTGGATCTGGTATCCTTGCTACGATTTGAATTGATGAGGTGAGGGGGAGCTCTCCCTTGTTGTAATTATCCTGCAGTTACACAAGGTTTCAACTGTAGTTTTTGCGTTATAAATCTACTGTAATTTACACTGCATATCAACTGTATTTTTATTGTAAATTATACTGTAAATCTGCTGTAATTTTACTGTAATTTACACTGCAGTTCTGCTATACTTTTACTGTAAATTACACTATACATCTACTGTAATTTACACTATATATTTGTTGTAAGTCTACTGTAATTTACACTGCAATTCTCCTTTGCCATGCTACATTCTTTCTTATTGTCTATTTACAGTCTTCTTATTGTCTTTTTTACTATTTTTATTCCACTGTACAATAGTTTGAGTAGCGGTGGATCTGTCTATCTCTTTTGATATCTGCCTATCCTGTCATTTGATTTTGATGCCCCCTGTACCGGGTGTTGTTTGATCCCTTTGGGCGTCTGATATGTGTATGATTCCACTTGTTGTTTCAATTCAGCTAGCCTATTTGATGTGGATGTAGGATGCAGATGCTCAATCACCTGGTTGTTTGACTCTCATGGTCTGTAGTCGGTGGGGTTTCTCAATTATGTGTCCATTTTTTGTGTGATTTAACCAATCCTCCTCCCTCTGAATCTTGATCACATTACTTAGCATTATTAAGTTTACCAAATCTCATTTTCCACCTACTCTCTGTTCATGATTTTGTCTACACTAGTAGTCGCGGCAATGAGCTGTTCATTGTTTGTTGCAGTGTAACTTACCATGATATTTTTTCAGTGTAACTTTCATTTATTAGCACTAAATTTCCGGTATTTTTCGGTGTAATTTATAGTGATTTGCGCTGAAATTTCCAGCGTAAGTTTCAGTGGGATTATTCAATTTCATTACATTGTAGTCCAGTGTAATTGCGTAGTGGTGTACAACCCTGTAACGTACAGTATATAATACACTCTAATTTCAATGTATTTTCATCGTAATTATAGTAATGTGTAACTTTCAGTGATTTACTCTAAATTTTCCACTATTTCAGTGCAACTTATAGTGACATTTTCAGTGTAACTTGGAATTTCCAGTGTTTTTTAGTGTTACTTACAGTGATTTGCACTGAAATTTCCAGTATAATTTTCCATGTAATTTCAGTTTAATTATGTTATAGTCCAGCGTAACTGCTTAATGCTTTACAACCATGTAACTTACCATTCTTCTCTACTGAAAATTTCTGTGTAAATTTCAGTGTATTCACTATGTACTTTGCACTGAAAAATTCCAGTGTAAATTTGATTGTAATTTCATTGTATTTACTATGTAATTACATTGTAATATCAGTACACTTAAACTGTAAATCACAGTGTAATTTCAGTGAATTACAATGTAATCCTGATGATTACATTTACATGTGGTGCTTCCTGGTGTAGCCGTGGCATATTTTAGGTGGTCCTTTTGTGTGTCTTAGTTGCAGTCCTGATTGACTGTTTTCTATTATTTTTATTTAGTTATTATGTAAGTGGTTCTCTCTGTAATTTTGTTTGTGAATGATAGAAATGATTTAGTTGACTGTGCCTATTAGTATTCGGATGGTGTTCATTCAGCTGTTGCCATTAGTTTACTATCATAATCATTTGACCATGATTAGTGAATCGAATGGGCAGACTGAGGAAGGGTTGTGGGCAGGGAACTCATGAACTCTCTCCTGATGACAGTATAGATTCTTCAGACAAACCTTTTTTCAACGACGACTATGCCGAAGATGATTGTTTCAAGGTGTTGCAGGTTTAAGTTTTCCTTTTCAATACACTATCCTGCTAGTTTTGATTTTCCTGCACCCTAGTTTTAACTAAGTTTCATTTCGCTTTCTCCAAGATTTGTCTATGGATGAAGGTATTTTGGACTAAGCATTGTTTGATTTCTATGTGAATCATGTAAGTAACTAGTTATTTTTCTCTTCAATGCTCACCCATATTGTGTTTCGTTTCGTGTTGGTAGCTCCTAGTATTTCTTTTACAGTGCCTCTGATCTGAACTTACATTACCTTTGTAAGAGTTTTGATTTTACTGTACCGTTGTTTCATTTTTTACAGTGTGGTTCAATAAAATTTACTATTTTTATGATCAATCAAAGTAAATGTGTTGTCATTTACTGTAAGTTTTGGTAGCTCATAGTATTCCTTTTACAGCGCCTCTGATCTGATTTTACAGTGTCCTTCAGTAAGATTTACAGTTTTATGATCAAAGTAAACATGATGTCATTTATTGTAAGTTCTGGTAGCTCTTTGAATTTTGTTTACAACACCTCTCATATGATTTTATAGTGTGTTCAGGCTGTTGTCAGAGCATTTTTTTTTTACAGTGCTATCGATGGATTTCTTACAGTGCGCCTTTTCTCACTTTCACTATTATTTCATCACATTAATTGGTTGTTTCATTTTTTATGAATTCTGAGATTTTGACAGTGTGCGTTTCACCAGCTTGCAGTGCACTATTCCCATCTAGTTTCATGTTTCTCCTTTTTGTTGTCTTCAGACCATGAAGCAACTCGTTGGAGTTGTTCAGTCTCCCAATGCTGACAAGCTCGAGATTTTTCAAGGATGGCCTAAGAGCATTGTTATCTAAGTGTTGGATAGCTCAGTTGCATCCTCTTTAAAAGTTAGTGATGGTTTTTCCCCGAGAGTGAATGCTGAAGTTAATTTTCAAAATATATCATCTACTCCAGCTTAAAAAAAGTTCTAACAGTTAGCAGTACTATTCAAGGAAGCAATCTGCGAATCATCCGAAGTTTTTATGTAATGAATTTCCTTTTTTCTTTTTTCTTTTTATTTGTTCAAGCTTTAAGTAATGTTTTTCCTTTTGCCTTTTTTTAATTTTCCTTCTGTACATGATCAAAATAAAGTCCAGAATGTTCGAAAGGCTGACTTCAATCTATGCATGATTTGGTCCAGTCTCTCCCTAAAGTCTAGTTTGTTATCTGTCATGTTTCTATCGGGTTTGAAACAGGGGTGGACCCGTTTAGTATTTGTGGTGTTCCTTCTCTATGATCCACTGTTCGTGATTCTTGCGGACCCATTAAAAGGACAAAGCGCAGCTGGGACAGATACAACAACAAACGGGGAACAGGAAAATACATCAGGACATGGAACGCTTGTCTAGCTGTGGTTGGTCAAAAAATATGACTGAAACCCAATTGCTTTTCATCCGACTGTAAAATAGACAGTCCCCATACTTTATCGTGCTGAGTATCTTCATATACTATTTCCAATTCTAGGATACCACAAAGCGAACTATGTACATGGAAAAATTGCAATGGGAGACCATATATACTTTTGGCATGTTTTTGAAATGCCTTGATATTTCTACATAGTAAAGAAGTGTGAAAAATTGTACACCAGAAAGTAGTATTTATATTCCTAGGTGTTCTTATATACTTCCACTATCGCTACATACTCCCATTTACAGTAGAGACTTCCTAGATTTTATGACACTCATGTGGGTGTAAGTAAACCGGTAGTAGTAAAAATGTTTTCTATATATATTATGGTTTTGTACCAATGTGTATAATATTTTATTGTACACGCTACCACCCCACTTTTGTTACACTCCTAGGATTGTACCCTATTTTAAGATCTTGCCACATTTTACAACTAAGTTGTGATCTTTTGATTCCTTTTATGTCATTTTATTACTCCTGCAAAGTGACAAGACGGCCCATTGTGTGAGGATGGCTGGCAGCCAGCTGGATGAACATTTTAGGCATGTATTCTTTAAAGGTTATCAGACATGGCCCGTGGGCAGTATAGTGTAGCCTGAGACCCTTATACGACGGAAGTGACACAATTACAGAATTTGAATGGATTAACTTAATTTTAGTGGAATTTGACATGACTCGGTAAACCCCTAATGAATATGTAGCCGAGTTATATAGACATACCGAAGTTATATCGGTTTGTCTTCGACATATGGATGCCAGATATTGGGTGATATATTGGACTATATGTAGTTATACTGGGGAAAACATATCTGGAATTTTGTCATTATTCTTGTTCCAAACATGTCTCTTTAGACAAAAAAAAAGTATGATATCAATGCTTAGACAAAATAAATTTATGTTCCTAGTTTATTAACTTGTTAACTAATAAAGTATTTAATAAAGATTTGCGAAATCCTTACTCTAAGATAAACCAAAAGTACATCCCATATGCGTTTATAAGAAAATTATGCATGAGTTTGATAATATGATGGATTTGTAAATACATAATGTTATTTTCACTGTTTTCTGAGAAAAAATTGTTATCATCTACTACCAGTCTATTTCAGTGGACATATCGGACCATATATCGACCATATCAGTCGATATTTTGGTCTATATCGGATGATACATGTGAAAATGATATTTACAAAATGATATGTTATATCTATATTGATAGAGCCCCAAAACTGTTATATCGACCGATATATCGGTCATATCGGCCTAGATTTAGAAGCTTATATATTGCCCACTTAACAAGTTGATATAACTTTTCAGTCAGGGGACAAACAGTAAAATGCGGTAAACTATTTCACAATGTATGAATTAAGTACAAAATGTGACAACAATATTATTTTTAAATTATCTCAAGATAAAAATTACTAGGAGGTACAAAATGGAAGTTACTCTTAAATATTTGGTGACTCCATAATACTACCATTGTTCCAACATATACAGTGTAGTTTCACTGCTCAAATTCATGCTTTGCCCAACAATTATTCTGATAATATGTATTTATGTTACACAAAATATATACCATTAGGTTTGTGTTAAAAAGAACTTCTGTATGATTATGATTTGTAATCATTGACTATATATTGTATGAGAAATTTAGGATCAAAGCATGAATTTGGATAGTCAAACTTTGCCTTATATTTTAGAAGAGGGGTAGTAATTTATATGTAACTTCACAACTACAGTAGAACAAAAATTATCAACGTAATCTAGTTGTTCAACGAAGGGGAGGATCGATGGAAGTCACGATAGGGGGCAGAGCAACTATATTATCGATGTTGTACCTTCCACGCCTATTAGCAACCTCTTGGACTTGATCATTGATGTCCTTGATCGCATCGGCGATCTCATGACGGGTCTTCCCGTTCGTGAACAAACCGGCCATCATGTTTGTGAGCCGTTTGAGCCTCTTCGGATTGGCAGCAGGCTCAGAGCTGTCATCGACGCACACCAGGAACTTGTCGATAATGTCCTCCATATTGAAGGAGAGCTCTCTCATCTCCCCGGCCCAGAGCTTGACCTGCTCATCGAGCTGGTCCCGTGGCACCTCCGCCACCTTGCGGAGGGTAGCATGCATGCTCTTCATCTCTTTCTCGAGAGATCTGACGCCTTCCTTGATGCTCTCCTTCAGCTTGTACTCCTCCTTGAGGAGCTCGACCAGCTTGGGGAGCAGGGTGCCTATGGCGCCCGTTGCCAGATCCATGGCTCCCTTGCTCGTAATAAGTTTGTTTGGTGTTTGTTTGACAAGTGCACAGTGGTTGTTGTACGTTTGGGTTCCCAAGGATTGCTCTTTATAGAAGCCGGGCAAGTTCATAGGAAAAGGTAGTAAGTACAGTTATGTGATGGTGGATGATATAGCAATACATTTTATTTGACGTGCGTCTGCATCCATCTCAAAGTCGCCGGCCAGGACGCTGATAATAATCCATTATGTTATCAGGGCACTAAAAATAATAATGCCCCCATCTCGAATTATTTTCTCTTTGCGACTAAAAAAATATGTTCTATCTTCTTTCGAAAAGGGACGATTTATTACTTAAAAGATTTAAGCATTACATCCGGTCTCTGCATAACTAAGATGCACATAGCCAATCAATGTCCTCTCACACAAACGAAAAATAAAAAGGCGATATATAAATGGACATGTAGAATCCGTATAACGCCTAAAGCGTAGGGGGGCAATCCTAAGATCATGCTGCCATCGAAGTTGGATAAAAATATCCCTCGCTGCAGCCTCTAATCATGTACATATCTCCGTAAACAGGTCTTGATTCTTCACGCGTTGCATAGAGGACCATAAACAAAGAGTCCTAGTACATCTGTAGATAACCTGCATAAGAGAATTACTTTTATCGTCAAAAACCTTATCATTTCTATATAGCCAAAACGACCAAATGACGGCAAGATCTCCCACCCTGAGAAGAGTTCTAAACCTGTGATTTAAACCAGTTGTCAAATACATTAGCAACACTACTAGGAGGATACAAGCCACAACCTATCTGGATGACTGACCATATAGGATGAGCCAATTTGCAATGAAAAAATAAATGTCTTGTTGTCTCATCATGGTGACAAAAGACACATTGCGGACTTCCATGCCAATTCCTCTTAATAAGGTTAGTTTTAGTAAGAATGATTCCGCAACGAAGATACCATGCCAATATTTTATTTTTAAGAGGTATCTTCATCTTTCAGATCTTCTTGTTATTATCCACTGGCACATCAGACTAGATTCACGCTCTATAAATAGACTCCACTGAGAATTGTTCATTCTCATACAGGTTCCATCGGAACATATATATCAGACCCATGTGACAATTGCACCGTGGAAAACCGCTCGAGTACGATGTTCTACGATTGGAGTCTGGGTTCAATTAAATCCCTTATGAACGTCACATTTGGCGAAAATGATTCCAATACCGTGGCGATAGTATCACACTTGTGACGCACAATGTTGTACAGATCCGGATATTGTTCCTGGAGTGTGGCATTTCCTAGCCAGTTATCCTCCCAGAATCTAATTTTTGAGCCGTCCTTAAATAAAAAATATGCGCCTTGTCTTCCACTTTTGTGTGCAAATTTGCGCCTTGTCTTCCACTTTTGTGTTTGGACTAAAAAATATGCTAGATTTTCAACACTCACCATCTGCCCCGAGGCGTTAGTATTGGTTGTGTGCATCCTAGCTACGTAATGACCGGGTGTGTGCTCATTATGTTTGTATTCCCTTGATGCTTCATTTTGAATTAAATAAAATCCACTATTTATCGAAAACAATCAAGCACTCATGAAATCATCAATCCACTTAAATTGTGATAATGTGAAAGAATAAACCATCTGTTGTTTCTTTGCATATGGTTTGGGTTACGCTTATGTCAGCCCTTCTCTAAAAAAGAGATGAGATCACTCGCAAAAAAAGAAAAAGGAAAAATAAAGAGATGAGATGAGATGTATACCATGCGTCTGCGCTAACTTGAACCAGTTTTGAATGACATGTATATTTGTCTTATATGACCTTAGAATGGAATCAAAGTCACAACCCAACAAATAAGAGAATGCATTTTCGTAGGTAAACTGTCATTCTCACCTCGCAAATGAATGTTTTTTTAAAGGAGGGTACGTAACATGTTGCGATGCCGGCCAACTTTTTAATTTGGCTTGATCGGGAGGTTAGCGGTCGCACAGAGACTTTGTTTACCTTTTCTTCTCGGAAATGAACCTATTATGAAAGTTCACGAAAATATAGAGCATCTCAAACCTAATAAAAATTAAATCAAAACTTTGAGATCACCGGATGACCATTACTACCGTCAGCACGAACAGTTGAAGTGCTGCTGTTGGCGCTCCCCTATCGAAGCAGGCTTGACTTATGACATTCAGAAAGCCTTCGTATATGTGCCCCTAAGGACCAGCGCAGTCGTCGCTATTAAACCTTTGCATGGACTTTTTTTTTGCAGGAAAACTTTCAATCTATTCATCTTTGGTCACGACATCTAACATCAAAACTGACCACATGATAAAAAATCCTAACCTCGCCGGCCAGAAAAATAGCAGGAATCTACGTTACTAGACGACTGAATAAAAGACAAGGACTCCCGGTCGATTAGTCTTTAAAATACTTACACTTGGTAATAGTAAAATGCTCGACTACTTAACTAGTCAAGTATGCAAGCCTTGTGTGTTTGTCATGACTAGTGACTAGTAAGCCAGTGTAATAGCTTATTGATGCCCACAATTTGTTGAAGCCTTCCGCGAAGGAAGGTGAGCTGTAGCCTTCCAGTTCCAGGAATCTACTCCAAAGAAATTTTTGTTGCAAACAACTTATGAATCTACTCTAAAGAAATTTCTCATGGGGATTTTTAAATGTTTGGAATCGTTTTTGTTTCGTGATGGAATGCTACATGGGTACTACTTAGTTGTAAAAAGAAAAATGTCCATTTTACTACCCTGAATAAAGTGGGTGGTTCGTTTTACCCCCTGATCTATTTTTTTGCTTGTTCTAGCCCCCAAACAAAACCAAACCGGATAAATCACCCCCCTAGCTGGTTTGTCCACACTCGCTGCTGATGTGGCAGTAGTCAACGACGGTATTGACCTGGGTGGGACCCATTTGTCAGGTGGGGCCTGGGATAGAGGTCGCGGTGCCGGTTTGAGCTGGGAAAAAAATCCCCAGGGGGTAAAGTATCATGGTGGAGCTGGGAAAAAAATCCCGCTCTCCGGCCACCGCGAGCACGCCATGCTCCCGCTCGCCGCCGCAAGCGCCTGCCTTTCCTCCCCGACACCGCTGTCGAGACACCCATGTCAAGCGGCGCCTCTCTCCCCCCTTCTCCATCGCCACTCCACCGCCACGCAGCCCAGACCCGCCTGGCCCCCCCTCCTTCGTCCGCTCGGGGCCGCCACAGGCGCCGACGCGCCAGGCGCGTCCTCCCGGCCCGCGAGGGACCGCCTGATCGACTTCGGAAAGTACAAGGGGCAGATGTTGGGCACGCTGCCGCCGTCCTACCTGTGCTGGGTGGTTGCGGAGCTCGACTATGGGGACACGCTGGTCTGGGCACGCCTGGCGCGCGAGGTGCTCGACGACCCCGTCTACGTCGACCGCGTCGAGTGGGAGCACGCGCACCGCTTCCTCCGCGGCGAGGACGGCGACGGGCCGCTCCAGGAGATGGCCGAGTGCTTCGGCTGGGACCTCTCCGACGAGGACGGCTGGGGCCGCCTCAACTTCCGCCTCCTCGGCACCTCCTACGGCGGCCGCATCCCGAGGAAGGCCGACCGAGGCCAAAGCACCGGCAGCGGCAATAGATCCCCGCGCGGCGGGGGCGGCGCCCTATTCGACGCTGGGGCGGCTGACCCGGACGGGCCGAGGGGGAAGAGGGACGAGAGGAGGGAGCGGATGCGGACGAGAAGGGAGGAGCAAGTGAGGACGGCCAAACTGTGGATGTGCTCGGCGTGAACGCCGGCGCACTGGGGGCGCCGAGGAAGGCACGCATCGCTGCGGCGGCGAAGAAGGACATCCTGGGGCTTGGGCGCGGCGGCGAGAGAACGGCGCCAGGGAAAATCGGCGAGGGAGGGAGCCCGTTCCCCGGCCGGCAAGCGTTCCTCGACAAGGTCAGGAAGCTCAAGGGCGATGATAGCTAGCACCAGCAGCTAGGCTAGGTCTTCTATCCCAGCCCCCATCTGACAAATGGGTCCCACCCAGGTCAATACCGTCGTTGACTACTGCCACATCAGCAGCGAGTGCGGACAAACCAGCCAGGGGGTGATTTGTCCGGTTTGGTTTTGTTTGGGGGGCTAGAACAAGCAAAAAAATAGATCAGGGGGTAAAGTGAACCACCCACTTTATTCAGGGAAGTAAAATGAACTTTTTTTTGTAAAAATATAGAAAATATGCTGGAAACATATACCAATTTTGCTTCCATTGTTTTTTTGGGTGTTTTTTTTTGTTCTTTTTGCTGCAATCCTACATATGCTCTCTTTTCGTTGTAAAAGTACTGAAATTTATGATACAATGCTACATACAACTGTTTTTGCTTTGATTTGTATTTTTCGGTCTTGTTGTGCTAATTCTTTCTTTTAAACACCAAGTGCAGAATTTCTATGTAGATAGCAATGGGAAGTTGTAGCATCATTTGGGGGGCTCCATGCAGCATCCACGGGGGATGTATCTGGTGCACCGGGAGCATTGGTGCTACCGGTGCACCCGACCCCGTAAAATGTTCGAAAACTTCCACGAAAAATTTAGTGAATTGACGGAACATCATTGTTCGTTGTCACAAAAATTCAAATCAAAATTCGAAACATTGCTCAAGATACAAAAATGACAAATTCAACATTGAATAGTACATACACAAGTTGGGCTTTCAGATTTGGCCCATTTAGCATTGATGCTGAATTTGTCATTTTTGTATCTTGAGCAATGTTTCTAATTTTGATTTGAATTTTTGTGACAACAAACATTGATGTTCCGTCAATTCACTAAATTTTTCGTGGAATTTTTCGAACATTTTACGGGATCGGGTGCACCGGTAGCACCAATGCTCCCGGTGCACCAGATACATCCCCCATCCACGACATGGCGCTAATGAACGTGGAGCAAGCGACGTGAATTCCGAGCGTGCAGGTGTACGAGCGTACAGGAGCAAAGAAAGGAACAACTTGTGCAGCTTTTTATTCCATCACTTTAATCAGAGAGGATTAAAATAGTCAAATTATATGTACGAAATTTCGGCCGGCTGACCGGCGCCCATCACTGGCCTTAATAATAATAAGGAAGTCTTTTTTGTTGAGACAAAATAATAAGGAAGGTAAAGGCTAGAAGATGGGCTAGCTTTTTTTTCGTGAATGGAAGATGGGCCAGCTAGCACTAATTCAAGCAAGCTCGTATCTGTCATAATAATTCTTTTACAATCACGTTGATGAGTGCTCCCCACGCGCCCTGTTGGGCGGCCCATGCGTGGGGACGGACGCTTTCTTTCTTTTTTTCGGTTTTACTTCTCCTTTTTATTCTGTTTTTGTTTTTTTATATTTTAAAATAATTCAGGGATACAAAAAGGTTCTAAAATTGTGAGTTTTTACTTTTTTAATACATTTATTTAATTCAAATAATTTCTTAGATTTCGAAAAAAAGTAAAAAATAATAATTAATTTTAGTGAACAAGTTATTATTTTGAAGAAAACAATTGTGTGCATTCTTTAATAACAAAGAACATTTTCTGAACTTGAAGAACATATTTTGAATTCGATGAACATTTTTGAACTTGATAAATAAAAAATTTATTCAAGAACATTTTTTTGAAAAAGATGGATGAACAAATTTCGAATTCAATGCACATTTTTTATAAACGATGAATAAAAATATGAATTTAATGAGCATTTTTTTAGGTCGGTGAACAAATTATGAATTTTGATGAACATATTTTGAAAACGATGAACAAAAAATTGAATTTAATGAACATTGTTTTAGGTGAACACAAGTTTGGGTTAGCGGTCATAAACATGTCAAAAGTCATGATCAGATTTTTACAAAGCTTATACGTAGCGGAACATAAATTCCTCCAGATTGTTTACTACTGCCCTTCTTAATCGATGCTTACATGATGATTTGAAAATTCTACAATTTCAAGATTCTACGGCCTTTACAATTGGGATAACTTTTACCAAACTAGATGACAATTGTCAATGTTGAGTGTGTGACTTGCGGGATTGGAAATGGATTTCTTTTCTGAAGCAGTTTATAGTATCACTGTAGAAGATTTGAATCTTTGGTAAAAGTAAACAGCGAAGTACAATAATGTTTTGTTAGACGGTGAACCTGCTGAGCTACCAGACCTCGCTGATGATCTCATTTACATAAGAACGCAACAGTAGGACGTTCTTGCTTAATTTCAGAGGTTCAGTCTGTTTGTGTGTCTATCTGTCAAGTGCCAACAAATGTTAGAACCAAGGCTGTGAGGCAGAGGGGACCTCGGCTGAAAAAAAAGTTTAATTTCTTGAAATTTTTGCTTGTGTTCCACTCGAGAAGATGTCTTAAGCTTTGCTCTAGCCTACGACATGATAGTAGCTAACACCCTCTTTAAGAAGAGAGAATCACATCTAGTGACTTTTAGTAGTGGTCAACACTCTAACCAGATTGATTTCATCCTCTCAAGAAGAGAAGACAGGCGTGCATGCCTAGATTGTAAGGTGATAGCTGGAGAGAGTGTTGTCCATCAGCATAAGCTTGTGGTTGCTGACTTCCGCTTTCGGATTCGTCCAGCGGGACAAGCATGTGAAAGTCACTAGAACGAAGTGGTGGAAGCACCGGGGGGGGGAGGTAGCTTAGGCGTTCAATGAGAGGGTCATTAGGAAGGGCCCTTGGGAGTAAGGAAGTGTTGCAGACAATATGTGGATGAAGATGGCGACTTGCATTCATAAGGTGGCATTAGAGAAGTTTGGAGTGTCCAGGGGAAGTAGAAGCGGAGCTAAAGATACCTGGTGGTGAACGATGATGTTCATAAGGCTATTAAGGAGAAGAAAGATTGTTTCAAACGCCTATACCTAGATAGGAGTGCGGACAACATAGATAAGTACAAGATGGCAAAGAAGGCCGCACAGCGAGCTATGAGTGAAGCAAGGGGTCGGGCGTATGAGGACCTCTGCCAGCGGTTAGACACGAAGGAAGGCTAAAGGGACATCTATAAGATGGCCAAGATCCAAGGGAAGAAGACGAGGGATGTTGACCAAGTCAAGTGCATTAAGGACGGAGGAGACCAGCTCCTGGTGAAGGACGAGGAGATTAAGCATAGATGGCTGGAGTACTTCGACAAGCTGTTCAATGGGGAGAATGAGACCTCTACCTTTGAACTGAAAGACTCCTTTGATGATATGAGCAGGCGTTTTGTGCTCTAAAAAGGATGAAAAGAGGCAAGGCGATGGGCCCTGGTTGTATCCCCATTGAGGTGTTGAGAGGTCTCGGGGACATAGCGATAGTATGGCTAACCAAGCTTTTTAACCTTATTTTTCCGACAAACAAGATGCCATAACAATGGAGACGGAGTATACTAGTACCAATCTTCAAGAACAAGGGGGGTGTTCAGAGTTGTACTAATTACCGTGGAATTAAGTGATGAGCCATACAATGAAGCTATGGGAGAGAGTCATTGAGCACCGCTTAAGAAAAATGACAAGCGTGATCAAAAATCCGTTTGGATTCATGCCTGGGAGGTCGACCATGGAAGCCATTTTCTTGGTACGACAACTTATGGAGAGATACAGAGAGCAAAAGAAGGACCTGCATATGGTGTTCATTGACTTGGAGAACGCCTATGATAAGATACCACGGAATGTCATGTGGTGGGCTTTGGAGAAATACAAAGTCCTAGCAAAGTACATTACCCTCATCAAAGACATGTACGATAATGTTGTGACGAGTGTTTGAACAAGTGATGGCGACACTCACTGGAGGAGCATCGGCGGGACAAAAGGGGTCCCGGCCTCCCCTTTACAAGAGAATTTTCTCCAAAGATAAGCTCCTTCTAAGCATAAACTCGCTGCTAATCTCCCAGCCTCTCTAATATCCCTAGATTTTTTGCCTCCCCTTGGATTTGGTTCACGCTCCGCCACTGGCGGCACTGATGACTTCCCGATTAAAATAGGACGGCACCAGGGCTCAGCCTTGAGCCCTTATCTTTTTGCCTTGGTGATGGATGAGGTCACAAGGGATATACAAGGAGATATCCCATGGTGTATGCTCTTTGCAGATGATGTGGTGCTAGTCGATGATAGTCGGACGGGGGTCAGTAGGAAGTTAGAGCTATGGAGACAAACCTTAGAATCGAAAAGTTTTGGACTTAGTATAAGTAAAACCGAGTACATGAGGTGTGGTTTCAGTACTACTAGGCACGCGGAGGAGGAGGAGGTTAGCCTTGATGGGCAGATGGTGCCTCAAAAGGACACCTTTTGATATTTGGGGTCAATGTAGCAGAAGAATGGGGATATCGATGAAGATGTGAATCATCGATTCAAAGTCGGATGGATGAAGTGTCGCCAAGCTTCTGGCATTCTCTGTGACGAGATTGCCACAAAAGCTAAAAGGCAAGTCCTATAGGATGGTGGTTCGACCCGCAATGTTGTATGGCGTTGAGTGTTGGCCGACTAAAAGGAGACATGTGCAGCAGTTAAGTGTGGCGGAGATGCGCATGTTAAGATGGATGTGTGGCCACACAAGGAAGGACCGAGTCCGAACTGATGATATACAGTACGAGATAGAGTTGGGGTAGCGCCGATTGAAGAGAAGCTTATCTAACATCGTCTGAGATGGTTTGGTCATATTCAGCGCAGGCCTCCAGAAACTTCAGTGCATAGATGACTGCTAAAGCGTGCTGATAATGTCAAAAGAGGCCGGATAGACCAAACTTGATATGGGAAAAGTCAAGATTTAGAGGACTAGGGTATCACCAAAGAACTTGCCATGGACAGGGGTGTGTGAAAGCTTGCTATCTATGTGCCATAACCATGAGTAGGTCACGAGATATTACGGATTTCACCTCTAGCCTATATCAATTTGTTTGGGACTAAAGACTTTATTGGTGGTGGTGTTGTTGTATTTGGTTTGCCGATTTTTAAAACATGACACACTTCAGGAACTGGTGTGATATGGGAGTAATATTTTGTCATGTGTTTTTTGTTTTCTTTTTTCTTTTTTGCCAAAACTGGAAAAAATATATTAGGCAAAGTTTTTGCAGAGTTCCGTGCTTTTTACACTTGAAAAAGTTTATTTGCCGAGTGTAGTACTCAGGAAATCGTTTGCCAAGTACATTTTGTTGTCTACCGAGTATTTTCGATACAACTAGAAAATCCGGTAGTGGAGGGCTGGCGCGCTGCATTACTTCATTCGGTACTGGAATTATTGACCGTGTCACCACTGCAGATGATCGACAGATGATTAGCAAAATCATAATTTTACTGACAGTGATACATGGCTCGTTAATTTCGTTGTCTCGTGTGTCGAGGTTTAGCTTCTGGCTTATATCCACTAGTACATAACAGGGCTTTCGTCACAGCTCAATCTGCACATTAGTCCCGGTTGCATTACGAACCGGGACTAATGTGAGCATTAGTCCCGGTTCGAGCGGCGCAGGCATCAGTCCCGGTTCGAACGGGACCTTTAGTCCCGGTTGGAGACACCAACCGGGACTAAAGGGTTTGTGACCGGCTTCGAACGGTGCCAGCCCCTTTAGTCCCGGTTGGTATCTCCAACCGGGACTAAAGGCCCCCCCCCTTTACTCCCGGTTGGAGATACCAACCGGGACTGAAAAAAAAAATTAAAATTTTTTTTTTCAAAATTTTTGAAAGGAATTTTTTTTTCAATTTTTTCCCAGCCCTTTAGTCCCGGTTGGTGTCTCCAACCGGGACTAAAGGTCTATCTTTAGTCCCGGTTGGAGATACCAACCGGGACTAAAGGGGGGGCCCTAAACCCTAAACCCCTTTACCACATTAATCTTAGAAAAATCATAACTAAATCATTCTAATTCAGAAAAATACAAATAATATATCAAAATGTAGAGAAAAAAAAGATTTCTCCGAAGAAACTCCCTGTTTTCCATTTTGACAATTATTTAAATCACCAAATTCCAAAGGGAAAATAGAGTTTTTCAACGTTTTAGACGTTTTAGGGTTACGGGCTAGGGTTTAGATTTCTAAGTTTAGGGTTAGGTTTTAGGGTTTGAACATACAATTTTACTGTTTGTAAAAGAGTTTCGGACGTTTTAAGTCCCGGGTTTAGGGTTTTCGGACGTTTTAAGTCCCGGGTTTAGTGCTTTTCAATTTCAGGCTAATTTAACTCAAAAAATCATTAAATATATGAAAAATAGCAAATGAAGTCAAAAAGGGTTGAAATTTAAGGATGTGGCTTTGAACGGTTCATATTTAACACACAAAAATTCTGGAGTGGAAATAAGATTAAAAAGATGAAATGTCTTTATAACAACTGAGTTTTCGTCTGAAACCCTGTTACTTCGAAAGAGATGGTCCAGTTTGTACACAAAGTGCATCCAGTTTTTGCCATAACCCTCTCAACTTTTTAGCACAAGCTATTTGGGTGAAATGATGATACCATGCCAAGTTTCAACCTTTTCAGAGTTCATTTGTAGTGCTTTTCAATTTCGGGCTAATTTAGCTCAAAAAATCATTAAATGCATGAAAAAATGGCAAATGAAGTCAGAAATGGTTGAAATTTGAGGATGTTGCTTTGAATGGTTCATATTGAACACACAAAAATTCTTCAGTTAATATAAGTTTAAAAAAATGAAATGTGGTCAAACTCTGGTCAAACAGTGGTCAAACTACTAAATAATTATTGTTCTTCAGAATAATAGTTTCAAACTCAAACGGTGAAGCGTGTGACATCATGGTCACATTTTGCTGATAATAATGGATATATTATTTGTCGAATTTCGATTTACAGATTTAAAGATATTAATTATGCCATATTAAATGAATAAACGGCATAATAATAATAATAATAATAATAATATTACTTGTTTTATTTTGAACTTTTTGTATTATTTTGGATTTTTGGATTTTTTTGTTTTTTGAGAATTTTTTATTTTTTTGAAATTTTTTCCTTTTTTTGAAGTATTTTTTAGTTTTTTAATTAATCATTGTTGTTTTTTAATCATTGTTGTTTATTTTAATAATTATTTGGAATTCAAAAAATTAAATCATGTGACATCAAGACCTAAGGGTTAACAGGATTGATTGCTTACTATTGTTAGGAAAACAACAAGTGCAGACTTGGAAACTAGGGGGAATAGAACCTGAAAGTTAAGCGTGTTGGGGCTGGAGTAGTCAGAGGATGGGTGACCGGCCGGGAAGTCGGGAAGTTAGACGATTTGGAATGACTGCTGATTAGAGATTAGAGATTAAATTCCGAAGCAATGAGGAGGGGTGATTAGAGATTAAATTGTCAAATAATTCAAAGATTTGAAAATCAGAAAAAAAAAATTGAAATTTTTTTTTCAATTTTTTTTTTGATCCTTTAGTCCCGGTTGGGGTTACCAACCGGGACTAAAGGTGGAACCGGGACTAAAGGTGGAGCCTTTAGTCCCGGTTGGTAACACCAACCGGGACTAAAGGTTCTCCAGCCCACGCACAGAGAGCGGCCACGTGGAGCCCCTTCTGTCCCGGTTCGTAAGCGAACCGGGACTAAAGGGGGGGCCTTTAGTCCCGACCCTTTAGTCCCGGTTTCAGAACCGGGACTAAAGGCCCTCTGGAACCGGGACTAAAGGCCCGTTTTCTACTAGTGTCTCTTTCGTATAGTGTAAAATACAGGTTTCGAATTCTTCTCACGATAGGAGCGCTTGTCGTTATTTGATTGCTTGGGCTATGTAAAAATGATTAGGTCTTATGCAGGTTATCTACATATATACCGATATGCTTCATTTATGGTCGTTGTCTCTACAATGTATGAAGAATCGAGATATGTTTACGAAGGTATGTACACGCTTGAAGGGATACTTTTATCCGACATGGATGATAACATGATTTTTAGATTGGCCCTTCTATGTCTTAGGCGTTATATTCTTCACATGATTAATTGTATTCCGCTTTTTTAATTTATTTAAAACTTGGACTTGATATGCATCTCAGTTATGCAGAGACCAAATATAATGCTTAAACCTTTTAAATAATAAAGCACCCTTTATTGAAAGAAAAGAAAATACATACCAGGAGCCGTAAGCAGGCATAGCAGCATACGAATTGTCAAGAAAACTAATATGGAAAGAGCTCGTATATGAAGTGTGGCCAGCATGTTGAGGCAAGGTAAAAAAAAAAATAAGCAAAGGAAAAATATACTTTTAACAGATTTGTACTTGAAACGCAATTAATCGAACAAACATTGCCCAGCAGTCTGTCTCTCACACACGAGTTATCGTCTAGCTATAGCTTGGGACGGCCTGGATTTTACAGTCAATTCAAATTCAACAAGCAGCAAGCGGCAGCGATAGGATCTCTAGCTTGCTCAAAGGAATCCATCAACAGAAGTCAGAAGCCCTGCTGATAATCCATTAGAATTCAACAAGAGTGTGTGTCACCAACATCCATCAGACAGGAGAGGACACACGTGCATCTAGCCTGCATGAAATTGCAGTGCAGCCCATTAGAATTCAACATCCATCAGACAGGACACACATGCATCTAGCCTGCATGAAATTGCGCCCCAAGCGGAAAACGCATACGACCTCAACACATGAGACAACGAAATTAACAGAGATATAAAATCTCCCAAGCTTGGGAATGAACATGGTCTTGTTCGTGACAGAGAGAGAGAGAGAGAGAGAGAGAGAGAGAGAGAGAGAGCCAGGTACCTGAAGTGGCATGTATCAAGATCTGCAGCAGAAGACTAGAGAAGGGTGCTTGGGATGTCTGCTGACTGCTCTCTCCATACTAGCCTTTACGGCCTCTTTTTGGTCATCGCCATGTACAAGACAATCCAAAAGGACATAACTGAGGAAGGGGAGGTTCTCTATTCCAACGTCCAGAGACTCAGCTTCAAGAATGAGCAAACGAAAAATATGGAGTATTTCTAGCTTAGGCATGGATCCAGCCGGAAACGTCACACCAAAACCGCAGTCGGTTGCATGAAAAGAGAACTTCCTCAAGCATCGGAACCCAATTTCACCACTGATTCTGAAACTTCCTTTTTTGCCTGAGTATGCAGTCAGATCCAGAATGAGCAGAGTGGGTAAGGATCCAAGTATGCAGAGATCATCGACCTGGAGTAGCTTCACAGTAAGGTGTATCTGTTGGAGGTTTCTGAGGGATCTAATCCATTCCGGAACCTGCGGGACAGTGCACCTGACAATAATAAGTTTCTCGAGGGTAAGCAGGGACAAAGATTCCTGTAAGAGGCCTCCCCAGTTACGAATGGTCAGAGAGCGAAGGTTCTGGGTGCCTAGTAAACACAGGGAAGAGACAATAGCTTTTGTGCACTCCTCCTCAACCACATCTGTACCCACCCATTCAACAAGGACTAGATTCCTCAAATTATTTAGCTGGCCAAGGCCCGAAAGGAAGTCGAGTGACTGCTTGGAGGCCATGACTTCTTTCAACGTCTCCAGTGCTTGCATCTTCGCTATCCCATCAGGAAATTTAACCTTAAAATCAACTAGTAAATGCGATAATTTTCTGAGATCAACTATAGATGCAGGTAATTCCTTTACCATAGTGTGTCTTATGTTCAGCATCTCTAAGCACCCCAAATTCCCGATTTGCTCTGGGAGCTTGCGTATTCCTGTTCTTCCAAGGTTCAGGTACCTCAGCTGGAATAACTTAACTATGTTTTCAAGATGATGGTCTTTCAACTGGTCGCAACGCTTCAAGTCGAGAACATGCAGATGTGTGAACTCCTCCATACAAGGGATTTCGATGGAGTGTCCAAACACATTAAGTGATCGTACATGAGACAACACCAGACCTGCTGTCGAAATTGTTGAATTTCCTTGCTTGACATCTTGTAGAGAGAGTCGACGAGCGACTTTGCTTTGTGTCCCGATTGGCAGATTGGGAACACCAAGTAACGCAACAAAGTTCTCTTCTATGGACTTGGATATGATGAAGTCAAGAATTGTGTCATGAACTCGGCAACTCGTCATCTTATCACATCCATCTGTCTGCCCGGGTTGGATCAAACCCCTATTTAGGAGCTCATTAAAACACCTCTCTCCTATCTCATACACTGAGTATCTGCCTTCTTTGTGAATGAACCCTTCACCTATCCATCTCCTTATCAGGGCCTTCCTCTTAATAATAGAGTCCTCCGGAAATATACTCATATATAGGAGACAACTTTTTAGATGAGGAGGCAGATCAAAGTAACTAAGGGACAATATCTTCATCATTCTTTTGACACCATGATCCCTTTCAAGTGCCCGGCCAATTGAATCTTTAACTTGATTCCATAAATCCTCTGTTCTCTCTCTGTTAGCCAACAGACCGGATATAGTAATAATTGCTAGAGGTGATCCGTCACATTTTTGCAATATCTGATCAGAAACTTTTTCAAGGTGTGAAGGTAAATCTTCTTTGGAGTCGAATAGTCTTCTGTGAAATAGTTGTGTTGAATGCACCATATTAAGAGGCCTTATACCGTAAATATCACCACCGAATGATGAACGGCACGATTTGGCAACATCATTTATACGAGTAGTGGTGATTATGATACTGCCAGAACTAGTCATGGGGAATGCAGGCTTAATAATATCCCATGCAGCCACATCCCATATATCATCAACGACAACAAAATACCTGCACTTGTATTAATGTGTGATATCAGCATGGTTTTAATATGAAGATTGTATAACAAAGTAAACTGAAAAAAACTGACAGCATATAACTACAATGTAAAAACACTGATAAGTGTAAAATCACACATGTTACAGACATAATTCTCGTGTGCACATGGATTCATGTTGACTACTTTGGCAGAAAACTGAGAGCTGGACCATAGGCAACAGTTTAAACAGGAGGCATGACCATGGAAATGATCAATAATGTTAACAAGCATACAACAGTTGATACAAGAGATAGACTGGAACATTATGACGTATAACCATACACACTTTGGCATAACAGATTTGAAAAGTAAGTTAAATAAGGCTTTTGGTGATCTCCTGACTATGCAGTCCTGGGGCTCGGTTGGTACATACAAGGCAGACAACCGGAACACAAACTGTCATCGATCTAACATAAGTAACTAGTAGTTTGCGTAATCTACCTGAGACCTAGATGTCGCGTGAGCCGTGAAAAGATGAGAGGTATGAAACTCACCGGCAAGGGACAACAGCGCCGTTCTGATGAACGGTGGACGAACTTTCTGGGCGGTTTAGCGCTAGCGCTGGCAGCCATTAGTCGAGCCATCAAGTTGTACAAAAAACAGAAGTTGCATTGTCTACTTTGGTCTCGATCTTCATAGGTATACATCAAACATAAAGTACAGCGCAGCTGGTCAACTTTGATCTCGGGGAGCTCGGAGCAGCTGGTCTCTATGGATCAATATCGCAGCATTGGGACGGCGGGGTGAGGGAGAAAGTAGAACAATATCCATATGGATGCATAGAGTATCTGGTCTGAAGATGGTAGAGAAATATACAAGGAGTTGGAGGAGGAAGAGGGTGATGCGTGGGGCAGCCTGTGTGTGCAAACCACCATCCATATTATCAAAAGCACTGCCCAGAACTGGTCATGGGGAGAAGTACTCCAAAAGAATGGTTTAGGAGGCCCAAAACATTATGAAGAAAAGTGAGCCAAAATCGATAGTATAGGGAGGACATAAATCACTAATGGACTTTCATAGGATAGGTTGTTCTTGGTAGTTTTTCCGATCTATTTCGCTTTTAACCACTACTTTTTTTGTAACGATAGATGGGAAAATATGGACATAGAACTTTCTTTTTTCTTAACAAATTACTGGTGATATAATTCTCTTGTGAAATATCTAGATTATATATATTCAAGGATGACAAGTAGACATTGTATGGAAACTCTACCTTTTGTCTGCTAAGAAATCTTTAATCTTTGTGATGAGCTGTTCTATACTCCCTGCTTCAGTGGTAGCATAACCTTGACCGCTGACTTGACTGAGAATAGTTCTGAGGATATTCTTCATGTCTGGATTTCGCGACACGGGCAAGAAAGCATGACACTCGAATTGCCCTCTAAGCTCTTGATACACTTGGTTTGCAAGAGTTGTCTTGCCCATACCTCCAGATCCAACAATAGAGACCAGCTTTGGATGTTGTTGTGCTGAGGCACGTCCATCCTGTTGAGTCAAGAGTTTGATTATCTCAGCCTTGGGTTCATCAATTCCGACAAGTTTCGACGCATCCTCAAACATAGCGAGAGCTCTAGTGTCAATGGTTGCATTCTTGGTGCTGGAGAAGGGCTCACGGGTCTTGTACCTTTGGTTCCTCTCGCCCACCTCAATGATCTGTTTCTTGAGATCATGGATCTCATTGCCAATCCGGCGACGAGCTTTCATCTTCCCCAACTTGCCTAGTGAATGCTTGATCCTCTCCATGAAGCTTTCATCTGGCTTTGCGTCATTGTCACCGACGCTTTGCATGAAGTCGTCGATGCAGTCCTCCAAGAAGTAGGACAGCTCACGCACCTCGTTCATCCATGCCCTTTCCTGCACGTCGGGATCTTCCTCCTCCGACATATTCATGAGAAACGCATCCATGGCGGCAAGCTCGTATTTTAGGGCCTTGATATCCTTGCGCACCCCCTTGAAACGCTTGTACTCGTCGCCGAGCAGAGCCCCCAGCTTCCCCAGCACAGGTTTCAGCGCCCCCGTGGCCGCACTCACCGCTGCTGCCTCCATGGCCTGGTTCTGTCAATTCTGCATGGAGCTCAGGTCGTCAGTCGGTCGAATGCACCGGCAGTGAACGACTAGATTGGCCGTCGTAAATCTACACCCTGAAAAGAGGATTGATCGAAGTAAGCCACTGAACAAGCTACAGACCGACGCGTGCAAGCCCAAGCCAATGCGACGCGGCGCCGCAGCGGTGGAGATGGGGTCGTATACCTACGGGACCCTGTCGTGGACTCAGAGCTGTCTCCGTCAGTCCTGCGTGGAGGTGAGGTCGTGGAACAGCAGCTAGATTTGTTGTCGTCAATGTATAGCCTGAAAAGAGGATTAATCTTACCCTAAAAAAGAAAAAGGATTAATCCAAGTGCATCCCACCATTGCTGCACAGAAACAAGCTACAGTGCAAGTAGATCTAAGCAAGCACGGCAGGAGGAAATTGGGCCGTACCTAAGAAGAGGGTATCCTGCCGCAGAAGCTGGAAGATTCGTCTTCACCGTTAGCACGTCGGAGGTCGCCCGGTCACCGGAGCCGCAGCCATGGCCGTTCGGCTAGCCAGTTAGCACTTAGCACCGACAGGCAGGCGACAGTGATCTGTCAGCGTCGTCGATCTGAAACCTGGAAGGTGGGAAATTGATCCATTACTGCACTCAAGATGCTACAGATCGAACCCGTGCAGCAAGTGATGGAAGCCATTGGGTCGTACCTAGCGGGATGGGGATGGGACCGTACCTAGCGGGATGGACGTCCGGACGACCGCGGATTAGCTGGGCTGTCCCGGCGGCGGCGTGACCCCGGCAACTCAACCGGCGGGGAGAAGGGATGTCGGCGGCGCGAGCAGCAGCAGCAGAGCGGAGCGGAGTGAAGTGAGAAGGGGATCCGGAGTTGGCACCGAAACGCGTAAACAAAGACGGTAGGTCGTCGTCTCCAAATTGGCTTGTTGCCCTCTCCCTCTTCCACGTGCCACCGAATATAAAACGAGACCTCTTTGGTTAAAATATAAATAAATTTTATGGGATTTGAATCCTAAAGTTCTTTTCCTGCAAGACCGTTTGGTTCCTACGATTCCAATTTTCAGAAACTCTCGTTATGACTAGAAAAATTGCCCGTGCGTTACAACGGAAGATATAACTTTACCGAAAAAGGCTTTCGCCCCGCTTTATAAATAAAGCCAACCGCCAGAGCACAATATCCAACATAAGTTCAACCCCCCACACAGAGGTAGCACAGGACAACAATAATGGGTTCTGCTGAGGACACAGCTCAACAAGCCCTAAAAACACACACGCCCAGACCCAGCACCGGGTGGGGCAACCACAGCAGGCTAATCAGGCTCAGGAGGAGGCGGCGGAAGCGGGGGTGCCATACGAAGCGCCATCGAGCGGAGGTCGGCGATGATGGTGTTGATGGCGTCTCGGGCGGAGGGGCGGATAAGCGGCCGCCAGAGCTGCAGGAAACCACACATTTTAAAGACAGCGTCAGTGGAACGTCGAAGGGGGACACGCTGAATCACAAGCTTATTGCGGACCGTCCAGAGAGTCCACACTAGCGCCCCAATGGTCAGCCACCTAATGTGGCTAGCCGACGGGGGAACGGACTGGATTTCCGCGAAGAGGTCGGGGACGTTGGTATGGCACCAATGACCGCCAACGGCTTCGCGGAAGCAACTCCAAAGGAATTTAGCCGTGGCACACGCAAAGAAGATGTGGTTCGAGTCCTCCACCGTGTCGCATAAGGGGCACATCCCATCCCCAGGACCATTCCGTTTGAGCACCTCCACCCCAGAAGGTACCCGTCCTCTAATCCACTGCCACAAGAAAATCCTGATCTTGAGTGGCAGTTTGATTGCCCAGACAGCCGTGAGAGCATCTGGGGCCGTCGACGGGGCGATGGCCTGGTATAATGACTTAGTGGAGAAGCGGCCCGAGGGCTCGAGGCGCCAAGATATGCGGTCTGAAGCACTGTCAACGTCGGGGGGGTGGAGGGCGATGCACTCGAGCATGTCCTCCCAGGCAGCAACATCTGGGGGACCGAAGGGGCGGCGGAACGCGAGGCGCCCTAGATCCGAAAGGGCGACCTCGACGGAAACTCTAGGCTCCACCGCGATGGAGAAGAGGTCCGGGAAGCGGGCAGCAAAGGGTGCGTCACCCGCCCATCTATCGTACCAGAATAGCATAGCGGACCCGGATCCAATCGAGATGGAAGAGCCAATGCGCAGGACCGGGAGCAACTGGATGACAGACTGCCAGAACTGGGATCCTCCGGAACGTTGGCAAAAGGCCAGCGGCTGTCCCCGAAGGTATTTGTTCCTAATGATGTCAAGCCACAGACCACTGTCGCCATTGGCGATCCTCCACAGCCATCTGGTCAGCAGCGCGATGTTCATGCGTTTGGACGACATGATCCCCAGACCCCCCTGGTCGCGAGGTTTGCATATATCGGGCCAGCTGACCATATCGTATGTCTGCTTATCTCCCTCGCCAGCCCAGTGGAATCTAGACTGGTACTTGGCAATCTCGTAGTGCAGGGTCTCGTGGAGACTATAGAAGCTCATCAGAAACAGGAGGAGGCTGGACAGCGAGGAGTTGATGAGCACGGTCCTGGCTGCCTTGGACAGCCATCTGCCCTGCCAGGGCTCGATCCGGTGTTGAAGCTTAGTCACCGTGGGTCGCAACTCCACGACAGAGAGGCGCGAATCACTAATGGGAACCCCCAGGTAAGAGGTGGGGAAGGACCCAAGCTGGCAATTGAGGCGGTCAGCAATGAGCTGGGACTCCTCTGGAGAATATCCAAGGATCATAACTTCACTCTTGTCGAAGTTGATTTTCAGCCTAGACATCTGCTGGAAGCACATGAGCAAGAACTTAAGGTTGGCTATGTCCTCGTGAGAGCCTTCCACCATAATGATGGTGTCATCGGCATATTGTAGGAGGGAGACCCTTCCCCCTCCCAATAAATGGGGGGCCACCCCGCGAATATGGCCCGCCACCTTAGCCTTATCTAGGATGGTGGCAAGGGCGTCGACCACCATGTTGAACAAGAATGGGGAGAAGGGGTCACCCTGCCTAACCCCACAAAGCGTGGGGAAGTAGGGGCCAGCCTCCCCGTTGATGTTAACTGCGGTCCGACCAGATGAGACCATCTGCATAACCCGGGTGACCCACCGGTCATCAAAGCCTTTGCGGAGAAGAACTTCCCGTAAGAAGGCCCAGGAGACGGTGTCGTAAGCCTTGTGGAATTCGATCTTCAAGAAGACCGCACGCTGTCGCCTAGTGCGCACCTCGTGCAGGACCTCATGGAAAACCAGGACGCCATCCAAAATATATCGGCCGTGGATGAAGGCCGATTGATTAGGATGGGTTATACGGTCGGCGAGGAGGGTCACCCTATTGGCGTACCCCTTCGCCAGAATACGGAAGATCACGTTGATCACCGTGATAGGGTCGGAACTGGCGAATGTCGGAGGCCCCCGCCACCTTGGGAATGAGGGTGATGAGCCCATAATTGAGGCGGGAGAGGTCGATGGCTCCCACATAGAACTCCTCGAACAGGGCCATCACCTCCGTCTTAATCACATCCTAGAAGGTCTGGAAGAACTTCACGGGGAGGCCATCCGGGCCAGGCGCGGAGGTAGGGTTCATCCCCTTAATGGCCGCCCACACCTCATCCTCAGAGAAGGGCGTCGTGAGAGCCACGTTCTCATCGTCGGAGACACGCTGGTGAGAGGCTCAGATGGCCGGAGCTAGAGACAACCCTCCCCGAGGGGAGGGAGAAAAAGGGCTTTATAGAAGCCATCGACGTGAGCGCGAATCTCGGCAGGACGCTGGAGGAGGGTCTCCCCATCCCAAAGGAGGGGGATGGAGTTGCGACGACGACGGCCATTAGCAATGGCCTGGAAGTACGCCGTGTTGGCATCTCCCTGCAAGACCCAACGTTGGGTGCCGCGCTGGCGCCAGAAAGCCTCCTCATCAGTGTAAATCACCGTCAACTGGTCCTCAAGATCATAGCAGAGGAGCCACTCATCTGGGGACAGAACGGAGGTGTCAGCCCGAAGGTCTAAGGCCTGGATGGATTCAAGGATACCCCTTTTCCGCTCACGGAAATTACGGCCCAAGTTGGCACCCCAGCCTTTCATAAACTGCCGGGCAAGCTTAGCACAGAACTGCCAGGAGTCAACGGCGGAGACTGAGCGGTGAGGGGAGACGCGTGCGGCCACCCAGCGTGCACGGACAGCGTCAACGAAATCGGCCTGGTTAAGCCAGAAGGACTCGAACCGGAAACGAGGAGGAGGAGGCGGTCTATCATTCTCCGAAGAGAGCAGGAGAGGGACGTGATCTGAACCAACGCGGGTAATGGCGCGGAGAGAAGCCAGGGGCATTTGAGCTCCCATTCCGGGGCCATAAAAACCCTGTCAAGAACTGACATCGTCGGGTTAGCCTGGCAGTTGGTCCAGGTGAACCTGGCACCAACCCTGTCAAGCTCTCGAAGGCCAAGGTCCGCAATGCAGTCATTGAAGAGTTGCATACGCGAAAAGTTCACCCGGTCATTGCTCTTGTCTTCAGCGCAACAGATGAGATTGAAATCGCCGCCTACCACAACCGGAAGTGAGGCGGCGGAGACCTTCCTACGGAGCTCCGCAAGGAAGGTCTCGGAGCAACGGTGATCAGTCGGGCCATAGACAACCACAATCTCCCACTTGAAGTTGATGGCCTGCTCATACACCTCCATACTAACATATAACTCACCCCGGTCCATGCTACCTATCTCAAAGGTGGCATCCTTCACCCCTAGAAGGATGCCACCCGAGTGACCAGTCGTCCCACTAGAAGGGAGCCGGTGCCAAGCAAAGAGGTGAGGGCTTAGGTGTTCCAGCTCTTGGAGGGAGAAGTCAGTACGCATGGTCTCTTGGACAGCCACAATGTCAATTCGCTCATCGCGCATATACTCGATGAGTTGGCGGCGCCGGCCATCCTGGCCGAAACCGTGGAGGTTCCAGAAGAGGACTCGCATCAAGCAACAATGGAGGGGCTGCTTGACCCCAGAACAAGGGAGGCACTTTGTGCGCGAAGTGCGGCAGTGCGGGACCGGGTCCGGCCACGAATTTCCGCCCCAGCTGCATCTGCGGTAGGGGGGCGGGAGGAGGACGGTTCCGAAGCAGGAGCCCGGAGGAGGCGAGTGCGTGATTCCGCAAGTTTACCGTCAAGGATCTCACGGGCCCGGATAGCCTCAATCTGCTCTAAGGGGGGACCTACTTCCCCCCTGAAAACAATCGCAGAATCGGTCGCGACCTTAGCCAGCTGGCCAAGGGGGACCGATTCAAGAGCAGAAAACGAGCAGGAAGACGAAGATGCAGGGATCACTGGAGTACCTGTCTCGAGGTTCCGGACCGTAGCCCGGAGCTCCGCCCGCTCGGCGATGGACGGCGCAGGGCGGTCCACCGGACGAGCAGCGTCAAGTCTGCCACTGCGCCTGGAGGTAGTCACCGGGGTCGACGCCGACCGGGCCCGCCTGGAGTACGCGGCACTCCGAGGGGGGCGGGGTGGGCGGCCACCGGCGTAGTCACCTCCTCAGCCCCCACCGAGGACCTGGCCAGGGGTGAAGCAGGGGCCGGGTCGGGCAGTAGGGAGCTGAGCAGCGTGGAAGCGGGCATCGGAGTCAGGAGGCGGCCCTGGCCCGGGGATGGCACGTCCGGGACCAGGGTCGAGGCCGGAGCGACGACGATCTCCGGGGCCGGGTTGGGCAGCTCGGAGCTCAGCTGCACGGGACCCAGCACCGGAGTTAGGAGGCGTCCCTGGCCCGGGGATGGCACGTCCCGGGCCAGGGTCGAGACCGGAGCGACGACGACCTCCGGGGCTAGGTCGGGCAGCTCGGAACTCAGCTGCACTGGACCCAGCACCGGAGTCAGGAGGCGTCCCTGGCCCGGGGATGGCACGTCCGGGACCAGGGGGGAGAGCGGCGCGACGGGCGGAAGGAGGCCCGAAGATGGGGCGGAGGCGGCAGGGGCGCTCGTAATGGGCAGAGCCACCCCAACCGGGTTCGCAACCATCATCGCGGGAAGGGGCTCCGCCACCGGAACAAGCTCAGAGGACAGGGGGTCGAAGCAGACAGCAGCAGAGGGCCCAAAGAACGAGGGCGAGGCCGGGGAGCGGGGTGACGCAGCGGGGGCCACAAGCATGCTGGCCCCGGATGCGTCACTGCCACCCGGAGAGGAGAGACTGGCAGGCGGCGAGAGAGCGGCCACCGTGTGGGTGACACCACCTCCAGATGAGCCCCGGGGCTGGCGGGGAGTGGGAGGCTCGTGGGAGGGAGAGCGGCTGCGGTCGGAGTAGACATCCTCATCATCAGACCGGTGGCGCCTATGGCGGTTGGAGTGGTCCTCCCGACCACCACCACCACCAGCGCCTCCCCTGCCATCGTGACCACCATCCAAGGACCGGGGACGGCCGACGTGGTTGGGAGGCTCCGGCCGAATCCTGAGGTGGAAGCCCTGGTCGTTGAAGAAGACACGGACAGTGGCCCGAAGCTTGTCGGAGTCGAGGGACTTGGTCTTGACACGGACCTCCTCCTCCTTGCGGAGGGAGAGCTCGTCGACCACCACCACCTTGCCGATGATCCACGACATGTTGCGGATGACGCGCTCGGACCGGGTGATGTCGGGGAGGCCCGCGATCAGAATCCAAGCCGTGTCGAGGACCGCGATCGCCTTCGGGTCCATCGTCGGCACGGAGATGCCGACCACCAGCTTGTTGAGGGGGAGGGTGATCTCATCAGGTCGGGTGCGGAAGCCGTGGCTGGTGATGTCGGGGAAGACAACGGAGAACTGGGTACCAGTGATCGGGGTGACCTGCCAATCCTGCTGGCAGCGGCAGAGGTGGTTGAGCTCAGCCTCAATCATCTCCGGAGAAGCCACCCCATCCCCCAGCACCGAGACAATGGCCGAGAGGGAGGGCTCCGGAGGCGGGACATCGGGGATCTCCATGTGGAAGAAAGCCATTCCCTCGATGCCATGCCCGTACACCATCTGCTCCTCGGCCACCGACCGGTTAGGGCAAAGGACGGCGGGGTGACCAGGGTTCTTGCATAAATAGCAGAGCGGGGGGTTGGGGCAGGCGACCTGGAAGTGCCTGGGGAGGCCGCAGTTGAAGCACGGAGGAGCTTCATCCGAAGCCGCACCGGTCCCCTCGGCAACCGTGGGCGCGGGAGCGGGGTTGTGGAGGGGGTTCTTTCGCTTCTTCTTCTTGGCCCCTTGGTGGCCGCGGCCGTTGTTGGGACCCTTCGCCGGTGGAAGCTGCGGCTGGGAGCGCGGGGAGACATAGCGCCGCGTGGGAGAGGCCTCGGCCGAGGCGCGGGGACGGGCCGGCGAGACCGACCGGCCGCGGCGGCGGTCGGGGGACAGCGAGCGGCGGGCGTTCCGGTCGTCCCGGGGCGGGGACCGGCGTCCCTCCCGAGCCGGCGAACGGTAGCCAGAGCGCGCCGGAGAGCGGCCATGGTCAGGCGAACGGCGACCATCCCGTGGCGGAGACCGGCGCTCATTCGGGCGAGCAGGGGACCGACGACCGCCCCGCGAGGAAGCCGCCGCCGTCGACTGCTGGAGCTACCGGCGGAGCTCCGTCTCCCGCCGGGACCCGTCGGGGGAGGGCCGAGCAGAGGAGCGGCCGTCGCGGTCGTCCAGGCGCCGTTTCGGGCGCTGGCCCTCGTCGTCGCGTTCCCGGGCCATGGCCGCGACGGGCACCGGCGCGAGGAGTGGGGGGGGGGGGAGGGGCCGGAGGGGGGAGCTGCGGCGGAGGAGACCGGAGGGAGTAGAGGAGGCGGCATCGGGGAGGAGGAGGGGATGTGCGACGGGATTAACGCGTCGAGTATACGAGATGCTGGCGGCTGTAGGGGAAACCCTACAGGCAGCCACACCCAGCCCCGTTGGGCCAGGCGAGGCGACTGCGCCGCGGCTCGCGGGGAGAGGCCCACGGCTGGAGGGGGTAGCGGGGGCGGGGCGCGGACCAGGGCCGAAGCGGGCCGGGCAGCCCTATCCTGGGCCAAGGCGATCCGAGCCGTCTCCTCCCGGGCGGAGGGAACCCTAGGGCCCGCGCGACCCACCACAGCGGCCCAGGACACCCCGTCCTGGACGAGCGCCGTCGGGCGCGGCGGCGATGGCGAGGGTTGGCCAGCGGGAGGAGCAGCGGCAGCGCGACCGTCCTTGGGAGGGGAGGAGCGGTGCGGGGGACCGGCGGGGATCGCCTTGAACGGCCGAAAGGCGGCGCGGCGAGTCATCGGGGCGGGGAGCGACCGGATCGGGGGGCGGGCGGAGGGCGTAGGCCGGCGGAGCTCCGGCGAGGCGGCGCACGGAGGGGCGGGGACCGGCATGTGAACCCAAGGCCGGTCGACGGAGCCGCAGTCAGCGCGTCCCTGGACACCCCAGTCCCTGGGACGGCGACGATGGCCCGCGCGCTGCAAGGAGCGACCTTTGGAACTCGGCGACCCACCCTGGGTTTGAGGCGGTGGCGGGCGCGGCCGCGCCGGCCGGGCGGCACTCCCACCCCTGGGAGCGCCACCGGAGCCAGCGACGGCGGCGTGAACGAGAGGCCTGTGGGCGGCAGTGCCACGCGCCGCCGGGCCAGCAGCCTCGTCAGTCACCTCGTCCGCGAGGTCGGACCAGCGGGCCGGGAGCGGAGCGTCAGGTTCCCCGACGGGAGCGGGCTGAGACGGCGAAGCCGAGGCGGAGCTGGCATCGGCGGACGGCGCGGAGACCGCGGCCGGAGCGGCGGAGGCAGGCGTCGGCGCGGCGGCGTCCGGGTTGCCCCCGGAGTCGCCAGAGGTGGGAGCGCGTTCAAACTCCATCTCATAAAGGTAATTCCTGATGCGCTTTTTTCCGAAGATATAACTTTCGAAGTTTCTCTTTTTCATTTCTCCCTAACTAAAAAGGTACTAAATCTTCTAACTTTTTTTTTGGTCGAATGGTTGGTTTTCTAGGAAGTTGTCATCCACCGTTGCTTGAGCATAAAAACCGGTTCATATGTCATCCACGATAATTGGGGAAGTGAGCCTAGCTCAACTGGTTGGGAGAGTGGATGTACAAACCCAACACCTGGGTTCAAATCCTCATGAACGCGAATTTAGGCTTTCTATTTATACTTGAGAATCAGCCTCTCCTGGTACTCATGCAATTTATCCCGAGGATCATGCTTGGTGCTTTACCATGATTTTTATGGTACTCATGCTTAATGGCTGTGTGCATCCCTAGTTGGCGCAGCATCCCTAGTTGGCGCAGAGGCCGGGAAGTGAAATTCTCCCCCAATTTTAAGGATATTTTGCTGTTTTTTGGAAACACCTAGTTTTATGTGTAAAGAGGCCGAAAATCACGGAGAGCCGTTTGGGCGACTCCGTGGGCGATTCTGGCCGATCGCCTCGGACTCCGACGAGGATGATTCCCCTCCCTCAACGCCGACCTGTACCTCACCGGAATCAACGCCTAGGTCGATGTCCTACCTATGTAGGACTCCGATCGCAGTGTGGTGTGACCTGAGTCCAGTCTCGTCGGCTGCTGTGAGAAGAAAGGAGGAGAAGAAGCGGAGACAGAGGATGATGACGCTCGATCTACACGATGATCAACTGGATCGGCCCAAGGTAATCGATCGCCGTCCTTCTTTTGTGCACGCAGGTCCATCGAAGAAGTTCCCATCCGCGTTTCTGTCTCCAACATCTTACGTTCTCGAAACGTTTGACCGGGAATGGACGATGGTGCAACGGAGAATACGAGTGTCGATGGCGGCTAGATGCTACGTTCCTCGCCGGAGCGGGGGAAGAACGCATTCAATGCCGTCGGCAAAGGTAATTTTTTCGAATTTCAAACGGACAATGTGTCCTGATCCAGTTTCTCGGACTGTTTCCTTGGGCCATGTGGGCTCGGAATCGGTTGCGAAGGTTTTACCTCAGGTACGAGTAATTGATACTGTGGTCCTGAGGGCGCTGGCCCAGAATCCGAAACCTACGAGGTATACGGCAGGTGATATGCATTGCCTACTAGGTTTCATCTGGCAAAAATCTTTGGGGGCAGCGGAGGTCATTGTGTCTGGCGATCCTGCTGCTCCGATGTCGAATCGTGGCGGTGGAAGCAACCCTAGCGAAGGCAGGGGCCAAGGGGCTGGAGGTGGTCGCGGCGATGGCCGCTGGGACTACAATGGTGCCCGCAACAATTTGCACCAAGGCGGCCCCAGTGGTACTGCTGGGGATGAGGCCGCCGATGACTTTCAAAACAATTTCCATGGTTCGGAGAACCGAGGAGGCTACCAGGGCTTCGATGGAGGCCATGGAGGATTCAACGCTGGTTCGGGTTTTAATGGAGGCCCTGGGCGTTTCAATGGAGGCGCTGGTTTCAACAGAGGGAACCCTAGAAGGTTCAATGGTAATGCATGGTGATGGCAGAAATCCGCGAAGGTTCTTCAACAACACAAACTACAACCATGGTGGTTTTGGAGGCTATGGAAGTGGTGGAAGGAACTTTGCCCAAGATGCGGAGTTGACAAACTTGCGGGAACATTTTGTTCGGAATGCGGCAGCCGCAATTGCTAAGCAGCAGGGCCGTTGAGGGGCCTGTGCGAGCTGTGCGCTCGCACAGGGCCCCCAAAATTCTGGGGCCCCCAACTAGGTCCATATGTATATGTATACTCTGAAAAAAAATCAGTTTTAGCCCAAAAGAATATACCAGTTCGTTGCCTGAAGCTTGAACGTTGAAAACTGGTTCGACCTTCTTGGGCCTGGTGACCTGGTCCACTTGAGGCTTTGGCTTTGCCCAGCGTACTAGCGTGGATCGATCTAGCACTGCTAAAGAAAAAAAAAGGTGGATCAATCTAGCAATCGTATCTACCTTTCTTAAGAAGTTGCTCCCCACTTCCCCCAATTCTCTTAACATGCAGACTGTACACGTCACTGGTTGCCACGTCAGGTTCAGTTTCGGATATCACGGCCGCGTCCCCACCAGGCCACCACTGCGTTCACGGCCGCGTCCCCTGACCCGCAAGTCGCCCCCCGCGGCCTCTTTCACCCGGCGCCGCTTATCCCTCCCGGCCGCCGCCGCCCACCCCCCACCCCGCACCGGGGCCGGCAGCGCCGTCTGCACCACCTCCTCCTTCGCTGCATCCCGCAGGATCCGCCGCCCCATGCCTCCGCTGCCTCCTCCACAGCCGGACAACCACCTCCACCACCTCCAGCCACTGGACCGCGCCTCCGGCCGCCGCCCCGTGCCTCCACTGCCTCCTCCACCGCCGGACAACCACCTCCAGCTTCCGGCCCGTGCCTCCGGCCTCCGCCCCGCGCCTCCACTGCCTCCTCCACCGCTGGATAACCACCTCCACCGCCGGACCGCGTCCTCCTCCGCCGGACCGAATCCTGCCGCCATATCTAGGCCAACGCCGGTACTCACCGCGTCATGGCCACCCCCCCTCGCCTGCTCGCGCCGCCCGTCCACCCCCGTGCGCTGCCCCCTGTCCGCAGTCTCTTTCGGCGGCCGCCGGTACGTCGGGCTGAGCGCACCCCCTTTCTCTGCTCTTTGGCCACCGATGCCGTTGCTCTGCTCAGCCCTTTGGCCACCGGCGCCGCCAACTCTGCTCCACTTACTCTGCTCAGCCCTTTTGCTGGTTTTATCCACGTCTTCCCCAAGTCAACAGAGGCGCATTTAGTTCACTGCTTCTGACTAAGCTTCTCGGTGAGGAGGTGATGTAATCCCGTTCTTCTTCTGTCATTTTTAGCTTGCTGACATTAACCAAATGGCCCACACTTTTATGTTATCAATTAAAATCTTTAACTAAAAAGCAAAACAACCCTTCTGTTGCAGGTCATTGATGATTGACTCTTCACTTCCTCTCCCCACGATCTCCACAAGTAACTGATATGTTCCCATTTAAATTGGGTGCTCCACAACCCATTTTCATCCCCATCGTCCTCCATAGCAGTCATACAGCTACCCATGGTGAGCAAATCCCTCCTCTGTCCTCCTGCAAATTCCCTGCGGCATATTTACTGATTGATCTCAGCTTTGGGCTTCCTCAGGTACTGGACAAAATTGGATACCCGCCCTCCCATCTTGGTGATTCTTACCCTACCGCATACCCACGCACCTTCGATTGACAGCTCCTGTAGGTAAATGTTGTTGCCATCTATTGCTTACTCTAAATTTTTGTGTACTTCGTTCATATCTGAATTTTACTGCCATTTCTGATTTTTTGTATGGTTGGCTACATTCAATACTTATCTCTGCTTTTTATCTATTCTGAATTTTATCTGTTCAATACGATACGAGAATCCATAGGCCTTGCATTCATTCCCTGCATTTTACAAAGGTGTTCTTTAGTCTCTTCACGCCATCACCTTACATATGGCCAAATCTGAATTTGCTTTTGCCAATTGAAACTGTATTCTTCAGTTAGAATTTTTTATATGGAACGAGAAGACATACACCTTGCATTTCACCCCCTTACATAGGTTTCATGACATTTGCTTTAGTATCTTCGCGATGTTCATCTGTTTCTATCACCTTGCATTTGGTAGAGTTACCGACATGGATAGTACAGAAAGTTCTTCCCATAATTCAGTTGGACGAAAATGTCGTCCATCATTACCTAATCCTCCTCCTCGAGCAAACCCATATGTTGCTGCCCAGAACCGCCGTATGCGTATGGAGCTCATGGTTAAAAAAGGAAAAAGAGGTTTGTTAGGCACATTATATTCCTCCGAATATGTTATCTTTCCTTATGATATGTCTTGTGATTTATTTCACCATCTACTTCTTCATATCTATGAAGCAACAACCTCTAGAGGTAAACAAACATCACAGCAACTTGAAAATGAAGAATCATCCACATCGACATCACACACACAAAAGCTGATCTTTGCCCATAACCGTAAGATTCTATCCACATTCCACTTCATGTCTAAAAGTATAGGGATGACTTACATTTACAAAAAAAAACTTCTCTTCCCGGCTTATCTTTCAGGGACTATATTTGAACCCTTAAACCTTGGAGGTCCCCAGCATTCTTGCAAACACTGCGGTGCTCTGTTTTGGTATGAAGAGCGTCTACGTAGAGAAAGACATACTCCAGATCCAACATATAATTTGTGTTGCAAAGGAGGAAAAGTTTACCTGCAGCCATATGATCCTCCTCCTCAACCCCTCTTGGATTTACTGACATCCCAGGATAGAACACTCTCCAGCCACTTCTTCAACCATATTCGGCAGTACAATACAATGTTTGCAATGACCTCAATGGGAGCTAAAATTAATGAAACCATAAATGATGGTGGAGGCCCGTATGTTTTCAAGGTTAGTGGCCAGATTTGTCACCGCATTGGTTCTTTGAGACCAACTGGGGAGCGACCAGAATATGCACAGTTATACATGTTTGATACAGAGCATGAGGTTTCAAACCGAATAAATGTTGCTTCGTCTTCACGCTCTGCTTCATCTTCACGCTCTACTTCGTCTTCAAGAACTTCATTCCAAGCTAACGAAGGCATTGTTCAATCGCTCATACAAATGTTGAACACACATAACCCCATTGTCAAACTGTTTAGAACAGCAAGTCAAAGATTAGCTGGGAATGATTCTGACCATTTAACCATCAGGATATATGGCAAAGCTGATGCCCATGGAGACATCTATAGTGCTCCTGTCGCGTCTGAGGTTGTTGGATTGGTGATTGGTGATATTGGGTCATCTAACGTAGGACGAGACATTATAATACAAGATCATTCATCACAGTTACAGCGGATTAGTGAAAAACACTCCAAGTTTATGTCCATGCAGTATCCTTTGTTATTTCCATATGGAGAGGATGGCTACCATGATGAGCTTATGTATCGGCAAAGATCAAGCACTTCAGCCAATCAGCGCAAAAAAGTCACAATGCTCCAATACTACACATATAGGTTACATGATAGGCCAAATGACTTCAATACTCCATTACGATGCAAAAGATTAACACAAGCTTACTTTGTGGACAACTATTGTTGTGTTGAAACATATCGTATTGGATTCTACGGCAAGCCTAGCTTTCAGAGTAAATACAGATCGTCATCATTTAGTTCTTTGACAAATTCTGTATCAAGAGGCATTACATCAGGTTCCTCTGTTGGGCAGAGGATTATATTACCATCCTCATTTACTGGAGGCCCTCGCTATTTATACCAAAACTATCAAGACTCCATCGCCATTTGTAGAAAATATGGTTGCCCAGATCTATTTGTGACGTTCACATCAAATGCTGCCTGGCCTGAAGTTATGGAGGCTTTATCCTGCATTCCAGGACAAGAGCCATCTGACCGTCCAGATATTATCAACCGAGTATTCAAAATGAAGCTTGATAGTTTAATGGATGATATTAAAAAGAAAAAATTCTTTGGGCCCATAAACGCAGGTAATAGCACTTTCCCCAAACTTATTTCCTTTGAACAGCATAACTTTTCTGTCAGCTACTAAAAATATTGTAATTTCCTATAGTTATCTACACAGTTGAATTTCAGAAACGTGGCCTCCCACATGCTCATATAATTATATGGTTAGCCAAAGAAGCCCCCTTAGATGCACAGAAGATAAATTCGATTATTTCTGCTCAATTGCCAGATCCTGCTAAAGACCCAATAGGATATGAAGCTATATCTTCTTTCATGGTGCATGGCCCTTGTGGCCCTCTTAACCAGTTTTCCCCATGTATGTCAGAAGGAAAATGCACTAAATTTTACCCAAAGGATTTCTGTGAGCAAACCACTATTCGGGAAAACGGTTTCACTGAATATGCCCAACCAAACAACGGAATAACCGCTAGGAAAAACAAAGTTGACATTGACAATAGATATATTGTTGCTCATAATGTTGATCTGGTGGTTAAGTATCAAGCTCACATAAATGTCGAGAAGGTTAATCATGATGGTATGCACAAATATCTTTTCAAGTATGTTACAAAAGGATTTGATTGTGCTAGAATTGGCTTCCACTCCAGGTCTTCGGCTTCAGATTCATTGACTGAAACAATTAATGAAATTGATAACTATTTAGAGTGTCCTTGTGTGACACCAAATGATGCTGCTTGGCGTTTGTTCGAGTAGAAAGGCTCCCTATTCATCTCCCTCTTGAGAATAATGTAATTTTTTCTGAAGATGATAACCTGGAACAAGTAATTGAAGACCCAAAAAATATGACAACTAAATTGACTGCATGGTTAGAGGCTAATGTACAGCACATCGAGGCTCGACAGTACACCTATATAGAATTTCCTGAATATTGGACATGGCACCAACAGGATAAATATTGGGATTTTCGTCGAGGTGCTCATAAGAAAATTGCCCGAATTGCACATGTGAACCCTTCACAGGGGGAATTATTCTATTTGCGGATATTACTCCATGTTCGTAAAGGCCCAACCTCCTTCACGGATATCCAAACTATATCAGGCCAAGTGTATCCTACTTTCCGTGCTGCATGTGAAGCTTTAGGTCTCCTAGGTGATGACGGAGAATGGTCAAATGCTTTAAAAGATGCATCTCAGTGGGCATTACCATTTCAATTACGTCAGCTTTTTGTTACCCTGCTGCTTTTTTGTGATGTCACAAATCCTATCAAACTTTTTGAAGAACATGCATCACCAATGTCTCAAGATATAACACATCGATTGAATCGTGGTCCTTCTCAGCCAAGCAATTCATCAATACATTCGTACGTAACATCCTGTCTTCTCATTGAGCTGGATAAATTGCTAAGGGATTCTGGATATTGCTTATCCCATTTTAATTTGCCACTACCAGATGATATAGGAAATTCTTCTTCACAAAACCGTATTTTACTCGATGAGCTTAACTATGATACTGCAGACATGGCATCCACTTTGAATGATAATATTCCAAAGCTAAACAGCAACCAGAAGGATGTATTTGATGCTATCTATAATTCTGCTATAAATAATGAAGGTCGAACGTTCTTTGTTTATGGATATGGAGGGAATGGAAAAACTTTCCTGTGGACTACTTTGTTGTATTCGTTGCGAAGCCAAGGGAAAATTGCATTGGCAGTTGCATCATCAGGAATTGCCTCTCTATTGCTCCCGGGAGGTCGAACACCACATTCCCGTTTTAAAATCCCTTTGGAAATATCTCAGAATTCAATGTGTAGTATAAAGAAAGATACACACCTGGCAGAACTTATTCAAAATACATCTCTTATTGTTTGGGATGAAGCACCAGTAAATCATAAATATTGTTTTGAAGCACTAGACCGCACTCTTAGGGATATAATGTCAGATACTAGACCTAATGCCGAAGACATGCAGTTTGGAGGTATTACTGTAGTTCTTGGTGGGGATTTTCGTCAAACACTTCCGGTGATAAAAAATGCAACAAGACAACAGATTCTGAAATCTTGCATTGTTAACTCTTATTTGTGGAACCAATGCACACTTCTTCAATTGACTGAAAATATGAGGCTCGCCTCAGGAACCCTGTCCATCTCAAAGAGAGAAGCATTACGGAATTTTGCTGATTGGCTCTTACGAGTTGGAAACGGCACAGAGCCTTTTGTTCCTATTCCAAATGACCCCAACAACATATTTATAGAGATACTCCAGTATCTCCTTTTGTCCGCAGAGTCTAGGAATATAGATGGATTGATTTCATTTGTCTACGACTCAGGCTGTGAATCTGCTAACATTACATCATATTTGTGTGATCGCGCAATTCTTGCACCCACCAATGATGTCGTTTCTAAAATAAATACTAGAATGATTTCTCAGCTACCAACAAGTGAAATGTCATATTATAGTTCAGATTCAATTGATGATAGCTGCCCTAATCATTCTACTCTAGAAGCGTTATATCCGACAGAGTTTCTAAACAAACTTGAGATACCTGGTCTTCCAGACCATGTGCTGCATTTGAAAATTGGTGTTCCTATCATGCTACTTCGTAATCTTGATCCATCAAGAGGACTTTGTAATGGCACTAGACTCATTGTTACACAACTAACAGGTCGTGTAATAGAAGGACAAATAATAACAGGAAAGGCTATAGGTTCAAGAGTATATATTCCTCGGATTGTCACTACGTCAGCTCAGTCTAAGTGGCCATTCAAACTGAGGCGTCGCCAATTTCCTGTTCGCCTTTCATATGCTATGACAATAAACAAAAGTCAGGGCCAAACATTGAACCGAGTTGGTGTCTACTTACCATCTCCTATCTTCTCCCACGGTCAATTATATGTAGCATTTTCAAGAGTTACATCACCAGAGGGCTTGCGAGTTCTGATTGAAAACAGTCCAGTTTCTTATCAACATTGCACACATAATGTAGTATATGCTGAAGTATTTAGTCAAATAAATAGGCATATAAGGTATTTTATAATATATGCCTAAAATTTCAGAGATGTCTTCTAAATTTTTTGAGCATACTATAATTTATTTCTAACAGTCTTATTCATTCAGGCATATCTGAACTATGGAGTCAACTACAGTACTTAAAAGCATCACCGCAGGACAGCAAAACTGTAAGGTGTTTGCACGCTTAATAAGGCTTTGGGATGCTAAAATAATAAATCCCAGGTATGGGGATGGCTTGATAAGCATTGATGGTATTCTCTTAGATGAAGATGTAAGTATAGTTGTCTCCTTCAAATCTCACATTGACATTCGTACTCAAAATGGTATTAACTTTACATAACACATTGAATTATTTCATTTCTTTTGCAGGGCAACATGACACAGATCAGTGTGCCCAAAAAGTTTGAAAAACAGTTTCGTGGCTTGCTATCAGAAGGATCTGTCTATATTATTTCAGATATTGCAGCTATTGATAACAAAAGCAAGTCATATGTCTACCATCATCAGAACTATATGCTGCAATTCAAACATGACACAAAGGTCCATACACTACATTCAAGTGGAGCAAATATACCTACTGATTCCTTCAACTTTTGTCCATTTGATCAGCTGCCAACAAAAGCAATTGGTTCAAAACCACTCCTAGGTAATCTGTGGTTCCCTATGTTCTCTCCTAACAGCTATCATGCTTATTAACTTTTTATGCATACTTTCTCCATTTAGATATTATTGGAGTAATCAGTGATGTTGGTCCATATGATTATGCTAGCCCAACATCTCAGAACAAACTTTGGAAGATCAAAATTCGCAACCTAGAGTATGTCTTTCTTGCAACTGATGGCACTTATTTTTTTTTCTTTAAATATAATTTCTCCTGCAATTAAATAGCTATGCCTTGCTTTCCCAGTGAACAGACGCAAGAAGTAGTTCTATGGGGAAAACATGGAGAATCATTCGATGAAGAAGTAGTTCTTAAAAAAATCTCAAGAAGGAATTGTCATAGCTATTTTCGCTGGTATAACAGCAACTTTACAAAAGTTTACAGGTGACTTATTATCAAACGAGCTTGCTTCAAGAAAAAATGAAATGATTTATTTAAATAGCCCATTAACTACATAATGTTATAGGTACAATACAAGGATCTTCAAGTTCTGCAACACGGGTGTATCTTGACCTCGACATACCTGAAGTTCAAAAGTACCGCAACAGGTTCTCCACCTCCCTCACTGCCATTTGCCTAATTTTTTTGTTTGTCACTACAACATACTAATTGCTTATATCAAAAACATTTGAAGCTACCAATGGAAATGTCCAGCTTTACAAAAGAATCTCCCTAAAGTCGCACATCTATCTCCACTTGAAGCAGCAGGCAAGATATATACCATTGAACAAATATGTACCTTGCCAACCACATCTTTCGAGGTCAATACTTTTCGAGATAGTTCAGTTTTTTAAACCTCTCTATCAAAAAAATATATAATTGACGCTTTAACCTTTTCTACCACAAGGGAGGAGCAACCTTCAGTACTATTGCAAAAGTGAGAGCTATTATACCATCAGTCAAATGGTACTACAAAGCATGCAAGCGTTGTCGAAAAGGTTACAACATGTCAGATACCCCAACATGTGCCTGCCAATTTCCTGTTCCATGCCCAATGTATCATACATCTTCCTAAATCTAATCCTTATAAATTGCTTTTCTCTTAATCACGTCACTAACTTTTCTATCATCCTTCAGGTATAAACTTCCCCTTACACTAACAGATAGCTCAGCAAGTTTGGATGCTGTTGCATTTTATAAAGTTGCTGAAGACTTGGTTGAGCGTCATGCTGAACAAGTTTCAATGAACATGAAAATAGATGCTGAGGAACATGTGCTTGCCCTGGATAACGCCATTGGTAAAGAAAGGTTATTCTATATAGGAATGAATATTGATTCCGCATCCAAGTACCCTATAAAATATGTCCTGATAAAAAGTTTCCCCGTTGACAAAACCAAATCGGTTCCTCTGTTAACTGCTTCAAAGGTAACAACTTTTTGATACTGATTACATTCATATATCATCCTATTAACTTGACATGTGAGGCTTTTTCAGTCAGCACAAGATACAAACATTGCACCAACTTCAGCTGTCATAAATGATGAGAGGTTTCTGGCCATTTATCAATTTAAATTCTGAAAATATATTGACATAGCATTAAATCAAGATTTTTTGATCAATATTATCTATATTATTTTCAGTCTAATTGCACAACAACCAGAGGACTCCTACAACAATACACCTCCAACTGATAACCACACACCTATCACTACCAAAGAATGTGACTCCAGGTAAATTGAGCCACATAGAATTCAACATTTCAGATTTTGGTTTCATAAATCAAATAATTGCCCTGTTTCGTCTTCATGTGTGTAATGCTTCATGAATCTTCATGCTTATTGAATTCCTCTTTAACGTACTTTCTTATTTATAATGTACGTTCAAATCAGTTCCGGAGTAAAAAGAAGGCTTGATTTTCACAACGATGATGGCAGCAACTCTAACAGGTATCACAACACTCATAACCACTATAAATGCACCACGGTTTACTAGATGAAGTAAATACATGCTAATTTCTCGTAGTACTTCCAATCACTGGGATCATATGTTCTCTTTTGTACATGTCAGGAATAATAATTTCTTATGCTAATTTCTGATAGTACTTTTGGTCACTTGGACAAAAGTCTTTATCTCATTGAGTGTACAAAATGTTCTAGCTGTACCTATTTCTTGCTAATTCTTGCACAATCCTCTACTATAATATAACTTTATTATTTGTTTTTCTGCTCAATACAATTGAATTTCTGAATGCAGCTCAAACAACCCCAACCCGGATAATACTTCGAAAAGGGAAAAGAAAAGCGAGAGTATGTATAACTTCCCATGACCTTTAGTTCAAAACCTCGCCAATATGAGTTTTTTGATCAAATATTTACAGTTCTAAATATTATCCTTACTCACCAATGCAGACAATAAAAATGGAGCAAACAAACGTGATAAGACTGACTAAACTCAACGTACACACGAGATAGGTACTGTATATTATGTACCTCAACTTTTTTAATTCAAACCTTCAGTATTTCTTATCTATACTGCATTTTTTACAATGCTACATATCACACTTCATGTAGGCAAATTCCAAAATGCTCATGCAAGCAAATTCCAGACTGCTCCAAACGACAAATCACCGAGAATGTTCAACTTCCATAGTGTTTCCACGCTCCCAGCCGACCAACAATAAATTTGTTTTTGTTGCTCAACTTTTATTGTAACCGACAATGTTATCATACCAAGTACTTTTATATTGTAACCGAGATGTGTTCTCATACATACTTTTCGTGCAAGGAACTTGACATTTTCCTACAATATCTGCAATTTTTTGCTGATCCATAATGGATACACTTCTATGCATGTGCCGTGATCTTTTTTAATAAATTGTAAAATGTTGCATGCATGTAAAATATTTATTCCTACATTAACACCTCTAACGTCTGTTATTAGAATCACAATGTAAGTAACACTTGCCAGTTTCTAAAATTTCATTGCTCAATTACTTTTGTGTATTAAAGGTTTCTAAAACATCTTTCGGTTAGACATTCTATAAATTCATTCATTGCTCAGTTAATAGTGGATTAAACATTACTAAAACAACATCCTTCGGTTAGACAGTCTTAGGATTGCAGGCCACCTATATAATACACCTCATGAAACATACAACTACAAGCAAATATTTTCTCCCACTCAAAATTGACTATTATCAAATACATGGACAAGGAGCAAGAAGCCAAAAGGTATGTCTATTACATGCAAAGTTATTCCACCACTTTCCTGTTTATGACATTTCACAATATGAACGCCTACTTTTCTACAGGATGCAACTTTACCCAACAAAGAATGTTCTACCCTCTTCATCAACTCATGCATCAAGAAAAACCCACAACAAGTACATGGAGGCTATTGCAGACATGAAAAATCCTACTAAATCCTCAACATGGGTCACTTTGAAAGACGACGCGTGTGAAGATAACACCACAAAGCTACTCCAGGAACATCCATTCAGGTCCACCAAATACATCTTCGAGTACATGAAGAAAGGATTTAAACATGTCCACATTGTCCTCGATGAAGAAGACAACCGCGTGAACAACTCCAAGGAATCATAAACCCACATCATGCTACTTATATGTTCCAACGATACGCAACAATAAGCTAATCAACTACAATAAATCTTTTATATTTGTATTTGTATTTTCATGCTTATATTATTAATCGGAATATTCACGTTACATTCAACCAAGTATCATCTAAACATATTGCCGTCAATTCCCGCGGCAACGCGCGGGGAATTGTCTAGTATATACGAAAGGAAAGCCCCAACGCACTATGTTCCGTAACCTCCGCTTCCTATTCCCTTCGGACTGAATCGGCGACGGCGATCGCTTTGCAGGTTGAGGCGCAGCGAGGCGACGAGCAGAAGCGGACGCACTGCCGCGGTGCCGCCCAACAGGAAGAGAAGCGGTGCATGTGGTGCCCTCCCTACGCTGTACCGCTCTTACCCTTTTCTCTAATTTTGAAATTTTGATACAAATTACAAAGTTGGGTTTATATTTTACTAATATGTTTTGGAATGATTTTTTGTCTAGTCGTCGAAGTTTAGAAGGTGTCGCAGAATCAAGAATTTCCGTAGTAGCTCGTCCTATCGTCCAAGTCCAAAATCAAGGTTCTATCTGATTCTAAGTTTTTTGAACTATCAATACAAGTCAGAAGCCTATATTTCATGTGAGCTCATCAGTTCAGATAAACTAAAAGAGTATATATTCATTGAAACAGAAATAATCATGCATTCTGCTTCTGGAATAAAGTATGATTCCGGTGCCTTCAAGCGTAAGAAGAAAAGAAGATGCTCAAACTCAATGGGGTGCTCTTGATAAATTTGTTGTGAAAAGACCCCAAACCAATTCTGAAAATCAAAGTCCAGATGCTAATATTGATGATGGTCATGATGTTGATGCAGAGGTTGAGGTTGTCGCTGCAGAAATTCATGAAGGTGATCATGGTCATGGTGATAATGCGGAAGAGGTTGAGGCTACCGCTACAGAAATTGATGAAGGTAATTTTCTTAACCATTCTTGTAACTGTTGCAACTGCGGAAAGAAGCTTCTCTAAACTCAGCTTGTTGAAATCCTACTTGCGTTCTACTATGACACAAGAAAGGCTCAATGGTTTGGCAACAATAGCACTTGAAAATGATGTCCTGGAGAAGATTAACTATGAAGATATAATTGAAGATTTCATTTCAAGGAACACAAGACGGATGACACTTTTCAATAGAGCATAGAGCATGAGGTCAGTTTATTGGTTTTACTATTTTGCATTGATACTTGAGAATTTTCTAAGCATTGTATGAAATAACATAAATTTTAATTACATAATTAGGTGATTATGCTTGTGTTATTGTATGTTTTTTTAAATGTTAGGGCCCCATTTTGCTTTTCGCACCGGGGCCCGAATTCCTGGAGACGGCCCTGCTAAGCAGTTCGCTGAGCAAACAGGGAATCTGAATCCTACTGCTGGAGCAACAGAGTCTGTCGTCCTGCCGTGCCGCCCCTAGGCAGCCTGTTGTGCCACCGCAGCAGCCGATCACAGCAACTTCTGCCGCAACCCAGCTGGTGGCATCTGTTCCGGGCACAGACAGAAATGTGCAGGCCTCGGCTACTAATGTGCGCAACAATGAGTACAGGGAGGCTAATGGTGATGCTGTTTCTGATGGAGGGCAAGCGGTTAGAGCTAAGAAGCAGAAGGGTCCGAAATGTTTTCAGTGTGATCAACCAGGGCATCATCTCAATGTCTGCTATTTGGTTGTGTTCAGATGATGGAGAGAGTAAATCTAATCGAACTGACTGGTTGTGCAGATGGAAGCTTATCTTAACGGCGGACACCTCACCGTATTCCATGGAACCTTGAACCTGTACAAGGCCGTTCCATTGCCTGAATCTTATCATGGACGTCGAAGCCGCCCTTTGCTTAATGGATATGCTCATCAGACATGTTTGTCATTCGAGGCTCTGCTGGTAACTGTACATAATAAGATGATGAAGCATGGTGAAAAGGTGATGATAATTACTGCAAATCTAAAAGGGGGGAGCACAGAAGATACCAGAAACAACCGGAAATGTTTGATCCTGTGGTGAAGATAGATGTGGAGATGTTGGAACAGGGGAAAGCAGTGGTTCTCTGCCAGCTTTTGTTTTCGTTTTGTACTTTTAGTAGGGCGTTCAGCTGAGCCGCCATGCCAAGAAGCAAGCATTGTCGTTTTCGATGATGTACATGCCTGGTCGTCTCAGGAACTGCGGAATTTTGACGCGATGTTGTCTGTTGGGTTGCGGAGGTTGAAATTTTGATTTGTTCATTGGTGGGGTGGTGCGTTTGTAAAAAACTATTGGTTCTGTCGGTCTGGGTGTCGAATTTTGATGAGAATTGAGAAGAGATGTGGGGGTTGGATAAATTGGTTGGTTGTTTGTACCTGATGGATGATACCTTGAGAGTTTTACCAACAACGCCTTTTGACTCATGTGATGCCTTTAGCTTCCTTGTGTGCATTACATGTGTGTGTGTGGTCGTAGCATGAAAGTGTTGTGTTTTGGTTGAACCAAAAATTGTTTTGCTTTGCCCCACATCCTATAGAAAACCATTGCAAAATGCAGGCCATATTTTGAGTTTTGAAAACGCATGACGTTAACCAACAATTTACCTTATTAGGTAGCAAAATGTGTGGCATGAAATTTATGTCGTAGGATTCGTATTTTAAAATACATCGACTTATAATTTGATTAACTGTTGCATAGATTGTTAGTTTTTGGGATTGTTTTGAGAGAATATCGCGGCCTATTGATTAGGAATTTTCATTACATATAGTGTCTCCTGGATGCGATCTGGGAGACATGAGCCTTCGGTTGATATTTGCGATCACAAGACTTAGGTAAAACATGAGCCCACCCGGGTTCGAGACTTGAGTGACCCGTGGTGCTTAGAGTTTCTTCTATAAAAATATGTCTCCAAGGGCTAGTCCTGGATGGTCTTGTTTTTTAGAACACGAGCCACGATATTCAACAAACGGGAAGCATATAGAAGAGAAACAATTTACCTACCGATAAGCGGTCCAAAGCCGAAGAATTTGCTCTCTGAACAATCGATAGACAATCATGGTGAAATATGGCCTTTTGAATACTTTGTGTCGGGTGAGGTTGATAGCACAGTAGCATTAACATCTAAAAAGTACGGACACGCCAAAAGTTGCCAATTTGATGTCCTGATATGGCGGGGTACGCGAGTTCATTGTATCCCTCAATTTTTTATTTTAAAGAAAAAGAAAAAATACAGGGATACGGCGGGACACGTACTTGTCACGTTTGGGACACGGCCTGGTCCAAAAACACCCTAGACCCAATACCTAACCCTATTTTGCAGGGTCATACGCACGCTCTCCACATAAGGACGAGGTGCTTCCAGCCTCCGAGACAGCAGTGAATGCGTCACCGCCTCCTGGATCGAAGTCGTCGCCGCCTGGATTTGACGCTGCCGCCACCAGCGACGCCTGGACTTGACTGACAGCCACTACTCCCAGCACCAGCAGCCTTTCCTTGAAGTAGCAGGTAACCCAGCAGCCTCTTGTGATTTTCTTCCATTAAGCTGTTGGATGTTGCTTCCTGGCTTGCTGCTCTTTGAATACTTGTGCTGTTGTTGTTTGCTACTCATGCCGTGCTTCTCTTTGAATGCTTGTGCTGCTGCTGCTCGCTTGAAAAGTTGAATCAATGCTTATGTTTGTGCTGTTCAATCTTGAATGATGAATGCTTGATTGGTGATTGATTGCTTGATGTTAGACTGTTAGGTAGCATGGCATCTGGGAGCGGCACAACCGATAGCCAATCGTCCGTGGGTGAGAGTGAAGGGCAGCATGGTCATGGTGTTGTAGATCCCAAGTATCCTCTGTGGGCTTACGTGGAGAAGCTTGTACAAGAAACATATGCTAGTGGTGGTGGTGGTGCTGCCTCTGGTAGCCGTGGAGGAAACACAAAGTTTTGTTGCAATTTCTATAACAAAATTTACCTAGGCAGCTATTCAAGAGTGAGGCCTCATCTTCTTCAGATAATAAAGAAAGATATAGTAACCTGTGACAAAAATCCACACAGTACCTTTGAGAAACTTTGCAAGGAAGAGAGAGCGTCCATCAACTCATTGCACATGGTGCAACCAGGCATACAATTCCTTTACCTCCCTATAATGCACCTATTGCAACAAGAAAAGAAAGCAAACAACCACCGGAGAGGGTTTTAATGCTGAAATCCAACAACAAGCTAATGCTCATATTGCTAGAATGTTTTTTTTCTTCACTACAGGCGTGTAATTTTGTATCACAATCTTTTCTTTCTTGTCAAGCACGGTAAAATTTAGTGTATTACTGAGTTGCTGACTTTATGGTGGGTTTGTGCATATTGTAGGGTTTCCATTCAATCTTGCAAGGAAACCTGACGTTAGAGCATCCATGAACTTTGTTGCGAACAATAACTTGGGCGAGTATGTGCCTCCGTGATATAATGCATTGATAACAACTCTTCTTGACCAAGAGAAGAAGCACATTCATAGGAGCCTAGAATGCATCAAATCTACATGGTCAAACAAATGAGTGAATATTACGACTCATGATTGATTTGATTCTTAAAGGCGACCCATTTTAAACTTCATGGCATTGACAGAAGGTGGTCCAATTTTCTTAAAGGCAATTGCCACCGACGAAGAGGCAAAATCTTAGTACCTACGTGATTTAGTTTGTCTTTTGGTCCTGTTTTGTTGCATATCATGCTTGCTAGACGTTTTGACTTGTCTTCATTGCTAGATTAAAAGTAAGGAATATATCTTTGAGAAGCTAAAGGGAGTGATTGAGGAAGTTAGAGTTGAGAATGTGGTTCAAGTGGTCACCGACAATGCTACAAATTGCAAAGCTGCTGGGTTGATGATTGAAGTAAAGTACAAGAAATCTTTTGGACTCCTTACATTGTGCACACTCTAAATCTTGCATTGAAGAATATATGTGATCCGAAGAACAACGAGGGCGACAATTTCCATCTTTCGTTTATCAAAGAAGTCGCTGATGATGCTTCTTTGATCAAGAACTTTGTCATGAACCATGCATGAGGTTGCCTATGTTCAACGAGTTTAGTAAACTCAAGTTCCTTCAAATTATTGAAACTAGATTCACAAGTCTCGTGATCATGCTCAAGAAGCTTCTTTTAATAAAGGATTCACTTGTTCAAATGGTTGTTCATCCTAATTGGGCTGCTTATAGGGATGACGATATAACTAAAGCCTAAAAAAGCAGAGACACGCCAGAAATTGTTGGGATACAACAATTTAGCAGTATTCCCATGTGCCGCCGCCTACGACACTTGGACTTGACCGACGACTGCTACCCCAACACCAGCAAACTCTCCTCGTAGTCGCAAGTAACTGATGCGTCTCCAACGTATCGATAATTTATGAAGTATTCATGCCATATTTACCTACATTTAAAATACTTTTATATGGTTTTGATGCACTTTATATGATTTAATTAGAACTAACCCGGACTGACGCTGTTTTCAGCAGAATTACCATGGTGCTGTTTTTTATGCAGAAAAAAAAAGTTCTCGGAATTGCCCGAAACTTTTTGATTATTTTTTCTGGACAATATAAGAAATACCGGAGCGAAAAACCACCGGAGGGGGGCCACCAGGTGCCCCCAAGCCATCAGGGCGCCCTAACCCCCCTGGGCGTGCCCTGATGGCTTGGGACCACCTCGTGGCTCCGTTTGGTGTGATTCCAACGCTGAAAAATCCTATATATACCAAAACCCATAGAAATAAACCTAGAACTTCCGCTCCGCTGCCGCAAGCCTCTGTACCGAAGAAAACTCATTCGGAGCCCTGTTCCGGCACCCTGCCGGAGGGGCAATCATCATCGGAGGCCATCTTCATCATCCCGGCGGTGTCCATGACGAGGAGGGAGTAGTTTACCCTCGGGTCTGAGGGTATGTACCAGTAGCTATGTGATTGATCTCTTTCTTTCGTGTTCTTGAGATGTCATGATCTTGATGTATCATGAGCTTTGTTAATATAATTGGATCACCCTTGCTATCTTGATGTGATGAATTGAATCTTTTCCTTTGAGATCTCGTTATGTTGGATTGAATACTTTGGGTTTGAGAACACTTGATGTATGTCTTGCATGTGGATACCCGTGGTGACAATTGGATATTCTATTGATTCACTTGATATATGTTATGGCATCAACTTGCGGATTCCGGTGACTTTGGGGGATCTATTCACATGGGTTGATGCATGTTTTCATCCTACTTTCTCTGATAGAAATCTTGGGGTGCTCTTTGAAATTCTTTGTGTTGGATTGAATATGATGAATCTGAAATTGTTTGATGCATGTCATATAATTGACTCACGGATACTTGTGGTGACATTGGGGTATCTAGGTGACATTAGAGTTGATTGATGCGTGTCATATGGTGTTGTTCTAGTACGAACTCTAGGGCTGTTTGTGACATTTATAGGAATAGCTCAATAGATTGATCAAAAAGGATAACTTTGAGGTGGTTCTACTACCTACAACAATTTCATCTTATGTTCTCCGCTATATATGAACTTTGGAGTGATTCTTTGTCGCACGTTGAGGGATGATCATATGATTCTATTATGTTAGCATTGTTAAGAGATTGCACTAGTGAAAGTATGAACCCTAGGCCTTATTTTCAACCATCAATATACCATTTTGCTCATTGTTTACTACTTGTTACCTTGCTGTTTTTATTTATTCAGATTACAAAAACCTATTTTTACTTTTCATACTACACTTGTATCAGCATCTCTTCGCCGAACTAGTGCACCTATACAATTTGCCACTCTATTGGGTGTGTTGGGGACACAAGAGATTTCTTGTATTTGATTCCAGGGTTGTTTGAGAGAGACCATCTTCATCCTACACCTCCCACGGATTGATAAACCTTAGGTCATCCACTTGAGGTAAAATTACTACTGTCCTACAAAACTCTGTGTTTGGAGGCCCAACAGAGTCTACAAAAATAAAGTTGTGTAGTAGACATCAAGCTCTTTTGTAGCGCCGTTGCCGGGGAGGTGAGTGCTTGAAGGTATATCTTTAGATCTTGCAATTAAATCTTTTAGTTTCTTGTTTTTCACTAGTTTGGTTTTATAAAAGAAAACTATAAAAAAATGAAATTGAGGTGGCCTCAAATGCTTCGTCTTTATAATGTCTTTCGTGAAAATGATGGTTCGCAAAATTGTGCTCAATTGTTAGAGGAAGAATTTAATAAAATGTTTAATGTGAGTTGCTTGAATGAAGAGCATGATAGCAATGTTGTTAGTATGAATTCTCTGAATATCCATGATGCTAATGATATGCAAAGCCACAAGCTTGGGGATGCTATGTTTGATGAAGATGATATTTTTAGTCCACCAAGTTTTGATGAGCAAATTTATTATGATGATTGCATGCCTCCTATTTATGATGATTATGGTGATGACATGTTTGCTATAATGAGTAATGATAACCATGACTCTTGTTTTGTCACTTTCATATGCTAGTGGGAATTTTTCATTATAGAACTTGGCTTGTATATTCCGATGACGGGCTTCCTCAAATGCCCGAGGTCTTCATGAGCAAGCAAGTTGGATGCACACCCACTTAGCTTCAGTTGAGCTTTCATACACTTATAGCTCTAGTGCATCCGTTGCATGGCAATCCCTACTCCTCGCATTGATATCTATTGATGGGCATCTCCATAGCCCGTTGATACGCCTAGTTGATGCGAGACTTTCTTCTCCACTTTTACCCCTTTGAAACCTACCACCATATTCTATTCCACCTTTATGCTATATCCATGGTTCACGCTCATATATTGCGTGAGTGATAAAAAGCTAAAGCGCATTAAAAAGTACGATCCAATTGCCTGACTTAACACCGTGGTGCTTGACATTTGTATTTATGTGGTGAAGACGGAGCCATGCCATGCTAATATGATAAAATGAATAGGGGGTGAACATTTTTTAAGGATCGTATATTTTGAAACTTGATGATTATGTTACTTATGTTTATGAATATTACTACGTTAATGTTTATTAATTCATCGTTTCTCAATGATCATACCTGCAATAGATTACATGTTGGGTAGCATGTCACATCAAAAATTCTGTTTTTATCATTTACCGACTCGAGGACGAGCAGGAATTAAGCTTGGGGATGCTGATACGTTTCCAACGTATCTATAATTTTTGATTGTTCCATGCTATAATATTATCATTCTAGGATGCTTTTTGGGCATTTATTTACCAATTCATATTATTTTTGAGCACTAACCTATTAACCCAGTGCCTAGTGCCAGTTGCTGTTTTCTGCATGTTTTTGGCTTTTTAGGTTTACAGTACCAAACGAAGTCCAATTGCCACGAAACTTTTTTATGATTTTTTCTGGACCAAAAGAAGACCTGGAGGCTTCGGGAGGAAACCGCAGACTGCACGAGAGAGGCACCACACAACAGGGCGCGCCCAGGGGGGGTGGCCGCGCCCTGGTGTGTGGTGGCCCCTCTTGGCGCCTTCCGATGTCCCTCTCTGGCCTATAAATTCTAATATATCCCAAAAACCCTAGAGAGCCTCCCGAAACACTTTTTCCACCGCCGCAAGTCTTTGTTCCGCCGTGTGCCTATCTGGAGCCCTGTTCTGGTGCCTTGCCGGAGGGGGGATCGATCACGGAGGGCCTCTACATCAATCTTGCTGCTCCCATGGTGATGTGTGAGTAGTTCACCACAGACCTACGGGTCCGTAGTTAGTACCTAGATGGCTATCTCTCTCTCTCTCTCTCTCTCTCTCTCTCTCTCTTGATCTTCAATACAAAGTTCATCGCATCTTCGCGGTGATCTATTTGATGTAATCACTTTGTGTGGTGCGTTTGTTGGGATCCGATGAATTGTGGGTTTATGTTCAGATTATTCATGATAAAAGATTTGAGTCTTCTCTGAATTCTATTATGATTCTTATTTGCATGATTATTATAGCTTCGTAAATCTCTCCGATCTATTGAAATAGTTTGGCCAACTAGATTGATATTTCTTCGGTGAGAGGGGTGCATTGTAGTGGGTTCAATCTGGCGGTGCTCTATATCCCAGTGACAAAGTAGGGGACAAGACACGACTTTGTATTGCTGCCACTAACGATAAAACGATGGGGTTAATTCATATTAATTGAGTTCTCTTTGTCTTCATTATGTCATTGTTCTCCAAGCATTACTATGTTTGTCATGAACTTAATACTTAGAGAGGCAAGCATAGAAGCGCTCTCGACGTGGAGTAATAGTAATAGGTGCAGGCATGAGTCGGCCTATTTGCTTATGGACATGATGCCTATATACACATGATCATTGCCGTGAATAAATATTGCATAACTATGCACTTTTCTATCACCCAACAGTAATTTGTTTACCCACCGTATGCCTACTACATGAGAGATGCCACTAGGGAAAACTATGCCCCCCGGGTCTATCCACACATATATTTACAAAAACTTTCATTACCTTGCTGCCATTATTTGTTTTTTATTTATTTTGCAATTTACAATTATCAACTTTCATCTACACACTTCATTTGCTTGCAAATAACGACTCCAAGGGGATTGACAACCCTCTTGCCCGCGTTGGGTGCAAGTGTTTGCTTCTTTGTGTGCAGTCGCTGAAGACGGGGGTTGCGTGCTACTCCTATTGGTTCGATAACCTTGGTTCTTACTGAGGGAAATACTTATCTATACTGTGCTGCATCACCCGTTCCTCTTCGCGGAAAACCCAACGCAGATCACAAGTATCAGCTACCCATGTTGTGCTTCTCTTTGAATGCTTGTGCTATTGCTGTTGTAGCTTGAATAGTTGAATCAATGCTTATGCTTGTACTGTTGTTCAATCTTGAATGATGAATGCTTGCTTGTTATTAGCCTTTTAGGTAGCATGGTGTCTAGGAGCGGCACAACCAGTAGCCAATCGTTTGTGGGTGAGGGAAGCCTCCTGGTGTTGTAGATCCCAAGTATCCTCTATGGGATTATGTGGAGTAGCTTGTACCATAAACAGATGCTGGTGGTGCTTCTGCTGCCTCTGGTAGCCGTGGAGGAAACACAAAGTTTTGTTGCAATATCTGTAACAAAATTTACCCAGACAACTATTCAAGAGTGAGGCCTCATCTTCTTCAGATAAGAAAGAAAGATATAGCAACATGTGACAAAATTCCACACCCTACCTTTGAGCAACTTTGTAAGGAAGATAAAGCAGCCCATTGACTCATTGAACACGGTGCAACTAGGCAAACAACTCCCTTACCTCCGTATAATGCATCTGATCCGACAAGAAAAAGAAAGCAAAAATCTATTGAAGAGAGTTTTAATGTTGAGATCTGACAGCAAGCTGATGCTCATATTGCTAGAATGTTTTTCACCACAGCCGTGTAACTTCGTATCATAATATTTTGTTTTCTTGTAAAGCATGGTAAGTTTTATTGTATTGCTGAGTTGCTGACTTTATTGTGGGTTTGCGCATATTGTAGGGCTTCCATTCAATCTTGCAAGGAACCCCGACTTTAGGGAAGCCATCACCTTTGTTGCGAATAATAACTTAGGTGGGTATGTGCCTCTGGGATATAATGCACTGAGAAAAACTCTTCTTGACCGAGATACGAAGCGCATTCAAAGGAGCCTAGAACCTATCAAATCTACATGGCCGGAGAAGGAGTGACTATTGCAGCCCATGGTAGGCATGATCCTGAAATGCGATCCATTTTAAACTTCATGGTAGTGACAGAAGGCGGTCCAATGTTCTTAAAAGCAATTGCCACCGAGGGAGAGGTAAATCTTAGTACCTATGTAGTTTATTCTGTGTTTTGGTCCTGTTTGTTGAATATAAAGTTTGCTGACTTTTTGACCTGTCTTCATTACTAGATAAAAAGTGTGGAATATATATTTGAGAGGATAAAGGAAGTGATTGGGAAGTTGGAGTTGAGAATGTGGTTCAAGTGATCACCGACAATGCTGCAAACTGTCAAGCTATTGGGTTGATGATTGAAGAAAATTACAAGGACATCCCCGAATGGCATATTTTTGGTCACCGACAATACACCATATCACATGGCATATTTTTTATTTTATTTTGTATATACTCAACGTATCCCCAAATGGCTGTTTCCGGGAAATGTCATATCATGTGTCCCCGTATGCGTATCCCCGTCTATCTGTCCCCATGTTCATGCTTTAAGACTAAAGCTCAAAGGATGAAGGAGCTTGTTCTCAATGATCTGTAGGGGGATAGAATTAAATACATTGTTTCTTTCACCGACCCTATTTATGCAATGATAAAGGTTGGCTGACATGGACAAGCCATGTCTCCATTGATCTATAAAATGTGGGTTTCCATTATAGAGAAGGTAAATGATTCTTGGCTACTTGCAGCTTTCATCAACATGCTGATTTTATTTATGGAGTTTGCTGATTTTATTTGTTCTCTTGTTCATAGGTCAAATACCAATCTATTGGTTTGAAGGAAAGGAGCATCATGAAGAGTGTATCTTGTATGTCATTATTAAAGAGATCCTTGTTTCCCGCTAGACTAAGAGCAATACCCCCCCTACATTGTCGGGCTCACTCACTAAATCAAGGTATAATCTACAGTGATACATAGATGTTGTTGTTTCTTGTTTGTCCTTCGAAGTTCTTAACTTGAACATGCTTGCTGATTATATTACTTCATATCATAGGTACTATAGTCCAATTTGGATTAATGAAGACCCTGACCGTATCGGCCCCAATGATGACCATGAAGTTACAGAAATGAGAAACAAATGATTTTGAAAGTTCTATCACAATCAAGATGATTTCAAAACTATCAAGAAAGAATTTGCTGACCTTGTTGTTTTCATGAATGCCTTTGAAAATCCAGATTCTATTGAAGATAGAGCTGATTTTGAACCCAAGAAATGGTGGGGTACTCATGGAGTAAACACAAGGCTGTGAATTTTTTAGCATTGAAGGTACTTGGGCAGCCTCCATCTTCCTCTTGCTGTGAGATGTAGTGGAGCACATATGGTTTCATCCATGGTGCTGCAAGAAACAAGCTAACTCCTGTTCGAGCTTCTGGTTTGGTGTTCACACACAACAACCACCACCCACTTTCAAGGAATTCGCAAGCATATGAAACTGGGCCAAGCCGAATGTGGGACATTAGGTGATACAGAGTTGAGACTTTTGCTAGTGTTGGCATGCTTGAAGGTGCAGATATATATTTCACTTGATGAACCGGAATTAGAGGAGGAAATAACTGATTCTCTCACTTGAGTCTCCTGCTTCAAAAGTTCAGTCATTCACTCCTTTAGGCTTCATCCATAAGAGAATGGGACCAACTGTCATTCTCTCAATTTATGTTTCTAGATGTTATGTAATGTACTTTTGAACTGCCAATTGTCCATTTTAACTGTTTGACTCTCTGGCCATCTGACCCTTGTTAGCTCCTATTTATCATGTTCCTAGTGGACTATATTTTTTCATGGTTTGTATTTGTAATATGGTGTCACATTGAGGTTGGGAATTTGAGAATTGAGATTGCTAAACCATACTGTAATTGGGAGCCAAATAGCATTGCAAACTAGGTAAGCAAACTTCTTTACCGTTTTCATGTTTTTGTATTTGTCTTCCGATGATGTCTTCTACTCTTCTTTACTGTTTGATGTATTTTGCAAGATGCAACTTGCAATGACAATCAATGATTATAAAAAGAGAACAAATGGGCGGTATTCTGATCTCTTTCTCATTAGTTTTCTGTCTTAAATGACATATTTTTAGTTTATATAGTCGACGTATCTCCGAATGATTGTTTTTGAAAAATGTGGTATCCCGTGTCCCGGTAAGCGTATCCCCATCTTTTCGTCCCGTGTCCATGCTTTTTAGTCAAAATATAAATTATTCTTGAGAAAAAAACATGGGCAATTTGTAGTCAAAATTTGAAAGAAAAAATGTCGAAATTTATACAAGAAAAAAAGAAGAAGACATAACTAAACTGGCTGGTCCAAAAACAGAAGAGCCAGCGTGGCCTTGGCTGGCCCCGCGCAAGCGTCTCTTTTTCCTCCCTCCGTCCCTCCCTCTAGGGCTTCCTCGCCGAGCGCCGCCGCCGCCGCCGCCGCACCTCCTCCCCCTGCCGCGACCTCTCCTCTCCCGCCGCTCGCTACTCCGCTCCGGTCGCTGCCCGAGCGTCAGGCGCTCACCCCCGCTCGCTGCCCGTCCGGCCGAACCGCCTACTCCCAGCCAATCAAATACTGGGTGCATTGTACCTTAGCTTAGAAAAACCACTCTCTAATTTATTTTTCTCCTCTCCGGCGAGCCGCGCTTCCGTAGCTGATTATTTCTGGGCGGTGCGTGTTGATTGAAGGGCCTGCGCGATGGAGGTTGGTAATGGGGACGATTCGGCCATGGAGGTGGAGGCACAGGCGGGCCTGTTCGCGGGGCCGGCCTCCGGTTCCCTGACCCTGACCCCAGGCGGCGTCTCCTCTCCGGCGAGGCGTCTGGGCCTCAGGAACAGCATCCAGACCAACTTCGGCGACGACTACGTCTTCCAGATTGCTTCTTGGTAGGTTCTCTTCTACTTCGGTTCAGATCAGATTAGAATGGTGTAGCTTCAGTCTAGCTTCCAGCAACTTTTTCCTTCCCGTTGCTCATAACTGAATGAACCTGTTGATAAAAATATATGCTACTGTAATTGATGTATATATTTGTATCTAATTTCGTATATCTCGTGACAAGCCAGGAGATCTCAACGCTCGCGGTTTCTCTGTCAACAAACACACTGAAGTTCTATTCTCCAGCAACTGGACAGTATCTGGGGGAATGCACAGGGCATACAGGGAGTATCCATGAGATTGCCTTTTCAGCTCCGTCATCACCGCAACTGATATGCTCTTGCTCTGGTGATGGAACTATCAGAGCCTGGGACACAAGAAGCTTTAAGCAGGTTTATTTTCCCCTAGTACATCCTGCTGCGCATAATCTCTTCATTACACTCTACCTGCATTCATGAATTTTTATACTTTACTCACTGGCATAGTTTTGGTCTGGTATTTAGATTCACTGTACGGTATATGTAACTAGTGCTTCAGCTATTTGACTAAAGTACTATGGTTGATTAAAATACTTGCATTTTCTATGTTCAACCGTTCACTGTTCTATAAATGTCCGCCAGATATCGTTGCTAAATGCCGGCGCCTCGCAAGAAATGTTTAGCTTCTCTTTTGGTGGAACAAGTGGTAACCTGCTTGCTGCTGGTTGTAATTCCAAGGTAAATGAGTACTGTTTTTTCAAATATTAGGGTCATGTCTATAACAGCTTACGTTTATCCCTATCCACTCTGCACCTGCAACGATTGGTGTATGCTTATAATATTCTGTCCATCTTGGTACCTGCGATGATCGACATATGCTTTTAATCTTTGTGATGTATGGGCGGTCATGCTTGAATGTCAAACAATGTTTTCATATATTGTATTCCGAAGAAGTCGTGTTTTGTCGAGTTTATGTTCGATTTAACTTTCTTTTATTTTCAAGAATTTTAATTAACATATTGTAAATAATTGAAATGAATAAATTCAAAGCCAGTCCATACCCCCTGGGATAGCATTCAGACAGAACCAGATATCCACCGCATACTTGGATATGGTTTTAGACACTAGCATGAGAGTTTTCCAAAAATTGCTTGTATGCTATACTGGATTATGCCTTGAAAACTATCACCCACCCATTTGTTAGCTCAAGATTGTATTGGCTGGCTTCACTCAACACGCAGCCTAATACGTGTGAGTTGGGAACTAGATGTGGGATGCGCTGGCAGTTAAGTGGGGCCTGCTAGTAATAGAAAAACGGTGGGACCGTTGTACCTTCTTCTTACGAATTCTAAATCAGGCAAGATATGGTTATTTCGCTTGGTTCAGCATGATGCCTGAAAAAATATTTGCTACCATCCCAATTCGATCATTATTAGCTGTATTTATTAGGCCAGGTGTTGATTAATATGTGAACTTTGTTAGGACAAAGTATTGAACTAGCGAGGGTGGACGGTTGAGCCCTTCCTGCAAAACGTAGTTCAAATCGTGCACTTTTATTAGGCCAGGTGTTAATTAACATGGGTATGAACTGTGTGTGGTAAAGCTGCTGCCTTGTGGGTTCAAGTCCTGGAAACAGCCTCTTGCAGAAATGTAGGGAAGGCTGCGTACAATAGACCAAAAGTGGTCGGATCCTTCCCCGGACCCTGCGCAAGCGGGAGCTACATGCACCGGGCTGCCCTTTATGAACTGTGTGTGCCAAACTGCTAATTCATCTCTATATGTGGTATATGCTAGACTTTTGGGTGAAGCGGAGGACGTACGCTCAAGCGAGTTGCTACCCTCAACTGTGGTAGAGATGCAAGCTAACTACGAATTGTCCTGCACATCTGATTTCCTTATATGATAGTAATTGTCAACGTAGTTCAGGTTTTCCCATAGCAATATTTTTATATCAGAAATTGTGTTTTTAGTTCATAACATGTACATCTGATAGAGCAAAAAAGACAAGGTTTCATGAGGTTATTCAGGTTGAGTCTCACTCAAGTTGCTTGACTGTAGGTTCTGTTGTGGGACTGGAGAAGTTCAAAACAGGTAGCCTGCTTAGAGGAATCCCACATGGACGATGTAACACAGGTATGCATTATTCTACAGAGTTTTACAACGTTTCCCAGTAAGACGAAGCCTAACTCGCATACTCTGTGTTTGTGGATATCCTTTTACAGCAATTGTAGTGTCACTAGCGCTGTCACATACTTTTATTTTGTTAACTTGTTGATGACATTACTGTCTTAAAATATTCATTCTTTGTATTGACTTCATATCAGCCACATGATATTTATCCACCATTTTCTCGATTGACTGGTTACGGGTCATTGTTGTGCTGATATATCACTCTTTACTGGACAGGTTCGATTTGCACCAAATCAGCAGAGTAAACTCATTTCTGCGGCTGTCGATGGGTTAATGTGCGTCTTCGACACTGATGGTGATATCAATTAGGACGATCATTTGCTAACTGTATGTGGTTGTTGGCTATGTTGTGCTTTATAAATACTTAGGGACTCCTGTCTAATAGTTGAAGGTCATGAGTTCGCTATGTTGTTATTTGAGTACTAGTGCTTGTCAGGCCCCTTAGAAGATTATGCCATTAGATATTTTTTAATAATGGTTTGCATTATATTCATCATTTTTTGTGATGGCCCTCAGATATTTGTTTTTCCATAGGTTATGAATGTGGAGACTTCTGTTTCTAAGGTGGGTTTCTATGGGAACACGTATCAGAAGCTTTGGTGTTTGACTCATATTGAAACACTAAGGTAATTTCTTTCCACATGAAGTTAGTAATATATTCTGTTAAATTGTTTAATTGGCAAAAAGAAACTTAAACATACCCCTTTAACCTTTGCTTTGAGAATAGTTCCGTCCGATTCTTCTCCATTTTCATCCCTAATATTATGCACTCCCTACTTGTTTTACAGTCAATTAACAAGTTGACAAGTTTAACGGTATGCTGTTTGCTATTTAATTATCACAGCACTTGGGACTGGAATGATGGAACTAGAGAATTGAATATAGAGAATGCTCGTTCCCTGGCTAGTGATAAGTGGAACCTTGACCATGTGAGTATGCAAAACTACTTGTTTTACCTTATCTTGTACATTCTATTTCCATCTTTTTATTGAGTTCAGTATATGCTGATCATGGTTTGGGATTGTTTAATAGGGATTTTTGTTCCAGTATTACAATCAATCTTGATGTTTCATGCACATGTTCTTGTTTTCTCTTGATAATTCGCAGCAGAGTAGCATTCTGAATTACTGTCAACTTCATTTAAATTTTAAAATTTTAATCTGATTGCAACACCTTTTGTTGGGCAAAAAAAAAAAAAAGGTTCATCCACTAACACCACAACCATTGGGACTTAAAGATATCTCTGTGGGTGTGGCTTTGCTCTCTGAGTGTTGTCTTTATTATCATCTAAAGGGATGCTTTCTTGCAAATACCATTTTGCTTTTACATCCTGACAAGCTGCCTTTCCGACTATTTTTCGATGCATGCGTGCATTGTTGTTGAAATGAGATTATAAAAAGTGAAGATCATTCTCCCTCTCAAGTATTCATAATCTGATGCTTGTCTTTATCATCAATAGCTGTGCTTGCAAGTACCATTTTACCTCTACATTCTGATGAGTTGCCTTTTCGACTCTTTTGCCATGCGTGCATCATTGTTGAAATGAGATAATGAATACCAAAGATCATTTTCCATCTCAAATTCTTACATTTGTTCTGTTGACAGCTGGACTACTTTGTCGACTGCCACTACTCTCTGCCTGATGACCAGTTATGGGCAATTGGCGGCACAAGTGAGGGGACACTAGGTTACTTCCCTGTGAGAAACGATCCTGCAGGAGCGATGGGTACAGCCGAGGCTGTCCTGGAAGGAGGCCACACAGGAGTTATCAGGACCATATGCCCAGCTGGAAGCAGTCTTGAGAGCCTTGTTGGTGGACGGGAGGTGAAGATGGCCGTCTATGTTGCTGGCGCTCCGACGATGTAGCAGCAACAAAGAAGTCCTGGATCTCCAGTACGCTTGTGTCACGCGTCGAGAAGAGAACGAAAATTCGACATCAGCCCTACTGACCTGCCAAGATTGATGTCTGGTCTCTCGGTCAACGCATCCATATGAGATTGTTGTTTGTTTGTTTCTATCGAGCCGATAATGGCTGGTCTCTGGTTTTCTTGCCAATTACCATTGCTGCTGTGTTGGCATTTCACTAGAATATAGTGTTGGTGCTTGGGATGTTTCTATCTGTTCCGTATACTACTTGCATATCCCTCACCGTAGCAAAGTTGCATGATTTTGAAGATGAATTTGCTATTTTAAAATATGAATCATAACTCAAAATTACCTGTCTAGATTCTTATCTTTTTATTTAGGCATGAAAGAATCAATGTTTATCAAGAGATGGAGTGTCTGTCTGTCTACATCCACGTTTCACTACCCTCACCTTTTTTTTAATATAAAGTACCCTCTTCAATCTTGTAATGAAACCACGACACTTGGGCCCTATTCGGTAATCACCCACTTCCGGAATCTGCGGAGCGGGGAAACTGCAACTCCACCATTTTGAACTGCAGTTCCGCCAACACTGCAACTCCACCATTTTGAACTGCAGCTCCGCCAACTCTGCTCCCGGAGTTGTGGAGCGGAGCGATACCGAACAACGCCTTATTTTGAATGGCATGGAGAGTAAACACAAGCTAAAATATAAAAGAATGCCCTTATCGAAACCACCGACCAAGTGCAGAAACCAGTTTATTAACATTCACGTCCTCTGTCTCTCATCTCTCCCCACAAACCCAATACTCACCTACCTAATCACCAACTTAGTGAGAGGTATGCTAATGTTCAGAGGTTAATTTTGAAATCAGGATAAGAAAGTTACATAATTTTGAAAAAAAAATGATGCCAATACCCAACGATATTTGTGCACGGATTTCAAAAATCAAATTTATTTTTTTCGCGATTACGCAAAGATTGTGTATCATTTCATTGATAGAAGAAGAGTGAAAGAGGGTACAAGTTGCAGACATCGCTTACACATGATTATCGACAATGTCGCAAAGGCAATGACCGGAGCAGATAACATAGGTTGCTCATCACAACAACAAAAGCCTATGTTGTTTTCACTGGAGAATTGCCTGAGCTACAGTAACTCGTGAGAGGAATGGACAGGAGATTTCTCTGGAAGCACACTCTTTTCTTTCTCTGTACAGATATTTTACAGCAGCACACTCTTACAAGTAACACCTTCTTGACACTCCAATATCTAAACTATACCCTCCATCAAAGGCACTAACAACACTCCCCCTCAAGATGGGGGCAAATATGTCTATTAGCCCCATCTTGCTACAGAGTTTCTCAAATAATACAACATTAACTCCTTTGGTTAAGACATCAGCAAGTTGATCTACTGATTTCACAAAGCTAATGTGAAGTGCTCCCTGCTCTAACTTCTCTCGAATGAAATGTCTATCTATCTCAATATGCTTCGTTCTATCATGATGGACTGGGTTATTCACTAGATTAATTGTAGCCTGATTGTCACAATACAGTTGAAGAGGAGCACTATCATACAACCCAAGTTCACTCAACAATATTCGCAGCCACATTGCCTCACACAAGCCTGACGCAATTGACCTAAACTCTGCTTCTGCAGTGGACCGTGTAGGAGATATGCCCTAGAGGCAGTAATAACAGTTATTTGGTATCTTCAAGTTTGTAATGAATGTTTATGTTCCATGCTATAACTGCAATGATTGCCGTGTCTACAATAACCACGAGGCACGGAGGAAAACTCATGTGCACGTGTGGTATAATAAATGGTAAATTGTATTCCTAGTTATGCCTCTATAACTAGCTCAAGTATTGCATGATGATCCTGTTTTCCTGATCATGGGCATGGCTATGCCGGCAATTTTGAGGGCACAATGTTAGAAGAACATTTGTGTTGAATCGACCCGCATTGATGTTATGCTATGAGATACATTCGTCACAAGTTTATGGATAATAACACAGAGATAGTTAACGTTTGCATAATTCCTTAGACCATGAGAGTATCGAGTTCCTTCGTACTTGCTTCGTGAACTTTGGGGTTTGTTAAACGTCATCTGTACAAGGGTGGCTATTACGGCGGCTTACGGGTTCACAGAAAAGTATGACAAGTAACTTGGTAGCTCAAGATTGGGATTTGCTCCTCCGACGATGGAGAGATATTCTTGGGCCCTCTCGGTGTTACGGTATCCATCATCGTCTGGCCAGACACAATGTGATTTGATCACAGGGATGCCGTTACACGGAAACGAGAAAGGAGAACAACACCAGTAACGAGGTAACTGGCATAGTGGACAAGTGTTGATCCATGGGGATGCCGACAAGTCTCACCTCGGGTTTTTGTATCATATCGCGAAGCAATAGGAATAGCACATGGCAAACTAATGGTTCACTCAAATATTTATTCGTGTGGGTATAGGGGTCAATATGGGTGTCCATGGCTCCGATGTTGATCATTGATCGGAAAGTGTTCCGGTCATGTCTATACTTCACCGAACCTATAGGGTCACACGCTTAAGCGTCATCTATCTGCTGAATACTAGACAGGGAGTCTGAGAGAAAATCACCGGAAAAGTTTCGGGGACAACGGAAGAGTTCCGGAGAGAGAACACCGGAAGAGTTTCGGTAAAACCGAAAAATTGTTTTGGAGTATACCATTAAGTCAAATTGGTTGTGGCACCCGCCTGGAAATTATTGGAGGGTACCAGAATTGTTCTGGTAACTTCTGAGATTTTTCAGAGACAAAAAACCGGAAATGTTCCGGACTGCCGGAACCGCTTTGGATGCTTTTCACAGATGAAAATCACTGATCTGAAAATCTTTCAGAACGTGTCCATAATTGTTTTAGTGGGTACTGGAATTATTCTAGGACCCATAGAAATATTTTCGGATTTATCGGTCACGAAAAATTGGTTTCGTGAATAGTGAAAATGCATTTATGGTTATGGTTGGAAGTTGACCTTTGGGGAGCCTTAGGAGGGGTGGCCGGCCAAGGTGGGCTCCACCATGGAGCCTCACTTGCCCCACTTGCTTTCCCTTTATGCCCTTGTGAAGGACTCCTTTCATGGGGTTTTTGGGTATTTCAAGTGCCACCCCACCCCTTGAGTTTTCCTATAAATAGAGGTGGAGATGCACTCTCCACACTCACTCTTTCTCAACATACAAATGCCATGCATGATCTGCACCACCGATCTTCATCGACTCTACTTCCGTTGTGCTACGAGTCGGTAATGATCAGGTCAAACCTTGTATGCATCTCCTTAGTGATCCTGGGCGTGCTCGCAGTACCGAATTTTTTTGTTTTCTGTCGCGTTCCCCAACAGTGGCATCATGAGCCAGGCTATGCGTAGATGCAGGTTACGATCTAGAATACATGAGATGTATGGGTATGCATAGTATAATTTTGTAGTAGATAAGCTCTATTGCTGAAAATTATTTGTGCGGGTAGTAGATGAAATCTATTACCCGATATTCTTATTGGTTCCCGTGAATTTGCGTAGTCCTGATCTTGACGGCATGGTGGAATCTGACAAAGTTCTGGCAATCCGCGATCCTTTCATGCTGCTCCTGAGTATGCTGATTGACAGATCAACGAAGTGCTTCAGTGTCTTTGGGTTCCACCATAGTTGAGAAAGATGGATGTTTCGTAGACGAAAGGGCAATGCAGATGTGATCTGCACGGGGGTCATGCGTATGACGAAGTTTAGTATGGGGCTCAAGATTTTATTATCTCGTGTTTCATACACCCTAGGAAGTTAATCTAGCAACTTGAATGATCATACTTAATGATAAAACGTTGGTAGCTGCGGTTTAAGTCAAAAACCTTAGAAGCCACGTAAAATAAATTTTTGCATAAACCGATTAGAGGTGTCTAACTTGGTTTTGCATGATGTGCATGAGATGTGGTATAGCAATGCTCATATTCAATTTGATTATGTATGAGATGACTATGTAATGTAAATTAACATGACCTGCGTGTCATGATTCGGCATGATGGCTGGAGCCATATGATTGTCTCTTTAATGACCTGTGTGTCAACCTTATGTAATGCACTTATTTTATTAGCTATAGAGATAGCAATATTATTTGGTGCATCGACAAGGTGGTGGCAATCTTCGCGAAGGTAAACACCGACGCGAATGCCGAAGACGAAGAAATACTTGACTTCTCCGTCAGAAGGGGCTATACCATATCATGCTATTATGAATTGCCTGAGATGTTTATCCCTTATGATGCAGCCTTTTGATTGTGCGGTAGTCGCTTTTTATTAGGGTGATCTCTCACAAAAATATCAAGTAGTTAGTGTTCTCCCAGGTGTAGCACCGTCACAGCATCCTTCCTTTCGAGGTGCGCCATGATCTACATGGGTACGAACGATTGTACGGGCGTAAGGCGGGTGAGGTCAGACCTCGCAGCAAGATCACTTGGTTATCTTGACGTTCATGGCAGGATCGTCCTGAGCTCGGAACACACGCATCGAAAGATGAACAAGAGTCACATGGAGATGTGATTGGCAAGTTTGCCTACCAATTGAAGTTCGCGCCATCAGTGTTCATCTCGAACAATGGCATTGAATGGAAATGCGGATCTTGAATCACTTACAATCAATTATGAGAGATATTGATTTGAGTGGGAGCGCATCTTAGAATAAATTTGTTTATTCACTAGTGCAAAATCATTATGAACAAAGTCTAAGTGAATTTTGTGTTTACCGTTGTAGATCACATGGCTTGCAACGCACCATTCAACTTAGGCCCGATGTTAGAGAAAGAGAAGTTAGCTGCAAATGGAAACAACTATGCGGACTGGGTCCGTACCCTGAGGATTGTTCTCAAGAGTGCTAAGAAAGTGTACGTGCTTGACGGACCTCTGCCACCTAAGCCGGCGGCAACTGCCCCGGCTGATAAACAAAATGTCGGGGCCACTAAGGATGATGATTTCAACTTAGTGCAGTGCCTCATGCTGTCTTGCATGAGTTCAGAGCTTCAAAAACGTTTTGAAATCCATAACTCCTTTGATATGATCAAGGAACTGGATGCTCTGTACAAGTTTAATGCACGGTCTGAACGTTTCGATATCATGAAGATGATGACGGAGACCAAGATGGCTGAGGGCAGTTCAGTTGGCGAGCACGTAGTCAATATGATTGGCTACGCTGAAAGGCTTAAAACCCTGGAATTTCCACTTCCGCCAGAGCATGTTATGGACATGTTGCTCGGTTCACTCCCCCCGTCTTACGACGGTTTTATCATGAACTACAACATGAATGGGATGGACAAAACACCTAATGAGGTGATTGCCATGCTGAAAACTGCTGAAGGAGGACTGTGGAAAAATCGCAAGCAAGTGTTGCTTGAAGAAAACCGCCAGTTTCAAAAAGAAAGGCAAGTCCAAGAAAGGCAAGGGCGCCGGTAAGACCGGCTCCCAAAGCAGCTCTAAGGGCGGAGCCAAGGCTGAAACTGAGTGCTTCTACTGCAAAGGCACAGGACACTGGAAGAGAAACTGCAAGAAGTACCTGGCTGATAAGAAGAAAGGTACAACTGTTATACAAGTTAATGTCATTGACGTTTTGCTTGCTAGCGAAAATTCTAAGTCTTGGGTATTTGATACCGGATCAGTTGCTCACATTTGCAACTCGATACAGGGGCTTCAGCAGGTGCGCAAGCTGGCAAAGTATGAAGTCGTGATGCGCATCGGGAACGGTGCTGGGATCACCGCTCAAGCCGTCGGCATCATGCCTCTACGTCTCCCTTCAAGATTTACCTTAGAACTAAGCAACTATTATTTTGTTCTGGCATTGTGTAGAAACATTATCTCTGGATCATGTTTATTACACGATGGGTATTCTGACAAGTCTAAGAACAATGGTTGTTCGCTTTATTGTATGGATATGTTTTATGGATTTGCACCCATTATTGGGAGCCTTTTCATACTGAATCTTGAATGTGGAAATGATGTCTTTAACGTGAATGCTAAACGTCTTAAGAAGGCTGATACCACCACCACTTACTTGTGGCATTGTCGTTTGGGCCACATCGAAAAGAAACGCATGCAAAGACTCCATAAAGATGGAGTTTTACCGTCTTTTGATTTTGAATCATTTGACACATGTGAGGCTTGCTTGATGGGAAAAATGACCAAGACACCGTTCACGGGTCATCCTGAACGGGCGGGTGAATTATTGGAAATAATACATAGTGATGTATGTGGTCCAATGAACACGGCCGCACGGGGTGGGTATTTTTACTTCGTGACTTTTACTGATGATTTAAGTCGGTATGGCTATATCTACTTGATGAAGCATAAGTCGGAAACCTTCGAAAAGTTCAAAGAATTTCAGAATGAGGTAGAAAATCATCGTAACAAAAGGATTAAGTTTCTGCGATCAGATCGTGGGGGCGAATATCTTAGTCATGAGTTATCCAACATCTAAGTGACCGTGGAATCGTTTCACAGCTTACGCCTCCCGGAACTCCACAGCGAAACGGAGTGTCGGAACGACGTAACCAAACCCTGTTAGACTTGGTAAGGTCGATGATGTCTCTTACAGATCTGCCGATATCTTTTTGGGGTCACGCACTACTTACCGCCGCTTATACATTAAACAGAGCACCGTCTAAGTCTGTTGAGGCGACGCCATTTGAATTATGGTATGGGAAGAAACCCATTGTGTCGCATCTCAAGGTTTGGGGTTGTGAGGCATACGTAAAACGTTTACAGCCAACCAAACTCGATCCCAAAGCAGACAAATGCTACTTTGTAGGTTATCCAAATGAGACCATTGGGTATTCCTTCTATCTTCCCTCCGAGCACAAATTGTTTGTCGCTAGAAATGGAGTCTTTCTCGAGAAAGAGTTTCTCGCCAAAGAAGTAAGTGGGAGGACAGTACAACTTAATGAGATTAGTGAATCTTCGGCAACCGTTGATATGGCTAAGGAACCAGAAGAAATTCTGCAAATTATCCATACAACCGAACCGGAAGTCGTCACATATGATGCGGAAACTTCAGACAGGGTTGTAACTGAACCGCGCAGATCAGGTAGGGCTATCCAGCCACCTGAGTGGTTTCATAATGAAATCTTCATTCTTGAAGACGATGAACCTGCGCACTACAAGGAAGTGATGGCGGGGCCCAGCTCAAGGGAATGGCACAAAGCCATGAAATCCGAAATGGAATCCATGTACGAAAACCAAGTTTGGAACTTGGAAGAACTTCCAGAAGGCGTAAAGCCCATTGGTTGTAAATGGATTTTCAAAAGAAAGACAGACGCGGATGGTAATATTACAATCCACAAAGCTAGACTTGTCGCGAAAGGGTTCACGCAAGTTCCAGGAGAGGACTACGACGAGACTTTCTCGCCCGTAGCTATGCTTAGGTCTGTTCGGATATTACTAGCAATTGCTGCTTATTTCGATTATGAAATATGGCAGATGGACGTCAAAACGGCTTTCCTAAATGGAAATCTCAAAGAAGATGTATACATGATACAACCTGAAGGTTTTGTCGTTCATAAGGATGCTGGAAAGGTATGCAAACTTCAAAAGGCCATTTATGGTCTGAAGCAAGCAACAAGGAGCTGGAACATTCGTTTTGATGAAGTGATCAAATAGTTTGGCTTCATCAGGAATGACGAAGAATCTTGTGTTTACAAGAAGTTTAGTGGGAGCGCAAAAGCATTTCTAATCTTGTATGTGGATGACATATTGTTGATTGGAAATGACGTGAATTTTCTTAGCGAAATAAAAGACTCATTGAAGAAGAGTTTTTCAATGAAGGACTTAGGTGAAGCGGCATACGTATTGGGCATCAGGATCTATAGGGATAGATCAAAACGCCTAATAGCGCTTAGCCAAAGCATGTACATTGACAAGGTGTTGAAAAGGTTCAACATGGAGAACTCCAAGAAAGGCCTACTCCCAATGTCACCTGGCACAGTACTGTGCAAGAATCAGTGTCCTCGGACTCTCGATGAGCGAGTACAAATGAATGATGTTCCATATGCTTCGGCAGTTGGTTCTATTATGTATGCCATGCTATGTACAAGACCAGATGTTTCCTATGCGCTAAGTGTTAGCAGCAGGTACCAAAGTGATCCAGGATTGCTACACTGGGCTGCAATCAAAAATATTCTTAAGTACCTCAGAAGGACCAAGGATTTACTCCTTGTGTACGGAGGTGATGAAGAGCTCATTGTAAGTGGTTACACTGATGCAGGCTTCATGACTGACCCAGATGACTTCAAATCTCAATCAGGCTATGTTTTCATATTGAACGGTGGCGCAGTTGACTGGAAAAGTTCTAAACAAAATACTGTGGCGGATTCTACGACGGAGGCAGAATATGTTGCAGCTTCAGAAGCCTCCAAAGAGGCAGTCTGGATCAAGCAGTTTCTTGAAGACCTTGGTTTGGTCCCAAGTGCGCTGGACCCGGTGGAGATCTATTGTGATAATAGTGGCACCGTGGCTCAGGCAAGGGAGCCAAGTTCGCACCATAAGACAAGGCATATTCAACGCAAATATAAACTCATTCGATATCATGTCGAAGAGGGTTTAGTGAAAGTACGCAAAGTTCACACGGATCTAAACGTGTCAGACCCCTTGACAAAGCCTCCACCACGAGCAAAGCATGAGCAACACCGGATAGCCATTGGTCTTAGGGAAGCCATGTAACTGGATTATGACTCTAGTGCAAGTGGGAGTCTGTAGGAGATATGCCCTAGAGGCAGTAATAACAGTTATTTTGTATCTCCAAGTTTGTAATGAATGTTTATGTTCCATGCTATAACTGCAATGATTCCCGTGTCTACAATAACCACGAGGCACAGAGGGAAACTCATGTGCACGTGTGGTATAATAAACGGTAAATTGTATTCCTAGTTATGCCTCTATAACTAGCTCAAGTATTGCATGATGATCCTATTTTCCTGATCATGGGCATGGCTATGCCGGCAATTTTGAGGGCACAATGTTAGAAGAACATTTGTGTTGAATCGACCCGCATTGATGTTATGCTATGAGATACATTCGTCACAAGTTTTTGGATAATAACACAGAGATAGTTAACGTTTGCATAATTCCTTAGACCATGAGAGTATCGAGTTCCTTCGTACTTGCTTCGTGAACTTTGGGGTTTGTTAAACGTCATCTGTACAAGGGTGGCTATTACGGCGGCTTACGGATTCACGGAAAAGTATGACAAGTAACTTGGTAGCTCAAGATTGGGATTTGCTCCTTCGACGATGGAGAGATATTCTTGGGCCCTCTCGGTGTTACGGTATCCATCATCGTCTGGCCAGACACAATATGATTTGATCACAGGGATGCCGTTACACGGAAACGAGAAAGGAGTACAAAACCAGTAACGAGGTAACTGGCATAGTGGACAAGTGTTGATCCATGGGGATGCCGACAAGTCTCACCTCGGGTTTTTGTATCATATCGCGAAGCAACAGGAATAGCACACGGCAAACTAATGGTTCACTCGAATATTTATTCGTGTGGGTATAGGGGTCAATATGGGTGTCCATGGCTCCGATGTTGATCATTGATCGGAAAGTGTTCCGGTCATGTCTATACTTCACCAAACCTATAGGGTTACACGCTTAAGGATCATCTATCCGCTGAATACTAGACAAGGAGTCTGAGAGGAAATCACCGGAAAAGTTTCGGGGACAACGGAAGAGTTCCGAAGAGAGAACACCGGAAGAGTTTCGGTAAAACCGAAAAGTTGTTTCGAAGTATACCATTAAATCAAATTGGGTGTGGCACCCACCTGGAAATTATTGGAGGGTACGAGAATTGTTCTGGTAACTTCTGAGATTTTTCAGAGAAAAAAACCGGAAATGTTCCGGACTGCCGGAACCGCTTTGGATGCTTTTCACAGATGAAAATCACTGATCTGAAAATGTTTCAGAACATGTCCAAAATTGTTTTAGTGGGTACTGGAATTAATCTAGGACCCATAGAAATATTTTCGGATTTATCGGTCACGAAAAATTGGTTTCGTGAATAGTGAAAATGCATTTATGGTTATGGTTGAAAGTTGACCTTCCACAAAATATCTTGAGGGGATGACATGGAAGGATTAGGGCACCGATTTGGGGATCCCTAGGAGGGGTGGCCGGCCAAGGTGGGCTCCACCATGGAGCCTCACTTGCCCCACTTGCTTTCCCTTTATGCCCTTGTGAAGGACTCCTTTCATGGGGTTTTTGGGTATTTCAAGTGCCACCCCACCCCTTGAGTTTTCCTATAAATAGAGGTGGAGATGCACTCTCCACACTCACTCTTTCTCAACATACAAATGCCATGCATGATCTGCACCACCGATCTTCATCGACTCTACTTCCGCTGCGCTACGAGTCGGTAATGATCAGATCAAACCTTGTATGCATCTCCTTAGTGATCCTGGGCGTGCTTGCAGTACCGATTTTTTTTGTTTTCTGTCGCGTTCCCCAACAGTCCGTGCAACCACACTCTGCTTCTTACTCCTCCAACTCACAAGATTACCTCCAACAAACATGCAGTAACCTGATGTTGACCTTCTATCGTCTAAGCACCCAGCCCAATCAACATCGGTATAGCCCTCAATTCTCAGATGTCCATGATTTGAGAATAAGATTCCCTTCCCTGGATAGCCTTTTAGATATCTCAAAATTCGATTTACCACTTTTAGATGGCCTGAACGAGGATCATGCATATAACGGCTTACAACACTAACGGCACATGCAATATCTGGCCTTGTGTGCGATAAATAGATTAAATGTCCAACTAACCTCTGATATTGGTATTTGTCTACTGGATCACCTGAGTCTGCCAAGGTACGATGATTTTGCTCAATAGGTGTGACCGCTGGTTTGCATCCTAACATACATGTTTCATTAAGAAGATCAAGTACATACTTCCTTTGAGAGAGATAAATACCTTGTGCCCCATAAGCAACTTCAATCCCCAGAAAATAGTGAAGATAGCCCATGTCTTTAACTTCAAATATTTTAGCCATCATCTTCTTCAAGTATGATATCTCCTCAACATCATCCCGTGTGATTACTATATCATCAACATATACAGTCAGTATAGTGATCTTATCACGATGACGTTTAAAGAAGAGAGTGTGATCAGCATTGCTTTGTTGATACCCCAAGGAGCAAATTCCTTTTCTAAACCTTCCAAACCATGCTCGAGGTGATTGTTTTAGACCATAGAGGGATTTTTTTAGTTTACAAACCTTGCCTTTAGTCTCACGGCTATTGAATCCTGGAGGAATCTCCATATACACCTCTTCCTGCAAGTCTCCATGGAGGAATGCATTTTTAACATCCATTTGAAACAATTTCCAATTACGGTTTGCTGCAATTGAGATTATTGTTCTGATGGTGTTCATTTTTGCTACTGGGGCAAAAGTTTCATCATAATCTACTCCATAAGTTTGGCTATACTCCTTTGCTACTAACCTGGCCTTATACCTCTCCACTTTACCCTCTGGAGTCTGTTTTACAGTGAATACCCATTTACAACCCACAATCTTTTTCCCTGCAGGAAGAGTGGTGAGGATCCAAGTATTGTTTTTGTCAAGTGCTTCCATCTCTTCAAACATTGCTGTTCTCCATCTTGGGTCCTTTATTGCTACTTGCCAGTCATGTGGTATAGGATCTATAGAATCTAAAGCTGTAACGAATGACTTATACTCGGAACCCAAGGATGCGTATGACACATAATTTGAGACATCATATGGAGATATCTTTGATGGTAATTTCCCAGTAGTACTGTGGGGTTGCTTCCTAAGAGCAATAGGAGCATCTAAATCCTCATGTGGAAGAGAATGAGGAAGCGTACCATCATCTAAATCATGTGTATCAGTAAGCTCTTGAGTTTCTGTACCACACTCCAGTGGGTTAGGTTCTTGCCTCTGCACTTGCTCCTTCTCAATTTTATGCCTCCGTGTAAACACTTGAACTTCTCGTTCCTCATTCGGTTTTGGCCATTGTAATGCTCCATTAGAGTCACTTTGTTGTTCCCTCTGTTCATGTTCTTGCCCTGCATTATCTTGCACATCTTCAATAGGTATAACCCCAACTATCATGTTCTCTGGTGCTACATCATTGTCTTCTCTGCTGCCATCTCCCCCTGTCTCGTTGTCCAGGCCTGTAGCATCATCAGGGAAGACATCGGTTAAATCTACTGGTTCCCCATAATATGGTTCATGTTCCCTGAATACTACATCCATGCTCACAAACATCCGTTTTTCTGATGGGCACCAACATTTATAACCCTTTTGTTTTCCAGAGTATCCCACAAATACACATTTCACTGCTCTAGGGTCAAGCTTGCCAACCGATGGTCTATGATCCCTCACAAAACATACACATCCAAATACCTTTGGTGGCACAACATATGTAGTTTCACCAGTTAGACACTCAATCGGTGTCTTGTTATTGAGCACCCGGGATGGCATTCTATTCATCAAATAAGCCGCTGTCATCACAGCTTCAGCCCACAAATATTTAGGAACATTCATAGCTAACATGATACACCGGGTGATTTCTAAGAGATGTCTGTTCTTCCTTTCAGCCAACCCATTCTGCTGGGAAGTTCCTGGGCAACTAGTTTGATGGATAATTCCAAAGCTTGACAGATACTCATCAAATTGGTTATTTACATATTCTATACCATTGTTAGTTCGAAATATTTTCACCCGTGCATCATATTGATTTTTGATTAAGTTGTGGAAATCCTTAAAGCATTCAAACACTTCACTTTTATTTCTCAGTACATAAACCCAAGTAGTCCTAGTGTAACAGTCAATAAATGTAACAAAAGATTTACCATGTTGTTTTCACTGGAGAATTGCCTGAGCTACAGTAACTCGCGAGAGGAATGGACAGGAGATTTCTCTGGAAGCATACTCTTTTCTTTCTCTGTACAGATATTTTACAGCAGCGCACTCTTACAAGTAACACCCTCTTGACACTCCAATATCTAAACTATCACTAGTAGAAAAAGGACCTTTCGTTCGAAGATTTAGTCCCGGCCGCGTTTGGAGCCGGTACTAATGTGAGCATTAGTCCCGGTTCCAATGGCTAGGGCGGCCGCACGGGCACAACCACCTTTAGTCCCGGTTCAAACAGGACCTTTAGTCCCGGTTGGAGATACCAACCGAGACTAAAGGTTGCGTCACATTTAGTCCCGGTTGGTGTCTCTAACCGGGACTAAAGATTAGACCTTTAGTCCCGGTTGGAGGCTCCAACCGGGACTAAAGGTCTAATCTTTAGTCCCGGTTGGAGACACCAACCCGGACTAAAGGGGTTCTGAAAATTTCTGTTTTAAATTGCTTATATCTTTTAGGATATTTGATGTTTTTGAGTGATTCTTTTTGCATTAGATTCAAAATTTTGTCTAGTTTCTGTTTGTGCCATTAGTTTTCAAATTTGAATGGTTTAAATATGAATTTGTTCAAATTTGCTTCAAACCCTAGATTGTGAATAACTTGAGTTTAAAAATAGTTTTTAATTTAATTCTTTTTGCTCCTATTCACATGTTAGATTATTGTCACAATAAGATTTATTTGGTTATTTTTAGAATAATTTAAATTATGATTTTAATTAAAACAGTACTGTTTTGCTTATATAGTTGTTTTAGTCATTTAATTGTTTTTTTCTATTATTTTTAGTTAGTTCTTTTTGTAGATTTTAACATGTTGTAGTATGGTGCATATTATATGCAAAAAAGTCTGGAGTTGAAATAAGTTTAAAAAAATTAAAATGCCTTTGTAACAGATGAGTTTTCGTCCGAAACCTTGATACTTCGAAGGAGATGGTCCAGTTTGTACACGAAGTGCATCCAGTTTTTGCTGTAACCCTCTCAACTTTTTAGCACATGCTATGTGGGTGAAATGATGATACCATGCCATGTTTCAACCTTTTCACCATTCATTTGTGGTGCTTTTCAATTTCAGGGTCATTTAGCTCAAAAAAATCATTAAATGCATGAAAAATAGCAAATGAAGTTAGAAAGGGTTGACTCTGGCTTGGTTAACCTTAGTTGTGACTCTGGCTGGGACAGTGCTAGCATATGTAGTCGACGGTAGGATTGGATGGACACCAACCCGGACTAAAGGGGTTCTGAAGTTATCATCAAATTTAAGTTTTTTCGAATTTTAAAATTTAAAAAAATAAATAAATGATGTCATATTTGGATTCCTCACATTTTTCTGATAATAATGGATATATTATTTGTTGAATTTCGATTTACAGATTTAAAGATATTAATTATGCCATATTAAATGAATAAATGGCAAAAAATGAATAAAATAATATTATTACTTATTTTATTTTCATTAAAATTCAATATTATTATTACTTATTTTGTTTATTTTAATAATTGTTTGGAATTCAAAAAATTAAATCATGTGATATCAAGACCTAAGGGTTAATAGGATTGATAGCTTACTATTGCCAGGAAAACAATAAGTGCAGACTTGGAAACTAGGGGCGATAGAACCTGAAAGTTAAGCGTGCTGGGGCTGGAGCAGTGAGAGGATGGGTAACCGGCCGGAAAGTTAGACGATTTGGAATGAGTGTTCCACGCTGGAGCAGTGATGAAGGGTGATTAGAGATTAAATTGTCAAATAATTCAAAGATTTAAAAATAAAAAAAAACTTAAAAACAAATCAAAATTAAAAAAATTAAAAAAAAATCGATTTTTTTTAATCCCGGTCCGTGTTGAACCGAGACTAAAGGCCCGTTTTCTACTAGTGTATACCCTCCATCAAAGGCACTAACAAGTAACAACAGCCTACCTCTTAGGTAACAAATTATCTAACCCCGAGGCCGGCCCATAGGCGTGCGTCTTCTTCAATCTTCTAACACTTGACGAACACCAGGTCCATTGGTTCTGCTAACCTTGATGCACACACTACCTTTCCCCCGCCGGTCCACGCGCTTCGTCCCGACTCTGAACGGACGATCTTATCACCCGCCGGTGTCCTTGGCCCCGGTTCGTTCGTTCTCGCCTGCGGTAGCAGATCTGTTCACGTTCTCTATCCAAACGCCTGGGTAGGTTGCGTAGTCGAATCCATGGATTCCTGTAAACGGACGCTGTCCCTGATTAGTTTATGCCAGCAATCTTTGATTTTGCTTTCTGGTATACTATTTTATTCTCGCTGTGTGTGTGTGAGGGGTGGGGTGTGGGGTGGGTGGGTGTGCTTCTTTCTGTAGTCACCAACTGTGGACGGACTATGTGGCTACATTGGAAATCACTTAGCTTTGTCCACATTGGTTACTCTGGTTAGTTTATTAGCAAGTACTGCTCAGCTAAACTATTAAAAGGGGCAAGTAGCCGGATCAGATCTACAATTGCCTCGTTGACCTCTCATGTTTGGGGATTTCTGCCTCTCATTCACTTGCAACACACCATCATTAGCTCCTAAGCACTATCTGCCTCTCCTGGAACCTTGCCTCATCGCTCCTACAACGCCGCATCTGTGTCTGTGTAAGCTCACCACTAATCTCATCTCTTTTCCTCTACAAATCTGGTTGCAGGCTCTGTTTATTATCTTCGGCCTTCTAACCAGTTACATTAGCTCGTGATTTGCCACCCCAGCAGGTTTTTCATCCTAAACTCAAGGTAGATACTGCAAGCCAGCACTATCAAACAACCTGCTTGATCAAATGTAGTTAAAGGTGAGCTGTATATCTACCCCTTCCTTTTCCTTGTAAGTAGATGTAACTGCGTGGGTAACAAACCTCAACCCAACCGTAGCCAAGTCGTATGATGTGTTTTGGATGGATTTAATCTGTAATTTTTAGTTAGCTCTATTTGCCTCTAGTTCGTCCCAATTCGCGAGCTGTGGCTGTGTTCATCAAGTTTTCGCGTGGTTTACATCTAACTGGTTTAAGGGGTCACGTCTGGAACCTAAGTTTTCCATCAACCTCAACAAGACACACAGAGACACACAGGAAAACGTTGGACATACCAAAACTAATGGTAATCTGAAGAGTCCTGTGTTGCAGTTTGACGCTAAGTCGGACAATGACCTTGTTACGGGTTTTTGCATGTGTAGACCGCAGAACTTTACTCTCATGTGTACATGAAAGTTGTACTACTTTTTATGCACATAACTTTGGAGTGCCTTAATCTCTGCATTTGGAGTTGTATAAAAGTACTTGTGAAATTAGGAAATGGTCTTGCCGTTAAGAAAAACAGAGTACTACAGTGCGCTGATGCTACAATTTCAGAAGTTTGACCAAATAAGATGGATTGGTTTTCAAGTGTAGAGTGAACATAATTAAAGCCATGTTAGTGTATGTAGCTTATATTGTTATGCTTCCCTGCTGTCGTTATTAATATGAAGTTGAGTGTTTGCGCGAATTGTTAACACGGTCTAATATATCCAGCACCAACCTTCAATCTTTGCTCAAGGAGGCCGTATCTGGAGGGTGGTTTTATTAGCCGCCTACACGAGTGTTTGTGCCAATTCCATTGCAGATCCTTCTACATTTTATTATCCGTGGATGCAAAGCCGTGTAGATTGAAACTCAATTCCTTTTACCCATTGTAGATCCCTGGGATGAAAGTCTTCAATCATTTCAGGAGTTAGTCCGGTTTTCTGGCAACACTTTTTCATTGCAAGTGACCTCAATGCCTTACTTTATTTGGAGAAGTTCTAGCTCTGTTTTGCACTTCACCGATTGATCTTTGATCACATGATGCAATCTAAGCAAATTATATAAGATTATGTCACTTACAAAATTGTTCTGGAGGATTTCTCATATACCATTGTTGAAAGTTCCTGTTCATTTAGTTTTGCTTAAAATGTTACATACTTGGTTCGATTAATTAGCATACATAACTAAAGGATATTGATCAGAAGTTTTTGCGTATCTTCTGAACAGTTTGACAAGAGGTTAGTACTTGATGTAAAGGCACAAAAATCACCATTTTAGCTGTAGCCTTTTACATGAAGGTTGCACTTTAAAACAACATGATGAGGTCCTTGTGAGTAAGTACTAGACAACATAAAAGATTACCATTTTGTTTCTTGATTTTATCGGGACCGGCAGTGCCAGTGTTTTTAACTCTGATGATACCGCCTTGCAAAAAAAAAAAACTCTTGGCATAGCCATCACTTTAGGCTTTTTTGGCCCAACGGTAACAATGTATTCCATAGTACTGTTAGCCAGTGAGAGATGGCATTATGGTAGCATTGGATCAAAGAAGAGGATAAGAATAAGAAAGGAGGCTGCAGAGGGAAGGGAGTAAAGACAGGGTCCTCATCTTCCATTCCTGGAATAGCAAAACCAAGAACCAAGCAAATGCCAATCTGTGACCAAACAACACCTCCAAGTCAGCCCAGAAGAGGAGAGAAGTTGAGTGCTGACCATGATGAGGAGGTTGCCATTCAGCTAGAGAGGTGGCTGATACGAAGGAAAGCCGGTAAGAATCAAAAGCTGGTGGAGAGGAAGCCAAATGAGAACAAATCATCAACAAAAAATAGGGAAATCTCCCATGCTTACTACACCCCACAAATCATGCCCTGCACAAGAATAAATAGGCTAAACCTTAAAATTAAGGAAAATGTGTCCTTAGCAACCAATTACGGTAAATGGTACTAGTAGCAGCTTGTCTAGGTAACAATGGGTTTAAACTAGTATGTTGTGGTTTAAACTAAGTACTCCCTCTGTTTCACTGTATATCCCTAGCTTTGGGAACTCTCTTTCAATATAACTATCCATTAAACGAATCAAGAGTATAGTCATTGCAATGTTTCCACTTTGTAACCTATTTAATTGCTTCGGGAATGATGGGACCCTGGCCTCGGGAAATTCCATTTCGCTTGGAGGGTCCTACCTATAGACAAATGTCATTAAGGTCCAAGTATGCGCGAGGACTTAACGCATCTTCAATGCGGATCACCAAATGGACATCACCAAATATCCATGAACACGTTCGAACCTGTCTGTTGTCAACAGTACAAGGGCGACAACCGTTGAAGAACTACAGGATGATGGGCTACAGGGAAACGATTATGCTATCGGTCGGACCAGGCCCAAGAGAAGCACAAGGGCTCCCGCTCGCATAGCCGGGCCGGAGTGGACCCAGTAACTGGGAGGCTCATAAATAAACTGTCTCTTTCGTTTAGAGGAGGCGGAGGAGGAAAAAATGACTTCGGCCGAGGCAAGTGGATAGGATAGCGTGTGGTGTGTGTGTATCTGTTCCTCCCCAATTCGAATTCGAATCCTCTCTGTAATTGAGACCCGATCCTCGTTGTAATCTGCGATGAGCACAACCTCATAGATCGAGTACTTACAACCTATAAGGGGCTTTCTGCATATTGTACCACACCTGTAAGCGTATATATACTAATCCTATGCCATGAGAAATACAATTTGCATATTTCGTGACAATGCAAAGTCTACATCCAGTTTCTTAAAATTGTTCAACCTATAAATTAGCATGTTTCACACTTATGTGGGAATTAGTACCAATTGATAATAACTACATGCTTTATCAGATTCAAACCCATATACATGCATTTCAGATATAAACAAATTTAGATGTATATTACACTAATTGCGAGCTGTAGCTCACCTTCAGAGAAAATTATTTTTGCAGATCTATCATGAAGGATGGAGTGCTGATCGCACAAAACAAAGTAACCAGACTGAACAGAGACCAATGGCAGAGGTCGCTGTTCTTCTTGCTGTTCAAAAGATAAGCTTTGCTATAGCAGGAGATGTACTGGATTTAGCAAAGCCTTTTATTGCAAACAAATCTGATTTAGTTGTGGCACTCCCAGCCAATATGAAACTGATAAAAGCAGAACTTGAGATTATCAACGCAATCCTAAAAAATATTGGCACGGTAGAGTGCAATGATGCAGTCTTGGAAGCTTGGATCATACAAGTTCGGCGGTTGGCATATGATATTGAAGACATTGTGGACCAGTTCATTTACATAGTTGGTGGACACAAAGGAAAAGGATTCTGTGAAATTCTTAAAAAGATTGCTAGTAAACATCGATCTTTGTTTTCACTTGATGAAATTGCTAGAAATGTTGGAAGAGTGAAAAATGAGCTTACAGAGCTATCAGAAAGAAGAGTCAGATGGTTGCTCCCAGTGGTTGGTGGGAATGAAATGCCAGTACCAGATTCTGCTAGTGAACAACAAGTGTTTATAACTGGACACACTGATTCAGTTGAGGAGGATGAGTACATAAGCAGCGATAGAAGCAGAGAAATGCTGACTGATCTATTACACTCAGAAGACTCTGGTCCGTGTATCATATCAGTGAGGGGTATGGGTGGTGTGGGCAAAAGTACTCTTGTTAATTATGTCTACAAGAAAGAGAGGCTTAAGTTTGATTGTCATGCTTGGATTTCTGTTTCCCAATCATACAAAATGGATGATATTTTGAGACAGATGTTGAAAGAACTCTATGGAAAGAAGAATAAAACACCATTTGACGCTGAAAAACTGAACAGCACAGAATTAAGGGAGCAATTGCGGAAATTTTTGGACCACAAGAGGTACTTAATCATATTGGATGATGTATGGACATATAAAGCTCTTTCGGAGATTATGAATACTTTTATCGATGAACAAAAGCAAAGCAGGGTTGTAGTTACTACACGAACCGATGAAGTAGCTTCCATCGCAGAAGGTGTCTGGAAGATTAACCTTGAGCCTCTAAATGAGCATGACGCATGGACTCTATTCTGTAGGAAGGCATTTCGGAGAACTAAAGATCACATTTGCCCTCCACAATTGGAAAAGTATGGTAAAAACATAGTGGAGAAATGCAATGGCTTGCCATTAGCTCTTGTGGCAGTAGGGAGCTTACTATCCTTAAGAACACAGACTGAAGCAGAGTGGAAGCGTGTTGACAGGGAACTAATTTGGGAGCTGCACAACAATCCCAACCTAAACCATGTGGAGAATATTTTGAATTTAAGCTACAGGCACCTACCATATTATTTAAAGAATTGTTTCTTGTATTGCGCTATGTTCCCAGAAGATCATCTCCTCCGAAGAAAAAAGTTGATCAGATTGTGGATTGCAGAAGGATTTGTTGAAAAAAGAGGAGAAAGCAGTTTAGAAGATGTTGCTGAACACTATCTGATAGAACTCGCCCAACGAAGCATGGTTCAAGTTGTACGGAGGGATACATTTGGTACAATTCTACGATTCCGTATGCATGACCTTGTGCGTGAACTTGCCATTTTGTTGTCCAAAAAAGAATGTTTCAATTCAGTTTATGATGAGACTTGTGGAGTGGTACAAGTGGGATCAGATTCTCGTCGCCTATCAGTGCTCCGATGCAGCAATGACATTGGATCAAGCATAGATCAATCAGTGCTCCGTACCTTCTTAGCATTTGATACAAACATGCCATTGCCTTCGTGGTTTTCTTTTATTCCATCCAAATCTAAATATATGGCAGTGTTGGACTTGTCAGGCTTGCCTATTGAGACCATTTCTGATTCAGTTGGAGAGTTATTTAACCTTAAGTATTTGTGCCTTGATGACACCAATGTGAAATCACTCCCAAAGTCGATTATCAAGCTTCAGAATTTACAAACCCTGTCTCTCAAACGCACTCAGTTATCAGATTTTCCAGATGGGTTCGCAAAACTGAAGAAATTACGACACTTGCTTATTTGGAAAGTCCAAGATGCATCATACAAAAGTTTTGGTTCAGTGGTAGGTGTGGAAGCATTTGTGGGCTTGTGCAATTTGAAAGAGCTACAAACTTTGGACCTAGTACAAGCAAGTAAAGACTTGGTTGGAAATCTGGGAAATTTAACTCAATTAAGGTCCCTTTGCATTTTTGATGTAAGGAATAGTTACTGTGCACAATTATGTTCCTCTTTATCAAAGATGCAGCTACTCTCAAAACTAAATTTGAGAGCAAGCAATGAAAATGAAGTGCTCCAGCTGGAAGTGTTGGCGTCAGCACCTCCTCTTCAAAAGCTTCGCCTAGAAGGGCGTTTGGCAGAAGGAACTCTAGAATCTCCATTGTTCTCTACTTGTGGAAGCACCCTTGGGGAATTAAATCTAAACTGGTCCCAGCTCACAGAAAGTCCGATTCCAGCCCTTTCTAAACTATCAGGTTTAACCGTCTTGTATCTTAAAAGGGCATACAATGGAAAACAGCTAAGCTTCCATATGGGGTGGTTTCCAAATCTGAAGAGGATGGTCATACGGGATTTGTTGCAGGTCAATCAAATTCATATAGAGAACGGAGCTCTGGTTAGCCTTGAGCATCTAGTACTTGATGGTCTTGAAGAGCTCAGAGATGTCCCTGATGGTGTTGAATTTCTCTCATCCATCCAAGTAGCACATTTTTCGGGTCTGCATCCTGACTTCCAAGGGAGTCTGGAAATAAGTCTTCAAATGGGGAAACTAAACAATATCCCCAAGATCATCAACAATATGCCCAAGAGCATCTACAAGTAGAAGGCAAGTGTACTCCGATCCTTTTTCTTAACAAAGTGTTACAAACGACGTAATATTTTTTTCAAGCGTAGCAGCAATTATCATCCCAGAGAAGGGCACCCGCTACTTCTGGATGTTATTTCTGTGCTCTCGTTCAAGTTTTCTTTTGCTGTACATGCAATATACATGGTTAGTGTAAAAAATCTTAATTTCTGTACATCCATCGACCCTTCTCCGTCTTAGTTTAAAGTTACTGATTGTTGCATCTTGTTTTGTTTATTTGGATGGTTAGGAATAACCTGGGCATGCTTTAGACATATAGATCTTACATGTAGGCCTAGTCGGGCAACTAAACAAGTAAATTTTGTAGGCAAATTATTGCCTATGGTTGTTTTTAGAGGATAACTTTCCTTCTATATACTGTAGGCTCAAAGGATTACATTGAAATGGAAATGTATCTCAAATGGTTATCTTGGTGGTGAAAGCTAAGCTTATCTTGTTGAGAATGAAGATATGATCCTTTTCGGATGCTGTTGCCACAGTTCCGGTTTCAGTTTCCAACTTGGTATTTTCAAAGAACTTGTGTGTAATAAAATGTATGGGGGTGAAATGTCACACTGCAGCCCCGTAACTCCTGTTTCTATTTCCAAGTGTGTAATAAATATGCATGAGAACGAAATGCCACACTGCGGCAGGCACATAATTCCGTTTTTATTTCCAGCTTTGTGCTTTCAAACACCTAGAGCATGTGTAACAATACATGGAGTGGTATGTTACAACTTCCAACTCTGGGTCTTGAACCATGATATATAATTGTTTTCATAATTGTTGTGTTTGTTGCTGCCACTGTTCTTGTTCTTAGTTTGTTCTTACTGTATGTATTTCGTAAGCATAAGAGCATGTACAGCAGTCCATCATTAGTTGTCTAGTTGTCTATACTCTATAACCCTTGCCACATAGGATTTTAGTTGATCTGGATGAGAGAGAGGAAAGAGAACGACGTCGTCTATAGTGCTCTAGTTAACTGTAGCACGAGAATGGGCAGCGTTAGAATTCAGAAACTTTAAGCCTCATCGAGTTCTAGACTTGTCATGTTGTTCCCACTTAAGTGGTTCATTTCCATCAACAATATCTGATACCAAAAATGTCGAGCATCCTCAACTCCTGGATCTTGGAATTGTAGAATATTGGAATTTCGTGAAGGTACCAAAGTTCCTGCATCTTTTGAAAGTTTGTCAATCTATTCTTGTCCCAAGCTACTGTCCATGCCAACAATTCATGGGAACATCAAAAAATTTAGAGGCATCGGTGTGCGAGTGTGACGCTCTGACAACATTGACGAAAAAGGGTTTCCCCCGCTTTATATTATAAAGCAAACATCACCGATTACAACTGAAGCCGATACAAACACACACCACACACCCAAGGCAAGATACAACGGCACCGACACACCACCCTACCGACTACCAAGCAAACTAAAGATGACGAGGAGGAAGACCGCTTGGAACCTGCAGAGACCTCCATCATGGGCATCCACAACAGAGAGGTGAGACGGACAACAACGAAGCCAAGACTCCAAAATGGTGCCTCCAAGAAGGGAACGACCAAGGATAGCCGCCACCGCTCGATCCCGAAGATCAGGTTTTCTCCCGGATCAAGACGAAGAGTGAGAACAACGCGACGGTGCCTTCAGGAAGGGCTACGACAGCAACAGCCACCGCCACCATCGGCCAGTAAAACTGGGCAGGAGGTGTACCCCGGTGCTCACACCCCGCCGCCACATCCTAGCATCGTCAACCACCTGCAACCGCGCCACTCGCATAACCATGATTGCCTGCCCGCACCTGAGACACACGCTCCGCCCACGAACGCCGCGCCTCCCACCACCAGGGCCGCCACCCTACCATCTGACAACTCCCCGACTAACCAAGGCACCGGCTTTGGCCTTACCAACCCCAACCACCGACTGAGCCGCCAGCGAACGCCCAGACCCAAAGAACGGCAGATCGGAGACCACGCAACACTAGGCCAAGGAGAGGGGGAGGGGAGGAGCGGAACGAATCCATGACCGGCACCCCTACCGGCGATGAAGGGCCACCACTAGCCCCCCATCTCTCCTGACCAGCCCCCCACCAAACACCTCTGTGCCTCCCCAGCATGGCCGCTGCCTCGGACCACCGCCGGCCACGAACCGCCGCCCATCCATCGAGTGGAGAGACGGAGCCGCCACCACCAGCAGCCAAGGAGCCTCGGAGGAGACTTCCCGTGCCGCCCGCCGCCGACCAGGTCACCGCGTGTGATGAGGTCGCCTACAATGGGTAGGGTCACAGACCTAACATCTAGGGCCCACCAAGGGTCCCACATTATCATTAAAGCCCCTGGGCTAGAGATGCATTCGGATGCATATGGAGATCCACTCGGATCATTCAAGTCATAAGGACGAACATTCCGTCACTCGGCCTAGCATCAGCACTCGGTCAGGAAGGAGCTCAGGCGACGTTGGAGGCGCAACGTCTGTGGGACTTGAAGAGATGCACGTTATGCTGTTAAATCTACGTTACCAGTAACACCCTTAGTTAATTAGCCATTCCTGTAGCGCTGCAATTACTAACATTAATTGCTCTAGTAATGGCGCTCGGCCGGCGGTGGCGCACTCTATATAAGCCACCTCCGGGCGCCAGAGCAAGGGTTCCGAACCCTCTATATTCAGACACTACCCATAAGCAAATGCTAAGCCTCCGGGCTCGAGACGTAGGGTCTTTACCACTCCCGAGTAGGGCCTGAACTCGTACAAACCGAGTGAACACCTGTGCCGTAGCTAGGCTCCGCCTCCTCCGTTCGTACCCCCCGGTACTATTGTCAGGCTCGTTCCCTCGACAGTTGGCGCCCACCGTGGGGCTGCGCGTCTAGCAAATTCCGGCGCAGGTGGAGATTCCATTTTTCCCGGTCATCATGATGACACTCGGCGGCGAGATCCTCTTCGGTTCCCTCAGCTTCATCGCCGATGATTTGGCGTGGCTACAGGATGCGCCGCTGGACACCGATGCGCTGCCCGCCCGCGGCGCGGCACATTTCAGCGAGACGGCGTATGGAGTCCTTCTCCGACAGCCGTCGGTGCCGTATCAGTCGGCACCTCCTTCTTCCGTTGCGGCCCGTTGCAAGCGCTCCGGACGCTCTCGGCTGCAGCGGTGGATCAAGCACGCCGTGGCACTTCAGGCCACGGTTGGACAAGTGGGCGTGCTCGATGCCGACGAGCCCGTCCACAGCCTTTTCCCTTCCTCGGGCGACAAATCTTTTGATGCGTCCGAGTGCGAGAGTAGTGGAAACGCTGCGGAGATCCTGATGGCCGACGCGAACAAGGGCACGCCTCCTGGGCACTCTGTGGGCAATGCTCATGGGCGAGACGGTGGTCGCAACAACACCAGCACCGACGCCTACATCCCCCGACCCCTCACTCGGGAGCAGCGGGAGGACATTAGGCGCAGGAACGATCAAGTTCTGCTCACCCCCATCACGGGGACTACCCCGGAGGAGATGGCCCTGGAGGCCACGCGCCAAGCCACATTGGCAGAACACCAGTGGCTCGAGCGACTCCAGCAGTCGCTCGACAAATGCGCGGCGAGAGAGCAACCCAGCTCCAGCCGCAGCCGCCGGCGATTGTTTTCGGGTGATCGCCCGTACACCATTCCAGTGATGCGAACGCCGCTGCTGAACTTAGCCGCGGCCACTCGGATCGCTAACTCACTTCAGCCGTCTGATTCGGCGGCCGGGGAAGGCATTCGGTAGATCCAGGCTCTGCTGAAAACCGCCCTGCAACAAAATTCTGAGGTATCGCAATCGCACCAACGCATACACAGCAAGTCCGTCTGGGCGGACACGGTGCAGTCGACTCATAGCCCGCTCGCGCCAAGGAAAAACCAGTGACCTCCTCCTCTTCCGAGAGCCTAGCACGGAGGACACTGGCGTGACGATCACGATGTCCGTCGGACGCCCCCTCCGAGGGGCGGTTCATATGGCCAACGGCCTTACGATGGCGGCCGGCCCCATGCGGAGGATCGCGAGCGGAGTCCCATTCGGCGCAGGGGCTACAGGGAAGACGGCCGTCGACCCCCGCAGCTCAACGCCAGGTCCATCATCACCCAGAATGTGGTGGATCGGAATAGGGAGCACAGGGACCGAATGAGTGGCTGGGGAACTTCCGGTCTCGGGTGCTTCAGCAGGTACATCCGACAAGCTGAGATACCCCCCAACTACAGGTTGGCAATGGGAATCGGGAAGTTCAACGGCAAATCAAAGCCGGAAACTTGGCTCGAGGATTACCGAGTGGCCGTCCAGATCGGCGGCGGTGATGACTTCGTCGCTATGAAACATCTTCCTCTCATGTTGGAGGGGTCCGCGCGGGCATGGCTGAACCAGCTACCTGCTAGCTACATATACTGCTGGGAAGATTTAGCCCGAGTGTTCGTCAAGACGTTCGAGGGCACGTACAAGCGCCCGGGTGGACTGACGGAGTTGCAGCACTGTGTCCAGAAGAGCAACGAGACTCTCCGAGAGTATATTCAGCGCTGGACCACATTGCATAACACCGTGGAAAATGTGACTGAACATCAAGCCGTGTGCGCTTTCAAGGCAGGCACTCGATACCGAGAGCTCATCTTGAAGTTCGGTCAGGCTGGGGATCTGTCCCTCAGTCGGGCCATGGAGATTGCCAACAAGTACGCCAATGGTGAAGAAGAAGACCGCCTCCGTAGCGGCAAAGGGTGAGCCAACGATGCTCCTCAGTCGAGAGGCAACGCTGGGAAAAAGCAAAAGCGAAAAGCCGACGCCTCCGGCAAGGCAGAGGTTGTGGCCGTTCCTGGGCAAGCCCAAGGCAAGCCCAAGCAGAAGAAAAAGAAGAAATAGTGGACCCCCAAGAAGAAGTCTGACTCCAAGGCTGACGTCCTTGACCTGCCCTGCTAGATTCATACCAAGACGGATGAAGAAGGCAATGTAGTGCTCCCGAAGCATACCACTCGGGAATGTCGCCTACTCCGGCAGGAGATGGGCGGAGAGCCCTCAGGTACTTCCGGGTACCCTCATGTCGATAAAGTCCTCATGATCTTCGCCGATGTCGAAAGCAAGAGCCGATTGAAGGTCGTCAATCGGGAGGTCAATATTGCAGCTCCGACTGTCACCAAATACCTCAACTGGACAAAGACCCCCGTTACATTCAACCAGTCGGATCATCCATCCCACATAGCCACCCCCGGGAGGCAGGCACTGGTCGTCGATCTAGTGGTCAACGGGGTCCGACTGCGCAAGATCCTGATGGACGGAGGCAGTGGGCTCAACATAATTTACGCCGAGATGCTTAAGGCGATGGACGTCCCGTTGTCCCGGTTGAGCAAGAGCAACATGCATTTACACGGGATCATCCTTGGGAAAAAGGCAGAGTCACTCGGCCAAATCGCATTGGACGTTGTGTTCGGGGGCGAGAAGAACTTTCGGAAGGAGCGACTGCCCTTCGAGGTGGTGGACTTCCACAGTGCCTATCGCGCTATCCTGGGTAGGCCCACCTATGCACGTTTCATGGCCCGACCATGTTACGTGTATCTTAAACTTAAGATGCCAGGGCCGAAGGGCGTGATCACTGTAACCGGTGACCGGAAGATCGCCGAGGAGTGCCTCCAGCAGGGCTCCAGAATCGCCAACGAGCAAGTGCTCGCAGTCGAGCTCGATGGTTACAAGAAGGCGGTGGACATGGCTGACCTGCTCAGGTCAAAGCGACCTACTTCTTAATCGGCCTTTTAATCGGCCGGCGAGACCAAACAGGTCCACGTTCATCCGAATGATCCGAGTGCCGCCGCGGCGAACATCTCCACACGACTCGGAGAAAAATAGGAATCTGAGCTCATCCAGTTCCTCCGTGAGAACTGGGACATCTTCACATGGGAGCCGTCTGACATGCCCGGTGTTCCCAGGGGACTGGCTTAGCACCGACTCCGAACCGATCCCAAGGCCAAGCCAGTCAAAGAGTACTTGCGCCGATCCTCTGTCGAGAAGCGCAAGGCGATTGGCGAAGAAATCGCTCGGCTCCTAGCTGCTGAGTTCATTCGCGAGGTATGCCACTCCGAGTGGCTCGCGAATGTCGTCCTGGTGCCGAAGAAGGACAAATCACTCCGCATGTGTATTGACTTCAAGTACCTCAATCGGGCCTGCCCGAAAGATCATTTCCCTCTACCCCGCATAGATGAAATAGTAGACTCTACTGCCGGATGTGAACGCCTGTCATTCCTGGATGCGTACTCCGGGTACCACCAGATCCGAATGTATGGGCCTGATGAAATAAAAACGGCCTTCATCACCCCATTCGGGTGCTTCTGCTATATCACTATGCCATTCGGTCTAAAAAATGCTGGTGCTACTTTCCAGCGCATGATCCAGAAGTGCTTGCAAAAGCAGATCAGTCGGAACGTGGAGGCATATATGGATGACATCGTGGTCAAGTCAAGGAAAGGTTCCGACCTCCTGACCGACCTCGCCAAAACCTTCGCGAACCTGCGATGCTTCAGGATAAAGCTGAATCTGGCCAAGTGTACATTCGGAGTGCCGGCCGGAAAGTTGCTCGGCTTCCTCGTTTCCGAACATGGGATCGATGCCAACCCAGACAAGATCGGTGTGATAGTCCGAATGAAGCAACCAGAGCGCCTACACGACGTACAAAGGCTAACGGGTTGCCTTGCGGCCCTAAGCCAATTCATCTCAAGGCTCGGTGAGAAGGCACTGCCTCTCTACCGACTGATGAAAAAGTCTAATAAGTTCGAGTGGACTCCCGAAGCGCAAGCCGCATTCAAAGAACTCAAGGCGTTGCTTTTCACCCAGCCGGTGTTAGCTGCTCCGGGCAGCCAGGAGCCCGTGCTCCTGTACATCGCGGCCACTAGCCAAGTGGTTAGCACCGTCCTTACTGTGGAACGCGTAGAACCAGGGAAGACATTTAAGGTTCAAAGTCCCATCTATTACATCTCAGAAGTCTTGACCCCCTCCAAGCAAGGTATCCGCACTATCAAAAGTTGGTATATGGAATTTACCTGACCGTAAAAAAGGTGGTTCATTACTTCCAAGATCACTCGGTCACGGTCATCAGCAACGCTCCCCTGTCAGAGATCTTGCATAACAGAGATGCCACAGGCCGAGTGGCAAAGTGGGCAATTGAGCTCCTTCCGTTGGAGATCAAGTTTGAAGCCAAGAAGGCAATCAAGTCCCAGGCACTGGTGGATTTCTTGGCCGAGTGGATAGAGCAAGAACAACCAGCCCCAAGCGTCCCCGAGCACTGGACTATGTTCTTCGATGGATCCAAGAGGCTCCATGGCTCGAGGGCTGGAGTGGTTCTCGTTTCCCCCAGGAGAGACCGACTGAACTATGTTCTCCAAATCCATTTTGATTCGTCAAACAATGAGGCCGAATACGAAGCCCTCCTGTATGGGCTCCGTATGGCCATCTCACTCGACATTCGTCGTTTGATGGTCTACGGTGATTCGGACCTTGTTGTCAACCAAGTGATGAAAGAGTAGGACATTCGGAGCCCAGCTATGACTGGTTACTGCAACGCGGTCAGAAAGCTGGAGAAGAATTTTGAAGGCTTTGAGCTGCATCACATTCCTCGGGCAAATAACCAGGCAGCAAATGACCTGGCCAAGATCGGATCCACTCGGCAGGCAGTTCCCAAGGACATATTCCTTGAACATCTGCGCGCCCCTACAATTAAAGTAGATCCTTTCACAGAGGAGCCCCCGCAAGCAGTCGGCCCATCAAACCCGACTGAGGTTGACGTCCCAGCTGTGGTCAATCTAGTCCACGAAGTGCTGGTAATCACTCCTGAGTGGACTCAACCTTATTTGGCATACTTGCTCCGGCAAGAACTCCCTGAAGACGAAGAAGAAGCTTGCCGAATCGTCCGTCGATCTAAGGTGTTTGAAGTGATGGGAGATCAGTTATACAAGAAAAGCACTACAGGAGTCACTCAGAAGTGCATCTCCCTAGAGGAAGGACTGCAAATCTTACATGAGATTCACTCGGGAACTTGTGGCCATCATGCGTCCTCTCGGACATTGGTCGCCAAGGCTTTCCGAGCGGGTTTTTATTGGCCCCGGGCCAATGAGGCAGCAAGAGACTTGGTCGAGCTGTGCGTCGGGTGCCAATTCTACAAGAACAAATCCCACAAGCCCGCGTCCGCACTGAAGACGATCCCGCTCACTTGGCCATTCGCCGTGTGGGGTCTCGACATGGTCGGTTCTCTGCGGACTATGACGAGTGGATTCACCCACCTGCTCGTGGCAGTTGACAAGTTCACCAAGTGGGTTGAGGCGAAGCCCATCAAAAGCCTAGACTCAGCAACCGCCGTCAGTTTCATTCGGCAGATCATCTTCAGATTCGGAGTCCCACATGATATCATCACCGACAATGGGTCCAATTTTGATTCGGACGAATTCCGTGAGTTCTGCTACTCCCAGGGCACTCGAGTTAACTATGCCTCCGTGGCTCACCCGCAGTCGAATGGACAGGCAACGCGAGCGAATGGGATGATCCTCCAAGGACTGAAGCCCCGATTGATGAGGGACGTAAAGTACGCTGCGGGGGCCTGGGTCGAAGAGCTGCCATGTGTCCTATGGGGCATGCGAACGACCCCAAACTGCTCCACCAAGCACACTCCTTTCTTCATGGTGTACGGGTCTGAAGCCATGCTGCCGAGTGACCTGCGTCACAATTCCCCCCGTGTGGAACAATATGATGAAGCTGAAGCTGAAGCAGCACAGTAGGATGGTCTAGATCTACTGGAGGAAGAGAGAGAGCTAGCCCTCATCAGATCGACGTTTTATCAGAAAGATTTGAGGCATTATCATGATAGACAGGTCAGGGGACGCGCCTTTCAGGAGGGGGATCTTGTCCTCCGACTGGACCAACAAAAGCCCCACAAGCTGGCGCCTCCGTGGCAAGGGCCTTACGCGATCTCCAAAGTCCTGCACAATGGAGCCTACCGGCTCTACAATATTGAGGATGGCATAGAAGAGCCCCGAACTTGGAATGTGGACCTGCTCCGCAAGTTCTACACATAGAACATGTCAACCTTTTCATTTCCGCAATGAATCCGAGTGATCTCGATGAATAAAAAGTTTCGTTTCCTTATATTTTGTTGAAATTTAACCCCTTTTCACTCCGGTGAACTACTCCCTCTTATTGCCCCCAGTGGGTGAAAAATACTTGGCTGCGGACCTGATTTCGCCCAAGTATGAACTACCCCGAGTGGGGGCATCGCCCACACTCGGGGGCTTAGCTGCGAACCTGATTTCACCTATGTTAAAACCGCTTCGAGTGAGGACATCTTCCGCACTCCAACGCCAAGATGGACATGACCATCATTGTTCGCAAGAACTAACTTCGTTCTTAGCTGCGAACCTGATTTCGCCTAAGTTAAACACTACTGCGAGTGTGGGCATCACCCACACTCGGGGACTTAGCTGCAAACCTGATTTCGCCTAACCGCTTCGAGTGGGGACACCTTCTGCACTCGGATGCCAAGATGGATAGGACCATCATTGTTCGCAAGAACTACCTTCTTACTTAGCTGCGAACCTGATTTCGCCTAAGTTAAAACAACTCCGAGTATGGGCATCACCCACACTCGGGGGCTTAGCTGCGAACCTGATTTCGCCTAAGTTAAAACTTCTCCGAGTGAGGCCTCGCCCACACTCGGGCACTTAGCTACGAACCTGATTTCGCCTAAGATTAAAACTACTCCGAGTGAGGCATCGCCCACACTCGGGGGCTTAGCTGCGAACCTGATTTCGCCTAAGATTAAAACTACTCCGAGTGAGGCATCGCCCACACTCGGGGGCTTAGCTGCGAACCTGATTTTGCCTAAGTTAAAAACTAGTCCGACTGAGGACATCATCCACACTTGGGGGCTTAGCTGCGACCCCGTATCGCCTAAGTTAAAACTACTCTGAGTGAGGTCATCGCCCACGCTCGGGGGCTTAGCTGCGACCCCGTATTGCCAAAGTTAAAACTACTCCGAGTGAGGACATCGCCCACACTCGGGGACTTAGCTGCGAACCCGATTTCGCCAAAGTTAAAACCGCTTCGAGTGGGGACATCCTCCACACTTGGACGCCAAGATGGACAGGACCATCATTGTTCGCAAGAACTACCTTCTTACTTAGCTGCGAACCTGATTTCGCCCAAGTTAAAACTACTCCGAGTGTGGGCATCGCCCACACTCGGGGACTTAGCTGCGATCCCGTAATCGCCTAAAACTATTCCGAGTGCGGGCATCGCCCACACTCGGGGGCTTAGCCCTGATCCTGTAATCGCCTAAGCATAAACACTCAAAGATCCGAAGATCGAATGAAGATAAGGCAAATAGAAACTGCATTTTGTTCAAAGCAAAAGTACGGATAAAAGTACGGACGGCAGGAGCCTTAGGCTCATTCAGAGTCTGACGGTTACAGCTACCACTCGGCATTCCGAGGCAAATCTTAAAAGAGTTTTTAACCCGACAATCACTCGGGACGAGGTGGGACTACCGCTTCAACGAAGGTGTGCAGGTCGATGCTATCTGCGATCCGAGTGGCGGCTTCCATGAACATCTCCATGAAGTCCTCGAGCTTGGCGTTCTTCTTGTTGGCGACCTTGAGGGACTTCAACTTCTTCTCGTCCACTCCCTTACAGTGGATACGGACGAGTGAGAGGGCGATGTCCGCTCCCGCTCGGGTTGCTGATTTCTTCCAAGCCTTCACTCGGCTCGGCACGTCTCTCACTCGGGTGAGAATGGACTCCAAGCCCTTTGCGGGCTCCTCGTCAGGGAAAACATCCCAGTCGATATCCGCGACGGCAATGCTGAGTCTTTTGATATAAATGAGCACTTGCTCGACGCATTCCTCCAAGTGAAGAAGGGCCACAGCTGAGCTGTCCCTGAGGAGCTCCCGAGATGGGTTCAGTTCCTTCTCGATCTTCTCGGCCTCTTCAGCAACATCGTCACAGAATTCTGGGCTCGGTCAAGTGGAGAAAGGAATCAGAGGCAAATAGAATTCATTCGACTTAGCGAAGCTATGCAAGAGTCACTCGGGAATGCCTTACCTTTGAGGTTTTCACTCGTGGCGTCGCCGAACTCCTCGATGAACTTCTCCAGCTCGAGTTTCTTGGAAGTGACGCGCTCGAGCTTGGTCTCTGATTCAGCGTACGATGCCGTCAACTCGGCTATCTCCTCCTTGGCCTTCTTTGCAACAACTTCCAGGGTCTTCTTCTCATCCTCCAGTCTCTCGACAGATTTCATCTTCTCCTCGGCCTCCTTGGCCTTTCGGCTTGCTTCCTTCTGGGCGGCCGCCAGCTCCGTGTCTTTATTCTCGAGGGCTGTCTTCACAGTTTCTAAAGAAATAGAATTCTTCATCTTCTCGACAAGTTTACGATTTTCGCCACGAAGATCTGGTGAGGCAGAATCAGTCGGACAGGGAGGAAAAATCAAATGCTCCAGCAGTCGGACGGAATGCGCTTACCTTCGAGTGAGCTTTTCTCCTTCTCCAAGCGCTCGCTCTTAGCCTTCTCAGCCTCAAGGCTGAGGCACAGGTCCTGTACCTTCTTTTCCATGGCATGGTAGTGGCTTCCGAGCTCACAAACAGCCTGCCAGCAGGAATCAAGGGAAAAAACATTAATCAGATTTCAACAAGACTCTAAGACTACACCCAGTGGGTGCGCTCAGCGCGCCCCCACTGGAGTATCAGTACAAGGTACTACAAGAACAACAAACTCTACATCGGGATCATTCAGACTCTTAGACTCCCGCCGACTGCTTCAGTCAACGGCAGTCTCAGGGACTACACCCAGTGGGTGCGCTCAGCGTGCCCCCACTGGAACCCGGGAACACCCAGTGGGTGTGCCCAGATGCAAACCCACTCAGGACCAAAACCAAAAACAAACAACACACAGATCAAAATTCCCGACTGTGGACGGTACTTACGAGAGTACTTACTCAGACATTCTTCCTCAGTGCTTCACTAGCGTCGTAAGCCGTCTTCAGTCGGTCGCTCATCACCTCTAGCTGGATCAGCGCCTCTTTGCTCGCTCCCACCTGGTCCTCTGGGACGTGGTGCAGCACGAAGATATTGACCATGGGAGGAGCTGGCGTAGGGGCTGACGTACCAGTTCCGAGTGCGGCTCCGGCCCCTGAGCTGGTTCCCCGTGCCAGCGCCAAGGCTTCGGTGGGCGAAGGCTCCTCCATCACGACGTCTGCATCGGTGGAGGGGTTCGGCAGGTCGACCTTATCATCCGCATCGATGTCAATCACCTCGCGCGGTGCTGCAGGTGTTCAGAAAACATTCGAAAGTAAGCAGAAAGGAAAAAGAAAATCACGACGCCCAAGTGAATTCGAAAGTTACCTTTTGAAGACGCAGCGTCAGCGTCAGCCCAATCCTTCTCCAAGGCTTCAGGTTCAGGCGAGGCAGTCAGAGTGTCAGCACTGCAAAGAAACCACTCAAAATATTACAACACTTGGCTAAGTCATGACGAAGTTTGTTTAAGCGGAAACACTTACGCTGAGGCCACAGGGATGTTCATCTTGATCTTTGGGACGAAGACTGCCTTCCGAGGCTTGACTGCGGTGACCTTGGGCTGTTTAGCTGCCTTCTCGGGCGAAGAGACAAGCTGTCCACACCCTCGCTTCGAACTGCGAGTCGGCAGGGCAGGCACAGATGGCTTGGCGACACTCGGCCCCTTGGTGTTGCCACCACGGACCCCTGGGTCTTGGCATGCCTTGGAGCGGGTCTCGGGCGCGCGTTCATCTGAACGAGAAGACTCCACCTCGTCGTCGTCGTCTGAATCGTCTTCCTCCTCGTCGCTCTCGTCATCATCCTCGTATTCTTCTTCTGCTTCTCCTGAGTCCTCCGGGTGATCGGTGTCACTCGCCACGTCAACCGGCGCACGGTTAATGACAGGCACCAGACTGATCATTTCCGTGAAAGCCTGCCGAATGAAGAATAAGCGAAGCAAGTCAATTGTGACAAGTGTCAAAGTCACTCAGATAGCTAGGCCTCGAAAGTTACCTCATTCGGCGGATTCTCGGCTGAGAATGGAAGCACCAGCCTGGTCCCCTTGGGGTTGTCATGAGCTGGGGTGATCGCCTTGATCTTGGCCTCCACTGCCTCCGCCTTGAGCTCCTCCGGGTGCGTGCGAGTGTCGTCACTCGGCCCCGTGTACTTCCACATGGGATGGGCCCTGGCCTGCAGCGGTTGAATCCTCCTCTGGAAGAATACCTCCAGTAGGTCCAGGCCATTGATGCCCTTCCGCACCAGAGCCACTAGCGCTATCACAAGGATGTCCACCTCCACCTTCTCCTCCTTGGTCACAGTCAGCGAAGGGACCGGCCGAATGCGCTCCGATGAGTATGGCGGAAGACCCGACTGACCTTCACCAATTGGGACATCCTGGCAATAGAACCAGGAGTCCTGCCAGCCCTTCACCGAGTCCGGAAACGTCATATGGGGGAAACTACCCTTTCCCCTCAGCTGGATTCCTAAACCTCCACATAGCTGTGCTACACTCGTCTTCTCCCCCGTCCGAGTGGCCTTCTTCACCGTCATCATTCGGCACGTAAAGAGATTTTTAAATAATCCCCAATGGGGATGACAGCCAAGGAAATTCTTGCAGAGGGAGACGAATGCAGCCAAATATGAAACAACATTGGGAGGGAGGTGATGGAGTTGAGCACCAAAGAAATCCAAAAACGCGCGGAAGAATGGATGGGGCGGAAGCGAAAAACCTCGTTCGAGGTGGGTCACCAGGAGCACGCGCTCATCCCCCGCGGCGAGGGCTCGTCCTCGTCCGCCTCCGGTAGCCGCCATCTCCCGGTGGCCAGGAGCCCCTGGCTCTCCAGCTCACGTAGCCGGGCCGCGGTGACCCACGGCGACAGCCAGTCGCCCTGGGTCCATCCCGCCGGCACGCCAGCGCTCGAGGAGGAGCCGCGCGAGCCCTTTTTCGCCTGCTCGGCCTTCGCGGTCGCTCCTTTCGTCATCTCCGGCGATTTGGAGCCGAGGCTATGGCGGAAGAGTGGCGGAGGTTAGCGCGAGCACGCGTCGGAGGAGTCGAGGGCGGAGGCAGAAAGGGGATATGTTTCCCCCTCAACAGTGCAACCACCTTTTATACCAAAAATCGGACAAATCTCCGGCCGTCAATCTGCGAACGGAGCGAGATCCACGGATCTACTGTTCAGAGCTCCGGGGACAAGTGGCGAAAATCTCGGCGCGGAAATCGAGGCGTCGTGCCCACTACCCCCAATTTCCGTGACGTGACCGTTCCACGCTCTCCTGCGCGCGACCCTCGCGATTTTGAACGCGCGGAAATTTCGCCACGCCGTTGTCCTAGCGAGCTCCGGGTTCAGAGGACCCCCTCGTGTGACTCCGGCCTGCCGAGTGATCAGTGCGAGGCTGGTTAACACTCGGATAAGTCAACCAAACACTCGGATCGTTTCTTCCGAGGAACTTTCGATTCCATCTGACTGTTAAATGGCCGAGCTGGTCTGGACAGTCGGAAATTGTTAGTCCTGAATCCATCATGGTTTGAGGCCGACTGAGGAACGTCTCAGACCGTTCCTTTTCGGTTCCTCCGAGGCACCGACGGCGTTTCCGAGCATCGTTCACTCGACCACTTAAACCTCAACGGATTCGGGGGCTACTGATGAGGTCGCCTACTATGGGTAGGGTCACAGACCTGACATCTAGGGCCCACCAGGGGTCCCACATTATCATTAAAGCCCCTGGGCTAGAGATGCATTCGGATGCATATGGAGATCCACTCGGATCATTCAAGTCATTCGGACGAACATTCCGTCACTCGGCCTAGCATCAACACTTGGTCAGGAAGGAGCTCAGGCGACGTGGGAGGCGCAACGTCCGTAGGACTTGAATAGATGCACGTTATGCTGTTAAATCTACGTTACCAGTAACGCCCTAAGTTAATCAGCCGTTCCTGTAGCGCTGCAATTACTAACATTAATTGCCCTAGTAATGGCGCTCGGCCGGCGGTGGCTCACTCTATATAAGCCACCCCCGGGCGCCAGAGCAAGGGTTCCGAACCCTCTGTATTCAGACACTCCCCATAAGCAAACGCTAAGCCTCCGGGCTCGAGACGTAGGGTCTTTACCACTCCCGACTGGGCCCTGAACTCGTACAAACCGAGTGAACACCTGTGCCATAGCTAGGCTCCACCCCCTCCGTTCGTACCCCCCGGTACTATTGTCAGGCTCGTTCCCTCGACAGCACGCACACACCGCCGCCGACCAGCCCTCGCGCCAGATCTGGCCACCTCACCTCCATCGAAGCAGAGCACCCGTAGCCGCCGTGCCACCTCCAAGTCGCCGCCGCCGCACCCGCCGCAGCCGAGCGTGCCTGGAGCCACGCCGCCGAGCCCTGCCATAGCTCGGCGCCGCCGAGCCCTGCCATAGCTCGGCGCCTCCGGTGGCCGGCCGTCCTGCACCAGCCGGGGGATCCACGCATTGGGGAAGAAGAGGCCCCGCCACTGCCTACGCCGGCCGGGCTTCGCCAGGCGGCGCCTCCAGGCTGCGGCGAGGGAGAGGGGGGGGGGGGGGTCAGAGGGGACGGGAAGGAGGCGGCGGCTAGGGTTCCCCGCATCTGCTCCCTCGGAGAACTACATATCAGGAACTGCCCTGGCTTGGAAGTTGCTTTCACAAGTGGAGGTGCTTACTGGGATTTGGTTGAAGCAATTCCAAATAGATCTGTTGGCGTTCAAGATCAGTTCATCGATCCATGCGCTAAATGCGGTTTGCCTTTGATTGGGATGCCTGTGTGTCCATGTTTGTCTATTATTTATGCGTTCCAGGATTGATGTCTTTGTTGAGTCCCTTAATTGCACGTATGTCGAGTATAGCCTACTTAGATTTGATGTCAAAACTCGAAAGCACTTTATCTACGGCATGCAAACCTTGCCTCCGCCGTTCGTCCTCAACTGCTATTAATCATAGCAGAATCTTTTCATAGCAGATGATGTTCGTAGCTTTATCTCTACGGACACCTGTCAATATATATCATTCAGTCTTGATGTAAGCATGGTTACCAGGTGAAAAGATTCTGTGACTGAGATTTTCTTTAGCTCAGCAAATAGCTGAATGTGTTGGAGTTTCCAGCCAAGTTTGTCGTACGTTTTCGTAGAACAAAAGATGAGATTTTGTAAATACAACATGTACCTAATCCGGTGTTCTGCTCTGCTGCTCACCGAAATATGGCATGTATTGCAGAGTTATGCAATATGAAATCGTATTTTAAGCAGTTTTTATTTGATGAAGCTGTGGTAATATTACTCTGAAAAACAACCTATATTATATTAGTATAAAGTGTGTACCTCTTATTGATTCATTCGAATGATATCCCTGAGACCATCTATCTTATCCGTGACCATACGCCCAGCTGGAAGATGGTGTCAAGTATAGTATAGCAGTTGTATTTGTATAGCACAGGGTACATTGTATATCATATACCGTAACCGCCAGAGTATATTTTGTAAAAAAAAGGAAATAAGGATGTTCTGATGAACTCCTGACAAGTTACTTGGTTTGATGGCTCAGCACCGCGAAGAGGGGGTGGTGGCTCAGCCATCACCGGCGACGCCACCCACGACGTCACCGGCAGCGGTGCCGCCGGCGAGGTCTCCGCTGCTTCTCAGCGGACTTGCCTCAAGGGTTGCATCGCGGGCACCGCTTGGAGCTCTCGGTGGCCCGTCTTCTTTGGATCCAGATCAGAAAGGGGGTTTTTCTCGCCCGGCGCGATGGAAGATCCGTTTCTCCGACGGACGGACTGGAGAGGACTGGTTCGAGGGATTTCTACATTCCTACTCTCCATCCCGCTGGACGACGGTGATGGATCAAGATGACGACATCCTCGCCGGGCGATATTTCGAGGATGATGAGATCATAGACGAAGGTATGCGTTTTATGATTGATGTTTACGAGGTTCTGGTTGTTCGTTTGGTACAGGTTATGCCACACGAGGAGGAGCAAATCGACGTTGTCGACCTGTCGTCTGCGCCGGACGAGGCGAGGTCGGAACAGAGGGACCATCGGGCCGATCATGGGGGTGAGGTTCGCCGATCGACCTCATTTGCGCATCGTGGCGGAAATCGGTTCTGGGCCCTTGCCACTTCTGATTATGATGAATCCGAGGATGATGAGGTTCCGGACGGTGGCGGATCTGGATCGGCGGCGTACTCCCCTTCACCTTCGGATTTCGTTTGCGAGTCGATCCGAGTAGGATACTCCGAAGAGGAGGTGGGCGGCTTCATCGATGGGATCGTGCCGCAGACTGACAGCGCTTGGGTGGGGCTCGGAAAGGCGGATGGGGTGGAGGTTCTCCGGCGAGTCGTGCATCACCGGACGGCACCGACTGCGATTTGTCCTTGGAAGGGGCCTTTACCCAAGGTAAGTCTTCCATCTCTTACGTTAGGTGATTTCATTGGTTCGTGGAAGGTAGTCAATAGAGGCCGCAAGAAAAATCGACCGGTGGCAGGGAGATTGCCGGCGCCGGCGGTGGATCACGGAGGAATCCGAGCGGCACAGCAAGCTCGTTTGAATTCGCTGCTGGGCCATGATGGGCCTAATGCAGTGGGCAGGGGATTGGACGCAACTGAACCTGGGTATTCGGCCCAGGGTGCGGTCCAAACATCTGAGACGGCTGTTGAGCCCACATCGGAGTTGCATGATGGGGCCTCGACACGTTCGTCAGATAATGCTGATTCGCTCGCTAGGGTTAGAGTCAGAGCTAAACCTGGTTTCCCTAAGCTTGGGCGTGGCCGCGCTGTGGTAGTTCGGACGAAGATCGCCGCGAGGGCTGCCCCGACGTCCCTTACCAGCGAGGGAATGGCCGGACGCGGAAACGGGCCGCCGCCGCCGCACAAAGCTGCTCCGCCGCCGCCTCAAGGGGGTCTGCCTGCTAGGGCCCCGGCTAGAGATGGGCGGGTGGCGGGGTCGAACACTCAGGGCGACGGACGTGGGCGCTTTGCGGGCGCGGGAACGCATCAGGTGCCGGTCGACAGAAGACCTTCGTCCCATGGGCAGTGGGGAGACGATGGCTATGACGCGTATGGCGAGGGCTAGCATCGCGGTTCTTCATCGACAGGAGGAGGCCGCGGATACAATTGGCAAAACGACGGTGGTGGTGCATGAGAGTTCTACGGTCCTCCGGGTGGTTTCGTGGAAGGGCCTGCTGGTCCAAACTTTCGGCCTCGCTGGTATCACCGCCACAACCGTGGAGGACGGGGGGGGGGGGGGGGGGGTGGCAGACGGCCGCCTCCTCCTAGACATGAGCCACTGCCAGCTCAAATCACGGAGGCCCAGCAGACAGCGACGCCGGAGGGCGTTGATGCGGCCCCTCAGCCGGTACTCTCGGGGGCTGCGATGGACGCGGTCACCGCTCTGGCCTCTGTGAAGGTTGCCGCGGGGAAGCAGACGTTAGCTAAGCTGCGGGACTCCATGTCTGATAAAGGGTCTGAAAAATCCGATGGTGAAAGATTGTCCAAGTGGGCGCGTAAAAAGGAGAAACTGACGTGCTTTCGATGTGGTGATCCGGGGCACTTCGTTGCAGAGTGCACGATGGAGCTTTGTGATGTTTGTCTCAATCCCAAACATATATCTGGAGAGTGCCCACTATTGCTTGGACCAAAGCCGGTGGTCACGATCTATGGAGTTTGTTGTCAAGAATTGATGTTCTTTGAGTCACCTGAGGTGGAGCAGACCACGCATATCTTAGACGCATCCTTTCCGAGCATCATAAAGATAACAAATGGTACGATGACTGAGACACAAATTGTGCAGATGCTACGTGAACTGGCTCCGGGAAAGTTCGATTGGAATTTGGTAAGAATCGAGGGGCAAACTTTTAAGATGGAGTTTCCTACAAGAGAAGATCAAGCCCGTATACTTAAGTTTGGCATGTGCAGAGTGCCTAAAACGAGCATCATCATGGAATTCGACGAGTGGAAACAAAAGGAGCCGCAGGTTACACCTCTGACTCAGGTTTGGGTCCGGTTCTCTGGGGCACCTCCTAAACCACTTAATAACTTTTATGTGACATGGAGTCTGGGATCTCTCATTGGCAAGACGGAGAAGGTTGATATGCCTTTCACTCGCGCTAACGGTGTAGCGCGTCTTCTTGTCAGTGTAGTTAACCTCGAGTTTGTGCCAGACGTGGTAGGGTGGACTCATGCGGGGATCACTTATGAGCTAGAGGTGGAATTTGAGGACACACCAGTGCTTCAGGATGAGGATGGTCCTAAGGACATGGACACAACGGATGGTGATTGTAATGCTGGGGAGAAGGACAAAGGTCCATAGGATGGGCCAAAGGAGACACCTAAAGGGCCTGCGGTACAGTCTGAGAAGGCAGATGCAATGACTAAGGGTGGTAGCACTATGGAACCATCGAACTCGTTGAGGTTTGGGTCTTTCGGAGCATTTTCTGCTCCTAGCCGCTTATGGAGCCGCAAGGTAGAGTTAGAGAATACGCACGAGACTTTTCTTCCACCGCTGTCGGACATTATGGCGGGATCGATCACCACACCGATGGTAGGCCGGAGCCTGGAGGTTCCCTCGCCGCCTGCTTCTCCCCACCACATCAGTGCCAGAGCCGTGGATAGTCACAGGCAGGAGGCCTGTGTTACGACCACGATGTCGAGCTCACGGAGCTTGGCGGTGTCCACGCCTCTAGGAGGAGACGCATCGGATGGGCGGCTGGCCGTGTCTGCCGTTGGGACTGCGATGACCGGGGGCCATACTGTGATGGGGCCAGTTGTGATGGGTGTGTCTACAGGAGGACCTATGTCGGCCGGGGGTCTGGCTGCGTTGGTGACGGGCTAGATGGGCGCGCATTCAGGTACGGCCTTGTCGGCGTCCAAGGCAGCTTCGTCCGGCATTCCCGCGTCAGCTGGCGGCTCGGCTGCGCCGGTAGCAGTCTCGACGGGCACGCCTACAGGTCCGGCCGTCTCGGATGGGCGCCTGCCTGCATCTGGACGAGCCTCGTTAGTTGGGTGCATGGATGCGCCGGTGGCGGTAGTGAAATCTGCACCTGCCGAAGGCACCAGTTCGGTGGGAGGACTGGATGAGCCGGTGACTGTGGCGACGGTCACACCTGCACGGTTGGCTGAGCCAACAGGGTCATCTCCGGCTAGATCGAGGGACAGCTCGCGGTGGGACGGGCCACCACAGGAGAGGCCTATGGTTGATGATACCCCGAGCGGGCCTTCGCGGGACGAGATCGTCGCCTTCGGAGGGATCCTGGATCCCAGGTCTAAAGGTCGATGGATGAGCAGCCGTCTCCAGGATCGGCCTGACGGTGATGACCTGCAGCTAGGGCGCGCCATGCGAGCGGCCAAGCTTCATGACATTGAGGTCACTACAGGTATGTCAGTCAGTACTTCCAATTCCATTCTGCATTTTTCTGAGGTCGATATTATGAATAATGCAAATCAGTTGGGAGTTTCGCTAGGTAGTAATGGAAAAGAAATTGCTAAATCTGTTAATCACCTACTTGATCTTGAGGCGGAGCGAGCCATGGACGTGATTAGGCACTTAGCGGATGTTAAACCTTTGAATGACTCAGAAATTGATACATTAGGTGTTCTTAATAGTTTTTGTGAGGACCTTGCGCCTTCTCCCGCCCGGTCTGAAGAGGACGAGAGTTTTGAAACTCAGGAGGTTTCAACTCCCGTTGGTCCAGAGGCATGCACCCTCACTGAGCTCGGTTGTATGGACCGAGTTGATGAGCAAAACAAGCCTAAGCGCAATTGGAAACGGAAGATTTATCCGGCTTCGGCTGTATGCAGAAGTGCTAGGATCCGGACCGCTAAAAAATTTCATGATGAAAAATGAAAGGGATATTTTGGAATAGCAGAGGTCTGACAGACTTGGCTAAACGTAGATTTCTGGCGGATGCATCTATACAACACAAGTTAGATTTCATAGCCCTCTCTGAAACTGGTAGAGATAATTTTACATCTCAGTTTCTTGGCACCTTATCGGGAGGAGTTGATTTTGATTGGCATTGCTTACCCCCAAGAGAAAGATCCGGTGGGATTTTACTTGGGGTCAAGTGTGAAACTTTGGAGGTTCGGAACGTTATTATGGGAGAATTTGCGGTTAAATTTCGGGTTAGGTCGAAGGTTGATGGGTTCCAATGGGCACTCGTGGCAGTGTATGGAGCTGCACAGCCTGAGCTAAAGCCAGATTTTTTGGCTGACCTAGTTCGTATTTGCGGAGATGAACGGCTCCCAATTCTGGTTGGGGGTGATTTTAACATTATAAGAAGGCGGGATGAAAAGAACAACGATAACTTTGATGGCAGATGGTCGTTCATGTTTAACACTATTATTGAAAGCCTGGATCTCAGGGAGATCGAGCTTTTTGGCAGAAAATTTACTTGGGCCAACACTCTGCCAACTCCAACTTATGAGAAGTTAGATCGTGTTCTCACCAGTGTGGATTGGGAGGAGAAGTTTCCCCTGGTGACGGTCCAGGCGTTGTCGAGAGCGATCTCGGATCATACACCACTTCTTGTTGACTCTGGGGAGGCGACTCATGTGGGGAATAAAAACATCTTTTCCTTTGAATTAGCATGGTTTGAGAGAGAAGGTTTCTTGGATCTGGTTGAACTGGAGTGGGCAAAGGATTCAGGAGGGAGGTCGAACGTAGAAAAATGGCAGAATAAGATTCGACACTTACGACAGTTCCTTCGAGGTTGGGCCAAACATTTGAGTGGAGTCTATAAGGTCGAAAAGGAAAGACTCCTTAACCTTATAGATGCTTTAGATTTAAAGGCCGAGTCCTCCATTTTAGATACCAGAGACTTGGAGACTAAAGTGGAGGCAGAGCTCAGACTCAAAGAATTGCTGCGAGAGGAAGAATTAAAGTGGGCGTTTAGAGCTAAAGTGCGAAAAGTCGTCCAAGGGGACGATAACACGCAATTCTTCCATATGATTGCAAATGGCAAGCATCGCAAGAAGAAATTTTTTCAGCTCGAGCAAGATGAGGGGACGATAGTGGGTCAGGAGAACCTAAAATTATACATTACCAATTATTACAAGCAGTTGTTTGGGGCCCCTGACGATAGTTTTGTATCCTTAGATGAATCCAGAGTTGAGGATATCCCTCAACTTGCGACGGATGAGAATGAGATCTTATCCGCCCCATTTTTGGAGAAAGAGGTGTTTGATGCAATTTCACAAATGAAGAATAATAAAGCGCCTGGGCCGGATGGCTTTCCAGCAGAGTTTTATAAAAAGTGCTGGCATATTATTAAGATTGATTTGCTACCAATGTTCCATGATCTGTTTTCTGGGCATTTGCAGCTATTTCACTTGAACTTTGGAACGACTACTTTGCTCCCTAAGAAGACAGAGGCGGTGCGGATTGAGCAGTTCCGACCGATATGTCTTCTTAACGTCAGTTTCAAAATCTTCACCAAGGTGGGGACTAACAGGCTGACGCAGATTGCACATAGTGTGGTGCAACCATCTCAAACAGCCTTTATGCCGGACAGAAACATCCTAGAAGGGGTTGTGGTCCGTCATGAGACACTCCATGAGATTCACACGAAAAAACTAGATGGGGTGGTTTTTAAGGTGGATTTTGAGAAAGCGTACGACAAGGTTAAGTGGCCATTTCTTCAGCAAGCCTTGCGAATGAAAGGATTCGATCATTCCTAGAGAAACCAGGTTGAATCTTTCACGCAAAAAGGCAGTGTCGGAATAAAAGTGAATGATGACATAGGACACTATTTCCAGACACACAAGGGTCTAAGACAGGGAGACCCAATGTCACCTATTTTGTTCAACATTGTGGTAGACATGTTGACAATTCTGATAGGAAGAGCTAAAGAAAATGGCCAAGTAGGTGGTCTTGTTCCGCATCTAGTGGATGGTGGAGTGTCCATTCTATAGTATGCAAATGATACTATCATCTTCATGGAGCATGATCTGGCGAAAGCAAGAAATATGAAGCTTGTGTTATGCTTATTCGAGCAGTTGTCGGGGTTAAAAATTAACTTCCATAAAAGTGAATTGTTCTGCTTTGGAAGAGCTAAAGACGAACAAGAAGCTTACAAACAACTGTTTGGATGTGGGTTGGGCTCGCTGCCTTTCACATATCTGGGAATACCGATTCACCATCGCAAGCTATCTAACAAGGAATGGAAATGTATCGAAGATCGATTTGAAAAGAAACTAAGCTGCTGGAAGGGCAAACTTATGTCATATGGAGGCCGACTAATTCTTATTAATTCGGTGCTCACGAGTATGCCAATGTTTCTCTTGTCCTTCTTTGAGGTACCAGTAGGGGTACGGAAAAGATTGGACTTCTATCGATCGCGCTTTTTCTGGCAAAGTGACGACTTAAAACGGAATTACAGACTTGCTAAATGGGATATTATCTGTAGGCCAAAAGACCAAGTGGGTATTGGCATTGAAAATTTAGAGGTGAAGAACATATGCTTACTCAACACATGGCTGTACAAGTTATCTGTAGAGACCGATGCCACATGGGCCCAGATTCTGCGTAATAAGTACCTTCATTAAAAGACCTTATCACAGGTGACGGCCAGACCAACCGATTCGCCTTTTTGGAAAGGACTGATGAGAGTGAAATCAGCCTTCTTCCACAGGCTTGTCCTTTGCTACAAAAAGGATTGGGCCACCTTGCTGCACCTTTGCTACATTTGTTACTTGTTACCCGTTACGAATTATCTTGCTGAAAACCGCTAATTTCAGTGCTTGCAGAGAATACCTTGCTGAAAACCACTTGTCATTTCCTTCTGCTCCTCGTTGGGTTCGACACTCTTACTTATCGAAAGGACTACGATAGATACCCTATACTTGTGGGTCATCAAGACTCTTTTTTGGCACCGTTGCCGGGGAGTGAAGCGCCTTTGGTGAGTGGAATTTGGTAAGGAAAAATTTATATAGTGTGCTGAAATTTACTGTCACTTGTTACTATGGAAAATAATCCATTGAGGGGCTTGTTCGGGGTATCTTCACCTCGACCGGAAGCACAAAGAGTTGCTCCTCAACCTACTGCACCTACTGAAAATATTTATTATGAAATTCCTTCGGGTATGATAGAGAAACTGCTAGCTAATCCTTATGCAGGAGATGGAACACTACATCCTGATTTGCATCTGATCTATGTGGATGAAGTTTGTGGATTATTTAAGCTTACAGGTTTGCCCGAGGATGATGTCAAGAAGAAGGTCTTTCCTTTATCTTTGAAGGAGAAGGGATTGACGTGGTATAGGCTATGTGATGATATTGGATCATGGAACTACAACCGATTGAAATTGGAATTTCATCAGAAGTTTTATTCTATGCATCTGGTTCATCGTGATCGGAATTATATTTATAATTTTTGGCCTCGTGAAGGAGAAAGTAGCGCTCAAGCTTGGGGGAGGCTTAAGTTAATGTTATATTCATGCCCCAATCATGAGCTCTCAAGAGAAATTATTATTCAGAACTTTTATGCTCGGCTTTCTCATAATGATCGATCCATGCTCGATACTTCTTGTACTGGTTCTTTTATGAAGAAGACTATTGAATTCAAATGGGTCTTATTGGAAAGAATTAAACGCAACTCTGAAGATTGGGAACTCAATGAAGGTAGCTTCTTTCTGTGAATCTTTTGCTGCTCATGTTGATCTCCCTAAGGAGAAGTGGTTCAAATATCACCCTCCCATTGAAGTGAAAGTAGTTGAACCTATTAAAGTTGAAGAGGAAACTATTATTTATAATGTTGATCCTGTTATTCCTGCTGCTTATATTGAGAAACCACCTTTCCATGTTAGAATAAAGGAACATGCTAAAGCTTCAACTGTGGTTTGTAAGAGTTATACTAGAGCACCTACAACCCCTGAACAAATTAAAGTTGAACCTAGTATTGCTATGGTTAAAGATCTCTTGGTTGATAATATTGATGGGCATGTTATTCACTTCTGTGATGGAGCTGCTAGAATTGCTAGACCTGATACTAAAGATAAACATAGACCTATCGTTGGCATGCATGTTGTTTCTGTTAAAATAGGAGATCATTGTTATCATGGCTTATGTGATGTGGGTGCTAGTGTGAGTGCAATTCCCTTTACCTTATATCAAGAAATTATGAATGATATTGCACCTGCTGAATTAGAAGAAGTTGATGTTACCATTAAGCTTGCTAATAGAGCTACTATAGCACTAGTTGGGATTGTTAGAGATGTTGAAGTCTTGTGTGGGAAAATAAAATACCCTACTGATTTTCTTGTTCTTAGTTCCCCACAAGATGATTTTTGTCCCATTATATTTGGTAGACCTTTCTTGAACACCGTTAATGCTAAGATAGATTGCGAGAAAGAAATTGTTACTGTAAGTTTTGGGGATTGGTCTCATGAGTTATTTCTCTAAATTTCGTAGACAACCCCATGATAAAGAATTGCCTAGTAAGGATGAAATAGTTGGTCTTGCTTCTATTGCTGTGCCTCCTACTGATCCTTTAGAACAATATCTGCTAGACCATGAAAACAATATGCATATGAATGAAAGGAATGAAATATATAAGATTTTCTTTGATCAGCATCCTATTTTGAAACACAACTTGCCTGTTGAAATACTTGGGGATCCTCCTCCACCCAAGGGTGATCCCATGTTTGAGCTTAAACAATTACCGGATACTCTGAAATATGCTTATCTTGATGAAAAGAAGATATATCCTGTTATTATTAGTGCTAACCTTTCAGAGCATGAAGAAAAGAGATTATTGAAAACTCTGAGGAAGCACCGTGCTGCTATTGGATATACTCTTGATGATCTTAAGGGCATTAGTCCCACTCTATGTCAGCATAAAATTAATATGGAGCCTGATGCTAAACCAGTTGTTGATCACCAACGACGGTTAAATCCTCAAATGAAAGAAGTGGTAAGGAATGAAATATTAAAGCTTCTGGAGGCAGGTATAATTTATCCTATTGCTGATAGTAGATGGGTTAGTCCCGTTCATTGTGTCCCTAAGAAGGAAGGTATTACCGTTGTTCCTAATGATAAAAATGAATTGATCCCGCAAAGAATTATTACAGGATATAGAATGGTAATTGATTTCAGGAAATTAAATAAAGCTACTAGGAAAGATCATTACCCTCTACCTTTTATTGATCAAATGCTAGAAAGACTATCCAAACACACACACTTTTGCTTTCTAGATGGTTATTCTAGTTTCTCTCAAATACCTGTGTCAAAAGAGGATCAAGAGAAGACCACTTTTACTTGCCTTTCGGTACCTTTGCCTATAGACGTATGCCTTTTGGTTTATGCAATGCACCTGCTACCTTTCAAAGATGTATGACTGCTATATTCTCTGACTTTTGTGAAAAGATTGTTGAGGTTTTCATGGATGATTTTTCCGTTTACGGAATTTCTTTTGATGATTGCTTGAGCAACCTTGATCGAGAATTCCAGAGATGCGAATAAACTAATCTTGTCTTGAATTGGGAGAAGTGCCACTTTCTGGTTAATGAGGGTATTGTCTTGGGACACAAGATCTCCGAAAGAGGTATTGAAGTTGATAAAGCTAAAGTTGACGCTATTGAAAAAATGTCGTGTCCTACAGATATTAAAGGTATAAGAAGTTTCCTTGGTCATGCTGGTTTCTATAGGAGGTTTATTAAAGACTTCTCTAAGATTTCTAGGCCTCTCACTAATCTTTTGCAAAAAGATGTTCCGTTTGTTTTTGATGATGATTGTGTAGAAGCATTTGAAATCCTTAAGAAAGCCTTGATCACTGCACCTGTTGTTCAACCACCTGATTGGAACCTACCCTTTGAAATTATGTGTGATGCTAGTGATTATGCTATTGGTGTTGTTCTAGGACAAAGAGTTGATAAGAAATTGAATGTTATTCATTATGCTAGTAAACTCTAGACAGTGCTCAAAGAAACTATGCTACCACTGAAAAGGAATTTTTAGCGGTTGTTTTTGCATGTGATAAGTTCAGACCTTATATTGTTGATTCCAAAGTAACTGTTCACACTGATCATGCTGCTATTAAATACCTTATGGAAAAGAAAGATGCCAAACCTAGACTTATTAGATGGGTTCTTCTGCTACAAGAATTTGATTTGCATATTATTGATAGAAAGGGTGCTGAGAACCCCGTAGCGGATAACTTGTCTAGGTTAGAGAATGTTCTTGATGACCCACTACCTATTGATGATAGCTTTCCTGATGAACAATTAGCTGTCATAAATGCTTCAGGCAATACTCCATGGTATGCTGATTATGCTAATTACATTGTTGCTAAATTTATACCACCTAGTTTCACATAACAACAAAATAAAAAGTTCTTCTATTATTTAAGACATTACTTCTGGGATGATCCACACCTTTATAAAGAAGGAGTAGATATTGTTATTAGACGTTGTGTACCTGAGCATGAACAGGAACAGATCCTACACAAGTGTCACTCCGAGGCCTACGGAGGGCACCATGCTGGAGATAGAACTGCACACAAGGTATTACAATCTGGTTTTTATTAGCCTACTCTCTTCAAGGATGCTCGTAAGTTTCTCTTGTCTTGTGCTGAATGTCAAAGAATTGGTAATATCAGTAGACGTCAGGAAATGCGTATGAACTATTCACTTGTTATTGAACCATTTGATGTTTGGGGTTTTGATTATATGGGACCTTTTCGAAAGTCCAACGGGTATACTCATATTTTAGTTGCTGTTGATTATGTTACTAAGTGTGTAGAAGCTATTCCAACTAGTAGTGCTGATCATAACACTTCTATTAAAATGCTTAAAGAAGTTATTTTCCCTAGATTTGGAGTCCCTAGATATTTAATGACTGATGGTGGTTCACACTTTATTCATGGTGCTTTCCGTAAATTGCTTGCTAAGTATGATGTTAATCATAGAATTGCATCTCCATATCATCCTCAGTCTAGTGGTCAAGTAGAATTAAGCAATAGAGAAATTAAATTGATCTTGCAAAAGACTATTAATAGATCTAGAAAGAATTGGTCTAAGAAACTTGATGATGCATTATGGGCTTATAGAACTGCTTACAAAAACCCTATGGGTATGTCTCCGTATAAAATGGTTTATGGTAAAGCATGTCACTTACCTCTAGAACTAGAACATAAAGCTTATTGGGCAATTAAAGAGCTCAATTATGATTTCAAACTTGCTGGTGCGAAGAGGTTATTTGGCATTAGCTCACTTGACGAATGGAGAACCCATGCCTATGAGAATGCAAAGTTGTTTAAAGAAAAAGTTAAGAGATGGCATGATAAAAGGATACAAAAGCGTGAATTCAATGTAGGTGACCATGTCTTGCTATACAATTCTCGTTTAAGATTTTTTGCAGGAAAACTTCTCTCTAAATGGGAAGGGCCTTAGATTATCGAGGAAGTATATCATTCCGGTGCCATCAAGATCAACAACGCCGAAGGTGGTAAACGGGCAAAGAATCAAACATTATATCTCAGGTACTCCCATAAATGTTGAAACCAATATTATCAATACCATAACTCCGGAGGAGTACATTAGGGAGGCCTACCAGAACGTTTCAGACTCCAAAAGGGAATAGGTATGTGATACGGTAAGCAAACCGACTCCAAAACTTTTCCAATAGCAATTTTTCTCCATTTTGGAATATTTAATAAATTAGGAAAATTTAAAATAGTCCGAAGAGTGCATGAGGAGGCGACAAGCCAGGGGGGCACGCCCTACCCCCCTGGGCGCGCCCCTGTGGCTTGTGGCCACCCCGTGTACCCTCCGGACTCCGTTTTCTTGTGGTATACTCCTTTAGGTCGGTAAAAATTCATTATATAATCTCCCTAAGGTTTGGACCTTCGTATCACAACAATACCTCTTGTTTTCGTTTTGAGCTATTTCTGCAGCAGATTTAGAGAAAGATGTCTTCGCAAGAGTCGGTCGGGGAGAGCCGTGTCTCTCACCCGACACCGGGGCCCGGAGCATACATCGAAACCAACCACTTCGGGCAGGCCACGGAGGAAGAGATGGAGACCGACTTGAAAAGGGTGGATGCTATGGAGGAAGACCAAGAAGTTACCAGTCGTCTACAACCTGGAGCTATGTTGGAGGAACTTAAGAGCTCAGCAATTCCGAATTCGGTTATCCCTCCCAATGCTAAATTTCTTACTTATGAAAATATGAAAAAGAGTGTTACTTCTTCCCCCGCAACAATGAAGCATCCATGGGTGATGGGAGCTCTAACCATCACTGGAAAACTTCGCAAGGAAATAATGGATCTTAGACAACAAAATAACAAGCTTGAGGAGGAGAATCGTATTCTGAGGGGCATCATCGCCAAGAACATCATAGCAGCACCTCCGAAGAAGGACAGCTAAACACATGGGTATGGGCACTCCCCTTGGCTTGTGCCAAGCTTGGGGGAGGTACCCCGGTATCGTATCACCATCACATCTTTTACTTTTATCGTTTTTCTTAGTTCGATCCTTTTGGTTTTATCTTGATCTAGTAGAATAAAGTTTTTGTGTGATCTAGCTTTGAGTTTTGCTTTATGTTCTCCCTATGTAATCGAGTCTGAGAGTTATATAATAAAAAGTAGTTTTGAGTTGAGGGCTTTGCTTGCTTGCCATGATCTTGAGAAAAAGAAATAGAAAGAAGAATAGAATAAAAGCAAAGAGTATATATGATAATCTTATGGGGAGTGATGACTTCACATATAAGAAGTATGTTGATTGCAATTTGTTGTGAGTTGACAAACATAGCGATTGGTCATTGCTGCAATTAAAAGGAAGTAATAAAGAAAGAGAGGTTCACATATAAATATATTATCTTGGAAATCTTTTATGATTGTTAGCACTCATTAAAATATTATATGCTAAGAAGTTGATGTTGGACAAGGAAGACAACATAATGGGTTATGTTTGCTTATTTCCGAATAGAAGTTATATTGTCATTGATCCTTTAACATGTGACGCTTGCTTCCACCTCATACTAGCCAAAACTTCCGCACCAAGTAGAGATACTACTTGTGCATCCAAACAACCCTTAAACCAGTTTTGCCATGAGAGTCCACTATACCTACCTATGGATTGAGTAAGATCCTTCAAGTAAGTTGTCATCGGCGCAATAAGCAATATAAATTGCTACTAAATATGTATGATCTTTTATTGTAAGGGAATATAAGCATTGTACGAACTTGTGATGGTAAAGAAATAAAAGCGACGGACTGCATAATAAAGGTTGCTATCACAAAGGGCAATACAACGTGACATTCCTTTGCATTAAGGGTTTGCACATCCAAAAATAAAAAGCGCATGACAACCTCTGCTTCCCTCTGCGAAGGGCCTATATGTTACTTTTACTTTCTAGTACTTACCTTTATGCAAGAGTCATGGTGATCTTCACCACTTCCTATATTTCGCCTTTCTCTGTTGGCAAGCGTCATGTGTTGGGGAACAATCTGGACACATATATCCACTCGGATGTGGGTGATCATGAGTTATTTTCTGTTGACATTACCCTTGAGGTAAATAGTTGGGAGGCAAAACTATAAGCCCTTACCTTTCTCTGTGTCCAATTGAAGCTTTGAACTCATAAGTACCGCGTGAGTGTTAGCAATTATGAAAGACTAAAAGATGATTGAGTATGTGGATTTGCCTTACAAGCTCTTATATTGACTCTTTCCAATGTTTTGATAAATTGCAATTGCTTCAATGACTGAGATCATAGTTTGTTGGTTCTCAATAGAGTTCTTGATTCATACTTTACTTTGTGAATGAATTGTTACTCTAGTATAAGAAATTATATATCAATAATTATTGCTGTTCTAAAGATGATCATGATGCCCTCATGGCCGTATTTTATTTTATCGACACCTCTATCTCTAAACATGTGGACATATTTATCGATTTCGGCTTTCGCTTGAGGACAAGCGAGGTCTAAGCTTGGGGGAGTTGATACGTCCATTCTGCATCATAATTTTATATTGATATTTATTGCATTATGGGCTGTTATTACACGTTATGGTACAATACTTATGCCTTTTCTCTCTTATTTTACAAGGTTTACATGAAGAGGGCGAATGCCGGCAGCTGGAATTCTGGACTGGAAAAGGAGCAAATATGAGAGACCTATTCTGCACAACTCCAAAAGTCCTGAAAAGTTACGGAGAATTATTTTGGAATATATAAAAAATATTGGGCGAAGAAGATACCAGAGGGGACCCACCAGGCAGTCACAAGCCAGGGGGGGCGCGTTCTACCCCCTGGGCGCGCCCCTGTGGCTTGTGGGCCCCCTGGCAGGCCTCCGGTGCCCATCTTCTGCTATATGGAGGGTTTTGACCTGGAAAAAATCATAAGGGAGCTTTCGGGATGAAGCGCCGCCGTCTCGAGGCGGAACTTGGGCAGAACCAATCTAGGGCTCCGGCAGAGCTGTTCTGCCGGGGAAACTTCCCTCCCGGAGGGGGAAATCGAAGCCATCGTCATCACCAACGATCCTCTCATCGAGAGGGGGTTAATCTCCATCAACATCTTCACCAGCACCATCTCCTCTCCAAACCCTAGTTCATCTCTTGTATCCGATCTTTGTCTCAAAACCTCAAATTGGTACCTGTGGGTTGCTAGTAGTGTTGATTACTCCTTGTAGTTGATGCTAGTTGGTTTACTTGGTGGAAGATCATATGTTCAGATCCTTAATGATAATTAATACTCCTCTGATTATGAACATGAATATGCTTTGTGAGTACTTACGTTTGTTTCTGAGGACATGGGATAAGTCTTGTTATAAGTAATCTTGTGAATTTGGTATTCGTTCGATATTTTGATGAGTTGTATGTTGTCTGTCCTCTAGTGGTGTTATGTGAACGTCGACTACATGAAACTTCACCATTATTTGGGCCTAGGGGAAGGCATTGGGAAGTAATAAGTAGATGATGGGTTGCTAGAGTGACAGAAGCTTAAACCCTAGTTTATGCGTTGCTTCGTAAGGGGCTGATTTGGATCCATATGTTTCATGCTATGGTTAGATTTATCTTAATTCTTCTTTCGTAGTTGCGGATGCTTGCAAGAGAGGTTAATCATAAGTGGGAGGCTTGTCCAAGTAAGGGCAGCACCCAAGCACCGGTCCACCCACATATCAAATTATCAAAGTAACGAACGCGAATCATATGAGCATGATGAAACTAGCTTGACATAAATTCCCATGTGTCCTCGGGAGCGCTTTGCTTTATATAATAGTTTGTCCAGGCTTGTCCTTTGCTACAAAAAGGATTGGGCCACCTTGCTTCACCTTTGCTACATTTGTTACTTGTTACCCGTTACGAATTATCTTATCACAAAACTATCTGTTACCGATAATATCAGTGCTTGCAGAGAATACCTTGCTGAAAACCACCTGTCATTTCCTTCTGCTCCTTGTTGGGTTCGACACTCTTACTTATCGAAAGGACTACGATAGATCCCCTATACTTGTGGGTCATCACACTAGTCCCTTGGCTCGGTGATATAAAACCACTCTTTCTGCCAGATCTTGATTGTGTCGATGAAGGTGCCGGTTGGCCACTCGACGCGGGGAAGTTTGCTGATCACCGTCCCTCCGCAGTCTGCGTGCTTGCCCGCCACGGTCTTCGGCTTGACATTGAAGACCTTGAGCCACAAGCCGAAGTGCGGTTCGACATGTAGAAAGGCTTCGCAGATGATGATGAAGGCCGATATGTGCATGAAGGAGTTCGGCGGAAGGTCGTGGAAGTCCAGCCCGTAGAAAAACATGAGACCCCTGACAAAGGGGTGGAGCAGAAAGCTCAGTCCCCGGATGAAGTGGGGGACGAAAACCATCCTCTCGCCTGCTTTGGGGGTGGGAACCACCTGGTTATTCTCCGGAGCGCGGTGGAAGACGTTGGCGGGAAGGTAGCCGGCCTGCTTTAGGTCCTGGATATCCTGGTCGGTGACCGTGGAGGCCTCCCACTTGTCGTTGGAGCCCGAGCCCACCATGGCTAAGCTCGGAGGAAAGGACGAGGAGGAACTAGATCTGAGCTCTCGAAGCTGAGGGAGACTAAGAAGGCGGAGGGTGCGAATGGGAAGCATGAATAGGCCTTGGGGGTTTCTTTCCCTTTTTATGAGATGTGTTACCGATTAGCCTCCCTTACTGCGCCGCAAATCCCTCCGCTTCCCGAGACATGCGTGCCGTTATACGCGCATGAAGATTAATCATATCCCGTGTGAAAAGGAGCGCGATTTATGCATTGGTGAATCCCACCAGTATAAAAGCAACCTCGAACCGCGAATCAAGTACTCGTGACTGGTTCAGCGGTCGTGGCAGGCCACAACCCTTCGTTAGAAAGGTCGTCAGAAAACACTGTTTACACTTTAACGATTGGACTTCGGGGCTAAGCAATTCATGGTGTTCGACCGATCATATGGTCGGATGAAACACGCGTCATCGGAGGCCGAACTAGTCTCAGCCGATCATTGAAGGGGAAGGAGAACTCACCCCGCAAGCCGAAGACTCTGATCATATGAAGCAGCTGGAGCTGAGACCCTTGGCGTTGGGGGCTAGTTCGGGGGCTACTGAGGGAGTCCTGGATTAAGGGGTCCTCGGGCCATCGGCTTACCTCATGATAGGCCGGCCTGATGGGCCGCATTCTGACTGTCGCAGGAGGGGCCAGATACATTGAGAGCCCTCATTCTAGAAGGAAGTCCCGAAGGCGCGTCGTGCACTCCAAGTCAAGATGAGGAAATCAACATCTCCATCCTCGGCAGGAAACCTACCATGTGTAAACCCTAGGTACCCCCCGGTGTCTATATAAACCGGGTGGGTTTTAGAATGTAACACAGAGAAAAGTCATCTAGGGTTTAGCTAGTCGATCTCGAGGTAGATCAACTCTGTAACCTTCATACCATCAATATATTCGAGCAGGACGTAGGGTTTTACCAACATAGGAGGGCCCGAGCCTGGGTAAACATCGTCTCCTTCGTCCCTTTGTTACCATCGATCTTAGACTCACAGCTCGGGACCCCCTACCCAAGATCCGCCGGTTTTGACACCGACAGGGGGTAATCATAGGAGCAAGTCAACCCAGCTTGGCCAAATCTTAAGTCAAATAGATGCATATAGTGGCTTAAAAACGATACTGGAAGGGTGCACACATGATAGAGGCGAATAGATGCATGAAAAATATATTGATCGGCTTCGTTAAGAAGACCCCAGGTATGACCGGGCAGTACATTTAAAGATGTATGCCGAGGAAAACTTAACGTAGCTCAGTTTAGCCGAACATGGCGTCGGAAATGCTAACCAATCCGAGAAAAGTAACAAGGAAAGGAAAACTAAAAAAAGAAAAATAAAGACTAGTGAGGGTGACGACACCGGTCTAGCCGTAGAAGCGCCGAAGACGAGCTCCGTTCCATGGGTTTAGTTCGAGGCGGTTGTCCTATGGGTTTTGGAGGTGATATGCTCCTCCTGCAAGTACTTCATCAATTATGAAAGGTCCCTCCCATTTGAGCGAGATTTTGTTCTTCTTCTTCTCTTGGAGGCGTAAAACAAGTTCGGCCGGATTGTATGCCTTCGCTCGAACCTCCCTACTCTGGTAGCGTCGGGCCTGCTGTTGATAAAAGGTAGAGCGGGCCCGAGCTATATCGCGCTCTCCTTCCAAGGCGTCAAGGTCGTCCTCCCGATCTAGCTCAGCTTCCCTCTCTTCGTACATGCGCACTCTAGGCGCGTCATGGATGAGGTCGCAGGGGAGGACTGCTTCTGCCTCGTACACCATAAAAAACGGTGTGTATCCTGGTGATCGATTCGGGGTGGTGCGCAGGCCCTATAATATGGAGTCGAGCACCTCCACCCAATGGCAGTCAAATTCCTTCAGAGAATGGACTAGTCAAGGTTTGATACTGCCCATAATAAGACCCTTGGCCCATTCGACTTGTCCATTGGTCTGTGGGTGATATACCGAGGCATAATCAAGCTTGATGCCCATGTTAGCTCACCAGTCCTTTACCTCCCGGGCTGTAAAATTGGATCCATTGTCCGTTATTATACTTTGGGGGACACCGTAATGGTGGACCACGCCGGATATAAAGTCGATGATCGGTCCGGACTTAGTTGAAGTTACTGGTTTCGCTTCAATCCACTTGATGAATTTGTCAACCATGACCAGTAGATATTTCTTTTTCTTGGTCCCCCCTTTAAGTGGTCCAACCATGTCCAGCCACCAGACCGCGAAAGGCTAGGTGATCGGTATCATCTGAAGAGACGTTGGGGGCATGTGGCTTTGATTTGCAAAGAGCTGTTAACCAACACAAGGTTGGACGAGGGTGTGGGCGTCTGTGCGAGCAGTGGGCCAAAAGAATCCGGCTCGAAAGGCCTTGCTTACCAGGGCCTAAGCTGCTACATGGTGGCCACCCATGCCTGCATGTATCTCGGCCAAGAGCTGCTTCCCTTCTTCTTCGGATATGCACCGTTAGAGGACTCCGCTGGTGCTTTTCTTGTATAGTTCACCCTCATGGACCTTGTAGGCCTTGGATCACCGAATTATGCGTCTTGCCTCTGTCCGGTCATCGGGGAGTTCTTGGCGGAGAAGGTAGGCGAGGAAGGGCTCGGTCCATGGCATGATCACTGCCATGACTTCATGAGCCAAAGGCGTTTCTTCAAGTGCCGAGCCGCCGATGATTTCTTCATCTGGTTCGATGACAGGAGGGGTGACCTGTTCTGGGCCATTGGCTCCCGCGTCCTTATCTTCGTCTAGCCATACCACGGATGGCTTGAAAAGCCGTTCCAAAAAGGTATTCTTGGGGACGGGGTCACGCTTGGCGCACATGCGGGCGAGGATGTCAGCAACTTGATCGCTGTCTCTGGAGACATGGTGGAATTCTAATACTTCGAACCGTGCGGATATTTTGAGGACGGCATTTATATATGCTGCCATCTTTGGGTTTTTAGTGTCGAATTCACCATTGATTTGATAGATGGCGAGATTGGATTCTCCCCGTACCTCGAGCCATTGTACACCCATTGATGTTGTCATCCGAAGTCCATATAACAGAGCCTCGTATTCGGCCGCATTATTGAAATCGGTGTACATGTTCTGCAATACGTATCGGATATTGTCGACACTGGGGGATGTAAGTATAACTTCACCCCTAGTCCGGCGAGCGTCTTGTATCCGTCAAAGTACATCGTCCAATGGGAGTATGTACTATATTCTCTAGGGAGCTCGGCCTCCGTCCAATCGGCGAGAAAATCAACCAACACATGAGATTTAATAGCTCGGCGTGGTTTGTACGCAATTTAGAAAGGGAGGAGCTCGATGGCCCACTTGGCTATGCACCAGTGGTGTCCCTGTTGTTAATTATATCATTCAGTGGTACCTCGGATGCCACCGTGACTGAGCACTCTTGAAAGTAGTGTCGATGCTTGCGAGATGCCATGAAAACTGTATAGGCTATCTTCTGATAATGCGGATACCTAGATTTGCACGGGGTGAGAACTTCTGATACGTAGTAGACTGGCTTCTGCACCCGAAACTTATGACCCTCCGCCTCTTGTTCGACAACGAGAACCATACTGGCCACTTGATTTGTGGCTGAGATGTACAACAACATTGGTTCGTCTACGCCGGGCGATGCTAGTATAGGATTGCTAGCCAATAAGGTTTTGATTTCCTCCGATGCGACCATTGCTTCATTGGTCCACTCGAAGTTTTTGGTCCGTTTTAGCAGTCTGTAGAGCGGCAGTGCCTTTTCACCAAGGCGGGAGATAAAGCGGCTCAAAGCTGCCACGCAGCCCGCCAGTTTTTGAACGTGCTTCAGCTCCGTAGGGATCGCTAGTTGGGATAGAGCTTGGATTTTAGCCGGATTGGCCTCTATTCCTCTATGGGAGACAATGAATCCGAGCAATTTACCCGCGGGAACTCCGAAGACGCATTTGTCCGGATTGAGCCGTATATCGTAAGCCCGCAGATTATCAAAGGTTTGCTGGAGGTCGTCCACTAGCTGGCTGACGTGTTTGGTCTTGATGACCACGTCGTCCACGTATGCCTAGACAGTCTTGCCGATTTGATTTTCTAGGCATGTCTGGATCATACGCTGGTATGTGGCGCCTACGTTTTTTAACCCAAAGGGCATTGTGTTGAAGCAGTATGGCCCGTAGGGGGTGATGAATGCGGTTGTGGCTTGGTCAAACTCCTTTATTTTGATTTGATGGTATCCGGAGTAGGCATCGAGGAGGCACAGTGAGTTGTGTCCGGCGGTGGCGTCGATGATCTGGTCTATACGAGGTAAGGGAAAGGGATCCTTACGACAGGCTTTATTTAGGTCTTCTAAATCGATGCACAGCCGCCAGGATTTGTCCTTCTTTGGTACCATGACCAGATTTGCCAACCACTCGGGGTGTTTGATTTCTCGGATGAATCCGGCTTCGAGTAGTTTTGCTAGTTCTTCGCCCATATCCTGATGCTTGGGTTCGGAAAATCGGCGTAGCGCCTGTTTGACTGGCTTGAAGCCTGTGATTATGTTCAGGCTATGCTCCGCTAGTCTTCGTGGGATTCCTGGCATATCTGAAGGGTGCCAGGCAAATATGTCCCAGTTTTCTTGCAAGAATGTGCGCAGTGCTTCGTCAACCGTGGGGTCCAGCTGAGCTCCAATGGACGCTGTTTTATTGGGGTCTGTTGGATGCACCTGAAATTTGACGATTTCATCTGCTGGTTTGAAGGATGTTGATTTGGGTCTCTTACTGAGGGTTACATCCCTGTCTACCATTAAGCGGAGTGCGGTTAATTCTTCGGCCGCGAGAGTCTCGGTCAGTGCCTCGAGGGCGAGCGATGCTGTTTTGTTTTCGGCCCGAAGAGCTCTATCCGAGTCACTTATAATTGTGATCATGCCATTGGGCCCTGGCATTTTGAGCTTCATATACCCGTAATGTGGTATGACGTAAAATCTTTTGAAAGCATCACGCCCCAGTAGGGCATTGTAACCGCTATGAAAGGGCACTATATGGAAGAGAAGTTCTTCGGACCTGTAGTTCTCAGGGGTGCCGAATACCACATCAAGAGTAACTCGTCCGGTGCAACGTGCCTCTTTTCCAGGGGTGATCCCTCGAAAGGTAGTGTGGCTTTGTTCGACACAAGATCTGTCGAATTGCATTTTTTTCAGGGTATCCTCATAAATGAGGTTTAAACCACTTCCGCTGTCCATTAGCACCTCGTGGAGTCTAAAGCCGTCTACAATAGGATAGAGGACCAGGACGGCAGGTGTTCGGACGAGGCGGATTCTTGGATGGTCTGCCTCGCCAAAGGTGATGGGTGTGTCTGTCCATGAATTCATCGCTGCCGCTTGGTGTATTTGGTCGAGTTCTCGAAGAGCTCGCTTCCTTTGATTTTTTGAGGAAAACGTCTCGTAGATCGTTACGATCTCGGTGTTGTTATCCGGTGGCATTGCTGAACATTTGTTTGAGGGTGAGACCCCGAGGATGTCCTCTTCGCTCTTTGTGGCTTGCCTAATGACCCAGCAAGCTCGAAGGCCATGTGTCGTGGTTTTGTCACGGCAGATGTCCTCATAGGAGAGCTTAGGTGTGAGGCCATCGCCGCTTTGTGGCGACTCAAAGGGGTTGATCGGGAACAAGAGACGAGTTTACCCAGGTTCGGCCCCTCCGATGGAGGTAAAAGCCTACGTCCTGCTTTGTGTATAGATTGATGATGGTATCGATTACATGGGAGCGGAATCGCCTGACCTAGCTATCGATTGATTGTAACTTAAGTCTATTGGCCTCAGGGACTCACCTTTATATACAGGTCGAGACCCTGGGCTTTACAAGAGTCCGGGTCGTGCTATGATTCGTGACCCGGTATGTCTCTAACTCGCCCTGCCTTTTGAGCAAGGAAACTCCTGGCGACTTTCCACCTCGTGGGCCTTGACTCGCCGTCTTCGTCATCTGGGCCACCAAACGGCTTACTTGGTAAGCCGCCTTGTAGGTCTTGTCTTGAATGTCACGGCCCACCTTGAGTAGGATCTTCAAGCCGCCATAATAGTGACCCGGCCCAATAGGGCGGTTTATACCGCGGGGTTATATCCCCGACATTAGGCCCCAGATTGATTTGAATTTATTCATGTCAATGTTCTTTTACCTCAATTCTGGGGGCTCATCTTCTGTTCATGTCTTCGTCTTCTCCGGGTCATGAAATGCCGGCTTATGACGCCTTCAGACTTTGTAGTTTTTTGCTCTACTTGTGGATGACATCACCCGCTAGAAATCCAGGGATTCGGTGATGATACAACGGGTCTTTATGTGTATCCGCTTATGCCGAAATTCGAGGCACCCCTGGCTCTGAAATTTACTGTGCCTCCTCGATTCCCGCGTGTGTCGGTTTCACTTCAGCTCCTCGTATTTAAATACTCGCGAGGGGTCCAGTCATTTTCAATTTGCCTCCTCGTCTCTTCTTCTTCCTCGAACACGCACTGTTCACCGCGCCGCCGCCGCTGTTCTTCATCACCGGCCGGCATTTTCCAGGACCGAGACGTCCCCCAATACTATCAGGGTGCAGCGGATCGTCTTCGCCTCCGCCGGCAGCCATCAGGTAGGTCATTCGCTTCTTCTCAGATCTGTTTCAGCTCGTCATAGTTCATAGGAGTTCATCGGAGTTCTTCATGTGTTCATCACCATTACCAGCCTGTGCACGATTCCGATGGAGTTCTTCCATAAATAGATAGCGGTATGGATGATAGATCCATTTCACGCATAATGCACTTTGGATTCTGTCGTGGTTTTGTCACGGCAGATGTCCGAAGACTTAGGTTCGAGGCCATCGCTAAGGCGGTGGACTCAAAGGGGTTGGTCGAGACGAGGGACACGAGTTTACCCAGGTTCGGCCCCTCAAGAAGAGGTAAAAGCCTACGTCCTGCTTGTGTTGTATTGATAAGAGTATCGATTACAAGGGAGCGGATTCGCTTGACCTAGTTCTCGACTTGTTTGTTTGTGTCTAAGCCGCCCCAGGGCCTCACCTTTATATAGGAGGTCGAGGCTTCTGGGTTACACGAGTCCTAAACCGACTCATACATCGTAGTTGATCCTGTCTCTAAGCCGCCTTGCCGTCTTGGGCAAGCCATCTCCGGGCGGCTTAACTGCCCGGGTCTTCATACCATCTTCTGTCTGGGCCTTCTTCTTGGTCCGTCAGGTAAGCCGCCATGCGGCCTGGCCTTCATCTTCCGGCCCACCTCATGGGTCTTGGCGATGAGCCGCCAGGTATGACCCGGCCCCTCCTGGGCGGGTCTTACCACGGGGTTATATCCCCAACATTAGGCCCCAGGTTGATTTGAGCCAGCTCATGTCAATCTTCAAACTCACTTGGCGGCAAGTCTCACATTTCTGTCATTTGAAAAGAAACTGATAACCTGCCGTGACGTCATATCGAATATTCTGAAAAGATTCTGTTACGTTTGCAACGGATCCTCTCATTGAAGGGTCGGCCCGAAAATCGAGGCGCCCTCTTCGGTCAATCATCACTGTGCCTCCTCGATTTTCGCGCGCACTGTTGCCCTCCCATCTCATAAATAGGGACATGTGGTGCCTTCTTTCCTTTCTCTGCCTCCTCTGTCTTCTTCCTCCCTCAGTCAGCTTCGCCTCCAGAGCTCCGCCGCCCCCGACTGGACCTCACTGTCGTCCTCAACGCCGGCCGCTGCATCAACCCGATTCAAACCAGAAAATCCGCGAGCTCAACCGCGTCCACAAGGTACCATCCTCACTCCTTGTTAAATCTGTGACCATCTCAATTAGGGTTTTCCCGAGTTCTTCGGGTTCGCGTAATGTTCTTCGCTGTTCGTCACTGTCCTTCCTAATGCAGATTGCATGTACCCCCCTGAATCTTCATATTGCTGTCCATCCTTCGCGTTTTGTTTTAATTGTCAATGTCTACTTGCTTTGGATCTGCATAGCAATCTCCGCCGCCTGCCGGCCACCTGTTCTTCCACTGTCATTTTTAGGTCATGAATATATTTTGTTTTACCTTCGCCCGTAGATCTTGCAGCTATAATGACAATATGTGAAACCTGTTTGTCCGCACTTAGCCGTATTTTCCAGCGTTGCCTTGCCCACCTAACCCACCATTGCATTGGCGGCTCTCCGAAAAAAATATTTCGGCGGCTTAACACCTCACCATTATGCTGACCATAGTTGCCTTGACTATTGAACATTTTTCTAGCCCGCCGTACTTCGTGACTTCGCAGCTTATCCCGCCATTATGTCTAGAGCACCTTCATCTTGTGATTGGGTCAGCTCTGGAGTCACCGAATAGCTTCTTCTTGACTTCGTAGAGTCGGGTATTTTGCCGGCTCAGGACGTTATACACTGGCGGGTTCCGGGGCCAGAAATCAGACCGACTCCTCAGGAAGGAGAAGTTATTGTGTTCACTGATCATCTCCTTCGTGGATTTAGCCCACCCGGGTCAAAAAAATTCCGAGACGTGCTTCATTTCTTCAAGCTTCATCCTCAAGATATAGGTCCAAACTCTGTCACCAACATGTGTTAGTTCCAAGTGTTATGTGAAGTTTACTTGCAAGAAGAGCCGTCTGTTGACCTCTTCCGGGACTATTACTACGTGAATCGCCAAACTGAAGTGGCGGCTGGGCCAAGTTTGGAGCTTGGCAGCGTGTCTATCCAGTGACGGAGAGATTTGCCCTATCCAGCAGCTCTCTTACCAAGTCACCCCAAGGATTGGAACAAGACCTGGTTCTACTGCAAGGACACTTCTCCTGAAGAAGAAAATCCACTGCCGGGTTATCGTCCCACCCGGCTTTGCTACATCGAACTCCCGGACCGGATGTCCGCCGCAGAACGAGTGAGGTATGCTCCGGCCTTCGCGAAGATCAGGGCCTTACTGGCGAACGGCTTAACTGGCGTCGACTTAACCCGCTGCTGGGTTTCTTGGAAAATCTTGCCACTGAGCCGGCGTGACCGACTCATGCATGAATTTACGGGTGAACCCAATGACTCTCTCTGCTTCAATGCCACCCCTTTGACAGAACAAGACATCAATACTTCTGTCAAGTCAGTTCTTGGCGAGAAACAAGAGATTTGCAACAAGACAGGGTTGAAGCCCTTTTGCGCCAAGAACCCGGCTCCAGCTGTAAGATTCATTTCTACAAAATTGGTCATTCTTGTCCTAACCTTTTACCTTGCACCTTTTAATCTTCTTTGGCGGCTTATGCACGGGCCGGCTCTCCTTTCTAGAAGAAGAAATATAACCCTCCTGTGAGGAAGCCTAAGGTGAAAGCCCGCGGCCGTAAGAAGAAAACTGCCGCTCAGGAGCCGCCTGAGCTTGACGACTCAGAGGTAGAACTTGACTCCCTTGGCCGTCTCTTTATGCAACTTATTGACAACAATTATCCACAGGAGGAAACGGAAACAAGCCATGCAGACACCCCTGAGGCAACCTACATTTCCTCTGACTCAGAAAACCTTCCACCAAAGAAAATACGGCGGGTCATCCGAAAAAAACCCTTTTCTCATCCTCTTGCTCATTTAGACCCCAATTTTCTTTTGAAAAAGCAACATCACAACTCCCGACGTCAGACCCGGAGCGCCGGCTCTGAAGATCTTGTGGCCGGGTTATCGAATTCTCCGGCTCCGCGGAAATGGCCGGCTGAGGTACTCTTTTAACTAAGGTCAGTTTTAACAATCTTGCGTTGTAACCTTACTCTGCTTTGTATTGTCTTAACTGCTTTCAAGAAACGCCCCCTTCGTCCGGTGATTCCACTTCAACTAAGCTGCCTCCTCTGAAGATCAGCCCGGAGTGCGTACCTTTGTATCTACATCATCCCTTTCTATCGTCCTTGTTATCTATGCAATAAGTCTTCTGTTTTTCAGAGCTCAAGCAAAACGAAGGAAAACCGGCGGGTCTACCGCTGCTCCTACCGCCCAAGAGTCGGAAATTGCTAAGCCGGACTCCCCTGCAACTCATGCGGAGCCGCCTGAAATTATGAAAAATGCACCTGAAGATACTCATCAGCCTTCTGAGCCGGCTGATCATGACATGGCAACCGAAAGTCCTCCAAGAGATGATCCTAAGCCGCCCAGCCCTTCAACAGCCGTCGAAGACACAGTTCTTCCAGACGTTATCATCACTGGGACGGGTCATCAATCTCCTGAGCCTCATGTATTGACAAGACATAGCAGCAAGGCTGAAGCTTCCTCGGCTGCGAAGTTTGATTTTGAATTCCCTGTGTTGGAGAAGCTGACTGCCGATGAATTACACGCTGGTTATCTGAACCGCCTGTCAACAAGCCGGAACATGGAGCTCAAACTTGTTGGTTTGATGAAGAAAAAATATGAGGTACTCCTCCCGCTTTTTCCTTATACCCTTATGTATACCCTTATGTAGCCCCCAAGAGCTGGTTTAACATTGTAAATGGTAGACCGGGTCTTCCAATCTATGTCATACTCCAATGGCTTAGCCTGTAGCCCCCAAGTATCGGGTTAGTATAGATAGTAAGCCGATACTCAATTTGAAGAGTAGATCAATGGTAGCCCCCAAGTCCGGATCAGTATGAAAATAATGAACCGGAACTTTAGTGGAAAAAACTTGGAAAGCGCCGTGTGTAGCCCCCAAGTACCGGCTTATCTTGACGAAGATGAGCCGGAACTTTCATTGTAGACTTGGAGAGCGCCGTGTGTAGCCCCCAAGTGCCGGCTTATCATGACGAAGATGAGCCGGAACTTTCATTGTAGGCTTGGATAGAAAACACAGACATTAGCCCCCAAGTGTCAAGTATATTGCTTGCAATCTGCTTGAGACTTGTAGCATAACAATTTCATCACTCGTCGACTAATATCTCGTTCTGGCGAGTCAAACTTTCTGAACTTTGTTTTGTGTTTATACGATACAGGAAGCTTTGGAGGCAGCCGAGTCTGATCTGACCGGCGTAAAAGAAAGCCTTGCTGCGCAACAAACCGCCCGGTCTGAGGCGGAAGAAAAATGGCGGGTTGCCATTAAGGAGCTTGAGAAGGTACAACCTGATTTTGCTGCTTTCAAAAAGAGTGCTGAGTCTACCCAAGCCGCCCTGACCAAGCGCGCAGACGATGCTGACCAGCAACTTAAGCTCGTGTCAGATGAACTACAAACTCTCAAGCGCCATATCTCTAGGATGACTACTGCTATCTTTGGTAAGTACTGAACACTTAGCAAATTTCCTTGCCTTGTTTTATAAACTGTGCGGGCGGTTTATAACACCAAATCTGTCCTTGCAGGTCAAAGAAGCCGCCAACTATCTTCAGACAGCTTGTTGAAGCTAAAAGCAGTATATTCCTTGGCAGAACAGCTATACTACGGGACCCTTTGCACCATCAAAGCGATGCTGAATGAAAAAAGCGTCCCCAAATTTATGAAGGGAGTGATAGAGCTCCTGTCGACTCTGCCCAAACAAGTTGATGAGCTCAAACGATCATCCGCCAGAAAGGGAGCAATGGCTGCACTAAGCCGGTGTCTGGCTTTTGCCCCGGAGCTGACCGCAGAAGAGATGATGGATGGCTTTCCATCCAAAAAAGACGACGGCTCAGACTTTACCGAGGATGACTATGCCAAATGTATGAAGGCCTCCCGAATACTCGCATCAGCGCTGGCGAATGAAGTTGATCTCACAACGTACCAGGCGGCTTATGGCGAGGATAACAAATGAGTGCGCTGCCCAACTTTTGAAGCCAGAGGCTTGACTCCTGCACGCCGTAAGCACCTCTTTGCTCCTGAGATTGACCCGTCTCCCCTCTTTGACGAGGCTCAGTTTCAAGATTTAACAAACTGCAACTGGGATGTGGACAATCTTCAGATCGAAGAGGTCCAAGACCCGGCGCAGGATGACCCGCCAGCGAGCTGATTACTTGCTTCTGGAACTTATAACCCAGATTCTTGACCCGCCAAGGCTAGCAGTGTACAAAAACTTCAAGTCCGTGATATTTTGGGCTCCCTAGGGAGTTTGTAATAGGCATAGAAAAACTTGTTTACCTGAGCCGTGCCATCGCGCACGTATGAATCTTTGCACAACCTGATTTCACGGCGGCTCATCTTAGGAGATAAACCCTGCAAAAACAAACAAGACAATGTTCTGCATTGCTGTGAGGGCGGCTTGAAAAAGCACAACCCGGAGATGATAAATCTTTCATGACCTTCCCTTTCTTTTCGAAAACTCATATGCCGGTTCTTCTGGGTGGACTCGCTACTTGAACTCTTAACAGTACAGGGTCTCTAGCGAGAGTGACCGTCAATTCTTTTGAACGGCTCAGGGTCTCTAGGCGAGATTAACTGATAAAAGCGCAACGAACCAGAGAGAGACAGCAGCAGGGCATCAGTACCCTTAGGGCCCATAAGCTACCTCTCACGTGACATAAATCCGTCGTTTGAACCTTAAACAGTGTAGGGTCTTAAAAAGAGTAACTGTTTAAGAGTACGAACGGGCCACATAGCGAAGAGTCGGCAGCAAATGGGTGAGTTTATCCTCGCTTTCCGTAAGCCGGCCCTCACGTGACAAAAGCCGCCGGTTTAACCTTGACCAGTACAGGGTCTCTAGCGAGAGTGACTGTCAAATATGTTTGAACAGCTCAGGGTCTCTAATCGAGATTAACTGGTAAGAGTTTGGCGGGTCACCTGGCGGAGCAGCAGCAGCATACAGGCAGGTTTAACTCAAACTTGCGGTGGCTGAAGAGCCGATCAAGAGGGTGTGTAAGCTAAACCCGGCGGGTTAGAAGCCCCCAAATGACATTGTTGGCGGAACCAACTTTTTGGGTATATAACCCGGCTTTACAGTGGCTGAAGAGCCGATCAAGAGGGTGTGTAAGATGAACCCTGGCGGGTTAGAAGCCCCCAAATGACCTTGTGGTTGTATCCATCTTTGCACAATCTGAGATACGTAAAACGGCAGAGGCCCCGGCTTGCAGGGATGCCAACTTTATTATATATATAAGTGATATATACAATGATGATGTACAATGGGGGGAGTCGATGACTCAAGTATAGTAAGGCCGCAGATGAGCAATATTCCACGGCCGATGGGTCTCCTGTCCAGAAGTGGGTGACTCGCCTCGTACATCAATGAGATAGTATGACCCATTGTTGAGGTTTCTGCTAACCACAAAAGGTCCTTCCCATGGAGGGGATAGCTTGTGCGCATCCGTCTGATCTTGAATTAAACGTAACACCAAGTCGCCTTCTTGAAACGTTCGGGTCTTAACCCTGCGGCTATGGTAGCGACGCAGGTCTTGTTGATAAATTGCCGATCGAGCCACCGCCAGATCACGCTCTTCATCCAAAGCATCTAACGCGTCCTGACGCGCTGTCTCATTGTCTGTCTCAATGTAAGCCGCCACCCGTGGCGAGTCATGACGTATATCACTTGGTAACACGGCTTCTGCGCCATAAACCATGAAGAAAGGCGTATAGCCTGTTGACCTGTTGGGAGTTGTTTTGATGCTCCATAAAACTGATGGCAACTCTTCTACCCAACAACCCGGCGTTCGCTGCAGAGGAACCATAAGCCGGGGTTTGATACCTCTCAAGATCTCCTGGTTAGCTCGCTCCGCCTGACCATTGGACTGTGGATGAGCAATAGCAGAGACGTCAAGCCGGATGTGCTCACTTTCACAGAACGCCTGCATAGCCCCCTTGGATAGGTTTGTGCCATTATCTGTGATGATACTATGAGGGTAACCAAAACGGTAGATCAATTTTTTGATAAATTGAACCGCCGTAGCTGCGTCATACTTGCCGACCGGGTCAGCCTCCACCCACTTGGTAAACTTATCCACCGCCACCAAAAGGTGGGTCTTTTTGTCTTTGGATCTCTTGAAGGGCCAACCATGTCAAGCCCCCAGACCGCAAACGGCCAGGTAATGGGAATCATTCGCAATTCCTAAGCCGGCACGTGAGCACGTCGCCTGAACTTCTGACATCCATCGCACTTGAGAACCAAGTCTTCTGCGTCTTTATGAGCTGTCAGCCAGAAGAAACCATGCCGAAAAGCCTTGGCCACCAGAGATTTTGAGCCGGCGTGATGACCACAATCGCCAGCGTGAATCTCACTTAAGATTTCCTTCCCTTCTTCAGGTGAAACACAACGTTGGAAAACGCCGGTGACGCTGCGCTTATGTAACTCGCCATTGATGATCGTCATGGACTTGGATCGCCTGATGATTTGTCGTGCCAAGGTCTCGTCCTCAGGTAACTCGCCGCGATTCAGGTACGCCAGGTAAGGCAACGTCCAATCTGGGATAGCATGCAGAGCCGCCACCAGCTGCCCCTCCGAGTTAGGTATAGCCAGATCCTCCTCCGAAGGTAGCTTAAGTGATGGGTGATATAACACATCCAAGAAAACATTAGGCGGCACCGGCTTACGCTGAGAGCCCAGTCTTGATAATGCATCAGCCGCCTCGTTCTTGCGACGGTCAATATGATCCACCTGATAACCCTTGAAGTGACCAGCTATGATATCCACCGCCTGACGATAAGCCGCCATCCGTGGGTCTTTGGAATCCCACGTACCTAAAACTTGCTGAGCCACGAGGTCTGAGTCGCCAAGGCATCTAACCCGGCTCAGGTTCATCTCCTTAGCCACACGGAGGCCATGAAGTAAAGCCTCATACTCAGCTGCATTGTTAGTACAGGGAAACATCAGCCTTAACACATAACAAAACTTGTCACCTCTAGGGGAAGTTAAAACAACTCCAGCCCCTGACCTTTCTAACTGTCTAGATCCATCAAAGTGAATTGTCCAGTATGTGTTATCCGGCTTCTCCTCGGGCGACTGACACTCCGTCCAGTCGTTTATAAAATCCACCAAGGCTTGAGACTTGATAGCCGTGCGAGGCACATATTTCAGATTAAGAGGCCCAAGTTCCAATGCCCACTTAGCAATCCTACCAGTGGCTTCTCTGTTTTGAATTATGTCTCCCAATGGGGCTGAGCTAACCACAGTGATCGGGTGTCCCAAGAAGTAGTGCTTCAACTTACGATTCGCCATGAACACCCCATATATCAGTGTTTGCCAATGTGGGTACCTTTGCTTTGACTCTATCAGGACCTCACTGACGTAGCAAACTGGCCTATGAACCGGATACTCTTTCCCTACCTCCTTACACTCCACAAAAATCGCGGCACTGACTGCCCTGTTGTTAGCCGCCACGTAGAGGAGCAAAGGTTCTTTCTCAGCCGGAGCGGCCAAGACCGGCGGCTCAGCCAGTTGCTTCTTGAGTGCCTCGAACGCCTCACCCGCCGCATTGCTCCAGACAAAGTTGTCTGTCTTCTTCATCATCTGATACAAAGGAATAGCCTTCTCACCCAGGCGGCTTATGAAACGGCTTAGCGCAGCGACTCGACCCGCCAGGCGCTGAACTTCTTTGATGCATGCCGGCTCAGACAGGGAAGTAATAGCCTTTATCTTGTCCGGATTAGCTTCAATGCCACGCTCAGAGACTAGAAATCCCAAGATCTTACCTGCAGGAACTCCAAAGACACACTTAGCCGGGTTAAGCATCATCTTGTAAACCCGTAAGTTATCGAACGTTTCCTTCAGGTCGTCAAGTAGAGTCTCCTTCTTTCTTGACTTGACGACAATATCATCCACATAAGCATGAACATTGCGCCCGATTTGACTATGAAGACAGTTCTGCACACAACGCTGGTAAGTCACCTGGGCACTCTTGAGCCCAAAAGGCAAAGAAACATAGCAGGAAGCACCAAAAGGCGTAATGAAAGCCGTCTTCTCTTGGTCTTTGACTGCCATCTTGATCTGGTGATAACCTGAATAAGCGTCCAGGAAACAAAAACTCTCACAACCCGCCGTTGCATCAATAATCTGGTCGTTACGGGGGAGAGCAAACGGATCAACTGGACATGCCTTGTTAAGCTCTATGTAATCCACACACATGCGCCACGTGCCGTTCTTCTTAAGCACTAGCACCGGGTTAGCTAACCACTCCGGGTGAAAAACCTCCACGATGAACCCTGCTGCTAAGAGCCGGGCCACCTCTTCCCCAATTGCTTTACGCCGCTCTTCATTGAAACGGCGAAGGAACTGCTTGATCGGCTTGAACTTAGGATCCACATTAAGGTGGTGCTCACCGAATTCTCTCGGTACACCCGGCATGTCAGATGGCTTCCATGCAAATATGTCCCGATTCTCACGGATGAATTCGATGAGCGCACTTTCCTATGCGGGGTCCATGTTAGCCCTGATAGTGAACTGCTGTGATGAGTCGCCCGGAGTGAAATCCACTAGCTTGGTATCATCCGCCGCAAACTTGAGGGGCGGCTCAGATTCCGTTGTAGGCTTCTTGAGTGGAGTCATGTCCTCCGGGTCAACATTCTCCTTGTAGAACTTGAGCTCTGCCTCAGCACAGCTTGACTCTGCATAAGCTGCGTCTCCTTCCTCACACTCAAGAGCTGTCTTCCGATCACCATGCACAGTAATTGTCCGGTTCAACCCGGGCATCTTGGGCTGTAAGTAAACATAGCAAGGCCTAGCCATGAACTTAGCGTAAGCCGGCCGTCCAAACAGAGCATGATAAGGGCTTTTGATTTTAACAACTTCAAACCACAAAGACTCCACCCTGTAATTGAACTCATCACCAAAAGCAACTTCCAAAGAAATCTTTCCCACTGGATAAGCCGACTTGCCAGGTACCACACCGTGAAAAACTATTGAAGAAGGCTTAAGATCCTTGTCAAGCAAACCCATCCGGCGGAAAGTGTCATAATACATGATGTTGATGCTGCTGCCACCATCCATAAGTACCTTTGTGAACACATATCCTCCCACTTGGGGGGCAACTACCAAAGCCAGCTGCCCCGGGTTATCAACCCGCGGCGGGTGATCCTCCCTGCTCCAAGTTATGTCATACTCAGACCACTTCAAATACTGCGGGATTGCCGGCACGACCGCATTAACCGCCCGCTTGCGCACCTTCCGGTCTCGCTTGTCAAGGCAGGTTGTAAAAACATGATATTGACCCCCGCTGGGCTACTTCGGGTTACTCTGGTACCCGGATTGGTTATTCTGCTGCTGGCCTCCACCGCCAGACTGTTGATGATGACCTCCTTGATTGCCTTGATTACCCTGGTAACCTGATCCTGAGCCGCCAGCACCAAAGCCGGTCCTGACCCGCCCGGACCTGAGCCGCCTGACGGACCATTACCGTTATTACGGTGCTGTTGAAGGCTGCAATCCCTCCAAGTGTGACCTGCCGGCTTATCAGGCCGGCTATGCTCCGGACAAGGTTTATTGAGCATCTCTTCCAAGTTGAAAGGAGCTTTACCCTTGTTAAAGGGTTGCCTGAAATTCCCGTTGCCCTTAGCACGATTGTTCCCTGCGCTGGTATTCGCCACCAATTCTGACCCACCGTCCGGGTTCTTCCGCTTGCCCGGGTTGCTATTTCCAGCCGCGTTTTGCTGTTGACCCTTGCCATTGTTACTTTTCTTCCCCTGACCTGATTTCTCATCATCAGAGCCCGGGTCTTTTGTATTGTCAGAGTCTGCATATTTGGTGAGAGCCGCCATGAGCTCCCCCGTGTCTTGGCATGAGCGTTTAAGCTGGCGAAGCTTCTGCTTCAGCGGTGTAAAATGGCAATTCTTCTCTAGAATCAAAACTGCTTGAGCCGCCGTAATCTGTTCCGAAGAGTGGATGATGGTTGAGACCCGCCGGACCCAGTGATGAGCCGACTCGTCTTCACGCTGCACACAGTGGTCCAGATCCACAATCGTCATGGGCTGCTTGCACGTTCCTTGGAATTTTTTGATGAATTTCGCCTTCAACTCGGCCCAGGAATTAATGGTATTGGTTGGCAAGCCCTTCAACCACGTGCGAGCCGGCCCTTCCAACATCATGATGAAATACTTGGCACATACTGCATCACTAACGTCCAACATCTCCATGGCCAGCTCATAACTTTCAATCCAAGCCTCTGGAGGTAGATCAGTAGTATAATTTGGCACCTTGCGAGGACCCTTGAAATCCTTCGGCAGACGCTCATTCCGCAAAGCCGGCGCTAAGCACGGCACTCCCACAGCCCTGGAGGTTACTCCTGCTCCTACTGAGACGGAAGGTGCAACTCTGGGTTCTTGATGAGCCGCCGCCGCCGCCAGAGCCGCCGCCTCTCGCTGTGCTCTTGCCCGATCCACCAGTGCCTGAGCATCCAGAGCCGCCCGATCATCTCGCGGCGGGTTCCGGTGTCGATCACTGCTAGAAACCGCCGGCGACTCATAACGCCGACTGTAGCTGCGACTGGGGATGGGGGTTGAGTGTACGCGACTCCGGCTGTAAGTATACTTCTCCTGTTGGGCCACCGCCGTCTGCAGGTACCCAATGGCGTTCCGCACCTCCTCTGCGAAAGGCGCCTCGTCGGGGATGGGGATTGTACCAAACCTGGTTGCCGCTGCCACCATGTTCTCTGCCGGGTTAGAATAATGACCCGCCGGCGTTGGGAAAGACACTCGTGGGGTCTGGTTCCGTCGGGGCGGGTTAAGCTGCTGATGCTGAACCGCCGCCCGGCTTCCAAGTACTTCCGTTGTCCGGGTTACGGTCAAAGGCACGTTTCGTCCCGTTCTTGGCATGTTAAAAAGGTTTCTGGCCTCGTACTGGTCCGGCAAGCGGGATTGATGCCTCATCCGCTGAACCGCCGCTGCTGACTGCTGCTCTAGCTCAAGGCGGAAAGCGTCCGCCCTAAGGCGCTCCACCTCAGCATCCATCTGAGCCTTCAGCGCATTGATTTCCTGTTGGACTCCGGTCATCTGATTCTTCAACCTCGTGATCTCCGCATTACGGGCCGCTTGGTTTTCAGCAGTGACCTCAGTCGCCATCAGGGTTGTAAGCTCATTCATCAGATCCAGAAGAACCTGAGCCGGCGGCCTGCCACCCCCCGACCTAGTCACACCAGCGGCTGAGCTGCCAGGGGCCGGCGCTGAACCCGCCATGAAGACGGCATCACGGTTCGGTGGCTCATAATCCTCCGGCTCATGATACTCTGACTCGGGGTAAGGCTCGACGTAGCCCCCGAGCCCACCGTTGTGAAGCTGATAGATTGATTCCGTCTCTCCGCTCAAGGATCCATCCTCTGAACAGATGTGAGTTTCTTCCCGTGACATAGAACCTTCAAGCTCCACGCCCTAGGTGAAGCCGACGAAGACATGCTTCCTACCTGGGTCAGCACGGGCGGGTTGCACGCATCGGGCGGGTTGCTCACGCCGGGCCGGCTCGATGATGTCGGTGCAGATATCCGGCCCGGGTTCAGATCCGCCGATCTTTCCGATGAAGACGTGGATTCCGCCGAAGGGGACCCGGAAACCGTACTCAATGGAGTCGGCCTCAGGGCCCCAGCCGGCGTCGTCGATGTAGAGCCGGCCGCGGTGACACTTGGTCATCCTGCCAACAGCGTACCCCTCGATCCCTGGGAGAGAGCCCTTTGAGAACACAACACCACCAAGCGGTAGCCCCACGGTGGGCGCCAACTGTCGTGGTTTTGTCACGGCAGATGTCCAAAGACTTAGGTTCGAGGCCATCGCTAAGGTGGTGGACTCAAAGGGGTTGGTCGAGACGAGGGACACGAGTTTACCTAGGTTCGGCCCCTCAAGAAGAGGTAAAAGCCTACGTCCTGCTTGTGTTGTATTGATTAGAGTATCGATTACAAGGGAGCGGATTCACTTGACCTAGTTCTCGACTTGTTTGTTTCTGTCTAAGCCGCCCCAGGGCCTCACCTTTATATAGGAGGTCGAGGCTTCTGGGTTACACGAGTCCTAAACCGACTCATACATCGTAGTTGATCCTGTCTCTAAGCCGCCTTGCCGTCTTGGGCAAGCCGTCTCCGGGCGGCTTAACCGCCCGGGTCTTCATACCATCTTCTGTCTGGGCCTTCTTCTTGGTCCGTTAGGTAAGCCGCCATGCGGCCTGGCCTTCATCTTCCGGCCCACCTCATGGGTCTTGGCGATGAGCCGCCAGGTATGACCCGGCCCCTCCTGGGCGGGTCTTACCACGGGGTTATATCCCCAACAGATTCCCTTCGAAATCCATAGATTAAGTCACCACCGCTTCCATACCCTGCTGTTAGGGTTAGTAGATATCTTCATTTTTGAACCATTTGTAGATCCATAATTATACTGCTTCGGTAGAAACTTGTTTGGCCAGCACTTAGCAGAAAACCAGAAATCCTTGATTGTTGTAAGACACCGTTATGCTTTGCCGGCTCATCGTTATGACTGCAACCCGCCATCTTTGTGAATTGCTTCGATTTAGGCGGCGGCTCACCATGGGTGGCTTACCCGTTGTAGATAATCAGGCCGTCTTTTAACTGCCATATCATTGTTGTCTGATCACACTGCTTTCTTAGACGAAACGCTATTTCTTCAGTAACCCGCCATATAAGCTTCTGCATCTCCTTTAAGTAATTCATCATGTCCAAAATCACCACATGCAACTGGGCGCCTTCGCAAGTATCTGAAGAAATACTCAAGGACTATGTGGATGAGGGCCTTTTGGCGTCCCAAGAGGAAATTGGCTGGCGAGCCGCCCTTGGAGAGGAACGCCCACAACCCGCCGAAGGAGAAGTAGTAGTATTTATAGATCACCTTCAGCGGGGCTTTTCTCCTCACGGGTCAAAATTCTTCCGGGATGTCCTGCATTTTTACCATCTTCATCCTTAAGATCTGGGTCCCAATTCTATATCCAACTTGTGTCAATTTCAAGTGTTCTGCGAGTCGTATATGCTGATGGAGCCCACTGTCCCTCTGTTTAGGGAATTCTTTTATCTCAACCGCCAGACGGAATGTGCTGATGGCCCCAGCTTAGAACTTAGTGGGGTCGGGACTGCGCTTTTCCTGCTGCTGCCCTGCCCAGCCACCCCAAAGGATTGGCCAAGACTTGGTTTTACTGCCGGAACACAGCTCCTGAAGTTGAAAATCCTCTTCCGGGTTACAGAGCAGAACGTCTTCCTCCAAAGTTTGAGCTTCCTGGTTATGCTCCAGAAGAGGAGCGTGCTCTACTTGCCCCCTTGTGGCAAAAACTCAGGGCTTTGGCAGCTAATGGGTTAACGGGGGTTGATCTAACCCAGTGTTGGGTGTCTTGGAAGATCTTACCACTATGTCATCGTGGCGTCTTAATGTGCACTTATGATGGCGACTTGAACAATGCGCTACGATATAACAACACGACCTTGGAGACAGATGATGTAAACAGGATTGTGAAGAAGTTGCTGGGAGAAAAACAAGAAGTTTGTGAGAATCTTTGGTACTTTTCATCCGGCTTATAAGATTTTTTCAGCCATTAAAACTTGCTATTTTATCAACACTTCTGCAGGAAAAATCTTCATTTTGGGAAAAGAAGCAGCAGAAGGTTCCGGCTCATAAGTCCAAAGCGACCCCTAGTAAGAGGAAGAAGAGTAAGACGGCTCCAGAAGAACCGTCAACTAAGGGCGAGTCATAGACTGCTGTTGATCTTTCAGAGGTAAACTTTGACTCCCTTTGCCATCTTTTTATTGAACTTACTGACATCTCTTATTCTCAGTGTAATGATGAAACAAGCCATGCCGAAGATGTTGAGGTAATTTCTGTCTCCTCCGGCTCAGAGACCTTGTTTCCAAGGGATCCAAGGCGGGTTGTTCGGAAAGTAAGTTTTTCTCACCCGGATGCTCATTTGGATCCCGATTTTATTTTGAAGAAAGCTCAACATGAATCAAGGCGCCACACTAGGAGCAGCTCTGGTAATCTCGTGGCCGGCTTATCTGATAAGTCAGCCGCCCGCAAGCGACAGCATGAGGTACCTCATTGTCTAACCCTTTTCTTTTCAAAAGCTGGTCTTATCTGGCAACCTCTTAATCTTTCTGATTCAATTTATCAGGAGTCATCACCCTCATCGGATGACTCAACCGCCTCAAAGCTGCCACCCCTTATTATCAATCCAGGGTAAACTTTCTTCCTTGCATCAAATATTCCTTATTATCCTTGACCTTGCATATGTTTTATCGTGATGTCTTGTTCACAGGGCCCAGGCCAAGAATAGGAAAATTGGCAGGTCATCCACCAATCCTGATACCCTTGAACAGGAAAATCCAACCATGGTGACTCCTGAAACTCATGTTGAGCCTTCTGAGGCTCATCAGGACACCCAAGATGAACCGCCCCAGCATACTTAGCCGGCGAGCGCCGAGGCCACAACTGTTGAAGCTAACCCGCCCAGTCCTCAGAAAACATCTGTAGAAGCTCCTTCTTATGAGGAAGAGGTTACCATCACTGGGACGGCTTTCACAACTCCAGTGCCCTCCATTGTGTTGACCAAACATACTGCCAATGATGAATCGTCTCTGCCTGAGAAAGGGAAGGCTAAACTTGACCTCCCAGATTATGAAGGGTTCAGTGCCAAAGAGTTACATGCTGGCTATTTGAGCCGCCTCTCCACAAGCCGGGAAATGGAAGCCAGCCTGGTCGTCCTGATGAGGAAATAATATGAGGTATGCTCAACTTTCTTGTATTCTATATACCCTTACGCAGCCCCCAAGGGCCGGCTTATCTTCTTGAAGATGAGTCGGGTCTTTGTAAGTATAGAGCTTTTGATGAATCAACGTTTATCCCCCAAGGGCCGGGTCATTATGAGAATAATGAGCCGGTACTTTCAAGTGTTGATATGTGAGAATTCCACCTGTAGCCCCCAAAGGCCGGCTTATCTCTTGAGATAGCCGGGTTTTTAATTCGCAAAGGAATATCAGCCACCTTTTCTGTGAATTTAGAACCTGTAGCCCCCAAGGGCCGGCTCATCTTCTTGAGATGAGTCGGGTCTTTAACACTAGTGAGAAATTCGACCTGTAACCCCCAAGGGCCGGCTCATCTTCTTCAGATGGTCGGGTCTTTAATATTGGCGAAGATTCGACTTGTAGCCCCCAAGGGCCGGCTTATCTCTTGAGATAGCAGGGTCTTCAATGTTAGATGAAGAATCGACCTATAGCCCCCAAGGGCCGGCTCATCTTCTTGAAGATGAGTCGGGTCTTCTTATATCATATGCATGGAAAAACTGACATGCATTAGCCCCCAAGTGTCAAGTATATTGCTTGCAATCTGCTTGGGACTTTAAAAAATTTCCTTGCCATAGCCCCCAAGTGTCCTGATGTACCTTGCTAGCGGCTTATGATTGAATAATATACACATGGTGACTATTGTGCAGGAAGCTTTGAATGTGGCCGAGTCAAACTTGGCAGACTTGAAGAAAAACCTGGCACTGCAACAAACCGCCCAGGCCGATGCTGATGAAAAACTGCGGCTCTCCTTGGAACAGTTGGAAAAAGCCAAGGCGGGCTTTGAAGCGGACAAGAAATGTTTCGAGGCTGAAAAAGCCACCTTGATCAAGCATGCAGAAGACGCCGAGGGCCAATTGAAACCCGTCACTGAAGAGCTGACCGGTTTAAGACGACATATTGCGCAGATGACTCAAGCCATCTTTGGTAAGTATTGTTTATGAGCTCACGATAACTCGTTCAAATCACCATGTACGAAAATATTCGCCTGGCGGCTCATGTACTTAAATTGTTTGCAGGCCCCCGAACTCGCAGTCTTCCGGACGAAAGCCTACTGAAGTTAAAGGCTATATATTCTTTAACAGAACAATTGTACACTGGGAGTCTCTGCACCATCAGGGCTGTCATGGGGGACAAAGACCCGGCGATGTTCATCAAGGACGTGCTGAGACGAATCTCAACGATTCCAAAGCAAATTGAAGAATTGAAGAGATCGGCCGCCCGTAGAGGTGCAATGGCCTCTTTGAGCCGGGCTTTGGCATATTCACCAGAGCTTGATCCTACAGAGGTGGTCGGAGGATTTCCTGAGTTGAAAGATGACGGGTCACCATTCACGGATGCTGACTATACTTGTTGTGTCAAGGCGTCTCGAGTGGTGGCTAGCCAACTGGTCTCAAGTATGGATCTGAAAACCTATCAGGTGGCTTATGATGTCAACAACTCGCGAGTTCGGCCGCCCACTTTTGAGCGGGTCAATCTTATTCCTCAACGTCGTAAGCATATCTTTGCCTCTGATGTTGACCCGTCCCCCATCTTGCATGAAGAAGCTGAATTCCAAGCCTTAACCAATTGCAACTGGGATGTGGACAACCTTCAGATTCAATACCCCGAAGACGCGACGCCGGATAACCCGGAGGCGTCATAGGCGGCTCACCAGCCCGGATGAAGTTTAACACGGATATTGTAATTGCCGGGTTATGTAAGTAACTTTTGAAAACTTTGGTCCAAAATTCTGGGCTTAATGCATCCTTGTAATAGCTTTTGGTGAACAATCTGATTGCATGTTGTTCGCACACGAACACGTCAGCGTGTACCCTCGACGCCGGGGGTGATGCACAGCAGCTCACATCAAAGGGGGACCGTCCGGCAGCGCGATACGCAAGACAGCCGGCGGACGCTTTTGCAGACCCGAAACCCCGCACGCCCGGGAGGGACCCCGTCAGGGAGTGCGGCGGCTATGGGCTGCCCTAGGTCGATTCGCTCGCCCCTAGAGCCTCTGTACTCGCAGCTCTCCAACACGAAGAACGACGAAGAACGAGAGAAAAAAACGATGGAGAGATAAAACGTAGATGAAAAAGTAGTATATTGATTTGTTCGATTGTGTGTTGTTCAATCGACCGTCACCCCCAACATATATAAGAGGCGGCTGGACTTCCCGTACAAGCAAAGGATTCATCTAGGTTTCCTTACAAGAAAATTACATCAATTCACGTCCTAGAGTCCTAGTTCTGGTCCCGCTCGGATTCAGCCCGAATCTGGTCCAATCTTCTGTCTTGCTCCTTGCGTGGGCCGTGGAATCTGCACATGACCTCCGATGGAGATGGTTCAAACACGAATTTTGTGCACTTCGACGAGGCCAATAATCCGTATGTTGATCACTTTTCGAGTCGGACTCGGTTATGTAGCTGACTGGACCGTCCGACTCTTGTAGCGTCTCTGCAGGTCGTATACTATGTCGGATGATGATGACTCTAAAAGCAAAGTTGACTGTTTCGACGTTACGAACAACTTTCATGTTGAACACTTTTTCATCCGAGGCAATCTAGATAATTATTTGAGCCCATCTTCAGCTTCTGGTCGGATTTGACAGTTTCCACCCCGGCAAGCTTTCACACCCCGGCAAGGTTTCCATCCCGGCAAGATTTCCCTGGCAAGGTTTCCATCCCGGTAAGCTTTCCATCCTGGCAAGATTTCTCCGGCAAGCTTTCCATCCCGGCAAGATTTCTGGCTGTACCTTGCGGGTCTTTTTTGCGGCAGTAAACGACCTCGGATGAAAATGTGCCCGAAAGCAAAGACGTTACGAACAACTTTCATGTTGAACGTTTTTCGATTCGAGGCCATATTGAATGGCTAATTGCTCACGCATTGCATGAGACACTCGCCAAGACGTGTCTGGTCTCCCGCGTCTTATTTCGCCTCTTGACATGGCTGCATTCAGATAGCTCTAACTTTTGCATACGAACTCGGATTGAGACGATTTTTATATGAAAATCGACCGATTCGACGAGACGAAGACAATTCCTGTAGAAAGTTTTCTCATATGAGATCATCTTGAGGGCGTAATCAACCGAATAGTGTTCTGGATACAAAATCCCAGTACTTCGAACACAACTTCGGCCTTAGAGATGAGATCGGATGGCTATGGCCCAAATATCAAAGTTTCTCCTTTTGACGATATGGAACTTTCTCACTTTGAGCACTTTTCTATTTGAGGCCTTCTTAACTACGTTTTTGTTCATGCCAAAATCTGGTGTCAACACATGCCCCCCTGTTTTTCGGCAAAACTTGCATGCCGAAAAATAATTTGCACCATGTTTGTTCTAAGGAAGATGTCAACACTCCATCGGCCATCTATATTTCTCAGCGCGATAATTATGTATCGGCCATGTTTATGCTAAGGGCGATAATCATATATCAGCCATTGCCTAACTAGGCTTCTTGCCACACACTCGGGTGGTACTTCTTCAGATATCTGCCATTGAGAGCTCGAGGTAATAATACTCCTTGCATGGATTCCACCAAATATCAACTTCCAGGAACTATCCTTGCAATCCTAAAAGGACCTTCCCAGTTTGGAGACCACTTCCCGAATTTTCTATCTCTAGAACCAATCGGCAGAATCACTTTCCACACAAGATCGCCAACCTGAAAATTCTTCAACTTGACCTTTTTATTGTAAGCTCTTGCTACCCTCAGCTTGTCCCTCTCTATGGCCTTCAAAGCAGCCAAACGTTTATCGGCAACTTCATCAATGTTGTCCATCATCAAATTGTAAAAGTCCACTGCCGATAAATCATTTTGTTTGGCTATTCTCAAAGCATTCAAATTCACTTCCACTGGTAAAACAGCCTCTTGACCGTATACTAGCTCATACGGGGTTACCTTTGTAGCACCATGCCTTGAGATTCTATGTGCCCATAAAGCTTCAGACAATAACTCATGCCATTTTCTTGGATTATCCTCAATCTTCTTTTTGATGAGCTTGATCAATATCTTATTGCTAGACTCGGCTTGTCCATTAGCTTGGGCATAATACGGAGATGAATTGAGCAACTTTATGTTATATGATTCGGCAAATTCTCTAACTTGATGTGACATGAAAGATGAACCTTGATCTGTAGTCAATGTATGAGGAATGCCGAATCTATGAATAATGTGCTCAGTTATGAATTGAATTACCTCCGTATGTGTCATGTTCTTGAGAGGCACTGCTTCAGACCACTTGGTGAAATAATCGGTTGCCACCAACACGAACCGATGCCCCTTCGAGGAAGATGGATGAATTTGCCCAATGAAATCTAAACTCCATCCTCTGAAAGGACACGGCTTGACAATAGGATGTAACATAGCAGCAGGAGCCAATTGAATATCACCAAATTTTTGACAAGCTTCACACCCTTTATAATACCTGAAGCAATCATTGAGCATAGTCGGCCAATAAAATCCAGCACGTCGCAATAACCACTTCATCTTGGGAGCCGACTGATGAGTACCACAAATGCCTTCATGTACCTCTCCCATAGCAACTCTTGCTTGGTCCTCGTCCAAACATTTCAAAAGAACATCTTTAACCGTTCGGCGATAAAGACCACCACCTCTTATTGTATATTTGAAAGCCATACGCCGAACAGTCCTGTCCACCCTTTTACTCGGATCACGCAAGTAATCCATAATGGGCTTCCTCCAGTCATGATTTTCACCCGCACTAGATTTTTTGTTAGTGGCCGAATCAGTGGGCTCTGGTTCGCCCTCTCCCATATTAGCAAGACAAGACATCGGCTTCTGAGAAATATGAAACATGCCATGATCAACATGATAGCCGGATGCTTGTTGTGCCAACTCATTTGCTCTCCAATTGTCATGTCTAGATATATGAGCAATGCTAAAATAATCCAAAGTAGAAATTGTATCTAGACACTTATCAAGATAAACATTAAGTGATTCGTCTAAACATTGAAAGACTTTGGACACTTGCTGCACTACTAATAACGAATCACCAAAAGCCTCAACATGTGTAGCACCTATAGTGAGAAACATCTCTAAACCGAATAACAATGCTTCATATTCGGCTTGATTATTTGTGCAAAAATATTCCAGTCGGCATGAGGCTTCAAAAACAGCACCATGAGGAGATATATAAACAATACCAACACCCTGGCCATTGCTACAAACTGAACCATCAAAATATAGCCTCCATGGCACTAATGAGACAAGGTTTATATCAACATCATGCTTGTCATTAATCCGATGCTCAACAATAAAATTAGCAACAATTTGACCTTTCATGGATTTTAGAGATTCATAAGCCAAATCATACTCAATTAAAGCATAAGCCCACTTGCCAATTCTACCACTAAGAATTGGCCTATGCAACATGTACTTAATGACATCGGTTTGACAAGCTGCTATGCAGGCACTCGGCACCAGGTAATGTCTCAGTTTTGTGCAAGCATAATAGAAACAGAGGCATAATTTTTCAATAAATGTATACCTTGTCTCGGCGTCCAATAAGCGTCGGCTCAGATATGTAATAGTATGCTCTCTTCCTTCGGTTTCTTGAGTCAATACAGCACCAATAACACCTTTTTCCGCCGCAATGTAAAGCCTAAAGGGTGCTTTATGTTTGGGTGCTTTCATCACCGGAGGAGTGCTCAAATAAGTTTTGATCATGTCGAATGCCTCTTGCTGTTTTGCCCCCCAAGTAAAATCAGCATCATTCTTTAACCGAAGGATAGGAGTGAATGCATCAACCTTCCCTGACAAATTAGCTATGAACCTTCTCAAATAATTGACCTTGCCAAGGAATTTTTGCATATCTCTCTTGCATGTTGGAGCCTCCACTTTTTGTATAGCTTCTATCTTTTTGGGATCAATTTCTATGCCATTCTCATGAATAATAAAACCCAAAAACTTCCCAGCCGACACGCCGAATGCACACTTCAAAGGATTCATCTTCAGTCCGTATTTTTTCATTCTTTCAAAAACTAAATGCAAATCGGCCAAATGAGACTTAAAAGCATCCGATTTGACAACAATATCATCAATATAGACTTCAAGTATAATACCAAGTAAATCATGGAAAATTAAATTCATTGCCCTTTGATATGTGGCACCAACATTTTTTAATCCGAATGTCATCACTGTCCACTCGAATAAACCAAGGAAACTAGGGCAACGAAAGGCTGTCTTGGACATGTCCTCTTCGGCCATAAAAATTTGATTGTAACCCGCATTACCATCAAGAAAGCTAATCACCTTATGTCCAGAAGCATCATTAATAAGCATGTCGGCTATTGGCATGGGATACTCATCTTTGGGTGTCGCTCTATTCAAATCTCTGAAATCAATGCACACCATTAACTTGTCGGATCCTTTCTTCTCCACCAGCACAATGTTAGAGATCCACTCGGCATACCTGCAAGGCCGAATGAAATTAGCTTTAAGCAACCGACCGATCTCCTCCTTGATCCGGTCATATGTTTTTGGATTAAATTTTCTGGCCGATTGTTTGTAAGGTCTAAAACCGGCCTTTATAGGTAACCGATGTTCCACTAGCTCTCGGCTTAAACCTCGCATCTCATGATATTCACATGCGAAGCAACAAACATATTCTTTCAATAGCCCGATCAACTCAGTTTTATAATCGGCTCTTAAGTTTTCATTTACAAATGTCGGCCTAGGAACTGAACCATCTCCTATATCTATTTTTTCTAATGGATCAGCCGACTGAAAACCCTGTCCAAGTTTATCCATATCATCTAACTCATCTATAGACTCATACATATTGTTCTCATTGGACCGATATTCTGTAAGTATCTTTTGTAACCACTCAGAATTAGGATCCATTTAAATACATTATGTTTTGTAGCCGATTGCCACCAACCAGCTTTAAAGAAACAGGCACAAAACCATTCTTCGTAGCGCTGAGAAAATCAAACTCTGATAAGTTGCGCCCCGTCAAGCAAGTAGCATTGGGATGTTGCCAATCCACCGATGCATCGGCCAAAGCAACACAAGCCGAATTATCCGCATGAATGACTTCCACTTCATCATCGACCCACTGGATTAAAAACTGGTGCATAGTAGATGGCACACACTGATTTGCATGAACCCAAGCACGGCCTAAAATAACATTGTAGTTACCTTGCACCTCGGCGACAAAGAATGCAGTAGCCAAAGTTTTGCTTCCGACTGTAAGCTCCACATACATCACACCTCTGGCTTCAGTTTTCTCTTTGCCTTCAAATCCGTTAAGCACCATATTGGTCTTTATCAACTCTTCATCGGGCAAGCCCAATTTCTTGAAGACCGAATAAGGCATGAGATTCACCACAGCACCACCATCAACAAGCATCCGAGTGAGTGGTGATCCATTGATATGACCTCTGAGGTACAATGGTTTCAAGTGCGTCACTGGTTCTTTTGGCTTCTCGAATATTGCATTTTTGGGGCCAAAATCTAGCTGAGCCACTTCCCCTTCTTCATCTATAGCACGGAATTCAGCGGGTAAGTAATACACCATATTGATATCCATACCTTCATGAAGTGGTGAAGATTCATAGTCCAACAGATCATTTTCTTCCTCAAGCATGTCCTCCGAAATATCTCCAAGTGAAGAGGAAGCAATAGGTGAAGTGGACGATGTAATGGCGGCTGCATCGTCCTCTGTTGGTGGTGTAGGTGTTGCTATGATCAATGCAGAAGCTGCTGTGTTAGATGTAGAAGCTGCTACATCTTGTATTGGTTTAGGCTTCCACACTTGCTTTGCTGGTACAATGGGCCGAGTGTCATTGAACAACTTGTCTCTTTGCTTCTCGGCCTCTTGCTCAGCCATCTCTTGATTCCTCAACCTCTACAGTTTCCTCTTTTGTGTTTTTGTTAGTCCTAGAGGACACCATCTTGGCTGAGTGTATTTAGGATCTCTTGGCTTTACTTGGCTGGTACTTGCTTCATGATCATTAGCCGAATGCTTTGGTGCGATAACAAGTATCGGCTCAGTCGAGTTGCTATGCACAATCGGCTGATGTGTGGTGAATGTTTCGGTACCCAAGATGAGTCAGTCAGCATCAATTTTTTCTTTGCCTTTTCCAGACTCGACCGCTGCACTTGGTGGTTTAGCACGCCACACTTGCTTGCTGATCCTTTCTTGATTGTTTTGCATTGGCCGATTGACACCATTGTTCAAACGGTCTCGTGTGGGATAAGAAAGCCTCTCACGAATTGGCCTCCTTGGTTCTGCCCACCCTGGATGAAAAGCATAAGGGGTCATTGGGGGCTGCCCCCATCCTCCATTGAAACCTCCCATGTAGTATGGCGCATAGGGGGGTGGCGCCATCCAAGGTCCTGGCGCCCACGACCCATATGGCCTTGCGTGATGCTGAAATTCTTGCCTCGGAGGTGATCTTGAGCGATTCAAAGTTGATGACCGGTTAGAGCTATAACCAGCCGCTTGATTGGCATATTTGGATAGCAACATATCAAAAGTTGGCTTGATTCTCTTGCGCTGCACCTTAGCTTCATTCGTCTTCCACTTGCCAACTTCTGGATTCTTGGGCTTAACAAATTTAACATGAGCGTCTTGTTGCACCTGTGGTTGCCCCCCGAGTGCAGGATTCTTGATGGTGATCTTGATCACTTCCTTGCCATCGGGTTGCTTGTCAAGCACAACCTGTCTCCCCAAGACCTTGCTGCCCTCCTTGCTTTTTCTGGGCTCACCAACAACGACATTAGTTTTATTAGCAGATTCGGCCACTTCCGGCCGAATGAGTAACTTTTTACCCTCCAAATCCAGAGTGTTCATGGGGAATGGCTGTTTATCAACTTGCATCTCAGAAAAGTTCAATCATCCGTCATTGATGGCCGATTGTATCTGTCGTTGAAAAACATTGCAATCATTAGTAGCATGAGAAAAAGAATTATGATATTTGCAATAAGCACGCCGTTTCAGTTCTTCAAACGATGGTAAAGTATGAGATATCCTAATGATCTTAGCTTGCAGCAAAGCATCAAATATTTTGTCACACTTAGCAATATTAAAAGTAAACTTCTTCTCTTCATCACGATTCTTATGAATCGGTTTCAGATCATTGCAAATAAATTGTTTGGCCTTTGAGGGCCAAACAAATTCAGCAGCATAAATATCACCCTCATCGTCTGAGTGATCACTATCATATTCAACCATATTCATCTTTGGACGATCAGTTTTGTACCTATGCACCTCTTTGATATCTTTGCTTCGGCTCTCCTAAGCCAAAGCTCTTTGCAAGACTTGGTTGATACTTAAGAACTCATAACCTTCCAGCTTTTCTCTAATGTGAGTTCTTAAACCATTAAGCACAAGATCTGCCAAATCCCTCTCGGTTATCACCAAACTATAACACCGGTTCTTTGTTTCTCTAAACCTCTTGACATAATCGGAGACCGATTCATCATGTTTCTGCTTAACCGATGTAAGATGTGACAACTTAAGTTCATTATCGCCTCTATAAAAGTGATCATGAAATTTCTGTTCTAGCTGCGACCACACACGGATAGAACCATGCGGTAAAGAAGAAAACCACGAAAATGCGGTACCGGTCAATGATAAAGGAAATAAACGCACTTTCAATTCATTTAACGATCTTGCTTCACCTAACTGAGCTAAGTATTGACTAACATGCTCCCATGTGGTTTTTGTGCCCTCTCCATTGAATTTAACAAAATCTGGAATTTTATATCCCGGAGGGCACTGGATTGCATCAAAGTACTCAGGATACGGTTTTGGTAAATCCGATTCCTAGGTAATTCAACACCAAAATTTTCCCTAAGCATCTTAGCCATCTCCTCTCTAAAATTAGCTAGAGCATCGTCCATAGTAGACGATGAGGTTTGCTGCAGTGGCATAGGAGGAGTAGGATTACTGGTTGCAGGTACAAACTGTGGCATGTATGCCGAACCATAGTTCGGCAATGATCTAGCAGCGTTTGCACCTATAGGTAAAGCTTGGTTCGGTATTGGCACCGAACATGGCATGCTCATGATGGGATTAGCGGGTGCAGCCACGATCTGATTGGTGTGGGTAGGATAATAATTCATCGGCATGGGAGGTGCCGATGAAATAGGTAAAGACAGATTAGGGCTTTCTACACCAGTCGACACACCATTATTACGAGTAGATGATTGAGGCATATTTTTCTGAGCATTAGTATTCTCTAAAAAGGATTGATAAACCAGATTGTTACCATCAGCAATACGACTCTCAATCTCAGCCCACTGCTCAGGAGAAAAGGTAGTACTTACAGGAGGTTTAACCTGCTCGGCTTGAAGAGGAGGGAACTTGATTTCTCCAATCGGAGTGACATTGCCTTGACGATCCTTCTTAAAGTTTCCAAGGAACTCCTGCAACTCCTTCTCTTCACGCGCCTTCTTATACTCCTCATAAGCTTGGCGATGATCAGCCGATAACTCATCAAGACTGGGCTTAATGATGTTATTGGCGTCTACTTCACTCGGCTTGGGAAGATCAGACATGATGGATGATGATGATGATGGATCTTCGTTCCCCAGGGGAGTCGCCAAAAAGTGTGTTCGCACACGAACACGTCACCGTGTACCCTCGACGCCAGGGGTGATGCACCGCAGCTCACGTCAAAGGAGGACCGTCCGGCAGCGCGATACGCAAGACAGCCGGCGGACGCTTTTGCAGACCCGAAACCCCGCACGCCCGGGAGGGACCCCGTCAGGGAGTGCGGCGGCTATGGGCTGCCCTAGGTCGATTCGCTCGCCCCTAGAGCCTCTGTACTCGCAGCTCTCCAACACGAAGAACGACGAAGAACGAGAGAGAAAACCGATGGAGAGATAAAACGTAGATGAAAAAGTAGTATATTGATTTGTTCGATTGTGTGTTGTTCAATCGGCCATCACCCCCAACATATATAAGAGGTGGCTGGACTTCCCGTACAAGCAAAGGATTCATCTAGGCTTTCCTTACAAGAAAATTACATCAATTCACGTCCTAGAGTCCTAGTTCTGGTCCCGCTCGGATTCAGCCCGAATCTGGTCCAATCTTCTGTCTTGCTCCTTGCGTGGGCCGTGGAATCTGCACATGACCTCCGATGGAGATGGTTCAAACACGTATTTTGTGTGCTTCGACGAGGCCAATAATCCGTATGTTGATCACTTTTCCAAATAAGGCCATCTTGAATACTCCACGGGGTCATCTTTAATTTCGAGTCGGACTCGGTTATGTAGCTGACTGGACCGTCCGACTCTTGTAGCGCGTCTGCAGGTCGTATACGATGTCGGATGGTGATGACTCTAAAAGCAAAGTTGACCGTTTCGACGTTACGAACAACTTTCATGTTGAACACTTTTTCATCCGAGGCAATCTAGATAATTATTTGAGCCCATCTTCAGCTTCTGGTCGGATTTGACAGTTTCCACCCCGGCAAGCTTTCACACCCCGGCAAGGTTTCCATCCCGGCAAGATTTCCCCGGCAAGGTTTCCATCCCGGCAAGCTTTCCATCCTGGCTAGATTTCCCTGGCAAGCTTTCCATCCCGGCAAGCTTTCTGGCTGTACCTTGCGGGTCTTTTTTGCGGCAGTAAACGACCTCGGATGAAAATGTGCCCAAAAGCAAAGTTGACCGTTTCGACGTTACGAACAACTTACATGTTGAACGTTTTTCGATTCGAGGCCATATTGAATGGCTAATTACTCACGCATTGCATCAGACACTCGCCAAGACGTGTCTGGTCTCCCGCATCTTATTTCGCCTCTTGACATGGCTGCATTCAGATAGCTCTAACTTTTGCATACGAACTTGGATTGAGACGATTTTTATATGAAAATCGACCGATTCGACGAGACGAAGACAATTCATGTAGAAAGTTTTCTCATATGAGATCATCTTGAGGGCGTAATCAACCGAATAGTGTTCTGGATACAAAATCCCAGTACTTTGAACACAACTTCGGCCTTAGAGATGAGATCGGATAGCTATGGCCCAAATATCAAAGTTTCTGCTTTTGACGATACGGAACTTTCTCACTTTGAGCACTTTTCTATTTGAGGCCTTCTTAACTACATTTTTGTCCAAGCCAAAATCTTGTGTCAACACCTGTGCCGTGCCTTCGTGCACGTTTTAAGCTTTTGATCCCGTCGTAATTTGACAAGGGATATCCACATCAAGTGTCGCTCCGCTTTTATCCTTTTGTTTAGGAGTTGCACATCTTTGCTTGATGAGTTATGACTTGAATCAGTATTGGCGGGTCAATGTAAGCCGGCCTTCTGAAATCCTTCCACAATTGCTTGTAGAGTAATTGAATTGGCCATGATAGGACTGCAGTTTCGTAACCCGGACAATTTTTATGAGCCGGTGATAGAAATTGTATTGTAACCCTGAAAGGTTGATGAGGTAAGAACATATGGTGACAGTAAAGCACTTTTAATAAGACGGCTCAGTGAGACTCGGCAAGGAGACTGGCGTTCGAGGCTCAAGTCTTGCTTCAATAGAGCGGGTATGATAGCCCTTGGTGATAAAAATTTGTAATAAGCCGGCTCAGTGAGACTTGGCAAGGAGACTGGCTTTCGAGGCTCAAGTCTTGCTTTAGTGAAGCGGGTATGATAACCCATGGTTTGTCCTGGCTCTCTGTATGTCGGCTCTCACGCGACACATCTCTATGTTTTAACCTTGACTAGTTCAGGGTCCAGAATGGATTGACTGTCAAGAGTACACGGGGTCACCTGATCAGAGTCGCCAAGCATACAGGCAGGTTTAACCATTTTGTGGCGTTTTTTGCCGGATCAAGAGGGTGAGAAAGCTAAACTCAGTGAGTTGGAAGCCCCCAAGTGACCTATGATCATGGAAAAGTTCAGCCTAGGATTGACAGGAGACAATGCTACTACTGCAAAACATCTAGGGTCCAGATAAAGCCTGCTTGATTCCACTGATCATAATAGGATACCTATATATGTTTGAACCGTGCATCATGGCAGGTGGTCCTCTTTGGCAACCTTGAATTTTTCGCCCATAAGGCAGGGCACCCATGTTTGAACGGTCGCATCATGGCAGCTCGTCCTCTTGGGCGACTTATATTTCAAAAATAAGGACTCATGCTCAATTTGTAGGCTGAAACGACAGAGACCCCGAGTTTTGGAGGTGCCGGCTTTATTATATTTGAACCATAAAGAAGTATGTGAAGAAGTTGGGGGAGGTACATAGGTGAGGAGCCGGTGGCTCTAAGTATAGTAAGGCCGAAGGTGAGCAATGTTCCAAGGCCGGGTTGTTTCCTCTTGAGAGCTGTATGATTCTGGTCGAAGGTCTATCAGGCAATATGACCCATTATTGAGGTTCTTGCTGATAACGAAAGGACCTTCCCAAGGCGGCGAAAGATTATGCATGCCTGTTTGATCTTGAATCAGACGGAGCACTAAGTCGCCCTCTTGAAAGGTCTGGCTCTTGACCCTACGGCTATGATAGCGACGTAGGTCTTGTTGATATATAGTTGATATTGCCGCTGCTAAGTCACGTTCTTCTTCCAAGGCGTCCAGGGAATCTTGATGTGCTTGTTCATTATCGGCTTCAACATAAGCGGCGACTCGAGAAGAACGTGACGGCTTCATTATCGGCTTCAACACTGCTGATCCTGTGTAACTCGCCCCTGACAATAGTCATAGATTTAGACCGCCGAATTATCTACCGGGCGATGATTTCCTCAGCCGGGAGCTCGCCTCGAGTCAAATAAGCTAAGTATGGCACCGTCCAATCAGGAATAGCGTGGAGAGCCGCCACCAAGTGTGATTCCGGGTCAGGAATAGCTATATCCTCCTCAGACGGCAGTTTCACTGAGGGGTTATGGAGGACGTCCAAGAACACATTGGGAGGGACTGGTTTGCGCTAAGAGCCGAGTCGTGACAGAGCATCCGCCGCCTCGTTAAGCCGGCGATCGATATGATCCACCTGGTAACCTTGGAAGTGACCCGCCACGTTGGTGACTGTGCGTCGATAAGCCGTCATTAGGGGGTCTTTTGAGTCCCAAGTTCCTGATACTTGTTGAGCCACCAGATCTGAGTCGCCCAAGCACCTGACCCGGCTAAGATTCATCTCCTTAGCCATCCTGAGCCCATGTAGGAGGTCCTCATATTCAGCTGCATTGTTAGTACAAGGGAACATGAGCCGTAAAACATAACAGAACTTGTCACCTCGAGGAGAAGACAGGACAACTCTAGCCCCCGAGCCCTCCAATTGCCTGGACCCATCAAAGTGTATAGTCCAGTACGTGTTATCTGGCCTATCCTTTGGGATTTGCAGCTCTGTCCAATCATTGATGAAGTCCACCAGTGCTTGAGATTTGATGGCCGTGCGGGGCATGTATTTCACATGGTGAGGACCAAGCTCAATTGCCCACTTGGCGATTCGATCGGTGGCCTCTCGATTTTGTATGATTTCTCCAAGGGGCGCTAAGCTGACAACAGTGATTGGAAAGTAGTGTTTCAACTTCCGGCTTGCCATAAAAACTCCAAAGATCAACTTTTGCCAATGTGGGTATCGCTGCTTGGATAAGGTCAAGACTTCACTGACGAAATAGACTGGCCGTTGAACCGGGTACTCCTTTCTTGCCTCCTCTCTTTCAACGACAACTGCAACACTTACCGCCTTAGAATTGGCAGCAATGTACAGGAGCATGGGCTCTTTGTCGTTCGGGGCGGATAAAATGGGCGGCTCAGCAAGCTGCTTCTTGAGGGCTTCAAAAGCTTCAACGGCTGCATCAGTCCAAACGAAATTATCCGTCTTCCTCAATCATTGATAAAGAGGAATCACCTTCTCTCCAAGGCGGCTTATGAACTGGCTCAGTGCCGCGATACGACCCGCCATGCGCTGGACCTGATTTATATTGGCCGGCTTACCAAGCGAGGTTAACGCCTTGATCTTGTCTGGATTAGCTTCAATGCCCCGCTCAGAAACCCGGAATCCCAGTAACTTTCCTGCAGGAACACCAAAGACACACTTTGTCGGGTTAAGTTTCATCTGGTACACTCGAAGATTATCAAACGTCTCCTTGAGGTCATCCAAGAGCGTTTCCTTCTTCTGGGATTTCACCACGATGTCATCAACATAGGCATGAACGTTGCGTCCAATCTGACTGTGTAAGCAGTTCTGAACACAGCGTTGATAAGTCGCCCCCGTGCTCTTGAGCCGAAAAGGCATGGAGACATAGCAGAAAGCACCGAAAGGGGTTATGAAAGCCGTCTTTTCTTGATCTTGGAGGGCCATCTTGATCTGATGATAACCAGAGTATGAATCTAGGAAGCACAAGCGTTCGCAACCCGCCGTAGAGTCAATGATCTGATCAATACGGGGGAGAGCGAAAGGATCTTTGGGACAGGCCTTGTTGAGATCTGTATAATCAACACAAATGCGCCAGGTGCCGTTCTTCTTCAAAATGAGCACCGGGTTAGCCAGCCACTTAGGATGAAAAACTTCAACTATAAACCCGGCAACTAGGAGCCGGGCCACCTCTTCTCCAATAGCCTTGCGTATCTCCTCGTTAAAACGACGGAGGTATTGCCGTACTGGTTTCATCTTTGGATCCACATTAAGGTGGTGCTCAGCGAGTTCTCTCGGTACTCCAGGCATGTCAGAGGGTTTCCATGCAAAGATGTCCCGATTCTCACGGATGAACTCGATGAGCGCGCTTTCCTATTTGGGATCTAAGCCGGTCCCAATAGTGAACTGCTTGGAGGAGTCGCCTGGGGTGAACTCAGTTTGCTTGGTATCCTCAGCCAACTTGAACTTAAGTTCGGGCTCAGACTCAGTAGCAGGTTTCTTGAGAGGGCTCATATTAGTGGGGTCAACATTGGCTGTATAGAACTTCAATTCCTCGGCTGCACAAGCCGACTCAGCATAGGCCGCGTCCCCTTCCTCGCACTCCTGGGCTATTTTCCAGCTTCCATCCACAGTGATGGTGCCTTTTGGCCCGGGCATTTTTAGCTTGAGGTAAACATAACAAGGCCAAGCCATAAAACGAGCATAAGCCGGCCGTCCAAATAAGGCGTGGTAGGGACTCTTGATCTTAACCACCTCAAATGTCAGAGACTCACTTCTGAAATTGTACTCTGAACCGAAAGCAACATTGAGTTTGACCCGCCTGATTGGATATGCTGATTTTCCAGGAACGATTCCGTGGAATACTGTGGTGGAAGGCTCCAGCTCGCTTTCAGAAAGATTCATTCGCTGGAAAGTGTCGTAGTATAAGATGTTGATACTGCTCCCCCCATCCATGAGGACCTTGGTGAGGTTGTAACCACCAACCTGAGGTGCCACCACTAAAGCAAGACCGCCTGGGTTATCAACCCGGGGAGGATGATCCTCCCTGCTCCAAGTGATTGGTTGCTCACTCCAATTTAAATATTGTGGGACAGCCGGCTCAACCATGTTGGTGGCCCTGTGCTTGAGCTTGCGGTCACGCCTGCAAGTGCTGGTGGTGAAGACATGGTATTGGCCACTGTTCAACTGCTTGGGATTGCTTTGAAACCCGACTTGACCATTATGCTGCTGATTGTGCTGGCCAGAACGCTGTTCATTGCCGTTGTTTCCTTGATGCTGGAAACCAGCTCCTGAACCGCTCGGTCCCTGAAAACCGCCAGATGAGCCGCCGTGTGACCCGCCAGGCCCAGCTGACCCGGATGTCCCCCACCGTTGCCTCCTTGATGGTTCTGGGAAGCTTGTTTACGAAACTCCTGCATGATGTAACAGTTCTCCCATGAATGAGTGGTCGGGGTATCCTGGGTACTATGCTTGGGACAAGGCGCCTTGAGCGCTTCCTCGTAGTTGTGCGACTTATTCCCATTGTATGCGCCTCCAGGACGATTGTTTCGACGCTGATTTTTAAAACCAGTGCTGGTGTTAGCAACAAAGTCTAACCCGCCATCGGGCTGCCTCGGCTTTCCATTGTTGCCTTGACCTCCTTGATTCGCGTTGTGCCCCTGGTTCGGATGATGACCCTTGCCACCATTGCCTTTGTTGTTCTTGCCAGTTTTATCCTCGTCTGAGCCGGGATCCTTCGTGCTGTCTGACTCGGCAAACCTGGTAAGAACGTCCATCAAGTCACCCATATCCTGCACCTTCCGTTTCAAACGGCCTAGCTTCTGGACCAACGGCTGAAAATGGCAATTTTTCTCCAAGATTAGGACGGCTTGGGCAGCTGTGATGCTATCCGATGAGTGGATAATTTCGGCAACCTGGCGAGTCCAATGATGAGCCGGCTCGTCCGTACGCTGAATACAATGTTGAAGATCCACAATTGTCATTGGCCGTTTGCATGTTCCCTGGAAATTCTTGATAAACTGCTCCTTTAGCTCTGCCCAAGTGTTGATGGAATTAGGGGGTAAATTCTTCAACCATGTGCGAGCCGGTCCTTCCAGCATCATGGTCAAATATTTGGCACAAACGACATCGCTCACGTCGAGCATATCCATAGCTAACTCGTAGCTTTCGATCCACGCGACCGGCTCGAGATCAGCAGTGTAGTTAGGAACCTTGCGAGGGACTTTGAAGTCCTTGGGCATACGCTCACTGCGGAGAGCCAGAGATAGACAAGGAACCCCAATGGTTCTGCCGCTTGACCCGACGGCAACGGACAATGGCTGGGGGTTGGCGGGAGCAACCTGACCCGCCCATGCTGCCGCTGCTTCTGTCTCTGCCTGGCACGCGGCTCGGGCAGCTTCGACGACGGCTTGAGCGTTTGATAACGGAAGCCGGGTTGGGGAGACCTGAGGCTGTGGCCAGCGTCCGCTGCTGGAAACCGCCGGAGACTCCTCATGGCCCCTCTTACTAGGACTGGGATACGGCGTGGAGTGCATCCGATCAAGGCTGTAAGAATATTGCGCTTGTTGCACCACTGCGGTTTTTAGCATCTCGATGGCGTTCCTAGCCTCAATCTCAACTGGGGTGTTGCCATGAATAGGAAGTGCGTCCAAATTATGTGTCACCGCCAGCATATTGTCGACGGGGTTGGAGAAGTGGCCCTGCGGCGTCTGGAAGCGTCGAGGCAATAACTGAGACGACAGAGGTTGAGCCGGCTCTATCTGTCGGTCTGCATGACGAGGCCGGTCCGGCTCAGCCCCCGGCGTGTGTGGGCTGGTGAACAACCGGGTTGGATCGAGGTTTAACGGCAGCCGGGTCCGGTGTCTCCTCTGGTGCACCACCTCAGAAGCATTTTGTCGAAGCCCTAACTGCCAAGCCTCGGCCTTCAAGCGTTCCGACTCATTATGGATATGAGCCTGCAATTCTGCCATCCGGGTGCTTTCGACGTCGATCTCTCGCTGAACCTTGGCCATCTCCGCGTGAAGTTTCACCAATTCCGCGTTACGCTCCTCCTAATTTTCCACAGTGACAGGATTATCCAAGAGCTTGGTCATCTCAACCATCAGGTCTCTATTAGCTTGAGCCGGCGTCTTGCTGACCCGCCAGCACCGTTTGTGGTTCCTACCGCTGACGGATCTTGAGCCGCCACGGTTCCTGCCATGAAGATGGTGACCTGGCGGGGCGTCTCATATGAATGCTCGGTGGCTCCTGCTTCAGAAAAGCCCCCAAGTCTCCCATCATAGAGGGGACAGATTGATTCGGTGTCTCCCATGAATGACTCGCCGTCGGAGTTGACGTGAGTGCCCTCGCTGCCTGTCGGCTCATCCGCGAGGCTGATTCCTTGGGTGAAACCGACGAAGACGGGATGTCGGCCGGCTTGTCGCCGGCCGGGTCGGGCGTGCTGAGCCGGCTCGACGATGTCGGTGCAGATGTCTGGCTCGGGTACTGATGCGCCGATTTTGCCGATGAACACGTGGATCTTGCCGAAGGGGAGTCGGTACCCGGACTCGATTGAGTCGGCCTCGGGGCCCCAGCTTGAATTGTCGATGTAGAGCTTTCCACGGCGGCTCTTGGTCATTAGACCAACCGCGTAGCTCCCGAGCCCTGGAAGAGCTCCCTCCGAGAACTCAACTCCACCGCGCGATAACCCCACGGTGGGCGCCAACTGTCGTGGTTTTGTCACGGCAGATGTCCACATAGGAGAACTTAGGTGTGAGGCCATCACTGCTTTGTGGCGACTCGAAGGGGTTGATCGGGAACGAGAAACAAATTTACCCAGGTTCGGCCCCTCCGATGTAGGTAAAAGCCTACGTCCTGCTTTGTGTATAGATTGATGATGGTATCGATTACAAGGGAGCGGAAACGCCTGACCTAGCTATCGATTGATTGTAACTTAAGTCTATTGGCCTCAGGGACTCGCCTTTATATACAGGTCGAGACTCTCGGCTTTGCAAGAGTCCGGGTCGTGCTATGATTCGTGACCCGGTATGCCTCTAACTTGCCCTGCCTCTTGAGCAAGGAAACTCCTGGTGACTTTCCACCTCGTGGGCCTTGACTCGCCGTCTTCGTCAACTGGGCCGCCAAACAGTTTACTTGGTAAGCCGCCTTGTAGGTCTTGTCTTGAACGTCACGGCCCACCTTGAGTAGGATCTTCAAGCCGCCATAATAGTGACCCGGCCCAATAGGGCGGGTTATACCGCGGGGTTATATCCCCGGCACCGTGAGTCGGGTTCGTATTTAGCTGGACGGAGTGTATGGGACACGGCTTGTCCAGTAGTTCATCAAGGACATATCTGGATCCGGCAAGGTGGTTATTCTTTTCCTCACCGGACTCGTGTTCGGCCGACCGCCGTGGGGGTACGCGCTTTCTTCGAGCTCTGTTGGGTTCCTCAGCGTGGATTGACTCGGCGTAAATAATCTAGTCCTAGCTGTTTGTGTGCCATGGCAACGGTCTCGGGATGTTTTTATCTGCCATGGTAGGTTTTCCTTTATGTTAGCTATTTTTCAGGGTTTACTTAGAATTAGCCGCGAGATGCGCTCTCACTAGTAGAAAACAGGGATTTCGTCCGGAGCATTAGTCCCGGTCGGGTTTTGGACCGGGACTAATGTAACCACTAGTCCCGGTTCCAACAGCTAGGCATTAGTCCCGGTACATTTGTGACCTCTAGTCCCAGTTGGTGTTACCAACCGGGACTAAAGGGGTCATGGCAGGGTTGCGTCAGGCCTGGGCCTCTACAAGCTCCTTTAGTTCCGGTTGGTGCTACCAACCGGGACTAGATGTCCATCTCTAGTTTCCGGTTCGTATGACCAACCGGGACTAAAGATATCACTATATATAGTGCTTCGTCCAGCCCAAGCCCAAGCTCTCCTTTCTCTGTTTTCTCCTTTCTCTCCTCTGTTCTCTTCCCCTTGCTCGAGCTCATCCTCCATTTTTGCCAAGATTTGTCAAGATTTGAGGCATCCCATCTATCCAAGTGTTCACAAAGGTTAGAAACTTTGTCCTTTCATCTCTCATTGCTAGATTAGCTCGTGCAATGCTTTATAAGTATAGTGATTTGTGGGTTTTAGTTTGGGAGTAATTATGTGGGAGTTTATTTGATTTATATGCAATTTGAGCTCAAATTAACTTCTTAGTTTGCATATGTGTAGGTGTGGTTTACTTAGTGCCTTCCCGTCCCCGTCCTAACCACCGTCGATCACCCGCACCACCTTGGTGAGCCTCTTATTCGTATCCTTTTTATAAAATATATATTATTTGTATGATTTAGATATTTACTTTTATAATTGTATTACTTGTATGATTGTTTATTATACATAGTGCCATGGTTTTCATATCTGCGCCCGGCGGCCCTCATCTGGTTTATGATTCGGATGTGGTATATTGTCTTTTATAACTATTTGTTGCATTTCGTGTTGATGACAATTATACCCATCACGTTGACATAGATATTTTAACTAGGAGGTATGTGAACCGGAAATTGCAACCGACCCTCTTGTCGATAAGTTAAATTTAGTTGAAAAAGAAAACGAGTATTTGAAAGAAAAATTGAAAAGAATTTAAGAAGAGAAGATGAAATTGGAGTTGTATGTTGCCGATGTCGTCGATGATCACAAGATCGAGATGGATGCAATGCGCTTGAAGATTAGAAAGATTAGAAAATATGTCGTTAATAAAGAGGCTTGGTATCATTATGTTGTTGGATCAATTATTACCTTAGTTGCGATTTTAATCGCATTTATTGTTGCATTTAAATGCTTTAGCTAGATAGTTTTATGTTGTTTTATGAGAATAAGTGTGTATGGACTTTATGTATGAATGATAACCCACAAGTATAGGGGTTCAGTTATAGCCTCTTTCGATAAGTAAGAGTTTCGAACCCAACGAGGAGCTAAAGGTAGAACAAATATTCCCTCAAGTTCTATCGACCACCGATACAACTCTAGGCACGCTTAACGTTTGCTTTACCTAGAACAAGTATGAAACTAGAAGTACTTTGTAGGTGTTGTAGGATAGGTTTGCAAGATAATAAAGAGCGCGTAAATAAAAACTAGGGGCTGTTTAGATGAAGAAACAACTAAGTTAGTCTTAGTAGAGAGCTTTTTGTCACAAGAAAGTTATTTGTCCCTAGGCAATAGATAACTAGACCGGTAATCATTATTGCAATTTTATATGAGGGAGAGGCATAAGCTAACATACTTTCTCTACTTGGATCATATGCACTTATGATTGGAACTCTAGCAAGCATCCGCAACTACTAAAGTTCATTAAGGTAAAACCCAACCATAGCATTATAAGGTATCAAGTCCTCTTTATTCCCATACGCAAACAACCTACTTACTCGTGTTTGTGCTTCTGTCACTCACGCCACACACCATAAGCGAATCATGAAGATATTGCAAACCCTACAGCGGGGATCCCTCACGCTTGCGCAACACGGAGAGCACCATAGGACAGCACCAATAGTAAAACATGCAACTCAAACCAATCATGATCATCAATCAACCCATAGGACAAAACGGATCTACTCAAACATCATAGGATAGCCATACATCATTGGGAAATAATATATAGCGTTGAGCACCATGTTTAAGTAGAGATTACAGCGGGGAGAAGGGGTGTTACACCGCTGCATAGAGGGGGAGAGAGTTGGTGATGACGGCGGCGAAGTTGCTGGTGTAGATCGCCGTCACGATGATGGCCCCGGCGGCGTTCCGGTGCCACCGGGAGAGAGGGGGAGAGAGCCCCCCTCCTTCTTCTTCTTCCTTGGCCTCCCCCCTGGATGGGAGGAGGGTTTCCCCTCTGGTCCTTGGCTTCCATGGAGGCGGAGGGGCGGGAGCCCCTCCGAGATTGGATCTCTCTCTCTGTTTCCTTCTGTTTCTGCATTCCCAGATTCTAGCCTTTCACCGTTTCTTAAATTCCCGGAGATCCGTAAATCCGATTGGGCTGAAATTTTAACACGATTTTTATCCGGATATTAGGTTTCTTAAGGCGGAAGAAGGGCACCAACCGCCTTAAGGGGTGACCAAAAGCCACCCTGGCGCGCCCTACCCCCAGGGCGCGCCGCCGGGCTTGTGGGCCCCTCGGGCACCGCCTTCTGTTGATTCCACTTCCCAAAATTCACATATATTCCAAAAAAAATCTCCGTAAGTTTTTATCCCGTTTGGACTTCATTTGATATGGATTTTCTGCGAAACAAAAAACATGCAAAAAACAGGAACTGGCACTGGGCACTGGATCAATATGTTAGTCCCAAAAATAGTATAAAAAGTTGCCAAAAGTATATGAAAGTTGTAGAATATTGGCATGAAACAATCAAAAATTATAGATACGACGGAGACGTATCAGCATCCCCAAGCTTAATTCCTGCTCGTCCTCGAGTAGGTAAATGATAAAAAAGATAATTTTTCATGTGGAATGCTACCTAGCATAATCTTGATCATATAATCTAATTGTGGCATGAATATTAAGACACGTGTGATTCAAAACAATAGTCTATCATTTGACATTAAGAAAAATAATACTTCAAGCATACTAATAAAGCAATCATGTCTTCTCAAAATATCATGGCTAAAAGAAAGTTATCCCTACAAAATCATATAGTCTGGCTATGCTCCATCTTCATCACACAAAGTATTAAATCATGCACAACCCCGGTTTTAGCCAAGCAATTGTTTCATACTCTAGTATTCTCAAACTTTTTCAACTTTCACGCAATACATGAGCGTGAGCCATGGATATAGCACTATAGATGGAATAGAATATGGTGGTTGTGGAGAAGACAAAAAGAAGGAGATAGTCTCACATTAACTAGGCGTATCAACGGGCTATGGAGATGCCCATCAATAGATATCAATGTGAGTGAGTAGGGATTGCCATGCAACGGATGCACTAGAGCTATAAGTGTATGAATGCTCAAAAGAAACTAAGTGGGTGTGCATCCAACTTGCTTGCTCACGAAGACCTAGGGCAATTTGAGGAAGCCCATCATTGGAATATGCAAGCCAAGTTCTATAATGAAAAATTCCCACTAGTATATGAAAGTTACAACATAGGAGACTCTCTATATGAAAAACATGGTGCTACTCTGAAGCACAAGTGTGATAAAGGATAGTAGCATTGCCCCTTCTCTCTTTTCTCTCATTTTTTTGTTATTTTTTTTCTCTTTTTTTTGGTGGGCTTCTTTGGCCTCTTTTTTTTTATTTGGGCTTCGCTGGCCTCTTTTATTATTTTTAAAGTACGGAGACTCATCCCAACTTGTGAGGGAATCATAGCTTCCATCATCCTTTCCTCACACGGGACAATGCTCTAATAATGATGATCATCACACTTTTATTTACTTGCAACTCAAAAATTACAAATCGATCCTAGAACAAAATATGACTCTATATGAATGCCTCCGATAGTGTACCGGGATGTGCAATGATCTAGCGTAGTAATGACATCAAAAAACGGACAAGCCATGAAAACATCATGCTAGCTATCTTACGATCATGCAAAGCAATATGACAATGATGGTGCGTGTCATAATAAACGGAACAGTGGAAGTTGCATGGCAATATATCTCGGAATGGCTATGGAAATGCCATAATAGGTAGGTATGGTGGCTGTTTTGGGGAAGGATATATGGTGGCTGTTTTGAGGAAGGTGGGTTTAATACACCGGCGAAAGTTGCGCGGTACTAGAGAGGCTAGCAAAGGTGGAAGGGTGAGAGTGCGTATAATCCGTGGACTCAACATTAGTCATAAAGAACTCACATACTTATTGCACAAAATTATTAGTCATCGAAACAAGGTACTACACGCATGCTTCTAGGGGAAGGGTTGGTAGGAGTTAACCATCGCGCGATCCCGACCTCCACACAAAGGATGACAATCAGTAAATAAATCATGCTCCGACTTCATCACATAACGGTTCACCATACGTGCATGCTACGGGAATCTCAAACTTTAACACAAATATTTCTACCAATCCACAATTACTCACTAGCATGACTCTAGTATCACCATCTTTATATCGCAAAACTATTGCAAGGAATCAAACATACCATATTCAGTGATCTACAAGTTTTATGTAGGATTTTATGGCTAACCATGTGAATGACCAATTCCTGTTGACTCTCTAAATAGATATAAGTGAAGCATGAGAGTTTAATTCTTTCTACAAAAGATATGCCCACGTTCTAACAAATATAAGTGAAGCAAAAGAGCATTCTACAAATGGCAGTTTTCTATGTGTAGAGAAACAGGCAATCCAAACTTCAAATAATATAAGTGAAGCACATGAAGCATTCTATAAAGCCATACTCAAAAGATATAAGTGAGGTGCATAGAGCCTTCTATAAATCAACCAAGGACTTTCTCATACCAGCATGGTGCGTTATTAAAAGAAAAATAAAAAGCACACGACGCTCCAAGATTTACGCATATCATGTGACGAATAAAAATATAGCTCCAAGTAAAATTACCGATGGTTGTTAGAAGAAAGAGGGGATGCCTTCCGGGGCATCCCCAAGCTTAGTTTCTTGGGCGTCCTTGAATATTACCTTGGGGTTCCTCGGGCATCCCCAAGCTTAGTCTCTTTCCACTCCTTATTCCTTCATCCATCGTGATCTGACCCAAAACTTGAAAACGTCAATCACACAAAACATAACAAAACCCTCGTGAGATCCGTTAGTAATAATAAAGCAATTTACAACTTTAAGTACTGTTGCCAACCAATTCATATTTTGTTTTTGCATTGTAGCCACTGTAATATAACTTTTCCATGGCTTATACCACCGATACAATCGATAGTTTCATCAAAACGAGCAAAACAATGGATCAAAAACAGAATCAGTCAAAAACAGGACAGTTTGTAGTAATCTGAACATTCACCATACTTCTGTAACTCTAAAAATTCTGCAAAATTAGGACAAAATAAACAATTTGCCTAGCAGTACTGTGTAAAAATTTCAGAAACTTTTGACATTCCAGTATAAAATGTAAATTCACGCACTACAGCCAAAGTTTCTGTTTTTGCACTGCACACACCAAACAAGCAATCTAATCATCCTAAAGGCAAATATTGGCACATTATTTTTATAATACAATGGATTTATACAAGGGGATAATTATTTTTGTTGAAAAGTTTCTGTAATTAAGATTCACAAGGTTTCCATGGGCATGAACAAAGTTTAAGGCTAGCTCCCACTTTCACAATGCTCGTCCCTCTCACTTTCACTTTTCTTTTTGAAAAAGTTTTAGGTTCCCCTCTTTATTTTTTTGTTTTTGAACTATATAAAAGCACACAACAGAATAAAATGACTCTCTAAAACTTCCGGGTTGTCTCCCTGGCAGCGCTTTCTTTAAAGCCATTAAGCTAGGCATAAAGTGCTCAAGTAATGGATCCACCCGGATCCCAAGGTATATCAAAGCCAATTTTAATTAACAATGATTTGTAATCTAGTAGTGAGCACAAAGTAACATATATCATGCAACAACGAAGTCTAACTCTCTTCCTATGCGTTGGCATATCATAAAAGAACAATTCATGCACATCAAGTAAAGGCCAATACATAGCATAAGCAGTTTCTTGCAATTTTATCGTATTGGAAACATAGAGAGGTGGAGATGTAGTTCCTCTCTCATAATAATTGCAAGTAGGAGCAGCAAGCACATGCATATTATACGCATCAAAATCATCATGTGTAATGGTAGAACGCAACCCATCAATTTAATCCTTAATAAGTGCAAACTTCTCCGATATAGTGTAGTTGGGAGAATTCAAAAAGATAATAGGACTATCATGTGTGGGTGCAATAGCAACAATTTCATGTTTAACATAAGGAACTATAGCAAGTTCATCTCCATAAGCATCATTCATATTGGCATCGTGGCCACAAGCATAGCAAGCATCAATTTCATCAAAAAGGGATATTTCAAATGAATCCAAGGGATCATAGCAATTATCATAGCATTCATCCTTCGGTAAGAACGAAGGGAAATTAAACAATGTATGAGTTGAAGAGTTACTCTCATTAGAAGGTGGGCACGGGTAGCTAATCCGCTCTTCCTCCTTTTGTTCTTCGCTCTCCTCCTCATCTTTTTCATCTAATGAGCTCACAATTTCAGCAACTTCCTCTTCCATAGGTTCCTGCAAAATATTAGTCTCTTCCAAAGCAGCGGTCATTCTTTCAATAAATTCAATAATATCAGCGTTGCAATCATAATTCTCATAGCAATATTTAAGTATGGCAAAAATTTCAGATTCGTAAGGAACATCATCATCATACTTTTCAAGCAAAGAAGCAATTTCATAAGCACCTTTAAAAACAACAAATTCTTCTATTCGTTCCACATCATAGTAATCATAAATACATTTAGCATAAGAAGCTAAGGTATCATTATCATTAAATTTGCATTGAAAGGGAAGGTGTCGAGTTTCTATATTAGAGCAACAAGTAAAGTCACATCTCGAGCATGCATCCCAAGCAAACCATTCCAGTATTCTAATTTGATCCCATAAGTGTTTCCCTTTTTGAGTCAAGTGATAATCCCTAAAGTATTCACGTTGATCCAACGTGTATCCCATTATCAAGTTGAATGGGGTTTTCTCAGGATTATGAAAGTAGTGCATAATATTTTCCACATAACGAGCATCGAGAGTTTTGGAGGTTCCCCATCTCCATGAGTAGCAAGTACACCTATTTTTTTTTGGTATTTCGTGTACCATATCCATAACTAAAGATAGAGAACAACTTAGAACAGCAAATAAAATCTACTTAGTGATAAAGCAAACAAGCACACACGAGAATATTCACCCCACTCTATGTAGGGTAACGCAGCAGAAAACAAAAAAATTCCGACCTACGCACCAGCCCAGGACCACTATGGAGACTGCATACAAGGTTTGATCATTTTCGTTACCGACTCGTAGCGCAGCGGAAGTAGAGTCGATGACGAACGGCGGTGCAGATCCCCGCAGCTAGGATTTTACAACCTCCCAACCGCGAGGATGTATACCCTCATCTGCCCCGCGGACAGCCCTCCGGGAGGCGGTCGCACAGTCCCCCGGACGGTGTCGCGGACAGCCCTTCGGGAGGACCTCCGAAACTCGGACTGTCACTCGGACAGCCCTTCGGGAGGACCTCCAAAACTCGGACGGTCACACGGACAGCCCTTCGGGAGGCACTCTCGAACTAAGACCGAAACTACGATCTCTCTACAGAGTTGCACACATACGGTGTCATCTATCCGGCAGGGCTTCGCCGTCCAGAACTAGTTCCTGCCGGAACCCAGACAGCCTTTCGGCTCTAAGAAACTATTTTGCTGGGAGGGAGAGAGAATGCCAGATCATGCATGGCTTGTGTATGAGAGTAAGGATGTGTGAGATGGCAGCCCACTCACCTCCTATTTATAAGAAACCCAAGGGGTAGGGTGGTTTTACGAGAAAACCCAAAACCCACATGGAAAGGAGTCCTTCCCAAGGACCTAATGGTGAAACCAAGGAACAAGTGGGGGGCTACATGTAGGAGCCCCATTGTGGCCGGCCACAATCTCTTGGGGGCCCCCCCAAGGGGGTTTCTTATCCCCCAAGCCTTCTAGAAACCTTTTGGGAAAATATCCCAAAAGGCACTTTTCCAAAAATATCCAAAAAGCACTTTCACTATTCACGGCGACATTTTTCAGCATCTGATCGAACTGAAAATATTCATGTGGGCTTAGAACAATTCCAGTACCCACCAAAATAATTTTCAACGCGAGCCGGAACAATTCCGGTTTAGTGATTTTCATCTGCGAAAAGCATCTGAAGCGGTTTCGGCAGCTCCGGAACATTTCCGGTTTTTATCCCGGAAAATTCCAAAAAGTTTCCAGAACGATTCTGGCATCTTCCAAGAATTATCAGGCATGTGCCAAAACCAATTTGACTTTATGGTATCCTCTGAAACAACTTTTCAGTTTCACCGGAACTCATCCGGTGACCTCTCTCTTCGGAACTTTTCCGTTGACCGAAACTTTTCCGGCGTCCGAAACTTTTCAGTGATTTTCTCTCAGACTCCCTGTCCAGCATTCAACAGATAGACAACCCTTAAGCGTGTGACCCTATAGGTTCGGTGAAGTATAGACATGACCCGGAACCCTTTCCGATCAATGATCAACATCGGAGCCGTGGACACCGATATTGACCCCTATACCCACACGAATGAATATTCGAGTGAACCTCCAGTTTCCGTGTGCTATTCCTGTTGCTTCGCGATATGTTACAATTACCCGAGGTGAGACATGTAGGCATCCTCGTGGATCAACAACTTGTCCACAATGCCAGTTACCTCGTTGCCGGTATTGTTCTCTTTTCTCGTTCCCGTGTTCCGGCATCCCTGTGATCAAATCACCCTGTGTCTGGCCAGACAATGATGGATACCGTAACACCGAGAGGGCCCAGAGATATCTCTCCATCGTCGGAGGAGCAAATCCCAATCTTGAGCTATCAAGTTACTTGACATACTTTTCCATGAACCCGTAAGCCGCCGTAATAGCCACCCATTTACGGATGACGTTTAACAAACCCCAAAGTTCATGAAGCAAGCATGAAGAAACTCGATACTCTCATGGTCTAAGGAATCATGCAAACATTAACCATCTCTGTGTTATTAACCATTAACTTATGACGAATGTATCTCATAGCATAACATCAATTCGGGTCGATTCAACACAAGTGTTCTACCAACATTGCGCCCTCAAAATTGTCGGCATAGCCATGCCCATGATCAGGAAAACAGGATCATCATGCAATACTTGAGCTACTCTTGAGGCCAGACTAGGAATACATTTTTACCGTTTATTATTCCACACGTGCAAATGAGTCTTCCTCCGAGCCTCATTTTATTTGTAGACTCGAGAATCATTGCAGTTATAGCATGGAACATAAACATAATTATGAACAGGGAGATAATCAATAACATTTATTATTGCCTCTAGGGCATATCTCCTACAGACTCCCACTTGCACTAGAGTCAATAATCTAGTCAATGCTAGTGCACTTTACACCTATGGCATACTGGTGTAAAATATGCTTCGCTTGTGGTATAGCCTGATGTCCAACGGATCTGACGACTTCAGCTTCGTGTGTAACTTTGCATATCCTCGCGTTTTCACGCTTTCACAAAATTCATATTTTGTGTGGACTTGGCTTTGCATATGTGTGAATCATTGGTCGAAACCTGATTCCTCGGACTGAGCTATGGAGCAACTATCTGCAATAGTGTCCCATAGACCAAAGCCATCTTGGAACCATACTAAGTTCATGAATGAACTATATGATTCAACAACTTCTTTGTCGCTTCTCAAGCGTCAACATACTTAGCCTTTGTTATAGAATTCGCCACAGTATCTTGTTTGGAACAATTTCCAACTACCGTGCCACCATATTGTGTATTACACAAATCCCTTAACTTAAATCGAAAATCGCATGGAGCATTGATGAAGACTGTATCGATGTAATTACTTACAACGAGCACTTCATAATCTCTGCTTGCGAGAAAACATGTCATCAGTACTACTCTAGTACTTAGTGACTTCTTTCACTGTTGTCCTATGATCAGTACTTTGATCACTTCGGTATCTATACTCGCAACAACTTTGGAGTATTGGACATATCTGGTTGTTTTACATACCATGGAATACATGATTAATCCAAACACAAGAGTGTGTGGAATCTCCATCATGTATTTTACTCATCAGTGTTTTGGGACACCGAGTCTTGCAAAAATTCTTTCCATGTGACTTCGGCAAGAATCACTCCTTGGCTTTTTAAATGCCAAAAGGTGTTTAGCATCTTGTCAATATGTATTCATTGCTTAGCCCCATTAGGTAAATCTATCTCCATAGATCATCATGCCTAATATTGAGGCTATTTAGCCTAAGCACTTCATCGAAAAACTATTTTCAAATGAAGTCCTAATTCGTGTCAAGAAATTTATTTCCAATTAACAATGTGTCAAGTACACACGGTTTTTAGAAATATTATTATGCTCCCACTTACTTTCTTGAATCACAAGCATCTTCGATACCCATTTGATGAAGTCAAAACCCTTTTGACCATTCCATCAAAAACAAAGATTCCAACTCCACTTTGCTCTCTTCTGTCCATCGCTGGAACTCTGAAGTTTGCATACTTACTAGCATCCTCTGGACTGACAAAATACCTTGGACTGTAACACATGCAAGTCCTTGGTTACATTTCCATCAGATGGAAATCCTTTCATCATCCATGTTTCATATCTCATGATTGAAATATGTATTAATTGCTAGTTCAACCCGAACCGATTTTATCCGTATCAGTTTTTAGTTCCATAAATATTCGTTTAGACTCTAAGTCTTCCGAAAGGTGTATCAAGGTTTTAATCTTGAATCACTTATATGGAAACTATCTCGGATTGTATTGGCATTTAGCCAATTCCGGAGTCAGGGCCCATCAACGCTTCCTTGTGTATCGTAGGTATACTGTTGTCCAACAACAATATCTCGTTAGCGCACCTGAGAGGTTTGCACGAGCCTTGCCTACGGGGTTCAGCTGCAAGTTCAACTGAAGTCCATACATTTTATTGTAGAGACTTCCGTATCAGTCGCAGTAGGAAACTCCGGAATCACTTCCAAGGTTCCTTTACTTTGAACTGATGACGAAGATACCGGTTATCTCGTCGAGTTGCACTGTCCTCCCACTCACCTTTTGTAAGAACTATTCTCTTTAAAAGCATACCGTTTTGTGGCAAACCTATTTGCCTCGGTATAGTGAGGGAGGAATACCCAATTACTTGGGATAACCTACAAAGTAGCACTTGTCTGATTTGGAATAGGTTTGTAACCTTTTACACAAGCCCCATATTCCAAATGTTAAGAAACGATATAACATGGTTGGGCGTACCATACCGGGACGTCATTTCAACAGACCCGATGGAGCTCTTTTCAGTGTAAAAGCCGCAGTCTCTAAAGCATCACTCTAAAAGGGATAATGGCAATTTTATTTATGTCATCTTTGATCTTACCATGTCATAAATGGTTCGATTACATCTTCACGGACTTTCCACATGCAGTGGTGTTCCGGGAGGTGCAAGTTATGAAACTCTTTTCACAACTCATCAGACATTCGCTAAACTTGTAACTCAAATATTCCTTTCTGCAATCGAATTGTAGAAACATAATTTTCTTGTTACAACAACTTCTACTTCATTTTTGAAAACCTTATGAATGAATTCAAAAGATCCAGACTTACGTCTCAACAAGTAAATATCCACATATCTACTTGAGTCATTTCTGAAGATAGATAAATCCACTACTTGCAACAACATTTATTGGACTACACACATCATAATGTATGATCACCAATATGTTCTATGCTCGTTCCTTATGGCATGTGAACGGTATTTCAGTCACTTCACTTTTCAGAGGAAAGTTGCAAGTGTCAGATGATTCAAAATCAACGACTTCAAAATCCATCATAATGGAATTTTCCATGCGGGTTTCTCCAATGTGACCAAATGCAGTGCCACACTTGTGTGGTATTCTTTTAGTCTCGCGACATTTAGCGTCAGTGTTATGGATGTATCATATTACCATCAATATTCATAGCATACATCCCATCCTATATGGAAGCATGGCCCTTCATGTTATTCATAACACCGAACATCAAAAGTTCTCTTATGAATAACCTTCTTGCAAAATACCTTATGCAAAGGGCTAGAGTGTATGAAACTCTAAATGAATTATGAAAGTAAATACAGAGGCAATGTATTAATATCAATATTCATAACATACATCTCATTCATAATGAAAGTATGGCCCTTATGTTATTCATAACATCGAACATCAAAAGTTCTCTTATGAATAACCTTCTTGCAAGATACTTTACGCAATGGGCTAGAGTGTAAAACTCTAAAATGAATTATGAAAGTAAATACATAGGCAATGTATTAATATCAATATTCATAACATACATCTCATTCATAATGAAAGTATGGCCCTTATGTTATTCATAACATCGAACATCAAAAGTTCTCTTATGAATAACCTTCTTGCAAGATACTTTATGCAATGGGCTAGAGTGTAAAACTCTAAAATGAATTATGAAAGTAAATACATAGGGAATACACTAATGGAAGGTATAGTAACATTTACAATGTTCCCTGTGTGTATCTAAACCTCATACCTGGCTAGTCTTTTAGGCCGTAGTAGTTCTTTCATCGAGTTGCAACAGAGTGCAATCGAGTGGGTATCTTTGTGATTAACTCACAATACCCAAGAATTAGTGATTAACATGTTTAACCATAATTCCCAAGAACTATATCTTTGACCAGCCTTCTATACATCAAAAACTTGTATGACATTTATACATGAGCTGGATATTCCAGTCTTCTTTCCTTTTGCCTTTATACTTCTAACAGTTTAACTTTTAGTATTTCTCCTACTCTCAGAAGAAGCACCCAACTTAAGAGTGGTGTTAGCCCCGGACTTCCTAGGCGTGAAAGTTTCACTAACACCCTTCGGACACTTCCTTTCTCTTTTAGTTGTTGTTTTATTCACCTTTCATCATATGACAGGCGTTCTCCTGGATCCCTCTCTTATCAGTCTAATGCATAGTAAACTCCTTTACTAATAGTTTGCAAACAAACATTGCTTTGGATATCTCATATCTTTTAGCCTTTGTCTGTCTCTGAAAATGATTTTCAGATTCCATGAATATCACATAACTATCCAAACTTTCGAAGTTCGGGTCTCATGGAAGCAAACGTATTGCACTTGACTGAAACAGAATTCTAGCTTTTGGATCGAAGGACGAGAGTCACATGATCCATAGCATTAGCGGGAGAATACCAAAAGTATGCGATAGGACAAAGTCCTTCTCGGCACTATTGAGGACAATCCTCACATTACGTTACCAACCGTAAAGTTTTAACCAGATATTTAACAGCTTATTCAATTTTAACAGGGAAGGCGGAAACGTGAGCCATTGTTCTATAACTATTATGCAAATCACACTTAGACAGTGTTCAAAATTAATTGCACTGAGAATTAAACAAGTTAATTCAACAGTGCGCTCCCACTCAAATCAATATCTCTCATAATTGATTGTGAGTGATGCAAGACCCAACTTTCAATTCAGCGTCAAGGATGCAACCATCTCAAGTGACCAGAATTTCAATTGGTAGGCCAACTTGACAATCACATCTCTATGTGACTCTTGTTCATCTTTCGATGCGTGTGTTCTGAGCTCATGATTTTCATGCCTGAACGTCAAGACAACCAAGTGATCTCGCTGCGAGGTCTCAACTCACCCGCCTCACACTTCTCTAATCGTTCGTACCCATGCAACCATGTGATACCCCGAAGAGATAGGTGCCGTGACGGTGCTACACTTGGGAGAACACTAACTACTTGATATTTAAGTGAGAGATCACCCTAATAAAAAGCGACTACCGCGCAATCAAAAGGGTGCAACATAAGGGATAAACATCTCAGGCAATTCATAATTAGCATGATATGGTATAGCCCCTTTCTGACGGAGAAGTCTTTCATTTCTTCGTCTCCGGCATTCGCGTCGGTGTTCACCTTCGCGAAGATTGCCACCACCTTGTCGATGCACCAAATAATATTGCTATCTCTATAGCTAATAAAATAAGTGCATTACATAAGGTTGACACGCAGGTCATTAAAGTGCAATCATATGGCTCCAGCCATCATGCCGAATCATGACACGCAGGTCATGTTAATATTACATCATATAGTCATCTCATACATAATCAAATTAATATGAGCACTACTATACCACATCATATGCACATGCAAACCATCCTGCAAAACCAAGTTAGACGCCTCTAATCGGTCTATGCAAAAATTTATTTTACGTGGCTTCTAAGGTTTCGAAACAAACCGAAGCTACCAACGTCCATCATCAAGCATGATAATCCAAGTTGCTAGATTAACTTTCCAAGGTGTATGAAACACGAGATAATAAAATCTCGAGCCCCATACTAAACTTCGTCATACGCGTGACCCCCGTGCAGATCACATCTGCATTGCCCTTTCGTCTGCGAAACATCCATCTTTATCAACTATGGTGGAACCCAAAGAACTGTTAGCACTTCGTTGATCTGTCAATCAGCATACTCAGGAGCAGCATGAAAGGATCGCGGATTGCCAGAACTTTGTGAGATTCCACCATGCCGTCAAGATCAGGACTACACCAATTCAGGGGAAGCAATAGGAACATCGGGTAACAGATTTCATCTGCTACCCGCACAAATAATTTTCAGCAATAGATCTCATCTACTACCTAATTATATTGTGCAACACCCATACATCTCTATGTATTCTAGATCGCAACCTGCATCTACGCATAACACGGCTCTTGATGCCACTGTAGGGTAACGCAGCAGGAAACAAAAAATTTCCGACTTACGCACCAGCCCAGGACCACTATGGAGACTGCATACAAGGTTTGATCATTTTCGTTACCGACTCGTAGCGCAGCGGAAGTAGAGTCGATGACGAACGGCGGTGCAGATCCCCGCAGCTAGGATTTTACAACCTCCCAACCGCGAGGATGTATACCCTCATCTGCCCCGCGGACAGCCCTCCGGGAGGCGGTCGCACAGTCCCCCAGACGGTGTCGCGGACAGCCCTTCGGGAGGACCTCCGAAACTCGGACTGTCACTCGGACAGCCCTTCGGGATGACCTCCAAAACTCGGACGGTCACACGGACAGCCCTTCGGGAGGCACTCTCGAACTAAGACCAAAACTACGATCTCTCTACAGAGTTGCACACATACGGTGTCATCTATCCGGCAGGGCTTCGCCGTCCAGAACTAGTTCCTGCCGGAACCCAGACAGCGTTTCGGCTCTACGAAACTATTTTGCTGGGAGGGAGAGAGAATGCCAGATCATGCATGGCTTGTGTATGAGAGTAAGGATGAGGAAGTGGGCTGCCCACTCACCTCTTATTTATAGGAAAACCAAGGGGTAAAGTTGTCATACAAAAAACCCCAAAGTGCCCTTGGAATATCCCTTTCATAAAAGGAATATGCCATATGGGAGTGCCATGTGGAGCACCATGGTGCCCCACCTCCTTGGCCGGCCACCCTTGGGGGGCCCCCATGAGGAGCTTGCTTGCTCCCCAATCCCTTCTAGAAGCCTTTTTGGAAATATCCAAAAAGGTGTTTTTCCACAAATATCCAAAAGGCACTTTCACTATTTACGACGACATTTTTCAGCGTCTGATCGAACTGAAAATATTCATGTGGGCTTAGAACAATTCCAGTACCCACCAAAATAATTTTCAATGTGAGCCGGAACAATTCCGGTTTAGTGATTTCATCTGCGAAAAGCATCTGAAGCGGTTTCGGCAGCTCCGGAACATTTCCGATTTTCATTCCAGAAAATTCCAAAAAGTTTCCAGAACGATTCTGGCACCTCCAAGAATTATCAGGCATGTGCCAAGACCAATTTGACTTTATGGTATCCCCTGAAACAACTTTTCCAGTTTCACCGCAACTCATCGGGTGACCTTTCTCTGCGGAACTTTTCCGCTGTCCGAAACTTTTCCGGTGTCCGAAAACTTTTTCGGTGATTTTCTCTCAGACTCACTGTCTAGTATTCAGCAGATAGATGACCCTTAAGCGTGTGACCCTATAGGTTCGGTGAAGCATAGACATGACCCGGAACCCCTTCCGATCAATGATCAACATCGGAGCCGTGGACACCCATATTGATCCCTATACCCACACGAATGAATATTCGAGTGAACCTCCTGTTGCCTTGAGCTATTCCTGTTGGCATCCCCGTGGATCAACACCTTGTCCACTATGCCAGTTACCTCGTTGCCGGTATTGTTCTCTTTTCTCGTTCCCGTGTTCCGGCATCCCCGTGATCAAATCACAAAGTGTCTGGCCAGACGATGATGGATACCGTAACACCGAGAGGGCCCAGAGATATCTCTCCATTGTCGGAGGAGCAAATCCCAATCTTGAGCTATCAAGTTACTTGACATACTTTTCCATGAACCCGTAAGCCGCCGTAATAGCCACCCATTTACGGATGACGTTTAACAAACCCCAAAGTTCATGAAGCAAGCATGAAGAAACTCGATACTCTCATGGTCTAAGGAATCATGCAAACATTAACCATCTCTATGTTATTAACCATTAACTTATGACGAATGTATCTCATAGCATAACATCAATTCGGGTCGATTCAACACAAGTGTTCTACCAACATTGCGCCCTCAAAAGTGCCGGCATAGCCATGCCCATGATCAGGAAAACAGGATCATCATGCAATACTTGAGCCAGTCTTGGAGGCCAGACTAGGAATACATTTTACCGTTTATTATTCCACACGTGCAAATGAGTCTTCCTCCGAGCCTCGTTTTTTTTGTAGACTCGAGAATCATTGCAGTTATAGCATGGAACATAAACATAATTATGAACAGGGAGATAATCAATAACATTTATTATTGCCTCTAGGGCATATCTCCTACAGACTCCCACTTGCACTAGAGTCAATAATCTAGTCAATGCTAGTGCACTTTACACCTATGGCATACTGGTGTAAAATATGCTTCGCTTGTGGTATAGCCTGATGTCCAACGGATCTGACGACTTCAGCTCCGTGTGTAACATTGCATATCCTCGCGTTTTCACGCTTTCACAAAATTCATATTTTGTGTGGACTTGGCTTTGCATATGTGTGAATCATTGGTCGAAACCTGATTCCTCAGACTGAGCTATGTAGCAACTATCTGCAATAGTGTCCCATAGACCAAAGCCATCTTGGAACCATACTAAGTTCATGAATGAACTATATGATTCAACAACTTCTTTGTCTCTTCTCAAGCGTCAACATACTTAGCCTTTGTTATAGAATTCGCCACAGTATCTTGTTTGGAACAATTTCCAACTACTGTGCCATTATGTTCTGTATTATACAAAACCCTCTAATCAAATCGAAAATCGCATGGAGAAATGGTGAAGACTGTATCGATGTAACATATTACAACGAACTCTTCATGATTTCTGCTTGCAAGAAAACATGTCATCAGTACTACTCTAGTACTCAGTGACATCTTTCACTGTCGTCCCATGATCAGTGCTTTTGATCACTTTGGTATCTATACTCGCAACAACTTTGGAGTATTGGACACATCTGGTTGTTTTTATATACCATGGAATACATGAGTAATCCAAACACAAGAGTGTGTGGAATCTCCATCATGTATTTTACTCATCAGTGTTTTGGGACACCGAGTCTTGCAAAAACTCTTTCCATGTGACTTCGGCAAGAATCACTCCTTGGCGTTTTAAATGCTAAAAAGTTTTAGCATCTTGTCAACATGTATTCATTGCTTAGCCCCATTAGGTAAATCTATCTCCATAGATCATCATGCCTAATATTGAGGCTATTTAGCCTAAGCACTTCATCGAAAAACTATTTTCAAATGAAGTCCTAATTCGTGTCAAGAAATTTATTTCCAATTAACAATGTGTCAAGTACACAAGGTTTTTAGAAATATTATTATGCTCCCACTTACTTTCTTGAATCACAAGCATCTTCGATACCCATTTGATGAAGTCAAACCCCTTTGAGCATTCCATCAAAAACGAAGATTCCAACTCCACTTTGCTCTCTTTTGTCCATCGCTGGAACTCTGAAGTTTGCATACTTACTAGCATCCTTTGGATCAACAAATTACTTTGGACTGTATCACATACAAGTCCTAGGTTTCATTTCCATCAGATGGAAATCCTTTCGTCATCCATGTTTCATATCTCATGATTGAAATATGTATTTATTGCTAGTTCAACCCAAACCGACTTTAAGCATCGCTACGGTGAGACAATCTCATCGTAGTCAACTCCTTGAACTTGTTATTGCAACAAGTCGAGCTTTATGGATAAAACATTTTTATCCGTATCAGTTATTTAGTTCCATAAATACTCGTTAGACTCTAAGTCTTTCGAAAGGTGTATCAAGATTTTAATCTTGAATCACTTATATGGAAACTATCTCGGATTGTATTGGCATTTAGCCAATTCCGGAGTCAGGGCCCATCAACGCTTCCTTGTGTATTGTAGGTATATTGTTGTCCCACAACAATATATCGTTTGCGCACCTGATAGGTTTGCACGAGCTTTGCCTACGTGGTTCAGCTGCGAATTCGACCGAAGTCCATACATTTTATTGTAGAGACTTCCGTATCAGTCGCAGTAGGAAACTCCGGAATCACTTCCAAGGTTTCTTTCCTTTGATCTGATGACGAAGATACTGGTTATCTCGTCGAGTTGCACTGTCCTCCCACTCACCTTTTGTAAGAACTATTCTCTTTAAAAGCATACCGTTTTGCGGCAAAAATCCTTTGCCTCGGTATAGTGGTGGGGAAATACCCAATGACTTGGGATAACCTTACAAAGTAGCACTTGTCTGATTTGGAACAGGTTTGTAACCTTTTACACAAGCCCCATATTCCAAATGTTAAGAAAAGATGTAACATGGTTGGGCGTACCATACCATGGCGTCATTTCAACAGACCCGATGGAGCTCTTTTCAGTGAAAAAGCCGCAGTCTCTAAAGCATCACTTTAAAAGGGATAATGGCAAATCTATTTATGTCATCTTTGATCTTACCATGTCATAAATGGTTCGATTACATCTACACGGACTCTCCACTTGCAGTGGACCAGTGGTGCTCCGGGAGGTGCAAGTTATGAAACCCCTTTCACAACTCATCAGACATTCGCTAAACTTGTAACTCAAATATTTCTTTCTGCAATCGAATTGTAGAAACGTAATTTTCTTGTTACAATAACTTCTATTTCATTTTTGAAAACCTTATGAATGAATTCAAAAGATCCAGACTTACGTCCCATCAAGTAAATATCCATATATCTACTTGAGTCATTTCTGAAGATAGATAAATCCACTACTTGCAACAACATTCATTGGACTACACACATCATAATGTATGATCACCAATATGTTCTTTGCTCGTTCCTTATGGCCTATGAACGGTATTTCAGTCACTTCACTTTTCAGAGGAAAGTTGCAAGTGTCAGATGATTCAAAATCAAACGACTACAAAATCCATCATAATGGAATTTTCATGCGGGTTTCTCCAATGTGACCAAACGCAGTGCCACACATATGTGGTATTCTTTTAGTCTTGTGACATTTAGCGTCAGTGTTATGGATGTATCATATTACCATCAATATTCATAGCATACATCCCATCCTGCATGGAAGCATGGCCCTTCATGTTTTTCATAACACCGAACATCAAAAGTTCTCTTATGAATAACCTTCTTGCAAAATACCTTATGCAAAGGGCTAGAGTGTATGAAACTCTAAATGATTTATGAAAGTAAATACAGAGGCAATGTATTAATATCAATATTCATAACATACGTCTCATTCATAATGAAAGTATGGCCCTTATGTTATTCATAACACCGAACATCAAAAGTTCTCTTATGAACAACCTTCTTGCAAGATACCTTATGCAAAGGGCTAGAGTGTGAAACTCTAAAATGAATTATTAAAGTAAATACATAGGGAATACACCGATGGAAGGCATAGTAACTTTTACTATGTTCCCTATGTGTATTTAACCTCATTCCTGGCTAGTCTTTCAGGCCATAGTAGTTCTTACATCGAGTTGCAACAGAATGCAATCAAGCGGGTATCTTTGTGATTAACTCACAATACCCAAGAATTAGTGATTAACATGTTTAACCATAATTCCCAAGAACTATATCTTTGACCAGCCTTCTATACATCAAAAACTTGTATGACATTCATACATGAGCTGGATATTCCAGTCTTCTTTCTTATTTGCCATTATACTTCTAACAGTTTAACTTTTAGTATTTCTCCTACTCTCAGAAGAAGCACCCAACTTTAAGAGTGGCGATAGCCCCGGACTTTCTAGGCGTGAAAGTTTCACTAACACCCTTCGGACACTTCCTTTCTCTTTAAGTTGTTGTTTTATTCACCTTTCATCATATGACAGACGTTCTCCTGGATCCCTCTCTTATCAGTCAAATGCCCAGTAAACACTATTACTGATAGTTTGCAAACAAACAATGCTTTGGATATCTCATATCTTTTTGCCTTTGTTTGTCTCTGAAAATGATTTTTAGATTCCATGAATATCACATAACTATCCAAACTTTCGAAGTTCGGGTCTCATGGAAGCAAACGTATTGCACTTGACTGAAACAGAATTCTAGCTTTTGGATCGAAGGACGCGAGCCACATGATCCATAGCATTTAGCGGGAGAATACCGAAAGTATGCGATAGGACAAAGTCCTTCTCGGCACTATTGAGGACAATCCTCACATTACGTTTACCAACCGTAATGTTTTAACCAGATATTTAACAGCTATTCAATTTTAATAGGGAAGGTGGAAACGCGAGCCATTATTCTACAACTATTATGCAAAACACACTTAGACAATGTTCAAAATTAATTGCACTAAGAATTAAAAGAATTCAATACTACAGTGCGCTCCCACTCAAATCAATATCTCTCATAATTGATTGTGAGTGATTCAAGATCCACATATCCATTCAACGCCATTGAACGAGATGAACACTGATGGCGTGAACTTCAATCGGTGGGCAAACTTGCCGATCACATCTCTATGTGACTCTTGTTCATCTTTCGATGGGCATGTTCCGAGCTCAGGGAGATCCTTCCAGAACGTCAAGACAACCAAGTGATCTTGCTGCGAGGTCTCAACTCACCCGCCTCACACATCCCTAATCGTTCGTACCCAGGGAGATCCTGTGATACCCCGAAAAGTTAGGTGCCGTGACGGTGCTACACTTGGGAGAACACTAACTACTTGATATTTTTGTGAGAGATCACCCTAATAAAAGCGACTACCGCGCAATCAAGAAGGGTGCATCAAGAGGGATAAACATCTCAGGCAATTCATAATAGCATGATATGGTATAGCCCTTTCTGACGGAGAAGTCTTTATTTCTTCGTCTCCGGCATTCGCGTCGGTGTTTCACCTTCGCGAAGATTGCCACCACCTTGTCGATGCACCAGATAATATTGCTATCTCTATAGCTAATAAAATAAGTGCATTACATAAGGTTGACACGCAGGTCATTAAAGTGCAATCATATGGCTCCAGCCATCATGCCGAATCATGACACGCAGGTCATGTTAATCAAATTACATCATATAGCCATCTCATACATAATCAAATTAATATGAGCACTGCTATACCACATCATATGCACATGCAAACCATCCTGCAAAACCAAGTTAGACGCCCCTAATCGGTTCATGCAAAATTTTATTTTTCGTGGCTTCTAAGGTTTCGAAACAAACCGAAGCTACCAACGTCCATCATCAAGCATGATAATCCAAGTCGCTAGATTAACATTCCAGGGTGTATGAAACACGAGATAATAAAATCTCGAGCCCCATACTAAACTTCGTCATACGCGTGACCCCCGTGAAGATCATATCTGCATTGCCCTTTCGTCTGTGAAACATCCATATTTCTCAACTATGGTGGAACCCAAAGAACTGTTAGCACTTCGTTGATCTGTCAATCAGCATACTCAGGAGCAGCATGAAAGGATCGCGGATTGCCAGAACTTTGTGAGATTCCACCATGCCGTCAAGATCAGGACTACGCAAATTCAGGGGAAGCAACAGGAACATCGGGTAACAGATTTCATCTGCTACCCGCACAAATAATTTTCAGCAATAGATCTCATCTACTACCTAATTATATTGTGCAACACCCATACATCTCTATGTATTCTAGATCGCAACCTGCATCTACGCATAGCACGGCTCTTGATGCCACTGTTGGGGAACGCGACAGAAAACAAAAAATTTCTGACCTACGCACCAGCCCAGGACCACTATGGAGACTACATACAAGGTTTGATCATTTTCGTTACCGACTCGTAGCGCAGCGGAAGTAGAGTCGATGACGAACGGCGGTGCACATCCCCGCAGCTAGGATTTTACAACCTCCCAACCGCGAGGATGTATACCCTCATCTGCCCCGCGGACAGCCCTCCGGGAGGCGGTCGCACAGTCCCCCGGACAGTGTCGCGGACAGCCCTTCGGGAGGACCTCCGAAACTCGGACTGTCACTCGGACAGCCCTTCGGGAGGACCTCCAAACTCAGACGGTCACACGGACAGCCCTTCGGGAGGCACTCTCGAACTAAGACCGAAACTACGATCTCTCTACAGAGTTGCACACATACGGTGTCATCTATCCGGCAGGGCTTCGCCGTCCAGAACTAGTTCCTGCCGGAACCCAGACAGCGTTTCGGCTCTACGAAACTATTTCGCTGGGAGGGAGAGAGAATGCCAGATCATGCATGGCTTGTGTATGAGAGTAAGGATGAGGAAGTGGGCTGCCCACTCACCTATTTATAGGAAAACCAAGGGGTAAAGTTGTCATACAAAAAACCCCAAAGTGCCCTTGGAATATCCCTTTCATAAAAGGAATATGCCATATGGGAGTGCCATGTGGAGCACCATGGTGCCCCACCTCCTTGGCTGGCCACCCTTGGGGGGTCCCCCATGAGGAGCTTGCTTGCTCCCCAATCCCTTCTAGAAGCCTTTTTGGAAATATCCAAAAAGGTGTTTTTCCACAAATATCCAAAAGGCACTTTCACTATTCACGACGACATTTTTCAGCGTCTGATCGAACTGAAAATATTCACGTGGGCTTAGAACAATTCCAGTACCCACCAAAATATTTTTCAACGTGAGCCGGAACAATTCCGGTTTAGTGATTTCATCTGCGAAAAGCATCTGAAGCGGTTTCGGCAGCTCCGGAACATTTCCAGTTTTCATTCCAGAAAATTCCAAAAAGTTTCCAGAACGATTCTGGCACCCTCCAAGAATTATCAGGCATGTGCCAAGACCAATTTGACTTTATGGTATCCCCTGAAACAACTTTTCCAGTTTCACCGAAACTCATCCGGTGACCTCTCTCTGCGGAACTTTTCCGCTGTCCGAAACTTTTCCGGTGTCCGAAAACTTTTTCGGTGATTTTCTCTCAGACTCCCTGTCTAGTATTCAGCAGATAGATGACCCTTAAGCGTGTGACCCTATAGGTTCGGTGAAGCATAGACATGACCCGGAACCCCTTCCGATCAATGATCAACATCGGAGCCGTGGACACCCATATTGATCCCTATACCCACACGAATGAATATTCGAGTGAACCTCCAGTTGCCGTGAGCTATTCCTGTTGCTTCACGATATGTTACAATTACCCGAGGTGAGACATGTTGGCATCCCCGTGGATCAACACCTTGTCCACTATACCAGTTACCTCGTTGCCGGTATTGTTCTCTTTTCTCGTTCCCGTGTTCCGGCATCCCCGTGATCAAATCACAAAGTGTCTGGCCAGACGATGATGGATACCGTAACACCGAGAGGGCCCAGAGATATCTCTCCATCGTCGGAGGAGCAAATCCCAATCTTGAGCTATCAAGTTAGTTGACATACTTTTCCATGAACCCGTAAGCAGCCGTAATAGCCACCCATTTACGGATGACGTTTAACAAACCCCAAAGTTCATGAAGCAAGCATGAAGAAACTCGATACTCTCATGGTCTAAGGAATCATGCAAACATTAACCATCTCCGTGTTATTAACCATTAACTTATGACGAATGTATCTCATAGCATAACATCAATTCGGGTCGATTCAACACAAGTGTTCTACCAACATTGCGCCCTCAAAATTGCCGGCATAGCCATGCCCATGATCAGGAAAACAGGATCATCATGCAATACTTGAGCCAGTCTTAGCGGCCAGACTAGGAATACATTTTACCGTTTATTATTCCACACGTGCAAATGAGTCTTCCTCCGAGCCTCGTTTTATTTGTAGACTCGAGAATCATTGCAGTTATAGCATGGAACATAAACATAATTATGAACAGGGAGATAATCAATAACATTTATTATTGCCTCTAGGGCATATCTCCTACAGTTGTGCCCAGGTTGGAGCCTGTGGCTCGACAACGAGGACTAAAGGTATCTCGTTGTTCGCGGGACCGCTTATCTCGACTGCAAGAGCCTGAGGTTCTGCGGGAGGGAGATGCTCACCAACCAAAACGGGACTTCCCCAGGCAGCCTCTCTACCAGCGGCTTCGGGAAGCTCTGCCGGGAAATGCTTGCCGGAGTTCAGCTTTCTTCTTTTCCTGGCCATCGCTGATGGGGATACTGATGGTTGAGTGAGGCGGAGAACAAAAGTCCCTGGTTCCACAGGAAGCTTCCGCGCGGCGCATTTTGATAGGTTATCAGCGATGATGTTTTCTGCACGGGGCACATGCTCTGCTTGCAACCCATCAAAGCGTTCCTCCAGTTTCCTCACTTCTTCCACGCATACTTCCATCAATGGGCTCTGATAATCTTTGTTGACTTGTTTCACCACGAGCCGTGAATCTCCTCGGATGATCAGTTTATTGATTCCCAACTCCACTGCGATTCTGAGTCCGGCAAGGAGTCCCTCATATTCAGCGGTGTTGTTGGTGGTTTCCTCCCGGGGAAAGTGCATCTGAACCACATACTTGAGGTGCTCTCCGGTGGGAGCGACGAGGAGCTCGCCTGCTCCGGCACCTTGGAGGGAGAAAGCACCGTCAAAGTACATGATCTAATCTTTGGGCGCTTCTTTGCCGGGGAGAATTGTCTCTGGAACTTCTTCATCTGGCGTGGGTGTCCATTCTGCAATGAACTCTGCCAACGCTCTGCTCCGAACCGTGGAAGTGCTCTCATACTTCAATCCGAAACTTGACAGCTCAAGTGCCCACTCAACTATCCTTCCAGTGGCTTTGGGGTTCCTCAATATGCGCTGCAGCGGAAAGCGAGTAACAACTGTGATCTCATGGGCTTGGAGTAGTGGCGGAGCTTCCTCGAGGCCATGATGAGGCCGAAGATCAGATTTTGCACTCCAGAGTATCTTGAGCTAGCCCCCTGCAACAAGGAGCTGACAAAGTACACTGGCCGCTGCACCACTCTCTTCTTCGTCACTTGCTTGGAACTGCCTTCGCTAGCTTGCTGAGGTTCCCCTGGGTCTGCATTGGGTCTTGCTGCGGATGCTTCGGTTTTGTCCCCGGCAGCATCAGCCGCAGCGGATGCACCTTCATCCACTTCTCGCTGCGCCACCAGCGTTGCACTAACCACTTGATTCGTTGCCGCCAAGTATAGCAGCAACGGTTCTTGCGGTTTAGGAGCGACCAAGGTGGGAGCGGAAGAAAGGTAAGTTTTCAGATCCTGCAGTGCTGCCTCTACTTCCGGGGTCCACTTGATCGGGCCAGCCTTCTTCAGAATCTTGAAGAATGGCAGGGCGCGTTCAGCGGATTTTGAGATGAACATACTCAACGCGGCAATGCATCCGGTCAAACGTCTGATATCCTTGATAGTCTTGGGTGCTTGTATCTGCTCAATTGCTTTGATCTTGTCGGGATTGGCTTCTATTCCTCGCTGAGATACAAAGAACCCAAGTAGCTTGCCGGATGGGACGCCAAACACACACTTCTCAGGGTTGAGTTTCAAATTGATCTTGCGCAAGTTTGCAAAAGTTTCTTCCAAGTCTTGTATGAGAGTCGCTTCATCCTTGGTCTTGACGACTATGTCATCCATGGAAGCTTCCACGTTTCTGTGCAACTAATGTCCAAATCCAATCTGCATGGCTCTGGCAAAGGTAGAACCAGCGCTCTTTAACCCAAAGGGCATCCATAGTACGTGCCGCACGGAGTTATGAACGTGGTCTTTTCCTCATCTTCCTTAGTCATGAAAATCTGGTGGTATCCGGAGTATGCGTCCAAGAAGGAAAGAAAATCACACCCGAAAGTGGAATCAACAATCTGGTCGATGCGCGGCAAGGGGAAAGTGTCCTTTGGGCATGCTTTGTTCAAGTCAGTGAAATCTATGCAGAGCCTCCTTCCCATTCGCCTTGCACACCACTACTGGATTGGCTAGCCAAGTTGGGTGCAACACTCCTCTGACCAAACCAGCTACTTCGAGTTTCTTGATTTCTTCAGCAATGAACTACTGCCACTCCAAGGCTTGCTTCCTAACCTTTTGCTTGACGGGCCTGGCATGAGGGCAGATAGCAAGGTGGTGCTGAATCACCTCCCTAGGAACACCGGAGATGTCAAATGGTTGCCAAGCGAACACATCGACATTCGCCCGCAGGAAGGCAACGAGCGCGCTTTCCTATTTGTCAGTAAGGGTGGCGCTGATGGTGAACGTGCCACCAGTGCCATCCCGCCCTGCCGGGATCTTCTTCGTCTCAGGATAGGTGACCTTGGACGTCTTGCTAGCAGAACTCTCCGGCAGGTCATCATCAGGTGCAGCGCACTCCGAAGAGGCGCGCTTCCCGGAGTCCTTACCGGTGTTCGTGCTAGGCTTCTTTGCTTTTTTTGATTCCTTGGCGGGAGCTGGGATTTCTTCAGCCTCAGCTGCTACCACGTCCCGATACATCATGTCCACGCATATGACTGCGTCCTTTTTGTCAGATGGGATGGAGATGATTCCAATGGGGCCTGGCATTTTCAGAGTGTTATAAGCATAGTGGGATGCTGCCATGAACTTTGCCAGGGCTGGGCGACCAAGAATTCCGTTGCAAGGTAGGGGAGCTCAACCATGTCAAACAATACTTTCTCAGTCCGGTAATTCAACTCCCCGCCAAACGTCACAGGCAAAGTGATCTTTCCCTTAGGTCGGCTTCTGCCGGGGTTGATTCCTTGGAATGTACCCGTAGCCTTGAGCTCTCCGTCAGGGATCTGCAGCCTTTCAACCACTTTTGGGGAGATTAAGTTCAATCCCGCCCCGCCGTCAACTAACATCTTGGTGACCTTGAGGTTGCGGATTGTTGGGGAGACCAATAACGGCAAACATCCGACCGCAGTGGTGCGTTCAGGATGGTCCTCTCCATCAAAGATGATAGGCGTGCGGGACCATTTGAGTGGCCTTTTGGACTCTGCAGCTGGCTCCACAGCGTTGACCTCGCACGCCCACTGCTTGAGTTGTCGGTGAGAGGAATGTAAGGATGCACCCCCGTCAACACACATGGCTTCGGTTGCCTTCTGGAATTCTCGATCACTGGAATCCTCCTCGTCATCATCATCCTCACTCTTGTCCTATGGTTCTTTCTTCTCACGGCCTCTGGCTGGCCTTTCCTTCTGCTACGGAACCTTGCCGCGGCGTCCTCCTCTGCCACCACGACCCCTCCCGGCAGCACTGTCCTGGCCTTTCTCTTTGTCACGCTTCTCGTACTCGGCCTTCTGCTTCTCGACAAGCCGCTCGACTTGGCGGCATTCTTGGAGATCATGGCCTTTAGTGCGGTGGATTTTGCAGTATGGCCTGTCGGACTTTCCAGTTTTCTCAGCGGCAGCGGCCTCCCAGCAATCAACGCACGTGGCACCTCCCTTGCCGGGGGCCTCGGCTTTGGCCTTCTTGCCGGTACTGAGATCACCGGAGCCCTCAACGGCCAACACTGCTTTTCCTTTACGCTTCTTGTTGCGCTTCCAGCTCTTCCCCTTCGGGCTAGGGGCATCGTCATCGTCATCTGAATCGACCTCGACGCCACCTCCTCTCCGGGTAGTCGCCTTCCTTCCTCAGCACGAGCACACTTGTCCGCCAACATGTACATGTCATTGACGGTCTTGGGGAGTCTAACGTTCATCTTGGCCCGCATTCTCCTATTGCGTACGTTCGAATGGAACGTGGCAATCATGGCAGCAGGGTGTATCTCTGGAATGTTGCGGTGCACTCGACTGAATCTCTGGATGTACTTCCGCAAAGTCTCTCCCTCCTTTTACGGAAGGACTTGCAGGTCGCTGGGCTGCCCTGGCTCCTAGTGGCCACCTGTGAAGGCGGCAACGAATTCGTTGCACAAGTCAGCCGATGATGAGATGGAGTTCTCCGGCAGGTGCATCAGCCACAATCTCACGTTTGGCTTGAGTGCCAAAGGGAAGTAGTTGGCGAGCACTTTCTCATCTCTTCCTCCGGCGGCTTGAACGGCTATCGTGTAGATGCCCAGGAATTGTACCGGGTTCAGTTTTCCATCGTACTTCTCCATTAGCTCTGGCTTGAAAGCTCGGGCCGATGGCCAGCGCACCTGCCGCAGCTCGCGAGTGAAGATAGGGCACCCAACCTCGTAAGGCAGGTACCCGCCAGCACTGGGCGTGGGGTCGCCAGTACCTAGGCCGTTGCGCTTGTCAGACTGACGGTGTGCTTCTCGGCGCCACTGTAAGGTCATGCGTGCGTCTTCTTTCCGCCGATCTTCCAGGACATGCCACTGGTCCCGGCAATCGCGCGGGCCGGACGAGGCCATAGACGCCTCATCGAGCTCGTCAGCATGTGAATCCTGCCATGGCTGCTCCTGGGTCTGTTGTCGCAGAGGGGACTGCACCGTTGGTGTGGCCCCCTCGACACGATCGTTGGCCCGGGCCGCCGTTTCCGTACGCGTGCTTTGTTAGCTTCGACGAAGGATATCAAACGCCGGATGGTAGCTCTCCACTCATCCATCTTATCAGCCATCGGCGGGAAGTTTAGCAGCAGCTGGGCCCGCGCCATTGCTTCCGATGCCGTGTCCGGCATGGCGAACGAGGCGGACTGCGACTTCGCCCGGCTCCTGGTGGAACCAGGAGGGGCGTTGCCGCGGCCCTGTCACCGTGCGCCGCTCGCTGATAACCCACAAGTGTAGGGGATCGTTTGTAGCCTTTTTCGATAAGTAAGAGTCTTGAACCCAACGAGGAGCTAAAGGTAGAACAAATATTCCCTCAAGTTCTATCGACCACCGATACAACTCTACGCACGCTAATGCTTGCTTTACCTAGAACAAGTATGAAACTACTTTGCGGGAATAAAACTAGAAGTACTTTGCAAGAAAATAAAGAACGTGGAAATAAAAGTTAGGTGATGTTTTAATAAAAGGATAATAAAAGTGAATAACTTAGTAGAAAGCTTTTTGTGTAACGCAAGAGAAAGATTGTCCCTAGGCAATTGAATATAATATGATAGATACTTGTAATATGCAATGAGGGAGAGGCATATGCTAACGCACTTTCCGTACTTGGATCATATGCACCTATGATTGGAACTCTAGCAAGCATCCGCAACTACCAAAGTTCATTAAGTTAAAACCCAACCATAGCATTAAGTATCAATTCCCCTTTACTCCCAGACGCAACAACGCGCGTACCCACCTACTCGGGTTTGTGCTTCTGTCACTCACGCAACCCACCATAGGCAAATCATGAACATATTGCAACACCCTACAGCAAGGATCCCTCACGTTTGCGCGACACGGAGGGCACCATAGAACAGCACCATATCAACATACAACTCACATCCATAACATCATACCACAATTAACCCATAGGACAAAAGAGATCTACTCAAACATCATAGGATAGCCAAATATCATTGGGAAATAATATATGGAGTTGAGCACCATGTTTAAGTAGCGATTATAGCGGGGAAGAGAGGTGTTACACCACTGCATAGAGGGAGAGAGAGTTGGTGTTGACGGTGGCGAAGTTGTTGGTGTAGATCACCGTCACGATGATTGCCCCGGCGGCGTTCCGGAGCCATCGGGAGAGAGGGGGAGAGAGCCCCCCTCCTTCTTTTTCTTCCTTGGCCTCCCCCCTAGATGGGAGGAGAGTTCCCCCTCTGGTCCATGACCTCCATGGTGGCGGAGGGGCAGGAGCCCCTCCTAGATTGAATCTCCCTCTCTGTTCTCTTCTATTTCTTATATTTCCGGAGATCCGTAACTCCGATCGGGCTGAAATTTTGAGGAGATTTTTATCCAAAACTTATCTTCCTTGCGCCTGAAGGAGAGCTCCAACCGACTTACGAGGTGGGCACGACCCACCAGGGCGCGCCTGGGCCCCCCTAGCATGCCCTGGTGTCTCGTGGGGGCTGTGGGCCTCCGTTTGCGTTGATTCCACTTCTCAAAATTCATAAATAATCCAAAAATAATCTCCGTAAATTTTTATCGCGTTTGGACTTTGTTTGATATGGATATTCTGCGAAACAAAAAACATGAAACAAATAGGAACTAGCACTGGGCATTGGATCAATATGTTAGTCCAATAAATCATATAAATTGTTGCCAAAAGTATGTGAAAGTTGTATAATATTGGCATGAAACAATAAAAAATTATAGATACGACGGAGACGTATCAGCATCCCCAAGCTTAATTCCTGCTCGTCCTCGAGTAGGTAAATGATAAAAAAAGATAATTTTTGTTGTGGAATGCTACCTAGCATATTCTTGATCATATATCTAATCATGGCATGAATATTAAGATACGAGTGATTCAAAGCAATAGTCTAGTTTTGACATGAAGACATTAATACTCAAGCATCCAACAAACAATCATGTCTTTCAAAATATCAAGGCTAAAGAACGCTATCCCTACAAAATCATATAGCCTTGTCATACTCTGTCTTCTTAACACAAAGTATAAATCATGTACTACCCCGGTGTCAGCCAAGCAATTGATTCATACTTTTTAACGCGTTTCAACATTTTCAACTCTCACGCAATACATGAGCGCAAGCCATGGATATAGCACTATGGGTGGAATAGAATATGATGGTAGGTTTCAAAGGCGTAAAAGTAGAGAAGAAAATCTCACATCAACTCAGCGTATCAACGGGCTATGGAGATGCCCATCAATAGATATCAATGCGAGGAGTAGGGATTGCCATGCAACGGATGCACTAAGACCTATAAGTGTATGAAAGCTCAATATGAAAACTAAGTGGGTATGCATCTAACTGTATAATGAAAAATTCCCACTAGTATATGAAAGTGACAACATAGGAGACTCTCTATATAAAAAACATGGTGCTACTTTGAAGCACAAGTGTGGAATTAGCATGCCCCTTCTACTTCTTTCATCATTTTTTTCTTTCTTTTCTTTTCTTTTCTTTTCTTTTTTCTTTTTCTTTTTTCTATTTTTTTCCTTTTTTTTCTTTTTTTGTCCGGAGCCTTATCCCGACTTGTGGGGGAATCAAAGTTTCCATCATCCTATCATCACTGGGGCATGCTCTAATAATGAATAATGATGATCATCACACTTCTATTTACTTACAACTCAATATTACAACGATAGTAGAACAAAGTATGACTCTATATGAATGCAATGATCTAGCATAGCAAAGATATCAGAAAAAGTACAAGCCATGGAAACATCATGCAAGCTATCTTACGATCATGTAATCCAATATGACAATGAATGTTCAAGTCATCAAAACGGAAGCGGTGGAAGTTGCATGGCAATATATCTCGGAATGGCTATGGAAATGCCATAATAGGTAGGTATGGTGGCTGTTTTGAGGAAGATATAATAAGGCTTATGTGTGATAGAGCGTATCATATCACGGGGTTTGGATGCACCGGGGAAGTTTGCACCAACTCTCGAGGTGAGAAAGGGAAATGCACGGTACCGTAGAGGCTACAAATTGCGGAAAGGTAAGAGTGCGTATAATCCATGGACTCACATTAGTCATAAAGAACTCACATACTTATTGCAAAAGTTTTATTAGCTCTCTCGAAGCAAAGTATTACTACGCATGCTCCTATGAGGGAGGTTGGTAGGAGTTAACCATCGCGCGCCCCCAACCTTCACGCAAAGATAGACAATCAAGAATAAATTATGCTCCAACTTCCTAGGATAACGGGAGACTATACGTGCATGGTTCGGGAATCACAAACCTTAACACCAATGTCTTACTAAACACGATCATCCACTAGTACCTCCCACATATTATCATCTCTACATCGCAAAACTATTGCAAGGAATCAAACGTATCATATTCAGTGATCCCTAAGTTTTATTTAGGATTTTATGACTAACCATGTGAATGACCAATTCCTCTTGACTCTCCAAATAGATATAAGTGAAGCAAGAGAGTTTAATTATTTCTACAAAAGACCATACTCTAATAAATATAAGTGAAGCAAAAGAGCATTCTACGAATAACGGTTTTCTATGTGAAGAGAAACAGGCAATCCAAACTTCAAATGATATAAGTGAAGCACATGAAGCATTCTATAAAGACATACTCAAAAGATGTAAGTGAAGTGCAATGAGCATTCTATAAATCAACCATGGACTATCTCATACCAGCATGGTGCATAAAATAAAAGTGAAAACTAAACACAAAAGACGCTCCAAGATTTACACATATCACATGAACGAAACGAAAAAGAAAACATACCGATACTTGTTGAAGAAAGATGGGATGCCTTCCGGGGCATCCCCAAGCTTAGACGCTTGAGTCTCCTTGGATATTTACTTGGGGTGCCTTGGGAATCCCCAAGCTTGAACTCTTGCGTCTCTTCCTTCTCCTCATATCGACACCTCCTCGATGTTCGAACACTTCATCCACACAAAACTTAACAGAAGACTGGTGAGATCCGTTAGTATAATAAAGCAAATTCCTACTTTAAGTACTGTTGCAAACCCATTCATATTTTATATTTGCATTGTACCTGCTGTATTATAACTTTTCCATGGCTTATACCACCGATAAAATCGATAGTTTCATCAAAACAAGCAAAACAATGCATCAAAAACAGAATCTGTCTTAAACAGGACAGTCTGTAGTAATCTAAACTTTGACCATACTTACGTAACTCGAAAAATTCAGAAAAATTAGGAAAAAATAAAAAATTTGTATAGAAATACTGTAAAAAAATTCAGAAACTTTGGACGTTCCAGTAAAAAATTAAAATTCACGCACTACACCCAAAGTTTCTGTTTTTACACCGCACATACCAACAAGCAATCTAATCATCCTAAAGGCAAATCTTGGCACATTATTTTTATAATACAATGGATTTGTACAAAGGGAAAATTATTTTTATTGGAAAATTTTCCTTGATTAAAGACTCACAAAGTTTCCATGGGCATGAACAAAGTTCAAGGATATCCCCCACTTCAACGATGCTCATCATCCCTCTCACTTTCACCTTTCCTTTTGTGAAGTTTTAGGTTCCCATCTATATTTTGTGTTTTTAAACTTTATAAAAGCACACAACAGAATAAAATGACTCTCTAAAACTTCTGGGTTGTCTCCCTGGCAGCGCTTTCTTTAAAGCCATTAAGCTAGGCATAAAGTGCTCAAGTAATGGATCCACCCGGATCCCAAGGTATATCAAAGCCAAATTTAATTAGCAATGATTTGTAATTTAGTAGTGAGCACAAAGTGATATATATCATGTGACAACGAAGTCTAACTCTCTTCCAATGCATCGGCATGTCATACAAGAACAATTCATGCACATCAAGTAAAGGCCAATACATAGCATAAGTAGTTTCTTGTAATTTTATCGTATTGGAAACATAGAGAGGTGAAGATGTAGTTCCTCTCTCATAATAATTGCAAGTAGGAGCAGCAAGCACATGCATATTATATTCATCAAAATCATCATGTGTAGTAGCAAAACGCAACCCATCAATATAATCCTTAATAAGAGCAAACTTCTCCGATATAGTGTAGTTAGGAGAATTCAAAAAGATAATAGGACTATCATGTGTGGGTGCAATAGCAACAATTTCATGCTTAACATAAGGAACTATAGCAAGTTCATCTTCATAAGCATAATTCATATTGGCATCTTGTCCACAAGCATAGCAAGCATCAAATTCATCTAAAAGGGATATTTCAAATGAATCCAAGGGATCATAGCAATCATCATAGCATTCATCCTTCGGTAAGCACGAAGGGTAATTAAACAATGTATGAGTTGAAGAGTTACTCTCATTATAAGGTGGGCACGGGTGATCAATCCGCTCTTCCTCCTTTTGTTCTTCGCTCTCCTCCTCGTCTTTTTCATCTAATGAGCTCAGAATTTCAGCAACTTCTTCTTCCATAGGTCCCTGCAAAATATTAGTCTCTTCCAAGGCAGCAGTCATTCTTTCAATAAATTCAATAATATCAGCATTGCAATCATAATTCTCATTACAATATTTAAGTATGGATAAATTTTCAGATTCGTAAGGAACATCATCATCATACTTTTCAAGCACAGAAGCAATTTCATAAGCACCTTCAAACGCAACAAATTCTTCTATTCGTTCCACATCATAGTAATCATAAATACCTTTAGCATATGAAGCCAAGGTTTCATTATCGTTGAATTTACATTGAAAGGGAAGGTGTCGAGCTTCTATCTTAGAGCAACAAGTAAAGTCACATCTCGAGCATGCATCCCAAGCAAACCATTGCAATATTCTAAACTGATCCCATAAGTGTTTCCCTTTTTGAGAGAAGCGATAATCCCTAAAGTAATCACGTTGATCCAACGTGTCTCCCATTATAAAGTTCGATGAGGATTTCTCAGGATTATCAAAGGAGTAATTAACGTGTTTCACATAACTAGCATCGAGGGTTTTAGGAGGTTCCCCATCTCCATTAGTAGCAAGTACCACTAATTTTTTTGGTGTTGTATGTTCCATATCCATAACTAAAGATATAAAACAACTAATAACAGAAAATAAAAATTACTTAGTGATAAAGCAAACAAGCACACACGAGAATATTCACCCCACGCTATTGCTCCCTGGCAACGGCGCCAGAAAAAGGTCTTGATAACCCACAAGTGTAGGGGATCGTTTGTAGCCTTTTTCGATAAGTAAGAGTGTCGAACCCAACGAGGAGCTAAAGGTAGAACAAATATTCCCTCAAGTTCTATCGACCACCGATACAACTCTACGCACGCTAATGCTTGCTTTACCTAGAACAAGTATGAAACTACTTTGCGGGAATAAAACTAGAAGTACTTTGCAAGAAAATAAAGAACGGGGAAATAAAAGTTAGGTGTTGTTTTAATAAAAAGACAATAAAAGTGAATAACTTAGTAGAAAGCATTTTGTGTAACGCAAGAGAAAGATTGTCCCTAGGCAATTTAATATGATATGATAGATACTTGTTATATGCAATGAGGGAGAGGCATACGCTAACACACTTTCCATACTTGGATCATATGCACTTATGATTGGAACTCTAGCAAGCATCCGCAACTACCAAAGTTCATTAAGGTAAAACCCAACCATAGCATTAAGTATCAATTCCCCTTTACTCCCATACGCAACAACCCACCTACTCGGGTTTGTGCTTCTGTCACTCACGCAACCCACCATAGGCAAATCATGAACATATTGCAACACCCTACAGCGGGGATCCCTCACGTTTGCGCGACACGGAGGGCACCATAGGACAGCACCATATCAACATACAACTCACATCCATAACATCATACCACAATTAACCCATAGTACAAAAGAGATCTACTCAAATATCATAGGATAGCCAAATATCATTGGGAAATAATATATCGAGTTGAGCACCATGTTTAAGTAGAGATTACAGTGGGGAAGAGAGGTGTTACACCGCTGCATAGAGGGGGAGAGAGTTGGTGTTGACGTCAGCGAAATTGTTGGTGTTGATCGTCGTCACGATGATTGCCCCGGCGGCGTTCCGGCGCCACCGGGAGAGAGGGGGAGAGAGCCCCCCTCCTTCTTCTTCTTCCTTGGCCTCCCCCCTAGATGGGAGGAGAGTTCCCCCTCTAGTCCATGGCCTCCATGGCGGCGGAGGGGCAGGAGCCCCTCCTAGATTGGATCTCCCTCTCTATTCTCTTCTGTTTCGCGTTCCTGTTTTCTGGCCGAAAACCGTTTCTTATATTCCCGGAGATCCGTAACTCCGACTGGGCTGAACTTTTTGAGGGGATTTTTATCCAAAAAATAGCTTCCTTGCACCCGAAGGAGAGCTCCAACCGACTTACGAGGTGGGCACAACCCACCAGGGCGCGCCTGGGCCCCCCTGGCGCGCCCTGGTGTCTCGTGGGGGCTGTGGGCCTCCGTTTGCGTTGATTCAACTTCTCAAAATTCATAAATATTGCAAAAAAAATATCCGTAAATTTTATCGCGTTTGGACTTCGTTTGATATGGATATTCTGCAAAATAAAAAACATGCAACAAACAGGAACTGGCACTGGGCACTGGATCAATAGGTTAGTCCAATAAATCATATAAATTATTGCCAAAAGTAAGTGAAAGTTGTATAATATTGGCATGAAACATTCAAAAATTATAGATACGACGGCGACGTATCACTCGCCGGGGCGATCTGACGTGGGGGAGGCCGAGCCCGCGTGTTCGCGGCCCCGCTCGGCGCTGCTTCTTGTTCTGGACGAGGTGTGCGCCCAGTAGCCGCGCTAGTGACGGGCGCAGATGAGGGATCACGACTTGCTCCGGATTGAGAGCTGCTGTGACGGCCACGGCCATCCGCGCAGCCGGGTGAGGGAGACTGGTCGTTTCCTTCGCCCGCGGTACCAGGGGCGTGCTCGCCAGGATGTTGCTGCTATTGCTCCTCTCCGGCGTTCCCCGCTCCAACATTGGCCGCGGGGGATACGACGGTGGTGCCGCCTGCGCCAGCCGCGTCGCCCACGACGCCCGCCTCACTCGCAGCCGCCGTGGTGCCAATGGCGCCCGTGGCTGCATGTGAGGGAGCCTTTGAAGTGGAGGGATGCACGGTCGCGCCGGACTTCTTCTTTGGAGCCATGGATGAAGAAGACGATGATGAAGATCGATTCGTTGCTCACGAACTCGGGTTCGCACAAATGATGCGCCCCTACCTGGCGTGCCAAAGATGTCGGGGCACGGATGCACACGATCACCTATGGGACCAGAGGCCCCTTTGTGGTTCGGCTGGGGGAGGTCACGTTGCACAAAGAGCGGAGACCATGAGGCAGCGCGACGATCGGGACGGTGGTGTTTTTACCCAAGTTCGGGCCGCTGTGAAGCATAAAACCCTACTCCTACTTTTGGTGGATTGATCAGAGGAACACGAAGAAAACGCAGCGCTCAATCCCGGCAAGGGTTGCCATCGGGGAGGGCTGCTACGTGAGTACAAGTGTCCAAAGGTCCGAATCTTGAGCTAGGTTGCCTTGGGCCTCCTTTTATGGCTCAACGGGCAACCACAATGGCAAAACAGACATTGTTTTGATGATTACACAGCTAACAGTGCTATCATACCTAACTCTAGTACTTAGGACAAAATGCCATAAGTGCAGTCTAGGTGGCGTGCGGGGGTGCATCCCCGGCAAGCATCTACCACCGCTCTAGCTAACTATCGCACCACAGCTGGACACGCCCATGGACGGGTGTCAAGGGGGCATAATCTGTCTTCCAGCGTGCCACCACGTGCTTAGCGAGAGCCACTTAGCCACCTGGGAGCTCGACACCGCATCGACAAGTGACTGGCGTTGTGATGCGGTGGAGCGGTGGCCGATCGACTCGCGCTTGTCGGGGGGATGGCTTGCCGGGTCTTCCTGAAGGTGCATGCGCCTCGGTCCCCGGCAGGCACCGGGGATGGGCTTGGCACGCTCCGGGCCCGTCCTGGGCTGTTGCGTTGGTCTTGCCGGCATTGCTTGGCCTTTTGTAGGTTGCTGCTGCCAGAGCTTGGGTCTTGAATGCTTGCTTGGTCTACACTTGTGTTGACGGGTTTTGCTACTACCGCCTGTGCATAATTCAAGGGCACTGGATACCCCTGTCCTAGTGTACCGACAACCGGCAGGGCGTGCAGGAGCTCCGACAGATCGATCTTGAGCTCGGGAGGCCGGCGACTGATGGGGATATGTACCTAGGGTAGGGTCATAGGCCTAACCTACATACCCTACCTAAGGACACTGCCCTAGAAAGCTTAAGGACTACAAGGAAGTCTCCGACTGAAATAACCAAGACACATGAGTCACTCGACAACATCCACTCGGAGGTTTCTTCCTTCACTCGACGGCTACCTTTCACTCGGAAGAATCGAAAGACAGTCGACCGTAGGAGATCAGAAGCCACCACAGGGAGGCCAACAGGCAGACATTCGGCTAGACTATAAGTAGCATTTATTACATACGTTACCAGTAATGTCCATCTTTATTACCACGATCGGACCCTTAGATGCCGGGCATTTATGAGGGGCAGCGTACTCTATATAAGCCACCCCTCCCCTCTGGCACAAGGGTTTGCATCCTATGTAACACTCAGATTCCACGCGACAAGAAGCTCCTGAGCACCGAGACGTAGGGCTGTTACCTCCACGAGAGGGGCCTGAACTCGTACATCCGTGTGTACATCCTCGCCGTAGCTAGGACTCTGCCCTCTCCCTTCGTACCCCTATCTTCTACTGTCAGGCTCGTTCCCACGACAGTTGGCGCCGACCGTGGGGCAGGCGTCTAAGCGACTTTCGGCGAGGTTGCATTTTTTCTCCTTCGTCATGTCTTCCAGCGGTGATCTGTTCCTGGGCCACGAGATCCGTCTCGGAGCGCTCACCTTCATCGCCGACGACTCGGCATGGCTCCAGGAAGCGCCTCTAGATGTTGAGGCGCTCCCGATCCGCGGGGCAACGCATGTCGACTCTGTACCTGTCGGCCCTTCCCGATGTTCATCGCCGCAAGCGATCTGGTCATTCGCGGCTCCAGCGCTGGGTGAGGCATGCGGCGGCTCGGCAAATTTCGTCTCCGCAGATTGCGGCTATCGAGCCCGCCGAGTCACTTCACGGCGTGTTTGACTCGGCGTCGGATCAGTCTGACGTTCCCTCCGAGTGCGAGAGCTGCGATCCTGCGGCTGAGGTTCTTATGGCTGGCTCTCATCAGAGTCCGCCGCCTGGCTTCAATCGCGACAGGCGCGAAGCTGGAGGACCGTCGAATGAGCAGCACCGCTGGGATGAGGATATCCTCCATACTCCTATCATCGGTGCGACTGCTGAAGCTCAGGCCATGGAGGCCACGCGCCTTCATCTCAAAGAGATGCAGGAGGCACTTGATGAGCGTGCCCTCCAGCGTCCCCCCGTTTCCAGTCGACGTCAGCGACAGCTGTTTCCGAGTGGATCTCATAACAATGTCAAGGTATTCCGTACTCCAATTCTGAATGTTACGGTGGCTGCAAAGATAGCAGACTCCATTTAGCCGTCCCATTCGGAGGCTGGTAGGGGTTTGCAGCAGATCCGAGCGTTGCATGATGCAGCGCAACAGCAGAATTCGGCTGTTTCTCAGTCGCGCAACAAATTGTACAGTAACTCACCCAGGGCAGATACAGTTCATTCGGCGCACAGTCCAGGGTCGCCTCTGCGTCGCAGAGGCGGAGGTTACCGTGAGGATCAGTACCAAGATCAGGGGCGAGACAATTTTGCACCTCGTTATCACTGTGATGACCGTCGTCGAGTGCCTCCTCCTCCGCGGAGTGGTTCGTATGTGCCCCGGCACTATGACGATAGGCGCCCATTTGGCGATGAGCGGAATCCTGGATTCGATGCAAGAAATGTCCACGCACAAAGGCGCATCGATAGGGACAGAGCCCACAGAGATGGTAATGACAGAGACTATCCGAGTGGAAGTGATATTGTTGTTTCTGGCCCCGAGTGTTTTACCAGAGCCATTCGCTCTGCAGAGATTCCCCCCAACTTCAGGTTGGCAGCTGGAATAAGCAAGTTCACCGGTGACGGTGTCCTGGACTAGGGAGTACTCACCACGTCGTCTCCCGACCAGTGGGTCGGGCCGAGGACCCCCGTGATGATTCACTAATGGGCCACTTCGGGCAGCCCATACCGAATACAAGGAGGATTCCACAAGACTTGGCGCACAAGACAAGGACTCCTCTAAACCCTAGGCCTACGGTGCATATAAACCGAGGCTAGGCTAGTCAATAGAGCATTACATTACATCTCATAATCTCGTGGTAGATACATGTACTCTGTACTATTCCCCATATCAATATAATCAAAAGCAGGACGTAGGGTATTATCTCTTCAAGAGAGCCCGAACCTGGGTAAAATCCTGTGTCCATGTTACCATCGCTCCAAGACGCCTAGCTTAGGATCCCTACAACGAGATATGCCGGATTTGACACCGACATTGGTGCTTTCATAGAGAGCATGTTGGGTAGTCGCCGTGGTGCGATGGGAATTCAGATCGGCTCCATCGCGATCTACCCGTCAGAACCGAGCTACATCGTCAACGTCAGCATCTTCGTCGCCGGCTTGACTGGTCACCTCGGCTAGGCCGAGGACTGCGCGCCACGTCGGATCATCTAGATCGGACGGGTGTCTTCATCAACATCAACTCCAATCTCAACCAAGATCATGGAAGAATCCTCCATGGTGCTCGGGGGCTCAACGTCAGCATTGCCCTCGCGTGATCATGCAGTTTTTCTGGACGGCGAATTCGTGTTCGTCGTTCCTGCCTCCTCGAGTGTCGCTTTGACGATTGCTTCAGTGGAATTGTGCGGAATTGAGTCCAGAACAACCCTGCAAAATTTCGTCGCGTTTCGGTGGAGGAATCTCCGGCGATCTACAATATACCGGAGCCCTATCGAATCGGGACGGGAATCTAGATGAGTTTAGGACGAGGAGTCCAGTATATAGCTCGGATATCCGTTGGAACATCCCACCGTTCATCGGCTGCAGAATTCCTATACCGATCGCCCCTCAAAATTTCAGCTCGATCCGACCGTCCAAACTCCGGGAAACGTCCGATCAGTACAGCGAATTTTGGATCTATTTTCTACGCGAAAACTAATCCGACCCGAGTTCATCTTTTTCATGAACGGGTTGTGAGGCGTCCTTTTTGAAGGAAATTTTCTCATCACCTCGGTGAACCGACCAAGAGTTCGGCATCGCGAGTGCCGAATAATCATCGAGCGAACCTCGTCATCCACGGGTTGTACGGGTCGGACCCTCCGTTGCTTCATCAAGCCAGCGTTGACCTCGTCACAAATTCCGACCTGCGTCGGCATCGCCGCGCCGTTACTTTTTCAAGCTGACGCCCACCACACCGACCTCCTTTGACACGTCGGCTGGTTTGGGGCTCTAGCGTCACCTTACCAATCTGCTTCGACACATCGACTGGCCTAATACTTCGACGTCACCAGCCGACCTGCTTCGACACCTCGGCTGGCTTGAGACTTCGGCGTCACCAGCCGACCTGCTTCAACTCCTCGGCTGGCCTAATACGTCGGCGTCACCAGCCGACCTGCTTCGACACATCGGCTGGCCTGAGACTTCGGCGTCACCAGCCGACCTGCTTCAACGCCTCGGCTGGCCTAATACTTAAGCGTCACCAGCCGACCTGCTCCGTCACCTCGGCTAGACCGGGGCTTTGGCATCCCTTCATCAACCTGCTCCGGGGACTTCGGCGTCACCAGCCGACCTGCTTCAACACCTCGGCTGGCATGAGACTTCCGCGTCCGCCGATCACAGCTTCGCCATGTTAACTGGAGCGAGGACTTCATCTCGCCACATCGACCGTGCAGCATCGCCACTTCGTCAAGCCGAACTCTTCGTTCAGACACCTCGGCGCCCAGGACATATTCCTTTGCTTATTTGCTTCACTTAAATTAACTAAGTAGAAGAATTTTTTTTAAATATATTTTTATCTTTCTTTGTTATTACTTCTGGCTTGCACTATTTTATGAGTGCAGGAAATCGACTTCGACTCCCGTCATGCGGTCACCCCGGCGTCACCTTGCCGACCTACTCCACCACCTTGGCTAGACCAGGGGCTTCGCCTCGCCACATCGGCCGAGCCGTGACACTACTTCGGAGTGCTGAACTCCTCGTTCGGTCACCTCGGGACCGGCTTGGGGGCTGGGACCTTGACCCGCTATAAGCTCGGCCTGCGTCGTCAACACCGAGCACATTAACCAGCTAAGTCGCTTTAATACTCAAATTTCAAAAAAATTGTTCGGTTCTACCGAGCATTATATTTATGTTAAATAAAAAAGTTTGTTTGTTAACAACACTTCCTTTTCCCATGATAACTGGGGGCTTCGTCGTCACGCTGCCGAACTACTCTGTCTCCTCGGCTGGACCGGGGGCTTTGCCTCGCCGCAGCAACCGTGCTGCATTGCCACTTCTCGACCCGAGCTCTTCGCTCGGTTACCTCGGGTTTGGGGGCTGGGACCTCGGTCAGGCCGAGGACTACGTCTTTGTCCCACCACAACCCCGGACCGCACCGAGCACATTAACCAGCTAAATCGTTTTCGTGCTCAGCTCTCTTTAGAATTTTACTTTTTGTTCGGTTCGACCAATTACTATACTTTTTTGACAAAAAGTTGTTTGCGAAAAACTTTCTTTGTCAAAACTTTGTTTGTTACAAACAAGTTCAAATACCCCGTTTACTTGGGGGCTTCCGTTATGAAACCTTTTCTCTCTGCATGTGGTTATTATTGTACAGCTTCTTTCCTTGCTCGTGTATTATGCCAAAATATGCATCATGTTCACTTAAGTGTTCCGCAAAGCTGGGTTGCCTGGCTCCTGTGCTTACCCCTACGTTCCCGATTGTTCGGCTAGGGAGTAAAGGGAGCACCTCTGCGATTGTTACGATCGGGTCATCCGAACTCGTACCTCAGACGGGTGAAGCCGAAAGCTAGCGCTCTTATTGTTTTCAACTATGGTCGGCACACGACGGAACTCACGCGTACACAAATCTATTGCACAAGTCTCATAGTAATCATGAGTGACCAAAGAAAGGTACCGTTGGGGGCACTATTTTCTTTGAAGATGCTTCTTACGTTACATAAGTAATATAGCATAAGTTCCCTGGGCGCGCTTTGTTTGTTACAGCCTCATGGCCTGATTGCCTGGTTATCCGAAACACCACCAATATTTTCGGTAGGCGGAGTAGATAACACTTTTCGGCCCTTGGCCGAAGAGGGAGAAGCCGACGGTCGGCTAAGACGCGTTCAAAGTTCGGGCGAACACAGATATTATATAAGTATTTCGGTACATACAATCATTATGCATAAAATTCTTTTACCCAAGTCACTTGGGGGCTCTTAAATTAATATGAGCCGTTAAATAGATGTTTTCTTCTTAGTCGTTGCAAAGTCTTTTTCTACCACTCCTTTCTCGACTCAAGTGTATGATCAATAGCCGGGTAGCCTGGTTTCTCTCTAAAGCCGCTCGCGTTTAGTTCGCTAAACTGGCCTGAGAAACACTCCGCCTTCGGGATAGGGAGGTTGAAGCCGAAGGCTGACCCACTTGAAGTCTAGAGATCGGATGTGTCATGTCAAAGCACGACGGAAGCACATTTTTAAGACCAATTTCGTATTGGCACCAAAAAACTTGATTCAATCTAGACGTAAAGTTTTTTTACGCAAGTTTTTTGGTCTTTTGAGCTTATAAAATCTTTTACCTATTTTATGTTTTCCTTTCAGGAAGCGGGACATTCTCTTGGTTGAGGTGTTCGGCGCGATGGTTTTGCCCGGAAACTCTTTTCCGAACTATAGTTCGGCATCTTTCCTGCCGAACTCCACCTCGGCATTGTCAAAACGTACATGACGGTTGAACTAGTTCCCAAGGAGATACGATCCTAGGGTTGGCCATATTGCCGAACCCAAGTCTCGGGGGCTACTGCATTGACAATTCAATGCAGAAAATTTCAGTGCAATATAGTTTCCGAGGAGATTATGATCCTTGGGTTGCTCGGCCGCACACAACCTGAGTCTCGAGGTCTGTGCACAGCGCTTTTGTGTTCCGAACTATGCTGCCGAGCTAGGAGTTGATCCTCAGGCCGATTTTGCGAATCGACCTGAGTCTCAGGGGCTACTGGGATCAGCGGTTTTATGTCATCCTTGAGGTGTATCTCGGGTTTTAGACCGACACACACCTTGAGGGCTACTGGCTATATATCTCGGCAGAGAATAAATTGCACCAATCGAGAATATCCACAAAAAATCAGCCCACGGTCGGGGTGGTGCACCACCTCGAAAGCAGTCCGGCATAAAGCTCGGGTGCAAGTGGCTGGCTCCATAGAGAGCATTTCCGACATTAAGCTCGGACGAATTCCTTTAATTTTTTAAGGTCCAAGGTAGTTTATGATACCTCGGACGCTGATCATCATTGGAGCTTGGATGCAGTCCGGCGTTGGAGCTCGGAAGCAGTCCGGCATAAAGCTCAAGATCGGAGACGCCTTAGAAGTAGTCCGGCATAAAGCTCGGATGTGAATAGCTGGCTCCATAAAAGACTATTCCGGCATTTAAGCTCGGATGAAGTCCTTCAACTTTTTCAAGACCGAGGTAATCTATGACACCTCGGATACAGTTCGGCGTTGGAGCTCGAACATAGTTCGGCGTTGGAGCTCGAACATAGTTCGGCGTTGGAGCTCGAACACAGTTTGGCGTTGGAGCTCGAACACAGTCCGGCGTTGGAGCTCGGACACAGTCCGGCGTTGGGGCTCGGCTGCAAAAAGATACCTCGGATACAGTCCGGCGTTGGAGCTCGGACATAGTCCGGCGTTGGAGCTCGGTTGTAAAAAGACACCTCGGATGCAGTTCGCATTGGAGCTCGGACGCAAGAGAACACCGCCACACGGGAAACACTTCGACCCCGAAGTATGGCGTAAACATTACAAGGCATTGGTAAAGGCCGATAACTTAAAGGGGCTCCTCGGATGCCTGACGTGTGAACTCTTCGAGTTCAGTTCGGCGATCCTCAAGATTGGACATGGGAAGATTTGTTGAACCAGTTTTCAAGACCGACGACCGAAGACGAAGAACAGTTCGGAAGAACCGAGGAGCGTCCCCAACTTGAAGACCGGTTCAGGGGGCTACTGACGGTGTCCTGGACTAGGGGGTACTCACCACGTCGTCTCCCGACCAGTGGGTCGGGCCGAGGACCCCCGTGATGATTCACTAATGGGCCACTTCGGGCAGCCCATGCCGAATACAAGGAGGATTCCACAAGACTTGGCGCACAAGACAAGGACTCCTCTAAACCCTAGGCCTACGGTGCATATATAAACTGAGGCTAGGCTAGTCAATAGATCATTACATTACATCTCATAATCTCGTGGTAGATACATGTACTCTGTACTATCCCCCATATCAAAATAATCAAAAGCAGGACGTAGGGTATTATCTCTTCAAGAGAGCCCGAACCTGGGTAAAATCCTGTGTCCATGTTACCATCGCTCCAAGACGCCTAGCTTAGGACCCCTACTACGAGATATGCCGGATTTGACACCGACAACCGGCGAGTCAAAGCCGGAAACATGGTTAGATGATTACCGATTGGCTGTGCAGATTAGTGGAGGAAATGACAACATAGCCATGAAGCATTTGTCCTTGATGTTGGATGGTTCAGCCCGGGCGTGGTTGAATCGTTTGGCTCCTTCAAGCATCTATTGGTGGGAGGATCTTGCCCGAGTGTTTATCAGTACCTTCGAGGGCACTTGCAAGCGTCCTGCAGATTTGATCGATTTACAGCACTGTGTTCAGAAGCCCAATGAGTCCTTGAGAGATTACATTCAGCGTTGGTCCACCTTGCATCACACAGTGGAGAATGTTTCCGAACATCAGGCTGTTTGTGCTTTCAAGGCTGGTGTGAAGTACAGAGAGCTTTACCTGAAGTTTGGGCGGACAGGTGATATTTCCTTGAGCAAGATGATGGAGATTGCCACTCGATACGCCAATGGCGAAGAGGAAGACCGCCTCCATAGTGGCAAAGGAAAAGCAGTCGACAATGATGCCGGCGGCAATTCCAATCGGAAGCAGAAGCGCAAAGATGATTGCCCTGCTCAGGCAGAGGCGGCCGCTCTGACGGCGGAAGGAAAAAATAAGGGGAACTCCAAAGGGCAGTTTACCCCAAAGAAAGGAAAGAATCGGTCGCGAACAGACGTTCTAGATTTACCGTGTGCAATCCACACGAAGAAAGATGAAGAAGGCAATTTGATATTGCCTAAACATACCACTCGACAGTGCCGTCTGTTGATCCAGCAGTTCAAGGAAGATCAGTCGAGTGAGAAGGCTCCTGAAAAAGAGGATGATGAAGACAAAGAAGAGTTTCCTGAAGTCAATGCCACTCTGTTGATTTTTGCTGATGTAGAAAGCAAGAGTCGACTGAAAGTTGTCAACAGAGAAGTCAACATGGCTGTTCCTGCTACCCCCACATACCTCAAGTGGTCTCAGACTACTATCACATTCGACCAGTCAGATCAGCCAGCCCATATTGCTACCCCTGGTCGGCAGGCGCTGGTGGTGGACCCAGTTGTGGGAGGCACTCGACTCCGCAAAGTCTTGATGGATGGTGAGAGCGGTCTGAACATTTTGTATGCGGATACCCTAAAGGGGATGGGCATTCCGATGTCCCGACTTAGTGAAAGCAACATGCAGTTCCACAGAGTCATCCATGGGAAGAAGCCCAAGTCACTCGGCCAGATAGCATTGGATGTGACGTTCGGTACTGACAAGAATTTTCAAAAAGAGAAGTTGACGTTTGAAGTTGTAGACTTCCAGAGTGCATATCACGCCATCCTTGGCCGTCCGGCTTATGCCCGTTTCATGGCCTGTCCATGTTACGTGTATCTCAAGCTGAAGATGCCTGGGCCCAAGGGTGTGATCACAGTCACTGGCAATCGACAGAGGGCTGAGGAGTGCCTTCAGCAGGGCTCCAAAATTGCCGATCATCAGATGGTTGTGGTCGAGTTGGAAGAGTACAAGAAGAGTGCCGATCCTGCCGACCTGCTGCGTACCAAGAAGCTCGCTTCCGAGTCAGCTTTCAAGTCGGCAGGCAAAGTGAAGCAAGTGCATATTCACCCGACGGATCCCAATGCTGCCCCGACCAACATCTCAACGACACTCGACAACAAATAGGAAGCCGAGCTCATCCAGTTCCTCCGTGAGAACTGGGACATCTTCGCATGGAAGCCTGCTGACATGCCAGGTGTACCTAGGGAACTGGCTGAGCACCGACTGAGAATCGACCCGAAGGCCAAGCCTGTAAAGGAGCACTTGCGTCGGTCGGCAGCAGAGAAGCGAAAGGCAATCGGCGAGGAGGTGGCTCGTCTCTTGGCGGCTAAGTTCATACGCGAGATTTACCACTCCGAGTGGCTCTCGAACGTCGTGATGGTCCCCAATAAAGATAAGTCACTCCGCATGTGTATTGACTTCAAACATATCAATCGGGTCTGCCTGAAAGATTATTTTCCAGTCCCCCGCATCGATCAGATTGTCGACTCGACTGCGGGGTGTGAGTGTTTATCTTTTCTTGATGCATACTCCGGTTACCATCAGATCCGTCTATTTGGTCCGGATGAAATAAAGACAGCCTTCATCACCCCATTCGCGTGTTTCTGTTATATCACCATGCCTTTTGGTTTGAAAAATGCTGGCGCTACTTTCATGCGCATGATTCAAAAATGTTTGCTTAATCAGATCCCTCGGAATGTTGAGGCATACATGGATGATATTGTCGTCAAGTCTCGCAAAGGTTCCGACCTACTGTCTGACTTGGCTGAAACATTCGCCAATCTGAGGAGGTATGATATCAAGTTAAATCCAACTAAGTGCACTTTCGGCGCTCCTGGTGGCAAGTTACTCGGTTTTCTCATTTCCAAACGAGGAATCGACATCAATCCTGAAAAGATCAGTGCTATTACCAGAATGAAAAGCCCCGAGCGTGTGCACGATGTCCAGAAGCTCACAGGTTGCCTGGCGGCGTTGAGTCGATTCATTTCTCGTCTCGGTGAGAAGGCATTGCCGTTATACCGATTGATGAAGAAGTCTGATACGTTCGAGTGGACTCCCGAAGCCGAAGCAACGTTTGTCGAATTCAAAGCCCTGCTTTCCACCCAGCCGGTGCTTGCTGCTCCACACAGCAAAGAGCCTTTGCTCCTGTACATTGCGGCTACTAATCAGGTCGTCAGTACAGTTCTCACTGTCGAGAGGGAAGAGGAAGGCAAAGCTTACAAGGTCCAGCATCCTGTTTATTACATTTCTGAAGTGTTGACTCCTTCAAAGCAAAGGTATCCACATTACCAGAAGCTCGTATACGGTATGTATCTGTCAGCGAAGAAGGTGGCACACTACTTCCAAGATCACTCAATTTCAGTCGTCAGTGATGCTCCGTTGTCTGAGATTCTCAACAATCGAGACGCGACTGGTCGAGTGGCCAAATGGGCTATTGAGCTCCTTTATTTTGATATCAAGTTTGAAGCGAAAAAGGCAATCAAGTCTCAAGCTCTTGCTGATTTCCTGGCCGAGTGGATTGAACAGCAGCAACCAATCCAAATTCACTCGGCACACTGGACCATGTTCTTTGACGGCTTGAAGATGCTGAATGGGTCTGGTGCTGGCATAGTATTGGTATCCCCAAAAGGCGACAAACTCAGTTATGTCCTGCAGATTCACTTTGATTCCTCCAATAATAAAGCTGAATATGAAGCACTCCTGTACGGGTTGCGTATGGCCATCTCACTCGGCGTCCGGCGCCTGATGGTTTATGGTGACTCTGATTTGGTGCAGGAAGATCCCTTCAATGTGTTTCTCAAGCACCTACATTCTCCTTCGGTGCAGGAAGATCCCTTCACTGAAGAGCCCCCGCAAGCGAAGAGCGCTTCTGATCCGACTGAAGTTGATGTCCCAGCGGTCATAGATCTGGTCATGGAGATTTTGGTGATCACGCCCGACTGGACAGTACCTTATATTGCATATATTCTGAGGCGAGAACTCCCAGATGATGAAGATGAAGCTCGACAGATAGTCCGCAGATCCAAGGCCTTTACTGTTATGGATGGACAACTCTACAGGGAAAGCGTAACTTGTGTGACTCAGCTGTGTATCTCTCCTGAAGAAGGTCGACTGATTTTGGAGGAGATTCACTCGGGAACCTGTGGTCATCATGCGTCCTCTAGGACGATTGTTGCCAAGGCATATCGAGCTGGTTTCTTCTGGCCGCACGCCAATGAGATGGCTAAGGAGATTGTTGATCACTGCGAAGGGTGCCAGTTCTATTCGAACATGTCGCACAAGCCTGCGTCTACCTTGAGGACTATTCCACTCATCTGGCCGTTTGCTGTATGGGGTTTGGATATGGTCGGACCCCTTCGAACAGGCCAGAGTGGATTTACTCACTTGCTTGTAGCAGTCGACAAGTTCACTAAGTGGATTGAGGCTAAACCCATAAAGAAGCTGAACGGCCGCACTGCTATCAAATTCATGAAAGAGATAACATTCCGGTATGGAGTCCCCCACAGTATCATTACAGACAATGGCTCAAACTTTGACTCGGAAGAGTTCAGACACTTTTGCTCCTCTCAAGGCACTCGGGTGGATTACGCATCCGTTGCGCACCCCCAGACTAACGGTCAAGCTGAGCGAGCGAATGGCCTTATCCTTCAAGGGCTGAAGCCTCGACTCATGCGGGATCTCGATCATGCAGCTGGAGCTTGGGTCACTGAATTGCCGTCTGTTCTGTGGGGCTTGAGGACGACTCCTAACCGGTCGACTGGGCGCACTCCTTTCTTCTTGGTGTATGGAGCCGAAGCCGTTTTGCCAAGCGACGTCCTTCACAATTCTCACCGAGTAGATCTTTACTCCGAGGCTGAAGCTGAGCAGGCACGACAAGACGGGGTGGATCTCCTGGAAGAAGAACGCGAGATGGCTTTGATTCGGTCGACTGTATATCAACAAGATCTGTGCCGCTTCCATGCGAGACACGTCAAGAGTCGGTCGTTCCATGAAGGTGATCTTGTGCTCCAAGTGGATCAGCAGCGACTTCACAATCTGGCCCCAGCGTGGGAAGGCCCTTTCGTCATCACCAAAGTACTGAACAATGGACCCTACTACCTCTTCAACCTCAAGAAGAATATCGACGAGCCGCGCGCCAGGAAAGTGGATTTGCTTCGACGTTTTTATACTTGATGATTGAGTTGTTTTGATGTAATAAGAAGTACTCCAGACAGTTCCGTTTGTTAAAGTTATGACTCCTGCAGTCTATTGTCGATTCCGATCGCACAATTTCACATTCAAAAACTACTCCGAGTGACGAGCGATCCTCTCACTCGGAGGCTTAGCTGCGAACCAGTTTTCGCCTAAGTTAAAAACCCTTCCGAGTGGATAGTATTCCATCCAATCAGAGACTTAGCTGCGAACCAGTCTTCGTCTAAGTTCAAAACTACTCCAAGTAACGAGCGATCCTCTCACTCGGGGGCTTAGCTGCGAACCAGTTTTCGCCTAAGTTAAGAATCCTTCCGAGTGGATAGTATTCCATCCACTCGGAGACTTAGCTGCGAACCAGTCTTCGTCTAAGTTCAAAACTACTCCGAGTGACGAGCGATCCTCTCACTCGGGGGCTTAGCTGCGAACCAGTTTTCGCCTAAGTTAAAAACCCTTCCGAGTGGATAGTATTCCATCCACTCGGAGACTTAGCTGCGAACCAGTCTTCGTCTAAGTTTAAAACTACTCCGAGTGACCATCGATCCTCTCACTCGGGTGCTTAGCTGTGAACCAGTTTTCGCCTAAGTTAAGAACCCTTCCGAGTGGATAGTATTCCATCCACTCGGAGACTTAGCTGCGAACCAGTCTTCGTCTAAGTTCAAAACTACTCCGAGTGACGAGCGATCCTCTCACTCGGGGGCTTAGCTGCGAAACAGTTTTCGCCTAAGTTAAGAATCCTTCTGAGTGGATAGTATTCCATCCACTCGGAGACTTAGCTGCGAACCAGTCTTCGTCTAAGTTCAAAACTACTCCGAGTGACGAGCGATCCTCTCACTCGGGGGCTTAGCTGCGAACCAGTTTTCGCCTAAGTTAAAAACCCTTCCGAGTGGATAGTATTCCATCCACTCGGAGACTTAGCTGCGAACCAGTCTTCGTCTAAGTTTAAAACTACTCCGAGTGACCAGCGATCCTCTCACTCGGGGGCTTAGCTGTGAACCAGTTTTCGCCTAAGTTAAGAACCCTTCCGAGTGGATAATATTCCATCCACTCGGAGACTTAGCTGTCAACCAGTCTTCGTCTAAGTTTAAAACTACTCCGAGTGACAAGCGATCCTCTCACTCGGGGGCTTAGCTGCGAACCAGTTTTCGCCTAAGTTAAAAACCCTTCCGAGTGGATAGCATTCCATTCACTTGGAAACTTAGCTGCGAACCAGTCTTCGTCTAAGTTCAAAACTTCTCCGAGTGCGAGCAACCCTCTCACTGGGGGGCTTAGCCGCAAACCAGTTTTCGCCTAAGTTTGAAATCCTTCCGAGTAACGAGCAAACTTAACCAAGCCAGAGATCAGAAAGCAAAAGGCAGATAAATCCATAATCTCTAGCGCGGTTAAAAGTTATTCGTGCAAAGGAAAGATCTCAGGCCCAAGGCCCGAACGAAGTTTTAATCGGTTACACCATCACTCGGCATACCGAGGCAAATAAAGTTTTGGCTACAAGCAAAGTATTCTTCAAGCACCAGTGGGGCTCGAGGGCTCGACGAAGGTGTCCAGGTCAATTCCATCGGCGATCCGAGTGGCTGCTTCGATGAAGGTCTCCATGAAGTCTTCGAATTGAAGTTTCTTCGTGTTGATCACCCGTAGAGCCTTCAGTTTGTCCTCCCTCGCCTCCTTGCAATGAACCCGGACGAGTGAAAGCGCCACGTCAGCTCCACAGCGAGCAGCAGACTTTTTCCATGCTTGCACTCGACCAGGGATCTCATTGAGGCGGGTCATCATCGACTCGAGGTCAGTCTGGAGGGAGTCTTCGGACCACAGTTCCTTGTCGACCTTCTCCAACGCAGCCCTGCGTCGAGTGACGTATCCTTGGAGACTCCTGAGACGAGCTTCAAGGCAAAACATGTTCATGGCCACGGCGTCCCCGACAGGTGACTTGGTGGATCCAGATTTGGCTCGATCTCTTCAGTTTCCTTCTCGAAATCTTGGCAGAATTCTGCGCGAAGAGAAAGCGAAAAGATGATCACAATGCCGTTCTGAAGAAGTCAAAGAAATTCACTCGATATAATAAAGTTACCTTCAAGCATGCCGAACATCTTCTTCACGAATTCCCCTAAGTATTGCTCCAGAGCGCTCCTTCTCTTGGTCTGCAGTTCGAGCTTTTTGATCCAATCGGCCCGCTCCTGCTTGAGTTTGGTATTCTCTTCTTTCAATTTGCTGGCTGCGGCAAGCTTCTTCTCAGCAGCTTCAGTTTTCTCCCTCGCCACCTTCTGAGCGTCGGCGAGTGCTTTTGTCCTTGTCTTCAAGTGCCTTCTTCATGGTATCTAAAGAAATAACATTGTTGAGTCGCGCTTGGAGTCGGCGGTTCTCATCACATACGTCTGTTCGAGTGGATTCACTCGGTTCAAAGGATGGAAGATAAAAGTAATAATGCAATTAATTGACAAGGATTACCTCCCAAGGTCTTCAGTTCAGTCTGTGCACAATCCAGGTTCTTATTCGTCAGCTCCAGATCCAGCAGAAGTTGATTCTTTTCCTTCTCCATCTCGACATACTTGGTCCCGAGCCCACAGGCCTTCTGAAATCAGCAAAGAAGTAGTTCAGTCGACAATAATGCTTTTTCACTCCCGAGTGGAAAAGAACATGTCCAGTCGACTGGATGGCGGCCCGCCGCCCCACCCCACACCCCTGCAAAGCGTCATATCATGGTTGATGGAAATGATGTCAATGAAACCTGCAGGACAGGTGGCAAGTGTACTCCAAGTATGAAAAAGGACTCCGAATCCAAGTTCTTAAGACTACTGCCCATCGTAAACGATCGACAGTAGTCTCGGGGACTACACCCAGTGGGTGCACTCAGCGTGCCCCCACTGGATACCAAACCACTCGACCAGGTCTGACCTGTCCGAGTATAAACAAAAGAAGCAAACATTATCTCTATTAGACCCCCGCCGATGCAAGCACTCGACGGCGGTCTCGGGGACTACACCCAGTGGGTGCACTCAGCGTGCCCCCACTGGACCTACTATCACTCGACCAGGTCTGCCCTGTCAAGTGACAACCAACTTTCAAAACAAATTTAAGACCCCTGCCGATGTCTTCGTCATTCGACAGCGGTCTCGGGGACTACACCCAGTGGGTGCACTCAGCGTGCCCCCACTGGATTTAAAACCACTCGACTAAGACCTGATCTACTCGAGGGAAAAAAAACAAGCAAGTATGCATCTGAAAAAAACACCCAGTGGGTGTAAAGTCAAGATGGACAGGAATTCAATCGGAAATGAACTTACAATAGCACTTACTCGGACGTTAGCTTGAAGCGCTGAGATGGCATCATAGGCTAACTTGCTGGCCTCATACGCCTCCTTTGTTCGCAGCATCATTTGCCCAGCCTGGATCATAGCTTCTTTGGCAGCTCCAGTCTGGTCTTCTGGGACGTGGTACAGAGGGTATGCAGGCGCCAGATGAGTCGGTGCTGCAGTTGAGGTCACGAGAGGTGCTTGAGGTTGCTCAATCAGCGTTGAAACCACAAGGGTTTCAGTCGCTGGTGGGGCTCTCGACATTGAAACCGCAGGATCAGTTCTGGCTCGGGAAGAATCACCAAGCTCTTGAGAGGACGCAGCAGTCGACCTACGTGGTGCCTGTCCTGATGGCGTTCTCCGAGTGCGTATGCGTGGAGGCTCCAAGGCCACGACTTCACCCTCAGCACCTTGCGGTGGCTCCTCGTCATCTTCCACATGTATGATGTCGTCAATTGTCAATCGACAATGTTGGCCTATTCATTCGACGAATTACCTTCAAAAAATCAGACTCGTTGAGAGGTGGCCGCGTCAGGAGTGTCCACTTCCATGTGATCTCCCTCATCCCGCAGAGGCGACGTCACCGAGGTAGCAGCTCTGGTGAATAAATTTCACTCGGTCAACAAAGACATTAAAATTCCACAACAGCAGAATAAGGAAAATAAACACTCACGTTGAGGCGACAGGCACAGCGATCTTCATACGGGGCAGAGCCTTCCGAGGCTTTGGAGCATCCAACCTGGGCTGTTTCGCAGCTTTTTCAGTCGACCCAGATGTCGCGGCGCGGTCGCGCTTCGAGTTCCTGGTTCTCGATGCCAAAGTTTTGCTTGGGGCGGCATCCAGGTCTTCACGCTGCTTGGTTTGACGCTCGACGCGGGGAGGAGCTTGGGCCTCTACCTCACCTTCCTCTTGGTCGTCGTCGCTGCCCTCACTATCGTCGGCATAGTCGACGTCTGTGCTGTCGCCTGCACTCTCCTCTCCGTCCTCAGGCTGCTCTCCATTCGGCACAGGTGAATACATGTTTGTAAACTCCTGCAAGATACAAACTATAAAGTCAGTCGAGTGAAGACTCAACCACTCGACGAGACAAGAAAATACTCGACAAAGATATAACTCACCAGGTTCGTCGGTGGGTTCAAAGCAGAGAAGGGCAAGATTCGCTTGGCTCCCAAAGGATTATCACAGGCTCCGGTGATGCTCCTGAGCCACTGGGCAACAGTCTCATCGGAAACTTCCTCTGGATGTGTCCGAGTGGTATCCTCGGGGCCCGAATAATGCCACATGGTGTGATACCTGGCTTGAAGAGGCTGGATTCGTCGACTGAGAAACGCCTCTAAGAGATCCATGCCAGTCACACCGCCACGGATCAGATCTACAACTGCATTCACTAAAATCCCTACCTGGACTTGCTCTCCCTTTGTCACACTCAGTGTTCGGGGAGTAGTAGGTCGATCCAAGGTGAAAGGGGGAAGACCAGTCGACATGTTGGGAGATGCAACATCTTTGCAGTAGAACCATCTCGACTGCCAGCCCCGAACAGATTCGGGAAAAGTCATTGACGGAAACGAGCTCCTACCCCTCTTCTGAAGCCCCAGACCACCACAAAGCTGAATGACATGGGTCTTACTATCACTAGGATTGGCTTTTTTGACACACTGGGACCGAATGGTGAATATGTGCTTGAATAAGCCCCAGTGAGGAGGACAACCCAAAAACACTCGCACAAGGTGATGAAACCAGCAAGGTATGAAATAGCATTCGGAGGAAGGTGGTGGAGTTGCGCTCCGAAAAAGTTCAAAAACCCGCGGACGAATGGATGAGGGGGCATATAGAAACCTCGTTCAACGTGGGTGAGGAGGAGGACTCGCTCCCCTTCATGCGGCTCCGGCTCGATCTCCCCCTCCGACAGCCTCCACGAGCCTTCGGCCACGAGCCCGTCGGCGACGAGGTTCTCGACATCCCCCGCTACGACCGTCGACGGGAGAAAATCTCCCTGGATCCACCCCGGCGGCGCCGTGAATCGGGCACCCGACGGCTTCTTCGCCTTGGCTCCTCCCTTCTTGGCACGCTCGAGCTTCTCCATCTTGCTTTTTGTCATCGCGACGGCGGTCGTCGAGGCGGAGGTGAGCGGTGCGCATGGAGCAGGGGAGGCGGAGGAAAAAAGAAGATTTGGGGGCGAAGTACTGTTCCGGCCCGGTGCCCTCGCGTCTTATATCCGCCCGAGTGAGTCGCTGACCTGCGGGCCCGTCAGATCTCTGGATATCCCGATTTCATAGGAAGAGCGGTACGTGCCGGAAATAACGGCGCGAAAATCAAGGCGTCATGCCCCCACTTGCCCCAGTCGTTGCGTCATCGTCGCACGGCGCGCGCTTACCCAATTTTCGAATCCCGTGAAATCCGGGCCTGACGAAGCGACCCGTCGCATCAGAAGACCCTGGTGACCACTCGGACCTGATTCCACGCTGAAGTTCACTCGGGTACATTTCAAGACAGAATCGATCAGGGTGAATGACAAAGATTCCAATCCACGTAGATTTCTGTGAAGCCCTAAAATGCACTCGGAATTTTTGTGTCTTATCAGAACCCACGTCGATCCCTTTTTCACTTGAACCCCGATCTATTCGGGGGCTAATGATGGGGATATGTACCTAGGGTACGGTCATAGGCCTGACCTACATACCCTACCTAAGGACATTGCTATAGAAAGCTTAAGGACTACAAGGAAGTCTCCGACTGAAATCACCAAGACACATGAGTCACTCGACAACATCCACTCGGAGGTTTCTTCCTTCACTCGACGGCTACCTTTCACTCGGAAGAATCGGAAGACAGTCGACCGTAGGAGATCAGAAGCCACCACAGGGAGGCCAACAGGCAGGCGTTCGGCTAGACTATAAGTAGCATTTATTACATATGTTACCAGTAACATCCATCTTTATTACCACGATCGGACCCTTAGATGCCGGACATTTATGAGGGGCAGCGTACTCTATATAAGCCGCCCCTCCCCTCTGGCACAAGGGTTCGCACCCTCTGTAACACTCAGATTCCACGCGACAAGAAGCTCCTGAGCACCGAGACGTAGGGCTGGTACCTCCACGAGAGGGGCCTGAACTCGTACATCTGTGTGTACATCCTCGCCGTAGCTAGGACTCTGCCCTCCCCCTTCGTACGCCTATCTTCTACTGTCAGGCTCGTTCCCAGGACAGCGACCATGGTGGGAAAATGATGAGCTCTATCAGCGTTGCTTGCTCCACCCCGCCCCGCGCCCGGCTTCCTCCCTACTCGTGCCCGTGTACCTCCTGTTGCTATGGTGCGAGCCCGTGCACCTGTGCAACACATGGCAGGGTGGTTGCAAGGCGGGGTGGGCGGCTGCTGGCCCTCATCGGTTGGGAAAAGAGAGAGGAGGGAAGAAGGGGAGGTACTGTGGAGGTGGATACCGAGCGGCGGCGACGACGACATGATTTTTAGAGAGAGAGAGAGAGAGAGAGGAGAGAGCTGGAGAAGAAGGGGCAGACTAGTCAACATGCCTAGGTGTTTTTTTTGCCTAGCTGGCTCCTAACGAGTGGGACCCACCTGTTATAATCGTGTTTAAAATGAGCAAAGCGGCTGACTACTGGTTTCTACCAAAAACTAGCCTAATAATTTGTGATTTTTGGCACAAATTCAAAAAATTGTGATTTCTGCAACCCTAATCTTCAATGTCGATGGTTGCCCATAAAACCTAGCCTAGAACGTTCCCCTGCAATCACTAGTAGAAAAAGGCCCATTTCTCCCAGTTCCAGAGGCCCATTTGTCCCGGTTCTGGAACCGGGACTAAAGGGTCGGGACTAAAGCCCAAAACCTTTAGTCCCGGTTATCTTACGAACCGGGACCAAAGGCCCTCCACGTGGCCGCTGCGGGGAGCCCAGGCAGGAGGACCTTTAGTCCCGGTTGGTAACACCAACCGGGACCAAAAGGCATCCAAGCGTCAGCATCTGGCAGGAGCTGGGGTTTTTGTTTTTTTTTGAAAGGGGGGGTTAGGGGGTTTTGTAGGGTTAATTTAGGGGTTTCATATTGTGTTAGCTAGCTAATAGAGAGAAGTGTCCTCTCTTTCTCCGTGCTTGGTCGACGCTAGCTATTATAGAGAGAACTCGACACGCTAGCTAGTAAGCAAATGAAGGAACCATTAAGTACATAAGATCGTCATGAACATATACAGAGAGAAGTGATCGACCTCTCTTTCTCCGAGAGATTGGTCGAACAACAAGTTTTCGTATATCTATCCGACGCTACTACATATATACAATATAACATCTTTTACAATCCCTAACATCATGTACCTAAGATCCAGTCACAAATTCGCATGGTATTCTCCGTCTTTAGGTATGACATGGTCAAGAAAGAATCCCGCCAATTCCTCTTGAATTGCTCGTATGCGATCATGTGGTAGGAGTTCATCCCGCATCTGCCAGATCTAATTTAAAGAAGGGGGTCAATACATGCATATATATGAATAAAACTCAACACAATTGATGGTAATATATAAAATAAAATTGTGAATATTATTTACGTACTTCAAATTGTTTGTCAGAGAAGCCCCGCTCAGAGGTCGAGTGGCGAATGAACTCGCATACGTAGTATGCACATAAAACAGTCCCTTCTTTCTGGTACAAGCACTTTACAAGAATAGAGTTCAATCAAACTGATAAGCAAGCATGGTAATGATATATTGATGAACATTTGAATCAATTAGAGATGCGCGGAACTAGCTAGTACTACTTACTTTGGGGTTTGTAAATCGCAACTCTTTGTTTAGACCAGGAACCTTTCGGGTGAACTTCTTCCAAACCCTGCCAGGCAAAGAAAATGATTTCTTGATATCAGGAAATTAACGAAAGTTGCATGCCGGTATGGTCCCGGTATTGACTGAACTTACTTCTTGAGCATTGCAGTCATGTCCGCATAATTCTCGGGATCTTTACGTCTCGAGTCTAAGACAGTTACTAATGCCCCGTCAAGCTTAATGGATAGCAGAATAAAGTGGAAACTGCGCACGCATATATAACTCATCAATTACATTACTTAACCTCGAGTAAGAAAAACCGAGTATACAGAGAAGACAGGAACACTCACTTGAAGTTGTAAGGAAAGAGTATTTCCCTTTTGTTTTGATGTATAAGGAACGACTTTAGCAAGTTCTCCTCAGTCTCTTTGATTGAGTTTCGTACCGTCCATTCATTTACGGCATCTGGGCTAATGAACCCAACGTCGAAGATTCCTAGTTTTTTGCATTCGACGATCTTCAATCTGCATAATATAGTGAGGATAATTATATATACATGCAATGAACGAGCTGAGCTAGAGACTTAACTATAGAAGTAATACTTACAGACAGTAGGAAGTCATGAGTTGTTTGTCGAGGGCCAGTTGATTGTATAACTGAAATAACTCCACAAATTCAACAGGCATCACGGAAAGTCCAATGAATTCGTGCTCTGGTTTCACTGCCATATACATAGTGTCTCTCCCAGACTCCCTGCAGGTTTTCATGTACCACTCATGCAATTTGTACATCATCGCTGTTAGAGGAGGTTGATCAGGTTTGACGAGAGGCTTCCCATGCACGTATTCATATTCTTATTTTGTTACCTCAGCCATTTGAAAAATTACATCATCCCCCAAGTAATCACCAGGATTGGTACCGGGCACCATCCCCGGATGATTAGCGACGATATCGCTAGACACCTTGAGCGGGGGGCACGATTGCTTCTCCTGTTCGCCGAGCTGGGGAATTGTTTTCCCACTTCTTCGTTCTGCTAACCTTGCATCACTAGAAGTACTTCCCGACCGCCGCGCTTCTTCATATGTCTTTTTAATAATCCGGACATAGTTGGAATCCGGCGGAGGCGGTGGTGGTCGCTTCAGGGCTTCGATAGTGCGCTTCACTTTCACCGGATCTAGCTTCTCCTTCGGAGGTGGAGTTTTCTTTGCAAAATGGGCCCTCAATTGGGCCTGACATATCTCCTCGTTTTCACACTCGGTCCTCTCATATGGTAACTTTTCCAGAGGCTTGAGAGATGGACCGTATCTGTATTCCCTCCCGCCTCTGCTTGTACTGCTAGCCGCCGGAGCGGCGGCGTCTCTCTTCCGTCGTTGCTTACGAGGCGGAGAAGGAGGCGGAGTGCTCCGACGCGCCGGAGGAGCCGGAGCGGCGGCGTCTGTCTTCCGCTGTTGCTGACGAGGCTGAGGAGGAGGCGTACTGCTCCGACGTGCCGGAGTAGGCGAAGGAGGAGGCGGAGTGCCCTCACGCGTCGGAGGAGCCGGAGAAGGAGGCGGGGTCCCCTGATCACTCACCGGAGGAGGAGGAGGAGGAGGAGGCGGAGTGCCCTGACTCGCCGGAGGAGGAGGAGGAGGCGGAGGCGTCCAGTTTGGAAGCTTGATGTACTCCTTCTGCCATAGACATGTACTCCTCAGGGCATGACCCAGCCGATTCTCCCTTTCACCTGTAGAGTGGTCAAGCTCGAGCTCCGCAAATCCCTCCATTACTTCATCCACCATCACAACAGCATAGCCATGTGGAATTGGACAGTAGTGAAAAGTTCCGTTGGGTTGAGGAGGTGCAACAGAGCCGACAGCCGCCAATAAAGTGAGGTTTCGGCATTTCGTCATAAGCTCGCAATGTTGAGCCTCCGTGATAGTATCCACGGGGTAGCTAGGAGACGTGAAGTCAGGCTGAACGGGCTCCGTGGAAGCGACGCTGCTTCTCCGCTAAGATGGCGTGGTAGCTTCTGGGGTAGCTTCGTGCCGCTGAGATGGTTGGCCGGCAGCTCACTGGCTCTCAACTTCCTATAGCTTTTGTAGTCTTGCATTGAGCTTCTGAATTTCACTCAGCTCCGCTTTCCTCTTTCTCTCCCGGCTTCTGTAACCGCCTGCGTCGGGAAACCCAACCTTCCACGGAACGGAGCCTGGTGTGCCTCGTGTTCGTCCAGGGTGCTCAGCATTCCCTAGGGCCTCAGTCAGCTCGTCCTTGTCTCTGTCGAGAATGAACGTCCCTTCCTGCGCTGCAGTGATATACTCCTGAAGCTTGTTCATGGGTATTGCAAGTTGCTCGTTCGTCCAGCGGCACTTCCCTGTTTCAGGGTCCAAAGTTTCCCCAACCCAGAAGAACCAAGTCCTTGAACGGTCTAGCCAGTTCAATGTCTGTGGTACGACATTTTTAGCAATCAGGTCATTCTCAGCTTTGTCCCACAACGGTCGGGCTTTGAGGTAGCCACCTGACCCCGTGTGATGGTGATACTTCTTCTTTGCGGCATTGATCTTGTTTGTCTCTGACATTTTCTTACTCTTGTCCGATGTCTTGTAGGCCACAAATGTGGGCCAGTGATCTCTTATCTTCTCAAATCGGCCGGTGAATTCTGGAGTCTTCCCTTTGTCGACAAACTTTGATTTCAACTCATTCTTCCACCTCCTGAATAGATCTGCCATCTTCTTAAGAGCACACGCCTTGACCAGTGGCTCTATAACGGGCTTATTCGGATCCTCCTCTGGCGGTAGGGTGCAATTTGCCTTCAGCGCGGTCCAAAGATCATCTTTCTGTCTATTGGTGACATAATCACCATCAGGGGCGCCGTCCTTAGACTTATTCCATTGCTTGATGCTGATCGGGATGTAGTCCCTAACAATAGCTCCGCACTAAGCAGAAAATGCGTCCTTGGTCTGCTTGGGTTCAATCGGATGGCCATCGTGCGCGAGTGCTGTGAGCATGAACCTTTCAGCCTTGCGCAACCTCTTCTTCGGGCCTCGTCTCGTTACCGAAGTTTGGCTCTGAGGGATCACTAGAAAAGTGTCTAGAGGGGGGGTGAATAGACTACTAGCAGGAATTTAAAACCTAACCTTTTCCCAATTGAATAGGTTGACAGATTTTAACAATTTTAGTGAGCACAGCAAGTCTAACAGCCCTACACATGCACGTCAATAGATATGGCAGCGGAAAGATGAGAATAATGCATGTGAAGTAAGGAGTAGAGATAGGAAGATCAACCGCAGTTGTAGACACATGGATTTTTCCCGTGGTTCCGATAGGTGGCGCTATCCTACATCCACGTTTATGGAGTCTTCAACCCACGGAGGGTAACGGTCGCGAGAGTCCACGGAGGGCTCCACCCATAAAGGTCCACGAAGTAGCAACATTGACTATTCCATAACGGCTTCCGTCCACGAAGGACTAGCCTCACTATGGGTAGATCTTCACGAAGTAGGCGATCTCCTTGCCCATACAAACTTCTTGGTTCACTCCACAACACGAAGTAGGAGGCTCCCAAGCGACACCTAACCAATCTAGGAGGCACCACCCTCCAAAAGGTAATAGGCTCGATAATGACGATGAACTCCTTGCTCTTGTGCTTCAAGATGATAGACTCCTCAACACACAATCACTCTCTCACAGATTTGGCTTGGTAGAAGAGATGGGATTGGTGGAAAGCAAATTGGGGAGGCTAGAAATCAAGATCCATATGGTAGGAGTGGAAGATCTTGACCTCAACACAAGACTAGGTGGTTCTCTCTCAGAAAACTGGATGGGCAAGTATGGAATAGTTCTGAGTGCTTCTCTTTCGCGTAGGTGGTGGTGGAGGGGTATATATAGGCATCCCCAAAAATCCAACCGTTACACACAAAATGACCAACTCGGTGACACTGATGTGTGAATCTCGGTGGTACCGAAGTGACCAAAAGGTGGCAACTTTTGAATCTCGGTGAGACCGATATAGGAAACTCGGTTGCACCGATAAGGTGACCAACGGTCAGATTTCCAATCTCGGTGATGCCGATCCAACATTCTCGGTGGGACCGAAAATGTGAATTTGCGTAACAGAAAGTTGGCAACCCAAACTCGGTGGCACCGGTATGGAATCGGTTGCACCGAAGTGGCTAGGATTTGGCTGAGTCTGTCTAGGGTTTGGAATCGGTGGCACCGGGATAGGAAAGTTGGTTGCACCGATTTTGAATGTTTGGTTTTGGACAGACTTTGGTGGGAGAGCTTGTGGATGTTTTTGGCGACTATCTCTTGTGCTCGTATGAGCATATTGTTCACCAACAAAACCTTACCCCCTTTTAATAGTATTGGCTTTCCTATGGACTCAAAGTTATTTCTCACAAATATAAAATGTAGAGTCCTCTTGCTTGAAGCTTGGCCAACCTATTTCCTTGCAACTTGGGGTATCTCCACAATCTCCTTTTGCCAATCCTTTTCTCCATGGACTTGTATCTGAAACATACTAGATAAAAGCATTAGTCCAAGAGACAATGTATGTTGTCATGAATTATCAAAACCACCAAGGGAGCATATTGTGCTTTCAATCTCCCCCTTTTTGGTAATTGATGACAACATACAATCAAAGCTTCAAATAAAGGTGTGCATGAAAATGATGAAGACTTTGAGAGACACATGACTTAAACTTGCTCCCCCTAAATGTGTGCAGTCCTTTAAAGGATAGTTGCTTTGGAATGCATGGACACACATATGGATGAAGGGATATAATAAGTCATGTGTATCTTGGCTATATGCATCAAATATATATGAATGAGATGTATCTTTGTTGAAGACTTCACTCTTGCAAACAATATGTGCAAGAAGCAAGAGATCATCTTGACCAAGGATGTGATGCATATACTTACCTTGAGTTCTTGAGCATTTTAGTAGTAGAAACACACTTGAGAAAACAATGTTAGGAAATACAAGAGTATTCTACTAAACAACAAGGCAAATAGAACTCAAGAATGCCAAGATATGGATAACATATAAAGGATAGTAATCATTAAGATTGATATGTCTCCAAGATCATTTCTTTCTCCCCTTAGATATGAAAATGAATTATCCTCTCCCCCTGAATCTTAGCATGTAGATATTGGGATTGGATAAGGTGAGAAAATCTGAGATGGAAAATAGACTTTTTCTCCCTATTGGCTCTCCCCCTTTGCATACGCATGTATCTTCCCTTTAGCATGAAGCTTTGTTCTTCTCCCCCTTTGGCATTAATTTCCAAAAAGGTAAACACAGGGAATGACACAGGGATCATTAATTTAGAAGGGATCCTTGAGAACAAGGGTCATGGAAATGTAGGGTTCATAAAAATTGAGAGTATCACTGAAAGTGTTTTCTCTCCCTTTGAGACGTAGTAGGACTTTGTTCTTCTCCCCCTCTCTTTGTTGAAGATAGGGATCCTTGAAGAAGGAAATACTTTCCTCAAGATTAGCTTTAGTTCTTCTCCCCCGAATTTTTTTTATATTAAGGATCACCGAAGTAACAGAAGAAGGACAAATAAGAGAAGAAATAAATCGGTGACTCCGAGACGGATAGATCGGTGGTACCGAGACTTGAGGTGCAGCTTATCTGCAATTTCGGTAGAACCGAGATATCTGAGTCGGCGGCTCCGAGAGAAAAACCAAGTTTCTGTTTTCACAGTGATAAGAGAAATACATTCAAGGAAATGACAGGTTTTTACAAAAGGACATCAACTAGAGAAGATTGGAGTGGTTATGAGAAATCATGCAAATAGAAAGCAAACCACACCAGATTCTTAACTAGATGATGGGCGGTGACTAGGTCACCTATATTAGAGTATATTGACTTAGGAGCCAAGCAAGAATACTTGATCATAGGTCATACTCATCGTTGAGTACAGAATGGGGTTACCATTTTGAGATTAAGCATTTTAATGTCTTCATATCACTTGAGTTGCTTTAGCTCATTTCTTGGAGTAAAGCCTATTCAAGGATATGAGTACATACCTTTGAGTGATGTTGATGGCGTAGCTTATAGATGAACTGTTGAGGATGCTCGAGGTTGATGAAGATCATCTTGAGTTGGGAGCAATCCTTCTCGTTTTAGTACACTTGTCACCTACAAGGGTTAGCCAAGCAAGGAAGGGTAATGGATATATCCAATTTACATGATACCAAAATTGAGAGTTGTCAGTATATGTCAAGGATATGGTTGAGTGGTCTTCTTCCTTTCATCATCAAGTGGGGTTGTGAATACTTGGTGAAGACAAGATTGCTTAGGATTTGAGTTGAGGGCAATCTTGTGGAATGAAGTTCTTCCAAGTACCTACAAAAGATTAGATGCAATACAAGGGAGCATAGAATTCCATGGCATAAGATAATATGTTAAGGCTACATGGAAACATTTAGAAAGCTCATGCCCTTGCAAGCATCCGAGTGAGTCTAGCTCAGGTTTGAAGCATCAATGATGTTCAACTCACTCCTCAAGTGACGGAAAGTTTTCTCATCAAGTGGCTTAGTAAAGATGTCGGCCAATTGCTTGTTAGTGTGGACATGCTTAAGATTAATATCTCCTTTGGCAACATGATCACGAATGAAATGGTGTCGAACTTGAATATGCTTGGTTCGAGAATGTTGCACAGGATTATGACCAATTTTAATAGCACTTTCATTGTCACAAAGTAATGGAACATTTTTAACATGAATTCCATAATCCTTAAGTGTTTGTGTCATCCATAGTAATTGCGCACAACAAGATCCAGCAGCAATATATTCAGCTTCGACAGTAGATAGAGATACCGAGTTTTGTTTCTTGGAGGACCAAGATACAAGAGATCTGCCCAAAAATTGACAAGTACCCGAGGTGGATTTTCTATCAACCTTGTCACCGGCATAATCCGAATCGGAATAGCCAACAAGATTTAAGGAAGATCCCTTGGGATACCAAATGCCAAAGTTTGGTGTTTGTATCAAATATCTCACAATACGTTTAACAGCCAAAAGATGACACTCTTTGGGTGCAACTTGATATCTAGCAAACATGCAAACACTAAGCATAATATCGGGACGAGATGCACATAGATATAGCAAAGAGCCAATTATAGATCGATAAACCTTTCGATCAACCGGTTCATCCTCTCTAATAAGATCAACGTGTCCACTAGTAGGCATGGGGGTTTTCATACCTTTACATTCCTGCATGTTGAACTTCTTGATTAAGTCCTTGGTATACTTAGTTTGAGAGATGAAAGTTCCTTCTTTTGATTGCTTGATTTGCAAACCAAGAAAGAATTTCAGCTCACACATCATAGACATCTCGTACTTCTCGGACATCAACCTTCCGAATCTTTCACTAAATTGAGGGTTAGTGGAACCAAAGATAATATCATCCACATAGATTTGGCACACAAATAATTCACCATTCACTCTCTTAGTGAATAAGGTTGCATCGATTTTACCAATTTCAAAACCCTTTTCGATGAGAAACTTCGTTAGGCATTTGTACCAAGCACGAGGGGCTTGTTTAAGACCATAAAGAGCTTTACGAAGCTTGTACACATGATTAGGTTTCTTAGGATTTACAAAACCGGGTGGTTGTTTAACATAGACTTCTTCTTCAATTTCACCATTTAGAAAGGCACTTTTAATGTCCATTTGATAAAGTGTGATATCATGGTGATTAGCATAAGCAAGAAGAATGCGAATAGCTTCAAGTCTAGCGACGGGTGCATAAGTCTCACCGTAGTCCATACCTTCGACTTGCGTATATCCTTGGGCTACGAGACGTGCCTTGTTCCGTACGACTTGACCGTCTTCGTCTTGTTTATTCCGAAACACCCATTTGGTTCCGATGATGTTGTGATCATTCTCGGGCTTCTCCACGAGTGTCCACACTTCATTCCTTTCGAAGTTGTGAAGTTCTTCATGCATAGCGTTCACCCAATCCGCGTCTTCAAGAGCTTGTTCTACCTTCAAGGGCTCAATGCTAGAGATGAAGGAATAATGCTCACAGAAGTTAGCTAGACGAGTTTTAGAGCGAGTGATTCTCCCTGTTTGTATATCACCAAAGATTTGTTTAGGGGATGGTTCTTGGTCACTTGTGCTCGAACTCGGGGTAGCTTAGGCTTGTTAGATGGTGGAGCTTCTTCTTCTTCATCATCTCCTTCATCTTCGTTGTTGTTGAAGGTGTCGTTCCCTTGAGGTGGTGGTGAAGGAGGTTGTGGTGGATCTTCATGATGCACTTCCTCCTCTTCATCGTCTTTTCGTGTACCGCTTGTGGATGCCTCCATGTCATGTTGTGGTTCACCTTGACGTGAAGTAGGGGCTTCCACTTGAGTTGATGAAGTACTTTCCTTCACCTCCATAGGACAAATATTGCCGATGGGTAAATCTAGAATAGCTTCCGAAGGGTCCTTATCACCTACATCATTTGGCAATTGTTCGACTTGCGAACCATTAGATTCATCAAACTTCACATCTACCGTCTCTTCAACTTTTCGAGTGAAGTTGTTGTAGACACGGTAAGTGTGAGAGTTCGATCCATAACCAAGCAGGAATCCTTCATGAGATTTAGGGGCGAATTTAGTACGACGATGCTTATCAAGTATGTAGCACTTTGAGCCGAATACTCGAAAGTATCCAACTTGGGGTTTGTTACCGGTGAGTAGCTCGTATGCCATTTTACCGAGAAGCTTGTGCAAGTAGAGTCGGTTTGTGGCATGACATGCTGTTTCCACGGCTTCTGCCCAAAAGTGTCTTGGCGTCTTGTATTCGTCAAGCATCGTTCTTGCCATCTCAATAAGCGTTCGGTTTTTCCTCTCAACAACTCCATTTTGTTGAGGCGTGTACGTAGCCGAGAACTCGTGTGAGACACCTTCTTCGTCAAGAAAGGTATCCACATGAGTGTTCTTGAACTCCGATCCGTTATCACTCCGAACCTTCTTGATCTTCACCTCAAACTGATTTTGTGCTTTGCGTTCGAAGTTCTTGAAGATCTTTTGAACCTGCGACTTATCATCAAGAAAGAATACCCACGTAAATCTGGAAAAATCATCAACTATAACTAGACCATAGGAATTTCCACCGAGACTCTTGTAAGCATTGGGACCAAAAAGATCCATATGAAGTAACTCGAGTGGTCTCCTAGTAGTCATGATATTCTTAACAGGATGACTTCCACCTACTTGCTTTCCGGCTTGACAAGCACTACAAAGTCTATCCTTGTCAAAGATAACATCTTTAACACCAAGTATATGATCACCTTTGATGAGCTTGTCTAAATTACGCAAGCCAACATGTCCTAATCTTCTATGCCAAAGCCAACCTTTAGAAGATTTAGCAATTAAACAAGTGCGAGGTTTGGATCTCTTAGTGAAGTCAACAATGTATAGATCACCTCTACGTATACCAGTAAAGACTATTTTATGATTATCTTGACGAAACACTTGGCAATCTACTTTCGTGAATAGCACATTAAAACCAAAGTCGGCAAGTCTAGATACGGAAAGAAGATTGTAGCCAAGAGATTCAACAAGCATAACATTTTGGATAGAGCTATCATGAGATATGGCCACTTTACCAAGACCAAGTACCTTATCCTTGGAGTTGTCTCCAAACGTTACGTACCTTCGTGGTCCATGGTTGGGTGTAATTTCTTCGAACATTTCTCTATCTCCGGTCATATGATCGGTACATCCGCTATCGAGAATCCACTCTTTTCCTCCGGACATGTAATCCTTGAAATTCGCCATGAGACTTAGATTCTTCATGATCTTCTCATACTCGACGTCGAACAACTCATCTTCATCATAGTATCCATGTTCCACATTCTCATCATAAAGAACAAGAGATTCATTAGGATTGTGATCATGACAATGTTCAAGTTTATGAATGCAAAGGGCTTCTATGATGATATTGTTGATGCTAGTGACATCTCCTTTAGCACGCATGAGATCTCTAAGCTCAAATAGATAAACATCGAATTTTGGATCACTGGGCTTCATTTTATGGAAGGCAATAGTTTTATGAAGAATTTCATCAAGATTACTTAATGAATAATTTGGATATCATTTCTCCAAATCATTCCACAAAGTGTAAGCACAAGCAAAATTCTTCATTTGGCTAAGCACAATTCTAGGCAATGCTCTAACAATAAGATTGACAGTTCTAAGATTGCATCGCATATCAATTTCCTCTTCGTGTGTGGGATGCAAGGGATCAATGGGAGGTACATAAGGGCACTTGACATATTTGCTCAAATGGAATTCATTAAACAGCTCAAGCATCAAGGTTTTCCATTGACTATAGTACTCTCCATCAAGAATAGGAACTCTACAACTCAAACTCCCTATGATAGACACATCCATCTTCCTCCTCGGTGATTAAACCGAAGCAATGGAGACCAAAGCTCTGATACCAATTGAGGGATCACTAGAAGAGTGTCTAGAGGGGGAGTGAATAGACTACTAGCAGGAATTTAAAACCTAACCTTTTCCCAATTGAATAGGTTGACAGATTTTAACAATTTTAGTGAGCATAGCAAGTCTAACAGCCCTACACATGCACGTCAATAGATATGGCAGCGGAAAGATGAGAATAATGCATGTGAAGTAAGGAGTAGAGATAGGAAGATCAAACGCAGTTGTAGACGCATGGATTTTTCCCGTGGTTCCGATAGGTGGCGCTATCGTACATCCATGTTTATGGAGTCTTCAACCCACGGAGGGTAACGGTCGCGAGAGTCCACGGAGGGCTCCACCCATAAGGGTCCACGAAGTAGCAACCTTGACTATTCCATAACGACTTCCGTCCACGAAGGACTAGCCTTACTATGGGTAGATCTTCACGAAGTAGGCGATCTCCTTGCCCGTAAAAACTTCTTGGTTCACTCCACAACACGAAGTAGGAGGCTCCCAAGCGACACCTAACCAATCTAGGAGGCACCACCCTCCAAAAGGTAATAGGCTCGGTAATGACGATGAACTCCTTGCTCTTGTGCTTCAAGATGATAGACTCCTCAACACACAATCAATCTCTCACAGATTTGGCTTGGTAGAAGAGATGGGATTGGTGGAAAGCAAATTGGAGAGGCTAGAAATCAAGATCCATATGGTAGGAGTGGAAGATCTTGACCTCAACACAAGACTAGGTGGTTCTCTCTCAGAAAACTGGATGGGCAAGTATGGAATAGTTCTGAGTGCTTCTCTTTCGAGTAGGTGGTGGTGGAGGGGTATATATAGGCATCCCCAAAAATCCAACCGTTACACACAAAATGACCAACTCGGTGACACCGATGTGTGAATCTCGGTGGTACCGAAGTGACCAAAAGGTGGCAACTTTTGAATCTCGGTGAGACCGATATAGGAAACTCGGTTGCACCGATAAGGTGACCAACGGTCAGATTTCCAATCTCGGTGACGCCGATCCAACATTCTCGGTGGGACCGAAAATGTGAATTTGCGTAACAGAAATTTGGCAACCCAAACTCGGTGGCACCGGTATGGAATCGGTTGCACCGAAGTGGCTAGGATTTGGCTGAGTCTGTCTAGGGTTTGGAATCGGTGACACCGGGATAGGAAAGTTGGTTGCACCGATTTTGAATGTTTGGTTTTGGACAGACTTTGGTGGGAGAGCTTGTGGATGTTTTTGGCGACTATCTCTTGTGCTCGTATGAGCATATTGTTCACCAACAAAACCTTACCCCCTTTTAATAGTATTGGCTTCCCTATGGACTCAAAGTGATTTCTCACAAATATAAAATGTAGAGTCCTCTTGCTTGAAGCTTGGCCAACCTATTTCCTTGCAACTTGGGGTATCTCCACAATCTCCTTTTGCCAATCCTTTTCTCCATGGACTTGTATCTGAAACATACTAGATAAAAGCATTAGTCCAAGAGACAATGTATGTTGTCATGAATTATCAAAACCACCATGGGAGCATATTGTGCTTTCAGGCTCGATCCGGAGGGCTATAAAAGAAGAAAGAAGAGTTAATTAATATATGTACATACCAAAACAATTAATGCATCAATTAGCTAGTCAGCACAAGCTTAATTAATATATATACCTCGCCGGACTTTGCAACAGCTCCCTCCTCCGTTCGGTCACCGAAGCCGTCATCATGGTCTCCTTCTTCCTCCGGCATTCGGTCACCGGAGCCATCATGATCATGTCCTTCCTCCTCCATTGTTCGATCACCGGAGCCATCATCCTCTCCTTCCAGACCATCGGTGTCATTGAGAAACGACAAGATATCACGTCCGCCGTGGATTATGTCCCCCAACAACTGTTCTTGTTCCAAGTCTCTTGGATCCATAGTTTCTGCAAATATTACAACATGGCAATTAATATACAAACATGAATGTCGTCCGACGTCCAGACCGCCTCTCTCATGAATGTCCGACGTCCGGTTTGGGGTGGCCTCGACAACACTTCTAGGGTTTGGGGTGGCCTCGACAACGCTCTTTCTTCTAGGGTTTGGGTGGCCTCGAGAGTTTATCGGGTAGGGACGGGAGGGGGTAGGAGATCGACAACGCTCTTTCTTCTAGGGTTTGGGTGGCCTTGAGAGTTTATTGGGTAGGGCGAGAGGGCCGGGATTCTCTTAACCTTTTAGGGATTTAACAAAATGGCGCCATTCTGGATGTGCAGAAAATGGTCCATATTTTTCCTGATCTCATCTACCCTTCTATATGTCACATTGTCTAGTGTCAAAGGATTCAAGAAAACCACGGCTTCATCATTAGCCGGAAGTAACAGGCGCATAATGGTACGAAGCTCTCCAAAATTGTTTTGGAACGGAGTCCCGGATAGGATAATTAGCTTTTTGGTACGAAGTTCAGCAAGAGCCTTCCGAATATCGCTATTTGGAAGGCCGTTGCTGAAATTCGTACCAAAAAGCGAATTATTCTATCCGGAACTCCATTCCAAAACAACTTTGAAGAGCTTCGTAACATCATACGCCGGTTACTTCCGGCTAATGATGAAGCCATGGATTTCTTCAATACTTTGACACACAACATGACATATAGAAGAATATATATATAGATGGGATCAGAAAAATAATTGGATCAACTTGTGCACATACATAATGGGCGCATTCTTGATAAATCTATATTACCAGAGTTTTCTATATGAACATTACCTTAGTAACTTAGAAAAAAAATGTTATCGGGGAGGGGGTATATCGACAACGCTTTTTTTCTAGGGTTTGGGTGGCCTCGAGAGTTGGTCGCCCGGTATATCGAGAGGGGGGTGAACATTTTACCTTAGTAACTTAGAAAAAAAATGTTATCGGGGAGGGGGTATATCGACCCCCCCCTCATGTTGAAGTTATCGGGGAGGGGGTATATCAACAAGAACATACATTCCGGATCCGTTGGAAAGCTCTCGGGGAGCCGATGCCAACGTGATGATAGGGGGCCGGGGTGCTCCCGTGGCCTTGTTGATAGATAGAGCCGATGCCAACGTGATGATAGAGCCGATGCCAACATTTTCATTTAACGAAAAAACTACCTTCAAAAAAAGACTTGCTTCGCCGTGGGTGCTCGGTGCGACGTGGACTCGGTGGAAAAACTTTATGAAAATGCGGTAGTGGCCGGGCCGGGCGGTTTTCTTTTCCTTCTTCATTTTTTCCTTTGTTTTTTCTTATATGTTTGTTTTCGTTTTCACTCTACATTTTCGTACATATGAAAAACAACGAAGACTTTTTACATGAACATATACACACATATACATGAACAAATATACATATACATGAAAAAAACATATACATGAACATATACACATATACATGCCCACAAAAAAAACCCTAAACGATGACGGGGCGGCACACCATGGGAAAGGGGGGCTCACTGGGGGGGGGGGGGGGGACGGCGATGGCTGGAGGCCGTCGACGGGGACGAGGACGGCGGCTCAAGGAGGCGACGGGGACGGGGACGAGAACGGCGGCTCGGGGAGGCGACGGGGAGGCGACGGGGACGAGGACGGCGGCAACGGGGACGAGGACGGCGGCTCGGCGAGGCGACGGGGAGGCGACGGGGACGAGGACGGCGGCGACAGGGAGGCGACGGGGACGAGGACGGCGGCGACGGGGACGAGGACGGCGGCAACGGGGACGAGGACGGCGGCTCGGGGAGGCGACGGGGCCGGCGATGAGGACGGCGGCTCGGGGAGGCGATGGGGACGAGGACGGCGGCTCGGGGCAACTGGTAGATGAAAACTGAAATTTTCCAAGGGTTTTCTTATATACAAGAAGCATTGGTCCCGGTTGGTGGCACCAACCGGGACCAATGCCCACCTTTAATCCCGGTTGGTGCCACCAACCGGGACCAAAGGTCTCTTTTCAGCAGCCCAAAGGGCGGGAATCAGAGACCTTTGGTCCCGGTTGGTGCCACCAACCGGGACCAAAGGTAGGCATTGGTCCCGGTTGGTGGCACCAACCGGGACCAATGGCCTTGCATAGCGGCGTGGTGGGATTTTAGTCCCACCTCGCTAGTGGAGAGAGTGCCGCACCTGTTTATAAGGCACGGTGCGCCTAAGCCTTCGAGCTCCTCTCTAAAGCAGGCTTACGGGCCTAACCACTTTGTATCTGCCTGTGGGCCTAGTGGGCCTAGTGGTGGCCCAGTAGGCGGCATTTTTTTTATTTTTTTCCAGTATTTTTGTTTTGTTTTTTGCTTTATTTATTTTTTTAATTTTTTTCCAGTATTTTTCTTCTGTTATTTCAGTTCATTCTTTTTAACAAATAAATACTTTGATAATTTTAGTTGCATAATTTCCATTATTTTGTTTTGTTTTTTGCTTTATTTATTTTTGTTTTATTTTTTGCTTTATTTATTTCCAGTGTGTTTTATCATTATATTCTTTTTGCTATTAATGTTTTGAACAAAAAATACTTTGATAATTTTAGTTGCATAATTTTTATATAATTATAGTTTCAAAAATACTAGAGATTTATAAAAGCTTTTTAGTTGATTCTTTTTTGAGCTCCACTCCCACGATGTTTTGAAAGAAATCAAAAAGCACTTCAAATGAACTCTGAAAAGGTTGAAGGTTGGCATGGTATCATCATTTCACCCACATAGCATGTGCTAAAAAGTTGAGTGGGTTACGGCAAAAACTGGATGCACTTCGTGTACAAAATGGACAATCTCTTTCGAAGTATCACGGTTTCGGACGAAAACTCATCTGTTACAAAGGAATTTCATTTTTTTGAACTTATTTGAACTCCATACTTTTTGTGTGTTCAAAATGCACCATTCAAAGCCACATCATCAATTTTCAACCCTTTCTGACTTCATTTGGTATTTTTCATGCACTTACTGATTTTTTTGAGCTAAATAACCCTGAAATTGAAAAGCACTTCAAATGAACTCTGAAAAGGTTGAAAGTTGGCATGGTATCATCATTTCACCCACATAGAATGTGCTAAAAAGTTGAGAGGGTTACGGCAAAAACTGGATGCACTTCGTGTACAAAACGGACAATCTCTTTCGAAGTATCAGGGTTTCAGACGAAAACTCATGTGTTACAAAAGGATTTCATTTTTTTGAACTTATTTGAACTCCATACTTTTTGTGTGCTCAAAATGCACCATTCAAAGCCACATCATCAATTTTCAACCCTTTCTGACTTCATTTGGTATTTTTCATGCACTTACTGATTTTTTTGAGCTAAATAACCCTGAAATTGAAAAGCACTTCAAATGAACTCTGAAAAGGTTGAAAGTTGGCATGGTATCATCATTTCACCCACATAGCATGTGCTAAAAAGTTGAGAGGGTTACGGCAAAAACTGGATGCACTTCGTGTACAAAACAGACAATCTCTTTCGAAGTATCAGGGTTTCGGACGAAAACTCATGTGTTACAAACGGATTTCATTTTTTTGAACTTATTTGAACTCCATACTTTTTGTGTGTTCGAAGATGGTCCCCTGGCCAACGAGTACAGCTCATCAGAAACAGTGTTGTCACGCATGAGACGTGTTTGCAACCAACTGCCGAAAGTCCTGATGTGTTCACATGTAATCCAGTCGTCACACTGCTCCGGGTGTTTGGAGCACAAAATATTCTTGTGTTCATCGTCATACGGGGTCACCAAGGTAGAATTATGTAGAACTGTGTAGTGTGCTTGAGACCAAGAATGGCCGTCCCTACATATTATTGAGTCCGCTCCTAGCGTGCCTTTTCCAGTCAGTCTCCCCTCATACCGCGATTGAGGGAGACCAATCTTCTTAAGGTCAGGAATGAAGTCAACACAAAACCCAATGACATCCTCTGTTTGATGGCCCATGGAGATGCTTGCTTCTGGCCTAGCGCGGTTACGAACATATTTCTTTAAGACTCCCATGAACCTCTCAAAGGGGAACATATTGTGTAGAAATACAGGGCCCAGAACGACAATCTCGTCGACTAGATGAACTAGGACGTGCGTCATGATATTGAAGAAGGACGGTGGGAACACCAGCTCGAAACTAACAAGACATTGCACCAAATCACTCCTTAACCTTGGCAGGATTTCTGGATCGATCACCTTCTGAGAGATTGCATTGAGGAATGCACATAGCTTCACAATGGCTAATCGAACGTTTTCCGGTAGAAGCCCCCTCAATGCAACCGGAAGCAGTTGCGTCATAATCACGTGGCAGTCATGAGACTTTAGGTTCTGAAACTTTTTCTCTGCCATATTTATTATTCCCTTTATATTCGACGAGAAGCTAGACGGGACCTTCATACTTAGCAGGCATTCAAAGAAGATTTCCTTCTCTTCTTTGGTAAGAGCGTAGCTGGCAGGACCTTCATACTGCTTTGGATGCATGCCATCTTTTTCATGCACACGTTGCTGTTCCTCCCGTGCCTCCGGTGTATCTTTTGTCTTCCCATACACTCCCAAGAAGCCTAGCAGGTTCACGCAAAGATTCTTCATCACGTGCATCACGTCGATTGCAGAGCGGACCTCTAGGTCTTTCCAATAGGGTAGGTCCCAAAATATAGATTTCTTCTTCCACATGGGTGCGCGTCCCGCGTCGTCAGTCGGAACAGATAGTCCGCCAGGACCCTTTCCAAATATTACTTGTAAATCATTGACCATATCAAGTATGTGATCACCAGTACGGAGGGCGGGCTTCTTCCGGTGATCTGCCTCACCTTTGAAATGCTTTCCTTTCTTTCGACATTGATGGTTGGTCGGAAGAAATCGACGATGCCCCAGGTACACATTCTTCCTGCATTTGTCCAAATATATATTGTCGGTGTCATCTAAACAGTGTGTGCATGCGTGGTATCCCTTGTTTGTCTGTCCTGAAAGGTTACTGCGAGCAGGCCAATCGTTGATGGTTACAAACAGCAACGCATGTAGGTCAAATTCCTCCTGTTCGTTCTCATCCCACACACGTACACCTCTTCCATTCCATAGCTGTAAAAGTTTATCAACTAATGGCCTTAGGTACACATCAATGTCATTGCCGGGTTGCTTAGGGACTTGGATGAGCACTGGCATCATAATGAACTTCCGCTTCATGCACAACCAAGGAGGAAGGTTATACATACATAGAGTCACAGGCCATGTGCTATGCTTGCTGCTCTGCTCCCCAAAAGGATTAACGCCATCTGCACTTAAACCAAACCATACGTTCCTCGGGTCACCTGTAAAGTCGCTCCACTTTCTCTCGATCTTTCTCCACTGCGACCCGTCAGCGGGTGCTCTCAACTTCCCGTCTTTCTTACGGTCTTTTTTGTGCCATTGCATCAACTCGGCATGCTTTTTGTTTCTGAACAGACGTTTCAACCGTGGTATTATAGGAGCATACCACATCACCTTGGCAGGAACCCTCTTCCCGGTGAGCTGGCCCTCAACATCACCAGGCTCATCTCTTCTGATCTTATACCGCAATGCACAGCATACCGGGCATGCGTTCAAATCCTCGTACGCACCGTGGTAGAGGATGCAGTCATTAGGGCATGCATGTATCTTCTGCACCTCCAATCCTCGAGGGCATAGAACCTTCTTTGCTTCGTACGTACTGCCGGGCAATTCGTTATCCTTTGGAAGCTTCTTCTTCATTATTTTCAGTAGCGAACTAAATCCCTTGTCAGATACACCATTGTCTGCCTTCCATTGCAGCAATTCCAGTGTGGTACCGAGCTTTCTGTTGTCATCTGCGCAATTTGGGTACAACCCTTTTTTGTGATCCTCTAACATGCGATCGAACTTCAACTTATCCCTTTCACTTTCGCATTCTCTCTGTGCATCAACAATGACCCGGCGAAGATCATCATCGGGCACATCGTCTGGTTCCTCTTGATCTTCAGCTTCCCCCATTGCAGCATCACTGTATTCAGGGGGTGGGTAGTTGTCGTCATCCTCTTCTTCTTCGTTGTCTTCCATCATAACCCCTCTTTCTCCGTGCTTGGTCCAAACATTATAGTGTGGCATAAAACCCTTCTGAAGCAGGTGGAAGTGAAGGGTTTTATAGTTGGAGAAAGCCTTCGTATTCTCACAGACAGTACATGGACAATGCATAAAACCATTCTGCTTGTTTGCCTCAGCCGCTTCGAGAAAATTATGCAGGCCCTTAATATACTCGGAGGTGCGTCGGTCACCGTACATCCATTGCCGGTTCATCTGCGTGCATATCATGAATAGAGAAGTGACCAAATTAATAGAAATTCATCATCACATTAAAGCCAAAGTACAGTAGTGACCAAAATAAATACATAACGTTCATACATAGTTCTCATTATTGAACAACATATAGCTCTCTAGAGCATCTAATTAAAACATACATTGAAACTATAAAATTTAAATGCAACAACAAATGCGATCATAACCGCAACTAAGGTACCAATTGATCCAACGGCATAATGATACCAAGCCTCAGTATGAATGGCATATTTTCTAATATTTCTAATCTTCAAGCGCATTGCATCCATCTTGATCTTGTGATCGTCGACGACATCAGCAACATGCAACTCCAACTTCATCTTCTCGTCTTCAACTCTTTGTAATTTTTCTTTCAAGTAATTGTTTTCTTTTTCAACCAAATTTAACTTCTCGACAAGAATTTCTATGTCGGTTGGAATTTCCGGTTCACATACCTCCTAGATTAAAAAATCTATGTCACGTTGGTCGGCATAATTGTCATAAACACTAAATAAAACAAATAGTTATAAAAGATAATATATACCACATCCGAATCATAGACCGGACGAGGGCCGACGTGGGCGGATACCATGACCATGGCACTATATAATAACAAACAATAATAAAAGTAAGAAAATTACACAAGTATCTATCTAAATGATACAAGTAAGAACTTTTTTCTTTTAGAAAGAAGATAAGAAGAAGAGGCTAACCACGGTGGTGCCGGTGCCGAGATGGGCGCGGGCGATCGACGGCGGTGAGGACGGGGACGGGACAGGACGGACCGCCAAACCTAAACAAATCTTGAGGAAAATGGAGCTTGGACAAGGAGCTTCGAGAGGAGAAAGCTTAAGTGTGGTTCGGGCATTTCATCGAACACCTCATGTGCATAGGAGGTGAGCTAGAGCACCACAAAGCTCTCCCACGGCCGGCCAAAAAAAAGTGAGCAGTGCATTGCTCTGCTCGCGGGCAGGGGGTATATATAGGCCGACCATTGGTCCCGGTTTGTGATTGGAACCGGGACTAAAGGACACCTTTTGGTCCCGGTTACAGCCACAAACCGGGACCAATGGTTGTGGGCTAGGAGCGAGGCCCATTGGTCCCGGTTCGTGTCTGGAACCGGGACCAAAGGGGTCAGACGAACCGGGACCAATGGCCCACGAGGCCCGGCCGGCGCCCTGGCCTCACGAACCGGGACCAATGCCCCCATGGGTCCCGGTTCGTGAGTGAATCGGGATTAATGGGCTTCTCAGGGCTGGACCAAAGCCCTGTTATGTACTAGTGAATGTAAATTGCACCGACACGAGTCTGCGTACGAGTAAATTGCTGATGTAACTGTTTATCTCACGATGAGGGCATGCTTTGAGTTTGGTGCGATCTGTTTCTCTCTATGGTCTGGCAGCCAAACGCACCCCGTGTTTTTGAGAGACGATGTATCTTCTCTCACAAAATTCAAGGGGTTCAAGTTATAATTCACTATAAGAGTCGCTAATGTCCATCTTTGTGCAAGTTTGCTCTGTTCTTAAAAAGGAAAATGAAAAAAAAAAGGAGACAAGGTACATACACCTGTTCCCCATCACCACCGTCCATAGCCGCACGGACGACGGTCGTTGATGATTCTGCTAACCGTGATGCACACTAGTACCTCTCCCTCACCATCCCACACGCTTCGCCTCGGATCTGTTTTGCCATAGGATATCACTCAGCTGTGTCCACATTGGTTAATCTGGTTACTTTATTAGCAAGTCCAGCTCAGCTAAACTTTAAATAACGGCAAGTAGCTGGATCAGATCTACAATTCTCTCGTTGACATCTGCTGTTTGGGGATTTCTGCCTCTCATTCTCTTGCAACACAACATCATTAGCTCCTAAGCACTATCTGCCTCTCCTGCAAACTTGACTCGTCGCTCCTACAACGCCGCTTTCTTCATCTGTGTAGGCTCACCACTAACCTCGTCTCTTTTCCTCTACAAATCGGGCTGTAGCCTGTAGGGTTCTGTTTATTATCTTCAGCGTTCGACCGTTTAATTTATCTTAGCTCGTCATTTCCCACTCCAGCAGGTTTTTCATCCTTAGAACAACTGCACAAGGTGGATACTGCAAACCAACACCATCAAAGAAACCGTTTGATCAGATGTAGTTAAAGGTGAGCTGTGTACATCTTCTCCTTCCTTTTTCCTTATAATAAATAATAAGTAGAAGTAATTGTGTAACAAACCTCAACCCAGCCGTAGCCAAGTTGTATGATGTATTTTGGATGGATTTAATCTTGTGATATTTGCAACTCATTCGTCCCAATTCGCGAGCTGCGCCTGTGTTCATCAAGTTTTCCGCAGTTTTACATCTAACTGCAGGTTTTAGGGGCCATATCTGGAGGGTGATTTTATAAGAAAGTTATAGGTAGCTTCCTAAGCTTTCCATCAAGTTCAAGAACAGAAAATAAACGTTGCACATAGCAAAACTTAAGGTAATCTGAAGATGCCCTGTGTTGCAGTTCGACGTTAAGTCGGGCAGTGACCTTGTTATGGGTTTTTGCATGTTTAGACGGCAGAATTTTACTCTCGGATGTACATGAAATTTGTGCTAATTTTTATGAATATAACTTTGTAATGCCTAATATCTGCGGTTTGAAGTTGTATAATGGAATGGTCCTGCTGTTAAAAAAAACAGAGTACTACAGTGCGCTGTTTTCTTATAAGTAGATGCTATACTTTCAGAAGCTTGACCAAATAGGATGAATTGGTCTTCAAGTGTAGAGTGAACATAATTAAAGCCATGCGTGTTAGTGTATGTAGGATGATCGTGACAGCATGACTCGACATATGATATATAGCTTATATTGTTATGTTTCCCCTGCTGTCCTTATTAATATAAGGTTGAGCGTTTGTGCCAATTTTAACAGGGTCTAATATCCAGCACCAACATTCAATCTTTGCGCAAGGAGGCCATATCTGGAGGGTGGTTTTATTAGCCGCCATCACGAGTGTTTGTGCCAATTCCCATTGCTGATCCTTCTACATTTTATTATTCATGGATGCAAAGCCATGAGGATTGAAACCCAACTCCTTTTACCTGTTATAGATTCCTGTGACGGAGGCCTTCCATCGTTTCAGGAGTTAGTCTGCTGTTCGGGCAACTCTTTTTCATTGTAAGTGACGTTATTGCCTTACATTGTTTGGAAAAGTTCTAGCTCTGTTTTGCACTTTACCAATTGATCTTCAATCACATGATGCAATCTAAGCAAATTATATAAGATGATGTCACTTACAATTGATCTGGAGGATTCCACATAGACCACTGTTGAAAGTTTCTGTTCATTTAGTTTTGCTTATAGATGACACATAATTGGTTCGATAAATTAAGCATACGGAGCTAAAGAATATTGATTCGAAGTTCTTGCGTGTCTTCTGAACAGTTTCTCAAGAGGTTAGTACTTGATGTAAGGCACAAAAATCACCATTTTAGCTGTAGCCTTTTACACGAAGGCTGCCCTTTAAAACAACATGATGAGGTCCTTTTGAGTAAGTCTAAACAACATAAAAGATTACCATTTTGTTTCTAGCTTTTTTCGTGACCGGCAGTGCCAGTGTTTTCAACACTGAAGGGTGGGATACCCATCAGTTTAGGCTTTTTTGGCACGTCAGTAACAATGTATTCTATAGTAGTGTTAGCCAGTGAGAGATGACATTATGGTAGCATTGGATCAAAGAAGAGGATAAGAATAAGAAAGGAGGCGGCAGAGAGAAGGGAGTAAAGACAGGGTCCTCATCTTCCATTCCCCAAATAGCAAAGCCAAGAACCAAGCAAAGGCCAAACTGTGACCAAACCAACACCTCCAAGCCAGCCAAGAAGCTGGGAGAAGTTGAGTGCTAAGTATGATGAGGAGGTTGTCATCCAGCTAGAGAGGGGGGGCGGGGGGGGGGGGGGGGGGGGGGGCTGATACGAAAGGAAGCCGGTATGAGTCAGAAGCCGGTGGAGAAGAAACCAAACTAGATAAAATCATCAAGAAAAAAAAGGAAAATCTCCTATGCTTACCATACCTGAAAAATCATGCCCTGCACAAGCAAAAATAGACTAAACCTTAAAATCAAGGGAAATTTGTTCTCAACAACCAATTACGGTAAATGCTACTAGAAGCAGCTTGTCTAGGTAACAATGGGTTTAAACTCTGAGGTTTAAACTAAGGGATCTTCTCGCCAGCTTCCGAACACACCCTAAGTACTCCCTCCGTTTTACTATATCTATGCCTGGCCTCGGAAAACTCTGCTTCAGTATATCTGTCCATTGAGGGTATGACAAGTATACTCATTGCAATGTTTCCACTTTGCACCCCTATTTAATTGCCTCTGGAATGCCGGGGATCCTGGCCTTGAGAAATTTAGTTTCGCTTGTTAGTTCCTACCTATAGATGGCATTAAGGTCCAAGTATGCGCTAGGACTTAGGACGGCAAAATAATATGAGACCCTTGCACAACGATTTGGCTATTTGTTGGCATGATGGCGAGTTGAGGACCCTACATCCTGCAGAGCCCGTCAGTCCGTCGAGCTCGTCTGCTTGATCATCCTGTAGGAACTCGTGCTAAGCTAGTTTGAACTCACTCGAACATGGCTTGAATCCATCCTTGGCCCTGGAAAATCCACATCCAGTTTCTTAAAATTGTTCAACCTATAAATCAACATGTTTCACACTTATCTGGAAATTAATAATAATTACATGCTTTATCAGATTCAAACTCATATATATATATATATATATATATACATGTCAGACATAAACAAATTTAGATGTATATTACACTAACTCCTGGTTATTATCTGTAACTCACCTTCAGAGGAAATTATTCTTGCAGATTTATTATGAAGCATGGAGTGCTGACTGCACAAAAAAGTTGACCAGACTGAACAGAGGCCAATGGCGGAGGTCGCTATTCTTCTTGCGGTTCAAAAGATAAGCTTTGCTATAGCAGGAGATGTACTGGATTTAGCTAAGCCTTTTCTTGCAAACAAATCTGATTCAGTTGTGGCACTGCCAGCCAATATGAAACTGATAAAAGCAGAACTTGAGATTATCAATGCAATCCTAAAAAATATTGGCATGGTAGAGTGCAATGATGCAGTATTGGAAGCTTGGATCATACAAGTTCGGCGGTTGGCATTTGATATTGAAGACATTGTGGACCAGTTCATCTACGTAGTTGGAGAACACAAAGAAAAAGGATTATGTGGTATTTTTAAAAGGATTGTTAGTAAGCCACGATCTTTGTTTTCACTTGATGAAATTGCTAGAAATGTTGGAAGAGTAAAGAATGAGCTTATGGAGCTATCACAAAGAAGAGTCAGATGGTTGCTGCCAGTGGTTGGTGGGAATGACATGCCAGTACCAGATTCTACCAGTGAACAACAAGTGTTTATAACTGGACACACTGATTCAGTTGACGAGGATGAGTACATAGGAAACAATAGAAACAGAGAAATGCTGACTGAACTATTACACTTAGAAGACTCTGGTCCGTGTATCATATCAGTGTGGGGTATGGGTGGTGTGGGCAAAAGCACTCTTGTTGATTATGTCTACAAGAAAGAAAGGCTCAAGTTTGATTGCCATGCTTGGATTTCTGTTTCCCAATCATACAAAATGGATGATATTTTGAGACAGATGTTGAAACAACTCTATGGAAAGAACAATAAAACACCGTTTGATGCTGAAAAACTGAACAGCGCAGAATTAAGGGAGGAATTGCGGAAATTTTTGGACCACAAGAGATCTTTAATCATATTGGATGATGTATGGACATATAAAGCTCTTTCGGAAATTATGAATACTTTCATCGATAAACAAAAGCAAAGCAGGGTCATAGTTACTACACGAACTGATGAAGTTGCTTCAATCGCAGAAGGTGACAGGAAGATAAACCTTGAGCCTCTAAATGAGCATGACGCATGGACTCTATTCTGTAGGAAGGCATTTCAGAGAACTAAAGATCACATTTGCCCTCCGGAATTGGAAAGATATGGTAAAAAAATAGTGGAGAAATGCAATGGCTTGCCATTAGCTCTTGTGGCAGTAGGGAGCTTACTATCCTTAAAAACGCAGAGTGAAGCAGAGTGGAAGCGTATTGACAGAGAACTAATCTGGGAGCTGCACAACAATCCAAATCTAAACCATGTGGAGAATATTTTGAATCTAAGCTATAGGCACCTACCATATTATTTGAAAAACTGTTTCTTGTATTGTGCTATGTTCCCAGAAGATCATCTCCTCCGAAGAAACAAGCTGATCAGATTGTGGATTGCAGAAGGATTTGTTGAAAAAAGAGGAGAAAGCAGTTTAGAAGATGTTGCTGAACACTATCTGATAGAACTCGCCCAACGAAGCATGGTTCAAGTTGTACGGAGGAATACGTTTGGTACAATTCTACGATTCCGTATGCATGACCTTGTGCGCAAACTAGCCATTCTGTTATCCAAAAAAAAGTGTTTCAATTCAGCTTATGATAAGACTTGTGGAGTGGTACAAGTGGGATCAGATTCTCGTCGCCTGTCAGTGCTCCGATGTAACAATGACATTGGATCAAGCATAGATCAATCAATTCTCCGGACCTTCTTAGCATTTGATACCAACATGACATTGCCTTCATGGTCTTCTTTTATTCCACCTAAATCTAAATATATAGCAGTGTTGGACTTGTCAGGCTTACCTATCGACACCATTTCCGATTCAGTTGGAGACTTATTTAACCTTAAGTATTTGTGCCTTGATAACACCAATGTGAAGTCACTCCCAAAATCGATTATCAAGCTTCAGAATTTACAAACCCTATCTCTCAAACGCACTCAGTTATCAGATTTTCCAGATGGGTTTGCAAAACTGAAGAAACTACGGCACTTGCTTATTTGGAAAGTCCAAGATGCATCATACAAAAGTTTTTGTTCAGTGATAGGTGTTCAAGCATTTGTGGGCTTGTGGAATTTGAAAGAGCTACAAACGTTGGACCTTGTTCGTGCAAGTAAAGACTTGGTTGGCAAGCTACACTAGTAGGAAAACCCCCATTTGTCCCGGTTCGTAAGGGCCTTTAGTCCAGGTTCTGGAATCGGGACTAAAGGGTCGGGACTAAAGCCCAAAACCTTTAGTCCCGGTTCGCTTACCAACCGGGACAGAAGGGGCTCCACGTGGCCGGTGCTGGGAGCCCAGGCAGGAGGACCTTTAGTCCCGGTTAGTAACACTAACCGGGACCAAAAGGCAGGACTTTTAGTCCCGGTTGGCAACACCAACCGGGACCAAAAGGCATTGGGGTTTTTGTTTTTTTTTTAAGGGGGGGGGGCTTAGGGGGGTTTGTAGGGTTAATTGAGGTGTTTCATATTGTGTTAGCTAGCTAATAGAGAGAAGTGTCCTCTCTTTCTCCGTGCTTGGTCGATGCTAGCTACTATAGAGAGAACTCGACACGCTAGCTAGTAAGCAAATGAAGGAACCATTAAGTTCACAAGATCGTCATGAACATATACACAGAGAAGTGATCGACCTCTCTTTCTCCGAGAGATTGGTCGAACAACAAGTTTTCGTATATCTATCCGACGCTACTAGCTACATATATACAATATAAGATCTCTTACAATCCCTAACATTTAATTTCAAATTCCAGATGGTATTCTCCGGATTTATTTATGATGTGGTCAAGAAAGAATCCCGCCAATTCCTCTTGAATTGCTCGTATGCGATCATGTGGTAGGAGTTCATCCCACATCTGCCACATCTAATTTGAAGAAGGGGGTCAATACATATATATGAATGAAACTCAACACAAATCATGGTAATAAAATAAAATTGTGAATATTATTGCTTACGCACTTGAAATTGTTTTTCAGAGTAGCCCCGCTTAGGGGTCGTCGCGTTGTAGATGAACTCGCAAACGTAGTATCCACAAAAATCATTCCCTTTTTCCTGCCACAAGCACTTTACGAGAAAGAGAGTTCAATCAAACTGATAATCAAGCATGATAAATGGTATTGATGGAACTAGAATCTATGGGAGATGCGCGGAACTAGCTAGTAGTACTTACTTTCGGGTGTGTAAATCGCAGCTCCCTCGGCAGTGCCGGAACAATTGCGGTGAACTCTTTCCAAACCCTGCCAGACAAAGAAAATAATTACTTGATATCAGGAAATGAACAAAGTTGCCGATATGATGCGATAATGATCGATTGAACTTACTTCTGGACCATTTCAGTCATGTCCGCATATTCCTGGGGATCTTTTCGTTTCGAGTCTAAGACGATTACTACTCCCCGCTCAAGCTTAATCTCTAGCAGAATAAAGTGGAACCTGCACACGCATGCATAACTCATCAATTACATTACTATAACCTCGAGTAATAAGGGAAACCGAATATGCACAAGACAGTAACACTCACTTGAAGTTGTAAGGAAAGAGTATTGTCGCTTTGTTTTGATTTTTAAGCAACGATTATAGCAAGTTGTCCTCGGTTTGTGTGACATTGTTTTTAACCGTAAACTCATGTATGATATTTGGGTTAATGAACCCAATGTCATAGATTTGTGCTTTTCTGCATTCGACGATCTTCAATCTGCATAATATAGTGAGGATAATTATATATACATGCAATGAAAGAGCTGAGCTATATATATATATATATAGAGACTTAATTACAGAAGTAGTATTTACAGACAGTAGCAAGTCACGATTGTTTTGTCGAGGGCCTTTTGATTGTATAACTGGAATATCTCCTCAAATTCAACATTCAACAGATCCATTCCAACGAGGTCGTGCTCCTCTTTAATTCTCAGCGTCAAAGCATCCTTCCCAGACTCCCGGCATGTTTTCATGTACCATTCATGCAATGTTCGCATCATCGTTGTTAGAGGAGGATGATCAGGTTTGACGAGAGGCCGCCCGTACCGGTAACTGAATTCGTCCACCTCCAACGGCTCAAACTGTACATCATCGCTCAGGTAATCACCAGGATTGGTACCGGGCACCATCCCCGGATGATTAGCGACGATATCGCTAGACACCTTGAGCGGGGGGCACGATTGGTTCACCTGTTCGCCGAGCTGGGGAATTTTTTTCCCACTTCTTCGTTTTGCTAACCTTGCATCACTGGAAGTACTTCCCGACCGCCGCGCGTCTTGATATGTCTTTTTAACACAGCGGTCAAAGTTGGAATCCGGCGGAGGCGGTGGTGGTCGCTTCAGGGCATCGATAGTGCGCATCACTTTCACCGGATCTAGCTTCTCCTTCGGAGGTGGAGTTTTCTTTGCAAAATGGGCCCTCAATTCGTCCTGACATATCTCCTCGTTTTCAGACTCGGTCCTCTCATATGGTAACTTTTCCAGAGGCTTGAGAGATGGACCGTATCTGTATTCCCTCCCGCCTCTTCTTGTACTGCTAGCCGTCGGAGCGGCGGCGTATCTCTTCCGTCGTTGCTTAAGAGGCGGAGAAGGAGGCCGAGTGCTCCGACGCGCCGGAGGAGCCGGGGCGGCGGCGTCTGTCTTCTGCCATTGCCGACGAGGCTGAGGAGGAGGCGTACTGCTCCGTCGTGCCGGAGTAGGCGAAGGAGGAGGCGGAGTGCCCTCACGCGTCGGAGGAGCCGTAGAAGGAGGCGGTGTGCCCTGATCACTCGCCGGAGGAGGTGGAGGAGGAGGCGGAGAGCCCTGATTCGCCTGAGGAGGAGGAGGAGGCGGAGGCGTCCAGTTTGGAAGCTTGATGTACTCCTTCTGCCATAGACATGTACTCCTCAGAGCACGAGCGAGCTTATTCTCTCCTTCACCTGTAGACTGGTCAAGCTCGAGCTCCTCAAATCCCTCCATTACTTCATCCACCATCACAACAGCATAGCCATGTGGAATCGGTGAGCAGTGAAAAGTTCTGTTGGGTTGAGGAGGTGCAACAGAGCCGACAGCCGCCTTGAAAGTGAGGTTCCGGCATTTCGTCATGAGCTCGCAATGTTGAGCCTCCATGATAGTATCCACGGGGTAGATAGGAGCCGTGAAGTCAGGCTGAACGGGCTCCGTGGAAGCGACGCTGCTTCTCCGCTGAGATGGCAGGGTAGCTTCTGGGGTAGCTTCGTGCCGCTGAGATGGTTGGCCGGCAGCTCGCTGGCTCTCAGCTTCCTCTAGCTTTTGTAGTCTTGCATTCAGCTTCTGAATTTCGCTCAGCTCCGCTTTCCTCTTTCTCTCCCGGCTTCGGTAACCGCCTGCGTCGGGAAACCCAACCTTCCACGGAACGGAGCCTGGTGTGCCTCGTGTTCGTCCAGGGTGCTCAGCATTCCCTAGGGCCTCAGTCAGCTCATCCTTCTCTCTGTCGGGAATGAACGTCCCTTCCTGCGCTGCGGTGATATACTCCTGAAGCTTGTTCATGGGTATCGCAAGTTGCTCGTTCGTCCAACGGCACTTCCCAATTTCAGGGTCCAAAGTTCCCCCAACCCCGAAGAACCAAGTCCTTGAACGGTCTGGCCATTTCAATGTCTATGGTACGACGTTTTTAGCAATCAGGTCATTCTCAGCTTTGTGCCACAACGGCCGGGCTTTGAGGTAGCCACCTGACCCCGTGTGATGGTGATACTGCTTCTTTGCAGCATTGATCTTGTTTGTCTCTGACATTTTTTTACTCTTGTCCGATGTCTTGTAGGCCACAAATGTGGGCCAGTGATCACCTATCTTCTCAAATCGGCCGGTGAATTCTGGAGTCTTCCCTTTGTCGACAAACTTTGATTTCAACTCATTCTTCCACCTCCTGAATAGATCTGCCATCTTCTTAAGAGCACACGCCTTGACCAGTGGCTCTATAACTGGCTTATTCGGATCCTCCTCTGGCGGTAGGGTGAAATTTGCCTTCAGCGCGGTCCAAAGATCATCTTTCTGTCTATCGGTGACATAATCACCATCAGGGGCGCCGTCCTTAGGCTTATTCCATTGCTTGATGCTGATCGGGATGTAGTCCCTAACAATAGCTCCGCACTGAGCAGAAAATGCGTCCTTGGTCCGCTTGGGTTCAATCGGATGGCCATCGTGCGCGAGTGCTGTGATCGTGAACCTTTCTTCCTTGCGCAACCTCTTCTTCGGGCCTCGTCTCGTTACCGAAGTTTGGCTCGATCCGGAGGGCTATAAAAGAAGAAAGAAGAGTTAATTAATATATGTACATACCAAAACAATTAATGCATCAATTAGCTAGTTAGCACATGCTTAATTAATATATATACCTCGCCGGACTTTGCAACAGCTCCCTCCTCCATTCGGTTACCGGAGCCGTCATCATGGTCACCTTCTTCCTCCGGCATTCGGTCACCGGAGCCATCATGATCATGTCCTTCCTCCTCCATTGTTCGATCACCGGAGCCATCATCCTCTCCTTCCAGACCATCGGTGTCGTTGAGATACGACAAGATATCACGTCCGTCGTGGATTATGTCCCCCAACAACTGTTCTTGTTCCAAGTCTCTTGGATCCATAGTTTCTGCAAATATTACAACATGGCAATTAATATACAAACATGAATGTCCGACGTCCGGACCGCCTCTCTCATGAATGTCCGACGCCCGGTTTGGGGTGGCCTCGACAACACTTGTAGGGTTTGGGTGGGGGGGTATATCGACAACGCTTTTTTTCTCGGGTTTGGGTGGCCTCGAGAGTTGGTCGCCCGGTATATCGAGAGGGGGGTGAACATTTTACCTAAGTAACTTTAAAAAAAAATGTTACCGGGGAGGGGGTATATCGACCCCCCCCCCTCATGTCGAAGTTATCGGGGAGGGGGTATATCGACCCCCCCCTCATGTCGAAGTTATCGGGGAGGGGGCGATCTCTTTCTCGTTATTTTTCGTGTGTCCGTGTCGCCGTATCCGTGTCCGTGTCCGTGTCGCCGTATCCGTGTCCGTGTCGCTTTATCCGTGTCAGTGTCCGTGTCTGTGTCGCCGTATCCGTGTCCGTGTCGCCGTATCCGTGTCCATGTCCGTGTCCGTGTCGCCGTATCCGTGTCCGTGTCACCGTATCCGTGTCCGTGTCCGTGTCGCCGTATCCATGTCCGTGTCGCCATATCCGTGTCCGTGTCCGTGTCGCCGTATCCGTATCCGTGTCCGTGTCCGTGTCCGTGTCCGTGTCGCCGTATCCGAGCAGGGACCATGGGAAAGGGGGGCTCACTGGGGGGCGGCGACGGGGAGGCGACGGGGAGGCGACGGGGCGACGACGGGGCGGCGACGGGGCGGCGACGGGGAGGCGACGGGGCGGCGACGGGGCGGCGCGGCGACGGGGATGCGACGGTGACGGGGCGGCGACGGGGCGGCGCGGCGACGGGGATGCGACGGGGACGGGGCGGCGACGGGGCGGCTCGGGGCGGCGCGCGGCGACGGGGACGACGACGGCGACGGGGACGGGGCGGCGCGGAGACGGGGACGGGGCGGCGACGGGGCGGCGCGCGGCGACGGGGACGGGGCGGCGACGGGGACGGGGCGGCGCGGCGACGGGGACGGGGCGGCGACGGCGACGGGGACGGGGCGGCGACGGCGACGGCTACCTCGGGGCGGCTCGGGGCGGCGTGTGGCGACGGGGACGACGACGGCGATGGGGACGGGGCGGCGCGGCGACAGGGATGGGGCGGCGACGGGGACGGGGCGGCGCGGCGACGGGGACGGGGCGGCGATGGCGACGGCTACCTCGAGGCGGCGCGCGGCGACGGCGACGAGGAGCGGGCGGCGATGGCGACGAGGAGCGGGCGGCGACGGCGACGGCGACCTCGGGGCGGCTCGGGGAGGCGACGGCGTGGATAGAAGAATGGCGGGTGGGGCGAAATTTCCTAAGTCTTCGTTATATAGCAACCACCTTTGGTCCCGGTTGGTGGCACCAACCGGGACTAATGCACCCCTTTAGTCCCGGTTGGTGCCACCAACCGGGACCAAAGGTCTCTTTTCAGCAGCCCAAAGGCCGGGAAGCAGAGACCTTTGGTCCCGGTTGGTGGTACCAACCGGGACCAAAGGTGGGCATTGGTCCCGGTTGGTGCCACCAACCGGGACCAAAGGTGGGCATTGGTCCCGGTTGGTGCCACCAACCGGGACCAATGGCCATGCACAGCATTTTTTTTTCCAGTATTATTGTTTTGTTTTTTGCTTTATTGATTTTTTTAATTTTTTTCCAGTATTTTTCTTCTGTTATTTTAGTTCATTCTTTTTAACAAATAAATACTTTGATAATTTTAGTTGCATAATTTCCATTATTTTGTTTTGTTTTTTGCTTTATTTATTTTTGTTTTATTTTTTGCTTTATTTATTTCCAGTGTGTTTTATCATTATATTCTTTTTTCTATTAATGTTTTGAACAAAAAATTCTTTGATAATTTTAGTTGCATAATTTTTATATAATTATAGTTTCAAAAATACTATAATTTGAAATGGGTGTTTTATATATATTTTTGTTGCATAAATTTTATATAATTTTAAGTTTATAAAAGCTTTTTAGTTGATTATTTTTGATATTGAAGAATATTATAGTTTTGCTTTAGTTGATCATATCAAAATATTTTAATTGAGCCACCAACCGGGACTAAAGGCCTTGTCCTGGGAGTGGCTAAAATTTAGTCCCACCTCGCCAAGCGAGAGGGACTCGCAGCGGTTTATAAGCCCTGAGTGCAGAGACGAAGAACGATGAAGGAGAGGCGCAATGCTCACCTGCACGTTGCTTAGCTTCAGGCCTTGAAGAAATGGTGTAGACTGCACGGAGCTATCTGCAGTTTCTCAAGGACTGAAGCTAAGCAACGTGCAGTTGAGCATTGCGCCTCTCCTTCATTTTTAAGAACTTATTTTAACTCCGGACATTTTGTGTGTTCAACCCTTTTCTGCCTTCATTTGCTATTTTTCATGCATTTAATTATTTGTTTTGAGCTAAATGACCCTGAAATTGAAAAGCACTATAAATGAACTCTGAAAAGGTTGAAAGTTGGCATGGTATCATCATTTCACCCACATAGCATGTGCTAAAAAGTTGAGAGGGTTACGGCAAAAACTGGATGCACTTCGTGTACAAACTGGACAATCTCTTTCGAAGTATGAGGGTTTCGGACGAAAACTCATCTGTTACAAAGGGATTTCATTTTTTTGAACTTATTTGAACTCCAAACTTTTTGTGTGTTCAAAATGAACCATTCAAAGCCACGTCATCAATTTTCAACCCTTTCTGACTTCATCTGGTATTTTTCATGCACTTACTAATTTTTTTAAGCTAAATGACCCTGAAATTGAAAAGCACTATAAATGAACTCTGAAAAGGTTGAAAGTTGGCATGGTATCATCATTTCACCCACATAGCATGTGCTAAAAAGTTGAGAGGGTTACGACAAAAACTGGATGCACTTCGTGTACAAAACGGACAATCTCTTTCGAAGTATGAGGGTTTCGGACGAAAACTGATCTGTTACAAAGGTATTTCATTTTTTTGAACTTATTTGAACTCCAAACTTTTTGTGTGTTCAAAATGAACCATTCAAAGCCACGTCATCAATTTTCAACCCTTTCTGACTTCATCTGGTATTTTTCATGCATTTACTGGTTTTTTTAACCTAAATGACCCTGAAATTGAAAAGCACTATAAATGAACTCTGAAAAGGTTGAAAGTTGGCATGGTATCATCATTTCACCCACATAGCATGTGCTAAAAAGTTGAGATGGTTACGGCAAAAACTGGAAGCACTTCATGTACAAAACGGACAATCTCTTTCGAAGTATCAGGGTTTCGGACGAAATCTCATCTGTTACAAAGGGATTTCATTTTTTTGAACTTATTTGAACTCCAAACTTTTTGTGTGTTCAAAATGAACCATTCAAAGCCACATCATCAATTTTCAACCCTTTCTGACTTCATCTGGTATTTTTCATGCATGTACTGATTTTTTTAAGCTAAATGACCCTGAAATTGAAAAGCACTATAAATGAACTCTGAAAAGGTTGAAAGTTGGCATGGTATCATCATTTCACCCACATAGCATGTGCTAAAAAGTTGAGAGGGTTACGGCAAAAACTGGATGCACTTCGTGTACAAAACGGACAATCTCTTTCGAAGTATTAGGGTTTCATACGAAAACTCATCTGTTACAAAAGGCATTTCCTTTCTTCACATGTAACTGCAATGATATAGTTGTGGAGAGAAAGTCTGCACTTTTTCTTCGCTTGTGTCCTTTGCTTATTGCGCCGTAACCATGGATAATCTTCATCGTTTAAGAGGGTGCTTGGGTAGGCCTTGACTTTGAAGGGAGGAATTTCATGAAACTTTTCATAATCTTCAGACATGTCTGTCTTGCCCTCCAATCCCACGATGTCTCTTTTTCCTAAAAGAACTATGTGGCGCTTTGGCTCATCGTATGATATATTCGCTTCCTTATCTTTTCTTTTTCTCGGTTTGGTAGACATGTCCTTCACATAGAAAACCTGCGCCACATCATTGGCTAGGACGAATGGTTCGTATGTGTACCCAAGATTGTTCAGATCCACTGTTGTCATTCCGTACTGTGGGTCTTCCTGTACCCCGCCTCCTGACATATTGACCCATTTGCACTGAAACAAAGGGACCTTGAAATCATGTCCATAGTCAAGTTCCCATATGTCCACTATGTAACCATAATATGTGTCCTTTCCCCTATTGGTTGCTGCATCAAAGCGGACACCGCTGTTTTGGTTGGTGCTCTTTTGATCTTGGGCGCGGCGATCGTGTAAACTGTATTCCCATTTATCTCGTACCCTTTGTATGTCAATACAGTCGAAGATGGTCCCCTGGCCAACGAGTACAACTCATCAGAAACAGTGTTGTCACCCATGAGACGTGTTTGCAACCAACTGCCAAAAGTCCTGATGTGTTCATATGTAATCCAGTCGTCACACTGCTCCGGGTGTTTGGAGCGCAGAATATTCTTGTGTTCATCGACATACGGGGTCACCAAGGTAGAATTCTGTAGAACTGTGTAGTGTGCTTGAGACCAAGAATGCCCGTCCCTAGATATTATTGAGTCCGCTCCTAGCGTGCCTTTTCCAGTCAGTATCCCCTCATATCGTGATTGAAGGAGACCAATCTTCTTAAGGTCAGGAATGAAGTCAACACAAAACCCAATGACATCCTCTGTTTGATGGCCCATGGAGATGCTTGCTTCTGGCCTAGCGCGGTTACGAACATATTTCTTTAAGACTCCCATGAACCTCTCAAAGGGGAACATATTCTGTAGAAATACAGGGCCCAGAACGACAATCTCGTCGACTGGATGAACTAGGACGTGCGTCATGATATTGAAGAAGGACGGTGGGAACACCAGCTCGAAACTAACAAGACATTGCACCAAATCACTCCTTAACCTTGGCAGGATTTCTGGACCGATCACCTTTTGAGAGATTGCATTGAGGAATGCACATAGCTTCACAATGGCTAATCGAACGTTTTCCGGTAGAAGCCCCCTCAATGCAACCGGAAGCAGTTGCGTCATAATCACGTGGCAGTCATGAGACTTTAGGTTCTGGAACTTTTTCTCTGCCATATTTATTATTCCCTTTATATTCGACGAGAAGCCAGACGGGACCTTCATACTTAGCAGGCATTCAAAGAAGATTTCCTTCTCTTCTTTGGTAAGAGCGTAGCTGGCAGGACCTTCATACTGCTTTGGATGCATGCCGTCTTTTTCATGCACATGTTGCTGTTCCTCCCGTGCCTCCGGTGTATCTTTTGTCTTCCCATACACTCCCAAGAAGCCTAGCAGGTTCACGCAAAGATTCTTCGTCACGTGCATCACGTCGATTGCAGAGCGGACCTCTAGGTCTTTCCAATAGGGTAGGTCCCAAAATATAGATTTCTTCTTCCACATGGGTGCGCGTCCCGCATCGTCAGTCGGAACAGATAGTCCGCCAGGACCCTTTCCAAATATTACTTGTAAATCATTGACCATATCAAGTATGTGATCACCAGTACGGAGGGCGGGCTTCTTCCGGTGATCTGCCTCACCTTTGAAATTCTTTCCTTTCTTTCGACATTGATGGTTGGTCGGAAGAAATCGACGATGCCCCAGGTACACATTCTTCCTGCATTTGTCCAAATATATACTGTCGGTGTCATCTAAACAGTGTGTGCATGCGTGGTATCCCTTGTTTGTCTGTCCTGAAAGGTTACTGAGAGCAGGCCAATCGTTGATGGTTACAAACAGCAACGCTCGTAGGTCAAATTCCTCTTGTGCATGCTCATCCCACACACGTACACCTCTTCCATTCCATAGCTGTAAAAGTTCATCAACTAATGGCCTTAGGTACACATCAATGTCATTGTCGGGTTGCTTAGGGCCTTGGATGAGCACTGGCATCATAATGAACTTCCGCTTCATGCACAACCAAGGAGGAAGGTTATACATACATAGAGTCACAGGCCATGTGCTATGCTTGCTGCTCTTCTCCCCAAAAGGATTAACGCCGTCTGCACTTAAACCAAACCATACGTTCCTCGGGTCACCTGTAAAGTCGCTCCACTTTCTCTCGATCTTTCTCCACTGCGACCCGTCAGCGGGTGCTCTCAACTTCCCGTCTTTCTTACGGTCTTTTTTGTGCCATTGCATCAACTCGGCATGCTTTTTGTTTCTAAACAGACGTTTCAACCGTGGTATTATAGGAGCATACCACATCACCTTGGCAGGAACCCTCTTCCCGGTGCGCTGGCCCTCAACATCACCAGGCTCATCTCTTCTGATCTTATACCGCAATGCACCGCATACCGAGGATGCGTTCAAATCCTCGTACGCACCGCGGTAGACGATGCAGTCATTAGGGCATGCATGTATCTTCTGCACCTCCAATCCTAGAGGGCATAGACCTTCTTTGCTTCGTACGTACTGCCGGGCAATTCGTTATCCTTTGGAAGCTTCTTCTTCATTATTTTCAGTAGCGACCTAAATCCCTTGTCAGATACACCATTGTCTGCCTTCCATTGCAGCAATTCCAGTGTGGTACCGAGCTTTCTGTTGTCACCTTCGCAATTTGGGTACAACCCTTTTTTGTGATCCTCTAACATGCGATCAAACTTCAACTTCTCCCTTTCACTTTCGCATTCTCTCTGTGCATCAACAATGACCCGGCGAAGATCATCATCGGGCACATCGTCTGGTTCCTCTTGATCTTCAGCTTCCCCCATTGCAGCATCACCGTATTCAGGGGGCGGGTAGTTGTCGTGATCCTCTTCTTTTTCGTTGTCTTCCATCATAACCCCACTTTCTCCGTGCTTGGTCCAAACATTATAGTGTGGCATAAAACCCTTCTGAAGTAGGTGGAAGTGAAGGGTTTTATAGTTGCAGAAAGCCTTCGTATTCTCACAGACAGTACATGGACAATGCATAAAACCATTCTGCTTGTTTGCCTCAGCCGCTTCGAGAAAATTATGCAGGCCCTCAATATACTCGGAGGTGCGTCGGTCACCGTACATCCATTGCCGGTTCATCTGCGTGCATATCATGAATAGAGAAGTGACCAAATTAATAGAAATTCATCATCACATTAAAGCCAAAGTACAGTAGTGACCAAAATAAATACATAACCTTCATACATAGTTGTCATTATTGAACAACATATAGCTCTCTAGAGCATCTAATTAAAACATACATTGAAACTAGAAAATTTAAATGCAACAACAAATGCGATCATAACCGCAACTAAGGTACCAATTGATCCAACGGCATAATGATACCAAGCCTCAGTATGAATGGCATATTTTCTAATCGTTCTAATCTTCAAGCGCATTGCATGCATCTTGATCTTGTGATCGTCGACGACATCGGCAACATGCAACTCCAACTTCATCTTCTCCTCTTCAACTCTTTGTAATTTTTCTTTCAAGTAATTGTTTTCTTTTTCAACCAAATTTAACTTCTCGACAAGAATTTCTATGTCGGTTGGAATTTCCGGTTTACATACCTCCTAGATTAAAAAATCTATGTCACGTTGGTCGGCATAATTGTCATAAACACTAAATAAAACAAATAGTTATAAAAGATAATATATACCACATCCGAATCATAGATCGGACGAGGGCCGACGTGGGCGGATACCATGACCATGGCACTATATAATAACAAACAATAATAAAAGTAAGAAAATTACACAAGTATCTATCTAAATGATACAAGTAAGAACTTTTTTCTTTTAGAAAGAAGATAAGAAGAAGAGGCTAACCACGGTGGTATCGGTGCCGAGATGGACGCGGGCGATCGACGGCGGTGAGGACGGGGACGGGACAGGACGGACCGCCAAACCTAAACAAATCTTGAGAAAAATGGAGCTTGGACAAGGAGCATCGAGAGGAGAAAGCTTAAGTGTGGCTCGGGCATTTCATCGAACACCTCATGTGCATAGGAGGTGAGCTAGAGCACCACAAAGCTCTCCCCTCGCCGGCCAGAAAAACAGAGCAATGTGGAGTGCTCTGCTCGCTGGCGGGGGGGTATATATAGGCATCTCATTGGTCCCGGTTCGTGGCTGGAACCGGGACTAAAGGACCCCCTTTGGTCCCGGTTCCAGCCACGAACCGGGACCAATGGTTGTGGGCCAGGAGCGAGGCACACTGGTCCCGGTTCGTGTCTGGAACCGGCACCAAAGGGTCCAGACGAACCGGGACCAATGCCCCACGAGGCCCGTCCGGCCCCCTGGCCTCACGAACCGGGACCGTTGCCCCCATTGGTCCTGGTTCGTGACTGAACCGGGACTAATGGGTTGGCCCGGCCTGGGCCAATGCCCTGTTATGTACTAGTGCTAGGAAATTTAACTCAATTAAGATCCCTTTGCATTTTTGATGTAAGGAATAGCTACGGTGGGCAGTTATGTTCCTCTTTATCAAAGATGCAGCAACTTTCATAACTAAAGTTGAAAGTAAGCAATGAAAATGAGGTGCTCCAGCTAGAAGCGGTGGCGTCACCACCTCCTCTTCAAAAGCTTGTGCTAGAAGGGCGTTTGGCATATGGAATGCAAGAGTCTTCTTTTTTCTCTACTTGTGGAAGCACCCTTACAAAATTAAGACTAATCTGGTGCCAGCTCACGGAAAATCCGATTCCAGCCCTTTCTAAACTTTCATGTTTGACCGCCTTATATCTTAAAAGGGCTTACAGTGGAAAACAACTAAGCTTCCGTGTGGGGTGGTTCCCAAATTTGAAGAGGATTGTCATGCGGGATTTGTTGCAAGTCAATCAAATTCAGATAGAGAATGGAGCTTTGGTTAGCCTTGAGCTCCTAGTACTTGATGGTCTTAAAGAACTCAAAGGTGTCCCTAATGGTGTTGAATTTCTCCCATCCATCCAAGAAGCACATTTTTCTGATCTGCATCCGGACTTTCTAGCGAATCTGGAAATAAGTCTTCAAATGGGGAAGCTAAACAATATCCCCAAGATCAACTGCAAGTAGAAGGCAAGTGTAACCACTCCCCCATCCCTTTTCTTAAGAAAGTGTTACAAACGTCTTAATATTTCTTTTGACGCGTTGCAATTATCATCCCAGAGAAGGCCCCAGGTACTTCTGGATGCTATTTCTGTGGTCTTGTTCAAGTTTTCTTTCGCTATACATGCAATATACATGGTTAGTGTACTGAATCTTAATTTCTGTACATCCATCGCCCCTTCTCTATCTTAGTAGTTCGAAGTTACAAATTGTTGCACTTTATTTTGTTTATTTGGATGGTTAGAAATAAACTGGGCATGATTTAGACATAGATCTTACATGTAGGGTTAGTAGTGCAACTATCCAATTTTGATTTTTGTAGGTAAATTGTTTGCCTCTGAGTTTTTTAGAGTATAATCTTTCCTTCTATACACTGTAGGCTCACAAGATTACTATGAAATGGAAATGTAGCTGCAAGAATGGATCTCAAATGGTTGCCTTAGTGGTGGAAGCTAAGTTTATATTGTTGAAGATATGATCCTTTTGGAATGTGATTGCCACAGTTCCTGTTTCTGTTTCCAACTCGAACAACTCGTGTGTAATAAAATGTCCCGTAACACTGCAGCCCCGTAACTCCTGTTTCTATCCCTTAGTAGGTACTAGTTTCAAACAATTTGCGTGTAATAAATAATGCATGAGAAAGAAATGCCAGACTGTGGCGGCCACATAGGCCTGTTGTATTTCGTAACAATACAACTTGCAACTCTGGATCTTGAATCATGATACAGTACAGTTTGCTTTTCCTGTGTGTATTTCGTAAGCATAACCTTTAAAAAAATAGTAAGCATAAGAGCAGAGTGTGTACCCAAGCAGCTGGTAATAATTTGGGATTTAAAAGAGAAGAGCTGTCGTATGAAGCGGCTTCATTGTAAAAAAATAAGGAACATCGTACAGTTCCTACAACATGCTGAGCCACCAAATGTTGATCATCCGCAGACACACTCTTATGTTCATGAATCACAGATTGTCGGCAGACAAGATGAGAAGGAACAAGTGGTGAACATATTGCTCTACCATTCCCACAACAATAGTTATAACAATAATGTCATGGTGCTCCCTATAGTTGGTATTGGGGGTGTGTGTGTGTGGGGGGGGGGGGGGTTGACAAGACAGCCCTTGCTCAACTTGTGCACAATGACCAGCGAGTGGTGCATCATTTTGAGTTGGTCATATGGTTTTGTGTCTCTGAATATTTCATTGTCAAAGAGATAATCCAATCTATACTAGAAGTGGCCACGATGAAGAAGTGTGATTTGTCAAAGATGGATGCACTACAGAAGGACCTTAGTCGAGTGTTAGGCAAGAAAAGGTGCCTCCTAGTGATGGATGATGTTTGGAATGAAGATAGATAGAAGTGGGATGAAATGCAATCATTGTTGTGCTCACATGTTGGCTCAGGTAGTGCAATAATTGTGACAAGCCGAAGTGATCGAGTTGCTTCTATCATGGGCACACTTCCTCCACATATGATATCTGTTCTAAATGAGGACCAATCATGGGAGCTTTTTCATACAAGCACATATGGAAGCGGAGTGGAAAAGCAAGATAAATTGATTTCACTTGCTAAGAGTATTCTCCACAAGCAGTGGCGGATCTTGAACTAGATCGATGTGGGGGCAACATTACAAAGGGTATTATTTTTCTTATCAAAACAGCTAATAAAGTACCGAATATACATATAAATGCACTAGTAAAAAAAGTTTTGCAAATTGTTTGTAGGGGCATTGGCTCCACTAGTGCAGAAAAACCTAGCTATGGCGTGACAAAATTGGCCTTGCTGGCGTGGACACCCGACGCCACCAATATGGCGTCATTGTTAAATAACAGTGTTGGCGTTGGAGACGACGCCATCAGTATTTTAAATACCTGTGGCGTTGGACGTATTTGCACGCCGGCATTGTCATATTTCGCTAATAAAAAATTACTACCAGCTTCACAAACTAAACATTTCAGCAATTAACAAAAGATGCTAAACGTTTCAGCAATTGACAGAAGATGCTAAACGTTTCAGCAATTCACAAAAGATGCTAAACGTTTCAGCATTTCACAAAAGATGCTACCGGCTCCACAAACTAAATATTTCACGATATTCACAAAAGAAAAGTACCAAACTTCTCACAATGTATTCACCTCTCGACACTATCTAGTTTTTTCGAAGGACTAACTTAAGCTCACGAAGCTTGTTCCTATTTACCTGCCCCTCCCTTATGTAATGGGCTTTCTCCGTCTTCAATTGAGTCCTCTCGGACTTCAGGACTTCTATGTCCTTCTTGTAATTACTTATGTCCTACTTTAGCCACGTGATCTGACGTTTGAGACTGCAAATCTTATGAATAACAATAGAATTGTCATCGATAATCTTATCCTTCTCCTTCTTCAGGGAAGCATTAACCTCCTCCAGGGCCTTGACGATACTCTCATGTGACGCGATAGCTCGTGATTGAGCACGTCGACGTCACATGTCTTCTGCTCATCGGGTCCTGTAGAAGGCGGAGCTCGTACGTATCCCTGGCAAAGGTTTCAAAACATCAACAATTAATTAATGGTTATATATATATTGATGCTTGCACTGGTCATGCATGTTTTTTGTAACAAGCCTAATTACCTGGTTGGTGCTCACTTCACCTTTCTCTTCGGCAAAATCCGACTAGTGCTCAGAGGACCCTACAAAGATGATAGAGTCGGCCATGTTGTAGCATCAAACAGAAAACCTTGTGATGTAATGTTTTAGAGTGTATTATCAAAAATGTTGTAGAAAAATTAAAATAGAAACACTTGAAAGCTCTACCATCGACTATGTAATGTTTTAGCTAGAGTGTATCATCAACTATTTATTTGAATGTTGTCAAGCTCTACCATCAACTATGTAATGTTTACACACTACTCCTACATGGCCACCCTTCCATAATTAAGGTGTCGCAACTTGTTTACACACTACTCCTACATTTTTTTTGCATGGTAATACACTACTCCTCTACATGACCACCCTTCCATATGTAATGCTTCTTTTTAATTAAGGGTTTCCATAGTTTATGTATTATCGTATTTCTAGCGTAAGGTATTTAGTTATGTTTATTATGACCATTTGCTACTTTGATAGTTCTTTTGTGTGATAATTTTCTAAACACCAAAATATGCTGTGGGATAATGAAAGAAAGGAAATACCAAGATATATACTCCCTCCGTCCCAAAATATCTATCTCAAGCTTAGTACAACTTTGTACTAGAGCTAGTACAAAGTTGAGACAGTAACTTTGGGACAGAGGGAGTATATGTTATCAAATGCCCAAATGTATTCCACACAAGTGTATTGTCACACCAGTTGCTTATTATTACTATATAATTTTGTCTGATGCTTATTATACCACTTCATGAAACCTAATTTACATTATATAACTTCTGATCAGCCCACAAAACCTAATTTTGTCATACATTGCAACTCATGTACTACTAACACTAAATATAGCACGTAGTATTGAAAAATGGGTTTGGGAAAACTTTTTTCCATACCTCTTTGGATATGACATGGTGGGCGGCGTCGGCGGGGTGGCGTCGGGCGGAGACAGGCGGCGTCGGCGGGGTGGCGTCGGGCGGAGACGGGCGGCGTCTGTGGGGCTGCGTCGGGCGGAGACGGGCAGCGTCGGCGGGGCGGCGTTGGGCGGAGACGCGACGCGTCAGGCGGAAGTGGCATCGGCGGGGAGGCGACGGGGAGGCGACGGGGCGACGACGAGGCGGCGGCGGGGCGGCGACGGGGAGGCGACGGGGCGGCGACGGGGCGGCGCAGCGACGGGGATGCGACGGGGACGGGGCGGCAACGGGGCGGCTCGGGGCGGCGCGCGGCGACGGGGACGGCGACGGGGACGGGGCGGCGCGGCGACGGGGACGGGGCGGCGATGGCGACGGCTACCTCGGAGCGGCTCGGGGCGGCGGGCGGCGACGGGGACGACGACGGCGACGGGGACGGGGCGGCGCGGCGACGGGGACGGGGCGGCGACGGGGACGGGGCGGCGCGGCGATGGGGACGGGGCGGCGACGGCGACGGGGACGGGGCGGCGACGGCGACCGCTACCTCGGGGCGGCGCGCGGCGACGGCGACGGCGACGAGGAGCGGGCGGCGACGGTGACGAGGAGCGGGCGGCGACGGCGACGGCGACCTCGGGGCGGCTCGGGGAGGCGACGGCGTGGAGAGAAGAATGGCGGGTGGGGCGAAATTTCCTAAGTCTTGGTTATATAGCAACCACCTTTGGTCCCGGTTGGTGGCACCAACCGTGACCAATGCACCCCTTTAGTCCCGGTTGGTGCCACCAACCGGGACCAAAGGTCTCTTTTCAGCAGCCCAAAGGGCGGGAAACAGAGACCTTTGGTCCCGGTTGGTGGCACCAACCGGGACCATTGCCCACCTTTGGTCCCGGTTGGTGTTTTTTATTTTTTTTCCAGTATTATTGTTTTGTTTTTTGCTTTATTTCTTTTTTTAATTTTTTCTAGTATTTTTCTTCTGTTATTTTAGTTCATTCTTTTTAACAAGTAAATACTTTGATAATTTTAGTTGCATAATTTCCATTATTTTGTTTTGTTTTTTGCTTTATTTATTTTTGTTTTATTTTTTGCTTTATTTATTTCGAGTGTGTTTTATCATTATATTCGTGTTGCTATTAATGTTTTGAACAAAAAATACTTTGATAATTTTGGTTGCATAATTTTTATATAATTATAGTTTCAAAAATACTATAATTTTAAATGGGTGTTTTATATATTTTTTTGTTGCATAAATTTTATATAATTTTAAGTTTATAAAAGCTTTTTAGTTGATTCTTTTTGCTATTGAAGAATATTATAGTTTTGTTTTAGTTGATCATAACAAAATATTTTAATTGAGCCACCAACCGGGACTAAAGGCCTTGTCCTGGGAGTGGCTAAAATTTAGTCCCACCTCGCCAAGCGAGAGGGACTCGCAGCGGTTTATAAGCCCTGAGTGCAGAGACGAAGAACGATGAAGGAAAGGCGCAATGCTCACCTGCACGTTGCTTAGCTTCAGGCCTTGAGGAAATGGTGTAGACTGCACGGAGCTATCTGCAGTTTCTCAAGGCCTGAAGCTAAGCAACGTGCAGGTGAGCATTGCGCCTCTCCTTCATTTTTAATAACTTATTTTAACTCCGGACATTTTGTGTGTTCATTATGCACCATTCAAAGCCACATCATCAATGTTCAACCCTTTTCTGCCTTCATTTGCTATTTTTCATGCATTTAATGATTTGTTTTGAGCTAAATGACCCTGAAATTGAAAAGCACTATAAATGAACTCTGAAAAGGTTGAAAGTTGGCATGGTATCATCATTTCACCCACATAGCATGTGCTAAAAAGTTGAGAGGGTTACGGCAAAAACTGGATGCACTTCGTGTATAAACTGGACAATCTCTTTCGAAGTATGAGGGTTTCGGATGAAAACTCATCTGTTACAAAGGGATTTCATTTTTTTGAACTTATTTGAACTCCAAACTTTTTGTGTGTTCAAAATGGACCATTCAAAGCCACGTCATCAATTTTCAACCCTTTCTGACTTCATCTGGTATTTTTCATGCATTTACTGATTTTTTTAAGCTAAATGACCCTGAAATTGAAAAGCACTATAAATGAACTCTGAAAAGGTTGAAAGTTGGCATGGTATCATCATTTCACCCACATAGCATGTGCTAAAAAGTTGAGAGGGTTACGGCAAAAACTGGATGCACTTCGTGTACAAAACGGACAATCTCTTTCGAAGTATGAAGGTTTCGGACGAAAATTCATCTGTTACAAAGGGATTTCATATTTTTGAACTTATTTGAACTCCAAACTTTTTGTGTGTTCAAAATGAACCATTCAAAGCCACGTCAGCAATTTTCAACCCTTTCTGACTTCATTTGGTATTTTTCATGCATTTACTGATTTTTTTAAGCTAAATGACCCTGAAATTGAAAAGCACTATAAATGAACTCTGAAAAGGTTGAAAGTTGGCATGGTATCATAATTTCACCCACATAGCATGTGCTAAAAGGTTGAGAGGGTTACGGCAAAAACTGGATGCACTTCGTGTACAAAACGGACAATCTCTTTCGAAGTATGAGGGTTTCGGACGAAAACTCATCTGTTACAAAGGGATTTCATTTTTTTGAACTTATTTCAACTCCAAACTTTTTGTGTGTTCAAAATGAACCATTCAAAGCCACGTCATCAATTTTCAACCCTTTCTGACTTCATCTAGTATTTTTCATGCATTTACTGATTTTTTAAGCTAAATGACCCTGAAATTGAAAAGCACTATAAATGAACTCTGAAAAGGTTGAAAGTTGGCATGGTATCATAGCATGTGCGCTAAAAAGTTGAGAGGGTTACGGCAAAAACTGGATGCACTTCGTGTACAAAACGGACAATCTCTTTCGAAGTATTAGGGTTTCATACGAAAACTCATCTGTTACAAAAGGCATTTCATTTCTTCACATGTAACTGCAATGATATAGTTGTGGAGAGAAAGTCTTCACTTTTTCTTCGCTTGTGTCCTTTGCTTATTGCGCCGTAACCATGGATAATCTTCATCGTTTAAGAGGGTGCTTGTGTCAGCCTTGACTTTGAAGGGAAGAATTTCATGAAACTTTTCATAATCTTCAGACATGTCTGTCTTGCCCTCCAATCCCACGATGTCTCTTTTTCCTGAAAGAACTATGTGGCGCTTTGGCTCATCGTATGATGTATTCGCTTCCTTATCTTTTCTTTTTCTCGGTTTGGTAGACATGTCCTTCACATAGAAAACCTGCGCCACATCATTGGCTAGGACGAATGGTTCGTCTGTGTACCCAAGATTGTTCAGATCCACTGTTGTCATTCCGTACTATGGGTCTTCCTGTACCCCGCCTCCTGACAGATTGACCCATTTGCACTGAAACAAAGGGACCTTGAAATCATGTCCATAGTCAAGTTCCCATATGTCCACTATGTAACCATAATATGTGACCTTTCCCCTATTGGTTGCTGCATCAAAGCGGACACCGCTGTTTTGGTTGGTGCTCTTTTGATCTTGGGCGATCGTGTAAAATATATTCCCATTTATCTCGTACCCTTTGTAAGTCAATACAGTCAAAGATGGTCCCCTGGCCAACGAGTACAACTCATCAGAAATAGTGTTGTCACCCGTGAGACGTGTTTGCAACCAACTGTCGAAAGTCCTGATGTGTTCATATGTAATCCAGTTGTCACACTGCTCGGGTGTTTGAAGCGCAGAATATTCTTGTGTTCATCGACATAAGGGGTCACCAAGGTAGAATTCTATAGAACTGTGTAGTGTGCTTGAGACCAAGAATGCCCGTCCCTACATATTATTGAGTCCGCTCCTAGCGTGCCTTTTCCAGTCAGTCTCCCCTCATACCGTGATTGAGGGAGACCAATCTTCTTAAGGTCAGGAATGAAGTCAACACAAAACCCAATGACATCCTATGTTTGATGGCCCATGGAGATGCTTGCTTCTGGCCTAGCGCGGTTACGAACATATTTGTTTAAGACTCCCATGAACCTCTCAAAGGGGAACATATTGTGTAGAAATACAGGGCCCAGAACGACAATCTCGTCGACTAGATGAACTAGGACGTGCGTCATGATATTGAAGAAGGACGGTGGGAACACCAGCTCGAAACTAACAAGACATTGCACCAAATCACTCCTTAACCTTGGCAGGATTTCTGGATCGATCACCTTCTGAGAGATTGCATTGAGGAATGCACATAGCTTCACAATGGCTAATCGAACGTTTTCCGGTAGAAGCCCCCTCAATGCAACCGGAAGCAGTTGCGTCATAATCACGTGGCAGTCATGAGACTTTAGGTTCTGGAACTTTTTCTCTGCCATATTTATTATTCCCTTTATATTCGATGAGAAGCCAGACGGGACCTTCATACTGAGCAGGCATTCAAAGAAGATTTCCTTCTCTTCTTTGGTAAGAGCGTAGCTGGCAGGACCTTCATACTTCTTTGGATGCATGCCGTCTTTTTCATGCACACGTTGTTGTTCCTCCCGTGCCTCCGGTGTATATTTTGTCTTCCCATACACTGCCAAGAAGACTAGCAGGTTCACGCAAAGATTCTTCGTCACGTGCATCACGTCGATTGCAGAGCGGACCTCTAGGTTTTCCAATAGGGTAGGTCCCAAAATATAGATTTCTTCTTCCACATGGGTGCGCGTCCCGCATCGTCAGTCGGAACAGATAGTCCGCCAGGACCCTTTCCAAATATTACTTGTAAATCATTGACCATATCAAGTATGTGATCACCAGTACGGAGGGCGGGCGTCTTCCGGTGATCTGCCTCACCTTTGAAATGCTTTCCTTTCTTTCGACATTGATGGTTGGTCGGAAGAAATCGACGATGCCCCAGGTACACATTCTTCCTGCATTTGTCCAAATATATACTGTCGGTGTCATCTAAACAGTGTGTGCATGCGTGGTATCCCTTGTTTGTCTGTCCTGAAAGGTTACTGAGAGCAGGCCAATCGTTGATGGTTACAAACAGCAACGCTCGTAGGTCAAATTCCTCTTGTGCATGCTCATCCCACACACGTACACCTCTTCCATTCCATAGCTGTAAAAGTTCATCAACTAATGGCCTTAGGTACACATCAATGTCATTGCCGGGTTGCTTAGGGCCTTGGATGAGCACTGGCATCATAATGAACTTCCGCTTCATGCACAACCAAGGAGGAAGGTTATACATACATAGAGTCACAGGCCATGTGCTATGCTTGCTGCTTTGCTCCCTAAAAGGATTAACGCCATCTGCACTTAAACCAAACCATACGTTCCTTGGGTCACCTGTAAAGTCACTCCACTTTCTCTCGATCTTTCTCCACTGCGACCCGTCAGCGGGTGCTCTCAACTTCCCGTCTTTCTTACGGTCTTTTTTGTGCCATTGCATCAACTCGGCATGCTTTTTGTTTCTGAACAGACGTTTCAACCGTGGTATTATAGGAGCATACCACATCACCTTGGCAGGAACCTTCTTCCCGCTGCGCTGGCCCTCAACATCACCAGGCTCATCTCTTCTGATCTTATACCGCAATGCACCGCATACCGAGCATGCGTTCAAATCCTCGTACGCACCGCGGTAGAGCATGCAGTCATTAGGGCATGCATGTATCTTCTGCACCTCCAATCCTAGAGGGCATAGAACCTTCTTTGCTTCGTACGTACTGCTGGGCAATTCGTTATCCTTTCGAAGCTTCTTCTTCATTATTTTCAGTAGCGAACTAAATCCCTTGTCAGATACACCATTGTCTGCCTTCCATTGCAGCAATTCCAGTGTGGTACCGAGCTTTTTGTTGTCATCTTCGCAATTTGGGTACAACCCTTTTTTGTGATCCTCTAACATGCGATCGAACTTCAACTTCTCCCTTTCACTTTTGCATTCTCTCTGTGCATCAACAATGACCCGGCAAAGATCATCATCGGGCACATCGTCTGGTTCCTCTTGATCTTCAGCTTCCCCCATTGCAGCATCACCGTATTCAGGGGGCGGGTAGTTGTCGTCATCCTCTTCTTCTTCGTTGTCTTCCATCATAACCCCTCTTTCTCCGTGCTTGGTCCAAACATTATAGTGTGGCATAAAACCCTTCTGAAGCAGGTGGAAGTGAAGGGTTTTATAGTTGGAGAAAGCCTTCATATTCTCATAGACAGTACATGGACAATGCATAAAACCATTCTGTTTGTTTGCCTCAGCCGCTTCGAGAAAATTATGCAGGCCCTCAATATACTCGGAGGTGCGTCGGTCACCGTACATCCATTGCCGGTTCATCTGCGTGCATATCATGAATAGAGAAGTGACCAAATTAATAGAAATTCATCATCACATTAAAGCCAAAGTACAGTAGTGACCAAAGTAAATACATAACGTTCATACATAGTTCTCATTATTGAACAACATATAGCTCTCTAGAGCATCTAATTAAAACATACATTGAAACTAGAAAATTTAAATGCAACAACAAATGCGATCATAACTGCAACTAAGGTACCAATTGATCCAACGGCATAATGATACCAAGCCTCAGTATGAATGGCATATTTTCTAATCTTTCTAATCTTCAAGCGCATTGCATCCATCTTGATCTTGTGATCGTCGACGACATCGGCAACATGCAACTCCAACTTCATCTTCTCCTCTTCAACTCTTTGTAATTTTTCTTTCAAGTAATTGTTTTCTTTTTCAACCAAATTTAACTTCTCGACAAGAATTTCTATGTCGGTTGGAATTTCCGGTTCACATACCTCCTAGATTAAAAAATCTATGTCACGTTGGTCGGCATAATTGTCATAAACACTAAATAAAACAAATAGTTATAAAAGATAATATATACCACATCCGAATCATAGACCGGACGAGGGCCGACGTGGGCGGATACCATGACCATGGCACTATATAATAACAAACAATAATAAAAGTAAGAAAATTACACAAGTATCTATCTAAATGATACAAGTAAGAACTTTTTTCTTTTAGAAAGAAGATAAGAAGAAGAGGCTAACCACGGTGGTGCCGGCGCCGAGATGGACGCAGGCAATCGACGGTGGTGAGGACGGGGACGGGACAGGACGGACCGCCAAACCTAAACAAATCTTGAGAAAAATGGAGCCTGGACAAGGAGCTTCGAGAGGAGAAAGCTTAAGTGTGGCTCGGGCATTTCATCGAACACCTCATGTGCATAGGAGATGAGCTAGAGCACCACAAAGCTCTCCCCTCGCCGGCCAGAAAAACAGAGCAATGTGGAGTGCTCTGCTCGCTGGCGGGGGGGTATATATAGGCATCTCATTGGTCCCGGTTCGTGGCTGGAACCGGGACTAAAGGACCCCCTTTGGTCCCGGTTCCAGCCACGAACCGGGACCAATGGTTGTGGGCCAGGAGCGAGGCACACTGGTCCCGGTTCGTGTCTGGAACCGGGACCAAAGGGTCCAGACGAACCGGGACCAATGCCCCACGAGGCCCGGCCGGCCCCCTGGCCTCACGAACCGGGACCGTTGCCCCCATTGGTCCCGGTTCGTGACTGAACCGGGACTAATGGGTTGGCCCGGCCTGGGCCAATGCCCTGTTATGTACTAGTGCTAGGAAATTTAACTCAATTAAGATCCCTTTGCATTTTTTATGTAAGGAATAGCTACGGTGGGCAGTTATGTTCCTCTTTATCAAAGATGCAGCAACTTTCATAACTAAAGTTGAAAGTAAGCAATGAAAATGAGGTGCTCCAGCTGGAAGCGGTGGCGTCACCACCTCCTCTTCAAAAGCTTGTGCTAGAAGGGTGTTTGGCATATGGAATGCAAGAGTCTTCTTTTTTCTCTACTTGTGGAAGCACCCTTACAAAATTAAGACTAATCTGGTGCCAGCTCACGGAAAATCCGATTCCAGCCCTTTCTAAACTTTCAGGTTTGAACGCCTTATATCTTAAAAGGGCTTACAGTGGAAAACAACTAAGCTTCCGTGTGGGGTGGTTCCCAAATTTGAAGAGGATTGTCATGCGGGATTTGTTGCAAGTCAATCAAATTCAGATAGAGAATGGAGCTTTGGTTAGCCTTGAGCTCCTAGTACTTGATGGTCTTAAAGAACTCAAAGGTGTCCCTAATGGTGTTGAATTTCTCCCATCCATCCAAGAAGCACATTTTTCTGATCTGCATCCGGACTTTCTAGCGAATCTGGAAATAAGTCTTCAAATGGGGAAGCTAAACAATATCCCCAAGATCAACTGCAAGTAGAAGGCAAGTGTAACCACTCCCCCCTCCCTTTTCTTAAGAAAGTGTTACAAACGTCTTAATATTTCTTTTGACGCGTTGCAATTATCATCCCAGAGAAGGCACCAGGTACTTCTGGATGCTATTTCTGTGGTCTTGTTCAAGTTTTCTTTCGCTGTACATGCAATATACATGGTTAGTGTACTGAATCTTAATTTCTGTACATCCATCGCCCCTTCTCTATCTTAGTAGTTCGAAGTTACAAATTGTTGCACTTTATTTTGTTTATTTGGATGGTTAGAAATAAACTGGGCATGATTTAGACATAGATCTTACATGTAGGGTTAGTAGTGCAACTATCCAATTTTGGATTTTGTAGGTAAATTGTTTGCCTCTGAGTTTTTTAGAGTATAATCTTTCCTTCTATACACTGTAGGCTCACAAGATTATTATGAAATGGAAATGTAGCTGCAAGAATGGATCTCAAATGGTTGCCTTAGTGGTGGAAGCTAAGTTTATATTGTTGAAGATATGATCCTTTTGGAATGTGATTGCCACAGTTCCTGTTTCTGTTTCCAACTCGAACAACTCGTGTGTAATAAAATGTCCCGTAACACTGCAGCCCCGTAACTCCTGTTTCTATCCCTTAGTAGGTACTAGTTTCAAACAATTTGCGTGTAATAAATAATGCATGAGAAAGAAATGCCAGACTGTGGCGGCCACATAGGCCTGTTGTATTTCGTAACAATACAACTTGCAACTCTGGATCTTGAATCATGATACAGTACAGTTTGCTTTTCCTGTGTGTATTTCGTAAGCATAACCTTTAAAAAAATAGTAAGCATAAGAGCAGAGTGTGTACCCAAGCAGCTGTTAATAATTTGGGATTTAAAAGAGAAGAGCTGTCGTATGAAGCGGCTTCATTGTAAAAAAATAAGGAACATCGTACAGTTCCTACAACATGCTGAGCCACCAAGTGTTGATCATCTGCAGACACACTCTTATGTTCATGAATCACAGATTGTCGGCAGACAAGATGAGAAGGAACAAGTGGTGAACATATTGCTCTACCATTCCCACAACAATAGTTATAACAATAATGTCATGGTGCTCCCTATAGTTGGTATTGGGGGTGTGTGTGTGTGGGGGGGGGGGGGGGGGGGGGGATTGACAAGACAGCCCTTGCTCAACTTGTGCACAATGACCAGCGAGTGGTGCATAATTTTGAGTTGGTCATATGGTTTTGTGTCTCTGAATATTTCATTGTCAAAGAGATAATCCAATCTATACTAGAAGTGGCCACGATGAAGAAGTGTGATTTGTCAAAGATGGATGCACTACAGAAGGACCTTAGTCGAGTGTTAGGCAAGAAAAGGTGCCTCCTAGTGATGGATGATGTTTGGAATGAAGATAGATAGAAGTGGGATGAAATGCAATCATTGTTGTGCTCACATGTTGGCTCAGGTAGTGCAATAATTGTGACAAGCCGAAGTGATCGAGTTGCTTCTATCATGGGCACACTTCCTCCACATATGATATCTGTTCTAAATGAGGACCAATCATGGGAGCTTTTTCATACAAGCACATATGGAAGCGGAGTGGAAAAGCAAGATAAATTGATTTCACTTCTAAGAGTATTCTCCACAAGCAGTGGCGGATCTTGAACTAGATCGATGTGGGGGCAACATTACAAAGGGTATTATTTTTCTTATCAAAACAGCTAATAAAGTACCGAATATACATATAAATGCACTAGTAAAAAAAGTTTTGCAAATTGTTTGTAGGGGCATTGGCTCCACTAGTGCAGAAAAACCTAGCTATGGCGTGACAAAATTGGCCTTGCTGGCGTGGACACCCGACGCCACCAATATGGCGTCATTGTTAAATAATAGTGTTGGCGTTGGAGACGACGCCATCAGTATTTTGAATACCTGTGGCGTTGGACGTATTTGCATGCCGGCATCAACTATTTATTTGAATGTTGTCAAGCTCTACCATCAACTATGTAATGTTTACACACTACTCCTACATGGCCACCCTTCCATAATTAAGGTGTCGCAACTTGTTTACACACTACTCCTACATTTTTTTTGCATGGTAATACACTACTCCTCTACATGGCCACCCTTCCATATGTAATGCTTCTTTTTAATTAAGGGTTTCCATAGTTTATGTATTATCGTATTTTTAGCGTAAGCTATTTAGTTATGTTTATTATGACCATTTGCTACTTTGATAGTTCTTTTGTGTGATAATTTTCTAAACACCAAAATATGCTGTGGGATAATGAAAGAAAGGAAACACCAAGATATATACTCCCTCCGTCCCAAAATATCTATCTCAAGCTTAGTACAACTTTATACTAGAGCTAGTACAAAGTTGAGACAGTAACTTTGGGACAGAGGGAGTATATGTTATCAAATGCCCAAATGTATTCCACACAAGTGTATTGTCACACCAGTTGCTTATTATTACTATATAATTTTGTCTGATGCTTATTATACAACTTCATGAAACCTAATTTACATTATATAACTTCTGATCAGCCCACAAAACCTAATTTTTTCATACATTGCAACTCATATACTACTAACACTAAATATAGCACGTAGTATTGAAAAATGGGTTTGGGAAAACTTTTTTCCATACCTCTTTGGATATGACATGGTGGGCGGCGTCGGCGGGGTGGCGTCGGGCGGAGACAGGCGGCGTCGGCGGGGCGGCGTCGGGCGGAGACGGGCGGCGTCTGTGGGGCTGCGTCGGGCGGAGACGGGCAGCGTCGGCGGGGCGGCGTTGGGCGGAGACAAGACGCGTCAGGCGGCAGTGGCGTCGGCGGGGAGGCGACGGGGCGGCGACGGGGAGGCGACGAGGCGACGACGGGGCGGCGGCGGGGCGGTGACGGGAAGGCGACGGGGCGGCGACGGGGAGGCGACGGGGCGGCGACGGGGCGGCGCGCCGACGGGGATGCGACGGGGACGGGGCGGCAACGGGGCGGCTCGGGGCGGCGTGCGGCGACGGGGACGACGACGGCGACGGGGACGGGGCGGCGCGGCGACGGGGACGGGGCGGCGACGGGGACGGGGCGGCGACGGCGACGGCTACCTCGGGGCGGCTCGGGGCGGCGCACGGCGACGGGGACGACGACGGCGACGGGGACGGGGCGGCGCGGCGACGGGGACGGGGCGGCGACGGGGACGGGGCGGCGACGGCGACTGCTACCTCGGGGCGGCGCGCGGCGACAGCGACGAGGAGCGGGCGGCGACGGTGACGAGGAGCGGGCGGCGACGGTGACGAGGAGCGGGCGGCGACGGCGACGGCGACCTCGGGGCGGCTCGGGGAGGCGACGGCGTGGAGAGAAGAATGGCGGGTGGGGCGAAATTTCCTAAGTCTTGGTTATATAGCAACCACCTTTGGTCCCGGTTGGTGGCACCAACCGGGACCAATGCACCCCTTTAGTCCCGGTTGGTGCCACCAACCGGGACCAAAGGTCTCTTTTCAGCAGCCCAAAGGGCGGAAAGCAGAGACCTTTGGTCCCGGTTGGTGGCACCAACCGGGACCAATGCCCACCTTTGGTCCCGGTTGGTGTTTTTTATTTTTTTCCAGTATTATTGTTTTGTTTTTTGCTTTATTTCTTTTTTTAATTTTTTCTAGTATTTTTCTTCTGTTATTTTAGTTCATTCTTTTTAACAAATAAATACTTTGATAATTTTAGTTGCATAATTTCCATTATTTTGTTTTGTTTTTTGCTTTATTTATTTTTGTTTTATTTTTTGCTTTATTTATTTCCAGTGTGTTTTATCATTATATTCTTTTTGCTATTAATGTTTTGAACAAAAAATACTTTGATAATTTTGGTTGCATAATTTTTATATAATTATAGTTTCAAAAATACTATAATTTTAAATGGGTGTTTTATATATTTTTTTGTTGCATAAATTTTATATAATTTTAAGTTTATAAAAGCTTTTTAGTTGATTCTTTTTGCTATTGAAGAATATTATAGTTTTGTTTTAGTTGATCATAACAAAATATTTTAATTGAGCCACCAACCGGGACTAAAGGCCTTGTCCGGGGAGTGGCTAAAATTTAGTCCCACCTCGCCAAGCGAGAGGGACTCGCAGCGGTTTATAAGCCCTGAGTGCAGAGACGAAGAACGATGAAGGAAAGGCGCAATGCTCACCTGCACGTTGCTTAGCTTCAGGCCTTGAGGAAATGGTGTAGACTGCACGGAGCTATCTGCAGTTTCTCAAGGCCTGAAGCTAAGCAACGTGCAGGTGAGCATTGCGCCTCTCCTTCATTTTTAATAACTTATTTTAACTCCGGACATTTTGTGTGTTCATTATGCACCATTCAAAGCCACATCATCAATGTTCAACCCTTTTCTGCCTTCATTTGCTATTTTTCATGCATTTAATGATTTGTTTTGAGCTAAATGACCCTGAAATTGAAAAGCACTATAAATGAACTCTGAAAAGGTTGAAAGTTGGCATGGTATCATCATTTCACCCACATAGCATGTGCTAAAATGTTGAGAGGGTTACGGCAAAAACTGGATGCACTTCGTGTATAAACTGGACAATCTCTTTCGAAGTATGAGGGTTTTGGACGAAAACTCATCTGTTACAAAGGGATTTCATTTTTTTGAACTTATTTGAACTCCAAACTTTTTGTGTGTTCAAAATGAACCATTCAAAGCCACGTCATCAATTTTCAACCCTTTCTGACTTCATCTGGTATTTTTCATGCATGTACTGATTTTTTTAAGCTAAATGACCCTGAAATTGAAAAGCACTATAAATGAACTCTGAAAAGGTTGAAAGTTGGCATGGTATCATCATTTCACCCACATAGCATGTGCTAAAAAGTTGAGAGGGTTACGGCAAAAACTGGATGCACTTCGTGTACAAAACGGACAATCTCTTTCGAAGTATGATGGTTTCGGACGAAAAATCATCTGTTACAAAGGGATTTCATTTTTTTGAACTTATTTGAACTCCAAACTTTTTGTGTGTTCAAAATGAACCATTCAAAGCCACGTCAGCAATTTTCAACCCTTTCTGACTTCATTTGGTATTTTTCATGCATTTACTGATTTTTTTAAGCTAAATGACCCTGAAATTGAAAAGCACTATAAATGAACTCTGAAAAAGTTGAAAGTTGGCATGGTATCATCATTTCACCCACATAGTATGTGCTAAAAGGTTGAGAGGGTTACGGCAAAAACTGGATGCACTTCGTGTACAAAACGGACAATCTCTTTCGAAGTATGAGGGTTTCGGACGAAAACTCATCTGTTACAAAGGGATTTCATTTTTTTGAACTTATTTCAACTCCAAACTTTTTGTGTGTTCAAAATGAACCATTCAAAGCCACGTCATCAATTTTCAACCCTTTCTGATTTCATCTAGTATTTTTCATGCATTTACTGATTTTTTAAGCTAAATGACCCTGAAATTGAAAAGCACTATAAATGAACTCTGAAAAGGTTGAAAGTTGGCATGGTATCATAGCATGTGCTAAAAAGTTGAGAGGGTTACGGCAAAAACTGGATGCACTTCGTGTACAAAACGGACAATCTCTTTCGAAGTATTAGGGTTTCATACGAAAACTCATCTGTTACAAAAGGCATTTCATTTCTTCACATGTAACTGCAATGATATAGTTGTGGAGAGAAAGTCTTCACTTTTTCTTCGCTTGTGTCCTTTGCTTATTGCGCCGTAACCATGGATAATCTTCATCGTTTAAGAGGGTGCTTGTGTCAGCCTTGACTTTGAAGGGAGGAATTTCATGAAACTTTTCATAATCTTCAGACATGTCTGTCTTGCCCTCCAATCCCACGATGTCTCTTTTTCCTGAAAGAACTATGTGGCGCTTTGGCTCATCGTATGATGTATTCGCTTCCTTATCTTTTCTTTTTCTCGGTTTGGTAGACATGTCCTTCACATAGAAAACCTGCGCCACATCATTGGCTAGGACGAATGGTTCGTCTGTGTTCCCAAGATTGTTCAGATCCACTGTTGTCATTCCGTACTATGGGTCTTCCTGTACCCCGCCTCCTGACAGATTGACCCATTTGCACTGAAACAAAGGGACCTTGAAATCATGTCCATAGTCAAGTTCCCATATGTCCACTATGTAACCATAATATGTGTCCTTTCCCCTATTGGTTGCTGCATCAAAGCGGACACCGCTGTTTTGGTTGGTGCTCTTTTGATCTTGGGCGATCGTGCAAAATGTATTCCCATTTATCTCGTACCCCTTGTAAGTCAATACAGTCGAAGATGGTCCCCTGGCCAACGAGTACAACTCATCAGAAATAGTGTTGTCACCCGTGAGACGTGTTTGCAACCAACTGTCGAAAGTCCTGATGTGTTCATATGTAATCCAGTCGTCACACTGCTCCGGGTGTTTGGAGCGCAGAATATTCTTGTGTTCATCGACATAAGGGGTCACCAAGGTAGAATTCTGTAGAACTGTGTAGTGTGCTTGAGACCAAGAATGCCCGTCCCTACATATTATTGAGTCCGCTCCTAGCGTGCCTTTTCCAGTCAGTCTCCCCTCATACCGTGATTGAGGGAGACCAATCTTCTTAAGGTCAGGAATGAAGTCAACACAAAACCCAATGACATCCTCTGTTTGATGGCCCATGGAGATGCTTGCTTCTGGCCTAGCGCGGTTACGAACATATTTGTTTAAGACTCCCATGAACCTCTCAAAGGGGAACATATTGTGTAGAAATACAGGGCCCAGAACGACAATCTCGTCGACTAGATGAACTAGGACGTGCGTCATGATATTGAAGAAGGACGGTGGGAACACCAGCTCGAAACTAACAAGACATTGCACCAAATCACTCCTTAACCTTGGCAGGATTTCTGGATCGATCACCTTCTGAGAGATTGCATTGAGGAATGCACATAGCTTCACAATGGCTAATCGAACGTTTTCCGGTAGAAGCCCCCTCAATGCAACCGGAAGCAGTTGCGTCATAATCACGTGGCAGTCATGAGACTTTAGGTTCTGGAACTTTTTCTCTGCCATATTTATTATTCCCTTTATATTCGACGAGAAGCCAGACGGGACCTTCATACTGAGCAGGCATTCAAAGAAGATTTCCTTCTCTTCTTTGGTAAGAGCGTAGCTGGCAGGACCTTCATACTTCTTTGGATGCATGCCGTCTTTTTCATGCACACGTTGTTGTTCCTCCCGTGCCTCCGGTGTATCTTTTGTCTTCCCATACACTGCCAAGAAGCCTAGCAGGTTCACGCAAAGATTCTTCGTCACGTGCATCACGTCGATTGCAGAGCGGACCTCTAGGTTTTCCAATAGGGTAGGTCCCAAAATATAGATTTCTTCTTCCACATGGGTGCGCGTCCCGCATCGTCAGTCGGAACAGATAGTCCGCCAGGACCCTTTCCAAATATTACTTGTAAATCATTGACCATATCAAGTATGTGATCACCAGTACGGAGGGCGGGCGTCTTCCGGTGATCTGCCTCACCTTTGAAATGCTTTCCTTTCTTTCGACATTGATGGTTGGTCGGAAGAAATCGACGATGCCCCAGGTACACATTCTTCCTGCATTTGTCCAAATATATACTGTCGGTGTCATCTAAACAGTGTGTGCATGCGTGGTATCCCTTGTTTGTCTGTCCTGAAAGGTTACTGAGAGCAGGCCAATCGTTGATGGTTACAAACAGCAACGCTCATAGGTCAAATTCCTCTTGTGCATGCTCATCCCACACACGTACACCTCTTCCATTCCATAGCTGTAAAAGTTCATCAACTAATGGCCTTAGGTACACATCAATGTCATTGCCGGGTTGCTTAGGGCCTTGGATGAGCACTGGCATCATAATGAACTTCCGCTTCATGCACAACCAAGGAGGAAGGTTATACATACATAGAGTCACAGGCCATGTGCTATGCTTGCTGCTTTGCTCCCCAAAAGGATTAACGCCATCTGCACTTAAACCAAACCATACGTTCCTCGTGTCACCTGTAAAGTCACTCCACTTTCTCTCGATCTTTCTCCACTGCGACCCGTCAGCGGGTGCTCTCAACTTCCCGTCTTTCTTACGGTCTTTTTTGTGCCATTGCATCAACTCGGCATGCTTTTTGTTTCTGAACAGACGTTTCAACCGTGGTATTATAGGAGCATACCACATCACCTTGGCAGGAACCTTCTTCCCGGTGCGCTGGCCCTCAACATCACCAGGCTCATCTCTTCTGATCTTATACCGCAATGCACCGCATACCGAGCATGCGTTCAAATCCTCGTACGCACCGCGGTAGAGGATGCAGTCATTAGGGCATGCATGTATCTTCTGCACCTCCAATCCTAGAGGGCATAGAACCTTCTTTGCTTCGTACGTACTGCCGGGCAATTCGTTATCCTTTGGAAGCTTCTTCTTCATTATTTTCAGTAGCGAACTAAATCCCTTGTCAGATACACCATTGTCTGCCTTCCATTGCAGCAATTCCAGTGTGGTACCGAGCTTTTTGTTGTCATCTTCGCAATTTGGGTACAACCTTTTTTTGTGATCCTCTAACATGCGATCGAACTTCAACTCCTCCCTTTCACTTTCGCATTCTCTCTGTGCATCAACAATGACCCGGCGAAGATCATCATCGGGCACATCGTCTGGTTCCTCTTGATCTTCAGCTTCTCCCATTGCAGCATCACCGTATTCAGGGGGCGGGTAGTTGTTGTTGGGGAACGTTGCATGGGAAACAAAAATTTTCCTACGCACACATAAGATCTATCCATGGTGATGAGCATCTACGAGAGGGAGAGTGAATCTACATACCCTTGTAGATCGCTAAGCGGAAGCGTTAATAAACGCGGTTGATGTAGTCGAACGTCTTCGCGATCCAAATCGCCGAGCGTCCCGCGATCCAATCACGATCCTTCCGATCTAGTGCCGAACGGACGGCACCTCCGCGTTCAACACACGTACGGCTTGATGACGCCTTCACCTCCTCGATCCAGCGAGCGATGGTGAAGTAGTGGTTGAGTTCCAGCAGCACGACGGCGTGGTGATGGTGGTGAGGAACAATCTCTGCAGGGCTTCGCCAAGCACTACGGAGATTATGACGGAGGAACTAGAGGGCTAGGGTTGCCGGCACACGGCTTGGGAAATCCTGATGTGTCCCGTGTGCTAGCCCTGCCCCTCTATTTATATGTTGAGCCTTGGGGTCTAAACTTGGAGTAAAAGCCTCCTCCGGGTCGGTTTTGCCCGCACAAGGTCGGTTTGGCCCGCAGGAAAAGAGTCCAATTCGGACCCTGCCGAATCGTGCACAGCCGCTCACAAGCGGTAGTACCGCTTCACACAAGCGGTAGTACCGCTTGGGCGGTAGTACCGCTTCACACAAGCGGTAGTACCGCTCGGGCGGTAGTACCGCTTCACCAAGCGGTAGTACCGCTTACGCGGCAGCAAAACTACTTTTGCACTTTCCAATACCTTGTGGGCTTTATCCCTTTGGCTCATATAAAGTGTTGCTGCACCCGAACACTTCGGTAAACATCCGGAACCCCTTCCGGTGAACTTCGGAACTCTTCCGGAGATCGAAACACTATTATCACATATATCAATCTTTACCTCCGGACTATTCCGGAGATCCTCGTCATGTCCGGGATCTTATCCGGGACTCCGAACAACTTTCGGTCACCAACATAATAACTCAATTATACTAATCGTCACCAAACGTTAAGTGTGTAGACCCTGCGGGTTCGAGAACTATGTAGACATGACCGAGACACCTCTACGGCCAATAACCAATAGCGGGACCTGGATGCCCATATTGGCTCCTACATATTCTACGAAGATCTTTATCGGTCGAACCTCTATGTCAAGGATTCAGTTAATCCCGTATGCTGTTCCCTTTGTTCTTCGGTATGTTACTTGCCCGAGATTCGATCGTCGGTATCACTATACCTAGTTCAATCTCGTTACCGGCAAGTCTCTTTACTCGTTCCGTAATACAAGATCTCGTGGCTAACACTTTAGTCACATTGCTTGCAAGGCTCATTGTGATGTTGTATTACCGAGTGGGCCCTGAGATACCTCTCCGTCATACGGAGTAACAAATCCCAGTCTTGATCCATGCCAACCCAACAGACACCCTCGGAGATACCTGTAGAGCACCTTTATAGTCACCCAGTTACGTTGCGACGTTTGATACACACAAGGTATTCCTCCGGTGTCAGTGAGTTGTATGATCTCATGGTCAAAGGAACAGATACTTGACATGCAGAAAACAATAGCAATAAACTGACACGATCAAATGCTACGTTTACAGTTTGGGTCTTGTCCATCACATCATTCTCCTAATGATGTGATCCCGTTATCAAATGACATCTCATGTCCATGGCTAGGAAACCTTAACCATCTTTGATCAACAAGCTAGTCAACTAGAGGCTTACTAGGGACACAGTGTTGTCTATGTACCCACACATGTATTTGAGTTTCCAATCAATACAATTATAGCATGGATAATAAACGATTATCATGAACAAGGAAATATAATAATAACCAATTTATTATTGCCTCTAGGGCATATTTCCAACAGTCTCCCACTTGCACTAGAGTCAATAATCTAGTTCACATCACTATGTGATTTACATTGTAATGAATCGAACACCCATGCAGTTCTGGTGTTGTTCATGTTTAGCCCTTGGAAGAGGTTTAGTCAACGGATCTGCAACATTTAGATCCGTGTGTACTTTGCAAATATTTATGTCGTCCTCCTTGATGTAATCGCGGATGGAATTGAAACGTCGTTTTATGTGTCTGGTCCTCTTGTGAAATCTTGGTTCCTTGGCTAGAGCAATGGCACCAGTATTATCACAAAACAGAGTCATTGGGTTAAGTGCACTAGGCACTACTCCAAGATCTGTCATGAACTCCTTCATCCAGACACTTTCCTTCGCCGCCTCCGAGGCAGCGATGTACTCCGCTTCGCATGTAGAATCAGCTACCACGCTTTGCTTGGAACTGTACCAGCTAACCGCACCCCCATTAAGAATAAATACGTATCCGGTTTGCGACTTAGAGTCATCCGGATCAGTGTCAAAGCTTGCATCGACGTAACCCTTTACGACGAGCTCTTGATCACCTCCATAAACGAGAAACATGTCCTTAGTCCTTTTCAGGTACTTCAGGATATTCTTGACCGCCGTCCAGTGTTCCATTCCTGGATCACTTTGAAACCTTCCGACCATACTTATGGCAAGGCTGACATCGGGTCTTGTGCACAGCATTGCATACATGATAGAGCCTATGGCCGAAGCATAGGGGATGACACTCATCTTTTCTCTATCTTCTGCAGTCACTGGGCATTGAGTCTTACTCAACTTCACACCTTGCAAAACAGGCAAGAACCCCTTCTTGGACTGATCCATTTTGAACTTCTTCAAAATCTTATCAAGGTATGTGCTTTGTGAAAGTCCTATTAAACGTCTTGATCTATCTCTATAGATCTTGATGCCTAATATGAAAGCAGCTTCTCCTAGGTCCTTCATTGAAAAACTCTTGTTCAAATATTCCTTTACGCTTTCCAGCATTTCTATATTGTTTCCAATCAGCAATATGTCATCCACATATAATATTAGAAACGCTATAGAGCTCCCACTCACTTTCTTGTAAATACAAGCTTCTCCGTAAACTTGTATAAACTCGAACGCTTTGATCACCTCATCAAAACGAAGATTCCAACTCCGAGATGCTTGCATGATTCTGACGGACTTAAGCATCGCTACGGGTGAGAAGGTCTCATCGTAGTCAACTCCTTGAACTTGTGAAAAACCCTTTGCCACAAGTCGAGCTTTATAGACGGTGACATTACCGTCCGCGTCCGTCTTCCTCTTAAAGATCCATTTGTTCTGAATGGCCTTACGCCCTTCAGGTAATACTTCCAAAGTCCATACTTTGTTTTCATACATGGATCCCATCTCGGATTTCATGGCCTCTAACCACTTCTCGGAATCCGGGCCCATCATCGCTTCTCCATAGCTCGTAGGTTCATCGTTGTCTAACAACATGATTTTTAAGACAGGGTTGCCGTACCACTCAGGAGTAGTACGCGTCCTTGTCGACCTACGAGGTTCGATAGCAACTTGATCCAAAGCTTCATGATCATCATCATTAACTTCCTCTTCAGCTAATGTAGGCTCCACAGAAACAACTTTCTGCGCTGCGCTACTCTCAGGTTGAAGTAAAGGTTCAACAACCTCATCAAGTTCTATCTTCCTCCCACTCAATTCTTTCGAGAGAAACTCTTTCTCAAGAAATGTTCCGTTTTTAGCGACAAACACTTTGCCTTCGGATCTGAGATAGAAGGTATACCCAACTGTCTCTTTTGGGTATCCTATGAAGACGCATTTCTCCGCTTTGGGTTCCAGCTTTTCAGGCTGAAGCTTTTTGACATAAGCATCACATCCCCAAACTTTAAGAAACGACAGCTTTGGCTTCTTGCCAAACCAAAGTTCATATGGCGTCGTCTCAACGGATTTCGATGGTGCCCTATTTAAAGTGAATGCAGCTGTCTCTAATGCATAACCCCAAAACGATAGTGGCAAATCGGCAAGAGACATCATAGATCGCACCATATCCAATAAAGTTCGATTACGACGTTCGGACACACCATTACGCTGTGGTGTTCCAGGCGGTGTCAATTGTGAAACAATTCCACACTGTCTTAAGTGACTGCCAAACTCATAACTCAGATATTCTCCTCCTCGATCAGATCGTAGGAATTTAATCTTCTTGTTACGATGATTCTCAACTTCACTCTGAAATTGTTTGAACTTTTCAAATGTTTCAGACTTGTGTTTCATTAAGTAAATATACCCATATCTACTTAAGTCATCAGTGAAGGTGAGAAAGTAACGATAACCACTGCGCGCTTCAATACTCATCGGACCGCACACATCAGTATGTATGATTTCCAATAAGTCACTTGCCCGTTCCATTGTTCCAGAGAACGGCGTTTTAGTCATCTTGCCCATGAGGCATGGCTCACATGTGTCAAGTGATTCAAAATCAAGTGACTCCAAAAGTCCATCAGCATGGAGCTTCCTCATGCGTTTTACGCCAATATGACCTAAACGGCAGTGCCACAAGAAAGTGGTATTATCATTATCAATTCTACATCTTTTGGCATCAATGTTATGAACATGTGTATCATTACTATCGAGATTCAATAAGAATAAACCCCTCACATCGGGTGCATGACCATAAAAGATATTACTCATATAAATAGAACAACCATTATTCTCTGATTTAAATGAGTAACCGTCTCGCAATAAACAAGATCCAGATATAATGTTCATGCTTAACGCAGGCACCAAATAACACTTATTTAGGTTCATCACTAATCCCGACGGTAATCGAAGAGCGAGCGTGCCAACGGCGATCACATCAACCTTGGAACCATTTCCCACGCGCATCGTCACTTCGTCCTTTGCCAGCCTCCGTCTATTCCGCAGTTCCTGTTTTGAGTTGCAAATATGAGCAACCGCACCGGTATCAAATACCCAGGCACTACAACGAGAGTTGGTAAGGTACACATCAATAACATGTATATCATATATACCTTGTTTGTTGTTGGCCGCCTTCTTGTCAGCCAAATACTTGGGGCAATTCCGCTTCCAGTGTCCAGTTCCCTTGCAATGAAAACACACAGTTTCTGGTTTGGGTCCAGCCTTGGGTTTCTTCACGAGAGGAGCAACTGCTTTGCCACTCTTCTTGGAGTTACCCTTCTTACCCTTGCCATTTTTCTTGAAACTAGTGGTTTTATTGACCATCAACACTTGATGCTCCTTCTGAATTTCAGACTCAGCGGCTTTCAGCATCGCAAACAGCTCGGCGACTGACTTGTTCATCCCGTGCATGTTATAGTTCAACACGAAGCCCTTGTAGCTAGGTGGCAATGATTGAAGAACTCTGTCAGTGATAGCCTCTGGCGGAAGGGGCATCCCTAACTCAGCCAGACGGGTGGAGTACCCAGACATTCTGAGCACGTGATCACTGATAGACCCGTTCTCCTCCATCTTGCAAGCATAGAACTTATCGGAGATCTCATATCTCTCGATCCGGGCATTCTTCTGAAAGATAAACTTCAACTCCTGGAACATCTCATATGCTCCATGACGTTCAAAACGTCTTTGAAGTCCCGGTTCTAAGCCATACAACATTGCACATTGAACTATTGAGTAATCATCAGAACGAGCCTGCCAGGCGTTCACAACGTCTAGAGACTCAACTGGAGTGGGTGGATCACCAAGCGGTGCATCAAGGACATAAGCCTTCTGGGAAGCCGTAAGGATAATCCTTAGATTACGGGCCCAGTCCACAAAGTTACTTCCATCATCTTTCAACTTAGCTTTCTCTAGGAACGCATTAAAATTCAGGGGTGCTACTGCGCGAGCCATGATCTACAACATAAATATTGCAAAGACAACTTAGACTATTGTTCTTAGATAATGAGTTTAGTTAATCATATTACTTAAAAACTCCCACTCAAATTGACATCCCTCCGATCATTCGAGTGTAACATGATCCAAATCCACCAACTCAAGTCCGATCATCACGTGAGTTGAGGTGGTTTCAATGGTGAACATCTTCATGTTGATCATATCTACTATATGACTCATGTTCGACCTTTCGGTCTCTTGTGTTCCGAGGCCATGTCTGTACATGCTAGGCTCGTCAAGTTTAACCCGAGTGTTCCGCACGTGTAACATGGCTTACACCCGTTGTATGCGAACGTAGAGTCTATCACACCCGATCATCACGGCGTGTCTCGAAACGACGAACTTTCGCAACGGTGCACACTTGGGGAGAACACAATTTATCTTGAAATTTAAGTGAGGGATCACCTTATAATGCTACCGTCGTCCTAAGCAAAATAAGATGCATAAAAGGATTAACATCACATGCAAATCATAAGTGACATGATATGGCCATGAACTTGTGCTTTTGATCTCCATCTCCAAAGCACCGGCATGATCTCCATCGTCACCGGCATGACACCATGATCTCCATCATCTTGATCTCCATCAACGTGTCGCCATAAGGTTGTCGCGCCGACTGTTGCTTCCACGACTATAGCTAACGTTTAGCGATAAAGTAAAGCATTACATAGCGCTTAATGATTGACACGCAGGTCATACAATAATTAAAGACAACTCTATGGCTCCTGCCAGTTGCCGTACTCATCGACATGCAAGTCGTGATATTCTATACAAAACATGATCATCTCATACATCACATATATCTCATCATGTAATTGGCCATATCACATCACAACATACCCTGCAAAAACAAGTTAGACGTCCTCTAATTGTTGTTGCAAATTTTACGTGGCTGCTACGGGTTTGCAAGAACCGTTCTTACCTACGCAAAACCACAACGTGGTGTAGTGATTGCTTTTTGATCTTCTAAAAGAACCCTCTTCATTGAACCGATTCAACTAAAGTGAGAGAGACAGACACCCGCCAGTCACCTTTATGCAACAAGTGCACGCAGCGGTAAAACCAGTCTCGCGTAAGCGTACGCGTAATGTCGGTCCGGGCCGCTTCATCTCACAATGCCGCTGAATCAAGTATCAACTAGTAACGGCAAGCAATATGTATACACCCACGCCCACAACTCGTTTGTGTTCTACTCGAGATCTCATCTACGCATAGACCTAGCTCTGATACCACTGTTGGGGAACGTTGCATGGGAAACAAAAATTTTCCTACGCACACATAAGATCTATCCATGGTGATGAGCATCTACGAGAGGGAGAGTGAATCTACATACCCTTGTAGATCGCTAAGCGGAAGCGTTAATAAACGCGGTTGATGTAGTCGAACGTCTTCGCGATCCAAATCGCCGAGCGTCCCGCGATCCAATCACGATCCTTCCGATCTAGTGCCGAACGGACGGCACCTCCGCGTTCAACACACGTACGGCTTGATGACGCCTTCACCTCCTCGATCCAGCGAGCGATGGTGAAGTAGTGGTTGAGTTCCAGCAGCACGACGGCGTGGTGATGGTGGTGAGGAACAATCTCTGCAGGGCTTCGCCAAGCACTACGGAGATTATGACGGAGGAACTAGAGGGCTAGGGTTGCCGGCACACGGCTTGGGAAATCCTGATGTGTCCCGTGTGCTAGCCCTGCCCCTCTATTTATATGTTGAGCCTTGGGGTCTAAACTTGGAGTAAAAGCCTCCTCCGGGTCGGTTTTGCCCGCACAAGGTCGGTTTGGCCCGCAGGAAAAGAGTCCAATTCGGACCCTGCCGAATCGTGCACAGCCGCTCACAAGCGGTAGTACCGCTTCACACAAGCGGTAGTACCGCTTGGGCGGTAGTACCGCTTCACACAAGCGGTAGTACCGCTCGGGCGGTAGTACCGCTTCACCAAGCGGTAGTACCGCTTACGCGGCAGCAAAACTACTTTTGCACTTTCCAATACCTTGTGGGCTTTATCCCTTTGGCTCATATAAAGTGTTGCTGCACCCGAACACTTCGGTAAACATCCGGAACCCCTTCCGGTGAACTTCGGAACTCTTCCGGAGATCGAAACACTATTATCACATATATCAATCTTTACCTCCGGACTATTCCGGAGATCCTCGTCATGTCCGGGATCTTATCCGGGACTCCGAACAACTTTCGGTCACCAACATAATAACTCAATTATACTAATCGTCACCAAACGTTAAGTGTGTAGACCCTGCGGGTTCGAGAACTATGTAGACATGACCGAGACACCTCTACGGCCAATAACCAATAGCGGGACCTGGATGCCCATATTGGCTCCTACATATTCTACGAAGATCTTTATCGGTCGAACCTCTATGTCAAGGATTCAGTTAATCCCGTATGCTGTTCCCTTTGTTCTTCGGTATGTTACTTGCCCGAGATTCGATCGTCGGTATCACTATACCTAGTTCAATCTCGTTACCGGAAAGTCTCTTTACTCGTTCCGTAATACAAGATCTCGTGGCTAACACTTTAGTCACATTGCTTGCAAGGCTCATTGTGATGTTGTATTACCGAGTGGGCCCTGAGATACCTCTCCGTCATACGGAGTAACAAATCCCAGTCTTGATCCATGCCAACCCAACAGACACCCTCGGAGATACCTGTAGAGCACCTTTATAGTCACCCAGTTACGTTGCGACGTTTGATACACACAAGGTATTCCTCCGGTGTCAGTGAGTTGTATGATCTCATGGTCAAAGGAACAGATACTTGACATGCAGAAAACAATAGCAATAAACTGACACGATCAAATGCTACGTTTACAGTTTGGGTCTTGTCCATCACATCATTCTCCTAATGATGTGATCCCGTTATCAAATGACATCTCATGTCCATGGCTAGGAAACCTTAACCATCTTTGATCAACAAGCTAGTCAACTAGAGGCTTACTAGGGACACAGTGTTGTCTATGTACCCACACATGTATTTGAGTTTCCAATCAATACAATTATAGCATGGATAATAAACGATTATCATGAACAAGGAAATATAATAATAACCAATTTATTATTGCCTCTAGGGCATATTTCCAACAGTTGTCGTCATCCTCTTCTTCTTCGTTGTCTTCCATCATAACCCATCTTTCTCCGTGCTTGGTCCAAACATTATAGTGTGGCATAAAACCCTTCTGAAGCAGGTGGAAGTGAAGGGTTTTATAGTTGGAGAAAGCCTTCATATTCTCATAGACAGTACATGGACAATGCATAAAACCATTCTGTTTGTTTGCCTCAGCCGCTTCGAGAAAATTATGCAGGCCCTCAATATACTCGGAGGTGCGTCGGTCACCATACATCCATTGCCGGTTCATCTGCGTGCATATCATGAATAGAGAAGTGACCAAATTAATAGAAATTCATCATCACATTAAAGCCAAAGTACAGTAGTGACCAAAGTAAATACATAACGTTCATACATAGTTCTCATTATTGAACAACATATAGCTCTCTAGAGCATCTAATTAAAACATACATTGAAACTAGAAAATTTAAATGCAACAACAAATGCGATCATAACCGCAACTAAGGTACCAATTGATCCAACGGCATAATGATACCAAGCCTCAGTATGAATGGCATATTTTCTAATCTTTCTAATCTTCAAGCGCATTGCATCCATCTTGATCTTGTGATCGTCGACGACATCGGCAACATGCAACTGCAACTTCATCTTCTCCTCTTCAACTCTTTTTAATTTTTCTTTCAAGTAATTGTTTTCTTTTTCAACCAAATTTAACTTCTCGACAAGAATTTCTATGTCGGTTGGAATTTCCGGTTCACATACCTCCTAGATTAAAAAATCTATGTCACGTTGGTCGGCATAATTGTCATAAACACTAAATAAAACAAATAGTTATAAAAGATAATATATACCACATCCGAATCATAGACCGGACGAGGGCCGACGTGGGCGGATACCATGACCATGGCACTATACAATAACAAACAATAATAAAAGTAAGAAAATTACACAAGTATCTATCTAAATGATACAAGTAAGAACTTTTTTCTTTTAGAAAGAAGATAAGAAGAAGAGGCTAACCACGGTGGTGCCGGCGCCGAGATGGACGCGGGCAATCGACGGCGGTGAGGACGGGGACGGGACAGGACGGACCGCCAAACCTAAACAAATCTTGAGAAAAATGGAGCTTGGACAAGGAGCTTTGAGAGGAGAAAGCTTAAGTGTGGCTCGGGCATTTCATCGAACACCTCATGTGCATAGGAGGTGAGCTAGAGCACCACAAAGCTCTCCCCTCGCCGGCCAGAAAAACAGAGCAATGTGGAGTGCTCTGCTCACTAGCGGGGGGGTATATATAGGCATCTCATTGGTCCCGGTTCGTGGCTGGAACCGGGACTAAAGGACCCCCTTTGGTCCCGGTTCCAGCCACGAACCGGGACCAATGGTTGTGGGCCAGGAGCGAGGCACACTGGTCCCGGTTCGTGTCTGGAACCGGGACCAAAGGGTCCAGACGAACCGGGACCAATGCCCCACGAGGCCCGGCCGGCCCCCTGGCCTCACGAACTGGGACCGTTGCCCCCATTGGTCCCGGTTCGTGACTGAACCGGGACTAATGGGTTGGCCCGGCCTGGGCCAATGCCCTGTTATGTACTAGTGCTAGGAAATTTAACTCAATTAAGATCCCTTTGCATTTTTTATGTAAGGAATAGCTTCGGTGGGCAGTTATGTTCCTCTTTATCAAAGATGCAGCAACTTTCATAACTAAAGTTGAAAGTAAGCAATGAAAATGAGGTGCTCCAGCTGGAAGCGGTGGCGTCACCACCTCCTCTTCAAAAGCTTGTGCTAGAAGGGTGTTTGGCATATGGAATGCAAGAGTCTTCTTTTTTCTCTACTTGTGGAAGCACCCTTACAAAATTAAGACTAATCTGGTGCCAGCTCACGGAAAATCCGATTCCAGCCCTTTCTAAACTTTCAGGTTTGAACGCCTTATATCTTAAAAGGGCTTACAGTGGAAAACAACTAAGCTTCCGTGTGGGGTGGTTCCCAAATTTGAAGAGGATTGTCATGCGGGATTTGTTGCAAGTCAATCAAATTCAGATAGAGAATGGAGCTTTGGTTAGCCTTGAGCTCCTAGTACTTGATGGTCTTAAAGAACTCAAAGGTGTCCCTAATGGTGTTGAATTTCTCCCATCCATCCAAGAAGCACATTTTTCCGATCTGCATCCGGACTTTCTAGCGAATCTGGAAATAAGTCTTCAAATGGGGAAGCTAAACAATATCCCCAAGATCAACTGCAAGTAGAAGGCAAGTGTAACCACTCCCCCCTCCCTTTTCTTAAGAAAGTGTTACAAACGTCTTAATATTTCTTTTGACGCGTTGCAATTATCATCCCAGAGAAGGCACCAGGTACTTCTGGATGCTATTTCTGTGGTCTTGTTCAAGTTTTCTTTCGCTGTACATGCAATATACATGGTTAGTGTACTGAATCTTAATTTCTGTACATCCATCGCCCCTTCTCTATCTTAGTAGTTCAAAGTTACAAATTGTTGCACTTTATTTTGTTTATTTGGATGGTTAGAAATAAACTGGGCATGATTTAGACATAGATCTTACATGTAGGGTTAGTAGTGCAACTATCCAATTTTGATTTTTGTAGGTAAATTGTTTGCCTCTGAGTTTTTTAGAGTATAATCTTTCCTTCTATACACTGTAGGCTCACAAGATTACTATGAAATGGAAATGTAGCTGCAAGAATGGATCTCAAATGGTTGCCTTAGTGGTGGAAGCTAAGTTTATATTGTTGAAGATATGATCCTTTTGGAATGTGATTGCCACAGTTCCTGTTTCTGTTTCCAACTCGAACAACTCGTGTGTAATAAAATGTCCCGTAACACTGCAGCCCCGTAACTACTGTTTCTATCCCTTAGTAGGTACTAGTTTCAAACAATTTGCGTGTAATAAATAATGCATGAGAAAGAAATGCCAGACTGTGGCGGCCACATAGGCCTGTTGTATTTCGTAACAATACAACTTGCAACTCTGGATCTTGAATCATGATACAGTACAGTTTGCTTTTCCTGTGTGTATTTCGTAAGCATAACCTTTAAAAAAAATAGTAAGCATAAGAGCAGAGTGTGTACCCAAGCAGCTGTTAATAATTTGGGATTTAAAAGAGAAGAGCTGTCGTATGAAGCGGCTTCATTGTAAAAAAATAAGGAACATCGTACAGTTCCTACAACATGCTGAGCCACCAAGTGTTGATCATCCGCAGACACACTCTTATGTTCATGAATCACAGATTGTCGGCAGACAAGATGAGAAGGAACAAGTGGTGAACATATTGCTCTACCATTCCCACAACAATAGTTATAACAATAATATCATGGTGCTCCCTATAGTTGGTATTGGGGGTGTGTGTGTGGGGGGGGGGGGGGGGGGATTGACAAGACAGCCCTTGCTCAACTTGTGCACAATGACCAGCGAGTGGTGCATCATTTTGAGTTGGTCATATGGTTTTGTGTCTCTGAATATTTCATTGTCAAAGAGATAATCCGATCTATACTAGAAGTGGCCACGATGAAGAAGTGTGATTTGTCAAAGATGGATGCACTACAGAAGGACCTTAGTCGAGTGTTGGGCAAGAAAAGGTGCCTCCTAGTGATGGATGATGTTTGGAATGAAGATAGATAGAAGTGGGATGAAATGCAATCATTGTTGTGCTCACATGTTGGCTCAGGTAGTGCAATAATTGTGACAAGCCGAAGTGATCGAGTTGCTTCTATCATGGGCACACTTCCTCCACATATGATATCTGTTCTAAATGAGGACCAATCATGGGAGCTTTTTCATACAATCACATATGGAAGCGGAGTGGAAAAGCAAGATAAATTGATTTCACTTGCTAAGAGTATTCTCCACAAGCAGTGGCGGATCTTGAACTAGATTGATGTGGGGGCAACATTACAAAGGGTATTATTTTTCTTATCAAAACAGCTAATAAAGTACCGAATATACATATAAATGCACTAGTAAAAAAAGTTTTGCAAATTCTTTGTAGGGGCATTGGCTCCACTAGTGCAGAAAAGCCTAGCTATGGCGTGACAAAATTGGCCTTGCTGGCGTGGACACCCAACGCCACCAATATGGCGTCATTGTTAAATAATAGTGTTGGCGTTGGAGACGACGCCATCAGTATTTTGAATACCTATGGCGTTGGACGTATTTGCACCCCGGCATTGTCATATTTCGCTAATAAAAAAATACTACCAGCTTCACAAACTAAACGTTTCAGCAATTAACAAAAGATGCTAAACGTTTCAGCAATTGACAGAAGATGCTAAACGTTTCAGCAATTCACAAAAGATGCTAAACGTTTCAGCAATTCACAAAAGATGCTACCGGCTCCACAAACTAAATATTTCACGATATTCACAAAAGAAAAGTACCAAACTTCTCACAATGTATTCACCTCTCGACACTATCTAGTTTTTTTGAAGGACTAACTTAAGCTCACGAAGCTTGTTCCTATTTACCTGCCCCTCCCTTATGTAATGGGCTTTCTCCGTCTTGAATTGAGTCCTCTCGGACTTCAGGACTTCTATGTCCTTCTTGTAATTACTTATGTCCTACTTCAGCCACGTGATCTGACGTTTGAGACTGCAAATCTTATGAATAACAATAGAATTGTCATCGATAATCTTATCCTTCTCCTTCTTGAGGGAAGCATTAACCTCCTCCAGGGCCTTGACGATACTCTCATGTGACGCGATAGCTCGTGATTGAGCACGTCGACGTCACATGGCTTCTGCTCATCGGGTCCTGTAGAAGGCGGAGCTCGTACGTATCCCTGGCAAAGGTTTCAAAACATCAACAATTAATTAATGGTTATATATATATATTGATGCTTGCACTGGTCATGCATGTTTTTTGTAACAAGCCTAATTACCTGGTTGGTGCTCACTTCACCTTTCTCTTCGGCAAAATCCGACTAGTGCTCAGAGGACCCTACAAAGATGATAGAGTCGGCCATGTTGTAGCATCAAACAGAAAACCTTGTGATGTAATGTTTTAGAGTGTATTATCAAAAATGTTGTAGACAAATTAAAATAGCAACACTTGAAAGCTCTACCATCGACTATGTAATGTTTTAGCTAGAGTGTATCATCAACTATTTATTTGAATGTTGTCAAGCTCTACCATCAACTATGTAATGTTTACACACTACTCCTACATGGCCACCCTTCCATAATTAAGGTGTCGCAACTTGTTTACACACTACTCCTACATTTTTTTTGCATGGTAATACACTACTCCTCTACATGGCCACCCTTCCATATGTAATGCTTCTTTTTAATTAAGGGTTTCCATAGTTTATGTATTATCGTATTTCTAGCGTAAGGTATTTAGTTATGTTTATTATGACCATTTGCTACTTTGTTAGTTCTTTTGTGTGATAATTTTCTAAACACCAAAATATGCTGTGGGATAATGAAAGAAAGCAAACACCAAGATATATACTCCCTCCGTCCCAAAATATCTATCTCAAGCTTAGTACAACTTTGTACTAGAGCTAGTAAAAAGTTGAGACAGTAACTTTGGGACAGAGGGAGTATATGTTATCAAATGCCCAAATGTATTCCACACAAGTGTATTGTCACACCAGTTGCTTATTATTACTATATAATTTTGTCTGATGCTTATTATACCACTTCATGAAACCTAATTTACATTATACCACTTCTGATCAGCCCACAAAACCTAATTTTTTCATACATTGCAACTCATATACTATTAACACTAAATATAGCACGTAGTATTGAAAAATGGGTTTGGGAAAACTTTTTTCCATACCTCTTTGGATATGACATGGCGGGCGGCGTCGGCGGGGCGGCGTCGGGCGGAGACAAGCGGCGTCGGCGGGGCGGCGGCGGGCGGAGACGGGCGGCGTCTGCGGGGCTGCGTCGGGCGGAGACGGGCAGCGTCGGCGGGGCGGCGTTGGGCGGAGACGCGACGCATCAAGCGGCGGTGGCGTCGGCGGGGCCGCATTGGGCGGAGACGCGACGCGTCAGGCGGTGGCGGCGGCGGCTGGGATCGAGAGGATCGAGGACGTGCCGGTGGAGTTGGGGTCGAGAGTGAGGATAAGTTTTTTTTTACTGCGTAGGGCTGTTAAAACCCACTAGTGCTGGCGTGGGCCTAATCGGCCTAATGTGTGCAACGCCGGCCCTAATTTGCAACGCCAGCACTAAGGAAACAGCTATGGCGTTCGAATTTGTCCAACGACATAGCTATTTGAAAAAAATAGTGTTGTCGTTAGTGCGAAATGGTGCGTCACGAACAAGAGTTGTGGCTAGCCATTTCTGCACTAGTGCCCCCACCGCCCCACCCCTAGATCCGCCACTGTCCACAAGTGCAAGGGATTGCCTCTTGCTATCAAGACCATATCAGCTTTACTTTGTTCAAAGGATCACAATCAGTGGTTTTCTGTTCTAAATAGTGATGTCTGGAAGAATGACTTCCTCAAAACTACCGGGATTCTACCTGCACTACAACTAAGCTATGATCACTTGTCATCAGAAGAAAAAATATGTTTTTCTTTTTGTGCCATTTTCCCCAAGGATAGCCAGATGAATAAATACATGTTAATGCACCTATGGATGGCAAATGATTTTGTTGCATCCGAAACAAGAGGTGAACAAATTTTTGATGTCTTAGTTTGGAGATGTTTCCTACAAGATGTGGAGATTGGCAAGTATGACTTTATCCACAAGCTAACTATTTGTAAGATGCATGATCTTGCTGACTCTGTAAAGTGGAAATGATTGCCTCGTTCTGCAAGGGTCTTCACTATCTCAAGAAATTCTACAAGGGTCAACAAATGCCCGTTTATTACATCATGAAGTTCGACATTTGTCAGTTGATTATATCTGTAAGAATACTGTTGCAACCATGAAAGAAATTCTAGCTCCCCGGCTCCGCACAATATTAATCCATTGGGGCGGTACTTCTCCTAGTATGGACAAGTTGAAATTCAAATCCTTACGAGCATTGAATACAGTCTCGATCAAGACACATATGGCAAATTTGAAGCATCTTCGCTATCTGGAATGTTCTTATTCTCATATATCTGCACTGCCTGAAGATACCTCCATGTTGTATAGCTTGAAAACATCGAAGCTCATTAATTGCACAGAACTTCGGAAATTACCAGAAGGCATAAGATATATGAGTAGTCTTCGGCACATCTTCCTCATTGGGTGTGATAGTGTGGAGCGCATGCTACAAGGTATTGGTCAGTTGAATTCCCTACAGACATTAACGAGTTATATCATTGACAGTGACATAAGTCGTGGAATTGATCACCTGGAAGTTTTGAATCTAGGTGGTACTCTTTCTTTGACAGATTTGAGAAAAGTGCACAGTGCAGAAAATGTGAAACAAGCCAATATTTTCACCAAACACAATTTGAAACGATTATCACTCCATTGGGATGGACCCCTCAGTAGAGATATTAGATTTGCAGTACATACTAATGCTGAAGGAATATTAGAGTCCCTTCGCCCTCACAAAAGGCTTGAAGCTTTACTGTTAAGTAATTATAGTGGCGATAAATTGTCACCATGGATGCACAAGCCTATACTTTATGAACATCTCAGTGATCTTTGTCTGAGTAGCTGCAGGAACTGCAAGGTTCTCCCACCATTATGACAGTTGCCCTCTCTCTTGTACTTGTATTTGGGTGATTTCCATAGCTTAAAAACTATATGTGTTAACAATGATGATGCAGACAACAAGGAATGTTTTCTTTCTCCATCACCATTCTTTCCTAAGCTGGAAAACCATGGAATTTACCAACATGCCTAAGCTAGAGAGTTGGCACCAGGAGGTGGCAGGACAAGGAGCGGTTGTATCATTCCCTCAGCTCAAGAAGCTAAATATTTCCAAATGCTCAAGGCTAGCAAGCATGCCCAAGATGCCCTCTCTTGAGAACTTGAGTTTGTATGGTTTGTGTAGCTTGACAAGTACTTCCTCTGTAAGTAAATATAAGACGTTTTAGATTACTGAAATAGTGATCTAAAACGTCTTATATATGTTTACAGAGGGAGTATATGTGTTGGTAATGATGATAACGGCATTGGGGAATAATTTATTTCTCCACCACTCTTCTTTCCTAAACTGGAAACCATGGTAGTTTCCAAGATGCCTAAGCTAGTGAGATGGCACCAGGATGGGACAGGACAAGTAGCAGAGATATCATTCCCGTTGCTCAAGAAGCTAGATATTTCTGAATGCCCAATGCTTGTAGGCATGCCCAATATGCTCCCTTTGCTTGAATATCTACAGGTAAAGGATGCAAGAGACATTCCCCTTCATCATCTGATGAATCTGTCTGGGCAATCTAATTTTGAGTGCAACGGCTCCATTGAAGTGGAACCTGCATTTGGTTGGCGGTCTATTGGTGACCTTCATTTCTCGCGGCTTGGCGACTCTTCTGTGAGACTGAGACTCAAGGGTTTGATGATCAATGTAGAGCAGTTTGAAGAGGAGCTTAACAGAGTACCTTGCAGATATATTAAGAGCATGGATATAATAGATTGCTATTGTCTTTTCTCTTCTGAACCATCCCAAATACAGCGAAATATATGGAACCGTTTTCGTTTTGTTGAAAGTATGTTGATTGCAGACAGCAATACTATAGTACAATGGCCAGCCGTTGAATTGGGGAACTTGGTTTGTCTTCGACGTCTAAACTTGTCTGCTTGTTGCAACTTAACCGGTTCACTTCCATCAACAATATCTGATGACGAAAATGTCCTGCCCCCTCGACTCCAACATCTTGAAATTTTACTATGTGGAAATTTGATGGAGGTACCAAAGTTGCCTGCATCTCTTGAAAAATTGTCGATCCATCATTGTCGCAAGCTGGTTTATATTCCAACATTTCTTGGGAACGGCAAAAAGTTGAGAGAACTCTCTTTGATTGTGTGCGACGCCCTGACGACATTTCCAAACGAAATGTATGGAGTCATAGCGCTCAAAAGGCTGGAAATGAAGCGGTGCCCAAGGGTAGAGACACTACCGGCGGGACTCCTACAGCAGCTCCCATCCCTTGAGGAACTACGTATTAGAGACTGCCTCTACTTGGAGGAAGCCTTCTCAAGAGCAGGCGCTCACTGGAATTTAGTTAAAGCAATTCGATACTTATTCGTTGGCCCTCAAGATGAGTTGGGAATTCCAGGCATATCAGTTGTCACTCATGATGAGTTGGCTGAGTACACGCACCCGTGAGCTAAATGCCTTTGATTGGGATTATTTATGCCTATGCCCAGTGGCGGAGCCAGGAAAATAGCATCAGGGGGGCCAAGTGCTGTGAAAATTACTTGGGGAGGGCCAATCCAACTAGAAGAAGGCATTTAACAGTAAATTACCACTAATTTTCGCACTGTTCATTAGCAAATTACCACTACATCCATGATGTTAGGGGGGGCCAAGGCCCCTGCTGGTCCCCCCTGTCTCCGCCACTGCCTATGCCTTTGATTGTGTATGCCGATGCCGGCCTCATGTCTTGCCTCATGTTTGTACTGAGTATTAATACATGTATCAATGTATGTTGACCTGCCTAGACTTGATGTCTTTGTACGTATAATGCATGTCAAAACTCACAATCACTTGTATCTATGTAAAGGTTGTTCATTCGTGTTCTTTTTTTTTTCCAGTATCTGCTGCTATCACTCCATGTAAATCTTGCCCTACTATGATAAATGCCTAAATGTAATGATTGTTCGTGCTCTCTTTTCTAGATATATGTTAGCTGTTATCACGCCATTCATACGATTTTCTTACATTCTGAATACATAATTGTTATTAATCAAGTTACTAGCCTGGGATTTGGTTCCAGTCAAGAGATTCGGTTGCCTAATTAAATTCTCTCCTCCTCTGCTCTGCTGCTTACCATACATGTCCTGCAGAGTTATCTCGTTCTTTAAGAAAGAAACCAAAGCATCTGAAAATATTTGCATTAACCTCTCCACAGAATACCCCAACAAAATACAGATTAGCACTCTAAATGGAGAGAATAAAACATGCTCTGCAGTAGTGACAGTCTCAACAATAACTTTTGTCATGGGTCAAAACATCATCATTTCTTTATCTTATATACTCCCTCTGTTTCAAAATATAAGACCTTTTAGAGATTTCACTCTAGACTACATACGGATGTATATGGACATATTTTAGAGTGTAGATTTGCAGATGATATATGTACCTTGAAAAACTTCTTTTGTTATAGCATGATGGCCTGTATGCGGTAAATCATGCGATACCTCGATCGCGTGACACCGCTCCTGGAACAGTTGTAGTTGATGCCGACAAACTTGAGTTATAGCAGCAATGGAATGTCCTGCCAGCCTCTCAAGTGGAAGATGATACAAAACAAAGCATTTAGTAGCCAGTATTTATTTGAACATTCAGGGCGAATCCACGTTTAGTAGCCTCTGTTTTGATCTCAGTTCTCAGCTTGTATTAATAGATATACCATCTGCTATGCAAAGGTTCTGCTATCAGATCTTGTAAACAGTTGTAGATTGAGTTTCTACTTGTTTGAAATTAAAAGGGAAAATTTTCTGGTCGTGCATGCATATAAAGGGTTCCAAACCCAACTTTCTCTCTTCTGAACATATATGCAATTATGCATATGCAACACTCGCACATATAGGCTTACATATGCTGCATCTGACTTTTATGGTGTTGGGGTTCAGATTTCTGGGTCCTCTCTCCATTCCATAGTTTAGTGCCAATAGACCTTTTTTCTAGAAGTTCACGTAGTGTGTGTTCTGACCATTGAAAAAAATAGCGCGCTATAGCGCCACTAATAGCACGCTATAGCGTGTAGAGAATTGGCTCGCTAAATTGATCAGTGTATAATGTCTCGCTAATAGCACGCTATAGCGTGCTAATAGCATATTTTTAGGGGCCATGCTATTTTATATATGTACCCAAGTACCGTATGGTTTATGTAACTGGACACCGAAACAAAGGAGGCCGCGTGTCCATTTCGTCTCTGAAGGTAATTGTCCCTCTGAAATTCCTATTTATATATGTAAATCTAGTGCCGGTGGACTCTCTGCCTGGGCAATCGATGGCACACTAGGCTAAGGAGTTATGATGTAGGAGTAACAGCTAGAGTAGCATTTTTTTAAAGATGAAGCGGCGCACAACTCTTTCTGTTATGCGGATGCTCTTTGTTGTTAATTACGCTATTTAGCTGACAGTATATTCAAAATGTGACGAGTAATAATCACAAATTTAGACTATGCATTGCCTAAGATGGTCTTTATGCACTGAAGTGCTGTGAGACCGGGGACGAAGGACACACGACATGCAGCGGTCAGCAAAAACAGAGGAAAGCAGACGTCCAGGAAAACAGAGGAGCTGCTCTGTTTTGGGCAACCGGCAGTCTTTTCATCACTGATGAGTGCTGGGAACACTATCTGATGAGGAAAGTGCTCTGCCTCCTCGATTCCAGGGAGTTAAAATTGTATCCTGTGAGAATTTTGTGGAGGAACCAAAGTTGCCTACATCTCTTGAAGATTTGCACATCTTTTGTTGTCACAAGCTGGTGTCCATGCCAGCAATTCTTGGGAACGTACAAAATTAAGGAAACTCTCCGTGTTTGCGTGCAATGCCCTGACGACATTTCAAGTGGAATGTATGGAGTGTAGAATAGTAAGTTTGGGAGAATATCAATCGCATGTATTAGGGCCCAAAGGGCACGTATATGTAGAGCTACAAAACCAGCCTATGCTTGTCCTCCAAGGTCTATTCCTATTTGAAAAGGAAAGGATATATGTGGAGGTTTAGATAGGAAGGGAAAAGATTACATGAAGAATATCCCTAATACATGCTACGTATTCTTACATGGAGTCACCGCGCTCAAGGAGCTGCAGATGGTGGCGTGCCCAAGGGTAGAGACACTACCAGAGGGACTCCTGCAGCAACTCCCGACCCTCGAGGAATTATTGATCACACTTTGCCCCAAGTTGGAGGGAGCATTCACAAGAGGAGGTAGCAAAGAAACAAGGTCATAAAAAAAAAAGCTTCCAACAACAACAAAACCATTCCTCTTGTCTTCGTTCCTTATAGCAGAGATAGGAAAGCTGTGATTCCACTGCCATACAGCTACACCTTCTATCCTCACCACCTATTTTTGCATCAAAGTTTGTGCGGACAAACTTCTCTTTTTTGTTTCTTCCAAATAAAAGAACATTTGAACTCGAAGCTTTGCAGATCAACATCACACAAGTACTTTGATGTGAGCGATTATTTTTGTATTTTTTTGGTGCAGCTTTTCTTTAAATGGTGCAACTCATTCGAAATTTGAAATTTGACAAGTTTAAGTTCCATAAAAAAATCGAAAACATTTTACACAAAGAGTGGCACTTGATGTAAACTGAATGGACTAGATAGAAGGTGTAACTTGAGGGGAGCCAATAGACTTACCTTGAAGAGAGTACCTACCAAGTTCACACCTTGATTCTTCAATCCTCCAGCCTCTCGACAAGAAACGAGTGGCATGTGCCATCGGACGATGCTGAAAAATTAGAACATTCAGATGTTGTCATTGAGGAGAATTGATCAGTTTTTGCTAAAAACAAGAGGGGATAAAAAGCTAAGTTTATGGCATTACAGCAGTTACTTAGCCAGAGAAGTTAATTCATTGTGGCACTGTAAGAATTATAAGGAACCATTGCTACCCTCTGCCTACTCCCGTCGAAGAATCAAGAGTCAAAAGGTACCGGATTCTGGACGTCTAAAAAAAATCCAGACTTTGATTTCTGTGTTAAAAAGGAAGGGCTTGTCAAGAAAATTGACAGCTAGAATGACATTTCTTTCAAAAATGCGATACGCGCATGCCCAACCATGGTTGTTATTTCTGATGAACCTAAGAAACTTGTTTTTCAGGCAGGGCTTATTCACTGAAAATTGTGGTACCGAGAAAGAAACACAAAAAATTCAGTCAGAATGCAGTGCCTAAGAAAATATGGTATTTATGGACTGAAGTGCTGTGAGACCTGGGACGAAACAGAGCATGCAGCTAGCCTTCCAGCAAAAACAGAGGCAGGCTGCTCTGTTTATGGGGAAAAAACAAAGTCCTGGCAACTCCAAGCCTACCTACCAGGCGGAGTGAATTGCAAAAAACATCGACATTGAAGGTTAGGGTTGCAGAAACCACAGTTCTACGGGTTTGTGTTAAAAACCACTAATTTTGGGCTTTATTTTTTTTGTTGCAAAAAACATTAGTCAGTGGCTTAGGCTGTTTTAAGTGTGATTATGACAATTGGGACCAACATTTGCTGACGTGGCATAACGGTTCACGATAGACGACGTTAGATAAATTCAGTGTTAACAAGCTTGCCGATGTTCTTACTATCATTCTTTGAAGTACCAATAGGGGTACGGAAAAGACTTGATTTCTATAGATCTAGATTCTTCTGGCAAAGTGATGACACGAAGAAGAAATATAGATTGGCTAAATGGGATATGATGTGTAGACCTAAGGACCAGGGTGGGCTTGGAATTGAAAATCTACAAATTAAGAACAAATGTTTATTGAGCAAATGGCTTTTTAGACTTTCAGTGGAGACCGAAGGTACGTGGGTACAAATTTTACGCAATAAGTACCTACAAACAGTGGCGATTCTAGTAGGGAGGCTTCAGCCCTCTAAACTTCTATTTCAGCTAAATATAACATATGACAATTACATCAAGGTGCTTTACATGCAACAATTGCAGTGTATTTGCTAATTAGGCTTAGTAAATTGATGTTTGAGCCTACCCTTTATTATCACACTAGATTCGCCACTGCCTACAAACCAAGACTTTGGCTCAAGTCATTCAGACTCACCGTTCTGGAAAGGCCTAATGAGAACAAAAGATGTTTTTTTTTTCATAGGGTCAAGTTTCACATTGGAGATGGTAACACAACAAGGTTTTGGGAAGATACGTGGTTAGGGGAGACGCCCTTGGCTACACAGTATCCGGCTTTATACAATATTGTGCAACGAAAAGAGGCTTTCGTGGCTACAATTATGAACACGATTCCTCTTAATATCCAATTTAGGAGATCGCTGGTAGGAGAACGGTGGAATGCGTGGCTTCATTTGGTGCGACGATTGATGGAAGTTCAGTTGTCGGATCAACCAGACACAATTTATTGGAAATTAACTACAAATGATAGTTTCTCCGTTAAATCAATGTATCTGGATCTTATCAATGTCGGATTGATACCTACTTCTCCACATATTTGGAAGATTAAAGTGCCGATCAAAATTAAGATTTTCATGTGGTTTGTACACAAAGGAGTGATTCTCAAAAAAGACAACTTGGCTAAAAGGAATTGGGTAGGAAATGCCAGATGTTGCTTTTGTGACCACAACGAGACTATCAAACACCTCTTTATTGAATGTCCTTTGGCTAGGCTGCTATGGCGCACGATCCATATAGCATTTAATATTAATACTCCAACAAGTTTGAATGCGTTATTTGGGACGTGGCTCAATGGACTTGATACCATTACAGCTAGACACATTCGAGTAGGAGTTTGTGCCTTGCTTTGGGCTATATGGAACTCGAGAAATGATATGATATTTAACAAGAAGATATTCAAAAACTTTTTGCAGGTTATCTACAGAGCTACTGCTTGAATCCGTACGTGGTCGTTACTCACACCTGCGGAGTCCAGGGAGATTATGGTTACTGGGTGCAGCCGATGGGAGACGGTAGCAGTGGATATCTTCAACCGATATGGACGGCGGCACACTAATAGGCTAGGTGTTTAGTCATCGTGGTCTATCTAGTGCTGGCCAATTGAGGCATGTAATTTTTATTATTTTCATTCTGCACTATTTGCTTTCTCGAGATTGTGAACCTGTTACAGACATTTTTTGGTTAATAATATGGCTGTATGCATCATCATGATGCAGAGGCCGGGGGAAATCCTCCTTTTAAAAAAAAAAAGACGACGTTAGATATGGATTTTTACAAATTTGCAAAACAGTCTCGGTAATTTTACAAGGACACCCTTCTTCAAAATGCAAGAAAGCAATCGGCCCCTCCATCTTCGTCGCGGCAACCAGCCCGAGTGCTCGACTCATCCCTCCATCTTCCCTGGCCGGCGCCGCCCCTACGCCCTGCCATCTTCCCGGCGGCAAGCAGCCCGAGCCGTGGACCGCCTCCATCTTCCTCCGCCGGCACCGCCCCACCCCGCCTTCTTCCGCCGCAGACGAGCTGCTGGACGAGGTGACTGCCAGAGCACGCTCGGAGGTGCGGCGACGGGGGCGAACGGCTAGACGAGGCGACCGACAGAGCACGCGCGGAGGCGCTGTGAAGCGGACCAGCGGCCGGTCGAGGCCATGCAACGCGACGGACCAGCGGCTGGACGATGTCGTGCACATGCGGCAACGAGCTGTGCAACGCGCCCGACCAACGGCTGGACGAGGCCGTGCACATACTGTGGCGAGCTGTGCAGCATGCACGAACGAGCGGCTGGACGAGGCCGTGCAACACGGCGGACCAGCGGCTAGTCGAGCTGTGCAGCGCGGCGGACCAGCGGCTGGACGAGGTCGTGCACATGCTGCGGCGAGCTGTGCAGCGTGCACGGACCAGCGGCTAGACGAGGCCGTGCAACGTGCACGGATCAGCGGCTGGCTACCGACGGCATGTGCTGCTGCAGCTGTCCCTCCAGCGCCCGTCGGCAGCTGCTGCTCCGGCGCCCACGGTAGCTGCGGCTCCGGTGGGGAAGCCCGGCGGAGAGACAAGGAGGCCAGGGGCTTGATTGCTTTTTAAATTTTTTTGAAGAAGGGTGTTCGTGCAAAATCCTCTGTCTAACGGCGTCGTCTGCGAACTGTTACGCCACGTCGGCAAAAGCGGGACCCACCTGTCATAATTGTCATCTAAACGTCCGAAGTCATGGACTAGTGTTTTTTTGCAAAAAATTAAGCCCAAAATTAGTGGTTTTTGGCACAAACCCATAGAATTGTGGTTCCTGCAACCCTATGCTTCAATGTCAATGTTTTTTGCAATTCACTCCTACCAGACGACTACAGAGAAGCAACGACGGCTTACAGCAAGTTGTACCATGCACATGCACACGCATTGCACCAACCGATGACACCATGAAAGGTTAATATAACTATCAGCACAACTAACTATTCACATGCAACATCTTATAAATCATATAAAGTACATCTGCTCATGCTAACCAGCTACCATAGCCGTTACTGGAAAATGCACGGGCTCCATGGGGATGTCGCTATCGTTCACCTCCTCGAAGACTGTTGATGTATAAATGTATTGTCCTGTCTAATCCATCAAATCGGTTTTTTGGTTTGCATTGGTTAGAGCATGCACTTCTACATGGTATCAGAGTTAAGAGGTTTTGAATTCAAGACCCGGCTTGCGCAATTAAATTGCAATCCACTTTCGGTCCACGTTTAGGCTTGAGGAAGCCACACACGAGGGGAAATGTTTACGTATAAATGTATTGCTTAGTCTCTTCCATCAAATTTATCAACCGGTAGCACGAACAGGGGATTGGTGAGTTTTCACGGACCACAAAAAACAGCCAAAATACAATCTAGTTCTATTGAATTGGTGCCTTACCACCTGACCGGCTGCATCTTCACAACCAGCCTTGCTCCTATTCCTCCCCATGCTCGTAAGTGAAGTGTCAGGGTTGAAAGGGAACTCAATTTTCTTCATCATTTTCCCTACAAACTTTTTTATGTTGAATATACACCTTCGAACGCATGCAGTTCCAGAGCAGTTTGACACACACGTACATGCACACAAACTGCTCGATGGTCCAAAGAATCTTTGGCATTGAAGAACAAAGCATGATCTCAAATCTACACAATAGATCAAAACCACGAACAAGCTACTCACTTTATGAGTTCAAAGACTCTCGTGGTAAGTTGATCATGACGTCGCAGCATTGCCTCCTCCATGGACTTGGTGCATTTGATCGACAACGCCTCTGCCGAGACCTTATTGGCCGCCGCCTAGAGCATCTTCAGCAGCTCGCCGGTCTTGATGTCAGGTGGGGTGTCGGCGTTGAAGACGGTCGCAGTGGCGTCTGGGGAAGACTGCTTGTCGCGAGGACGACCATCTTGAGCACAACGTCAAAGTCGACGCCAACCTCCAGCGTAAGATGTTGCCTTGCCGCCATAGTCATGACCTTTAGCACCGATTCGGCGTCGACCCCACCTTTTGTGGCCTCCGGGGCATATTTGTTGATGCGGCAACCAACAACTTGACCAAGATGTCGATCTTGATTCTCGTTGATCCCTCCAATGCACGGACACATTGGCTACCATCCGCAGCCGAGCGTTTATGGTCATCATGGTTTCTGCATTCAGTCTGTTCTCTGGCGACCCCTTGAAGTCTATGCCGATCATAAGAGTCAGAAATACATTTTCACTCAACCCAACCTCAATCTTCGTCAAAATCGTTGGGTGGAGATGATCCAAGAACATAATCCAAGTATTGAGTAGACTCAAGGCAAAGCCAATGTGATTGCAGATGCTCTGAGTAGAAAACCATATTGCAACAATCTTATCCTCAAGTCGTTCCAGCCCAACCTTTGTGAAGCTTTCGGGAAACTCAACCTCCGGCTCATTCCTCAAGGATTTCTTTCTAACCTTCAGGTGTCTCCAACCTTGAAGGATCAAGTTCGGAAAGCTCAACTTCTTGATGCTATGGTGAAGAAGGTGAAAGAAGGCGTTGCCAAAGGCCTTTCCAAATATAAGTCTTTTCGTATGGATGACAAACACACTTTATTCTTCGAGGACCATCTTGTGGTTTCAAAGGAAGAGATCAGAAAAGTCATAATGGATGAAGCGCACAATTCCCTCTTTTCTATCCATCCAGACAGCTCTAAGATGTATCAAAGATCTTAAACAGATTTTCTGGTGGACTCGTATGAAACGGGAGATCGCTCAGCTTGTCAATGAGTGTGATGTGTGTCATAGAGTAAAAGTTGAACATCAACGCCCGGCAGGACTTCTTCAACCTCTTCCTATCTCCCGATTGAAAGTTTGATCACATTGAAATGGACTTTTTCACAGGTTTTCCCAACAAGGGAAACGATGCTATCTTCGTGGTCATTGACAAGCTCAACAAAGTTGCTCATTTCCTACCAGTCAAGGAATCGATCACATTATCTCAGTTGGTAGAGTTGTACACTTCAAGATTTATTTCCTTGCACGGTATTTCTGAATTGATAACTTCGGACCGTGGAAGTATCTTCACTTCCAGGTTTTGGGAGTCTTTTCAGAAAGTTATGGGTTCCAAGAATCGCTTCAGCGTAACTTTTAATCCTCAAACAAGTAGCCAAGTTGAGAGGGCCAACCAAATTCTTGAGGATATGCTAAGGACATGTGTGATCTCATTCGACATGGAGTGGGAGGATTGTTTTCCGTTTGCCGAGTTCTCTTACAACAACAGTTTCCTAGCAAGCTCGGGCAAGGCCCCATTTGAAATTCTATATGGCAGAAAGTGTCGTACTTCATTGAACTGGTTTGAAACCAGTGAACACTACAGCAGCTCCTCCGCCACGAAGTCCAAATCGATGTTATGCACGAAAGCGAGCAAAGTTTCTATTAGCAAAAAAGAATGTTGTGGTGCTACCTAGGAGATGATTTTTGGTATCAAATACATGAACTTTGGAACTGGTAACCAATTGAGCATCATAGAGAAACTTCATCCGACAAATAATTTTGGGGCCCATAAATTTTGTACCAAACTTTTACACTTAGATTTAGTTTATTAAACTATAATATAAAACATCATTTTTGTATATTCCTTGGTTTACATAGTTTACTTATAAAAGGAAATTGTGTTTGAGCACTCTCTTGTATATGGTTGAAACATCCATTATTCAGAAATAATAATTTTTCGTGCTTCCAACATTATATAAGACTATACGTGTATTTCTCTTTGTGTTACTGCATAATTTAATATCCTTAAATATTGCAGTTAGGATCTCCCGAACATACGAGGTAAGAAACATCCCAATGCAACTTTCTAGTGTATGATTTAGATATAAGAAAATAGCAAATTCTAGAATTTGTAACATTTTTATGAGGATCCTCATATCCAATCATCATCGGCACTGTTGCTTACTAAGTAGGTTTTTATTCATACTACTTCTTGCATGCTTTCGTGAGTCCAGCAACAGGTTGGCAGCATGACATCGTTGTGTTTCTAGAACCGGAAAGACACCGCTCGTAACAAACACAAAGAGAAAACCACGCATTAGTCATGTGTATCTTAATTTGATCCTTAAACCGTGCAGTTCCAAGTATCCTTGATAAGACGGACAACAACTCCATCTAGGATGTGTCTACCTTGCATAAAATCTGTCTGTGAAGGACGGACCAGATGTTCAGCAACCGAATTCATCCTAATAGTTGCAACCTTCGTGAATATTTTTAAACTAACATTAAGGAGGCAAATAGGTCTGTATTTTTCTATCCGCCTCATTAACCTTAGGTAATAAAATAATTTCATCGAAATTTAAGCAAAACAAATCTAGTTGGCCAGCATGTAGGTTGCTAAACAGAAGTAGAAGATTCGATTTGATGACCTCCTAGAAGTTTTGATAGAACTCTGCGGAAAAACCATCCGAACCTGGGGCTTTGTTGTGCTGCATTAGGAAAACTTCATTTCTAACTTCCTCCTCGGAGTATGGGGCTGTTAATAGACTGTTTTCCTCGTCAAAGACCTGGGGGATGTCATCTGTTCGGGACTCATCCATCAAGAAGATTCCTTCCTCTGGGGCTCCGAACAAATTTTTATAATAATTAGTGATGTAATTTTTCAGTTGCTCATGCCCCTCAATTGTACCCTCATCCTGTTGTAGGGAATGAATAAGTTTCTTTCGGTATCTGTCATTGGCGACTCCATGGAAATATCTAGTATTTGAATCACCTTTCATGATAAATTGAGAGTTAGAATGTTGGTACCATTTGAGTTCTTCTTCACGCAGCATGCTAGCTATCTATGTATTCGACTGACCCTTGATCTTGATCTCATGCTTAGATGGAGGTCTAACTTCCGTCAAAGCTTCTAATTCATTAATGATAGATCAAAGATGAAGCTTTTGCTTTTTGATGATAGATGTGGCTTGTTTTTACTTGGGCCAATCAGTGGCGTTGGATCTTATTTGAACTGCAGATATATGGGCGTATGTTACAACGTGACTGTCTGAAGGCAAGTCACCTGATCCCAATCCGTACAGGGACTATGTATACATTTTTGACTCAAAAAACTAGCCCGTCTACAATACTTCCTGAGAAAAAGAAGGAGCGCTGCCAAGCGAAGACGTCTCGAAAAAAAAGTTGATCGAAGAAGGGGACTCGAACCAACGACCTCTCGCGCAGGGAACAAGATGGTTACCAACACAACACAGCTTTGTTTGATGATATTATTGAGAAGCAACATACCTATTTTACTACGCATTGGACGTAAAAATTCATAAAATTCGGGATTTTTTGCTCGGGATACGTATTTCTCGTGGGGCAGTGAGAAGCTCGGTATCTGCCCGGTAACCGTTTTTCTCGGGCGGTACCCAAAACCATCACAAAAACTTGAGCGGCTTGATCTCTACAGTAACTATCTGGGCCATCGAATTGATACGAGTTGGTTTTGGAACATAACAGGGATCACAGAGTTACACCTTGATGAAACCTATCTCTATGGTCCATTCCCTGACGCCCTAGGAGGTATGACTTCGCACCAAGTCCTAACCTTTGCCAATAATGGCAATTCAGCCACAATGATGGTAGACCTGAAAAATCTCTGTGATTTAGAGCTCCTACGGCTTGATGGAAGTCTCGCATCTGGGAACATAACAGAGTTTATAAGGAAACTGCCACACTGTTCGTCCAACAAATTCCTTTCTGTGCTTTCGAATCACAACAATATGACAGGAATGCTGCCAGATATGGTTGGGCACTTGACCAGCTTAGTAGGCCTTTTCCTTCCTAACAACAGCATTACTGGAGCTATACCATCTGGGTTAAGGAATCTTACTAGTTTGGATGACCTCGATCTTAGTTTGAACCAGCTAACTGGCCAGATACCAACGTTACCGAGAAGCCTCAGAGGACTGGCCATCTCCATGAACTCCTTGTCAGGACCTTTGCCGTCATATTTTGGAGCTCCAAATCTTACGGAACTAAGTCTCTTCTCCAATTACCTTACAGGTCATGTTCCTAGGGCTATTTGTGAATTGAAAAAACTTCTTTTGTTGGACCTATCCAATAATCTTTTTGAGGGAGAATTTCCGAGGTGTTCTCCGATGCCAATCATGGAATTTCTGATCTTACGTAACACCAACTTGTCTGGAAATTTTCCATCTTGGCTTCAGAACAGCTCAAAATTGCTTTTCCTTGATCTTGCCGTGAACAAGTTCTATGGAACGTTACCCATGTGGATTGGAGAATTGGTGAACTTGAAATTTCTGTTGCTACACCATAACATTTTTTATGGGGATATTCCAGCCAACACCACAAATCTTATACTACTTCAATACTTCAGTTTAGCAAGCAACAATATCTCAGGATCAATTCCATTGTCATTGTGAAAATTATAGCAATGACACTAGAACATCCACACAGTCTTGGGACTAACTAGTACGCTCAAGAGGAGATGAACAAGGATGTTTTGTCTATGGTCATGAAGAGGCAAAATCTGAAGTATGACATATATGCAGTTAACGAGATGGTCGGCATTGACATTTCACTCAATCACTTAACGGGTAGAATTTCAGATGAGATAACTTGTCTTAATGGATTGTTTACTTTGAATTTATCATGGAATCACCTGAGCGGAAAAATTCCTAAGAAGATCGGGGCTATGAAATCACTAGAGTCTCTCGACTTATCAAGGAACAACCTTTCCGGTGAAATCCCAACAAGCTTGTCAGATTTGACTTATCTAAGCACCTTGGACTTGTCATACGGCAATCTTGTAGGAGAATTCCTACAGGACGTCAACTTGACACCCTCTACGCCGAGAACCCGTCCATGTACAACGGCAATAATGGTCTTTGTGGGCCTCCTCTTAAAAAGAATTTCCTCTACTGTTCAAAAGAGCTTGGAGGAATGCTTATTTCCGCCTCTTCGACAAGCTACATGACAATGTGTACGTGTTTGTTGTTGTTACTTGGGGCATGATAACCAGTAAAGCAACTACAAGTTAATAATTGTTGTGCTAAACCAAATAAGGCCGATCTGATGCTGATGTCATTCTACTATTGAAGTCTATTGAATAAGTAAAAGTGAAGAAGTATTTTGTACTAGCTTGTAAGAATGTGTTTTATTGAATATTAAGCTTGTAATAAGTCTTAGTAGTAACGGATATTTTGTTAGGATCATGTACACCGATCTGATTGATTAAGCTTACAGGTCATGTTCCTAGGGCTATTTGTGAATTGAAAAAACATGGTGGCCACCCCCGAGAGAGAGTGCATGCTAAATTATGAGCTTCGAAATTTGAGTTCCTAAATTCAAGAACTATCTTACAAAGCTGTAGGGAAATTTAAAGTACGACCTACGATCTCCCGGGTCACCGCACCATAAGCTGTAGTATTCTCTTGCTTCATGTCATCCACAACTGTCTTGCAATCCGATGCCACATGAATGCGGTGCAGATACAGGTCATCCAATAGTGATAAAGCTTCCCGTATAGCCATTGCTTCAAGGGTAGTGGGATATGTGATATGCTTGACCACCAGCGCTGAAGCCCCAAGGTAGGAACCATCTTGTGCTATGCAAACTGCACTCAGAACTCCATACCTTCCTCGGGTGGATGCAGCTGCGTCAACATTGATCTTGGCGCATCCATGATTAGGAGGTAGCCACCTGTTGGGCCTAGGAGCTTGTTGCACCGCTTGTTTTGGATCGATTATATTTATCACTTGTCGCTCTGACAGAAAACTCATGATGAAACCGTGTGTCGATTGTGGGGGCTGAAAATATGCTCACAGATCGCCTTCCTCCTAGCTCCCCAAATCGCCCAAGCTGTGATGATCACCCTGGTGAATGCTTCTTCATCTAACACAACATGCAATGCAAACAACAACTCCCACTAGTAGAAAACAGGGCTTTGGTTGAGGCCAGGATAAGGGCATTAATCCCGGTTCACTTACGAACCGGGACCAAAGGGTGCATCAGTCCCGGTTCGTGAGGCCAGGGCGCCGGCCGGGCCTCGGGGGCCATTGGTCCCGGTTCGTCTGACACTTTTGGTCCCGGTTCCAGACACGAACCGGGACCAATGGGCCTCGCTCCTGGCCCAGCACCTTTAGTCCCGGTTGGTGGCTGGAACCGGGACCAAAGGTCGGTCTTCTGTCCCGGTTCTAGCCACCAACCGGGACTAAAGACAAGCCTATATATACCCCCGCCCTGCCCGCTCACTCTATTTTTTGGCCGGCCGGCGTGTGCAGGTGTGTGCTGCTCTAGCTCTCACCTCCTATGCACATGAGGTGTTCGGTGAAATGCCCGAGCCACACTTAAGCTTTCTCCTCTCCAAGCTCGACCTCCAAGCTCCATTTTCCTCAAGATTTGTCTAGGTTTGGCGGTCCGTCCTGTCCCGTCCCCGTCCTCACCGCCGTCGATCGCCCGCGCCGATCTCGTCGCCGGCACCACCGTGGTGAGCCTCTTGTTCTTATCTTCTTTCTAAATGAAAAAAAATCTTACTTGTGTGATTTAGATAGATACTTGTATAATTTTCTTACTTTTATTATTGTTTGTTATTATATAGTGCCATGGTTTTGGTATCTGCCCCCGTCGGCCCTCGTCCTGTCTATGATTCGGATGTGCTATATTATCTTTTATAACTATTTGTTTCATTTAGTGTTTATGACAATTATGCCGACCAACGTGACATAGATGTTTTTATCTAGGAGGTATGTGAACCGGAAATTCGAACCGACCCTCTTGTCGAGAGGTTAAATTTAGTTGAAAAAGAAAACAATTACTTGAAGAAAAAATTGAAAAGAATTGAGGAGGAGAAGATGGAATTGGAGTTGCATGTTGCCGATGTCGTCGAAGATCACAAGATCAAGATGGATGCAATGCGCTTGAAAATTAGAAAGATTAAAAAATATGCCATTCATACTGAGGCTTGGTATCATTATGCCGTTGGATCAATTGGTACCTTAGTTGCGGTTATGATCGTATTTGTTGTTGCATTTAAATGTTTTACATAGTTTCAATGTATGTTTTAATTAGATGCTCTAGAGAGCTATATGTTGTTCAATGAGAACTATGTATGAACTTTATGTATTTATTTTGGTCACTACTGTATTTTGGTTTTAATGTGATGATGCATTTCTATTAATTTGGTCACTTCTCTATTCATGATGTTCTGTAATGGTTTTTGACACCTTAATTATATAATGCACGCAGATGAACCGGCAATGGATGTACGGTGACCGACGCACCTCCGAGTACATTAAGGGCCTGCATAATTTTCTCGAAGTGGCTGAGGCAACCAAGCAGAATGGTTTTATGTATTGTCCATGTACTATCTGTGGGAATACGAAGGATTACTCTAACTCGAAAACCCTTCACGTACACCTGCTTGAGAAGGGTTTCATGCCACACTATAATGTTTGGACCAAGCATGGAGAAAAAGGGGTTATGATGGAAGACAACGAAGAAGAAGAGGATGATGATAACTATCCGCCCCCTGAATACGGTGATGCTGCAATGGGGGAAGCTGAAGATCAATAGAAAGAACCAGACGATGTGCCCGATGATGATCTTCGCCGGGTCATTGTTGATGCAAAGAGACAATGCCAAAGTGAAAGGGAGAAGTTGAAGTTCGATCGCATGTTAGAGGATCACAAAAAAGGGTTGTACCCAAATTGCGAAGATGACAACACAAAGCTCGGTACCACACTAGAATTGCTGCAATGGAAGGCAGATAATGGTGTATCTGACAAGGCATTTGAAAAGGTGCTGAAAATAATGAAGAATAAGCTTCCAAAGGACAACAAATTGCCCGACAGTACATACGAAGCAAAGAAGGTTGTCTGCCCTCTAGGATTGGAGGTGCAGAAGATACATGCATGCCCTAATGACTGCATCCTCTACCGCGGTGCGTACGAGGATTTGAACGCATGCCCGGTATGCTGTGCATTGCGGTATAAGATCAGACGAGATGACCCTGGTGATGTTGAGGGCCAGCGCACCGGGAAGAGGGTTCCTGCCAAGGTGATGTGGTATGCTCCTATAATACCACGGTTGAAACGTTTGTTCAGAAACAAAGAGCATGCCAAGTTGATGCGATGGCACAAGGAAGACCGTAAGAAAGACGGGAAGTTGAGAGCACCCGGTGATGGGTCGCAGTGGAGAAAGATCGAGAGAAAGTGGGGGGACTTTACAGGTGACCCAAGGAACGTATGGTTTGGTTTAAGTGCAGATGGCGTTAATCCTTTTGGGGAGCAGAGCAGCAAGCATAGCACATGGCCTGTAGCTCTATGTATGTATAACTTTCCTCCTTGGTTGTGCATGAAGCGGAAGTTCATTATGATGCCAGTGCTCATCCAAGGCCCTAAGCAACCCGGCAATGACATTGATGTGTACCTAAGGCCATTAGTTGATGAACTTTTACAACTGTGGAATGGAAAAGGTGTACGTGTGTGGGATGAGCATGCACAAGAGGAATTTGACCTACGAGCGTTGCTGTTTGTAACCATCAATGATTGGCCTGCTCTCAGTAACTTTTCAGGACAGACAAACAAGGGATACCACGCATGCACGCACTGTTTAGATGACACCGATAGTATATATTTGGACAAATGCAGGAAGAATGTGTACCTGGGGCATCGTCGATTTCTTTCGACCAACCATCAATGTCGAAAGAAAGGAAAGCATTTCAAAGGTGAGGCAGATCACTGGAAGAAGTCCGCCCTCCGTACTGGTGATCACATACTTGATATGGTCAAAGATTTACAAGTAATCTTTGGAAAGGGTCCTGGCGGACTATCTGTTCCGAATGACGCTAAGGGACGCGCACCCATGTGGAAGAAGAAATCTATATTTTGTGACCTACCCTATTGGAAAGACCTAGAGGTCCGCTCTGCAATCGACGTGATGCACGTGACGAAGAATCTTTGCGTGAACCTGCTAGGCTTCTTGGGAGTGTATGGGAAGACAAAAGATACACCAGAGGCACGGGAGGACCAGCAACGTGTGCACGAAAAAGACGGCATGCATCCAAAGCAGTATGAAGGTCCTGCCAGCTACGCTCTTACCAAAGAAGAGAAGGAAATCTTCTTTGAATGCCTGCTCAGTATGAGGGCCCCGTCTGGCTTCTCGTCGAATATAAAGGGAATAATAAATATGGCAGAGAAAAAGTTCCAGAACCTAAAGTCTCATGACTGCCACGTGATTATGACGCAACTGCTTCCGGTTGCATTGAGGGGGCTTCTACCGGAAAATGTTCGATTAGCCATTGTGAAGCTATGTGCATTCCTCAATGCAATCTCTCAGAAGGTAATCGATCCAGAAATCCTACCAAGGTTAAAGAGTGATTTGGTGCAATGTCTTGTCAGTTTTGAGCTGGTGTTCCCACCATCCTTCTTCAATATCATGACACACGTCCTAGTTCATCTAGTCGACGAGATTGGCATTCTGGGCCCTGTATTTCTACACAACATGTTCCCCTTTGAGAGGTTCATGGGAGTCTTAAAGAAATATGTTCGTAACCGTGCTAGGCCAGAAGGAAGCATCTCCATGGGCCATCAAACAGAGGAATGCATTGGGTTTTGTGTTGACTTTATTCCTGTCCTTAAGCCGATTGGTCTCCCTCAATCGCGGTATGAGGGGAGACTGACTGGAAAAGGCACGCTAGGACCGAATTCAATAATATGTAGGGACAGGCATTCTTGGTCTCAAGCACACTACACAGTTCTACAGAATTCTAACTTGGTGACCCCATATGTCAATGAACACAAGAATATTCTACGCTCCAAACACCCGGAGCAGTGTGACGACTGGATTACATGTGAACACATCAGGACTTTCGGCAGTTGGTTGCAAACACATCTCATGGGTAACACCACTGTTACAGATGAGCTGTACTCGTTGGCCAGGGGACCATCTTCGACTGTATTGACTTACAAAGGGTACGAGATAAATGGGAATACATTTTACACGATCGCCCAAGATCAAAAGAGCACCAACCAAAACAGTGGTGTCCGCTTTGATGCAGCAACCAACAGGGGAAATGACACATATTATGGTTACATAGTGGACATATGGGAACTTGACTATGGACATGATTTTAAGGTCCCTTTGTTTCGATGCAAATGGGTCAATCTGTCAGGAGGCGGGGTACAGGTAGACCCCCAGTACGGAATGACAACAGTGGATCTGAACAATCTTGGGTACACAGACGAACCATTCGTCCTAGCAAATGATGTGGCGCAGGTTTTCTATGTGAAGGACATGTCTACCAAACCGAGAAAAAGAAAAGATAAGGAAGCGAATACATCATACGATGAGCCAAAGCGCCACATAGTTCTTTCAGGGAAAAGAGACATCGTGGGAGTGGAGGGCAAGACAGACATGTCTGAAGATTATGAAAAGTTTCATGAAATTCCTCCCTTCAAAGTGAAGGCTGACCCAAGCACCCTGTTAAACGATGAAGATTATCCATGGTTACGGCGCAATAAGCAGGGGACACACGCAAAGAAAAAGTGAAGACTTTCTCTCCACAACTATTCTGATGATGGCTTTGATCTAGAATATCACTGCAGTTACATGTTAAGAAATGAAATGCCTTTTGTAACAGATGAGTTTTCGTCTGAAACCCTGATACTTCGAAAGAGATTGTTCATTTTGTACATGAAGTGCATCCAGTTTTGGCCGTAACCCTCTCAACTTTTTAGCACATGCTATGTGGGTGAAATGATGTACCATGCCAACTTTCAACCATTTCAGAGTTCATTTGCAGTGCTTTTCAATTCAGGGTCATCTTAGCTCAAAATAAATCATGAAATGCATGAAAAATAGCAAATGAAGTCAGAAAAGGTTTGAAAAGTGATGATGTGGCTTTGAATGGTGCATATTGAATGCAGAAAAATTCTTGAGTTCAAATATGTTTAAAAATTGAAATACTTTTGTAACTGATGAGTTTTCGTCCAAAACCCTGACACTTCGAAAGAGATTGCCCAGTTTGTACACGAAGTGCATCCAGTTTTTGCCGTAACCCTCTCAACTTTTTAGCACATGCTATGTGGGTGAAATGATGATACCATGCCAACTTTCAATCATTTCAGAGTTCATTTGCAGTGCTTTTCAATTCAGGGTCATTTTAGCTCAAAATAAATCATGAAATGCATGAAAAATAGCAAATGAAGTCAGAAAAGGTTTGAAACGTGATGATGTGGCTTTGAATGGTGCATATTGAATGCAGAAAAAGTCTTGAGTTCAAATATGTTTAAAAAATTGAAATCCTTTTGTAATAGATGAGTTTTCGTCCAAAACTCTGACACTTCGCAAGAGATTGTCTAGTTCGTGCACGAAGTGCATTCAGTTTTTGCCTTAACCCTCTCTACTTTTTAGCACATGCTATGTGGGTGAAATGATGATACCATGCCAACTTGCAACCATTTCAGAGTTCATTTGCAGTGCTTTTCAATTCAGGGTCATTTTAGCTCAAAATAAATCATGAAATGCATGAAAAATAGCAAATGAAGTCAGAAAAGGGTTGAAAAGTGATGATGTGGCTTTGAATGGTGCATATTGAATGCAGAAAAAGTCTTGAGTTAAAATATGTTTAAAAAATTGAAATCCCTTTGTAATAGACGTGTTTTCATCCGATCAAAGTTATTTAACTTAATATTATATAAAATTTATACAACTAAACTCCCACCACAGCCAGGACCAACCCTTTAGTCCCGGTTGGTGGCTCCAACTGGGACCAATGCCACCCTTTCGTCCCGGTTGGTGCCACCAACCGGGACCAATGCCACCCTTTAGTCCCGGTTGGTGGCACCAACCGGGACGAAAGGTCTCTGTATATAAGCGGGAGTTGGGAATTTTTCAGATTTCATCTGCAGTTGCCCCCGACGACGCTGAGCACATCGACGCCGCCAGGCTGCCCGAGCTTGCCGTCGACGCCCTCGCCGCCCTTTGCCCCGTCGACGCCGTCAGGCTGTTCCACCTCGCCGTCGACGCCCTCGCCGACGCCCTCGACGCTAGCTGTCCCGCCGCCGCCCCTGCCCTGCCGCCGCCGCCGCCCTGCCCTGCCGCCGCCGCCGCCCTGCCCTGCGCTGTCGCCGCCCCAGTGAGCTCCGGCCTTCCCCTGCGCTGCCGCCGCCCCTGCCCTGCCCTGCCGCCGCCGCCCCTGCCCTGCGCTGCCGCCGCCCCGACCCGACGCCGTCGCCGCTCTCCTCGTCAGCCCCTCGGTGAGCTCCTACAGTAATTTTTTAGTTAATTTAGTTTAGTTGTTTTCATATTGTTTTAGTTAATTTAGTTGATTATTTTCATATTGTTTTAGTCGATTATTTGGTTGTTTTAGTTAATTTAGTTAATTATTTTCATATAGATGATGGAGGATAGATGATGATAGATCATTTTCTATAGATGATTATTTTCATATTGTTTTAGTTAATTTAGTTGTTTTATGTTTTAGTTGTTTTAGTTGTTTAGTTTTTTTTATGTTTTAGTTGTTTTAGTTGGAAATAATGTAGTATCGTCGGTCGTCGGTGACGCGATATCGAGGAGTCCCCGACGATCGTCGGTGAGGGAGCGTCCCCGACGATCGTCGGTGAGGGAGCGAGAGTCCCCGACGATATCGACGATTTTATATTAGGCAGATATATGATGTTTAGATGTTTAAATGTTTAGTTGCATAGCGTAGCCGTTGAGTCGACGATGCCCGACCAGCATCCTCGTTGTCGACTCGGTGGCAACCACCTGCTTGAGAGGCGCCATGTCCGGGACTGGGCTCCGCCGGGCTAGCACTGGGAGGTGCTGCCTTCCGGGGCGCCCAGCTTGGTGAGGAATGAGGGTCCCGTCGTCGACCCAGAGGTTCTTTGGTGGCGGTCGCATGGACCACTGTCGGTGCAGAGGGAGCCGGCCCCCGCGGAGGTGGTACGTCGCCGTGTTTGGGAGGAGGACGAGCACATCCGACGCTACATGGCTGCGTTGGACGCCAGGTTCTCCAATACCTGGCAGGTTCTTCAGGGATCTCACCCGAGCTATGATCCTATCATTGTTCCTTCTCTTTGGGTGTCCACCACCTGCGCCGCGAGACATCAACTATATCTGTATTAGTGATATTATATAATAATATTCGAGATGTATTAATGATAATATTCGATGATGTATTAGCGATACTATTCGATGATGTATTAGTGATATTATATGATCGTATTGTTGCATTGCCTTGTATTGATTTGCATATCTCATGTTTGTATATTGCCATGTTGTATAATATTTGCAGAAACTATGGATCACAGAGACTTAGAAAAAGAACAGTTGTTGGGGGATATAATCCTCGCCGGAGGTGATCCCTTGTCGTATCTCAACGACACCGATTGTCAGGAAGGAGAGGATGACGGCTCCGGTGATCCAACAATGGAGGAGGAAGGAGATCATGACGGCTCCGGTGACCGAATGGCGGAGAAAGGAGATCATGATCACGGCTTCGGTGACTGAACGGAGGAGGGAGCCTCAACTGTTTCAAAATCCGACGAGGTAAGGAGACGAGGCCCGAAGAAAAGGTTATGCCCGGATGAAAGGTTCACGATCACAGAAGTCGCGAAAGATGGCCAACCGATTGCTCCCAAGCGGACCAAGGACGCATTTGTACATCAGTGTGGAGTTGTTGATAGGGACTATGTCTCGATCAACACCCAGCAATGGAATAAGAATAATAAGGACCCTGAAGTTTCTTATGTCCATGATAGACTGAAAGATGATCTTTGGACTGAGCTGATGACAAATTTCAGCCTACCGCGAGAGGAGGATCCGAATAACCCAGTTATAGAGCGAAAGGTCAAGGCGTTTGCTCTTAAGAAGATGGCAGAACTATTCAGGAACTGGAAGAAAGAGTTGAACACAAAGTTTGTCGAGAAAGAGGAGACTCCGAAATTCATCGGTCGATATGAGAAGATAAGATATCAATGGCCCGAATTTGTGGCCTACACGAAATCGAAGAAGGGTAAGAAATGGTCACTGACAAACAAGAAAAATGCTGCAAAGAAGAAGTATCAGCATCACACGGGGTCAGGTGGCTAATACAAAGCCCGGCAGTTGTGGGACAAAGTTGAGCAAGACCTGCTTGCTAAGACTGTCCAACCAGCGACATTGCACTGGCCAGATCGTTCAAGGACTTGGTTCTTCGGGGTTGGGGGAACTTTGGACCCAGAAACATGGGAGTGTGTTTGGACGGACGAGCAACTTGCAATACCCTTCCGGAAGCTTCAGGCAGCAATCAAGGCAGCGCAGGAAGGGATGTTCATTCCCAATAGAGAGAAGGACGAGATGACAGAGGCCCTCGGGAATCCTGAACACCCTGGACGAACACGAGGCACATCAGGCTCCGTTCCGTGGAAGCATGGGTTTCCCGACAGCGGTGGTTATATAAGCCGAGAGAGAAAGAGGAAACAGGAAGCAAGTGAAATGCAGAAGCTCAGTGCAAGATTAGCAAAACTAGAGGAACTTCAGAGCCAGCGAGCTACCGGCCAACCATCTGAGCGGCACGAAGATCCTTCCTTCAACGCTGCCCCAGAAGCTACCCCACCATCTCAGCGGAGAAGCAGCGTGGCTTCCACGGAGCTCGTTCAGCCTGATTTCATGGCTCCTCGCTACCCCGTGGATAGTGTCACGAAGGCTGAACATTGCGAGCTAATGACGAAATGCCAGAACCTGACCTTTAAGGCGGCGATCGGCTCTGTTGTACCTCCGCGAGCTGAGGGAACTTTCCATTGCCGTCCGATTCCACATGGCTATGCTGTTGTGACGGTGGATGAAATAATGGATGGATTTGAGGGGCTGGAGCTTGACAACCCTACAGGTGAAGAGGATATTATTCTTCTGGAAAATGCTTTGAGGAGTACCTGTCTATGGAGAAAGGAGTACATCAAGCTTCCAAACTGGATGCCTCACAAGACTCAGCCTCCTCCGGCACGTCAGGGCACTCCGCCTCCTCCTCCGCCGCCGCGTCAGGGCACTCTGCCTCCTCCTTCTCCTCCTCCGGCGCGTCAGGGCACTCCGCCTCCTCCTTCGCCTCCTCCGGCGCGTCAGGGCACTCTGCCTCCTCCTCCTCCTCCTCCGGCGCGTCAGGGCACTCCGCCTCCTCCGGCGCGTCAGCAACGGCGGAAGAGATTCGACGCCGCCGCTCCGGCGGCTAGCAGTACAATAGGCGGGAAGAAATACAAATTTGGTCCAATCCTCAAGCCTCTTCCGAAGTTACCATATGAGAGGACCGAAGAGGAAAACGCTGAAATCTGTGCAGCCGAAGTGAAGGCCCATTTTGCACGGAAACATCCACCTCCGAAGGAAACGGTAGATCCGGTGAAAGCGAAGCGCACTCTGCATGCCCTGAAGCGACCACCACCGCCTCGGCTATCCAACTATGACCGCATAATTACAAAGACATATGATGAAGCGGAGCGGTCGGGAAGTACTTCCAGTGCTGCAAGAGACAAAAAACGAAGAAGTGGGAAAACAATTCCCCAGCTCGGCAAACAGGAGAAGCAATCGTGCCCCCACTCAAGGTGTCTAGCGATATCGCTAATCATCCGGTGCTACTGCCCGGTACCACTCTTGGTGATTACCTGCCCGATGATGTACAGTTTGAAACGGCTGAGGTAGTAGCAGTAGAGGACTTTATATATGAGCACGGGAAGCCTCTCGTCAAACCTGATCATCCTCCTCTAACAACGATGATGCAAAAATTGCATGAGTGGTACGTGGAAACCTGCAGGGAGTCTGGGACCGACAGTTTGTTTGTCGGAATTAAAAAAGAGCACGACTTCATTGGAGTCGACCTGCTACCTGTTGAATTTGTGGAGTTATTTCAGTTATACAATCAAGAGGCCCTCGACAAACAACTCATGACTTGCTACTGTCTGTAAGTATTACTTCTATAATTAAGTCTCTAGCTCAGCTCGTTCATTGCATGTATATATAATTATCCTCACTATATTATGCAGATTGAAGATGGTCGAATGCAAAAAGAACAAATCTATGACATTGGGTTCATTAGCCCAAATACCGTAAATGAATGGTCGGTACAAAAGAGAGCCAAAGTTACTGAGGACAACTTGCTACAAGCGTTCCTTAGACATCAAAACAAAAGGGAAATACTCTTTCCTTACAACTTCAAGTGAGTGTTACTGTCTTGTGCATATTCGGTTTCGCTTACTCGAGGTTAAGTAATGTAATTGATGACTTATGCGTGCGCAGCTTCCACTTTATTCTGCTATTCATTAAGCTTGACGGGGCATTAGTAACAGTCTTAGACTCGAGACGTAAAGATCCCGGGTATTATGCGGACATGACTGCAATGCTTCAGAAGTAAGTTCAATCAATACCGGGACCATATCGGCAACTTTCGTTCATTTCCTAATATCAAGTAATCATTTTCTTTGCCTGCCAGGGTTTGGAAAAAGTTCACCAGAATGGTTCCCAGTCTAAACAACGAGCTGCGATTTACACACCCCAAAGTAAGTAGTACTAGCTAGTTCCGTGCATCTCTCGTTGATTCTAGTTTCATCAATACCATTCTCATGCTTGCTTATCAGTTTGATTGAACTCTATTCTCATAAAGTGCTTGTACCAGGCACCCAGGAATTATTTATGTGGATACTACGTATGCAAGTTCATTCGCCACTCGACCTCTGAGCGGGGCTTCTCTGAGAAACAATTTGAAGTACGTAAACAATATTCACAATTTTATTTTATATATTACCATCAATTGTGTTGAGTTTCATTCATATATATGTATTGACCCCCTTCTTTGAATTAGATCTGGCAGATGCGGGATGAACTCCTACCACATGACCGCATACGAGCAATTCGAGAGGAATTGGCGGGATTCTTTCTTGACCACGTCATACCTGAACACGGAGAATACCATGTGAAATTGCAAATGAATCTTAGGTGTTAGGGATTGTAAGAGATGTTATATTGTACATATGTAGTAGCGTCGGATAGATATACGAAAACTTGTTGTTCGACCAAGCACGGAGAAAGAGATGTCACTTCTCTCTATATATGTTCATGACGATCTTGTGTAATTAATGGTTTCCTTCATTTGCTTAATAGCTAGCGTCGAGTTCTCTCTATATGTATAGTAGCTAGCGTCGACCAAGCACGGAGAAAAAGAGGTCACTTCTCTCTAATAGCTAGCTAACACAATATGAAACCCCTAAATTAACCCTCCAAAACCCCTAAACCACCCCTACAAAAAAAAAACCAGCGCCTGCTATCTGCTGACGCGTGGCTGTCTTTTGGTCCCGGTTGGTGTTACCAACCGGGACTAAAGGTCCTCCTGCCTGGGCGCCCCGCAGCGGCCACGTGGAGCCCCTTTGGTCCCGGTTCGTAAGCAAACCAGGACTAAAGATTTTGGATATTAGTCCCGTTTGTTTTGTCCCGGTTCCAGAATCGGGACTAAAGGCCATCTGGAACCGGGACTAGTACCCTGTTTTCTACTAGTGTCCTTTGGTCCATCTTGACGTTGTTCAATCAGCTTCTCCAGTAGATCCTCGGGCGCAAGGGCCCAAACGCTCCTTGCCATCGCACAGCTCAATAGTGCATGTCTCCATGTATCACGTGCTCCACACAAGCAGCAAGTGTCCTCCTCTGCCATGTTTCGATGGTTCAGAAGTACCCCCGTCGGCATCGATTGTCTAGCTAGATGCCAGACAAATATACGCAGCTTCGAGGGGACCCGGATGTGCCATATGGAGCTCCACTCCTTGCAGTTCCGATCCGCTGACGAACTCTCTTCCTCATGCAGCCAACTTTCTCTACTCAAACTGGTTCGCTGAATCATATGATAAGCCGACCGAATGGTGAAGACACCCCGATTATCTTCATGCCAAGCCCAAAAATCCATCACTCTTCTAGTGCATAAAGGTATTTTTAGAATTTCAGCTGCATCGAAAGGAGTAAACACTGTCCGGATGAGCTCCTCGTTCCATTGAGCTGAAGTAGAATCAATGAGTTCGGCCACTCTCTCTGGTGGGTTAGGACTTAGCGAGGTGATAGGTCTCTTGAAGTTGTCTCGCAGGATCCAGTTGTGTAACCAAATATTCATGCTCTCCCCGTCTCCAATCCTTCGAACCATGCTTTGGGCTAGGATGTCTAGCCCATCGAGAATGGTAAACGATTGTGCGCGGCGCGCCGGCCCAACTTTCGGCCGGCCACGTCGCTGTCATGCGCATAGTGCGTACATGCACATGATGTGCATGCGCATCATACGGGCCGGGCGCCACGCTGGCTACACATGTCCAAGGCAAACTGCTTCCGTCGAGATTTACCTAGTACTTCTTTTTCTCTCCTTAATTATCGTTTGCCTTGTCTCTTATCTTTCTTCTACCTTCCGCCTGCATTGAGTACTACTTTACCTGTTACAAAAATGTTGCATCCGAATGAGCAGACGCTGCAAGCGATGAATCCAAAAGCTGGAACCGATGAACAAAAACAGAGGGACGACGGAGATGTTGGAACCACCGATGCGAGCGTTGCAACCATTGACAAAAAAAGCTTGAAACCTGAATAAAAAAAGCTTCAACCATCAACAGAAAAAGCTTCAACCAGCCACTGCCAAACTGAAAAGTTGCAACCATTACTAAAAAAGCATCAACCATAGGTGAAAAAAGCTTCAACCGAAATATATACAAAGTTTCAATGGGCACTACAAGGGAAAAAAGGTTGTAACCGTCTACATAACAAGCTTCAATCGTAGATGAAAAAAGCTTCAACCGGCACGGTTGAAAGCTTCAACCTGTGAAAAATGCTTCAATCGGCATGGAAAAAGCTTCAAGCGGTGTGAGAAAAAGCTTCAACAGACACGTCAATGGTGTGAGCGGCGACGTTCAGAGCCGCAGTCGGCGGCACGACGGTGCAGCGACGGATGTGTTATGATGGCGGCTGCTAGGTGTTGGAACCAGCACAATTTTTTGCTGCTACCGGCTGACATTTTTGTTGCCACGAGCTCGTCGTCGGAGTGCCGCGACCGGCGACCGGCACTACCGGAGTTGCATGCGTTCTACCAGAGCTGCCACCACGAGCGAGGGAGCTGCAACCGCGGGGCGAAAGTAGCTGCATGCATTGATCTGACGAGAAAGACATGGGACGACGACAGCATCACAGCGAGGCCGGCAACCGGCGGTGAGGACGGCGACCGGCGGCGAGGCAAGCAGGCGAGTACGGCCGGCGAGGTGGCTGGCGTCCGGGAGGATCACAGATGCATGCGACGCAGCCGCCATGCCTTTCTCTTCTTTTACTTCAAACGAAGCTGTTGGGGAAGATGGTCAACGTGCGGCTGTAACTGCTCAGATCGTACGTGCGCGGTGTGACCGGCCGAAACTTTCGGCCGGCGCGCCGGCGCCTAGTACTGGCCATCGAGAATCGGCCACCATATCTGAGATGGCTGTGCTCCTAGTTCCGCCTCCAGCGGTGAACTATGTGGTAAATAGACAGCGTTGAGCACTCTTGCACTCAGAGAATTATCATCCGTCATAACTCTCCATGCCTGCCTCACTAGGAAGGCTAGGTAACAAATATTACTTGTTAGTTTGGACTTAGGAGCGTGTAAGCCCAAGATGAGCACCAAATTCGAAGTGGGCTCTATTATTTGATCCCCATCCCAGCTCAGCCCAGCACACGCTTTTGCCGATATGCAGCTCTCTCTCTCTCTCTCTCTCTCTCTCTCTCTCTCTCTCTCTCTCTCTCTCTCTCTCTCTCTCTCTCTCTCTCTCTCTCTCTCTCTCTCTCTCTCTCTCTCTCTCTTCTTGGCCGCCGTCACCCCCTCCACTAACCACTTCACCTATCGCATCAAACCAAAATCCAGAATCACCTCATTATAATAAGTTATCACATACGGAGTATATTGTCCAAATTATTACACGATTAATTTAGGCCCCATAGTAAATTAATTTAAACGCGTTTCGTAAAGATAGATTAATCTTAGCGCGTTTAGTAAAGGTACTAAATTAGTCATGTACCTAACGCACTGGCACTAACCAAACAAAAAATCGGAGTAGAAAACATCCACTAACCATTGTCCAAATTATTTAAAAATTGTAAATAATGTCATGGTGCACCACATAGTTAGTAGGGGGGGGGGGGGGGATTGATTCGAGGGTGAAGTATCATTTTGAGCTGGTCATGTGGGTCTGTGCCTCTCACAAGTTCGTTATTAAAGAAATTATTCAATCTATAATAGAAGTGGCCACAATGAAACAAGTGTGAATTGACTGAGATGGAATCACTGCAAAAGAAACTTGGTGAAGTGTTGGGCCAGAAAAGGTACCTCCCAGTGCTCGATGATGTTTGGAATAAAGATAGACAGAAGTGGGATGATATGAGATCTTTGTTATGATCACATGCTGGCTCAAGCAGTGCTATAATTGTTACAAGCCGCATCAATCAAGTTGCTTCGACCATGGATACTCATCCTCCACATCAGTTATCACTTCTAAATGAGGATCCGTCGTGGGAGGTTTTTCACAAAAAACGCATTTCAAAGGGAAGTATGTTAGGATAATCATGACTTCCAGTTTTGTCTTGACTCAATTGGTTAGCACGGAGCTTAGTTACCTGCAGTGTGGCGCTGCATGCATCTGTGCCGGCCCTAGGCCAGGGCAGCAGGGGCGACAGCCCGGGGCCCAACCAAACTAGGGGGCCCGACCTAGTGATGCATGGGAGCTCCTAGTCAGCGCCATCTGCGCCAACTATAGGGGATTTGGCACCCACACAGCCGCGTTGTTGGGTCCGCCCAAAACATCCTGCAGCTGACTGGTCACGGTTGACCGGTCAGGCATTGACTGGTCAACCATTGACTTACATAAAAAAAGTAAAAAATCATGAATTCAAAAAATTGCAGGAAAATTTTAAAAAGTTAACCAATTTAAAAAAAGTTCACTGGATTGAAAAAGGTTCATTGGATTTGAAAACAAAGTTCATTGATTTTGAAAAAAAAAATCATTGAATTTGGTAACAGTTCATCAAATTTAAAACAAATCATTCAATTTGAAAAAAAGTTCATTGAATTTTAAAAAAAGTTCATAAAATTTAAGAAAAAGTTCATCGAATTTGAAAAGAGTTCATGAAATTTAAATAAAGTTCATCACATTTGAAAATAATTTGATCACATGTTAGAAAGTTCATCTAAATTTTTTAATAAAGAAAATGATCAATTTTGAAAAAAATCGCGCATTAAAATAAAAGATAAAATGAAAAAGTAAACCCGAATAAAACAGCCCCGAAAATGACCAGCGAACTGGGAAAAACGGTTTGGGAAGCTTCCCAAAACTGAAGGATTCCCGCGACCGGAGAGACAAATAAAAATAAGAAAACATGTTTGCAACAACTAGTCTTCCATGTTGAAGTTGTGGGTATCGCTGGCACTGAAGGAACTGGTTGCGGGTTCGAACTCCCATTGCGTCCATTTTTTGAACGTTTTAGCAAATAAAATAAACGATACACAGGCCGACCCATCTCGTATCAGTGGGGGATGCGCTACGGGCGCCCGTTTGTGAAGGGTCGCATAAGCGCCAAATATGATTTTCCGTGTATATGGGAAAACCCTATTCAGGCGCATTTTGCGCCACCGCACATGTTCGATAGTAAATAGGCCGGCTCAGTTAGATCTTTTTTAGGTGGGATCATTTTCCGGTTTTGGGAACCTTCTGAATGGTTCTTGAACCGGGTTTTCGGTTTTCTTTTTTGTATTTTTCATCTTTTTTTAATTTTTAGTTATTTCTGTTTCCTTTTTCTTTTCATTTTTTCTGTTTTCTTTTTTTCTTTGGGTTTTTTATTTCATTTTCTTTTCTTTTCTTTTATTTTTTTCAAAATATTCAATTCGTGTTTCCAGAAAATATTCAGTTTTCAAAAAAATGTTGTCAAAATTAAAAAAAAAATGTTGTTACACAAAAAAGTTGATAACTTTCAAAATTCATAAAATGTACCTGATTTCAATTTTTTGTTCACGTATTCAAAAAATGTTCGCGCTTCCAAATTTGTTCGGGATTTTTCAAAATTGTTCCCCGTTTCTACATTTGTTCTCAAGATACAAAAAATGTTCGTGCTTTACAAAATTGTTCGCGCTTCCAATTTTTTTATCAAGATTCAAAAAATGTTCAGGCTTAAAAATTGTTCACAAATTCCAAAAATGTTCATGCTTTCACAAAATGTTTGGGAAATTAAAAAAAAATCGTTTTCATAAAGTTTGTTTGCGTTTGTGAAAAAATTCGTACGTTCAAAAAATTATTCAAAATTTGGAAAACAAAATCAGGATTTTGTCAAACAGTGTTAAATCCGGAACTGTACTTAGTAGCTTTTAGAGTTCCGCTGTATGTCAGTCTTCAGGCCTGTTCTAGTACAATGGCTAGCACCAAGCTCGCGCAAGCAGGCAGTCCCGTTTTTGCGATTTTTCGCACTCGTATTCGCAGTGCACTGAATGGGCCGGCCCAGTAGGCACCCCCTATGACGGTGCGTGTATTTGCCGCGTATATGTACTCCTAGGATATATATAGGGTCGGAGTTGGTCTAAATAGAAAATAACAAGCCTGAAGGGAGGGAGGCCCATCATCCAACGTAAGGTCCGTAAGAAAATATGTACTCCTAAAGGCACGCACGCATAGGGGATTGACTCTATTTCTCATGAGTCTGCACGCTGGTTTGTTTTCTCGCCTGATTGGCTCGCACAGATTGCGGCTGCCGCCGGATGCTAGCGGCCTAGCGCATCCAGAAGTGAGTAATCTTCTTTTTAGAACAGTAGTGGCCTTGGAGTGGAAGTGGCGTTTCTGCTCCCAGGCTCAGCTGCACCCGTGCTGACGAAAAAATCAAAACAAATACTAGAAAAATTCAAAAATATCCAAAAAATATATTGTGATAGATAATTTGATATGTAAGGTCCGTTCCAAATTTGAACTCATTTGGGCATCTGAGCAGCTTTCGGCAAAAAAGACAAATCGAGATCTGTAAAAAAAGTTTACTGTTCACGCACTGTTTTGACCCGGTTTGTCTTTTTTGCCAAGAGTTCTCAGATGTCCAAATAAGTTGAAATTTGGAGCGGACCTCACGCAACAAAATATCTACCACACAAAAAAATTGGATTTTTTTTGAATTTTTGTAGTATTTGTTTTGATTTTTTTCTGACCGGGAGAAGACTTGGATTTTCGCGTTGGAGTAGAGTTTGAATGTCTGGCGTTGCCTACTTGGTCCTCGACTCCCAGTTTCCTTGAGATTGAATTTGGATAGCCGAGGAGCACAAATTTTCACTAATTTCAACCATTTTCTTGCAAACATGTTGCCCAGAAAAAGACTGAATGGATTGGCAATATGTCACAAGAAATTGTTTGAGGTCAACGTGTCACAAGATTTTTTTTTCTTTTGCAAAATACAAGAAAGACTGAATGGATTGCCAATATGTTGTATTGAGAAGGATGTGTTGGATAACATTGAATTTTTTTTTTGGATAACATTGATCTTGACACTCTCATTAATGAATTTGCATCAAAAAAAAAATGCACGAAGGAGCCTTTTATCATGATTACTGGAGGCTTGGAAGTTTGTTAGCATGTCGTTTCTTTTTTGTTTTGCGCTGCAACTTCTATGATATTTGATTTAGACCTGAAGTAAGACATTGTTATCCTTTATTTTTTACAAAGGAAAATTATCATTGTTTATTATAGCTTTGCAATAATTTGTTCTATCAATGTATGGTATCAATTTTTTCTCCAATATTGCTGTTGGGCCCATTCATTTGAGTTCGCCCCGGGGCCTCCGAAACTCTAGGACCGGCGCCGGGTATAAAAAGCCTCATGTATATGGTGTGTCCACCATTGGCCTGGTAGAACGAGTGCATCAACCAGAGTCACCCACCCAGCCGACCAACGAACGAGCAGCAAGCCTGCACGCCCTAGATCTAGCTCGTCAATGCCCAGCCAGCACCTCACGCCTCCACACCGCACCTCTGCCCAACCACAACCACCACCTCGTGCCTCCACACGGCACGACCACCGCCTCCACCTCCTTCACCACCTTGTGGCCTATGTCGTCCACCCCCAGCAGGCAGCAGCCGAGTATTGGTGCCGACTCACACCACCTGACCACCACACGACCCGCTGCTTGCCCAACACGAAGGCTTTTTCAGGCAATAACAACCGAAAAACTGCATGACTGCACATTGAAGTGTTGAACTATAGAGCGTTGTGTGCCCCTGTGCCTAGTCAAAGCACACAGCGCCCACGATCACCCACGTACATGAGTAGTGGCGTAGTGGTGCAGTTAGTCATCGTAGTGGTGTTCGACACCTGAGGTTCCTCCTGTATAAGTACGGCTTGAACAGATCAATGCAAAGTGTGTTGTGTCTCACCCTTCTTCATGGTATCAGAGGTCGCAAGATCCTAACCTCTTTGCGCCTGCCTCCTCTGCTTCCGCTCCCATGGACACAAACTCCTCTTACTCCTCTGATGGCTCGCCGGTCGCGTCGCCCGGCCGCGCTGCGGCCGCCGCCGCTGGTGCCCTCCACGCCGTGCCACCACCTGCCGCTGGCCCCGGCGCTGTGCCTGCGGCGGCCTCCTTCCCCGCCTCCATTCTGCAGACGGTTGACATCCGTCAGCATGTCCTGGTCACCCTTGACCTGGCGGCCGGCAACTACGCTCAGTGGCGGCGCTTCTTCGACGCCGTCATCGGCATGTTCGGCCTCCGCAGCCACTTGGACGCCGACTTCGTCGCTCCTCTCGACAACCCTGACTGGGTCATGGTCGACCACTGCGTGGTGCACTGGCTGTACACTACGGTCTCGCCGGCGCTGCTCGAGATCGTCATGCAGCCCGAAGACACCGCCGCCGCCGTCTGGGCCGCCATCCAGGGCATCTTCCACGACAATCAGCTCTCCCGCGCCGTCTACGTCGACGCGGAGTACCACGCCTGCGTCCAGGGCGATCTGACCGTCCTGGAGTACTGCACCCGCCTGAAGCGGTTCGCCGATCAGCTCCGCGACCTGGGTCAGCCCGTCTCGGAGTCCCAGCAGGTCTTCAACCTCCTCCGCAGGCTCGGTCGTCAGTTCCACGGTGCGATCCCCCACATCACGTCGCATGCATGGTTTTGGGTACCGCCCGAGAAAAACGGATACCGGGCGGTTACCGAGCTTCTCGTTGCCCCACGAAAAAGACGCATCCCGAGCAAAAAAATCTGATTTTTTTGAATTTTTACGTCCAATATCTTACCATCTCTGTATTATTACAAAACGTTGCTATGGCGTGGTGGTAGCCTTCTATTTCCCTCATTGAGACGACGCTGGTTCGAGTGAGAGGGCCGTTTCGGCTCCCGAGCTCAGATGCTCCCCCTCTCACGAAAAAAATCAAAACAAATACTAGAAAAATTCAAAAAATTAACAAGGTCGCCGGCAGGAATCGAACTCGCGACATCCTCGCTTAGCGACTACACGACGTTCCACTACGATGCTATCAACTTTGTGCTCTATGTAGGTTCAAACCTTATCTATATCTACTTTAAAAGAATTTGAATTCAAAATTCAGTTTAAAATTTCGTTCGAAATATGTTTGGTATTTCTCGGTAACCGTGGTAACCGAGAATCTCACCCCCCCCACAAGAAAATTCTTCCATTCGGAATCCAAAACGTTGGTCGCAGGTGCCTCTGCCTAGCTTTCTGCAGGCTCGCTCATTCCTCATGCTGGAGGAGTTCCGCGCCGAGCAGGCGGTGCGCCAGCAGTCGGCTCATGCTCTCCTCGCCGGCCGCGCTGGTGGCTCCGTGCCGCCGTCTCCCGGCGCTTCCAGCTCCGGCACTGCTCCAGGCCCCAGCCCCACCGGTGGTCGCAACCGTATCCGCCGTCGCGGTCGTGGGAACGGAGGGGGAGGGGGCAGCTCGTCCTCCACGGCTCCTCCTGCCCCACACAACCCGGCCTACCCGACGCCCGCTCCTGGCGCGAACTCCTGGACTGGGCTCGTCCAGGCGTGGCCGGTCCCTTGGCGCGCGCCGGGCGCCGGGGTCCTCGGCCCCCGCCCCGACGTTCCGCATCAGCAGGCCATGATGGCCGCGCCCATGGCTCCCCCACCCCTCGGCTACACCTACGGCTACGCCCCTGGCTTCAACCCCGTCGGCTATGGTGCCGCACCGACCGGCTATGCTCCCGGCTTCATCCCCGGCGCGTCCACCTCCGCCGCGCCTCAGCCCTGGGATATGGGCGCTCTCCAGAGCGCGCTGCAGCACTCCGCGCAGTCGCCGCCGTCCGGGTCGCCATCGGACTGGGTCGTCGACACTGGGGCCTCAGCACATATGACCTCCAACGCCGGTAACTTGCACTCTGTCCGCCCCGTTTCCACCTCTGCTCGTATTTTCGTCGGCAACGGTGATCATCTCCCGATCACCGGTGTTGGTGAAGGTGCACTCATCGCTACCAACTCCTCCCTGCAACTTCGCAATGTTCTCCTCTCTCCCTCTCTTATTCGTAATCTTCTGTCTGTTCGTCAATTAACTCGTGAGAATCCCGTTTCAGTTGAATTTGACCGTTTTGGTTTCTCTGTCAAGGACATCCGCACTCGGGCAGTGATTCTGCGATGTGACTCCGACGGCAATCTCTACCTTGTGGCGCCCAGTTCACCGGCCCCGTCCGCTCGACACTTCGCCGGCGTCGTCACCATGGATCTGTGGCACCAACGACTGGGTCACCCCGGCCAGTCATCTATCAGTAGTTCATCTGCTTTGTTTCCTTTTACATGTAGCAAGTCAGCGCCGCATACCTGCCATGCCTGCCGCACCGGCAAACATGTGCGCCTGCCGTTCGCCTCGTCGCAGTCATGTACTTATTTCCCTTTTCAACTGTTGCATTTGGATGTATGGACCTCTCCAGTTATGAGTATCTCTGGTTTTCAGTATTACTTGGTCATCATAGATGATTTCACTCACTACATCTGGACCTTTCCATTGCGCAACAAGTCTGACGTGTACTCTGTTCTTCTCTCTTTTCATGCCTACGTTCAGACACAGTTTGAGCGGCCCATCCTCGCCCTCCAGACTGATAACGGCCGTGAGTTCGACAATGATCGCGTTCGCTCCTTCTTCTCTGCTCACGGCTCCGTCTTCCGCTTCTCCTGCCCGTACACCAGCCAGCAAAACGGCAAGGCGGAACGTGCCCTCCGCACGATCAATGAGGGCGTGCGTGCGCTGCTCTTCCACGCCTCCATGCCGCCCCGTTTCTGGGTCGAGGCTCTGTGCACTGCCACATATCTCCTGAACCGGCGCCCCTGTCGGTCTAGCTCACCACACACCTCACGAGCTTCTCCTCGGCGTCGCCCCTGACTACAACTTGTTGCGTGTCTTCGGTTGCTTATGTTTCCCCAACACGAGCTCCACCGCTCGCCATAAACTCTCCCCACGCTCCATAGCCTGCGTCTTCCTCGGCTACCCCTCCGATCACCGTGGCTACAGATGTTTTGACCCTGTTTCCCGTCGCGTTCTCACATCTCGCCATGTCACCTTCGACGAAAACACCTTCCCTTTTTCCTTCCCACACCTCTCTGACGCTGCCCGATCGCCCTCTAACCCAATCGTCAGTCCGTCCTTACCTGTGCAGGAATCAGCTCGCGGCACCCCTCCTCTGCTCCTAGCGCTGCCTCCTCTCTCCAACGAGAGCGCACCGCGTTGGGCAGGGCCGGCCCCTGCGCCACCCTCCGGCCACTCTGTCGAGCCGGCCGCGTCACCATCATCTACCTCGAGTGCTCCGGCACGCTCCGCCGCTGCGCGGTCGTCCTCCACCGCTGGGTCGACATCGGGCAGCTCCTCTTCGTCATCGCCCGGCTCGTCGCCGCTCGCGCCACCTCCTCAACCTGCTCGACGGATGGTCACGCGCGCCCAAACCGGCGTGTTCCGGCCCAACCCGCGCTACCACAACCTCACGGCCACGACTTCGGCATCCACTACGGTCTCGCCGATCCCTCGCTCCGTCCGCACCGCCGTCCAGGACCCGAACTGGTTCGCGGCCATGACGGAGGAGTTCGCGGCGCTCGTCGGCAACCGTACGTGGGAGCTTGTCCCCGGGCCACCCCGCGCCAACATCGTCACAGGGAAGTGGGTTTTTCGCCACAAAACGCGCGCCGACGGCTCCCTTGAGCGCTACAAGGCGAGGTGGGTGGTGCGCGGCTTCACTCAGCGCCCCGGCGTCGACTACGGCGAGACATTCTCTCCCGTCGTTAAGCCGGCGACGATCCGCACCGTCCTGACGCTCGCCGCTTCCCGTGGCTGGCCTGTCCATCAACTGGACGTCAAGAACGCGTTCCTCCACGGCACGCTTGCTGAGGAGGTCTACTGCCTTCAACCCGCCGGGTTCGTCGACGAGAGCAAGCCTGACCATGTCTGCAGGTTGAGCAAGTCTCTGTATGGGCTGAAACAGGCACCTCGCGCCTGGTTCCTTCGCTTCGCCGGCTTCATCGCCACGATCGGCTTCACGGCGACGCGCTCGGACACGTCGTTGTTCACCTACTCCTGCGGCAACGACACGGCCTTCTTGCTGCTTTACGTGGATGACATCGTCCTGACGGCCTCAACCACGACCCTGCTTCACCATCTCATCGCGCAGCTCGCCCGTGAGTTCGCGATGAAGGATCTCGGCGCCCTACATTACTTCCTCGGCATTCGGGTCACGCGCACGGCGCGCGGCTTCTTCCTCTCACAGCAGCAGTACGCCGAGGAGATCCTCGAGCGTGCGTCCATGGACAACTGCAAAGCTGCGCCCACACCTGTCGACACGAAGTCCAAGCTGCCGTCTGCCGACGGGCCCAAGGTCGCCGACGCCTCCGCCTACCGCAGCCTCGCCGGGGCCTTGCAGTACCTCATCATCACTCGTCCCGAGCTCGCGTACGCTGTGCAACAGTTGTGCCTTCACATGCATGACCCCCGTGTGTGCCATGACGGCCTCCTGAAGCGCGCGCTTCGGTACGTACGCGGCACCACCGACTTGGGGCTCTGGATCCTGCCCGCTGCCAAGATCGAGCTTCGGGCCTTCACTGACGCTGACTGGGCTGGTTGCCCGGACACGCGCCGTTCAACCTCGGGGTTCTGCGTCTACATCGGCGACACCTTGGTCTCCTGGTCCTCGAAGCGCCATGCCACCGTCTCGCGCTCCAGCGCTGAGGCTGAATACCGGGGCGTCGCCAACGCCGTCACCGAATGCGTCTGGCTCTGTCAGCTGCTTGGCGAGCTTCTTCATCCAGTGCGCTCCGCCACCATCGTCTTCTGCGACAACATATCGGCCGTCTACCTCTCCGTCAACCCCGTTCACCACCGGCGCACCAAGCATGTTGAGTTGGACATCCACTTCGTTCGCGAACGGGTGGCGCTGGGGGACTTCCGTGTCCTTCATGTCCCCACTCGCCAGCAACTCGCCGATGTAATGACCAAGGGCCTGCCGTCGAACGTTTTCTCTGAGTTCCGGTCCAGCCTTTGCGTCTCCTCCGGCAACGTCACGACTGCGGGGGGTGTTGAACTATAGAGCGTTGTGTGCCCCTGTGCCTAGTCAAAGCACACAGCGCCCACGATCACCCGCGTACATGAGTAGTGGCGTAGTGGTGCAGTTAGTCATCGTAGTGGTGTTCGACACCTGAGGTTCCTCCTGTATAAGTACGGCTTGAATAGATCAATGCAAAGTGTGTTGTGTCTCACCCTTCTTCATGAAGAAACACACGAACATTAGCATAACGATGAGCAGCAAGAAAAATGAAAAATAAACTGGAGAAAAATATGAAGATGTGCAATATTTGTCATTGGTCCTTTTCATCAGTTCATTACAATTTACAAGAGAGTGCAGTGCAAGGAGAAAAAAAAATATGAATCATCTACATTAGTCTTTGAATACTACTGATTAGATTAATTACAGGTTCTCCTTAGTGATGGTAAATTATAGCTAACAATTAAGATCCTACTCTCTTCGTCCTTAAATAAGTGGATATACAATTTTTTGAAGACAAATGATGGAGTGGAGTAGAAACTGCTCTAGAAAGGTGCAAGCCGCCATCTCTCTCCTTTTTAATTCACCCACCTCCAATGAGCTAACTACATGAAATGAGGAGACCTTGTGTTGAATGATATTGGGCTTGATTCCCGTGTGATGAGAGGGAAGCATTTTTCTCTACTTTAAAGTGCATTGGAAAGATAACTTGATTCCCGTGTGATGAGAGGGAAGCATTTTTCTCTATTTAAAGTGCATTGAAAAGATAAAAGTACTATACTCTTTTGTGAACAAATTTGAAATGCTAAAAGTCCACTTATTTGAGGACGGAGGGAGTACACATTAAGTGAGCAGCTAAAGTGGCATTTGACTACAACCCCCTGAATCTGGAAACTGAACCCTAATTGTTGCGTACTCAATTTTAAAAACACCAACAATCATGATCCTACAAGGTACAATTTTATTATCCTAGCAAGAATGGCATGAGCCAAACAAGTAAACTGTAACTCACACATGTGGAGATGGTTATCTACTTATCATACCACAACAATGACAAATTTGAAGAAATGAACACCGGCACAAATGAGAGCGAAAGAGGGGCTTTGAGACGGAATTACAAGTTCACACTTTATGCAGTTCAATTATATTTGTACTCAGATATACATTTCATAGTCGTCTACTCTAGAAGGCAGCTATATCTGCCATGTCATTTCCTAATATCTGCAAAAGGCATTATACTTCTATTGATTTCGATAGATATTTGAGGATAGTAGGGGAAATGACACATACGACATATAATACATCAACGGGCATAAATTAATTGGTGTATAATACGAAACTAAAATTTGTGAGAAAACCACTATTACTAAATATTTCCATAAACAACCAAGTAAGATAACACAACATTTTTTGAAATAAAATATAGTTTTAGTTTAGCCTTCGAAATGTATTTACAACGAAAAATATAATGCATGAGACAAATGAGAAATAATAATTTGTTACTCATACCCAAGAGTAGTTTTTTATATCACATAATGAAATATATATTAATAAACTTATACATTTAATAGTAAGATTAATTTGTCCAAAGTATTAAAGTTTAGCATAAATTTGTAGGGGTGGAAAGGGTTAGTGCCGGTACCTGGAAATTTTTAATTATATTGTAAAGTATTTTTAGTACACAATGCACTTAGTTGATAAACTCATCATTAGTAAGTTAATAAGGCAATAATTATTACACTTTGAGGGGCGATAAACTAATAGTTAGTAAGTCGATTTTAATAATTAGTAACAATTGTTGTCCTCGGCCTTTATGAGACCCCACTTGTTGTGGTATGTCTTGAGGAGGCCATCGAGGATTTAAGTGGCCTCCTTGCTGGCGAGGTCATTGCTCTTCTATAAATCCGAGAGCACTTTGCTTCCTTTAGGCATTGTCAGAACCCATGCAGTCGAGGTTGATGCGGTAGACAGAGGGGAGTAAAATAGAGTGAACTACCTCAATTGCACCATAGTGGGTTGGAAATGATGTGGCAGATGAAGGGGAGCAGAGTGTATGAGGAAGGGAGACCCTAACTGCAGTAGATATGCATGGGTGGCGGAAATAATTGTTGCCAAAACATTTATAACAATCTTGTCATTCAACAACCACCTTTTAATTATCCAAAGGACGTGTGCTTGAATTTTCACATATATATGTTTCAGTATCAAACTTTGTTTTATAAGACCTCAGTACCAAACTTTGTTTCATCAGACCTAAATAAATGCTAACTATCTTATTTAGGAACCCTCTTCCAAACTTTGGAAAACTATAAATGTACTTTCCTTTCAAATTTGAATCATAGCTAATAAAATACAAATGTATTGGTAAAATGCCTAAAATATTGCAAATAAGCAAACCTACAAGTTCAAACAATTTTTCATACAATATCATGATCATTAAAAATAGGAGTAACTCAATTAAATTTTGAAACATAATACAGAAAACAAAACTATCTATATAAAGGAGAACCATACCGGGAAGAATTCACCCACGGCATGTTCTGCTGGTCATGGCAGTGGAGGTGGAGATTTCCGGGGAGAAAGACAGGAAAATGGATAAAGGAGAAGCCTACTGTGGAGCAGGGCCATCCAGGGCCCTGTGCGAGCAGTGCGACCGCACAGGGCCCCCAAGTTTCAGCCCCCCCCCCCCCCCCCCCCCCCCCCCCAAAATTTTGGGCCTATTTATGTTTTCTGGTAGCCTATTTTATTTGTTTGCATGGTTTTGGGCTTGCCACCCTAGTTTGATCGCCCGTGCCTCTCCGAAACTCTGCCCGTCAGGCCTGCTCCCGATGAATTAGGTCGTCGTTTCCGGTCTTCCCGAGTCCCCCGTCTAGATTACATCTGCTTGCCGCCATCACAAGTTGCAAGGACCAGCAGGGCAGAGGCCATTGTGCAGAATTTATGCCATGAATTCGACCTGAAAGGCAGCCGCTGGCTGAGTGCCAAGTCTAAGGCCTGATGGATCGTCTGATTTAATTAACGCATCACCGACCAGTCAATGTCCATCCACCAGGTGCGCCCAGCCAAAGCAAGTTGTTTAGGCCTATGCATCAATCGATGCATGCAGCCATCTTTATTAATTATTCAACAAGGGTCTGACAAGAACATACATCAAGCCACCCCAAGCCACCACTCACACCTACAAACTCGATAAAACTGAACATGTGAATCCGTTCTTCAGTTAATAACAAAATTGCTAAATGTTCATTGCTCATTTGGTGAAGTATAAGGGGAAAATAGTTCGTATGATATATTATCACATATTGTATGAAATAATACATATATAAAGTAATTATAATTAACTGAGAGTATGCCTTTTTGCGAAAAAGTGAGACTATGCTTTAGCTACAGGAATATTTGAACAATAGATGCCTCCCCCCCGCGCCGCCCCGCTCGGGCGACTCGGGGGCGAAAACCCTAGCCGCGCCGGTCCCCCCTCCTCCTCCCCAAGTCTCCCTCACCGCCGCCGGAGGCTGCCGCCGGGCAAGCCCGGGGTGCCGCCAAGGATGGTGGCAGTGAGGCCTCCTGCTGCCCTGCTCTCCCGCGGGGAGCTTTGGATCTGGAGCGGCGGCTCCCCCGGTGAGGCTCTGCCAGCTCTGCGGCGAGCGGCGGGGCGGGCGTTGGACCCGATGCCCCTGGCCGCGCGGGCGGTGGGAGCTCGGTGGTTGCGAGTGACGCGTGGTGGCTGCTCCGGCATCCGGCGGCGCCAGATCTGGCGCTCTCCATCCCTTCCCCGCTGGGCGTGCGTGCTCCCCTGGCTTGGCCGTGCTCCCTCGGGTCGACGGTTTCGGGCAGGGGTGCTGCTGATGGTGGGGAGCTCAGGCCCGGAGAAATCCTTGGCCGGCCATGGCCGGTCACGACGGCGGCACCTGAGGGCGCCGTTCCCCTCCCTGGAGGCGTCGGCTTGGCCTGGCTCCCCCACTTCCCTATCTCCTTGGTCTCCCGGGCGAAAGCCTAACTTTGTTGGGCGGCGGCGGCGCTCTCAGCGCCGTTCCCTTCTTGAAGGCGCCGCTTTGGGAGCCGGTGGGTGGTGGGCGCCTTTGGCTGGAGAGTGGCGGCGTTGGTTTGGCCCTCTTCGTCTTTGTCCCGGCATGAAGCTTCCCCTCCTCCGGTGCTGGATGCGTGCAGCGGCGATGTTCTTCTCAAGGAGAGTCCCCGGTGGCTCGGCGGGGATGCACTGACCCCCTGTATGTGACCATCTTCCGGCGGCATCCACCCCATCCTGCGACGGTGCGGCGCCTTCGATCCAGGCGAGAAGGTAGTGGGCTTCTTCGAGTATGGTGTGTTGGATGTGCCGTGCCGGGGTCCGTAGCTGTCGGGCGACGGCATGCCTTGCTGGTGTCGGGTCCTCTCTACTTCGAGCCGGTGTGCTCTTGTTCCTGGTGCAGCATTCACGGAGGAGGACCTCGACGTCTTCGGCTCCTCTCCTCATTGAGTATCTCCGTTGTTCGTAGCATTGTAGGCTTGGTTTGGCGCTGTCCAATGTCTTTGTATCTTGCCGGTTGATGGCTTTGTTAATTCAAAGTAGGGCTAGGCTCGAGCCCCATCTCGGGCTCGGTTGATGCCTTTTCTCTAAAGAAAAAAAAGCTACAGGAATATTATAGATTTTAAGGCCCCATTCACATTTCGCACCGGGCATCAAATTTCTGGAGACGGCCCTGCCGTGGAGAATCCGCCCACGGCATTCAAAACCGTGTGCTGCTCCTAGGATTAATTTAAGCCATCCCATGGATCGGTCCCAAGAACATGATTGTTTAGTTGCTTAATTACGAACGGTTCCTTGTCACGAGTTGCTTAATCCCATGGAGTACTTGCATGCATGCATGCGTACAGACTCGACTTTGCATGCATGCATGCGTGTGTACGCGTGTCCTACACTCCTATACTATCAATACTTGACAAAATATTATTTTGTTTGAAAAAGGCAGTAAGGATGTCCCGCCGTCCAGCCAGGGATCACACTTCAGATGAATTTGTCCAGTTACTTGCTTTTCAGGCAGAGCTTATCCAGTTACAGGATGCTCCTTGTTGCTCGTTTTAACTGACTGAAATTCAGATGAAACATACATTCAGAATGTAATGCACGGTCATGAACTGAAATTCTGACAATAAAATTCAGAATCACTCAATGTTCAAGTAGTCGCTGTTACTGCATGAAAGAATCCAGTGACTGAGATTAGATTTTCTTGACCTCACCAAGTAGCTGAACAAGTATGTTGGAGTTCCCAGTCATTCTATCAAGTCGGTTTTTCTTAACAGATGATGAGATTCTGTCTTTCACAACAAACAAAGAAGATGAGATTTTGCAAATACAACATCCACGTAGTCAAATGTATTACCCGCGCAAAATTCATTATTGCTTTATTGCTTATGGATTGCGGAAACTGTAGCCATGAATGAAGTACATCTAGCTATATATATCAGTCTATTGGATCTGATATTTACATCTGGCAAGCTATCAGTATATTTGACCTGATATTTAGATGTAGCGATATATCATTGTACTGGATCTGGATCTTAATCTGATGCACCAACCAAATACTCTAGAACGCACGCTCCAGCCAAGTCATCGAAAGAAGCTTAATTAATACTACAGTAATTACCTGAAGTGAAGGTATATTTGTTTAAAGAAAGCTGTGGCGATGCCCGCCACCACCCCGTGATCGCCCTGCGCCTCTACGTGATCGCCCTGCGCCGCCTCCACCCCGCGGTCGCCCTGCGCCACTCGTCGTACACGCACGCCCAAGCCCGCCACCTGCGCCGCAGAACGACCTGTGCACTGTTGGGACAAACCCCGGACCAATCCTCCCCGGCGACGCACGCCGAGCAGCCTTCCGGCGACACAAATGCCGGACGAAGGTAGACGAAGAAGACACCATGATTTTTCCGGCGACGAACGCCGTGGCGCACCAACGCCTGTATCTTGGCTTTATTTCTCTCAACGACTCGAACACTCACATGAGGTACACACGCACGCACGCGGCACAACCCGAAAGAACTCTCACGTCGACCGGGCACACACCACGGCCCCGATGGAGACTATATCTTCTAGGCCCCTCACACTTGGCTCGGCACACCCCGTCGCTCGGCAACATACCGGAGCACGGCTACACACCGGCGCAGCCAACCAATACACCAGGGGCTTTTTTATACCGGCTGCACATACACGCACGGCCAAGCCACCCGCCCTGATCCACTTCCTACGCCCACGCCCACATCCAGGACGTGGCCAACCACTTGCATGCAACCTCCATCAGCTATGTGCGCGTCAACTACATGCACGAACTAATCTGCTAACAAATTCACGCGACGCACGCACACACCCGGAGCACTGACCACGGCTATGGACTCGCCCGTGCACCGGCATCCGGACTCGACCGACACGCACACGCTGATCACCATGATGGTGTGGCTTATTCCTAACATGCGCGCCCACAACCGGCCACCGGCCGCCCCGCTAGGAGTCTCCAACGCCGTCCCCACCGGCCGCCTGTCGCCCACGCCTGGTCGGTCATCGCCGACGAATTCAGGTCATTTATAAATGCTTTTTTTAAAGTACCGTTTACTGTAATTATAACGAAATAAGTAATATAAGTTACTCAAAAAGTAATGCAGTATGGACATCGACGGTGTGATCGCATGTTCAGTACACAAGTGGCTTAGCCTCGTCGAGAGGCTTACAACTGTACAGCGTTTAACGTTTTATGCAACGAATTTACAAGAAATGTTGCTTATACCGTCCATCAAAATGAGAGATTTTCTGTTGCATTTTTTGATAAAAGGTTATAATCCAAACAATGAGAAATTCATGATACAAGAACCATTAGGCAGTAAAGGTCTTATTTCACTGAGGCCGGACGACGTGTTTGCTATATTTGGCTTCAAGAATGAAGGTGTTGATGTTTTTGGTATTCTTAACACTGAAGGAAAGAATGCAATTAAAAAAATACCAATTCAGTTTGTGGAGAGAAAATCTGGTAACATAATGATTGATGATTTGATTGAAAAAAATGTGAGGGATAAAGCCAGCGACGATGACTTCGTCCGTATGACGGTTCTAGTTCTGTTAGGAACTGTAATTGCACCAATGTCTGACGTATATGTTCCGAAGGAATACTACGCGTTGGTGCAAGATGTAAAGCTAATCAGCAAGTTGAACTTTAACGCCTTCACGTTGCGAACATGTTTGAGGGAGGTTGGTAAAGTTTTGCAAGATGGTCGTGTTAGGCAATGGCCAACTGGAAACCTTGCGCTGCTTCAGGTATGTTTTTTTTTATTCGTGCGTGCATTTTCATTAATATGTGCTACTCGTCATAATTCTTTTACTTACATAAATTATTTATTTTATAGTACTTATATTGGGAGAAGGTGGAGCTAACCACGGGGCCCAAATATGATCCCTTATCACTGTTGAGTCCTCTGATGAAAAATTGGACAGAAAGCCGTGATGAGTTAAGGGACAAGTACGACATCGCCAATGGACGTGGTCATGGAATGGTAGTACAAACTTTTATTTTTAATTCCATTACTATTGTGTATAAAATAGCTAATTTTTTGTTTCCCTTAATGCAGATCGAGGATCACATTACTGATGAATATAGAAGGACAGAGATTGCACGTCAGCATTCACAAAGTAATAAAAAACCAAGTAGCAGAAAATCAAGCGTCACAGGAAAGAGGATAGACGATAGTACGTCGGATGCTCCCGTGAGCCTGAAGCCTTTTATGAACCGGGTTATGAATGATTTAAAGGAGATTCGCAAGGAAATTCTCCGACTTCCCGAGTTATGCGCACATGTGACAATCCCATCAATTACATGTTCATATATTTTATTATGTTCCTCAAAAAAGTACAATCTCACTTAAATTTTTATTATGTTGTAGAGGATGATAGAGGAACTGAATAAAACCGGAGTGCGCTACAAACCGGGTAACCTTGAAGAACAAGAAGAGAATATGTTCGGTGAGAACAATAAATTTGTTCGAAAAGAATTTCATTATGATGACTTGCACACGCCTGAAGGTCCAAAGGGTGTTGGCAACCATGACATTCTTTCTGAACGAGACACAATAGGGAACTTCAGTGCCTGTAAAGGTGACAAAGAGGACCCTATATAGTTACCGGAAGAGTCAGAACAGAAGGAGGTATCATCGTTACGGACGGATGACACTAGTACATAACAGGGCTTTGGTCCAGCCCTGAGAAGCCCATTAATCCCGGTTCACTCACGAACCGGGACCCATGGGGGCATTGGTCCCGGTTCGTGAGGCCAGGGCGCCGGCCGGGCCTCGTGGGCCATTGGTCCCGGTTCGTCTGACCCCTTTGGTCCCGGTTCGTGTCTGGAACCGGGACCAATGGGCCTGGCTCCTGGCCCACAACCACTGGTCCCGGTTTGTGGCTGGAACCGGGACCAAATGGTGTCCTTTAGTCCCGGTTCCAGCCACAAACCGGGACCAATGGTCGGCCTATATATACCCCCTGCCAGTGAGCAGAGCAATGCACTGCTCACTTTTTTTTGGCCGGCCGTGGGAGAGCTTTGTGGTGCCCTAGCTCACCTCCTATGCACATGACGTGTTCGATGAAATGCCCGAACCACACTTAAGCTTTCTCCTCTCGAAGCTCCTTGTTCAAGCTCCATTTTCCTCAAGATTTGTTTAGGTTTGGCGGTCCGTCCTGTCCCGTCCCCGTCCTCACCGCCGTCGATCGCCCGCGCCCATCTCGGCGCCGGCACCACCGTGGTTAGCCTCTTCTTCTTATCTTCTTTCTAAAATAAAAAAGTTCTTACTTGTATCATTTAGATAGATACTTGTGTAATTTTCTTACTTTTATTATTGTTTGTTATTATATAGTGCCATGGTCATGGTATCCGCCCACGTCGGCCCTCGTCCGGTCTATGATTCGGATGTGGTATATATTATCTTTTATAACTATTTGTTTTATTAGTGTTTATGACAATTATGCCGACCAACATGACATAGATTTTTTAATCTAGGAGGTATGTGAACCGGAAATTCCAACCGACATAGAAATTCTTGTCGAGAAGTTAAATTTGGTTGAAAAAGAAAACAATTACTTGAAAGAAAAATTACAAAGAGTTGAAGAGGAGAATATGAAGTTGGAGTTGCATGTTGCCGATGTCGTCGACGATCACAAGATCAAGATGGATGCAATGCGCTTGAAGATTAGAAAGATTAGAAAATATGCCATTCATACTGAGGCTTGGTATCATTATGCCGTTGGATCAATTGGTACCTTAGTTGCGGTTATGATCGCATTTGTTGTTGCATTTAAATTTTATAGTTTCAATGTATGTTTTAATTAGATGCTCTAGAGAGATATATGTTGTTCAATAATGAGAACTATGTATGAACGTTCTGTATTTATTTTGGTCACTACTGTACTTTGGCTTTAATGTGATGATGAATTTCTATTAATTTGGTCACTTCTCTATTCATGATATGCACGCAGATGAACCGTCAATGGATGTACGGTGACCGACGCACCTCCGAGTATATTAAGGGCCTGCATAATTTTCTCAAAGCGGCTGAGGCAAACAAGCAGAATGGTTTTATGCATTGTCCATGTACTGTCTGTGAGAATACGAAGGCTTTCTCCAACTATAAAACCCTTCACTTCCACCTGCTTCAGAAGGGTTTTATGCCACACTATAATGTTTGGACCAAGCACGGAGAAAGAGGGGTTATGATGGAAGACAACGAAGAAGAAGAGGATGACGACAACTACCTGCCCCCTGAATACGGTGATGCTGCAATGGGGGAAGCTGAAGATCAAGAGGAACCAGACGATGTGCCCGATGATGATCTTCGCCGGGTCATTGTTGATGCACAGAGAGAATGCGAAAGTGAAAGGGAGAAGTTGAAGTTCGATCGCATGTTAGAGGATCACAAAAAAGGGTTGTACCCAAATTGCGAAGATGACAACAGAAAGCTCGGTACCACACTGGAATTGCTGCAATGGAAGGCAGACAATGGTGTATCTGACAAGGGATTTAGTTCGCTACTGAAAATAATGAAGAAGAAGCTTCCAAAGGATAACGAATTGCCCGGCAGTACGTACGAAACAAAGAAGGTTCTATGCCCTCTAGGATTGGAGGTGCAAAAGATACATGCATGCCCTAATGACTGCATCCTCTACCGCAGTGCGTACGACCATTTGAACGCAAGCCCGGTATGCGGTGCATTGCGGTATAAGATCAGAAGAGATGACCCTGGTGATGTTGTGGGCCAGCGCACCGGGAAGAGGGTTCCTGCCAAGGTGATGTGGTATGCTCCTATAATACCACGGTTGAAACGTCTATTCAGAAACAAAAAGCATGCCGAGTTGATGCAATGGCACAAAAAAGACCGTAAGAAAGACGGGAAGTTGAGAGCACCCGCTGACGGGTCGTAGTGGAGAAAGATCGAGAGAAAGTGGAGCGACTTTACAGGTGACCCGAGGAATGTATGGTTTGGTTTAAGTGCAGATGGCGTTAATCCTTTTGGGGAGCAGAGCAGCAAGCATAGCACATGGCCTGTGACTCTATGTATGTATAACCTTCCTCCTTGGTTGTGCATGAAGCCAGTGCTCATCCAAGGCCCTAAGCAACCCGGCAATGACATTGATGTGTACCTAAGGCCATTAGTTGATGAACTTTTACAGCTATGGAATGGAAGAGGTGTACGTGTGTGGGATGAGAACGAACAGGAGGAATTTGACCTACATGCGTTGCTGTTTGTAACCATCAACGATTGGCCTGCTCTCAGTAACCTTTCAGGACAGACAAACAAGGGATACCACGCATGCACACAATGTTTAGATGACACCGACAGTATATATTTGGACAAATGCAGGAAGAATGTGTACCTGGGGCATCGTCGATTTCTTTCGACCAACCATCAATGTCGAAAGAAAGGAAAGCATTTCAAAGGTGAGGCAGATAACCGGAAGAAGCCCGCCCTCCATACTGGTGATCACATACTTGATATGGTCAATGATTTACAAGTAATATTTGGAAAGGGTCCTGGCGGACTATCTGTTCCGACTGACGATGCGGGACGCGCACCCATGTGGAAGAAGAAATCTATATTTTGGGACCTACCCTATTGGAAAGACCTAGAGGTCCACTCTGCAATCGACGTGATGCACGTGACGAAGAATCTTTGCGTGAACCTGCTAGGCTTCTTGGGAGTGTATGGGAATACAAAAGATACACCGGAGGCACGGGAGGAATAGCAACGTGTGCATGAAAAAGACGGCATGCATCCAAAGTAGTATGAAGGTCCTGCTAGCTACGCTCTTTCCAAAGAAGAGAAGGAAATCTTCTTTGAATGCCTGCTCAGTATCAAGGTCCCGTCTGGCTTCTCGTCGAATATAAAGGGAATAATAAATATGGCAGAGAAAAAGTTCCAGAACCTAAAGTCTCATGACTGCCACGTGATTATGACGCAACTGCTTCCGGTTGCATTGAGGGGGCTTCTACCGGAAAACGTTCGATTAGCCATTGTGAAGCTATGTGCATTCCTCAATGCAATCTCTCAGAAGGTGATCGATCCAGAAATCCTGCCAAGGTTAAGGAGTGATTTGGTGCAATGTCTTGTTAGTTTCGTGCTGGTGTTCCCACCGTCCTTCTTCAATATCATGACGCACGTCCTAGTTCATCTAGTCGACGAGATCGTCGTTCTGGGCCCTGTATTTCTACACAATATGTTCCCCTTTGAGAGGTTCATGGGAGTCTTAAAGAAATATGTTCGTAACCGTGCTAGGCCAGAAGCAAGCATCTCCATGGGCCATCAAACAGAGGATGTCATTGGGTTTTGTGTTGAGTTCATTCCTGACCTTAAGAAGATTGGTCTCCCTCAATCGCGGTATGAGGGGAGACTGACTGGAAAAGGCACGCTAGGAGCGGACTCAATAATATGTAGGGACAGGCATTCTTGGTCTCAAGCACACTACACAGTTCTACAGAATTCCACCTTGGTGACCCCGTATGTCGATGAACACAAGAATATTCTGCGCTCCAAACACCCGGAGCAGTGTGATGACTGGATTACATATGAACACATCAAGACTTTCGGCAGTTGGTTGCAAACACGTCTCATGGGTGACAACGCTGTTTCTGATGAGCTGTACTCGTTGGCGAGGGGACCATCTTCGTCTGTATTGACTTACAAAGGGTACGAGATAAATGGGAATACATTTTACACGATCGCCCAAGATGAAAAGAGCACCAACCAAAACAGCGGTGTCCGCTTTGATGCAGCAACCAATAGGGGAAAGGACACATATTATGGTTACATAGTGGACATATGGGAACTTGACTATGGACATGATTTCAAGGTCCCTTTGTTTCAGTGCAAATGGGTCAATCTGTCAGGAGGCGGGGTACAGGAAGACCCACAGTACGGAATGACAACAGTGGATCTGAACAATCTTGGGTACACAGACGAACCATTCGTCCTAGCCAATGATGTGCCGCAGGTTTTCTATGTGAAGGACATGTCTACCAAACCGAGGAAAAGAAAAGATAAGGAAGCGAATACCTCATACGATGAGCCAAAGCGCCACAAAGTTCTTTCAGGAAAAAGAGACATCGTGGGATTGGAGGGCAAGACAGACATGTCTGAAGATTATGAAAAGTTTCATGAAATTCCTCCCTTCAAAGTCAAGGCTGACCCAAGCACCCTGTTAAACGATGAAGAATATCCATGGTTACGGCGCAATAAGCAAAGGACACAAGGGAAGAAAAAGTGAAGACTTTCTCTTCACAACTAGTATGATGATGCCTTTGATCTAGAATATCACTGCAGTTACATGTGAAGAAATGAAATGCCTTTTGTAACAGGTGAGTTTTCGTATGAAACCCTGATACTTCGAAAGAGATTGTCCGTTTTGTACATGAAGTGCATCCAGTTTTTGCCGTAACCCTCTCAACTTTTTAGCACATGCTATTTGGGTGAAATGATGATACCATGCCAACTTTCAACTTTTTCAGAGTTCATTTGTAGTGCTTTTCAATTTCATGGTCATTTAGCTCAAAAAAAATCAGTAAATGCATGAAAAATACCAAATGAAGTCAGAAAGGGTTGAAAATTGATGATGTGGCTTTGAATGGTTCATTTTGAACAAACAAAAAGTCTGGAGTTTAAATAAGTTCAAAAAAATGAAATACCTTTGTAACAGATGAGTTTTCATCCGAAACCCTCATACTTCGAAAGAGATTGTCCGTTTTGTCCAGTTACTTGCTTTTCAGGCAGAGCTTATCCAGTTACAGGATGCTCCTTGTTGCTCGTTTTAACTGACTGAAATTCAGATGAAACATACATTCAGAATGTAATGCACGGTCATGAACTGAAATTCTGACAATAAAATTCAGAATCACTCAATGTTCAAGTAGTCGCTGTTACTGCATGAAAGAATCCAGTGACTGAGATTAGATTTTCTTGACCTCACCAAGTAGCTGAACAAGTATGTTGGAGTTCCCAGTCATTCTATCAAGTCGGTTTTTCTTAACAGATGATGAGATTCTGTCTTTCACAACAAACAAAGAAGATGAGATTTTGCAAATACAACATCCACGTAGTCAAATGTATTACCCGCGCAAAATTCATTATTGCTTTATTGCTTATGGATTGCGGAAACTGTAGCCATGAATGAAGTACATCTAGCTATATATATCAGTCTATTGGATCTGATATTTACATCTGGCAAGCTATCAGTATATTTGACCTGATATTTAGATGTAGCGATATATCATTGTACTGGATCTGGATCTTAATCTGATGCACCAACCAAATACTCTAGAACGCACGCTCCAGCCAAGTCATCGAAAGAAGCTTAATTAATACTACAGTAATTACCTGAAGTGAAGGTATATTTGTTTAAAGAAAGCTGTGGCGATGCCCGCCACCACCCCGTGATCGCCCTGCGCCTCTACGTGATCGCCCTGCGCCGCCTCCACCCCGCGGTCGCCCTGCGCCACTCGTCGTACACGCACGCCCAAGCCCGCCACCTGCGCCGCAGAACGACCTGTGCACTGTTGGGACAAACCCCGGACCAATCCTCCCCGGCGACGCACGCCGAGCAGCCTTCCGGCGACACAAATGCCGGACGAAGGTAGACGAAGAAGACACCATGATTTTTCCGGCGACGAACGCCGTGGCGCACCAACGCCTGTATCTTGGCTTTATTTCTCTCAACGACTCGAACACTCACATGAGGTACACACGCACGCACGCGGCACAACCCGAAAGAACTCTCACGTCGACCGGGCACACACCACGGCCCCGATGGAGACTATATCTTCTAGGCCCCTCACACTTGGCTCGGCACACCCCGTCGCTCGGCAACATACCGGAGCACGGCTACACACCGGCGCAGCCAACCAATACACCAGGGGCTTTTTTATACCGGCTGCACATACACGCACGGCCAAGCCACCCGCCCTGATCCACTTCCTACGCCCACGCCCACATCCAGGACGTGGCCAACCACTTGCATGCAACCTCCATCAGCTATGTGCGCGTCAACTACATGCACGAACTAATCTGCTAACAAATTCACGCGACGCACGCACACACCCGGAGCACTGACCACGGCTATGGACTCGCCCGTGCACCGGCATCCGGACTCGACCGACACGCACACGCTGATCACCATGATGGTGTGGCTTATTCCTAACATGCGCGCCCACAACCGGCCACCGGCCGCCCCGCTAGGAGTCTCCAACGCCGTCCCCACCGGCCGCCTGTCGCCCACGCCTGGTCGGTCATCGCCGACGAATTCAGGTCATTTATAAATGCTTTTTTTAAAGTACCGTTTACTGTAATTATAACGAAATAAGTAATATAAGTTACTCAAAAAGTAATGCAGTATGGACATCGACGGTGTGATCGCATGTTCAGTACACAAGTGGCTTAGCCTCGTCGAGAGGCTTACAACTGTACAGCGTTTAACGTTTTATGCAACGAATTTACAAGAAATGTTGCTTATACCGTCCATCAAAATGAGAGATTTTCTGTTGCATTTTTTGATAAAAGGTTATAATCCAAACAATGAGAAATTCATGATACAAGAACCATTAGGCAGTAAAGGTCTTATTTCACTGAGGCCGGACGACGTGTTTGCTATATTTGGCTTCAAGAATGAAGGTGTTGATGTTTTTGGTATTCTTAACACTGAAGGAAAGAATGCAATTAAAAAAATACCAATTCAGTTTGTGGAGAGAAAATCTGGTAACATAATGATTGATGATTTGATTGAAAAAAATGTGAGGGATAAAGCCAGCGACGATGACTTCGTCCGTATGACGGTTCTAGTTCTGTTAGGAACTGTAATTGCACCAATGTCTGACGTATATGTTCCGAAGGAATACTACGCGTTGGTGCAAGATGTAAAGCTAATCAGCAAGTTGAACTTTAACGCCTTCACGTTGCGAACATGTTTGAGGGAGGTTGGTAAAGTTTTGCAAGATGGTCGTGTTAGGCAATGGCCAACTGGAAACCTTGCGCTGCTTCAGGTATGTTTTTTTTTATTCGTGCGTGCATTTTCATTAATATGTGCTACTCGTCATAATTCTTTTACTTACATAAATTATTTATTTTATAGTACTTATATTGGGAGAAGGTGGAGCCAACCACGGGGCCCAAATATGATCCCTTATCACTGTTGAGTCCTCTGATGAAAAATTGGACAGAAAGCCGTGATGAGTTAAGGGACAAGTACGACATCGCCAATGGACGTGGTCATGGAATGGTAGTACAAACTTTTATTTTTAATTCCATTACTATTGTGTATAAAATAGCTAATTTTTTGTTTCCCTTAATGCAGATCGAGGATCACATTACTGATGAATATAGAAGGACAGAGATTGCACGTCAGCATTCACAAAGTAATAAAAAACCAAGTAGCAGAAAATCAAGCGTCACAGGAAAGAGGATAGACGATAGTACGTCGGATGCTCCCGTGAGCCTGAAGCCTTTTATGAACCGGGTTATGAATGATTTAAAGGAGATTCGCAAGGAAATTCTCCGACTTCCCGAGTTATGCGCACATGTGACAATCCCATCAATTACATGTTCATATATTTTATTATGTTCCTCAAAAAAGTACAATCTCACTTAAATTTTTATTATGTTGTAGAGGATGATAGAGGAACTGAATAAAACCGGAGTGCGCTACAAACCGGGTAACCTTGAAGAACAAGAAGAGAATATGTTCGGTGAGAACAATAAATTTGTTCGAAAAGAATTTCATTATGATGACTTGCACACGCCTGAAGGTCCAAAGGGTGTTGGCAACCATGACATTCTTTCTGAACGAGACACAATAGGGAACTTCAGTGCCTGTAAAGGTGACAAAGAGGACCCTATATAGTTACCGGAAGAGTCAGAACAGAAGGAGGTATCATCGTTACGGACGGATGACACTAGTACATAACAGGGCTTTGGTCCAGCCCTGAGAAGCCCATTAATCCCGGTTCACTCACGAACCGGGACCCATGGGGGCATTGGTCCCGGTTCGTGAGGCCAGGGCGCCGGCCGGGCCTCGTGGGCCATTGGTCCCGGTTCGTCTGACCCCTTTGGTCCCGGTTCGTGTCTGGAACCGGGACCAATGGGCCTGGCTCCTGGCCCACAACCACTGGTCCCGGTTTGTGGCTGGAACCGGGACCAAATGGTGTCCTTTAGTCCCGGTTCCAGCCACAAACCGGGACCAATGGTCGGCCTATATATACCCCCTGCCAGTGAGCAGAGCAATGCACTGCTCACTTTTTTTTGGCCGGCCGTGGGAGAGCTTTGTGGTGCCCTAGCTCACCTCCTATGCACATGACGTGTTCGATGAAATGCCCGAACCACACTTAAGCTTTCTCCTCTCGAAGCTCCTTGTCCAAGCTCCATTTTCCTCAAGATTTGTTTAGGTTTGGCGGTCCGTCCTGTCCCGTCCCCGTCCTCACCGCCGTCGATCGCCCGCGCCCATCTCGGCGCCGGCACCACCGTGGTTAGCCTCTTCTTCTTATCTTCTTTCTAAAAGAAAAAAGTTCTTACTTGTATCATTTAGATAGATACTTGTGTAATTTTCTTACTTTTATTATTGTTTGTTATTATATAGTGCCATGGTCATGGTATCCGCCCACGTCGGCCCTCGTCCGGTCTATGATTCGGATGTGGTATATATTATCTTTTATAACTATTTGTTTTATTAGTGTTTATGACAATTATGCCGACCAACATGACATAGATTTTTTAATCTAGGAGGTATGTGAACCGGAAATTCCAACCGACATAGAAATTCTTGTCGAGAAGTTAAATTTGGTTGAAAAAGAAAACAATTACTTGAAAGAAAAATTACAAAGAGTTGAAGAGGAGAATATGAAGTTGGAGTTGCATGTTGCCGATGTCGTCGACGATCACAAGATCAAGATGGATGCAATGCGCTTGAAGATTAGAAAGATTAGAAAATATGCCATTCATACTGAGGCTTGGTATCATTATGCCGTTGGATCAATTGGTACCTTAGTTGCGGTTATGATCGCATTTGTTGTTGCATTTAAATTTTATAGTTTCAATGTATGTTTTAATTAGATGCTCTAGAGAGATATATGTTGTTCAATAATGAGAACTATGTATGAACGTTCTGTATTTATTTTGGTCACTACTGTACTTTGGCTTTAATGTGATGATGAATTTCTATTAATTTGGTCACTTCTCTATTCATGATATGCACGCAGATGAACCGTCAATGGATGTACGGTGACCGACGCACCTCCGAGTATATTAAGGGCCTGCATAATTTTCTCAAAGCGGCTGAGGCAAACAAGCAGAATGGTTTTATGCATTGTCCATGTACTGTCTGTGAGAATACGAAGGCTTTCTCCAACTATAAAACCCTTCACTTCCACCTGCTTCAGAAGGGTTTTATGCCACACTATAATGTTTGGACCAAGCACGGAGAAAGAGGGGTTATGATGGAAGACAACGAAGAAGAAGAGGATGACGACAACTACCTGCCCCCTGAATACGGTGATGCTGCAATGGGGGAAGCTGAAGATCAAGAGGAACCAGACGATGTGCCCGATGATGATCTTCGCCGGGTCATTGTTGATGCACAGAGAGAATGCGAAAGTGAAAGGGAGAAGTTGAAGTTCGATCGCATGTTAGAGGATCACAAAAAAGGGTTGTACCCAAATTGCGAAGATGACAACAGAAAGCTCGGTACCACACTGGAATTGCTGCAATGGAAGGCAGACAATGGTGTATCTGACAAGGGATTTAGTTCGCTACTGAAAATAATGAAGAAGAAGCTTCCAAAGGATAACGAATTGCCCGGCAGTACGTACGAAACAAAGAAGGTTCTATGCCCTCTAGGATTGGAGGTGCAAAAGATACATGCATGCCCTAATGACTGCATCCTCTACCGCAGTGCGTACGACCATTTGAACGCATGCCCGGTATGCGGTGCATTGCGGTATAAGATCAGAAGAGATGACCCTGGTGATGTTGAGGGCCAGCGCACCGGGAAGAGGGTTCCTGCCAAGGTGATGTGGTATGCTCCTATAATACCACGGTTGAAACGTCTGTTCAGAAACAAAAAGCATGCCGAGTTGATGCAATGGCACAAAAAAGACCGTAAGAAAGACGGGATGTTGAGAGCACCCGCTGACGGGTCGTAGTGGAGAAAGATCGAGAGAAAGTGGAGCGACTTTACAGGTGACCCGAGGAATGTATGGTTTGGTTTAAGTGCAGATGGCGTTAATCCTTTTGGGGAGCAGAGCAGCAAGCATAGCACATGGCCTGTGACTCTATGTATGTATAACCTTCCTCCTTGGTTGTGCATGAAGCCAGTGCTCATCCAAGGCCCTAAGCAACCCGGCAATGACATTGATGTGTACCTAAGGCCATTAGTTGATGAACTTTTACAGCTATGGAATGGAAGAGGTGTACGTGTGTGGGATGAGAACGAACAGGAGGAATTTGACCTACATGCGTTGCTGTTTGTAACCATCAACGATTGGCCTGCTCTCAGTAACCTTTCAGGACAGACAAACAAGGGATACCACGCATGCACACAATGTTTAGATGACACCGACAGTATATATTTGGACAAATGCAGGAAGAATGTGTACCTGGGGCATCGTCGATTTCTTCCGACCAACCATCAATGTCGAAAGAAAGGAAAGCATTTCAAAGGTGAGGCAGATCACCGGAAGAAGCCCGCCCTCCATACTGGTGATCACATACTTGATATGGTCAATGATTTACAAGTAATATTTGGAAAGGGTCCTGGCGGACTATCTGTTCCGACTGACGATGCGGGACGCGCACCCATGTGGAAGAAGAAATCTATATTTTGGGACCTACCCTATTGGAAAGACCTAGAGGTCCACTCTGCAATCGACGTGATGCACGTGACGAAGAATCTTTGCGTGAACCTGCTAGGCTTCTTGGGAGTGTATGGGAATACAAAAGATACACCGGAGGCACGGGAGGAATAGCAACGTGTGCATGAAAAAGACGGCATGCATCCAAAGTAGTATGAAGGTCCTGCTAGCTACGCTCTTTCCAAAGAAGAGAAGGAAATCTTCTTTGAATGCCTGCTCAGTATCAAGGTCCCGTCTGGCTTCTCGTCGAATATAAAGGGAATAATAAATATGGCAGAGAAAAAGTTCCAGAACCTAAAGTCTCATGACTGCCACGTGATTATGACGCAACTGCTTCCGGTTGCATTGAGGGGGCTTCTACCGGAAAACGTTCGATTAGCCATTGTGAAGCTATGTGCATTCCTCAATGCAATCTCTCAGAAGGTGATCGATCCAGAAATCCTGCCAAGGTTAAGGAGTGATTTGGTGCAATGTCTTGTTAGTTTCGTGCTGGTGTTCCCACCGTCCTTCTTCAATATCATGACGCACGTCCTAGTTCATCTAGTCGACGAGATCGTCGTTCTGGGCCCTGTATTTCTACACAATATGTTCCCCTTTGAGAGGTTCATGGGAGTCTTAAAGAAATATGTTCGTAACCGTGCTAGGCCAGAAGCAAGCATCTCCATGGGCCATCAAACAGAGGATGTCATTGGGTTTTGTGTTGAGTTCATTCCTGACCTTAAGAAGATTGGTCTCCCTCAATCGCGGTATGAGGGGAGACTGACTGGAAAAGGCACGCTAGGAGCGGACTCAATAATATGTAGGGACAGGCATTCTTGGTCTCAAGCACACTACACAGTTCTACAGAATTCCACCTTGGTGACCCCGTATGTCGATGAACACAAGAATATTCTGCGCTCCAAACACCCGGAGCAGTGTGATGACTGGATTACATATGAACACATCAAGACTTTCGGCAGTTGGTTGCAAACACGTCTCATGGGTGACAACGCTGTTTCTGATGAGCTGTACTCGTTGGCGAGGGGACCATCTTCGTCTGTATTGACTTACAAAGGGTACGAGATAAATGGGAATACATTTTACACGATCGCCCAAGATGAAAAGAGCACCAACCAAAACAGCGGTGTCCGCTTTGATGCATCAAACAACGGGGAAAGGACACATATTATGGTTACATAGTGGACATATGGGAACTTGACTATGGACATGATTTCAAGGTCCCTTTGTTTCAGTGCAAATGGGTCAATCTGTCAGGAGGCGGGGTACAGGAAGACCCACAGTACGGAATGACAACAGTGGATCTGAACAATCTTGGGTACACAGACGAACCATTCGTCCTAGCCAATGATGTGCCGCAGGTTTTCTATGTGAAGGACATGTCTACCAAACCGAGGAAAAGAAAAGATAAGGAAGCGAATACCTCATACGATGAGCCAAAGCGCCACAAAGTTCTTTCAGGAAAAAGAGACATCGTGGGATTGGAGGGCAAGACAGACATGTCTGAAGATTATGAAAAGTTTCATGAAATTCCTCCCTTCAAAGTCAAGGCTGACCCAAGCACCCTGTTAAACGATGAAGAATATCCATGGTTACGGCGCAATAAGCAAAGGACACAAGGGAAGAAAAAGTGAAGACTTTCTCTCCACAACTAGTATGATGATGCCTTTGATCTAGAATATCACTGCAGTTACATGTGAAGAAATGAAATGCCTTTTGTAACAGGTGAGTTTTCGTATGAAACCCTGATACTTCGAAAGAGATTGTCCGTTTTGTACATGAAGTGCATCCAGTTTTTGCCGTAACCCTCTCAACTTTTTAGCACATGCTATTTGGGTGAAATGATGATACCATGCCAACTTTCAACTTTTTCAGAGTTCATTTGTAGTGCTTTTCAATTTCATGGTCATTTAGCTCAAAAAAAATCAGTAAATGCATGAAAAATACCAAATGAAGTCAGAAAGGGTTGAAAATTGATGATGTGGCTTTGAATGGTTCATTTTGAACAAACAAAAAGTCTGGAGTTTAAATAAGTTCAAAAAAATGAAATACCTTTGTAACAGATGAGTTTTCATCCGAAACCCTCATACTTCGAAAGAGATTGTCCGTTTTGTACACGAAGTGCATCTAGTTTTTACCGTAACCCTCTCAACTTTTTAGCACATGCTATTTGGGTGAAATGATGATACAATGCCAACTTTCAACCTTTTCAGAGTTCATTTGTAGTGTTTTTCAATTTCAGGGTCATTTAGCTCAAAGAATGAACTAATAGCAAAAAGAATGAACTAGAAAACTTTTATGAAACTCTAATAGCAAAAAGAATGAACTAAAAATAATCAATTAAAATATTCTGTTATGATCAACTGAAACAAAACTATAATATTCTTCAATAGCAAAAAGAATCAACTAAAAATATTTATAAAACTCTAATAGCAAAAGGAATCAACTAAAAAGCTTTTATAAACCTCTAGTATTTTTGAAACTAAAATTATATAAAATTTATGCAACTAAAATTATAAAAGAATTTGTTGTTCAAAACATTAATAGCAAAAAGAATTTTCATAAAGAAACTTTTTGTTAGAAACTTTAATAGCAAACTAAAATAACCAAATCTGTTTTTCATTAAAACAGACATTTAAAATAACCTAAAACTTACCAAATTGAATATAATGATAAAACACAGTAATATTAAATAGCAGGAAAAAGAATCACTCAAAAATCTATTTTTTTAGTAAAGTTATTCACAAACTAGTGATTCACACAGATTTCAAAAAATTCTAATTTAAACTATTCAAATTTGAAAACTAAAGGCACTAACAGAAAGTTTATAATTTTTGTGACCTAAAAGCAAAAAAGAATCACTGAAAAACAGTAAGTAGGAACAAAATAAAATAAATAAAGCAAAAAACAAAACAAAAAACTGGATTTTTTTTTAAAAAAATGCCACCTACTAGGCCCATAGAAGGCCCAATAGGCCCACAGGCAGTGACAGATTCGGCCCGGAGGCCTGCAGCTGAGAGGAGCTCGAAAGGGTATGCGCAACAGCGCTTATAAACCACTCTCGAGCTCTCTCGGCTAGCGAGGTGGGACTAAAAATTTGGCACCGGGCAGCACCACCCTTTGGTCCCGGTTGGTGCCACCAACCGGGACCATTGCCCCCCTTTGGTCCCGGTTGGTGCCACCAACCGGGACCAATGCCCCCTTTGGTCCCGGTTGGTGCCACCAACTGGGACCAAACGTCCCTGTTTCCCGCCCTTTGGGCTGACGAAAAGAGACCTTTGGTCCCGGTTGGTGGCACCAACCGGGACCAAACGGAGGCATTGGTCCCGGTTGGTGCCACCAACCGGGACTAAAGGCTTTGCTATATAAGCCAACGCTTAGGAATTTTTCCCCAAATTCTCACATCTCCCCCGACGCCGCCCGGCTGCTCCTCGTCGCTGTCGCCGTCGCCGCCCGCTCCTCGTCGCCGTCGCCCTCTCCCATCGTCGCTGTCGCCGTCGCCCTCTCCCATCGTCGCTGTCGCCGTCGCCCTCTCCCATCATCGCTGTCGCCGTCGCCCTCTCCCATCGTCGCTGTCGCCGTCGTCGCCCAGCCCCGTTGCCGCCCGCTCCTCTTCGCCGCGCCTCCTCGTCGCCGTCGCCCTCTCCCATCGCCGCCCCCAGTGAGCACCCCGCCTTCCCCCGAGCCCTTGCCGTCGCGCCCTCCTCCCCGTCTCCGCGCGCGTACCTCCCGAGCCCGCCGTCCTCGTCGCCGGCCTCGTCGCCGGCCTCAAGCCATCGCCGCGCCCCCCTCCCAGTGAGCCCCCTTCCCACGGTCCCCTGCTCCCCGTCGCCGCGTGCCCCCGAGCACACCTTGCTCTGCCACTGCTCCATGGTCGCCGGCAGCCCCCGTTGCTATGTTTTTTTATGAGATGTATATTTTCATGTATATGTATATATGTTCATGTATATGTGTGTATATGTTCATGTAAAAAGTCTTCGTTGTTTTTCATATGTACGAAAATGTAGAGTGAAAACGAAAACAAACATATAAGAAAAAACAAAGGAAAAAATGAAGAAGGAAAAGAAAACCGCCCGGCCCGGCCACCACCGCATTTTCATAAAGTTTTTCCACCAAGTCCACGTCGCACCGAGCACCCGCGGCGAAGCAAGTCTTTTTTTGAAGGTAGTTTTTTTGTTAAATGAAAATGTTGGCATCGGCTCTATCATCACGTTGGCATCGGCTCTATCTATCAACAAGGCCACGGGAGCACCCCGGCCCCCTATCATCACGTTGGCATCGGCTCCCCGAGAGCTTTCCAACGGATCCGGAATGTATGTTGTTGTTGATATACCCCCTTCCCGATAACTTCGACATGAGGGGGGGGGGGGTCGATATACCCCCTCCCCGATAACATTTTTTTCTAAGTTACTAAGGTAAAATGTTCACCCCCCTCTCGATATACCAGGCGACCAACTTTCGAGGCCACCCAAACCCTAGAAAAAAAGCATTGTCGATATACCCCCTCCCCGATAACATTTTTTTTCTAAGTTACTAAGGTAAAATGTTCACCCCCTCTCGATATACCGGGCGACCAACTCTCGACGCCACCCAAACCCTAGAAAAAAAACGTTGTCGATATACCCCCTCCCCGATAACATTTTTTTTCTCAGTTACTAAGGTAAAATGTTCATATAGAAAACTCCGGTAATATAGATTTATCAAGAATGCCCCCATTATGGATGTGCACAAGTTTCAGATAGAATAATTCGCATTTTGTTAAATCCCTAAAAGGTTAAGAGAATCCCGGCCCTCTCGCCCTACCCAATAAACTCTCGAGGCCACCCAAACCCTAGAAGAAAGAGCGTTGTCGATCTCCTACCCCCTCCCGTCCCAACCCGATAAACTCTTAAGGCCACCCAAACCCTAGAAGAAAGAGCGTTGTCGAGGCCACCCCAAACCCTAGAAGTGTTGTCGAGGCCACCCCAAACTGGACGTCGGACATTCATGAGAGAGGCGGTCCGGACGTCGGACGACATTCATGTTTGTATATTAATTGCCATGTTGTAATATTTGCAGAAACTATGGATCCAAGAGACTTGGAACAAGAACAGTTGTTGGGGGACATAATCCACGGCGGACGTGATATCTTGTCGTTTCTCAATGACACCGATGGTCTGGAAGGAGAGGATGACGGCTCCTGTGATCGAACAATGGAGGAGGAAGGACATGATCATGATGGCTCCGGTGACCGAATGCCGGAGGAAGGAGACCATGATGACGGCTCCGGTGACCGAACGGAGGAGGGAGCTGTTGCAAAGTCCGGCGAGGTATATATATTAATTAAGCCTGTGCTGACTAGCTAATTGATGCATTAATTTTTTTGGTATGTACATATATTAATTAACTCTTCTTTCTTCTTTTATAGCCCTCCGGATCGAGCCAAACTTCGGTAATGAGATGAGGCCCGAAGAAGAGGTTGCGCAAGGATGAAAGGTTCACGGTCACAACACTCGCGCACGATGGCCATCCGATTGAACCCAAGCGGACCAAGGACGCATTTTCTGCTCAGTGCGGAGCTATTGTTAGGGACTACATCCCGATCAGCATCAAGCAATGGAATAAGCCTAAGGACGGCGCCCCTGATGGTGATTATGTCACCGATAGACAGAAAGATGATCTTTGGACCGCGCTGAAGGCAAATTTCACCCTACCACCAGAGGAGGATCCGAATAAGCCAGTTATAGAGCCACTGGTCAAGGCGTGTGCTCTTAAGAAGATGGCAGATCTATTCAGGAGGTGGAAGAATGAGTTGAAATCAAAGTTTGTCGACAAAGGGAAGACTCCAAAATTCACCGGCCGATTTGAGAAGATAAGAGATCACTGGCCCGCATTTGTGGCCTACAAGACATCGGACAAGAGTAAGAAAATGTCAGAGACAAACAAGATCAATGCTGCAAAGAAGCAGTATCACCATCACACGGGGTCAGGTGGCTACCTCAAAGCCCGGCCGTTGTGGGACAAAGCTGAGAATGACCTGATTGCTAAAAATGTCGTACCACAGACATTGAACTGGCCAGACCGTTCAAGGACTTGGTTCTTCGGGGTTGGGGGAACTTTGGACCCTGAAACAGGGAAGTGCCGCTGGACGAACGAGCAACTTGCAATACCCATGAACAAGCTTCAGGAGTATATCACCGCAGCGCAGGAAGGGACGTTCATTCCCGACAGAGAGAAGGACGAGCTGACTGAGGCCCTAGGGAATGCTGAGCACCCTGGACGAACACGAGGCACACCAGGCTCCGTTCCGTGGAAGGTTGGGTTTCCCGACGCAGGCGGTTACAGAAGCCGGGAGAGAAAGAGGAAAGCGGAGCTGAGCGAAATTCAGAAGCTCAATGCAAGACTACAAAAGCTAGAGGAAGCTGAGAGCCAGCGAGCTGCCGGCCAACCCTCTCAGCAGCACGAAGCTACCCCAGAAGCTACCCCGCCATCTCAGCGGAAAAGCAGCGTCGCTTCCACGGAGCCCGTTCAGCCTGACTTCACGTCTCCTAGCTACCCCGTGGATACTATCACGGAGGCTCAACATTGCGAGCTTATGACGAAATGCTGGAACCTCACTTTATTGGCGGCTGTCGGCTCTGTTGCACCTCCTCAACCCAACGGAACTTTCACTGCCGTCCGATTCCACATGGCTATGCTGTTGTGATGGTGGATGAAGTAATGGAGGGATTTGCGGAGCTTGAGCTTGACCACTCTACAGGTGAAGGGGAGAATCGGCTGGGTCGTGCCCTGAGGAGTACATGTCTATGGCAGAAGGAGTACATCAAGTTTCCAAACTGGACGCCTCCGCCTCCTCCTCCTCCTCCGGCGAGTCAGGGCACTCCGCGTCCTCCTCCTCCTCCTCCTCCTTCTCCTCCTCCTCCGGCGAGAGATCAGGGGACCCCGCCTCCTTCTCCGGCTCCTCCGACGCGTGAGGGCACTCCGCCTCCTCCTTCGCCTACTCCGGCACATCGGAGCAGTACGCTTCCTCCTCAGCCTCGTCGGCAACGGCGGAAGACAGACGCCGCCGCTCCGGCTGCTCCGGCGCGTCGGAGCACTCCGCCTCCTTCTCCGCCTCGTAAGCAATGACAGAAGAGAGACGCCGCCGCTCCGGCGGCTAGCAGTACAAGCAGAGGCGGGAAGGAATACAGAGACGGTCCATCTCTCAAGCCTCTGGAAAATTTACCGTATGAGAGGACCGAGTCTGAAAACGAGGAGATATGTCAGGACCAATTGAGGGCCCATTTTGCAAAGAAAACTCCACCTCTGAAGGAGAAGCTAGATCCGGTGAAAGTGAAGCGCACTATCGATGCCCTGAAGCGACCACCACCGCCTCCGCCGGATTCCAACTATGTCCGGATTATTAAAAAGACATATGAAGAAGCGCGGCGGTCGGGAAGTACTTCTAGTGATGCAAGGTTAGCAGAACGAAGAAGTGGGAAAACAATTCCCCAGCTCGGCGAACAGGAGAAGCAATCGTGCCCCCCGCTCAAGGTGTCTAGCGATATCGTCGCAAATCATCCGGGGATGGTGCCCGGTACCAATCCTGGTGATTACTTGGGGGATGATGTAATTTTTCAAACGGCTGAGGTAACAAAAGAAAAATATGAATACATGCATGGGAAGCCTCTCGTCAAACCTGATCATCCTCCTCTAACAACGATGATGTACAAATTGCATGAGTGGTACATGAAAACTTGCAGGGAGTCTGGGAGAGACACTATGTATATGGCAGTGAAACCAGAGCACGAATTCATTGGACTTCCCGTGATGCCTGTTGAATTTGTGGAGTTATTTCAGTTATACAATCAACTGGCCCTCGACAAACAACTCATGACTGGCTACTGTCTGTAAGTATTACTTCTATAGTTAAGTCTCTAGCTCAGCTCGTTCATTGCATGTATATATAATTATCCTCACTATATTATGCAGATTGAAGATCGTCGAATGGAAAAAACTAGGAATCTTCGACGTTGGGTTCATTAGCCCAGATGCCGTAAATGAATGGACGGTACGAAACTCAATCAAAGAGACCGAGGAGAACTTGCTAAAGTCGTTCCTTATACATCAAAACAAAAGGGAAATACTCTTTCCTTACAACTTCAAGTGAGTGTTGTTGTCTTCTCTGTATACTCGGTTTCGCTTACTCGAGGTTAAGTAATGTAATTGATGAGTTATATATGCGTGCGCAGTTTCCACTTTATTCTGCTATCCATTAAGCTTGACGGGGCATTAGTAACTGTCTTAGACTCGAGACGTAAAGATCCCGAGAATTATGCGGACATGAGTGCAATGCTCAAGAAGTTCAGTCAATACCGGTACCATATCGCCATGCAACTTTCGTTAATTTCCTGATATCAAGTAATCATTTTCTTTGCCTGGCAGGGTTTGGAAGAAGTTCACCCGAAAGGTTCCCGGTCTAAACAAAGAGTTGCGATTTATGCACCCCAAAGTAAGTAGTACTAGCTAGTTCCGCGCATCTCTAATTGATTCAAATTTTCATCAATATATCATTACCATGCTTACTTATCAGTTTGATTGAACTCTATTCTCGTAAAGTGCTTGTACCAGAAAGAAGGGACTTCTTTATGTGCATACTACGTATGCGAGTTCATTCGCCACTCGACCTCTGAACGGGGCTTCTCTGACAAACAATTTGAAGTACATAAATAATATTCACAATTTTATTTTATATATTACCATCAATTGTGTTGAGTTTTATTCATATATATGCATGTATTGACCCCCTTCTTTAAATTAGATCTGGCCGATGCGGGATGAACTCCTACCACATGATCGCATACGAGCAATTCAAGAGGAATTGGCGGGATTCTTTCTTGACCACGTCATACCTAAAGACGGAGAATACCATGCGGATTTGTGATTGGATCTTAGGTAGATGATGTTAGGGATTGTAAAAGATGTTATATTGTATATATGTAGTACCGTCGGATAGATATACGAAAACTTGTTGTTCGACCAATCTCTTGGAGAAAGAGAGGTCGATCACTTCTCTCTGTATATGTTCATGACGATCTTATGTACTTAATGGTTCCTTCATTTGCTTACTAGCTAGCGTGTCGAGTTCTCTCTATAGTAGCTAGCGTCGACCACACACGGAGAAAGAGAGGACATTTCTCTCTATTAGCTAGCTAACACAATATGAAACCCCTAAATTAACCCTACAATCCCCCTAACCCCCCCCCCCCCCCCCTTTAAAAAAAAGAAAAACCCCAGCTCCTGCCAGATGCTGACGCGTGGATGCCTTTTGGTCCCGGTTGGTAACTGGTGTTACCAACCGGGACTAAAGGTCCTCCTGCCTGGGCTCCCCGCAGCGGCCACGTGGAGGGCCTTTGGTCCCGGTTCGTAAGCAAACCTGGACTAAAGGTTTTGGGCTTTAGTCCCGACCCTTTAGTCCCGGTTCCAGAACCGGGACAAATGGGCCTCTGGAACCGGGACAAATGGGCCTTTTTCTACTAGTGGATATTATAGATGAGAAGGAATGGCAATCAACACCAAATGATCAAGATAAGTCTCAGGGTTTGTCAGACGATTGTAGCGCTATTGAAGAGAGGACGGAGCAGATTATTGGGAAACGAACATGAATCCCTTCAAAGAATGTCAAGTCTCCTTTCATTACAGCACCTAAGCATGCGAAACGTGCCCTTAAAACGAGTAAGTTTACCTTCTTACTATAAATTAATGTATGAACTATTTTAAAATGTTGTCTCGCTAACATACTTGACATTTGTTGCAGAGTTATTTGACGAACAAAGCTCTGCTGACATTTATTCTGCGGATAGAGTGGTGACTGCGACAGTGCAGTACGTCCGGGCGTATGAGAAGTCAGAAAAGAAGAAGAAGCAACCAATATACAATGGTGGCATGAACGACGTACTCACTGCCGAACGAGCTTCCATTATACTAAATCATGGATGGTTATCTGGTGATGTAAGTAACTCATGTCTCTTTGTTATGATTTTACAAAATACATACACATATAACACTATAACATTACAATATTTCTGTAGATAATCGACGTTATGCGTCGTACTTGAGCGCGAAAGTTGCCGCGGATCGTCTCCTAATACCGACATGCAGGGTTCAATGGCTTTTGAATACTCGACCAAATATAGTCCGTCCAAACAAGTCCGACAACAATAACGACTACGAAATCAATATGAATGGACCACTTAATAGATGCATGACTGAATATTTCAAAAAACCAAAGGTAAGTTTTTATTTGTAACGACACATGAATTTGTTTTAAATGCTTGCTTACTGCGAACATGTTTCCATGATCATCTTGTAGGCTTATTTCGCTCTTAACAAGAACGGTAACCATTGGATTACAGTTGTGATGCATACTCAAAAGAAAGAGTTTCAGGTTTTAGATTCTTTGATGGGTGAAGAAATGGCTGAATCTACTAGAAAATTAGTTGAGGATCTGGTATGTTCCATTATACCTAAGTGTATTTTTCATAATCATCATACACACAGTTTTTCAAACTTTTACGAAACACATGCAGAGAGAACAACTAGCAGGAGATATAGGAGATGCAAATGAAAGTTTAGTTATTCTGTATCCGGATGTGTCGGCATGGCCTATTATTGCATACAACATGCCACAACAAGAAGATGGGTGAGTTTGAACTTACACGTTATGTATGTTTTATCTTTGCGATGCATTTTGATTTATGTCAAATTTATGAATCAGGAATTCATGTGGCTTGTTCGTCCTCCGATGCTTTGAGCACTGGAACGATGAAAAGTTCACTAGTAGATTTTCCCAGGTGAGTCTATTTTAATATGCAAAAAGTGTTTTTTTTTCAATATATCAACTTACATTACAAATGTATATTTTACTTTTCAGGAATCAGTTGATGATGCGCGACAAGCCATGATAGCTTCAATTATTTTTTCGCCGAAGAATATGTTGTCGGAAGTGAAAAACCAAGTTATTCGGCTATCAAGGAGGAAGAAAAAATAACTTCTACACACTACTGTACTAGCTAGGCATGCCTCGGTTTTTGTCGAACTTTGATTTATGATAAAGACGTTCTGTCAAAACTTTTTGTTTCGCATAGCGAACTCATTTTGTAATTTGAGATATATGCTATATTTCTAAATATGACATTATGATACATTGATGGTCGTCATTATTTTGTTACTCTTATTACAACGTTTACATATTAACTTTATGTCAAATGAAAAACGTCGCTTCGCATCGATTCAGGTTTGTGTCCGCGGACGGACACAAATTTTTGCAACATATTTGTAATTCATTTTTTTAATACAATTTTTTTTAGAACCGCAAAAGATTTGAAATGATATATTACACAAACAATATATAACTAAATTCATCGAAACAAACTTTGAAAATTAAAATTCATTTCTTTCCAGTTCAAACGATTACATAGTACTTCAACGACATTTAAACGAAATTTAAACTAACGATTACTACGACATATGATAAACCCTAATCTACTCGTCATCGACGCCGCCGAGGTCCTCCTCGTCAAAGCCAAACGAGGCGTCGCCATCGTCGATGCTGCTGCTGCCTACGTCGATGATGGGCGCAATGGAGTCCGCCATCGCAGCGTGGTACCCGGGAAAATCCGGCAGGTCCTCGGGGTGACCGGCGACGGCGGCCACCTGAATGTAGTCCTGGACGAGCTGCGGCGGCACGGCCATCTCCGACTCCCGGATGGCCGTCTGCAGCCCCGGCATGTCCTCCGGGTCGCCGTCCTGCGCCGCCAACCGCCGGTACTCCGCCAACAGGGCGGGCTCCGGCTCCTCCGCGGGCACCGGCGGAGGGGCACGGTTAGACCTAGCGCCGTCCCGTGCCGGGCGAGGCGCCACGGTGCGGCGGTCTCCTCCGCCGAGCAGGACCGTGCCGCCTCCGCCGCCGCCTCCGCGGCCGAAGCCGACGCGGGTGGAGCGCGCGGCGCCGCGGTGGAACAGCCCGAAGCCAGTGCTGGTTGGGGCCGGCAAGGCACCGGAGGCCGCCTGCGCGCGGTACGGGACGAGGACCTCCTCGAAGGAGTGGCCGTCCCATAACTGGTGCCGCCGGGCGCGGTTGTGCTTCACCGGCGGCCGCGGGCCGGCGAACGCGTGCAGGCGCTCCTCGTGCTCGGCAGCGACGATGTCCGGCCACGCGGGGTTGTGGGGGGCGTAGGTAGGGTCCTCCAGCGCCGCCGCCGACAGCCGCGCCCGGTAGAGGCCGACGGCGCGGGCGAAGAGGTGGTTGTCGGGCTCGGGCACCGGCGCCACCGGCACGCTGTCGACGCTCAGGCGCCACCGCGACGGCAGGCGCACGTCCGGCGCGGCGGGGATGCCGAAGTGGGCGAGCTCCTCCGCCTCCTCCAGCGTCAGGTTGGGGCGCGCCATCGCCGGAGAGTGGCCGGAGAGGGGCCGGAGAGGGGCGGAGATGGGCGGAGAGGGGCGGCGTCGAACGAGAGGGGAGGGGCGAGCGAGTGGCAGAGGGCGGCGCTGCGGGGAGGGGGGCGGTGGTGGTGGTTGGAGGCCATTGATGGCGGTCCGCGGGTGGCAGAAGGCGGGCGGACCGGTGGCGAAGGCGGGCGGGCCGAGGCGGCGTGTGAATCGACGCCGCGCGCCAAACCACGCGCCACCGCAGCGGTCGACGGGACTCTTCGGCGCCGGAGTTATTGCCGAAGCGACGCCTGGCAGTCTGCGCCGCACTAATGCGGGCGAACACGGGCGAGGGTCGCGGCAGTTTAGCGCGTTGACCGCCCAAAATGCCACCGTACAGGCCCAGACCGCTGACGAGACGTATGGTGGGGCCCGCCTTCGTACGGCCGTGTACGGCGCGCTAGGGCGCGATACGGCGCGGGGCACTGGATTTCCCATCCTACCCTTTTTTATTAAGGGGTATGGGCTAATCTGAACCGTTGATGTGTCTAGGGGTTGTACCGAAGCGGAAGTGCTGTTGAAATAATGAAGATTTATTTCACTTATCAGCTACTCCCTCCGTTCCTAAATATAAGTCTTTGTAGACATTTCAATAGGGGACTACATACGAAGCAAAATGAGTGAACTTACACTCTAAAATATGTCTACATACATCCGTATGTAGTTCAATAATGAAATCTCTAAAAAGACTTATATTTAGAAACGGAGGGAGTACATGATAGATGATTGACTGAAGCATGTGTGGCTCGACTAATAGTTGAATTGTTGACTGAGTAGGACAAGTTGCCATTGAAGAAAAGGACAAGAAGCTACTGAGAGAACATGAAAAATCGAACAATTTTTTCCTGAGAATGGTTGGTGAATTAAGCAGCGACTGAAGCCTTATTTCAGGAGTATACATCAGCAAGCTGAAAGAAAAGAAAATTCTACAACGCGCAAACTTCAAAACAAAGACTTTGCAGGTACCCATTGATTGAACCGTTTACGAACAAGAACAAATATGAGTCTCAAGAAAAGGGCACCCTCAACTAGAGTGGTACCCAGTATGAAATGCTAGAAGTATATAGCTTCATCTAGTTGGTTCCTATAATAGCATCCATTTGTGATCATTCTAACGATCAACTAGAGTGCTTCACCTTCAACAAAATATGGAAACACCCTCTACCTCTCTGCTTCTTCTAAATTTGATTCATCTGTTTTTGCGCATCTCGGCTCGTGAATTCCTCTTGCCAGGCTCCTCTCTCTCCATAGAGGATAGCTCTGACGCACTCCATTCACCAAATGGTACTTTCACCTGCGGCTTCAACAACATTTCCCAAAGTGCCTTTGTCTTCTCTATTTGGTTCTCCAACACAGCTGAAAAGACTGTCATTTGGAGCGCAAATCATCTCCATCCTGTGTACTCATGGGGATCCAGAGTCATGCTAAACGCAGATGGTAGAATGGTTGTAGAAGATTATAATGGCCAGGTCGTGTGGGAAAACAATGTCAAGTCTTCATCAAAAGCCGAACAAGCTCAGTTGTTGGACACTGGGAACCTCATCGTGAAGGGCCAAGGTGATATCATTTTATGGCAAAGCTTTGATTCTCCTACTGATACATTGCTGCCAAATCAGAACCTTACTTCTGCTACAAAGTTGGTATCTGCTAATAGGTTACTTGTTCCTGGGCGCTACAGCTAGCTTCCATTTTGATGACGAAAATTTGCTTGCATTGTTTTATGATGAGAATTATATATCTTTTGTCTACTGGTCGGATCCTAGTAACACTAGTAGAAAACAGGGCTTTGGTCCAGGCAGGGCCAGCCCATTAGTCCCGGTTCAGTCATGAACCGGGACTAATGGGGGCAACGGTCCCGGTTCGTGAGGCCAGGGGGCCGGCCGGGCCACGTGGGGCATTGGTCCCGGTTCGTAGGACCCCTTTGGTCCCGGTTCCAGACACGAACCGGGTCCAATGTGCCTCGCTCCTGGCCCACACCCATTGGTCCCGGTTCGTGTCTGGAACCGGTACCAAAGGGGGTCCTTTAGTCCCGGTTCCAGTCACGAACCGGGACCAATGAGATGCCTATATATACCCCCTCGCCGGCGATGGAAGAGCTTTGTGGTGCTCTAGCTCACCTCCTATGCACATGAGGTGTTCGATGAAATGCCCAAGCCACATTTAAGCTTTCTCCTCTCGAAGTTCCTTGTCCAAGCTCCATTTTACTCAAGATTTGTCTAGGTTTGGCGGTCCGTCCTGTCCCGTCCCCGTCCTCACCGCCGTCGATCGCCCGCGCCCATCTCGGTGCCGGCACCACCGTGGGTAGCCTCTTCTTCTTATCTTCTTTCTAAAAGAAAAAAGTTTTTACTTGTATGATTTAGATAGATACTTGTGTAATTTTCTTACTTTTATTATTGTATTTATTTTGGTCACTATTGTACTTTGGCTTTAATGTGATGATGAATTTCTATTAATTTGGTCACTTCTGTATTCATGATATGTTGTAATGGTTTTTAATACACTTTATTATATAACGCATGCAGATGAACCGGCAATGGATGTACGGTGACCGACGCACCTCCGAGTATATTAAGGGCCTGCATAATTTTCTCGAAGCGGCCGAGGCAAACAAGCAGAATGGTTTTATTCATTGTCCATGTACTGTCTGTAAGAATACGAAGGCTTTCTCCAACTCTAAAACCCTTCACTTCCACCTGCTTGAGAAGGGTTTTATGCCACACTATAATGTTTGGACCAAACACGGAGAAAGAGGGGTTATGATGGAAGACAACGAAGAAGAAGAGGATGATGACAACTATGTGCCTCCTGAATACGGTAATGCTGCAACGGGGGAAGATGAAGATCAAGAGGAACCAGACGATGTGCCCGATGATGATCTTCGCCGGGTCATTGTTGATGCAAAGAGACAATGCGAAAGTGAAAAGGAGAAGTTCAAGTTCGATCGCATGCTAGAGGATCACAAAAAAGGGTTGTACCCCAATTGCGAAGATGGCAACACAAAGCTCGGTACCACACTGGAATTGCTGCAGTGGAAGGCAGAGAATGGTGTACCTGACAAAGGATTTGAGAAGCTACTGAAAATATTGAAGAACAAACTTCCAAAGGATAACGAATTGCCCGACAGTACTTACGCGGCAAAGAAGGTTGTATGACCTCTAGGATTGGAGGTGCAGAAGATACATGCATGCCCTAATGACTGCATCCTCTACCGCGGTGCGTACGAGGATTTGAACGCATGCTCGGTATGCGGTGCATTGCGGTATAAGATTAGACGAGATGACCCTGGTGATGTTGACAGGGAGCGCCCAAGGAAGAGGGTTCCTGCCAAAGTGATGTGGTATGCTCCTATAATACCACGGTTGGAACGTCTGTTCAGAAACAAAGAGCATGCCAAGTCGATGCGATAGCACAAAGAGGACCGTAAGAAAGACGGGAAGTTGAGAGCACCCGCTGACGGGTCGCAGTGGAGAAAGATCGAGAGAAAGTGGAGCGACTTTACAGGGGACCCAAGGAACGTATGGTTTGGTTTAAGTGCAGATGGCGTTAATCCTTTTGGGGATCAGAGCAGCAAGCATATATAGCACATGGCATGTGACTCTATGTATGTATAACCTTCCTCCTTGGTTGTGCATCAAGCGGAAGTTCATTATGATGCTAGTGCTCATCCAAGGCCCTAAGCAACCCAGCAATGACATTGATGTGTACCTAAGGCCATTAGTTGATGAACTTTTACAGCTATGGAATGGAAGAGGTGTACGTGTGTGGGATGAGAACGAAGGGGAGGAATTTGACCTACATGCATTGCTGTTTGTAACCATCAACGATTGGCCTGCTCTCAGTAACCTTTCAGGACAGACAAACAAGGGATACCACGCATGCACACACTGTTTAGATGACACAGACAGTATATATTTGGACAAATCCAGGAAGAATGTGTACCTGGGGCATCATCAATTTCTTCCGACCAATCATCAATGTCGAAAGAAAGGAAAGCATTTCAAAGGTGAGGCAGATCACAGGAAGAAGCCCGCCCTCCGTACTACTGATCACATACTTGTTGTGGTCAATGATTTACAAGTAATCTTTGGAAAGGGTCCCGGCGGACTATCTGTTCCGAATGACGCTGAGGGACGCGCACCCATGTGGAAGAAGAAATCTATATTTTGGGACCTACCCTATTGGAAAGACCTAGAGGTCCGCTCTGCGATCGACGTGATGCACGTGACGAAGAATCTTTGCGTGAACCTGCTAGGCTTCTTGGGAGTGTATGGGAAGACAAAAGATACACCGGAGGCACGCGAGGAACAGCAACGTGTGCATGAAAAAGACGGCATGCATCCAGAGCAGTACGAAGGTCCTGCCAGCTACGCTCTTACCAAAGAAAAGAATGAAATCTTCTTTGAATGCCTGCTCAGTATGAAGGCCCCGTCTGGCTTCTCGTCGAATATAAAGGGAATAATAAATATGGCAGAGAAAAAGTTCCAGAACCTAAAGTTTCATGACTACCACGTGATTATGACGCAACTGCTTCCGGTTGCATTGAGGGGGCTTCTACCGGAAAACGTTGGATTAGCCATTGTGAAGCTATGTGCATTCCTCAATGCAATCTCTCAGAAGGTGATCGATCCAGAAATCCTGCCAAGGTTAAGGAGTGATTTGGTGCAATGTCTTGTTAGTTTCGAGCTGGTGTTCCCACCGTCCTTCTTCAATATCACGACGCACGTCCTAGTTCATCTAGTCGACGAGATTGTCATTCTGGGCCGTGTATTTCTACACAATATGTTCCCCTTTGAGAGGTTCATGGGAGTCTTAAAGAAATATGTTCGTAACCGCGCTAGGCCAGAAGGAAGCATCTCCATGGGCCATCAAAGTGAGGATGTCATTGGGTTTTGTGTTGACTTCATTTCTGACCTTAAGAAGATTGGTCTCCCTCAATCGCGGTATGAGGGGAGACTGACTGGAAAAGGCACGCTAGGAGCGGACTCAATAATATGTAGGGACGGGCATTCTTGGTCTCAAGCACACTACACAGTTCTACAGAATTCTACCTTGGTGACCCCGTATGTCGATGAATACAAGATTATTCTGCGCTCCAAACACCCGGAGTAGTGTGACGACTGGATTACATGTGAACACATCAGGACTTTTGGCAGTTGGTTGCAAACACGTCTCATGCGTGACAACACTGTTTCTGATGAGGTGTACTCGTTGGCCAGGGGACCATCTTCGACTGTAATGAGTTACAAAGGGTACGAGATAAATGGGAATACATTTTACACGATCGCCCAGGATCAAAAGAGCACCAACCAAAACAGCGGTGTCCGCTTTGATGCAGCAACCAAGAGGGGAAAGGACACATATTATGGTTACATAGTGGACATATGGGAACTTGACTATGGACATGATTTGAAGGTCCCTTTGTTTCAGTGCAAATGGGTCAATCGATCGAGAGGCGGGGTACAGGAAGATCCACAGTACGGAATGACAACATTGGATCTGAACAATCTTGGGTACACAGACGAACCATTCGTCCTAGCCAATGATGTGGCGCAGGTTTTCTATGTGAAGGACATGTCTATCAAACCGAGAAAAAGAAGAGATAAGGAAGCGAATACATCATACGATGAGACAAAGAGCCACATAGTTTTTTTAGGAAAAAGAGACACCGTGGGATTGGAGGGCAAGACAGACATGTCTGAAGATTATGAAAAGTTTCATGAAATTCCTCCCTTCAAAGTCAAGGCTGACCCAAGCACCCTGTTAAATGATGAAGATTATCCATGGTTACGGCGCAATAAGCAAAGGACACAAGCAAAGAAAAAGTGAAGACTTTCTCTCCACAACTATATCATTGCAGTTACATGTGAAGAAATGAAATGCCTTTTGTAACACATGAGTTTTCGTCCAAAACACTTATACTTCGAAAGAGATTGTCCGTTTTGTACACGAAGTGCATCCAGTTTTTGCCGTAACCCTCTCAACTTTTTATAACATGCTATGTGGGTGAAATGATGATACCAAGCCAACTTTAAACCTTTTCAGAGTTCATTTGAAGTGCTTTTCAATTTCAGGGTTATTTAGCTCAAAAAAATCAGTAAGTGCATGAAAAATACCAAATGAAGTCAGAAAGGGTTGAAAATTGATGATGTGGCTTTGAATGGTGCATTTTGAACACAGAAAAAGTATGTAGTTCAAATAAGTTCAAAAAAATAAAATCCCTTTGTAATAGATGAGTTTTCGTCCGAAACCGTGATACTTCGAAAGAGATTTCCATTTTGTACACGAAATGCATCCAGTTTTTGCCGTAACCCTCTCAACTTTTTAACACATGCTATGTGGGTGAAATGATGATACCATGCCAACTTTCAACCTTTTCAGAGTTCATTTGAAGTGCTTTTCAATTTAGGATCATTTTAGCTCAAAATAAATGATGAAATGCATGAAAAATAGCAAATGAAGTCAGAAAAGGGTTGAAAAGGGACGATGTGGCTTTGAATGGTGCATATTGAATGCAGAAAAAGTCTTGAGTTCAAATATGTTTTAAAAATTGAAATCCTTTTGTAACAGACGTGTTTTCGTGCGAAACCCTGATACTTCGAAAGAGATTCCCCATTTTGTACACGAAGTGCATCCAGTTTTTGCCGTAACCTTCTCAACTTTTTAGCAAATGCTATGTGGGTGAAATGATGGTACCATGCCAAGTTTCAACCATTTCAGAGTTCATTTGCAGTGATTTTCAATTCAGGGTCATTTTAGCTCAAAATAAATGATGAAAAGGGACCAAAGGTCCCTGTTTCCCGCCCTTTGGGATGACGAAAAGGGACCATTGGTCCCGGTTGGTGGAACCAACCGGGACTAATACCCGTTGGTTCCACCAACCGGGACCAATGGTCCCTTTTCGTCATCCCAAAGGGCGGGAAACAGGGACCTTTGGTCCCGGTTGGTGGCACCAACCGGGACGAAAGGTCGGCATTGGTCCCGATTGGTGCCACGAACCGGGACCAATGCTTCTTCTATATAAGGAGCACTTAGCAAATTTCGCAGGTTTCATCGCCCTCCCCGTCCCCGTCGCCTCCCCCGTCGCCTCCGTCGCCGCCCCGCCCCCGTCGCCGCCCCCGTCGCCGCCCCGTCCCCGTCGCCGCCCCCGTCGCCGCCCCCGCCGCCCCCATCGCCGCCCCTCCCCCATCGCCCCCGTCGCCCCCGTTGCCGCCCTGCCCTTGTCGCCGCCCCCACCGCCCCCTTCGCCGGCCCTCCCCCGCCGCCCCCGTCGCCGCCCCGTCCCCGTCGCCTCTCCGTCCCCGCCCCGCCCCCGTCGCCTCCGCGTCGCCGCCCCTGCTGTGAGCCGCCGCCGCCCCTACTCTGTGGATTTTTTTTAAATATATGTTGATTTTTTTATATGATGGATGTTTATGTTTTAGTTGTTTTATGTTTTATTTAATTATTAGGAGTTTTAGGAAAAAATAGTATGTGTATGTTAGATTACAGAAAAAAATTTGGTTTTATGAAAAATTAGTGATTAAACGATAAGAAAACTTTCTCATAGGAATTTGTCTCGACGTCGACGATGCCCGGCCCGCATCCTCGTCGTCGAGTGGTCCGCGAGAGCCTACTTGATAGGCGCCATGTCCGGGACTGGGCTCCGCCGGGCTGGCACTGGGAGGTGCTACCTTCCTGGGCTCGGAGGTTGGTGAGGAATCCAGGTCTCGTCGTCGACCCGGAGCTTCTGTGGTGGCGGTCACGTGGGCCACTTTCGGTGCGGAGGGAGCGGGCCCCCGCGGAGGAGGTACGTCGCCGTGTCAGGGAGGAGGACGAGCACGTCCGTCGCTACATGGCGGCGTTGGACGCCCGGTTCGACAATACCAGGCAGATTCTTCAGGGATCTCACCCGAGTTATGATCCCGTGATGGTTCCTTATCTTTGGGTGTCCACCGCCGGCGACTCAGAGACCGCTAGTGAACCTAGTTCACCGTCCTCCACTTTGGATTCTAGGATATTCGATCTGTATTAGTGATCTTATATGATAATATTCGAGATGTATTAGTTAATATTTGATGATGCATTAACTTGATTGTTCGGGATGATGTATTAGTTAATATCGAGTGCTTGTGATTTGCCAGTCATTCCGGCAAAACATAGGGAATTTTTTCTATGTCATTGCTCGATATATGGAACGGGTTGACTGAAGGTCTGTTTCGGCTCCTTGTGTGTCTTTCAGTGAGGGAGAGTGTCCACCATATATATATATATATATATATGAGAGAGGAAGAATCCCGACTGTTGTCGTGGGGGTCGCTTCTCCTTCGTTCCCGTGTGCTAGACATTCTGGTGTAATGCACTCGGGGACGAATGGAGGAGCCACCATCACCGATGGTCGCAATATCAGAGGGAGTGCCCACCATATACGCGAGATGAGAGTTTACGAAGGAAAGACTCGACAGACCTAAAGTCAACCCATTGCATATTGAGTAATAGTGATCTGTGTGTTGATCAGTTTCCTGGTAGTTTCCTTCGATCGATTTTAAATATTTAAAATCGATCGAAGGAAATATTAGTGATCTTATATGATAATATTCGAGATGTATTAGTTAATATTTGATGATGCATTAATAACTGGATTATTCGAGATGATGTATTAGTGATATTATATTCGAGTTCATTATAAATGTATTAGTGATATTTTATCGGTATAATGCGTGTGTGACTTTCGGTCTGTCGTTGCTCCTTGTGTGACTTTCATGTGTGTTCTTGATGGAGGAATCCCGACTGTTGTCGTGGGGGGCGCCTCCTCTTTTTTCTCTTCTTTGCGATATACTCGTCGGTATAATGCGCAAGAAGAGAAGAGGGGGGGGGGGGGGGGGCGTCCATCACCGGCGGTCGAACTATTACTGTGAGAGAGTGCCCACCAACATATATACACCACCATATCAGTGTGAGAGAGAGCGCACCAACACACCATGAGATATGAGAGTTATTTAAGGAAAGCCTCGACGGACCGAAAGTCACACACGCATTAGGATCCAAAGCGTGCCGTAATTCTTGAATTATGAACACAGGAAATGTCGTCGTCATCAGACGACGATAGGATCCAAGCGTGTGAATTATGCGGTGAAGATAAGGGTCTTTGTGACCAGCCTGGGCTGCGAAACGGCAGGTTCTTCACCATGAAGCTTTACGAGGACTTTGATATTTCTACGGTACGCAACGATGATAACTGTTTTTTCGTAATTAAGCATGACTTCTGTTTCTTTCCTTCAACGCGTAATTTCTGTTTTATACAATTCGACTAGTTCGTCCCCTGTCATGCAAGGCGGTATTTCTTAGAGAGGCTCGGTTTCGAAGAGCACGAGAGTTTCGAGACGAGGACAGCCAACCTGAGGACTAAACATGGTCACACATTTCTTGTGAAAGTAATGAATGCACTTAATAACACAGAATTAGGGTGCTCAAATTGGGAAGCTCTTTGCAAGGCATATGGATTTCAGGAGGATATGGAAATAACCTTCGATCTTCGTCCTGAAGATCATATTGAAGGAAACATCGACATTTGGGTGGATGTCGATATGCTTCCTGTTTTACCTCCATGTGAGTTTGTCAACCATGCATATTTGTCAAGTAATTTGCATTCTATATACATAAATATTTGGTGTTCATCCGTACTAAATTTGTTAATTTTTAATTTACAGCTTATTTCGTTTCTTCGAGTGAAATACAGAACATAATCGACACGACACACTACACTTATGGATCACATCTAACTTGGGAGGAGAAGGATGATCTTATCTACTTTGTTATTGATGTCATAGCTGGTAGGGACATCTTCCCGTATAATTTGGGAACTGGCCCAAATTATACATTGTACAGGACACTAGTGCATAGGTTGAGGGCGGATGACATTCGCCGAAATATCTTGGTAAGAGTTGCTAATCAAGTACACTAGTACTGTTGCGTAAATGGTATTGATTACATTGCTAACTAGGCTACTATTATGTTCTTCAACAGAAATTGCCAAATGAAGTTGTGCCACCGTTGATGCAACCCGAAGGTAATATGACAATAAAAAGCCCCTTCCATCCCGAGTTATCTTTTGCATACTCGACTGAGCGCAAACCACCAAGAAGGCTCCAAATTGAAGCATGGGGACAAATAAAGAAGGATCGCAAGCCACAAGTTGGAGACCGTTGGATCTCTTTGCTTCATCATGGAGACATAGGTGTTATTCTTTTTTATGCCATTTTACCTAGGAGGGAGGAGTAGGTCCTATGAGGGAGGACTATGTCATTTTATCTTTTTTTGTTGTATGAGACTTTAACTTCGTATGATTAAGATGATGATGATGAGTTGTTAGATCTTGTGTAATTAATAGTTTCCTTCATATGCTTATTAGCTAGCGTCGAGTTCTCTCTATATGTATAGTAGCTAGCAGCGTCGACCAAGCACGGAGAAAGAGAGGACACTTCTCTCTATTAATTAGCTAGCTAACACAATATGAAACCCCTAAATTAACCCTCCAAAACCCCCTAAACACCCCCCTTTCAAAAAAAAAACCCCAGCAACTTTTGGTCCCGGTTGGTGTTACCAACCGGGACTAAAGGTCCTCCTGCCTGGGCTCCCCGTAGAGGCCACGTGGAGGGCATTTAGTCCCGGTTCGTAAGGGAAACGGGACTAAAGGTTTAGGGCTTTAGTCCCGACCCTTTAGTCCCGGTTCCAGAACCGGGACTAAAGGCCCTTACGAACCGGGATAAATGGGCCGTTTCCTACTAGTGTAAACTCCGGGAAAAGCAACTAAGATCGTTTAATACCATCACAAATGGGTTCCTTGATAGCTGGGGCCGTTTTACTGGAAGTTACCATTTAACTTTTGAGGCTGCTGATCGGGATCTTGGTGTTATGAGGAGATTAACATTGAATGATGATGGCAACCTTAGATTATATAGTCTAAATAACACAGATGGAAGATGGTCGGTCACATGGATGGCATGTCCTCAGACCTGCTCTGTGCCCGGTCTATGTGGCATGAATGGAATGTGTGTGTATACACCTAGGCCTGCTTGTGCATGTTCCCCTGGATACGAGATCGTGGACCCAAGTAACTGGAGCAAAGGTTGCAGGGCAAAATTCAATCTCAGTTGTGATGGCCAAGGGATGTTTTTGAAGCTACCCAACACTGAATTTCGAGGTAATGATCAAAGTACTCTTTACTCCGTTTCATTTCAGTCTTGCGAGAAGATATGCTTGAACGACTGCAATTGCAAAGGTTTCATGTACTTGCAAGGAACTGGAAGTTGCTATCGGAAGTCGTCCCTTGTTTGGGGTGTAACCAGCCCGGATATTCCTTTTTCTTTCTATCTCAAGCTTCCTAAGACATTACAGGTCTCAGAGTCCTCGATTCCTCACTCGCAACCTTTTGGTCCTACATATGCTCTTAACTGTAGTGCAAAGAGCATCACTTCCACCCTGGATTTTGTGCATCAAACTAAATACATGTACTTGTACTTGTATTTGTATGGATTCTTGTCAGCAATATTTTGTGTGCAGATAATATTTGTGGCAATATTTTGAGAAGAATGGGCAAGCAATTAACAGGAGTATGGCCAGCTGAGGTTGGCTATGAAATGATAACCAACCATTTCCGCAGATACAGTTACAAGGAGTTGCAGACAGCAACTAGAAAGTTCAAGGATCTGATTGGGTGCGGGGCATCTGGTCATGTGTACAAGGGGGTCTTGAAAGACATGAGGGCAGTAGCGGTGAAAAGGTTGGCAGACATAAACCAAGGCGGAGAAGAATTCCAACATGAACTGAGTGTGATTGAAAAGATTTACCATATGAATTTGGTGAGGGTTTGGGGTTCTGTTCTGATGGTCCACATAGGATATTGGTTTTAGAGTATGTTGAGAATGGTTCGTTGGATAAAACTTTGTTCAGTAGCACAAGATTACTTGAATGGAAGGAAAGGTTTAAGATTGCTCTAGGGGTGGCAAAAGGATTGGCCTATCTTCATCATGAATGCTTGGAGTGGGTTATCCATTGTGACATGAAGCCTGAAAATATATTATTGGATGAGAACTTGGAGCCAAAAATCAGCGACTTTGGCCTTGCAAAACTTGTGAACAGAGGTGGTTCCAATAAAAATGTATCGAGGATCCATGGGACAAGAGGTTACATAGCTCCTGAGTGGGTTTCTAGCCAACCAATAACATCAAAGGTTGATGTGTACAGCTTCGGAGTAGTTCTCCTAGAACTAGTTAAGGGGGCTCGCGTTTCAGACTGGGTATCAAGCGCTGACGAGGAAGTGGAAATGGTCCTTGGAAGTGTCACTAGGATGCTTACAGAAAATCTGATCCGGGAGGGTGGCCAACAGTTATGGCTGGCCGACTTCATTGACTCACGGTTGAATGGCCAGTTCGATGACTTGCAAGCAAGAACCATGGTCAAGCTGGCTGTTTCATGCGTACAAGAAGATGGTAGAAAAAGGCCCACCATGGAAAATGTTGTGCAGATGCTTCTTTCGGTTGCTTGACGAAGCCAGTGGCTCAAGAAAAGGGTTTGACCTTTGATATTGTACGCGGCATGTCATCTATGATGTGTATATTGTTAGCAATAAGCATGTCACCTGATGTATGCATTAGGAAATTTGGTTTTTCTTTTGGTTTGAATTCTTCTGAGTTGGACACCGAGTCAGTTCGTAAGCCAGTTATATGTAATGTAATGAAAAGTTGAAAACCCACCAGAAAAGTTGTCGAATTGTAGCAGCACTAAATCCGTCCATCGATTCTTCCATTGTTAGCCAGCCTGCTGTATGGATCAGATCGATCAGCCCATGCAAAATCTGTTCACTTCACGTGAGTCCTCGCGCGCACGTGTGTGCTCCGGCAGTACAAAACCAACATATCAGTGTGAATCAAGAACTAAATGGTCCATTTGGATGCCAATATTGAATGTCATATTTGACCACACCGCCAAATTATGTAGTGCCAAGTTATGTCAGTAACTAATATATGGTACATCCACAAAAAAAAAATCATATATAGTAGTTTTCTCTATAACTATCAGTTAGTTGTACTCTTCAATTAGCACCGTTGAAAGGGGGCACTGCTATGTATCGCCCGTGGCAAGTGATAGCATGTGTGATGACCCTCCCCGCTCCCGTGACCCGCTCCTAACCCTCCCCGCTCCCGTGCGGCGCCGCCGCGCCGCACCGGAGCGCCCCCGCCGGTCGTCTCCTGTTCCTCCCGCGCACACCCTCTCCCCGCCGCCGCCGCCGGGGGCGTCACATGCAAAGCCTGTGTGCCGCAGCGGCGGCGGCGGCGTTTCTCCTCGCCAAAGACTCGGTCAGGACGGCGGCGGTCCGCGATGGCCGGATCTACAGCAGTGGTGCGGGGCGGCGGCGGCCAGGCACGCGACGGCGACGTTCGGCGACTGGTCCTGCGTCGGTGGCTTGGGCACCCGATCTGGGTCCAGATGGGCTTCGGGCGGGTCGCACATGCTGATGTCGTATACCGTCCCGTCAACGGCGGGCTGCCCCTGGGATCGACCTGCATCACGAGGACGTCGGGGGCTCCGGCCCTGGGCGTGGCGGTGGTGGCCGTCCCCTTCGCCGGAGATAGTCAGCCTGAGGCTGGATGGTCGGATCTCCAGATCCGTCATCTTGTCCCGGCTGCGAGTTGGGGAGACAGAGTTGCCGGTGAAAACCGAGCCAATGGCGGGCGATGGCGGCGTCTTGCGTCGTTACCTTGATGAAGGCATCGTCGAGTAACTTCTGTCAACCCACTCGTGCTGCTTCGGGGGAAACCCTAAGATCTGGTCATCCAGATCGGACGATGGCGGTACTGCGGTGTCGTTACTCTCTTGGGAGCATCGTTTGTGGAGCAGCGCTGGAAGATAGAGGTAGGAGGTGGAGCGGCTAAGTCTTGCACGGAGCTTTGGCGGAGATGTCAAGTCATGCCTGGCCGACAGGTGCTACGCTGTGTCATGCCTGGTCGGCAGGTGCTACGCACGACAGATCTTCCAGAGTCTTCGCGTCTGGATGAATGCGCGCAGGGCGGTGGTGCCGTTGGGCGCCGTGGTGGCGTCGACGGATGTCTGGACTGGCAAGGGTGATGCGGATCTCTATCCTGAAGATGGGTCAGCGGTCCGAGGATGATGGCGGCTTCTGGCTTCTAAAACGTGTGCATGTGCTGCGCGCTTTAGGTCTGCTGCACCGGTTGTTGGTCCCGATACGTTATGTGGATGGATCGGCGACGACACTGGTTTTAGATATGGGGGTGAGAGCACTCCACATTATTGAGTTTGTAGGTGTGAGTGGTGGCTTCGGGTGGCTTGATGTATTTTCTTGTCAGACCTTTGTGGAATAATTAATAAAGATGGCTGTATGCATCGATTGATGCAGAGGCCGGGGTTTAACCTCCTTTTCCAAAAAAAGAAAAAAAGAAAAAGAAAGAAGTGATAGCATGTGAATCACTTACTATGATCCTCTATTCCGCCGGCTCACTACGATGGATTCCTTAAGGCTAGTAGCGCTGGTATTAGTGGTTACTTTTTTCACTGTAGGCTTTCGTTCTTTGGTCAGTTTCTTCTGTACATATACATTAATTAGCACATGTTTTATTTAAAAAATATATTTTATTTTCTTCCAATTTATGCACAACAGTTTTTTTATTTATTGGTGTAATCTTAGAAAATATTTACTTATTTTAAAAAATTGTGGAAATTTAAAGAGCTTATACCTATTTAAAAACAATTCATGTAGTTTAAAAAGGTGTTCAATATTTTTAAGAACTGTTCGTGCAAATTTGAAAAGTGATTAACAATTTGAAAAATTGTGCATGTCGGTTAGTTTTAAAAAGCGATCATGTCCTACAATAATGTTCATGTATTTGATTTCCAAAAAATATTCATCGTGTATTTGTAAAATTTCCATACTGCACTAATAACATATTGTTTTTTTTCTTCAAAAAAGTGAATTACCCCAGGCGTCTGCATCAAGTGATGCACACAATTATTTTATTAAATAAGGTAGTATCAAAGTACGAAGTTCAACACATGTTCGCAAGCAAACCCAAGCTAAAAAAACAATAAAATGCCACAACGGGCAAAAATAGGACAAGGTGACTAAACATCTATTCTATTATTGGACCGTCATCGAAACCGGTTGTATGTATCCCGTGCTACCGTCTCACAGCGGTTGCACACATAGCCCATATGCTTCCTGACTTCCGCGCGGCTAAGTAATGACCACGTACGGATCCATCCGGACGCCCAGAAGATTACCTGCAATTTTTTATGGCTACAGTTTCAAATAACCGAAAGTAATGCACACACTTGGACTCGAATATGTGCCGTTGTCTAGGCTATATCCCATTTAACCATGTCTCAAATAAACTAGGGATGCTATTAGGAGGACAAACATTAAAGGACACCCTGTTTTTGGGAGATGTCATTAAGCTAAAACGGCAGCCAAACCACTGAACCAGCTAAATGACAAAGTACAGAGTGGGAGATGTCAGCTCTGAAAATTATCCCTCTTCTGTACTTTGTTCTATACTGCTGTTATACACGGTGGAACTGCTACTGTCATATGAGACGATCTGCTGGTGCTCTCATTCCACAATGTTAGCTATAACTCTACACCTGACTGCATTTGAACCTCCCTAAAGACCGAAACAAGAACCAGACCTGCCCTTAGTACTAATTTTTTCTTGTTGACATGTGTGTCCATTTCGTCGATCAGCTGCAAAACCAGTGAGACAGCAAAAGAGTATTTTATTGTATCCGACCAAAAGGTGGCAGCATGGCGGTGCTAATAGTATTCCCTCGGGTCCTTTTTTAGTTTATGGATAAGAAAAAAAAAGAAAAAAAAAAGAACCAGACATGGCAAAGGTTGACGGAGAGAACTAGGTAGATGGACCTTCAAGTAGAAGATCTGTGGGCAGCAGGTCGTATGACAGGAGTTATGTGGATGATTGTACAAGAAGGATATGATAAAACGCGGCTCCGCGAAAAAAGGAAGAAAAAGTGGATAACGCAGAAGAAAATGAAGAAAGGAAAGAAAACCCAAATGATAACGTCCACACGTGTGTCATGTTTGCACTTCGCCCACACGCCTCGATCCACGTTAATTTTGTTTTGCACAAATCCTAAAAGAATCTGTTGAAATTTCAGTGCCACGTAGGCATCATCGTGTATGGGCGTTGGAGAGTTCGTCCACACGACCCGCGGCGCGCGGTTGCCAGCTGCGCGTGTGGGCGAACCAGTTTCTGCCCACACAGTCACCACCTAGTCCACGCGTGTGTCGGCGAACTGCTCTTCGCCCACACGACGCACGTACATTGCTAGATGACAATTGCAGTTGCGTGTATGTGGCAACCAGGTAAACACATATGGCAACTATGATTAACCATACATGGCAACTAGGTAAACACACATGGCAACTATCCCCGGGTAACTAAAATGTCATCCCGCATGTAACTATAGTTAACCAAAGCAGAGAGAGTTGCCATGCGTTTACAACTACATTTGCCATCCCGGGTAACTAAACCTGCCATCCCCGGGTGTAACTAAAGTGTCATCCCGCGGGTAATTAGCGTAGCTGCGCCAGGACGTGTGGGCAGATTTGCTTTGTGCCACACGCGCGGGATGGAAATGAGTAGTAATGTTCGCCCAGACATGACCTGTGTGGGTTGCCTCCTACGTACGCCACACACGGTGTGTGAGCAGATGTCCAATATGCCACACGAATGGTGAATATCGGGACCCAAAGAAAAATAGGCGCCCAGCTACTTTATGCCTCAAGTATGACGCGCCAGCTACTTTAACACGAGCTCGAGTGTACCCTAGTGGCTAGGAGTGCTACGCATCACCCTGGAGACCAGGAAATGAATCCCAGGTTCTCCCTTTTTTTGTCTTTTTTTACAGACTAGTACGCTTGCACGTGCAAATGCACGTCTCAACTAATATTACAAGTATATGTCAGAAACATAGATATTATTATGTTGTGTTTGTACCAAAAGTATTACAAAACAAGAAAATATTTCAATGTATATTATGCATAGAGCCAACAAAAGAAAACCGGTAATGTTGTTTCCATCGCCGTTTAAATCAAGCTAACTGTTTCCAGCAAGAAAAAATTAATCAAGGTAAGCTCCATGTACATCGAAACAAAGAAGTTCTTCTCATAGATATGCATACGAATACTGGGTGATGATAAAGCAATTCAACAAATGTGTGTATCTTAACCTCAACATTCCTTAACTCCAATGAAGACTTGCTATAGTGATGAATTATAATCTTGTGTTATAACCTTGTGCACTGAATAGTTGACATTCATCATCGTGTCATCATCATGGCAGGTTTCTCCCTCTTTGGTGGTATCCAAGCATTCTACCAAAACACAATTATTGAAATCAAATAAACATAATGAATGTGGGTAATACACCTTCAAGTTCAGCAGCCTGCCCCACAGGCTTGAAAATTCCATGTGCATCGGAGTCCTTGTCAATGACGCAACCTCCTTGAAAATGTGTCAATACCACCCCGAAAGAGCAGAAAAGTTGTCAAATGGAGCAAGGCATCTACAATGTGAATATGAGGAGGTGAATGCATGAAAATACACACACGAACATTACTTGGTGAGGGGATGTTTGATCCACCTTGCGCCTCAGAAATGTCGGATTGGGCAGATGATGGGACAGTATGGCCTTTGCCCATCTTGTACACATGCTTCTCACGCAACACGGCCTCTTTATCTTCCGCCATCATCCCAACATATTGTTCTCTCATTAGCCGTCGCTTCTTCTCAGAAGATGTCTCTCACACCGATACATGGTTAGAAGACTATATCTGTAAAATCAAAATGAGACAGTCAGTAATGTCTCGTGAGTATACTTTTTTTTCTTTTTTCTTTTTTTTGCGGGAGCGTGAGTATACTTTCATTTGGACTGATCGAACTGAGGAACCAACATGATAATTTGATGCAGGGAGGGAAGCGAAAAAACTAAAACAACAGCAATAATTTCAGTTGGGTACTACCTCACTTATGAGCTCCATCGTTTCTAAAGAGTAGTATTATAATATGATGAGTGGCAAAGTACACACCCGATACTTAAAATAGGCATAGAAAGGGGATGTATTGCATCTATTGGCACATTCTAAGATTGTCAACTCCTTTAAAGACATGAATTTTGCATCAATTAAAAGAGATGCATGAGTTTTTTCGCTTCCCTCTAGCCCCTATAGAAATCTCCTCCCGTAGTCCGTTGACACTTGAAGAAAGTTGCTACATGCAATCTGTACACACTTGAGGCAAGCATCTAACAGAAAACTGAACATGAAGCTCGAGGTCGCTGGGGGCGACCCCCACGGAGCAGCAGCGCAGGCAGCCAGGGATCCCCTCACTAGTAGAAAACAGGGCTTTGAAACGGGCCAAAATATTGCATTAGTCCCGGTCTTGTTACGAACCGGGACTAATGGGTGCATCAGTCCCGGTTCATGAGGCCAGGGCACCGGCCGGGCCTCGGCAGGAACCAGTCCCGGTTCGTATGACCCCTTTAGTCCCGGTTCCAGACACGAACCGGGACTAAAGGGCCTCGCTCCTGGCCGAGCCCCTTTAGTCCCGGTTGGTGGCTAGAACCGGGACTAGAGATATGCCTATATATATGCTTGCCCCTGCCCGCTCACTCTGTTTTTTTGGCCGGCCGGTGCGTGTGAGGTGTGTGCTGCTCTGCTCTCACCTCCTATGCACACGAGGTGTTCGATGAAATGCCAGAGCCATGCTTAAGCTTTCTCCTCTCCAAGCTCGACCTCCAAGCTCCATTTTCCTCAAGATTTGTCTAGGTTTGGCGGTCCGTCACGTCCCATCCCCGTCCTCACCGTCGTCGATCGCCCGCGCCGATCTCGTCGCCGGCACCACCGTGCACTAGTAGAAAACAGACCTTTTGTCCAAAGCATTAGTCCCGGTCTGGTTTTGAACCGGCACTAATGTGACCATTAGTCCCGGTTCGGGACGAGCATCATTAGTGCCGGTTCGTTCCGGACCTTTAGTCCCGGTTCGTAACACGAACCGGGACTAAAGGGGTGGTGCCAGGCTGGTGTCAGCCTGGGGCCCCACGATCACCTTTAGTCCCGGTTCGTGGCATGAACCGGGACTATAGGCTCACCTTTAGTCCCGGTTTGTGTCACGAACCGGGACTAAAGATCCCCTATTTGAACCCTCCGGCCAGCCCGAGCACACTCCTCCCTGTTTTTCCCCTTCTTCCTCTCCTTTGTTCTTCCCCTTGCTCGAGCTCACCTCCATTTTTGCCAAAATTTGTCAAGATTTGGAGGCACCCCATCCATCCAAGTGTTCACAAAGGTTAGCAACTTTGTCCTTTCATCTCTCATTGCTAGATTAGCTCTTGCAATGCTCTATAAGTATAGTGATTTGTGGGTTTTAGTTTGGGAGTATTTATATGTGGTAGTTTATTTGATTTATATGCAATTTGAGCTCAAATTAACTTCTTACTTTGCATGTGTAGGTGTGGTTTACTTAGTGCCTTCCCGTCCCCGTCCTAACCACCGCCGATCGCCCGCACCGTCCCGTCGCCGGCACCACCTTGGTGAGCCTCTTGTTCTTATCCTTTTTATATAAAAAAAACATGTTTGTAAGATTTAGATAGTTACTTGTATAGTTTTCTTACCTATATGGTTGTTTGATATACATAGTGGCATGGTTTTTGTCGTGGTTTTGTCACGGCAGATGTCCGAAGACTTAGGTTCGAGGCCATCGCCATAGCAGTGGACTCAAAGGGGTTGATCGGGACGAAGGACACGAGTTTACCCAGGTTCGGCCCCTCAAGTAGAGGTAAAAGCCTACGTCCTGCTTGTGTTGTATTAGCTGGAGTATCGATTACAAGGGAGCGGATTGCTTGACCTAGCTCTCGATTACTTTGTTTCTTGTCTAAGCCGCCCCGGGGTCTAGCCTTTATATAAGAGGTCAAGGCCCCGGGTTACACGAGTCTCAAACCGACTCACACAGCGTGTCCTATTCTGTCTCTAAGCCGCCATACCATCTTGGGTAAGCCGCCACCGGGCAGCTTAGCCACCCGGGTCTTCACGCCACCTTCCGTCTCTGGGCCCCTGTCAACGGCCCATCTGGTAAGCCGCCCTGGCGGCCTTGCCTGCATCCTTAAGCCCACCTTACAAGTCTTGGGCTTACGAGCCGCCCAGTGTAACCCGGCCCCGCCTGGGCGGGTCTCACCACGGGTTATATCCCCAACATTAGGCCCCAGGTTGATTTGAGCCAGCTCATGTCAATCTTTATCTTTACTTAACGGCGAGTCTTCATTGCGCTGTCATCTGGAAAGTCAACTTGTAACCCGCCATGACGTCACACGGAATATTCGGAAAAGATTCCATGACGTTTGCAACGGATCTTTGTCACCGAAAGGTCATCCCGAAAATCAAGGCGCCAATTTACTGTAGCTCCCCACTTTCGCGCGTACGGTTGCCCTTTTCCTTATAAATAGCGCCACGTGCGCCTCCTCCCTTTCTCCGCCTGTCGCTGTCGTCTCCTTCCTCGCATCCTCTTGCTCACTTAGATCCCAATTTCCTTTTGAAAAAGCAACAGCACAACTCCCGACGCCAGACCCGGAGCGCCGGCTCTGACGACCTCGTGGCCGGGTTACCTCATTCCCCAACTCCTCGAAAACGGCCAGCTGAGGTATCCTTTTACGGAAACATAATTCTCATCAACTTTGCATTGTAATCTTACTGTTGTATTACTTTGGATGCCTTCAGGACTCTCCGCCTTCATCTGGCGACTCAACCACATCAAAGCTGCCCCCAATGAAGATCAACCCGGAGTATGTATATTATTTTGCACTTGAATGTTTTCAATGTCCTTGACATATATATAACCATCAACTGCGCCTTCCAGGGCCCAAGCCAAACGAAGAAAAACTGGCGGGTCTACTGCCGCCCCAATTGCTAAAGAGCCAGTGTTTGCTAAGCCGGCCTCTCTACCAGCCGCAGATACTGAGAAAAACATTCACCAGCCACCTAAGCCGGCGGGTCATGATACGACCGCTGAAAGCCCTGCGAGGGATGATCCTAAACTGCCCAGCCCTTCAATGGCTGATGAAGAAACAGCCCTTCCAGACGTTGCTATTACTGAGACGGGTCACCACACCCCTGAACCCCGTGTATTAACAAGGCACTCTGGCAAAGCTGAAACTTCTTCGCTGGAGGAATTTAATTTGGAACCTACTGTACTGGAGAAGTTTACCGCTGATGAACTTCACGCTGGATTTCTAAACCGCCTGGAGTCAAGCCGGAAGATGGAGCTGAAGTTTGTCAGCCTTATGAAGAAAAAATATGAGGTAATACTTTTACCAGCCTGTCCTTTATACCCTTTCCTAGCCGCCAAGAGCCGGATTAATATGTCAAATAATAAACCGGGGCTTTCCTTAGCAATACTTTTCATAACTTGAGCTGTAACCCCCAAGTATCGGGTTAGTATAAGTAGTAGGCCGATACTCGATGTAGAGTTTGAACAGTTGTAGCCCCCAAGTCCGGGTTATCATGAAATGATGACCCGGATTCTCATTAGATACTGTATAAATGCTGATTGTAGCCCCCAAGGGCCGGCTTATCTTTTTTTTTAAAGATGAGTCGGGACTTTAATTGAAAGACTTGAGAGTGTGATCTGTAGCCCCCAAGGGCCGGCTTACCCTTTTTTTTTAAAGATTAGCCGGGACAAGCCCTAGAGAACAAATAGACATTAGCCCCCAAGTGTCGAGTATATTGCTTGCAATCTGCTTGAGACTTGTAGCATAATTTCCTCAGTGGTAACTTACCATGAACATTGAACCCCCCTTTTCCTGCTTTTGAATTGTTACAGGATGCTCTAGAGGCGGCTGAGTCTGAAATGGCCAGCCTGAAGAAAAATCTCGGTGTGCAACAGACCGCCCGGTCAGAGGCGGAAACCAAGTGGCGGGTTGCCGTCGAAGATCTTGAAAAGACGCAAGTGGACTTAGCTCTTTTCAAGAAGAATACTGAAACTCATCAAGCCGCCCTGACCAAGCGTGCAGAAGATGCTGAAGGGCGGCTTGCCACTGTGTCGACAGAGCTGCAGACCCTAAAACAGCATATATCCAGGATGACCTCTGCTATCTTTGGTAAGCATATGGTACTTAATGACCGTCTTGTCCGTGATAAATAATATTTCTGGCGGCTTATACCACCAAACCTTTTTTTTTTTTTTTTTTTTGCAGGTGAAAGGAGCCGCCAGTTATCCTCTGACAGTGTGATGAAGCTGAAGGCAGTGTACTCCTTAGCTGAACAACTCTACTGCGGGACTCTCCTGACCATTAAAGCTATGCTGACTGAAAGGAGCATCCCCAAGCACATGAAAAATATCTTAGAGCTGCTGTCCACGCTGCCTAAGCAGATTGATGAGCTCAAAAGATCAGCCGCCAGGCAGGGGGCTCTATCTGCGCTAAGCCGGTGCTTGGCTTTCGCTCCTGAGTTAACTGCTGACGAGATGATGGACGGGTTCCCGTCCAAGAAAGATGACGGCTCGGAGTTCACTACAGAAGACTATGCTCAATGCAGAAAATCTTCCAGGGTTCTTGCCTCCAAGCTGGTGGAGGATCTTGACATGTCAACTTACCAGGCGGCGTACAGCGAGACATCCAAGAAGATACGTGGTCCCACATTTGAATGCAGAGACTTGACCCCCGTGCGCCGTAAGCATTTCTTCGCCCTCGAGATTGATCCGTCTCCTCTGTTTGAGGACGCCCAGTTTGAAGCACTAACACACTGCAACTGGGACGTGGACAATCTTCAGATCGAAGAAGTCGAAGACCCGGAGCAGGATGACCCGCCGTCAAGCTGAACTTGATATTTGATAACCCGGCTTCTTGAGCCGCCGATGTGTATAAAACTTTTGGCTGCTTGCCTGGTGAGCTCTCAAAGAGAGCTTTGTAATAGGCTTGTAGAAAAACTCTTTCACTGTCTGACCCGTGCCATAGTGCACGTATGAGTCTTTAGTCAATCATAATATATTCCTTGCTTTTCTTCAAGCGGCTTATGATATCAATCTGCACGGCGTCTTACCTTGTAGACAAACCCGGCAATATAAGACAGAAACATGTTCTGCATCACTGCGAAGGGTGACTTAAAAAGTCTAACCCGGAGGCGTGAAACCTCATTTTCCTTGCCTGCTTTTCCGAATATATAAGCCGGTTCTTCTGTGGTCTTAGCTACTTTGAACTCTTAATAAGAGCGTAACAACCCAGAGAGACGCAGCAAATAGAAGAGTTAACCTCGCCGCTGTAAGAGGCACTTGCAGAGGGTAAGTTATAGAACTCGCTGCACCCCTGACAAAACGCATCTACTTACAGGCAGGTATAACCCGTAGTTACAAATGTAAGAGTTAACCTCGCCGCTGCATGAGGCCTTTGTAGGGGGTAAGTTATAGAACTCGCTGCACCCCTGACAAAGCGCATCTACATACAGGCAGGTATAACCCGGCCTTACAGTTAGCCTCGCCGCTGTAAGAGGCCTTTGCAGGGGGTAAGTTTTAGAACTCGCTGCACCCCTGACAAAGTGCATCTGCATACAGGCAGGTATAACCCGGCCTTACAGTTAGCCTCGCCACTGTAAGAGGCCTTTGCAGGGGGTAAGTTTTAGAACTCGCTGCACCCCTGACAAAGTGCATCTGCATACAGGCAGGCATAACCCGGCCTTACAGAGTTAGCCTCGCCGCTGTAAGAGGCCTTTGCAGGGGGTAAGTTTTAGAACTCGCTGCACCCCTGACAAAGTGCATCTGCATACAGGCAGGCATAACCCGTTTTCACAGATTAGAGGAGGTGAGTTCATGACTCGCTGCACTCCCAGTAATCTTTGTTGATATTATCAACTTTGCACACGAACTTATAAGCCGCCGTCTTGTAAGCCGCCAGTATGTGGTGATATTGTAGATAAGGAGCCGATCAAGAAGGTTGAAGCTTAACCCGGCGGGTTAGAAGCCCCCAAATGACCTTGTAACTCCGGCTTGAAGAGCCAGACCAAGAGGCTTGAAGCCTAACCCGGCAGGTTGAAAGCCTCCAAATGATCATATGATTGTAGCCATCTTGGACAATGTGATGTAAAAACGGCAGATGCCCCGGCTTGCAGGGATACCAACTTTATTATATATATATATATATAATATATACAATGATTTTATACAACGAGGGAAGTCGATGACTTAGGTGTAGTAAGGCCGTAGATGAGCGATATTCCACGGCCGGAGGGTCTCCTGCCCAGAAGTGCGTGACTCGTCTCGTACGTCAATGAGATAGTATGACCCATTGTTGAGGTTTCTGCTAACCACAAAAGGCCCTTCCCATGGAGGAGACAACTTGTGCGCATCCGTCTGATCTTGAATTAGGCGCAACACTAAGTCGCCTGCTTGAAACGTCCGGGTCTTGACTCGGCGGCTGTGATAGCGGCTCAGGTCTTGCTGATAAATCGCCGATCGAGCCGCCGCCAGGTCACGCTCTTCATCCAAAGCATCCAACGCATCTTGACGCGCGGTCTCATTGTCTGTCTCAACGTAAGCCGCCACCCGTGGCGAGTCATGATGTATGTCACTTGGTAAGACGGCTTCTGCGCCATAAACCATGAAGAAAGGCGTATAGCCAGTGGATCTGTTGGGAGTTGTATTGATGCTCCATAAGACTGATGGTAACTCCTCAACCCAACAACCCGGCGTTCTCTGCAAAGGAACCATAAGTCGGGGCTTGATACCTCTCAAGATTTCCTGGTTAGCACGCTCCGCCTGACCATTGGACTGTGGATGAGCAACTGCAGAGACGTCAAGCCGGATGTGCTCTTCTTCACAGAAGGTTTGCATAGCCCCCTTGGATAGGTTTGTGCCATTATCTGTGATTATACTGTGAGGGTAACCAAAACGGTAGATCAATTTTTTAATAAACTGAACCGCCGTAGCTGCGTCACACTTGCTGACCGGCTCAGCCTCTACCCACTTCGTGAATTTATCAACCGCCACCAAAAGGTGGGTCTTCTTATCTTTGGATCTCTTGAAGGGCCCGACCATATCAAGCCCCCAGACCGCAAACGGCCAAGTAATCGGGACCATGCGCAACTCCTGAGCCGGCACATGAACCCGCCGTCCAAACTTTTGACAGCCATCACACTTGAGCACTAAGTTTTCTGCATCCTTGTGAGCCGTCAACCAGAAGAAACCATGTCTAAAAGCCTTGGCCACCAGAGATTTTGAGCCGGCATGATGACCACAATCTCCGGCGTGGATTTCATTAAGGATCTCCTTGCCTTCCTCAGGTGAAACACAACGCTGAAAAACGCCTGTAACACTGCGTTTATGTAACTCGCCATTGATGATTGTCATGGACTTGGATCGTCTGACGATTTGTCTTGCCAAGGTCTCCTCGTCAGGTAACTCGCCACGAGTTAGATACGCCATGTAAGGCAACGTCCAGTCAGGAATAGCACGCAGAGCCGCCACCAATTGCCCCTCCGGGTCAGGAATAGCCAGATCTTCCTCCGAAGGTAACTTAACTGAAGGGTGATATAACACGTCCAAGAAAACGTTAGGCGGCACCGGCTTACGCTGGGAGCCAATTCTTGACAATGCGTCAGCCGCCTCGTTCTTACGACGATCAATGTGATCCACCTGATAACCCTTGAAGTGACCTGCAACGACGTCTACCGCCTGACGATAAGCCGCCATGCGTGGGTCTTTGGAATCCCACGTGCCTGAAACTTGCTGAGCCACAAGGTCTGAGTCGCCGAGGCATCGAACCCGGCTCAGATTCATCTCCTTAGCAACCCGGAGGCCATGAAGCAAAGCTTCATACTCAGCTGCATTGTTAGTACAAGGAAACATCAGCCTTAATACGTAATAGAACTTATCACCTTTGGGGGAAGTTAAGACAACTCCAGCCCCCGAACCTTCCAGCTGTCTAGACCCGTCGAAGTGAATCGTCCAATAAGTGTTGTCCGGCTTCTCCTCTGGCGACTGACACTCAGTCCAGTCGTTTATAAAGTCCACCAAAGCTTGAGACTTAACCGCTGTGCGAGGCACATATTTTAGATTAAGAGGTCCAAGCTCCAACGCCCACTTAGCAATCCGGCCAGTGGCTTCTCTGTTTTGAATTATGTCTCCCAACGGGGCAGAGCTAACCACTGTGATCGGATGTCCCAAAAAATAGTGTTTCAACTTCCGGTTTGCCATGAATACTCCATAGATCAGCTTCTGCCAATGTGGGTATCGCTGCTTGGACTCGATCAAAACTTCACTGACGTAGTAAACCGGCCGTTGAACCGGATATTCCTTCCCTGCCTCCTTGCGCTCCACAACAACCACAGCGCTGACTGCCCTGTTGTTAGCCGCCACATAGAGGAGTAACGGTTCCTTCTCAGCCGGAGCAGCCAAGACGGGCGGCTCAGTCAGTTGCTTCTTAAGCGCATCAAACGCCTCACCCGCCGCCTTGCTCCAGACGAAATCATCCGTCTTCTTTATCATTTGATACAAGGGGATTGCCTTCTCGCCCAGGCGGCTTATGAATCGGCTTAACGCGGCGATTCGACCCGCCAGGCGCTGAACGTCGTTTATGCACGCCGGCTCAGACAAAGATGTAATTGCTTTGATCTTGTCCGGGTTAGCTTCAATCCCACGCTCAGAAACCAGAAACCCCAAAAGCTTGCCTGCGGGAACTCCAAAAACACACTTGGCCGGGTTAAGCATCATCTTGTAAACCCTCAAGTTGTCGAAAGTCTCCTTCAGGTCGTCCAGCAAAGTTTCCTTCTTCCTTGACTTGACCACTATATCATCCACATAAGCATGAACATTGCACCCAATTTGACTGTGAAGACAGTTCTGCACACAACGTTGATAAGTCGCCTGGGCACTCTTGAGCCCGAAAGGCATAGACACATAGCAGAAAGCACCAAAAGGCGTGATGAAAGCCGTCTTCTCTTGGTCTTTGACTGCCATCTTGATCTGGTGATAACCTGAATAGGCGTCCAGGAAGCATAAACTCTCACAACCCGCCGTTGCATCAATGATCTGATCAATCCGAGGGAGAGCAAACGGGTCAGCTGGACAGGCTTTGTTGAGATCCGTGTAATCCACACACATTCGCCAAGTGCCGTTTTTTTTAAGCACCAGCACCGGGTTAGCTAACCACTCCGGGTGAAAGACCTCCATGATGAACCCTGCTGCTAAGAGCCGGGCTACTTCTTCTCCAATAGCTTTGCGCCGCTCCTCATTGAAACGACGAAGGAATTGCTTGATCGGCTTGAATTTAGGATCCACATTAAGGTGGTGCTCAGCAAACTCTCTCGGTACACCCGGCATGTCAGACGGCTTCCATGCAAAGATGTCCCGATTCTCACGGATGAATTTGATGAGCGCGCTTTCCTATGCGGGGTCCATGTTAGCCCCTATAGTGAACTGCTGAGATGAGTCGCCCTCCGTAAAATCCACCTGTTTGGTATCATCCGCCGAAAACTTGAGGGGCGGCTCTGATTCCGTAGTAGGCTTCTTCAAGGGAGTCATATCCTCCGGGTCAACATTCTCTTTATAAAACTTGAGCTCTGCCTCTGCACAACTTGACTCTGCATAAGCCGCATCGCCTTCCTCACATTCAAGAGCCGTCTTCCGATCACCGTGCACAGTAATCGTTCCTCTTAACCCGGGCATCTTGAGCTGTAAGTAGACATAACAAGGCCTAGCCATGAACTTGGCATAAGCCGGCCGTCCGAATAAAGCATGATACGGACTTTTAATTTTGACCACCTCAAACCACAGGGACTCCACCCTGTAATTGTACTCATCACCAAAGGCGACTTCCAGCGAAATCCTGCCCACTGGGTAAGCCGACTTGCCAGGCACCACACCATGAAAGACTGTGGAAGACGGCTTAAGATCTTTGTCAAGCAGACCCATCCGGCTGAAAGTATCATAATACAGGATGTTGATGCTGCTACCACCATCCATAAGAACCTTCGTGAACATGTATCCACCAACTTGGGGGGCAACCACCAAAGCTAATTGCCCCGGGTTGTCAACCCGCGGCGGGTGATCCGCCCTGCTCCAAGTGATGTCATACTCAGACCACTTCAGATATTGCGGGAGAGCCGGCATGACCGCATTAACCGCCCGCTTGCGTACCTTCTGGTCTCGCTTGTCGAAGCTGGTTGTGAAGACGTGATACTGACCCCCGCTAAGTTGTTTTGGGTTACTCTGAAAACCGGACTGGTTATGTTGCTGTTGGCCACCGCCTCCAGACTGTTGATTATGACCTCCCTGATTACCCTGATTATGGTAACCCGACCCTGAGCCGCCAGGACCCAAGCCGGCTCCTGACCCGCCTGGCCCTGAGCCGCCGGACGGTCCATTACCGTTGTTATGATGCTGCTGAAGGCTGTAATCTCGAAACTGCCGCATAATGTGGCAATTCCTCCACGTATGCCCTGCCGGCTTATCAGGTCGACTATGCTCTGGACAAGGCTTATTAAGCATTGCTTCCAAATTAAATGGAACCTTTCCCTTATTAAAATTCTGCTTGAAGTTCCCATTGCCCTTGGCATGGTTATTCCCAGCGCTGGTATTCGCCACCAATTCTGACCCGCCGTCCGGGTGTTTCCGCTTGCCAGAGTTGCCGTTTCCAGCCGCGTTCTGCTGCTGACCCTTTCCATTGCTACCTTTCTTCCCTTGACCTGATTTTTCATCATCAGAGCCTGGGTCTTTCGTGTTGTCAGAGTCCGCATATTTGGTTAGAGCCGCCATAAGCTCCCCCATGTCTTGACACGAACGTTTAAGCTGGCCAAGCTTCTGCTTCAAAGGCGTAAAGTGGCAATTTTTCTCCAGAATCAAAACTGCTTGAGCCGCCGTGATCTGTTCTGAAGAGTGGATGATAGTCGAAACCCGCCGGACCCAATGATGAGCCGACTCATCCGTCTGTTGCACACAATGATCCAAATCCACGATCGTCATGGGCTGCTTGCACGTCCCTTTGAAATTTTTGATAAATTTCGCCTTCAACCCGGCCCAGGAAGTAATAGTGTTGGGTGGCAAACCCTTCAACCACGTGCGAGCCGGCCCTTCTAGCATCATGATAAAGTACTTGGCACACACTGCATCACTAACATCCAACATCTCCATGGCGAGCTCATAGCTTTCGATCCAAGCCTCCGGAGGTAGGTCAGCTGTGTAATTGGGCACCTTACGAGGGCCCTTGAAATCTTTTGGCAGGCGCTCGTTCCGTAAAGCCGGTGCTAAGCACGGCACTCCCACAGCCCGGGAGGTCAACTCGGCTCCGGCTGAGACGGAAGGTGCAGCCGTGGGTTCCGGATGAGCCGCCGCTGCCGCCAGAGCCGCTGCTTCTCGTTGTGCTCTTGCTCGATCCACCAGCGCCTGCGCATCCAGAGCCGGCCGGTCAGCCCGCGGCGGGTTCCGATGTCGTTCACTGCTAGATACCGCCGGCGACTCATAACGCCGGCTGTAACTGCGACTGGGGATGGGGGTTGAATGCACACGACTCCGGCTGTAAGCATACTTCTCCTGCTGGGCCATTGCCGTTCGCAGGTATCCAACCGCGTTCCGCACTTCTTCTGCGAAGGGTGACTCATCGGGGATTGGGATAGCAGTCAGCCGAGTCGCTGCCGCTACCAAGTTCTCCGCCGAGTTAGAGTAATGACCCGGCGGCGTAGGAAAAGAGGTCGGTGTAATCTGGTTTCGTCGGGGCGGGTTAACCTGCTGATGCTGAGCCGCCGCCCGGCTTCCAGGTACTTCCGCCGTCCGGGTTACGACCAAAGGCACGTTCTGTCCCGTTCCTGGCGTGTTGAAAAGATTCCTCGCTTCATACTGATCCGGCAAGCGGGATTGGTGCCTCATCCGCTGAACCGCCGCTGCTGATTGCTGCTCCAGCCCAAGACGGAAAGCATCCGCCCTAAGGCGCTCTGCCTCAGCGTCCATCTGAGTCTTCAGTTCATTGATCTCCTGCTGGACTTCAGTCATCTGATTCTTCAACCTCGCAATCTCCGTGTTACGGGCGGCTTGGTTTTCAGCTGTGACCTCAGTCGCCATCAGGGTTGAAAGCTCACCCATTAAATCCAGAAGGACCTGAGCCGGCTGCCTGCCAGCCCCCGATCCGGTTGCCTCAGCAGCTGTGCTGTTATGAGCCGCCGCGGAACCCGCCATGAAGACGGCTGCGCGGTTCGGCGGCTCATATTCCTCCGGCTTATGAAAATCCGACTCGGGGTAAGGCTCAACGTAGCCCCCGAGTCCGCCATTATGGAGCTGGTAGATTGATTCCGTCTCTCCGCTCGAAGATCCGTTTTCAGAGCAGATGAGAGTTTCCTCCTGTGACATAGATCCTTCTAGATCCATGCCCTGAGTGAAGCCGACGAAGACGTGTTTCCGACTCGGTTTAGCACGGGCGGGTTGACCACGTTGGGCGGGTTGCTTGCGCCGAGCCGGCTCGACGATGTCGGTGTAGACGTCCGGCCCGGGTTCAGATCCGCCGATCTTGCCGATGAAGACGTGAATCCCGCCGAAGGGGACCCGGAAACCATACTCAACGGAGTCAGCCTCGGGGCCCCAGCCGGCGTCGTCGATGTAGAGCCGGCCACGGCGACTCTCGGTCATCCTGCCAACCGCGTACCCCTCGATCCCTGGTAGAGAGCCCTTTGAGAACTCAACACCACCGAGCGCTGGCCCCACGGTGGGCGCCAACTGTCGTGGTTTTGTCACGGCAGATGTCCGAAGACTTAGGTTCGAGGCCATCGCCATAGCAGTGGACTCAAAGGGGTTGATCGGGACGAAGGACACGAGTTTACCCAGGTTCGGCCCCTCAAGTAGAGGTAAAAGCCTACGTCCTGCTTGTGTTGTATTAGCTGGAGTATCGATTACAAGGGAGCGGATTGCTTGACCTAGCTCTCGATTACTTTGTTTCTTGTCTAAGCCGCCCCGGGGTCTAGCCTTTATATAAGAGGTCAAGGCCCCGGGTTACACGAGTCTCAAACCGATTCACACAGCGTGTCCTATTCTGTCTCTAAGCCGCCATACCATCTTGGGTAAGCCGCCACCGGGCGGCTTAGCCACCCGGGTCTTCACGCCACCTTCCGTATCTGGGCCCCTGTCAACGGCCCATCTGGTAAGCCGCCCTGGCGGCCTTGCCTGCATCCTTAAGCCCACCTTACAAGTCTTGGGCTTACGAGCCGCCCAGTGTAACCCGGCCCCGCCTGGGCGGGTCTCACCACGGGTTATATCCCCAACAGTTTTGATATCCGTCCCCGTCGGCCCTCGTCCAGTTTATGATTCGGATGTGGTATACACTCTCTTTTATAACTATTTGTTGCATTTCGTGTTTATGAAAATTATGCCCATCAAGTTGACATAGATATTTTTATCTAGGAGGTATGTGAACCGGAAATTGCAACCGACATAGATATTCTTGTCAAGAAGTTAAATTTAGTTGAAAAAGAAAACGAGTATTTGAAAGAAAAATTGAAAAGATTTGAAGAAGACAAGATGAAACTTGAGTTGTATGTTGCCGATGTCGTCGATGATCACAAGATCAAGATGGATGCAATGCGCTTGAAGATTAGAAAATTTAAAAAATATGCCATTGATAGTGAGGCTTGGTATCACTATGCTGTTGGATCAATTGTTACCTTAGTTGCGATATTGATCGCATTTGTTGTTGCATTTAAATGCTTTAGCTAGAGAGTTTGTATGTTGTTTTATGAGAACAAGTGTGTATGAACTTTATGTATGAACTTGTATTAATTTGGTCTTTTCGGTGTTGTGTAATGAAGATGAGCCGGCAATGGATGTACGATGACCGATGCTCTCCCCAGTTCATTAATGGCGTGCATACTTTTCTGGTTGCGGCTGAGGCAAACAAGCGGGCGGATGGTTTTATGTATTGTCCATGTGCTGGCTGTAAGAATGATCGAAATTACTCTAACTCAAGAACCATTCACGTCCACCTGTTTGAGTCTTGTTTCATGTCCGGCTATAACTGTTGGACCAAGCACGGAGAAAGAGGGGTCCTAATGGAAGAGAATGAAGAAGAAGAGGATGACGACAGCTATCCTGGCCATGGGTTCCATGAATACGATGGTACAACAATGGGGGAAGAAGCTGAGCCGGCAATGCGGGAAGGAGCTGAAGAAGAGGCATCAGATGAGCCCGCTGATGATCTTGGTCGGGCCATTGCCGATGCAAAGAGAAACTGCACAAGTGAAAAGGAGAAGCTGAAGTTGCAGCGCATGTTAGAGGATCACAAGAAATTGCTGTACCCAAATTGCGAAGATGACAAGAAAAAGTTGGGTACCACACTGGAATTGCTGCAATGGAAGGCAGAGAATGGTGTATCTGACAAGGCATTTGAAAAGTTGCTGATAATGTTCAAGAAGAAGCTACCAAAGGACAACGAATTGCCCGATAGTACGTACGAAGCAAAGAAGGCTGTCTACCCTCTAGGATTAGAGGTGCAGAAGATACATGCATGCCCTAATGACTGCATCCTCTACCGCGATGAGTACGAGGATTTGAATGCATGCCCGGTATGCTGTGCATTGCGCTATAAGATCGGCCACAATGACCCTTGTGATGTTGAGGGCGAGCGCCCCAGGAAGAACATTCCTGCCAAGGTGATGTGGTATGCTCCTAGAATGCCACGGTTGAAACGTTTGTTCCAAAACAAAGAGCATGCCAAGTTGATGCGATGGCACAACGAAGACCGTAAGAAAGACGGGAAGTTGAGAGTACCCGCTGATGGATCGCAGTGGAGAAAAATCGAGAGAAAGTGGAAGGACTTTGCAAAGGACACAAGGAACGTATGGTTTGGTTTAAGTGCAGATGGCATTAATCCTTTTGGGGAGCAGAACATCAATCATAGCACATGTCCTGTGACTCTATGTATCTATAACCTGACTCCTTGGTTGTGCATGAAGCGGAAGTTCATTATGATGCCAGTACTCATCCAAGGCCCCAAGCAACCCGGCAACGACATTGATGTGTACCTAAGGCCATTAGTTGAAGAACTTTTACAGCTGTGGAATGGAAAAGGTGTACGTGCGTGGGATGAGAAAGAAAAGGAGGAATTTGACCTATATGCGTTGCTGTTTGTAACCATTAATGATTGGCCTGCTCTCAGTAACCTTTCAGGACAGACAAACAAGGGATACCACACATGCACGCACTGTTTAGATGATACCGACAGTTTATATTTGGATAAATGTAAGAAGAATGTGTACCTGGGGCATCGTCGATTTCTTCAGAGCAGGCATCCCGTAAGAAAGAAAGGCAAGCATTTCAAAGGTGAGGCAGATCACCAGAAGAAACCTCGCCACCGTACTGGTGATGATATACTTGATATGGTCAAGGATTTAAAAGTAATCTTTGGAAAGGGTCTTGGCGGACAATCTGTTCCGAATGACGTTGACGGACGCGCACCCATGTAGAAGAAGAAATCTATATTTTGGGACCTACCCTTTTGGAAAGACCTAGAGGTCCGCTCTGCAATCGACGTGATGCACGTGACGAAGAATCTTTGCGTGAACCTACTAGGCTTCTTGGGCGTGTATGGGAAGACAAAAGATACACCGGAGGCACGGGAGGACCAGCAATGTATGCACGGAGAAGACGGCATGGATCCAAAGCAGTTTCAGGGTCATGCCAGCTACGCTCTTACCAAAGAAGAGAAGGAAATCTTCTTCGAATGCCTGCTCAGTATGAAGGTCCCGTCTGGCTTCTCGTCGAATATAAAGGGAATAATAAACATGGTAGAGAAAAAGTTCCAGAACCTAAAGTCTCATGACTGCCACGTGATTATGACGCAACTGCTTCCGGTTGCATTGAGGGGGCTTCTACCAGAAAACGTTCGATTAGCCATTGTGAAGCTATGTCCATTCCTCAATGCAATCTCTCAGAAGGTAATCAATCCAGAAATCCTACCAAGGTTAGAGAATGATTTGGTGCAATGTCTTGTCAGTTTCGAGTTGGTATTACCACCATCCTTCTTCAATATCATGACGCACGTCCTAGTTCACCTAGTCGAGGAGATTGCCATTCTGGGTCCTGTATTTCTACACAATATGTTCCCCTTTGAGAGGTTCATGGGAGTCTTAAAGAAATATGTTCATAATCGTGCTAGGCCAGAAGGAAGCATCTCCAAGGGCCATGAAACAGAGGAGGTCATTGAGTTTTGTGTTGACTTTATTCCTGACATTAAGCCGATTGGTGTTCCTGAATCGCGGCATGAGGGCAGACTGGGTGGAAAAGGCACGCTAGGAAAGAATTCAGTAATATGCCGGGACGGGCATTCTTTGGCGCAAGCACACTACACAGTTCTACAAAGTTCCGCCTTGGTGGCTCCGTATATCGAGCAACACAAGAATATTCTACGCTCCAAACACCCGGAGCAGTCTGACGACTAGATTACACATGAACAAACGGTGACTTTCGCCGGTTGGTTGCAGACACGTCTCATGCATGACGACACTGTTGCAGATGACCTGTACTTGCTGTCCAAGTTACCATCTTCGACTATATTGACTTTCAAAGGGTACGAGATAAATGGGAATACATTTTACACAATCGCCCAAGATAAAAAGAGCGCCAACCAAAACAGTGGTGTCCGCTTTGATGCAGCAAACACCAATAGGCCAAAGGACACATATTATGGTTACATAGAGGAGATATGGGAACTTGACTATGGACTTGGTTTGAAGGTCCCTTTGTTTCGATGCAAATGGGTCAATCTGACAGGAGGCGGGGTAAAGGAAGACCCGCAGTACGGAATGACAACAGTGGATCTCAACAATCTTGGGTACGCAGACGAACCATTCGTCCTAGCCAATGATGTGGCGCAGGTTTTCTATGTGAAGGACATGTCTACCAAGCCGAGAAAAAGAAAAGATAAGGAAGCGAATACATCATACGATGAGCCAAAGCGCCACATAGTTCTTTCAGGGAAAAGAAACATCGTGGGAGTGGAGGACAAGACAAACATGTCAGAAGATTATGAAAAGTTTCATGAAATTGCTCCCTTCAGAGTGAATGTTCACCCGGGCATCAAGTTAAACGATGAAGATTGTCCATGGTTACGACGCAAAGGGACACACGCGAAGAAAAAGTTTTATACCCAAAGACCCTACTCTGGGATGTGACCGGCTTCTCTAGTTAGTTTCCGGACTTATATATCTGGAAAGTCCCACTTCGGACAAACCGGAGGGAATCTTTGTAATAGTAGTGTACTTATGTGTTTTGGCATTTGAAACGCGTCGAAATATTATGTCCAAAGCCACGTCATCAATTTTCAACCCTTTCTGACTTCATTTGCTATTTTTCATGCATTTACTGATTTTTTTGAGCTAAATGACCCTGAAATTGAAAAGCACTACAAATGAACTCTGAAAAGGTTGAAAGTTGGCATGGTATCATCATTTCAATCACATAGCATGTGCTAAAAAGTTGAGAGGGTTACGGCAAAAACTGGATGCACTTCGTGTACAAAATGGACAATCTCTTTCGAAGTATCAGGGTTTCAGAAGAAAACTCGTGTGTTACTAAGGCATTTCATTTTTTAACTTATTTCAACTCTAGACTTTTTGTGTGTTCAGTATGCACCATTCGAAGCCACGCCATCAATTTTCAACCCTTTGTGACTTCATTTGCTATTTTTCATGCATTTACTAAATTTTTTTGAGCTAAATGACCCTGAAATTGAAAAGCACTACAAATGAACTTTGAAAAGGTTGAAAGTTGGCATGGTATCATCATTTCACCCACATAGCATGTGCTAAAAAGTTGAGAGGGTTACGGCAAAAACTGGATGCACTTCGTGTACAAAATGGACAATCTCTTTCGAAGTATCAGGGTTTGAGACGAAAACTCGTCTGTTACTAAGGCATTTCATTTTTTTAAACTTATTTCAACTCCAGACTTTTTATGTGTTCAGTATGCACCATTCGAAGCCATGCCATCAATGTTCAACCCTTTCTGACTTCATTTGCTATTTTTCATGCATTTACTGATTTTTTTGAGCTAAATGAGCCTGAAATTGAAAAGCACTACAAATGAACTCTGAAAAGGTTGAAAGTTGGCATGGTATCATCATTTCACCCACATAGCATGTGCTAAAAAGTTGAGAGGGTTACGGCAAAAACTGGATGCACTTCATGTACAAAATGGACAATCTCTTTCGAAGTATCAGGGTTTCAGACGAAAACTCGTCTGTTACTAAGGCATTTCATTTTTTAAATAACCTAAGAATTACCAAATTGAATATAATGATAAAACACGCTAATATTAAACAGCAGAAAAAAGAATCACTGAAAAATCTACTTTTAAAATAAAGTTATTCACAAACTAGTGATTCACACAAATTTCAAATTATTCAAATTTAAACTATTCAAATTTGAAAACTACTGGCACTAACACAAAGTTTATAATTTTTTTTACCTAAAGCAAAAAGATTCACAAAGAAACTCTAAATAAAGCAAAAAAGAACTCAGAAACAAAAGAAAATAAATAAAGCAGAAAAAAACAGAAAAATAAATAAATTAAAAAAAAAGCCCGCCTATTGGGCCGCCACGGCCTGCATACGACTAGAAACCCAACCTCTAGTTGGGACAGGATGCAGGCCCGTACGGCCCAGTAGGCCCCACTGGGCGGCAGAGGTGTGGTAGGCCCAGTAGGCCTGCATTAGAGAGGAGCTCGACACGGTAGCCGCGGCGGGGCTTATAAACCGGTGCGAGCTCCTCTCAACTAGCGAGGTGGGACTAAACATTTCAATACGGGAAGCCAGGCCTTTAGTGGCGGTTGGTGGCTCCAACCGCGACTAAAGGCCCTCCTTTAGTCCCGGTTGGAGCCACCAACCGCGACTAAAGGGTGTCGCTTCCCGCCGCTTCGGCTGGTGAAATTCACCTTTAGTCCCGGTTGGTGGCTCCAACCGGGACTAAAGGCCTCCTTATATATATACAACACTTCGAAAATTTTCAGTTCCTCTGCTTTCTTCGACCTCTTCGACATCGCCGCGCCGTCGCCATCTCGCCTCCCCGACGCCGGAGCTCGTCGCCGCCCCCGACGCCGGCCGCCCGAGCTTCCTCGCGCCGATCCCCGACGCCGCCCGCGCCCGCTCCTCCCCGAGCCCGGCCTGACGTCGCCCGGGACGCCGCCCGCGCCCGCTCCTCCGGCCCCGAGCTCCTCGCCGTCGCCGCCCCCGACTCGCCTCGCCTCGCCGTCGCCCCGTCGCCCCGCTGTGAGCTCCCCCCTCTCCCCCTCTCCCTCGCCCCCTGTGCCGCCATGGCGGCCGCTGGCCCCTCCCCGAGCCCCCCCCCCACACGTATATGCATGAACACACACACACACACACTAGATGATTAGATGATTAGATGTATAGATGATTAGATGATTAGATGCAAGAATTTTGATGTATAGAAAAAAGTTAAGGAATTTTGACATTTGAGGAATTTTGACATAGATGCAAGAATTTTGACATTTTTTTTCACTAGATGATTAATTAGATGTATAGAAAAAAGTGAAGGAATTTTGACATCTGAGGAATTTTTACATTTTGATCCAATATGTATAGAAATTAGTATATATATATATGTATGAATACAATGTATAGAAAAAAGTTGATGAATTTTGACATTTGATCCAATGTATATCAATTAGTATTTGCAAAAGTTGCATATTTTAATGTTGTATTTGCAAAAGTTTGTTATGTATTTGCAATTAGTATATGTATGTATACAATAGATTCTCTTAGTCCTTTAAGGGATTTATCAAGAATGCCCCCATTATGGATGTGCACAAGTTGATCCAATTTTTTTCTGATCTCATGCATCTACCCTTCTATATGTCACGTTTTGTCTAGCTAGTGTCAAAGGATTCAAGAAAACCATGGCTTCATCATTAGCCGGAAGTAACAGGCGCATGATGGTACGAAGCTTTTCAAAGTTGTTTTGGAACGGAGTTCTTGATAGAATAATTAGTTTTTTTGGTACGAAGTTCAGCAAAGGCCTTCCAAATAGCGATATTCGGAAGGCTCTTGCTGAACTTCGTACCAAAAAGCTAATTATCCTATCCGGGACTCCGTTCCAAAACAACTTTGGACAGCTTCGTACCATCATGCGCCTGTTACTTCCGGCTAATGATGAAGCCATGGTTTTCTTCTTTTGACACTAGCTAGACAACGTGACATATAGAAGGGTAGATGAGATCAGGAAAAATATGGACCATTTTCTGCACATCCACAATGGCGCCATTTTGTTAAATCCCAGGTTAAGAGAATCCGTTTGGATTCTCAAGGTTCCTCGTATATAAGAAATCACAATCAAGCATTTAAAAAATGTTAAATTTGCATAGAATTTGTTCTCGGAGTCAACGATGCCCGGCCCGTATCCTCGTCGTCGACTCGTTCGCGACGACGTCCTGCTTCAGAGGGGCAACGTTCGGGACTGGGCTTCGCCGGGCTGGCACTGGGAGGTGCTACCTTCAGGGGCGCGCAGCTTGGTGAGGAACCCGGCCCCGGGTCCCGTCGTCGACCCGGAGCTTCTTTGGTGGCGTTCGCGTGGGCCACTTTCGGTGCGGAGGCAGCCGGCCCCGCCTGAGGTGGTACGTCGCCGTGTTAGGGAGGAGGACGAGCACGTCCGTCGCTACATGGATGCGTGGGACGTCAGGTTCTCCAATACCTGGCAAGTTCTTCAGGGATCTCACCCGAGCTATGATCCTGTGATGGTTCCTTCTCTTTGGGTGTCCACCGCCCGCGCCTCAGGAACCGCGAGTGAACTAGATTCTTCGATAATATTCGATCTGTATTAGCTAGTGATAATACTCGAGATGTATTCGAGATTATATTCGATAATAGTCGAGACGATTTATTCGAGATTATATTCGATGATGCATATTATATGAATTATTCGAGATGCATATTATGTACTATGATTCAGTTTTTCCTTATTGATTGCATGCATTCTAATTTGAATGCTAAATTGTTTTATCTTTCTTCTGGATTAGTTAAATAAAATCTATGGACAATACCGGCAGAGAAGGAGAAGAGGCTTTGTTCGACATCATACGCTCCTCCCCGAGCCCAGAGCATGAACCTGAACATGATGATGGCTCGCAATATCTGAACAATTCCGGTGAGGGTTGTATGATATTTGATGAAGACGAATGAATAGATGAAGGCGACGACAACGTTGTTGACGAAGAAAATGTTCTTCAAATAACAAAGACCGGCGAGGTATATTTATTAGATAAGCCATCCAGTGATCATTACATGTCTTAATTGATTTGTATGTATTAACGAATCGATCTTTCTTCTTTTAGGCCTCCGGATCGAGTAAATCTTCTACAAGCGACAGGGTAGTTCGAGGCCCGGCCAAAAAGTTGGATCCTGGCGTAAAGTTCAACATCGATTCCATCAAAACATCAACTGGCGAACCGCTTGAACCTAGGAAAAATGCGACCAAGTTCAAGAATCAATGCGGAGTTATTGTCAGGGACCAAATCCCGATCTCCGTTCAAGAATGGAAAAAGCCAGCAAAGGGAGATCGAGCAGGAGTTACTTTTGTCAACGAAAGAGCAAAAGATGTGCTTTGGGATACGCTCATGCGGCATTTCACCCTACCAGATAATTTGACAGATGCAGATCTGAAGAAAGTCAGAAACTATGCTCTTAAAAAGATGGCGATCGCATTGAACACCTTCAAGAAAAATGCATGGACTAAGTACGTCAAATCAAAAAAGAAGACTCCAGAATTCACGGGAGCACTGGTGAAGGCAAAAGATCACTGGGACGCTTTCGTGAAGTTCAAGGAATCGGAAGAAGCTAAGGAACTGTTGAGAAAAAACAAGATTAATGCTGCGAAAAAGAAGTGGCACCATACTCTGGGGCCAGGTGGCTACCAGGTGGCCCTGCCTAAGTGGGATCGATCTGAGCAAAAGATGATTAGTGCAGGGGTCACTCCAGTTACATTGACATGGCCCCCCAGGTGCAAGACATGGTTTTATGCGCATGGGGGGAAGTTGGACCCAGAGACAGGGCTGGTTATGGTGAAGGCAAGTCTTAAAGAAGCGACAGACGAAATACTTATTGCAATAGAAGAAGCTCAAACGGGGGTGTTCACGCCCAACAGAGAGAACGACGAGCTTACGCGCGCCCTAAAGAATCCTGAACACCCGGGAAGAACACGAGGCAAAGGCGTTGTTCCGTGGTTTGAGGGGTTTGCGGATTGGAACGACGACTATAGAAGCCGTGCGAGAAAGAAGAAGCAGGAGGAGCAGAAGAAAAGGGAGGAAGCACTCCGCCTTGAAGGCCTAGAATCAAAGCACCTGGAGTTGGAACGATTTGTCAGGCGGCAGCAGGAGCAGATCGACTCACTCAGCCAGGAAAGGGCGTCTCAGCGACAGCATGAGCAGATCGATCCAGCATTGGATAGCACCGTCCCATCTTTGCCGAGAAGCAGCGTGGGTTCCGCCCCGGCCGATATCGATAATGCACTGCTAGCTAGCTACCCTGTGGACGATATCAAAGACATGACTAACTGTGAGCTACACATGAAAGTGAAGAACTTATCCATGAAGGTGGCGGACGGCTATGCTTTAGCAAATCCCCCTGAAGCAACCTTCCATTGCAATCCCATTCCAGCTGGCTATGCTCGTGTTGGGGTTGAAGAAGTGATGTCAGGATATCACGAGCTACAACTTGACATTCTTGGAGGTGACGAGGAGAGAACACTAGGAGAGGCCATACATCATATCATTCTATGGAAAAAGGATTGCATCGTCTTTCCAAGGCCACCGACTCCTCCTCCTCCAAGTTCGCCGCCGCGTCAGTCGACTCCTCCTCCTCCAAGTCCGGCACCGCGTCATCCGACTCCTCCTCCAAGTCCGACACGGCGTCAGCCAACTCCTCCTCCTCCTCCAAGTCCGCCGGCACCGCGTCAGCCGACTCCTCCTCCAAGTCCGGCACTGCGTCTGCCGTCTCCGCCGACTCAGCGTGCTCCGTCGTCTAAGCAACAGCGGAAGAGAAAGGCCGCAGCTACGACGGCTAGCGGTACAACAGGCAAGAATTTCAAATATGGTCCAAGCCTCAAGCCTCTTCCGAAGTTGTCTTATCACCTGACTGAGGAGGAACTCAACGCCGTAGTGGATGCCCAATTGAAGGCCCATTTTGGACCGAAACAGCCCCCGCCGCCAAAGGAGAAAGTACCTGAGCATGTCTCACAACACTTTATTGATATGGCTCGACCGGCTGACAATCAGAAGGACTCCGACTATGTGCGGTCTATCAAGAAGTCATATTTAGCAGGACAAAAGGAGTCGAGCTCGAGCTCGAGCAAAGAAGTTGGCAAAAAAAGCGGGAAAACTGTTCCCCAGCTGGGAGAACAGGCAGTGCAATCGATCCCCCCGCTAATTGTACAAACACCTATGAGTACCGCAGATCGGCTGGTAATAACCGACAATCATAAAAGGCAGGCTAAAGAGACCGGTGTCACTGTTGAACAACTCCTAGGCCTTGAGGAAATCCCCGGGATTAAATAGGAGGAAGTAAAATACCAATATGTCCGCAGCAAACCTCTGGTCAAGCCTGACGATGTCAAGCTTCTACCAACGAGATTGTACAATTTGCATACGTGGTACATGCAAGAAATAGCAAATACCAATCAAGAGTCCCTCATGGTGAAAGTCAAGAGAAAGCATTACTTCCATAAAAAAGATTTGTGGATTCATTATTCAGAGTTGTTCCAGTTATTCAATCAAGACGCACTCGACAAATCTATCGTCAGTTGCTATTGTCTGTAAGTGATTTCTTTCTGTAATTTAAGTCTCTAGTTAGCTAGCTGTGCTCTCGTTCATTACCTGTAATTATCCTCACTATATTTTTTTCTGTGGTATTATGTAGAATGAAGATGTATGAAATGAAAAAAGCTGGACGCTATGGCATTGGGTTCATTGACCCAAATACGGTTAATCAAGCGATATGGGAAGATGAATATTCGAGAAAAGACACAGAGAGATTCCTGCTAGAGTTTTTGAAGCAACTAAACACCCAACCAGAAATACTACTTCCTTACAACTTCGGGTGAGTGTTACTATATCTTGTACTACAAATTCTATTTTTTGCTTACTAGATGTTAATAAGTGTAGTTGATGAGTTATGCACATGCCCGCTTAATTATACAAAACGTGTGCGCATGTAGTTACCACTGGATCTTGTTAATCATTGAAGTTGACAAGGGAAAATTTGAAGTACTGGACTCACTATATAAGAATCCATCCGAATACGCAACCGTGAGGGGGATGGTCGACAGGTAATTTCAATCATTATCACACTATGTCGGCCTCTTTACTTCATTTCCTGATATCAACTAGTTAATAACTCCTTTATTCATTTTCTTTGCCGGCGAGCAGGGCTTGGGCCAAGTTCATCAAACTGGTCCCAGGCAACTTCGCACAAAAGCTGAAATGGGTGCGACCCAAGGTCATTAAGTAGTACTAGCTAGCTACGTCCGTGCATCTCTTTAATTCTAATTTCAATACCATTATCATGCTTGATTAATTATTACCTGATTGAATTTTATTCTCGTAAAGTGCATGAGGCAGGAGCAGGGGAATAGTTTATGCGCATACTACGTTTGCGAGAACATTCGCATGATCACGTCTGAAAGGAGCAGAAACGAAAGAAATCTTTGGGTACGTTTGCCAGAACACTATCCATAATTTTTTTATCATGATCTAGCTAATATATATACAAACAACTAATATATTCATCTTGATCTCCTTCTTATAGCTGACGGAGATGCTGGGCCAGCTCCTACCAACGTCTCGCGTACGAGCAATTCAAGTGGAAATAGCTGTATTTCTGCTCGACCAGGTCATAGATCCCAAAGGAGAATACCATTACAAGATCAAACAGTAATGCCTGCATATGTAATGATCCGCAAATTGTAGGAGAAATTGTATATACCAAATTGTATATATATATATGTATGTGAATGGTCGTCGTACGAGAAATTCGATGATATATATATATATATATGATCGGTTCTACGAGAAATTCTATTTATATATATATATGCACAACATGTACAGTATGTAGTAGCGTAATATATGTTTGAAATGAAAAATAATTAAATGGAAAACACAAAATTAAAAGGAAAAATAAACCATAATTAATTCATAAACCCCTAAAGGATTAAAAGGAAAAATAAACCAAAATTAAAAGAATTAAATACTTTTAGTCCCGGTTGGTGTTACCAACCGGGACTAAAGGTCCCCCAGCCCACGGCGCCGGCAGGTGCCACGTGGTGGGCTTTTAGTGCCGGGCCGTGTTGAACCGGGACTAAGGGGGGGGGGGGGGCTTTAGTCCCCACCCTTTAGTGTTGGGCCGTGTTGAACCGGCACTAAAGGCCCTTACGAACCGGCACAAAAGGTCTGTTTTCTACTAGTGGTGGTGAGCCTCTTGTTCTTATCTTCTTTTTAAAAGAAAACAATTCTTATTTGTATGATTTACATAGATACTTATATAAATTTCTTACTTTTATTATTGTTTGTTATTATATAGGTCCATGGTTATGGTATCCGCCCACGTCGGCCCTCGTTCGGTCTATGATTCGGATGTGGTATATTATCTTTTATAACTATTTGTTTCATTTAGTGTTTATGACAATTATGCCGACCAACGTGACATAGATGTGTTTATTCTAGGAGGTATGTGAACCGGAAATTCCAACCGACCCTCTTGTCGAGAGGTTAAATTTAGTTGAAAAAGAAAACGAGGATTTGAAAGAAAAATTGAAAAGAATTGAGGAGGAGAAGATGAAATTGGAGTTGCATGTTGCCGATGTCGTCCATGAGCACAAGATCAAGATGGATGCAATGCGCTTTAAGATTAGAAAGATAAGAAAATATGCCATTGATAATGAGGCTTGGTATCATTATGCTGTTGGATCAATTGCTACCTTAGTTGCGATTATGATCGCATTTGTTGTTGTATTTAAATGTTTTACATAGTTGTATGTTAGTTTCAATTTATGTTTTAATTAGATGCTCTAGAGAGCTATATGTTGTTCTATGAGAACTATGTATGAACTTTATGTATTTATTTTTTCCTCTATAACTTTTGATCACTACTGTATTTTGGTTTTAATGTGATGATGAACTTGTATTAATTTGGTCAGTTCTCTATTCATGATGTTCTGTAATGGTTTTTGATACATTAGCACATGTTACGTGGGTGAAATTATGATACCATGCCAATTTTCAACCATTCCAGAGTTCATTTGCAGTGCTTTTCAATTTAAGGGTCATCTTAGCTCAAAATAAATCATGAAATGCATGAAAAATAGCAAATGAAGTCTTAAAAGGGTTGAAAAGTGATGATGTGGTTTTGAATGGTGCATATTGAATGCAGAAAAAGTCTTGAGTTAAAATATGTTTAAAAAAATGAAATCCCTTTGTAATAGGTGAGTTTTCGTCCGAAACCCTGATACTTCGAAGGAGATTTTCCAGTTTGTACACGAAGTGCATCCAGTTTTTCCCATAACCCTCTCAACTTTTTAGCACATGCTACGTGGGTGAAATTATGATACCATGCCAATTTTCAACCATTTCAGAGTTCATTTGCAGTGCTTTTCAATTTCAGGGTCATCTTAGCTCAAAATAAATCATGAAATGCATGAAAAATAGCAAATGAAGTCAGAAAAGGGTTGAAAAGTGATGATGTGGCTTTGAATGGTGCATATTGAATGCATAAAAAGTCTTGAGTTATAATATATTAAAAAAATGAAATCCCTTTGTAATAGACGAGTTTTCGTCCGAAACCCTGATACTTCGAAGGAGATTGTCCAGTTTGTACACGAAGTGCATCCAGTTTTTCCTAGCACATGCTATGTGGGTAAAATTATGATACCATGCCAATTTTCAACCATTTCAGAGTTCATTTGCAGTGCTTTTCAATTTCAGGGTCATCTTAGCTCAAAATAAATCATGAAATGCATGAAAAATAGGAAATGAAGTCAGAAAAGGGTTGAAAAGTGATGATGTGGCATTGAATGGTACATATTGAATGCAGAAAAAGTCTTGAGTTAAAATATGTTTAAAAAATGAAATCCCTTTGTAATAGACAAGTTTTCGTCCGAAACCCTGATACTTCGAAGGAGATTGTCCAGTTTGTACACGAAGTGCATCCAGTTTTTCCCGTAACACTCTCAACTTTTTAGCACATGCTATGTGGGTGAAATTATGATACCATGCCAATTTTCAACCATTTCAGAGTTTGTTTGCAGTGCTTTTCAATTTCAGGGTCATCTTAGCTCAAAATAAATCATGAAATGCATGAAAAATAGCAAATGAAGTCAGAAAAGGGTTAAAAAGTGATGATGTGGCATTGAATGGTACATATTGAATGCAGAAAAAGTCTTGAGTTAAAATATGTTTAAAAAAATGAAATCCCTTTGTAATAGACGAGTTTTCGTCCGAAACCCTGATACTTCGAAGGAGATTGTCCAGTTTGTACACGAAGTGCATCCAGTTTTTCCCGTAACCCTCTCAACTTTTTAGCACATGCTATGTGGGTGAAATTATGATACCATGCCAATTTTCAACCATTTCAGAGTTCATTTGCAGTGCTTTTCAATTTCAGGGTTATCTTAGCTCAAAATAAATCATGAAATGCATGAAAAAAAGCAAATGAAGTCAGAAAAGGGTTGAAAAGTGATGATGTGGCGTTGAATGGTGCATATTGAATGCATAAAAAGTCTTGAGTTAAAATATGTTAAAAATATGAAATCTCTTTGTAATAGACGAGTTTTCGTCCGAAACCCTGATACTTCGAAGGAGTTTGTTCAGTTTGTACACGAAGTACATCCAGTTTTTTCCGTAACCCTCTCAACTTTTTAGCACATGTTATGTGGGTGAAATTATGATACCATGCCAATTTTCAACCATTTCAGAGTTCATTTGCAGTGCTTTTCAATTTCAGGGTCATCTTAGCTCAAAATAAATCATGAAAGGCATGAAAAATAGCAAATGAAGTCAGAAAAGGGTTCAAAAGTGATGATGTGGCTTTGAATGGTGCATATTGAATGCAGAAAAAGTCTTGAGTTAAAATATGTTAAAAAATGCAGAAAAACTTTTTTATAAAACCGTAATAGTACAAAGAATGAACTAAAGTGAATGAATTAAATATAAATATAATATTCTTCATTAGGAAAAAGAATAAAAATAATATTAACTAAAATTATCAAAGTATTTATTTGTTAAAAACTATAATAGTAAAATGAATTTTCATAAAGTATATTTTGTTACAAGCTTTAATAGAAACTAAAAAGCTTTTATAAAACTCTAATAGCAAAACGAATCAACTAAAAAGATTTAATAAAAAATAAAACTTATGCAACTAAAATTATATAAAATTTATGCAACTAAAATTATATAACTAAAAATAACATATGCAAAAAATAACATTAAAAATCATAATATATGCAAAAAAAGGCCCGCCTACTAGACACGACGCCTGCATACGACTAGATACCCTACAAATGGGCCAGGATGCATGCTCGCAGTGCTAGCAGGCCCAACAGGGCGTCAAATAGGCATGTACTGCCTGCATTACAGAGGAGCTCAAGAGGGCATCGGCAGCAGCGCTTATAAACCACTCCGAGCCCCTCTCGACTAGCGAGGTGGGACTAAACTTTTGGTATGGGAAGCACAGCCCTTTAGTCCCGGCTGGTGCCACCAACCGGGACTAATGCACCCCTTTAGTGGAAATTGACCTTTAGTCCCGGTTGGTGGCACCAACCGGGACTAAAGGGGGGCATTAGTCCCGGTTGGAGCCACCAACCGGGACTAAAGGTCTCTGTATATACGTGGGAGTTGGGAAAATTTGCCAAAACACATCTGCAGTTCCCCCGATGACGCCGGCGATCACCTCGACGCCGCCAGGCTGCCCGAGCTCGCCGTCGCCTCCGAGCCATCCCCGAGCCCGCTCCTCGTCGCCGGACCTCCCCGCCGTCCTCGTCGCCGGACCTCCTCGCCCTCCTCCCCGAACCTGCTCCTCGTCGCCGTCCCCGAGCCCTCCCCGACGCCGTCGCCTCGTCGTCGCCCCCGACGACGTCCTCCTCCCGACGCCTCGCCGTCGCCCCCGACGCCGTCGCCTCGTCGCCGCTCCCGACGTCGTCGCCTCGCCGTCGCCCCCGACGCCGTCGCCTCGTCGCCGCACCCGACGCCATCCCCGAGCCTTGCCCGACGCCGTCGCCTCGCCGTCGCCCCCGACGCCGTGGGTACTGTCAAAAGAATTGGGGACAATATAGCTCCTTTTTGTAAATCAAAGAACAATTTTTTTGCATTAGAGTTCATTTTGTCTTTGCTATGTTTCTGCCATGCCATGCTATGTTTGTTGCATCAAATATGTATGAGATGTTAGATGGATAGATAGATATGTTTAGATGGATGGATGGATGTATATATATAGAAAATGTTGATATGATGATTTTTTTTGTTCATAGAATTTTTTGTCACGTTGATATTTGGTTGAGATAGAAGGGGAAATAATACTTTAACTCTAAAGAATTATTGGTTCTAAGAAATCATCTAATGAACGAAACATTCCCGTTTTAGCCAGATGTGCCTTGACCCGTGTACAGTCCTGCAATTAGCAAGCAGCGACATTACTTATGTCTGTAACCATTAAGGCAACATCAACATAAACAAATCCTTCACCAATCTGTCACAATTCACATTGTTTGCTAGTTAGATTAGATATAAATAGTATTTATGTATGCCAAATTAACGTATTAATGACCGAATCATGCATGCTGGCACGCGTTGCCGACTTCAACGAGTTGACTTGCTTCAGTTAGTTGATATGATTAACATATTTGCTAATTTATTCGTCTATTCCATCCATTTGGCAGAAACATGATTGCTGAGAAAATGACATTGTTTCATGCGTGCATGACTTGTGACATTAGAGAAGGGATGAATCCCTCGATCCTAGCCTTGTATCTTGGGACGGGGCATTTAGCCTTGTATCTAATGAATGTTTCGTTCATTGGATGATTTTTTGCCACTAATCCATCTCTCATGGTTGTATATTGCCACGTTGTAATATTTGCAGAAAAGGGTTGAAAAGTGATGATGTGGCATTGAATGGTACATATTGAATGCAGAAAAAGTCTTGAGTTAAAATATGTTTAAATAATGAAATCCCTTTGTAATAGACGAGTTTTCGTCCGAAACCCTGATACTTCGAAGGAGATTGTCCAGTTTGTACACGAAGTGCATCCAGTTTTTCCCGTAACACTCTCAACTTTTTAGCACATGCTATGTGGGTGAAATTATGATACCATGCCAATTTTCAACCATTTCAGAGTTTGTTTGCAGTGCTTTTCAATTTCAGGGTCATCTTAGCTCAAAATAAATCATGAAATGCATGAAAAATAGCAAATGAAGTCAGAAAAGGGTTAAAAAGTGATGATGTGGCATTGAATGGTACATATTGAATGCAGAAAAAGTCTTGAGTTAAAATATGTTTAAAAAAATGAAATCCCTTTGTAATAGACGAGTTTTCGTCCGAAACCCTGATACTTCGAAGGAGATTGTCCAGTTTGTACACGAAGTGCATCCAGTTTTTCCTAGCACATGCTATGTGGGTGAAATTATGATACCATGCCAATTTTCAACCATTTCAGAGTTCATTTGCAGTGCTTTTCAATTTCAGGGTCATCTTAGCTCAAAATAAATCATGAAATGCATGAAAAATAGGAAATGAAGTCAGAAAAGGGTTGAAAAGTGATGATGTGGCATTGAATGGTACATATTGAATGCAGAAAAAGTCTTGAGTTAAAATATGTTTAAAAAATGAAATCCCTTTGTAATAGACGAGTTTTCGTCCGAAACCCTGATACTTCGAAGGAGATTGTCCAGTTTGTACACGAAGTGCATCCAGTTTTTCCCGTAACACTCTCAACTTTTTAGCACATGCTATGTGGGTGAAATTATGATACCATGCCAATTTTCAACCATTTCAGAGTTTGTTTGCAGTGCTTTTCAATTTCAGGGTCATCTTAGCTCAAAATAAATCATGAAATGCATGAAAAATAGCAAATGAAGTCAGAAAAGGGTTAAAAAGTGATGATGTGGCATTGAATGGTACATATTGAATGCAGAAAAAAGTCTTGAGTTAAAATATGTTTAAAAAAATGAAATCCCTTTGTAATAGACGAGTTTTCGTCCGAAACCCTGATACTTCGAAGGAGATTGTCCAGTTTGTACACGAAGTGCATCCAGTTTTTCCCGTAACCCTCTCAACTTTTTAGCACATGCTATGTGGGTGAAATTATGATACCATGCCAATTTTCAACCATTTCAGAGTTCATTTGCAGTGCTTTTCAATTTCAGGGTTATCTTAGCTCAAAATAAATCATGAAATGCATGAAAAAAAGCAAATGAAGTCAGAAAAGGGTTGAAAAGTGATGATGTGGCGTTGAATGGTGCATATTGAATGCATAAAAAGTCTTGAGTTAAAATATGTTAAAAATATGAAATCTCTTTGTAATAGACGAGTTTTCGTCCGAAACCCTGATACTTCGAAGGAGTTTGTTCAGTTTGTACACGAAGTACATCCAGTTTTTTCCGTAACCCTCTCAACTTTTTAGCACATGTTATGTGGGTGAAATTATGATACCATGCCAATTTTCAACCATTTCAGAGTTCATTTGCAGTGCTTTTCAATTTCAGGGTCATCTTAGCTCAAAATAAATCATGAAAGGCATGAAAAATAGCAAATGAAGTCAGAAAAGGGTTCAAAAGTGATGATGTGGCTTTGAATGGTGCATATTGAATGCAGAAAAAGTCTTGAGTTAAAATATGTTAAAAAATGCAGAAAAACTTTTTTATAAAACCGTAATAGTACAAAGAATGAACTAAAGTGAATGAATTAAATATAAATATAATATTCTTCATTAGGAAAAAGAATAAAAATAATATTAACTAAAATTATCAAAGTATTTATTTGTTAAAAACTATAATAGTAAAATGAATTTTCATAAAGTATATTTTGTTACAAGCTTTAATAGAAACTAAAAAGCTTTTATAAAACTCTAATAGCAAAACGAATCAACTAAAAAGATTTAATAAAAAATAAAACTTATGCAACTAAAATTATATAAAATTTATGCAACTAAAATTATATAACTAAAAATAACATATGCAAAAAATAACATTAAAAATCATAATATATGCAAAAAAAGGCCCGCCTACTAGACACGACGCCTGCATACGACTAGATACCCTACAAATGGGCCAGGATGCATGCTCGCAGTGCTAGCAGGCCCAACAGGGCGTCAAATAGGCATGTACTGCCTGCATTACAGAGGAGCTCAAGAGGGCATCGGCAGCAGCGCTTATAAACCACTCCGAGCCCCTCTCGACTAGCGAGGTGGGACTAAACTTTTGGTATGGGAAGCACAGCCCTTTAGTCCCGGCTGGTGCCACCAACCGGGACTAATGCACCCCTTTAGTGGAAATTGACCTTTAGTCCCGGTTGGTGGCACCAACCGGGACTAAAGGGGGGCATTAGTCCCGGTTGGAGCCACCAACCGGGACTAAAGGTCTCTGTATATACGTGGGAGTTGGGAAAATTTGCCAAAACACATCTGCAGTTCCCCCGATGACGCCGGCGATCACCTCGACGCCGCCAGGCTGCCCGAGCTCGCCGTCGCCTCCGAGCCATCCCCGAGCCCGCTCCTCGTCGCCGGACCTCCCCGCCGTCCTCGTCGCCGGACCTCCTCGCCCTCCTCCCCGAACCTGCTCCTCGTCGCCGTCCCCGAGCCCTCCCCGACGCCGTCGCCTCGTCGTCGCCCCCGACGACGTCCTCCTCCCGACGCCTCGCCGTCGCCCCCGACGCCGTCGCCTCGTCGCCGCTCCCGACGTCGTCGCCTCGCCGTCGCCCCCGACGCCGTCGCCTCGTCGCCGCACCCGACGCCATCCCCGAGCCTTGCCCGACGCCGTCGCCTCGCCGTCGCCCCCGACGCCGTGGGTACTGTCAAAAGAATTGGGGACAATATAGCTCCTTTTTGTAAATCAAAGAACAATTTTTTTGCATTAGAGTTCATTTTGTCTTTGCTATGTTTCTGCCATGCCATGCTATGTTTGTTGCATCAAATATGTATGAGATGTTAGATGGATAGATAGATATGTTTAGATGGATGGATGGATGTATATATATAGAAAATGTTGATATGATGATTTTTTTTGTTCATAGAATTTTTTGTCACGTTGATATTTGGTTGAGATAGAAGGGGAAATAATACTTTAACTCTAAAGAATTATTGGTTCTAAGAAATCATCTAATGAACGAAACATTCCCGTTTTAGCCAGATGTGCCTTGACCCGTGTACAGTCCTGCAATTAGCAAGCAGCGACATTACTTATGTCTGTAACCATTAAGGCAACATCAACATAAACAAATCCTTCACCAATCTGTCACAATTCACATTGTTTGCTAGTTAGATTAGATATAAATAGTATTTATGTATGCCAAATTAACGTATTAATGACCGAATCATGCATGCTGGCACGCGTTGCCGACTTCAACGAGTTGACTTGCTTCAGTTAGTTGATATGATTAACATATTTGCTAATTTATTCGTCTATTCCATCCATTTGGCAGAAACATGATTGCTGAGAAAATGACATTGTTTCATGCGTGCATGACTTGTGACATTAGAGAAGGGATGAATCCCTCGATCCTAGCCTTGTATCTTGGGACGGGGCATTTAGCCTTGTATCTAATGAATGTTTCGTTCATTGGATGATTTTTTGCCACTAATCCATCTCTCATGGTTGTATATTGCCACGTTGTAATATTTGCAGAAAAGGGTTGAAAAGTGATGATGTGGCATTGAATGGTACATATTGAATGCAGAAAAAGTCTTGAGTTAAAATATGTTTAAATAATGAAATCCCTTTGTAATAGACGAGTTTTCGTCCGAAACCCTGATACTTCGAAGGAGATTGTCCAGTTTGTACACGAAGTGCATCCAGTTTTTCCCGTAACACTCTCAACTTTTTAGCACATGCTATGTGGGTGAAATTATGATACCATGCCAATTTTCAACCATTTCAGAGTTTGTTTGCAGTGCTTTTCAATTTCAGGGTCATCTTAGCTCAAAATAAATCATGAAATGCATGAAAAATAGCAAATGAAGTCAGAAAAGGGTTAAAAAGTGATGATGTGGCATTGAATGGTACATATTGAATGCAGAAAAAGTCTTGAGTTAAAATATGTTTAAAAAAATGAAATCCCTTTGTAATAGACGAGTTTTCGTCCGAAACCCTGATACTTCGAAGGAGATTGTCCAGTTTGTACACGAAGTGCATCCAGTTTTTCCTAGCACATGCTATGTGGGTGAAATTATGATACCATGCCAATTTTCAACCATTTCAGAGTTCATTTGCAGTGCTTTTCAATTTCAGGGTCATCTTAGCTCAAAATAAATCATGAAATGCATGAAAAATAGGAAATGAAGTCAGAAAAGGGTTGAAAAGTGATGATGTGGCATTGAATGGTACATATTGAATGCAGAAAAAGTCTTGAGTTAAAATATGTTTAAAAAATGAAATCCCTTTGTAATAGACGAGTTTTCGTCCGAAACCCTGATACTTCGAAGGAGATTGTCCAGTTTGTACACGAAGTGCATCCAGTTTTTCCCGTAACACTCTCAACTTTTTAGCACATGCTATGTGGGTGAAATTATGATACCATGCCAATTTTCAACCATTTCAGAGTTTGTTTGCAGTGCTTTTCAATTTCAGGGTCATCTTAGCTCAAAATAAATCATGAAATGCATGAAAAATAGCAAATGAAGTCAGAAAAGGGTTAAAAAGTGATGATGTGGCATTGAATGGTACATATTGAATGCAGAAAAAAGTCTTGAGTTAAAATATGTTTAAAAAAATGAAATCCCTTTGTAATAGACGAGTTTTCGTCCGAAACCCTGATACTTCGAAGGAGATTGTCCAGTTTGTACACGAAGTGCATCCAGTTTTTCCCGTAACCCTCTCAACTTTTTAGCACATGCTATGTGGGTGAAATTATGATACCATGCCAATTTTCAACCATTTCAGAGTTCATTTGCAGTGCTTTTCAATTTCAGGGTTATCTTAGCTCAAAATAAATCATGAAATGCATGAAAAAAAGCAAATGAAGTCAGAAAAGGGTTGAAAAGTGATGATGTGGCGTTGAATGGTGCATATTGAATGCATAAAAAGTCTTGAGTTAAAATATGTTAAAAATATGAAATCTCTTTGTAATAGACGAGTTTTCGTCCGAAACCCTGATACTTCGAAGGAGTTTGTTCAGTTTGTACACGAAGTACATCCAGTTTTTTCCGTAACCCTCTCAACTTTTTAGCACATGTTATGTGGGTGAAATTATGATACCATGCCAATTTTCAACCATTTCAGAGTTCATTTGCAGTGCTTTTCAATTTCAGGGTCATCTTAGCTCAAAATAAATCATGAAAGGCATGAAAAATAGCAAATGAAGTCAGAAAAGGGTTCAAAAGTGATGATGTGGCTTTGAATGGTGCATATTGAATGCAGAAAAAGTCTTGAGTTAAAATATATTAAAAAATGCAGAAAAACTTTTTTATAAAACCGTAATAGTACAAAGAATGAACTAAAGTGAATGAATTAAATATAAATATAATATTCTTCATTAGGAAAAAGAATAAAAATAATATTAACTAAAATTATCAAAGTATTTATTTGTTAAAAACTATAATAGTAAAATGAATTTTCATAAAGTATATTTTGTTACAAGCTTTAATAGAAACTAAAAAGCTTTTATAAAACTCTAATAGCAAAACGAATCAACTAAAAAGATTTAATAAAAAATAAAACTTATGCAACTAAAATTATATAAAATTTATGCAACTAAAATTATATAACTAAAAATAACATATGCAAAAAATAACATTAAAAATCATAATATATGCAAAAAAAGGCCCGCCTACTAGACACGACGGCCTGCATACGACTAGATACCCTACAAATGGGCCAGGATGCATGCTCGCAGTGCTAGCAGGCCCAACAGGGCGTCAAATAGGCATGTACTGCCTGCATTACAGAGGAGCTCGAGAGGGCATCGGCAGCAGCGCTTATAAACCACTCCGAGCCCCTCTCGACTAGCGAGGTGGGACTAAACTTTTGGTATGGGAAGCACAGCCCTTTAGTCCCGGCTGGTGCCACCAACCGGGACTAATGCACCCCTTTAGTGGAAATTGACCTTTAGTCCCGGTTGGTGGCACCAACCGGGACTAAAGGGGGGCATTAGTCCCGGTTGGAGCCACCAACCGGGACTAAAGGTCTCTGTATATACGTGGGAGTTGGGAAAATTTGCCAAAACACATCTGCAGTTCCCCCGATGACGCCGGCGATCACCTCGACGCCGCCAGGCTGCCCGAGCTCGCCGTCGCCTCCGAGCCATCCCCGAGCCCGCTCCTCGTCGCCGGACCTCCCCGCCGTCCTCGTCGCCGGACCTCCTCGCCCTCCTCCCCGAACCTGCTCCTCGTCGCCGTCCCCGAGCCCTCCCCGACGCCGTCGCCTCGTCGTCGCCCCCGACGACGTCCTCCTCCCGACGCCTCGCCGTCGCCCCCGACGCCGTCGCCTCGTCGTCGCCTCGCCGTCGCCCCCGACGCCGTCGCCTCGTCGCCGCACCCGACGCCATCCCCGAGCCTTGCCCGACGCCGTCGCCTCGCCGTCGCCCCCGACGCCGTGGGTACTGTCAAAAGAATTGGGGACAATATAGCTCCTTTTTGTAAATCAAAGAACAATTTTTTTGCATTAGAGTTCATTTTGTCTTTGCTATGTTTCTGCCATGCCATGCTATGTTTGTTGCATCAAATATGTATGAGATGTTAGATGGATAGATAGATATGTTTAGATGGATGGATGGATGTATATATATAGAAAATGTTGATATGATGATTTTTTTTGTTCATAGAATTTTTTGTCACGTTGATATTTGGTTGAGATAGAAGGGGAAATAATACTTTAACTCTAAAGAATTATTGGTTCTAAGAAATCATCTAATGAACGAAACATTCCCGTTTTAGCCAGATGTGCCTTGACCCGTGTACAGTCCTGCAATTAGGAAGCAGCGACATTACTTATGTCTGTAACCATTAAGGCAACATCAACATAAACAAATCCTTCACCAATCTGTCACAATTCACATTGTTTGCTAGTTAGATTAGATATAAATAGTATTTATGTATGCCAAATTAACGTATTAATGACCGAATCATGCATGCTGGCACGCGTTGCCGACTTCAACGAGTTGACTTGCTTCAGTTAGTTGATATGATTAACATATTTGCTAATTTATTCGTCTATTCCATCCATTTGGCAGAAACATGATTGCTAAGAAAATGACATTGTTTCATGCGTGCATGACTTGTGACATTAGAGAAGGGATGAATCCCTCGATCCTAGCCTTGTATCTTGGGACGGGGCATTTAGCCTTGTATCTAATGAATGTTTCGTTCATTGGATGATTTTTTGCCACTAATCCATCTCTCATGGTTGTATATTGCCACGTTGTAATATTTGCAGAAACTATGGACGACAGAGACATACAAAAAGAAGAGTTGTTGGGGGATATAAGCCGCGACGGAGGTGATATCGAACTCAACTGCTTGTCATTTCTCAACGAGACTGATGGTGAGGAAAGAGAGGATGGCGGCTCCGGTGTGGAGGAAGGAGATCATGACGGCTCCGGTGATCGAATTGCGGACGAAGGAGATCATGACGGCTCCGGTGATCGAATTGCGGACGAAGGAGATCATGACGGCTCCGGTGATCGAATGGAGAAGGGAGCCATAACTGCTTCAAAGTCCGGCGAGGTATATATTAATTAATCCTCTGCTGACTAGATGCATTAATTTTTTTGTATGTACATATATTAACGCTTCTTTCTTCTTTTAATTAGCCATCCGGATCGAGTTTCACTTCGGTAAGGAGACGAGGCCCGATGAGAAGGTTGGACTCGGAAGAAAGGTTCACGATCGAAGAAGTCTCTCCAGAAGGCCATCCGATTGCTCCCTACCGGACCAAGAACAAATTTATACATCAGTGCGGAGTTATTGTTAGGGACATCGTCCCGATCAGCTGCCAAGAATGGAATAAGAAGAAGGACCCTCAAGTTCCTTATGTCAACGATAGACTGAAAGATGATCGTTGGACCAATCTGATGAGAAATTTCAGCCTACCGCCAGAGGAGGATCCGAATAACCCAGTTATATAGCGAACGGTCAAGCTGTTTGCTCTTAAGAAGATGGCAGAACTATTCAAGAACTGGAAGAAAGTATTGAACAGGAAGTTTGTCGAGAAAGACAAGACTCCAGAATTCGAAGGTCAATATGAGAAGATGAAAGATCACTCGCCCGCATTTGTGGCCTACAAGAAATCAGAGAAGGCTAAGAACAGGTCACTTACAAATAAGAAAAATGCCGCAAGGAAGGAGTATCACCATGTTACGGGGTCAGGTGTGCTAATGGCGAAATGTCATAACCTGACCTTGAAGGCGGCGGTCGACTATGTCTTACCTCCTCGACCTGATGCAACTTTCCATTGCAGTCCGGTTCCAGCTGGCTTTTCTATTGTCGGGGTGGATGAAATAATGGACGGATTTGATGGGCTGGAGCTTGAGTACGCTATAGGCAAAGGGGAGCTTCTTCTTCGATATGCCTTAAGGACTACCTGTCTATGGAGAAAGGAACACATCGTGCTGCCATACTGGATGCCGCCTCAGCAGACTCAGGCGGAGGAGGCCCCGGTGCCTGAGTCGTCTCCGGTGCGTCAGCCGTCTCCGCTGCCTGAGTTGTCTCCGGCGCGTCAGCCGTCTCCGCCGCCTTAGCAGAATCCGCCTCCGCCTCAGCTGTCTCCGCCGCGTCATCAGACTCCGCCTCCTCCGCCGCCTCAGCAACATCGGAAGAGAGCCGCCGCCGCTCCGGCGGCTAGCAGCAGTACGAAACAGAGGAGAGTCAGATACGGCCCAAGCCTCAAGGCTCCTCCCAAGTTACCCTACGAGAGGTCTGAGGAGGAACTCAACGAGATCGTGGATGCCGAAGTGAAACGTCAGCTTGCACCAAAACGCCCACCTCAAGAGGAGAAAATAGATCCGGTGAAAGCAAAGCGAACTCTGGAGGCCCTTAGGCGACCACCACCGCCTCCGCCGCAATCAAACTATGACCGATGTATTGAAAAGACACATGATCAAGCGAGGCGGTCGGGAAGCTTAGGTAGTAGTGGCGCAAGAAGTGGGAAAACAATTCCCCAGCTCGGCGAACATGGACTGCAATCGTGCCCTCCGGTCAAGGTGGTTACCGATATCGCTAATGATCCGGAGAAAGCGGCAACTGGTCTTGCTATCACTGCTGCCGATTACTTACCCGACTCGGTACAGTTTGAAAAGGCTGAGGTAGTACAAACCTTAAAATACGCGAATGGGAAGCCTCTCGTCACACGTGAGGAGTTCGACCGTCTACCAACGATGATGCGACGATTGCATGAATGGTACTTGAAAGCCTGCAAGGATGGGACCGACAATATCTTCATGGGAATAAAAGATGAGCACTTCTTCAATGGAGAGCAGGTGTTGTTCGTTGAATTTGAAGAAATATTTCAGTTATACAATCAAAAGGAACTCGACAAAACTATCGTCAGTTCCTATTGTCTGTAAGTATTTTTTCTGTAATTAAGTATCTAGCTCAGCTCGTTCATTGCATGTATTAATTATCCTCACACTATATTATGCAGATTGAAGATCCTCGAATGCAAACAACAACAAATCTATGACATTGGGTTCATTGACCCAAATTTCATAAATGAACATACGTTACAAAAATTTCCCGCCGATACAGAGAAAAACTTGCTAAAGGCGTTACTTGGACAACAAACCAGAAAGGAAATACTATTTCCTTACAACTTCAAGTGAGTGTTACTATCTTGTGCACATTCTGTTTCGCTTACTCGAGGTTAAGTGCAATTAACGAGTTATGCGTGCGCGGTTTCCACTTTATTCTGCTAGACATTCAGCTTGAAGAGGGAAAAGTAACTATCTTGGACTCGAGACGTAAAGACCCTAAGGAGTGGACGAACATGAGGCAAATGCTTCAGAAGTAAGTTCAATCATTATCGCACCATATCGGCAACTTTCGTTCATTTTTTGATATCAAGTAATCATTTTCTTTGCCGGGCAGGGTTTGGAAAAAGTTCACCAAACAGGTTAAGGGTGTCAGCTGGAAACCGAAGCTGCAATTTGTACACCCCAAAGTAAGTACTACTTCACTCAAAAAAAAAGTAAGTACTACTCTAGTACCGCGCATCTCTCATTGATGCTAGTTTCAATACCATTATCATGTTTGGTTATCATTTTGATTGAACTCTATTCTCGTAAAGTGCTTGTTGCAGGCACCCGGGACTAATTTATGTGCCTACTACGTTTGCGAGTTCATTCGCCACTCGACCTCTGAGCGGGGCCGGGGCATATCTTTACAACAATTTGAAGTACGTAAACAATATTCACATTTTTATTTTATTACCATCAATTGTGTTGAGTTTCATTCATATATTGACCCCCTTCTTTAAATTAGATCTGGCAGAAGCGGGACGAACTCCTACCAACTGATCGCATACGAGCAATTCAAGAGGAATTGGCGGGATTCTTTGTTGATCATGTCATACCTAAACATGGAGAATGCCATAAGGAGATGATATGCGATGTTGGCAATTAGATATTAAGATCGTAAGAGATGTTATATTGTATATATTATATGTAATAACGTCGAATAGATTTACGAAAACATGTTGCATTGTTCGACTAAGCACGGAGAAAGAGAGGTCACTTCTTCTCTCTATATATTGATCATGACGATGTTGTGTAATAGCGTTCTTTCATTTCTATATCTAGTAGCTAGCGTCGAGTTGAATGAAAAGCATAAAATAAAAATGGTAAACACAAAAATAAAAGGGGGAAACACAATATGAAAACCCCTAAACCCTCCAAAACCCCTAAACCCCTCCTTTAAGAAAAAACCCAGCGCCTGGCAGCTGCTGACGCGTGGCTGCCTTTTAGTCCCGGTCGGTGTTACCAACCGGGACTAAAGGTCCTCCCGCCAGGCGCCCCACGGCGGCAACGTGGAGCTCCTTTAGTCCCGGTTCGTAGGCCAACCGGGACTAAAAGTGACGGGCATTAGTCCTGATCGTGTTGTCCCGGTTGTAGAACCGGGACTAAAGGCCCTCTGGAACCGGGACTGTTGCCCTGTTTTCTACTAGTGCCTCTCGGGCCCCTTCCTCCGTCTCCCTGGCCAAGCACCTCTGAGCGACCAAAACGATGGGCCCTTGACCCAGATCCAAACCCGACATGATGAAGAAGAACGATCCCAACTCTTGGGCTCCAGGACAAGGAAGTTTAGTTTTGCTCCTATCCTTTCCCATGTACAACAACAATCTGTCTATGTGTCTGCTGAATTCGAATTTACACATTCAGTTTGTGTGTTTTCTATCTAGTCCTCCAGTCCAGTACAACAAGACTTTATTTGATTTGTGTCAAGAGATTTGTCAGATTGGTGCTGTTACTGAGTGCATGCACGCTGATACATTGCAAGAAAACTCATTGCTGGACCCCCTCAATTTCCACCTTTGTGCTAACCTAAATTAGCAAACTCATGTTATCACTATTACTACTAATTGAGTATTGAGTACCATTCATTTACATGGTGGACCTTTGTCTCTACGATTCTCAACAATTACAGCTAGTCTAGTCTAAATAGAAAACAAATGCATGAGTTTCTTCTAATTATTCTTATCTGTGGTTCAGCAAAAAAGGTAATCATATGAGGTTCTTCTAATTATTCTAATCTGTAAACACTTCAAGCAGGCAATCATCTACCAGAAAAGTGAATATGAAGCTCCCTGCAGTGATTTTCCAAAAGAAAAATCACATGAGTTTCTTCTAATTATTCAATCTTACACACTTCGAGCAGGCAAACATCTAACAATTAACTGAATATGAAGCTCATTGGAGTGGTTTTCCAAAAAGAAAATCACATGAGTTTGCTTGAGGGCCGTTGTGTGTGAAGGGAACATGTGGACCTATTTGCTTGAGTGGACACCACCAAGGAGGAGTGGACCTACTAAGTATGCATGCTCCCTTCTACAATTAGTTTGCTTGCGACGAATCAAAATGTATTGTCATAATGTTTATGATGTTTACAAGGATAACATTTATGCATCCGGATTCTGAAATTTTTAGTGCTCATAATTAGAGCCTAAATCGTGTTTGTTGTGTTTACAGTCTTGAAGATGCAATGCCTTTTAGCAGTTGGATCTTGCAAGAAAAAACTCATCAGGCACCTGAACTAATTTTATTCCTGTTTTGGACCGTAACTCTTGTGGACGCTGCCATGCAGATACTCTTGAGTGTAGGTCATACAGCACGTACATATGGAATATGTACAATGCCGACTTTTTTTTGTGCTTGCTTACTTTCTGAACGTACTCCAGTACAGGCCACCGTCTCAAAGAGTTGTAAATCATTGTAGGATTTTTTTGGACTCGCATGGTTTATATATATCTGCTCAAAGAGTTGGCGACCGTTGTAGTATTTTTGAATTCACAGAGCTTATCTTCTCAGATCTAGTACATGTAGAACTTGCACTCGTTTGTACATCCGTATTGTGAGCTGAACTTTCACTGGGATGAGATAAGTGTGTAGATCAAGTTAGTGGTAAATAATAATTTCACACCAAAAAAAGGAACAAAAATAGGGGAAAGATATCTTACACTAGTTCACGGAAGTTTTGCTTTGGAGGCATTTCCACTTCATCTAAACTCCTATCAAACATTTCCAGGACTCCTGTTATAGTAGGGCGATGCATAGGTAACACTTGTACACACCACAAACCAATCAAGGTCATCTTTCTTGCTATCTCCGTAGTTTCACTTGTTACATCGCATGCTTGTAAACCTTCATCTTGAGCCAAGTGGTCATAAATCCAATTTGGAAAATACTTTTCGCTGGATTTTTCAACAATAGATTTTACGTTTCTCCTGCCTCCAACCATCTCCAACAACATCATTCCATAACTATAAACATCTGACTTTGTTGAAACCACTCCGAAGGTTCGAGAATGAACTTCTGGAGCGATGAATCCAATTGTTCCTCTAGCACCAGTCATTGAAACTTTACTCTCTTTTGTATGACACAATTTAGCTAGACCAAAATCAGCAATTTTTGGTCTAAAATCCTTGTCTAGAAGGATATTTTGAGGCTTTATATCGAACTGGACAATTCGTGTGTTACAGCTATGGTGCAAGTATTCGAGGCCACGAGCAATCCCGATTGCTATCGCATAGAGCTTCTCCCATCCTAAAATTTCTTTTGGGCTCTCCGAGTAAATGTACTTATCCAAGGAACCATTGGACATGTACTCATATATAAGAGCTCGTTTTGATCCCTCCAAACAAAACCCAAATAAGCTAACAACATTGACATGAGAGGTCCTGCCAATGCTCATAACCTCATTCACAAACTCACTCCCGTTTCCTTTGCAGTCATGCAAAAATTTCACAGCAACCAAATGACCATCATGCAGTCTTCCTTTAAAAACTACACCATAACCACCTTTCCCAAGCTCATTGTTCCGAGAAGATGTGATCTTCATTACGTCTGAGTACATGTACCGTTTTGGAGCTAGGGATCCATACGATGCTATCATAGCCTCATATTTCTTCTCGTTGTTACTGTTAGTCTTGTTGGAAAGGAGAAACCATAGTCTCCTCCCCTTTCTATGCCATATTAGGACATAAATAGACGCAAAGAGCAAGGTTGCACCTACTGATGTCAAAACTGAGATGAAACCATATATTACTTGTTTGTAAACAAGATGCTATAGTATAGTAGTTATGATTCCAAGACTAGCGGTAGTGCATGTTGGCAAAAGTATCAACGAGCTAAATTCTATAAATTCTTGTATTATGTGCAAACGGAGAGTTGCTTGTTGAAATTTTAATATTAGAATGGATTTTCAATGGTTACATGCATTGTAAATTTAAAAATTACAATTCCATCATTGTAAATAACACCACCAGTGGACTAGTGGTAACTAAATAGTCACACATTAAAAGATAGCAAAAGATTTAGCATACCTATTAGCCTAATCTTCGTGGAGGTCCTCTTGCTACCTGGAGTATAACATGACCTTTATGAGTTAAAAAATCAGGGTCGTCCAGTAGTGATACATTGGTTGTTTTCCAAAATAAAGAGATAGGCGTCTATATGAATCATCAATATTACGGTAATGGAATATACAGAGAACAGAAATACATTACAAGATAGTGAAGAACAGTAGAACACGGACTACATATGTGTCTTTTTTTTATTGATCAACTATGTCGCTCAAATACATGTTTGATAGAAGAAGAAGAAAAAATCACATTATTGTGGCATCTCTCACTTTTTTCTTTGAGGAATCCATAACTCAGTAGTCATTTTAAATGTATTTCAAGTCTTCAACTATACTCCAGCTTTTGCCAGAGAAGCCGGGACTCGGCAATCATCTAATAAGTGAGTAAAATAGTTCGGTTGATGCGTCTGATTTGGTAACACCGCCAACACGTGGAGGGGCATACACGTATGTGCGTCTTGAGTTGAAACAATTATCTATATATATACAAGAATTAAAGTGGCTAAGCTAGGAGCTCCCAGGGAGCTCCAGCGTTGTGGCGCTGGGCTTCCTCCCGGCCGCCACGTGTCCCCATATGCACAGTGTGTGAACACCAGGCCGAATGAACAGTAACCCAGGAACGAACAGTAACCCCCGGAATGAACAGTCCCCGGAACGAACAGTACCACCCACCGAACATTATCCCGGAATGAACAGTACCCCCGGAATGAAACAATACCCTTCGATGAACAGTACCCCGTCAGACAGTGTTTCTCGGTTTTTTTTCTTCTTCCCGAGTTTTAAAAATAAATAGTGCCATGTGTTTTCCACCTTTTTCCGAAATTAGAATGTAAGAAGTTAAAATTTACAAAAAAAAAAACATTTCCCCGCGTTTAAAAATATGAACAGTAACTTCGATAAACAGTACTTTCTTATTATTTAACCTTTTCCCCGAGTTTTAAAACGATATAGTGCCCTGTTTTTCCCCCCTTTTGCCGAAATTCAAATTAAAAAGTTAAAAATTACAAAAAAGATTTCTGTAATAAACAATAATTTCTTATTTTTTACCTTCTATATCTAAAACCCATTTTTAAAACAAATATACGTTCCCCAAGTTCTAAAACAAATATTACACCCCTTTTAAAAATTAGGGAGATAAAAATTCCAAAAAAGTGCAAATAAAAAATACATCATTATTCTATAAAATAGTAATCGTCGTCAAACAATAACTACGAATACCATTCTCTTTTCCCCCTTCGCCTTCGAAATTAAAATTATTACGGTTATAAAATTACCAATTTTTTCCTCTTCTTCTTCAAAATTTAAATTAAGAATATAAAATTACCAAAAAAAAATAAACATTACAGCACTTTTTCGTAAACAGTAATTGCGGTCAAACAATAAACTATAGTTACAATGGACATTACCCACCCCAACAATACTTCCACATTTTCCCCTTTTTCTTTAAAATTAAACTTAAAAAGATAAATTTACAAAAAAAAATATTACATCACTTTTCTACAAATAATAATAGTGTGTAAACGGTAACCATAGCTAACTAACAGTTATGACAAACAATTTTCCACGGTTTTTCCAAAACAAAAAGATAGAATTACCAAACAACATAATGAAGACAAATATTACATAATTTTTTTTTTGGCTAAATGACGAGCTTAAACTTGGGTGCGGCATGTCGCAAATTTCACCCGTACTTTTGCCCGAGTTTTAAAACGATATAATGCCCTGTGTTTTCCCCCTTTTTTCTGCAATTAAAATTAAAAAGTTATATTTTACAAAAAATAAACATATATTATTTCTCTCCTTCCCCCTTCTTCTTTGAAATTAACATTATTAAGATTACAAAATTTCCAATTTCCCCCCCTCCTTCTTCAAAATTTATAATTACCAAAAAATTTGAAAACAAACATTACATCACTTTTTTATAGATAATAATTAGAGTCAAACAATAAACTATGGTTACAATGAACAGTACCCCTCTCGAACAATAATCCCCCGTTTTTTACCTCTTCTTCAAAATACATAAAAAAGATAAATTTACCAAAAAAAAAATATTAGATCACTACTCTACAAATAATAATAGTGAGTAGACGATAACTATAGCTAACCAATAATTATAACGAACAATTTTCCGCGATTTCCTCCAAACAAGAAAATAAAATTACCAAAAAAGATTTCTCCCTTGCACAATATCTTCCTTGAAATTAAAATTAAGGAGATAAAAAAAAAAACCTACAATGAACAATAACCCTTTTTCCCCTTTTCCTTTCAAAATTCTCCTCTTTTTCGAAATTAAAATTAAAAGTTATAATTATTATAAATCGTTTCCCCAAGTTCTATATTACACCACTTTTTAAAATTAAGGAGCTAAAATACTAAAAAAAATAGAAAATAAAAAATACATCGCTTCTCTATAAAATAGTAATGGTGGTCAAACAATAACTACGATTACCATAAACAATACCTCCCACCTCCTTTTTCCCCTTCTTCTTCACAATTTAAATTAAGGAAATAAAATTTCGAAGAAAAATGAAAACATATATTCTTTTTCTTTTTCCCCTTCTCCTTTCAAATTAAAATTATTAATATTATAAAATTACCAATTTTTCCCCCTTCTTCTTCAAAATTTAAATCAAAAATATAAAATTACGAAAAAAAACATTACGAACAGTGTCTACGCTGAACAATACTTCCACAATTTTTTCTTCTTATTTAAAATTTAAATTTAAAAGATAAACTTTTAAAAGAAAAATACAGCAAATATTACTTCACCTTTCTACTAATAATAATAGTGGGTAAACTATAACTATAGCTAACCAAATAATTACGACGGACAATTTTTCACGATTTTTCCCAAACGAAAATATAAAAATTACCAAACAAATAAATTGTGAAAACAAATATTACATAAAAAAACAAATTTGCTAAATTACGGGCTTAACCTCAGGCGCGGCGTGTCGCCGCGCCTTCTGCCCACTAGTCTATATCTATACCTACTAATAAAGGGGATATTTCTTCTACTCGTACATTATTAAAATTACCCCCGAAGTTGTCAATAATTACTCCCTATGCCACCGATAAGTGGAAAAAAACAATTCATTTTTTCTTCTAAGTCGCCGTCGGCTCTACTGTTTATATAAAGCGAGGCCCCAAGTGTTTCACAAGCATCGCTGTAGTGTGGTTAGTTGAGCTTAGCCGGTACAACATATACCCCTGAGTTCGAGTCCTGCTTCTCCCCTTTTTTTTGTATTTTCTCTCCAATTTCATTTTGCCCTCTTTTTTGTGTATTTTCTCTCCAATTTTTTTTTTGCGTAGGATAAAATTGCCTCGTCCAAGCCCATCTATGCACAATGTTGTAGTTTTCGTCCAGCTACTTTTTTCTTATCAAATGCTTTTTAAAAAATCATATATTTTAAATCTTAAATCCAAATTAAATATGTTATATATGAAAATCGTTGAGAAAAATATGTAGATTTCAAATATGTTGATATCCTCCATGTTAATTTGTTTCTAAAATTATGTTTAGGATACACCCTTAATTAATACTTTTCTTTTCATGGTATACCTATTATATATGTTTTCCACTCATTTAAATTGATTAGATATGATAGTTTTCATGCTCTTATCAAAATCTAATATTGACGCCATAGAGGATGTACATATGTGTGTCTAATAAATTGGACATACCTTTAGTATACTTAAAATATCACCATATCTTTATGTGTTTGTGCAACACCACTTATCATGTTGTTTCTCGTACGAAAAACGTGAAATATGTCAAGGAATTTGTCGATGTCGTCGAGTATGTATGAGGGGTATGTTTTTTCTCCTGTTGCAACGCACGGGCAATTTTGCTAGTAATATCCAATAAACATAACTCAAGAGGTAGAAATTGTGATCTGATTACAAAGGGCGGCTGGTGCCTTCACATCAGAAGCCACACGAGCGAAACAAACACCCTGGACCCCTCGGTAGCCCCTGCCCAGGGCGACCCGAGGGCGAATCCTTTACCTGCAACCGTTACCGCCCTTCCTCTCTCCCCACCCACCGCCGTCAGAAGACGCCGCCAGGCGAAGCCCGTGTGGCTGACGGCGGGGCTCATCTCTCGCAGCCCCTCCTTGCTCTGTGGGCGACATGATCTGGTCACAGCTGGCGGCGTCCCGGTTAGATGCGCATGTGGGCGTACAGTGGCAGGACTCGGCGAGCGGTGGTCGGCTGTGGAGGTCAAGGATCGTCTCATGGCTGCTTTCTACGGCCAGATCGAGGAGATTCCGTGCTTACGGCCATGACCAGGATGGGGTCGCTGGATCGACCATATCTGTGTATGGCTGGTGGATGGACGTGTCTGTGATGTCAGGTGACCGGCTACCGGCCATGGTCACCGGGTTGCGGACGGTGCGACAACAGGTACGGCACGTCGGCAACTGGGCGGATCTTGACAGGTTCTTCTGATCACGTCGGGATTCAACCCTTGTCTAGTCCTTGACAGCGCGTGCAACTCGTGGGAAAACCCTAGATCTTCTTGGGATCGAGCGATGGCGGTGCTTTTGCGTCGTAGTCCCTCTTGAGGGCATCGTTTCTGGAATTTGCTCCGGTTGAAGGGACCAGCGGTGCCGGCGGCTCACAACCTGGTGGCACGACCGCCGACGAAAATCGCGCCGACTACGGTCATGGCAGAGGGTGGCGGCGTCTCCGATGTCATTTCCTTGTCGAGGCATCGTGAAAGCACATATTCTTCCTTAGAGATTTCTATAATTCATGACAACATACATTATCTCTTGGACTAACAGTTCTACCTAGTTTGTTTCAAATTAAGTCCAAACATTGCATAGGCCGTGACTTGTGAGGAGGATCCCCAAAAAGGAAATGAACATGATTGGAAAAAGCATCAAGCTTCAAGACTCTACATTTTTCTTTATGTGAGAAATCACATTTGAGTCCATAGGAAAGCCAGTACTATTAAGAGGGGATGAGGTATCTATGATGATCTGGTTGCTCCATGTGCTTAGAGAGTTTCCACCAAAAACCTCAACATACTCCCATAAAACATTCTGTCCAAAACCCTAATGATCAAATTCGGTGCGACCAACATTTTACATATCGGCCACACCGAGTTTTTCTTAGACAGAACCCAAGCCAAACCCTAACAAATTGGTACAACCGAGTTTCGCTTCGGTACAGCCGAAAAGTAGTGACCAACTATTTGGTATCTATTTGCTAAAAATCAGAATTTCCTAGTTTTACAAATCGGTGCCACTGAAGTAAGGAACTGCTCAAGGTCAAACCGAATCGGTCTCACCAAGATGCTTCGTATCAGTCTCACTGAGAACCTGAAAGTTAGAGCATTTTACACTAGTCGGTGCAACGAGTTTTTTACTTCGGTTCCACCGAGTTGGGCAATAATATTGTAACGGTTGAATTTTTTAAGATGACTATATATGCCCTCCACCTCTCTCTCATTCGTAGAGAGAGCACTCAGAACAAGCAAACACTTCCACCGTTCATTTTTTGAGAGAGAACCACCTACTCATGTGTTGAGATCAACATCTTCCACTCCAATCATATGAATCTTGATTTCTAGCCTCCCCAAGTTGCTTTGCACCCAACCAATCTCCTTCTACCAAGCCAAATTCGTGAAGATCTACCCTAAGTGAGGCTAGTCCTTTGTGGATGTAAGACATGATGCAATAGACAAGGTTGCTTCTTCGTAGACCCCTTGTGGGTGAATCCCTCCGTGGACTCGCATAGCCGTTATCCTCCGTGGGTTGAAGTCTCCATTAACGTGGACGTATGATAGCACCACCTATCGGAACCATGCCAAAAATCTCCGTGTCTTCATTGCGTTTGGTCTTCCTATCTGTACTCCTTACTTACACTTGGAGGCTTTATTTTCTGCTGCTATACTTGTAGACTTGCATGTGTAGGGTGTGCTAGACTTGATATAATTGCTAAAACTTGTCAACCATTAAAATTGGAAAAATGTTATGTTTTTATTTGGTCGAGTAGTCTATCCACCCCCCACCCTCTAGACGCATCTTCTCGCTCCCACAAATCGTCGTTGCAGTTTGCATCATCATGCTCAGGATGCTCCGGGGGATACCCGAGATCTGGGTCTCCCGGATTGGACGATGACGACACTTTTAGTGTCGTTCTCCCTCCGGGCATCGTTTTGGAGCTAGTGATGGCTGGAGGGGCCAAGAGGTGGAGCGGTGCTGCATCTTCGGCATCAGCGGCATCGAGTCTTGGCGGCGTGGCACAGTGGGGTCTTAGTGCTAGATGCGTGTTGATGGGCACACGCAGGAGAATGACGTTGTCTGGCACCCTGGCCACGTCGACAACGGAAGGGCCTAGGAATGTTTTTTCATTGATCACTCCTGAAGATGGGACAGAGGAAGATGGCGGTGGCGGATTTTTCAGCGCGCGCATAAAGTGCACGCTAAGAGTCTGCTAGACCGGTTGGTGCTCCCGGCTAGCAAGCGGGCGGCTTGGCGAGGCCACTGGATTTCCTGGTGTGTATTGGTAGCGAGGCCACGGGACATCATCAACTTTGTAGGTACAGCGATAGTGTTTGTCTGAAAGGTGGCTTTGGGTTGGCTCATGTATTAATTTTTTAAGGCTGTGTGAAATAAATGCTAAAGATGGCTGTGTGAAATAAATCTTTACCTAATAATAAAGCAAATAGTGCTTCTGTTCGTACGTCATTAAGTTACCCTCGAAGTTGACAAAAATTACCCACCAATGCCACCCGTAAGTTAAAAAACGATTAGTTTTTTCTTCAGTTGCCACCCGGCGCATTTAGTTCATCTGAAGTTACGCCACCCGGCTGGAAAGAGCCTAGCTCTTCTAACCTGGAGACCCATGTTCGATTCCCTCCTACTTCCTTTTTCTGCCTTTTTTCTCTTTTAAGCCTTTTTTAGCCAGGTTCGATTCCCTCCTACTTCCTTTTTCTGTCTTTTTTCTTTTTTAAGCCTTTTTTTCTTTTCTAATGAGTAGATGGATCGCACAGTGTCATAATTCGGTCCGGCTTCTCTGTTTAACTTTTCTACACTTTTTTTTGGCGGATTCAATACTTTTTTAAAATATCCATATCTTTCAAAAATTAACACCAAATTTAATATGTTATTTATGTAAATATGCTATTATCTTACATGTTAATCATTTCAAAATAATTAATACTTTTTTGTATGTGCTATTTTGAATATGTCTTTTACTTTTTTATTTTTTAAGACTTTTTTCTTTTCTAATGAGTAGATGGGTCGCACAGTGTCATAATTAGGCCCGGCTTCTCCGTTTAACTTTTCTACACTTTTTTTGACAGATTCAGTACTTTTTAAAATATCCATATCTTTCAAAAATTACACCAAATTTAATATGTTATTTATGCAAATATGCTATTATCTTACATGTTAATCATTTCAAAATAATTAATACTTTTTTGTATGTGCTATTTTGAAAATGTCTATTATATATGTTCCCTACCATTTAAGTTGACTAGATTGGATAGTTTGATGCTCTCAAAAATATACTATTGGTGCCGTAGAAGATGTTCATTTCTACCCATTTAGAATTCCTAGCTAGCTTTTGTTCCCTTTTAAAGAAAAAATTACTAGCTATCTTTTGTTCTTTTTCAAAGAAAAACTACTAGCTAGCTTACTGTTGTATATGTACGTGTAGAAATATACGTCTGCATGTCGTTCTATATAGTGAGTCGACCGCTGCCAATGCAAGTTAACGCTCACCAATGTGAAGCAGTTGATGGTAGGCTACAAATGACATGGACTGAAAACGAGCAATGATGGATTTGGGGGGCAAGGGAGCAAGGGTCTGTAGTTTGCACGAGCCGCGACATCAGACGACAATCGGAAGGGGAGGAGGTTTCGACCAGATATCAATCCTGATCTCTCCTAACACAAACAAGCATGTTTTGCTTGCTGCACCGGTACTCCAAAGTAATCTACTTGATGCTATTGTTACTATTAAATTTGTTCATAATATTAAGCGCTGGAGTTAATTACGAGAGCTAAACCCTGCTGAAAAAAAGAGACCTAAAAAACTTAGAAACAACGGCCCAAAAAGTGTGTGATTCATAAAAATATGTTTTGTTTTGGTTATATTTTGTTTTTAGGTTCTGTATGTAAAAATTGTTACGACTGATGCTAATTTGCAGCACCACTAGCAGCTGTCCGAAAAGTAAAAAAAAATGCGACGGAAGCCCAAACCGATGAAGCAGGAGAGAGCCACGCCTCCCTGTATATATGATTGGCTAATTAACCTTCTATATGATGGGCTAATTAAAAAGATATCTGAGACATGCATGCAAAATTAAAGAAGGAACATACATGAAGCGCCGGAGTGCGATGAAATTTTCTCCCGTTGCAACGCACGGGCCATTTTCCTAGTACTACTAAAGATGGCTGTGTGCATCGATCAATGCAGAGGCCGGGGTTATTCTCCTTTTGAAAAAAAAAAGTAAAAATTGTACGTAACTTATTTGATCAAATGAAAAATCTAAATTTTCTTCTGGCACCTAAACATAATTAAAAATAAAATTTGGATTATTTTATAACGAATTCAAAACCCTTTTCCGAAAAATAACCAAATTCAAATATATTTCTAAAAAACATATATAGTTTGGAATATGATTGAATATTTGTTGAGTTCAGTTCTAGCTAGTACTCCCTCTGTCCGGAATTACTTGTCGCATAAATGGATAAAAATAGATGTATCTAAAACTAAAATACATCTAGATATATATATCCATTTCTATGACAAGTATTTCCGGACGGAGGGAGTATCTTTTACATGTCTTTCCATTTTCTACTGCGTATGTACTCTACTACTGGGGGTTGGTTGCCAACTGAATCCTCACCCCGAAAAAAAAAACTGACCTCTCGTAGCAGTAGCAGCTGCCGGTGCCGCCGTGGTCGGCAAGAGGACCATGGCGCTGCCATTGTAGAAAGGGGTCAATTGGGACCTCAAGGTGCACCGCGGACCAGCCATCCTCGCGCCGGTGACGTTCAACGGGAACGTGGTCCACCACTTGCCCACGAGGCCTTGTAGGCAGCTTCGGCATTGCGGCGGCGTGAGGTCCGACGCGCACTGCGCCGCCGAGTAGATATTGCGGAACCCCGGGCCGGGCCCTACCCACTGCCCCGTGGCGAACAGCCTGGAGTAGTTGCTCACCGCGTACTGCGCCGTGGCGCTGAGAAGGCCGGTGACCACCTGGTCGTAGCCGTCGACGTCGTTGCTGGTTATGACGGTGTCGTCGCTGAGATGTACCTCGCCGGAGTTGCCGGTGGGGGAGCGGAAGTCGTGGTTGGTAAGGCGAACGTAGCACTGGTCGTAGCAGAGGGCCACGTCCCTGCTGCGGTTGCAGGCTGTGGCCGCGTCCCGACCGGCCCCGGTGGCGCAGTTGTAGCAGTCGGAGGCGCTGACGTCGCCGCGGCAGAGAACCAGGGACCACACGGTGTCCGGCGCGGCGCCGAGGACGCCGGAGGCGAACAGGGACGGCGAGGAGGAGGCGTTCTGCCGGAGGTTGCCGAGGAGGAGGCTTAGGAGGTTGGTCTCGTATGTGCTGCCTGCCGAGTAGTTGCCTTTGCCGCAGAGCCACCACGGCTGTGCTGCGGCGAGCGGAATCAGTGCGAGGAGCAGGAGAGCGTGGCGGTGGATCATCGAGGAAGAGAAGCCGCCGGGCATGGCTGGAGAGAAGAGGAAGGAAGCAAATCCGCTTCCAACCCTACTCCACTACATCTCCATATATAAGCTAGACTAGAAGCAACAGGGATCCAGGAAGCTGCCACTCCACTCATCCTATCAATCAGCTAGCTAGCTAGTTGAGATTAGTTGGAGATAAAAAATGGGTGTGCCTAATCACCAGACGTCTGATTTTCATTTTAGCTCAGGTCACATTTTCGTCCAATGTCTGGTTGGCATGTGTACCAGTTTGTTTTCAGTTCGTTCAGATGATGGAGAGAAAATTCGTCTGATTTCAGTTCTTGTTCAGGTCGAATTCCCACTTGGGTTCAGTGCGGACTACTCAGCCCATCCTGTATGGCCCGAAATGAAAACAATTACTCACCTCCCCCAGCCACCATCACAAAAGTTCACCACCCTCAGTTCGTTACTTCTCATCGGCTTAGCTGCTCCCACACCCACCCAAAAAGAAAGTATAGAACATGTTCATGCTGCAGAATTGCATGTAAAAATTGAAGCAGCACACACTAGTGCACACTTACTTAATTAGAAAAGGAAGGGAAAATGCAAAAATGAAGATACATGTTACCTCCATTGTTTGCAGAATGAAAATATAAATCTGAAGAAATGAACACGGATATAAGCTGCATAATACTACCTACATGTATCTATATCTTTATATTGGAACGAAGAAATGTCTTAATAAAAAAACCAAAGTGAACAAAAGATCCACTTCCCTGCTGCTTGACATACCAAACATGTAGCAAAAAGGGAGGAAAATATGCAAGAAGTTACTAACAAAAACGAAAATTGTTGTATTTTAGTTTCACCTGCTTGTTTTTTTTCCTCTTTTTGTACAAATGCTCTTTGTATTATTATTCTAAAAATCTATAACAATATGCAGCATAGTTCCGCTGTTTCCCTCAAAAAACAAAAGCAATAAATCAAAAAAGAAAAAAAATATGTCGAAACCAATGTCTACAAAGCCACAAACCACACACACTCGCATACATATATATGGTTCACTTGCGGAAATGATAAAAGTTGCGACACATCGACAACACACGTTCAAACTAGTTCAGGACTCGGGGCCGATTACATATGGTTGCTACCTACTTAGATGTTGGGTACCCCAGCTACTGCTATGACTCCCTTTATTGATCTCAACTGATGGTGTCAAGGGCAGGGTTAAAAATTTCAACGAAATTTCAATGAAATTTCCGAAATTTCACATATTTCAGTGGGGTCCGAAATATTTTTAATACCGAAATTTCAAGGCATTTTCTAACAGATTTTAAAATATATTTAAATTATGTCAGAATTCATTAAAATTAACTGAAATTTGAAATCGCAATATCCGAAACAATTTCCGAAATATGCGAAATTTCCGAAATTTCGCATATTTCAGTAATGACCGCAATTATTTTGTTTCCGAAATTAAAAACCTTGGTCAAGGGCAACCATTATGTTCAGTTCGTTGAGCACATTGGTCTTCATGGTGATTAGCACATTTGTGCCAACCCCAAGACCAGTCCCAATGAGGAAATCCTTCCAGCCCTGGTCGAAGTAGATCCGGTCATCCGTTGATGTCTCGTACAGGGTGTTGGTGACAATCCCTTCTCTTAGGTGTAGTCCAGTCATGCCTTCTCCAGGGATGCACAGTCTAGAAGTTACCTTTAGAGGTAATTTCTAGGATACACCGACCATGAACAAGAAACAATAACAAACACTGATGTCATGCCACCCACATAGTTTACAAAAAAGGATAACTTAAAACATAAAAATACTGAAAAGCACAGGGTGTGCAATCACATGTTTGATAATGTTTGTCTTTGTCAAACGGTTTACAAAGGGCACCTCCCTGTAGCCATTGGTGACTGTTAGTGCTTCATAGAGATTGACTGAGAAACAGACAGGGCATTGTGATTTAAAAAAAAGGATAAGTGTGGTTGGCTAAAATTACATTACCACTGATCTTTCGAAGTCTCCGGACAACCAAAACCCAAAATTTTAAATCCCTTGTCTTAAGGAGAGTGCGGTCACACTTGCACTTTGGGCACACCATCTGTCTTACGTGTATGTCATAAAAATAAATAAATAAGCAAGCATCAGATCCCTGTAAAGTAAAAACTAATGACTTAACTTTAAATTGATGGACAAGAACAAACACCTACCAAATAACCGAAGACTTAACAAATAACTGAAGAGAACTCAAATGAAACACTTAGGGTACTAATCCTTAGGATTTGTTACAATATACTACTGAAAAACTCAATCCAAGAGCGAAAAAGAATGTGACCCATCAGGGCGAATGATACACAACATTACTCATGCATATGAGTGAAGAAAAATCTGGTTTTGTCGCCGTGTATTGCTTGGTTTTATCGAGGATCGTAATAATAACAAGGTTCCTGATGAAGATGAATCTTTATGAGCATTTTCTTGCTTGTGTGTGCAGGTTGCTTCGCCCTAAAAAGAAATATAACACCTTGCGCGAAAAAATATACTTGAATAACACAACTAGAATATAAATCATACCTCCATGTTCCCTGTCTAGAGCTTAATTAAATTTCTAGCCATCTTTTAGAAACAAAACAGATGAAGAGTCACTAGCTGATGCAGATGATAGAGAAAATACTATGTGCCTAAGACGAAGCAAGAAGAGAGTGAAAAATGACCAAAACAAAGCGAATTGGGAGGGACTTACTGAACATAATTTATGCCTTTGGGTACTGACTGCAAGATCAAAATAAGAGACTAGCAAAAGAAGTTGAAGACAGACTGAATAAGACTGAGAAAACTAAAGAGAGACTGGATATGAACAAATGAAGAAAGATTGAAATTAAGAATCTAAGAGACTAAGAAAGTGAGACCGAATAAAACAATGAGAAAAATGAAGAAATAAGAGCAACCGATGATACTGAGAACCAGAGAAGACAGAAAAATGAATGAGAAACTTGGGAAATAGAGAAACTAAAAAAACTGAAGGAATTACGAATATAAGAGACTGAAAGAGAGACTGAATAAAAGGATGGAAATAAAGATAAATCAGAGCAACTGATGAAACAGAGAACTAGACAAGACAGAAAATTGAATGAGAAACTTGGGGAATTAGAGAAACTGAAAAAACTGAAGGACTTAAGAACCTAATGAATTAAAAACTGAAGATTACTACTGAAAAAGAACAAACACCGACCAAATAACTGAAGACTTAACAAATAACTAAAGAGAACTCAAGTGAAACACTTAGGGAACTGATCCTTAGGAATACTGATGCCTAAAAACTGAAAACTGAATGAATGATTGAAACGAATACATTAAAGCTGAGAAAATGATCTACCAAAAGAACTAAAACTGAATCAATGTAGAAAATGATCTATTAATACAACTAAAACTGAACCTACTAAAAAACTGAGACTAATTAATAACTGAAAGACTGAAACAAACACTTAAGGTGCTGATTCTGAGGTACTGAAAAATAAATACTACAAACTGCAAAAAAAGAAGCAAAACTGACACAATAACTGAAATAAAAGAAGTACCAAAATAACTTCAAATACTGAAGATTACAACTGAAAAAGAACAAACACTAACCAAATAACTGAAGACTTAACAAATAACTCAAGTCAACTCAAGTGAAACACTTAGGGAACTGATCCTTAGGAATACTGATGCCTAAAAACTGAAAACTGAATGAATGATTGAAACAAATACATTAAGCTGAGAAAATGATCTCCAAAAGAACCAAAATTGAATCAATGTCGAAAATGATCTACTAAAACAACTAAAACTGAACCTACTAAAAAACTGAGACTAATAACTGAAAGACTGAAACAAACACTTAAGGTGCTGATTCTGAGGTACTGAAGAATAAATACTACAAACTGCAAAAAAAAAAAAACTGACACAATAACTGAAATAAAAGAAGTAGCAAACAGTAAGAACACTCTTAAATTCTTTTCACTCCACATGAAAACTGGTAAAAACAATCAGCTGATAAAAACTTCGTACAGTCCCCAAATACCCTGAACTTCCACAAACAGCAACAAAAAAGTTAAGCTACTTCTTGGTTACTTACCACTTCACGTATAAACTACACAACCCCCCTGAACTTCCACAAAATTCACGCACCACATTCAGTCCACAGACATTGAATACTACTTGGTTACTTACTAGTTGCCACTGAAACGTTTTTCTGTTGTCAACTGTCCAGAGGCTGGAACTACAGACTGCACTATCTAAGGGGTTAAAGATTTAGGACAAAAAAGTTAATACCTCCTGCATGTCCTACTAATTTCTTGCATTCGAAATCATAGTGCTACTACGAAACATGCATGATGCATGTGTTGTTTTCACACGCCACACCCTGACTCAAAACTAGTACATATATACGTCTATGCAACTATTAAGCTCACTACTATCTGAAGATAGCTAGGGAACAGCAGTTTCATTACTTGCTCTTTAAGCTAGCTAGCTCAACATTTTTTTATTGAACCACAACAATGCATGGTTTGAATGGATTGATTCCCTGCAGTATGAACTAAACACACTACACTTGTATGAACTAAACATAGAAGTACAATAAATGAACTGAAACACATGACTGAGAACTGAAAATACAATAATGAATGTTAAATTTATTGAGTTTGAGTTCCCCCAATCTACAACAAATCTGAAGAGAAATTAAGAAAAGCTGAACACACTCAACCCAGGGCACGAGCACCTCAATCTCGGTAACCTAACAACCGGAAGGTCACTGTGTTATCACATGAATTTGGTGTGGGAGCTAAGAACAGACACCCTACAAAAATGACAGATGCAGGAAAATGAAGTGAAGCTGAGCGAGAAAACTCATGGGGGAGAGGGGAATAACTCGCCGTACCTTTCACCCAACCGACGTTGACGATTGATTCCGGCCTCTGCGACGAGCAATTGCTGGTGGCGGACCCGACGGAAAAGCTTCACCGTCCTCCTTTCCCTACCACTCTCTCCTTCCTCCCGGTGCTACCCCGCAGCTAACCTCCCTCTTCTCAAAGCTGCTCGTCGACAGCTGGCCGCCCTCCATGACCTGCCGGCAGCCCTTGCCGTTGAACGTGTTGGATTTAAAACGCTAAATCCTCTCTTGCACGTACGGGCAAGCTAGCTAGACAAGCTAGCAAGCAAGCTGCTTGATCGATTCTGCCTGTACAAACAAAACCGAGGCTGGCTTGTACGTGTGTTTAGCCGGCGACTCTCGACGTAACTAGCGACGGAAAATTACGATCGAAACTGATTTTTGGTGGTGCGTGAGACTTGCACCTTTCCGGGGTTTTTCTTCATGTATATAAAGAGTACAGGGACGTTGCCGCGTCCAACGCATAGCCGACTCGGCCATCAACACGACGCAGACCCGGACTCGTACACGCACGAGTACGGTTTACCTGACGTGACCTTTTCCTAAACAGCATCTAAGTAAACTTAGTAACAAACTATCTAGGACTATACTACAACTAGGTTAACTACTACATTCACCTCCTTAACCTGGTTGCTTTGTCTCCATTGCTTGCACTCCGACTTTCTTCCTCATCTCGATGAACTTCTGTCGACCGAGGGACTTGGTTAAAATATCGGCAAGCTGGTCCTTCGTGTTCACGTGTTGAACTTCGATCATCCCTTCCTCAATGCACTCCCGGATATGGTGGAACCGGGTATCTATGTGCTTGCTCCTTTCGTGATGAACCGGATTTTTGCACAAAGAGATTGCAGCTTGGTTGTCGATCTTCAACGATACCTACTGCACCTCCCGCTTTGCAAGAATAGCTAGGAGTCTTCTCAGCCAAACCGCTTGACAAGCCGCCGTGCTTGCCGCTATGTATTCTGCCTCACATGAAGACAGTGCCACCACCTTTTGCTTCTGAGAATTCCAGCTAATAGGATTAGGACCAAGGTAGAATACCATGCCCGTTGTGCTCTTCCGGTCATCCACATCACCTGCCATGTCGCTATCTGAATATCCACGAAGGATCAATCCTTCCTTTCCCTTTCTGTACGTGCAGCCAAGATTAATAGTGCCTTTCACATAGCGCAAGATTTGATTGACCGCGCTCATGTGCTCGGTTGTCGGATTCTCCATGAAACGACTCACGATCCCGACTGAATAAGCCAAGTCAGGTCGGGTATGCACCAGGTATCTTAGGCTGCCCACAACGCTTCGATACATTGTGGTGTCCACCGGCGGATTTGAGCTACACTTGCTCAACTTGTGACGTTGGTCCATTGGAACTTGTGTCTCGTAGCAATCTGACATGCCACACTTGTCCAATAACTTGACCGCATAAGCCGATTGACATAGGGAAATCTCTCCGGAGCTTTGCATCACTTCGATGCCCAAGTAATAGCTGAGTAATCCCAGATCGCTCATGCTAAACTTGTTCTTCATTTGTGCCTTGAAACGTTCAATTTCTTGTACGCTATCTCCGGTGATAATCAGATCGTCGACATAAACCCCAACTAGCAGGTTTGAGCCTTTGGAGTTCTTTGTATAGACTGCGTGCTCGAGGGGACATCTCTTGAACCCGAGCGAGACCAAACTTCGGTCTAACTTTGAGTTCCAAGCTCTTGGCGCTTGCTTCAACCCGTAAAGTGCCTTCTTGAGCTTGTAAACTTTCCCTTCTTCGCCTTTCTTCTCGTAGCCAAGGGGTTGGTCCACGTACACTTCTTCTGTGAGATCACCGTTGAGGAAAGCGGATTTAACATCCATATGATGAACCTTCCAATCCTCTTGTGCTGCCAAAGCTAGGAGCACTCTCACCGTCTCGAGTCGAGCAACCGGTGCAAACACCTCATCATAGTCAACTCCTTGACGTTGTACGTAGCCCTTTGCAACGAGTCTTGCCTTGTACTTCACAATGTCACCCTTCGTGTCCTTTTTTAACTTGTAAACCCACTTCAAACCGATGGCCTTTTGGTTCGGAGGTCGGGTTACCAAAGTCCACGTTTCGTTGCTCTCAATCGCCTTCATTTCCTCATCCATGGCGTGCGTCCAGCTTGAACTTTTGCTCGCCTCTACAAAGTTGGTTGGCTCCTCAACTCCGAGCAAACATAGTCCGGAGTACTCGAGCGTAACTGGCTTTGTGTACTTGTAGATTTTCTTGAGGGTCTTGTAGCGACGAGGCCCGGAGGAGTCCGTTGTGACTTGTGAAGGAGGCGACACAAATTGTGTCGGCGTCGATGCACTTGAGGAAGACGGCTGAGCCCCGGGCGTGTCGTTGACATATGCGTCGTCGGCGTAGTCGTTGTGACTGTGACCATAATCTTGATTGTCATCGTCACTATGTGCCTCATTGTCGATGTCGTTGCCGAGATCTCCGCCCGTGTCGTGCACGTCGTTGTCGCTATCACTTTGCGACCCATGTGCGTCGTCGTCGGTGTCGGCACCTTGATTGGGCGTCTTGCCAACCACCTGGACGTCTTCCCCTGCATCATCATCAGTTGGAAACTCAACTGTGAATATATTACCGTTTGGAGCATCGTCGGCTGCTGCGCTCCAATTCCACGCTTTGTTTTCTTCAAACACGACGTCACGTGAAATCCGTAGACGCTTGGTTTGTGGATCGTAGAAGCGGTATGCCTTGGTGCCGGAACTCCTCTCGTATCCGATGAACACCATCTTGGTGCTACGATCGGCAAGCTTTGAGAGATGCGGCTCCGCCGTCTTCACATGCGCCACGCACCCGAACGTCCGTAGATGAGACACATTCGGCTTACGTCCGTAAATTGCTTCATACGGAGTCTTGCCGATCACCGCCTTCGTTGGAGCCCGGTTGAGAAGATAGACCGCCGTCGAGACAGCTTCTCCCCAAAAAGTCCCCGGCAGGTTCTTGCTCTTGAGTAAACTCCTTGCCATGTCAACGACGGTTCGATTGCGCCTTTCAACAACCCCGTTCTGCTGCGGCGTATAAGGTGCCGTGAGGAACCTTTTTATGCCAATCTTCTCGCAGTAGTCGTTGAACTCGTTTGACGTAAACTCTCCGCCGCGATCTGTCCGTAGAGCGCGAACCTTCAGCTTGTGTTCCATCTCCGTTGTAGCCTTCAGCTTCTTGAACGCTTCAAACGCCTCATCTTTAGATCGTAGGAGAACGACCCACATATATCTCGAGTAGTCATCTACCACAAGGAAGTACTTCTTTCCTCCGTGAGTTGCTGGGGTGATAGGGCCACATAGATCACCATGGAGCAGCTCGAGTGCATCACTTGCACGATAGGTAGACTGAGCAGGGAACGGCCTGCGGTGCTGTTTTCCAACCAAGCACCCGTCACATACTCGATCAACATGGTCGATAAATGGCATCCCGGATACCATCTCCATCTTTGACATCTTCTTCAAGGCGTAGAAGTTAACGTGTCCAAATCGCGCATGCCATAACCACGAATCATCATCACTCTTGGCGAGCCAACACTCCGGTTGTGATTGATCAAGGTTGAGGATATAGAGCCTGTTCCGTGTGCGATTAACACGAGCTAGCACGTTTCGGAGGTTGTCGAAAATCGTCATCACTCCGTTCTGGATATCCACCTTGCATCCATTCTCATCAAGCTTCCCGATAGAGATGATGTTGTTGCGAAGCCGTGGGATGTAGTACACTCCGGTGAGTATGCGATGTTCCCCTGTGAGACCCTCGAAGAGGACAGATCCTTGCCCGCAAATCTCCACAGCTGAACCGTCACCGAACTTGACCGAGCCTTCAACATCGTATTCCAGCTCGAGGAATTTCTCCTTGCACCCCGTCATGTGGTTACTGGCACCCGTGTCGAGATACCACGACACGTTCTGATCCCCGGATAGCTTTGGTGTCACTTTCTTCTCGTGAAGTAGCATCTTCCGGTTAGGTTTCACAACCACCGTTTCGACGAAATCGCAAACTTCGGCCATCAGAAGACCTGGACCTTCGCCTTCCTGCTTCGCCAAATTTGCCTTGATCTCCCGCTTGTTAGGCTTCGGACAATCCTTTGCAAAGTGACCCATCTCGTTGCAGTTATAGCACTTGACCTCGGACAAATCCAAGTTCCGTGGCTTCCGCCCTTTAGATTGGTCCGCCTTACCACGACCTTGTGGCTTGCCTTTTCCTTTGCTTTTTCCGGTTTGTCCGTCGCGCTTCGCGTTGCTTGAGCCTTCGCCACCGTCACGCCTTCCTTTGCTACTTGTGGCCTCCCAATCTGCACGCGAGTACATGAGTTGGTCACCACCTCCTCCTTTGCCTTTCCGACAGCCACGAGCATTCTCTTCCCACGTTCGCAGGCGTCCGATCGCCTCCGTTATGGTCATGTCGTCGATGTCGTAAAGCTGCTCGAGCGTGCCGATGATGTACGTGAATTTGTCAGTCACCGAACTGAAAAATTTCTCCACAATCTCGGTCTCATCGAGGTTTGCACCAAGCGCGCGGATCTCTCCCACCAAAGTAGTAAGACGCATGGCATAGTCGTTCACCGATTCAGTTTCCTCCATCTGCAACTTGTGAAATTGGCGCTTCAGCACTTGTGCCCAAGCCTTGGTGACGCGATCTTCTCCGATCCTCATCTCCTTGAGTGCGTTCCACACCTCCTTTGCCGTCTCGAACTCCGCCAATGTCATCAGCACGGAATCCGGCACGGACTGGGCTATGGCGGCCATGGCACCTTCGTCGCACTCCTCGTCGACGTCGTCGTCCGTGATTGCCTGCCACACTCGGAGGGTTCGGAGAATAATCTTCATCTTCACCGCCCACACGCCGTAGTTGGCGTCGGTGAGCATCGGGTACTGGATGGGGATGTTGCGATGCGCCTGGACGTTGGCGCCGCTCGTTCCTCCACCACTGGTCGCTGACTTGCCGCTCTTCTTCACCTTGTCGCCGTTCTTGATCGCCTTGGGACCGCCGTTGCCGGACTTGACCGACTCAGCGTCGCTGTCCACCATCGTAGATCGTAGATCGTCGAGGCTCTAGATACCAATTGTTGGATTTAAAACGCTAAATCCTCGCTTGCCCGTACGTGCAAGAGAGGATTTAGCGTTTTAAATCCAACAGAACGCCGCCGCCGCCGACTTCCTCCACCGGGATGCGTCTGCAACCCTGTAAAAGCCCATAAACCGAAAACCCCTGAAGCCCAGAAGGCCCACACGCACGCATGAGAAAACACAGAGAGAAGGAAGAGACGAGCAATACTGAGATTCGTACACGATCTGACGGCCACAAAAACGACCTGAAGCCAATTACAAAACAGATGACTGAAAAATAGGAAAAGTGAAAATGAAACGCATATTTCTCTGGTGAGGCTCGTCGTCAAAGTCGGAGTTGTCGGTTGCTTGCGCGTGTGGCCATCCGGTGGCATGTGCCGTCGTGGCTTCTATGCGGCTGCTTGCGGGTTGGCTTCGAGGTTGGAGCTTTATGGTGAAGTCGGAGTCGCTCGTTCGAGGCAACCGGTGATGACGATGACGCTTGCGACTCCTCGGCGATTGCCTTTCTTCTTTGCAGCTTTGTGTCCCATGGCGGTGGCCAGGTTGGCCGGTGGTGCCCATGTCATGTGGGTTGAGTTGTATCGGTTTTAGCCCGGTTTTCCGCCAATTAACCGGGCAATTCTCTTCTTCTTAATCAATGAAAATGACAAATCTTTTGCCTCGTTTCAAAAATAAAAAATAAAAAAAATGAAACGGATATTTGTCCTTTTTTGGATTTAGTTGACCGAATCTTATCATGGACTCCAAACCAATAGTGGTTTCCAATACCAGCGATTTCTGAAAACGGTGGCGAGCGTTTGTTTCGTCCACGATGTTTTCCACAGCCGTGCTTTCCGATACAGCGCTTCACAAAACTGAAACCGCCCAAATCTGAGGGAACTAGAAACCGGAGCTCGGTGGCACCAACCAAACAAACGACGCATCGCGTAAAAATAATCGGAAGCAGCGCTTCCTGATACGAGAAATCGAATACGTTACGTTGGCGGAACCAAACGCGTCGTAAGCTTTTTTTCTTAGCACCGAACAGAGGAGACGAGACACTCATACATACGTACATACATTTATCCTATAAACACACGCATACATATTTTATTCCTATAAGCACCTCTAAGAGATTGGGCCGGCACATCATCTTGAGATTGACGAATTTGTCACCGACGCCTTTGTAATTGATGGGAACATCTCCTCCCACTGAACGCACATTGCTGGAAGGAGTAACGCCTTTGTAATTGATGGGAACATCTCCTCCCACTGAACGCACATTGATGGAAGGTCTAAAATAAATCCAGAAAAAGACAAGCACGAGTGTCAAGTCTAAGACTTGAACCCTGATGGGTTGGGAATACCATTATATTTCTAACCATCCAACTACATATTGATTTGTGATATATTACTCCATAGTCCATATTTCTACAAAGAGAGAGAGATGATTGATTTGTTTGAGTTGCCGCGTTTCAGCTACAAGAAAACATATCTTCTTTTCCGAAAACATTTGCTTAACTTTGGACTCAAATTTTGCTCAAGTGAGTATAAACTAATCGAGACTGACCTTGTTTTTAGGAAAAAAGTTTCTATCATGTCAACTTTTTATGCTGGGGAAATAAAAAATAGCAGGCATAGTTTTGCAACAAATAGTGTAGGCTCCTAGGGTGTGTGCCCCCAAGCTGGCCTCCAGTGCCTGTGGTTTTATATTCCTCTGAAATCTTTTTGTCATTTACCCTCGATTTTTCTACAACATGGAATTGCCGCCACCATTTTTCGTCATCCTAAAGGGTTGCTGGAAGGTCTAAAATAAATCCAGAAAAAGGCGAGCACGAGTGTCAAGTCTAAGACTTGAACCCTGATGGGTTGGAAATACCATTATATTTCTAACCATCCTACCACATATTGATTTGTGATATACTACTCCATAGTCCATATTTATACAGAGAGAGAGATGATTGATTTGTTTGAGTTGCCGCGTTTCAGCTACAAGAAAACATATCTTCTTTTCCAAAAACATTTGCTTAACTTTGGACTCAAATTTTGCTCAAGTGAATATAAACTAATCGAGACTGACCTTGTTTTTAGCAAACAAATTCTATCATGTTATCTTTCTATGCAGGGGAAATAAAAAATAGCAGGCGAAGTTTTGCAACAAATAGTGTAGGCGCCTAGGGGTGTGTGGCCCCTAGCTGGCCTCCGGTGCCTGTGGTTTTATATTCCTCTGAAACCTCTTTGTGATTTACCCTCGATTTTTCTGCAACATGGAATTGCCGCCACCATTTTTCTTCATCCTAAAGGGTTGCTGGAGGCTAGGTTTAGCTTCCGGAGAGGGGGATCTTCACCATCAACTCCGTCAACCTCTTCTCCAACACCATCATCATGCCCTCCCCAACCATATGTGAGTAATCCATTGTAGGAACATGGGATGGATGAGAACTGAATGAGATTGATTGTGTATTAGACATTGAATTGATGGAGAATGATCCCTAGTGTAATGTTTTGTTCGAGAATTGATCTTGTTATTGTTGAAATATGAGATGGGCCTAGAGCCCATATAACAATTTCAGAAAATCTCTAACGGCCCATGTAGGTGGCATGACAAGGGGTGGTGGGAAGTTTAGTCCCACCCCGTTAGTGGAGAAGGAGTTGGACCTCCTTATAAGGGTTTCTCTTCCACATGCTATTGGAGCTTGAGAAGAGAAAAGGCCCTCGCGCACTCCTCCGCCGCCGCCCGCCATGCCGCGGGATTGAGCCGAGCCGAGCTCATATCTATGCGCTTATTTTTGCCGGTCAGGAGCGGAGAATACGTAACGGTCTGAGACGTCTGCTCCGCGCGCACCGCCCTGTCGTTCCTTTTGCTTCTGCTGCCGCCGGCGACTCCGTCCCGTTCACCGCGTACATGGTTGACGGGAGAGCAGGCCTCCGAAACCCCGCCTCTCCGGATCCTATACGTGAGAGGGGCGATTAGGTTTTTGGGGAGCGACTACGCGACTGCTCGCCTTCATTCGACTGCTTTCCTCTACGTCTGTCTCGCCTTCGTCATCACCATGTCTCCGCCAACCAACGCTGAACGTGCCGCTGCAGAAGGACGGATTTTTGTAGTTTATTAATTATTAGCTAATTTTGCGCAGAAGAGCTATAGCGTTCATCTTTACTGTTCATTGTTCATGATCAACGTTCATTTAATAGTTCAGTTAAATGTAATGTGATGTACCATATTATAGTGTGTTGTAGTGTACTTTGTTGTTTAAATTTCAGTTATAAAATCAGTATAAATTTCAGTACTTTAGTAAAATTAAGTGGCCAGAGCAAGTAGTTGTACTGAATTGAAAATACACTAAGTAATTTTTACTGGTTATTTTGCAGCCATCAAGCAGTTGTGGTATAGTTCAGTGGGTAAATTGGCCCCGCGGAGCTTTCAAAAAGAAAAGCAAGGACCACTACGGGAGGTAGATGATGAGTGGCCAGAGCAGTTGCAGAATGCTCTTCACAAAGTTTGGCTTATGTATGAGGATAGCTAGCGTGCTAATAGGATTGCATGTCTGGAACATTCATCCCTTGTCCACAATCTCACAGAACAGAAGAACAAGCTACAAGATACTTATGATAAGCTTGTTGAGGATGTGAACAATCTACTTGATACCCAGGACAACACTCCCCATGAAAATGAAGTCCAGCAAGATGAAAATGAGAAGATCACTCCTCCTTCTTTGGATAACAACATGCCTGATTTTAAGCAACGCCTTGGCGCAATGGAAGCTGAGAACAAAGAACTGCAGAACAAGGTTGACTAGTTGAAGTTCATTCATATTGTTCAAGGTAATGTGATTAGTAATCTGAAGCTTGCACATTTGAGAGAGAAGGAAAATCTGAGCACTGACAGAAGAAATTTGAAGTTTCAAATATCTGATCTTGTGAAAGCTGGAAAGAAGAACAAGAGAAAGCTGAAGGACATCAAGGATATTTGTGATGAAGAGTGATTTGTAATATGACCATGTGGGTCATTATCTTAAGTTTCAACCTTTGAGCTATGGCTTGTAAGGTGTGAACTAGTGGTTGATTGTAGTATCTGAACTACGGTTTGATCTATCATGTTAACTATGGCTTGTAAGGTTTGAACTAGTGGTTGATTGTAGTATCTGAACTATGGTGTGATCTGTCATGTTAACTATCTATAGTGGATAACATGATGACTCTGATAATCCCCAAGTGCAAGGAATCATCATAGCACTTTTCAAAGATGGAAGTGATAAGTACGGAGTGTCGAACCCACAAGAAGCTAAAGGTAAGATCAATATTCTCTCAAGTCATATCTGCCACTGATATGACTCTGCGTACACCGAACGTTTGCTGCTATCAAGCTCTCACGCTCTACACAACAGCACACCCTCTTAAGTAGTACATCCACGCACTCAGCCGGGCAAACAAACTAGCCTAGTTTTGTGCTACTAACAGCACGTACTAGCTACCACGACGCCACACCGGCCAGTAGCTCCATGCAACTAACACCTCGATGCATGCACGCTCTTGCGCAACGGCTGCAGCCCATGCACGCCCGCACTGCACGCGCGATGACTCGGCTGATCCATGACGCTCGCCGGCACGAACCGTCGCCGCCAATCAAGATTATGGCTGGCAGATGACCCGGGCGGCTACACCAGAAACCTAGCGCCACCATCTATGTGTCGGCAATGGTGGAACCTCTCTGGAGACGGCATGGTGCAGCAGTTGCTCAGATCCAGCGTGTCCAGTCCTGGCGGTCTGCCACTCATCCGGAGCGCGGAGCACGGCTGTGGCCGCCCTCTCTTGTTGGCGGCAGCAATGGAACAGTGGGCGCTCAGATCAGGCGTGTTACAACGACCTTTTGCGGCTGACGACGGGCAGGATCACCGAAAGGTCTTCGGAGAGGGTTCATCCCTCCAGACCCGGTGGCTGACTTCGGTGGTGAGATGCAGACTTTTGACAAAGGCTTGACGCGGAGGAATGGTTGTGCGACGGCGTTGGTTGTACATCGTATGCAGTTGCTGGGATCGTGGAAAAGCGGGGACGATGACGCACGTGTGACTGGTTGGTAGTGTTGTGTGCATCCCGCTCGAGCTCCGAGGTGAAAACCTAGGTCTCACTCTCACGCAAGGTTTTTAATTTCGGAAACAAAATAATTGCGGTCATTACTGAAATATGCGAAATTTCGGAAATTTCGCATATTTCGGAAATTGTTTCGGATATTGCGATTTCAAATTTCAGTTAATTTTAATGAATTCTGACATAATTTAAATATATTTTAAAATCTGTTAGAAAATGCCTTGAAATTTCGGTATTAAAAATATTTCGGACCCCACTGAAATATGTGAAATTTCGGAAATTTCATTGAAATTTCGTTGAAATTTTTAACCCTGCTCTCACGTGAGTTAGTTATACCTGAAAGTGGTGACGTTTTTTTGCGTCATTACCTTGTTAAAGACATTGCTCGGATATCCTCGGGTTGATTTTTCAGGGTGAAAACCTAGATTCCGACCTTAATGGTTGGATCCGATGACGGCGGCCCATGAGTACCGCTTCCTTCCTGAAGGCGTCGCTGTAAAGAACTTGTCGTTCATGTGTTGTGATTAGATGGTTGGTGTGGATATGGCCATTGCTACAGTTTGTCAATCGTGGATCTGACTTTGGAGTTTTTTTTTCCTTTTTTCACGCCGGCTTTGGTATCATGTACTTTGCTAAATGTCGGCGTGTTTGTGTGTGTTAGTGTTGGTTGGGTGCACCCTAGTTATGCAGAGGCCGGGTGTGTATTCATTGTCTTTATCCGCTTGATACTCCATTTTGAGCTAATAAAATCCACCCTTTGTTAAAAAGGACATGATAGTAATTGCTAGTATTAGTAGACTGCCCGTGCGTTGTCACGGGCCAAAAATGAATATGTAAACAATGAACATTTTGCTTCCTACGGAAAAGACAAATGCACACAATGTTCAAGCACGCCACAAAAACAACTACGTAAGCTTGTCCTTTTCATCACCCCTCTATGCCTCTCAACTGGTCAACAAAGAATTTGCATGTTTAGTAAAAGATCTTATGGTTATATATTTACCCAGTCACTTATGGTATCAAAAAATGAAGTAAATCAGTTACGAACTTTCCTAATTATTTTGGTATGAATTATGTTTGGTTAGAGCTTATGGTCCTGAATGTTCCTAATAATGACATGTAAGAGACCATTCAAGAACACAAATACTTCAAAGATCGTAATCAACCTGTGTACGAGTGCAACTAGTCGCTCTTGTCCCAATGAGATGCCCATGCGCCTACCCAGCTCGATAAAATTTTCCAAAGAAAATAATGGACACGAAGACAACTACTTCTACTTGTTCCAGTCAGTCATATGTTTTTGGGTATAGTTAGTTGCAAATTTTAACATGCTCCCTCTTACCCCTTATTTTTACATGTGGAGTAAGAAGGTAAGATTTAACCAGACCACTAATTAATGAGATAAACGGCTCAGATCTATTATATACTCTTACCTCTCATGTAAAATGAGGGTGTAAGATTGAGCATGTTAAAACTGCTCATAGTCAGTAATCAGCTGAAAAGTAGTGGATAAAAATCAGGTGTTGTAATGGCCGATGTGCCTTTCTTCTATCATGCGACTGACTTTCTTCTACGAAGCTGACAGGGGTGTGAATTTTCATGGTGTACTATAGAAGATCTGATAGCTAGATAAGTTCTTGGAAAATAAGAATGACAAAGCATATACTCTGTCTATTTATTATATGGAAGCTAATATGCTACTACACGACTAATTATAGCCTTCACGAAAACAACTGTTGATGAATCAAGCTGCTACTAAATGTTCAATTGCAAATGTACAACCAACTGCTTTTGGGTCACTCTTCTTTGTGAGCCTTTTTTCATGTTAAATTTTCTTTATATGCTGCTCCAGATCAAGGTGCCATCCTCTCAAGACAAATTTGGGTTTGTCGTGTGGCCAAGTGTCTTGTCCGGCGGCTCGGCCGCACAGGAGGACGTTCTTGTGGATCACAAACTCGTCATCCCGTCATGATCAGGAGGTCTGCTAGTTTTTATAGTAGTCTTTCCCAAAGCCATATTCTAAGTAATTTTAACAAATTAAACACAACTCAATCTTCTTGACTGTCGAGCGTTTTCATAAGAAAACACAGTCTCCAAATTCAACAAATATATACGACAAACATATGAACAATATATATTAAGGAAACTTTAATATTCTTGTTAACCACATGCTCTTGAATGACAGTCTAACAAATCATCACAAACAAATAATGTCTTGTTGCAAGCATTTCGTGAATGATATTTCATCAAAATTAAAATAAATAAATAATGTGCAAGTAGTTGTCAGTAATTCATAAACTCGTTAGTCAGAAACTCTCAAGTCACAGAAACACAAGAGGAAACAAGGGCAATGACACTGCAATTCATAAAAATCAAGTCAACCTTCTCATCATCAACGTAGTGCAAACTACGCACATGTGGAAGATTAAACCAGGTTGCCCCAGCTCTAGATGGAACTGCATGTAGTTCCTCTTCTTGTTGAAGACCTTACCGTCCCTGCAACACCTGCTCATCTTTGCCTCCAGCAGCCAACCGACATGCGAAACCAGAGGACAAGGAAGCTTCTTGTAGAATCGGACGACCTGGACGAATTCTTGGTGCGGAGACTGACAGACCTGGCTACAAACAAAGTCAAACATGAGAACAACCGAAGAAAAGAATGCCACAAGATGAAAACATAGATCAGCAACATAGAAAAAATAAAATAGAGTCGGGTCTATAAAAATAACTCTTTCTCCTCAATCTGACATGGCAGATCTATTAAAAGTACTACACAGATCTAATGTAATTTCTTTAGGATTCAATGCATACCATTGATTACTGGAAGTGGCAAAAGTGATCTGGTTAGATCATGGCTAGTGCGTGCATCTGATAGACAAGAACGTACCTGGAACAACAAAATTAAGAAGATTAGGGAAAAAATAAATATGTTTATGCAAAAAATAAAATTAGGGGAAATCACTCTTGTGATTACTAAGAATTCCTGCACAAGCACATAAGAAGATTAGATAATCTAAGTCTAACCTAGTTATAATATATCCAGCGAACAAGAAGTAAAAGCAAACTTACTAACCTTTACATGAACATGCAATATGCGCAGTGATAGCCTCTAGAGCCTTTCTTTTCTTATGAATGAAACTGTTAATCCGGAGACACCTCAGAGCATTTTCTTAATCTCACCATTCAAAGTACGCGGTGTTAAGAAATAGTATGATCAATCTAATGCGTCGAAGGACGCGACAGTACTTATTCTGTTCTACATGAACTTTGTACGCTACTTGAATGCATAGACATGCAACTTCCATTCCAGTAGCAGAAGCCATAGCCTAAACTTGAAAAAAAATGTTTCGCAATGGTGAACTAATCAGGACATATACATGAAACGCTTTGGAGTAGTGCATTCTATTATCAATGAGATGGTACTCCAGCAAGCTACCTTTATCAAAGAAAATTGATATGCTAACATAGAAAAAACGAGTAAAGATGCATCCAATCCACTGACGAACATCATATATCCTGAGAAAAATAAGAACCCCTTTAACTTCACCAGATCAAAGCAATAGAAACGTAGGTGCGTCAGACACCTATTGCGATCCAACGGATTTTCCCGTGTGTGCACGTTCCATGTGTTACATGTACGTGCTCATCCAATTGAAGGTTAACTAATCAAGCTAACTTTTTGTATTAGCGCATATCGCCAGAATCAATTAGCGCATCTGGCCCCCATCGTAAATGGCCAATGCATGCGTCGCGCTCATGTTCGCCGCGCCTGGGAGCGCCATCTACTCGTGGCCAGTTGCCGCCACGCAGGAGCAGATTCAATGGAATCTGCTCGACATGGCAACGGGAGTAGGGGGAAAGGGGACGGGTTGGCGCGGCAGCTGGATGACATAGGGTGTCGAGGTGGCGGTGCCTGGGGGGCGTCTAGCCCATCCCATCGCGGCTCAATCGGGCACGAGATGTGCGCGGCAAGGACGCGGGCGACGGTGGTGGGGTGGTAGGGAGGAGCGAGCACGGCGTTTCCTTGTTTTTTAGACGAATCAAGATGTTTCCTTGTTTTTGGAAGCCAAATCAAGGCGTCTCCTTTTTTTGTGCGACAAATTAAGGCATTTTCTTGTTTTTTTTGGAAGACAAATTAAGGCGTTTCTTTGTTTTTGAAGCCAAATCAAGGCGCTTCTTTGTTTTTGGAAGCCAAATGAAGAAGCATCCCTTTTTTGTGACAAATTAATGCGGTTTCTTGTTTTTTTAAGACAAATTAAGGCGTTTCCTTGTTTTTGCAAGCCAAATCAAGGCGCTTCCTTGTTTTTGGAAGCCAAATGACACTAGTACATAACAGGGCATTGGTCCAGGCCGGGCAAGCCCATTAGTCCCGGTTCAGTCACGAACCGGGACCAATGGGGGCAACGGTCCCGGTTCGTGAGGCCAGGGGGCGGCCAGGCCTCGTGGGGCATTGGTCCCGGTTCGTCTGGACCCTTTGGTCCCGGTTCCAGACACGAACCGGGACCAGTGTGCCTCGCTCCTGGCCCACAACCATTGGTCCCGGTTCGTGGCTGGAACCGGGACCAAAGTGGGTCCTTTAGGTCCCGGTTCCAGCCACGAACCGGGACCAATGAGATGCCTATATATACCCCCCACGCCAGCGAGCAGAGCACTCCACAATGCTCTGTTTTTCTGGCCGGCGAGGGGAGAGCTTTGTGGTGCTCTAGCTCACCTCCTATGCACATGAGGTGTTCGATGAAATGCCCGAGCCACACTTAAGCTTTCTCCTCTCGAAGCTCCTTGTCCAACCTCCATTTTTCTCAAGATTTGTTTAGGTTTGGCGGTCCGTCCTGTCCCGTCCCCGTCCTCACCGCCGTCGATCGCCCGCGTCCATCTCGGCGCCGGCACCACCGTGGTTAGCCTCTTCTTCTTATCTTCTTTCTAAAAAAAAAGTTCTTACTTGTATCATTTAGATAGATACTTGTGTAATTTTCTTACTTTTATTATTGTTTGTTATTATATAGTGCCATGGTCATGGTATCCGCCCACGTCAGCCCTCGTCCGGTCTATGATTCGGATGTGGTATATATTATCTTTTATAACTATTTGTTTTATTTAGTGTTTATGACAATTATGCCGACCAACGTGACATAGATTTTTTAATCTAGGAGGTATGTGAACCGGAAATTCCAACCGACATAGAAATTCTTGTCGAGAAGTTAAATTTGGTTGAAAAAGAAAAGAATTACTTGAAAGAAAAATTACAAAGAGTTGAAGAGGAGAAGATGAAGTTGGAGTTGCATGTTGCCGATGTCGTCGACGATCACAAGATCAAGATGGATGCAATGCGCTTGAAGATTAGAAAGATTAGAAAATATGCCATTCATACTGAGGCTTGGTATCATTATGCCGTTGGATCAATTGGTGCCTTAGTTGCGGTTATGATCGCATTTGTTGTTGCATTTAAATTTTATAGTTTCAATGTATGTTTTAATTAGATGCTCTAGAGAGCTATATGTTGTTCAATAATGAGAACTATGTATGAACGTTATGTATTTATTTTGGTCACTACTGTAATTTGGCTTTAATGTGATGATGAATTTCTATTAATTTGGTCACTTCTCAATTCATGATATGCACGCAGATGAACCGGCAATGGATGTACGGTGACCGACGCACCTCCGAGTATATTGAGGGCCTGCATAATTTTCTCGAAGCGGCTGAGGCAAACAAGCAGAATGGTTTTATGCATTGTCCATGTACTGTCTGTGAGAATACGAAGGCTTTCTCCAACTATAAAACCCTTCACTTTCACCTGCTTCAGAAGGGTTTTATGCCACACTATAATGTTTGGACCAAGCACAGAGAAAGAGGGGTTATGATGGAAGACAACGAAGAAGAAGAGGATGACGACAACTACCCGCCCCCTGAATACGGTGATGCTGCAATGGGGGAAGCTGAAGATGAAGAGGAACCAGACGATGTGCCTGATGATGATCTTCGCCGGGTCATTGTTGATACACAGAGAGAATGCGAAAGTGAAAGGGAGAAGTTGAAGTTCGATCGCATGTTAGAGGATCACAAAAAAGGGTTGTACCCAAATTGCGAAGATGACAACAGAAAGCTCGGGACCACACTGGAATTGCTGCAATGGAAGGCAAACAATGGTGTATCTGACAAGGGATTTAGTTCGCTACTGAAAATAATGAAGAAGAAGCTTCCAAAGAATAACGATTTGCCCGGCAGTACGTACGAAGCAAAGAAGTTTCTATGCCCTCTAGGATTGGAGGTGCAGAAGATACATGCATGCCCTAATGACTGCATCCTCTACCGCGGTGCGTACGAGGATTTGAACGCATGCTCGGTATGCGGTGCCTTGCGGTATAAGATCAGAAGAGATGACCCTGGTGATGTTGAGGGCCAGCGCACCGGGAAGAGGGTTCCTGCCAAGGTGATGTGGTATGCTCCTATAATACCACGGTTGAAATGTCTGTTCAAAAACAAAAAGCATGCCGAGTTGATGCAATGGCACAAAAAAGACCGTAAGAAAGACGGGAAGTTGAGAGCACCCGTTGATGGGTCGTAGTGGAGAAAGATCGAGAGAAAGTGGAGCGACTTTACAGGTGACCCGAGGAACGTATGGTTTGGTTTAAGTGCAGATGGCGTTAATCCTTTTGGGGAGCAGAGCAGCAAGCATAGCACATGGCCTGTGACTCTATGTATGTATAACCTTCCTCCTTGGTTGTGCATGAAGCGGAAGTTCATTATGATGCCAGTGCTCATCCAAGGCCCTAAGCAACCCGGCAATGACATTGATGTGTACCTAAGGCCATTAGTTGATGAACTTTTACAACTATGGAATGGAAGAGGTGTACGTGTGTGGGATGAGCATGCACAAGAGGAATTTGACCTACGAGCGTTGCTGTTTGTAACCATCAACGATTGGCCTGCTCTCAGTAACCTTTCAGGACAGACAAACAAGGGATACCACGCATGCACACACTGTTTAGATGACACCGACAGTATATATTTGGACAAATGCAGGAAGAATGTGTACCTGGGGCATCGTCGATTTCTTCCGACCAACCATCAATGTCGAAAGAAAGGAAAGCATTTCAAAGGTGAGGCAGATCACCAGAAGAAGCCCGCCCTCCGTACTGGTGATCACATACTTGATATGGTCAATGATTTACAAGTAATATTTGGAAAGGGTCCTGGCGGACTATCTGTTCCGACTGACGATGCGGGACGCGCACCCATGTGGAAGAAGAAATCTATATTTTGGGACCTACCCTATTGGAAAGACCTAGAGGTCCGCTCTGCAATCGACGTGATGCACGTGACGAAGAATCTTTGCGTGAACCTGCTAGGCTTCTTGGAAGTGTATGGGAAGACAAAAGATACACCGGAGGCACGGGAGGAACAGCAACGTGTGCATGAAAAAGACGGCATGCATCCAAAGCAGTATGAAGGTCCTGCCAGCTACGCTCTTACCAAAGAAGAGAAGGAAATCTTCTTTGAATGCCTGCTCAGTATGAAGGTCCCGTCTGGCTTCTCGTCGAATATAAAGGGAATAATAAATATGGCAGAGAAAAAGTTCCAGAACCTAAAGTCTCATGACTGCCACGTGATTATGACGCAACTGCTTCCGGTTGCATTGAGGGGGCTTCTACCGGAAAACGTTCGATTAGCCATTGTGAAGCTATGTGCATTCCTCAATGCAATCTCTCAGAAGGTGATCGATCCAGAAATCCTGCCAAGGTTAAGGAGTGATTTGGTGCAATGTGTTGTTAGTTTCGAGCTGGTGTTCCCACCGTCCTTCTTCAATATCATGACGCACGTCCTAGTTCATCTAGTCGACGAGATTGTCGTTCTGGGCCCTGTATTTCTACACAATATGTTCCCCTTTGAGAGGTTCATGGGAGTCTTAAAGAAATATGTTCGTAACCGCGCTAGGCCAGAAGCAAGCATCTCCATGGGCCATCAAACAGAGGATGTCATTGGGTTTTGTGTTGACTTCATTCCTGACCTTAAGAAGATTGGTCTCCCTCAATCACGGTATGAGGGGAGACTGACTGGAAAAGGCACGCTAGGAGCGGACTCAATAATATGTAGGGACGGGCATTCTTGGTCTCAAGCACACTACACAGTTCTACAGAATTCTACCTTGGTGACCCCGTATGTCGATGAACACAAGAATATTCTGCGCTCCAAACACCCGGAGCAGTGTGACGACTGGATTACATATGAACACATCAGGACTTTCGGCAGTTGGTTGCAAACACGTCTCATCGGTGACAACACTGTTTCTGATGTGTTGTACTCGTTGGCCAGGGAACCATCTTCGACTGTATTGACTTACAAAGGGTACGAGATAAATGGGAATACATTTTACACGATCGCCCAAGATCAAAAGAGTACCAACCAAAACAGCGGTGTCCGCTTTGATGCAGCAACCAATAGGGGAAAGGACACATATTATGGTTACATAGTGGACATATGGGAACTTGACTATGGACATGATTTTAAGGTCCCTTTGTTTCAGTGCAAATGGGTCAATCTGTCAGGAGGCGGGGTACAGGAAGACCCACAGTACGGAATGACAACAGTGGATCTGAACAATCTTGGGTACACAGACGAACCATTCGTCCTAGCCAATGATGTGGCGCAGGTTTTCTATGTGTAGGACATGTCTACCAAACCGAGAAAAAGAAAAGATAAGGAAGCGAATACATCATACGATGAGCCAAAGCGCCACATAGTTCTTTCAGGAAAAAGAGACATCGTGGGATTGGAGGGCAAGACAGACATGTCTGAAGATTATGAAAAGTTTCATGAAATTCCTCCCTTCAAAGTCAAGGCTGACCCAAGCACCCTCTTAAACGATGAAGATTATCCATGGTTACGGCGCAATAAGCAAAGGACACAAGCGAAGAAAAAGTGAAGACTTTCTCTCCACAACTATATCATTGCAGTTACATGTGAAGAAATGAAATGCATTTTGTAACAGATGAGTTTTCGTATGAAACCCTAATACTTCGAAAGAGATTGTCTGTTTTGTACACGAAGTGCAGCCAGTTTTTGACGTAACCCTCTCAACTTTTTATAACATGCTATGTGGGTGAAATGATGATACCATGCCAAATTTCACCTTTTTAGAGTTCATTTGTAGTGCTTTTTAATTTCAGGGTCATTTAGCTCAAAAAAAATCAGTAAATGCATGAAAAATACCAAATGAAGTCCGAAAGGGTTGAAAATTGATGATGTGGCTTTGAATGGTGCATTTTGAACACACAAAAATTCCGGAGTTCAAATAAGTTCAAAAAAATGAAATCCCTTTGTAACAGATGAGTTTTCGTATGAAACCCTAATACTTCGAAAGAGATTGTCCGTTTTGTACACGAAGTGCATCCAGTTTTTGCCGTAACCCTCTCACTTTTTAGCACATGCTATGTGGGTGAAATGATGATACCATGCCAACTTTCAACCTTTTCAGAGTTCATTTGTAATGCATTTATAAAACTCTAATAGCAAAAGGAATCAACTAAAAAGCTTTTATAAACCTCTAGTATTTTTTAAACTAAAATTATATAAAATTTATGCAACTAAAATTATCAAAGTATTTTCTGTTCAAAACATTAACGGCAAAAAGAATTTTCATAAAGAAATTTTTAGTTAGAAACTTTAATAGCAAGCTAAAATAACAAAATCTGTTCTTGATTAAAACAGACATTGAAAATAACCTAAAAATTACCAAATTTAATATAATGATAAAACACAATAATATTAAATAGCAGGAAAAAGAATCACTCCAAAATCTATTTTTATAGTAAAGTTATTCACAAACTAGTGATTCACACAAATTTAAAAGAATTCAAATTTAAACTATTCAAATATGAAAATTAATGGCACTAACAGAAAGTCTATAATTTTTGTGACCTAACAGCAAAAAGAATCACTGGAAAACTGAAAAAAAAGCAAAAAAAAAGCAAAAAAAAAAAAGCAAAAAAAAAAACAGAAAAAAATGCCACCTACTGGGCCAGGATTCAGGTCCGCAGAAGGCCCAGCAGGCCCACAGGCATAGCAGTGTCAGATTGGGCCCATAGGCCTGCAGTTCAGAGGAGTTCGAGAGGGAAGAGGCAGCGGGGCTTATAAACAGGTGCTCGGCGCTCTCAACTAGCGAGGTGGGACTAAACTCCCACCACCACGCCGCTGTGCAAGGCCATTGGTCCCGGTTGGTGCCACCAACCGGGACCAATGCCACCCTTTGGTCCCGGTTTGTGCCACCAACCGGGACCAATGCCCACCTTTAGTCCCGGTTGGTGCCACCAACCGGGACCAAAGATCTCTGCTTCCCGCCCTTTGGGGTGACGAAAAGAGACCTTTGGTCCCGGTTGGTGGCACCAACCGGGACCAAAGGCTTTGCTATATAAGCCACCACTTAGCGTTTTTCAGATTTCATCTCTCAGTTGCCCCCGCCGCCGCCGCCAGGGTGCCCGATCGAGCTCGCCGTCGACGCCGTCACCGCCCTCTGCCCCGTCGACGCCCTCTGCCCCGACCTCGCCGTCGACGCCCTCTGGCCCGACCTCGTCGTCGACACCCTCTGCCCCGTCGACGCCCTCTGCCCCGACGACCTCGCCGTCACCGCCCTCTGCCCCGCCGACGCCCTCTGCCCCGACCTCGCCGTCGACGCCCTCTGCCCCGACCTCGCCGTCGACGCCCTCTGCCCCGCCCTCTGCCCCGTCGACGCGCTCTGCCCCGACCTCGCCGTCGCCGCCCTCTGCCCCGTCGACGCCCTCTGCCCCGCCGTGCCTCTGCCCCCGCCCCCAGTGAGCCTTCCCTTCCCCCGCGCCGCCACCCCTGCCTGCTCTGCTTGCCGCGCGCCGCCGCCGCCGCCCCGGCCTGCTCTCTGCTGCCTTTTTTTTCATACATTTTTTTGTTCATTGATGTATGTATATGGATGTTGTATGTATATGTATATGCAGATGTATGTATGATCCATGGATATGTATGCATTGATGTATGATTTTTTTTGTTCATAGAATTTTTTTTGCCAATTGATGTATGCTTTTTTTGTTCATAGAAAGTTTTTTGTTCATAGAAAGTTTTGTGTTCATAGAAAGTTTTTTGTCAATTGATGTATATGTTCATATATATGTGCATTTTTAGAAAAAAAATTGTGTATGTATGTTCATATATGCAAAAGTTACATTTAAGAAAAAAAGAAAATGTATGTATTATGTTCATATGCAAAGAATATGCAAAAGTTAGAATTTTGGTCCCGGTTCGTGCCACCCAAACCCCTAGAAGAAAACTCCGGTAACTTCGACATGAGGGGGGACGTCAGACATATCGGGCGACCAACTCTCGAGGCCACCCAAACCCTAGAAAAAAAGCGTTGTCGATCTCCTACCCCCTCCCGCCCCTACCCGACAAACTCTCGAGGCCACCCAAACCCCTAGAAGAAAACTCCGGTAACTTCGACATGAGGGGGGACGTCGGACATATCGGGTGACCAACTCTCGAGCCCTCGCCGACGCGCCGGGACTGAGATGTGATCGGTAGTATTTTTTTTTGTTCATAGAAAACTCCGGTAACTCTCCAACATGAGGGGGGACGTCGATCGATCAACCCCCTCTCGCCAAACCTGGACTGAAAAAGCGTTGTCGAGGCCACCCCAAACCCTAGAAGTGTTGTCGAGGCCACCCCAAACCCTAGAAGCGTTGTCGAGGCCACCCAAATTTACCAAGTTAAATGAAGAAAACTCCGGTAACATAGATTTATCAAGAATGCCCCCATTATGGATGTGCACAAGTTGATCCAATTTTTTGCCATGTTGTAATATTTGCAGAAACTATGGATCAAAGAGACTTGGAACAAGAACAGTTGTTGGGGGATATAATCCGCGACGGACGTGATGTCATGTCGTATCTCAACGACACCGATGGTCTGGAAGGAGAGGATGATGGCTCCGGTGATCGAACAATGGAGGAGGAAGGACATGATCATGATGGCTCCGGTGACCGAATGCCGGAGGAAGAAGGAGACCATGATGACGGCTCCGGTGACCGAACGGAGGAGGGAGCTGTTGCAAAGTCCGGCGAGGTATATATATTAATTAAGCCCGTGCTGACTAGCTAATTGATGCATTAATTGTTTTGGTATGTACATATATTAATTAACTCTTCTTTCTTCTTTTATAGCCCTCCGGATCGAGCCAAACTTCGGTAACGAGACGAGGCCCGAAGAAGAGGTTGCGCAAGGAAGAAAGGTTCATGATCACAGCACTCGTGCACGATGGCCATCCGATTGAACCCAAGTGGACCAAGGACGCATTTTCTGCTCAGTGCGGAGATATTGTTAGGGACTACATCCCGATCAGCATCAAGCAATGGAATAAGCCTAAGGACGGCGCCCCTGATGGTCATTATGTCACCGATAGACAGAAAGATGATCTTTGGACCGCGCTGAAGGCAAATTTCACCCTACCGCCAGAGGAGGATCCGAATAAGCCAGTTATAGAGCCACTGGTCAAGGCGTGTGCTCTTAAGAAGATGGCATATCTATTCAGGAGGTGGAAGAATGAGTTGAAATCAAAGTTTGTCGACAAAGGGAAGACTCCAGAATTCACCGGCCGATTTGAGAAGATAGGTGATCACTGGCCCGCATTTGTGGCCTACAAGTCATCGGACAAGAGTAAAAAAATGTCAGAGACAAACAAGATCAATGCTGCAAAGAAGCAGTATCACCATCACACGGGGTCATGTGGCTACCTCAAAGCCCGGCCGTTGTGGGACAAAGCTGAGAATGACCTGATTGCTAAAAACGTCGTACCACAGACATTGAACTGGCCAGACCGTTCAAGGACTTGGTTCTTCGGGGTTGGGGGAACTTTGGACCCTGAAATAGGGAAGTGCCGTTGGACGAACGAGCAACTTGCGATACCCATGAACAAGCTTCAGGAGTATATCACCGCAGCGCAGGAAGGGACGTTCATTCCCGACAGAGAGAAGGACGAGCTGACTGAGGCCCTAGGGAATGCTGAGCACCCTGGACGAACATGAGGCACACCAGGCTCCGTTCCGTGGAAGGTTGGGTTTCCTGACGCAGGCGGTTACAGAAGCCGGGAGAGAAAGAGGAAAGCGGAGCTGAGCGAAATTCAGAAGCTGAATGCAAGACTACAAAAGCTAGAGGAAGCTGAGAGCCAGCGAGCTGCCGGCCAACCATCTCAGCGGCACGAAGCTACCCCAGAAGCTACCCCGCCATCTCAGCGGAGAAGCAGCGTCGCTTCCACGGAGCCCGTTCAACCTGACTTCACGGCTCCTATCTACCCCGTGGATACTATCACGGAGGCTCAAAATTGCGAGCTCATGACGAAATGCCGGAACCTCACTTTCAAGGCGGCTGTCGGCTCTGTTGCACCTCCTCAACCCAACGGAACTTTTCACTGCTCACCGATTCCACATGGCTATGCTGTTGTGATGGTGGATGTGTTGGAAATATGCCCTATAGACAACACTGTTTCCCTAGTATGCCTCTAATAGACTAGCTCGTTGATCAAAGATGGTCAAGGTTTCCTAGCCATAGACATGAGATGTCATTTGATAACGGGATCACATCATTAGGAGAATGATGTGATGGACAAGACCCAAACTATAAACATAGCATATGATCGTGTCAGTTTATTGCTATTGTTTTCTGCATGTCAAGTATCTGTTCCTATGACCATGAGATCATGCAACTCACTGACACCGGAGGAATACCTTGTGTGTATCAAATGTCAAAACGTAACTGGGTGACTATAAAGATGCTCTACGGGTATCTCCGAGGGTGTCTCTTGGGTTGGCATGGATCAAGACTGGGGTTTGTTACTCCGTGTGACGGAGAGGTATCTCAGGGCCCACTCGGTAATACAACATCACTATAAGCCTTGCAAGCAATGTGACTAAGGTGTTAGCCACGGGATCTTGTATTACGGAACAACTAAAGAGACTTGCCGATAACGAGATTGAACTAGGTATAGGGATACCGACGATCGAATCTCGGGCAAGTGACATACCGAAGAACAAAGGGAACAGCATACGGGATTAACTGAATCCTTGACATAGAGGTTCGACCGATATAGATCTTCGTAGAATATGTAGGAACCAATATGGGCATCCAGGGCCCGCTATTGGTTATTGACCGTAGAGGTGTCTACGTCATGTCTACATAGTTCTCGAACCCGCAGGGTCTACACACTTAACGTTTGGTGACGATTAGTATAGTTGAGTTCTTGTGTTGGTAACCGAAGGTTGTTCGGAGTCTCGGATAAGATCCCGGACATGACGAGGATCTCCGGAAGAGTCCGGAGGTAAAGATTGATATATGTGATAATAGTGTTTTGATCTCCGGAAGGGTTCCGGAATTCACCGGAAGGGGTTCCGGATGTTTACCGAAGTGTTCGGGTGCAGCAACACTTTATATGGGCCAAATGGGTAAAGCCCACGAGGTATTGGAAAGTGCAAAAGGAAGTTTTGCTGCTGCCTTAAGCGGTACTACCGCTGGAAAGGCAGTACTACCGCGCAAGCGGTACTACCGCTTGTGTGAAGCGGTACTACCGCTCAAGCGGTACTACCGCTTGTGCGCGGTACTGCAGGGATCCGAGTTGGACTCTTTCCTTGCGGGCCAAACCGACCTTGTGCGGGCAAAACCGACCTTGTAGAGGTTTTCTCTCCAAGTTTAGACCCCAGGGCTCAACATATAAATAGAGGGGCAGGGCTAGCACACGGGACACATCAGGATTTCCCAAGCCGTGTGCCGGCAACCCTAGCCCTCTAGTTCCTCCGTCATAATCTCCGTAGTGCTTGGCGAAGCCCTGCAGAGATTGTTCCTCACCACCATCACCACGCCGTCGTGCTGCCGGAACTCATCTACTACTTCACCATCGCTCGCTGGATCGAGGAGGTGAAGGCGTCATCAAGCCGTACGTGTGTTGAACGCGGAGGTGCCGTCCGTTCGGTGCTAGATCGGAAGGATCGTGATTGGATTGCAGGACGCTCGGCACTTTGGATCGCGAAGACGTTCGACTACATCAACCCCGTTTCTTAAACGCTTCCGCTTAGCGATCTACAAGGGTATGTAGATTCACTCTCCCTCTCGTAGATGCTCATCACCATGGATAGATCTTGCGTGTGCGTAGGAATTTTTTTTGTTTCCCATGCAACGTTCCCCAACAGGATGAAGTAATGGAGGGATTTGAGGAGCTCGAGCTTGACCAGTCTACAGGTGAAGGAGAGAATAAGCTGGCTCGTGCTCTGAGGAGTACATGTCTCAGGCAGAAGGAGTACATCAAACTTCCAAACTGGACGCCTCTGCCTCCTCCTCCTCCTCAGGCGAATCAGGGCTCTCCGCCTCCTCGTCCTCCTCCGGCGAGTGATCAGGGCACACCGCCTCCTTCTCCGGCTCCTCCGACGCGTGAGGGCACTCCGCCTCCTCCTCCTCCTCCTCCTCCGGCGAGTGATCAGGGCACACCGCCTCCTTCTTCGGCTCCTCCGACGCGTGAGGGCACTCCGCCTCCTCCTTTGCCTACTCCGGCACGTCGGAGCAGTACGCCTCCTCCTCAGCCTCGTCGGCAACGGCAGAAGACAAACGCCGCCGCTCCGCCTCCTCCTCCGCCTCGTAAGCAACGACGGAAGAGAGACGCCGCCGCTCCGGCGGCTAGCAGTACAAGAAGAGGCGGGAGGGAATACAGATACGGTCCATCTCTCAAGCCTCTGGAAAAGTTACCATATGAGAGGACCGAGTCTGAAAACGAGGAGATATGTCAGGCCGAATTGACTGCCCATTTTGCAAAGAAAACTCCAGCTCCGAAGGAGAAGCTAGATCCGGTGAAAGCGCACTATCGATGCCCTGAAGCGACCACCACCGCCTCCGCCGGATTCCAACTTTGACCGCTGTGTTAAAAAGACATATCAAGACGCGCGGCGGTCGGGAAGTACTTCCAGTGATGCAAGGTTAGCAAAACAAAGAAGTGGGAAAAAAATTCCCCAGCTCGGCGAACAGGCGAACCAATCGTGCCCCCAGCTCAAGGTGTCTAGCGATATCGTCGCTAATCATCCGGGGATGGTGCCCGGTACCAATCCTGGTGATTACCTGAGCGATGATGTACAGTTTGAGCCGTTGGAGGTGGACGAATTCAGTTACCGGTACGGGCGGCCTCTCGTCAAACCTGATCATCCTCCTCTAACAACGATGATGCGATCATTGCATGAATGGTACATGAAAACCTGCAGCGAGTCTGGGAGGGATACTTTGACGCTGAGAATTAAAGAGGAGCACGACCTTGTTGGAATGGATCTGTTGAATGTTGAATTTGAGGAGATATTCCAGTTATACAATCAAAAGGCCCTCGACAAAACAATCGTGACTTGCTACTGTCTGTAAGTACTACTTCTGTAATTAAGTCTCTCTATATATATAGCTCAGCTCTTTCATTGCATGTATATATAATTATCCTCACTATATTATGCAGATTGAAGATCGTCGAATGCAGAAAAGCACAAATGTATGACATTGGGTTCATTAACCCAAATATCATACATGAGTTTACGGTTAAAACCAATGTCACACAAACCGAGGACAACTTGCTACAATCGTTGCTTAAAAATCAAAACAAAGGGACAATAGTCTTTCCTTACAACTTCAAGTGAGTGTTACTGTCTTGTGCATATTCGGTTTCCCTTATTACTCGAGGTTATAGTAATGTAATTGATGAGTTATGCATGCGTGCACAGGTTCCACTTTATTCTGCTAGAGATTAAGCTTGAGCGGGGAGTAGTAATCGTCTTAGACTCGAAACGAAAAGATCCCCAGGAATATGCGGACATGACTGAAATGCTCCAGAAGTAAGTTCAATCGATCATTATCGCATCATATCGGCAACTTTGTTCATTTCCTGATATCAAGTAATTATTTTCTTTGTCTGGCAGGGTTTGGAAAGAGTTCACCGCAATTGTTCCGGCACTGCCGAGGGAACTGCGATTTACACACCCGAAAGTAAGTACTACTAGCTAGTTCCGCGCATCTCCCATTGATTCTAGTTCCATCAATACCATTTATCATGCTTGATTATCAGTTTGATTGAACTCTATTTCTCGTAAAGTGCTTGTGGCAGGAAAAAGGGAATAATTTTTGTGGATACTACGTTTGCGAGTTCATATACAACGTGACGACCCCTAAGCGGGGCTACTCTGAAAAACAATTTCAAGTGCGTAAGCAATAATATTCACAATTTTATTTTATTACCATGATTTGTGTTGAGTTTCATTCATATATATGTATTGCCCCCTTCTTCAAATTAGATGTGGCAGATGTGGGATGAACTCCTACCACATGATCGCATACGAGCAATTCAAGAGGAATTGGGGGGATTCTTTCTTGACCACGTCATAAATAAAGCCGGAGAATACCATCTGGAATTTGAAATTAAATGTTAGGGATTGTAAGAGATCTTATATTGTATATATGTAGCTAGTAGCGTCGGATAGATATACGAAAACTTGTTGTTCGACCAATCTCTCGGAGAAAGAGAGGTCGATCACTTCTCTGTGTATATGTTCATGATGGACGATCTTGTGTACTTACTGGTTCCTTCATTTGCTTACTAGCTAGCGTGTCGAGTTCTCTCTATAGTAGCTAGCGTCGACCAAGCACGGAGAAAGAGAGGACACTTCTCTCTATTAGCTAGCTAACACAATATGAAACACCTCAATTAACCCTACAAACCCCCCTAAACCCCCCCCCCTCTTTAAAAAAAAAACAAAAACCCCAGTGCCTTTTGGTCCCGGTTGGTGTTGCCAACCGGGACTAAAGGTCCTGCCTTTTGGTCCCGGTTGGTGTTACCAACCGGGACTAAAGGTCCTCCTGCCTGGGCTCCCAGCACCGGCCACGTGGAGGGCCTTTAGTCCCGGTTCGTAAGCCAACCGGGACTAAAGGTTTTGGGCTTTAGTCCCGACCCTTTAGTCCCGGTTCCAGAACTGGGACAAAAGGCCCTTACGAACCGGGACAAATGGGGGTTTTCCTACTAGTGTGAAGGCGACTCCCTTTCCTATGACAACGAATTAATGCGTAATTAAAATAGTGGCGTCGTATGGGTTTGAACGGGTTTGGTTTTTTAATGGGAGAGAGAGAAAATCAAGTGGGAGGGGGTGGTGGAAGGTGAGGCAAAAAATAAAAACCGCGGGTACCGGCCTGCCAACTCTCCCTTTAGGAGTAGAGATGTTTATATATTCTTTTTTTGCTGATGAACAGGGTCTTCAATATCCATCCGAGTGAAAATTTAGCCGCTGTTCCAAGATTGTGCTTTAACTTCTTGCGTACTATGAACTTCACAATCACAAGGAAAGGTACCCCCACATACTCTACTCTATTTTAGTTTTACCTTTCATTCAAACATACAATGCCCGATTATTGCATATATCTGTTACCTATACATCCTATTATTTTGCTTAGTCCAACATTATAGATTTCTAAACTTATATGTGTTATCCATTAACTTTGTCATATACATGGTGCCGTTCAAGAAATATGCACTGCTAGATTTTTACTCTTTTTGCTGACAAGGATGCCACGTCACACAATATCATGTTCCAATCATAGGAGGGGGTAATTTAACTGAAATCAATAGTTCGAGATTGTGTTCTAACTTCTAGCTGGTTTTAGAGCTGGGATTGTAAATTAAACTATGACATAATTTAACTGAAATCTACAGTATCATCTCTCTCTCTCTCTCTCCCCCTCCCCTCTATGCCGAGCCACTAGAGTTCTTTTCGTAGTAGAGCCCATTTGTAATGTTGCGCATTTTATGTAGGTGCACAAGCAAGAAGTAACGAAGAGCCCATCCGTGGACGCCTACGTGGGCATTTGTGTGTTGATGCACCGAAGCTGGTAGCATTTAGCGTGGCGGTGATTCAAGCAATGGTGTTCTCCATCATATTGTTTCCTGTTGCAACTCTTTATGGATTTGGGCTGTACATCACTACTGTCATTGCTCTGTGGCGTCTAATATGTTAGAACTAATCTTGATGCTTTGTATCAGCGTGTAGTTTTGAGTTTTGCATATAGTGTAGATGGTCTAGAGTAGTTCTGTGCCGGCAAGATGTACGTGTGATACGTACGTAGACGGCGAGTCGTCGACACGAGATTGTGCAAGGTGAGATGCTAGTGGCCGTGCGAGGCGGCACACACGCGAGATGCTGAATGCTGTGTGAAGCAGCTGCACAAGGCCGTGAGCGCTGAGGAAACAATGTAGCCAGTGTGTACACCAAGGAGCAGAGCCCCTACGCAAAGTCTTTGTGCTCTTTCTTGGTGAAGTGTGTGTACGTGTGTGCTTCGCTGGTGTGTGTGCGTCCATGTGTTCTTGTGTGAGACAAAACCATGAGAGGTAGAATTGTAAGGAAGAAGAAGAGGGGCGCTGCGAGGAGGCGGCGCCAACAATTGGCATCAGAGCTTTGTCGATCCGCGGGGACGACGGCGTTGCGGCGGACTCCATGTGAGGTGGAGGACGGCGGCGCGAGATGGAGGCCGTCGGCGGCGCGATGCCGCTGGTGGTCGGTTGCGGTGTGATGCCGCAAGATGATGACGGCGTGGTGATCGGCGTCGCGAAGGCGTGGTCCACGTCAAGAGGAGGCCGCTGCGTGCGGCATGACTCCGTGGTGACCGGCGCTGCGAGGGCGTCGTCCACGGCATGATGATGGTGGTGACCGGCGCTGAGATGGCGTCGTCCACGACGAGGAGATGTTTGGCGGTGTGATGCCGCGCGAACATGTGGCTGCGGCGCTGCGAATGCGTCGGCAGGTGGTTGCGGGTGATCTGCGTCGAAGACTGTGACATCAAGATTAGGGGGGTGAATGTTAGAACTAATCTTGATGCTTTGTATCAGCGTGTAGTTTTGAGTTTTGCATATAGTGTAGATGGTCTAGAGTAGTTCTGTGCCGGCAAGATGTACGTGTGATACGTACGTAGACGGCGAGTCGTCGACACGAGATTGTGCAAGGTGAGATGCTAGTGGCCGTGCGAGGCGGCACACACGCGAGATGCTGAATGCTGTGTGAAGCAGCTGCACAAGGCCGTGAGCGCTGAGGAAACAATGTAGCCAGTGTGTACACCAAGGAGCAGAGCCCCTACGCAAAGTCTTTGTGCTCTTTCTTGGTGAAGTGTGTGTACGTGTGTGCTTCGCTGGTGTGTGTGCGTCCATGTGTTCTTGTGTGAGACAAAACCATGAGAGGTAGAATTGTAAGGAAGAAGAAGAGGGGCGCTGCGAGGAGGCGGCGCCAACATAATAGAGCACGATTATGGCACCTTGGATGGAGAGTCAGCAAACATGAATCCGGCCCTTTGTGTGCTGTACCTCCTAGCTTTGCTGCAAGGTGCCATCTTCTGTTACCGAGGACTCCTGCGTTTTGCTGGGAAAAGGATAGCGAGCCAAGTGGCCCAAGGATACAAGTTTGAGCAAAGGGTAGACTCACCGGTTTTGGGCTACTTAGATGAGGCAAGGGTGGGATGCGAGAAGGATCCCTCGTTCGCTAGAGGAAGGAACCTCATCACATATGCAGCAGACCTGATGGAGTTGGAGTCACCGGATGACCTCCTTTTGGGGACAAGGATCCTGGACACACTCATCACATATGATGAGTCACCGATGGAGTCGAGCACAAGCAACGTCAACATACCCTGCAATAGACAGGAGGAGCAAAATGGAACACGCATGCCAATGGTGAGAGAGCGGCTGATTGGTTCGTCATCCTCTGGCAAGATATTCCAGAAACTACTCAAAGCGCTAGATTCCAGAAGCCCGTGCGACTCGGAGATGAGGAAGCGTGCTGCAAGGATTGTGTGTGCTCTTTCTGGTGACATCCAGTTGAAACAGTTCTCTGTTGGGATCGGATGTATATCTTCCCTGCTCGATGCCTCTCTGCATGATGTCAATGAATACAAGGAGCTCATGCTGCAAGGATTGCTTATTATTGAGAAGCTCGCCACCGACGAGGAGAACTGCAGAGTCATGAGTGACATTAATGATCTAGTTTCCATGATCATGAGACCTCTCAGCTGCGACCTATTGCACCGATTCAATCATGATCAATGGTCAGACGTCGTAGATGCATCACTCAGAGTGTTGAGCACCTGGCTCAATACTTCTGCTACAGGAAAGAGTGGCGAAAATGTGTGCAGCCAAATCACACTGAACAAGGATGCAATCAGCGTGATGGAGTCCATTCTATACTGTGGTGAGTGTCATAAAGAACGGCGTATACTAGCCATGAAGGTTCTCGTCACACAAATACAAGACCAAGAAAATATCGTCGTACAACTACTTGGCATCTTTACCGATTACAAGAAGGATGAATACACCACAGGATTGGCAGGTGAAAAGCTTGCCATGCTCTCCAAAGAGAGCAAAATCAACGCAAAGATCATCTTAGAACGAGATAATGATTCTGGTAATAAAATTGTCAAATCACTCATGGATAATATAGAGGAAAGGGATATATTCAGAATATGCACAGCAGGAATCCTGGAGGGTCTATGTAGTCACTACATCGCAAGCCGTGAATTAGGGGGGAATGATCCATGCTTTGAGGGTCTGAAGATGGCCATAATCAATTTCATGCCAACGGTAATCATTTTCTAATAAGCAGAAATTTTCTACTCTACAAGTCTCTAAAACGTCTTGTATTGATGAACAGAGGGAGTGCTGTCTTCACATATTCATATACAGTGTTTAGTTAATTGTGTGGGCGGGAACCGGTTCGCCCACACGCGAAGCTGGCAACCGCGCGCCGCGGGTCGTGTGGGCGAGCGCTCTAACGCCCACACAACACGCTATGCCTACGTGGCACTGAAATTCCAATAGATTCCTTCAAGATTCGTGCAAAACATAACAGACGGAGATCAATGCGTGTGGACGAAGTGCGGATATGCCACACGTGTGGGCGTTATCATTTGGGCAAATTTAAGGCTTGTGTGGACCAAGGTTGGATTTAGGACTTCTTTGGCCAGCTGCAAGAAAAATCAACGATCTGAATTCCAAAAGTATAGTAGAGAGAAAAAAAGGAAAAATGATGTGACAGGAGTCACATGAATTTCGACGTTCGTAAGCACCGGTCTACGGTCCACACCACGCACGGCTGGAACGCAAAGGTAGACCGAGAATGGTTGCTTCCGAGAAGCCAGCCCCCACACGGATGAGAACTGCATTTTTTTTTCTTTTTTCCCTACCTACATCTGGTTTTTTTGGTGCGCAGTCAGATAAAAGTGGAACAATAGGAGAAGATTAAGTTTCATGTAATGGGGGAAGTATCTGTATCTGGGTTACATGAAGTTTTCTCCTTTTTCAGCAGCAGCTGTCTGTATCTGGGTCATATGGACAGTCGGCAAGCAGCCATGCATTTGAACAATTTTTGTAGATTAGAAGAGCAATTTTCGCACAGCCCGAAGAATTGAAAATTCGCCCGGCCGGGCATCCGTCGCTGGTCCTATACGTATCTATCGGATGTTTGGAATCTACCTACGTTACCACCGATCAAGTGGTATACTGGAATCTACAGCTAGCTCAGATTGCCGTGTGAGACATGCAACATAGCCAACCGCAGATCGGTATGCACATGCCTCCAACACGCAGCATGACTACGTACTTGACCGTACGTAACTCTCATGCATACCCTACATCAAGCACGCTTCTGTAGACTTCCATGCCCACGCCTGTTCTCTTCTTTGCTATGTACTCTGTCGACATGGTTAAAATATTTTTCGGGGAAAAAATACACAGAGGTTGAAACTAGCTTGTTTTATATATAGCCAAGCTGAATGTGCTGGTTTCCGAAGTATTTCTTCTTCAGAATCGCAAATAAATTTAACAAAGCAATATTCTACATGTTGCCGTCTAGTACTGCACCGATATATTCTGCATGCTCCCTGTTATTTTCGACCGGTAGCTTCTTTGAACTGATTTCTGTCTGTCGTATCTGTGCTGCGATTCATGCGAGCACACTCCCTGTTATTTGGATATATCGTTGATTTTTCTTGCAGCTGGCCAAAGAAGTCATAAATCCAACCTTGGTCCACACAAGCCTTAAATTTGCCCAAATGATAACGCCCACACGTGTGGCATATCCGCACTTCGTCGACACGCATTGATATCCGTCTGTTATGTTTTGCACGAATCTTGAAGGAATCTGTTTGAATTTCAGTGCCACGTAGGCATAGCGTGTTGTGTGGGCGTTAGAGCGCTCGCCCACACGACCCGCGGCGCGCGGTTGCCAGCTTCGCGTGTGGGCGAACCGGTTCCCGCCCACACAGTCACCACCCAGTCCGTGCGCGTGTGGGTGAACTGCTCTTCGCCCACACGACGCTCGTACGTTGCTAGATGGCAACTATAGTTGCGCGTATGTGGCAACTAGGTAATCACACATGACAACTATGGTTAACCATACATGGCAACTATGGTTCGACCACACGTGGCAACTAGTTAATCACACATGGCAACTATGGTTGGACCACACGTGGAAACTAGTTAATCACACATGGCAACTATTGTTTGACCACACGTGGCAACTAGTTAATCACACATGGCAACTATGGTTTGATCACATGCGACAACTATCGTTAATTAGACATGGCAACTATAGTTAACCAAAACAGAGAAGTTGCCATGCTTTACAACTAAAGTTGCCATTCTCGGGTAACTAAAGTTGCCATCCCCCGGGTAACCAAAGTAGCTGCGCCAGGACGTGTGGCCAGATTTGCTTTGTGCCACACGTGCGGGGTGGAAATGAGTAGTAGTTGTTGGGCGTGTGGCACGAAGTAGCTGCGCCCACACGTGCGGGATGGGGATGAGTAGTAGTTGTTGGGCGTGTGACACGAAGTAGCTGCGCCCACACGTGTGGACAGTTCTAATGTTCGCCCACACATGACCGTGTGGGATGCCTCCTGATTATGCCACACACGGTGTGTGGTCGGATGTCTAATATACCACACGTGTGATGAATATTGGAACCCAACTTAGTGAAAAATAAATATCTTCAAGTTGCATGGCTGCCAGCTGTAAAGTCGCGCCGCTCGCTGGAGGATAGTGGTTCTCGAAGACGCGATGACGCATCGGCCATGCCCATGCCGCGTTCGCGTGAGGAACAATCCCGTGCTAGTTTCCTCCGATACAAGGATCGGACGGCTGGCTTGTGCTTCCATTGCCTCGCACCGCTCGCCCCGGGACACCGTGCTTCGACATGCCGTGACGATGTTCGCTGCATCGCCTGCAACCTCTCCGGTCACCGGGAGCGTGACTGCCCGACGCGCCGTGCCCCCAAGAAAGCTTTGCGCCCAGCTGCGCATGTGTCCACCAGGCATATTTCTACACCAAATGAGCAGGGTGCTCGGTCGTGGGCTATGATTGTCGCTGGCACTACTCGCCCTCCAACCTTACTCCCGTCGACCGATGCGATTCACGTCAATGACGTCAGCCTCAGGACGGCGTTCGCAGATCAAGCACGCCTCTTGCATGGGAACGTACAAGCCGACCTCGACGCTGTTGTTGTGCCGTTGAAGGAGGAGGCCTCCAATCTCCATCAATGGATATTGCGCGCGTCTTCCTTCATGGAGAGGATTGATGCCGTGTTGGATCACTTTGAGGCTCTCTTGCCGTTGTCCCTTGGTGATCGCTCGACTCGCCCCGCAGATTGTTGCATCCTCCCTCTCGGGGATGATCTTCTTGCTGCACCACTCTCGTCTGGGCCGATGGACATCGATTCGTGGTATAATCCTATGCTTGATGAAGCATTGGCGCCGCCTCCTCAAATATCGCCTACTGTTTGGTGTGATGAGGTGGTCCCTGTTGTTCCGTCTGTGGGGAGCGAGGAGTTTGTTGACCAAGTGTGTTCGGAGGCTACGACCTTGTTGTCCCATCCCGTGGGCTCCTCCCAGACTATCGATGTGCATTTTGTCGCACACCCGATGCCCTGCTCGGTGGAGCTGCTCGGTTTCAACACGGAACACACGACACGTCCGATTCCTTGCTCGAAGGAGCCGCTTGGTCTCTACACGGAACACATGATGGGGACCTTCGACACGCCCAGTGTTGTGGTGGAGTCGCATGTTGACTCTATGTGCTCGGAGGCTACGCGCTGGTCCCCATGCCCTGGAGGCTCTGCCTTGTCTTCCATGCTGTCCCTTGCACGTCCGATGCCGAGTCCAGAGGAGCCGCTTGGCCTCAACGCGCCAAACATTATGGTGGAGCCTGTAGTTGAGGTGTGCAATGTTGTTGCGAAGGTGGCGCAAGCTGAAGTAGCACCATTATCTCTGGAGGATTTTCTCAGCAAGGTTACTTGTCCGCTCCCACAACCTCTGCTTGGGACCCCGGTGCCTTCGCAGGGGGAGAAAAATGGCGGTCGACGGAGCAGGCGTCTAGATAAGAAGAACAAGGTGTGCAACATCCCGACATCCAAGCGCGCGGAGTATAGGATGTTGGAGGCTTTTGGTGAGCTGCCGGAGGTCAGCATAGCAGAGGGTCCAGAGCAAAAGATGCAAGCATACCTGAACATGTACAAAAAACCGCTATCACCGCAAGTGATCGAGGCTTTGGGCTCTTTGGCGAGGATCGCAGGGAAGTCAAAGCTGGACCTCTCGGGATGTTTTCCACAAGATAATGTTAGCACATGATTCTTTGAGGCCGAGACAGAAGAGCCATTCGATGTGGGTGTTTCCCTTCGACGAGTGGCGGTCAGTTTGGCTGCACTGGAGCCTCGCCTAACTGTTTTGGGTCTAGGCGCTCTGGTGTCTGGGTCCGACGATGTCCCTTGATGATGTTTTTTGTTTTGTCTTGTCCCTGTCCGCATATTCTAGTGCCTCTTTTTTCTCGTTTTCTTTTTTTCTCTTTTTGGGTTTTTATTCGGTTTCCCTGATCAACCGAAAATGTTAGGTTTTCGGGTCCGGTTTTCCTTATAAACCGGACCAACTCTCTTCTTCTTAATGAAATGAAGGAACCCCCTGCCCCTCTCGAGGCGTTCTCGAAAAAAAAAAGTTGCATGCAACTGTACAAAAAAAGACTCCTGACGTATGGAAGACGAGTGTGATCATTTTGAGATGCATGGACCCGTTCGTTAGCACTTAGCCCACATGCATCACAGTAAAGCCAAAAGCCACGTTCTTCAAACTTGCAACGTCACTATGGGTCCTCAATAGTTAGGCTGTTCAACTGCTAGCTTGGCTGTTAAAGCTGATCTTTCAGCAAACCATCCTCAACAGTTGTTTACTTGTAGACTAGGCTGTTCAAAGCTGGGTTAAATATCAGTATAATTAACAGATTCTTGAACAAGATTAACAACTTAACACGCTGAGATGTTGACATAAAATGAAAGAATAGATATATACGGTAGTTGCCCACATTACTTAATATATAATGTGGCTAGTATCATCTTAATTTCACGGCAATGTGGGTCCTAACATTTTAGACGGGCTTCAAAATAAGAATTCTGAAAACACGAGTCCCGGTATTTTCGGTTCATGCCCCACCATCCTGATTCCGTGTATCAAGGCAGAGATAGCTACCAAGCTCGCGTTAGCTGTTCCATGGTCCACATGCAATACATATTGACTTAAACTGGACCAGTCCGTTGATAATCTCTATCTACTTCTTTTGTCCATTCATGTACACCAGTCATCATACAATTATTAATATACAAGGTCTCTTTCCCTGAAAACAAGAGGGCAACGGAGATGATTACAACTGTGCAAAGACGTGTATACAATTGCAAGCAGCCGTAGGTCTCTTCCCAGAAATTGCACCTTAAAAAATGTATAGTTTGCGTAGTTTGTTGTTGTGACTGCCCGTCCCCTGTCATTATTAATTTAGATAATGACACTAGTCCTAAAATTATTTCCTCACACAATTTTGTCTCGTCAAATAATAATCCGGGAATAGTTCAAGATGGTCATTTATATTACAATACCATGCCACGTAGGGCTAAAAGTCTCAACTAGGCTTCTCACAAGCTTGCCAAATTTATTACATATCCTAATAGTTGAGTTCCAACTAGCAATACTACCAAGATGGCAATAAGATAGTTCCTGAGTTACATAGCTTTGGACCATATAAGATACTTATTCATCCCAACCCCCATATAGCTTTAGACCATAAGATACTTATTCATCCCCACTAGTAGAAAACAGGGCTTTGGTTGAGGCCAGGATAAGGGCATTAATCCCGGTTCACTTACGAACCGGGACCAAAGGGTGCATCAGTCCCGGTTCGTGAGGCCAGGGCGCCGGCCGGTCCTCGGGTGCCATTGGTCCCGGTTCGTCTGACACTTTTGGTCCCGGTTCCACACACGAACCGGGACCAATGGGCCTCGCTCCTGGCCCAGCACCTTTTGTCCCGGTTGGTGGCTGGAACCGGCACTAAAGGTCAGTCTTCTGTCCCGGTTCTAGCCACCAACCGGGACTAAAGATAAGCCTATATATACCCCCGCCCCTGCCCGTTCACTCTGTTTTTTGGCCGGCCGGCGTGTGCAGGTGTGTATTGCTCTAGCTCTCACCTCCTATGCACATGAGGTGTTCGATGAAATGCCCGAGCCACACTTAAGCTTTCTTCTCTCCAAGCTCGACCTCCAAGCTCCATTTTCCTCAAGATTTGTCTAGGTTTGGCGGTCCGTCCTGTCCCGTCCTCACCGCCGTCGATCGCCCGCGCCGATCTCGTCGCCGGCACCACCGTGGTGAGCCTCTTGTTCTTATCTTCTTTGTAAAAGAAAAAAAATTCTTACTTGTATGATTTAGATAGATACTTGTACAATTTTCTTACTTTTATTATTGTTTGTTATTATATAGTGACATGGTTTTGGTATCCGCCCCCGTCGGCCCTCGTCCGGTCTATGATTCGGATGTGGTATATTATCTTTTATAACTATTTGTTTCATTTAGTGCTTATGACAATTATGCCGACCAACGTGACATAGATGTTTTTATCTAGGAGGTATGTGAACCAGAAATTCGAACCGACCCTCTTGTCGAGAGGTTAAATTTACTTGAAAAAGAAAACAATTATTTGAAAGAAGAGAAGATGAAATTGGAGTTGCATGTTGCCAATGTCGTCGATGATCACAAGATCAAGATGGATGCAATGAGCTTGAAGATTAGAAAGATAAGAAAATATGCCATTGATAATGAGGCTTGGTATCATTATGCTGTTGGATCAATTGTTACCTTAGTTGCGATTATGATCGCATTTGTTGTTGCATTTAAATGTTTTACATAGTTGTATGTTAGTTTCAATGTATGTTTTAATTAGATGTTCTAGAGAGCTGTATGTTGTTCTATGAGAACTATGTATGAACTTTATGTATTTATTTTTTCAGTAATAACATTTGATCACTACTGTACTTTGGTTTTAATGTGATGATGAACTTGTATTAATTTGATCACTTCTCTATTCATGATGTTCTGTAATGGTTTTTGATACACTTAGTTATATAATGCACGCAGATGAACCGGCAATGGATGTACGGTGACCGACGCACCTCCGAGTACATTAAGGGCCTGCATAATTTTCTCGAAGTGGCTGAGGCAAACAAGCAGAATGGTTTTATGTATTGTCCATGTACTATCTGTGGGAATACGAAGGATTACTCTGACTCGAAAACCCTTCACGTCCACCTGCTTGAGAAGGGTTTCATGCCACACTATAATGTTTGGACCAAGCACGGAGAAAGAGGGGTTATGATGGAAGACAACAAAGAAGAAGAGGATGATGACAACTATCCGCCCCCTGAATACGGTGATGCTGCAACGGGGGAAGCTGAAGATCAAGAGGAACCCGACGATGTGCCCGATGATGATCTTCGCCGGGTCATTGTTGATGCAAAGAGACAATGCCAAAGTGAAAGGGAGAAGTTGAAGTTCGATCGCATGTTAGAGGATCACAAAAAAGGGTTGTACCCAAATTGCGAAGATGACAACACAAAGCTCGGTACCACACTGGAATTGCTGCAATGGAAGGCAGACAATGGTGTATCTGACAACGGATTTGGGAAGCTACTGAAAATAATGAAGAAGAAGCTTCCAAAGGATAACGAATTGCCCGACAGTACGTACGAAGCAAAGAAGGTTCTATGCCCTCTAGGACTGGAGGTGCAGAAGATATATGCATGCCCTAATGATTGCATCCTCTACCGCGGTGCGTACAAGGATTTGAACGCATGCCCGGTATGCGATGCATTGCGGTATAAGATCAGACGAGATGACCCTGGTGATGTTGAGGGCCAGCGCATCGGGAAGATGGTTCCTGCCAAGGTGATGTGGTATGCTCCTATAATACCACAGTTGAAACGTTTGTTCAGAAACAAAGAGCATGCCAAGTTGATGCGATGGCATAAGGAAGACCGTAAGAAAGACGGGAAGTTGAGAGCACCCGCTGATGGGTCGCAGTGGAGAAAGATCGAGAGAAAGTGGGGGGACTTTACAGGTGACCCAAGGAACGTATGGTTTGGTTTAAGTGCAGATTGCGTTAATCCTTTTGGGGAGCAGAGCAGCAAGCATAGCACATGTCCTGTGACTCTATGTATGTATAATCTTCCTCCTTGGTTGTGCATGAAGCGGAAGTTCATTATGATGCCAGTGCTAATCCAAGGCCCTAAGCAACCCGGCAATGACATTGATGTGTACCTAAGGCCATTAGTTGATGAACATTTACAACTGTGGAATAAAAAAGGTGTACGTGTGTGGGATGAGAACGAACAGGGGGAATTTGACCTACATGCGTTGCTGTTTGTAACCATAAATGATTGGCCTGCTCTCAGTAACCTTTCAGGACAGACAAAAAAGGGATACCACGCATGCACGCACTGTTTAGATGACACCGAAAGTATATATTTGGACAAATGCAGGAAGAATGTGTACTTGGGGCATCGTCGATTTCTTCGGACCAAGCATCAATGTCGAAAGAAAGGAAAGCATTTCAAAGGTGAGGCAGATCACCGGAAGAAGCCCGCCCTCCGTACTGGTGGTAACATACTTGATATGGTCAATGATTTACAAGTAATCTTTGGAAAGTGTCCTGGCGGACTATCTGTTCCGAATGACGCTGAGGGACGCGCACCCATGTGGAAGAAGAAATCTATATTTTGGGACCTACCCTATTGGAAAGACCTAGAGGTCCGCTCTGCAATCGACGTGATGCACATGATGAAGAATCTTTGCGTGAACCTGCTAGGCTTCTTGGGAGTGTATGGGAAGACAAAAGATACACCGGAGGCACGGGAGGACCAGCAACGTGTGCACGAAAAAGACGGCATGCATCCAAAGTAGTATGAAGGTCCTGCCAGCTACGCTCTTACCAAAGAAGAGAAGGAAATCTTTTTTGAATGCCTACTCAGTATGAAGGTCCCGCCTGGTTTCTCGTCGAATATAAAGGGAATAATAAATATGGCAGAGAAAAAGTTCCAGAACCTAAAGTCTCATGACTGCCACGTGATTATGACGCAACTGCTTCCGGTTGCATTGATGGGGCTTCTACCGGAAAACGTTCGATTGGCCATTGTGAAGCTATGTGCATTCACTAGTAGAAAACATGCCTTTCGTTTGAACCTTTAGTCCCGGTTTTGCTTTGGACCGGGACTAATGTGTCCATTAGTCCCGGTTCCAACGGCTAGGAGCTGTCAGGGGGTACAGGCCCCATTAGTCCCGGTTCATTTGGGCCATTTAGTCCCGGTTTGTATCACAAACCGGGACTAAAGGTGTGGTGGCAGGCTGGTGTCAACCTGGGCCCCCCACGAGACCTTTTAGTCCCGGTTTGTGATACAAACCGGGACTATACGTCGACCTTTAGTCCCGGTTTGTATAACCAACCGGGACTAAAGCTCTCGCTATATAAACCCTTCGTCCAGAACGGCTCCATTTCTCAGTTTTCTCCATTCGAATTCCCCTCTCTGTTCTTCCCCTAGCTCGAGCTCCTCCCTCCATTTTTCTAAGATTTGTCAAGATTTGAGGCACCCCAATCCATCCAAGTGTCCACAAAGGTTAGCAACTTTGTCCTTTCATCTCTTATTGCTAGATCAGCTCGTGCTATGCTTTATAAGTATAGTGATTTGTGGGTTTTAGTTTGGGTGTAATTATGTGGTAGTTTTTTTGATTTATATGCAATGTGAGCTCAACTTAAATCCTTAGTTTGCATATGTGTAGGTGTGGTTTACTTACAGTGCCTTCCCGTCCCCATCCTAACCACCGTCGATCGACCGCACCGTCCCGTCACCGGCACCACCTTGGTGAGCCTCTTCTTGTGTTCTTATCATTTTGATAAATAAAATCGTATTTGTATGATTTAGATACTTACTTGCATAGTTTTCTTACTTGTATGATTGTTGTGCTATATAGTGCCATGGTTATGATATCCGTGCCCATCGGCCCTCGTCCGGTTTACGATTCAGATGTGGTATATTCTCTTTTATAACTATTTGTTGCATTTCGTGTTAATGACAATTATGCCTATGAAGTTGATATAGATATTTTTATCTAGTAGGTAGTTGAACTGGAAATGCCAACCGACCCTATTGTCGAGAAGTTAAATTTAGTTGAAAAAGAAAACGAGGATTTGAAAGAAAAATTGAAAAGAGTTGAAGAAGAGAAGATGAAATTGGAGGTGTACGTTGCCGATGTCGTCGATGATCACAAGATCAAAATGGATGCAATGCGCTTGAAGATTAGAAAGATTAGAAAATATGCCATTAATAAAGAGGCTTGGTATCATTATGCTATTGGATCAATTTTTACCTTAGTTGCGATTTTGATCGCATTTGTTGTTGCATTTAAAATGTTTTAGCTAGATAGTTTTATGTTGTTTTATGAGAGTAAGTGTGTATGAACTTGTATTAATTTGGTCTTCTCGGTGTTGTGTAATGAAGATGAACCGGCAATGGATGTACGTTGATCGACGCTCTCCCCAGTTCATTAATGGCGTGCAGAGTTTTTTGCGTGCGGCCGAGGCAAACAAGCGGGATGGTTTTATGTGTTGTCCATGTGGTGTGTGTAAGAATAATAAGACTTACTCTAGCTCAAAACAGATTCACGTCCACCTATTTACGTCTGGTTTCATGTCCGGCTATAATTGTTGGACAAAGCATGGAGAAAGAGGGGTTCTAATGGAAGAGAATGAAGAAGAAGAGGATGACGACAACTATCCTGGGTGTCCTGAATATGATGGTAGTACAATGGGGGAAGAGAATGAAGAAGAAGAAGCTGAGGCATCAGATGAGCCCGCTGATGATCTTGGTCGGGCCATTGCTGATGCAAAGAGAAACTGCGAAAATGGAAAGGAGAAGTTGAAGTTGCAACACATGTTTGAGGATCACAAAAAAGCGTTGTACCCAAATTACGAAGATGGCAACACAAAGCTCGATACCACACTCGAATTGCTGCAATGGAAGGCAGAGAATGGTGTACCTGACAAGGCATTTGAAAAGTTGCTGAAAATAATGAAGAATAAGCTTCCAAATGACAACGAATTGCCCGACAGTACATACGAAGCAAAGAAGGTTGTCTGCCCTCTAGGATTGGAGGTGCAGAAGATACATGCATGCCCTAATGACTGCATCCTCTACCGCGGTGAGTACGAGAATTTTGATGCATGCCCGGTATGCAATGCATTGCGATATAAGATCGGTCGCGATGATGTTCAGGGCGAGCGCCCCGGGAAGAGGATTCCTGCCAAGGTGATGTGGTATGCTCCTATAATACCACGGTTGAAACGTTTGTTCCAAAACAAAGAGCATGCCAAGTCGTTGCGATGGCACAAAGAAGACCGTAAGAAAGACGGGAAGTTGAGAGTACCCGCTGATGGGTCGCAGTGGAGAAAAACCGAGAGAGAGTGGCCGGACTTTGCAGATGACCCAAGGAACGTATGGTTTGGTTTAAGTGCAGATGGCATTAATCCATTCGGGGAGCAGAGCAGCAAGCATAGCACATGGCCTGTGACTCTATGTATCTATAACCTTCCTCCTTGGTTGTGCATGAAGCGGAAGTTCATTATGATGCCAGTGCTAATCCAAGGTCCTAAGCAACCCGAAAACGACATTGATGTGTACCTAAGGCCATTAGTTGATGAACTTTTACAGCTGTGGAATAACAAAGGTGTACGTGTGTGGGATGAGCACAAACAGCAGGAATTTGACCTGCGAGCGTTGCTCTTTGTAACCATCAATGATTGGCCTGCTCTTAGTGACCTTTCAGGACAGACAAACAAGGGATACCATGCATGCACGCACTGTTTAGATGATACCCAAAGTATATATTTGGACAAATGCTTGAAGAATGTGTACCTGGGACATCGTCGATTTCTTCCGGCCAAGCATGCCTTAAGAAAGAAAGGCAAGCATTTCAAAGGTGAGGCAGATCACCGGAAGAAGCCCGTCCTCCGTACTGGTGATGACATACTTGACATGGTCAAGGATTTACAAGTAATATTTGGAAAGGGTCCTGGCGGACAATCTGTTCCGACTGACGCTGCGGGACGCGCACCCATGTGGAAGAAGAAATCTATATTTTGGGAGCTAGAATATTGGAAAGTCCTAGAGGTCCGCTCTGCAATCGACGTGATGCACGTGACGAAGAATCTTTGCGTGAACCTGCTAGGATTCCTGGGCGTGTATGGGAAGACAAAAGATACACCGGAGGCACGGGAGGACCAGCAACGTGTGCACGAAAACGACGACATGCATGGGAATACATTTTACATGATCGCCCAAGATAAAAAGAGCACCAACCAAAACAGTGGTGTTCGCTTTGACGATGCGGCAAACACCAAGGAAAAGGACACATATTATGGTTACATAGAGGAGATATGGGAACTTGATTATGGAGGTGATTTGAAGGTCCCTTTGTTCCGGTGCAAATGGGCCAATCTGAATGGAGGAGGAGGGGTAATGGTAGACCCGCAGTACGGAATGACAACAGTGGATCTCAACAATCTTTGGCACACAGACGAACCATTCTATCTAGCCAATGATGTGGCGCAAGTTTTCTATGTGAAGGACATGTCTACCAAACCGAAAAAAAGAAAAGATAAGAAAGCGGATACATCATACGATGAGCCAAAGCGCCACATAGTTCTTTCTAGGAAAAGAAACATCGTGGGAGTGGAGGACAAGACAGATATGTCAAGAGATTATGAAAAGTTTGGTGAAATTCCTCCCTTCGCAGTGAAGACTGACCCAAGCATCATGTTAAATGATGAAGATTGTCCATGGTTACGGCGCAATAATCAAGGGACACACGCGAAGAAAAAGTTTTATACCCCAAGATCCCAGTCTGGGATGTGACTGGCTGCACCATCATCACTTTTCTTCTCTAGTGAGTAGCCGGGATGGTTCAGTTTGTACACGAAGTGCATCCAGTTTTTGTTGTAACCCTCTCAACTTTTTACCACTTGCTATGTGGGTGAAAGGATGGTACCATGCCAAGTTTGAACCTTTTCAGAGTTCATTTGTGGTGCTTTTTAATTTCAGGATCATTTAGCTCAAAACAAATCATTAAATGCATGAAAAATAGCAAGTGAAGTTAGAAAGGGTTGAAATTTTAGTATGTGGCTTCTAATGGTTCATATTGAATGGACAAAAAGTATGGAGTTGAAATAAGTTTAAAAAAATTGAAATCCTTTTGTAACACACGAGTTTTCGTCCAAACCCCCGATACTTCGAAGGAGATGGTTCAGTTTGTACACGAAGTGCATCCAATTTTTGTTGTAACGCTCTCAACTTTTTACCACATGCTATGTGGGTGAAATGATGGTATCATGCCAAGTTTCAACCTTTTCAGAGTTAATTTGTGGTGCTTTTTAATTTCAGGATCATTTAGCTCAAAACAATTCATTAAATGCATGAAAAATAGCAAGTGAAGTTAGAAAGGGTTGAAATTTTAGTATGTGGCTTCTAATGGTTCATATTGAATGCACAAAAAGTCTGGAGTTGAAATAAGTTTAAAAAATTGAAATCCTTTTGTAACACACGAGTTTTCGTCCGAACCCCCGATACTTCGAAGGAGATTGTCCATTTTGTACACGAAGTGCATCCAGTTTTTGCCGTAACGCTCTCAACTTTTTAGCACATGCTATGTGGGTGAAATGATGATACCATGCCAGGTTTCAACCTTTTCAGAGTTCAGTTGGGTGATTTTGACTAAAACAAATGAATGTACGTATAAAACTAAAAGAGTTAAACAGAATCTGATTTTGATTAAAACGCCTTTTTAAATTATCCTAAAAATTCCCAACTTTAACATAATGATAAAACATACTAATATTAAACAACGGGAAATACAATCACTCAAAAGTCTATTTTTAAATTAAAGTTATTCACAAATTACTATTTCACACAAATTTCAAATCAATTCAAATTTAAACTATTTCAATTTGAAAACTACTCGCACTAACAGAAAGTTTGTAATTGTTTTGACCTAAGGCCAAAAGATTCATTCAAAAACTATAAATATTCTAACAGTTAGTCCAAATATAAAAAAAGAAATCAGAAAAACAAAACAAAACAAAAAAGAGAAAATACAGCTCTAGTCCCGGTTGGTTATACCAACCGGGACTAAAGGTCCCTTCCCGCGCGGAATTTGGGGCGCCGAAAAGACCTTCTCCCGCCGAATCCCGGGAGGACCTGTAGTCCCGGTTGGTTATACCAACCGGGACTAAAGGTCTTTAGTCCCGGTTGGAGCCGCAGCCCGGGACTAAAGAGTCCCTCTTTATAACTACCGTTTCTTCCCCAACCTCTCCCATTCTGCACCCGACGCCGCCCTGCCCCAACGCCGCCAGGCTGCCGGAGCTCCCCGCGCGCCTCTTCTCCCTCGAAATCGCCACCGAGACCGCTGTGAGCCACTCTCCTCCCTCTCCTCCCTCTCCTCCTGAAGCCCCCCTCCCCGTCCGCCATTGCCGCCATGTATGCATGGCCGCCCCCCCCCCATCCGCGCGCCATTGCCGCCATGCATGGGCGCCGCCCCTCCCCGAGCCCATCCCCCACCTAGAGCCACCACCGGAGATGCCCGAGAGCCGCTGCCCCATCCATCTCCGGCGCCCCGCCGCCCCGTCCATCCTCCGACTTCCGCCGGCCGGTGCCGCAAACACACACACACACATATTGATTAAAAACGTGCAAATATTGTTAGAACATCTTTTTAGTGTTATGAAATTTTTTGTGGTTGGTATGCAACATTTTTTTATTAAACAATGTGTTAAGAAAATTGTAGTAGATGGATAAGTAGATTGATATTGTTAGATGATTTTGTTTATGATGCTTTTTATGTTTTAGTTATTTTATGTTTTAGTTAATTAGGAGTCCTAGGAAAAATTAGTATGTGTATGTTAGATTGGAGAAAAATTATTGGGTTTTCAAAATTATTGGGTTTTGAAAAAATTAGTGATTAAACGATAAGAAAATGTTCTCATAGGAATTTGTCTCGACGTCGACGATGCCTGGCCCGCATCCTCGTCGTCGTCGAGTCGGCGTCGACATCCTTGAGAGGCGCAATGTCCCGGACTGGGCTCCGCCGGGCTGGCACTGGGAGGTGCTACCTTCCCGGGTTCGGAGCTTGGTGAGGAATCCTGGTCTCGTCGTCGACCCGGAGCTTCTTTGGTGGCGGTCACGTGGGCCACTTTCGGTGCAGAGGGAGCGGGCCCCCGCGGAGGTGATACGTCGCCGTGTCAGGGAGGAGGATGAGCACGTCCGTCGCTACATGGCGGCGTTGGACGCCAGGTTCAACAATACCTGGCAGATTCTTCAGGGATCTCACCCTAGTTATGATCCCGTGATGGTTCCTTATCTTTGGGTGTCCACCACCCGCGACTCAGGAACCGCTAGTGACTTAGATTATTCGATAGTATTCGATCTGTATTAGTGATCTTATATGATAATATTCGAGATGTATTAGTTAATATTTGATGATGCATTAACTGGATTATTCGAGATGATGTATTACTGATATTATATTCGAGTTCATTATAAATGTATTAGTGATATTTTATCGGTATAATGCGTGTGTGACTTTCGGTCTGTCGTTGCTCCTTGTGTGACTTTCATGTGTGTTCTTTTTGGAGGAATCCCGACTGTTGTCGTGGGGGACGCCTCCTCTTTCTTCTCTTGTTTGCGATATATTCGTCGGTATAATGCGCAAGAAGAGAAGAGGGGAGGCGTCCATGACCGACGGTCGAACTATTACTGTGAGAGAGTGTCTACCAACATATATACACCACCATATCAGTGTGAGAGAGTGCGCACCAACACACCATGAGATAGGAGAGTTATTTAAGGAAAGCCTCGACGGACCGAAAGTCACACACGCATTAGGATCCAAGCGTGCCGTAATTCTTGAATCATGAACACAGGAAATGTCGTCGTCATCAGACGACGATAGGATCCAAGCGTGTGAACTTTGCGGTGAAGATAAGGGTCTTTGCGACCAGCCTGGGCTGCGAGACGGCATGTTCTTCACCATGAAGCTTTACGAGGACTTTGATATTTCTACGGTACGCAACGATGACAACTGTTTTTTCGTAATTAAGCATGACTTCTGTTTCTTTCCTTCAACGCGTAATTTTTGTTTTATACAATTCGACTAGTTCATCCCCTGTCATGCAAGACGGTATTTCTTGGAGAGGCTCGGTTTCGAAGATCACGAGAGTTTCGAGACGAGGACAGCCAACCTGAGGACTAAACATGGTCACACATTTCTGGTGAAAGTAATGAATGCACCTAATAACACAGAATTAGGGTGCTCAAATTGGGAAGCTCTTTGCAAGGCATATGGATTTCAGGAGGATATGGAGATAACCTTCGATCTTCGTCCTGAAGATCATATTGAAGGAAACATCGACATCTGGGTGGATGTCGATATGCTTCCTGTTTTACCTCCATGTGAGTTTGTCAACCATGCATATTTGTCAAGTAATTTGCATTCTATACTTAAAAATAGTTGGTGTTCATCCATACTAAATTTGTTAATTTATAATTTACAGCTTATTTCGTTTCTTCGAGTGAACTACATAACATAATCGACACGACACACTACACTTATGGATCACATCTAACTTGGGAGGAGAAGGATGATCTTATCAACTTTGTTATTGGTGTCCTAGTTGGTAGGGAGATCTTCCCGTATAATTTGGGAACTGGCCCAAATTATACATTGTACAGGACACTAGTGCATAGGTTGAGGGCGGATGACATTCGCCGAAATATCTTGGTAAGAGTTGCTAATTAAGTACACTAGTACTGTTGCATAAATGGTATTGATTACATTGCTAACTAGGCTACTATTATGTTCTTCAACAGAAACTGCCAAATGAAGTTTTGCCTCCGTTCATGCAACTCGAAGGTAATATGACAATTAAAAGCCCCTTCCAGCCCGAGTTCTCTTTTGCATACTCCACTGAGCGCAAACCACCAAGACGGCTCCAAATTGAAGCATGGGGACAAATAAAAAAGGATCGCAAGCCACAAGTTGGAGACCGTTGGATCTCTTTGCTTCATCATGGAGACATAGGTGTTATTTTGAATTATGTCATTTTACCTAGGAGGGAGGACTAGGTCGTGGGAGGACTATGTCATTTTATCTTTTTTTGTTTTATGAGATTTTAACTTGGTATGGTTGATGATGATGAGTTGTTAGATGAGTAAGATGATGATGAGTTATATGACATATATTTGATTAAAGTGGATGGATGCAAGTGATCATGTTGAATTAGAGGAAAAAATTAAATGGACAACACAAAATGAAAAAAAAATGAAGCCTCAACCTTTAGTCCCGGTTGGTACTACCAACCGGGACCAAAGGTCCCCATGCCCTGGCGCGCTCTACCGCCTACGTGGCGAGGGTTTAGTCCCGGTTCGTAGCCAACCAGGACTAAAGCCTTAGACCCTTTAGTCTCTATACTTTAGTCCCGGTTGGGGAACCGGGACTAAAGGCCCTTCCCAACCGGGACTAAAGGCCTGATTTCTACTAGTGATTCCTCAATGCAATCTCTCAGAAGGTAATCGATCCAGAAATCCTACCAAGGTTAAAGAGTGATTTGGTGCAATGTCTTGTCAGTTTCGAGTTGGTGTTCCCACCATCCTTCTTCAATATCATGACGCACGTCCTAGTTCATCTAGTCGACGAGATTGCCATTCTGGGTCCTGTATTTCTACACAATATGTTCCCCTTTGAAAGGTTCATGGGAGTCTTAAAGAAATATGTGCATAACTGTGCTAGGCCAGAAGGAAGCATCTCCACGGGCCATCAAACAGAGGAAAGCATTGAGTTTTGTGTTGACTTTATTCCTGACCTTAAGCCGATTGGTGTCCCTCAATCGCGGTATGAGGGGAGACTAACTGGAAAAGGCACGCTAGGAGCGAATTCAATAATATGTAGGGACGGGCATTCTTGGTCTCAAGCACACTACACAGTTCTACAGAATTCTACCTTGGTGACCCCGTATGCCAATGAACACAAGAATATTCTGCGCGCCAAACACCCGGAGCACTGTGACGACTGGATTACATGTGAACACATCAGGACTTTCGGCAGTTGGTTGCAAACACATCTCATGGGTAACACCACTGTTGCAGATGAGCTGTACTCGTTGGCCAGGGGACCATCTTCGACTGTATTGACTTACAAAGGGTACGAGATAAATGGGAATACATTTTACACGATCGCCCAAGATCAAAAGAGCACCAACCAAAACAGTGGTGTCTGCTTTGACGATGCAGCAAACACCAATAGGGAAAAGGACACATATTATGGTTACATAGAGGAGATATGGGAATTTGACTATGGACATGATTTAAAGGTCCCTTTGTTCCGGTGCAAATGGGTCAATCTGTCAGGAGGCGGGGTACAGGTAGACCCGCAGTACGGAATGACAACAGTGGATCTGAACAATCTTGGGTACACACACGAACCATTCGTCCTAGCCAATGATGTGGTGCAGGTTTTCTATGTGAAGGACACGTCTACCAAACCGAGAAAAAGAAAAGATAAGGAAGCGAATACATCATACGATGAGCCAAATCGCCACATAGTTCTTTCAGGGAAAAGAGACATCGTGGGAGTGGAGGGCAAGACAGACATGTCTGAAGATTATGAAAAATTTCATGAAATTCCTCCCTTCAAAGTGAAGGTTGACCCAAGCACCCTGTTAAACGATGAAGATTATCCATGGTTACGGCGCAATAAGCAAGGGACACACGCGAAGAAAAAGTGAAGACTTTCTCTCCACAAATATTCTGATGATGGCTTTGATGTAGAATATCACTGCAGTTACATGTCAAGAAATGAAATGCCTTTTGTAACATATGAGTTTTCGTCCGAAACCCTGATACTTCGAAAGAGATTGTCCATTTTGTACACGAAGTGCATCCAATTTTTGCCGTAACCCTCTCAACTTTCTAGCACATGGTATGTGGGTGAAATGATGATACCATGCCAAGTTTCAACCTGTTCAGAGTTCATTTGTAGTGCTTTTCAATTTCAGGGTCATTTAGCTCAAAGAATGAACTAATAGCAAAAAGAAGGAACTAAAAAGCTTTTACAAAACTCTAATAGCAAAAATAATGAACTAAAAAGAATCAATTTTTTTTTGTTATGATCAACTAAAACAAAACTATAATATTCTTCAACAGCAAAAAGAATCAACTAAAAAGCTTTTATAATCCTCTAGTATTTTTGAAACTAAAATTATATAAAATTTATGCAACTAAAATTATCAAAGTATTTTTTGTTCAAAACATTAATAGAAAAAAGAATTTTCATAAAGTATTTTTTTGTTAGAAACTTTAATAGCAAACTAAAATAACAAAATCTGTTTTTGATTAAAACACCCATTTAAAATAACCTAAAAATTACCAAATTGAATATAATGATAAAACACACTAATATTAAATAGCAGGAAAAAGAATCACTCAAAAATCTATTTTTAAAGTAAAGTTATTCACAAACTAGTGATTCACACAAATATCAAAGAATTCAAATTTAAACTATTCAAATTTGAAGACTAATGGCACTAACAGAAACTTCATAATTTTTGTGACCTAAAGCAAAAAGAATCACTCAAAAACTCTAAGTATTTAGCTGTAAGTAGAAACAAAATAAAATAAATAAAGCAAAAAACAAAACAAAAATACTGGAAAAAAATTAAAAAAATGCCGCCTACTGGGCCACCACGGCCTGCATACGACTAGAAACCCAACCCGCTAGTTGGGCCAGGACGTAGGCCCGCAACAGACCCAGTAGGACCACAGGCAGAGAGATTGCGTTTAGGCCCGTAGGCCTGCATAAGAGAGGAGCTCGAGAGGGTTGGCGCAGCGGCGGTTATAAACCACTCTCGACGCCTCTCAGCTAGCGAGGTGGGACTAAACATCCGTCGTGCCAGCCGCAGCCCTTTCGTCCCGGTTGGTGGCACCAACCGGGACGAATGCCACCCTTTAGTTCCGGTTGCTGGCACCAACCGGGACCAATGCCACCCTTTAGTCCCGGTTGGTGACACCAACCGGGACCAATGGGCTGTGCTTCCCGCCCTTTCGCCTGGCAAAAATTGACCTTTGGTCCCGGTTGGTGTCACGAACCGGGACGAAAAGGGCCTTTCGTCCCGGTTTGAGCCACCAACCGGGACCAATGCTCTGTCTATATAAGCCACACTTAGCAGTTTTCGTCTCAGTTTCTTCGATCTCTCCTCGTCCTCTCCTCCGACGCCGCCGCCAGGCTGCCCCGACGCCGTCGCCGCGTCCCTGCACCGCCGTCGCCGTCGCCGTCGCCGCCCCCGAGCCCGCGCACTGTCGCTCCTCCCCGATCCCTCGCCGACGTGCCCTCCTCCCCGTCGCCGTGCGCGTGCCCCCCTAGCCCGCCGTCCTTGTCGCCGGCCTCGTCGCCGGCCTCAAGCCATCGCCGCGCCTCCCCCAGTGAGCCTCCCCCTTCCCATGGTCCCCTGCTCCCCGTCGCCGCGTGCCCCCGAGCACACCTTGCTCTGCCACCAGTGGCGGATCCAGGATTTCAGACTTGGGTGTTCAATTTTTTTTACCCAATGTGATATTTATAATTGATGGATGGATTGATGTATGTATATATGTATGGATGGATGGATTGATGATTTGCTGACCATGTATATATGTATATATGTATGGATGGAGCAGATTATGTATCAATCAAACTCTAATAGCCACCTGACCATGTATGTATATTAGTAAGTAGCGCATGCTTTGCATGCTTAGAATCAGTTCCATCTCAATGTTAAATTTCAGGACATTTCAAAACTTCATTATTGATTATCACAATGTTGCAAACTTATCTGGTTTTCTGCCGGTATGGCATGCAATAAAGGAATTCAATAAGTCGACCATTGAGATATATATGAGTTATTACATTGTGAGAAGAACAATTATCTGACTATAAATTTTATTTATTGAATTTGAAATTTAAAAATGATACATACACGGGTCTGCAGAAGATAAGTCTGGACAGATCAAATTCCATTATTTTTTCGTTCTAGTATATTTCCTCTGAATTGTGATCCATTTCAGCGACAACTAATATGGATCGAAGGGGTATATGAACTGATTTCCTGTATAAAGTTTTCTTATATACAACAAAAGTGTTTTTTTGCGAGGTACAACAAAAGTTTTGAACCATTCGATGTGAATCCCAGATTTTGAACCATTCGATGGACTATATCAACGGTTCACATTCGTTCCCAGTGTTGAGATTCAAAACTTAAAAACTGATACACTATATAGTAGTATAGATATGTATGGATGGATGGATTGATGTATATAGAAAATGTTCATATGTAGAGTAAAACACTTATATGAAGTGTCTCCATTAGAACTATAGATCAATGGCGATCATCTACTCTGCTCAAGATCGATGGATGGATGGATGTATGTATATATATAGAAAATGTTGATATGATGAAAATAATTTATATATGAAAATCGATCAGAAAAATATGACGAATCCGAATATGCCCTCCGTTCGTCTGTCACAAGCAGCTAGCATAGCGAACCTGGAACCACCCCCTTCGTTTCATCTGTCCGAAAATGCAGACTTCGGGAAAACATTCCCGGATGTTATCCCGCTTCACCTATATCGTGTAGTGCCGCATTAGAACACCCTTAACTCTCTCGGGAATTCAACATATCCCTGATAACTTCGACATGAGGGGGGGGGGGGCTTGGGTCCGCAAGTTTCTATATGGAGGGAATGATTTTTGAAAACAGAGAAGTATTTTTTAAATAGAGGAAACTCTGTCAAGTGTTGTATTTTGGTGACAAATATACTTCTTTTTTGCTTTATGTGATAGCTAGTTTGAAGTGTCAATGCTTTATGTGAAGAAACTATGGATCACAGAGACTTAGAAAATGAAGAGTTGTTGGGGGATATAATCCTCGCCGGAGGTGATCCCTTGTCGTATCTCAACGACACCGATGGTCGGGAAGGAGAGGATGACGACTGCGGTGATCCAACAATGGAGGAGGAAGGAGATCATGACGGCTCCGGTGACCGAATGGCGGAGGAAGGAGATCATGATCACGGCTTCGGTGACCGAACGAAGGAGGGAGCCTTAACTGTTGCAAAGTCCGGCAAGGTATATATATAAACACTATTCTGATCACGGGATCAGAATATTATTCTGATCACGGGTTGAACTTCCTGAGTTACACAAACCTGAACTTCCCTCTGTAGGAACCCAACCTTCGGGCTATCTTCGCAACCGTGTCTTCCCGCGCGAATTTTTCTGGTCAGTCGTCTTCTATGTGATGTAAGTGTAATCTGGTAATGGTTTTTAGCAACTAAATGCCCGTTTTAAATAGGAATGTCGCTCGTTGGCGGATTTTGCTCTCGGGACGTGATGAACTTGCGTCTGTTGCAATTTTACTGCCTGAGTTGTTCGACCTGAACTTCCCTTGGTGAGACGTTGAACTTCCAGTAACATTCTCCAAATGAGGCTTGCAATATACCGTTGGAAAGCTGTGGACACGAAGGTCACGGCCTAAATTGAATTTTTGTCAAAATATAAATGGTTTAACAGCAGTTTTGAAAACCGTTTTTCTTCACACAAAAAAACGTGAATCGTATTTTTGAGCCCATTTCTAAACCGTTTATCGGCATGAGGCAAATGAGATGGCGTTGGATAGCTGCTGCAAATCCGCTCATTTCACATGTTGAACATTTTTCCAAATTCTCTACGGATTAAGAGGAATTTCAAAAATGGCGGAATTTTAGAAACCGAACAGCCGGGTTCGTATTTCGGGGTTAATTTGAAAACGGCTAGTCCTATCGACGCATATGATATGGCGTTGGAAAGCTTATGAAAATGCGCATCTTTCCATATAAAAAGTTTGTTCTAACTATGAACGGTTTAAAAGTAATTTGGAAAATGGCCGAATCTGTTACGAGTGCGTATTTTCACGTTATTTTTTCAACGGTTTGTCGGAATGAGGCAAATGATATGGCGCTGGAAAGCTCGAAGAAATGCGAAACTTTTTTATGTAGATGGTTTTTTCCAATTCTTTACGGTTTTAAGTCAATTTCGAAAATGGCGAAAAACGTTATTTGGCCGTAATTTCTACAAACTTTATCGGAATGGGGCAAATAACATACCGTTGAAAAGCTACGGAAAATGCGCAACTTTTTCATGTAGGTGGTTTTCTCTGAATCCTAGCCGTTTTCACGCAATTTTGAATACGGCGAGATCACGCGTTCTACCTTTTATCGCGAAACAGAGTCTTCGAAAATGCACCGCGTGAAGAACTTGAACTTCATCAACACGTCTACCTGAACTTCACTCTGTTTCTTCACGTGCTATTTTTTCTCGTAGCTCTCCATCCACTCACCGGAATTGAGCAAGTGATATACCGATGGAAAGCTGCTGTAAACACGCAACTTTTCCGTCTTGATCATTTTTTTCATACTCGCGACGGTTTAAAAGATTTTCATCCGAAATTCATTTAGCGTAGTAGTTGAACTTCCTGCTGTTTCCACGTTGAACTTCTGTCGCGTATTTTTGTTTGTAATTTCTCACCCATTCGTCGGTGTTACACAAATGATATTCCTTTTTGTACAAACCTCTCTCATAATATTTTTATAACTTTCTCCGACCGTGAACTTGAACTTATAGCAAGAAAAAATTGGACATTGCCTTTTTATTCATTTTTCTCACTCACAAGAATGGGTGAGAAATACATAGTGAACCACACTCACAAGAAGTTTTGAACCTTCCCGTGTCGAGCACCTGAACTTCTAGCAACAAATTTTGTATACTTTGTCTTTTTATTCCTTTTTCTCATATGAAAACACACACCATGCAACACGTGAACTTCTGGCTGTTTTCACTTTGAACTTCTGTGCTATTTTAATTTGAACTTCACGTTTTCTATTTTTGAGTAAAGAATTCTAGTAACGAGAAAAAAAATCTGAGTTTTTCATAAACTTCGAACTTCTCTGCTGTTTTAATTTGAACTTCTTCATTTTATTATTTAGTAACGATAAAAAATCTGAGTAGTTTATATACTTCGAATTTCTCTGTTATTTTTTTAAAAGTAGAGAAGTTCAATTTTTTTGAAAGTACTTCGATGTTTACTTAAAAAACATTTATTTAAGAAATATTGGACTGTTCGTTATATAATTTGAGTTTTTTATACACATCAAACTTTCCCGGGGAGAGCACGTGAACTTCTTTCAACAAACCTTTTATGCTTTTAGTTTTATATTCTTTTATTCTCTTCCGAAACGCATTCCGTGTAGTAGTTGAACTTCTCGTTGTTTTCACTATGAACTTCTGTCACGTTTGGTTTGAAGTACTCACTTTTCCTAATTTAGTACAGTAAAAAAATTCGGGTTGCTTAACACGTCAAACTACTCCATTATTTTAATTTGAACTTCTGAGCTTTTTATTTTGAACTTCTATGTATTTATTTTATAAATAGGGAAAATAAAACTGATCCGTTTTCCATGTAAGGAATTTCACGATTTTAATTTGAACTTCTCAGCTTTTTTATTTGAACTTCGTCATTTTACTCTTTAGTAACGAGAAAAAAATATGAGTTTTTCATAAACTTCGAACTTCTCTACTATTTTAATTTGAACTTCTCACCCTTTTTTATTAGAATTTCTTTATTTTATTCTTTAGTAACTAGAAAAATCTGAGTTATGTACATACTTCGAACTTCGGTGTTATTTTAATTTGAACTTCTAGGCTTTTTATTTGAACTTCTTCATTTTATTCTTTAGTAATGATAAAAAACCTGAGTTTTTCATAAACTTTGAACTTCTCAGCTATTTTAATTTGAACTTCTTAGTTTATTTTTAAAAACTCTTCTGAAATGAACATCAGACAATTTTTCATAAACAATTTTTTCGTAGAAACGGGAAGAATATTATTTTTTCTCCATGCACACCTCGTATTATCTATGAAGTGATTTTTGTTTTTGTAAGTTTCCAACTTCTGAAATTCTTATAGTAGTTAAACCACCTCTCTTGCTTCACAATCTCGGCGCCGTTCACCACCTCTCTCTACCCTTCCAAACTAAAGGCGGACTGCAGATTAAGGTACATAGCGAGGAGCGTCGCGACAGCGTGCTAGAAACAAGAGGAAAGCGGACGAAGCTGGGGACGAGCTCTTCGGACGAAGCTGGGGACAACGTCATAAGCATTATCTGGTGAATTTTCAATGCACAAAATTGGTCAATGAACACATTGGCCTGCTGAAAATCAAACATTTGGACTGCAGTATATTACAATTCCAGTGATACATTTTCAGAGACACACACAACCATCGTTTCTTTTGTTTTCTTTCTCTGTTTCCTGTTTTCTCGTCTCAGTTTCAGTTTTGGAGTCGTCAACAACTGTGAAAAGGAATGTTCTTTGCCCATCTGTAAATGGTAGCAGCCCCTCAATCCCAATATCATGATCAGTAATTCAGTGTCTGTGGCAATCTTTACTGATCTTTGCGCCAAACCTTTTTGAATCTTGCAGCAAGATGCAAGTAACTCGGTCCAGCATCATCAGAGATAAAAGAGCTTTAAACTTGCCGGTGGTACACATCGTGACAAGGATTTGCTTAGCTCCAGCATCTGTCCAACATGCGAAAACAGTTTTGATGCAAGAGTCTAAGTGCAAAATCTCACCAGAAAATTGCTTATCCCTTTCATGCTCTCCCATTATAGATTTATTAATCTGAACAATTTCATCCAATTCAAATTGTGTAACGGAGGAAGAAGATGCGGAGCGGGAGGGAGCACTCACCGAAAGACGGTGACCTCATGGAAGTCGTCGGTGGAGTCCATGAAGCCGACGGCGTCGACCGTGCAGATCCCCCCAGCGCGTCCCTGGTGCCCCCATCAGGCCAATCATCACCACCCCGGGCGGCGGCGCATTCGCATTCGCGTCCTTCACCTTCGCCGCCGCAACCGAAGCCGGGGCCACCTCCTGCCCCTCCTCCTCTGCCGCCGCATCCGGGGCCGGAGCCGGGGCCTGTCCCTGTGGCTGCGCCGTTGCAACCGGAGCGGGAGCAGGGTGCACGACGGAATGGCTCGCCCGCGGGAGCTGGACGGCGGCGCCGTGCGTGAGCCACCCCCAAAAGTGTTGCATCGCGCGCTGGCTGAGCTACAGGAGATGAGAGCGCGCGGGGGTGCTGGTGGCCAGCGGCGGGGGGATCCGCGACGGAGCGCGCGAGGGTGCGAGGGTGCGGGGCTGCGGCGGTGGTTGGAGTTCGGCCGTCGGGGGAAGGTGGGGATCGGGTGGGGGATGCGCCGGTGGGGGTGGGTCTTTTTACTTTTTTCTTTATTATAATCTGGATCTCGGGAGGATCCAATCGCGCCCTTATAGGGCCAGCGTGATCCGAATAGTTATTCTGATCCTATGATCAGAATAGTGCTACTCTCTCTCTCTCTCTCTCTCTCTCTATATATATATATATATATATATATTAATTAAGCCTTTGCTGACTTGATGCATTAATTGTTTTGGATCGAGCCAAACTTCCGTAAGGAGACGAGGCCCGAAGAAAAGGTTGCGCCAGGATGAAAGGTTCACGACCACAGAAGTCGCGAAAGATGGCCAACCGATTGCTCCCAAGCCGACCAAGGACGCATTTGTATATCAGTGTGGAGTTGTTGTTAGGGACAGCGTCCCGATCAGCATCCAGGAATGGAATAAGAATAAGGACCCTGAAGTTTCTTATGTCCAGGATAGACTAAAAGATGATCTTTGGACCTCACTGATGACAAATTTCAGCCTACCGTGAGAGGAGGATCCGAATAAGCCAGTTATAGAGCGAAAGGTCAAGGCGTTTGCTCTTAAGAAGATGGCAGAACTATTCAGGAACTGGAAGAAAGAGTTGAACACAAAGTTTGTCATAAAAGAGGAGACTCCGGAATTCATCGGTCGATATGAGAAGATAAGAGATCACTGGCCCGCATTTGTGGCCTACAAGAAATCGGAGAAGGGTAAGAAAAGGTCACTGACAAACAAGAAAAATGCTGCAAAGAACAAGTATCACCATCACACGGGGTCAGGTGGCTACTACAAATCCCGGCCGTTGTGGGACAAAGCTGAGCAAGACCTGCTTACTAAAGGGGTCCAACCAGTGACATTGCACTGGCCAGATCATTCAAGGACTTGGTTCTTCGGGGTTGGGGGAACTTTGGACCCAGAAACAGGGGAGTGTGTTTGGAAGGACGAGCAACTTGCGATACCCATCCAGAAGCTTGAGGCAGCAATTAAGGCAGCGCAGGAAGGGAAGTTCATTCCCGACAGAGAGAATGACGAGCTAACAGAGGCCCTCGGGAATCCCGAACAACCTGGACGAACACGAGGCACATCAGGCTCCGTTCCGTGGGTGCATGGGTTTTCCGACAGCGGTGGTTATAGAAGCCGAGAGAGAAAGAGGAAACAGGAAGCAAGCGAAATGTAGAAGCTCAGTGCAAGATTAGCAAAACTAGAGGAACTTGAGAGCCAGCGAGCTACCGGCCAACCATTTCAGCGGCACGAAGATCCTTCCTTCGACGCTGCCCCAGAAGCTACCCCACCATCTCAGCGAAGAAGCAGCGTGGCTTCCACGGAGCTCTTTCAGCCTGATTTCACGGCTCCTCGCTACACCGTGGATAGTATCACGGAGGCTGAACATTGCGTGCTAATGACGAAATGCCAGAACCTGACCTTGAAGGAAGCGGTCGGCTCTGTTGTACCTCCTCGAGGTGAGGGAACTTTCCATTGCCGTCCGATTCCACATGGCTATGCTGTTGTGACGGTAGATGAAATAATGGATGGATTTGAGGGGCTGGAGCTTGACTTCCCTATAGGTGAAGGGGATATTCTTCTAGAAAATGCTTTGAGGAGTACCTGTCTATGGAGAAAGGAGTACATCAAGCTTCCAAACTGGACGCCTCAGCAGACTCAGCCTCCTCCGGCACGTCAGGGCACTCCGCCTCCTCCTCCGGCGCGTCAGGGCACTCCGCCTCCTCCTTCTCCTCCTCCGGCGCGTCAGGGCACTCCGCCTCCTCCTCCTTCTCCTCCGGCGCGTCAGGGCACTCTGCCTCCTCCTTCTCCTCCTCCGGCGCGTCAGGGCACTCCGCCTCCTCCACCTCCTCCTCAGCAAGGGCGGAAGAGAGATGCCGCCGCTCCGGCGGCTAGCAGTACAATAGGCGGGAAGAAATACAAATTTGGTCCAAGCCTCAAGCCTCTTCCAAAGTTACCATATGAGAGGACTGACAAGGAAATCGTTGAAATCGTGGAAGCCGAAGTGCAGGCCCATTTTGCACCGAAACGTCCACCTCCGAAGGAAATGGTAGCTCCGGTGAAAGCGAAGCGCACTATGGATGCCCTGAAGCGACCACCACCGCCTCCGCCGCAATCCAACTATGACCGCTGTATTAAAAAGACATATGATGAAGCGCGGCGGTCGGGAAGTACTTCCAGTGCTGCAAGAGACAAAAAACGAAGAAGTGGGAAAACAATTCCCCAGCTCGGCGAACAGGAGAAGCAATCGTGCCCCCCGCTCAAGGTGTCTAGCGATATCGCTAATCATCCGGTGCTACTGCCCAGTACCACTCTTGGTGATTACGTGGGCGATGATGTGCAGTATCAAACGGCTGAGGTAGTAGAGATCTTTAGATACGAGCACGGGAAGCCTCTCGTCAAACCTGATCATCCTCATCTAACAACGATGATGCGAACATTGCATGAGTGGTACATGGAAACCTGCAGGAAGTCTGGGACCGACACTTTGATGGTCGGAATTAAAAAGGAGCACGACTTCATTGGAGTCGACCTGATGCCTGTTGAATTTGCGGAGTTATTTCAGTTATTCAATCAAGAGGCCCTCGACAAACAACTCAGGACTTGCTACTGTCTGTAAGTATTACTTCTATAATTAAGTCTCTAGCTCAGCTCGTTCATTGCATGTATATATAATTATCCTCACTATATTATGCAGATTGAAGATCGTCGAATGGAAAAAAGGACAAATCTATGACATTGGGTTCATTAACCCAAATACCGTAAATGAATGGTCGGTACAAAACAGAGCCAAAGATACTGAGGAGAACTTGCTAGAAGCGTTCCTTAGACATCAAAACAAAAGGGAAATACTCTTTCCTTACAACTTCAAGTGAGTGTTACTGTCTTGTGCATATTCGGTTTCGCTTACTCGAGGTTAAGTAATGTAATTGATGAGTTATGCGTGCGCAGGTTCCACTTTATTCTGCTATCCATTAAGCTTGAAGGGGCAGTAATAACTGTCTTAGACTCGAGACGTAAAGATCCCGAGGATTATGCGGACATGACTGCAATGCTCCAGAAGTAAGTTCAATCAATACCGGGACCATATCGACAACTTTCGTTCATTTCCTGATATCAAGTAATCATTTTCTTTGCCTGACAGGGTTTGGAAACAGTTCACCGGAATGGTTCCCGGTCTAAACAACGAGCTGCGATTTACACACCCCAAAGTAAGTAGTACTAGCTAGTTCCGCGCATCTCTCATTGATTCTAGTTTCATCAATACCATTATCATGCTTGCTTATCAGTTTGATTGAACTCTATTCTCGTAAAGTGCTTATACCAGGCACCCGGGAATCATTTATGTGGATACTACGTATGCGAGTTCATTCGTCACTCGACCTCTGAGCGGGGCTTCTCTGACAAACAATTTAAGTACGTAAACAATATTCACAATTTTATTTTATATATTACCATTAATTGTGTTGAGTTTCATTCATATATATGTATTGACCCCCTTCTTTAAATTAGATCTGGCAGATGCGAGATGAACTCGTACCACATGATCGCATACGAGCAATTCAAGAGGAATTGGCGGGATTCTTTCTTGACCACGTCATACCTGAACACGGAGAATACCATGTGAAATTGCAAATGGATCTTAGGTAGATGATGTTAGGGATTGTAAGAGATGTTATATTGTATATATGTAGTAGCGTCGGATAGATATACAAAAACTTGTTGTTCGACCAAGCACGGAGAAAGAGATGTCACTTCTCTCTATATATGTTCATGACCATCTTGTGTAACTAATGGTTTCCTTCATTTGCTTACTAGCTAGCGTTGAGTTATCTCTATATGTATAGTAGCTAGCGTCGACCAAGCACAGAGAAAGAGAGGTCACTTCTCTCTATTAGCTAGCTAACACAATATGAAACCCCTAAATTAACCCTCCAAAACCCCTAACCCCCCCCCCCCCCTCCCCCCTTCCAAAAAAAAAACAAAAACCCCAGCGCCTGCGAGCTGCTGACGCGTGGCTGCCTTTTGGTCCCGGTTGGTGTTACCAACCGGGACTAAAGGTCCTCCTGCCTGGGCGCCCCGCAGCGGCCACGTGGAGCCCCTTTGGTCCCGGTTCATAAGCAAACCGGCACTAAAGGTTTTGGGTATTAGTCCCGTTTGTTTTGCCCCGGTTCTAGAACCGGGACTAAAGGCCCTCTGAAACCGGGACTAGTACCCTGTTTTCTACTAGTGCCCAACCCCCATATGTGACATCCAGATCATACATATCACTTGATGGATCCCCATTTAAGTCCCCTGTGTAGTGAGCATCACCATTGTTCCCTTTACTTGGTCCAGTAGGAATCTCATACAAGCTTTGCTCTAAGTTCTCAGATTTTCTGATGTTCAAGTTCTTAGATTTAGTAAATTAATTGCCCTCATGTGTGTGCGTTGAACAAGTTCACCCCTGTGCAAGATCTTGGTGTGCTGCTGCTACGAGTTAGCATACATACCTTGGAACATTTCATTTTTCTTGCTTAAGGCATTATCGATGCTTCCAAGATCTGGGATAGATGATTCTTTTTTTTGCGGGGGTGGGATATATGATACTAATGTGATTTGTTTGTATCTGTGAATAACTAGGTGCTTCTGTGTGTGCATCCGGGCTAGGCTTCTTTGAGGCTGTGAGTACTAAATATTGGAGGAGCACAATGGAGATGAGCGAAACCTTGTCAATCATTACTCTGCGCGCGACATGCCAACATCTAAATTGGGACGGGGGGAGTATTTCTCTTCCGGTAGCCATTTATTGTATATGTTTTATATTTAGTAACCCAACAACCTCAGCTTGATATTATGGTGGATGAATATCCTATTGCATCAGTAATATATTTTCATATCCATTTTTTGTGATTGTGAATTAAGATTATAGGCTTTCTTGCAATAAAGAAAAAAAGAAAGGTAGAAAGAGGAAGATGAGATGTTAGCAATCAGATGACATCATTTATGTATAGCTAGCCTGATGTACCTAGTAGCGTGGTAGGTGGTATGCCGGCCCCCAATATTAGTAGCAACTAGAAAATAAGGTAATTATTTTTATATGTCAGATAAAATATGTTATAACAACAGCCAGACGGCATGATTGATCTACATCCAATTTGATGTAGCAAGTAGGGTAATATCATATCTAATTTGATGAGCTCCTCCAATATTAGTATTCATTCTCTTGGCTCTTGGAAGATACATTGACTGCTTCTGTGGCAGGCGGGAGAGAGTAATGTTTATGTATGGGGTATAAATCAATCGCCATCAGGGGCCTTTCCTTGAAATTTTGGTGTCTTACGGCGATCACATTTGTACGAATTGTTGGTTTGGTGGGTTGATCACCACCGGTATGAGGACAGGTTGAAACAAGCCCTCTCCTGTTTTGAAATGCTTTATGTGATGTGAATCAACTATACTAGAGTGTGAACTTATTCCTAGCCTTTATACAAGTTTTTTTTTCTTGCGGCGATTTACTTGTATTACTCGCTTAGCAATGCTACAATCATGATTACAAAGTTAGACATCCTCGTGAGGGCGTGAACCTTGCCACAATGCGGTGCGCCTAGAGGTTCGACCATAATTAGCCATAAAATGGCTTACATCATTCTGAGTTTGACGAATGTGACTAACATAAGAATTGCGTTGTTCCATGAGCAAACTAATCTCATGAACAATAAGGCAATAATGTGATAGGTCCATAATCCCCTTTTTCCAGCATATTCACGTCTTGCGGGCTATATGTTTCAACAACAATTGGCAGCTGACTCCATTGAAGAGCAAGAAAGAAAAACTCATTAATTGCTAGTAGCTCAGCTTCAAGAAGATCATGACAATTTAGCAAATACCTATATGCAGAGAATACTATGGAACCCAGCTGATCTCAAAGAATAATACCGCTCCGCGCAATACCAAGAGCTTCCGCAAACGACCCATCGATGTTTAGCTTTACCTAGCCAACCTCAAGTGTCTTCCATCCAGTGACCTCTTTATGTGCATTCGAGTCGATCGGTTTTGTGTTAGTCACAAGACAATCAGTAATGAGAACCTTCCCTTTAATTGAATTCTTCTTCGGACTTTGGGACAATGCCAAGATAGAGTCCACATAGCTCGGAAAGAAACACGTAGAAACATCAAGCTGACCTCGTCAAGTTGTGACCAGTCTAGTAGCTTGGAGGAGTAATGCAAGAAACAGGGTTTTTTTTTTAGATAAAACGCTTCACGGCCGAATTTATAGATAAAGTCATCAGGCAAGGGATGAGGTTCACATACACAAACAAACGGCTAAACCGACAAGGTTCGCAAACCACAATTAAGGGTCCGCAGCACAGCAATAACACTTCAGCGGTGTGCAGGCCGACATCCTACCTACGGAAAAGCTAAAGATAAAGATAAACAGAGCGCCACCACCCTCCTAGGTCCCTGGAGCTTGATTCTCGTGCGAGATAGATATCGCTGGGGTCGTTACACGAGAGGTCAGCAACTCCGTCGCTTCCTTGTCGCACTCTTTAAGCCATGATTTCCGTTGCCGCAAAACAATTAACATTTTGAATAGACAATCAGTTGTTTTGGAAGGGAAGCTGTGTTCAACAGTAAACTTGTTTCTAGTAGTCCATAGCACCCAGACGCTTGTTTTGCCCAGACAAAGAACTAATTAAAGAAGGAGCTCAACAAAAGAGGGATCCCAAGTCACATCCAGCCTCGACCGGATGCAGCTCCAAAACAAGCCAGCTAAATCGCACCAATATGATCAAAATCCTCATGGGCACCACACACACGCACATAATCCAGGTGTCGAACCATTTCTTTTCCTAATTTGGTCCACAACCGGCCACCTGCCGCGCATGGCCTGCCACATGAAAATTTTGTTTTTCAAAGGAATCTTACCCGGCCAAACGCAGTTGAACATGTTTGTGACAGAACCCTGTACCAGCCTACTATAGAGAGACCTGATACTGATAGAGAAACAACCGGACGGCGAGTGTGGTCAGACCACCGAGTCAACAGACTCCGAGAGTGTTGGAAAGAGAGCAACGAGCTACTGCCAATCTTCCAACTCTTCGGGAGATAGAACACGACGAAGACCAAGGTCCTAGTTATTACGCAAGAGCTTCGAGATGGAAATCCCAGGAGCAGCACAATTATAAAAAAGCGAAGCGAAGGACACACACAGAGACCCATCCCCATGCCACCAATCAAACAAAAACAGAATATAGACACCATACCAACCACAAACTTGACCTCAGGAGCTTCACAAAAAGAATTACTTGACCTGAGACCGAAACTCATCTCGGACTTTAACCAACTGGAACCAAAACTGAGAACCTCCAGACGCCGAAGCAAACAAAGGTGTAGCCGAAGGAAAATATTAGCTTTAGGGATGTCAAACCACAGGACCCCAGGTTCTGCCACAAGAATTTTTCACCACCATTTGATGATAAGGCTTTTAGTCATAATGGAGGTGTTGATGATGTCTAACCCCCAAGGTTTTTAGGCCTGTGAAATAACTTCCCACTTGACAATGACGATACTTCTTGTTGTTGACAGTGGTATTAATTCCAATAGAAACCATTTATCAAGCACGGGGGATTTAAGGTTATTGGTGTGTGCGTGTGTGTGTGTGTGTGGGGGGGGGGGGGGGGGGGGGTTATGGGTCGATTAAGAATGAATGGCTGAGATTTACTCCCTCCGTTTTCAAATATAAGACCTTTTAGAAATTTCAATACGGACTATACATGGATGTATGTAGACATATTTTACAGTCTAGATTCATTTATTTGGCTTCGTATGTAGTCTATATTAAAATCTCTAAAAGATCTTATATTTAAAATCAGATGGAGTAATTAAGAGGAGCAGGTCCACCAGTGAAATTCGGGGGTGGGGGCATGTTGGTCACTTCGTACCGTCCGTTGAAGGTAGGTCGCATGTCTATCATTATTGAGCTTGAAAGTGGATGTTGAAATTGACCGAGAAGACCGCCAGTTTTTTTTTATCTATGTGGTATTCCCTTCGTTCGGAATTACTTGCCGCTCAAATAGACATATCTAGACGTTCAGTGCTAGATACATCCATTTGAAGAACAAGTAATTCCGGTGTATGAAATAAGAGATCGATTGTATTGCTTGTACGAGTAGCATCACCAAGTGTGCGTACGTCAATAGCTAGCTACTCCTCCAACCTCCATACTATATAACAGCAAGCTCAAGTTGCAGGAGAAGATGACCCTCCTCCTTCCCCCGTTCCTTCCTCTCGAAGGCCAAAGCCAAAAGCAAAGCTCGATGCCAAGCGTAGTACTAGTAGTGATGATGGTAGTGCGGCTCCTGGTAGGAGCAGTAGTCGCCGGTGGCCCAGGAGTCCTGCCTGGGTGCCCAGAAGCCTGCGGCAGCATCGCCATCCCCTACCCTTTCGGCATCGGCCTAGGCTGTTCCCGCCTGGGCTTCAACCTCACCTGCGACGACACGCAGGATCCACCTAAGCTCTTCCTGGGCGACGGCGTAGAAGTGGACGCCATCTCCCTGGCGGACGGCACGGTACGAGTCCGGACCCTGATCATGGACGGCTCGTTCTCCGTGAACCTGACCGCCCTAGCGGCAGCGGGCGTCGGGAAGCCATCTCTCAACTCCAGCGGCTCGTGGTCCGGTGCCCTAACGGGCACCGGCGTGCAGCAGCTCGCCGTGTCCACCCAGCACAACGTCTTCGTGGCCATCGGATGTAACTTCATCGCCCAACTCGCTGGCGATTCCGACACTGCAACAGCAGGCAGAGGAAGCAGTCGGGGTCCCCATCCCATGTACTACGTCAGCGCATGCGCCGTGCTGTGTGACGAAACAGATGATGGGTCGTACTGGGGCGGCCCGTGCTCTGGCTTCGGATGCTGCCAGACGACCATCGGGCGAGCCTTACCCGCGTACGGGTTGCTCTTCAAGGATTTGGACCAGGCTAATGGTTCAGCGGTGGGCGCCTTCATATTCGATGAACAGTGGTTCAGCGGTATTAACGTATCCGCGTCCACGGACATCCCTGACATGCGGTCGGACTCATGGTGGGATGTCCGTGCCTATGTCTATGAATACAAATCCAATATGCATCCGCGTCCCAAGGTGCCCACCGTGCTGGAATGGTGGCTGGACGTAGAAAGAGACAGTGACTTGCTCGTGTTGGATGATCCCCTTTCACGTCGGAGATGCATAAGCTTGAACAGCTTCGCTACCAACGTTTCCTATGGCCCAGGCGCAGGGTACATCCTAAGGTGCCACTGCTCGGATGGATACCAAGGCAACCCTTACCTAGTTGATGGATGCCAAGGTACCACCACTCGATCGCCTCTGTTTCTTATCCATCACCCGCTTTGTTAGTTCTTTGTTATTCTATAACTTACATTGTTGCTAGAATATAGCGTCCACTTTTCCACATCATTTTGGGGTTTATAAGTGAATTTGCTCTTATATGCAGTTTAACATATAGTATATATTAACACAAATAGATCTCGTCTTAATGATCCAGTGGATAACACGTTGTCCATAATAAAATTTTAAAAAATTCCCTAAAAAATAATTAAAATCTAATAGTCATGGCCGGCCTATATCAATTCCACATCTAATTAAGAGCCGGACGAATCTTGAGGTAAGTTAAAGTGTTGCTCATCTTTCACCGTGTGCTTGGACTTTGGGTTGGAATCATGTGTGTGTGCGCGCGCGCGCGTGCGTGTGTGTGACCATTTCGTGAAGTTGGTTTTCGATACCAAGTACATCTTACGTTATCTTTATTATATATATATATATATACCAATATTAAAGGAAGGAAAGTTTCATCGTCCGTCACCCTTCCTCCCCGTAGGCAGCACTTTTCTTGTTTTCCTACGTTGCGTCGCGGTCCCATCCCGTCAATGGACCGATCAGGCCGACCATTTTTTTAAACAGGATGAAATGCCAAAGCAGTTGAACCCCGCCTGGGCAACATTGGGCTTGCACCAGCACAGCAGTGTGGCTGGACCGGTCACTTGCGCCAGTTGGGCCTCCACCAGCACAGCGAAGCGGCTGGACCGGTCACCTGACGGCGAGGAACTTGCTGGGGATGGTGGCAATCGCAGCTCCCGCAAGGTTGTTGCTTGTAGGAGGACTGGATTGCTTTTTCTTATTTCTTTTAGGGTCCTGTTTGCAAGAAGGGAGGATGTGTTATTTTATTTCAGGGACCTTCTTGTAGTAGTATCACTTTCAATATACTCCCTCCGTTCTCATTTATAGTGCGCCTTGTTTGTGGCACATATACCAAGACATGAGCTGGCATGTTTATTTGGACTAGAATTGCCCCTTGCTTGGTCAGACCGTCACGCATGTGAGTGCAGGTCCAACGGAGGGTATCTTTGTCCAAAGGCACTTAGGCGCACTACATTTTGGAATATGACCCAAAAGTTTATACGCACTATAATGTGGAATAGAGGGAGTATAAAATTTCGTTTCGGGGACTTTCTAGTCCTCTTCCTTGTCGGCGGTGGTCCAGGTAGAAAACAAGACTTAAGCTAGGCTGACCAACGGACTAGCCTTACATACGTCTTTACGGATGAATTTTTTTTACCTTACTATGTGTTAGTTTAGTGGGGAAAATAGGTTCGAGTCCTTTTCCATTCGTCCTTGGAATAATCCGACGTGGATTGGACAAGGAACATCTGGCTAGCTTAGACTTGTACAGTGCTTGGTGCTTATGCACCAGTGCTTAAGAAAGAGAGTATTATTGCATCTCAAAAAAATGTTGTCACACAATGAAGACTGCTTCAGATCGGTGCTTAGTTGCTTTGAATCTGTAGCACTCATGAGAGGAGGAGAGCAGTTATATACCCTAAGCACCGGCTAGCACCGGAAGCCAACGTTTGCTTCTCTCCCACTTCTAAGCACCTGTGTAAGCACCTGCTGAAAAAAAGAACCGTTTTTTTCAGCTGAGGCACCTCTGTAAGCACCTGCGTTGTACGTGGCCTTATAGTGTTGTGATGTATGCAAAGGCAGCGCCCAGCCCAGGCAGCAAGGGCCTCGGTGAGGCCTGGGCGTGGCTGTCTGACCCTTCGTTGTATTTGGCTATAACTACAGTATATAGCACTGTATACGCTGTTTGCCTTGGGTCGTCACTCCAAGCTGACATCCCTACTGAATATACGTACATGTAGAATCAATTCAAATCAAAGAGGAAAAAAGACCTGGGTCAATCACCAGCACATAGCAAATCCGATATAAGGGTGTGGCTAGCTCTCATTTTTTCCAATAAAGAGTATATATTAATATCGCAAAGATACCAATTACATTTAACCTCTGCAACAACGCAATGACCTAATGACATGACGGATACACACATTCAAAAAAGAAGAAGAAGCTAAAAAAAGGAAAGTTCCGCTACAGCGTTCCAGGCTTGCAGCAGTAGCACAACCACCACCAAGACAACACCGGATGTCCAAGTTCTTCAAAAGCGACGCTTCCAAGGAGGAAACAGTGCACCAGCGCTGTCGTCGCCCGATCGTAGATCCTGGGTTTTCAACCCAGAGATAATCTCCGCTCTCAAAACAATGCCTTCAACATGGCCGTTGCATGCCACAACCAATTAAGGCTAGAGTTGGATATTCATCCTGAAAAACAAGACATTGAACTTCACCTGTGTTGTCGCCCCCACTTACATACCGCTGCTACGAATCCCGAAACTTCAAGCAAGTTCCCCAACATCGTAAGCTCCAATCACCATTACAAGTCATCCAATCTCGACTTCCATGACATTCTCCGCCTCTGACTTCACCATGGAGCTAAACATATCTCTTGATGGCAACAAATAGCAGAGCTTCACGCCGCTCGCTCCTCAACGGAGAACCAATGGGCACGACCGAATCCCACCCGATCCAGCAATCTCCAGGCATAACACGCCCATGGGAGTTCGCCGGCGGAGCCTTCCGGAACCCGCCACTCCGGCCAGATCAAGAAGGACAAGCGTGAGGCAGATCTTCATCTTGGCGCAAAAGGAACCCTAGGACCGCCGCCTTTATCCAAGCACACCAGTAGGCCCCCACACCGCCGGTCGGAGCAGCATCAGGGAAGGCAGCCGCAGCGCACATCCACAAACCGTCCCTGGCAGGGGCGACCCAGATCGGGCCCTTAGGCCCAGATTCGACCAACCACCGCACCGCCGGAGATTGGTGCCGACGCTGCACACCACCCGCCGTGAAGACGCCGCTCCGGCTTCAGGCCACGGCTACAGGCCGCACCGCCCTTGCACCGCTGCCAGCACTCCACAACCGCCCATGGAGCCGCCGCCATGGTGCACTCTCCTCCCCTCCGTCATTAGACGAGAAGGGCGCCGCCACCGCCGCCGGCATCGGCGGCGGCGTCGGCCAGGGGCACGCCGATGAAGGGGGCTGGAGGGGACGGGGGAGGATCCTCTGGAGTAGCTCGGGCGGAGGCGACCCGGGAGGCGGAGCGGTAGGATGATGTGGTACTATAGTGAACCGATCGAATCTACTCTGTGGCTAGCTCTCATGTAGATGAGAAATAATTATGTCCTATCTAACGCCTACACCATTGGATTCTAGGCGGAGATTCGTGGAGATATTTTTTATTATTTCTTGTTTGATTAATCAAATAGCATAGGATAAATCGAGGTCTCTAAACTTGTTTCATGTAGTTGATCAAGTAAATGTATTACATTAACATCTCTAGTCCTTAAGGGCAATCAGCGATCAAGTCTATTTTATTTGAATTAACAAAGTGGGTTGTACATTATTATAATCATTATAGTTGTTATGTTCTGGGTGCCTTGATTAAAAGAACGTAATTTAGTTACCATGATACAACGCACGGGCTCTTTTGCTAGTAATTATCTTATATAGAAAACTAATCCTACCAAGTCATAATACATTGACAGAAAATGAAAGGATTCACAACGTTTGTTTTGGTGAGGCTAAATTGCGAAATTTATTGGATGTATTGAGTCATTTTTTTAGTTCATATGTTTTAAATGGAGTGACTGTGATGATGGTTGCATGTTGATCTAAATCCTTAAAATTGTGACTGAGATTTACAAAAGCCTGATAGGGCGTGTGTTTGCTTCCAGGTAAGCAATTCAACTATCCACATATGTACTACTAGCAAATGAGCCCGTGCGTTGCAATGGGTGAAAAGAAAACACACTGCCTAACCTAGTCAGCATGACTCGAGACTTCAATAGGTCCATATCCTTTATTTAATACATGGCATCCCATCTGTGTTTCTATTTATTCTTCTTCCCACTCTCGTCGATCGTGGCCTTAGTGTTCACACAATCACAACACGTTTGAATGTTATCAATCTTAATACGTCTCACTTTCGGTATTGGCGAGGTGTGCATGCATGGTTATAGATATTTCTTTTCGTTTCTTATCCTGGTTTTTACCGAAGTGTTCAGTTTTTAATTTGGATCGGCCCCGGTATGAAAGAAAGACTGACCATACGCTGTTGATTAAGGTTTTATTATAAATACCATTTTTAATGGTTAACAAGTAAAATAATATCATATTTAGATTGTACATATTTTTCTAATCAAATTTCATATATAACATGTTAAATTTGGAGTTAGGGTTCAAAAGATATGTATTTTTGAACAATCACTTAATATGTACCGCGGGTTGATTACCAGAAACTTGAGGAGTTTTATGAAAAATATGATGACGGACCAAGAATACTTATTTCCTTTATTAGTTGGTATAGATATAGATATGTGACGAAAATTGTATATATTTAGAAACTTCATATGTAATTTTTGTGGCATACACCACATAAGACTATCCACATACATAGTTCGCTAGTTAGTCAAATTGAAGATCTAGAAGTACGCGTAGGCCCTATACACCCGTCCGGATGTAGTATCTTCGTATGGACTTAGAAATCAACGTCAGAAAGGGCGAAAGGGTGACCAGCCAACTAGTAAGAACCTTGAGTGCATCTAAACTGTTTTTGCCTCTCCATCTGGTTTGTGGTTTTCTCATTTTAGTCTTTTCGTTCATCGTTGATACTTCAACTTCACTTTGAACTCGTACCCGACAAACATTATTGCATATTTTTATTTATGATATCCCTTTTGCTATTGAGTTGTCTTTTTCTGTTTTCTATACTTTCAGATATCGACGAGTGCCAACAACCAGCTTATCCATGCGTGGATGGGACAACCTGCATCAATCTGCCAGGGACATACCGATGCCCAGTAAAGAAAGGTTTCATTAGCCTCTCAGGTACGAATACTTGAAGTATTTATATAAAATGCATTTCAGGTTGAGCTTAAAATGTACTTCATGAACTAGTAAATCAGTGAACTAGTAAACCAAATGATTGTGGTTGAAATGATTTCTTTACTTCCAAAATGATCTGATAAATATTCCACTAAAAATCTTTATCATGGTATTTTTGAGTAGTCACAAATTTTCAGTTAACTTACTTTAATTCATGTGGCATATATTGTATTATCAACCCTTAATCCATTATCTGCAGGTTTAATTACCGTAGTTGCAATTAGTGCTGGTTTGTGGTTACTGCTTTCACTTTTGGGTGTTGCAAAAATCACCAATAAACTCAAGCAACAGAGAGTCAAGAAGTCAAGACAAAAAAATTTCAAGAAAAACCATGGGTTGCTTCTAGAACAGTTAATCTCTTCAAACAAAGATATAGCCGAGAGAACAAAGCTTTTTAGCTTGGAAGAACTGGGGCAAGCGACCAACAAATTTGATCATAATCGCATCCTTGGCGGCGGTGGTCATGGCACGGTGTACAAAGGCATCTTATTTGATCAACGGATCGTGGCCATCAAGAAGGCCAAAATTGTGGTTCAGAGCGAAATCGACCAGTTCATCAATGAGGTTGTCATACTTTCCCAAACAAACCATAGGAATGTGGTGAAGCTCTTTGGTTGTTGCCTTGAGGCAGAAGTTCCTCTACTAGTTTATGAGTTCGTTTCAAATGGAACACTCTCCTTCCATCTCCACGGAAGAACTGAGACCCATCTATCATGGCGAAATAGGTTGAGGATTGCATTGGAAACTGCAAGGTCCATTGCGTATCTCCACTCTGCTGCTTCCATATCAGTATACCATAGAGATATCAAATGTGCAAACATACTACTTACCGATACTTTAACAGCAAAAGTATCAGATTTTGGAGCTTCAAGGTCACTTGCAATAAACGAGACAGGAATAGTTACAGCAGTCCAAGGAACTTATGGTTACCTTGATCCTGAATACTACTACACTAGCCGACTCACGGAAAAGAGTGATGTTTATAGCTTCGGTGTTATCCTAGCAGAGCTACTGACAAGGGTGAAACCTATTTTTTCTTCTCATTCGTCAGAACGAACAAGCCTAGCATCATATTTTGTGTCACTTATAAGAGAAAACCGCTTGTTAGATATGCTAGATTCAAAAATTGTTGAAGAGGGAGGGATTGATGATGCCAAGGTCGTTGCAAGACTCGCAGAAGCATGCTTAAGTTTAAAAGGTGAAGAAAGGCCTACGATGAGGCAAGTGGAGACAGCACTTGAAGATGTGCAGAACTCAAAGGGCCATCTCAATTCTCATATTACAAGGGTGAATCAAAATGTTTTAAATGATCTGTCATACAAGGGAAGCAAGGCCAATGATGGAACTAGACTATACAGCTTGGAAAAAGAGTTCATCCAGTCATCTGAAATTCCTAGATGATTCTACTCATATGGTAAAGTTTTGTGGTTACTATTAATAGTTTGGGAGCCGTACTATATAAATAATAAATTACGAACTCTGTATTAGAATCACACGTCATTTATGCTATATTTGGTTCTAATGTAGATTCTGAAAAAGATGGTGTGAGCTGTGAACAGTAGAAAGGCAGCAATAAGTTGAGAACATGAAAAAAAAACGAAAGATGGTTGGTTGGAGCAATTGTGAAACTCCGAGTTTGGTAAAACTTGTTTGTAATGCATGCCCTTAAAGACCTTAGATTCTGTTTATATGTTACTTAAACCACAAAGCATTGACTCATTTGTTTATAATGCAGTTTTTACCATCTCAATTATAAACATAGAAACAATTCAATTATACACTTTCAGTATGTCGGTATGAAACTTAAAATTCAATTATACACTTTCAAGAAGGTTTTAACCATGTTGGAGCAGTTATATTTTAGAACATATTGGAGCATGTTTCGGGCAGCCCTACTTTGGTGCAGATCATTGTAAATAATTACGCTAACACATTGCAGGAAATATATACCTCCCGAGTCGGTCGTAGATCGAATCTTCCATTGTCTCCTAGCTTATTCAGATACTGGGGCTAGTAAGATGATATGGGTGGCTTCCGGGTTTCACAATTCGAGAGTCACAACCCCGCTCGGTATCGGAGCGAGACCGACGGTAGGAAACCCTAGATATTGGCGTTAGTGTCTTTTTTTCTTTTTCGAAAAGGAGGATAACCCCGGACTTTGCATCGAGCGACGCACACATCCATATATTATTTATTATTCAAAATACAGTAGCAGAACAACACTGACCCGAGAAAAAAGAAAAAACCCGAGGCCACATGCCTCGCGATAGTAACTCCACCGGACAACCACTAACCCTATGATAAAAGCCAAGCTCGAAACAAAAAATACACAACTCCTAGTCTACGCCTTTAAGGAATCGCTCTACTTGCACTAATGATGACGAGTCAAGCCCAAGGTTGATCTTGGGATTCTTATCCCCAAAGCCAATCTTAGCTCCATCACCTTCAGCAAGGACACGACACATGTACGCGTCCACATAGCCTGATTCAAGATCTTGTGTTTCCGCTGGACTGCACAAACTCATCATTGAAGCCGTTTCTACCATCATCCCTTGCCTAGCTACCGACGCCTCGATAACTGGATACCTCTGGAGAAAGTGTCGAAAAACAAAGACGTCCCATATTGCCTCACCTCCTGTCACTGTCGCACCATGTTCGATCCAGCAACAACAAGCTAAACATGACACCTCTGCCAGAGCCACCGTGCAACACCTGCCAGCTAGTAGGCATGACTTGATGACTCCACATGAGCCATTGTGCGTAGCATCCGCAGGTGATGCACCCGCCGGCGGCTTCACTTGCTGACGACACGCACTACCTGACACCTCCGGAAGAGACTCATATGTCACCTACCGAGCGGCATAGAACCCGATATCTTGATGGAGGGGATGTTCTATACTGTCGCCGTCCTCAGAAAGGCCTTCACCATTTCGAGATCAAGCCGATGAGTCACTGCTACTTGTGAGCTGCGTTCGGTTTTTCCCCGAAAAGAAAGGGTGAAGCAATATAGTAGCGGTAAGTATTTCCCTCAGTGAGAACCAAGGTTTATCGAACCAATTTGAGAATCAAGGAAAACTCTCGTCGTCAACACCTACACACACAAAACCAAACGCTTGCGGCCACCGGGGGCAAGAGGGTTGTCAAACCCCTTGAACTCGTTACTTGCAAGGATTAATTCTGATAGAGATAGATATATAAAAGTAAAAACAAATAAAAAGTAAATAAGTGCAGCAAGGTGTTTAGATTTTTAGCAATATGATTAAGTAGACCCGGGGGGCATCGTTTTCACTAGAGGCTTCTTTCTCGAAAGCAAAGCATATGGTGGGTAAACAAATTACTGTTGGGCAATTGATAGAAAAACGCAAAGTTATGATGTTATTCACGGCAATGATTGATGACCCACAAGTATAGGGTATCAATCGTAGTCCTTTTGATAAGTAAGAGTGTTGAACCCAACGAAGAGAAAAAAGAAATGACAATCATTTTTCAGCAAGGTATTCTCTGCAGGTGCTATAAGTAACAGTGATAGATAGTTTTGTAGCAAGATAATTCGTAACAAGTGACAAGTAGCAAAAGTAAAAAGTGTGCAGCAAGGTGGCCTAATCCTTTTTATAGCAAAGGATAAGCCTGAAAGTTCTCTTATATAAAGCAAGGTGCTCTCGAGGACACATGGGAATTTACGTCTAGTCATGTTCATCATGTTGAGTTGATTCGCGTTCGTTACTTCGATAATTTGATATGTGGGTGGACCGGTGCTTGGGTGTTATTTTTACTTGAGCAAGCAACCCACTTATGATTACCCCCTCTCGCAAGCATCCGCAACTACGAAATAAGAATTAAGATAAATCTAACCATAGCATGAAACATGTTGATGAACCACAAGTATAGGGGATCAATCGTAGTCCTTTCAATAAGTAAGAGTGTCGAACCCAATGAGGGGCAGAAGGAAATGATAAGCAGTTTTCGGCAAGGTATTCTCTGCAAGTGCTGTGAGTAACAGTGATAGATAGTTTTGCAGCAAGATAATTCGTAACAAGTGACAAGTAACAATAGTAGAAAGTGTGCAGCAAGATATCCCAATCCTTTTTGTAGGAAAGGACGGGCCTGGAAGTACGCTTACATAAAGCAATCGCTCCCGAGGACACATGGGAATTTCTGTCTAGTCATGTTCATCATGTTGAGTTGATTCGCGTTCGTTACTTTGACAAATTTGATATGTGGATGGACCGGTGCTAAAGTGCCTTTCTTACTTGAATAAGCAACCCACTTATGATTACCCCCTCTCGCAAGCATCCGTAACTACGAAAGAAGAATTAAGATAAATCTAACCATAGCATGAAACATGTGGATCCAAATTAGCCGCTTATCACTAGTACATAACAGGGCATTGGTCCAGGCCGGGCCAGCCCATTAGTCCTGGTTCAGTCACGAACCGGGACCAATGGGGGCAACGGTCCCGGTTCGTGAGGCCAGGGGGCCGGCCGGGCCTCGTGGGGCATTGGTCCCGGTTCGTCTGGACCCTTTGGTCCCGGTTCCAGACACGAACCGGGACCAGTGTGCCTCGCTCCTGGCCCACAACCATTGGTCCCGGTTCGTGGCTGGAACCGGGACCAAAGGGGGTCCTTTAGTCCCGGTTCCATCCACGAACCGGGACCAATGAGATGCCTATATATACCCCCCCGCCAGCGAGCAGAGCACTCCACATTGCTCTGTTTTTCTGGCCGGCGAGGGGAGAGCTCTGTGGTGCTCTAGCTCACCTCCTATGCACATGAGGTGTTCGATGAAATGCCCGAGCCACACTTAAGATTTCTCCTCTCGAAGCTCCTTGTCCAAGCTCCATTTTTCTCAAGATTTGTTTAGGTTTGGCGGTCCGTCCTGTCCCGTCCCCGTCCTCACCGCCGTCGATCGCCCGCGTCCATCTCGGCGCCGGCACCACTGTGGTTAGCCTCTTCTTCTTATCTTCTTTCTAAAAGAAAAAAGTTCTTACTTGTATCATTTAGATAGATACTTGTGTAGTTTTCTTACTTTTATTATTGTTTGTTATTATATAGTGCCATGGTCATGGTATCCGCCCACGTCGGCCCTCGTCCGGTCTATGATTCGGATGTGGTATATATTATCTTTTATAACTATTTGTTTTATTTAGTGTTTATGACAATTATGCCGACCAGCGTGACATAGATTTTTTAATCTAGGAGGTATGTGAACCGGAAATTCCAACCGACATAGAAATTCTTGTCGAGAAGTTAAATTTGGTTGAAAAAGAAAACAATTACTTGAAAGAGGAGAAGATGAAGTTGGAGTTGCATGTTGCCGATGTCGTCGACGATCACAAGATCAAGATGGATGCAATGCGCTTGAAGATTAGAAAGATTAGAAAATATGCCATTCATACTGAGGCTTGGTATCATTATGCCGTTGGATCAATTGGTACCTTAGTTGCGGTTATGATTGCATTTGTTGTTGCATTTAAATTTTATAGTTTCAATGTATGTTTTAATTAGATGCTCTAGAGAGCTATATGTTGTTCAATAATGAGAACTATGTATGAACGTTATGTATTTATTTTGGTCACTACTGTAATTTGACTTTAATGTGATGATGAATTTCTATTAATTTGGTCACTTCTCTACTCATGATATGCATGCAGATGAACCGGCAATGGATGTACGGTGACCGACGCACCTCCGAGTATATTGAGGGCCTGCATAATTTTCTCGAAGCGGCTGAGGCAAACAAGCAGAATGGTTTTATGCATTGTCCATGTACTGTCTGTGAGAATACGAAGGCTTTCTCCAACTATAAAACCCTTCACTTTTACCTGCTTCAGAAGGGTTTTATGCCACACTATAATGTTTGGACCAAGCACGGAGAAAGAGGGGTTATGATGGAAGACAACAAAGAAGAAGAGGATGACGACAACTACCCGCCCCCTGAATACGGTGATGCTGCAATGGGGGAAGCTGAAGATGAAGAGGAACCAGACGATGTGCCCGATGATGATCTTCGCCGGGTCATTGTTGATGCACAGAGAGAATGCGAAAGTGAAAGGGAGAAGTTGAAGTTCGATCGCATGTTAGAGGATCACAAAAAAGGGTTGTACCCAAATTGCGAAGATGACAACAGAAAGCTCGGTACCACACTGGAATTGCTGCAATGGAAGGCAGACAATGGTGTATCTGACAAGGGATTTAGTTCGCTACTGAAAATAATGAAGAAGAAGCTTCCAAAGGATAACGAATTGCCCGGCAGTACGTACGAAGCAAAGAAGGTTCTATGCCCTCTAGGATTGGAGGTGCAGAAGATACATGCATGCCCTAATGACTGCATCCTCTACCGCGGTGCGTACGAGGATTTGAATGCATGCTCGGTATGCGGTGCCTTGCGGTATAAGATCAGAAGAGATGACCCTGGTGATGTTGAGGGCCAGCGCACCGGGAAGAGGGTTCCTGCCAAGGTGATGTGGTATGCTCCTATAATACCACGGTTGAAACGTCTGTTCAGAAACAAAAAGCATGCCGAGTTGATGCAATGGCACAAAAAAGACCGTAAGAAAGCCGGGAAGTTGAGAGCACCCGCTGACGGGTCGCAGTGGAGAAAGATCGAGAGAAAGTGGAGCGACTTTACAGGTGACCCGAGGAACGTATGGTTTGGTTTAAGTGCTGATGGCGTTAATCGTTTTGGGGAGCAGAGCAGCAAGCATAGCACATGGCCTGTGACTCTATGTATGTATAACCTTCCTCCTTGGTTGTGCATGAAGCGGAAGTTCATTATGATGCCAGTGCTGATCCAAGGCCCTAAGCAACCCGGCAATGACATTGATGTGTACCTAAGGCCATTAGTTGATGAACTTTTACAGCTATGGAATGGAAGAGGTGTACGTGTGTGGGATGAGCATGCACAAGAGGAATTTGACCTACGAGCGTTGCTGTTTGTAACCATCAACGATTGGCCTGCTCTCAGTAACCTTTCAGGACAGACAAGCAAGGGATACCACACATGCACACACTGTTTAGATGACACCGACAATATATATTTGGACAAATGCAGGAAGAATGTGTACCTGGGGCATCGTCGATTTCTTCCGACCAACCATCAATGTCGAAAGAAAGGAAAGCATTTCAAAGGTGAGGCAGATCACCGGAAGAAGCCCGCCCTCCGTACTGGTGATCACATACTTGATATGGTTAATGATTTACAAGTAATATTTGGAAAGGGTCCTGGCGGACTATCTGTTCCGACTGACGATGCGGGACGCGCACCCATGTGGAAGAAGAAATCTATATTTTGGGACCTACCCTATTGGAGAGACCTAGAGGTCCGCTCTGCAATCGACGTGATGCACGTGACGAAGAATCTTTGCGTGAACCTGCTAGGCTTCTTGGGAGTGTATGGGAAGACAAAAGATACACCGGAGGCACGGGAGGAACAACAACGTGTGCATGAAAAAGACGGCATGCATCCAAAGCAGTATGAAGGTCCTGCCAGCTACGCTCTTACCAAAGAAGAGAAGGAAATCTTCTTTGAATGCCTGCTCAGTATGAAGGTCCCGTCTGGCTTCTCGTCGAATATAAAGGGAATAATAAATATGGTAGAGAAAAAGTTCCAGAACCTAAAGTCTCATGACTACCACGTGATTATGACGCAACTGCTTCCGGTTGCATTGAGGGGGCTTCTACCGGAAAACGTTCGATTAGCCATTGTGAAGCTATGTGCATTCCTCAATGCAATCTCTGAGAAGGTGATCGATCCAGAAATCCTGCCAAGGTTAAGGAGTGATTTGGTGCAATGTCTTGTTAGTTTCGAGCTGGTGTTCCCACCGTCCTTCTTCAATATCATGACGCACGTCCTAGTTCATCTAGTCGACGAGATTGTCGTTCTGGGCCCTGTATTTCTACACAATATGTTCCCCTTTGAGAGGTTCATGGGAGTCTTAAAGAGATATGTTCGTAACCGCACTAGGCCAGAAGCAAGCATCTCCATGGGCCATCAAACAGAGGATGTAATTGGGTTTTGTGTTGACTTCATTCCTGACCTTAATAAGATTGGTCTCCCTCAATCATGGTATGAGGGGAGACTGACTGGAAAAGGCACGCTAGGAGCGGACTCAATAATATGTAGGGACAGGCATTCTTGGTCTCAAGCACACTACACAGTTCTACAGAATTCTACCTTGGTGACCCCGTATGTCGATGAACACAAGAATATTCTGCGCTCCAAACACCCGGAGCCGTGTGACGACTGGATTACATATGAATACATCAGGACTTTCGGCAGTTGGTTGCAAACACGTCTCATGGGTGGCAACACTGTTTCTGATGAGTTGTACTCGTTGGCCAGGGGACCATCTTCGACTGTATTGACTTACAAAGGGTACGAGATAAATGGGAATACATTTTACACGATCGCCCAAGATCAGAAGAGCACCAACCAAAACAGCGGTGTCCGCTTTGATGCAGCAACCAATAGTGGAAAGGACACATATTATGGTTACATAGTGGACATATGGGAACTTGACTATGGACATGATTTCAAGGTCCCTTTGTTTCAGTGCAAATGGGTCAATCTGTCAGGAGGCGGGGTACAGGAAGACCCACAGTACGGAATGACAACAGTGGATCTGAACAATCTTGGGTACACAGACGAACCATTCGTCCTAGCCAATGATGTGGCACAGGTTTTCTATGTGAAGGACATGTCTACCAAACCGAGAAAAAGAAAAGATAAGGAAGCGAATACATCATACGATGAGCCAAAGCGCCACATAGTTCTTTCAGGAAAAAGAGACATCATGGGATTGGAGGGCAAGACAGACATGTCTGAAGATTATGAAAAGTTTCATGAAATTCCTCCCTTCAAAGTCAAGGCTGACCCAAGCACCCTCTTAAACGATGAAGATTATCCATGGTTACGGCGCAATAAGCAAAGGACACAAGCGAAGAAAAAGTGAAGGCTTTCTCTCCACAACTATATCATTGCAGTTACATGTGAAGAAATGAAATGCCTTTTGTAACAGATGAGTTTTCGTATGAAACCCTAATACTTCGAAAGAGATTGTCCGTTTTGTACACGAAGTGCATCCAGTTGGATAAGCACTATAACGACTAGTCCCGGTTCGTGCTAGCAACCGGGACTAAAGAGGCACACGACCCTATATATAACCCACCTCTCGGACATGTTCGACACTTAGTGTGTGTACTCATTCGGATTCAAATCATTCGGATTCCCTGCATACGGTCCAACGGTGCATTTCATATTTCCACCGTTGGGCTGTATGCAGGGGAAACCGTGTGTTTTGTTGATCTATCTAGAAATCCTTTAGTTCATCGACTGAATACAAATCATTCGGATTCCCTGCATACGGTCCGACGGTGCATTTCATATGCGGGCACTCACGAGCCACCGTCGGGCTGTATGCAGGGGAAACCGTGTGTTTTGTTGATCTATCTAGAAATCCTTTAGTTCATCGACCGAATACAAATCATTCGGATTCCCTGCATACGGTCCGACGGTGCATTTCATATGCGGGCACTCATGAGCCACCGTCGGGCTGTATGCAGGGGAAACCGTGTGTTTTGTTGATCTATCTAGAAATCCTTTCATTTGCCGACGGTATATTTCTTTTTTCCAACTCCATTTTGACAAAGACACTTAGAAAGAAACAAAAGACAAATAGAAAGGATGATGCTCAATTGTCCGTTTTGTACACGAAGTGCATCCAGTTTTTGCCGTAACCTTCTCAACTTTTTATAACATGCTATGTGGGTGAAATGATGATACCATGCCAACTTTCAACCTTTTCAGAGTTCATTTGTAGTGCTTTTCAATTTCAGGGTCATTTAGCTCAAAAAAATCAGTAAATGCATGAAAAATACCAAATGAAGTCAGAAAGGGTTGAAAATTGATGATGTGGCTTTGAATGGTGCATTTTGAACACACAAAAAGTCTGGAGTTCAAATAAGTTCAAAAAAATGAAATCCCTTTGTAACAGATGAGTTTCCGTCCGAAACCCTGATACTTCGAAAGAGATTGTCCATTTTGTACACGAAGTGCATCCAGTTTTTGCCGTAACCCACTCAACTTTTTAGCACATGCTATGTGGGTGAAATGATGATACCATGCCAACTTTCAACCTTTTCAGAGTACATTTGAAGTGCTTTTTAATTTCTATCAAAACATCGTGGGAGTGGAGTTCAAAAAAGAATCAACTAAAAAGCTTTTATAAACCTCTAGTATTTTTGAAACTATAATTATATAAAAATTATCCAACTAAAATTATCAAAGTATTTTTTGTTCAAAACATTAATAGCAAAAAGAATATAATGATAAAACACACTGGAAATAAATAAAGCAAAAAATAAAACAAAAATAAATAAAGCAAAAAACAAAACAAAAATAATGGAAATTATGCAACTAAAATTATCCAAGTATTTTTTGTTCAAAACATTAATAGCAAAAAGAATATAATGATAAAACACACTGGAAATAAATAAAGGAAAAAATAAAACAAAAATAAGTAAAGCAAAAAACAAAACAAAATAATGGAAATTATGCAACTAAAATTATCAAAGTATTTATTTGTTAAAAAGAATGAACTAAAATAACAGTAGAAAAATATTGGAAAAAAATTAAAAAAATAAATAAAGCAAAAAACAAAACAAAAATACCGGAAAAAAAAATGCTGCCTACTGGGCCACCACGGCATTCAAGCCCGCAGAAGGCCCAATAGGCCCACAGGCAGTTGCAAAGCGGTTAGGCCCGTACGCTTGCGGTAGAGAGGAGCTCGAGACGGTGGGTGCAGCCGCGCTTATAAACCAGTACGACTGCTCCTCGCTCGGCGAGGTGGGACTAAACTCCCACCGTGCCAGGAACAGGGCTTTGGTCCCGGTTGGTACCACCAACCGGGACCAATGCCACCCTTTGGTCCCGGTTAGTGCCACCAACCGGGACCAATGCCTCCCTTTGGTCCCGGTTGGTGGCACCAACCGGGACCAAAGGTCTCTGCTTCCCGCCCTTTGGGCTGCTGAAAAGAGACCTTTGGTCCCGGTTGGTGGCACCAACCGGGACTAAAGGTGGGCATTGGTCCCGGTTGGTGCCCCTAACCGGGACCAATTCTTCTTCTATATAAGTAAACACTTAGAAAATTTCAGTTTTCATCTGCCATTGCCACGAGCCCGCCGTCCCCGTCGCCGCCCCAAGCCCGTCGCCGCCCCGTCCCCGTCGCCGCGCCGCTCCTCGTCGCCGTCGCCGCCCGCTCCTAGTCGCCGTCGCCGCGCGCCGCCCCGAGCCGCCCCGTCGCCGCCCCGTCCCCGTTGCCTCCCCGTCGCCGCGCCGTTGTCGTCCCCGTCGCCGCGCGCCGCCCCGAGCCGCCCCGAGGTCGCCGTCGCCGTCGCCGCCCCGTCCCCGTCGCCGTCGCCGCCCCGTCCCCGTCGCCGCGCCGCCCCGTCCCTGTCGCCGCCCCGTCCCCGTCGCCGTCGTCGTCCCCGTCGCCGCGGGCCGCCCCGAGCCGCCCCTTCGCCGCCCCGTCCCCGTCGCCTCCCCGTCGCCGCGCCGTCCCCGTCGCCGCGCCGTCCCCGTCGCCGCGCCGCCCCGTCCCCGTCCCCGTCGCCGTCGTCGTCCCCGTCGCCGCACGCCGCCCCGTCGCCGCCCCGTCCCCGTCGCTTCCCCGTCGCCGCGCCGCCCCATCGCCGCCCTGTCGTCGCCCCGTCGCCTCCCCGTCGCTGCCCCCCAGTGAGCCCCCCCTTTCCCATGGTCCCTGCTCGGATACGGCGACACGGACACGGACACGGCCACGGGCACGGATACGGATACGGCGACACGGACATGGACACGGATACGGCGACACGGACACGGATACGGCGACACGGACACGGACACGGACATGGATACGGCGACACGGACACGGACACGGACATGGATACGGCAACATGGACACGGATACGGCGACACGGACACACGAAAAATAACGAGAAAGAGATCGCCCCCTCCCCGATAACTTCGACATGAGGGGGGGGGGGTCGATATACATTTTTTTCCATGTATGTATGTCGTTGTCGTTGAGGTAAAGAAAGAAAAATATTGAAAATATGTCATGAGTTAATGAAAATATATAAGATATGTATGGGGCTATGTATGTAAAGATGGATAGCATTTTTTTCCATGTATGTATGTTGTTGGCGATATACCCCCCTCCCCGATAACTTCAACATGAGGGGGGGGTCGATATACCCCCTCCCCGATAACTTCGACATGAGGGGGGGGGGGTCGATATACCCCCTCCCTGATAACTTCGACATGAGGGGGGGGGTCGATATACCCCCCTCCCCGATAACATTTTTTTTCTAAGTTACTTAGGTAAAATGTTCACCCCCCTCTCGATATACCGGGCGACCAACTCTCGAGGCCACCCAAACCCGAGAAAAAAAGCGTTGTCGATATACCCCCCCCACCCAAACCCTACAAGTGTTGTCGAGGCCACCCCAAACCGGGCGTCGGACATTCATGATTGAGGCGGTCCGGACGTCGGACATTCATGTTTGTATATTAATTGCCATGTTGTAATATTTGCAGAAACTATGGATCCAAGAGACTTGGAAAAAGAACAGTTGTTGGGGGACATAATCCACGACGGACGTGATATCTTGTCGTAGCTCAACGACACCGATGGTCTGGAAGGAGAGGATGATGGCTCCGGTGATCGAACAATGGAGGAGGAAGGACATGATCATGATGGCTCCGGTGACCGAATGCCGGAGGAAGAAGGAGACCATGATGACGGCTCCGGTGACCGAACGAGGAGGGAGCTGCAAAGTCCGGCGAGGTATATATATTAATTAACTCTTCTTTCTTCTTTTATAGCCCTCCGGATCGAGCCAAACTTCGGTAATGAGACGAGGCCCGAAGAAGAGGTTGCGCAAGGAAGAAAGGTTCACGATCACAACACTCGTGCACGATGGCCATCCGATTGAACCCAAGCGGACCAAGGACGCATTTTCTGCTCAATGCGGAGCTATTGTTAGGGACTACATCCCGATCAGCATCAAGCAATGGAATAAGCCTAAGGACGGCGCCCCTGATGGTGATTATGTCACCGATAGACAGAAAGATGATCTTTGGACCGCGCTGAAGGCAAATTTCACCCTACCGCCAGAGGAGGATCCGAATAAGCCAGTTATAGAGCCACTGGTCAAGGCGTGTGCTCTTAAGAAGATGGCAGATCTATTCAGGAGGTGGAAGAATGAGTTGAAATCAAAGTTTCTCGACAAAGGGAAGACTCCAGAATTCTCCGGCCGATTTGAGAAGATAGGTGATCACTGGCCCGCATTTGTGGCCTACAAGACATCGAACAAGAGTAAAAAAATGTCAGAGACAAACAAGATCAATGCTGCAAAGAAGCAGTATCACCATCACACGGGGTCAGGTGGCTACCTCAAAGCCCGGCCGTTGTGGGACAAAGCTGAGAATGACCTGATTGCTAAAAACGTCGTACCACAGACATTGAATTGGCCAGACCGTTCAAGGACTTGGTTCTTCGGGGTTGGGGGAACTTTGGACCCTGAAACAGGGAAGTGCCGTTGGACGAACGAGCAACTTGCGATACGCATGAACAAGCTTCAGTAGTATATCACCGCAGCGCAGGAAGGGACGTTCATTCCCGATAGAGAGAAGGACGAGCTGACTGAGGCCCTAGGGAATGCTGAGCACCCTGGACGAACACGAGGCACACCAGGCTCCGTTCCGTGGAAGGTTGGGTTTCCCGGCGCAGGCGGTTACAGAAGCCGGGAGAGAAAGAGGAAAGTGGAGCTGAGCGAAATTCAGAAGCTGAATGCAAGACTACAAAAGCTAGAGGAAGCTGAGAGCCAGCGAGCTGCCGGCCAACCATCTCAGCGGCACGAAGCTACCCCAGAAGCTACCCCGCCATCTCAGCGGAGAAGCAGCGTCGCTTCCACGGAGCCCATTCAGCCTCACTTCACGGCTCCTATCTACCCCGTGGATACTATCACGGAGGCTCAACATTGCGAGCTCATGACGAAATGCCGGAACCTCACTTTCAAGGCGGCTGTCAGCTCTGTTGCACCTCCTCAACCCAACGGAACTTTTCACTGCTCACCGATTCCATATGGCTATGCTGTTGTGATGGTGGATGAAGTAATGGAGGGATTTGAGGAGCTCGAGCTTGACCAATCTACAGGTGAAGGAGAGAATAAGTTGGCTCGTGCTCTGAGGAGTACATGTCTATGGCAGAAGGAGTACATCAAGCTTCCAAACTGGACGCCTCCGCCTCCTCCTCCTCCTCAGGCGAATCAGGGCTCTCCGCCTACTCCTCCTCCTCCTCCGGCGAGTGATTAGGGCACACCGCCTCCTTCTCCGGCTCCTCCGACGCGTGAGGGCACTTCGCCTACTCCGGCACGTCGGAGCAGTACGCCTCCTCCTCAGCCTCGTCGGCAACGGCAGAAGACAGACGCCGCCGCTCCAGCTCCTCAGGCGCGTCGGAGCACTCCGCCTCGTAAGCAACGACGGAAGAGAGATGCCGCCACTCCGGCGGCTAGCAGTACAAGAAGAGGCGGGAGGGAATACAAATACGGTCCATCTCTCAAGCCTCTGGAAAAGTTACCATATGAGAGGACCGAGTCTAAAAACGAGGAGATATGTCAGGCCGAATTGACGGCCCATTTTGCAAACAAAACTCCACCTCCGAAGGAGAAGCTAGATCCGGTGAAAGTGATGCGCACTATCGATGCCCTGAAGCGACCACCACCGTCTCCGCCGGATTCCAACTTTGACCGCTGTGTTAAAAAGACATATCAAGACGCGCGGCAGTCGGGAAGTACTTCCAGTGATGCAAGGTTAGCAAAACGAAGAAGTGGGAAATATATTCCCCAGCTCGGCGAACAGGCGAACCAATCGTGCCCCCCGCTCAAGGTGTCTAGCGATATCATCGCTAATCATCTGGGGATGGTGCCCGGTACCAATCCTGGTGATTACTTGAGCGATGATGTACAGTTTGAGCCGTTGGAGGTGGATGAATTCAGTTACCGGTACGGGCGGCCTCTCGTCAAACCTAATCATCCTCCTCTAACAACGATGATGCGAACATTGCATGAATGGTACATGAAAACATGCCGGGAGTCTGGGAGGGATGCTTTGACGCTGATAATTAAAGAGGAGCAGGACCTCGTTGGAATGGATCAGTTGAATGTTGAATTTGAGGAGATATTCCAGTTATACAATCAAAAGGCCCTCGACAAAACAATCGTGACTTGCTACTGTCTGTAAGTACTACTTCTGTAATTAAGTCTCTCTATATATATATAGCTCAGCTCTTTCATTGCATGTATATATAATTATCCTCACTATATTATGCAGATTGAAGATCGTCGAATGCAGAAAAGCATAAATCTATGACATTGGGTTCATTAACCCAAATATCATACATGAGTTTATGGTTAAAAACAATGTCACACAAACCGAGGACAACTTGCTACAATCGTTGCTTAAAAATCAAAACAAAGGGACAATACTCTTTCCTTACAACTTCAAGTGAGTGTTACTCTCTTGTGCATATTCGGTTTGCCTTATTACTCGAGGTTATAGTAATGTAATTGATGAGTTATGCATGCGTGCGCAGGTTCCACTTTATTCTGCTAGAGATTAAGCTTGAGCGGGGAGTAGTAATCGTCTTAGACTCGAAACGAAAAGATCCCCAGGAATATGCGGACATGACTGAAATGCTCCAGAAGTAAGTTCAATCGATCATTATCGCATCATATCGGCAACTTTGTTCATTTCCTGATATCAAGTAATTATTTTCTTTGTCTGGCAGGGTTTGGAAAGAGTTCACCGCAATTGTTCCGGCACTGCCGAGGGAGCTGCGATTTACACACCCAAAAGTAAGTACTACTAGCTAGTTCTGCGCATCTCCCATTGATTCTAGTTCCATCAATACCATTTATCATGCTTGATTATCAATTTGATTGAACTCTATTTCTCGTAAAGTGCTTGTGGTAGGAAAAAGGGAATGATTTTTGTGGATACTACGTTTGCGAGTTCATCTACAACGCGACGACCCCTAAGCGGGGCTACTCTGAAAAACAATTTCAAGTGCGTAAGCAATAATATTCACAATTTTATTTTATTATACCATGATTTGTGTTGAGTTTCATTCATATATATGTATTGACCCCCTTCTTCAAATTAGACGTGGAAGATGTGGGATGAACTCCTACCACATGATCGCATACGAGCAATTCAAGAGGAATTGGCGGGATTCTTTCTTGACCACGTCATAAATAAAGCCGGAGAATACCATCTGGAATTTGAAATTAAATGTTAGGGATTGTAAGAGATCTTATATTGTATATATGTAGCTAGTAGCGTCGGATAGATATACGAAAACTTGTTGTTCGACCAATCTCTCGGAGAAAGAGAGGTCGATCACTTCTCTGTGTATATGTTCATGACGATCTTGTGTACTTAATGGTTCCTTCATTTGCTTACTAGCTAGCGTGTCGAGTTCTCTCTATAGTAGCTAGCGTCGACCAAGCACGGAGAAAGAGAGGACACTTCTCTCTATTAGCTAGCTAACACAATATGAAACACCTTAATTAACCCTACAAACCCCCCTAAACCCCCCCCCCCCCCCCCCCCCCCCGTTTAAAAAAAAACAAAAACCCCAGTGCCTTTTGGTCCCGGTTGGTGTTGCCAACCGGGACTAAAGGTCCTGCCTTTTGGTCCCGGTTGGTGTTACCAACCGGGACTAAAGGTCCTCCTGCCTGGGCTCCCAGCACCGGCCACGTGGAGCCCCTTCTGTCCCGGTTGGTAAGCGAACCGGGACTAAAGGTTTTGGGCTTTAGTCCCGACCCTTTAGTCCCGGTTTCAGAACCGGGACTAAAGGCCCTTACGAACCGGGACAAATGGGCCCTTTCCTACTAGTGTATGAAATAACTTATAAACTAGGGTTTAAGCTTCTGTCACTCTAGCAACCCATCATCTACTTATTACTCCACAATGCCTTCCCTTAGGCCCATATAATGGTGAAGTGTGATGTAGTCGACGTTCACACTACACCACTAATGGAAGCAACACCATACATATAATCAAAATATCGAACGAATACCAACTTCACATGATTACTTATAACAAGGCTTCTCCCATGTCCTCGAAAATAAAAGTAACTACTCACAAATCATCACCATTTTCAAGATCAGAGGTGTAATAATGATGATTAAGGATCTGAACATATTATCTTCCATCAAGTAAACCAACAAGCACTACTGTAGGATGGTCCAAAGACGACACATCAATCAGAGACCCTTCGACGAAACTATGTGCGATGCATGAATCGCAAACGGTATAGTTCAAGCTCCGTCGCCAATAACGTAAACTATGTGCGATGGAGGACCCATCAAATATGATTCAGAATAGACTTACGTGTGCGATTTGTGCCATACAGTTCCTCCATACGAACTGTTTGCGATTAGCTAAAATAACACAGACGGTTACAGAATTCCAGATATGTGCGATAGAGGGCAGACAGTTCACTACCATCAACTGTGTGCGATGACACAGCAGAACACAAACGATTCGGCATAATAAGATGTGTGCGATATACAGCAAACTTGTGATTAATCAGAATCGTGTGTGAACACCAGAAATAACACAAATGATTGGTGCTAATAACCTGTGTGTGTTGTGGGGAAACACTTGCTGGTTATACAATTGTCAGTGATTGATGAAATCATCACCGACGGGTTTCGTAGTTTAGTCCGTGTGTACTATGATTTGCTCTGTCTGCACATTTATACTGCATACAGGTCACTCGGGTGAACTATTTACGATGACCCAAAACAACACAAACGGTTGGACAGATCAATATGTGTGAAACAGACGGCATACCGTGCGCTCAGATGAACTGTGCGCGATGAACCAAAATAACACAAATAATTCGACGTAACAAGATGTGTGAGATGCCCAGCAAACATGTCAGTAATCTAAATTGTGTGGAAAGACTAAAAATAACACAGACAGATAATAACACAGACGATTCCTGGTAATAAGCACCTCATTCAGAAAATGATTGCACAAATTATCGTTCATACTCCTACATAATCAACTAAAGAACATAATAGCGACATTACATATCAGCAAGGTTCAGAAAACAACAAAATGAAAACAGCTACTCGTCGGCGTTGTTGTGGGGCTGGCCTGTTGGTTCGACGATGTTGAAATATTGTCTGCACTGACGCAACATCCTCTTTCGGGAAGAAGGATCCACATCCGGGTCGGCGAGGACCATGTTCTTGAACACTTCATAGGCCCGACCATTCCTCTGCTCCTGCTCCATCACAGTAGCTCCGGTCTCATGAAAAATCCCGTTCACGGCCAAAGGCGGGCGTGCGACGCTCCCATGACGAACATTTTCCAAGCGGTCGTAAACAACAAAGCCATAAGCTGCGTGCTCTGCTAGAGCGGTAGCAGACTCTAGGGAGGTTGATACCCTTACCGTGGCCAAATCCGTGCGAGCCGCCAAGGCAACGACGACCCCATCGGCGCGTGCTGCCCTTGCGAAGGCCAAAGCCACGCGTTCCGCGTACAGAACTGTGGTTGCCCAGAACAGATCTGATGCAACCTATATTTTTTCCGCTCTTGCCGCCAAGGCCGCCTCACCCTCATCAACGCATACCGTCGCCGCCGCCGCCGCGGGATCCTGCACGTGTATGAGCTGCGTCAACCCCGTGCCTTCCACGATGGAGAGGGGGGTCCACGATTCTGATGACATGTGTAATGTTGAGGATTTTGTGGAGGCGAGGATAGTGGGGAGAAGAAGGCCAAATTTGGGGGCTGTGAGAGGGGAAAAAGACGATGGAGAGCGAAGAGTGGTGATATTTATTTATGACCCTATACACGATTGCAGAAAGTTGCTACATTTTTTTCGTGTGCGATTATGTATGCGCCGAAAAGAATTAAAAAACTGTGAAAATGTTGAGTATTCTGTGATCTCACGGGCACACGGTGTAAGTAAAAGAAGCGTGGGAGATAGTAATAAAAGAATGCGCACGGTTAATGAAACAAGACGTGTGCTACCCAGAAACCGCCCCCAACGCCTCGGTGCATAAATTAATGACGTTATACACATGTCCCGCAAACCGTGTGCCATGCGGAATAGATATATCACACCCAGGTGTAAAATACGAAGCGCCTCCGATGAGTGACTCAACCACGCACAGGTGTAAAGTAACAACTGTGTGCCACGACTCGCCGCCCGTCGTCACCTATACCCTCACCAATGGTGGCTGGTCATCGCTCATGGGCTCCATTTAGTCTTCCCGCCCTCGAGCCAATGCTTCCCGCGCAAGCGCAAGTGCTAGCCGTAGCGGTAAATTGTAAAATCACCAATCCCCTTGGCAGCAGCTAGCTATAAATAACCACAGTGATGGTCGGCAGCGGCGAGTCACTGATCCTCTGACTAGTTGCCACACATACCGTCAAACCCTCAATGGCCGACGATGGGATGGCATTAGGCGACGGCAGAATCGAGGCTGCCGGCGTGATGGTCGGCCTGAGGGAATAACGAGGCAAGCAAGCCAGCAGGTTAGCCAGGGTCGTCTTGAAAGCAGCTAGGGATCGCTAGCGAGCGATATTGCGGGCTCGACGCACAGTGCGCTGGATGGTGTGGACGGCGGAGCAGGAACCGCAACGCCGCAAGGACAACTGCGGCAGTGGCCGCCGCACGAGGCGCAGGCTTATGTCCCAGATGGAGGAGGACGCAACTCCGGACGCCGGGGGAGGCCTGGCGGCCGTGGCTACAGCACTGGCGATAGCCAGGCTCTCGTCGGCCGTCGGGACGATGTGCGAAGACCCGGTGGACGCGGCAGTCCTGGTGAGAGCTGCGCCCGAGGCAGTACCGGCGATCAAGGTGTAGGTCATCGACTTGGCGACCTCCTGTCCTCCTGACCCAAGGAACGACACGATGGACGATGACAGCTGTGCGTGCTGGGTCGGCGTTAGCGGCAGTAGCACTTTTGTGCACGCGCAGTTCATATATACTATATTGATGTAAATTAGCGAGCTAATGTTTTGTAAATTACTCCACCAACTAGGCACTGGACCAATTTGAGCATGTAAACGCTCGATTGAATTGTTCATGTATGATAAATGTGTCAATTATATGTGTTGGCCTATCTATATATATCATCTCATTTTGGAATATGAACAATTAATATGAGAAATGCCTTCTGGAAATCGGCGCTGATCACCACTTGGAAACACATGGATATCATATACTCTAACTGACACGCGCTTAAACTGAATGAACTGTGTGCTATACTAATATTTTCCATGAAAATTTAAGTCCTTAACAAACATCGTTTTAGTGTATGCAGGTTAACACGGTACTTAACAAATCCGAACTTATCAATCTTGACAACCATATGATCCATAACTACATACTTAAGATCGTAACAACCAGCGCATTTTATGAAGTACATGGCCGGCAACCACAACTATACACTGGAAGCAGCTTTATCACGATATTTCGGCATCTCGTGAATGAAAAGGAAGATCCCTTCACTACCTTTGTAGAGCATGAGTATAACAGTGTCTCCAATTTTCAAATGTGGACGCATTGCCAGGACAACGGAGAACCTATTAATTTGAATGGTTCCATTTGTGCGGAAAATGCAGTGCCTTGCACTCACTTTGGCGTTCCTAGTAGGCACAAGTGTGATAGGACCACGCCGGGAAATACGTTCAGGAACAGCTGCAGCGGGCAATTTCCGTTGCAATGAAGAACAAAAACCGTAACCTACCATTGAAACTATCTATAGTTTATGAACAACAACATAAAAATAATATTTTTTACCAGCATTTTGTTCAATGTGTGCAGCAGTGGCAGATTTGTTCCCATCCCAAATCCAGCGTTGAAACGTTCTATTGGTAGTTTATTGTAACACCCCTATGTAATGAGCTACAGTGATCATCATCATTAAGCTAAGGCATTTTGCTAAACAGTGCTTGATCTTCTTTGAAATCATATCTCATTTCAAATTCCACCACTGAAATCAATTCAAATTTAAAGAGAGAAATTAAATTCACCAACATGGTGGGAAAATAGTTCACCACTTAGTAAATATTCTAAAACAAATATTTGTTAAGGAAAACAACATCACCTGTTGCTGGTTTGGACCCTAGCATTTTTAAAACAGTGCCAAAAAGCATTTTAATTACTTTTCTAAATTATGAAAACATCAAACTATTTCAATTGCTCCCAAACTTTTTGTGGCAGTGCCAAATATTGTATTGGAATTAATGAGCCAAGTTTCATAAATTATAAAAGTCAAATGGTATTAAAAATAAATACAAAACAGAAAAGAAATAAAAGAAACAGAAAACAAAAAAGAAAAAGGCCTAACACTACTGTGCACTTAGGCCTGCTGGCAACAGTGCCGGTCCAGCCCAGCACCCCCGTCGTCTTCTTCCTACTGCTCACCGAGGGCGCGCTGGACGCGCGCACCGCATCCATGGCTAGGATGGCCACGCGCCGCCCATCTGCCGTCCGCTCGTGAGGATAAGGACGCCACCGGTGCCCTGGATCGAACCCTAGCCCATTTGCCCTTCTCCCTCGCTCGCTCTCTTTCCCCCCGCGAACACCCGACGCTGCCGTCGCCATGGCACCGCCGTAGCCATGGCCACCGGCCTCCCTGCACAGCCCCACTGTGTTCGTCAACTCCGCCGTCGTCTGCTGCGTCCTCTACTAGCCTCCATTCGAGCCGGGAGCCACCACAGCACCGGATCGCCGTCGTTTTCAACCTCGGGACACCGGAGCTCCGCCGCTGGAATTCGCCGCCTCGAGCCCTCACCGAGCCCGCTTTTGCACCTCTGCAGGATCACTGTGAGCTCCTACTTCTCCTTCCTCTCTCCGTTTGCTCGCGCGCATCCCCGAGCCACCTCTGCCACTGGAGCCGAAGCTCAGCGCCGCTCGAGCTCGTCTCCGGCGATGCTTCGGTGACCAAATGGTCAACACCCGGTGCCCATCTTGTTCGTCGCATCGCGTAGAGCACCGCATCCCCTTTATTTCGTTCGTTTGCGCGCTGCAGCCCCGATCCCGTCCACACCCGAACGCCGGCAGCCGCCCCGCTAGTCGCCGCCGTCGCTGTAGGCCGTCTCCGGCGACGCGACCACCGCAGATCGACGTGGCTCGCTTCGCTCGTTCGATCCCGCCTGGCCGCGCGTCAAATGGCTGCCCGTAGACGAATCCCGACGGCCTCCCGAGCCGCTCCGCCGCGAAAATGGTCGCCGTAGCAACTCTGGCGCCGCCCGCCGACGTGGCCGGCCACGGGGACCCACCTGGGTCACTGCCAGTGGGACCCTTGGCCCCAGTTGACTGGGTTGACCCAGCAACTGTGCTGACTGGGCAGCCCCAGTCACTGACAGGTGGGCCACCCACACTTAATTAATTAAAATGCTAATTTAAATATTTAGATTAACTTAATAAGTCACTGACATATGGGTCCTACCTGCTAATTAACCTATTTAGTTAAATTTAAACCCCTGGTTAACTGTTCTGTCAATGACATGTGGGACCCAGCTGTCAGGTTTGACCTGGACCAGCTGGGTTGACTGCTGACATCATGTTGACATGCTTCTGATGCTGTAAAGCTATTTTCGAAATTAAAATAAATCCAGAAATTTCAGAAAATGATTAAAACTTTGAAAAATCATATAAATTAATCTGTAAGTCAGATGAAAATAATTTATATACGAAAGTTGCTCAGAAAAATATGACGAATCCAACACTACTAGGGAAAACCTTATACACAGAATCTTATCAGTAGCGCTTGTTAAAAGGAGGCGCTACTGCTAATGAGCAGTAGCACGTGCTCACAAAGGGCGCTACTGGTATCCACATAGCAGTAGCGCGACTGTAATAAAATGCGCTACTAATATAATTCCCACACCGTTGCAGACAGGCTAGGTATAGTAGTAGCGCCCTTCTGCAAAACGCGCTACTGATAACATAATAATAGTAGTGCTCTTCTCTGCCCCGCGCTACTGCTAATCGGTCCCCTCGTGGACTTATTCCTCTTCCCCGCGCACGCCCGGCCCTCACACTCTCCCCCTCTCTCCCTCCTCACTCCCTCCCTCTCGACTCCGTCGTCGCCGCCGGTCCTCCCACTCTCTGCTGCCCCCGACCTCGACCCCGGAGACCCCGACCCCGCCGCCGGTCCTCCCACTCTCTGCTGCCCCCGACCTCGACCCCGGCCACGACCCCGGAGACCCCGACCCCGCCGCCGACCCTGACCCCGGCCTCTGCTTCTCCTCCGGCCGTCTCCTCCGCGCGCCGGCCGTCTCCTTCTCTGGTGAGACATCCCCAGCCTCCTCCGCCCGTTTGATTGCTAGGTTTAATTTCGGTGGATTTCTAGGGTTGTGGTTAGGACATTGCTAGGGCTGATTGCTAGGGTTCTTGCTAGGGTTCTTGCTATGGTTCTTGCTAGGGTTGCTAGGGTTTCTGAAATTGTTAATGAAATTAGATAGTTAATAAGAAAACCGAGTCAAAAATGAGTCAAAAATGAGTTTCGGACATGTTTTATATAATGTTTTTTATGAGAAAAGAAATTGTTCGCGTATTTCTAAGAAGATAACCAGAAAGTAAAACATTAAACGATAAGAATATATGTTCTCATAGGAATTTGTTCTCGACGTCGACGATGCCCGGCCCGCATCCTCGCCGTCGACTCGGCGACGACATCCTTGAGAGGCGCCATGTCCAGGATTGGGCTCCGCTGGGCTGGCAGTGGGAGGTGCTACCTTCCGGGGCGCCCAGCTTGGTGCTACCTTCCGCCGGGCTGGCAGTGGAATGTTGATTCATTTTCGTTCCGGCGAATTTCAAGCGCTCGATATGTCCACTTATTAGCAAAGGTAATGCCGTAATTTGGTTGACTTCGGTCTGTTGGAGCTCCTCGTGTAACTTTCAGTATGTTCTTGATGGTGAAATACCGACTGTTGCCATGGGGGTCGCTTCCTCTTCTTCTCTGCTTGCGATATATACCTCGGTATAATGCGCAAGGAGAGAAGAAGAGGTGCGACCATCACCGACGGTCGAAATATCAGAGGAAGAATCCCGACTGTTGTCGTGGGGGTCGCTTCCTCCTTCGTTCCCGTGTGCTAGAGATTTTGGTAATGCACGTGGGTACGAAGGGAGGAGCGACCATCACCGACGGTCGAAATATCAGAGGAAGAATCCCGACTGTTGTCGTGGGGGTCGCTTCCTCCTTCGTTCCCGTGTGCTAGAGATTTTGGTAATGCACGTTGGAGCGAAGGAAGGAGCGACCATCACCGACGGTCGAAATATTAGTGTGAGGGAGTGTCCACCAACATGCACCACCATATCAGTGTGAGAGAGTGTTCACCAATATACACCATGAGATATGAGAGTTCTTCAAGGAAGCCTCGACAGACCGAAAGTTAACCCATGCTGAATAGTTCCTTGCATAATTGCCGTTGATTTTTTAGGCGCTCAATATGTCTTACATTAGCAATGGTCATGCCATTTCTTCGAGTGAAACACGGAAAATAATTGACAAGACACACTACACTTATGGATCACATCTAACTTGGGAGGAGAAAGATGTTCTTATCAACTTTGTTATTGGTGTCCTGGTTGGTAGGGACAACTTCCCGTAGAATTTGGGAACTGGCCCAAATTATACAATTTACATGCCACTAGTGCATAGGTTGAGGGCGGATGACATTCGCCGAAATATCTTGGTAAGAGTGGCTAATTAAGTACCCTACTATTGCGTAAATGGTGTTGATTACATTGCTAACTAGGCTACTATTATGTTCTTTAACAGAAACTGCCAAATGATGTTGTGCCACAGTTGATGCAAGGCGAAGGTTCTATGACAATTAAAAGCCCTATGAGGCCCGAGTTTTCTTTTCTATACTCGACTGACCGCAAACCACCAAGACGGCTCCAAATTGAAGCATGGAGAGAAATAAAGAAGGATCGCAAGCCACAAGTTGGAGACCGTTGGATCTCTTTGCTTCATCATGGAGACATAGGTGTTATTCTGTTTTATGACATTTTACCTAGGAGGGAGGACTAGGTCCTATGAGATCGATTAGGATGATTATTATTATGATGTTTTTTTGTTTTATGAGATTTTAACTTGGTATGATTAAGATGATGATGAGTTGTTAGATGAGTAAGATGATGACGAGTTATATGACATATATTTGATTAAAGTGGATGGATGCAAGTTATCATGTTGAACTAGAGGAAAATATGACGTTGCAACGTAATATTTTCCTCTAATTCAACATGATAACTTGCATCCTTCCACTTTAATCTAAATGTTGTTGCTGGCACAATAATTATGATATGATGAAACTACTGTATAGAGCATGCATAAATACGTAGAGGGGAATTAAATCTAGGAAAGCAGGAATATTAGCAGTAGCACTGGTAGGCATCTAGCGGCCGCGCTGGTTTAGCAGCAATGCTTGTTATTTTCCAGCGCTACTGCTACAACTTAGCTGTAGCGCCTTAGCAGTAGCGCTGCCACCAGCGCTACTGGTATGGGTAATTCCAGCGCTACTACTAGGCTTTCTCCTAGTAGTGCAAATATGCTATCCACATACCTGTCACATGCCCACAACACTGCAAACATGGAACCTTTCCCTCTGGATCGTCTGTATCGTGTAGCACTGCGTTAGGTCACCCCTAGCACAGCATATTGCCTTGTCATGCATCGTGATGCATGTGTTTGCTTTATATTTATTGTTTCTTCCCCCTTTTCTCTTCGGTAGATCCCGAGACCGACACTGCTACCGGGTACGACTACACCTCTGACATCCAGCCACTTGCAGCAGAGCAACCAGGCAAGCAAACCCCCCCTCCTTGATCATTCCTATATCGCCCATTTCTTCTCCCTCATGCTTGCATTAGAAGTTGCTACTGTATTTGATTGCTCCTATTCTGATGCATAGCCTGACTTTGTAACCTGCTATTGTTACCTACCTGTTATCCTATATGCTTAGTATAGGTTGGTTAGTGATCCACCAGTGGCCCCTCACCTTGTCCCTGTTGCCCCTGCTTCATCATCGAAGATTCGATCAACATGATCGACGAGCCAAGACCGGCACATCACCTCACACCCCCTTAGTTGTACGACTCTGTAGGGTTACTATCGAGTGCCGAGGGTGATACCTCATAACGCACTCCTGGTGATAACTCTGTAGCGTAGCTTGTCGGTTGTGGGTTACCGAGGGTGATTCCTCTCTCACCACCTCCGATGATCCCCCTGTCGTGCAACACCTCAAGTGTGAACCCTCGAGGGTGATTCCTCCTAGGTCACCTTGACGGTTACATCGAGTAGGAGTCCATCGAGGGTGATCCCTCCGATTTCCCTCTTGATGTTATGGACACACGGTTACTTTGATTTTACCCCAGAACCAATGCGAAAGACGGGTCGGCCCTGAGGGGTACGCGCGAGAGAAATGAGAAAGACGGGTCTGCCCCGAGGGGTACCCATGAGTGATGTGTAGTCGGGTTGACCTAGAGGGTACCCGCGAGATAATTACGAGGCACGGCCGGTCATTCTTTGTACTTGCCGTAAGTCCTCGAGACGGGGCGACGGGACCACAGATCGTGAAGCACTGATCGTTTCCGCGAGATCCCAAGGCACTAACGGGTTTGGATATGTGATCTGAGTAGGCCTCTAACCTTTATCGCACTAACCACCACGCGGGAATAAGTATGGGCCCTCTGCGTCGTATATTCTCCCGAAAGCTCTTCAGACGTCACAGTTAAGCGGCACGCGCCCGGGTGGCCCGCGTAAGCACCTGCTTTGTATAAAGAGGTGTCAGGACTGACACCGGCCATCCACGTAATGCACATGATTGCAAAGGGCGACTGGCCCATGACCCCTTCGCATTTAGGATGTAGACTGGTGTGTTAGCCTCTCTGTTGAGCCTAGGTAGGACTACGGCATGTCGATCAGCCGAGGCCAGGCATGACCTAGAAAGTGTGTCCGGCCAGAGTTAATCGAGTGTGTTGGGTAAGTTTGTGCACCCCTGGAGGGAAGTATATCTATTCAAATAGCCGTGTCCACGGTAATGGACGCTCGGAAATTATCCCGATCTATTACAACTATAATTGGAGACTTGTGACAATAAATTGACATGATGGCTCCGGGATTGCTTTCTCGCAGGTAGTCGAGGAAGGATCTCTAGGCGTTACTACAATATACTTATTATTGATGATATGCTAATCTGCACTCTTCAAATGCTGCAAGACACTGAAGATACTAGTCTTAGATAGGACTAGGCCTTCCCTCTCTTCTCGCATTTCTGCAGTTCAGTCCAAAGATATAGCCCCATTCCTTTGATACTGATGCATACTTAGCATAGATCTGATGTCAGTCTTGCAAGTACTTTGGATGAGTACTCATGGTTGCTTTGCTCCCCTTTTTCCCTTGATACGATTGCCGCGATCAGATGAAGAAACCCAGGAGCCAGCTGATCCTGCCGACGACTACTACTACCCCGACGGAGCCTACTATTACTTGGAGACCGCCGACGACCAGGAGTAGTTAGGAGGCTCCCAGGCAGAAGGCCTGTGCCTTTTCGATCTAGATGTCATTGTTTTGCTCAGCCTTCTTAAGGAAGACTTGTTTAATTATGTCTGTACTCAGATATTGTTGCTTCCGCTGACTCTTGTGTAACTCGAGCTTATGTATTCGAGCCCTCGAGCCCGTGGCTTGTAATATAAAGTTTGTAGTATTTTATTTGTGTCTAGAGTTGTGTTATGATATATTTCCGTGAGTCTCTGATCTTGATCGTGCGCAATTGCGTGTATGATTAGTGCATGATTAAGCCCGGGGCGTCACAAGTTGGTATTAGAGCCGACTGCCTATAGGAAGCCCCTTTCCAACTCCTTGGTCGAAGTTGAGTCTAGTTTTTGAAAAACTATTTACTAACATTGTTGTGTGGCTTACGGGCCCACATCACAAATGGGTGGTATTAGGATCTTTTATTCCTCTTCTTTACTCTGGGTTCTAATCTCTCTTCTATTTGGGTTAAAGGTTTTGCTAACTCTAACATTAGGTTCTCGTGATCACATCCAACCGGAGAGCCGTATTGTTGAAAACTGTTTTTTTTAAGTATGATGCACACACTGTCATTTGACATCTTTGAACCTCCTTGTTTCAGATGCGTCCCGCCAGACAGCTCGTACGTCAGACTATGGCTATCGATGCGATTGGATTCTCAGCTATTCTGGTCAACCTCTTGACCAGGCTGCGATATCGCTGGTACCCCGAGTATACTGTTTATGAGGACTACCGCGAGTTTGACCCGGAGCAGTACCACACTGTGATTCATATGTTCGATCGGCAGGATCTCTCCACCACTGTGCTGCACACCTATCATGGTGTTGGAGTGACTATTGATATGGCAGTCCATGATGCTGCCTATGCTGCTATCGTCCGTCTCCGTGGAGAGCACCCCCGCTTGGAGGAGACTGGGTTCAGATACATCTCGTATGTCCCCGCTGGGGATGAGAGTGGATACTACACCGCTGTCTGCACCCCTTACGTGCGACGTCGTTACGACCCACAGGTTCTGGTTCAGTATACTGAGGTTCTGGATCGTGCTGTTCGAGCTCTTACTGTCGAGTTGTACGCCACTCGTACTCGTCTTCACGACGCTCTGACACAGTTGCTGCCAGCAGTCAGTGCGGGGATACAGCCTGAGTACATCCTTCACCCGCGCAGGACAGAGCTAGCACCAGGTCTTGAGTGGCCTGCTGTTGGAGGTTTTACTCCTTCACGTGGGCCTATGCTCCCCGTACGGGACCAGGTTCTACACTAGAGTGTTCACGGAGCGCAGCCTCCTCATCTTAAGGGCGGTCGGCATCGTCACCTGTAGTTACCTGGCTCGAGTGGTTCTCTCCGACGTTGATGTAGCCATCGCTATATCCCGGTGTTGTATCCGTCTACCGCGTGCCTGCGTGCCGCCTAGTTTGTCTAGGTTATTTCCCTTTCCAACCTTGTACCGCTGGCTTGTAATAAACTTATGTATGGATCAGTATGTCATGTTTGACTACTATGATGTATCTATTGCACTTCTTTCATTGTGCATGTTACCTCAAGAATGATTCATTGTCTTTGCTATTATTCAATACTGAACTACCACTGTTACAATTTAACAGGATTGTTAGGCTAGCTGGTCGTGGCCGTGGTGCCAACGCTCCACCACCGCTGCCCGAATATATGGCTGGAATGATACAGTAGTTTGAGCTGAACCGCCAGTTTATGCAAGGGATTATGGATCAATTCCCGCAGCCGAATATGAATCAGCAGCCAGCCCCAATAACTCTGCAAGACTTTGATCGCCTCAACCCTGCTATCTATCGTAGCTCAGCTCAGCCCCTTGATGCTGATGACTGGCTCCGCGACATCACGTATGAACTGGAGTGTGCTAATGTCACCCCTGCCAGCTATGTCACTTTTGCATCCTACTTCCTGAAGGGTCCTGCTGCCCAATGGTGGGATAGTCATAGGCGTTCATTGCCAAATGGAACCATCATTACCTGGATGGAGTTCAAGGTTGCCTTTCGTGCGTGCTACATTCCTCAGGGAATCTTGGACAGGAAGAAGCGAGAGTTCCGCAACCTCACACAGGGCAACAAGACCATAGATGCTTATCAGCGGGAGTTTCTTGACTTGTCCCGCTATGCTGAAGAAGATATCACCACTGATACTCATAGACAGGAAAGGTTCCGGGAAGGACTTCACCCTGATATCAAGCTCGCGCTCCTTGTTTAGGACTTTGCTGACTTCGCCACCTTGGTGAACAAGTCCATTCAGGTTGAGACTGGTCTGCAGGAATACAAGGAAGGCCTTAAACGCAACCGTGACATGGGCTCATCTTCAGGCTCATCATCACAGAAGCAGCGGTTATGGATTCCCCACAACATATACCGTCCACCTGCCCCTGCTCCAAGGCCGTCCTTGGCTGCGCCTCATCTGCCTCCTCCACCACCTAGGCAGCCGAGACTTCCAGCTGCACCACCGCGAGCTCCTGCTCCCTGTCCCAATGACGGGCTGTGCTTCAAGTGTGGTCGTTCAGGTCATCGTGCCAGAGAATGCAATCAGAATCAGAATCAGCTTGCACTACCTTCAACTGACCATGGTAACAACCAACCCCGCAACAACAATGCCAGGACATCTTATCGTCGTGGTCAGGCTAATCACATTGATCTGAATGAAGCTCAAGACCATCCTGCTATTGTGATGGGTACTCTTCTTGTTAATTCAGTACCGTCTTCTGTTTTATTTGATTCGGGAGCATCACATTCTTTCATATCAGAAGATTTTGCATACATGCCTGGCATTAAGTATGAAGAGATGAACACTCCACTAGTGGTGTCGGGGGGATGACCCCCGGGTACCCCAAAGACGGCGAGTCGGACGGGGTGCCACTCCGCCGGGGCCGGCTACTCCACCCAGCCGGCTGCCTGGCCGGCTGCCGGCTGCGCCAGCCAGCCGGCTGCCCGAAGTCAACCGCGACATCACATCCATGGACAAGACGGCCATACATGTGCACTGCTGAGCAATAGTGGCGGACTATAGCATGCGTCATGAAGTCACCTCGTATGACATATGTAATAGTGTAGTTGGTAAGGTGGGCCAAGCCACCACCACGTCACACACCCATGCCCCTTGGCTATATAAAGGGAGCCACCCATCCATCCATTCACTCACGGCCACAAGGCCTGGCACCACGCCACACATGGCCAGGAGCTCTCCTGGCCACACATACATTAGCTAGCTCTCTGCTGCTGCTACTGCTATCCCCGATACAGCTCCAGGAGCAACCCTGTACCACATATATACAGACATGCAGGAGTAGGGGTATTATCTCTCCGGAGAGCCCCGAACCTGGGTAAACCCCCGCGTGCTATTCGCATACCCGTCCCGGATATTCCACTGTAGCCTTGCTCCACCCACGATAAGCCATCCCCTAGCATCTGCCATGACGCGGTACCCCCTTGCTACCGACTGACAAAACCACGACAGTTGGCGCCCACCGTGGGGCCGTCCGCGGCGCCTGCCGGAGTCACGCTCCGGGCGGGGCCCTTCACCACCTCCCCCGGCCGCCTCGCGTCCGGGCAGAACCGCTTGCTCATGGGGCTTGCTCCGGCAGGCCCTGCGGGCGACGCGGCTGGCATCTTCGATGAGTGCCTCGGCCGCGACCTCGCGCTCGCCGGGCGGCTCAGCAAGCTGAGCCTCGCCGGCGAGCCGGCGGCCGACGAGTACCCTAGCTGGGTGCTCGACTGCACCGACCCTCCCTCCTCCGTGGGCGCGCTCGCCACGGGCGAGGCCACCGGCTCCCGCGCTTGCGTGGGAGTAATGGTCGCCTCCTCCACCACTTCTCGCCGTGTGCAGGCGGCCGAGACCGACGCGGCCGCCGCCCATGCCGGTACCTCCGACCCGCTCGCCGCTACCCTCCAGGGTGTGAGCACTCCCATCACTACGACGGCGGACCCGGCCGCCGCCAGAGCCGAGCTGGAGGTGGCCCACCGCCTGCTGTTCGACGACGCCAGCGCCCTCGCTGCCGAGCGGCGCCGGATGGAAGCCGCGCAGCGGGAATACAACTCCGCGTACGGTCTCACCCCGGTTGGCCCCGAGCCCGGCCGGCGTGGGGCTGTGCGGGAACACGGCCGCGTGGTCGCGGAAATCCTCAGCGGCCGCCTTCCCGTCTATGACACCCCCGCGGCCAACCTGCGCGCCGCCAAGGTTGCCTGCGAGGATTTGGCAACCTTGGAGGGCGAGGAGCGTGCCGCACGCGAGCGGCACATCAAGGACCTCAGCGACACCACCAACGCCCAACAGGTCATCCTCACCCCTGGTGGGGCTGTTTCCGAACTTCCCTGGCCCGAGGGTGAGGGCGCTGGGGCCACCAACCGTCAGCCGGCTCAGCACTCCAGTACCCCTCATCCTTCCGGCCGGCGGAACAAGGGAAGCGACGCTCGGCGCACCCAGCTGTGCGGGAACGAGCAGCCGGCTGTAAACAGCCGGCGCAGCAACAATCCGGCTGGCAGCCACCACCGGGACGAGGCTCCGGCTGTCGGTAGCCGGCGTAGCCGCGGGCACACTCTGCCTCCGCGGCAGGACCCGGCGCGGTCTATCCCGCCGGCCGTCCGTCCCGAGCTGGCGGCCCGGCTCAGACCACGCGTCCCCCACAGCGATAACGACGCCCGGCTCCGCCTCGACCGGCTGGCGCAGTCGGCTCTCCTCGAGGAGGAGGGCTCGATTGGCCCGGCCTGCTTCGGCCCTCGGATCCGCAACGAGCCATTTCCGCCCGGCTTCACTCTTCCCCGCGACACCCCAAAGTATACCGGGGCTGCCAAGCCGGAGGACTGGCTGATCGACTACACCACCGCCGTCGGCATCGCCAGGGGGAACAAGCGCGTAGCCGTCCGCTATGCCCCCCTCATGATGATCGGCTCGGCCCGCACCTGGCTGAACAGCCTGGCAGCCGGCAGCATCAACACTTGGACGGACTTCGAGGAGGCCTTCGTCCGCAACTTCACCGGCACCTACAAGCGGCCCGGCCAGCCCCGCGAGCTGGCCATGTGTGTCCAGGGGCCGGAGGAACCCCTCCGTGACTATCTTACACGCTGGACCGAGCTCCGCAACTCCTGCGAGGGAGTACACGAGGTACAGGCCATCCAGTACTTCATCGAAGGTTGCTGCGATGGCACCCACCTCAAGCACAAGCTCTTGTGCTCCGAGCCAACCTCCCAGGCGGACCTAATGTCCAAAGAGGACAAATACGCCACAGCCGATTCCTCAATGAGGATGAAGGCTAAGGCACCAGCCAAGCCAGCTACGCGCCCCGCCGTGCCGCGGCCGGCGGCTGACAACCGGCAGCAGCAGAACAACAAGCGCAAGAACGACCAGCCCGACTCCCGCTACGGGAGCCGGCAGGTCGCCTCCATCGAGGAGGAGCAGCCGGCTGGCCAGGCTTCTGGCCAGCGTCAGTGCACCGGCAAGACCGCCTGGCAGCCCAAGCTCACGTTCGAGCAGATGCCCGACCTTCCCTGCAAGAACCATTTCGGTGCCAAGCCGGCCACGCACACGCTCCGGCAGTGCAGCTTCTCACAGCGATTCGCCCGGGGGGACGGCCTCCCGGCTCCCCCCACGCCGCCAGCCCGCGCACCGGCTCCGGCTCCGGCTCCCATTCCTGCCCAGGCGGACCCGGCTCCGGCCCGTAACGACGGACGGCTACTCGATCAGTTCCCCGACCAAGACGGTTGCTATGTCGTCTTCACCAGCGAAGAGACGGATAAGCACGCACAGCGCCGGCTCCGCCGCGAGGTGAATGCCACCATGCCCGCGACTCCCCAGTTCATGCACTGGTCAGAGAAGCCGGTCACCTGGAGCCGGGCGGACCACCCGGCCGTGATGCCAAACCCTGGCAGCTATGCCCTCGTCCTCGATCCCACCATCGCCTCCGAGAGGCGCACGTGCCGCTTCTCGCGGGTGTTGATCGATGGGGGCAGCAGCATTAACATCCTCTACCTTGACACAATGCTCAAATTGGGGCTCAAGGTGGAGGACCTACAATCGAGCCGGACCGTCTTCCACGGCATCGTGCCGGGAAAGTCCTGCACCCCCGTCGGCAAGATCAAGCTTGACGTCCTCTTCGGCGGCCACGACCACTTCTGCCGCGAACCAGTTTGGTTCGAGGTAGTGGACCTCGACAGTCCCTACCACGCACTTCTGGGCCGGCCGGCCCTCGTCAAGTTCATGGCGATCCCTCACTACGCCTACCTCAAGCTCAAAATGCCGGGTCCCAAGGGCATCATCACCATCGCCGGCAAATACCAGATGTCAATCCCGTGCGCGTGAGATGGCAGCCGGCTGGCCGAGGCCCTGGAGATAGCGGAGGAGAAGCGGCAGCTCGACCGGCTGGTGGCCTTCGCCTCTGCCCAGCCGGCCGTGCCGGCTCCTCCGTCCCAGTCAGCCGGCGAAGCTTCGTTCCAGCCGTCCAAGGACACCAGGCAGGTGCCACTTGCTCCGGCCAACCCCACCCAGTGCGTGACCATCGGCTCCCGCCTCGACAGCAAATAGGAAAGCGAGCTCGTCGACTTCCTCCGTGAGAATCGGGACATCTTTGCATGGTCCCCCAAGGACATGCCGGGTGTTTCGAGGAAGTTCGCCGAGCACAAGCTGCACGTAGGACCGGACGCGAAGCCGGTCAAGCAACCCCTGCGCCGTTTCTTCGAGGAGAAGCGGCCTACTATAGGAGAAGAAATCGCCCGGTTGCTCGCAGCCGGCTTCATCATGGAAGTGTTCCACCCGGACTGGTTGGCCAACCCAGTCCTGGTGCTGAAGAAGAACAAGACCTGGCGCATGTGTATCGACTACACAAGCCTGAACAAGGCGTGCCCTAAAGAGTCGTTCGCCCTACCGCGGATCGATCAAGTCATCGACTCCACGGCCGGCTGCGACCTGCTGTCTTTCCTGGACGCCTACTCCGGCTACCACCAGATAAAGCTGGACCCGGCCGACCGACTCAAGACCTCCTTCATCACCCCCTTTGGGGCCTACTGTACATCACCATGTCCTTCGGCCTGAAGAATGCAGGCGCTACCTTCCAGCGCTGCATGCAGAAGTGTCTCCTGCCTCAGATAGGCAGGAACGTCCACGTCTACGTTGACGACATCGTCGTCAAATCCAAGAAGCATTTCAGCCTCCTCGACGACCTCCGGGAGACGTTCGCCAACCTGCGCGAATACAAGATCAAGCTCAACCCGGAGAAGTGTGTCTTCGGCATCCCAGCCGGCCAACTCTTGGGTTTCTTCGTGTCCGCTCACGGCATCGAAGCTAACCCCGAGAAGATCAGCGCAATCGAGCGCATGCCCAAGCCGACCCGGCTCCGCGACGTCCAGAAGTTCACCGGCTGCCTCGCCTCCCTCAGCCGGTTCATCAGCCGGCTGGGCGAGAAGGCCCTGCCCCTCTACGGGCTCCTGCGCAAGACGGCTCTGGTCGAGCCGGGCCGGGACCCCTCGAAGAAGCCGGCCCTGTTCGACTGGTCCTATGAGGCGGACGAGGCGTTCCGCGGCCTCAAGCGGGCTCTCACCAGCGCGCCCATCTTGGCCGCGCCGGCTGAGAAGGAGCCTTTGCTTGCCTACATCGCAGCAACCACGCGCGTCGTCAGCATCGTTCTGGTAGTGGAGCGCCCGGAGGAAGGCAAAGCGCTGCCGGCCCAGCGCCCCGTCTACTACCTCAGCGAGGTCCTCTCCGCCTCCAAGCAAAACTACCCACACTACCAGAAGATGTGCTACGGCATATACTTCGCCGCCCAGAAGGTCAAGTAGTACTTCCAGGAGGACGTCATCACCGTCGTGAGCGCAGCGCCGTTGGGCGAAATCATGGCCGGCCAGGACGCCACCGGCCGGATTGCCAAGTGGACCATCGCCCTGGCCGACTACGAGATACATTACGAGCCGCGCACCGCCATCAAATCCCAGGCAATGGCCGACTTCCTCGTCGACTGGGCCGAAACCCAGTTCGTGCCGCCTCCGCCCACGCACTGGCGCATGCACTTCGACGGCTCGAAGATGCGAGCCGGCCTGGGAGCCGGCATCGTCTTGTCATCTCCCGAGGCAGATCAGCTCCGGTACGCCCTCCAGATCCACTTCGCCTCCTCGAACAACGTGGCCGAGTACGAGGCCCTCGTCCACGGCCTCCGGCTCGGCAAAGACATCGGCATCCAGCGCATCATATGCTTTGGCGACTCCGACCTCGTGGTACAACAAGTCTCTGGCGAATGGGACGCCAGGGACGCCAACATGGCCAGCTACCGCTTCCTCGTCCAACAGCTCACCGGCTCCTTCGAGGGCTACGAGTTCCACCACGTCCCCCGCGCGGACAACGAGGCGGCCGACACGCTGGCCAAGATCGGCTCCACCCGGCAGGCCATCCCAGCCGGCGTCTCCCTCAAGCGGCTGGTCAAGCCGTCGATCAAGCCTTCCTCCGACTCGGAGTCCATCTTCGTGCCAGTGGTGCAGCCGGCCCATCTACTGACCTGGCTGTCCCGCCGGCTCCGCCACCTCCGGCCGCCCAGCCGGCGCCATCCGCTCCGGCCATCGAGCCGGCCACGTCTACACCCGCCGGCTCCGGACCCGTCGCCGTCATGATGACGGTCGACGCCCCCCCCCCCCCCCCCGCCGGCTCACGCCCGGGGGCTGGCGAACCGGTCCCGGGGACTGGTGGGCCGGTCCCGGGGGCTCCTGCCGCCCCCGATGCCCCGCTTGAGCCCGAGCCGGCTCCCGTCTCGGCTCCCTCATGGGCTCAGCCCATCCTGGCGTTCCTCCTGCGCGGCGAGCTCCCCTCTGATGAGGCCACCGCAAGGCAAATTCAGCGCCGGGCCCCCACCTACAGCATCATCAATCGCGAGCTGGTTCATCGCCGCACCACCGGCGTCTTCCAACGCTGCGTCGAGCCGGAGAAAGGGCAAGAGATCCTCCTCGACATATACCAGGGCGAGTGGGGGCACCACGCCGCCTCCAGAACCCTGGTGGCCAAGGCGTTTCACCACGGTTTCTACTGGCCGACTGCTTTGGAGGCGGCCAAGGAGCTGGTTGACAAGTGCAAAAGCTGCCAACGCTTCAGCACGCAGAGCCACCTGCCGGCTACTGCCCTCCAGACCATCCCCCTCTCGTGGCCCTTCGCCATCTGGGGGCTGGATATGGTGGGACCTTTCAAGACCGCATGAGGCGGCATGACACACCTGCTGGTGGCCGTCGACAAATTCACCAAGTGGATCGAGGCTTGGCCGATCAAGAAGCTGGACGGCCCCATGGCCGTTCGGTTCATCGAAGACATCACGGTCCGCTACGGCGTCCCCCACAGCATCATCACCGACAATGGCACGAACTTCGCCAAGGGCGCGCTAGCGCGTTTTTGCTCCAAGCAGGGCATCCGGCTCGACTTGGCGTCTGTCGCCCACCCACAGTCAAACGGCCAGGTCGAGAGGGCCAACGGCCTGATCCTGTCCGGCATCAAGCCCCGGCTCGTGGCGCCACTGGTCAGGTCAGCCGGCTGCTGGATCGAAGAACTGCCGGCTGTCCTTTGGAGCCTCAGGACCACGCCCAACCGGTCGACCGGCTACACCCCTTTCTTCGTCGTGTACGGGTCCGAGGCGATCGTCCCCACCGACATCGAGTTCGATTCGCCTCGGGTTACCCTGTACACGGAGACGGACGCAAAGGAAGCAAGGGAAGACGGCGTCGACCTCCTCGAGGAGGCCCGCGAGCTGGCCCTGAGCCGGACGGCCATCTACCAGCAGAAGCTCCGGCACTACCACATCAAGCGGATCCGGCTACTCTCCTTCTGCGAAGGAGACCTGGTACTCCGGCGGATCCAGCGAACTGCCGGCCAGCACAAGCTGTCCTCCCCATGGGAGGTCCCGTTCATCGTCAGCAGGGCGCTGCACAACAACGCGTACTACCTAATAGATGCCCAGAAGCCGCAGAAGCGCAAGAGAGACGCCTCCGGCGAGGAAACGGAGCGCCCGTGGAACGCGGCGCTCCTCCGTCCGTTTTACTGCTAAGAACCAGTGTATGTACATATCCTTCCCTTTTTGGGCTTATGAATGCAACGGGTGCCCCAAGCCGGCTCTTGGGACATGCCTCTTTCGCCTTTCTCAAAGACTCTCGCTCGCTGGCTCCTGGGTCCGGCTCCCGGTCCCTGGGGCTAGCCGGCTAGTCCTACCCTCGTCCCCCGATGCCGGTTAAGTAATGTGAACTAAAGAGAGCCGTCTCAGCCCTTCCTGCCATAGACCGGCTCCCGGCTGTCTTAGCGCACGTGAAAAATCGAACGCAGGGGGGGTTGCCGGCTAGGTCTAGCTGGAGCACTTTTTCGCCTCTGTCACTCACCTTACCCAAAAAAACTCTCGCGGTTTCCAAACTCACGACCGGCTCCTTCGAGGCGGACTCCCCGTCCCAGCCAAGAGGAAGAAGGCTTTGAGCAAACGGAACCAAAAGAGCGAAAAAGGATAAGGCTGAGCCGGCACGCATAAAACAGCATTTCGGCAACCGAAAACTTTACAAAACTTAAAAGGCCCACGGCCACGAGTTCATTACATATACACCCCCAGTGGGTGGAATTGCAGTCTAAACAAAATGCAGAAAAGAAAAATCCTAAGTGGTGGCAGCTTCGTGCCGGCTCGCCTCCGGTGCCGACGCCTCCGAAGCCGGCGGTGCTGACGCCTCCGAAGCCGGCGCCTCCGGGGCGGCTGAGGTAGAAGCTCCCGCCTCCGCGTCCGAGCCGGCTCGGATTCGGCGTAGTCGTCGGAGTCAGATTCTCCATCGTCCGTCTCGGCGGCGCTTCCCTCCGGGTCGTCCAGGGAGAGCATGTACCGGTCCTCCGGGATCACCACGCCGTCCGCCCCGCGCTCCGGGACGTACTCGTCCCACACGGCGAAGGACGCAAGGTCGCTCGCCCTCACCTCCAGCGCGTCGGTCACCGCCTCCAACTCCGCGGCGGAGCCGGCACGCTGGGCAGTGAGCAGATCCAGGTTCAGCTCGGGGTACCACGACCTGGCAATGCGAAGCGCCATGCTCGCACCGGCGCGTGCCGCGGAAGCCCTCCAGGCATTCACCCGCGCGGTCCCAATCTCCAGCCACCTCGACAGCCGGCTCAAGGAGACCGGCTCCACCGCGCCGGGCCAAAGAGTGCGAACCAGCGTCGAGCCGGCTGCCTGGAGCCGCTTCAGGGCACGGACTACCTCCGACAGCCGCGCCGCGGAGGCGATCCCCACCTCGTCTAGGGTCCAGGGGGCAAGCTGTCCAACGGTTTCCCCCTGCGCCCGCTGGACCTCACGATGGGCCTCCACGGCCGCCTCAGCGGCCTCCTGCGTACCGGGGAAAAGCCCTAAGAAGAGATGAGAAGAAGACGAGTGATGAGCAAAGCGGCAAGCCAGAAAAACCCGGGGGCAAGGCGCGAAAAGAGCAAGGCGATAGAAGCTCACCGCGCAACATCCGATCCACCTCGTGCCCTTGCTCCTGCAGCTGCACCTCCCTGGCTAACCACTCCTGGCGCTGGCGCTCGTGCTCATCCCGGGCCGCCTGCGCATCCTCGGCCGCCTTGGCTAGCGCGGCGTCCTTGGCTTCCAGCACCTGGCGGAGGACTTTCTCCCGCTCCTCCGCCTCCCGACGAAGGGCCGCCTCTTGGTCCGCCAGCGCTTGGCGGTGGGCCACCTCGCGCTCCTCTCGCTCCGCCTTCGCCTGGTCCGTCTCCCCGCGGAGACGGTCGCGCTCCGTCGTCAGGAGGACCCGCTCCTCGCCAAGCCACACCACCTGGCGCCGGAGGCTGACCGTCTCGGCGTGGGTGGCTTCACAAGAAGAGGTTGCCGCTGTCAGAAACCAAGCAAAGAAAGGATTCAGCCCGCCTCTGGGGCAGCCGGCCTGATTCCCGGGGGCTACACCCAGTGGGTGCGCTTGCGCGCCCCCACTAGAAGATCGCAAGAGCACATACCTTGCAGATCCGCGGACATGACGGCGAGCCGGTTTTCGGCTCCCCGATACAACCCCAGCAAGGTGTTGTACGCGGCCACCCGGCGGTCGTGCGCCGCCAGCAAAACAACAAGAATACAAGGCAGCTTTAGGCTCGACCCGCCTGCGCACCAGCCGACTCGAGCCTCGGGGGCTACATCCAGTGGGTGCGCTAGCGCGCCCCCACTGGAAAAGACAGAAAACGCAGAGTCAAGAGAAGAAGGAAAGAAGAGAGCTTACCGCGACAGCTTGCTCCAGGTTCACCAGCCGGTCGTTGGCGGCCCGAGCGTCCTACGACGTCTGGGCGCGGCAGGCGGCGAACGCGTCCACAACGTCAGCCACCGCCGCCCCAAGAGCGCTCGGCGGTTCGCCAAGGGCCGGGCGCCCGGCTGCGTCCCAGGTCTGCTGCGGTCGGCCCCCGTCCACGGGTCCTCCCTTGTCGGAGACCACGATGGGACCGGCTCCTCGCGTCGCAGTCGTGCCGGGGGCCGCCGCCAAGGCGCCCGCGGCGGCCGTCTCCCCGGCCATCGCGGCCCTCGCCTCCGGCGCTCCGCCTCCGGCGGTTCCTGGCCGGCTCACCTCCGGTCCGGAGCCGGTGCGTCCGGTGCTGGGATTTCGACTACCGAGGGCTCCTCCGCCCCCGGCGGCACGTCGCCCGCCCCCGGCTGGGCGACGTCGCGGTCCATCTCCGCCACGTCCTCCGCGGCCTTCGCGTTCGCCTCCGCCCGTCGCTCGGGGTCGTGGTGGACCTTCGAGCTCCTCTCCCGGCAGCGGGGGAACGGCTCCCACGCTCCACCAGCGGCCTCCCCGCTGGTTCCTCCCCGCTTCTCCGCCGCCTCTCCCCAAGGGCGGAGCTCCTCGACGCGCTGCTCCTGCTGGGCCGCCTCGAGGTCGAGCCACGCCTGGCGCTCCCTCTCCTCGGTGGCTGTCGGCGGCGTCGTCCTCGCCGCCTCACCACCTGGGGTACTCCCCAGGGCGCGCGCCTCCCTGGTCACGACGAAATATGGGACTGGGGAGAAAACGGAACAGACCAAGGTGGAGGAGGAGACGGACTCACCCGACGACGACGGGGACCGACCTCCTCATGGGTCCCGTCTGGGAAACCCTCTGCTTCTTGCCCCCGCCTCCGCGGCTGCCGCCCGGCTGCGCGGTCGCCGCGCGCTTGGGCGCCGGCTTGGCGACAGTCAGCCGCTTCCCTTTGTCACCCGCGTCCGGGCCTCCCCGGCTGGAGCCGCGTCCGGCTCGATGCTGGCGCCTCCGTGGCGCCGTGACCTCGTCCTCCGAAGCTTCGGGCTCCTCCGGAGCCTCTGCAACACGCGACGCCTCCGCCTCAGCGTCATCATCGGTCCAATCCCGCAGGTGCGTCTGGGGAGGAGACTCACCCGTCGATTCGGCCTCTTCGGCCCCCTCCGTCTCCGTCTCCGCCTCGCCGGCTTCAGACGCGCCGGCTCGCTCGGAGTCGGCCGGCTCCACGTCGTCGGCGTCCTTGACCTCGTCGGGGGCGGCGGGCTCCCCGTAGTTTTGTAGCAGCGGGAAAACCTGCGGGCGGGCAAGGCAGCGCGCCGTCAGGCCAAAGAGGGGAGGGGCACTGCCTCGGAAAAGATGGAAGGAGGGAGGCGGCTAGACACTTACCCGCGGTGCCGGGTGGCTCCGGATGTACGGGGTTTTCCCCCATTGCCAGTCGCCCTCCTTCAGCTTCGCCGTCGAAATGGCATTCACCCTCCTCGCCACGTGGGCCGGCTTCAGTTCCTTGGTGGAGAGCCGGCAGGGGTCGTGGCGTACTCCCATCTGGCAGATGAGGTGCGGCCCGCTCTGCAACGGCTGCACCCGGCGCGCCACCATCGCGGCCAGCAGATCGGTGGCCTTCAGCCCCTCCGTCCCGGTCATCACGAGCAGGCGCTCGCAGAGCCGGTCCGCCGTCTTGGGCGCCTGAAGCAGAGCCGCCCGTCAGTTCAGCATCGCAACCGGCGGGTGGTTGGCGAAGTCGGGGAGGTTGATGTATTCCTCCTCCGGCTTCACGTTCTTCACGTAAAAGAACCCCCGCTGCCAGCCCTTCACCGACTCTTGCAGTGGGAGATTCGGGAAGCCGGTCCCCTTGCGGATGTGGATCAGGGCACCTCCGCAGGCGGTCATCACCTTCTGCTTCGTCGCCGGATCCTTCACTGTCCGCCGCTTGAGGAAGAAGAGCCGGCACCAGAGGTCAAGCCCCGGCTCCACCCCCAAGAACCCCTCGCAAAGGGTGACGAACGCCGCCAGCTGCAAGACCGCGTTGGGGGCGAGGTGGTGCGGCTGCAGGCCGAACCCGCGGAGGAAATGATCGGCGAAGACGACAACCTCGCCCTCCCGCGGGGTCGGGGAATCTTTCCGGCCCGGCGGGGCAAGCCTCCAAGTGCGCTTCCGACGGGAGCTTGCGGCGGTAGCAGAGGTGCTCGATGAATGTCTCCTCCATGATGCTGCCGTCCCATGCGCCCTTGCTCGCCATGGTCACCGGAGGGGCTCGCGGTCGCGGCATTGGGCGCGGGCGCTAGACTGCGGCGCGGGCCTTCCGCGGTGGTGGACGGCGGCGCGACGTGCCCGCGTGCTCTGCCCTCTTGCTCTCTCTTTCTCGTGGCAGGAGGAGAAGGGCGACGAAGACGATGCGACGGCGGCGGGGGGAGCGAATGCGCCGTTCTGCTCCCCTCCCCTCGCCATTTAAACCCCGTGCAGGCGATCATGGGGGCCAGATTCATTGCGCGCAACCCCCACGATTCCCGTCGCGTGCGGGGGAGACATTATGGCGCTCGGGAACGCCAACCGTCGGCCCACGCCGTAAAGGATCCCTACGCGCGGGCCGAGGCCGCGGTCGTGGAGGGTCCCGCCCCGCGGTCCGGTCTTTTCCGCCGCGTGGCCTGTCAGGCCACGGCCCGCTACCTCTTCCGCGTGGCGCGGCTTCTCTGACCGATGAGGAGCCCGAGGTGGCACGCGAGACATAGGCCGGCAGCGGAGCCGGCCACCGCTTGCCCGCGTCGTCCGACTCTCGTGGCACTCCGCGGCGCAAGGACGATCTTCAAGCCGGCGAGGACCGCCGCGGTTCGTCGGCGGGCCTCTCCTGCTTCGGGGACTACTATCGGGGGGATGACCCCGGGGTAGCCTCAAGCGACCCCTTACTCCAACTTTCTGACGCAACCGAAGAACGGGCCCCCTCCCCCTGCGGTCCGGCTACGCCCTGCCGGCTACGGCCCTCTGGCTATGCCCTGCCGGCTACAACGTGCCGGCCGGATGAGGATGGTGCCGCCTGGCCCTCCAGCCGGCTGCGCATTAGATACCGTCGTTGGGGCGCGCATGGCAACAGTGGCCCCCTTCCCATCGGGGGTCAGCGCCCGTATGGCCACAGTGGAGGCGTCAGAGCCTCTGGCCCTGGCTGACGGTGACCAGGCTTCTAACAGTGCCGGCATGCCCCAACCACTCCATTACCTGCCCCGGCGTGGTTACAGGGCGGCCGGCCGTAACGCTGACCTCGGTCGGCTGCCGCAAAACGACGCCACAAGGGGCGGCCCGTGCCGAGACATGACCGGCATCGGGACCCGCCGCGCGGGCCCCGCCGGCTCCTGACGGGACCCTTCAGCCGGCGGGGCCTACCAGCGACAAGACCCCACAGCCGGCGGCCCCCACGGCAGGCTAGAGAGGCTGCCGGCTGAGGTCCCCCTGAGATCTCTTACTCATATTGTAACTCGGGGGGTTGGCCTATAAAACCCCTCGGGCCTCCCCCATGCAACGGGTCGGATCTACCCACACTCCTCACACACGTAGAGAGGCACCAAGGCCGGCTTAGCCCCTTCTTCCTCCTCTAGCCATACAGCTCCAGGAGCACCATTGTAACCTTCACTATCATCTCAACTAGACCAAGCAGGACTAGGGGTGTTACCTCCCACGGAGGGCCCTGAACCTGGGTGCCTGGTGCGTCGCGGCCGGCTGCCTCTGCTACATCGACTGCAAAAACCCTCCGCCCGACTCTTCGAGTCGCCCGGAGGCTACACCCAGTGGGTGCGCTTGCGCGCCCCCACTGAAAAACGCCACGCCGGTTGCAGGCCCGCCGCCGGTTGCCGCCGGGATCCTCGACGCCACCGTCTACTCCGACAGCAGCTGAAACCCTCTGCCCGACTCTTCGAGTCGCGCGGAGGCTCGGAGGCTACACCCAGCAGGTGCGCTGGCGCGCCCCTGCTGAAAGCAAGTCGCTCCGGCTGCGCGCCCGCAGCTAGCCTTCATCAACAACTTCTGCAACAACAACGACGACGACTAAAACCCTCCTCCCGACTCTTCGAGTCGCCCGGAGGCTCGGAGGCTACTGTCGCGGGGATGACCCCCGGGTACCCCAAAGACGGCGAGTCGGACGGGGTGCCCGCCCGCCCGGGCCGGCTGCTCCACCTGGCCGGCTGCCTGGCCGGCTGCTGGCTGCGCCAGCCAGCCGGCTGCCCGAAGTCAACCGCGACATCACATCCATGGACAAGACGGCCGTACATGTGTACTGCTGAGCAATAGTGGCGGACTATAGCATGCGTCATGAAGTCACCTCGTATGACATATGTAATAGTGTAGTTGGTAAGGTGGGCCAAGCCACCACCACGTCACACACCCATGCCCCTTGGCTATATAAAGGGAGCCACCCATCCATCCATTCACTCACGGCCACAAGGCCTGGCACCACGCCACACATGGCCAGGAGCTCTCCTGGCCACACATACATTAGCTAGCTCTCTACTGCTGCTACTGCTATCCCCGATACAGCTCCAGGAGCAACCCTGTACCACATATATACAGACATGCAGGAGTAGGGGTATTATCTCTCCGGAGAGCCCCGAACCTGGGTAAACCCCCGCGTGCTATTCGCATACCCGTCCCGGATATTCCACTGTAGCCTTGCTCCACCCACGATAAGCCATCCCCTGACATTTGTCGTGATGCGGTACCCCCTCGCTACCGACTGACAAAACCATGACAAGTGGTACACACCCCCGCGGGCCAATGTCGAACCTCCATGGTTAGTCACTTTGTCACCATTGAAATTGAAGGATTGGAATTCCATGTCTCTCCCATTATTTTGAAGTCTTCCAATATTGACCTCATTCTGGGAATGGATTGGTTGAAAACCCATACTGCTTCAATCGTTTGTGCCACAAAAACCGTCCATCTCCAACACCCTTCGAATGAGATAGTAAGCTACACTGCTCATCTTGTTCAAGATGCCGAAGCCCGGATTTATTCCTTAAATGCATTGAATGCGTCACCCCTTGAGGGAATTGAAAGCGTTCCAGTTGTTTGTGACTTCCAGGTTGTCTTTCCAGAAGAACTTCCAGGAGTTCCCCCTGTTAGAGCTGTGGAGTTTGTCATCGACTGAAAACCAGGCACCACTCCTATCGCCAAACGACCTTATAAGATGCCTCCTCATGAAGTCATTGAACTTAAGAAAGAAATCGATAATTCCCTTTGCAAAGGTTTTATTCACCCAAGTTCCTCTGCCTGGGGAGCACCTTCTCTCTTTGTCAAGAACAAGGATGGTACTAATCGTTTGGTTCAAGATTACCGACCTATCAACCAAGCAACAATTCAGAACAAATACCCACTTCCTCGGATCAATGATCTGTATGATCAACTTGCTGGTTCCTCCATGTTTTCTAAACTCAACTTGAGGTTGGGTTACCACCAGATCCGAGTTCGTGAAGTGGATATTCTAAAGACCGCATTCGTTACTCGCTATGGGTCATACGAGTACACCGTCATGTCTTTCGGTTTAACCAATGCTCCAGCAACATTCTCTCGTTTGATGAACTACATCTTCATGAAATACCTCGACAAGTTCATCGTGGTTTATCTGGATGATATCCTTGTGTATTCCAAGAATAAAGAAGAACATGCTGAACATTTTCGTCTTGTACTGGAAAAGCTTCGAGAGCATCAGCTATATGCCAAATACTCCTAGTGTGAGTTCTGTTTATCCGAAGTGACAGTTAACCCAGAACGAGTTCAGGCTATTCTTGACTGGACTCCCCCGAAGAATGTCAAGCAAGTCAGAAGTTTTCTTGGACTCGCCAGCTATTGTCGCCGTTTTGTCGAGAACTTCTCCAAGATTGCCAAACCCTTGACTAATCTGCTTCACAAAGGCGTTAAGTTTGAGTGGACAGAAAAATATCAGGAAAGTTTCCAGATACTCAAGGACAAGCTGACATCTGCTCCAGTGCTTGCTCCTCCAGATTCTCATAAGGACTTTGTCATTTATTGCGACGCATCCCGTCAAGGATTAGGCTGTGTCCTAATGCAAGAGCGTAGAGTGATTTCTTATGCCTCATGACAGTTGCGCCCTCATGAAGAGAACTATCCAGTTCATGATCTCGAACTTGCTACAGTTATCTATGCACTATTGTTGTGGCGACATTACCTTCTTGGTAATCGTTGTGAGATCTACACTGACCATCAAAGTCTGAAGTATCTGTTTACTCAGCCAAATCTGAATCTCCCTTAGCGGCGATGGATGGAAGCACTTACAGACTATGACTGCTCTATTTCTTATACCCCTGGCAAGGCTAATGTCATGGCCGATGCCTTGAGTTGAAAGGCTTATTGCAACAACCACATGGTTCAGAAACTCAACCCCGCCTTTACGAAGAACTTCACAACTTGAACCTTCACATTGTTCCACAGGGTTCTCTTAATAACCTTGTCCTGGAACTGACTCTTCATAAAGTTATCAAGTTCGCACAAGAGAAAGACACTGAAATTGATCGGATTAAGAGTGATCTTGCCTCCGAGAAGGGTAAGGACTTCTCGCTGGGAGAAGATGGAGCTTTATACTTCAGAGATCACCTTGTGGTACCCCAATTCGACCTTATGACAGAGAAGGTTATGAAAGAAACATATGACACACTCTTGTCTATTCACCCGGGAAGTACCAAGATGTATCTAGACATTCGTCGGAAATATTGGTGGTCTGATATGAAGCAAGACATTGCTCGCCATATTGAAGAATGTGATGTTTGCCATCGTGTCAAAGCAGAACATCAGAAACCTGCTGGACTTCTGCAACCACTGCCTATTCCTGAATGGAAGTGGGATAATGTTCAGATAGATTTCATCACTGGCATCCTTAGATCACAAAAGGGTCATGATGCTATTTTTGTCGTCATCGACCAATTCTCCAAAGTTGCACACTTTCTGCCAGTCAAGGAGAAAATCACTGCTGGTCAGTTAGCGAACTTGTATATCTCCAGAATTGTTTCACTCCACGGTATTCCGAAGGAGATCAGTTCAGACCGAGGCAGCATTTTCACCTCGAAATTCTGGGATAGTTTCCAAGAAGCTTTGGGAACACATATAACCTGGAGCACTGCTTATCACCCCCAGTCCCAAGGTCAAGTTGAGCGAGTTAATCAAGTGCTTGAAGATATGCTGCGTGCATGTGTCATCTCCTTTGGCAAGAAGTGGGAAGAATCTCTTCCGTATGCTGAATTCTCTTATAACAATAGCTATCAAGCTAGCGTGAAGATGGCCCCCTTCGAGGTATTATATGGACGTAAGTGCTGAACCCCTCTGAATTGGTCAGAAACTGGGGAACGGACACGCATTGGTCCGGATATTATCCAACAAGCGGAAGAGCAAGTTCGCATTATACGGGAAAACCTTAAGGCGGCCCAGTCCCGTCAGAAGAGCAACTATGACCGTAAACACTGGGGATCTACCTACACTAGTGGAGAAATGGGCTTTAGTCCCAGTTGGCGAAGGCCTTTACTCCCGGGTTGCCAACCGGGACTAATAAATCGGGACTAAAGGCCCCAACCCTTTAGTCCCGGTTGGCCACGACCCGGGACTAAAGTCCCTCCACGTGGCCGCCTGCGCGCGCCGGGGGCTGGGGGACCTTTAGTCCCGGTTGGTGTCACTAACCGGGACTAATGATTTTTTTTGGTTGGGGTTTAGGGTTTTAGGGGTTTAGGGGTTTATGGTTTATTTTTCCTTTTCATTTTGTGTTTTCCATTCAATTCTTTTTCATTTGAAACATATTTTACACTACTACATACTGTACATGTTATGCATATATAATATAATTTCTCATATGACCATACATATATCATATAATTTCTCGTACGACCATGCATACACACACACACACACACACATATATATATATATATACAATTTGGTATATAAAATTTCTCCTATAGTTTGCAGATCATTACATGCAGGCATTAGGCGTAATTGTATTCTCCGCTTTCATCTATGACCTCCTTAAGCAAAAATCCCATAATTTCCTCTTGAATTGCTCGTAGGAGGTTCTCTGGTAGGAGCCTATCCCGCATCTCTTGCATCTTTAAAGAAGGAGATCAATATTAGTTGTGTGTATATATATTAGATCTTGGCAAAAAAAATGTGAATAGTGTTTACGTACCCGAAGTGCTCTTTCATCTGTGCGCCATTCGGTCGTAATGCGAATGTTCTCGCAAACGTAGTATGCACATAAATTCGTCCCCTGTTGTTGCCTCCTGCACTTTGCGAGAATAGAATTCAATCAGATAACAATTAAGCATGATAATGGTATTGATACTGGAATTAAAGAGGTGCGCGGACCTAGCTAGTACTACCTAATTACCTTGGTCCGTCGCCATGTCAGCTTCTCTTTCCATTCACCGACAACCTATTTCCTGAACCGTTTTCAAACCCTGCCCGGCAAAGAAAATGAATAAAGCAGTTATTAATTACTCGATATCAAAAAATTAATGAAAGAGGCCGATATAGTGCGATACTGATTGAAATTACCTGTCGAGCATCGTAACCACGCTGACGTAGTCTTTAGGGTCTTTACCTAGTGAGTCAAAGACTTCAACAGTTCCAGCAGGATCCAATGGAAGCTGCGCACACCTTTATATAATTAGGCATGCATAACTCAACTACACTTAACATCGAGTAAGAAAATTAGAATTTGTAGTACAAGACAGTAACACTCACTTGAAGTTGTAAGGAAATAGTATATATGTTTTGGTATTTTGTTCCTTCAAAAACTTTAGCAAATTAGCCTCTGTTTCAGCGGCAAAGTTCTTTATCGTATGTTCATGAATGTTATATGGGTCAATGAACCCAATGTCAAAGACTCCCTCTTTTTGGCATTCGAGAATCATCATTCTGCATAATAGCGTAGAAAAGAATATAATGAGGATAATTACAGGCAATGAATGAGCTGAGCTAGGGAATTAAATTATAGAAAGAAATCACTTACAGACAATAGCAACGGACGATAGATTTGTCGAGTGCGTCTTGATTGTATAACTGAAAAAATTCTGAAAGATCAATCATTATCTCGCCATTCCTGAAGTAATGTTCTTTCTTGACCCTCCCCATGAGCATCTCTCGCACCATCTTTACTTCTGTCATGTACCACTCAAGCAATCTTCGCATTTGTGTTGACAGAAGCGGAACCTGCTCAGGTCTGACCAGAGGGTTGCTACCTCTTGAGCTTGCGTTGGTTTTCCCTTGAAGAGGAAAGGGTGATGCACCGAAGTAGATAAGTATTTCCCTCAGTTTGTTGAGAACCAAGGTATCAATCCAGTAGGAGGAACAAGCAAGGCACCAATATTTGCACCTACACAAACAATCAAACACTTGCACCCAACGCTATAAAGGGGTTGTCAATCCCTTCACAGTTACTTGCAAGGATGAGATCTGATAGAGATAGATATAGATGATTGCCAAAAGTAAAACTAAAAGAAAAGTAAATAAAATTGCAGCAAGGTATTTTTGGTATTTTTGGTTTATAGATCTGAAAATATAGTATGGAAAATAGACCCGGGGGCCATAGGTTTCACTAGAGGCTTCTCTCTTGAAGGAAAATAGTACGGTGGGTGAACAAATTACTGTCGAGCAATTGATAGAAAAGCGCATAGTTATGACGATATCCAAGGCAATGATTATGCATATAGGCATCACGTCCGTGTCAAGTAGACCGAAACGATTCTGCATCTACTACTATTACTCCACACATCGACCGACTCCTGCCTGCATCTAGAGTATTAAGTTCATGAAGAACAGAGTAACGCATTAGGTAAGATGACATGATGTAGAGGGATAAACTCAAGCAATATGATGAAAACCCCATCTTTTTATCCTCGATGGCAACAATACAATACGTGCCTCGCTACCCTTACTATGTCACTGGGTGAGGACACTGCAAGATTGAACCCAAAACTAAGCACTTCTCCCATTGCAAGAATTACCAATCTAGTTGGCCAAACCAAATCAATAACTCGAAGAGACTTACAAAGATATGAAATCATGCATATAAGAATTTAATATTCATAGATAATTTGATCATAAACCCACAATTCATCGGATCTCGACAAACACACCGCAAAAGAGTATTACATCAGATAGTTCTCCATGAAGATCATGAAGAACATGGTATTGAAGAACATAGAGAGAGAACAAGCCATCTAGCTACTAGCTATGGACCCGAAGGTCTGAGGTGAACTACTCATGCATCATCGGAGGGGCAATGGAGTTGATGTAGATGCCCTCCGTGATCGAATCCCCCTCCGGCAGATTTCCGGAAAACTCTCCAAGATGGGATCTCACGGGAACAGAGGCTTCCGGCGGCGGAAAAGTATTTCCAGGGCTCTCTTTGGTATTGGGGGAATATTTGGGAATTTATAGGCCGAAGAATAGGGTTAGGAGGGCTGCCGTGGGGCCACAAGCCAGGGGGGCCACTAGTAGGAAAGGGCCCATTTGTCCCGGTTCGTAAGGGCCTTTAGTCCCGGTTCTGGAACCGAGACTAAAGGGTCGGGACTAAAGCCCAAAACCTTTAGTCCCGGTTTTCTTACGAACCGGGACCAAAGGCCCTCCACGTGGCGCTGTTTGGGGCGGGGGAGGGAGGACATTTAGTCCCGGTTGGTGTTACCAACCGGGACTAAAGGTGAATCCTTTAGTCTCGGTTGGAGACACCAACCGGGACTAAAGGAAAAAAAATTGAATTTTTTTTGAATTTTTTTTGAATTTTTTTTGATTTGTTTTTAAGTTTTATTCCGATTTTCAAATCTTGGGATTATTTAACAATTTAATCTCTAATCATCCGTCATTTGACAATTTAATCTCTAATCATCCGTCATTTGACAATTTAATCTCTAATCACACGTCCTCACTACTCCAGCGTGGAGCACTCATTCCAAATCGTCTAACTTCCCGGCCGGTCACCCATCCTCTCACTGCTCCAGCTCCAGCACGCTTAACTTCCTGGTTCTATCGACCATAGTTTCCAAGTCTGCACTTGTTGTTTTCGTGACAATAGTAAGCTATCAATCCTATTAACCCTTAGGTCTTGATGTCACATGATTTAATTTTTTGAATTATAAAAAATTATTAAAATAAACAAAATAAGTACTAATAATATTGAATTTCAATGAAAATAAAATAAGTAATAATATTATTTTATTCATTTTTTTGCCATTTATTCATTTAATATGGCATAATTAATATCTTTAAATCTGTAAATCAAAATTCGACAAATAATATATCCATTATTATCAGAAAAATGTGAGGAATCCAAATATGACATCATTTAATTATTTTTAAATAAAATTAATTTTTAAAATTATTAAGATAATTTTTTTTGATTTGAAATAACTTTTTTTACTTTTGGAATTTCGAGAATCTGAGAAAACTTCACCGGGTAAACCCGTATATTAAACTTTTTTTTCGAGTTTTTTTTTATATATTAAACTTTTTTTTTCGACGTCGTATGCAAAAGTTATGGCCGTTTTACATTATTTTTCGTTTTATTGCAGAAACGGTCAAAATTCATATTTCAAAATTTCTATACCAACTAGACACTAAAACCTAACTACATCTCAAAGGATTTTATTTTTGGAAGATTATATCATTTTTGTTCATTTTCTACAAAACTAAAAAAGGCGGTCCACGGGGGGGGGGGGGGGGGGAGAGTGTGAAAATTTCAGAACCCCTTTAGTCCGGGTTGGTGTCCATCCAATCATAACGTCGACTACATCTACTAGCACTGTCCCAGCCAGTGTCACAACTAAGGTTAACCAAGCCAGAGTCAACCTTTTGTAACTTCATTTGCTATTTTTCATGCATTTAATGATTTTTTTGAGCTAAATGGCCCTTAATTTGAAAAGCACTACAAATGGACTCTGAAAAGGTTGAAACTTGGCATGGTATCATAATTTCACCCACATAGCTTGTGCTAAAAAGTTGAGAGGGTTACGGCAAAAACTGGATGCACTTCGTGTACAAACTGGACCATCTCCTTCGAAGTATCAAGGTTTCGGACGAAAACCCATCTGTTACAAAGGCATTTCATTTTTTTTAACTTATTTCAACTCCAAACTTTTTGTGCATTCAATATGCACCATTCAAAGCCACATCCTCAAATTTCAACCTTTTCTAACTTCATTTGCTATTTTTCATGGATTTAATGATTTTTTGATCTAAATGACCCTAAAATTGAAAAGCCCTACAACTGAACTCTGAAAAGGTTGAAACTTGGCATGGTATCATCATTTCACCACATAGCATGTGCTACAAAGTTGAGAGGGTTTCGGCAAAAACTGGATGCACTTCGTGTACAAACTGTACCATCTCCTTCGAAGTATCAAGGTTTCGGACGAAAACTCGTTTGTTACAAAGGCATTTCATTTTTAAATTATTCTAAAAATAACCAAATAATTCTTACTGTGACAACAATCTAACACGTGACTAGGAGCAAAAAGAATTAAATTAAAAACTATTTGTAAACTCAAGTTATTCACAATCTAGGGTTTGAAGCAAATTTGAACAAATTCAAATTTAAACATTCAAATTTGCAAACTAATGGCACAAACAGAAACTAGACAAATTTTTGAATCTAATGCAAAAAGAATCACTCAAAAACATCAAATTTCCTAAAATATATAAGCAATTTAAAACAGAAACTAAAAACAGATCCCACTTGTAAAAACATTAAAAAAAACTTTCAGAACCCTTTTAGTCCCGGTTGGTGTCTCCAACCGGGAATAAAGGTCTAACCTTTAGTCCCGGTTGGAGACACCAACCGGGACTAAAGCCTCAACCCTTTTAGTCCCAGTTGGTGTCTCCAACCGGGACTAAAGGCTTAACCTTTAGTCCCGGTTGGAGACACCAACCGGGACTAAAGGGTATCGGACCCTTTAGTCCCGGTTGGTGTCTCCAACCGGGACTAAAGGTCCCATTTGAACCGGGACTAATGCCCGACCGGCGCCCTAGCTGCTCGAACCGGGACTAATGCTCACATTAGTCCCGGTTCATAATGCAACCGGGACTAATGTGTTGGGTGACCTGTGACGAATGCCCTGTTTTGTACTAGTGGGCGCCCCCCCCTAGGGCGCGCCCATGTGGCTTGTCGCCACACGGCAGGTCTCCTGCCTTCAACTCCAAGTCTGGTACGTTTCTTCTGGTCCAAGAAAAACCATTCCGAAGATTTTATTCCATTTGGACTCCGTTTAATATTCCTTATCTGCAATACTCAAAAACAAGGAAAAAATAGAAACTGGCACTAGGCACTAGAATAATAGGTTAGTGCCAAAAATAATATAAAATAGCATATTGATGCATATAAAACATCCAAAACAGATAATATAATAGCATGGAACAATCAAAAATTATAGATACGTTGGAGACGTATCAAGCATCCCCAAGCTTAATTCCTGCTCGTCCTCGAGAAGGTAAATGATAAAAACATAATTTTTGATGTGGAATGCCACCTAACATATTTATCCATGTAATATTCTTTATTGTGGCATGAATGTTCAGATCCATAAGATTCAAAACAAAAGCTTAATATTGACATAAAAACAGTAATACTTCAAGCATACTAACAAACAATCGTGTCCTTTCAAAATAACATGGCCAAAGAAAGTTATCCCTACAAAATCATATAGTCTGGCTATGCTCCATCTTCCCCACACAAAGTATTTAAATCATGCGCACCCCCGATGACAAGTCAAGCAATTGTTTCACACCTTTTATGTTCTCAAACCTTTTCAACTTTCACGCAATACATGAGCATGAGCCATGGATATAGCACTATAGGTGGAATAGATTATGGTGGAGGTTGCAAGGAAAAAGGAGAAGATAGTCTCACATCAACTAGGCGTATCAACGGGCTATGGAGATACCCATTAATAGATATCAATGTGAGTGAGTAGGGATTGCCATGCAATGGATGCACTAGAGCTATAAGTGTATGAAAGCTCAAAAAGAAACTAAGTGGGTGTGCATCCAACCCATCATTGGAATATACAAGCCAAGTTATATAACGAAAAATTCCCACTAGTATATGAAAGTGACAAAATAGGAGACTCTCTATCATGTAGATCATGGTGCTACTTTGAAGCACAAGTGTGGAAAAAGGATAGTAGCATTGTCCCTTCTCTCTTTTCTCTCATTTTTTTTGGTGGGCATCTTTGGCCTCTTTTTTTTATTTGGGCTTCATTGGCCTCTTTTATTATTTGTAAAGTCCGAGACTCATCCCAACTTGTGAGGGAATCATAGCTTCCATAATCCTTTCCTCACATGGGACAATGCTCTATAATGATGCTCATCACACTTTTATTTACTTACAACTCAAAAATTACAACTCGATGCCGAGAACAAAATATGACTCTAAGGCAACATGAAAATGATGGTGTGTGTCATAATAAACGGAACGGTGGAAGTTGCATGGCAATATATCTCGGAATGGCTATGGAAATGCCATAATAGGTAGGTATGGTGGCTGTTTTGAGGAAGGATATATGGTGGCTGTTTTGAGGACGGATATATGGTGGCTGTTTTGAGGAAGGTGGGTTTAATGCACCGGCGAAAGTTGCGCGGTACTAGAGAGGCTAGCAATGGTGGAAGGGTGAGAGTGCGTATATTCCATGGACTCACATTAGTCATAAAGAACTCACATACTTATTGCAAAAGCCTATTAGTTATCGAAGCAAAGTATTAGACGCATGCTCCTAGGGGAGAGGTTGGTAGGAGTTAACCATCGCGCGCTCCCGACCCTCACACAAAGGATGACAATCATTAAACAAATCATGCTCCGACTTCGTTACATAACGATTCACCATACATGCATGCTACGGGAATCACAAACCTTGACACAAATATTTTTACCAATCCACAATTACTCCCTAGCATGACTCTAATATCACCATCTTTATATCTCAAAACTTTATGCAATTTATATGAAAGTTTTTATTATATCCCTCTTGGATGCCCATTATATTAGGACTAAATTCATAACCTACACCAATTACCATGCTGTTTTAAAGAATCTCAAAATAATATAAGTGAGGTACGAGAGTTCAATTATTTCTATAAAATAAAACACCACCGTGCTCTAAAAAGATATAAGTGAAGCACTAGAGCAACATTGCCTAGCTCAAAAGATATAAGTGAAGCACATAGAGTATTCTAATAAATTCACGATTAATGCGGGTCTCTCTCAAAAAGATGTGTGCATCAAGGATGATTGTGGAAAACTAAAAAGCAAAGACTCATATCATAGAAGACGCTCCAAGCAAAACACATATCTTGTGGTGAATAAAAATATAGCCTCAAGTAAATTTACCGATGGATTGAAGACGAAAGAGGGGATGCCTTCCGGGGCATCCCCAAGCTTAGGCTCTTTGGTATCCTTGAATATGACTTGGGGTGCCTTGGGCATCCCCAAGCTTTGGCTCTTGCCACTCCTTATTCCATAGTCCAGCAAATCTTTACCCAAAACTTGAAAACTTCACAACACAGAACTCAACAGAAGACTCGTGAGATCCGTTAGTATAAGAAAAATAAATCACCACTTTAGGTACTGTTGTGAACTCATTCTTTCTTTATATTGGTGTAATATCTACTGTATTCCAACTTCTCCATGGTTCATACCCCCCGATACAACCCATAGATACATCAAAATAAGCAAACAACACAAAGAAAACAGAATCTGTCAAAAACAGAACAGTCTGTAGCAATCTGTAGACTTTGAATACTTCTGTAACTCCAAAAATTCTGAAAAATTAGGAAAATCTGGGAAATATGTATATAAATATTATGTAAAAAATTCAGACTCTTTCGACTAACTGGTGAATTTATCAAATTCCTGGACTGAGCGCAAAAGTTTCTGTTTTTCAGCAAAACCAAATCAACAATCACCGTAAACCATCCCAAAGGTCTTACTTGGCACAAACACTAATTAAAACAAATAAAACACAATTACTACAGAGGTAATAATGTGTGAAACACTCAAGAACAGAAGCAAAAAACAAGAAACAAAAATAAAATTGGGTTGCCTCCCAACAAGCGCTATTGTTTAACGCCCCTAGCTAGGCATAACGCAATAGATCTAGGTATTGTCATCTTTGGTATGCAATCCATAAGTAGCTCTCATAATAGATTCATATGGTAATTTAATTCTCTTTCTAGGAAAGTGTTCCATACCTTTACTTAACGGAAATTGGAATCTAATGTTTCCTTCTTTCATATCAATAATTGCACCAATCGTTCTAAGGAAAGGTCTACCAAGAATAATAGGACATGTAGGATTGCAATCAATATCAAGAACAATGAAATATATGGGCACATAATTCCTATTTGCAACAATAAGAACATCATTAATCCTTCCCATAGGTTTCTTAGTAGTGGAGTCCACTAGATGCAAATTTAAAGAGCAATCATCAAGTTCATGAAAACCTAGCACATCACATAAAGTTTTCAGAATCGTGGAAACGCAATTACCCAAATCACACAAAGCATGGCACTCATAATCTTTCATTTTAATATTAATAGTAGGTTCCCACTCATCATAGAGCTTTCTAGGTATAGAAACTTCCAACTCAAGGTTTTGTTCAAAAGATTTCATCATAGCATCAACGATATGTTTAGTAAAAGCTTTATTTTGATCATAAGCATGCGGAGAATTCAACATGGATTGCAACAAGGAAATACAATCAATCAAAGAACAACTATCATAATTAAAGTCCTTGAAATCCAAAAGAGTGGGTTCATTGCTATTTAAAGTTTTGACCTCTTCAATCCCACTTTTATCAATTTTAGCATTAAGATCTATAAACTCTGAATCATTGGGACGCCTTTTAAATAAAGTTGACTTATCTCCAGCCCCATCTTTATCAAGATTTATATTAGAAAACAAAGATTCAATAGGAGTCACATCAATCATTTTAAGATCTTCATCATTATTATCATGAGAACACACTTTTTCAAGCCATTCACGCTTAGCACGAATTCTAGCGGTTTTTTCCTTACACTCATCAATAGAAGTTCTCATAGATTTTAAAGACTCATTAATATCACGCTTGGGTGGATTAGATCTAATTTTCAAAGAATCAATCTCAAGCAAAATTCTATGAACGTTCCTAGCCAAATCATCAATCTTGAGCAATTTTTCTTCAATCGTAGCATTGAAAACCTTTTGAGAACTAATAAAATCTTTAATATTATTCTCAAGATCAGAGGGCATATTATTATAATTTCCATAAGAATTGTTGTAGGAAATACCATAATTATTAGAGGAATTACTAGGAAACGGCCTAGGATTGAAATTACTTCTATACGCGTTGTTACCAAAATTATTCCTACCAACAAAATTCACATCCATGGATTCATTATTATTTCCAATCAAAGAAGACAAAGGCATATCATTAGGATCAATAGGAGAACTCTTACTAGCAAACAATTTCATTAATTCATCCATCTTTCCAATCAAAGTATTTATTTCTTCTATAGCATGCACCTTTTTACTAGTAGGAGATCTTTCGGTATGCCATTGGGAGTAATTTGCCATAATATTATCTAGGAGTTTGGTAGCTTCTCCTAATGTGATTTCCATAAAAGTACCACACGCGGCGGAACCTAAAAGATTCCAAGATGCAAAATTCAATCCCGCATAAAAAATTTGTATAATCATCCATAAACTCAAACCATGTGCGGGGCAATTCCTAATCATTAATTTCATCCTCTCCCAAGATTGTGCAACATGCTCATGATCAAGTTGCTTAAAGTTCATTATATCGTTCCTAAGGGAGATGATCTTAGCGGGTGGAAAGTACTTGGAAATAAAAGCATCTTTACACTTATTCCATGAATCAATACTATTTTTAGGCAAATATGAAAACCAAGTTTTGGCACGATCTCGTAGTGAGAACGGAAATAGCTTCAATTTAACAATATCATTATCCACATCTTTCTTCTTTTGCATATCACATAATTCAACGAAAGTATTTAGATGGGATGCGGCATCTTCACTAGGAAGGCCAGAAAATTGTTCTTTCATAACAAGATTAAGCAAAGCGGCATTAATTTCATAAGATTCCGCACTAGTGGCGGGAGCAATCGGAGTACTAATAAAATGATTGTTATTAGTATTGGAGAAGTCACACAACTTAGTATTCTCTTGAGTCATCGTGACAAAGTAAGCAATATAGCACACAAGCAAACAGAAAGCAAACGAAAAGACGAACGGAAGAAGGGCGAATAAAAAGGCAAATCTTTTTGGTTTTTTTTAAATCGTTTTAGAAGTGGGGGAGAGGAAAACGAGAGGCAAATGGAAAATAATGTTAATGCAAGAGATGAGTTTGTGATGGGTACTTCGTAGATGTAGATCTTGTCTTGACGTGTATCCTCCCCGGCAACGGCTCCAGAAATCCTTCTTGCTACCTCTTGAGCTTGCATTGGTTTTCCCTTGAAGAGGAAAGGGTGATGCAGCGAAGTAGATAATTATTTCCCTCAGTTTGTTGAGAACCAAGGTATCAATCCAGTAGGAGGAACAAGCAAGGCACCAATATTTGCACCTACACAAACAATCAAACACTTGCACCGAACGCTATAAAGGGGTTGTCAATCCCTTCACGGTTACTTGCAAGGATGAGATCTGATAGAGATAGATATAGATGATTGCCAAAAGTAAAACTAAAAGAAAAGTAAATAAAATTGCAGCAAGGTATTTTTGGTTTATAGATCTGAAAATATAGTATGGAAAATAGACCCGGGGGCCATAGGTTTCACTAGAGGCTTCTCTCTTGAAGGAAAATAGTACGGTGGGTGAACAAATTACTGTCGAGCAATTGATTGAAAAGCGCATAGTTATGACGATATCCAAGGCAATGATTATGCATATAGGCATCACGTCCGTGTCAAGTAGACCGAAACGATTCTACATCTACTACTATTACTCCACACATCGACCGACTCCTGCCTGCATCTAGAGTATTAAGTTCATGAAGAACAGAGTAACGCATTAGGTAAGATGACATGATGTAGAGGGATAAACTCAAGCAATATGATGAAAACCCCATCTTTTTATCCTCGATGGCAACAATACAATACGTGCCTCGCTACCCCTTCTATGTCAATGGGTGAGGACACCGCAAGATTGAACCCAAAACTAAGCATTTCTCCCATTGCAAGAATTACCAATCTAGTTGGCCAAACCAAATCAATAACTCGAAGAGACTTACAAAGATATGAAATCATGCATATAAGAATTCAGAATAGACTCAAATAATATTCATAGATAATCTGACCATAAACCCACAATTCATCGGATCTCGACAAACACACCGCAAAAGAGTATTACATCAGATAGTTCTCCATGAAGAACATGAAGAACATGGTATTGAAGAACATAGAGAGAGAAGAAGCCATCTAGCTACTAGCTATGGACCCGAAGGTCTAAGGTGAACTACTCACGCATCATCGGAGGGGCAATGGAGTTGATCTAGATGCCCTCCGTGATCGAATCCCCCTCCTGCAGATTACCGGAAAGGCTCCAAGATGGGATCTCACGGGAATAGAGGCTTCCGGCGGCGGAAAAGTATTTTCGTGGCTCTCTTTGGTATTGGGGGAATATTTGGGAATTTATAGGCCGAAGAATAGGGTTAAGAGGGCTGCCGTGGGGCCACAAGCCAGGGGGGCACGCCCCCCCCCCCTAGGGCGCGCCCCTGTGGCTTGTCGCCACACGGCAGGTCTCCTGCCTTCAACTCCAAGTCAGGTACGTTTCTTCTGGTCCAAGAAAAATCATTCCGAAGATTTTATTCCGTTTGGACTCCGTTTAATATTCCTTATCTGCAATACTCAAAAACAAGGAAAAAACAGAAACTGGCACTAGGCACTAGATTAATAGGTTAGTCCCAAAAATAATATAAAATAGCATATTAATGCATATAAATCCATCCAAAACAGATAATATAATAGCATGGAACAATCAAAAATTATAGATACGTTGGAGACGTATCAAGGGTTCCCGGGGACATATTTCCTTGCTAATTAAGCCATGGGGAATTCCTCGGTGCCTCGGAGTTGTTCAACACTGCAACCAAATTCTGTAGCAACATCCTTATCGGTACTCACCTTAAGCGGGGGGGTCGATTGCACTGCCTGTTCTCCGAGCTGGGGAACTGTTTTCCCGCTTTTATTACCACTTGTATTTCTCGACGAGGTCTGCATTTGTTGATGATATGACTTGCTAATAGAGTGTTCATTGTCTGAAGGCATATTCTCCACATGTGCCGGGGGCCGCTCAAGCAACTACACAAAGTGCTCTCGGGTTTTCTCAGGTATTATCTCCTTTGAAGGCGGGACCTTCGGTGCAAAATAGGCCTTCACTTCAGAAGCCACGATCTCTTTGGTTTCCTCCTCAGTCCTCTCATAAGCTAACTTCTTTTTGGCAGGAGGCTTGGGTTTCTTCTTTGGTGCTCTCTTTCGCTTTTGGCCCTGCTGCTGGGACATAAGGGGTGGAGTCGGCTGACGCGGCGGAGATCGATATGGCGGACTCGCGCTGGGCTCCGTCTCGAGGTGGTGTGGACTCGGCTGACGCGGCGGACATAGAGGTGTATTGCTAGGAGGAGTCGGTGGCCTTAGCGCCGAGTTTGGAAAGACGATGCAATCCTTTCTCCATACAATGATACCACGCATGACTTCTCCCAGTGTCTGCTCCCCTTCACCTCCAGGGTAGTCAAGCTCGAGTGAGGCATATCCCGACAGAACTTCATCCACCCCGACACGAGCATAGCTAGCTGGAATCGGATTGCCATGGATGGTTGCTTCAGGTGCATTCGATAAAGCAAAGCCGACCGCCACCTTCATGGATATGTTCTTGAATTTCATGTGTAGCTCACAACTTGTCCTCTCTTTGATATCATCCACGGGGTAGCGAGCCAGCAGTGCATCATCGGCCGGGACCCCCGTGGAACCCACACTGCTTTTGTCCAAAGACGGGACGGTACTATCCAATGGTGGATCCTGCCGCGTAGACGCCCTTTCCTGGCTAATTATGCCCAGTTGCTCGTCATGCCGCATACACATGCGTTCAACCTCCGCGTTCTTTCTTTCTAAATTTTGAAGCCGGTCTGCATCCTGCTTCTTTTTTCTCTGATGGCTTCTATAAGTGCCGTTCCAGTCCGAAAACCCCTGAACCCACAGAACAACGCCTTTGCCTCGTGTTCGTCCTCTGTGTTCAGGATTCCCGAGGGCGCATGTAAGCTCGTCGTTCTCTCTCTCGGGGATGTACACCCTAGTTTGAGCATCTTCTATTGCTTTAAGTAAAGCCTCCGAGGCTTCTTTAAGAGATGCCTTTTCAATAATCTCCCCTGTTTTTGGATCCAACTTTCCCCCATGCGCATAAAACCAATTCCTGGCCCTCTCGGGCCAATTCTGTGTTTTTGGAATGACCCCGTCAGCAAGCATCTTGGCCTCAGATAAATCCCACTTAGGCATGCCTTTCTTGTAGCCACCTGGCCCCAGAACATGGTGATACTTTTTTTCGCAGCATTTATCTTATTTTTTCTCGATCTTTCCCTAGCTTCATCCGATTCCTTGTACTTCACAAATTTGTCCCAGTGATCTTTTACCTTCTCTAGTGCTCCAGTGAATTATGGAGTCTTCCTTCCTGCCCTGACGTACTCGGTGTATAATCTTTTCTTATAGGTCTGGAATTGTGTGGCCATCTTCTTAAGAGCCCACTTCTTGACCTTCAATCGTTCGTCATCTGTGAAACCCTCTGGTAGGTTGAAATGTGATATTAGCGTTTCCCAAAGAAAATCTTTGGATCTTTCGTCGACAAAAGAAACTCCTCGATCTTCCGTTGGCTTATTCCATTCTCGAATGGTGATCGGGATGTTGTCCCTAACAATTACTCCGCATTGATTTATAAATTTATGGGCATTGTCTAAAGGAGCAATCGGTTCGCCATCTACTTTGAATTCATTGATGCTGTACTTTATGCCATCGGGCAACTTTTTGGCCTGGCCTCGTACCCTTGTAGAAGATTTGCTCAAACCAGAGGGCTAAAAGAAGAAATATTTGTTAATATATATATATATATATATATACAAATCAATTAATGCATCTAATTATCACCAGAGGCCTACTATATATACCTCGCCATACTTTGTTAATTGGAGAAAAGTTTCTTCGCCATCATTGTTTGTTTCCCCTTCGTCTCTTGGTTCTTCCTCAATTCCCTCACCGGATGCGTTAAGATATTGTGAGCCATCATTTGGTTCTTCATTCTCTTCGTTTGGGGAGCGTATCATGTCGAACATGATATCCTCTTGATCATTATACACATGTCTCTGCCGCTATCGTCCATAGCTTAACTAATCCAAAGAAAGATAAAACAATTAGAATGCATTCAATAAGCAAAAATTGAATCATAGTAACCTGCATGCATTCAATATCGAGAAGAACAATATACCGGAGATGCAATCAATACACAGCAATATAATGCAACAATATGATCATATAATATCACTAATACATCTCGAATAATCCAGTTAATGTATCATCGAATATTATCACTAATACATCTCGAATATTATCATATAATATCACTAATACATCTCGAATATTATCATATAATATCACTAATACAGATCAAATATTATCGAATAATCTAGTTGACTCGCGGTTCCTCAGCCGCGGGCGGTGGACACCCAAAGAGAAGGACCCATCACAGGATCATAACTCAGGTGAGATCCCTGAAGAACCTGCCAGGTATTGGAGAACCTGACGTCCAACGCAACCATGTAGCGACGGACGTGCTCCTCCTCCTCCCTGACACGGCGATGTACCACCTCCGCAGGGGCCGGCTCCCTCCGCACCGATAGTGACACGCGCGACCGCCACCAAAGAAGCTCCGGGTCGACTACTAGACCCCGATTCCTCACCAAGCTGCGCACCCCAGAAGGTAGCACCTCGCAGTGCCAGCCCGGCGGAGCCCATTCCTGGACATGGCGCCTCTCAAGGATGTCGTTGCCGAGTCGAAGACGAGGATGCGGGCCAGGCATCATCGACGTTGAGAACAAATTCCTATGAAAACATTTTCTTATCGTTTAATGTTTTACTTTCTGGTTCGAGGGTAAAAGGGCGACCACCCTCGGCCCTGAGGGGATGAGGGCCAAAAACACTAAATTATATCATTAACCACCATACTATTACCCATTAGGTTAAAAGATCATAGAATATGTGGGGGAAAAACTAAATTCTAAATTTACATGAGAGCAAAGTTCACACTACAAATCAATAGCATGTGCCACCTATAAACAAACCACTAGTGACATTAAGTTTAGCTAGACTAGATAAATCCAAACACATTACATAAGTGCATATCGAATAATCAAATAAGTACACAAATATAATTTAATTAATTTTTACTTTTACACAAGTGATTACTATAAGCGAGCTACTTTATAAGTATCAAGTATCAAGTAAAGAGCACACACATATTGTCAATTTATTATTGAGCTTAATTTGGAAGATTCAGTTGCCAACTACTCGATTTATACTCCGTAATTTTCTTCAAATTTATACTCCGCCATGGCTCTCGGGCATCTAGGGGCATCCGGTGGTGGCTAGGTGGGGGGATGGGCCGAGGACGGCGATAGCCATGGCGGCGAGGGCGAGGACGGCCACGGCCATGGTGGCAATGGCGGACGGGGATGGGACCCCGAGGCTCAGGGAGGGGGCTTCGAGGGAGGAGAGGGAGGAGGGGGGCTCACAGCGGGCTCGGCGATGCTCAGCGGGCTCGGGGAGGGGCCGGAGCGAGCGGGACGGCGTCGACGATCTCCGGCGGTTGGAGCTCCTCGAGGTTGAAGACGAGCGGCCTGGCGGCGTGATGTCTGGATCTGTTCCAGGCGGTGGCTGGCCCTGGGACAGCCTTTATATACGCGGGACCTTTAGTCCCTGTTCCAGCCCCGCACCGGGAGTAAAGGTGCCTTTAGTCCCGGTGCGGGACTGGAACCGGGACTAAAGGTTGGACCTTTAGTCCCAGTTGCCACCACGCACCGGAACTAAAGGTCATTTTTGTTGGCTGCCCAAATTAAGCATGGGGGGAGGACCTTTAGTCCCGGTGCATGGTGGCAACCGGGACTAAAGGTATTTTTCATGTTGTTTTGTTTTTTGTTTTATTTTGATCATAACTAGAGTTTTATAAACAGAACAATTTCTGTTTTTTGATTTTGAATAACTGTTAGAATATTTAGAGTTTTTGAATGAATATTTTTGCTTTAGGTCAAAAAAATTATAAACTTTCTGTTAGTGCCAGTAGTTTTCAAATTTGAATAGTTTAAATTTGAATTCTTTGAAATTTGTGTGAATCACTAGTTTGTGAATAACTTTAGTTTAAAAATAGATTTCTGATGGATTATTTTTCCCACTGTTTAATATTAGTATGTTTTATCAGTATGTTCAATTTGGGAATTATATTATGTTTCTGTTCTTCAACATGAGGAGTTTCAATTTTCATTTTGAAGGAATTATTTGAGAGATTCAATTTTACAGAATGAAATTAATTCTTGTAAAATGCATAACTATTAGAAAACTAAATCAAATGAGTTGGACATAATTGCATTGATTAACTCCTCACAAATCATGTTTCAAATGCTAAAATGCCCTAGCTCTTACAAAGATTCCCTCCGGTTTGTCCGAAGTGGGACTTTCCAGCTATAAGTCCGGGAACTCACTAGAGAGAAAGTGATAACCGTGAAGCCGGTCACATCCCAGAGTGGGATCTTGGGGTATAAGACTTTTTCTTCACGTGTCTCCCTTGCTTATGACTGCGCCGTAACCATGGAGAATCTTCATCATTTAACAGGATGCTTGGGTCAGTCTTCACTGTGAAGGGAGGAATTTCATCAAACTTTTCATAATCTTCTGACGTGTCTGTCTTGTCCTCCACTCCCACGATGTTTCTTTTCTCCGAAAGAACTATGTGGTGCTTTGGCTCATTGTATGATGTATTCGCTTCCTTATCTTTTCTTTTTCTCGCTTTGCTAGACATGTCCTTCACATAGAAAACCTGAGCCACATCATTGGCTAGGACGAATGGTTCCTCTGTGTACCCAAGATTGTTGAGATCCACTGTTGTCATTCCGTACTGCGGGTCTAGCTTTACCCCTGTCAGATTGACCCATTTGCACTGAAACAAAGGGACCTTAAAATCACGTCCATAGTCAAGTTCCCATATCTCCTCTATGTAACCATAATATGTGTCCTTTTTCCCATTGTTGTTTGTTGCATCAAAGCGGAAACCACTGTTTTGATTGGTGCTCTTTTTATCTTGGTCGATCGTGTAAAATGTATTCCCATTTATCTCGTACCCTTGGAAATTACATCTCATATCCAACAGTGTTGTTATTCACGAGATGTGTTTGCAACCAACCGCTGAAAGTCGCCATGTGTGTACGTTTAATCCAGGGGTCAGACTGCTCTGGGTTCTTGGAGCGTACAATATCCATGTGTTCCTCGTGATACGGAGTCATCAAGGTGGAATTTTGTAGAACCGTGTAGTGTGCTTGAGTGAAAGAATGCCCGTCCATGCATATTATTGCTTTGTGTCCTAGCGTGCCTTTTCCACTCAGTCTCCCCTCATGCCATGATTCAGGAACACCAATCGGCTTAAGGTTAGGAATAAAGTCAACACAAAACTCAATAACCTCCTTTGTTTCATAGCCCTTGGAGATGCTTCCTTCTGGCCTAGCACGGTTATAAACATATTTCTTTAAGACTCCCATGAACCTCTCAAAGGGGAACATATTGTGTAGAAATACAGGACCCAGAATGGCAATCTCTTCGACTAGGTGAACTAGGACGTGCGTCATAATATTGAAGAAGGATGGTGGGAACACCAACTTGAAACTGACAAGATATTGGACCAAATCATTCTGTAAGCTTGGTAGGATTTCTGGATGGATTACCTTCTGAGAAATTGCATTGAGGAATGCACATAGCTTCACAATGGCTAATCGAAAATTTTCTGGTAGAAGCCCCCTCAATGCAACCGGAAGCAATTGCATCATAATCACGTGGCAATCATGAGACTTTAGGTTTTGAAATTTTTTCTCTGCCATATTTATTTTTTCCTTTATATTTGACGAGAAGCCAGACGGGACCTTGATACTGAGCAGACACTCAAAAATGATTTCCTTCTCTGCTTTGGTAAGAGCGTCGCTGGCAGCACCTTGATACTGCTTTGGATGCATGCCGCCTTTTTCGTTCATACGTTGCTGGTCCTCCCGTGCCTCCGGTGTATCTTTTGTCTTCCCATACACGCCCAGGAAGCCTAGTAGGTTCACGCAAAGATTCTTCGTCACGTGCATCACATCGATTGCAGAGCAGACCTCTAGGACTTTCCAATAGGGTAGCTCCCAAAATATAGATTTCTTCTTCCACATGGGGGCGTGTCCGTTAGCATCATTCGGAACAGATTGACCGCCAGAACCCTTTCCAAAGATTACTTTTAAATCCTTGACCATATCAAATATATCATCACTAGTACAGTGGTCAGGCTTCTTCCGGTGATCTGCCTCACCTTTGAAATGCTTGCCTTTCTTTCTTAAGAGATGCTTGATCGGAAGAAATCGACGATGTCCCAGGTACACAACCTTCTTACATTTATCCAAATATATACCTTCACTCTCATCTAAAGAGTGCGTGCATGCATTGTATCCCTTGTTTGTCTGTCCTGAAAGGTTACTAAGAGCAGTCCAATCATTGATGGTTACAAACGGCAACGCTCCTAGGTCAAATTCCTCCTGTTTGTGCTCATCCCACACACATACACCTTTTAGATCCCACAACTATAAAAGTTCTTCAACTAATGTCCTTAGGTACACATCAATGTCGTTGCCGGGTTGCTTAGGGCCTTGGATGAGCACTGGCATCATAATGAACTTCCGCTTCATGCACAACTAAGATGGAAGGTTGTAGATACATAGAGTCACAGGCCAGGTGCTATGATTGCTGCTCTGCTCCCCAAAAGGATTAATGTCATCTGCACTTATACCAAACCGTAAGTTCCTAGCGTTATATGCAAACTCCGGCCACTTTCTCTCGATTTTTCTCCAATGCGACCCATCAGCGGGTACTCTCAACATCCCGTCTTTCTTACGGTCTTCTTTGTGCCATCGCAACAACTTGGCATGCTCTTTATTTTGGAACAAACATTTCAACTGTGGTATTATAGGAGCATACCACATCACCTTGGCAGGAATCCTCTTCCTGGGGCGCTCGCCCTCAACATCACCAGGGTCATCGCGGCTGATCTTATAGCGCAATGCACCGCATACCGGGCATGCAATAAAATTCTCGTACTCACCGCGGTAGAGGATGCAGTCATTAGGGCATGCATGTATCTTCTGCACCTCTAATCCTAGAGGGTAGACAGCCTTCTTTGCTTCATACGTACTGTCGGGCAATTCGTTGTCCTTTGGAAGCATCTTCTTTAACATTTTCCGCAACTTTTCAAATCCCTTGTCAGATACACCATTCTCTGCCTTCCATTGCAGCAATTCCAGTGTGGTACCCAGCTTTTTCTTGTCATCTTCGCAATTTGGGTACAACAATTTTTTGTGATCCTCTAACATGCGCTGCAACTTCAACTTCTCCTTTTCACTTGCGCAGTTTCTCTTTGCATCAGCAATGGCCTGACCAAGATCATCAGCGGGCTCATCTGATGCCTCTTCTTCAGCTTTTCCCCCCATTGTAGTACCATCATATTCAGGGAACCCAGGATAGTTGTCATCATCCTCTTCTTCTTCATTGTCTTTCATTATAACCCCTCTTTCTCCGTGCTTGGTCCAGCAGCTATAGCCGGACATGAAACCGGACTGAAGCAGGTGGATGTGAAGGGTTTTTGAGGTAGAGTAATACCTATCATTCTTACAGACACCACATGGACAAGACATAAAACCATTCCGCTTGTTTGCCTCAGTCGCACGCAGAAAACTATGCACGCCATTAATGAACTGGGGAGAGTGTCGGTCATCGTACATCCATTGCCGGCTCATCTTCATTACACAACATCGAAGTGACTAAATTAATACAAGTTCATACATAAAGTTCATACACACTTATTCTCATAAAACAACATACAACTATCTAGCTAAAGCATTTAAATGCAACAACAAAAATGCGATCAAGATCGCAACTAAGGTAGTAATTGATCCAACAGCATAATGATACCAACCCTCTTTATTAATGGCATATTTTCTATTCTTTCTAATCTTCAAGCGCATTGCATCCATCTTGATCTTGTGATCATCGACGACATCGGCAACATACAACTCCAATTTCATCTTCTCTTCTTCAATTCTTTTCAATTTTTCTTTCAAATAATCGTTTTCTTTTTCAACTAAATTTAACTTCTTGACAAGAGGGTCGGTTGCAATTTTCGGTTCACATACCTCCAAGATAAAAATATCTATGTCAACTTGATGGGCATAATTGTCATAAGCACGAAATGAAACAAAATAGTTATAAAAGATAATATACCACATCCGAATCATAAACCGGACGAGGGCCGACGGGGACGGATATCAAAACCATGGCACTATATATAACAAACAATCATACAAGTAAGAAAATTATACAAGTAACTATGTAAATAGGATTTTTTTTACAAAAAGGATAAGAACAAGAGGCTCACCAAGGTGGTGCCGGCGACGGGACGGCGCGGGCGATCGACGGCAGTGAGGACGAAGACGGGGACTGGAAGGCACTAAGTAAACCACACCTACACATATGCAAACTAAGAAGTTAATTTGAGCTCAAATTGCATATAAATCAAATAAACTCCCACATAATTACTCCCAAACTGAAACCCACAAATCACTATACTTATAGAGCCTGAAACGAGCTAAACTAGCAATGAGAGATGAACGGATGAAGTTGCTAACCTTTTAGAACGATGGGGTGCCTCCAATCTTCACAAATCTTGGCAAAAATGGATGATGAGCTCGAGCTAGGGGAAGGAAACAAAGAGGAGAGAAAGGAGAGCTTGGGCTCGGGCTGGAAGAAGCATCTATATATAGGGATATCTTTAGTCCCGGTTGGTGATACCAACAGGGACTAAAGGTCTATCTCTAGTCCCGGTTGGTGTCACCAACCGGGACTAAAGGGGATCGCAGGGGCCCCACCCTGCTGCAACCCTGCCACAGCCCTTTAGTCCCGGTTGGTGACACCAACCGGGACTAAAAGTCTCTCATGAACCGGGACTAAAGGTGGCCCTGCCCCCGTCCGCTCCTAGCCGTTGGAACCGGGACTAATGCATACATTAGTCCCGGTTCGAAAGCCGACCGGGACTAAAGCATCGGATGAAAGGTCCGATTTCTACTAGTACTATCACCCTGGTAAACAAGCTTATCTGCGTCTCACTCCTTTGAGAGGCACTCATCGATTTGGTGTAAAGGGCAAGTTAGCTCCTCGCTACATTGGTCCTTTCCACATTCTCGCCAGATGTAGATATGTGGCTTATAAATTGGATGTCCACCGCAATTCTCTCATGTCCATGATGTCTTCCATGTTCCGCAACTTCGACGTTGCTTCAAGGATCCACAACGGGTAGTGGATCATGAGATGCTCGAGCTGCAAGATGATCTCTCCTACAAAGAGCACTTGATCCGCATCCTTGATCAAACTGAACGTCGAACCCGTCAGAAGGTTACCAACTTCCTTAAGGTACAGTGGTCGAATCATTCTGAAGAAGAAGCCACTTGGGAACGCGAGGATCATCTCCGTGAAGAATACCCTGATCTTTTCCCTTCTACCTCTTAATTCTCGGGACGAGAATTTTTTTAGAGGAGGAGAGTTGTAATACCCCTATGTAATGAGCTAGAGTGATCATCATCATTAAGCTAAGGCATTTTGCTAAACAGTGCTTTATCTTCTTTGAAATCATATCTCATTTCAAATTCCACCACTGAAATCAATTCAAATTTAAAGTGAGAATTAAAATTCACCAACATGGTGGGAAAATAGTTCACCACTTAGCAAATATTCTAAAACAAATATTTGTTAAGGAAAACAACATCACCTATTGCTGGTTTGGACCCTAGCATTTTTAAAACAGTGCCAAAAAGCATTTTAATTACTTTTCTAAATTATGAAAAATTCAAACTATTTCAATTCCTCCCAAACTTTTTGTGGCAGTGCCAAATATTGCATTGGAATTAATGGGCCAAGTTTCATAAATTGTAAAAAGTCAAATGGTATTAAAAATAAATGCAAAACAGAAAAGAAATAAAAGAAACAGAAAACAAAAAAGAAAAAGAAAAGAAAAAGGCCTAACACTACTGTGCACTTAGGCCTGCTGGCAACAGTGACGGCCGAGCCCAGCACCCCCGTCGTCTTCTTCCTACTGCTCACCGAGGGCGCGCTGGATGCGCGCGCCGCGTCCATGGCCAGGATGGCCACGCGCCGCTCATCTGCCATCTGCTCGCGAGGATAAGGACGCCACCGGTGCCCTGGATTGAACCCTAGCCCATTTGCCCCTCTCCCTCGCTTGCTCTCTTTCCCCCCGCAAACACCCGACGCTGTCGTCGCCATGGCACTGCCGTAGCTGTGACCACCGGCCTCCCCGTGCAGCCCCACTGTGTCCGTCAACTCCGCCGTCGTCCGTTGTGTCCTCTACTAGCCTCCGTTCGAGCCGGAAGGGACCACAGCACCGGATCGCCGTCGTCTTCAACCTCGTGACGTCGGAGCTCCGCCGCTGGAATTCGCCGCCTCGAGCCCTCCCCGAGCCCGCTTTTGAACCTCTGCAGGATCACTGTGAGCTCCTGCTTCTCCTCCCTCTCTCCGTTTGCTCACGCGCATCCCCTAGCCACCTCTGCCATAGGAGCTGAAGCTCAGCGCCGCTCGAGCTCGTCTCCGGCGATGCTCCGGTGACCAAATGGTCAACCCCCGGTGCCCATCTTCTTTGCCGCATCGCGTAGAGCATCGCAGACCCTTTGTTTCGTTCCTTTGCACGCTGCAGCCCCGATCCCGTCCACACCCGAACGCCAGCAGCCGCCCCGCTAGTCGCCGCCATCGCTGTAGGCCGTCTCCGGCGACGCGACCACCACAGATCGACGCGGCTCGCTCCGCTCGTTCGATCCCGCCTAGCCGCGTCAAATGGCTGCCCGTAGATGAATCCCGACGGCCTCCCGAGCCGCTCCGCCACGGAAATGGTCACCGGAGCAACTCCGGCGCCGCTCGCCGACGTGGCCGGCCACAGGGACCCACCTGGGTCACTGCCAGTGGGACCCCTGGCCCTAGTTGACTGGGTTGACCCAGTCAACTATGCTGACCTTGCAGCCCCAGTCACTGACAGGCGGGCCACCCCCACTTAATTATTTAAAATGCTATTTAAAATATTTAGATTAACTTAATAAGTCACTGACATGTGGGTCCTACCTGCTAATTAACCTATTTAGTTAAATTTAAACCCCTGGTTAACTATTCTGTCAATGACATGTGGGACCCAGCTGTCAGGTTTGACCAGGACCAGCTGGGTTGACTGCTGACGTCATGCTGACATGCTGCCGATGCAGTAAAGCTATTTTTGAAATTAAAATAAATCCAGAAATTTCAGAAAATGATTAAAACTTTGAAAAATCATATAAATTAATCTGTAAGTTAGATGAAAATAATTTATATATGAAAGTTGCTCAGAAAAATATGACGAATCCAAATATGCCATCCACATACCTGGCACATGCCCACAACACTGCAAACATGGAGCCTTCCCCTCCGGATCGTCTTTCCGATAAATGTCTAAGACCCGGGAAATATCCATAGATATTTCCCGCTCCGTCTGTAACGTGTCGCACTGCGTTAGGTCACCCCTAGCACATCATATTGCCTTGTCATGCATCGTGATGCATCTGTTTGATTTATATTTATTATTTCTTCCCCCTCTTCTCTCCGGTAGACCCCGAGACCGATGCTGCTACCGGGTATGACTACACCAGGCAAGCAAAACTCCCCTTGATGATTCCTATATCGCCCATTTCTTCTCCCTCATGCTTGCATTAGAATTTGCTACTGTATTTGATTGCTCCTATTCTGATGTATAGCCTGACTTTGTAACCTGCTATTGTTACCTACCTGTTATCCTATATGCTTAGTATAGGTTGGTCAGTGATCCACCTGTGGCCCCTCACCTTGTCCCAGTTGCCACTGCTTCATCATCGAAGACTCGATCAACATGATCGACGAGCCAAGACCGGAACATCATCTCACACCCCCTTAGTTGTACGACTCTGCAGGGTTACTATCAAGTGCCGAGGGTGATACCTCGTAACACACACCTGATGATAACTCTGTAGCGTAGCTAGTCGGTTGTGGGTTACCGACGGTGATTCCTCCCTCACCACCTCCGATGATCCCCCTGTCGTGCAACACCTCAAGTGTGAAACCTCGAGGGTGATTCCTCCCAGGTCACCTTGACGGTTACATCGAGTGGGAATCCATCGAGGGTGATTCCTCGAATTTCCCTCTTGATGTTATGGACACACGGTTACTTTGATTTTACCCCAGAACCAATGCGAAAGACGGGTCGGACTTGAGGGGTACCCGTGAGAGAAATGAGAAAGACGGGTCGGCCCCGAGGGGTACCCGCGAGTGATGTGTAGTCGGGTTAACCTGGAGGGTACCCGCGAGATAATTACGAGGCACGTCCGGTCATTCTTTGTCTTTGTCGTAAGTCCTCGAGACGGGGCGACGGGACCACTAATCGTGGAGCACTGATCGTTTCCGCGAGATCCCAAGACACTAACGGGTTTGGATATGTGATCTGAGTAGTCCTCTGGGCTTTTTCGCACTAACCACCACGCGGGAATAATTATGGGCACTATGCGTCGTACATTCTCCCGAAAGCTCTTCAGACGTCACAGTTGAGCGGCACGTGCCCGGGTGGCCCGCGTAAGCACTTGCTTCATATAAAGAGGTGCCAGAACTGACACCGGCCGTCCACGTAACGCGCAGGATTGCAAAGGGCGGTTGGGCCATGAACCCTTCGCATTTAGGATGTAGACCGGCATGCTGGCCTCTCTGTTGAGCCTAGGAAGGACTACGGCATGTCGATCAGCCGAGGCCGGGCATGACCTGGAAAGTGTGTCCAGCCAGAGTTAATCGAGCGTGTTGGATAAGTTTTTGCACCCCTGGAGGGAAGTATATCTATTCGAATAGCCGTGTCCACAGTAACGGACGCTCGGAAATTATCCTGATCTATTACAACTAGAATTGGAGACTTGTGACAATAAACTGACACGATGGCTCTGGGATTGCTTTCTCGTAGGGAGTCGAGGAAGGATCTCTGGGCGTTACTACAATATACTTATTGTTGATGATATGCTAATCCGCAATCTTCTAATGCTGTAAGACACTAAAGACGCTAGTCTTCGATAGGACTAGGCCTTCGCTCTCTTCTGGCATTTCTGCAGTTCGGTCCAAATATATAGCCCCATTCCTTTGATACTGATGCATACTTAGCATAGATCTGATGTCATTCTTGCGAGTACTTTGGATGAGTACTCACGGTTGCTTTGCTCCCCCTTTTTCCCTTGATATGATTGCCGCGATCAGATGACGGAACCCAGGAGCCAGCTGATCCCGCCGATTTCTACTACTACCCCGACGGAGCCTACTACTACGTGGAGACCGCCGACGACCAGGAGTAGTTAGGAGGCTCCCAGGCAGAAGGCCTGCGTCTTTTCGATTTAGATGTCGTTGTTTTGCTCAGCCTTCTTAATGCAGACTTGTTTAATTATGTCTGTACTCAGATATTGTTGCTTCCTCTAACTCTTGTGTAACTCGAGCTTATGTATTCGAGCCCTCGAGGCGCCTGGCTTGTAATATAAAGCTTGTATTATTTTATTTGTGTCTAGAGTTGTGTTGTGATATCTTCCCGTGAGCCTCTGATCTTGATCGTGCGCAATTGCGTGTATGATTAGTGAATGATTAAGTCGGGGCCATCACATTTATGACCAAATTTTATGACATGCTCGAAGTCTTTCCAGTGAAATTTGGTATGGTGAGTAACATACAAATTTTTAGCAATGCATCAAACATATCCTGTGTAAAAAGTTGAAAGTGCTTATTTATTCAGGACAGTGCAGAAGAATAGTGGGCATACATTGGTAATTAGAAGTTGCTACTGGCTAGGAAACAGAGTCAGAAAAGGAAATCCCAATTGGTTGCTAGCTAGGAAATAGAGTTGAAAGAACACTAACCTGGATCAGAATCTGGTCGGATGATGCCGTTGGGGAAGTAAATATCCATGTTAAAAATAGGCTTCGGTGTATGCACTAGAATTTTACTGTCAGCTTTAACTCCATAAAACTAAGATAATTTCCTCCAAAGGCACGCATCAAAATAGGGGCGACCAACATTATCATTTTTACCCGTACTTTCATTGTACATCCATGGTTTGTGGTCAATATAACATCAATGGAGTCATCAACTAAGTAAAGGCCAAAATTTCCGTCTACACTTGTTCTTGCAAAGCAGGGAATGTACTGCGGGAAATGATAAGATCATTACATATAATAGAGCAACAAAGCAAATATGGGTGAATTTGAGAGAACATAACAATAGCTGAAATCAAAGTACAAAAATAGGTAATTAAACAGATAATATAACCAAGATGACATGCAAATATGAGGGTAGTTGCAAGAACATTACAACATAAATTTTCCTAATTTATAAGAAAAAATCCTCTTTGACGACTATGCTGCATGTGACTCCTTTTATCTAAATTTAGCAATGTATAGTACATGCTCATAATATTAGGCCATGCCAACCACGGTAGGGTGAGATTGAACACCGTGCGCCCCCTGAAGTCGTCTGGTATGATAAGATAGAACTTCTTGTCCGTCTAGATGCCGCCACCACACTTGCCTAATTTGTGCTTGGACTGTGGACACTACGAATGAAAACCCTCTGGTATCGAACCCTCTCTGGCTGCCACCCGGGAACCGGTACACTTGAGGCCAGACACTCTGGCCACTCATCGTACACTTCTGGAACCCTCCCTATGTACACGGTATAGCACTTCTTCACCATCAAAGACCTATGTACCTGTTAGAGATTCATCTACATCAAGCGAATTCAACAATAATATGCAACATAATATACTTAAGCAACACAAAGAGAAAGAGTTATCGAATAGATGCAACATATAGTAAACATATATAATCTACGCAGTTTCATCGTACGCAAACTAATTAACTAGCTAGCATTACACAAGTTCAGCAGGACCGTTTACATCACAGAGTTTTGTCGATACAGAAAGTACAAATTCGATCAATCCACACATCATCATCGGCATCGTCAATCACTTCATGTTCCATCCATCCAGATCTAGGAGGACGCAACCCATCTTCGTGAATGGCGTCATATCCAGACGTTGCATGGCTATGTGAGTTCAGACATCAGCTCGTGATATAGGGCCTTGATGGAACATCCCGTTCTATTCGACGACATCTTTCATGATGATCGCTGCAATGTCCCTCTAGATGCGAAATAAGTCATCTCTGAGTTTATAATCCGGTTTGGCTCCTAATGTTTCTGCCCATTTGCGGATATGGTCATCGTTTCTGCTTGTCATGCGAAGTTGTTGCCAATCCCTTCTGAACTCCATCATGAGGTAGATGACATAGAATCCATAGTTCTTACTTGCTATTGGTTGATGGACGCAACAGAAGTTAGTTTTATGCCCGAAACCCGGCGCGCCCTTCCTTATTTTCCTGATCTCGATGTGGCCACCCCTCAGGCTGAAGCCGTGGAGAGCACTATCCAGAATTACCATTACGTCGGTGTAGTCCTTCTTCTTGAAGTTTCTGGACGAGTCGAAATGCACAGCATGGGAGACTCGCGGGAAAAGAATGATAAGGACGGCGCTGTCGTCGCTACGCAATTTAAATACACCTCAAATTAGCTGTCATATGGGCAAAGGAATGATTGAATTGTACAAAATGGGCTATCAGGCAATGACTTACTTTGGATGATAAGGCAGGAGCACCATTTCCTTGTCATTATTCATTAGCATGAACTCTTCGATGTAAACCCTAGCAGTAGCGCGTTCAAAGTCGCCGAGACTCAAGAAGGACTCATGCATGTAGTATGGATCCGCTACCAAGATATGCGCGATTTGGTTTCTCCTGATGATGAAGTTCATATGTAGCGTAAAAAGGCAGACGATCATAAAATTGAGCCGCCTCGTGAGAAAAATCTCAAAGATGTGATGAAACTGCAGGAAAAACACATCCGCGGGGGGTCTGTCGACGTAGCCATTGGCCTGAGGCACACGAACCGGGTAAAGCGGGAATCCTGGATCCTTTGAGGCAAGAAGGCTTTTCGCTGTCGACAGCACATGGTCGTGCAGTCTCCTGAGATCCCCTGATATGCCCTCTAGCGGTTTCGGCGGTAGGATCGGCTTGCCTGTGACATGGATATACGCAGCACCTTTGACTAGTACACGGTCTTCAAAATTGGTCGGTGGAGCCCACTGGCTGCTAGAAGCTTTGACTGCAGCAGAGCCTTTCTTCGCCGGTCTCTTCCTCTGTCTCTTCTTGGGTTCAGGTAGTGAGCCTTCCAGAACCTCCCTGATCACCGCACCCAGTGTTGTCAGGCTAAATACTGCAAGAGCCTTGGGTAGTTGACCCTGGGCTGAGGCGGCATCTGGAGGCATGTCCTGCGAGGATTGCATGAAGAAAGACTTCTTGCAATCAACCCTAGGACGTTCTTCCTCCGGCACATCAGCCATCTGCTCATACGCATGCTTATAGACCGACTGATATGGCTTAGTCATAGATCCTTCGTCATCATATCTACCGATATTGAGGAACCGAAGAGGGTCCTCGTCCTCCATCTCATCATCTGTTGCTTGTTCCACGGGGGCGACGTCATGATCCACTATTGGACCCCCTTTCTCGCGTCGTCCGCCGTTCTCACCCGGCATGAGAGGCGCTGGTAATTGCGTAGGCGGGGTGGTACCCATACCTTGCTGATGTGCTGTCGTTGGTGTCCTCCTGACCGCCTCCACATGAAGAAGACTCTTCAGCCACAGCAGCATCCAACCCTTGCATTCTCCAAGCCGCATCAGGGTCTCGTCCTTCTCTCCCCTGAGTTGTACTAGAGGAGCCAAATCCTCGTGACCCGCTTGGACACTCGCCAAGGAAACCCTGAAGGTGCCAATCGGCATCGGCTGGCCGTGGAACGAGCGTTCCAAGGGCTTTAGTATCATTGTATTTCCCACGTCCACCTTCTGGCCGTTGATCATGTACAGTATGTTGATGGGGTTTCATCGGCATGCGAAGACATGTCTACGGCGCAAGACATTCGGAAGGCAACGAAAAAGGAAGATTATAGATATGTTGGTGCGACGTGTAATTACCGCGAGGGCATCGAGCTCAGCCGAAGTCGAAGCCCAGCCTAGCACGCCAGAGATGGAGGACGGGCTGCTATGAGTTGCGAGAAAAGGAGCGTGGGCGGGGGCATGTCCGGTTGCGAGAAAAGGCGCTGGTGGATTGTTCACCGAGTTGCTCCCAACGAAGCTGGGACGGAGAAAATCCTCTGCCATTTTGCCTGGATTTCTGTTCGACCAGTCGATAACAGTAGGAATCAAGGTATTCACCGAAGCTACGAAATTACTTCTGCAGGCAGCTAAAGCTGCACTGACTGCCTGCTGTATCATCTCATCTCTCATCGCGTTTTCGACCTCAGCTGCTTTTTTCTCGACCTCAGCTGCTCTTTTCTTGACCGCAAGATTCATCTTCTCATTGATGTTCACCTGACTAAACTTCCTTCTCTACCTTTTGGCCTCCAGGTCCTCGTGGTAGTAGTACTTCCACGTGGCACCATCTCTGACGCCGTGCACACGTCCATACTGTGGCCGATTGGCCTCCGGGAGGCCCTTCAGTATGTTCAAGGCCCAGTTGAGAGGGGTGTCCCACTTGGGCCTCACCGACGACTGAGACGATGAGTCGCTTTCGGCCGCAAGCTTGTTGTGTTGCTCTTTCTGCAAACGAAACATGAACCATTTACAAATGTTACTACAACGTGTAGTCGACTTGATCAGAATCTAATATAAGGTGGAAAAAATCATAATTACCAGTAATCTCATCAATTTCCTCATGGGCGCGTCCGTGTACCAAACCTTTTTTCTCACGTCCCACTTGTACCGGGTGTCGGTGTCAAAACCGGCATATCTCGTAGTAGGGTTCCTAAGCTAGGCGTCTTGGAGCGATGGTAACAGAGTGACGAAGGAGACGATGTTTACGAAGGTTCGGGCCCTCCTATGGAGGTAAAACCCTACGTCCTGCTTGATTGTATTCATATGGGGATAGTACATAGTACAAGTATCTACCACGAGATTATGAGATGTAATATAATATATTGATCTATTGACTAGCCTGGCCTCGGTTTATTTATGCACCGTAGGCCTAGGGTTGAGAGGAGTCCTTGTCTTGTGCGCCAAGTCTTGTGGAATCCTCCTTGTATTCGGCATCATGGGCTGTCCAGACTGGCCCATTAGTAAACCGCCATGTGGGTCCTCTCCCGACCCATAGGTCGGGAGACGATGTGGTGAGTACCCCCTAGTCCAGGACACCGTCAGTAGCCCCCTGAATCGATCTTCAAGTTGGGGACGCTCCTCGGTTCTTCCGAATAGTTATTTGTCTTCGGTCGTCGGCCTTGAAAACTGGTTCAACAAATCTTCCCATCTTCGATCTTGAGGATCGCCGAGCTAAATCCAAAGAGTTCACATGTCGGGCATCCGAGGAGCCCCTTTAAGTTATCGGCCTTTATCAATGCCTTATTATTTCTTACGCCACACCTCGGGTTTGAAGGGTTTCCCGTGCGGCGGTGTCCTCTTGCGTCCGAGCTCCAACGCCGAACTGCATCTGAGATGTCTTTTTATAGCCGAGCTCCAACGCCGGACTATGTCCGAGCTCCAATGCCAGACTGTGATCGAGGTGTATTTTTAGCCGAGCTCCAATGCTGATCGGCATCCGAGGAGTCATAGACTACCTTGGTCATGAAAAGTTTGGAGGAGTTCAACCGAACATAATGCCGGAAAAGCCCTCTAGGGAGACAACCACTCGCGTCCGAGCTTGATGCCGGACTGCGTCCGAGGTGTCTTTTTGTAGCCGAAGTCTGATGCTGTTCGGCATCCGAAGTGTCATTGATTACCTCGGTCTTGGAAAGTTTGGAGGACTTCATGCAATCTTTAAATGCCGGAATAGACTTTTAGGGAGCCAGCCATTCACATCCGAGCTTTATGCCAGACTGCTTCTAAGGCGTCTCCGATCTTGAGCTTTATGCCGGACTGCTTCCGAGCTCCAACGCCGGACTGCATCCGAGCTCCAATGATGACCGGCGTCCGAGGTATCATAAACTACCTTGGACCTTAAAAATTAAAGGAATTCATCCGGGCTTAATGCCGGAAATGCTCTCTATGGAGGTAGCCACTTGCTCCCGAGCTTTATGCCGGGCTGTTTCCGAGGTGGTGCGCCACCTCGGCCATGGGCTGATTTTTGTAAATTTAATTCCGAATTATGCAATTTATTCTCTACCGAGATATATAGCCAGTAGCCCTCAAGGTGTGTGTCGGTCTAAAACCCGAGATGCACCTGAAGAATGACATAAAACCGCTGATCCCAGTAGCCCCTGAGACTCAGGTCGATTCGGAAAATCGGCATGAGGATCAATTCCTAGCTCGGCAGCATACTTCGGAACACAAAAGCGGTGTGCACAGACCTCGAGACTTAGGTTGGGTGTGGCCGACCAACCCAAGGATCATAATCTCCTCGGAAACTGTATTGCACTGAAATTTTCTGCATTCAATTGTCAATGCAGTAGCCCCCGAGACTTGGGTTGGTCGATATGGCCGACCCTACGATCGTATTTCCTCGGGAACTAGTTCAACCGTCATGTACGTTTTGACAACGCCGAGGTGGAGTTCGGCAGGAAAGCTGCCGAACCATAGTTCGAAAAAGAGTTTCCGGGCAAGACCATCACGCCGAACACCTCAACCAAGAGAATGTCCCGCTTCCTGAAAGGAAAACATAAAACCGCTGATCCCAGTAGCCCCTGAGACTTAGGTCGATTCACAAAATCGGCCTAAGGATCAACTCCTAGCTCTGCAGCATACCTAGGAATAGAAACGCGGTGTAATATATTAGAGGAAATAGTGATCGGCAAGCGGGCCCTTGAGAGAGGGTCTTGAGAAGTTAACATAATATAGTAGCTTGATGCCGGATAGGTCCAGATGGTACCTATTATTGTCCGTAGACACGTTTGCCCATAGCTCGGTCAAGCCGAATACTGAGCATTTTGAATTTTCTGCATTGGATAGGCAATGCAGTAGCCCCCGAGCCACTGGTCGGGTGGCAACACCAGATCAGGGGATCGATGTGCCCCTTTAATATTTGTAAATGATAAGCGCGAATAGTGTTCGGCATCAGCCGAGGTCAAACCAGTAACACTTCGGCCAATCTTATGAAAGGACCATCATTTAACACGGGGTGACCTCTATCGATCTGTAGTTTGACACAGTCATCGGATCGCTGACCAGTTTACGCTCATTGTGACAGTCAGTTTTCGGCTTTCTCCACTGAGGCGCTTAACCATTCGAGCTGGAAGCACAATCGCAGTGGTTCTCCCTTTGCACACCTAGCCGAACAAAGCGGAACATATGAGGCAAGCACAGGAGCAGGGCAACCCAACTATTGACCAAAGACACAATTCGAAACGGATGCATATAAAGCAATATCCAAGAATGTTTTGCCGAGGACTATTCGGAGTACCTTGGCTTTTGGTGGGTTCGGCTCTAGTCGGAGCCCCCCGGTGCTATTGCGGATGCTTTAAAAGTGTACTGCGAGAGTTATGCTCGGAAAAAACAAAAAAACTTATGCAAAAAAGGTTTATGTTTAGATAAAATAAAATTGTGCCAATACGAAAGCGGTATAAAATTTAATATGTGCTTCGGTCGTGCTTTAACATGATACATCCGATCTCTAGACTTCAAGTGGGTCAGCCTTCGGCTTCAACCTCCCTATCCCGAAGGCGGAGTGTTTCTCAGGCCAGTTTAGCGAACTAAACGCGAGCGGCTTTAGAGAGAAACCAGGCTACCCGGCTATTGATCATACACTTGAGTCGAGAAAGGAGTGGTAGAAAAAGACTTTGCAACGACTGAGAAGAAAACATCTATTATAAAACGGCTCATATTAATTTAAAAGCCTCCAAGTGACTTGGGTACAAGAATTTTATGTATAATGATTGTATGTACCGAAGTACTTATATAATATCTATGTTCGCCCGAACTTTGAACGCGTCTTAACCGACTATCGGCTTCTCCCTCTTCGGCCAAGGGCCGAAAAGTGTTATCTACTCTGCCTACCGAGAATATCGGCGGTGTTTCGGATAACCAGGCAATCAGGCAATGAGGCTGTAACAGACAAAGCGCGTCCAGGGAACTTATGCTATATTACTTATGTAAAGCATCTTCAAAGAAAATAGTGCCCCCAACGGTACCTTTCTTTGGTCGCTCATGATTACTATGAGACTTGTGCAATAGATTTGTGTACGCATGAGTTCCGTCGTGTGCCGACCATAGTTGAAAACAGTAAGAGTGCTAGCTTTCGGCTTCACCCGTCTGAGGTACGAGTTCGGATGACCTGATCGTAACAATCGCAGAGGTGCTCCCTTTACTCCCTAGCCGAACAATCGGGAACGTAGGGGTAAGCACAGGAGCCAGGCAACCCAGCTTTGCGGAACACTTAAGTCAACATGATGCATATTTTGGCATAATACACGAGCAAGGAAAGAAGCTGTACAATAATAATCATATGCAGAGAGAAAAGGTTTCATAAAGGAAACCCCCAAGTAAACGGATTATTTGAATTTGTTTGTAACAAACAAAATTTTGACAAAGAAAGTTTTTCGCAAACAACTTTTTGTCAGAAAAGTATAATGCTTGGTCGAACCGAACAAAAAGTAAAATTTCAAATAGAGCTGAGCACGAAAACGACTTAGCTGATTAATGTGTTCGGTGCGGTCCGGGGTTGTGGCGGTATGAAGAAGTAATCCTCGGCCTGGCCGAGGTCCCAGCCCCCAAGCCCGAGGTAACCGAGCGAAGAGCTCGGGTTGAGAAGTGGCAACGCAGCACGGTTGCTGCGGCGAGGCAAAGCCCCCGGTCCAGCCGAGGAGAAAGAGTAGTTCGGCAGCGTGACGACGGAGCCCCCAGTTATCATGGGAAAAGGAAGTGTTGTTAACAAACAAACTTCTTTATTTAACATAAATATAATGCTCGGTAGGACCGAACAAATTAGAAATTTGAGCATTAAAGCAACTTAGCTGGTTAATGTGCTCGGTGTTGACGACGCAGGCTGAGCTTATAGCGGGTCAAGATCCCAGCCCCCAAGCCGGTCCCGAGGTGACCGAACGAGGAGTTCGGCACTCCGAAGTAGTGTCACGGCTCGGCCGATGTGGCGAGGCGAAGCCCCCGGTCCAGCCGAGGTGGCGGAGTAGGTCGGCAAGGTGACGCCGAACTGACCACGCGACGCAGCCGAAGCCGATTACCTGCACACATAAAATAGTGCAAGCCAAGAGTAATAACAAATAAAGGTAATAATATATTAAAAAAAAATTCTTCTACTTAGTTAATTCAAGTGAAGCAAATAAGTAAAGGAATATGGCCTGGGCGCCGAGGTGCCTGAACGAAGAGTTCGGCTTGACGAAGTGGCGACGCTGCACGGTCGATGTGGCGAGATGAAGTCCTCGGTCCAGTTAACATGGCGAAGCTGTGATCGGCGGGTGCCGAAGTCTCATGCAGGTCGGCTGGTGACGCCGAAGTCTCATGCCAGCCGAGGTGTTGAAGCAGGTCGGCTGGTGATGCCGAAGTCCCCGGAACAGGTTGATGAAGGGATGCCAAAGCCCCGGTATAGCCGAGGTGACGGAGCAGGTCGGCTGGTGACGCCGAAGTATTAGGCCAGCCGAGGTGTTGAAGCAGGTCGGCTGGTGAAGCCGAAGTATTAGGCCAGCCGAGGTGTTGAAGCAGGTCGGCTGGTGACGCCGAAGTATTAGGCCAGCCGAGGTGTTGAAGCAGGTCGGCTGGTGGCGCCGAATTCTCCGGAGCGGGTTGATGAGGAGATGACGAAGCCCCCGGTCCAACCGAGGTGACGGGGCAGATCGGTAAGGTGACGCTCGAGCCCCATACCAGCCGACGTGTCAAAGCAGGTCGGCGTGGTGGACGTTAACTTAAAAAAAGTAACGGCGCGGCGATGCCGACGCAGGTTGGAATTTGTGACGAGGTCAATGCTGGCTTGATGAAGCAACGGAGCGCCCGACCCGTACAACCCGCGGATGACGGGTTTCGCGTGATGATTATTCGGCCTCGCGATGCCGAACTCTTTGTTCGGCTAGCCGAACTATTGGTCGGCTCAATGAGGTGATGATCCGATGAGGTTAACCTCACCTCGGCGAAGTGACGAGTTGTCTAACGCAGGTCGGCAGCCGTGGAGCAATGTTGTCGGTCTGGTTTAACACCATCGCGACGGCGAAGATTACCTCGACAAAGGCTTTAAGATCTGTGGGCACGTGTTTGAGAACAACACACAGTACCCTAGGAGAAAAATCCCTTAAAAAGGATGTTTAATATCCCGTTCATGAAAAAGATGAATTCGGGTCGGATTCGTTCTCGCGCAGAAAACAGATCCGAAAATTGGTGCACTCATCGGACGTTTCCCGGAGTTTGAACGGTCGGATCGAGCTGAAATTTTGAGGGGTGATCGGTATGAGAATTACGCAGCCGATGAACGGTGGGATCTTCCAAACAATGTCCGAACTGGGAGCTGGACACCTCGCCCTAAACTCGTCCCGATTCACGTCTAGATTTAACAGGGCTCCGGTATTTCGTAGATCGCCGAAGATTCCTCCATCGGAATACGGCGAAATTTTACGACGGCATTATAGACTCAATTCCGCACAATTCCACCGAAGCAATCGTCATGGCGACGCTCGAGGAAGCGGGGACGACGAACACGAGTCGCTGTCCAGAAAAACTGCATGGTTGCTCGAGGACGATGTCAACATCGAGCCCCCGAGCTCCATGGATGATTTCTCGTGATCTTGATAGAGATCGGAGATGATGACGATGAAAGTATCCGTCCGATCTTGACGATCCGGCACGGAGCGCAGTTCTCGGTCCAGCCGAGGTGACCAGTCGGGCCGGCGATGAAGATGCCGACATCGACAACAAAGCTTGGTTCCAACGCGTAGATCGCGCTGGAGACGATCTGAATTCCCATCGCACCGCGGTGACCGCCAGCAGGCTCTCAATGAAAGCACCAATGTCGGTGTCAAAACCGGCATATCTCGTAGTAGGGTTCCTAAGCTAGGCGTCTTGGAGCGATGGTAACAGAGTGACGAAGGAGACGATGTTTACCCAGGTTCAGGCCCTCCTATGGAGGTAAAACCCTACGTCCTGCTTGATTGTATTCATATGGGGATAGTACATAGTACAAGTATCTACCACGAGATTATGAGATGTAATGTAATATATTGATCTATTGACTAGCCTGGCCTCGGTTTATATATGCACCGTAGGCCTAGGGTTGAGAGGAGTCCTTGTCTTGTGCGCCAAGTCTTGTGGAATCCTCCTTGTATTCGGCATCATGGGCTGTCCGGACTGGCCCATTAGTAAACCGCCATGGGGGTCCTCTCCCGACCCATAGGTCGGGAGACGATGTGGTGAGTACCCCCTAGTCCAGGACACCGTCACTGAGCCCTGATGAAGTCACGCTACAGTGGGTCGCTGAACTCCTCCAAGGGGTGTGGGATCCCCGCGGCTTCACGTTCCGCGTCCACCTTATCCCATGTGGGCCTCTTGCCAATGTAACCACGGCTTCCAAGCCTTTCCTGAAGCCCCTTGAATTTCTCGGACCTAAGCTTGGCTTCTTCGGTAGCGTAGGTGTCCTTGATTTTTTCGTACTCGTCTTCCGTAAGTGTCGGATTCTCCGCAAAAATCTTGGAGTAGGGTTCGCCATTGTCAATTGATCGTTTCACCCTCACTTTCCAGGCGGACAATGCGTTGCTGAACTTGCCCATGGCGGTGTTGTTTATCTTGACCATGGCAGGATCTTCCCATGGAAATTGAAATTTTGTGTCTTCCCGGCCAGGGAACTTGAATCTATTGTGCAACTTCGTTAGGAGCAAGTTCTCCATATTTGGTTTACCCCTCAAGTCATAGTCGATGATGCTCACGGTTTCCCGTAGGATGCATCTGTTTTGGTTGTCGTAGCACTTGCGAGCTTCCACCGGCGCTATTCGCTCGAATTTCCGGTTGCACCTCTGTGACCAGCTATGTTCCGGTGACGAGCTTGTTTGGTTGTCGTGTCTTCGACTTCTTATTATTCTTCGGTTCGTTAGCGGCATCGGTACCGGTACCATCTGCGCTGGTCTCGGCGCCGCCGGTGTCGGTGCCATCGGTGCTGGTGCCCGTCGCAGTGTCGGCTTCTGCGGCAGTACCACCGTCCGCTATGACAAGGGGGCCCTGCAAACCTTGTTCTTGCTGACAAGACAAAAACTCGAGTTAATCGTGTTCATTCTGTAAGGCATCTTGAGAAGCCCCGACTTCGTCATTGCTCGACATGTTTCCTACGATTAAGTCTGCTGGTTTAGTTCTCAAATTATAATAAAATGAATAATGACATAAAAAAAGGCCTATGGTTTGCGGAATGCCGTTTCATTCCCGTCCCGACAAATCCCGGGCACTCGATATATGTCATACTTTCTAGCACAAGTCATGCCAGAATTCACAGGAAGTTTTGGCATGACTTTGGTAAAAAGTGGACATATCGAGCACCTGAAATTTGCCGGAATGGAAATGCATCAACATTCCGGCAAAACAGACGACACTCGGAGTTTCCCTGCAAAGTTGTGCTACCATAGGATAACAGGTTGATGCCTTGAATGCACAAAACAAAAACAGTGATCATGTCATGTGGTGCTAATCCAGAGATGTTTCAAGTGTCAATCCATCCTATTAGAAATATGCTGCACTACAATTAAGTAAGTAATATGTTTGGTTGAATAACAACATAAAAAATATTGCACAAAAGTCATTAACTTAATTAGTATGACAAGGGTGGCAGCAGCACTGGACAATGTTCTTTGCTTCAGGCTGATCTAGACATCGATTTTCATCATCTTCTTCTTTTTGGGTGCAAAAGCACATTTTAATTTTATCTAGAAAAAGAAAAGAAAAAACTTGCACAATTTAAGCTTAGGAACCATCATCACTTGAACTATATATTGCAAAGATGCACTGGACAACAGCAATTTGAACAAAAATATGTACCTGACAACAGCAATTCGAGCAAAAAAATGTACTGGACAACAACATATACAAGGGGAGAGGAAGAAGGGATCATACATTGAGGAGAGGAGGGTTTGTTTCGCTTTGGCGCCGCACCGGAGTAGCACCTAAGCCCTGCCTTCTTCCCCTTGTATCTTGTAGATCGAGAGAGGATGGGATAGGAGCAAGATGTGTGGAGTGAGGGAGAGGGCCGGCTGTGCAGGAGATGGAGCGAGGGAGAGGGCTCGCGGCGCGCACTTGCTGAAGCTAGGGATAGCGCTGGCAGCGCAACAGAGAGAGAGGGAGGGAGAGCGCCGGAGGATCACCTGAGTGGGAGGAAGGAGGGGATCGAGCGGCGCACAAGAGAGGAGCAGCGATAGGGCCGGTGGCGCAGTAGAGAGGGAGGGATGGAGGGAGGAAGAGGGCCGGCAGCGTTGATGGTGTGGACGGGCGGACGGCGCTCCTGCCGGCGGTGTCGACAGGGATGGACGGCGCTCCTTCGATGATGGCGGCGCTCGGGAGAGGGAGAGGGCGCTCGAGAGAGGGAGAGAGGGGAATGGAGAGAAGAAAAACCGCCTTTTAGGTTAAGTTAAAAATAGTTGTAGCGCGCTATACCGACACGCGCTACAGCTAGCTAACTTACCTATAGCGCGGCTTATTAAAACGCGCTACTGCTATTCATTTCTCTTTTCATTTTTTTATTTTCTTTTTATTTTTTGCTATTGATTTTTCTTTTCATTTTCTTTTTTCCTTTCTCCTTTTTCTTGTTCTTTTCATTTTATGTTTTTTTCCTTTCTCCTTTTTCTTTTTCTTTTCATTTTATGTTCTTTTTTGAAAGACGGCCGAGACGAAACCATGTGCATGGTGGGAAGTAGGGGACACAATGTATATAACTCAGGCGATATATATTACATCATTTGACCGATAAATGTTATTTTCTCAGCGTCGACGTTTTCGTTTCTGAGTGAACTTCTTTCCTTTCTTGTTCATTGTCAGATAATTGAGCCCCTTGTTGTGACTTTTCCTTTTCCATGGACTACGATGTTTCTTACATAATGTAGTCTTGATTCTTCTTTAGACGTATGCTTCATCGTCATCGTCATCTTCCCTCATCGGGTTGCCGTACTGGTCGTAGTCTTCCTCGTTCGCGACTCCATCCACTCCGACGATGTTCCTTTTGCCTCTCCTCACGACAGCACGTCTGGGATTGATCGGTCGGTTATGAAGAAGCATTGTGTCACGTGCTTAGCGTGTGCCCATGGATCATTTTTGGTGATGACGTTCACGGTAGCGCTCTTGGCGTCGGGTATAGACATGGTAGTGAAATACTGGTTTTCTCTTTCGACGTTTTTAGCCCATCTGACACGGAACATCGTCGCATTGTGCAGTCCAAAGTAGTTAAGCTCCCAGATCTCTTCGACCCTTCCGTAGAATCTTTCAGTTGCGCCATTGTCGTCGGTCATGCATTTGATTGTTACCCCCGAGTTCTGGAAATCATTGTTTATATCTTTGGTCTCCGTGTAGAACGTGTATCAATTTATATCATATGCCTGATAGGTCGTGAGGTTCGCAGCGGGGCCATGTGCTAAGGCGTATATGAGCAATCCTTCCGTAGACCGCTCTTCCAGGGGATTAGCAAGAACAGACTCTTTGAACCAAGACAAGAAAGTGGAGTTGTGCTCTCTAATAGCTTCGGCGTCTATCTTGCGTAGCCCTTGGTCATGTACTTCTTTGCGATGGTTTCTTTGTGCAGTGTCTTGAAAGGATCTACCATGTCTAGGTATTGTAGCACTACTAAGTTTGCTCTGTCAAAGTCATTGCGTCGATCCGAGTAGTCAACATGCAGTTTCCTCCGGCCGTTGGTGTGACCTTCTCCTCTGAGCCTCCCATGGTGCTTGTTAACGGGCAAACCAACAATAGGGTCTCTGCCGTATAGATAATTCTCGCAGAAGGAGATGCACTCTTGGGTCAGATATCCCTGGACGTTGCTTCCATCCGGACGAGACATGTTACGAACGAATCCTTTGATGACTCCATTCATCCTCTCGAACAGCATCATGTTGTGCAGGAATTTTAGCCCGAGGTCGATGATGTCGTCCACAATGTGGACACACAGATGCAACATGACGCCAAAGAACACGGGTGGGAAGTACATCTCAAGCCCATTTGGTATGACAATGATCTCTTCTTGTAGCCTTCGGAGCTGCTTCATACTGATCGACTTTCAAGAGATAACGTCGAAAAAGTTGCACAGACCAGTAAGCCTTCTGGCCGTTGATCATGTACAATACGTTGATGGGGTTTCATGGGCATGCGAAGACATGTCTGCGGCGCAAGACATTCGAAAGGCAACGAAAAAGGAAGATTATAGATATGTTGGTGCGACGTGTAATTACCGCGAGGGCATCGAGCTCAGCCGAAGTCGAAGCCCAGCCTAGCACGCCAGAGATGGAGGACGGGCTGCTATGAGTGGCTAATGGACCAGGAGTGTGGGCGGGGGCATGTCCGGTTGTGAGAAAAGGCGCTGGTGCAATGTTCACCAAGTTGCTCCCAACGAAGCTGTGATGGAGAAAATCCTCTGCCGTTTTGCCTGGATTTTTGTTTGATCAGTCGATAACAGTAGGAATCAAGGTATTGATCGAAGCTACGAAATTACTTCTGCAGGAAGCTAAAGCTGCACTGACTGCCTGCTGTATCATCTCATCTCTCATCGCGTTTTTGACCTCAGCTACTTTTTTCTCGACCTCAGCTGCTCTTTTCTTGATCGCTAGATTCATCTTCTCATTGATGTTCACCTGACTAAACTTCCTTCTCTACCTTTTGACCTCCAGGTCCTCGTGGTATGTAGTAGTACTTCCACGTGGCACCATCTCCGACGCCGTGCACACGTCCATACTGCGGCCGATTGGCCTCCGGGAGGCCCTTCAGTATGTTCAAGGCCCGGTTGAGAGGGGTGTCCCACTTGGACCTCGCCGACGACTGAGACGATGAGTCGCTTTCGGCCGCAAGCTTGTTGTGTTGCTCTTTCTGCAAAAGAAACATGAACCATTTACAAATGTTACTACAACGTGTAGTCGACTTGATCAGAAGCTAATATAAGGTGGAAAAAATCATAATTACCAGTAATCTCATCAATTTCCTCATGGGCGCGTCCGTGTACCAAACCTTTTTTATCTCGTCCCACTTGTACCGGGCCCTGATGAAGTCACGCTACGGCGGGTCGGTGAACTCCTCAACGGGGTCTGGGATCCCCGTGGCTTCACGTTCCGCGTCCACCTTATCCCATGTGGGCCTCTTGCCAATGTAACCACGGCTTCCGAGCCGGCGGTTCCCCATTTTCCTTTCCTCAAGCCCCTTGAATTTCTCGGAACTAAGCTTGGCTTCTTCGGTAGCGTAGGTGTTCTTGATTTTTTCATACTCGTCTTCCGTAAGTGTCGGATTCTCCGCAAAAATCTTGGAGTAGGGTTCGTCATTGTCAATCGATCGTTTCACCCTCACTTTCCAGGCGGACAATGCGTTGCTAAACTTGCCCATGGCGGTGTTGTTTATCTTGACCATGGCAGGATCTTCCCATGGAAATTGAAATTTTGTGTCTTCCCGGCCAGGGAACTTGAATCTATTGTGCAACTTCGGTAGGAGCAAGTTCTCCATATTTGGTTTACCCCTCAAGTCATAGTCGATGATGCTCACGGTTTCCCGTAGGATGCATCTGTTTTGGTTGCCGTAGCACTTGCAAGCTTCCACCGGCGCTATTGGCTCGAATTTCCAGGGTGCACCTCTGTGACCAGCTATCTTCCGGTGCCGAGCTTGTTTGGTCGTCATGTCCTCGACTTCTTATTCTTCTTCGGTTTGTTAGCGGCATCGGTGCCGGTACCATCCGCGCCGGTCTCGGCGCCACCGGTGTCGGTGCCATCGGTGCTGGTGCCCGTCGCGGTGTTGGCGTCTGCGGCAGTACCACCGTTCGCTATGACAAGGGGGCCCTGCAAACCTTGTTCTTGCTGACAAGACAAAAAGTCGAGGTAATCGTGTTCATTCTGTAAGGCATCTTGAGAAGCCCCGGCTTCGTCATTGCTCGACATGTTTCCTACGATTAAGACTGCTGGTTTAATTCTCAAACTATAATAAAATGAATAATGACATGTCTTTGTGCAGTGTCTTGAAAGGATCTACTATGTCTAGGTATTGTAGCACTACTAAGTTTGCTCTGTCAAAGTCATTGCGTCGATCCGAGTGGTCAACATGCAGTTCCCTCCGGCCGTTGGTGTGACCTTCTCCTCCGAGCCTCCCATGGTGCTTGTTAACGGGCAAACCAACAACAGGGTCTCTGCGGTATAGATAATTCTTGCAGAAGGAGATGCACTCTTGGGTCAGATATCCCTGGACGTTGCTTCCATCCGGACGAGACATGTTACGAACGAATCCTTTGATGACTCCATTCATCCTCTCGAACAGCATCATGTTGTGCAGGAATTTTAGCCCGAGGTCGATGATGTCGTCCACAATGTGGACACACAGATGCAACATGACGTCAAAGAACACGGGTGGGAAGTACATCTCAAGCTCATTTGGTATGACAATGATCTCTTCCTGTAGCCTTCAGAGCTGCTTCATACTGATCGACTTTCGAGAGATAACGTCGAAAAAGTTGCAGAGACTAGTAAGTGTGTCACCGATGTGCTTGTCCAGTATCCCTCTAAGGGCAACTAGGAGTATCTGCGTCATCATCACATGACAGTCATGAGACTTCATCCCGCTGAACCTTTTCTTCTTGGTGTCTAGAAATCTGCTTATCTTCACAGAGTAACCAGAACTAACTGTGATTCCGATAAGGTACTTGAAAAATTGAATTATCTCCTTCGGACTTAAGGTGAAGCAAGAAGGAGGGCAATATTTCTCTTCCTTCTTGTTGGCTTTTTTGCCCCTGTCCCCCGCCTCCGTCTCCGTTTCCTCTGATGACTTTTTACGGGGCATGTGGAGATCTACCCTGATTTCCAAATCTTCCAAGTCTCTTCTGGCCTTCGGCCCATCCTTGGTCTTCTCCGGCATGTCCATTAGTGTGCCAAGCAAGCTCTTGAGGACATTCTTCATTATATGCATTTGATCAAGACAATGAGGCGTCTCGAGTTTGGGCCAGTACTCCAAGTCCCAGAAAACAGACCTCGTTTTCCATACCTTCAGCAGTGGCTCCGATGCTTTTTCATCTTTCCCGACGTGGGGCACTCTTCCCAATTTTTTCAACAACTCATATATTTTGGCGTCGCTCCTCTTACGTGGAGGTCGTCAATGTTTGGCCTCACCATTGAATAGATCTCCACAGGTCATCCTTCTCGAGCCATCTTCGATGCCCCATGTACATGATTTTCCCAGACCCGCCATCTTTCGTTGACGTTAGCTGCTGAGACGTTGGATCATCTATGCACCTAGTGCATCCGCAATATCCATGGCACACCTGGCCTGCTACATATCCATAACCGAGATAGTCGTGCACCGTCGTCATTAGCGCGGCTCTCATATCGAAATAGTCTCCTTTGCTGGCGTCCCATGTCTTTACTGGTGATGTCCACATTCGGGGAGCTCTTATCAGTCTCATGCCGAATAAGGTTGAAGTCTCCGGCCACCACCACGGGACTAGTGCAGCGTTCAACATTGTCCTTGAGCTCGGCCAGAAAATCTGCCAGCCTACAATGGTTAGCCAGACCATAGATGATGATCACCTCCCAGCTGAGGTTCACACGTCGGTCCATGATGGACATACTAAGGAAGAACTACCCCCCGGTCCATGTCCTCGATTGAGAACGCATCCTCTCGTACCCCAAGCAGGATGCCCCCCGAGAGACCAACTGAGGACAGCCACTGACAGGCAAACGGGTGGTGGGAGATCCCCTGGAGTTCCTGGATAGAGAAGTCCTGGCAAATTGTCTCCTGCAGTCCAACAATATCAATCCCCTCTTGTCTAATGTACTCAATCAATTTCCACTTTCGGCCTAGGTGCCCGAAGCCCCGTACGTTCCAGCATAGGAGCTTCATGATTGAACCATTGCCGAGGGACTAGAAGGCCCCTCAGGGGCGCCGAGCTAGCCCAACCGCCAACTGCGGACCGGGCCGGGCACCTGCTTGGTCGGGCGCCCGCGCCGTCCCTTCTAAGCTGGGGCAGTCGCGATGTCAGTGTTCTGAGATGGAAGGCCGACACTAGTGCCACGCTCCTCCAACCTCTGCTCAGTGGGGTGGAGGCGCGTGGGGGGCTGCCCCGCAGCACCCTGCCTGATGCAGGGTCGCCACGGGTGACAGGCGACACGCCCGGGTTACCCGACCTGTCCTCGACCCTGGGCTCTCTATGCCCAGAGTCGTCGGAGGCAGGGTTCACTGTAGGCTCACTATGCCCAGGAGCGCTGGGGTTCCGGCCGTCGTCGGACCGCTGCTCAGCCCAAGCGCGGGCCTTGGCCAGAGCCCCGTCCAACCGCTCCTTGGCATAAATAGCTGAGATCTGTTCAAGGTGAGGACTCTTCACGCCGCGGAAAACAATGTCACAATCGGAACCCACATCTCCAAGGTGTGCAAGCGGGAATGAACCAAGGATCGCAAACTGGGAACCAGAACAAGAATGACTAGGGCCGGGTGGGGTCTTACCTTGGAAGAGGTCCTCAGCAGCTGCATGGATGGCCGCCTTCTCCGCGATGGTCTGAACCCGGCCATCCGGCAGCACCCTGGAGCCAGAAAGCCACGCACTCTGCCTGGCCGCAACCAACGGAGAGGAGACCAGCCGGGACCTGAGGCAGCCAAGGGAGAGGCGGTGTCGGCCAAGGCCAGCCCCACACCTGGCGGTGGTGGTGTGGCGGGAACCAGCGTCAGGGACCCCAAGGTTGGAGCAGGTGGGGTCCCAGACGAACGGGTGTGTAGCAACCGCCCCAGGGGATCGCGGTGAAGACGGAGGGCAGACGTCCAACCCTGGGCTCCTGGAGCACCCCTCCAGCATAGGGCGGGGGCAGAGAGCCAATGAGCTCGCCGAGGCAGACGACCCCTCAGACGACGATGGGTCGGGTGGGAGCAGAGCAGACCTGCGGGAGTCGCTGGCCCCCGAGTCAGAGGAGCTGCCCTCAGACTGATCTCCACCCCCCTGCAGACCTACTTCCATCAAAGATGGCGGGGGAGGGTGACCGGCCGCCATCCTCGCCTCCAGGTCGTCCAGGTCGAGCTCATAGGTGAGGCGAACCCCCTTGGTCCTCCCGAAGTAGAAGACCAACGAGAGTCCCTCGACCTCGGCAGAGGACTGGCACAACATCTCGACTCTCGCCGTGCCATCCCCCTCCAGGGAGTCCATGTCGACCGTCAGGAGCTTGCCAACCGGCTCTGAAACCGCCTTGAGGATGTGGTCACACTTGCCCCCCTCGGGGAGTCCGAAGATATAGATCGACACCTACTCAACGGGAGGCACCAGGTCAGGTACCGCCTCGTCCTTCTTGATGGAGATTAGGAACTTATTGATGGGGCACTTGACTACATCACGGGTGCACACATTGAGCATCTCCGTGGAAGGAAAGGGCACGGAGAAGACCATCGAGGCCGTCTCCAAGACCACCCACGAGAAGGAACTCGCATTGTAGTCACCGATGTAGGCGGAGAGCTCAGCCCGAATGACCTCGGGGGTGACCAGCACGGACGGTGGCTGTCCGGGGACGAGGGTGATCATGGCGAGATGCGGCCTGGCCGGCCGGTCCTCCAAGGTAGTGTCCACGTAGTAGAACCCACCCTTCCCTGGCATCCCGTACCCGAGGTAGGCGAGAGTGGAAAGGCACCGGGGAGGGGCCTCGCACTCTGACTGGAAGTGACCGGCTGATACGTCTCCATCGTATCTATAATTTTTGATTGTTTGATGCCAATACTCTAAAACTTTCATATACTTTTGGTAACATTATATAATATTTTTGGGACTAACTTACTGATCCAGTGCCCAGTGCCAGTTCCTATTGTTTTTGCACGTTTGGCAGAAAATCCAATGGAGTCCAAACGCGATAAAAATTTACGGAGATTTTTTTTAGAATATATGTGAATTTTGGGAAGAAGAATGAATGCAACATGGTGCTCGAGGTGCTCCCAAGCGAACAAGGCGCGGCCAGGGGGTGGTCGCGCCCTGATGGCTTGGGACCACCCCGTAAGTCGGTTGATGCCCTTCTTTCGCCACAAGAAAGATATTTTCCCTAGAAAAATCCCCTAAAAATTTCAGCCTGATTGTAGTTACGGATCTCCGGATATTTAAGAAACGGTGAAGGGGTCAGAAAGCAGTCATGAAAACATAAGAGAAACAGAGAGAGAGAGATCCAATCTTGGAGGGTCTCTTGCCCTCCGGGAGCCATGACGGCGATGGACCAGAGGGGAAACTCTCCTCCCATCTAGGGGGGAGACCAAGAAAGAAGAAGAAGGAGGGGGCTATCTCCCCCTCTCTCCCGGTGGCACCGGAATGCCGCCAGGGCAACCATCATGACGACGATCTACACCAACAATTTCGCCGCCGTCATCACCACCACCATCACCTTCCCTCATCTATCTACAGCGGTCCACTCTTTCGCATCCCGCTGTGCCCCCTACTTGAACATGGTCCTTTATGCTTCATATTATTATTCAATGATTTGTTGCTATCCTATGATGTTTGAGTAGATCCTTTTTGTCGTATGTGTTGATTGATGATCGTGACTTGTTTGAGTTGTATGTTTTCTTTTGGTGCTGTCCAATGGTGCCCTCCGTGTCACGCAAGCATGTGGGATCCCCGTTGTAGGGTGTTGCAATACATTCATGATTCGCTTATAGTGGGCGGCTAGAGTAACAGAAGCTCACACCCGAGTAAGGGGGTTGTTGTGTATGGGAGTAAAGGGGACATGTAGTGTTAATACTATGGTTGAGCTTACCTTAATGATCTCTAGTCGTTGCGCATGCTTGCTAGAGGTCCAATCATAAGTGCATATGATCCAAGTATGGAAAATATGTTAGCTCATGCCTCTCCCTCATATAAAACTGCACTAATGATTACCAATCTTGTTATCAATTGCCTAGGACAATCTCACAAATCCTACCAACACTTTTCCACACTCGCTATATTTACTTTATTGTTTTTTTATTAAAACAGCACATAACTTTTATTTCCACGTTCTTATTTATCTTGCAAAATTACCTACAAAGTACTTTTATTTTTTTCCTGCAAAGTAGTTTATTTCTTGATCTAGGTAAAGTAAGCGTTAGCATGCTAGAGTTATATCGGTGGTCGAGATAACTTGAGAGAATATTAATTCTATCTTTAGCTCCTTGTTGGGTTCGACACTCTTACTTATCTAAAAAGGCTACAAACGATCCCCTACACTTGTGCGTTATCACTGGCACATCCGTAGTTGATGCACATAGTCTCCTCGCGGGTCCGGGGCCGACCACCCCGAACCGGGGAGGGGGGGCGGAACCTCCTGCTCCGGGCCCCCGACGAGTGGTGCGACCGTCGAAGGCACCGATGGACCCTCGCCACGAAGGTCACCAGCTCTCCTCTTCTTCTTGTTCTTCTTCTGTTAGACTGTCAGTGTCGAAAACCCTGGGCCCTTAGCAAAGCGAGGCGGTCAGGATGCCCGGGGTGAGCCAGAGCCACAGCGCCGCCTCACGCGCAAGTCGCCGCGGTCCGGGACCGATTCCCCCACCCATCCATGAGCGTCCGTGGCCGCTGGGCGTCGATCCGTCTCGCGCGAGCGCTGGTCATAGTCCCAGTCGGACCCATCCCGATCGGCCCGATCGGCAGCGGGGGCGGCCGGCGCGTCGGCTGCGAAGCTCTTCAGGGAGTGTTGCCTCGCGTCGGAGGTCTTCCTCGCACTGCCGGTCCTCGGCCTCCCGCCGACGTGCACCCGCAGAGCCAGGGATGGGGAGTCGAGGGTGGCGGCCCTGCTGGCCGGAGCGGCGGCTCATCCCTGCATAAATAGCAGGAGCACGGGCTGGTGGGGGAGAGCGGCGAGAAGCGCTCCGGTCTTCGTGGGAGGCTAGCCGGCGGTCGTCGGAGCCCCGGCGAGCATCATCGCCGGCCGGGATAGGTGGACCACGCGGCGGCCAGGAGGAAACCGGGTGCTCGAGGGGCCGCTTCGGACAGGGAGTCACGTCGCCAGCGAGCCGCGGCATCATGAGGGCGATGGCGTAGGTGCGGGGGCGGCCGACCATTGGCGTGGGTGGCGCGGTGGGGGTGGCGCGGCGGGAGCAGAGATGGGGGATGGGGTCGGGGGTGGCGGCGGCACTGTGGGAGACGAAGTGCGGGGGCTAGGGCACAGGGGTGAACCCGATCGGATCAAGACCCATGCATTCAAACTGAAGCGGGCGACATCGGCCCGCGAAGCTGGATGCCCGCCACCCGACCCGTTAGCGCCATGAGGCACCCACAGCCAGCGGGTCGGGTCCGCAGGTGCGAGTGCCCAGGCCCGTTTTGCCTCCACAGCGCCTTCTGGGCCCCAGCCGTCAGCATGGGCCGCCAGGGACGCGTGGCCCAGGTCGGGCGGCCAGACATGGGCCGGCCCAGCATACCAGCCGTTGCCGTCCCAGTCCACCCGGTCGGCGGCCCCCGCACGTCCGCTTGCGCCTCGGCTGTCAACGGCGGAACAGCCCACGCCGATGGCCATCCTGGGGACAGCGCCACACCAGGCGGACCGGTCACCACCAGCTCGCGTTGCCAGCCCACCATCGCCCCACCAGTAGCCAACGGCAGCAGCGCCGCGAGCCGCGCGGCATGATAACCCACAAGTATAGGGGAAAGTGACAGTCTTCCCGGGTAGTATTTCACCCTAATTTATTAATTCGACACAAGGGGAGCCAAAGAATATTTATCGGCCTTAGCAGTTGAGTTCTGAATTCAACCACACCTGGGACATCTCTCTGCAGCAAAGATTTAGTAGCACGGCAAGTAATAGTAGTAGCAGTAACAGTGATAGCAGCAAATTTGTAGAAATTATGACAGTAGCAGCAGCAGTAGTAACTTAGCAAGATTCATTATATGTAAAGCATAGGCACGTGGATCGGTGATGGATAATGATTTAGATGACATCAACCATGTAAAAGTTACACACTAGAGCGACACATAACTAGCTCTAATTCGTCAATGTAATGTAGGCATGTATTCCTGTAGGAGATATGCCCTAGAGGCAATAATAATAGTTATTTTGTATCTTCAAGTTTGTAATGAATGTTTATGTTCGATGCTATAACTGCAATGATTCTCGAGTCTACAATATCCACGAGGCTCGGAGGGAAACTCATGTGCACGTGTGGTATAATAAACAGTAAATTGTATTCCTAGTCACGCCTCTATGACTAGCTCAAGAATTGCATGATGATCCTATTTTCCTGATCATGGGCAAGCCTTTGCCAGCAATTTTGAGGGCACAATGTTAGAAGAACATTTGTGTTGAATCGACCCGCATTGATGTTATGCTATGAGATACATCTGTCACAAGTTAATGGTTAATAACACAGATATAGTTAACGTTTGCATAATTCCTTAGACCATGAGAGTATCGAGTTCCTTCGTACTTGCTTCGTGAACTTCAGGGTTTGTTAAACGTCATCTGTACAAGGATGGCTATTACGGCGGCTTACGGGTTCATGGAAAAGTATGACAAGTAACTTGGTAGCTCAAGATTGGGATTTGCTCCTACGACGATGGAGAGATATTCCCGAGCCCTCTCGGTGTTGCGGTATCCATCATCGTCTGGCCAGACACAATGTGATTTGATCACAGGGATGCCGGAACACAGAAACGAGAAAGGAGAACAAAACCGGTAACGAGGTAACTGGCATAGTGGACAAGTGTTGATCCATGGGTATGCCGACAAGTCTCACCTCGGGTGTTTGTAACATATCGCGAAGCAACAGGAATAGCACACGGCAACTGGAGGTTCACTCGAATATTTATTCGTGTGGGTATAGGGGTCAATATGGGTGTCCACGGCTCCGATGTTGATCATTGATCGGAAAGTGTTCCGCTCATGTCTATGCTTCACCGAACCTATAGGGTCACACGCTTAAGGGTCATCTATCTGCTGAATACTAGACACGGAGTCTGAGAGAAAATCACCGGAAAAGTTTCGGGGATAACGGAAGAGTTCCGGAGAGAGAACACCGGAAGGGTTTCGGTAAAACCGAAAAGTTGTTTCGGGGTATACCATTAAGTCAAATTGGTTGTCGCACCCTCCTGGAAATTATTGGAGGGTACTAGAATTGTTCTGGTAACTTCTGAGATTTTTCAGAGACAAAATCCGGAAATGTTCCGGACTGCCGGAACCGCTTTAGTTGCTTTTTCACAGATGAATATCACTGATCTAAAAATGTTTTGGAACGTGTCGAGAATTGTTTTAGTGGGTACTGGAATTATTCTAGGACCCATAGAAATATTTTCGGATTTATCGGTCACGAAAAATTGGTTTCGTGAATAGTGAAAATGCATTTATAGTTATGGTTGGAAGTTGATCTTCCACAAAATATCTCAAGGAGATGACATGGAAGGATTAGGGCACCCATTTGGGCAGCCCTAGGAGGGGTGGCCGGCCAAGGTGGGCCCCACGATGGTGCCCTCACTTGCCCCACTTGGTTTCCCTTTATGCCCTTGTGAAGGGTCTTTTGGGTATTTCAAGTGCCACCCCACCCCTTGGGTTTTTCCTATAAATAGAGGTGGAGATGCACTCTCCACACTCACACTCTTGTCACATACAATGCCATGCATATTCTGGCCTTCTCTCTACCTCCCCGCGAAATAGTTTCGTAGAGCCGAAAGGCTGTCTGGGTTCCGGCAGGAACTAGTTCTGGACGGCGAAGCCCTGCCGGATAGCTGACACCGTATGTGTGCAACCCTGTAGAGAGGGTGTAGTTTCGATCTTTTGCCCGAGGGGCTGTTCGAGGGTCGTCCCGGAAGGCTATCCGAGTTACCATTCGAGTTTCTAGGGTCTTCCCGAAGGGTTGTCCGTGACATCGTCCGAGGGACTGTCCGACCGCCTCCCGAAGGGCTGTCCGGCAAGGGAGAACATTCTCGCGGTTGGGAGGTTGTAAATCCTAGCTGCGGGAATCTACACCAACGATCGTCATAGACTCTACTTCCGCTGCGCTACGAGTCGGTAATGATCAGATCAAAACCTTGTATGCATCTTCATAGTGATCCTGGGCGTGCTCGCAGTACCGAATCTTTTTGTTTTCTGTCGCGTTCCCCTACAGTGGCATCATGAGCCGTGCTATGCATAGATGCAGGTTACGATCTAGAATACATGAGATGTATGGGTATTGCATAATATAATTAGGTAGTAGATAAGATCTATTGCTGAAAATTATTTATGCGGGTAGCAGATGAAATCTATTACCCGATGTTCTTGTTGCTTCCCTGGACTTTGTGTATTTCTGATCTCAGTAACGGTATGGTGGAGTTTCAAAGTTCTGGCAATCCACGATCCTGATTGATCAACGAAGTGATAATAGTTCATTGAACTTCACCATAGTTAGAGAAAGATGAAATTTCGCAGATGAAAGCGCAATGCAGATGTGATCTGCACGGGGGTCATGAGTATGACGAAGTTTAGTATGGGGCTCAAGATTTTATTGTCTCGTGTTTCATACACCCTGGAAAGTTAATCTAGAAACTTGAATAATCATACTTAATGATAAACGTTGGTAGCTATGGTTTGGTTGCAACCTTAGAAGCCACGTAAAATAAAATTTTGCATAAACCGATTAGAAATGTCTAACTTGGTTTTGCAGGATGACATGAGATGAGCATGTGATGTGGTATAGCAATGCTCATATTCAATTTGATTATGTATGAGATGACTATATAATGTAAATTAACATGACCTGCGTGTCATGATTCCGCATGATGGCTGGAGTCATATGATTGTCACTTTAAATGACCTGCGTGTCAACCTTAAGTAATGCATTTATTTTATCTGCTATGGAGATAGCAATATTATCTGGTGCATCGACAAGGTGGTGGCAATCTTCGCGAAGGTGAACACCGACGCGAATGCCGAAGACGAAGAAATACTTGACTTCTCCGTCAGAAAGGGCTATACCATGTCATGCTATTATGAATTGCCTGAGATGTTTATCCGTTACGATGCACCCTTCTGATTGCGCGGTAGTCGCTTTTTATTAGGGTGATCTCTCACTTAAAACTATCAAGTAGTTAGTGTTCTCCCAAGTGTAGCACCGTCACGGCACCTATCTCTTCGGGGTATCACATGGATACATGGGTACGAACGATTAGAGAAGTGTGAGGCGGGTGAGTTGAGACCTCGCAGCAAGATCACTTGGTTGTCTTGACGTTCTGGAGGATCGTCCTGAGCTCGGAACACGCCCATCGAAAGATGAACAAGAGTCACATAGAGATGTGATTGGCAAGTTGGCCCACCAATATAAATTCTCGTCACTTGAGATGGATACATCCTTGTTGAATTGAAAGTTGGGTCTTGAATCACTCACAATCAATTATGAGAGATGTTGATTTGAGTAGGAGCGCACTTTAGAATAAATTTGTTTATTCACTAGTGCAAAATTAATTATGAATAATGTCTAAAGTGAATTTTCTGTTTACCGTTGTAGATCACATGGCTCGCAACTCACCGTTCAACTTAGGCCCGATATTAGAGAAAGAGAAGTTAGCTGCAAATGGGAACAACTATGCGGACTGGGTCTGTTCCCTGAGGATTGTCCTCAGGAGTGCAAAGAAAGCATACGTGCTTGACGGACCTCTTCCACCTAAGCCGGCAGCAACTACCCCGGCAGATGAACAAAATGTCTGGGCCACTAAGGACGATGATTTCAACTTAGTGCAGTGCCTCATGCTGTCTTGCATGAGTCCAGAGGTTCAAAAACGTTTTGAATTCCATAACGCCCTTGATATGATCAAGGAATTGGATGCTCTGTACAAGAATAATGCACGGTCTGAACGTTTTGATATTATGAAAATCATGATGGAGACAAAGATGGCTGAGGGCAGTTCAGTTGGCGAGCACGTGGTCAATATGATTGGCTATGCTGAGAGGCTTAAAACCCTGGAATTTCCACTTCCAGAAGAGCATGTTATGGACATGTTGCTCGGTTCACTCCCCCTTCTTACGAAGGTTTTATCATGAACTACAACATGAATGGGATGGACAAAACACCTAATGAGGTGCTTGCCATTCTGAAAACTGCTGAAGGAGGACTGCGGAAAAATCGCAAGCAAGTGTTCCTTGTGAATAAAATCGCCAGTTTCAAAAACAAAGGCGAGTCCAAGAAGGGCAAGGGCGCTTGTAAGACTGGCTCCCAAAGCAGCTCTAAGGGCGGAGCCAAGGCTGAAACTGAGTGCTTCTACTGCAAGGGCACAGGACACTGGAAGAGGAACTGCAAGAAGTACCTGGCTGATAAGAAGAAAGGTATAACTGTTATACAAATTAATGTCATTGACGTTTTGCTTGCTAGCAAAAATGCTAAGTCTTGGGTATTTGATACCGGATCGGTTGCTCACATTTGCAACTCGATACCGGGGCTTTAGGAGGTGCGCAAGCTGGCAAAGAATGAAGTCGTGATGCGCGTCGGGAACGGTGCTGGGATCACCGCTCAAGCCGTTGGCATTATGCCTCTACGTCTCCCTTCAGGATTTACCTTAGAACTAAGTAACTGTTATTTTGTTCCGGGATTGTGTAGAAACATTATCTCTGGATCATGTTTAGTGCACGATGGGTACTCTTACAAGTCTGAGAACAATGGTTGTTCACTTTATTGTAAGGATATGTTTTATGGATATGCACCCATTGTTGGGGGCCTTTTCATATTAAATCTTGAATGTGAAAATAATGTCTTTAACGTGAATGCTAAACGTCTTAAGAAGGCTGATACCACCGCCACTTACTTGTGGCATTGTCGTCTTGGCCACATCGGAAAGAAACGCATGCAAAGACTCCATAAAGATGGAGTTTTACCGTCTTTTGATTTTGAATCATTTGACACATGTGAGGCTTGCTTGATGGGAAAAATGACCAAGACACCGTTCACGGGTCATCCTGAATGGGCGAGTGAATTATTGGAAATAATACATAGTGATGTATGTGGTCCAATGAACACAATCGCACGGGGTGGGTATTTCTACTTCGTGACTTTTACTGATGATTTAAGTAGGTATGGATATATCTACTTGATGAAGCATAAGTCAGAAACTTTTGAAAAGTTCAAAGAATTTCAGAATGAGGTAGAAAATCATCGTAACAAAAGGATTAAGTTTCTACGATCAGATCGTGGGGGCGAATATCTTAGTCATGAGTTTAGCCAACATCTGAGTGACCGTGGAATCGTTTCACAGCTTACGCCTCCAGGAACTCCACAGCGAAACGGAGTGTCGGAACGACGTAACCGAACCCTGTTAGACATGGTAAGGTCAATGATGTCTCTTACAGATCTGCCGATATCTTTTTGGGGTCACGCACTACTTACTGCCGCTTATACATTAAACAGAGCACCGTCTAAATCTGTTGAGACGACACCACATGAGATGTAGTATGGGAAGATACCTAGTGTGTCGCATCTCAAGGTTTGGGGTTGTGAGGCATATGTAAAACGTTTACAGCCAACCAAACTGGAACCTAGATCAGACAAATGTTACTTTGTAGGTTATCCAAATAACACCATTGGATATTCCTTCTACCACCAGTCCGAGGGCAAAGTGTTTGTCGCAAAAGTTGGACACTTTCTCGAGAAAGAAATTCTCGCTAAAGAATTAAGTGGGAGGACAGTACAACTTAATGAGATTAGTGAATCTTCGGCGATCGTTGATATGGCTAAGGAACTGGAAGAAATTCCGCAAATTATCCATACAACCGAACCGGAAGTCATCGCATATGATGCGGTAACTTCAGACAGGGTTGTAACTGAACCGCGCAGATCAGGTAGGGCTATCCAGCCACCTGAGTGGTTTCATAATGAAATCTTCATTCTTGAAGACGATGAACCTGTGCACTACAAGGAAGCAATGGCGGGGCCCACCTCAAGGGAATGGCACAAAGCCATGAAATATGAAATGGAATCCATGTACGAAAACCAAGTTTGGAAATTGGAAGAACTTCCAGAAGGGGTAAAACCCATTGGTTGTAAATGGATTTTCAAAAGAAAGACAGACGTGGATGGTAACATTACAATCCATAAAGCTAGACTTGTCGCGAAAGGGTTCACGCAAGTTCCAGGAGAGGACTACGACGAGACTTTCTCGCCCGTAGCTATGCTTAGGTCTGTTCAGATATTACTAGCAATTGCTACTTATTTCGATTATGAAATATGGCAGATGGACGTCAAAACGGCTTTCCTAAATGGAAATCTCAAAGAAGATGTATACATAATACAGCCTGAAGGTTTTATTGTTCATAAGGATGCTGGAAAGGTATGCAAACTTCAGAAGGCCATTTATGGTCTGAAGCAAGCATCAAGGAGCTGGAACATTCGTTTTGATCAGGTGGTCAAACAGTTTGGCTTCATCAGGAATGACAAAGAATCTTGTGTTTAGAAGAATGTTAGTGGGAGCGCAAAAACATTTCTAATCTTGTATGTGGATGACATATTGTTGATTGGAAATGACGTGAATTTTCTTAGCGAAATAAAAGACTCATTGAAGAAGAGTTTTTCAATGAAGGACTTAGGTGAAGTGGCATACATATTGGGCATCAGTATCTATAGGGATAGATCAAGACGCCTGATAGCGCTTAGCCAAAGCATGTACATTGACAAGGTGTTGAAAATTTTCAACATGGAGAATTCCAAGAAAGGCCTACTCCCAATGTCACCTGGCACAGTACTGAGCAAGAATCAGTGTCCTCAGACTCTCGATGAGCGAGTACAAATGAATGATGTTCCATATGCTTCGGCAGTTGGTTCTATTATGTATGCCATGCTATGTACAAGACCAGATGTTTCCTATTCGCTAAGTGTTAGCAGCAGGTACCAAAGTGATCCAGGATTGGATCACTGGGCCACAGTCAAAAATATTCTTAAGTATCTCAAAAGGACCAAGGATTTACTACTTGTGTACGGAGGTGATGAAGAGCTCATTGTAAGTGGTTACACTGATGCAGGCTTCATGACTGACCCAAATGACTTCAAATCTCAGTCCGGGTATGTTTTCAAGTTGAACGGCGGCGCAGTTGATTGGAGAAGTTCCAAACAAAAGACTGTGGCGGATTCTACGACGGAGGCAGAATATGTTGCAGCTTCAGAAGCCTCCAAAGAGGTGGTCTGGATCAAGCAGTTTCTTGAAGACCTTGGTGTGGTCCCAAGTGCGCTGGACCCGGTGGAGATCTATTGTGATAATAGTGGCGCCGTGGCTCAGGCAAGGGAGCCAAGTTCGCACCATAAGACAAGACATATTCAACGCAAATATAAACTCATTCGATATCATGTCGAAGAGGGTTTAGTGAAAGTATGCAAAGTTCACACGGATCTGAACGTGTCAGACCCGATGACAAAGCCTCTACCACGAGCAAAGCATGAGCAACACCGGATAGCCATTGGTGTTAGGGAAGCCATGTAACTAGATTGTTGACTCTAGTGCAAGTGGGAGTCTGTAGGAGATATGCCCTAGAGGCAATAATAATAGTTATTTTGTATCTCCAAGTTTGTAATGAATGTTTATCTTCCATGCTATAACTGCAATGATTCTCGAGTCTACAATATCCACGAGGCTCGAAGGGAAACTCATGTGCACGTGTGGTATAATAAAAGGTAAATTGTATTCCTAGTCACGCCTCAATGACTAGCTCAAGTATTGCATGATGATCATGTTTACCTGATCATGGGCAAGCCTTTGCCAGCAATTTTGAGGGCACAATATTAGAAGAACATTTGTGTTGAATCGACCCGCATTGATGTTATGCTATGAGATACATCCGTCACAAGTTAATGGTTAATAACATAGAGATAGTTAACGTTTGCATAATTCCTTAGACCATGAGAGTATCGAGTTCCTTCGTACTTGCTTCGTGAACTTTGGGGTTTGTTAAACGTCATCTGTACAAGGATGGCTACTATGGCGGCTTACGGGTTCACGGAAAAGTATGACAAGTAACTTGGTAGCTCAAGATTGGGATTTGCTCCTCCGACGATGGAGAGATATTCTTGGGCCCTCTCGGTGTTGCGGTATCCATCATCGTCTGGCCAGACACAATGTGATTTGATCACAGGGATGCCGGAGCACAGAAACGCGAAAGGAGAACAAAACCGGTAACGAGGTAACTGGCATAGTGGACAAGTTGTTGATCCATGGGGATGCCGAAAAGTCTCACCTCGGGTGTTTGTAACATATCGCAAAGCAATCGGAATAGCACACGGCAACTGGAGGTTCACTCGAATATTTATTCGTGTGGGTATAGGGGTCAATATGGGTGTCCACGGCTCCGATGTTGATCATTGATCGGAAAGTGTTCCGCTCATGTCTATGCTTCACCGAACCTATAGGGTCACACGCTTAAGGGTCATCTATCTGCTGAATACTAGACAAGGAGTCTGAGAGAAAATCACCGGAAAAGTTTCGGGGATAACGGAAGAGTTCCGGAGAGAGAACACCGGAAGAGTTTCGGTAAAACCAAAAAGTTGTTTTGGAGTATACCATTAAGTCAAATTGGTTGTTGCAGCCGCCTGGAAATTATTGAAGGGTACCAGAATTGTTCTGGTAACTTCTGAGATTTTTCAGAGACAAAAACCGGAAATGTTCCGGACTGCCGGAACCGCTTTAGTTGCTTTTTCACAGATGAATATCACTGATCTGAAAATGTTTCGGAACGTGTCGAGAATTGTTTTAGTGGGTACTGGAATTATTCTAGGACCCATAGAAATATTTTTGAATTTATCGGTCATGAAAAATTGGTTTCGTGAATAGTGAAAATGCATTTATGGTTATGGTTGGAAGTTGATCTTCCACAAAATATCTCAAGGGGATGACATGGAAGGATTAGGGCACCCATTTGGGCAGCCCTAGGAGGGGTGGCCGGCCAAGGTGGGCCCCACCATGGTGCCCTCACTTGCCCCATTTGGTTTCCCTTTATGCCCTTGTGAAGGGTCTTTTAGGTATTTCAAGTGCCACCCCACCCCTTGGGTTTTTCCTATAAATAGAGGTGGAGATGCACTCTCCACACTCACACTCTTCTCACATACAATGTCATGCATGATCCAGCCTTCTCTCTCCCTCCCCACGAAATAGTTTCGTAGAGCCGAAAGGCTGTCTGGGTTCCGGCAGGAACAAGTTCTGGACGGCGAAGCCCTGCCGGATAGCTGACACCGTATGTGTGCAACCCTGTAGAGAGGTCGTAGTTTCTATCTTTTGCCCGAGGGGCTGTTCGAGGATCCTCCCGGAGGGCTGTCCGAGTTACCATTCGAGTTTCAAGGGTCTTCCCGAAGGGCTGTCCGTGACATCGTCCGAGGGACTGTCCGACCGCCTCCCGAAGGGCTGTCCGGCAAGGGAGAACATTCTCGCGGTTGGGAGGTTGTAAATCCTAGCTGCGGGAATCTACACCAACGATCTTCATCGACTCTACTTCCGCTGCGCTATGAGTCGGTAATGATCAGATCAAAACCTTGTATGCATCTTCATAGTGATCCTGGGCGTGCTCGCAGTACCGAAATTTTTGTCCTACGTGCTTGCGATAAGAACTTGTATAACATCTTTTGTCCTACCCTCCCGTGGCAGCAGTGTCCTATTGGAAACTAAGGGATATTAAGGCCCCCTTTTAATTGAGAACCGGAATAAAGCATTAACACATGATGAATACATGAACTCCTCAAACTACGGCAATCACCGAAAAGAATCCCAATTATTGTCATCTTGGGATATGCGGATCATGACACGTAATAGGTGCGTACAACTTGCAAGATAGGATCCAAATCACTCTTATATTCATGAAAACATAATAGGTTCAGATCTGAAATCATGGCACTCGGGCCCTAGTGACAAGCATTAAGCATAGCAAAGTCATAGCAACATCAATCTCAGAACATAGTGAATACTAGGGATCAAGCTCTATCAAATTAACTTGATTACATGATCAATCTCATCCAATCCCATCACCGTCCAGCAAGCCTACAGAAGAATTACTCACCCATGGTGGTGAGCATCATGGAATTGTCGATGGATAAGGATTGGTGATGACGACGGCGATGAATCCCCCTCTCCGGAGCCCCAAACGGACTCCAGATCAGCCCTCCCGAGGAAAAACAGGAGGTGGCGGCGGCTCCGTCTCGTAAAACGCGATGAAATCTTTTCTCTGATTTTTTTCTCCGAAGATGTGAATTTATAGGACTGGAATTAGGGCCGACGGAGTCACGTGGGCCCCACAAGCTATCAGGGCGTGCCCAGGAGGGGTGGGGGCACCCTGTTGGTTTGTGGCCCACTGGCAGCCCCCCTCTGGTGGTTCTACGCTCCATAACTCATTATATATTCCAGAAAAAATTCACAAAAAGTTTCATCCAATTCCGAGAAGTTTTAATTCTGCACAAAAATAACACCAAGGTAGTTCTGCTGAAAACAGCGTCAGTCCGGGTTAGTTCCATTCAAATCATACAAATTAGAGTCCAAAACAAGAGCAAAAGTGTTTGAAAAAGTAGATACGTTTGAGACATATCACGGCACGGGACGGCAACCCGGCTGTCGCCGCAGTCGCCGGCCCAGCCTTGGGTCCGGCCGCGCCCTAGCGAGGTACTCGCCGAAGACCGCCGGCGCCAGCGAGACCTGCACCTCCACCCGGTCTGTCTCCACCTCCGCACCTCCACATCGGCCCACCGGAAAGGAGCCGGCTTGGGGACCCAGGCCGACGCCGGCGAGGCGGAAGCACCCTCTATGTGCCCCCCATCCCCCCCCCCCCGGCCGAGCGCGACTGCGAGGGCGTCCATCTGCCCGCCGACAGGAATCCCGCTGGATGAAAGGCCCGACTCCTCCGCCGCATCTTCATCGTCCGACACATCCTTCCACCGGAACAGAGCAGGCTTGGGAACCCAGGTCAGACCCCGCTTGAGGGAGGCGCCCTCTATGCGCCCCCACCCCGCTCATCGGCCAGCCGGCAGGGATCTCGCCGGGCGAAATTCAAAATCGCCCGAATCGCAGCTCCGCGTCCGTACATGCACCTCTCCTGCTTGTCGGCTCTCGTTAGGGCGACTCGAGTACCCGGCGACGTTGCTTGGCGAACGTGGCGGCGACGGTGGGTGGTACTGTAGGGAATTCGGTGGAGCTTATGTACCTGTGACGACGAGGCCGGAAGCAGCGACATCAGGTGAGGATTACGAACGTCTTAGTCCTAAAATTTTGGAATTCCTTTGTCCAATTTTTTGCGGTCCATAAACTATCAAACATCAATCTTTTTAGTAATTTTGATTAGTTGTCTTTGACCAGTTAATTTTGGTTATTTGCGACCGGTGAATTTGTTTTTCAAATCTATGTATTAAGATATGTTTGCAAAATAAAGAATATAGGAGGGACGCAGCTCTTGTGATCACGAGCTCATGTGAGCTTGTTTGAACAGTAAAATCGAAAAAAATAGTAAAACATTTCAAAAAAATCTGAATTTTTTTTATGAGAAACATTGATGTTTTTCCCACATGCTTGCAAAATTTCATCACTAGATGACATTCGTGGAAAATGTGGCAAAAAAAAACAAAAACGATGTTCCAAAAAGTCTATTTTTTGTAGCATTTTGGAGCATCGATTTTGTTTTTTTTGCTGCATTTTCCACGAAAGTCATATGGTGATGAAAATTTGCACGCATGTGGGAAAAACATCCATGTTTCTCACAAAAAAATCAGATTTTTTTGAAATGTTTTACTATTTTTTTTTATTTTACTGTTCAAACGAGCTCGCATGAGCTCGTGCTCACAAGAGCACTTTCGATATAGGAGTATGTAGTAAGCAGAGAGATGAATATGTGTCTTTTTTAATAGAGTGAATTCCACATTTTACACCCTAGTTATACATCTGTGACAGTAATTACCCCATGGAATGAAAATTCGTCTAGAACACCTTTTTTAGAGGCTTTGGACCCTCATTTTTTTATGCGTGTCCATTAGGCAATGTGTAAGGTGATGCCCGTGGTCCAAAGATATCAGGACAACGATGAGGAATGGAACAGATGGACAAGATAAGTCTTCACATGATTATCAATGATGCCCTCCGTTCTTTACACATTTTTTTACAAATCATTGACGCAACATGCTGATCCTATCTAACATAAACAAGCAAAATGCAAAACTCAGATAAAACCGTCTTAAAAGTCTATAAAATCTGATATTTCGATAGAAGTTCCACTAAATGGAGTAATATGTGTCACAAATGTACAATTACAGGGTAAAAAGTGGAATTCACCCTTTTTAATAAAGGAAGAAAGCTCTGAAGAACACTAATTCAACATGAAACGTTTGTATTTTGCAGTCAACAATTCTTAACCTTTATGTTTTGGATTTGTTGTTTGGACTTTGAATACCGATTGTTAAAATCTTGAGCCTGCCATTCGCCACCATAGGACGGTCGTGCTCAGCACGGCTACTTCTCCAAATTCGCAACCCTTCACAGGTTCATGTGATTCTTCCCCAGTTTCGGTCATCCCCAGCCGGCTAGGCCCTAAGGCATGCGGCAGATGATTGATTAAGGCTTTGATTAGAGAACAACCGTGCGAGGTTGGAAGCACCGGGGAAGACGTTGCATCGGCCGTCAGCAAGCGAGGCAGCGAACATGAGCAACACATAGTTATATTATACATTGGGTTTTTCCTTCATGAACTCCGCCACACCTATAAAAAAAATCTGCCTTCGCCACTGCTCGGATTGAGGTGTCATCTCCCCTGTCATCTGTCAACAACCATCCCCGTAAGTTGTTTAATTGTAGGTTAGGCTGTTCAAAGCTAGATTATCCATAAAAACGAGTAATTAACAAAAAAAATACCATATTTCGCCGAACCGTGCCTATAGACTAAAAAAGCTAGGGCTCCACCGCCTCCCACCGGCGCCGTCGCTGATCTGCTCTGTCTCCGGTGGCCCTAGGGCCATGGAGGCGGAGTGGATCTCGGCCCTTGCCGGTGGGAGGGCTCCGTTTTTAGATCTTTCATCGAGTTTTGTTAGGGTTTGTGTCCTGCTCAAGAAGACGAGACGGCGGCGGCTCCTTGAAGATGGAATAAGGTTCTCCCCGCCCAGCCCCCGTTCCGGTGGTGCATCTTGCATCGTCGGTGGGCGTGTGGAGGTGTGTCTCCGGCAGATCTGTCTTTGGTGGATTTGCTCGGATTTGTTTGTCGTTCGTCTTCGTTCGTGCGTTTTCAGGTTGGATCATTTCGATCTACGTTACTCTTCATCGGCGGCGGTTGCTGTTCTGGTGCGCTGGTCCTATGGGGCCTTAGCACGACGACTTCCCGACTGTCTACTACAACAAGTTTTGCCCGGTTCCGGTGAGGGAGGGGCAATGACGGCGGCGCGCCTTCGGCTCGCTTCAGTGCTTGTAGTCGTCGCTAGGTGGTCTTCGGATCTGGATGTAATTTTTATTATTTCTAGTTTTCGTTGTACTACCATGATTGAAGATGAATAGATTGGAAATTTTCTCGCAAAAAAAAAAAAAAGACTACCACTTTATAATTTTTTACCGAAAACTGTCACTTTTTAACTAATCTTTGACAAAAAACTACCATGTCTGAAAAGTGCCCGATTTACCTCTTTTAAACGCCTTTCTGACGAGCTGGGCCCACAAGTCAGGTTGACCGTTAACTTTGACTGTTATTACAGATAGGGCCCACACGTCAACCCTCTGTCCACCTCTCTCCACCCTCATGTGCATTACATCGTACAGATTCTGTGCGTCTCGTCGAGTCGCTGCGGCCCCGGCGTCGCAGAGCACGGAGAGCTTGAAGGCCTTCTTGAGCAGCCCGTTCCTGCGATCGAGCTGGCCGGGCGAGCAGGGCAGGCCGCCGCGCCACGCGCTGGCCTCCGCTCGAGTTGTCTGGCTAGCTAGCCTCCACCCGAGCTGTGTGTGGGAGGTGGCTGGCTGGCCCGTGCTCTAGCCAAGGCCGCCATGTGGTTAGATTAGGCTAACTGCACATTAGTTTCGGGTTAGATGGGCCACTGTCCACCGAGCCCATGCGTTAGATTAGCCTAACTATTAATTAGTTTTGGGTTAAGTCATTGATTAAATTTATAAAAAATAAAGTCTGAAATTTTATTGACTCTGACATGTGGTCCCACATGTCATAACGGTCAATCTAACAGAGTTTGACTACTATGCCACATCAGCACTGCCATGCGGGCCATCCTTGTCATAAACTGATTTAAACAAACCAAATCGTCAACTTTTCTGACATGGTATTTTTAGCAAAAAATTAGTGCAAAAATGGTAGTTTTTGGTCAGTTTTTGTAGAGTGGTAGTTCTGGGGACGGTTCGACGAAATGTGGTAGTTCTTTGTTAAATACTCCATAAAAACAGATTGTTTATCAAGATAATTAAACAGTAGGTAAACCTAACGCGCCAAGATGTTGACATGAAATGAATGAATATACGCAGTAGTTAGCAGCACTAATCAACAAGATAATGCCGAACTTCTTGTCCAGGTGTCATTTTGTATTCTAAAACTGCCGGCAGCAACTTCTTAGAATACGTTTCAACTTGTATCCCTCGAAGATATAACAAGCAAGTGGCTCAATTATTAGACATCAAGTCTATACATTTGTCTCATTCAAAGCATTATGAGCGGCATAATTCAGGCAACTAACGCACAAGTTGTATTTCAATCATGTATGATTAACCCACCATGTTGTCCTCGACAATACTCAGCTGTCATTTAGCTAACTGGCATAATTGGACGGGAAAGTTTTAGCTTTGCAACTTACTTGACTCGTGTCGTAATTATTTTAAACAGTACAACAACAAGTAGCCAGATAAGATGACAGACTCTGCAATCATGTGCGGTAGCCGTTATATTATACTCCCTCCGTCCCAAAATAAATGTCGTAACCTTAGTATAACTTTGTACTAAAATTAACTTTGTACTAAAGTTAGTACAAAGTTAAGACATTTATTTTGAAACGGAGGAAGTATTTCTCAACGTTAAAGTCCCTAGTTAACCTCCATACCGGAGCCCCGACTGACTTGTGCCACCCGCCGCCAACGGCAACATGGGTTCCCTGCTGATGCCGCTGCTGGGCAGCATGGCCGCCAAGGCCGGTGACGCGCTTGTACGCAAGCTGATGCAGGCGTGGGGGCTGGAGGCGTCCCGCAAGAAGCTGGAGCGCCACCTCTTTGCTGTCCGGGACATACTGCTGGATGCCGAGGCGAAGAGCCGCACAAGCCCCGCCATCCGCCGGTGGATGACGGACATGAAGACCGCCGCCTACCAAGCCGACCACATCCTCGATGATTTCCGCTATGAGGCGCTGGGCCGCCGCGCCGTCCAGATGCGCTGCTGCTCTACCGCACGTAAGGTTCGTCCTGGTCCTGTCTGGCTCTGTTTCCAGCTGAGGCTACATTTCCACTTGTAAGATGGAGTTTGGTTAGACGGAAAACAAATTCCTTAGAGGCAGCAAAACAAATTGCCCAATAAGAACACAAGAGCAGAACTGGATCTAAGCTTCACAGAGGTTAAGTCAGTCTCTCAAACGTCAACAGATAATTGAATATCTGTTGCACACATTCTTGTATAATTTCACAAAAATAGTGGTAAATTGCAAAGCCAATTTCTCACTCCGGCTAGCTCTGTTTTCCGTTTAGGGCTTTAATATGGACACAAAGCCTTTTCATTCTATTTAAGGTTTTCATTTGGAAATGGAAGCTTTTCAATTTCATTTTAAGGTATTAACTAGCAATCATGCCCATGCGTTGCAACGGAGGAAAAAAATCATGCTCCCGGTCCAATAAGTATGGCTCAAAACTGTCAAAGGTTCACAACATGCTTTCGTCCTTTCTCTCCTTGCATTTTTCACTGGCTTTCGCTACATATTTGACGCATCATGCACCTATTTCAAGTCAGGCTCACGGTGGTTTGTGTGGTTTTTGTGCATCCCATGGATTCCGTTACACATTTGAGGCACCATCTGCCTACGTCCCGACGTCTTCCATTACATATTTGAGGCATTATGCGCCTATTTTTTGCATGTGCATCCCATTCTCCTCGTTGTAGGCGTGTCTCAAGTCATTGTTGTGCTTCTGTGTATGCAACATATGCTAACCCCGTTTTATCAGCTCTCTGTTTATTTCCCAAGGCGACCGGTGGCAATCGTTTGAGAACGTATATAAACTGATGGTAATCGATTTAAGTTAGCAAGGTGAGACTATTGACAAAAAAAGACGCATCATATTTAGCCCTGCGCTAGCTTTTTTTTAGATAAAGGCGCAGGCTAGCTGAGCAGTTTTTTGATTCCATTGAAAGCTGAGACGTGCCTGCTGGCCCATAAGGCCCAGCTGGATAACTGATTTTTTAAGAAACAAAACTGAGGTTTCCCTCAAAAAAAAAAAGAAACAAAACTGAGACAACTTACATGAGGGAAACGGGATGAGCTCGATCGCCTGCTCAATCCCGTGCGGGGCAACGTAGGATTCTTAAAAAAAAACCCGAAACAACCTTACGTACGAGCGAAGGCCCAAGTGAAGGAACGCAGGCCCGACTGAGCCGTTACGAACCTTTTTTAATGGCCGATATGAAACTTGGCTCTACAAATTAGTACCACCTCATGTATTTCACCTATAACATAGGATTAGATACGGGACGAAACCAAGAATATCACCTTGCTTTAATAGTAGGTATAGAAGATATAGATTTGGAAGTGGAAGCTTTTTGATTTCAATTTAACGTCTTAATTACATGGAAATGGAAGCCTTTTAATTTTTGTTTTATTTGTTTTCGTTTCAGGTGCAGAGCTACTTCACCGTCAACAGCCCGATTGCTTTCCGTCTTTCCATGAGTAGAAAGATGAACGGTGCCCTTGAGACGATAGATGAATTAGTTGTGGAAATGAACAACTTTCACTTCCTACAGCATGCCGAGGCACCAAGCCTTGATCATCCGCACACACGCTCTCAAGTCAATGAATCAGAGATTGTGGGTAGAAAAAAGTGAGAAGGAACAAGTGGTGAATATATTGCTCGACCACTCCCGCAACATTAATAATGTCATGGTCTCCCCATAGTTGGAATGGGGGGGGGGGGGGGGGGGGGGGGGGGGGGGGGGGCATTGGTAAGACCACTCTTGCTCAACTTGTGCACAATGACCAGAGGACAAAGCATCATTTTGAGTTGGTCTTATGGGTCTGTATCTCTAGGAACTTCGTTATCAAAGAAATTATTCAATCTGTAAGACAATTGGTCACAATGAAGAAGTGTGAATTGACTGAGATGGAAGCACTACAAAAGAAACTTGGTGATGTGTTGAGCAAGAAAAGGTACCTCCTAGTACTGGATGATGTTTGGAATGAAAATAGAAAGAAGTGGGATGAAATGAGATCGTTGTTATGCTCACATGCTGGCTCAGGAAGTGTTATAATTGTTACAAGCCGCAGCGATCAAGTTGCTTCTATCATGGGGCACACTTCCTCCACATCAGATATCACTTCTAAATGAAGATCAATCATGGGAGTTTTTTGAAAGAAAAACACTTGGAAGGGACGTGGAAAAGAAAGAGGAATTGATTTTAGTGTCTATAAGGGTATTGTTCACAAGTGTAAGGGGTTGCCACTTGCTATCAAGACCATAGCAGCTTTACTTCGTTTGAAGCGTCATAGTCAATGGGTTTCTGTTCTAGCTAGTGATGTTTGGAAGAATGATCTCCTCGCAACTGGGATTGTACCTGCCCTACAGCTGAGCTATGATTACTTGTCATCAGATGAAAAAATATGCTTTTCTTTCTGTGCTATTTTCCCCAAGGATAGCCTGATTGATAAAGACATGTTAATCCAGTTATGGATTGCAAATGACTTTATTGCATCAGAAACAAGAGGCCAACAAATTTTTGATTTAATAGTTTGGAGATGTTTGCTCCAAGTTGTGGAGATTCGTCAAAACGGTCCATTCTCCGTAATGGGATATGAGCTCATCCACCAAGCAACTAATTGCAGGATGCATGATCTCATGCATGACCTTGCTAAATCTGTAAGCGGAAACGATTGCTCCATTATGCAAGAATCTTCATCATATCAGGAAAATCTGCAATGATCCACAAACACCAGTTCATTACAACATGAGGTTCAACATTTGTTTCTTCTTTATGTGAGTAACAATAGTAATCCAGCCATGAAGGAAATTCTAGCTCCCCGAGCCCGCACAATATTAGTCTTCAAAACTAAATTTGAGATTGATATTCATTTGAGTACAGCCATGTCAAAATTCATGTCCTTGCGTGCATTGATGACATTCTCAATCAACACACAGATGGCAAACTTGAAGCATCTTCGTTATCTGGATTGTTATTGCCTGAAGCCATAACAATGTTGTATAGCTTGCAAACACTGAAGCTCATTGATTGTGAATATCTTAGAAATTTACCAGAAGGCATGAGATATATGAGCAGTCTTCAGCACATCTTCCTCGTTGGTTGTCATTATTTGGAGCGCATGCCAAAAGTTATTGGTCAGCTGTATTCTCTACAGACATTGACGAATTATGTCATTGATAGTGATGCAGGCCGTGGAATTGATCAACTAAAAGATTTGAATCTAAGTGGTGCTCTTTCTTTGACTCAGCTGAGAAAAGAGCACAATGCAGATAATGCTAAACAAGTAAATATGTCTGCCAAGCATAATTTGAAACGATTGTTACTTGATTGACATGCATCTAGCGATGAAGTAGATACTATGCAGAAGGAATATTAGAGGCCCTTTGTCCTCACAAAAGGCTTGAAGCTCTTCTGTTATGTCGATATACTAGTGCTAAATTTTCAGCATGGATGCACAACTCTACAATGTTACAACATCTTAGTCACCTTCGTCTGATGCTTTGTTGGGGTTGCAAGGATCTTCCACCATTATGTCAGTTGCCCTCTCTCGTATACTTGTATTTGTATTCTTTGGATAGCTTGACAAGTATGTGTGTTGGTAAGGATGATACAGACAATGGGGAGTCATGTGTTTCTCCACTGTTAGAGTTATATTAGTGATGTCTCTTGGTCTTTTGCATTCTAGCCTTTTGGCATCCTCATGTATGTGTATATATGCTGGCTTTGGCTTCCTAATAATACAAGCTGCTTTCCTGACCTAGTATTAGAGCTGTAGGTTCTTTTTTTTCGCACGCTGCAACTCGTGCCCTTCCGATCCAATTCCGCCGGCCGCCACTGTTTTCCATCTCCGGCTTGTCCAGTCCTGCAAAGTCCATCGCCACCCTGCTCCCAGATCGGGATCGATCCCCCTCTGCCTCATCTTCATCGATGAAAGAGGCGCTCTCTCATCCACCGGCCGCGGCCCCGCGTCTTCTCCGCCGGACGGTGGATGAGAGAGCGCCTCTTGTCCCGCCGCCGGTGCTCTCCTATCCCGCCGCCGGTGCACTCCCGTCCACCGGTGCTCTCCCATCCGCCGCCGGCGCTCCCATCCCATCGTCCGCCGGCTCTCACTAGTTGGGCTGCTGCCGCCGCCAGCCGCTGTTGTGCCACCCTCCCATCCGTCACCATCCGCCGGCTCTCCCTGGTTGGCCCGCTGCCGCCGCCGGCCGCTGCTGTCGCTGTCCGCCTGTCACCGCCGGCTCGCTCGTCCGGCTTTGCTTCTTGTTCGGTACCACCGGCCGCCCGGCATGGAACTGCTGCTGCAGTCCACCGGCTCCGTCCGTCACCGGCCACCGGCCCCGTCCGCCATCGGCCTCTGGCCCCATCCGCCGCCTGCCGTCGGCGCCCATCCTGTTGGAAATATGCCCTAGAGGCAATAATAAATTGGTTATTATTATATTTCCTTGTTCGTGATAATCGTTTATTATCCATGCTATAATTGTATTGATTGGAAACTCAAATACATGTGTGGGTACATAGACAACACTGTGTCCCTAGTATGCCTCTAGTTAACTAGTTCGTTGATCAAAGATGGTCAAGGTTTCCTGGCCATAGACATGAGATGTCATTTGATAACGGTATCACATCATTAGGAGAATGATGTGATGGACAAGACCCAAACTATAAACATAGCATATGATCGTGTCAGTTTATTGCTATAGTTTTCTGCATGTCAAGTATCTGTTCCTATGACCATGAGATCATGCAACTCACTGACACCGGAGGAATACCTTGTGTGTATCAAACGTCACAACGTAACTGGGTGACTATAAAGATGCTCTACAGGTATCTCCGAGGGTGTCTGTTGAGTGGGCATGGATCAAGACTGGGATTTGTTACTCCGTGTGACGGAGAGGTATCTCAGGGCCCACTCGGTAATACAACATCACAATAAGCCTTGCAAGCAATATGACTAAGTGTTAGCCACGGGATCTTGTATTACAGAACGAGTAAAGAGACTTGCCGGTAACGAGATTGAACTAGGTATAGAGATACCGACAATCGAATCTCGGGCAAGTAACATACTGAAGAACAAAGGGAACAGCGTACGGGATTAACTGAATCCTTGACATAGAGGTTCAACCGATAAAGATCTTCGTAGAATATGTAGGAACCAATATGGGCATCTAGGTCCCGCTATCGGTTATTGACCGTAGAGGTGTCTTGGTCATGTCTACATAGTTCTCGAACCCGCAGGGTCTGCACACTTAAGGTTCGGTGACGTTTCGGTATAGTAGAGTTATGTATGGTGGTGACCGAAGGTTGTTCGGAGTCCCGGATGAGATCCTGGACGTCATGAGGAGCTCCGGAATGGTCCGGAGGTAAAGATTGATATATAGGAAGTCCTGTTTTGGTCACCGGAAAAGTTTCGGGTATTTCGGTAGTGTACCGGGAGTGCCGGGAGGGGTACCGGGGACCATCGGGAGGGGTGTCTCGACCCAAAAGGACCTCATGGGCTATGGGAGGAGTCAAACCATCCCCTAGTGGGCTGGCCTAACCCCCCCCCCCCACTAAGGCCCATGTGGCTTTTGGTGGAAAAAATCCAAAGGAGGAAATGTGGAAAGGGTTTCCAAGTGGAGAGGAGGAATCCTACTCCTAATAGGATTGGAGTAGGACTCCTCCACCTCCAATTTCGGCCAAACCTTGAGGGTTTCAGGCTGCCTCCTCCCCTCCCTCCCTCCTATATATACTAGAGGATTTAGAGGGAAGAGCTAACCCTAATTGCCACGTGCTCCCTCTACTTCATCTAGATCGGTTTCTCCTCTAGTCTAGTTTCAACTGTGCTTAGGCGAAGCCCTGCCGGAATTGTTCGACCACCATCGCCGCCGCGCCGTCGCGCCTCCAGAGAACTCTTCTACCACTCCGCTCCCTCTTGCTGGATCAAGAAGGCGGAGATCGTCATCGAGCTGTACGTGTGCTGAACGCCGAGGTGCCGTCCGTTCGGCGCTAGACCGTGATCAGGATCGCGAGACGATTCGTGATTTGATCGCGGGACGAATCGTGATGGGATCGCGGGACGGATCGTGATTGGGTCGCGAGATGGATCGTGATGGGATCGCGGGACGCTCGGCGATTTGTATTGCGAAGACGTTCGACTACATCAACCGCGTTTCTTAACGCTTCCCGCTTAGCGATCTACAAGGGTATGTAGATCCACTCTCCCTCTCGTAGATGCTCATCACCATGGATAGATCTTGCGTGTGCGTAGGAAAATTTTTGTTTCCCATGCAACGTTCCCCAACAGTGGCATCATGAGCTAGGTCTATGTGTAGATGAGATCTCGAGTAGAACACAAAGGAGTTTGTGGGCGTTGATATTCAGATTGCTTCCTCCCTTGGTCTTTTCTTGATTCGGCGGTATTGTGGGATGAAGCGGCCCGGACCAACATTACTCGTACGCTTACGAGAGACCGGTTCCATCAACTGACATGTAACTTCGGTGCATAAAGATGGCTGGCGGGTGTCTGTTTCTCCCACTTTAGTCGGATCGGATTTGACAAAGGCGGTCCTTGAGAAGGTTGAATAGCAATTTTTGTATCACCGTTGTGGTTTTTGCGTAGGTAAGAATTGTTCTTGCTAGATACCCGTAGCAGTCACGTAAAACTTGCAACAACAATTAGAGGACGTCTAACTTGTTTTTGCAGGGTATGTTGTGATGTGATATGGCCAATTACATGATGAGATATATGTGATGTATGAGATGATCATGTATTGTATAGAATATCACGACTTGCATGTCGATGAGTACGGCAACCGGCAGGAGCCATAGGGTTGTCTTTAATTATTTTCGCCCGTTTTTGCTTTACTTTATCGCTATGAGTTAGCAATAGTCATGGAAGCAACAGTCGGCGCGACAACCTCATGGCGACACATTGATGGAGATCATGGTGTTATGCCGGTGACGATGGAGATCATGCCGGTGCTTTGAAGATGGAGATCAAAAGCACAAGTTCATGGCCATATCATGTCACTTATGATTTGCATGTGATGTTAATCCTTTTAGGCATCTTATTTTGCTTAGGACGACGGTAGCATTATAAGGTGATCCCTCACTAAAATTTCAAGATAAAATTGTGTTCTCCCCGAGTGTGCACCGTTGCGAAAGTTCGTCGTTTTGAGACACCACGTGATGATCGGGTGTGATAGACTCTACGTTCACATACAACGGGTGCAAGCCAGTGTTGCACGTGCGGAACACTCGGGTTAAACTTGACGAACCTAGCATGTACAGACATGGCCTCAGAACACAAGAGACCGAAAGGTCGAACATGAGTCATATAGTAGATATGATCAACATGAAAATGTTCACCATTGAAACCACCTCAACTCACGTGATGATCGGACTTGAGTTGGTGGATTTGGATCATGTGTCACTCGAATGACCGGAGGGATGTCAATTTGAGTGGGAGTTTTTAAGTAATATGATTAACTAAACTCATTATCATGAACATAGTCAAAATGTCTTTGCAAATTATGTTGTAGATTACTAGCTCGCGTTGTAGCTCCCTTGAATTTTTATATGTTCCTAGAGAAATAGAGTTGAAAGATGATGGTAGCAATAATGCGGACTGGGTCCGTGATCTGAGGATTGTCCTCATTGCTGCACAGAAGGCTTATGTCCTTAATGCACCGCTCGGTGCGCCACCCCCTCAAGCGTCGTCTGTAGATGTTGTGAACATCTGACAGGCACGTTCTGATGACTACTTGATAGTTCAGTGCGTCATGCATTACGGCCTAGAATTGAGGCTCCAAAACATTTTGAACGTCACGGAACATATGAGATGTTCTAAGAGCTGAAATTGGGATCTCAGGCTCGTGCCCGTGTTGAGAGGTATGAGACCTCCAACAAGATTCTTTGCCTGCAAGATGAAGGAGAATAGCTCAATCGGCGAGCATGTGCTCAGATTGGCTGGGTGCTACAATCGCTTGAATTGAGTGGGAGTTGATCTTCCAGATAAGATAGTGATTGATATAGTTCTCCAAGTCACTGTCACTAAGCTACTAGAGCCTCGTGATGAACTATAAAATGCCAGGGATAGAAATAATGATCCCTGAGCTATTCGCGATGTTTGACACCGCGAAGGTAGAAATCAAGAAGGAGCATCAAGTGTTGATGGTTAGTGAAACCACTAGTTTCGAGAAGGGCAAGGGCTAGGAGGGAAACTTCATGGATGGCAAGTCAGTTGCTGCTCCAGTGAAGAAACCCAATGTTGAACCCAAACCCGAGACTAAGTGCTTCTATTATGAGGAGAACGGTCGCTGAAGCGGAACAACCCTAGATACTTGGTAGATAAGAAGGTTGGCAACGTCGATAGAAGTATATTTGATATACGTGTTATTGATGTGTACCTTGCTAGTACTCCTAGTAGCACCTGGGTACTGGATACCAGTTCGGTTGCTAAATGTTAGTAACTCGAAATAAAAGCTACGGAATAAATGGAGGCTAGCTAAGGGTGAGGTGACGATGAGTGTTGGAAGTGTTTCCAAGGTTGATGTGATCACCATCGCACGCTCTCTCTACCTTCGAGATTAGTGATGAACCTAAATAAATGTTATTTGGTGTTTGCGTTGAGCATGAACGTGATTAGATCATGTTTATTGCAATACGGTTATTCATTCAAGTTAGAGAATAATGGTTATTCTGTTTACATGAATAATACCTTCAATGGTCATGCACCCAATGAGAATGGTTTATTGAATCTTGATCGTAGTGATACACATGTTCATAATATTGATGCCAAAAGATACAAAGTTAATAATGATAGTACCACATACTTGTGGCACTGCCGCTAAATGTCATATTGGTGTAAAACGCATGAAGAAACTCCATGATGATGGATCTTTGGACTCATTCGATTTCGAATCGGTTGAGACATGCGGACCATGCCTCATGGGCAAGATGACTAAGACCCCGTTTTCCGGTATGATGGAGCGGGCAAGTGACTTATTGGAAATGATACATGTTGATGTATTCGGTCCAATGAGTGTTGTAGCGTGCGGTGGATATCATTATTTTCCTACCTTCACTGATGATTTGAGTAGATATGGGGATATTTACTTAATGAAACACAAGTCTGAAACATTTGAAAAGTTCAAACAAATTCAGAGTGAAGTTTGAGATCATCATGACAAGAAGATAAAATATCTACGATATGATCGTAGAGGTAAATATCTGAGTTACGAGTTTGGTATACAACTTAAGACAATGTGGAAGTTGTTTCACAACTCACGCCACCTGGAACACCATAGTGTGATGGTGTGTCCGAACGTCGTAGTCGTGCTCTATTGGATATGGTGCGTACTATGATGTCTCTTATCGATTTGCCACTATCGTTTTTGTGTTATGCATTAGAGACAACTACATTCACTTTAAAAAGGGGCACCATCTAAGTCCGTTGAGATGACACCGTATGAATTTCGGTTTGGCAGAAACCTAAGCTGTCATTTCTTAATGTTTGGGGCTGCGATGCTTATGTGGAAAAGGTTTTCAACCTAATGAGCTCGAACCCAAAGCGGACAAATGCATCTTCATAGAATACCCTAACGTAACAGTTGGGTAAACCTTCTATCTTAGATCCAAGCACAAAGTGTTTGTTGCTAAAACGGGTCCTTTCTTGAGAAAGAGTTTCTTTCGAAAGAATTGAGTGGGAGGAAGATAGAACTTGATGAGGTTGTTGAACCTTTGTTTCAACCAGAGAGTAGCGCATCGCAGAAAGTTGTTTCTGTGGAGCCTACATTAGATGAAGAGGAAGTTAATGATGATGATCATAAAGCTTCGGATCAAGTTACTATCGAACCTCGTAGGTCGACAAGGACGCGTACTGCTCCTGAGTGGTACGGCAACCCTGTCTTAGAGGCCATGTTGTTCGACAACGATGAACCTACGAGCTATGGAGAAGCGATGATGGGCCCGGATTCAGAGAAATGGTCAGAGGCCATGCAATCCGAGATGGGATCCATGTAAGAAAACAAAGTATGGGCTTTGGAAGTATTACCTGAAGGGTGAAAGGCCATTCAGAACAAATGGGTCTTTAAAAGGAAGACGGACGTGGACGGTAATGTCAACGTCTATAAAGCTGGACTTGTGGCAAAGTGTTTTTCACAAGTTCAAGGAGTTGACTACGATGAGACTTTCTCACCCGTAGCGATGCTAAAGTCGGTTGGAATTATGTTAGCAGTTGCTGCATTTTTCGATTATGAAATCTGGCAGATGGATGTCAAAATATCATTTCCTTAACGGTATCCGTGAGGAAAGGTTGTATGTGATACAACCGGAAGGTTTTGTCAGTTCTAAGGATGCTAAAATATATGCAAGCTCCAGCGATCCTTCTATGGACTGGAGCAAGCATCTCGGAGTTGGAATATACGCTTTGATGAGGTGATCAAAGTTTTTGAGTCTATACAAAGTTTATGAGAAACTTGTATTTACAATAAAGTGAGTGGGAGCACTATAGAATTTCTGATAAGTATATGTGGATGACGTATTGTTGATCAGAAATGATGCAGAATTTCTAGAAAGCATAAAGGGTTGTTTGAAAAGGAGTTTTTCAAAGGAAAACCTGGAATGAAGCTACTTAAATATTGGGCATCTTGATCTATAGAGGTAGATCAAGACGTCTGATAAAACTTTCAATCAGTACATACCTTGACAAGATTTTGAAAGAGTTCAAACTGGATCAGTCAAAGAAAGAGTTCTTGCCTAATTTGTAAGGTGTGGAGTTGAGTGAGACTCAAAGCTCGACCATGGCAGAAGAAAGAGAAAGGACGAAGGTCGTCCCCTATGCCTTATCCATAGGCTCTGTATAGTATGCCATGCTGTGTACCGCACCTAGTGTGTGCCTTGCCATGAGTCTGTCAAGGGGTACAAGAGTGGTCCAGGAGTGGATCACTGGACAACGGTCAAGATTATCCTTAGTAACTAGAGGACTAAGGAAATATTTCTCGATTATGGAGGTGATAAAGAGTTCGTCGTAAAGGGTTACGTCGATGCAAGCTTTAACACCTATCCGGATGACTCTGAGTAGCAATCCGGATATGTATAGTGGAGCAGCCATTTGGAATAGCTCCAAGTGGAGTGTGGTAGCAGTGTCTACAGTATGACATAGAGATTTGCAAAGTACACACGGATCTGAATATCGCAGACCCGTTGAGTAAATACCTCTCTCACATGCAAAGCATGATCGAACCCCAGAACTCATTGGGTGTTAGATTCATAACAATGTAAAACACATGGTGATGTGAACTAGATTATTGACTCTAGTGCAAGTGGGAGACTGTTGGAAATATGCCCTAGAGGCAATAATAAATGGTTATTATTATATTTCCTTGTTCGTGATAATCGTTTATTATCCATGCTATAATTGTATTGATTGGAAACTCAAATACATGTGTGGGTACATAGACAACACTGTGTCCCTAGTATGCCTCTAGTTAACTAGTTCGTTGATCAAAGATGGTCAAGGTTTCCTGGCCATAGACATGAGATGTCATTTGATAACGGGATCACATCATTAGGAGAATGATGTGATGGACAAGACCCAAACTATAAACATAGCATATGATCGTGTCAGTTTATTGCTATAGTTTTCTGCATGTCAAGTATCTGTTCCTATGACCATGAGATCATGCAACTCACTGACACCGGAGGAATACCTTGTGTGTATCAAACGTCACAACGTAACTGGGTGACTATAAAGATGCTCTACAGGTATCTCTGAGGGTGTCTGTTGAGTGGGCATGGATCAAGACTGGGATTTGTTACTCCGTGTGACGGAGAGGTATCTCAGGGCCCACTCGGTAATACAACATCACAATAAGCCTTGCAAGCAATGTGACTAAGTGTTAGCCATGGGATCTTGTATTACAGAACGAGTAAAGAGACTTGCCGGTAACGAGATTGAACTAGGTATAGAGATACCGACAATCGAATCTCGGGCAAGTAACATACCGAAGAACAAAGGGAACAGCGTACGGGATTAACTGAATCCTTGACATAGAGGTTCAACCGATAAAGATCTTCGTAGAATATGTAGGAATCAATATGGGCATCCAGGTCCCGCTATCGGTTATTGACCGTAGAGGTGTCTTGGTCATGTCTACATAGTTCTCGAACCCGCAGGGTCTGCACACTTAAGGTTCGGTGACGTTTCGGTATAGTAGAGTTATGTATGGTGGTGACCGAAGGTTGTTCGGAGTCCCGGATGAGATCCTGGACGTCACGAGGAGCTCCGGAATGGTCCGGAGGTAAAGATTGATATATAGGAAGTCCTGTTTTGGTCACCGGAAAAGTTTCGGATATTTCGGTAGTGTACCGGGAGTGCCGGGAGGGGTACCGGGGACCATCGGGAGGGGTGTCTCGACCCAAAGGACCTCATGGGCTGTGGGAGGAGTCAAACCAGCCCCTAGTGGGCTGGCCTAACCCCCCCCCCCCCACTAAGGCCCATGTAGCTTTGGGTGGAAAAAAGCCAAAGGAGGAAAGGTGGAAAGGGTTTCCAAGTGGAGAGGAGGAATCCTACTCCTAATAGGATTGGAGTAGGACTCCTCCACCTCCAATTTCGGCCAAACCTTGAGGGTTTGAGGCTGCCTCCTCCCCTCCCTCCCTCCTATATATACTAGAGGATTTAGAGGGAAGAGCTAACCCTAATTGCCACGTGCTCCCTCTACTTCATCTAGATCGGTTTCTCCTCTAGTCTAGTTTCAGCGGTGCTTAGGCGAAGCCCTGCCAGAATTGTTCCACCACCATCGCCGCCGCGCCGTCGCGCCGCAGGAGAACTCTTCTACCTCTCCGCTCCCTCTTGCTGGATCAAGAAGGCGGAGATCGTCATCGAGCTGTACGTGTGCTGAACGCGGAGGTGCCGTCCGTTCGGCGCTAGATCGGAAGGACCGTGATCAGGATCGCGAGACGATTCGTGGTTTGATCGCGGGACGAATCGTGATGGGATCGCGGGACGGATCGTGATTGGATCGCGAGATGGATCGTGATGGGTGTCGTGGGAACAAGCCTGACAGTAGATGGTAGGGGTACGAATGGAGAGGGCAGAGTCCTAGCTACGGCGAGGATGTACACACAGATGTATGAGTTCAGGCCTCACTCAGAAGTGATAACAGCCCTACGTCTCAGTGCTTCGGAGAGCTCTCTACTCTGTCGAGTGAAATATGTGTGTTGTGTTACAAAAGGTTGTGAACCCTTCTACCAGCGGGGAGGGGTGGCTTATATAGAGTGCGCTGCCCCTCATAACGTCTGGCATTAAGGGGTTTAATCGTGGTCATAAAGAGGTGTACGTTACTGGTAACGTACACCATAAATGCTATTAATGGTCTTGATGAATGCCTGCCCGTTAGCCTCCCTGGGGTGACTTCTGGGCTCCTGCGGTCGACTGTCTGCTAATCATTCCGAGTGAAAAGGTAAACGTCGAGTGAAAGGTATCTCCGAGTGTATATTGTCGAGTGACTTGTGCTTCTTGGCTATTTCAGTCGGAGACTTCTTTGTAGCCCTTAAGCTTTCTGGGGCAGTGTCCTTAGGTAGGGTATGTAGGTCAGGCCTATGACCCTACCCTAGGTACATATCCCCATCATTAGCCCCCGAATGGATCGGGGTTCGAGGGTAAAAGGTGTCAATGCAGGTTCCGAGTGTATTTTGAGGCTTCCCCGAAATCTGCGTCGATTGAAACCTTAACCGTTTGCCCTGATCAATTTTGTCTTGAAGTGTGTCCGAGTAAAACTGAACTTGAAAACTGGTCCGAATGAAACTGATCTCAAAGCCAGGTTCGAGTGATCTGGAGAATCTTCTGACGAAACAGTTTGCTCTACCGGGTCCGAGTCTCGCAGGTTTCGAAATTTGGATAAGAGCGCGTGCGCGCGTGGAGCGGAGATGGCGTAACTGCTAAGGCAAGTGCAGGAACGACGCCTCGATTATCGCGCCGCCCATATCGCCACGTATCGCTCCTCCTCTGATTTCGGGATATCCAGAGATCCTGCGGGCCCGCAGGTCAGTGGCTCACACGAGCGGGTATAAGAGGCGACGACGCCGGTGCTGGCACAGTACTCTTCCCCCAAATCTACTCTTCTCCTCCTCTTCCTCCGCCCTGCTCTGCTTCGCTGACCGCCACCGCCATGACGAAGGACAAGACGGAGAAGCTCGAGCGCGCCAAGAAGGGAGGCGCCAAGGCGAAGAAGCCGTCGGGAGCCCGGTCGACGGTGCCGCCGGGGTGGATCCAGGGGGATTTTCTTCAATCGACGGTCACGGCGGAGGATGTGAACAACCTCGTCGTCAACGGGTTGATAGCTGCAGATTCCTGGAGGTTGCCGAAGGGGGAGGTCGAGCCGGAGCCGCGCGACGGCGAGCGAGTTCTGCTTCTCACCCACATCGAGCGAGGTTTCTCCATGCCTCCCCATCCGTTCATCCGTGCTTTCTTGAACTATTTTGGAGCGCAACTCCACCACCTTCCTCCGAATGCAATTGCCTATCTTTCCTGCTTCGTAACCTTGTGCGAATGTTTCCTGGGCTGTCCCCCACATTGGGGTTTGTTCAAGCACATATTCTCTGTCAGATCCCAAGCCGTCAAGAAAGCCAATCCCAAAGACAGCAAAACCAATGTGATCCAACTGTGTGGTGGTTTAGGGATCCAGAAGAGAGGTCTCTTGGTCTTTTGCATTCTAGCCTTTTGGCATCCTCATGTATGTGTATATATGCTGGCTTTGGCTTCCTAATAATACAAGCTGCTTTCCTGACCTAGTATTAGAGCTGTAGGTTCTTTTTTTTCGCACGCTGCAACTCGTGCCCTTCCGATCCAATTCCGCCGGCCGCCACTGTTTTCCATCTCCGGCTTGTCCGGTCCTGCAAAGTCCATCGCCACCCTGCTCCCAGATCGGGATCGATCCCCCTCTGCCTCATCTTCATCGATGAAAGAGGCGCTCTCTCATCCACCGGCCGCGGCCCCGCGTCTTCTCCGCCGGACGGTGGATGAGAGAGCGCCTCTTGTCCCGCCGCCGGTGCTCTCCTATCCCGCCGCCGGTGCTCTCCCGTCCACCGGTGCTCTCCCATCCGCCGCCGGCGCTCCCATCCCATCGTCCGCCGGCTCTCACTAGTTGGGCCGCTGCCGCTGCCAGCCGCTGTTGTGCCACCCTCCCATCCGTCACCATCCGCCGGCTCTCCCTGGTTGGCCCGCTGCCGCCGCCGGCCGCTGCTGTCGCTGTCCGCCTGTCACCGCCGGCTCGCTCGTCCGGCTTTGCTTCTTGTTCGGTACCACCGGCCGCCCGGCATGGAACTGCTGCTGCAGTCCACCGGCTCCGTCCGTCACCGGCCACCGGCCCCGTCCGCCATCGGCCTCTGGCCCCATCCGCCGCCTGCCGTCGGCGCCCATCCTGTTGGAAATATGCCCTAGAGGCAATAATAAATTGGTTATTATTATATTTCCTTGTTCGTGATAATCGTTTATTATCCATGCTATAATTGTATTGATTGGAAACTCAAATACATGTGTGGGTACATAGACAACACTGTGTCCCTAGTATGCCTCTAGTTAACTAGTTCGTTGATCAAAGATGGTCAAGGTTTCCTGGCCATAGACATGAGATGTCATTTGATAACGGTATCACATCATTAGGAGAATGATGTGATGGACAAGACCCAAACTATAAACATAGCATATGATCGTGTCAGTTTATTGCTATAGTTTTCTGCATGTCAAGTATCTATTCCTATGACCATGAGATCATGCAACTCACTGACACCGGAGGAATACCTTGTGTGTATCAAACGTCACAACGTAACTGGGTGACTATAAAGATGCTCTACAGGTATCTCCGAGGGTGTCTGTTGAGTGGGCATGGATCAAGACTGGGATTTGTTACTCCGTGTGACGGAGAGGTATCTCAGGGCCCACTCGGTAATACAACATCACAATAAGCCTTGCAAGCAATGTGACTAAGTGTTAGCCACGGGATCTTGTATTACAGAACGAGTAAAGAGACTTGCCGGTAACGAGATTGAACTAGGTATAGAGATACCGATTATCGAATCTCGGGCAAGTAACATACTGAAGAACAAAGGGAACATCGTACGGGATTAACTGAATCCTTGACATAGAGGTTCAACCGATAAAGATCTTCGTAGAATATGTAGGAACCAATATGGGAATCTAGGTCCCGCTATCGGTTATTGACCGTAGAGGTGTCTTGGTCATGTCTACATAGTTCTCGAACCCGCAGGGTCTGCACACTTAAGGTTCGGTGACGTTTCGGTATAGTAGAGTTATGTATGGTGGTGACCGAAGGTTGTTCGGAGTCCCGGATGAGATCCTGGACGTCATGAGGAGCTCCGGAATGGTCCGGAGGTAAAGATTGATATATAGGAAGTCCTGTTTTGGTCACCGGAAAAGTTTCGGGTATTTCGGTAGTGTACCGGGAGTGCCGGGAGGGGTACCGGGGACCATCGGGAGGGGTGTCTCGACCCAAAAGGACCTCATGGGCTATGGGAGGAGTCAAACCATCCCCTAGTGGGCTGGCCTAACCCCCCCCCCCCCCCACTAAGGCCCATGTGGCTTTTGGTGGAAAAAATCCAAAGGAGGAAATGTGGAAAGGGTTTCCAAGTGGAGAGGAGGAATCCTACTCCTAATAGGATTGGAGTAGGACTCCTCCACCTCCAATTTCGGCCAAACCTTGAGGGTTTCAGGCTGCCTCCTCCCCTCCCTCCCTCCTATATATACTAGAGGATTTAGAGGGAAGAGCTAACCCTAATTGCCACGTGCTCCCTCTACTTCATCTAGATCGGTTTCTCCTCTAGTCTAGTTTCAACTGTGCTTAGGCGAAGCCCTGCCGGAATTGTTCGACCACCATCGCCGCCGCGCCGTCGCGCCTCCAGAGAACTCTTCTACCACTCCACTCCCTCTTGCTGGATCAAGAAGGCGGAGATCGTCATCGAGCTGTACGTGTGCTGAACGCCGAGGTGCCGTCCGTTCGGCGCTAGACCGTGATCAGGATCGCGAGACGATTCGTGATTTGATCGCGGGACGAATCGTGATGGGATCGCGGGACGGATCGTGATTGGGTCGCGAGATGGATCGTGATGGGATCGCGGGACGCTCGGCGATTTGTATTGCGAAGACGTTCGACTACATCAACCGCGTTTCTTAACGCTTCCCGCTTAGCGATCTACAAGGGTATGTAGATCCACTCTCCCTCTCGTAGATGCTCATCACCATGGATAGATCTTGCGTGTGCGTAGGAAAATTTTTGTTTCCCATGCAACGTTCCCCAACAGTGGCATCATGAGCTAGGTCTATGTGTAGATGAGATCTCGAGTAGAACACAAAGGAGTTTGTGGGCGTTGATATTCAGATTGCTTCCTCCCTTGGTCTTTTCTTGATTCGGCGGTATTGTGGGATGAAGCGGCCCGGACCAACATTACTCGTACGCTTACGAGAGACCGGTTCCATCAACTGACATGTAACTTCGGTGCATAAAGATGGCTGGCGGGTGTCTGTTTCTCCCACTTTAGTCGGATCGGATTTGACAAAGGCGGTCCTTGAGAAGGTTGAATAGCAATTTTTGTATCACCGTTGTGGTTTTTGCGTAGGTAAGAATTGTTCTTGCTAGATACCCGTAGCAGTCACGTAAAACTTGCAACAACAATTAGAGGACGTCTAACTTGTTTTTGCAGGGTATGTTGTGATGTGATATGGCCAATTACATGATGAGATATATGTGATGTATGAGATGATCATGTATTGTATAGAATATCACGACTTGCATGTCGATGAGTACGGCAACCGGCAGGAGCCATAGGGTTGTCTTTAATTATTTTCGCCGTTTTTGCTTTACTTTATCGCTATGAGTTAGCAATAGTCATGGAAGCAACAGTCGGCGCGACAACCTCATGGCGACACATTGATGGAGATCAAGATGATGGAGATCATGGTGTTATGCCGGTGACGATGGAGATCATGCCGGTGCTTTGAAGATGGAGATCAAAAGCACAAGTTCATGGCCATATCATGTCACTTATGATTTGCATGTGATGTTAATCCTTTTAGGCATCTTATTTTGCTTAGGACGACGGTAGCATTATAAGGTGATCCCTCACTAAAATTTCAAGATAAAATTGTGTTCTCCCCGAGTGTGCACCGTTGCGAAAGTTCGTCGTTTTGAGACACCACGTGATGATCGGGTGTGATAGACTCTACGTTCACATACAACGGGTGCAAGCCAGTGTTGCACGTGCGGAACACTCGGGTTAAACTTGACGAACCTAGCATGTACAGACATGGCCTCAGAACACAAGAGACCGAAAGGTCGAACATGAGTCATATAGTAGATATGATCAACATGAAAATGTTCACCATTGAAACCACCTCAACTCACGTGATGATCGGACTTGAGTTGGTGGATTTGGATCATGTGTCACTCGAATGACCGGAGGGATGTCAATTTGAGTGGGAGTTTTTAAGTAATATGATTAACTAAACTCATTATCATGAACATAGTCAAAATGTCTTTGCAAATTATGTTGTAGATTACTAGCTCGCGTTGTAGCTCCCTTGAATTTTTATATGTTCCTAGAGAAATAGAGTTGAAAGATGATGGTAGCAATAATGCGGACTGGGTCCGTGATCTGAGGATTGTCCTCATTGCTGCACAGAAGGCTTATGTCCTTAATGCACCGCTCGGTGCGCCACCCCCTCAAGCGTCGTCTGTAGATGTTGTGAACATCTGACAGGCACGTTCTGATGACTACTTGATAGTTCAGTGCGTCATGCATTACGGCCTAGAATTGAGGCTCCAAAACATTTTGAACGTCACGGAACATATGAGATGTTCTAAGAGCTGAAATTGGGATCTCAGGCTCGTGCCCGTGTTGAGAGGTATGAGACCTCCAACAAGATTCTTTGCCTGCAAGATGAAGGAGAATAGCTCAATCGGCGAGCATGTGCTCAGATTGGCTGGGTGCTACAATCGCTTGAATCGAGTGGGAGTTGATCTTCCAGATAAGATAGTGATTGATATAGTTCTCCAAGTCACTGTCACTAAGCTACTAGAGCCTCGTGATGAACTATAAAATGCCAGGGATAGAAATAATGATCCCTGAGCTATTCGCGATGTTTGACACCACGAAGGTAGAAATCAAGAAGGAGCATCAAGTGTTGATGGTTAGTGAAACCACTAGTTTCGAGAAGGGCAAGGGCTAGGAGGGAAACTTCATGGATGGCAAGTCAGTTGCTGCTCCAGTGAAGAAACCCAATGTTGAACCCAAACCCGAGACTAAGTGCTTCTATTATGAGGAGAACGGTCGCTGAAGCGGAACAACCCTAGATACTTGGTAGATAAGAAGGTTGGCAACGTCGATAGAAGTATATTTGATATACGTGTTATTGATGTGTACCTTGCTAGTACTCCTAGTAGCACCTGGGTACTGGATACCAGTTCGGTTGCTAAATGTTAGTAACTCGAAATAAAAGCTACGGAATAAATGGAGGCTAGCTAAGGGTGAGGTGACGATGAGTGTTGGAAGTGTTTCCAAGGTTGATGTGATCACCATCGCACGCTCTCTCTACCTTCGAGATTAGTGATGAACCTAAATAAATGTTATTTGGTGTTTGCGTTGAGCATGAACGTGATTAGATCATGTTTATTGCAATACGGTTATTCATTCAAGTTAGAGAATAATGGTTATTCTGTTTACATGAATAATACCTTCAATGGTCATGCACCCAATGAGAATGGTTTATTGAATCTTGATCATAGTGATACACATGTTCATAATATTGATGCCAAAAGATACAAAGTTAATAATGATAGTACCACATACTTGTGGCACTGCCGCTAAATGTCATATTGGTGTAAAACGCATGAAGAAACTCCATGATGATGGATCTTTGGACTCATTCGATTTCGAATCGGTTGAGACATGCGGACCATGCCTCATGGGCAAGATGACTAAGACCCCGTTTTCCGGTATGATGGAGCGGGCAAGTGACTTATTGGAAATGATACATGTTGATGTATTCGGTCCAATGAGTGTTGTAGCGTGCGGTGGATATCATTATTTTCCTACCTTCACTGATGATTTGAGTAGATATGGGGATATTTACTTAATGAAACACAAGTCTGAAACATTTGAAAAGTTCAAACAAATTCAGAGTGAAGTTTGAGATCATCATGACAAGAAGATAAAATATCTACGATATGATCGTAGAGGTAAATATCTGAGTTACGAGTTTGGTATACAACTTAAGACAATGTGGAAGTTGTTTCACAACTCACGCCACCTGGAACACCATAGTGTGATGGTGTGTCCGAACGTCGTAGTCGTGCTCTATTGGATATGGTGCGTACTATGATGTCTCTTATCGATTTGCCACTATCGTTTTTGTGTTATGCATTAGAGACAACTACATTCACTTTAAAAAGGGGCACCATCTAAGTCCGTTGAGATGACACCGTATGAATTTCGGTTTGGCAGAAACCTAAGCTGTCATTTCTTAATGTTTGGGGCTGCGACGCTTATGTGGAAAAGGTTTTCAACCTAATGAGCTCGAACCCAAAGCGGACAAATGCATCTTCATAGAATACCCTAACGTAACAGTTGGGTAAACCTTCTATCTTAGATCCAAGCACAAAGTGTTTGTTGCTAAAACGGGTCCTTTCTCGAGAAAGAGTTTCTTTCGAAAGAATTGAGTGGGAGGAAGATAGAACTTGATGAGGTTGTTGAACCTTTGTTTCAACCAGAGAGTAGCGCATCGCAGAAAGTTGTTTCTGTGGAGCCTACATTAGTTGAAGAGGAAGTTAATGATGATGATCATAAAGCTTCGGATCAAGTTACTATCGAACCTCGTAGGTCGACAAGGACGCGTACTGCTCCTGAGTGGTACGGCAACCCTGTCTTAGAGGCCATGTTGTTCGACAACGATGAACCTACGAGCTATGGAGAAGCGATGATGGGCCCGGATTCAGAGAAATGGTCAGAGGCCATGCAATCCGAGATGGGATCCATGTAAGAAAACAAAGTATGGGCTTTGGAAGTATTACCTGAAGGGTGAAAGGCCATTCAGAACAAATGGGTCTTTAAAAGGAAGACGGACGTGGACGGTAATGTCAACGTCTATAAAGCTGGACTTGTGGCAAAGTGTTTTTCACAAGTTCAAGGAGTTGACTACGATGAGACTTTCTCACCCGTAGCGATGCTAAAGTCGGTTGGAATTATGTTAGCAGTTGCTGCATTTTTCGATTATGAAATCTGGCAGATGGATGTCAAAATATCATTTCCTTAACGGTATCCGTGAGGAAAGGTTGTATGTGATACAACCGGAAGGTTTTGTCAGTTCTAAGGATGCTAAAATATATGCAAGCTCCAGCGATCCTTCTATGGACTGGAGCAAGCATCTCGGAGTTGGAATATACGCTTTGATGAGGTGATCAAAGTTTTTGAGTCTATACAAAGTTTATGAGAAACTTGTATTTACAATAAAGTGAGTGGGAGCACTATAGAATTTCTATAAGTATATGTGGATGACGTATTGTTGATCAGAAATGATGCAGAATTTCTAGAAAGCATAAAGGGTTGTTTGAAAAGGAGTTTTTCAAAGGAAAACCTGGAATGAAGCTACTTAAATATTGGGCATCTTGATCTATAGAGGTAGATCAAGACGTCTGATAAAACTTTCAATCAGTACATACCTTGACAAGATTTTGAAAGAGTTCAAACTGGATCAGTCAAAGAAAGAGTTCTTGCCTAATTTGTAAGGTGTGGAGTTGAGTGAGACTCAAAGCTCGACCATGGCAGAAGAAATAGAAAGGACGAAGGTCGTCCCCTATGCCTTATCCATAGGCTCTGTATAGTATGCCATGCTGTGTACCGCACCTAGTGTGTGCCTTGCCATGAGTCTGTCAAGGGGTACAAGAGTGGTCCAGGAGTGGATCACTGGACAACGGTCAAGATTATCCTTAGTAACTAGAGGACTAAGGAAATATTTCTCGATTATGGAGGTGATAAAGAGTTCGTCGTAAAGGGTTACGTCGATGCAAGCTTTAACACCTATCCGGATGACTCTGAGTAGCAATCCGGATATGTATAGTGGAGCAGCCATTTGGAATAGCTCCAAGTGGAGTGTGGTAGCAGTGTCTACAGTATGACATAGAGATTTGCAAAGTACACACGGATCTGAATGTCGCAGACCCGTTGAGTAAATACCTCTCTCACATGCAAAGCATGATCGAACCCCAGAACTCATTGGGTGTTAGATTCATAACAATGTAAAACACATGGTGATGTGAACTAGATTATTGACTCTAGTGCAAGTGGGAGACTGTTGGAAATATGCCCTAGAGGCAATAATAAATGGTTATTATTATATTTCCTTGTTCGTGATAATCGTTTATTATCCATGCTATAATTGTATTGATTGGAAACTCAAATACATGTGTGGGTACATAGACAACACTGTGTCCCTAGTATGCCTCTAGTTAACTAGTTCGTTGATCAAAGATGGTCAAGGTTTCCTGGCCATAGACATGAGATGTCATTTGATAACGGGATCACATCATTAGGAGAATGATGTGATGGACAAGACCCAAACTATAAACATAGCATATGATCGTGTCAGTTTATTGCTATAGTTTTCTGCATGTCAAGTATCTGTTCCTATGACCATGAGATCATGCAACTCACTGACACCGGAGGAATACCTTGTGTGTATCAAACGTCACAACGTAACTGGGTGACTATAAAGATGCTCTACAGGTATCTCTGAGGGTGTCTGTTGAGTGGGCATGGATCAAGACTGGGATTTGTTACTCCGTGTGACGGAGAGGTATCTCAGGGCCCACTCGGTAATACAACATCACAATAAGCCTTGCAAGCAATGTGACTAAGTGTTAGCCATGGGATCTTGTATTACAGAACGAGTAAAGAGACTTGCCGGTAACGAGATTGAACTAGGTATAGAGATACCGACAATCGAATCTCGGGCAAGTAACATACCGAAGAACAAAGGGAACAGCGTACGGGATTAACTGAATCCTTGACATAGAGGTTCAACCGATAAAGATCTTCGTAGAATATGTAGGAATCAATATGGGCATCCAGGTCCCGCTATCGGTTATTGACTGTAGAGGTGTCTTGGTCATGTCTACATAGTTCTCGAACCCGCAGGGTCTGCACACTTAAGGTTCGGTGACGTTTCGGTATAGTAGAGTTATGTATGGTGGTGACCGAAGGTTGTTCGGAGTCCCGGATGAGATCCTGGACGTCACGAGGAGCTCCGGAATGGTCCGGAGGTAAAGATTGATATATAGGAAGTCCTGTTTTGGTCACCGGAAAAGTTTCGGATATTTCGGTAGTGTACCGGGAGTGCCGGGAGGGGTACCGGGGACCATCGGGAGGGGTGTCTCGACCCAAAGGACCTCATGGGCTGTGGGAGGAGTCAAACCAGCCCCTAGTGGGCTGGCCTAACCCCCCCCCCCCCCCCCCACTAAGGCCCATGTAGCTTTGGGTGGAAAAAAGCCAAAGGAGGAAAGGTGGAAAGGGTTTCCAAGTGGAGAGGAGGAATCCTACTCCTAATAGGATTGGAGTAGGACTCCTCCACCTCCAATTTCGGCCAAACCTTGAGGGTTTGAGGCTGCCTCCTCCCCTCCCTCCCTCCTATATATACTAGAGGATTTAGAGGGAAGAGCTAACCCTAATTGCCACGTGCTCCCTCTACTTCATCTAGATCGGTTTCTCCTCTAGTCTAGTTTCAGCGGTGCTTAGGCGAAGCCCTGCCAGAATTGTTCCACCACCATCGCCGCCGCGCCGTCGCGCCGCAGGAGAACTCTTCTACCTCTCCGCTCCCTCTTGCTGGATCAAGAAGGCGGAGATCGTCATCGAGCTGTACGTGTGCTGAACGCGGAGGTGCCGTCCGTTCGGCGCTAGATCGGAAGGACCGTGATCAGGATCGCGAGACGATTCGTGGTTTGATCGCGGGACGAATCGTGATGGGATCGCGGGACGGATCGTGATTGGATCGCGAGATGGATCGTGATGGGTGTCGTGGGAACAAGCCTGACAGTAGATGGTAGGGGTACGAATGGAGAGGGCAGAGTCCTAGCTACGGCGAGGATGTACACACAGATGTATGAGTTCAGGCCTCACTCAGAAGTGATAACAGCCCTACGTCTCAGTGCTTCGGAGAGCTCTCTACTCTGTCGAGTGAAATATGTGTGTTGTGTTACAAAAGGTTGTGAACCCTTCTACCAGCGGGGAGGGGTGGCTTATATAGAGTGCGCTGCCCCTCATAACGTCTGGCATTAAGGGGTTTAATCGTGGTCATAAAGAGGTGTACGTTACTGGTAACGTACACCATAAATGCTATTAATGGTCTTGATGAATGCCTGCCCGTTAGCCTCCCTGGGGTGACTTCTGGGCTCCTGCGGTCGACTGTCTGCTAATCATTCCGAGTGAAAAGGTAAACGTCGAGTGAAAGGTATCTCCGAGTGTATATTGTCGAGTGACTTGTGCTTCTTGGCTATTTCAGTCGGAGACTTCTTTGTAGCCCTTAAGCTTTCTGGGGCAGTGTCCTTAGGTAGGGTATGTAGGTCAGGCCTATGACCCTACCCTAGGTACATATCCCCATCATTAGCCCCCGAATGGATCGGGGTTCGAGGGTAAAAGGTGTCAATGCAGGTTCCGAGTGTATTTTGAGGCTTCCCCGAAATCTGCGTCGATTGAAACCTTAACCGTTTGCCCTGATCAATTTTGTCTTGAAGTGTGTCCGAGTAAAACTGAACTTGAAAACTGGTCCGAATGAAACTGATCTCAAAGCCAGGTTCGAGTGATCTGGAGAATCTTCTGACGAAACAGTTTGCTCTACCGGGTCCGAGTCTCGCAGGTTTCGAAATTTGGATAAGAGCGCGTGCGCGCGTGGAGCGGAGATGGCGTAACTGCTAAGGCAAGTGCAGGAACGACGCCTCGATTATCGCGCCGCCCATATCGCCACGTATCGCTCCTCCTCTGATTTCGGGATATCCAGAGATCCTGCGGGCCCGCAGGTCAGTGGCTCACACGAGCGGGTATAAGAGGCGACGACGCCGGTGCTGGCACAGTACTCTTCCCCCAAATCTACTCTTCTCCTCCTCTTCCTCCGCCCTGCTCTGCTTCGCTGACCGCCACCGCCATGACGAAGGACAAGACGGAGAAGCTCGAGCGCGCCAAGAAGGGAGGCGCCAAGGCGAAGAAGCCGTCGGGAGCCCGGTCGACGGTGCCGCCGGGGTGGATCCAGGGGGATTTTCTTCAATCGACGGTCACGGCGGAGGATGTGAACAACCTCGTCGTCAACGGGTTGATAGCTGCAGATTCCTGGAGGTTGCCGAAGGGGGAGGTCGAGCCGGAGCCGCGCGACGGCGAGCGAGTTCTGCTTCTCACCCACATCGAGCGAGGTTTCTCCATGCCTCCCCATCCGTTCATCCGTGCTTTCTTGAACTATTTTGGAGCGCAACTCCACCACCTTCCTCCGAATGCAATTGCCTATCTTTCCTGCTTCGTAACCTTGTGCGAATGTTTCCTGGGCTGTCCCCCACATTGGGGTTTGTTCAAGCACATATTCTCTGTCAGATCCCAAGCCGTCAAGAAAGCCAATCCCAAAGACAGCAAAACCAATGTGATCCAACTGTGTGGTGGTTTAGGGATCCAGAAGAGAGGTCTCTTGGTCTTTTGCATTCTAGCCTTTTGGCATCCTCATGTATGTGTATATATGCTGGCTTTGGCTTCCTAATAATACAAGCTGCTTTCCTGACCTAGTATTAGAGCTGTAGGTTCTTTTTTTTCGCACGCTGCAACTCGTGCCCTTCCGATCCAATTCCGCCGGCCGCCACTGTTTTCCATCTCCGGCTTGTCCGGTCCTGCAAAGTCCATCGCCACCCTGCTCCCAGATCGGGATCGATCCCCCTCTGCCTCATCTTCATCGATGAAAGAGGCGCTCTCTCATCCACCGGCCGCGGCCCCGCGTCTTCTCCGCCGGACGGTGGATGAGAGAGCGCCTCTTGTCCCGCCGCCGGTGCTCTCCTATCCCGCCGCCGGTGCTCTCCCGTCCACCGGTGCTCTCCCATCCGCCGCCGGCGCTCCCATCCCATCGTCCGCCGGCTCTCACTAGTTGGGCCGCTGCCGCTGCCAGCCGCTGTTGTGCCACCCTCCCATCCGTCACCATCCGCCGGCTCTCCCTGGTTGGCCCGCTGCCGCCGCCGGCCGCTGCTGTCGCTGTCCGCCTGTCACCGCCGGCTCGCTCGTCCGGCTTTGCTTCTTGTTCGGTACCACCGGCCGCCCGGCATGGAACTGCTGCTGCAGTCCACCGGCTCCGTCCGTCACCGGCCACCGGCCCCGTCCGCCATCGGCCTCTGGCCCCATCCGCCGCCTGCCGTCGGCGCCCATCCTGTTGGAAATATGCCCTAGAGGCAATAATAAATTGGTTATTATTATATTTCCTTGTTCGTGATAATCGTTTATTATCCATGCTATAATTGTATTGATTGGAAACTCAAATACATGTGTGGGTACATAGACAACACTGTGTCCCTAGTATGCCTCTAGTTAACTAGTTCGTTGATCAAAGATGGTCAAGGTTTCCTGGCCATAGACATGAGATGTCATTTGATAACGGTATCACATCATTAGGAGAATGATGTGATGGACAAGACCCAAACTATAAACATAGCATATGATCGTGTCAGTTTATTGCTATAGTTTTCTGCATGTCAAGTATCTATTCCTATGACCATGAGATCATGCAACTCACTGACACCGGAGGAATACCTTGTGTGTATCAAACGTCACAACGTAACTGGGTGACTATAAAGATGCTCTACAGGTATCTCCGAGGGTGTCTGTTGAGTGGGCATGGATCAAGACTGGGATTTGTTACTCCGTGTGACGGAGAGGTATCTCAGGGCCCACTCGGTAATACAACATCACAATAAGCCTTGCAAGCAATGTGACTAAGTGTTAGCCACGGGATCTTGTATTACAGAACGAGTAAAGAGACTTGCCGGTAACGAGATTGAACTAGGTATAGAGATACCGATTATCGAATCTCGGGCAAGTAACATACTGAAGAACAAAGGGAACATCGTACGGGATTAACTGAATCCTTGACATAGAGGTTCAACCGATAAAGATCTTCGTAGAATATGTAGGAACCAATATGGGAATCTAGGTCCCGCTATCGGTTATTGACCGTAGAGGTGTCTTGGTCATGTCTACATAGTTCTCGAACCCGCAGGGTCTGCACACTTAAGGTTCGGTGACGTTTCGGTATAGTAGAGTTATGTATGGTGGTGACCGAAGGTTGTTCGGAGTCCCGGATGAGATCCTGGACGTCATGAGGAGCTCCGGAATGGTCCGGAGGTAAAGATTGATATATAGGAAGTCCTGTTTTGGTCACCGGAAAAGTTTCGGGTATTTCGGTAGTGTACCGGGAGTGCCGGGAGGGGTACCGGGGACCATCGGGAGGGGTGTCTCGACCCAAAAGGACCTCATGGGCTGTGGGAGGAGTCAAACCAGCCCCTAGTGGGCTGGCCTAACCCCCCCCCCCCACTAAGGCCCATGTAGCTTTGGGTGGAAAAAAGCCAAAGGAGGAAAGGTGGAAAGGGTTTCCAAGTGGAGAGGAGGAATCCTACTCCTAATAGGATTGGAGTAGGACTCCTCCACCTCCAATTTCGGCCAAACCTTGAGGGTTTGAGGCTGCCTCCTCCCCTCCCTCCCTCCTATATATACTAGAGGATTTAGAGGGAAGAGCTAACCCTAATTGCCACGTGCTCCCTCTACTTCATCTAGATCGGTTTCTCCTCTAGTCTAGTTTCAGCGGTGCTTAGGCGAAGCCCTGCCGGAATTGTTCCACCACCATCGCCGCCGCGCCGTCGCGCCGCAGGAGAACTCTTCTACCTCTCCGCTCCCTCTTGCTGGATCAAGAAGGCGGAGATCGTCATCGAGCTGTACGTGTGCTGAACGCGGAGGTGCCGTCCGTTCGGCGCTAGATCGGAAGGACCGTGATCAGGATCGCGAGATGATTCGTGGTTTGATCGCGGGACGAATCGTGATGGGATCGCGGGACGGATCGTGATTGGATCGCGAGATGGATCGTGATGGGTGTAGTGGGAACAAGCCTGACAGTAGATGGTAGGGGTACGAATGGAGAGGGCAGAGTCCTAGCTACGGCGAGGATGTACACACAGATGTATGAGTTCAGGCCTCACTCGGAAGTGATAACAGCCCTACGTCTCAGTGCTCCGGAGAGCTCTCTACTCTGTCGAGTGAAATATGTGTGTTGTGTTACAAAAGGTTGCGAACCCTTCTACCAGCGGGGAGGGGTGGCTTATATAGAGTGCGCTGCCCCTCATAACGTCTGGCATTAAGGGGTTTAATCGTGGTCATAAAGAGGTGTACGTTACTGGTAACGTACACCATAAATGCTATTAATGGTCTTGATGAATGCCTGCCCGTTAGCCTCCCTGGGGTGACTTCTGGGCTCCTGCGGTCGACTGTCTTCTAATCATTCCGAGTGAAAAGGTAAACGTCGAGTGAAAGGTATCTCCGAGTGTATATTGTCGAGTGACTTGTGCTTCTTGGCTATTTCAGTCGGAGACTTCTTTGTAGCCCTTAAGCTTTCTGGGGCAGTGTCCTTAGGTAGGGTATGTAGGTCAAGCCTATGACCCTACCCTAGGTACATATCCCCATCATTAGCCCCCGAATGGATCGGGGTTCGAGGGTAAAAGGTGTCAATGCAGGTTCCGAGTGTATTTTGAGGCTTCCCCGAAATCTGCGTCGATTGAAACCTTAACCGTTTGCCCTGATCAATTTTGTCTTGAAGTGTGTCCGAGTAAAACTGAACTTGAAAACTGGTCCGAATGAAACTGATCTCAAAGCCAGGTTCGAGTGATCTGGAGAATCTTCTGACGAAACAGTTTGTTCTACCGGGTCCGAGTCTCGCAGGTTTCGAAATTTGGATAAGAGCGCGTGCGCGCGCGGAGCGGAGATGGCGTAACTGCTAAGGCAAGTGCAGGAACGACGCCTCGATTATCGCGCCGCCCATATCGCCACGTATCGCTCCTCCTCTGATTTCGGGATATCCAGAGATCCTGCGGGCCCGCAGGTCAGTGGCTCACACGAGCGGGTATAAGAGGCGACGACGCCGGTGCTGGCACAGTACTCTTCCCCCAAATCTACTCTTCTCCTCCTCTTCCTCCGCCCTGCTCTGCTTCGCTGACCGCCGCCGCCATGACGAAGGACAAGACGGAGAAGCTCGAGCGCGCCAAGAAGGGAGGCGCCAAGGCGAAGAAGCCGTCAGGAGCCCGGTCGACGGTGCCGCCGGGGTGGATCCAGGGGGATTTTCTTCAATCGACGGTCACGGCGGAGGATGTGAACAACCTCGTCGTCAACGGGTTGATAGCTGCAGATTCCTGGAGGTTGCCGAAGGGGGAGGTCGAGCCGGAGCCGCGCGACGGCGAGCGAGTTCTGCTTCTCACCCACATCGAGCGAGGTTTCTCCATGCCTCCCCATCCGTTCATCCGTGCTTTCTTGAACTATTTTGGAGCGCAACTCCACCACCTTCCTCCGAATGCAATTGCCTATCTTTCCTGCTTCGTAACCTTGTGCGAATGTTTCCTGGGCTGTCCCCCACATTGGGGTTTGTTCAAGCACATATTCTCTGTCAGATCCCAAGCCGTCAAGAAAGCCAATCCCAAAGACAGCAAAACCAATGTGATCCAACTGTGTGGTGGTTTAGGGATCCAGAAGAGAGGTAGGAGTGGGTTCCCCTCTATGACCTTTCCCGATTCTGTTCGGGGTTGGCAGTCGACCTGGTTTTACTGCAAAGATGTTGCATCACCAAATATGTCGACTGGGCTTCCTCCCTTCACCTTGGATCGACCTGTTACTCCCAAACCGCTGTACGTGACAAAGGTAGAGAAAATCCAGGTAGGGATCTTAGTGAATGCTATATCTGAACTGATCCGCGGTGGAGTGACTGGTTTGGACCTCCTTGAAACGTTTCTGAGTCGACGAATTCAGCCTCTCCAAGCTCGGGATCACACCATGTGTCATTATTCGGGCCCTGAGGATCTCACTCGGACTCATCCTGAGGAAGTTTCCGATCAGACTGTTTCTCAGTGGCTCAGAAGCATCACTGGAGCCTGTGATAACCCAGAAGGATCCAAACGAATTCCGCCATTCTCCGCTTTGAACCCGCCAAAGAACTTGGTGAGTTATATATTTGTCGATTGTTTTAATACTTTGCTGAGTAACTGAATCTTCAGTCGACTGAATTTGAAGCTTGAACCTCGCAGGAATTTACGAACATGTACTCGCCCGTACCCAATGGAGAACATCCTGACGAAGAGGAAGGAAGCGTCGACGGCAGCGCAGACGGTGACTATGCTGACGACACCGAGAGCAGTGATGACGACCTGGATGAAGATGAGGTGGAGGCCCCTGTCCCTTCGCGCACCGAGCGTCGGGCCAAGCAGCAGAACGACCCGGAGGTCACCCCGAGCAAAACTGTGGCGTCGAGCACAAGGAACTCGAAACGTGACCGTGTCGCGACATCGGGGTCGACTGAAAAGGCTGCGAAACAGCTCAAGCCAGACGTGCCAAAGCCTCGGAAGGCCCTGCCTCGAATCAAGATAGCCGTGCCTGTTGCCTCCACGTGAGTGTTCATTTTCCTTATTTTGCTGTTGAAGAACTTTATGTTGATGTTTGACCGAGTGAAATTTATTTGCCAGAGCTGCTACCTCCGTAACGTCGCCCCATCGGGATGATGGAGACCATATGGAAGTGGACACTCCTGATGCAGCCACCTCCCAACGAGGTATGACAACTCCCTACTTTACTCTGCTTGTTGAAGAATAATTGTCGAGTGTCTTGGTTAAAATTGCCGACTACAGTTGACGAAGTCATCGAACTGGAAGATGATGAGGAGCCGCGGGGAGGAGCGGAGGATGAAGCTGTGCTTCCAGAGGCTCCACGCGTGGGCACTCGGGGACCACCGTCTGTCCAGACGCCCCGTGGGACGACTGCGGCGACGCCTCCAACCCTTGTAACTCCACTGTCGAGTGCTCCGCCGGCCACTTCTATTCTGGTGGCTTCCACGCTTATTGGACAATTTTAAGCACCTCCAGCTGCTCCAGTGACTACACCAGCTCACTCGACGCCTGCATACCCTTTGTACCACGTCCCGGAGGACCAAACCGGAGCTGCCAAGGAGGCCATGATCCAGGCTGGGCAGATGATGCTGCAAACAAAAGAGGCGTATGAAGCTAGCAAGCTAGCCTATGATGCCAGCTCAGCGCTTCAGGCCAACGTCCGAGTAAGTGGTATTGTAAGTTCATTTCCGATTGAATTCCTGTCCGTCTTGATTTTACACCCACTGGGGTGTTTTTCTTCGCCAGTAGACCAAGTATTTTCTGGTCCAGTGGGGGCACGCTGAGTGCACCCACTGGGTGTAGTCCCCGAGACCGCTGTCGAATGACGAAGGCATCGGCGGGGGTCTTAATATTATTTCCATTCAACAGGACAGACCTTGTCGAGTAAAAGTAGGTCCAGTGGGGGCACGCTGAGTGCACGCACTGGGTGTAGTCCCCGAGACCGCTGTCGAATGACGAAGGCATCGGCGGGGGTCTTAATATTATTTCCATTCAACAGGACAGACCTTGTCGAGTAAAAGTAGGTCCAGTGGGGGCACGCTGAGTGCACCCACTGGGTGTAGTCCCCGAGACCGCTGTCGAATGACGAAGGCATCGGCGGGGGTCTTAATATTATTTCCATTCAACAGGACAGACCTTGTCGAGTAAAAGTAGGTCCAGTGGGGGCACGCTGAGTGCGCCCACTGGGTGTAGTCCCCGAGACCGCCGTCGAGTGCTTGCTTCGGCGGTGGTCTGATAGAGACGATGTTTGGTTGCTTGCTTCTTTCTTTTATACTCGGACAGGACAGACCTGGTCGAGTGTTTTTGTTTCCAGTGGGGTCACGCTGAGTGCACCCACTGGGTGTAGTCCCCGAGACTACTGTCGATCGTTGACGATGGGCAGTAGTCTTTAGAACCATTCTGCAGGTTTCATGGACATCATTTCCATCAACCATGATATGACGCTTGCATAGGGTTGCGGGGTGGGGTTGCGGGCCGTCTTTCAGTCGACTGCAGTTGAACTTTTCCACTCGGGAGTAGAGAAATTGTTATGTCGACTGAACCCCTATTTTTGCTGATTTCAGAAAGCCTGTGGGCTCGGGACCAAGTACGTCGAGCTGGAGAAGGAAAAGAATCGACTTCTGCTGGATCTGGAGCTGACGAATAACAACCTGGACCGTGCGCAGACCGAACTGAAGACTTTGGGAGGTAATCTTTGTTGATCAATTGTATTATCACTTTCATCTTCCATCCTTTGAACCGAGTGAATCCACTCGAACAGACGTACGTGATGAGAACCATCGTCTCCGAGCGCGCCTCAACAATGCTATTTCTTTAGATACCATGAAGAAGGCGCTCGAGGACAAGGACAAATCACTTGCTGATGCTCAGAAGGAAGCGAAGGAGAAAACTGAGGCTGCTGAGAAGAAACTTGCGGCAGCCAGTAAACTGGAAGAGGAGAACACCAAGCTCAAGCAGGAACGATCTGAATGGATCAAAAAGCTCGAAGTGCAGACCAAGAGTAAGACCGCTCTGGAGAAACACTTGGGAGACTTTGCGAAGAAAATGTTCAGCATGCTCGAAGGTAACCCTCATCTGTCGAATGAATTTCTTCGGTTTTTCCAGAATGGTATTGTGATCACCCTTTCACTTTCTCTTCATGCAGAATTCTGTCAAGACTTCGAAAAAGAAACTGAAGAAATTGAACCCAATCTGGACCCCACAAAGTCTCTCGTCGGAGACACCGTGGCCATGGATATGTTTCGTCTCGAAGCTCGTCTTAAGAGCGTCCAAGGATTCATCACTCGGCTGAGAGCTGCATTTGAGAAGGTCGACAAGGAACTGTGGCCTGAAGATCCTCTCCAGACTGACCTCGAGTCAATGATGACTCGGCTCAATGAGATTCCCAATCGAGTGCAATCGTGGAAGAAATCTGCTGCCCGCTGTGGTGCTGACGTGGCACTTTCACTCGTCAGGGTTCATTGCAAGGAAGCTAGAGAGGACAAACTGAAGGATCTCCGAGTGACCAACACGAAGAAACTCAAATTTGAAGATTTCATGGAGACTTTCATCGATGCTGCCACTCGGATCGCCGACGGAATCGACCTGGATACCTTCGTTGAACCTTCAAGTCCTGCTGGAGCTTAAATTGGTACTTTGCTTATGGTAAAAACTTTATTTGCCTCGGTATGCCGAGTGTTGGTGTAACCGAGTAAACTTCATTCAGGCCTTAAGCCTGAGAACTTCCCTTTGCGCGAACAAGTTTCTGCTACGCCAAAGATTTTAGTCTTACTCGCATTTCGCTTTCCGACATTTAGCTTGGCTGAATTTATTTAATTCTCGAATGGAACGGGCGTTCAGCACTCGAAAGAATTTAGGGCTTAGGCGAAGACTGGTTCGCAACTAAGCTCCCGAGAGAGAGCATCGCTCTTCACTCGGAGTAATTTTCGATCTTAGGCGAGGACTGGCTCGCAGCTAAGTCTCCGAGTGTGCTGAATGTCATACACTCGGAAAAGTTTTGAACTTAGGCGAGACGGATTCGCAGCTAAGCCCCCGAGAGAGAGGATCGCTCTTTACTCGGACTAATTTTCGAACTTAGGCGAGGACTGGCTCGCAGCTAAGTCTCCGAGTGTACTGAATGTCATACACTCGGAAAAGTTTTGAACTTAGGCGAAACGGATTCGCAGCTAAGCCCCCGAGAGAGAGGATCGCTCTTCACTCGGAGTAATTTTCGAACTTAGGCGAGGACTGGCTCGCAGCTAAGTCTCCGAGTGTACTGAATGTCATACACTCGGAAAAGTTTTGAACTTAGGCGAAACAGATTCGCAGCTAAGCCCCCGAGAGAGAGGATCGCTCTTCACTCGGAGTAATTTTCGAACTTAGGCGAGGACTAGCTCGCAGCTAAGTCTCCGAGTGTACTGAATGTCATACACTCGGAAAAGTTTTGAACTTAGGCGAAACAGATTCGCAGCTAAGCCCCCGAGAGAGAGGATCGCTCTTCACTCGGAGTAATTTTCGAACTTAGGCGAGGACTGGCTCGCAGCTAAGTCTCCGAGTGTACTGAATGTCATACACTCGAAAAAGTTTTGAACTTAGGCGAAACGGATTCGCAGCTAAGCCCCCGAGAGAGAGGATCGCTCTTCACTCGGAGTAATTTTCGAACTTAGGCGAGGACTGGCTCGCAGCTAAGTCTCCGAGTGTACTGAATGTCATACACTCGGAAAAGTTTTGAACTTAGGCAAAACGGATTCGCAGCTAAGCCCCCGAGAGAGAGGATCGCTCTTCACTCGGAGTAATTTTCGAACTTAGGCGAGGACTGGCTCGCAGCTAAGTCTCCGAGTGTACTGAATGTCATACACTCGGAAAAGTTTTGAAGTTAGGCGAAACGGATTCGCAGCTAAGCCCCCGAGAGAGAGGATCGCTCTTCACTCGGAGTAATTTTCGAACTTAGGCGAGGACTGGCTCGCAGCTAAGTCTCCGAGTGTACTGAATGTCATACACTCGGAAAAGTTTTGAACTTAGGCGAAACGGATTCGCAGCTAAGCCCCCGAGAGAGAGGATCGCTCTTCACTCGGAGTAATTTTCGAACTTAGGCGAGGACTGGCTCGCAGCTAAGTCTCCGAGTGTACTGAATATCATACACTCGGAAAAGTTTTGAACTTAGGCAAAACGGATTCGCAGCTAAGCCCCCGAGAGAGAGGATCGCTCTTCACTCAGAGTAATTTTCGAACTTAGGCGAGGACTGGCTCGCAGCTAAGTCTCCGAGTGTACTGAATGTCATACACTCGGAAAAGTTTTGAACTTAGGCGAAACGGATTCGCAGCTAAGCCCCCGAGAGAGAGGATCGCTCTTCAGTCGGAGTAATTTTCGAACTTAGGCGAGGATTGGCTCGCAGCTAATTCTCCGAGTGTACTGAATGTCATACACTCGGAAAAGTTTTGAACTTAGGCGAAACGGATTCGCAGCTAAGCTCCCGAGAGAGAGGATCGCTCTTCACTCGGAGTAATTTTGAATGTAAAACTGTGCGATCGGAATCGACAATAGACTGCGGGAGTCTTCATTTAACAAATAACATTGTCTGGAGTACCCTTATTACATCCAAGCAACTCTGCTATCAAGAATAAAAACGTCGAAGCAGGTCCGCATTCCAGGCGCGTGGCTCGTCAATATTCTTCTTCAAGTTGAAAAGATGGTACGCCCCGTTGTTAAGCACCTTGATGATGACGAATGGGCCCTCCCATGCTGGGGCCAACTTATGAGGTCGTTGCTGATCCACTCGGAGCACCAAATCACCTTCGTGGAACGAACGGCTCTTGACATGTCTTGCATGGAAGCGGCGAAGGTCTTGTTGATATGCAGTTGATCGGATCAGGGCCATCTCACGCTCTTCCTCTAGGAGATCCACTCCGTCTTGTCTTGCTTGCTCAGCTTCGTCTTCAGAGTAAAGATCCACTCGAGGAGAATTGTGAAGGACGTCACTCGGCAATACGGCTTCAGCTCCATATACAAGGAAGAAAGGAGTGCGTCCGGTCGACCGGTTGGGAGTTGTCCTCAAGCCCCACAGAACAGACGGTAACTCAGTGACCCAAGCTCCGGCAGCATGATCAAGATCTCGCATGAGCCGAGGTTTCAATCCTTGGAGGATAAGGCCGTTCGCTCGCTCAGCTTGACCGTTTGACTGGGGGTGCGCAACGGATGCGTAATCCACCCGAGTGCCTTGAGAAGAGCAAAAGTACCTGAACTCTTCCGAGTCAAAGTTAGAACCATTGTCTGTAATGATACTGTGGGGGACCCCATACCGGAACGTTATCTCTTTTATGAATTTGATAGCAGTGCGGGCGTTCAGCTTCCTGATGGGCTTAGCTTCGATCCACTTAGTGAACTTGTCGACTGCAACCAGTAAATGAGTAAACCCACTCTGACCTGTTCTAAGGGGTCCAACCATATCCAAGGCCCACAAAGTGAACGGCCAGACGAGTGGAATGGTCTTCAAGGCAGACGCGGGTTTGTGTGACAGATTCGAGTAAAACTGACATCCTTCGCAGTGATCGACAATATCTTTAGCCATCTCATTGGCACGTGGCCAGAAGAAACCAGCCTGGTAAGCTTTGGCAACAATCGTCCTAGAGGACGCATGATGGCCACAAGTTCCCGAGTGAATCTCTTCCAGAATCAGTCGACCTTCTTCAGGAGAAATGCACCGCTGAGCTACGCCAGTCACACTTTCTCTGTAGAGTTGTCCATTGATTACGGTAAAAGCCTTGGATCTGCGGACTATCTGTCGAGCCTCATCTTCATCATCTGGGAGTTCTCTTCTGAGAATGTACGCAATATATGGTACAGTCCAGTCGGGCATGATTACCAAAATCTCCATGACCAGATCAATGACAGCTGGGACATCAACTTCAGTCGGATCATAGGCGCTCTTCGCTTGCGGGGGCTCTTCAGTGAAAGGATCTTCCTGCACCGAAGGAGAATGAATGTGCTCGAGAAACACATTGCTGGGGACAGGTTTCCGAGTGGATCCAATCTTTGCCAACTCATCAGCTGCTTGATTCTTCACTCGGGGAACATGATGGAGTTCCAAACCTTCAAATTTCTTCTCAAGTTTTCTTACTGCATTGCAGTATCCAATCATAGCGGGGCTCCTGACATCCACTCTTTCATCACTTGATTAACCACCAAATCAGAATCGCCATATACCATCAGGCGCCGGACGCCGAGTGAAATGGCCATACGCAATCCATACAAAAGTGCTTCATATTCAGCCTCATTATTGGAGGAATCAAAGTGAATCTGTAAGACGTAACTGATTTTATCGCCTTTTGGGGATACCAGAACGACGCCAGCGCCAGACCCATTCAGCATCTTTGAACCATCAAAGAACATGGTCCAGTGTGCCGAGTGAAGTTGGATCGGCTGCTGTTGCTCGATCCACTCGGCGAGGAAATCAGCCAGCGCTTGAGACTTGATTGCTTTCTTCGCTTCGAATTTGATATCAAGATAAACGAGTTCAATAGCCCATTTGGCCACTCGACCAGTCGCATCTCGATTATTGAGAATTTCAGATAACGGAGCATCACTGACGACTGAAATGGAGTGATCTTGAAAATAGTGTGCCACCTTCTTTGCAGTCAGATATATACCATATACAAGCTTTTGGTAATGTGGATATCTTTGCTTCGACGGAGTCAACACTTCAGAAATATAGTAAACCGGGCGTTGAACTTTGTAAGCCTTGCCTTCCTCTTCCCGCTCGACAGTTAGTACTGTACTGACGACCTGATTAGTGGCCGCGATGTACAATAATAATGGCTCTTTGCTGTGCGGAGCAGCAAGCACCGGCTGGGTGGTAAGCAGGGCTTTGAGCTCGACAAACGCTGCTTCAGCTTCTGGAGTCCACTCAAATGTATCAGACTTTTTCATCAGTCGGTATAAAGGCAGTGCCTTCTCACCGAGACGAGAAATGAATCGACTCAATGCTGCCAAGCAACCTGTGAGCTTCTGGACATCGTGCACACGCTCAAGGCTTTTCATTCGGACGATGGCGCCGATCTTTTCAGGGTTAACGTCGATTCCTTTTTCGGAAACGAGAAAACCGAGTAATTTTCCACCGGGAACGCCGAAAGTGCACTTAGTCGGATTTAACTTAATATCATACCTCCTCAAATTGGCGAATGTTTCAGCCAAGTCAGACAATAGGTCGGAACCTTTGCGAGACTTGACTACGATATCATCCATATACGCTTCAATGTTCCGAGGAATTTGATCGAGCAAACATTTCTGAATCATGCGCATGAAAGTAGCACCCGCATTCTTCAAACCAAAAGGCATGGTGATATAGCAGAAACACCCGAAAGGGGTGATGAAGGCTGTCTTTATTTCATCCGGACCAAACAGACGGATCTGATGGTAACCAGAATAAGCATCAAGAAAAGATAGACGCTCACATCCCGCAGTTGAGTCGACAATCTGATCAATGCGGGGGAGTGGGAAATGATCTTTCGGGCAGACCCGATTGATATGTTTGAAATCAATACACATGCGGAGTGACTTGTCCTTCTTAGGGACCATGACGACGTTCGATAACCACTCGGAGTGGTAAATCTCACGTATAAACTTGGCCGTCAAGAGACGAGCCACCTCTTCGCCGATTGCTTTTCGCTTCTCTGTTGCCGATCGACGCAAGTGTTCCTTCACAGGCTTGGCCTTCGGATCAACTCTCAAACGGTGCTCAGCCAGTTCCCTGGGTACACCAGGCATGTCAGCGGGCTTCCATGCGAAGATGTCCCAGTTCTCACGGAGGAACTGGATGAGCTCGGCTTCCTATTTGCTGTCGAGTGTTGTTGAGATGTTGGTCGGGGCAGCAGTTGGATCTGTCGGGTGAATGTGCACCTTCCTCACATCTCCTGCCGACTGAAAAGCTGACTCAGAAGCGGGCTTCTTAGCACGCAACAGATCGGCAGGATCAGCGTTCTTCTTGTATTCTTCCAACTCAACCATAGCCATCTGCTGGTCGGCGATCTTGGAGCCCTGCTGGAGGCACTCCTCAGCCCTCTGTCGGTTGCCAGTGACTGTGATCACACCCTTTGGTCCAGGCATCTTCAACTTGAGATACACGTAACATGGTCGGGCCATGAAACGGGCGTAAGCTGGTCGACCAAGGATGGCGTGGTATGCACTCTGGAAGTCTACCACTTCAAACGTCAGTTTTTCTTTGCGAAAATGCTTATCGTCACCAAACACTACATCCAACGCTATCTGGCCGAGTGAACGGGCCTTCTTCCCAGGGATTACTCCATGAAACTGCATGTTGCTTTCACTGAGCCGGGACATCGGAATGCCCATCGCCTTAAGGGTATCAGCATACAGGATGTTCAGACCGCTCCCGCCATCCATCAAAACTTTGCGGAGTCGAGTGCCCCCTACAACTGGGTCCACCACCAGCGCTTGCCGCCCGGGGGTAACAATGTGCGCAAGGTGATCTGACTGATCGAAAGTGATAGCAGTCTGAGACCACTTGAGATATGTTGGGGTACAGGGAACCGCCATGTTAACCTCCCTGTTGATAACTTTTAGTCGACTCTTGCTCTCAACATCAGCAAAAATCAACAGAGTGGCATGGACTTCAGGGAACTCTTCTTTTTCTTCTTCAGTTTCTTTCTCAGGGTCTTTCTCACTCGACTGGCTCTCTTTGAATGACTGGATCAACAAACGGCACTGTCGAGTGGTATGCTTTGGCAATATTAAATTGCCCTCTTCATCTTTCCTCGCGTGGATTGCACACGGCAAATCCAAAACGTCAGTACCCGACTGATTCTTTGACTTCTTGGGGGTGAACTTAGCCTTGGACTTTCCTTTATTCTTGCTTTGTGCCGCCAGGGCGGCCGCTTCTGCCTGAGCAGGAGGATCAGCTTTGCGTTTCTGTTTCCGACTGGAATTCCTACCTGCGTTATTGTCGACTATTTTGGCTTTACCGCTTCGGAGGCGGTCTTCTTCTTCTCCATTGGCGTACCGAGTGGCAATCTCCATCATCTTGCTCAGAGAAATATCACCGGTGCGACCAAACTTCAGATAGAGCTCTCTGTATCTAACCCCAGCCTTGAAGGCACAAACAGCTTGATGTTCAGAAACATTCTCCACCGTATGATGCAAGGTGGACCAGCGCTGAATGTAATCTCGCAAGGTTTCATTGGGCTTCTGGACACAGTGCTGCAAATCAATCAAACCAGCTGGACGTTTACAAGTGCCTTCAAAGGTTCTGATAAACACTCGGGCCAAATCTTCCCAGCAATAGATGCTAGAGGGAGCCAAACGATTCAACCAAGCTCTGGCCGAACCATCCAACATCAAGGACAGATGCTTCATGGCTATGTTGTCGTTACCTCCACCAATCTGTACAGCCACTCGGTAATCATCCAACCAAGTTTCAGGCTTTGACTCGCCAGAAAACTTGCCAATTCCAGCCGCCAACCTGAAGTTGGGGGGAATCTCTGCAGAGCGAATGGCTCTGCTAAAACACTCGGGCCCAGAAACAACAGCACTGCTTCCACTCGGATAGTCTCCGTTATAACCATCTCTGTGGGCTCTGCCTCTGTCGACTCGCCTTTGAGTAAGGACATCTCTTGCGTCAAATCCAGGATTCCGCTCGTCGCCGAACGGGCGCCTATCATCATTGTGCCGGGGCTCATATGAACCACTCCGCGGAGGAGAAAACACTCGACGGCGGTCATCGCGGTGATAACGGGGAGCAGACTGATCTCGCCCCTGATCTCTGTACCGATCTTCACGGTATCCTCCGCCTCTGTGACGCGAAGGTGACCCAGGACTGTGAGCCGACTGAACTGTTTCTGCCCTGGGAGAATTGCCGTGTAACCTGTTCTACGACTGAGAAACAGCCGCGTTCTGCTGCTGCGCTGCCTCAAGCAATGTCTTGATCTGCTGCAGACCTCTACCAGCCTCTGATCGTAACGGTTGAATAGACTCTGCAATCCTAGCAGCCGCTGCAACATTCAAAACTGGAGTACGAAATACCTCGACGTTATTTCGAGATCCACTCGGGAACAACTGTCGCTGTTGTCGATTGGGACGTGGTGGACGCTGCCCAGCACACTCGTCGAGTGCCTCCTGCATCTCTTTGAGCCGAAGGCGAGTAGCCTCCATGGCCTGGGCCTCAGCAGTCGTACCGACGATGGGAGTATGGAGAACATCCTCATCCCGGCGCTGCTGTTCATTCGACGTTCCTCCAATCTCACGCCTGGAGTGGTTGAAGCCAGGCGGCGGACTCTGATGAGAGCCAGCCATAAAAACTTCTGCCGCAGGGTCGCAGCTCTCGCACTCGGAAGGAATGTCGGATCGGTCCGACGCCGAGTCGAACACGCCGTGAAGTGACTCGGCGGGCTCGATGGCTGCAATCTGCGGGGACGAAACCTGGCATGCCGCCGCATGCCGCACCCAACGCTGTAGCCGCGAGCGACCGGATCGCTTGCGACGACGAACAGCAGGAAGGGCCGACACATACGGGGTCGACGGCGGAAGGAGAAGAACACCGCAGGAGCTTGCACAGAAGTGCGTCGCCCCGCGAATCGGGAGCGCCTCCACGTCCAAAGGCGCTTCCTGGAGCCATGCCGAATCGTCGGCGATGAAGGTGAGCGCTCCGAGACGGATCTCGCGGCCCAGGAACGAATCACCGCCGGAAGACATGACGAAGGAGAAAATATGCAACCTCGCCGGAAGTCGCTTAGACGCCTGCCCCACGGTGGGCGCCAACTGTCGTGGGAACAAGCCTGACAGTAGATGGTAGGGATACGAATGGAGAGGGCAGAGTCCTAGCTACGGCGAGGATGTACACACAGATGTATGAGTTCAGGCCTCACTCGGAAGTGATAACAGCCCTACGTCTCAGTGCTCCGGAGAGCTCTCTACTCTGTCGAGTGAAATATGTGTGTTGTGTTACAAAAGGTTGCGAACCCTTCTACCAGCGGGGAGGGGTGGCTTATATAGAGTGCGCTGCCCCTCATAACGTCTGGCATTAAGGGGTTTAATCGTGGTCATAAAGAGGTGTACGTTACTGGTAACGTACACCATAAATGCTATTAATGGTCTTGATGAATGCCTGCCCGTTAGCCTCCCTGGGGTGACTTCTGGGCTCCTGCGGTCGACTGTCTTCTAATCATTCCGAGTGAAAAGGTAAACGTCGAGTGAAAGGTATCTCCGAGTGTATATTGTCGAGTGACTTGTGCTTCTTGGCTATTTCAGTCGGAGACTTCTTTGTAGCCCTTAAGCTTTCTGGGGCAGTGTCCTTAGGTAGGGTATGTAGGTCAGGCCTATGACCCTACCCTAGGTACATATCCCCATCAATGGGATCGCAGGACGCTCGGCGATTTGGATCGCGAAGACGTTCGACTACATCAACCGCGTTTCTTAACGCTTCCCGCTTAGCGATCTACAAGGGTATGTGGATCCACTCTCCCTCTCGTAGATGCTCATCACCATGGATAGATCTTCCGTGTGCGTAGGAAATTTTTTGTTTCCCATGCAACGTTCCCCAACACATCCGACCCTGCGTCTCACTCTGCTGCGGTGTCTTCCGCGGTCGTGGGTGTGACTGGCGTGGCATGGAACTGCTACTGGGTTCGGTTCGTTTTGTGATCCAGATCTATATCGGCTTTTCCTGACAAAAAAAAAGAGTTAAAAAAAAGGGAGGGAGAGTGGTGCAATGTCTTCGTCGTCAGCCTACGTTGTTGTCCCTCGCTGCTCGGTGCTTTTTGATGGGACTAACCATGCTGAGTTTGCTTTCTTTATGGGCATTCACATGCGTGGTATTCGTCTTTGGGGCATTCTTTCTGGCGAGGTTCCGTGTCCGCCGCGCCCAGTTCCTCCTGTGGCTCCTATTTCGCCGACGCCATGGTTTCTTCCCATGGGTGCTTCTAAGTCTGATAGGGAAGCAGCCAGGATTGCTGATGATGATGCAGAGGCTGCTTATAATCAACAAGTCTTGGCTTACTCGGATTCTCTTTCCGATTATCGAGATAATCTGGCTGCTTACACTCAGTGGTGTGATGATGATGCTCGTGCTGCGGCTGTACTCACTTCCAGTGTGCTACCTCAGTTTGCTTCTGAGTTTATGGGGCTCGATACTGTCTTTGAGATGTGGACTCACCTTCGTCAGTGCTATCAGCCCTCTGGTGATGCTCTCTACCTATCTGTGGTCTGTGAGGAGCATGCTCTTCAGCAGGGATACTCTACTATTGATGAGTTCTACACTCAGAGTTCTGCTATCTGGCGTCAGCTTGACTCTCTTCTCTCTCCTATTTGTGGTACTTGCCCGTGCTGCCAGACTGTCAGGTCAGACTTGGAGTTTCATCGCGTCTACGAGTTTTTATCTTGGCTCCGTGGAGAGTTTGAGCCTCGACGTGCTTAGTTGTTTGCTCGTGGTCGTGTGCCTATTTCGGAGGTGCTTTCTGAACTTCGTGCTGAGGAGACTCGCCTCCGTGGAGCCGGTTTGCTTCAAGTTCCTTCTATGCTTGCTATTCTTTCCTAAACTAGAAACCATGATAGTTACCAACATGCATGTGCTAGAGAGATGGCACCAGGAGGTGGTAGGACAAGTAGCAGTTGTATCATCCCCTCAGCTCAAGAGGCTATATATTTATGACTGCCCAAGGTTAGAGACACTACCGGAGGGACTAGTGCAACAGCTCCCAGGCCTCGAGGAATTATGTGTCAGATATTGCCCCTTGGAGGAAGCCTTCTCAAGAGGTGGCGCTTACTGGAATTTGGTTGAAGCAGTTCCGAATATATCAAAAGGATTTACCTAAGGACTTCCATGGAGACTCAGTTGCTAAATGGTTCGCTTGCCTATGATTGGGATGGATGTGTTTTTATGCTTGTGTATGCTTATGCCGGCATGGTGGGATTATGCATTCAAGGATTGATGTATTTTTTGAGTCAACTAATTATATGTATGTTGAGTAGACTTGATGTATTTGTATATACCATGTCAAAACGCAGAGGCACTTGTATCTATGTAAAGATTGCCTTTATTTGTTATCATACCATGCAAAGCAGTGATTTTTATTCAAGAATTCACAACTGTTATTGATCATGCTGATCTACAAAGGCATTTTCGTTCCATGTCAAGTGTGTTGTTCTCACAAACAGGGGTCGCCTAATTAATTGTTCTGCTCTGCTGGTTAATCACATATAGTGCACCAGATGACAACCAAATGGTCTGCACTCACCTTTTTATCAGCTAGATACTTCGGTTTGACAACTAGCACCACAACCAGCGTGATTTCATGTATCTGTGTGCTCACCGCTGCCTGTATCAAGACTAGGCACACCACTAAGTACCATAGAGTAGCCCCATTTTGCCTTTACATCCTAACGAGTTGCCTTTTCTAACTCTTATGGTATTAGTTCTCTGATGTGGCGTATTTCACTCTTTCTGAAATTGAGGGCCTACATGTTTACAGTGCCAAAACTATTAAGAGTAAGCCTTGTCGTAATATAAACAGTTGAGTGTTTTGTACTATGGAGTATGTTGCAGCCATCATCAGTTAAGGCAGTGGGGGTACTGGACATGAAAAGAGAGGAGGCGGCGCGTGTTGGTGGTTCAGTCTTCGTAAGTGATAAAAAGGAGAGCATTGAATTTATTGGCTGGAACACAACAGGGTCTTGTTTCCCTGTTTCTTCCTCTGTTCTTGTTGGCATGTGTGTTCATTTCATCTAGCACGTAATAAATCCACCAAAACCTGAAGCATGCATGTCTTGCAGAATAAGTCGTTATTCTTCTCTGAAGCTAGGCTAGGACCCAAAATAACAGTGAATCGGACACCTTGGATCAGTGTATAAATATGTAACAACACTCTGAATGAAGACACAGACAAGTTCTGAATTCCTTGTGGCTCCCTCGCCGACCGGGGACGAAACAGAGCATGCATGCAACGGTCGAGCGAAAACAGAAGAGCACTCTGTTGTGTTGGAGAAGTAGAATGGACAAGGATGTCCTAATCCCGAGCACACATGCTCCCTATGCTACAGTAAAATCGAAAAAAATAGCAAAAAAATTCAAAAAATTCTGAATTTTTTTTGTGAGAAACATTGATGTTTTTCCCACATGCCTGCAAAATTTCATCACCAGATGACATTCGTGGAAAATGTGGCGAAAAAAACAAAATCGATGCTCCAAAACGGTACAAAAAACAGACTTTTTGGAGCATCGATTTTGTTTTTCTTGCCACATTTTCCACGAATGTCATATGGTGATGAAATTTTGCAGGCATGTGGAAAAAACATCAATGTTTCTCAAAAAAAAAAATCAGAATTTTTTGATTTTTTTTGCTATTTTTTTCGAGTTTACTGTAGCAGCGGGAGCATGTGTGCTCGAGCTGAGAAGAGCACTTTCGAAGTAGAATCGCATACACACTCCATCCAGCTAATACAGTAGTAGCTGTTTTGAAGTAGTCCAACGCACCAACCGTCCATTGCTTCTCCTCTGATCTGGCAGTGGCAGTGTCAACAAGAACCGATATCACGGGCTCCATAAAATCCCTATGAAGAAAGCAGCCATCCAATCCTTAAGGTTGTCGATCTATGACCCGATGATCCCTGGCATCATCCTTGTTATCTGGCGAATACAACGATATCTATTACTCCCTCCGATCCATAATAAATGTCGCAGGCGTCGCCCCCGCGTGTCGACGGGGAGGAACCCTAGCCCGCCGCCGCCAACCACCCCCTCCCCTACTTCCTCCTCCCCCATCACCGCCAAAGGACGCGATCGGGCAAAGCCCGGCCGGCGTCAGCGGCGGCGGGGCATCCTCGTCTCCCCGCTCGGTGCTCTCGGCGCGGGCCGAGCCCCTGGGTCGGGATGCAGCGCTGGCTTGGGCCGCGGAAGCAAGTCGGCGGCGGAGCAGAGCAATGGGCTGTGTGGCAGAGGGGTGTGTCGGGTGTCGCGGCGGCGGCCAGATCTACGTCCGGCGGCGCGAGCCGTGGGCAACTTGGGGCGCGGGCGGCCGCCCTACAGTGATAGGTGGTGGCTGCGGCACGGTAGGGGTGGGGTCTGCTCGGCATTGATCCGGTTCTGCCGGAGCGGGGTTGACGACTGGGATCTTCTCCTCCCCTGTTCGTCGGGTGGCTCGATCTGGCAGCTAGAGGCGAGCTCCGTGGATGGGTGGCGGTTGTTGATGCTCTAGGCATCTCCGACGGCTCGAAGGTGGTGGGGGCGAACCGGATAGGGAGGCAGGGGGCCTCCTGGCCGTCCCATTGCCAAATTTGGGAGGGGCCAAATTAGTCCCGGCGAAGGTCCAGATCTCCGGTTGTTGACGTGAGGTGGCTGCAGTTGGCGGCCGCCGTCGTCTTCCCCCGCCCTGTTCGGACCAGCTGGGCCCTGTCCTCACCAAGGAGCTGGCTTTGGGGCTCTAGGTGATGCCTTCTGCTCCTTCACCGGTTGTTAGTGTTCGGGCGCGATGACGGCGGCGGCAGTGCTCCGGTGCCGTTACCTTTCTGAAGGCTCGTTTTGGAGTCCACGACTCATCGGACGCAGCGTCATTTGTAGCTGTTCTTGGCACCATTGTATCTGGGCTTAGGTATGTGTATGGTAGCGTGGGGTTGAGTTGTATACTTCCAGTCGAGTTGTATGGTCGTTGCTTCATATATAAAACGGGGCGAGAGGGGAAATACCCAATGGTTCCTCGGACATATGTCGCCGGAATCTCACCAGTCATCGCGACCTGCCTATTAGTATAGTTGGCTTACGCGGTTGTATTTATTTCTTTCGCTCTCCCAGCTTTGGTCGTATTTGATTCGTTTTCTCCTGCACCTCGCCTATGTCCCACAACGCATTTAGCCGGCCACTTCCTCCCAACTGACCCTGACTTGCATAACTCCACATGTTTTTTTTTTAACACAGTACAAACGCAAACGCTCATATACACGCGCATACACTCACCCCTATGAACGCACACGCGCACACCTTACCCTATGAGCACCTCCGAGAGACTGAGCCGGCATATCATCTTGAAATTTACGAAGTCACCATAGGCACCTCGTCATCGACGGAAACGTCTCCTCCCATTGAATGCACATCGCCGGAAATCCTGAAATAAATTCAGGAATAAATGCGAGCACCAAGACTTGAACTCCGGTGGGCTCGGGATACCACAGTCCCTCTAACCATCCAACCACAGGTTGGTTCGCATAACTCAACACGTTTCGTGTGTACGCTGCAGTGCAATGTCAAAATAGTGGACATATGTAATTTGTCCACAATTTTTAATACATTTCAATAGTACATGGAACCAAAGAATAATTGTATCAACAGTAGTACATTATTTCCTTGAGATGCTTGTGTCATTACATTATTTCAACAGTACCTTTTCTTTTGCGGGGTGTTATTTCAACATTACCTGGAACCAAAAATTAATTGTATCTATTGTTGAGTGTTGATAACTATTTATAAAATAATGTACTGTTAAAATTTTTCATTACAGTGTGACTTCTTACTAAACTTCATAATCAAATTTATTTTATTTTATTAATTTGTCATAAAAATTTCGTTCTATAAAAACCTTTCTAACATCTTCTTTACTTTGAACTTTGTCCTGGAAAGAAAAACAAACTTACCAAAGTTTAGAAAAGTATAAAAATTGAAACCTTTTTTAAATAAACTTGACCTTCTGTTGTACTTGTATAAAAAAAACCGACGGAGAAACTGCCATTGACTTCAAGGCAAAAAAAATAATATGGACAAAATTACTAACTATGATAAAGTTAAAATAAAATTGAAACCTTTTTCTAAATAAACTTGACCTTCTGTTGTACTCATATAAAAAGTTTCCCGAAGAAGAAACTACCGTTAACTTCAGAGCAAAAAAAGGATATTGGGAAAATTAGTAATTAAGAGAAAAAGGAAAAAAGTCAAAACCTTTTTTGCAATAAACTTGATCTTCTCTTGTACTCGTATAAAAAGTTTCGCGGAACACCACCATTGACTGCTGGATGTAATTTTGATATGAAAAAAATACTAATTACATTTTTTTTAAATAAACTTGATCTTCTCTTGTCATATAAAAAGTTTCGTGAAACACCACCGATGACTTCTGGGCAACAAAAGTGATATGAGAAAAAAAAATATAATCATGAAAAAGCCAAAAACAATGTTTAAAAAACACTTGTAGGGGGCAGTATTCTGACAAAAGTGTTAGAATTGTGTCGGATATTGTACAAGGTAGGTTACAGTTGGATTTGGTTTTGGACTGTGTGTAGACAAAATAGGAGTCGTGTCCTATTAGACACCTGTACCCCTAGACCTCTTATATAATGAGGGGGTAGACACACGATGTAACCTATGCCAACATAATAGCACAGGCACGCAGGGGAAGCCGGCGGCGTGTGCCGGCGCCTGGGCCGCCGGGGTGCGGTATTCTGACGGTGTCACGGGGAGGAGCGCCCGTAATCATGTCCCGGGGATGTAGCCATATCGATGAACCTCGTTAACAAATATCGTGCCTTAGTGTGTCATATATGATCTTCCATTAGCGGCTTATTCTAACAAATGGTATCAAAGCATGGTTGCAGTCGGATAATTCCGGCTGGGTCGGACTGGACTGTCTGATGGATCGACAGGGATGTCGATCAAAGCAGAAGACGGAGGTGATTTCAGCGATGATGACACGGGAGCGTGATACTGATGGTGGCCAACTTCTGGTGCATGGAAACACGTGGTGCAGGCCTGAGGGCTTGTGCGGCTTCGACAAGACTATGGCGCGGGGTTGATTCAAGGCGGTGTACACATGAATGCTTAAAGTCGACAGGGCGCGGGATAGCACGGCCAGCTACATGGAGTCATGTTAAAGGTGGAGCTGGAGTCAAATGGACGACTTCACTCTATGCTGATGGAGGGGCTACGGCGTAACAATTCAAAGAATCGAAGTCTATTTCAACGGGATAGTGAGAGACACGTGGATCGGACTGGGCCCAGTGGTCTGATGAAGGTGTGATACTCGGCATCGGTCGGTGATGATCGGTGGTTCTCTGCAGTGGGGGTTGAGGCAGTGTGGGCTAGCTACCCTGGATACTCGCCCAGGACAGCAGAGGATCGACACGGTGATAGCGGCGAGGCGTGCGGTAAGCACGGGACACAGTGACAGACCAAGGCACTAATGGTGAGACATGTGCTCACACAAAGTGTGCAGGGATGCTGAAGAAGTGTTGAGGAGTATCAGATTCAAGTTGGTGACTGGGTCTATCAGTGTTAGTTGATGGACGGAGTAGAGCATGAAGAATCTGAAAAAGTGACGGAAAGTATGAAATTGTCAAAAGCGAAGAAAGTACATGGACGTATATTATGTGGTGTTCAGTGCGCATGACAAAGTGTGGATGACAAGTACAGAAGGAGGCGGGGTGCTATAGTTGTGGGACATGTAAAAGACTATCCGGGAAAAGGATGAGACAAGTGCGAATTTGACACAGGCTGACACAGGGCGACGGTGAAATTCTTTCAAGTTTCAGACAAGTGGTCAAGGAAAGGGATGACGTTAAGTTCAGGTAACTCTTATATGTGGCTTCTAATATGTGAGTTGTTCAGTTTCACGCAAACAGTGGTCAGTGTGTAATGGCGTTGAGCGGATACTCCGGAAGTTGGAAGCACAAAGTAGAGTAATGAGGAACTTAATTTTGCTCGAGTGTAGACTGTGAAGAAGACGAGAAGGGACTACAGTTGCAGATGGAGTCACGTGGAGTCTGGGAGTAGCAGCGGTGCTCATGGTATAATATCAAGTCCAATGTATATGGAGGTTCGACGCATGGTTGAATCCAAGGTGGCGGAGAATATTCGCCAAGGTGGAGTTTTGTCTGAGTCATCACCCTGAGTAGCCAGGTTAACAATCCTGAGTCCGCCAAGGGGGCGTTAAGCAATGCTCGAAGATTGTTCGGTTTAGTCTCACATCGGTTGTGGGAGGAGACAGCACACGACTTATAAGGGCGGGGGGTGTCTCCTCCTATCAGGCTAGTCTTTTTGAAGGAGATGGGCCAAGGCCTCTCATAAGTGGGTGTTGCTCTCCGGTTAAGCCTGGTTGACGTCATGGGTCGGAAACGCTAGTGTTAGCGGATTCGGAATTGCGTAACACCCCTGTGTCGTACTAAAGTTGGCGTGTTTCAGGAGAACAACATTTAACCAAGCTGGCTGTAAACCGCGTCGGAAGACGGTTCTAGATCCTGTATGCTCTTGTACCAACGATGGTACACCACTGTTCTGTAAATGTATATTCCACTTTCCAACTATAAATGCAAACCGTATAGACCAAAACACCACTTTAACTACACATCGCGATGCAGTTATTGACGATGCCGATTCCGAGGACATATACTGTCAGGGACCAAACGTCCGCATCCGGGGCGAGAGCCTTTTTCGTCATAATAAGTGTCGCAGTTTTGAACTATGATTGAACTAACCTTATTTCGTAACCGCGACACTTATTTTGAATCGAAGGAAGTATTACCAACGAGTAAAAACACTTCTCCGTTGTATTTTCGTTATTGCAATTTTGCTCTCAAGCTGAGGGCTTTGCATGTGAGCTTGTATGGAATGAAGCATGCATCTTTTTCAGGGAACTTTTGGTTAGTCGCAACACAAGATGCTTGAGTGCATAAACGTTGAAATTGAAGCTTCCTTTATGGAACCTGAGTTGCTTTCAGTACAACTAAAGAAAGGTCAACTGGAGCACAGCAAGGTTCAGTTAAGTTCAGTAGCAGCATCATGGCCGTAATGAAAATGCAGAATGAAGATTTCAGGCGGCCACAGTTAGCAGCAACAGAACAATGACCTCAAGTGGAAGATGATCAACGAACAAGCATTTAGTCCTTCAAAAGGCCGGATTAGATCTGCCACCTAGTCGCCGTGCAGAGCATCCTACTGGACGCCGAGGCCAAGAGCCGCACCACCCCCGCCGTTCGTCAGTGGATGAAAGACCTCAAGACCGCCGCCTACCAGGCCGACGACGTCCTCGACGACTTCCGCTATGAGGCGCTGCGCCGCTGCGCCGCCTCCCTGATCCGCCAACCCTCCACCACATACAAGGTTCGTAGTCGTCCAACCTTCTTCCCACCACGGTCCACGGGTGGCTCTGTTTTCAGTATATGGTTTTAATTTCGAAATGGAGGTCTTATAATTTCAGTTTTTTTTGTAGGTGCTTAGCTACTTCACTGTCAATAGCCCGGTTGTTTTCCGTCTTCACATGAGTTGGAAGTTGAAGAATGCCCTTGAGACAATTGATGAACTGGTCGTGGAGATGAACAATTTCCATTTCCTGCAATATATTGAAGCACCAATCATGGATCATCCGCAAACACACTCTCATGTTGATGTATCAGAGATTGTCGGCAGAGAAGATCATAAGGACCAAGTAGTGAAGATATTAATCGGCCGTAACAATAATAACTTCATGGTGCTCCCCATAGTTGGTATGGGAGGAATTGGCAAGACTACCCTTGCCCAATTTGTGCACAATGATCGGAGAGTGCAACATCATTTTGAGTTGGTCTTATGGGTCTGTGTCTCTCACAAGTTCATTATCGAAGAAATAATCCGATCTATAATAGAAGTGGCCACAATGAAGAAGTGTAAGTTGACCGAGATGGAGGCACTGCGCAAGAAGCTTGGTGAAGTGTTGGGCAATAAAAGGTACCTCCTAGTGCTGGATGATATTTGGAATGAAGATAGACAAAAGTGGGATGCTGGGTGATCATTGCTCTGCTCACATGCAGGGCTCGGGCAGTGCTATAATAGTGACAAGTCGCGGTGATCAAGTTGCTTTTATCATGGGTACACTTCCTCCACATCGGGTATCACTTCTAGATGAGGATCAGTCATGGGAGCTTTTCAATAGGAACACCTTTGGAAGGGAGGTGGAAATTCATGAGGAATTGATTTCTATGGCTAAAAGTACTGTTCACACGTGTAAAGGGTTGCCTCTTGCTATCAATACCATAGCAGCTTTACTTCGTTCGAAGCATCACAATCAATGGCTTTCTGTCCTGGATAGTGATGTCTGGAAGGATGACCTCCTCACAACTACTGGGATTGTGCCTGCACTACAACTGAGTTACGATCACTTGCCATTGGAAGCAAAAATATGTTTTTCCTTCTGTGCTATTTTCCCCAAGGATAGCCCGATGGATAAAGACACATTAATCCAGCTATGGATGGCAAATGACTTTATTGCATCAGAAACAAAAGCCCAACAAATTTTTGATGTACTAATTTGGAGTGTTGTTTCCTCCAGTTATCTGCGAAGATTCAAAAGAATCTGCTCTCCGAAATTATGAGTAACGATCCTATTGACGAGTTCATCCACCGACCAACTACTTGCAAAATGCATGATCTCATGCATGATCTTGCCGAATCTATAGGCCTAAATGATTGCTTCATTATGCAAGAATCTTCATCAAGTCAAGAAATTCTGCAAGGATCCTCATATGGTAGTTCATTACAGCGTGAGGTTCGACATTTATCGCTTAATTATGCGAGTGACGGTAATACTATTGCAGCCATCAAGAAAATTCTAGCTCCCCGACCTCGCACAATATTAATCCAAAAGGGGAGTATTGACAATTCAAAATTCAGGACCTTGCGAGCATTAAAGGCATTCTCAATCAAGACACCTATGCAAAACTTGAAGCATATTCGCTACCTAGATTGTTCTTATTCTACTATGTTTGCACTACCTGAAGACATTACCATATTGTATAGCTTGCAAACATTGAAGCTCATTGGCTGTAAAGAATTTAAGAAATTACCAGAAGGCATGAGATATATGAGCAGTCTTCGACATATCTTCCTACTTGGGTGCCATCGTTTGGAGCGCTTGCCACAAGGTATTGGTCAGCTGAATTATCTGCACACATTGACGAGTTATGTCATTAATTGACACTGATGCTGGTCGTGGAATCGATCAACTGAAAGATTTTAATCTAGGTGGTGATCTTTCTTTGACTGAGTTGAGAAAAGTGCGTAGCGCAGAAAATGCTAGAGAAGCCAATATGTCTACCAAGCATAATTTGAAACAATTATCACTCGATTGGGCCAATGGACGGTATACCACCAATGTCATGAATATTTTGTATGACCTACAAAATAATGCTGAAGGAGTATTAGAGGCACTTCGTCCTCACAAAAAGCTTGAAGTTTTACAAATACGTAATTATAAAGGTGCTAAGCTGGCATCATGGATGCACAACTCTACAATGTTAGAGCATCTCAATGAACTTTCTCTGGTTACATGCAAGAACTGCAAGGACCTTCCACCATTATGGAAGCTGCCCTCTCTTGTGTACTTGTGTTTGTGCGGTTTAGATAGCTTAACCAGTATATGCACTGGTAATAATGATGGTAGAGAGAATGGGGAATCTTGTATTTCTCCACCATCCTTCTTTCCTAAGCTGAAAACCATGATAGTTTCCAACATGCCTAAGCTAGAGAGATGGCACCAGGAGGTGGCTGGACAAGTAGCAGTTGTATCATTCCCTCAACTCCAGAAGCTAATGATTGTTGTATGCCCAATGCTAGCAAGCATGCCGAAGATGATCCCTTTGCTTGAAGTTCTAGTGGTATCTGATGCAAGAAACATCCCCCTTTACCATCTAATGAATCTTTCTGTGCAGTCTAATCTCGAGTGCACAGGTCACATTTGGATGCCTACAGTTGGTTGGCAGTATGAGTTGCTTATTTTCTCGAGGCATGGCGACTCGGAGTTGGATTTGCGACTCAAAGGTTTGACGGAAAATTTGGAGCGCTTTGAAGAGGAGCTGAATATAATACATTGCCGATTTATAAAGAGGTTGAATATAACAAATTGCGATTGTCTTTTCTCATCTGAACCATCCCAAATACAATGGAATATATGGAATCATTTTCGTTTTGTTGAATTTATGGCGATTAAAGACTGCAGTAATATAGTACTATGGCTAGCGGTCGCATTCAGAAACTTGAATCGCCTTCGAGTTCTTGTCTTGATTGGTTGTTCCAACTTAATGGATTCACTTCCTTCCACAATATCTGATGATGCAATTATCCCGCATCCTCATATCCAGGATGTTGGAATTGTAGGATGTGGGAATTTGATGGAGGTACCAAAGTTGCCAGCATCTGTTGAAGAATTGGCCATCCATCGTTTCCCCAAGCTACTGTCCATGCCAGCAAATCTTGGGAACATCGAAAAATTGATAGAAGTCGAAGTGATTGGGTGCGACGCCCCAACAAAATCTTCAGATGGTATGTATGGAGTCACTCTGCTCAAGGAGCTGTGGTTGGTGGAGTGCCCAAGGTTAGAGACACTACCGGAGGTACTCTTGCAGCAGCTCCCAGGCCTCAAGAAGCTGGTTATTAGTGAATGTCCGACCTTGGAGGGAGCCTTCTCAAGAGATGGCGCTTACTGGGATTTGGTTGAAGCAATTCCAGACAGAACAGTTTGCGGATCCCATGAGTCGAATGCTTAGGTTGCCATCAATTGGAATGCATGTGCATGTGCTTGTGTATTCCGGCCTCGTGGGGTTATGCGTTCCATTGAGGTATAAATACATTTGCCACTTTACCTTGTTTCAGCACTTTTCATGGTAATTTGTAACTCAACTTTAGTTATTAATCATATATAGATACACTGCATCGATCTAAATAATCTATTTGGTCTCTTTATGGATGTCAAAACCTGTACCTATCTAAAGAGCGTTGTTGTCATTTTTTTTCCAGGTTTCTGGTGTGTCATCCAAATGAATCGCATTGGGTACGGTCTACTGCAGTTGTACATCCATATTGCAAATCAGGTTCAGTAATGTTTATACTTTGCTAGTAGGCGAGTACGCACGCCATGCAAACCTTGCCTGCTAAGTAGGTACATGATTTTGACTCAAGAATCTCAGATTGGACTATCTGCAGCACAACTGTTAGCCTCTGCCATCTATATGTGGTTTCTTATAAAATCATGGTTGTGACTTTATGACCTGAAATGAGTCAATGTATATCACCCACTCCTCAAGTCATCAGTGTTACCGTATGAAAGAATTTAGTTCTTGTAAAACACAGAAGATGACATTTTGTATATACTCCCTCCATTCCATAATGTACGTGCTTGTTTTTCTGCATACATAATACATATGGTCCTTTAAATCTCCTCTGCTGCTTGCTGAAATAGTACTAGTACTTCAGTGCTGAATATTATAGTGTACTGACTCTTGAGAAAAGTCTAGGAATTTTTATGCGGTGAAGAAGGTGTGGTATAAAATTCTCTGGAAAACAGGAGTACTGATCATTCCAATAACTGCGATCATCTATCTTTTCTTTGACAGCATGGAACAGCAGTCGTGAGGACCGTAAACGGAGCCGGAAGAAGCAGTGATCATGGCCTGCTGGGAGCACAACAGGGTCATCGTTGGGTGAAGATGGTCTGATGTATGTTGTATACATAGTGAAGGGTACATTGCATATCATACACTGTATAACAGCTACAGATTATTTGTTCCCAAAAGCTCTTAAGGATGTCCACGCATTGTTGTTATTTCAGATAACCTCCTGACTTGTTTTTCAGGCACAGAGTTTATTCAGTTAGATGGACGCTCCTCGTTCTCGTTGCCCTTTGTTAGCCAACAGTATTAAGATTGTGGTTTGTCGCTGGATATTACCATGTCTTGAAGCAATCCCTGTTGCTGTTGTCTGAAATAATTCAATGAGTATGTGTCGTCGTTTCGTCACGGCAGATGCCATGGGTAGGCTTATCGAGAGGGGCCGAAGGACGCCGGCGGGCTCCGGGAGCGGGGTTAGGCACAAGCGGTGGCGGACACACGATGTACCCAGGTTCGGGGCCCTCCGTGGGAGGTAACACCCCTAGTCCTGCTTGGTCTAGTTGAGACAATGGTAAGGTCACAATGGTGCTCCTGGAGCTGTATGGCTAGAGGAGGAAGAAGGGGCTAAGCTGCCCTTGCTGCCTATCTACGTGTGTGGAGTGTGGATTGAGTCGACCCGTTGCATGGGGGAGGCCCGGGGGGTTTTATAGGCCAACCCCCCGGGTTACAATATGAATAAGAGATCTCAGGGGGGGCCCAGCCGGCAGCCTCTCTAGCCGGCCGTGGGGTCCACCGGCTGTAGGGTCTAGTCGTGGGTAGGCCCTGCCGGCTGAAGGGTACCGTCAGGAGCCGGCGGGGCCCGCGCGGCGGGTCCCGATGCCGGTCATGTCTCGGCACGGGCCGCCCCTGGTGGCGTCGTCTTGCGGCAGCCGGCCGAGGTCAGCGGTACGGCCGGCCGCCCTGTAGCCACGCCGGGGCAGGTAATGGAGTGGTTGGGGCGTGCCGGCACTGTTGGGAGCCTGGTCACCGTCCGCCAGGGTCAGAGGCTCTGACGCCCCCACTGTGGCCATACGGGCGCTGACCCCCGATGGGATGGGGGCCACTGTTGCCATACGCGCCCCGATGACGGTATCCGACGCGCAGCCGGCTGGAGGGCCAGGCGGCGCCGTCCTCAGCCGGCCGGCACATTGTAGCCGGCAGGGTATAGCCGGAGGGCCGTAGCCGACAGGGCGTAGCCGGGCCGCAGGGGGAGGCGGCCCGTTCTTCGGTTGCGTCAGAAAGTTGGAGCGAGGGGTCGCTTGAGGCTACCCCGGGGTCATCCCCCCGACAGTAGTCCCCGAAGCCGGGGAGGCCCGCTGACGAACCGCGGCGGTCCTTGCCGGCTTGAAGATCGTCCTTGCGACACGAAGGGCCACGAGAGTCGGGCGACGCGGGCAAGCGGCAGCCGGCTCCGCAGCCGGCCGAAGCCTCGCGTGCCGCCTCGGGCTCCTCATCTGTCAGAGAGGCCGCGCCACGCGGAAGACTCAGCGGGCCGTGGCCTGACAGGCCACGCGGCGGAAAAGACCGGACTGCGGGGCGGGACCCCCAACGACCGCGGCCTCGGCCCGCGCGCAGGCATCTTTTACGGCGCGGGCCGACGGTTGGCGTTCCCGAGCGCCATAACGCCCGCCCCGCACGCGACGGGAATCGTGGGGGTCGCGCGCAATGAATCCGGCCCCCACGATCGCCCGCACGGGGTTTAAATGGCGAGGGAAGGGGAGCAGAACGGCACATTCGCTCCCTCCGGCCCCGTCGCATCGCCTTCGTCGCCCTCCCCCTCCCGCCACGAGAAAGAGAGAGAGAGAGCAGAGCACGCGGGCACGTCGCGCCCCCGTCCGCCGCCGCGACCGTGAGCCCCTCCGGTGACCATGGCGAGCAAGGGCGCGTGGGACGGCAGCATCGTGGAGGAGACATTCATCGAGCACCTCCGCTACCGCCGCAAGCTCCCGGCGGAAGCGCACTTGGAGGCGCGCCCCGCCGGGCCGGAGAACTCCCCGATCCCGCGGGAGGGCGAGGTGGTCGTCTTCGCCGACCATTTCCTCCGCGGGTTCGGGCTGCCGGCGAGCGCCTTCTTCCGCCACTTCCTGACGCGGTTTGGCCTGCAGCCGCACCACCTCGCCCCCAACGCCATCCTGCAGCTGGCGGCGTTCGTCACCCTTTGCGAGGGGTTCTTGGGGCTAGAGCCGAGGCTCGACCTCTGGTGCCGGCTCTTCTTCCTCAAGCGGCAGACAGTGAAGGACCCGGCGACGAAGCAGAAGGTGATGACCGCCTGCGGAGGTGCCCTGATCCACATCCGCAAGGGGACCGGCTTCGAGAAGCTCCCGCTGCATGAGTCGGTGAAGGGCTGGCAGCGGGGGTTCTTCTATGTGAAGAACGTGAAGCCGGAGGAGGACCACATCAACCTCCCCGACTTCGTCAACCACCCGCTGGTTGCGATGCTGAACTGGCGGGCGGTTCCGCTTCAGGCGCCCGAGACGGCGGACCGGCTCGGCGAGCGCCTGCTCGTGATGACCGGGACGGAGGGGCTGAGGGCCACCGATCTGCTGGCCACGATGGTGGCGCACCGGGTGCAGCCATTGCAGAGCCGGCCGCACCTCATCTGCCAGATGGGAGGACGCCACGACCCCTGCCGGCTCTCCACCAAGGAACAGAAGCCGGCCCACGTGGCGAGGAGGGTGAACGCCATTTCGACAGCGAAGCTGAAGGAGGGCGAGTGGCAATGGGGGAAGACCCCGTACAGCCGGAGCCACCCGGTGCCGCGGGTAAGTGCCTAGCTGCCTCCCTCCCCCATCTTTTCCGAGGCAGCGCCCCTCCCTTCTTTGGCCTGACGGCGTGCCGCCCCGCCTGCTCGCAGGTTTTCCCGCTGCTACAAAACTACAGGGAGCCAGCCACCGACACGGTGGAGTCGGACCCCGAGGAGGTCGAGGACGTCGACGACGTGGAGCCGGCCGACTCCGAGCGAGCCGGCGCGTCTGACGCCGGCGAGGCGGAGTCGGAGACGGAGGAGGCCGAAGAGGCCGAATCGACGGGTGAGTCTCCTCCCCAGACGCACCTACGGGATTGGAACGATGATGACGCTGAGGCGGAGGCGTCGCGTGTTGCAGAGGCTCCAGAAGAGCCCGAAGCTTCGGAGGACGAGGTCACGGCGCCGCGGAGGCGCCAGCATCGAGCCGGGGCGGCCCCGACGCGGGTGACAAAGGGAAGCGGCCGGCTGTCGCCAAGCCGGTGCCCAAGCGTGCGGCGACCGCGCAGCCGGGCGGCAGCCGCGGAGGCGGAGGCAAGAAGCGGAGGGTCTCCTAGGCGGGACCCGCGAGGAGGGCGGTCCCCGTCGTCGTCGGGTGAGTCCATCTCCTCCTCCACCTTGGTTTGTTTCGATTTGCCCCCGGTCTCTTATTTCGTCGCGATCAGGGAGGCGCGTGCCCTGGGGAGGACCCCAGGTGGCGAGGCGGCGAGGACGGCGCCGCCGACAACCGCCGAGGAAAGGGAGCGCCAGGCGTGGCTCGACCTCGAGGCGGCCGAGCAGGAGCGGCGCGTCGAGGAGCTTCGCCCATGGGAAGAGGCGGCGGAGAAGCGGGGAGGAACCAGCGGGGAGGCAGCTGGTGGAGCGTGGGAGCCGTTCCCCCGCGGCCGGGAGACGAGGTCGAAGGACCACCACCACCCGGAGCGACGGGCGGAGGCGGGCGCGAAGGCCGCGGAGGACGCGGCGGGGATGGACCATGACGCCGCCCGGCCGGGGGCGGGCGACGTGCCGCCGGGGGCGGAGGAGCCCCCGGTGGTCGAAATCCCGGCACCGGACGCGCCGGCTCTGGACATGCCGGCTCCGGAGGTGCCGGTATCGGAGGTGCCGGTTCCGGAGGCGCCGGCTCCGGAGGTGAGCCGGCCAGGAACCGCCGGAGGCGGGGCGCCAGGGCGAGGGCCGCGACGGCCGGGGAGATGGCCGCCGCGGGCGCATCGTCGGCGGCCCCCGGCGCGACGGCGACGGGAGGAGCCGGTCCCATCGTGGTCTCCGACAAAGGAGGACCCGCAGACGGGGGCCGGCCGCAGCAGACCTGGGACGCAGCCGGGCGCCCGGCCCTTGGCGAGCCGCCGAGCGCCCTTGGGGCGGCGGTGGCCGCCGTTGTGGACGCGTTCGCCGCCTGCCGCGCCCAGACGTCGCAGAACGCTCGGGCCGCCAACGACCGGCTGGTGAACCTGGAGCAAGCTGTCGCGGTAAGCTTTCTTCTTTCCTTCTTCTCTTGATTCGACGTTTTCTGTTTTCTCCAGTGGGGGCGCGCTAGCGCACCCACTGGGTGTAGCCCCCGAGGCTCGATCCGGCTGGGGCGCAGGCGGGTCGAGCCTAAAGCTGTCTTGTATCCTTGTTGTTTTGCAGGCGGCGCACGACCGCCGGGTGGCCGCGTACAACACCCTGCTGGGGTTGTACCGGGGAGCCGAAAACCGGCTCGCCGTCATGTCCGCGGATCTTCAAGGTACGTGCTCTTGCGATCTTCCAGTGGGGGCGCGCAAGCGCACCCACTGGGTGTAGCCCCCGGGAATCAGGCCGGCTGCCCCGGAGGCGGGCTGAATCCTTTCTTTGCTTGGTTTCTGACAGCGGCAAACTCTTCTCGTGAAGCCACCCACGCCGATACGGTCAGCCTCCGGCGCCAGGTGGTGCGTCTTGGCGAGGAGCGGGTCCTCCTGACGACGGAGCGCGACCGGCTCCGCGGGGAGACGTACCAGGCAAAGGCGGAGCAGGAGGAGCGCGAGGCGGCCCACCGCCAAGCGCTGGCGGACCAGGCGGCGGCCCTTCGTCGGGAGGCGGAGGAGCGGGAGAAAATCCTCCGCCAGGAGCTGGAGGCCAAGGACGCCGCGCTAGCCAAGGCGGCCGAGGATGCGCAGGCGGCCCGGGATGAGCACGAGCGCCAGCGCCAGGAGTGGTCAGCTAGGGAGGTGCAGCTGCAGGAGCAAGGGCACGAGGTGGATCGGATGCTGCGCGGTGAGTTTCCGTCGCCTTGCTCTTTTCGTGCCTTGCCCCCAGCGTTTTTCTGGCTTGCTGCCTTGCTCATCCCTCGTCTTCTTCTCTTCTCTTCTTAGGGCTTTTCCCCGGCACGCAGGAGGCCGCGGAGGCGGCCGTGGAGGCCCATCGTGAGGCGCAGGGGGGAACTGTTGGACAGCTTGCCCCCTGGACCCTAGACGAGGTGGGGATCGCCTCCGCGGCGCGGCTGTCGGAGGTCGTCCGTGCCCTGAAGCGGCTCAAGGCGGCTGGCTCGGCGCTGGTTCGCACTCTTTGGCCCGGCGCGGTGGAGCCGGTCTCCATGAGCCGGCTGTCGAGGTGGCTGGAGTTTGGGACCGCGCGGGTTCCGCGGCGCGCGCCGGTGCGAGCATGGCGCTTCGCATTGCCAGGTCGTGGTACCCCGAGCTGAACCTGGATCTGTTCACGGCCCAGCGTGCCGGCACTGACGCGGAGCTGGAGGCGGTGACCGATGCGCTGGAGGTGAGGGCGAGCGACCTTGTGTCCTTCGCCGTGTGGGACGAGTACGTCCCGGAGCGCGGGGCGGACGGCGTGGTGATCCCGGAGGACCGGTACATGCTTGCCCTGGATGACCCGGAGGGAAGCGCCGCCGAGACGGACGATGGAGAATCCGACTCTGACGACTACGCCGAGTCCGAGCCGGCTCCGGATGCGGAGGCGGGAGCTTCTACCTCAGCCGCCCCGGGGGCGCCGGCTTCAGAGGCGTCAGCACCGCCGGCCTCGGAGGCGTCGGCACTGGAGGCGAGCCGGCCCGAAGCTGCCACCACTTAGGATTTTTCTTTTCTGCATTTTGTTTAGACTGCAATTCCACCCACTGGGGGTGTATATGTAATGAACTCATGGCCGTGGGCCTTTTAAGTTTTGTAAAGTTTTCGGTTGCTGAAATGTTGTTTTATGCGTGCCGGCTCAGCCTTAGCCTTTTTCGCTCTTTTGGTTCCGTTTGCCCAAAGCCTTCTTCCTCTTGGCTTCGGCCCCGCCAGCCGGACAGCCGGGAGCCGGTCTGTGGCTGGGACGGGGCGTCTGCCTCGAAGGAGCCGGTCGTGGGTTAGGAAACCGCGAGAGTTTTTTGGGTAAGGTGAGTGACAGAGGCGAAAAAGTGCTCCGGCTATACCTAGCCGGCAACCCCCCTCTGCGTTCGATTTTTCGCGTGCGCTAAGTTTTGCCGTCTCGAGGTCCCGTCTGCCCGACAGCCAGGAGCCGGTCTGTGGCAGGAAAAGCTGAGACGGCTCTCTTTTGTTCACATTACTTAACCGGCATCGGGGGGCGAGGGTAGGACTAGCCGGCTAGCCCCCGGGACCGGGAGCCGGACCCAGGAGCTGGCGAGCGAGAGTCTTTGAGAAAAGCGAAAGAGGCGTGTCCCAAGAGCCGGCTTGGGGCACCCGTTGCATTCATAAACCCAAAAAGGGAAGGATATGTACATACATTGGTTCTTAGCAGTAAAACGGCCGGAGGAGCGCCGCGTTCCACGGGCGCTCCGTCACCTCGCCGGAGGCGTCTCTCTTGCGCTTCTGCGGCTTCTGGGCGTCTATTAGGTAGTACGCGTTGTTGTGCAGCGCCCTGCTGACGATGAACGGGCCCTCCCATGGGGAGGACAGCTTGTGCTGGCCGGCAGTTCGCTGGATCCGTCTGAGCACCAAGTCCCCTTCGCGGAAGGAGAGTGGCCGGATCCGCTTGATGTGGTAGTGCCGGAGCTTCTGCTGGTAGATGGCCGTCCGGCTCAGGGCCAGCTCGCGGGCCTCCTCGAGGAGGTCGACGCCGTCTTCTCTGGCCTCCTTCGCGTCTTTCTCCGTGTACAGGGTAACCCGAGGCGAATCGAACTCGATGTCGGTGGGGATGATTACCTCGGACCCATATACGAGAAAGAAAGGGGTGAAGCCGGTTGACCGGTTGGGCGTGGTCCTGAGGCTCCAGAGGACAGCCGGCAGCTCTTCGATCTAGCAGCCGGCTGACCTGATTAGTGGCATCACGAGCCGGGGCTTGATGCCGGACAGGAGCAGGCCGTTGGCCCTCTCGACCTGACCGTTTGACTGTGGATGGGTGACGGACGCCAAATCGAGCCGGATGCCCTGTTTGGAGCAGAAACGCGCTAGCGCGCCCTTGGCGAAGTTCGTGCCATTGTTGGTGATGATGCTGTGGGGGACGCCGTAGCGGACCGTGATGTCTTCGACGAACCGGACGGCCGTGGGGCCGTCCAGCTTCTTGATCGGCCGGGCCTCGATCCACTTGGTGAACTTGTCGACAGCCACCAGCTGGTGTGTCATGCCGCCTCATGCGGTCTTGAAAGGTCCCACCATATCCAGCCCCCAGACGGCAAAAGGCCACGAGAGGGGGATGGTCTGGAGGGCAGTAGCCGGCAGGTGGCTCTGCGTGCTGAAGCGTTGGCAGCCTTCGCACTTGTCAACCAGCTCCTTGGCCGCCTCCAAAGCAGTCGGCCAGTAGAAACCGTGGTGAAATGCCTTGGCCACCAGGGTTCTGGAGGCGGCGTGGTGCCCGCACTCGCCCTGGTGGATGTCGAGGAGGATCCCTTGCCCTTTCTCTGGCTCGACGCAGCGTTGGAAGACGCCGGTGGCGCTGCGATGAACCAGCTCGCGATTGATGATGCTGTAGGCGGGGGCCCGGCGCTGAATTTGCCTTGCGGTGGCCTCATCGGAGGGGAGCTCCCCGCGCAGGAGGAACGCCAGGATGGGCTGAGCCCATGAGGGAGCCGAGACGGGAACCGGCTCGGGATCGAGCGGGGCATCGGGGGCGGCAGGAGCCCACCAGTCCCCGGGACCGGCTCGCCAGCCCCCGGGAGTGAGTCGGAGGGAGGAACGTCGACCGTCATCATGACGGTGACGGGCCCGAAGCCGGCGGGCGTAGACCTGGCCGGCTCGATGGCCGGAGCGGACGGCGCCGGCTGGGCAGCCAGAGGTGGCGGAACCGGCGGGGCAGCCGGGTCAGTCGACGGGCCGGCTGCGTTAGCCGGCACAAAGATGGACTCCGATTCGGGGGAGGGCTTGATCGAGGGCTTGAGCAGCCGCTCGAGGGAGACGCCGGCTGGGATGGCCTGCCGGGTGGAGCCGATCTTGGCCAGCGTGTCGGTCGCCTCGTTGTCCGCGCAGGGGACGTGGTGGAACTTGCAGCCCTCGAAGGAGCCGGTGAGCTGTTGGACGAGGAAGCGGTAGCTGGCCATGTTGGCGTCCCTGGCGTCCCATTCGCCAGAGACTTGCTGTACCACGAGGTCGGAATCGCCAAAGCATATGATGCGCTGGATGCCGATGTCTTTGGCGAGCCGGAGACCGTGGACGAGGGCCTCGTACTCGGCCACGTTGTTGGAGGCGGCGAAGTGGATCTAGAGGGCGTACCGGAGCTGATCTCCCCTGGGAGATGACAAGACGATGCCGGCTCCCAGGCCGGCTCGCATCTTCGAGCCGTCGAAGTACATGCGCCAGTGCGTGGAGTCGGGCGGAGGCGGCACGAACTGGGTTTCGGCCCAGTCGACGAGGAAGTCGGCCATGGCCTGGGATTTGATGGCGACGCGTGGCTCGTACCGTATCTCGTAGTCGGCCAGGGCGATGGTCCACTTGGCAATCCGGCCGGTGGCGTCCCAGCCGGCCATGATTTCGCCCAACGGCGCTGAGCTTACGACGGTGATGACGTGCTCCTGGAAGTACTGCTTGACGTTCTGGGCGGCGAAGTATACGCCGTAGCACATCTTCTGGTAGTGGGGGTAGTTTTGCTTGGAGGCGGAGAGGACCTCACTGAGGTAGTAGACGGGGCGCTGGGTCGGCAGCGCTTTTGCCTCCTTCGGCCGTTCCACCACTAGGACGATGCTCACGACGCGCGTGGTCGTCGCGATGTAGGCGAGCAAGGGCTCCTTGTCAGCCGGCGCGGCCAGGATGGGCGCGCTGGTAAGAGCCCGCTTGAGGCCGCGGAACGCCTCGTCCGACTGTCGGACCAGTCGAACAGGGCCGGCTTCTTCGAGGGGTCCCGGCCCGGCTCGACCAGAGCCGTCTTGCGCAGGAGCCCGTAGAGGGGCAGGGCCTTCTCGCCCAGCCGGCTGATGAACCGGCTAAGGGAGGCGAGGCAGCCGGTGAATTTCTGGACGTCGCGGAGCCGGACCGGCTTGGGCATGCGCTCGATTGCGCTGATCTTCTCGGGATTAGCTTCGATGCCGCGAGCGGACACGAAGAAACCCAAGAGTTGGCCGGCTGGGACGCCGAAGACACACTTCTCCGGGTTGAGCTTGATCTTGTATTCACGCAGGTTGACGAATGTTTCCCGGAGATCGTCGAGGAGGCTGAAGTGCTTCTTGGATTTGACGACGATGTCGTCAACGTAGACGTGGACGTTCCTGCCTATCTGAGGCAGGAGACATTTCTGCATGCAGCGCTGGAAGGTAGCGCCCGCATTCTTCAGGCCGAAGGACATGGTGATGTAGCAGTAGGCCCCGAAAGGGGTGATGAAGGAGGTCTTGAGCCGGTCGGCCGAGTCCAGCTTTATCTGGTGGTAGCCGGAGTAGGCATCCAGGAAAGACAGCAGGTCGCAGCCGGCCGTGGAGTCGATGACTTGATCGATCCGCGGCAGGGCGAACGGGTCTTTGGGGCATGCCTTGTTAGGCTTGTATAGTCGGTACACATGCGCCAGGTCTTGTTCTTCTTCAGCACCAGGACTGGGTTGGCCAGCTAGTCCGGGTGGAACACTTCCATGATGAAGCCGGCTGCGAGCAGCCGGGAGATTTCTTCTCCTATAGTACGCCGCTTCTCCTCGGAGAAACAGCGCAGGGGTTGCTTGACCGGCTTCGCGTCCGGTCGTACGTGAAGCTTGTGCTCGGCGAACTTCCTCGGAACACCCGGCATGTCCTTTGGAGACCATGCAAAGATGTCCCGATTCTCACGGAGGAAGTCGACGAGCTCGCTTTCCTATTTGCTGTCGAGGCGGCAGCCGATGGTCACGCACTGGGTGGGGTTAGCCGGGTCAAGCGGCACCTGCCTGGTGTCCTTGGACGGCTGGAACGAAGCTTCGCCGACCGACTGGGACGGAGGAGCCAGCACGGCCGGCTGGGCAGAGGCGAAGGCCACCAGCCGGTCGAGCTGCCGCTTCTCCTCCGCTATCTCCAGGGCCTCGGCCAGCCGGCTGCCGTCTCGCGCGCATGCGATTGACATCTGATATTTGCCGGCGATGGTGATGATGCCCTTGGGGCCCGACATTTTGAGCTTGAGGTAGGTGTAGTGGGGGATCGCCATCAACTTGACGAGAGCCGGCCGGCCCAGCAGCGCGTGGTAGGGACTGTCGAGGTCCACTACCTCGAACCAAACTGGTTCGCAGCGGAAGTGGTCGTGGCCGCCGAAGAGGACGTCGAGCTTGATCTTGCCGACGGGGGTGCAGGACTTTCCCGGCACGATGCCGTGGAAAACGGTCTGGCTCGATTGTAGGTCCTCCACCTTGAGCCCCAATTTGAGCATTGTGTCAAGGTAGAGGATGTGAATGCTGCTGCCCCCATCGATCAACACCCGCGAGAAGCGGCACGTGCGCCTCTCGGAGACGATGGTGGGATCGAGGACGAGGGCATAGCTGCCAGGGTTCGGCATCACGGCCGGGTGGTCCGCCTGGCTCCAGGTGACCGGCTTCTCGGACCAGTGCATGAACTGGGGAGTCACGGGCATGGTGGCATTCACCTCGCGCTGGAGTCGGCGCTGTGCGTGCTTGTCCGTCTCTTCGCTGGTGAAGACGACGTAGCAGCCGTCTTGGTCGGGGAACTGATCGAGTAGCCGGCCGTCGTTCCGGGCCGGAGCCGGGTCTGCCTGGGCAGGAACGGGAACCGGGGCCGGAGCCGGAGCCGGAGCCGGAGCGCGGGCCGGCAGCGCGGGGGGAGCCGGGAGGCCGTCCCCCCGGCCAGTCGCTGTGAGAAGCTGCACTGCCGGAGCGTGTGCGTGGCCGGCTTGGCACCGGAATGGTTCTTGCAGGGAAGGTCGAGCATCCGCTCGAACGTGAGCTTGGGCTGCCAGGCGGTCTTGCCGGTGCGCTGACGCTGGCCGGGAGCCTGGCCAGCCGGCTGCTCCTCCTCGATGGAGGCGACCTGCCGGCTCGCGTAGCGGGAGTCGGGCTGGTCGTTTTTGCGCTTGTTGTTCTGCTGCTGCCGGTTGTCGGCCGCCCCCCGCGGCACGGCGGGGGGCGTAGCCGGTTTGGCTGGTGCCTTAGCCTTCATCCTCATTGAGGAATCGGCTGTGGCGTATTTGTCCGCTTTGGACATTAGGTCCGCCAGGGAGGTTGGCTCGGAGCACAAGAGCTTGTGCTTGAGGTGGGAGCCATCGCAGCAACCTTCGATGAAGTACTGGATGGCATGTACCTTGTGTACTCCCTCGCAGGAGTTGCGGAGCTCGGTCCAGCGTGTAAGATAGTCGCGGAGGGGTTCCTCCGGCCCCTGGACGCACATGGCCAGCTCGTGGGGCCGGCCAGGCCGCTTGTAGGTGCCGGTGAAGTTGCGGACGAAGGCTTCCTCGAAGTCCGTCCAAGTGTTGATGCTGCCGGCTGCTAGGCTGTTCAGCCAGGTGCGGGCCGAGCCGATCAGCATGAGGGGGGCGTAGCGAACAGCTACGCGCTTGTTCCCCCTGGCGATGCCGACGGCGGTGGTGTAGTCGATCAGCCAGTCCTCCGGCTTGGCAGCCCCGGTATACTTTGGGGTGTCACGGGGAAGAGTGAAGCCGGGCGGAAATGGCTCGTTGCGGATCCGAGGGCCGAAACAGGCCGGGCCAATCGAGCCCTCCTCCTCGAGGAGAGCCGACTGCGCCAGCCGGTCGAGGCGGAGCCGGGCGTCGTTATCGCTGTGGGGGACGCGTGGTCCGAGCCAGGCCGCCAGCTCGGGACGGACGGCCGGCGGGATAGACCGCGCCGGGTCCTGCCGCGGGGGCGGAGTGTGCCCGCGGCTACGCCGGCTACCGGCAGCCGGAGCCTCGTCCCGGCGGTGGCTGCCAGCCGGATTGTCGTTGCGCCGGCTGTTCACAGCCGGCTGCTCGTTTCCGCGCAGCTGGGTACGCCGAGCGTTGCTTCCCTCGTTCCGCCGGCCGGAAGGATGAGGGGTACTGGAGTGCTGAGCCGGCTGACGGTTGGTGGCCGCAGCGCCCTCACCCTCGGGCCGGGGAAGTTCGGAAACAGCCCCACCAGGGGTGAGGATGACCTGTTGGGCGTGGGCGGTGTCGATGAGGTCCTTGATGTGCCGCTCGCGTGCGGCACGCTCCTCGCCCTCCAAGGTTGCCAAATCCTCGTAGGCAACCTTGGCGGCACGCAGGTTGGCCGCGGGGGTGTCGTAGACGGGAAGGCGGCCGCCGAGGATCTCCGCGACCACGCGGCCGCGTTCCCGCACAGCCCCACGCCGGCCGGGCTCGGGGCCCGCCGGGGTGAGACCGTATGCGGAGTTGTATTCCCGCTGCGCAGCGTCCATCCGGTGCCGCTCGGCAGAGAGGGCGCTGGCGTCGTCGAACAGCAGGCGGCAGGCCGCCTCCAGCTCGGCTCTGGCGGCGGCCGGGTCCGCCGTCGTAGTGATGGGAGTGCTCAGACCCTGGAGGGTAGCGGCGAGCGGGTCGGAGGTACCGGCGCGGGCGGCGGCTGCGTCGGCCTCGGCCGCCCGCACACGGCCCGAAGTGGTGGAGGAGGCAACCATTACTCCCACGCAAACGCGGGAGCCGGTGGCCTCGCCCGTGGCGAGCGCGCCCACGGACGAGGGGGGGTCGGTGCAGTCGAGCACCCAGCTAGGGTACTCGTTGGCCGCCGGCTTGCTGGCGAGGCTCAGCTTGCTGAACCGCCCAGCGAGCGCGGCGACGTCGAGCGCGAGGTCGCGGCCGAGGCACTCGCGGAGATGCCGGCCGCGTCGCCCGCAGGGCCTGCCGGAGCAAGCCCCACGAGCAAGCGGTTCCGCCCGGACGCGAGGCGGCCGGGGGAGGTGGTGAAGGGCCCCGCGCGGAGCGTGACTCCGGCCGGCGCCGCGGAGGGCCCCACGGTGGGCGCCAACTGTCGTCGTTTCGTCACGGCAGATGCCATGGGTAGGCTTATCGAGAGGGGCCGAAGGACGTCGGCGGGCTCCGGGAGCGGGGTTAGGCACAAGCGGTGGCGGACACACGATGTACCCAGGTTCGGGGCCCTCCGTGGGAGGTAACACCCGTAGTCCTGCTTGGTCTAGTTGAGACAATGGTAAGGTCACAATGGTGCTCCTGGAGCTGTATGGCTAGAGGAGGAAGAAGGGGCTAAGCTGCCCTTGCTGCCTCTCTACGTGTGTGTGGAGTGTGGATTGAGTTGACCCGTTGCATGGGGGATGCCCGGGGGGTTTTATAGGCCAACCCCCCGGGTTACAATATGAATAAGAGATCTCAGGGGGGGCCCAGCCGGCAGCCTCTCTAGCCGGCCGTGGGGTCCACCGGCTGTAGGGTCTAGTCGTGGGTAGGCCCCGCCGGCTGAAGGGTCCCGTCAGGAGCCGGCGGGGCCCGCGCGGCGGGTCCCGATGCCGGTCATGTCTCGGCACGGGCCGCCCCTGGTGGCGTCGTCTTGCGGCAGCCGGCCGAGGTCAGCGGTACGGCCGGCCGCCCTGTAGCCACGCCGGGGCAGGTAATGGAGTGGTTGGGGCGTGCCGGCACTGTTGGGAGCCTGGTCACCGTCCGCCAGGGTCAGAGGCTCTGACGCCCCCACTGTGGCCATACGGGCGCTGACCCCCGATGGGATGGGGGCCACTGTTGCCATACGCGCCCCGATGACGGTATCCGACGCGCAGCCGGCTGGAGGGCCAGGCGGCGCCGTCCTCAGCCGGCCGGCACATTGTAGCCGGCAGGGTATAGCCGGAGGGCCGTAGCCGGCAGGGCGTAGCCGGGCCGCAGGGGGAGGCGGCCCGTTCTTCGGTTGCGTCAGAAAGTTGGAGCGAGGGGTCGCTTGAGGCTACCCCGGGGTCATCCCCCCGACAGTATGATTTCTTTGAGTAGATATTGTGGGAACTGGGAAGAGACGCATACAGATTTAGGGCAGTATGCACTTATGTGATAACAATGATATACTGTATAAGATGGAGCATTTGATCCCATCAATACCTGGCGTAGCAAATATCATGATGCTGCAGTAGGGCAGCATGTAACATTACATAGTAGTGAGTAGTCCCTGAATGTCAAACAAAAGTCAAAACTGTGTAACCGTTTACAATCAAGGTCTTATTACATCATATAGAGTAAAGCATAGGGAGTATATATATCTAAGGGTACAATGAATGGGGTTCCATAATTTTAATTTATTCAGCTTTTGGTATTAATCATGCTCATCTGCAAACGCAACAGTTAGCTTCTGCCATGCATAACTAACATTTTCTTAGCAGATTATGTTGGTCGCTTTATCAGTCAGTGGATGGCCAAGATGGCCCGATTGAGGAGGGATAAGCGAAGGTTCATGGCTGAGATTGCTTCTCCTGAAGTTACGATAACACTGTCCATTGTCTTGCAAGTTTCGGCGATGCTACCTTCTTTACCGTTTTTATTTTATTTTTATTTTTTTTGAAAAAGAGGACAGCCCCCGGCCTGTTTACCGTTTTAATTAAGTCAAGTGTTAAACCCTCGGTATAAGATGAAAGCAGGGTTGACTCGTTGTCGGCCATAATGATGAGCTATGGGTCAATATCGGCAGATGGGAGGTGATGCGCAGATGATGTATGTAACTTGAACAACTTGTGTTATAGCATGATGGCCAGTATGCGGCAAATCATGCGCTACCTCGACCGTGAGACATCGCACCCGGAACAGCTGTAGCTGATGCCGACAAACTTGAGTTATAGGAGCAACGGAATGATCTCGAGCCTCTCAAGTGGAAGATGATACAAAACAAAGCATTTAGTAGCCAGTATGTATTTCAACTTTCAGGACAAATCCACATTTAGTAGCCTCTGTTTTGTTCTCACTTCTAAGCTTGTATTAATAGACTACATATGTAAACCATTCTATGTAAAGGTTTCAAACCGAACTTTCTCTCTTCCGAACATATATACTACATATGCATATAGGCTTACATATGCTGCATATCAGTTGTACAGTGTTGGGGTTCAGATTTCTGGGATAGTTTAGTGCCAATAGATTTTTTTCTAAAAGTTCACCTAGTGTGTGTTCTGACTATATATGTACCCAAGTACCGTATGGTTTATGTAACAAGGAGGCCGCGTGTCCATTCCGTCTCTGAAGGTAATTGTCCCTCTGAAATTCCTATTTATATATGGTGTAAATCTAGTGACAGGTGGACTCTCTGCCTGGGCGATCGATGGCACACTAGGCTAAGGAGTTATGCCCAGCTGGAAACAGTTTCGATCGTATGCCGTAACTGCTAGAGTAGCATTTTATTCAGATGAAGCGGTGCACAAATCTTTCAGTTATGCGGAGGCTCTTTGTTGTCAATTATCCTATTTAGCTGACAGTATATTCAGAATGTGGTGAGTAATAATCATAAATTCAGAATATGCAATGCCTAAGATGGTGTTTATGCACTGAAGGGTGTAGAAAATATGAATTCCTAATATTTGTGTTGTGTTGTATTGATCTGACCCTCGTACGGGGTGTATATAGAAGTACATGGTGGGGGTAGACTTGGAGTACAAGACAAGTCGTAGTATGTTTAAACTATTCTATCTCTACATCCTTATCTACCTTAAATACGATTATACTTCTAACAAAGAGCTCTGAGACCGGGGACGAAGGACACAGGGCATGCAGCGGTCAGCAAAAATAGAGGTCCAGGAAAAACGGAGGAGCTGCGCTGTTTCGGGCAACCGATGCTCTTCTTATCACTGATGAGTGCTGGCAACAATATCTGACAACGAAAATGTTGGGGAATTTTGCATGGAAAACAAAAAAATTCCTACGCACACGCAAAATCTATCCATGGAGATGCATAACAACGAGAGGGAGAGTACATCTACATACCCTTGTAAATCGCTAAGCGGAAGCGTATATAACGCGGTTGATATAGTCGTACGTCTTCACGATCCAATCGCAATCCGTCCCGATCTAGCGCCGAACGGACGGCACCTTCGCGTTCAGCACACGTGCGGCTCGATGACGTCTCCGCCTCCTCGATCCAGCGAGCGAGGCCGGAGTAGTAGATGGGTTCTCAACCAGCACGACGGCGTGGTGAAGGTGGTGGTGGAGCTAGTTCAGCAGGGCTTCGCCAAGCGCTACTAGAACGAGGACGGGGGAGCTACGGAGTAACGGGAGAGAGAGGGGGCGCCAAGGGATTGGTGTGTACTCTTGGGGCGCCCCCTCCCCTCTATATATAGGTGGAGGGGCGTGGGGAACAACCCCTCCAAACCCTAGGGCGCAGCCAAGGGGGAGGAGTTGGACTCCTAGTCCAATTCCCTCCCTTTCCATACACAGGTGGACTTTCCACCTCTTCCAAGCCACATGGGCCTTGAGTGACTTGTGCGCCTGGCCCAATAAGGCCAGGGCGCCTCCCCTCAGCCCATGCAAACCCTTGGGACGTGGCGGAACCCTTGGTGGACTTCCGGACTCCTCCGGAAGTTTCCGGAACCTTCTAGAAGCTTCCCGGTACAATACCGGAAAAACTCAAAACTTTTCCGGTAGCCAAAATATGACTTCCCATATATAAATCTTTACCTCCGGACCATTCCGGAGCTCCTCGTACATAATCCAATAATACTATATCGTCATTGAACGTTAAGCGTGCGGACCGTACGGGTTCGAGAATCATGTACACATGACTGAGATACCTCTCCGGTCAATAACCAATAGTGGGACCTGGATGCCCATATTGGTTCCTACTTATTCCACGAAGATCTTTATCGGTCGAACCACGATGTCAAGGATTCAATCAATCCCGTATGCAGTTCCCTTTGTCCAGTGGTATGTTACTTGCCCGAGATTCGATCGTCGGTATCTCTATACCTAGTTCAATCTCGTTACCGGCAAGCCCCTTTACTCGTTCCGTAATACAAGATCCCATGACTAACTCCTTAGTCACATTGCTTGCAAGCTTCTTGTGATGTTGTATTACCGAGAGGGCCCAGAGATACCTCTCCATCATACGGAGTGACAAATCCCAGTCTCGATCCATGCCAACCCAACAGACACCCTCGAAGATATCTGTAGAGCACCTTTATGATCACCCAGTTACGAAGTGACGTTTGGTACACACAAGGCATTCCTCCGGTGTTAGGGAGTTGCATGATCTCATGGTCTTAGGAACAGATACTTGAAATAAAGAAAGCAGTAGCAATAAACTAAGTGATACGATCAGATGCTATGCTTACGGTTGGGTCTTGTCCATCACATCATTCTCCTAATGATGTGATCCCGTTATCAAATGACAACTCATGTCCATGGTTAGGAAACCTTAACCATCTTTGATCAACGAGCTAGTCTAGTAGAGGCTCACTAGGGACACGGTGTTGTCTATGTATCCACACATGTATCTGAGTTTCCGATCAATACAATTCTAGCATGGATAATAGACGATTATCATGAACAAGGAAATATGATAATAACCACTTTATTATTGCCTCTAGGGCATATTTTCAACAGTCTTCCACTTGCACTAGTCAATAATCTAGTTCACATCGCCATGTGATTAACACCCAATGATTTCTGGGGTTTGATCATGTTTTGCTTGTGAGAGAGGTTTTAGTCAACGGGTCTGCAACATTCAGATCCGTGTGTACTTTGCAAATCTATATGTCATATTGTAGATGCTGCTACCACGCTCCACTTGGAGCTATTCCAAATGACTGCTCCACTATACGTATCCGGTTTGCGACTCAGAGTCATCCAGATCGGTGTCAAAGCTTGCATCGACATAACCCTTTACGACGAACTCTTTATCACCTCCTAACCAAGAAACATTTCCTTAGTCCTTTTCAGGCACCTAAGGATAATCTTGACCGCTGTCCAGTGATCCACTCCTAGATCACTCTTGTACCCCCTTACCAGACTCACGGCAAGGCACACATCAGATATGGTACACAGCATGGCATACATTATAGAGCCTATGGCTGAGGAATAGGGGACGACTTTCATCCTTTCTCTTTCTTCTGTCGAGGTCGAGCTTTGAGTCTTACTCAACTTCACACCTTACAACTCAAGCAAGAACTCCTTCTTTGACTGATCCATTTTGAACTCCTTCAAAATCTTGTCAAGGCATGTGCTCTGTGAAAGTCTTATCAGGCGTCTTGATCTATCTGTATAGATCTTGATGCCCAATATGTAAGCAGCTTTACCCAGGTCTTCCTTTGAAAAGCTCCTTTCAAACAACCCTTTATATTTTTCAGAAATTCTACATCATTTCCAATCAACAATATGTCATCCACATATACTTATCGGAAATGCTATAGTGCTCCCACTCACTTTCTTGTAAATACAAGTTTCTTCATAAACTTTGTATAAACACAAAAGCTTTGATCACCTCATCAAAGCATATATTCCAACTCCAAGATGCTTGCACCAGTCCATAGAAGGATCACTGGAGCTTGCATACCTTTTAGCATCCTTAGGATCGACAAAATCTTTCGGTTGTATCACAACCTTTCCTCACGGAAACCGTTAAGGAAACTCTGTTTTGACATCCATCTGCCAGATTTCGTAATCGAAAAATGCAGCAACTACTAACATAATCCCAACAGACTTTAGCATCGCTACGAGTGACAAAGTCTCATCGTAGTCAACTCCTTGAACTTGTCGGAAACCTCTTTGCGACAAGTCGAGCTTCATAAATGGTGACATTGCCATCAGCGTCTGTCTTCTTCTTAAAGATTCATTTGTACTTAATGGCCTGCCGGTCATCGGGTAAGTCTACCAAAGTCCATACTTGGTTTTCATACATGGATCCTATCTCGGATTTCATGGTCTTAGCCATTTGTCGGAATCCGGGCCCATCATCGCTTCCTCATAGTTCGTAGGCTCATCGTTGTCTAACAACATGACTTTCAAGACAGGAGTATCGCACCACTCTGGGCAGTACGTGTCCTTGTCAACCTACGAGACTCGGTAGTGACTTGATCTGAAGCTTCATGATCATCATCATCAGCTTCCTCTTCACTTGGTGTAGGCGCCGCAGAAACATCTTTCTGCGTCGTGCTACTCTCCAACTGAAGTGACGGTTCAACAACCTCATCAAGTTCTACCTTCCTCCCACTCAATTCTTTCGAGAGAACCTGCTTCTCTGGAAAGGATCCATTCTTGGCAACAAAGACCTTGCCTTCGGATCTGTGATAGAAGGTATACCCAATTGTTGCTTTAGGGTATCTTATGAAGATGCACTTTTCCGCTTTGGGTTCGAGCTTATCAGGCATAAGTGTCGCGTCCCCAAACTTTAAGAAATGACAGCTCAGGTTTCTTGCCAAACCATACGGTGTCGTCTCAACGGATTTAGATGGTGCCCTATTTAAAGTGAATGTAGTTGTCTCTAATGCATAACCCAAAAACGATAGTGGCAAATCGATAAGAGACATCATAGAGTGCACCATATCCAATAGAGTACGGCTACGACGTTCGGACACACCATTACACTGTGGTGTTCCAGGTGGCGTGAGTTGTGAAACAATTTCCACATTGTCTTAAGTTGCATACCAAACTCGTAACTCAGATATTCACCTCCACGATCATATCGTAGACATTTTATCTTCTTATCACGATGATCCTTAACTTCACTCTGAAATTGCTTGAACTTTTCAAAATTTCAGACTTGTGTTTCATCAAATAAATATATCCGTATCTACTCAAATCATCTGTGAAGGTAAGATAATAACGATATCCACCGCGTGCTTCAACACTCATTGGACTGCATACATCAATATGTATTACTTCCAATAAGTCACTTGCCCGCTCCATCGTACCTGAAAACGGGGTCTTAGTCATCTTGCCCATGAGGCATGGTTCACATGTCTCAAGCGATTCAAAATCGAGTGAGTCCAAAGATCCATTGGCATGGAGCTTCTTCATGCGCTTTACACCAATATGACCTAAGAAGCAGTGTCACAAGTATGTGGTACTATCATTATTAACTTTGCATCTTTTGGCATCAATATTATGAACATGTGTATCACTACGATCGAGATTCAATAAACCATTCACATTGGGTGCATGACCATAGAAGGTATTATTCATGTAAACAGAACAACCATTATTCTCTGACTTATGAATAACCGTATTGCAATAACACGATCTAATCATGTTCATGCTCAACGTAGACACCAAATAACATTTATTTAGGTTCAACACTAATCCCGAAGGTAGAGGGAGCGTGTGATGGTGATCACATCAACCTTGGAAACACTTCCAACACACATCGTCACCTCGCCCTTAGCTAGTCTCCGTTTATTCCACAGCTTTTGTTTCGAGTTACCAATATTAGCAACTGAACCGATATCTAATACCAGGCGCTACTAGGAGTACTAGTAAGGTACACATCAATAACACGTATATCAAATATACTTTTGTTGACGTTGCCAGCCTTCTTATCTACCAAGTATTTGCGGTAGTTCCGCTACCAGTGACCGTTCCCCTCACAATAGAAGCACTTAGTCTCGGGTTTGGGTTCAACCTTGGGTTTCTTCACTGGAGCGGCAACTGGCTTGCCATTCTTGAAGTTTTCCTTCTTGCCCTTGCCCTTCTTGAAACTAGTGGTCTTGTTAACCATCAACACTTGATGCTCCTTCTTGGTTTCTACCTCCGCGGTCTTAAGCACCACGACTAGCTCAGGGATCATCATCTCCATCCATTGCATGTTATAGTTCATCACAAAGCTCTAGGTAGCTTGATGACAATGACTAGAGAACTTTGTCAATCACTATTTTATCTGGAAGATTACCTCCCACTTGATTCAAGCGATTGTATCACCCAAACATTCTGAGCACATGCTCACTAACTGAGCTATTCTCCTTCATCTTGTAGGCAAAGAACTTATCAGAGGTCTCATACCTCTCAACACGGGCATGATCCTGAAATACCAATTTCAGCTCTTGGAACATCTCATATGCTCCATGGCGTTCAAAACGTCTTTGAAGCCCCGATTCTAAGCCGTAAAGCATGACGCACGAAACTATTGAGTAGTCATCAGAACGTGTCTGCCAGATGTTCATAACATCCACAGACGACGCTAGAGGGGTTAGCACGCCGAGCGGTGCATCGAGGACATAAGCCTTTTGTGCAGCAGTGAGGACAATCCTCAGATTACGGACTCAGTCCGCACAATTGCTTACACTGTCTTTCAACTTAGCCTTTCTGTAGGAACATATTAAAATACAAGGGAGCTACAGCGCGAGCCATTGATCTACAACCTAATATGCAAAGATAATTTTTAGACTATGTTCATGATAATGAGTTCAGTTAATCATATTACTAAAGAACTCCCACTCAAATCAACATCCCTCGGGTTGTCTAAGTGTGACATGATCCAAATCCACCAACCCAAGTCCGATCATCACGTGAGATGAGGTGGTTTCAATGGTGAACATCTCCATGTTGATCATATCTACTATATGACTCATGTTCGACCTTTCGGTCTCTTGTGTTTCGAGGCCATGTCTGTACATGCTAGGCTCGTCAAGTTTAACCCAAGTGTTTCGCATGTGTAAAACTAGCTTACACCCGTTGTATGCGAACGAAGAGTCTATGACACCCGATCATCACGAGGTGCTTCGAAACGACGAACTTTCGCAACGGTGCATACTTGGGGAGAACACAATTTTATCTTGAAATTTAGTGAGGGGTCATCTTATAATGCTACCGTCGTCCTAAGCAAAATAAGATGCATAAAAGGATAAACATCACATGCAAATCATATAAGTGACATGATATGGCCATCATCATCTTGTGCTTTTGATCTCCATCTCCAAAGCACCGGCATGATCTCCATCGTCACCGGCATGACACCATGATCTCCATCATCATGACCTCCATCATCGTGTCGTCATGTGGTTGTCGCGCCAACTATTGCTTCTACAACTATTGCTAACTCATAGCGATAAAGTAAAGCAAATGACACAAATAAATTAAAGACAACCCTATGGCTCCTGCCGGTTGCCGTACTCATCGACATGCAAGTCGTGATAACTATTACAAAACATGATCATCTCATACATCACATATATCAAATCACGTCTTGGCCATATCACGTCACAACATGCCCTGCAAAAACAAGTTAGACGTCCTCTACTTTGTTGTTGCAAGTTTTACGTGGCTGCAATGGGCAACTAGCAAGAACCGTTCTTACCTACGCAAAGCCACAACGGTGATAATCAAGTTGCTTTTTAACCTTCTACAAGGATCACCTCTGTCGAATCCGATTCAACTAAACTGGGAGAGACAGACACCAACCAGCCACCCTTGTGCAAACAAGTTGCATGTCAGTCGGTGGAACCGGTCTCTTCTGCGAGGACAAGTAAGGTTGGTCCGAGCCACTTCATCCCACAATACCGCCGAATCAAAATAAGACTAAGGAGGTAAGCAATCTGAACATCAACGCCCACAAACACTTTGTGTTTTACTCGTGCATATCATCTACGCATAGACCTAGTTCTTATACCACTGTTAGGGAACGTTGCATGGGAAACAAAAAATTTCCTACGCACACGCAAGATCTATCCATGGAGATGCATAGCTACGAGAGGGGGAGTGTATCTACATACCCTTGTAGACCGCTACGCGGAAGCGTATATAACGCGATTGATGTAGTCGTACGTCTTCACGATCCAATCGCGATCCGTCCCGATCTAGCGCCGAACGGACGGCACCTCCGCGTTCAGCACACGTGCGGCTCGATGACGTCTCCGCCTCCTCGATCCAGCGAGCGAGGGCGGAGTAGTAGATGGGTTCTCAACCAGCATGACGGCGTGGTGGAGGTGGTGGTGGAGCTAGTTCAGCAGGGCTTCGCCAAGCGCTACTAGAACGAGGACGGAGGAGCTACGGAGTAACGGGAGAGAGAGGGGCGCCAAGGGCTTGGTGTGTACTCTTGGGGCGCCCCCTCCCCTCTATATATAGGTGGAGGGGCGTGGGGAACAGCCCCACCAAACCCTAGGGTGCAGCCAAGGGGGGCAGTTGGACTCCTAGTCCAATTCCCTCCCTTTCCATACACAGGTGGACTTTCCACCTCTCTCGAGCCACATAGGCCTTGAGCGACTTGTCCGCCTGGCCCAATAAGGCCAGGGCGCCTCCCCTCAGCCCATGTAAACTCTTGGGACGTGGTGGAACCCTTGGTGAACTTCTGGACTCCTCCGGAAGTTTTAGGAACCTTCTAGAAGCTTCCCGGTACAATACCGGAAAAATCCAAAACTTTTTTGGTAGCCAAAATATGACTTCCCATATATAAATCTTTACCTCCGAACCATTCCGGAGCTCCTCGTTATGTCCGGGATCTTATTTGGGACTCCGAACAACATTCGGTCACCAACATACATAACCCAATAATACTATATCGTCACCGAACGTTAAGCGTGCGGACCCTACGGATTCGAGAATCATGTAGACATGACCGAGACACCTCTCCGGTCAGTAACCAATAGCGGGACCTGGATAACCATATTGGTTCCTTCATATTTTACAGAGATCTTTATCAGTCGAACCACGATGTGAAGGATTCAATCAATCCCGTATGCAGTTCCCTTTGTCCAGCGGTATGTTACTTGCCCGAGATTCGATCGTCGGTATCTCCATACCTAGTTCAATCTCATTACTGGCAAGTCTCTTTACTCGTTCTGTAATACAAGATCCCGTGACTAACTGCTTAGTCACATTGCTTGCAAGCTTCTTGTGATGTTGTATTACCGAGAGGGCCCAGAGACACCTCTCCGTCATACGGAGTGACAAATCCCAGTCTCAATCCATGCCAACCCAACAGACACTCTCGAAGATACCTGTAGAGCACCTTTATGATCACCCAGTTACAAAGTGACGTTTGGTACACACAAGGCATTCCTCCGGTGTCAGGGAGTTGCATGATCTCATGGTCTTAGGAACAGATACTTGACATAAAGAAAACAGTAGCAATAAACTAAGTGATACGATCAGATGCTATGCTTACGGTTGGGTCTTGTCCATCACATCATTCTCCTAATGATGTGATCACGTTATCAGATGACAACTCATGTCCATGGTTAGGAAACCTTAACCATCTTTGATCAACGAGCTAGTCTAGTAGAGGCTCACTAGGGACACGGTGTTGTCTATGTATCCACACATGTATCTAAGTTTCCGATCAATACAATTCTAGCATGGATAATATATGATTATCATGAACAAGGAAATATGATAATAACCACTTTATTATTGCCTCTAGGGCATATTTCCAACAAAAAATGTCAGGTCTCCTCGACTCCAGGAAGTTAAAATTGTATCCTGTGAGAATTTGATGGAGGAACAAAAGTTGGCTGCGTGTGTTGCAAATTTGCACATCTTTTATTGTCCCAAGCTGGTGTCCATGCTAGCAATTCTTGGGAACATAAAAAATATATGACAACTCTCCGGGTTGTAGCGCGTCGCTAGGAACGGTTGGCCACGAGTCACCTTGGCCCTGGGCGACTCGGGCGTCGCCATCAACCCTAGCATCGCCGGGCCTTCCTCCTCTCCTTCCGCCGCCGCCGCCGCCGGAGGACGCCGCCGGGCGAAGTCTGCGCGGCCGACGGTGGCGGCGGGGGCTTCCTCTCGTGACTGCCTCTTGGCTCTGTTGGGTCGTGGATCGAGAGGCGTGTCGGCGCGCGTTGGGGCCACGGGTCTCCAGCGACCGGCGGCTGAGCGCGGCGTCCACTCGAGGGGCGTGCGTGGCGGCTACCAGCGGCGTGGCATCCGCTGCGTCGGGGGTGTGTAGTTGGGGCTGCGGTGTTGGCTGGGTTTAGGCACGACGTAGATCGGATGGCGCTGTGGTTCTCCAGCATGGCCGGATGCATGGCAGGCTATGTCATGGGCTCAGCCCTCGTGGCCTTGGTCTGCGGTGCTACTTCGGCTGTTGCGGCTGCAATTGTGGCTGTGGTGGTTTGGCCCTAGCAATCTTCGTCCGTCATGGCGTCTTTCTGTCGAACGTCAACCTCTTCGATCTGGCCGCTGAAGCGTTCCGGTCTTACCCGTCAGAGATCTATACGGATTGGCAAATGTCACCCCTGATATCTAGATCGGAAAGGCTCCGGTCGCGGGCGTTTATATTATCAGCCAGCACGGCTTCAAAAGGACGCGACGCGAAGGTTCACTTTATTATCAAAGTCATGGGACATGTCTAATTCAAGATTCCCAAGGCATTGATAGAGGTGGAGAAAGTCATGGCGGCTGCGATTGGAGGTCTTGAAGCGTTGGCGGAAAGTGTACTAGATGCGATGAAGACTGTGTGCTAGGTGTTTGGTGGATTGCAACAGCGGCATCGGCAAGCGGGGGCGGCAGCAGTGGAGGTCTACAATTTTGGTGGTGCTCCTCGAGTACCGAGTTTCGATTCCTAGGGTGAAAACCCAAGATCTGACCTTCATTGGTTGTACCTGGCAATGACCTTGTTGAAGGCATTGTTTTTTCGGTGATTTCGGACTTTCTCCAGGGTGAAAACTCAAGATCTTCGATCGGGCAACGACAACGCTTATGCCTTGTTTCCTTCTTGGAGGCGTTGCTTTTGGAGAACCTTTTTTGTAAGCCGGGTGTTGTCTTTGGTGATGGTTAGAGGGCTGTTGTTGCTTTTTCGATAAAGGGAATATATTAATATCGCGGAGATATCAATTACATCCAGCCTCTGCACCAACTAAATGTCACAAACGACATCCAGGATGCACACAGCCTGAAAGAGAAGAAAAAAAAGAAAAAAAAGTCCCCGCCACGGTAATCAACTCCTCACAGCAGCAACCCAACAAACTAGCCAGAGAGGGCTGTTGTTGCTAGTGACTGATCACCGTGGCGGGGCTTTTTTCTTCTTCTTTTTTTATTTTCTTTTTTGGCTGTGTGTATACTTGATGTCTTTGGACATCTTGTGGGTACAGAGACCGGGTGTAATTAGTATCTTCACGATATTAATATATTCCCTTTCTCGAAAAAAACTCTCCGGGTTTGTGTGCAATGCCCTGACGACATTCCAAGATGGAATGTATGAAGTCATCACTCTCAAGGAGGTGCAGATGGTGGCGTGCACAAGTTTAGAAGTTTAATGATCACCAAAGAAACGTAATTACACAATGAACAGAATGCATGCTTTGGAGATTTTTTTTTTCTATCAGATGCAGAGGCCGGGGGTCATCCTCCTTTTCTAAAAATAATAATGCTCTGGAGATTTTATTTATATGGCAATGGCATAGCTAGCAGGGTGCCATGCATAGCAAGGAGCCAAGAGCGTACATACAACAACAGTAGCAAACGTACAGACACACAAACTAATAAATCCACCAACTCGGACGCACGTAAACAAGCGTAGGAACTCTTACCAGATTCTCTTATGTGGACTGTTCTCTTACCAGATTTCTTGCCGTCTTGCCATCTTCCTTCTTATGTGGGACCTAGTATTCCCATACCCAAAGTTTAGGCTTGCCACCATCAATTTTTGTGTCCCTTTCTCTTACCAGTTGTCTTGTCGCCTTGTCATCGTCCTTTTTATGTGGGACCCAATATTCCCATACCCATAGTTTAGGCTTGCCGCCATCAATTTTTGTGTCCCTTTCTCTTACCAGTTGTCTTGTCGCCTTGTCATCTTCCTTTTTATGTGGGACCCAATATTTCCATACCCATAGTTTAGGCTACCGCCATCAATTTTTGTGTCCCTTTCTCTTACCAGTTGTCTTGTCGCCTTGTCATCTTCCTTTTTATGTGGGACCCAATATTCCCATACCCAAAGTTTAGGCTTGTGTCCATCAATTTTTGTGGCTTTAAGAAGAGATGCCCCAACATATTTCTCTCTATTCCCTTTATTTGGTGTGTGGATGTCTGTGATATCCTCTTTGCCCATCTGACCAACATAACCTGTAATGATGCACACAATTATAAATCGTAACTACAAACTTAGTTTATTTTTCTCAAAGATCAATGCATGTAAAGGATAGTAGACATACATGCCTGGCGATTTAACCGTAAACGAGTATATGATCAATTGTGCGCTAGGGAAAATTTATGAAATGAGTTACCGTAAAATAAGCTACGATAGTTACATCTACTTGGTGGAAAAGAGGTTTCTGTAACACACCATAAATTATCATAAGTTTTACTACATTCCACATTAACTTTGATCTTTTCAGCTTAGCATGTCTCAATTTTCATAGTTTACTAAAACTGAAAGCTATAAAAAATCCTATGTTATAAACAACATGATCATGTGATACCTTATCAGAATTCTGTTTCTCACTCATTACATCATTAAATAGTATGCACTATTTCCAGTTATGTGTTCCCTTCGTTAGGAAATAACTAACGTGGTTTTAGTTAAAATTTGAACTAAAACCACGCCAGTTATTTACTAAAACTATGTCAGCTATATCCGAACGAAGGTAGTACTAATTAATGTGTCCATACAAAAAAATGAACAAAATGGAAGTACTCCTATGTCATGAATATAACCCATGTGTTTACGTTTCCAAATGAGTTTGTCCGTGAAATAAGATCTGCCACTAGAACTAACGTATGGCAAAGCTACAAAACCCCTTTATTGTTTTATTTTAAAATGTTGAAGACAGTGCACCATCGGAAGTCAGATACATATATGGAGTAAATCATTGAATTATGAGTTAACAGAATGAATGCATTTTTTCACAAGCAAGAAACTACCACATTGTTTTTTTATAGCGGTCGCTACGAATTAATTTCCAATTCCTCCTTGTATTTTCTGTGGATTGATATTTTGAGTATAACAACTATTTATATGATTTTCTTGACTAGATAGTGTTTATAGATACACTGGTTGATGAATACTTACATTAATTGATAAGTTGTGACCACAAGTCAGGATATATATTTGGTCTTTAGTAACACGAGTCAGCATGCTGTAATAATCAGTTGTACATTGTGTTTTACCTTTCCACATCAGTTAATTATTTAGAGAGAGAGAGAGAGAGAGAGAGAGAGAGAGAGAGAGAGAGAGAGAGCGGCTGACGTGTCCCGAAGCTCGAGTATCGCTAGTGGCATGCGAGAATTGGGAAGCATTGTTCGCCAATACTCAGTAAGCTTTGGAGCTTGAGATTACTACCCTTTCGGCACTCGCCAAATTTGCATGGTGACCTCCCCAAATGGCCATGACCTGCATATAACCAACCACTATCATCATCACACGAGACAGTGCATGGTAAAAATAATCTTAATTTTATGTACACGTAGAAGTTCTCATTTTTCTTGTTCATGCATGGTCTAAAAGAATGCCTAGATCAATCTTGAGCTGGAGAAGCATGCATGCATGGTCTAAAATATATATAATGCTGAGTGGGAGTAGCATGCATGGACGATAGAATTCGAAGAATCGATCCTCACTTCCAGCGCTGCTGCTGCCTGCTCCGACAATCGCTGCTTCGCCTTCTTCAACCCCTCCCAAGAAGCCGGCGGCCCGGCGCAAAACTCTGGCTGGAGTGAGGATCTCCACGGTGGGAGGCCTCTCACTCCAACGGGTCAGGAGCCCGGCTGCTCCTGCTGTTTCCCATCCCGCGGTGAGGGAGGCTGAGCGGGCACTGAGCCGTAGCCTGGGAATCACCAGGGATGGCGAGGAGGTCACCACGGCCACCCTGGATGCGTTTGCTATCAAGTTCAAGGACCAGCTCTCCCATGAGGTGATAGTTGCCATGAGAAAAAAATTCGAGCTCGCCAACGGAGCTGTCTCAGCGGTGGAAGACGCTCTCATTGGGTATGGTGGCGCAGGAGCTCTTGACACCATAGGCGCAGATGGTTTTGCTGGAGAGCTAGATGCGGGAGTCTGACTTGCAGGTTCAGATTGTAGTGCTGGGGCGCATAGTTACCCATGTTGCCACGTTTTCCTTTCCTTTGTAAGGATCAGTTCTGGGTAGCCCAAAGTTGCTTCATGCCTGTAGCTTTTTTAATCATGCTAGTTGAGGGGGGCTTTTGGGCATGTATCGTTGTAAGCCTTTGGCCATGTACCGTTCTATATTTCTACTCATGTGTGTGTGTTAAGAAGGGTTTCCTCGTTGCTCAATGAGTGCACAACATATTAACACAATCAGCTGGAATGTGCGGGGTCTGAACTGCCCGGACAGACGCGCTACGGTCAAGGCAACAATTTCAGAATCCTCATGTCAGTTGGTCTGCCTTCAGGAGACTAAGCTCTGCGCGGTCGACAGATTCATCGTTGCTTCGCTTGGTGGGAACAAGCTGACTGGTTTTGCTCAGCGTCCGGCTAGCGGGACCAGGGCGGTATCCTTTTGCTCTGGGACGAGAACCTGTTGGAGGCCTCCGATGTGGTGGCTTCGGCTTACTGTCTGTCGGCCACGTTTTGCCTTCGGGCCTCTGGATCCTGCTTCAAGCTCACCTCGGTCTATGGCCCCACAGATTCCGCTTGCAAAGACGCCTTTTTTTAGAGCTTCTAAGCCACAAACCGCTTGCAACTCTGGCTTGGTTGGTCGCCGGTGACTTCAACCAAATCTATAGGGCAAGAGACAAGAATAAAAGGGACGTCAACATGAGCAGGATCAACCGCTTCCGCTCGGCGCTCCAATCATGTGAGCTCAAAGAAATCCACCTCCAGAATAGACGCTTCACCTGGAGCAACGAGCGCGCCAATCCCACATTATGCAAGCTGGATTCCTTCTTCTGCAACGCTGAGTGGGACACCACTCACAACAGTCACCTGCTCCACGCCCTGTCATCTTCCCTCTCCGACCATTGCCCCCTTTTCCTCGCTCAGGACAAAGGCCCGAGGCCCTCGCGCACCTTCAGATTCGAGAATTTCTGGGCATCTTTGCCTGGATTCATTGAAGTCGTCAAAATTGCTTGGTCGAAGAGTGTCAGTCATTCCGAGCCGTACCTGGTGCTTCATCATAAGCTCAGAATTACGGCGCTCCGCCTCTCGGCGTGGAGCAAACGCTTTTTCTCCAAGGCCAATGTCCAGCTCCATGCTGCTAACATGATCATTCTTCGGCTGGACATCGCGCAGGAAGATAGACTGCTATCCCCGGAGGAGATGGACCTGCGGGCTAGACTAAAGAGACGCGTGGTGAGTCTGGCTGTCCTTCAACGTGCGAGAAAGAGGCAATGCGCTAGGATTGCGAACCTCAAGGAGGGGGATGCCAACACTAAATTCTTCCACCGCCGTATAAATGCTAGGAGAAGAAAGAATCACATTCATAGGATCAAGATTGCAAGTCAGTGGGTGACCGAGCATGCGCAAAAAGAAGAGATTATCCACAATCACTTTTCGGAGGTGATGGCAAGAGGTGGCACGGGCAGCGTGGATTTTAATTGGGACGAGCTGAACATCCAACAACACGACTTGCACGTCCTCGGGGATCCCATCACCGAGGAGGAGGTTTGGGCGGCCATTAAAGAGATGCCCGGTGACAAGGCTCCCGGTCCGGATGGTTTCACGGGCATCTTCTTCAAGCGGTGCTGGGGGGTCATCAAGCATGATTTCATGAATGTCATTCATCGCTTTGACTCCCTGCACACCTCCCACTTGCAATGGCTCAACTCTGCTAATGTGGTTCTGTTGCCCAAAAAGGATGGGGCGGAAGGCGTCTCCGATTATAGGCCCATTAGCCTCGTGCATGCCGTTGCAAAGATTATCGCCAAGATTCTGTCCCTGAGGCTTGCCCCGCATATGGACGCGTTAGTCTCCAACGCTCAAAGCACCTTCATAAAAAAGAGGAGTATTCACGACAACTTCATGTACGTCCGCAATTTCGCTTGTCGTTTACACAAGCGAAAGACCCCTGCCCTCCTCTTCAAGCTTGACATTACAAAAGCATTTGACTCGGTCAAATGGACATACATCCTCGACTTGCTGCAGCGCAAAGGCTTCCCCTCCAAATTCCGGAACTGGATTGCCGCCCTGCTCTCTTCATCCTCTTCGCGCGTCCTTCTCAATGGGCTTCCAGGCCGCCCGATCATCCATGGTCGTGGGTTTCGCCAAGGGGATCCGATTTCACCATTATTGTTCGTCCTCGCCATCGACCCCCTTCAACAAATCATCGACGTTGCAACTCGGAAAGGAATCTTGCACAAGTTGCGTGGGCGGGGCGCCATGATGAGAACCTCCATTTATGTCGACGATGCGGCCATCTTCATGGCCCCTCTCAGAAGGGACATTGACAATCTTTCGCTCATACTAAAGGGCTTCGGCGAGGTCACAGGTCTCTGCACTAACTTTCAGAAGAGCTCTGTGGTGCCCATCAGATGCAACCATCTGCCACTCGAGCATATCCTCAGCTCCATCCCGGCGACTCGCGCCGCATTCCCCATAAAATACTTGGGCCTTCCGCTCGCGGTGAGGCGGCTTCGGACAGTTGATTTCCAATACCTAGAAGATAAGGCTGCTGGGAAGCTGGTAACCTGGGAGGGGGAATCCATCACAACCATTGGTCGCACTGCTCTTGTCAGATCGGTCATCACCTCTCAAGCGGTTTTCTCCATTACGCCCCTCATCGTGCCTCAAGGAACTCTGCACAATCTAAACAAGCTTGAGAGGGCCTTCTTGTGGTCTGGATCGGACAAGACGACCGGGGCAAAGTGCAAGGTCAATTGGGACGTGGTCTGCAGACCGACGATTTATGGAGGACTAGGAGTCCTCAACACTGACAAGTTTGCTCGCGCTCTGAGACTAAGATGGCTTTGGTTCGAATGGAAGGAGCCTAACAAGTTATGGGTTGGCTTGGGGAACCCTTGTACCAAGGACGATCTCGACTTCTTCTATGCCTCCACCATAATCATTGTCGGGGATGGTGCTAAAACACCATTCTGGGACTCTCCGTGGCTCCTTGGCCGCAAGCCCATGGACATTGCCCCACTTATTTTTGAGGCCTCCAAGAGGAAGAGGTGGAAGCTGAAGGATGCTCTGCCCGGGAACACATGGATGACCCTCATCAAGTCTGGCACGATCGTCTCCGCCTCTTACGTCCGGGAGCTGTTCTCGCTCTGGACTCTTCTGCAAGACGTCCATCTTGATGACCAGGTCGAGGACGACATTATCTGGAAGCATGCGGTCGATGGGATATATTCGGCGGGCACAACATATAAGGCGCAATTTCTTGGGCAAACTTTTTCGCCCATCCACTTCATGGTCTGGAAAGCTTGGGCCCCACCAAAGGTCAAATTCTTTGCTTGGCTGGCCCTACAAGACAGGATATGGACTGCAGACCGGCTGGAGAGGCGTGGGTGGGAGAACTGTGGACTTTGCCAGCTTTGCAAAAGGGAGCAGGAATCTGGCATCCATTTGTTTGTCAACTGCCGCTTCTCCATCAGGCTCTGGCGTTCGGTCATTGACAAGTTTGGTCTGGCGCACATTGACACCTCAGACTGGCACCTTCAGGACTCCCTCCCGCGTTGGTGGGATCGGCGCACCGACATGGGAAACCCAGATAGACAGGCCATGGCATCCCTCACCATGCTCATCTCCTGGGCTATTTGGAACGAGCGAAACGCACGGGTTTTTAAACATAGATCTTCCCCACCTCCTATCCTTCTCCAGAACATCATCAACGAGGCCAACCTGTGGGTGGTGGCGGGTGCTAAGAAATTAGGGTGTATTATTGTAAGCGAGTAATTGCCATGCCGTCTTCTCATGGTCGATTGTAACCGCAAAACTCTTTTCTCCTCTTAATTAATGGATGAGGCAAATCTTTTGCCTCCGTTTCAAAAAAAAATGTGTACTCAACTCACCGAAAGGAACGAGGAGAGGAGTGACATGGTGACCCTCATATCGTATGGCTTTGTGTTCGTTCCTGGCTGTTTGCTGATTGCAATGGGCGGATAGCCATCATATTTATAGGCATGTAACTAGCTAACGTGGAGGCTTGAACATGCACGCATTCCAGTGTGTATAGACGGAGGTGCCTATCAATCGACGACAACTCATTTATATGTTGTGTTGTGGTCACTGCCATTATATACTGTGGCATATGGTGGTTTTGAGAAGATGAAATGAAAGAATGAACGCATGCATACGTGGCAGCCCGACTACAACCTGGCCTCTGAATATATTTTTACAATGGTATTCATAACTATTAATTTTTCAAGAACTTTAAGTAATGTAGTAGTTGTATCGTATAAAAAAATTGTTATTTCTACGCACTACTTCTACATGACAGAATCAATTCTGACTATAGAAATAAAAGAGAGAAATAATTGATAACAGAACCAATAACCACGTGGAGGCTTCAACATGCATGCATTGCAGTGGTTGTAGCCCGAGGTGTCTATCAATCGGCGACAACTCAACTCAACTATATTATCATAATGTGGCTTGTGGCAGTTTTAGAAGATGAAATGAAAGAATGCATGCATGAACACGTGGCAGCCCGACTACGGCATGCCTCTGGATTATTTTTACAAAGGTATTCAGATGATCATATCTATTAATTTACAAGACCTTTAAGCACTATACTAGTTGTATTCTATAAAAAAAAATCTATTTATACGCACTACTTCTACGTGACGGAACCAATAACCACCTATAGTAAAAAGGGAAATAACTAATAACAGAACAAAAAACCATGTGAAGGGCTGAACATGCATGCATTGCAGTGGGTGTAGCCGGAGGTGTCATCAGTTGGCGACAGTGCTGCCATTATCATACTGTGGCATGTGGCGGTTTCAGAAGATGAAATGAATGCATGTATGCATGCGTGGCATCCCGACAATAGCTTGGCCTCTGGATTTTTTTATAATGGTTTTCATGCATATTAATTTTGCAAAAACTTTATGTATTGTCCTAGTTGTATCCTATAACAAAATTGGTATTTCTACGCACTACTTCTACGTGACAGAACCAATAACCACCTATAGAAAATAGGGAAATAACTGTTAATGGAACAAATAACCATGTGGAGGGCTGAACATGCATGCATTGCAGTGGGGGTAGCCGGAGGTGTCTATCAATTGGCGACCGCTCAATTATATGTTATGATGTGGTCGCTGCCATTATCATACTGTGGCATGTGGCGGTTTCAGAAGATGAAATGAATGAATGCACGCATACATGGCATCCCGACTATGGCCCTGTTTGGATACTCTAGCTTGGTCTCTGGATTTTTTGTACAATTGTATTCATACATATTAAGTTTACAACAACATTACGTATTGTACCAGTTGTATCTTTAACAAAATTGCTATTCCTATGCACTACTTCCAAGTGACAGAACGAATAACCACCTATAGGAAAATTTATGGAAATAACTGATAGCTAATTGAACTAGTGTGTAAGAATAGCATTGCTCATCCGATAACGGGTATCCAAAAAAGTGAGTTGGTTGCCATCCAAATTCCCAAATATGCATGGTACGTAGAACTTTTAAATAGAAATATGATTTCTTTTTTCTTTTTTGACTTTTTTCAACATAGTCTTTATTTTGTTAAGCCGCAGTTTCGTATGCAAGAGTACAAGACTACGGTAAAAGAAAGTCATCACTAATGCCATCATGCCAAGTTTGAGGCGTACTATTGGGCCTTCTCGTATTTTGTCCCGGACTTTGATCATCTATATGACTAATAATATAAAAGTATATGCTACATAGTACATTCTTGGATTGGTATCTAGGAAGGAAGCACATGCGCTGCATCAAGAGTAATAGCAGTTGGTGGCATGTGCTGCATGTGGGTGCAAGCAATCTCTGTCAAGAAACTGACACGCATTTAGTATTCTTGGCCAAGGAAATGAATTTATACAATAGATTCATTGCTGGAGACAGCATTATTACCCAGTACTAAATGTCGAAGTTGGTGGCAACTTAATGACAGACGTTTGGACCAACTACAGGTGGCTGTTGTAAATCTGAACAAATATCTACCATTTCAGGGAGAGTAGTACGTAGTGACCTTCACTGAGATTTAGCTGGTCATTTCAGATTAGTATAACTTCGGCACATGTTAGATCACATGCGAACGATGGATCCTATCCCTGCACTCCTCAAATGATTAAGGCGTATACCCCTGGACACATTCATCTCTTTCTATACGAGACATACATTAGCCGACATGTAATTAGTTCGTCTGGTCCACTGCGCCCATCGGATCGGATCGGATTGTGGCTACGTGTGCGGCCTGTCTTGCTACTAAATTGCCGTCCACATGCATTTCCGCCGCCGACGAACCTCCGCCCACACCGTTTTTTCTCCGCCACCGCCGGCATGCCGGCTAGCGCCTCTCCGCCGCTCTTCCTTCACCACCGGATTCGGAGGCCTTCAACAATCTATGTACTCCATAGTCCATACGCTTCTTTTGCCACTGCCTCCCATGTGGAATTGCTTCCTAGGGCATCGGCATTGCCATACGGTGGGCTTCCATAATTTTCAACGTTAATACATTCGGGTCTGCTACAGTGCCTGGAACCGGAGTCCCATCCCATTTATGTGAATGTCATTGGGATATTTTACAACCTTGCAAGGCCTATCATTTCACTACAATAAGGATAGCACAGAATAGGATAGGGCAGTTCGGGTGGACGCCAGCACATTCCCTGGACGCGAGCCTCGGCTTCGTGAAAATCGGATCAGGAGGCGACGCCCCTAGCTCCGGCCAGAAGGACTCGCGATCTAGCGTCGTCGCCGGATCCCTCCTTCGCCGCCACCTTATCCCGATGCCTCTTCCTCCTCTGCCGCATCTTCTTCCCCTCGCCGTCGCCTGAAGCGCCCTCTGGTAAAGTCCGGATGGCTCCGAGGAAGGCGACGGCGGGCCCTTCTCCGGCTGCTCTGCCCTAGTACGGCGGCTGCGATCCATGGATCAGGGACGAACGGTCCCTTTGGTGAGGCTTCCCGTCCGGTGGTGCGGCGGGGCAGGTGGGCTGCTGGGGATCGGACTGGGCGGCCGGCAATTCACCGGCGGGTTGGTTCCGTGGCTTGCTGCCCCGGCGGCCAACGGGCCGGCCGAGCTGCTCCTTCATCCAACCCATGTTGCGTCCACTCCGTCTTACCGGATATGGTCATGCTGCTAGCCGGTTACCTGGGTGGACAGAGCGGGAGGTTGGGATTTGGATTGGGATAATTTCCAGGTCGGCTCCTGCCGGCTGCGACACCCGAGGGTGCCATTTTTCTTCTTGGAGATGTCGTTCGGGTCCGCCCTAACTTTTTCCACCTCACTGTCTCTCGGGTGAAAACCCTAGGGCTGTCGTCGTGAGAGCTATGTGGTGGTGGCCACCGCTTGGGTGCGTCGGCAGTTGCTGATGGTGTGCCCCTCTTCTTTCAAGTGGTAGTTGTTGTTGGAATTATGTGTCCTGCAACTATATTCAAATTACTAGAAATTACTAATATTCGGAATACCTCATTATGGAATTATACATGTATTTGTGCATGGAATTACTTCACATGATTATCATGGAATTATCATTTGTTGGAACGTACTTAAGTTATATGTTTAAGAAAGTTGGTCGATTATCAATGGAGTACTTTTTATATTGAAAAGACTACTCAGGTACAGTGATAATCGAAAGGAGTTAGATCGTATAGTTAGATTACAGCCCTTGTTGATCTACATAATTAGAGGAACTTGCACTCTATTATGGGTGCGTTGCTCACAAGCGTGTGCTCCGGGGACATAACGGATAGAATCCCTTAACAGACAAATATGACCGTGGTTGGTAACTTGATCTGAAGTCTATCCCCAAAAACTGTTGAGAAAACTAGGAATCTTATCTGTATAAGAGGTGGAATCTTATCTGCTGTGTCCCGCCGCGCTTTTGAAACATTCGGGCCGACTACCCCTCTGGCCAGCTCCCTCTATCGCTGGTCGGCTGGCCGGCGGTCGGCTCCCCCCTTCCTGGCCGGCAACGCCGATAGCGGATGGGTCGGTGCCCGTACTGTACGTACCATCGTACAGTGACAAAGACATTACCTCCCCGTTGGGCACGCGTGGCTACAGGACTGGTTGACGGAGAGCGCGTGGCTATAGGACGTGCTGACGCAAGTAGGACAAAGCTACAGTGCCACAGGTACCGCTGACCCTGACCGGGAGGGCTGGCCCTATAGCCAGTGTGCGCTCAGCCACTCCATGACGCCGCAGGCGCATGGCCATAATGGATCCGGACGGCAGGGCCCGCCGGCGACGGGACCCAGCAGTCGGCAGGCCCTACCAGCGACAAGACCGGGCAGCTGGCGGGCCCCAACGCCGGCCAGTGAGGCTGCCGGCTGGGGCCCGCTCCCCTTATCCATGGATATTGTAAGCAGAGGGTTGACCTATACCCCCCCCCCCCCCCCCCCCGACCTCGTTCTCCATGGCAGACAGACACGGGCACGCATAGATAGAGAGAAACATGCACGCCACACACCCTAGCTCACCACATACACCATTGGGAGAGGGGGAACAAGGGCAAGCTAACTCCTTCTTCCTCCCTCCATGCAGCTCAAGGAGCACCTTTATAACCGCAACCCCCATCTAGTAGACAAGCAGGACTAGAGGTGTTACATCCCCCGGAGGGCCCTGAACCTGGGTACATCGTGTGTCTCGCACCGCTTGTCCTCAATCTCGTCCCCGGAGCCCGCTGACGCACATTGGTCTAACCACACTAGATAAGCCCCCCCATGGCATCTGTTGTGACAAAACGACGATACCACTACAACTTGCTGGTTTATTCTACCATGGAATCTGTGCGTGGTTGATAAGATGGAACGAACTAGTGCTAGTTTTCACGGGATCTCGTAGAGATCGGAATCGCGGTCGTGCTCGTTTTCTTTTTCAGGACAGGCAAGTGTTTTTGGCGAGTTGTGGCATCACGCAGGACCGTGAACACTACGTACTAGTGTACTACCTCGGCGACTGACCACTACTGCTTCCGTTGTCACTGCTCGATTTTAAAGGGGAGTAACGATCTGAACTTTGCTAGTACTGCATGCTGAAAAGTGCAAGAGCGCTAGTTTTGAGAAGAAACTTGGAAATCGATATCTTAAACTCCATGGCATATGTGGTCACTTTTGAAAAATAAAATCTTCACGTGGTGTGGCTGCTGGGATTGAAGTTACTTCACGTAGTAGGCAGTGCATCTATAGCTGAGCCTTCATTGCCTGCCGCTTCTACTTCGACTGGTTTTGACATGTCGGAGGAATCTAAACGGACGTCGCGTACCTGTGCATGAATGCTGTCAAGGAGGGAATACTCTTGCATCATTTCATTGATTTATTTCATTAGATCATGAATTGATATTCTAACTTGTTTGGTTATTCATTGCCTGCCGCTTCTACTTCGATTGGTTTTGACCCAGTTGCAAGTCAGCCCTTGACTCATAGTTGTAGTTGCCTCGGTTTGCAACTAAACCCTTGACTCATAACTGGGTTCGTAATTTGTTTCGCCTAGTCAACCTGAATGTCTATCTTTTTACTGGACGAACTAACTTGCTTGCTGTTTTTGTGTTCCTTTTCAATTCTAAACGTAATTACACATATGTATGGTTTTTTCTTCTCCTTAAGGAAATACAAAACCTTAAACTGTATATTTGACTAAAAAATAATAAGCATTTTTTTATTTCTCCTTCACTCTCTGTCACATTTTATTTTTTATTTTGCAATCCTAAACATCTGAATTTGTTTGACTCAAAAACACAACAAAAAGCATTTGTATATTTCTATCATTTTTGAATTTGCCATGAACGTATTTAAAATTCCCAAACATTTTTGAACCCTTGAACATTTTTTGAATGCATGCATTTATTTTGAATGCATCAATTTTTTTGGAATTTATGAAAAGAAATCGAATTCATGAATATTTTTTAGTATGCGAACATTTATCAAATTCATGAATATTTTTTGAATTCACCTGTAACATGTTTTGAATTTGTGATTTTTTTCCAATTCATGATTTTAAAAATCCATTGGCATTTTTAGTACGTGAACAGTTTTTCTGTGTTTTTGACCTTTTTCAATTCTAGCTTTTTATTTATTTATTTATAAATATTCAGCATGCATTCTAAAAAAATCAGTATTTGTGTATTGGTAAAAGGTTCACTGTATATATTAAAAAAATCACTATACATATAAAAACCTCAATGTATATTATAAAAATATATTAAATAATTTTCACTTCTATTTGAAAACAATTTCACCGTATTTTAAGAAATTTCTCGGCGTGAATTTGGAAAATAGTATTCATCATATATAAAAAGAATGTTCTGTGTGCATTTGAAAAATGCTCAACAAATATTAGAACAATGTTTATAATGCATAAATATATAAAAAGTAAAAATATTGGAAGAAAAGTAGAAGAAATACTAAACGTGAAAGAGAAAAGGAAAGAAAATATAAATCGTACCACGTACAGGCTACATGGGCAACGGCCGCTGGGCCTACGCATGAGAGCGATGTACCGCAGCAAACCCACGCTAAGCAAAAGCGCCCTAGCCTGCTATTACAGTAGCTCGCATGAGCGCTGTAGAGCAGCGTCAAGGAAAAGACAAGGCCCAGGCGATGGACCCCAAAAAAAAAGGTGATGATGTAACTTAGATGTGACATCTTTTTTGAACGGGCTTATACCCCTTTCCAGGAGGAGATCGACTCCTCCCACGACCAACCCTCCCACGACATAACCCTCCCACGCCGCCCCCGTGAGGCGACGGGGAGGGACCTTAGATCTCCGCCGCCGGTCGCCTCCTCCTGCCTCCCCCTTCCTCGCCGCCGCCCAAGGGAGCGGACGGGCGAAGCCCGACCGGCGTGGGCGGAGGCGGGGCGTCTTCTTCCCCTCACCGGATGGGGCGGCTCGGGCCGGCCTCCTCGGGCCTGGGCACGGGACAGGGCGCCGCGGCGTTGCAGCTCACCGGCGTGGGGTGCCTGCGTGGGTGATGTGGCGGCGTGGAGGACTTCTTGGCGGTGGCGACCCGGGGCGGCGGCCCTGGATGGTGGTGGCAGGTGGAGCCCAAGCCTCTTGCGGCGGCATGGCGCGATGTCTTTATCCAAGGCAGATTTGCGCCGGCGATCTGGTGACTTTGGCTCCGAATTAGATCGGATCAACGACGGTGACGAGCGCGTGGGATTCTTCTCGGCGGCTCTCGCGGTTTGGCGAGGTGGGGTGGCGGCCCTGCTCCCAGGCTCCAGTGGCGGCACACGCACGCAGTGGCCGGTGTGTCAGGGCTTCCACGGTGGCAGTGCGGTTGTGGATGGTCGCACTACTAGGGAAAACCTTATACACAGAATCTTAGCAGCAGCGCGGGACAGGATGGGGCGCTACTGCTAATTAGCAGTAGCGCGGTATGAAGACAGGCGCTACTGGTACAAACTTAGCAGTAGCGTGGCTAGGTAGAACCGCGCTGCTACAAAAATTGGCCGACCATTCCCGCCACGATAGGTTTAGCCGTAGCGCGTCCACGGTAACCGCGCTACTGCTAATGTTATAGCAGTAGCGCTCTCTTTTTTCAAGTCGCTACTGCTAATTTTGAAACTGGCCACATGGCGGGCCCCTCTTAGTAGTAGCGCGTGGTACAGGGGAGGGCTACTGCTATCTTATTAGCAGCAGCGCATTTTTCTCCCAGCGCTACTGCTAAGCCTCAGCCATACCACCCTTTTCCCTCCCCCCCTCCCCTCCCCTCTTAGTAGTAGCGCGTGGTACAGGGGAGCGCTACTGCTATCTTATTAGCAGCAGCGCGTTTTTCTACCAGCGCTACTGCTAAGCCTCAGCCATACCACCTTTTTCCTCCCCCCTCCCCTCCTCTCTTCCTCACTTTCCCCTAGCTCCCACCTCCTCTCTCCCTCACTTTGCTTCTTCCTCACTACTTCTCCCCCCATTACTCTCCTTCTTCTACCTATCTTTCTCTCTCTTTATTACTCCTAGCTAACTACACCAACCTCCATTAATGCATCTCCTTTCTCTTTTTCCTTCCCCCTCCATTAATCCCAGCCGTGTTGTCGTGAGGAGAGGCAAAAGGAACATCATTGGAATGGATGGAGTCGCCAACGAGGAAGACTACGACCAGTACGGCAACCCAATGAGGGAAGATGACGATGACGATGAAGTATACGTCAAAAGAAGAATCAATACTACATTACCTAAGAAAGATCGTACTCCATGGAAAAGGAAAAGTCACAATGAGGGGCTCAATTATGTTCCTATTTTGTATACATACTTAACCGTCAAATGATGCAATATATATCGCCTTAGTTATATACATTGTATCACCTTCCCTTCGTTCCTGCTCTCCAAAAAAAGGAAAAGAAAAGAAAAGAAAAAGAAGAAAAGAAAAGGAAGAGAAAATAAAGGAAAAGACAATAGAAGAAACAAACAGGAAAACTGCTATAGGTACTGGTTATAGCAGTAGCGCTTTTCCTAAAAAGAGCTATAGCTAGTCAAAATAGCAGTAGCGCTTTTCCGAAAAAGAGCTATAGCTAGTCAAAATAGCAGTAGCGCCGTTTGGAGAAGCGCGCTATAGATAACTTAGCTATAGCGCGTTTTTCGGAAACGTGCTACTGCTATGTCGACTTAACCCCCGGATCCCCACTCTCTCTTCCCCCAAATCCCCGTTTCCCGCCTCTGCTTCCCCCAAATCCCCGGCCCCTCGTTGCCGCCGGATCCCGTGCCCTCGCCGCGCGCCCCTGCCTCAAGCGCCGGAGCCCTGCCCTCGCCCCCGACCCCGGCGCTCGCCCCCGAGCCCCCGACCCCGGCGCTCGCCCACGACCCCCCGACCCCGGCGACCTTGCCCTCGCCCCCGACCCTGGCGCTCGCCCCTGACCCCCCGACCCCGGCGACCTCGCCCACGCCCCCGACCCCCGGCCCCCGCGCGCCACGCCTCCCTCCTCTGCTTCCTCCCCTCCCAACCTCGCCCCTGCACCCTCTGTAAGCCCCCTACCGCTCCTCCTCTCTCTGCTAGTAGGTTAATTTAGGGTTAGGTGTTTTAGGTGTAGTTAAAAGAAAAAACAGAATTGATTATATAGGTTTCTTGCATTTTTTAGTTTAAGCAATTGTTGCTATTTAAAAAAACAGAATTTGGACATGTGATATGTGGACATGTCATATTTGGAATTTGGACATGTCATATTTGGACATGTGATGTTTTGGACATGTCATATTTGGAAAATGATGATTATGTGCAGGGTAAATGATCCGAGTGGCCTATGTTTTGCCGGAATGTTGATTCATTTCCGTTCCGGTGAATTTCAGGCGCTCGATATGTCCACTTTTTAGCAAAGGTCATGCCGAAATTTTCCGTGAATTTCGGCATGACTTGTGCTACAAACTAGGACATATCCCAGATCATCGACTCCGAGCTGAGTTCTATCACATCCAGCGTGAACTTGCCCAAATCATCATGAAGGAGGTCCTCGAAAAAACAGGGATGTTCTACGAAGAAGGGCAAATGTCGCGGGAAGACGTCCGAACACGCGTAGCCGCTCAGCGTCTCGACCTGAAGCCTTTCACTGCGCTCGGGGACTATCTCCCCGACTTGCATGGATGGCACGACATGTTGGAGTGATTGACGATATATGACAATGTGTCCGTTTAGTCCATACTTTCTCTATGACGAAACTTTGAGTTATGCACGATGAAACTTTATTTGTGATGTAATTAAACCGTCCCCCTCAACTAGCGAAGATCACTCTAGTTAGGGCATTTTGGGTACGATGAACTTTGTATGCTTATGATATGTTGCTTCTATTTTTGCCAAGTCTGTCTCTTTCGGTTGCTCAACTATATATGTTGCATATCATAAACTCATGTGACGATGCAGGTGCATAGATCATCGATGGCGAAGAAGTGCTATGGCAGGAGTATACGACGAGTGGCCGGCCAATAGTTAGTTTAGGTTCACGCTAGTGCGAGAGAGGGATACGAACCGACGCCTCAAGAAGTACTACATTATGTACGATGAGACATGGCATGTAACTTGTATAGCTATATCGTGATTATGATGTGACGACATGATTTGTGTTGGATGATATGATGAGACTATTATGTGTATGATATGATGAGCATATTGCATGTTAAAGATATGATTAGAATACTGTATGAAACCTGTATAGAAACATCGCAAATACGTAGCAAAAAAAAAGATATGAGAAAATATAGTAGTAGCGCTCTTTAGCGCTAGACAGGAAAAACGCTGCTGCTAAAGGACTTAGCAGTAGCGCTGGTATGGAAAGCGCTACTGCTAAAGGACTTAGCAGCAGCGCTGGTATAGAAAGCGCTACTGCTAAGCAGGTATAGCAGGAGTGCGTGTCAAACGCGCTACTGCTAAACGTTAGCTGTAGCGCCGTATCAGTAGCGCAAGTGCCCGCGCTACTGATACACCAAATACCCGCGCTACTGCTAGGGTTTTCCCTAGTAGTGTCGCCGGATCCGGGTGGCCAGATCTGGGGCTTTGAAGGCGGTCTGGACAGTGCACATTTTCTCGGTTGGATGCTCATGGGACATATCCGGTTGAAAACCTGGTCTTCGACCGGTGGCCGGAGCCGGTGATGGTGACGCCCTCGGCGTCGTTTCCTTCTTGAAGGCATCAAAGAGGTGAAGCTCCCAGCTTCTTCCGCTACCTCCGGGGGATACCCAAGATCAGTCGATCGGATGACGGCGGCGCACTTGTGTCGTTCCCTCCTTGAGGGCGTCATTCTTGCAGGTGTGCATTGGCTTGTGAGGGACCAGTGGACGGTTCTAGCGGTGGAGCGGCATTCCATGTCATGCATCGACGACGTGGAGTGTCGATGGCGTGGCGCGGCAGGGACTCGACGACGGATGTGTGATGATGGACGCGCGCGGGGAGGAGGTGTTGTCTGGTGTCGTGGGGGCGTCGATGACAGGCCTGGCACGATTGATGCGTCAGTACCTGCTCTGAAGATGGATCAGTGGAAGATGGCGGCGACAACCTATGAGTGCGTCGGACCGGTTTGCGTCCCTAACCCAGTATTTGGCTTGGTTGGGGCATCCGGCTTTAGATGTTATGCATTTGGGAGATGTCTGTTTGGTATTAGGCTCGGACTATCGGCATCCCTTCATCAAGTGGATATGAGTAGCGACATTTGTTGCTAAGATGGTGGCTTCAGACTTCCTGATGTAATACTTTGTAAGGTCTTCGTGAATAATTAATAAAATGGTTGCATGCATCTTCCAGATGCAGAGGCCGGGGGTCATCCTCCTTTTAAAAAAACACCCCTTTCCATTACTTAAAAAGGAAATACACCAGTCTAAGAGTTCAGGGTACGGGAAAGAGAGTAAACCGAGTTCAACGCACTACCAGAAAACCCGCTGCATTTGCCCGCCATCGAAACGAATGCTACAGGGCGAAAACCTGGTAGCACCAAAATTCAAAACTATCCTATTATATGCCCAGCATAGGTAAAGCCCACAGGCAAAGCAAATCATAAGTCTCAGCGAACCAAAATCACCGAAACCGGAGCGAATGAGATCCAACGACCAAAGCAAAAGCTCGCCTAATGAAGATCTTCGGACACGGGCCAACTTCAACAGACTAGATCTCCTCTCGCGTCATTGGCCGCCCTCCTAGATGTCTCGCACAGCTTCATCAGCTTCACGGTGTTCGTCTTGATCATCTTAGCACCCTGCCGTAGCCTTTCCGCCTCTCCAGCTGGTTGAAGACCTGCCCACTAGAGCAAAAAGGAGAACATCGAGAACAAAATCTCAAAGGGCGAATTTATCAACTTTTTTTCGAAGGTAGCTCTGTTGCGTGACATGGCACCCGCAACCGCAGGGTATGGGTACGGGTGGAGCCTCCCCATACCCTTACCCATCCAGCCCGAGCTTACGCATCACCCTTACCCATACCCGTCAACGGGTATAATTTTTTCCCATACCCATTACCCGACAGGGTGGATGGGTACCCGCGGGTGAAATTACACATGTTTGCAAAGCTTCAATTTGAACAACTTATAGTCATAGACCGCATCAAATAATATAGTTTACAAAAAGAGATTATATCAACAACATATACTTATAAACAACATCATATGGTCATAAACAACAACACATAGGCATACACTTTCAGTTCACAAATTCTTGACATAGTATAGATTCTAGAGATAATTTTGAGTTTACATAGATTTTATATGGGTAGATGGGTATGGGTTATATGATCCCATACCCGTACCCGCTCTACCCGATGGGTTTAAGATATTCATATTTATATACCCATGGGTAAATTTTTGTCCCATACCCTTACCCTAATAGGTTTTTTACCCGCAGGGTACGTGGGTAATGGGTACCCATTGCCATCCCCTGCCAACCAGATTGCCCAGGTAACAACAGCTAACCCAACAGTATAAAACCTGGATTCTGCAGGTACGAATTTGTAGCACCAAACAAAATATTGCCAATAGTTGTTGGGACACATATCAGTCCCCAAAACTACTTCAACCGATCTCCATACCACCCGAGCCACTGGAGAAGTAAAGAACAGATGAGTAGCAGTTTCAACATTCTTGCAGAAAGAGCACACTGGATTACCAGGCCATTTTTTGCTTTTTCATTACTTGCCTAGCGAGCACCGCATCTTGCGCCATTTGCCACATAAAAATCTGAATCTTGAGAGGTAATTTAGCCTCCCAGATCCATTTATAGTTGCAACCACTAAGTGGTTTTTCCAACCATCTGTACATAGATTTAGTAGTAAATCTAGCATTTTTGTTCAGCCCCCAGTACACCACATCATTCTCTCGAGAGAGCGGCAACCTGGCTATGTGCTCACACATCTCCAATAATTTACAGCCTCCAGTAAATCTAGTATTTAGATGTGACATCTAGACGAGTCCTAGACACACCCAATAATGTTTCCTTCCTAAGTGATCGGTTCGGTGGAGGCTGTCCTGGAAGAAGGCCACACAGGGGAGTTATCAGGACCATATGCCCAGCTGGAAGCAGTCTTCAGACGTGCCTCTCTTTCGGGGGTGCACCTTGGCGGCGGCCGGCGTGGGCTCCGGACGGTGACCGGTATTTATCTTTTTTGTCTTGGTCCTGTATTTTGGGTATGGACCACCATGCATGCAAGTATGAGCTGGTGGAGATGCTGTGGTAGGAAGCGTGAAACAGAGCAAAGAGGAAAAACATGTGCTTCTGATCGATTTTCCTCTGCACACAAGCAAAGCTGAGCCAAAGCATGCATGCATGTGCTTAGGGGAGCTTTTTCTGCGGCGCACAAGCAAAGCAAAGCAAAGCATCCACTCGCACATTACTTGCTTAGGGGATGTTTTCATTTCTTCATTGTGCATTTTGGTAGGTTCTTTCCCACATTCCTTCTCATGAGGGGCTGCCTAAGAGAGCTGTCTGTCATATAGATAGATAGATCCGCAGGCCCATGCTTAATTAGTTGATCCCATGCTAGCTAGCTGCTTAAGATTACATTGCGAGCTGCTCCTGCTCTGCACCCCCGGGAAGGAAGCTATCGCATCCTACCTAATAAAGAAGTAGGCTGCAAGATCAGTCGGTGGCTGCCGATTACATAGGTTGTTAATTGATACCGGCCAAGGAGGATGGCCGGCCGCGCTGGAGCTGCTGGGAATTCAAGGAACAGCGGCGTCCGTTCAAAGAAGGTGCAGCAAGAGCCATGGCCGGAAGAGATATGGCTCAACCGAACTACTATGGCGCGGGCATACCTTCTGATCAGTGACGGAGGCAGTGGGGGGCGAGCTGGGGCCATGGCCCGGGCCAACACTGATAAAATTACATTGTTAGAGCTACTAATGTGACATTTTGGAAACAAATAATTGTATTTTAATGCTTCTGGCCCTCCCAACGCTGAAGCAGCAGCAATAGGCCCCCTTCATACAATTTTTCCGGCTCCGTCCCTGCTTCTGATGTGCGTGACCGGCATAGGCTACCTGGCGCTTACGTGGTCCACGGTAGTCCTCCTGGGTGGCTTCGTCACCGTGCTGGGGAAGAAGGATTTTTGGTGCCTCACAGTTATTAGCATGATGCAGGCAGCCAGGTCAGTAATCTCTCCCCCTCTCTCTCGTCTGCGAGTTTTTTCCTCTCCTTAATTTATTCTCTTTTCCTTCTGTATATTGCGGAGATTAGCGTCACTACTCGCACCAAAACTCCTGGAGTAAATTCTCCTTTCGCTGGAGATTTTTTTTTTGGAAAAGGAGGTTAAACCCCCGGCCTCTGCATCAATCGATGCATGCAGCCATCTTTATTAATTATTTCACAAAGGTCTGACAAGAACATACATCAATCCACCCAAAGCCACCACTCACACCTACAAACTCGATAATATGGAGTGCTCTCACTCCACATATCTAAAACCGGTGTCGTCGTCAATCCATCCACATAACGTACAGGGATCAACAGCCGGTGCAGCAGACCTAAAGCGCACACCACACTTTCGCTGGAGATTAGCGTCACTCCAATGTAATGTCCTCCTTAATTTATATTGCGTGCCTCGTTTTCATGGCTGCCGACGATCGAGTAATACAAGTTTAGAGAGATACCAAATCAGCCTTTTCTGAGTATGGCTCCTTTCTAACTGCGCACGTCTACCATCTACTGGCTAGTACGAGACTGTTGGAAGGGAGAGAGGGATTTGGTGGAATAGATGTTGTATTGCTTGAGCCTCGTGGGCATATATATAGGAGTACACGATCATCTTGGAATACAAGTCAAGGCAGGAACAAATCCTAGTCTATCTATGTTTCCTAAACAATCATGATACTCAACACCCCCCCCCCCCCCAGTCACAACGGTAGCGACGCAGACGGTGACGGTCATCCCCCCACAGTCATAACGGTCGATGCATCGCGGAAGTTGTGGCTAGAGTAGAAACCGACGAGGTTGCTCAAGCAAGGGGGTAGCCCTTTGTGTCGATGTCGAAGTAGCCAAGAGCGTAGGGTGGTGTAGCCATGATTGAGATAGCCGTGCGAAAAACGTTGTGGTTGATGTCGAGTCGGGGTAGCAGGTGTCGAGGTAGTCGCCGAGAAGCCGCAGGCGGAAGGAGGCGCCGAGTTAGTCATGGGCACAGTGCTGTCGAAGTAGTGGTGCGCCGGGAAGAAGACGAAGTTGAGACGCGTCGCGCCGGGATTGCCAAGTTCGGGGACACGTCGTGGACGAAGGCACGCGCCGATGTTGCTAGCATCGAGCATGCATAGACGGACGAAGTCGATGTTGACGATGCGTCGCTCCAGACTTGCCAGGCCTAGGAACACACCGGGGACGAAGGCACGCGGCGGTGTTGCCAGCATCGGGCATGCGTAGACGGGGACCTGCACACAAATTGTACGCCACATAGAGGGGGCTAGCAGAGAAGGACTCGACGATAGTTGTGGCGCAAATCGGCGGGGGGGCGATGTTGCCCGCGGTGGTCGGAGTAGATGAAGTTACCGGGGAAGACGATGGCGACGTTGGCGATGAAATGGTGCTGGACGAAGATAAAGGGGGTGGACGGGCGGCGCTGCTCGGGTGAGCGAGCTGCAGCGGCGCCGGCAGCCTGACGGCCGCGGCGGAGGATGGTTAGGAGCCCGGCGGCGATGCTCGATGTAGGCGAGGAAGAACCCGACAACGTGACGAAGACCGGCGCAGACGATGGTGTTCCCACGCCGAGGAAGTCGGCGCGACGCATGCCACGGAGAAATCGACGCACGAGGACGGCGGAGTGGACCGCGCGCTGTGGCGCTACGGCCCGAAGGGGCGACGAAGCGGCATCGCGTGGGTCAGTGCGACAGCGAGAAGACATCGGGGCGGCGGCGTGGATCGCGTGCCGCGGCGCTACGGCACGAAGGGGTTATGCAGTGGCAGTGCGCAGATCGGTGCAGCCACGAGGACGGCCTCGGGCGGCGGCGGGGTACCGCTTGTCGTGACACTACGACCCGAAGGGGCGGTGTAGCAGCGGCTCGCGGGTCGCGGGGACCGCGTGTCGCGGCACTATGGCCCGAAGGGGACACGTAGTGGCAACGCGCGAGTAGGTGCAGTCGTGAGGAGAACCACGGGGCGGCGGCGCTGCGGCCCGACGGGGCGACGCAGCGGTAGCCCGGTGCTCGATTGGTGGAGGGGCGCGCTTTACTCGGGACAGTCTTTACGGGACCCGCGGAGGCGCGCGCAACCGACGGGCCAGATCGGTCGCACTGCGTAGATGAAGTGGATCACACAGGCGGGTGATCAGGTCGGGGACGTCGCTCGGTGGAGGCGGGGTGGCGGCGTCCGAGATGAAGCCGGCGATGACGGTCGCGTCCGGAGCCGGCAACCGGTCTGACGTGGCCAACAAGGCAGCCGTCCCGACGCTACCGACGTGGGAGGCGGCCGAAGCCAGCGAGGCCGACGGCCGGCAGCCGATGAGCCCGGTACGGCCGGAGCGGGCGAGCATGGGGCGGCCGAAGCCGGCTTGCCCGACAGCCAGGGACAGGGCCGACGAGGAGATGGCTGGGCGGCCGTACACGCGCAGCGGAGGCGGGTTGTGATGGAGCAGTCCTGGTCGGAGAAGGACGGCGACGGCGGACGTAGGGCGATGGGCGAACAGACGCGCGGTCAACGGCCGTGAGGGGCCGCCGGGTCGGTGTAGAGGCCGGGTCGCGGCGATGTCGAAGTAGAGGTGCGGTGGTCGACAGCGGCGGGAGACGCAAACTGATATTAGATCGGAAAACCAAAAGGAAAGCGACAATCAAAGCGACCGACGGAAGAGAGAAAAATACGGATTAAGAGATCGGGAAAAAGACTCTCTAGGACAGCCGGTCAACACGACCGGCGGACAAACCCTAGGTACGGGCGGCGCGGCCCCCGGCGGCGGTCATGGAGGCCGACCACCCTAGGGACGGCGCGCGGTGCGGAAGCGACAGACGGTGGCTAGGTCTAGGAACTTGCGATAGATACCATGTTGGAAGGGAGAGAGGGATTTGATGAAATAGATGTTGTATTGTTTGAGCCTCGTGAACATATATATAGGAGTATATGATCATCTTGAAGGACAAGTTAGGGCAAAAACAAATCCTAGTCTATCTATGTTTCCTAAACAATCACAATACTCAACAGACTAACCATGAAAACCTCAAAGCCTTCAGCAGCACAGCCAACTGTACGTGAGTCCTTGCCCTGACGCAGCGCAACACGGAAAGGGCAACACAAGATTTTGTCTTCCAAAGTCCAACTCGAGATCTAGTGTGCTCAGCTTTGCACCGATGAGCTCCACGGTGTAGCTAGGTGTGAAACACCTTCCTTTGGAGGCGAGGCGGGCCATAACCGCAGTAGGCATCGACGATGGTGACAACGAGGCAGAGGTGGGGTCATCGCCTCTTGGTTCGACACGGGAGATGAAAAAAGAGCCAAAAAATATTAAATGTGGTCGGATCAGAGTTGTTGATTAAAGTGGGGAACTAGTGACACGGCGGCGTTGGGCTTTCGTGGGGCGCAGCGGCGCGATGATGGTGTGCTGGGCGACGGGGCGGTCATCTGTGGGCGATGCTTCGGCGGATCGGCTCCCGGTCGAAGCGCGGCGGCGGCGTTGAGCTTTCGTGGGGCGCAACGACGCGATGATGGTGCGCTGGGCGGCGGGGCGGTCGTTTGCGAGCAATGCTTCGACGGATCAGCTCCCGGTCGAAGCGCGGCGGCGGCGTTGAGCTTTCCTGGGGCACAGCGGTGTGATGACGGTGTGCTGGGCGGCGGGCCGGTCATCCGCGGGCGATGCTTCGGCGGATTGGCTCCCGGTCGAAGCGCGACAGCGGCGTTGAGCTTTCGTGGGGCGCAACGGCGGGATGACGGTGTGTTGGGCGGCGGGGCGGTCGTTTGCGGGCGATGCTTCGGCGGATTAGCTCCCGGTCAAAGCGCGGCGGCGGCTTGATTGGCTCCCGATCGAAGCGCCGCACGACGCTGGGCTTTAGTAGGGTGCATCGGCCCGATGATGGTGTGCTGGGCGGCGGGGCGGTCGTCTGCGGGCAATGCTTCGGCGGATTGGCTCCCGGCCGAAGCGCGGCAACGGCGCTGGGCTTTCGTAGGGCGCACCGGCGTGATGCCAGTGTGCTGGGCGGTGGGGCGGTCGTTTGCTGGCGATGCTTCGGCGGATCAGCTCCCGGTCGAAGCGCGGCTGTGGCGCTGTGCTTTCTAGGGCGCACCGGCGCGATGCCGGCGTGCTGCGCGGCGGTGCGGTAGCCTGCGGGCAATGCTTCGGCGGATCGGCTCCCGGTCGAAGCGTGGTGGCGGCGCTGGGCTTTCGTAGGACACACCAACGCGATGGCGATGTGTTGGGCGACGGGGCAGTCCTCTGCGGGCGAAGCTTCGGCGGCTCGGCTCCCGGTAGAAGCACGACGGCGGTGCTGGGCTTTCGTGGGGCGCACCGGCGCGATGGCGATGTGCTGCGCGGCGGGGCGGTCGTCTGCTGGTGATGCTTCGGTGGCTCGGCTCTCGGTCGAAGCACGGCGAGGCGCACCGGCGCGATGGCGGTGTGCTGGGCGATAGGGCGGTCGTCTGTGGGCGATACTTTGGCGGCTCGGCTCCCGGTCGAAGCGCGGCGGCGGCGCAGGGCTTTCGTGGGGCGCATCGGCATGATGACGGTGTGCTGCGCGGCGGGTCGGTCGTCTGTGAGTGATGCTTCAGCGGCTCGGCTGTCGGTCGAAGTGTGGCAAGGCGCACCAACGCGATGGCGGTGTGCTGCTGGTAGTCGTCTGCGGACGATACTTTGGTGGCTCGGTTCCCGGTCGAAGCTCGGCGGCGGCGCTGGGCTTTCGTGAGGCGTACTAGCGTGATGGTGGTCTGCTAGGCGGCGAAGCGGTCATCTACGGGCGATGCTTCGGCGGCTCGACTCCCGATCAAAGCGTGGCGGCGGTGCTGGTCTTTCGTGGGGCACACCGGCGCGATGGCGGTATGCTAGTCGGCAGGGCGGTCGTCTGCGGGCAATGCTTCGGCGGCTCGATTCCCGGTCAAAGTGTGGCGGCGATGCTGGGCTTTCGTGCGGCGCACCGGCGAGATGACGGTATGCTGGACGGCAGGGCGGTCGTCTGCGGACGATGCTTCGATGGCTCGACTCCCGGTGAAAGCGTGGCGGCAGCGCTGGGCTTTCGTGGGGCGCACATGCGCGATGGCGGTATGCTGGCCGGCAAAGTGGTCATCTACGGGCAATGCTTCGGCGCCTCAGCTCATGGTCGAAGCGCAGCGGCGGCGCTGAGCTTTCATGAGGCATACCGGCGTGATGGTGGTGTGTTGGGCGGTGATACTTGTGATCTGCATTGGGTTTTTCCCCGAAGAGGAGGGGATGATGCATCATAGCATAGATAATTATTTCCCTTAGTGAGAACCAAGGTTATCGACCAATAGGAGGATCACACAACTTTCCGTCTTCAACGCCTACACACAAAAGAGCACACACTTGCATCCAACGCGGGTAAGGGGGTTGTCAATCCCCTTGAACTCATTACTTGCAAGCAATAAGTAGTATAGATGATAGTTGGATAAATATAAAATAAAAAATAAATAAAAAATAAATAATGGCAGCAAGAAAATAAGAACGTTTGTAAATATATTTGTGAATAAGTCTGGGGGCCATAGTATTCGCTAGAGGCTTCTCTCTCGAAGAAGGCATACGGTGGGTAAACAAATTACTGTTGAGCAATTGATAGAAAAGCGCATAGTTATGCAATATTTATTCACGGCAATGATCATGTACATAGGCATCACGTTTATAAACAAGTAGACCGACTCCTGCCTACATCTACTACTATTGCTACACCCATCAACCACTATCCAGCATGCATCTAAAGTATTAAGTGAAATAAAGTAACTTATCGTATTCTATATTCATGTTATTACATGTGCTTACAAGGACTCACGAAGAGCCCATTAGCACTCCTCGAATGACTCTCCTCCCAGCCGGCTGCTCACATGCCACTGCATGCCGCGCCCCCGCTCTCTGTGCGCTGATCGCTGGGTCTTCTCCGCATGTGGTCGCCGCCGGTCGCGTGCTCTTAGTGTTGGCGCTGCCTCTCATAGCGCCGCTTCTTCTTCTACCTCAAGCTGTCCCACACAACTTTCTCATTCTCTTGGTTTCACACAAGAACACATAAGAACTCAACACAGAACATACACACGTACACACATACCAAGAAGGAGCACAAAGCTTTGCCAGAGGCTCTTCTCCTTGATGAACATATTTGCTACGTTTTGTTGCTGCCCTCACGGCCCCCCTTTTTCCCATTCATTTGTTCAACCTATGTAGCTAAGTACAAGACTCACACATGCACTAGCTAACCGCTAGTCTCGCGGCCGCTAACCCCCACTAGCCCATGCACTAGGCCACTAATCACAACTAACTACATGCACTAACCTATGACCTTATCTTCTTCTAGAATCTCTCTAGTATCCCAAAGACTAGTACGTGCATGCAGCTAACAGCCTCAACGTGCAGATAACTACCTATACTACTCGGCCATGGACACAAGTATTGTCCGGCTAACACTCACACGATATGCACACATGCACCTGCACAAGACTCATGTCAAGATTAACTCTAAGTCTCTAACACTTAGTACGCTCGGCTGCTCGGCTGCTCTCCACTGGTAGGGAAGACGCCACACACTGGCATCGCCCGGAAAATCCAAAGGGGAAGAGACCAGCGCGCGTCATTGGTCGCACACGCCCGCTTGCCCCAGCATGAACTCCCGCACACTCTGTCGGCATGCTGCTTCATTACCATGGCCCACATGGCAGTCTGATGTCGCAGAGCCGAACTGGTGGTAAGCTCAGGCCAAGCCTTGCTCGCCTGATCACCCAGCTCGGCTCAGCTCACGTCCAGGTTTAGGCTTCACTATTAAACTGATGCATTATTTGCTATGCCACATTTTTACAGGATCTTCAACGACTGGGAGGATGGGTTGATGCTCTCTTTCCTTATGGAGTACTTGTGGCCTATTCTCATGGATGTTTTCTCTTATCTCAGAAGAAGGACTATTCTACGTAAAAAAATATGCGCATACATATTCGGCATATGCCTGCTGTTTTTGCTGTTATTTTACCCAATTGGATATGTGCTGTTGTATGTTGTGTCCTTAGTTTTGGGAGTAATCTGTTTCGGGATCTACCAGTTTGGGCCTTTGATCAGTGCCGGGATCTCCTTGTGGCGCGTAATACAACATGATTATGGTAACATGGACGGGGACAGCAGCAAAGCAAACCTGATGCCAGCATTGGAGATATTCTATTATCTAATTCTCTGCCAAGGTGCACTCTTCTTTTTATGGGTGGTATCTCACATTGTGGTTAAATCCTTTGCGAATTCACTCCGTCGAGTATGCGAGTTCCCAAAGATGTGGGGCCGTGCATCAGTTAGTAAGTACTTGGCCGACACAAGGTCGAAATGCTGGCGGGACCCTAGATCCATCAGGGATAGGAGATTGGTCAAGTACGCGGTCGATTTGCTGGACTCTCAATCATCACAGGACTACCTCTCCGGAGCAAGGATGGTGGATGTGTTCATCAAGCACGAAGTGGATGTAAGGCCACTTATACTCCCCTCGGGTCAAAAGATTCAGAAGTTGATGGATACACTGAGGTGGAGTAGCAGCGATAGAGAGATTAAGGAGCTCGCCGCCAGGATATTGGTACATCTTGCATGTGACATTGATCTAACTCAGTTTCCTGGGGCACTGCGGTGCATATCCTCCCTACTCGGTACCACCCTGCCATATTGGAACAACCAACAAAGACTCAACAATCAGTCACCTCAAGGTAAATGGGGGCAGGTATTCGCAAAAATACAAAAAAGCAAATTGGGTCAGCTATACGCAAAAATGGAAAAAACTAAATTTGGCCAGCTATACGCAAAAAGAATAAAAAGTAATTTGGACCACCAAGGAGCAGGGGACAGCCAAGGAGACCAATGGAATGAGTTGATTCTGCAAGGCCTGACAATCCTAGAGAGGTTGGCAGCTGACCAACACAACTCCAGGGACATATGCAGCACCCCCGATCTAATCACCAAGATCATGTCACCTATCTACTCGGACACACTAATCCAAGATATCAACATAATGGAATGGCAAGATGTAGTAAATGCAACTTTCAGAGTGGTGCACCGGCTCATCTGTGCTACCGATGTCGAGTGCACTGGCAGAAGGCTGACCCGTGAAATCTCCTGTAGCAAGCAGGCTGTAAGCAACCTAGAGAGGATTCTTGATCAGGCTAACACAGCTAGCCAAGAATTGCAGATGCGAGCTATGGACATACTGACAGAATTGGCTTTGGATCCGTTTGCTAACCTCACCACGGAAACAACAGAAAATCTGATCAACAAGCAGCTGCTGATCTTCCTTAATAAAGGGAAAGAAGAAGACCTTAAGGTTAGGGCTGGGAAAACACTGGCATTATTATCCAAGCCAAAACTACTATCCAAGACAGGAACTATCTCTGTGTGTATAATCAGCCAATACAGTTACATTGTTGATCAAGTCACTGAAATACTTGATGCTAAGAACAAGATCATATACCGAAAAATAGCAGCTGAGATCTTGGAGAATTTGTGTATTCTACATACGATGGACAAGGAACATGTGAAGAACACCTTGCTGCCAAAGGTAACCGCATAAAATCTGTTTATCTAACTCCAACATCTGAAGCAGCACAACACTGTCACTGTGAAGTTAAAAACATAAGATATTATGTTCTATTCTAACTAGCGAGGTGACCCATGCATTTGTGTGGCTAGATTTCCTATATATTGTTATATATATCATTTTATATTTCGATACTGACAGTATACAACTTTGACCTTTTTTCCCATAAAAATATTAATATAAAATAGCCTATCTTTTCGTAATTGTGCATGTGTTGTTGCATTAAGTTGTATTGTTTACCATATCCAAAACGACTTACGACATATTTTAATTTATTTTGTTGCTTCTAACCTCTACCTTTTTTTCTCACAATGCTTGTTAGTTGCCTCGTGCAATACACTCACACACATCACATATCAGAACCATCTGTTACTCAAATCGTGCCTACCTTGTACATGGTCTTTATACATGCGTACACTATTTGATTCTTCCCAGCCAAGAACCACTTTTCATGTCGCCTCCAACTCTGTCAGTGTCAACTAATTCATGACTACTTCCCCTCATCTTCATTGTACTCATGTCGACTTTCGTATACTGGCAAAATCATCCATGCATGTTACTACATCCAATGGCCATATGTGTACGCAGAAAATTTTCTGATATATAAACTAAAATTGCACTTCTTATCCCCCTAGTAAGAGTTTTCATATACAATTTATTATGAGTTTAGCTATATATAGATGTCATATGGAGATCATACCAAAACTAAATTGTTCATTTATTGTACTGTTTATTCCGAATTGTTTCTTATTTGACTTGTTGACCATGCCAAGGCTAATTTGTTTGGACTTCCGTTGACTTGATGCTAAGTGTCGGATCCATCATAATCAACAAAGTGTTAATTTAGTCTATGTGGATGAACATGATCATTATTTTTGTTGTGCTCTATGCCTCTAACCTAGCAAATTTTTATTTTCGTTCAAAAATAATGTCTCACTTGATCCTTTAGTTTATTCCATCCTCACTGGCTTGGCTCAGATTAGAAACCTTGACTGGTATATCTCAAATCTGATCGGCTATCATCTCTGTGGTTTTGTATATGAACACCTATATTTCGTTACGTATACAAAATTGAATATGTCTTCACTATATTGAACGCTGAAGAAAACCGAATATAGTTTTTAATGGAAAATTCTTATATTATTTGCCATATGTTCAGCATCTCCCTTTCAAAAAAAAATATGTTCAGCATCTGGACAGGAAAATATTAGCGAGTAAACTCATTGGTGCCGATCACTGTAAAAAAACTCATTGGTGCTACATCATCGAATGTAGTTGTGTCCGATCAAAACAAAGCATGTTTGGGCATTTTTCTTTTCTTTTTTGATGCACACGGACTGCTCCCTTGCCCAAAATAAAAACACCTAGATAATTTATTTATAATTAAATCTCAGCCATTAAAAATTGGCCCCACTAAAATCAAACGGACTATAATTTTTTTCCTATGTGGACAGACGTGGTGGCTCATTTGTCTCTTGTTTTAATAATATAATATAATTGATAGATGTTTCCTGAATTTTTTTAATCTCAATCACCTTCTAAGCCTTTGGTTAAACATCCAACCATCCTGATCCCACATGACCCCATCCATAACATACAGATAAAAAGTTGCAGAAATGCTATTCCAAAATTGTGCACTTTTGTAGTTGAATTTTTTAGTGCACTTTCAAAGGCTTCAACTTTAGGCTCACTAATAAGCAATTTTAAGTGTTTGACATTTACGGAAGTTTCAGGCATGTGAGGATTAGCAAGTGTACACCTAATGGCTAAAATCATATACTGAAACATATTAATCGCATAATTCTAGATTTGAACCTTTACCAGCATCATGTGTGAAATGATTTGACGTTTTAAGTTACATTGTTGTTGCAGGTGCTAACAGAAGTTCTAACCAGTAAAAGGAAACCCCCATCAGAAGATGTTCCTTGGCTCACTACGTTACTAACACTGTGGTATGCGCTGTTAGAAGAAAATCCACAGCAGGACGATGAAGAGAATCCACAGCAAGGTGATGAAGAAAATCAACTTCTGAAACATAATGGCCAAACCAGTTCATCCAAGAAAAATGAGACGCAAACGGCCGCTATGATGGAATTGAAGGAAGCATTGTTATCCCTTACTTCAGTGATATTTGACAAATTAATAATCAGTGCAGACGATTTTGATGATGTGGCTCGAAAGGTTGCCCTAGGAGAAGGAGAATTTGTGGTGAACCTCAAGAATATAGTAGAAGAGAACTGCGAGGCCACGGCTAATTGTCTAAGAATCGTCAAGCTTTGCGGTCAGATTGCCGTCACAATGATGCGGCGCAGCCAGTACAACGCGCACTTCAGGGATCAGAAATTCGTGGAGACACTGTCTAAGGCTTCAAAAATCATGTGTAACCTTGAAAGCTGCATGCTTTTCGCTGGGACAGATGGTGGTGCCAAGAAGACTGCCAGGCCCCTCCTCTCAGATCTTGTTAAAGAGGCAGAAGCGTTGGTTGCTTAAAAATGTAATAGTGATTTCTACCATTGTGATGTCCTATTTCTCCAGATCAAATAATCATGTCTCCAGCTCTTGGAAACATGGCGCTTGGCTTGTTTCATATATAAAACAAGATTCTGTTGCTGGAATTGTACCAAATTTTATTTTCTTGACGGAGAGAATTGTACCCATTTTATGGAACATGTAATGCTACCATTTTTCCATGTGGCACCTTATGACGCCTGTCATGCTTGTTTCATTTCAACTCGTTAATTGCCAGTGCGCTGCAATTGGACTGAATCTGTAAATTAACAAGTTTAATTTTACTTTAACTACTTGGTTGTATGAATTGGACTGAAATCTGTAGATTATGGCTGTAGCATTATCTTAATGGACTGAAAGAATTCATGAACTGAGATTTTCTTCAAGTAGGTACAGGGCTCTTTGACTAAATCTGCTGCTTACCGATATATATGAGCCTTTGCGATTACTTATGGCAGGGATGCATACTGCCCATGCAAATGAATTTAGCGATAACAGTCGTGTATGGAAGGTTGCCATGGAAGGTGTGTGAACTTGGCCAAAACTTAAAAAGTCATGTATGTAACAGAGTAAGCCAAAATTGTAGAACTACAAGCAGGGACAGATCAATTTCACCATGTAACAATTAACAGTGGTTATGGCAGGGATGCATACGTGTCTTTCAGAGGGTGGTGTTGAAAATCCAGAGCAGCACAGCGCAGCGGAGACTGAAAGACCTCCAGACGCATGAAGTTCCACAGCAGTTTGACGCACACGCACACACACACCAGCTGCTCGACGGAGGAAAAAACAGAGCATGCAGCGGTCCAGGAACAACAGAGGAGCATACAAACTCGGTTTCAGTCAACCAATGCCCTTTTTTCACACGCCTGCACCAGGATCATTTTTGTGCATTTACACCAGGCCAGGATGACACCTACTCCTGAAAATGGGGTTCAGCTAAATGAACAAGGTTCAGAGAAGGAAGCTCCTTTATGTGCACTAGAGCTTAGCCAGCAATAACTGGTAAAAGTTTCAAGTGCAGTCTGCCATACCAAATAACAACAATTGCTACAGTATATTACTCTTATTGCAGGATTGTATTTCCGCACATCAGGCATTATTTCTCGAGCCAAGTAAATATGTAAGACAATTTGACTAGGCATGGAAAATTAAGGAGGAGGGGATGCCATCGCCAGTAATATGTCTTGTGAAGAAGATGAGTTTTCACACTCTCCCTTGCACTCTATCCATAGTCGCGAAGCAGATCCCAATTGCCAAACAACAGAAGCAATCTCCAGCACTTGTGCATCGGTCATGCCTTTCATGAACGCATAGCCCGTTTGGTAAATTGATCTTCTCGCTTTCAGTGTCAGCCGTGATTCGTCGTACGACATAAGAAGCAAACAATTGTTATAATATTTTCGAGTAGAATAAATAAACACGCAACATATTGTAGAGAAGAAACAATAGAGAAAGACTTTCACTGGCTATACTACATACTTCCAGGAGAAGCAACAAAATTAAACCCGATTCGTGTGCTTACATCACTAGTACATAACAGGGCATTGGTCCAGGCCGGGCCAGCCCATTAGTCCCGGTTCAGTCACGAACCGGGACTAATGGGTGCAACAGTCCCGGTTCGTGCGGCCAGACGGCCGGGCGGGCCACGTGGGGCATTGGTCCCGGTTCGTCTGGAACCTTTGGTCCCGGTTCCAGACACGAACCGGGACCAATGTGCCTCGCTCCTGGCCCACAACCATTGGTCCCGGTTCGTGGAAGGAACCGGGACCAAATGTGTTACTGTTCGCCTGGTGCGCGCCCCTTTAGTCCCGGTTGGTGGTTCAAACCGGGACTAAAGGTTCGAACGTCTCGCATCCCACGACGTTTCGCGCTCCGAGAAACAGGAGGATAAAGCAACTGTTCCTCGGCGAGGGCTACAGTAACTTCGCCCATTTCTCTTCTTCTCCTCTCTTCTTCCCCATATCTTCTACCATGAATCCAATCACTCGCTACGGGGAGGTGCTCGCACATGGCAGTACCAATCTCGATGTCGTCTACACGAACGACAGCGCCATGGTGCCGCATTTTCTTTCCCTTTTGCAGAAATGGCTTCAAGTGGCGGATGAGAAAGACAAGTTCATAGGGCTTGATCTCGAGTACACGGCCAAGCAAGAAGATGTTGCCGTCATCCAGCTATGTTTCAAGAAACATGTCATGATCTTCCAATGGGCAAGGTGAGTTTTGAGGGTTTTCTTTGATCAATTAATAATTTATAGATTATTATGAAAATTGCATAGGATAGAAATATGTTCCATTTTGAATCCTATGGGAAAGATCAATATTTCTTTTAAGTTTGTAGTGAAACAATTTTCCTTGTTGCAAAACGTGGGAGAACATATATGTCATATAGTTAATTTAGGGTTTCTTCATCAATTCATAGGATATGAAAATTGCATATATATAGGATATAGCAATATATATGTTCTATTTTGAATCCTATGGCAAAGATCAATTTCTCTTAAGTTGTAGTGAAATAATTTTCAATTTTTTTATGATATTACTGTTCACCGGGCTCAAATGAGCCCGGGGAGCAAAAACTCTGCGTCTTCCTCTTTTGTTGCAGCGAAATAATTTTCCTTTATATAGTTGCATATTATAATTCTGCCGAAATATACTTGTTGCAGCAGTATTTAACATTTGTTCCATTTTAATTTGTTGATGTTGCAGTAGTGACAAGCACTGCCCAGCACTCATGGACTTCCTACGCAGCGGCATACATTTTGCTAGCGTTGATGTAAGTAATGACAAGCTGAAGATGAGGCGCAGCTTCGGTATTGAGATACCAGTTGGCTGCCTTATTGATATCCAAGACATATTCAGGCTTCGGTATGAGAGGACTTCGATGGCTTCTATGGCAGTCGCCTTGATCGACGACTATTACGGAGATATGAAGACCAAATTCCCCCGGGCGCAGCACAAAGAATGGGAGAGGACCCCACTTCAGCCTATCAACATTGAGTATGCACCAAAAGATGCATACGTTGCATATGAGTTGTACCGCAAGATTCGAACCGTGAATTATGGGCAGCGTCACCTCGCACCACCACCACCATTGGAATATTCTTCTGATTCAGACTAGCTAGTAGTGTTCGCTTGGACGAGTACTTTCTGTAATGGATATCTGAACTATTATATATATATATTACATATCTCTCTAGCTATTATATATTTGTAGTGCTTTTCAATTCAGTTTTTTCTTAAATTCCGATTGTGGCTGAGAACAAAATGCAACAAAAAAGTGGGTTGTCATTGTTGGCAAGCACGCACACCATGCCAACTTTCAACATTTTCAGAGTTCATTTGTAGTGCTTTTCAATTTCAGGGTCATTTAGCTCAAAAAAATCATTAAATGCATGAAAAATACCAAATGAAGTCAGAAAGGGTTGAAAATTGATGATGTGGCTTCGAATGGTGCATTTTGAACACACGAAAAGCCTGGAATTCAAATAAGTTCAAGAAAATGAAATGCCTTTTGTAACCGATGAGTTTCCGTCCGAAACCCCGATACTTCGAAACGGACTGTCCGTTTTGTACACGAAGTGCATCCAGTTTTTGCCGTAACCCACTCAACTTTTTAGCACATGCTATGTGGGTGAAAGGTTGATACCATGCCAACTTTCAACCTTTTCAGAGTTCATTTGTAGTGCTTTTCAATTTCTGGGTCATTTAGCTCAAAAAAATCATTAAATGCATGAAAAATACCAAATGAAGTCAGAAAGGGTTGAAAATTGATGATGTGGCTTCGAATGGTGCATTTTGAACACACGAAAAGCCTGGAGTTCAAATAAGTTCAAGAAAATGAAATGCCTTTTGTAACCGATGAGTTTCCGTGCGAAACCCCGATACTTCGAAAGAGACTGTTCGTTTTGTACACGAAGTGCATCCAGCTTTTGCCGTAACCCACTCAACTTTTTAGCACATGCTATGTGGGTGAAAGGTTGATACCATGCCAACTTTCAACCTTTTCAGAGTTCATTTGTAGTGCTTTTCAATTTCAAGGTCATTTATCTCAAAAAAATCAGTAAGTGCATGAAAAATACCCAAATGAAGTCAGAAAGGGTTGAAAATTGATGATGTGGCTTCGAATGGTGCATTTTGAACACACAAAAAGCCTGGAGTTCAAATAAGTTCAAGAAAATGAAATGCCTTTTGTAACCGATGAGTTTCCGTGCGAAACCCCGATACTTCGAAAGAGACTGTCCGTTTTGTACACGAAGTGCATCCAGTTTTTGCCGTAACCCACTCAACTTTTTAGCACATGCTATGTGGGTGAAAGGTTGATACCATGCCAACTTTCAACCTTTTCAGAGTTCATTTGTAGTGCTTTTCAATTTCAAGGTCATTTATCTCAAAAAAATCAGTAAGTGCATGAAAAATACCAAAATGAAGTCAGAAAGGGTTGAAAATTGATGATGTGGCTTTGAATGGTGCATTTTGAACACACAAAAAGTATGGAGTTCAAATAAGTTCAAAAAAATGAAATCCCTTTGTAACAGATGAGTTTTCGTCCGAAACCCTGATACTTCGAAAGAGATTGTCCATTTTGTACACGAAGTGCATCCAGTTTTTGCCGTAACCCACTCAAATTTTTAGCACATGCTACGTGGGTGAAAGGTTGGTACCATGCCAACTTTCAACCTTTTCAGAGTTCATTTGTAGTGCTTTTCAATTTCAGGGTTATTTAGCTCAAAAAAATCATTAAATGCATGAAAAATACCAAATGAAGTCAGAAAGGGTTGAAACTATAATTATATAAAAAATATGGAACTAAAATTATCAAAGTATTTTTTGTTCAAAACATTAATAGCAAAAAGAATTTTCATAAAGAATTTTTTTGTTAGAAACTTTAATAGCAAACTAAAATAACTAAATCTGTTTTTGATTAAAACAGACATTTAAAATAACCTAAAACTTACCAAATTGAATATAATGATAAAACACAGTAACATTAAATAGTAGGAAAAAGAATCACTCAAAAATCTATTTTTTTAGTAAAGTTATTCACAAACTAGTTATTCACACCAATTTAAAAGAATTCAAATTTAAACTATTCAAATTTGGAAACTAATGGCACTAACAGAAAGTTTATAATTTTTGTGACCTAAAAGCAAAAAAGAATCACTGAAAAACTGTAAGTAGAAACAAAAGAAAATAAATAAAGCAAAAAAGAAAACAAAAAAAGTAGAAAAAAATTAAAAAAAATGCCGCCTACTAGGCCACAACGGCCTGAAGACGACAACAAGCCGGCCTAGAAGGCCCACCGGCAGGGGTGTGCAATTAGGCCCGTAAGCCTGCTGTTGAGAGGAGCTCGAGAGGTTGTGCACAGCAGCGCTTATAAACCACTCTCGAGCCCTCTCAACTAGCGAGGTGGGACTAAACATTTGGCCCCGGGCAGCACCACCCTTTGGTCCCGGTTGGTGGCACCAACCGGGACCAATGCCCACCTTTGGTCCTGGTTGGTGCCACCAACCGGGACCAATGGTCCCTGTTTCCCGCCCTTTGGGCTGACGAAAAGAGACCTTTGGTCCCGGTTTGTGGCACCAACCGGGACCAAAGGTCCCTGTTTCCCGCCCTTTGGGCTGACGAAAAGAGACCTTTGGTCCCGGTTGGTGGCACCAACCGGGACGAAAGGGAGGCATTGGTCCCGGTTGGTTCCACCAACCGGGACTAAAGGTGTGTGTATATAAGCCACGCACTTAGCAGTTTCTCCAAATCGTGTTCTTCTCCGCCCGACGCCCTGCTCCTCGTTGCCGTCGCCGCCGAGCCCTGCCCCGACGCCGTCAGGCTGCTCCACCTCGCCGTCGTCGCCGTCGTCGAGCTGCCCCCGACGCCGTCCCCGCACCCACTGTGAGCCGCCTCGCCGTTCCCCTCCTCTCATCCTCCCCCCCCCGGTGCCCCGACGCCGTCGCCCGCCGCGCCGTTCCCCTCCTCTCCTCCTCCTCCCCCCCACCCCCCCACCCCCCCGCGCCCCGACGCCGTCGCCCGCCGCCCGTCGTCCGCCGTCCGCCGCGCTCTGCGAGCCGTCGCCCGCCGCCCGCCGTCCGCCCGCGCCCCGTCGCCCGTCGCCCGCCGCGCTCTGCGAGCCGTAGCTCTGCTTGTCGCGCCCCGTCGCCCGTCGTCCGCCGTCGGGAAGGGCCTCGCCGGCTTAACTCCGGCGACGCTGGCGTGGCGCTGACGTGGCGCCGTCGTTCATGTATATGTTTTTTTCATGTATATGTGTATATGTTCATGTATATGTGTGTATATGTCCATGTATATATGTATGTGTATGTATGGATGGATGAATGGATGGATGTAACTATATGGATGCATGTAACTCTAAGTTAAAATTATTAGGAGTCTTAGGAAAAAATTAGTATGTGTATGTTAGATTACAGAAAAAAAATTGGTTTTATGAAAAATTAGTGATTAAACGATAAGAAAACTTTCTCATAGGAATTTGTCTCGACGTCGACGATGCCCGGCCCTCATCCTCGTTGTCGAGTGGTCCGCGAGAGCCTGCTTGATAGGCGCCATGTCCGGGACTGGGCTCCGCCGGGCTGGCACTGGGAGGTGCTACCTTCCCGGGCTCGGAGGTTGGTGAGGAATCCAGGTCTCGTCGTCGACCCGGAGCTTCTGTGGTGGCGGTCACGCGGGCCACTTTCGGTGCGGAGGGAGCGGGCCCCCGCGGAGGTGGTACGTCGCCGTGTCAGGGGGGAGGACGAGCACGTCCGTCGCTACATGGCGGCGTTGGACGCCCGGTTCGACAATACCTGGCAGATTCTTCAGGGATCTCACCCGAGTTATGATCCCGTGATGGTTCCTTATCTTTGGGTGTCCACCGCCGGCGACTCAGAGACCGCCAGTGAACCTAGTTCACCGTCCTCCACTTTGGATTCTAGGATATTCGATCTGTATTAGTGATCTTATATGATAATATTCGAGATGTATTAGTTAATATTTGATGATGCATTAACTGGATTGTTCGGGATGATGTATTAGTTAATATCGAGTGCTTGTGTTTTGCCAGTCATTGCGGCAAAACATAGGGAATTTTTTCTATGTCATTGCTCGATATATGGAACGGGTTGACTTCAGGTCTGTTTCGGCTCCTTGTGTGTCTTTCAGTGAGGGAGAGTGTCCACCATATATATATATATGAGAGAGGAAGAATCCCGACTGTTGTCGTGGGGGTCGCTTCTCCTTCTTTTCCTTGTGCTAGATATTTGTAATGCACTAGGGAAAGAAGGAGTAGCGACCATCACCGACGGTCGAAATATGAGAGAGGAAGAATCCCGACTGTTGTCGTGGGGGTCGCTTCTCCTTCGTTCCCGTGTGCTAGACATTTTGGTGTAATGCACTCGGGGACGAATGGAGGAGCCACCATCACCGACGGTCGCAATATCAGAGGGAGTGCCCACCATATACGTGAGATGAGAGTTTAGGAAGCAAAGACTCGACAGACCTAAAGTCAACCCGTTGCATATTTTGAGTAATAGTGATCTGTGTGTTGATCAGTTTCCTGGTAGTTGCGTTCGATCGATTTTAAATGTTTCAACTATGAACATAGGAAATGTCTGACGACGATAGCGAAAGGGAATTCGGTATGTGCAAATACTGCGAAGACGAGCGCGGTCTGTGCGACACGACTCACCTAGTTGATGGTAGGCGCTTCAGCATCGTGCTGGATGAGACCTTCGAAGTGGATACAGTAAGTCACAACGACAAGTCTTTTTTCGTAATTAAGCATGACTTCTGCTTCTTTTGCTTCAACTTATAATTTTAATTTTTTACTATTCTACTAGCGTATCCCCTGCCATGCAAGAAGATATGTCTTGGATAAGATTGGTTTCAATACTAAAGAAAGTATGGAGGTAAAGATAGTTCACTTGAGGACCGAGCATGGTTATACTTTTGCCGTAAAATTGTACAATGCAGACACCTACTCCTATTTTGAATGCAAAAGTTGGCAAGCACTATGCAAGGCTTATGCATTTGAGCCTAATATGCTTATCACCTTTGATATTCGTCCGGAAGATGAAATTGAAGGTAATATCGACATCTGGGTCGATGTGCAGACACCTCCAGTTCTACCATTATGTGAGTTTCTCAACCATATTTATTATGATTCCGATTCTGTCTCCTTGTGAGTTTGTTAAACATATTTATTATGTAATTTATATTGTTTATTTCAAAATAGTTGACAGCTTATTTTCATTCTTCAAAAAATGTACGGAAGATGGTAGACAGAACCTACTACACCGATGGCGCAGAATTAACTTGTCAGGAGAAAAATCATCTTATCGCATTTATTAATGATCTTCAGAATTACAATACCTATTATCAAACTCCTACACATTATGGTCAATACGTGCCACTAGTGCACGTGTTGAACTACGGTAACATCCATGGAGATCGCATGGTAAGATTTTTTACTATTACGACATCCGTGCATCTTTTGCATAAATTATTTTTAAAACTAAACTACATTGCTAACTACGAAGTTATTACTATGTTTTCCAACAGAAAATCCCGAATGATTGTGTGCCTCATCTGATGTTTCCGAAAGGTCACCTTGATGTTATGAGCTTACTGCCACCAGGTCATCATATGCATCACTGTTGTCCATACCGGATTTCTAAAACCGATGAAGACATGACAATCAAAGATTGGAAAAAATGTATGGTCGATCGTAGGGAGCTACTTGGAAGCAACATTGTGCGACGTGCAAGAATTGGAGACAGGATAATCTCCATTCTCCATAATGGAGAGTCAGGGCCTATCTTGTTTTATGCTATTTTACCTAAGAGAGGCCGGGTAGTTAGGTCCTAGCTAATACTCATGATCATGTGCTAAGAACAATTAAGTATGGTTGGTTAGATGACTATGGTGATGATGATCTAGTATGACTTGTTATTATGATAACTTGTTGTTCGACCAATCTCTCCGGAGAAAGAGAGGTCGATCACTCCTCTTTGTATATCTTCATGACGATCTTATGTACTTACTGGTTCCTTCATTTGCTTACTACCTAGCATGTTGAGTTCTCTCTATACGTATAGTACGTAGCGTCGACCAAGCACGGAGATAAGAGAGGTCACTTCTCTCTAGGTAGCTATTAGCTAGCTAACACAATATATGAAACCCCCAAATTAACCCTCCAAAACCCCCAACCCCACCCCCCCCCCCTTTCAAAAAAAAAAACCCTAGCTCCTGAGCTGCTGACGCGTGGATGCTTATTGGTCCCGGTTGGTATTACCAATCGGGACTAAAGGCCCTCCTGCCTGGGCTCGCCGCAGCGGCCACGTGGAGCACCATCTGTCCCGGTTCGTAAGCGAACCGGGACTAAAGGTATTGGGCTTTAGTCCCGACCCTTTAGTCCCGGTTCCAGAACCGAGACTAAAGGCCCTTACGAACCGGGACAAATGGGCCCTTTCCTACTAGTGCATTGAGCAACAGTAGCAGAGCATAAGAGATGTAGAGACACTAGGGCAAGTGCAAGGATGTGAATCGTGTACTTGTCCATACCCCGATCCCGATACAACACTAGATGGGCAGGACGAGAAATATTTGTTCTACAACAGTATTTTTCCAGCAATCAACACACGTATGACTCGTGTATATATACAGAGACTGAGAAAATAGAGATATGGTGCTATAAGCCTATAACTGATCCATGTTTCATCTTATTGCTAATTTCTCTTCGGATAATTGTAGTTTCATCTTATTGGCAATTGTAGAGGTGAATTTAAACTCATACAATTGTATCCATGTTTCGAAACGTGTGGCGCATATTACAGTACGGTAATAGCTATATTTTGGTCTAGAAGAAAAGGTTATGAAATTGACTCCCCCCTCCCTTCCAATACCAAAATCCTGCCTCCGCCCCTGACACAACCCAAAGGACATGAGAGGCGGGGTGGACCGGCGGTGGCACCGACGGGAGGAGGAGAAACACTAGTCATGTGGGAGTCTGCTTCTAGAGAGGGGAAAATGCTTGGCGTGCCTTTCCTGAGGCCGTGTCCGACAATCGGCAAATAATGTCTCGTGCGTTGCTCTGAGAACCTTGTTAAAAATGCATACATAGTTGCTAAAAAACACTAAAACTAATGAACAGTAGACATAAACTTAAAAATTGAAGCATACAAAAAAATAAACTTTTGATTGCAGTTAAAAGAATATCACTTCGAACGAAAATACGAAGGATAAACCACATAGGTATGCTGCAATCACCTAACAAGTGTATTGTCAATAAAAAACTAAATGTAAATAGTCAACTTATGACTCGCATGCATTAATTGATGATGTGGCAGAGCTACATGCATAGATTAGTACAAAAAAATAACTCATGACTAAAATGCATGACTTGCTTATGTGGCATGGTTGTATTGCTAGAAAAAATAGGTAGTAGATTGTAGTTATTTAAGAAGAGTGGACTGAGTCTTTAGGGCGAAAGCCTAAATTCTGGCCTTGGGTGGTTGGACCCGATGACCGCCGCTCCCTTCCTAAAGGAATTTCCGTTGAAGAACCTTGTCCTCCGTGTGGTGTCGTGAGGTGGTTGGGGCAGATATGGTCATTGTAGTTTGTTGATCGTGGATCTGATTGCTTTGGTATTTTTTTCTTTACCTACAAATGGTTTTGGTCTTATATGACTTTATAATTTGCTGGTGTGTTTTTTATGTGCGTGTGTTCGTGTTGACTATGAGTATATTAGTTATGCTGAGGCCGAGTGTGTATGCTCACTGTGTTTGTATCCTTCAGATACTTAATTTTGAGCAAATAAAATACAGCTTTTGTCAAAAAAGGAACAGAGGGTATGTCCAGTTAATTGAAAAAAAATCAAAAACTATGGTTATTTGATATAGTTATTATTCTTTTTATTTATGATTTTTCTCATCCCGATCATATCCTTCTTTGGTTCTTCATGTCACCATCCTTTGTCTGCATGCATCCTGGAGCTCCACTCGCCTAACGTGCCGAGAGACCGATCCGGCCATCAATGTCACCACATGCATCGATTGCTGCTGAGGTCGGGGGCTCCGTTCCTCCTTTTCCAAAAAACAAAATGTCACCATACGCATATCTGATTCTGAGGCTGGTCCATCGGATGAAGCCGACGTCGTCGCGGTGCTACCAGCCACGAGCCTCTCCATCTTCATAAGGCGGACTCCGGTCTGTGCCGGTTTTCTGCCCCTCCTTCCTTCCATGGCAGGCATCTGCTTCTTTCTCAGGGCACAAGCAAAGCTAAGCGCAAAAGCGAGCCAAAGCATCTGCTTCTTTCTCCCTTGTGCGCACAAGCAAAGCAAATCATCCTCTCGCACTCCAGCGTGCTAGGTTCTTTCCCACATCCATTCTCATTCGCATTCATTGAGCCACCCCACGCCGGCGACTGCCTGAGACCGGGGCACCACCACCGATTGAGCCACCAACCGGCAACGACCAGCTGAGATGGGTTCCCTGCTGATGCCGCTGCTGGGCAGCGTGGCCGCCAAGGCTGGCGACGCGTTGGTGGGAGAGCTGCTGCGGGCGTGGGGGCTGGACAAGACCCGCAAGAAGCTTGAGCGCCACCTCTCCGCCGTCCAGGGCATCCTGCTGGACGCTGATGCCAAGAGCCGCACCAACCCTGCCGTCCGCCGGTGGATCAAGGACCTCAAGACCGCCGCCTACTAGGCCGACGACGTCCTCGATGACTTTCGCTACGAGGCCCTGCGCCGCCGTGCCGCTGCGCAGATTTATCCCTGCTCCACGGCTTGTAAACCTCGGCTAACCTTCTTCCAGGAGATGGAAATGACAACTTTTTAATTTTAGTTTGCTTGTTTTCCTTTAAGGTGCTGAGCTACTGCACTGCCAATAGCCCGATTGTTTTCCGTCTTCACATGAGTTGGAAGTTGAAGGATGCCCTTGACACGATTGATGAACTGGTTGTGGAGATGAACAATTTTCATTTCCTACAACATGTCGAGGCACCAAACATTGTTCACCCACAAACACACTCATGTGTCGATGAATCAGAGATTATTGGCAGACAAGATGAGAAGGAACAAGTGGTCAAGATATTGCTCGACCACAATAACAGTAATGTCATGGTGCTTCCCATAGTTGGTATGGGTGGAATTGGTAAGACTACCCTTGCCCAACTTGTGCACAATGATCAGAGGGTGAAGCATAATTTTGACTTGGTCTTATGGGTATGCGTCTCTGATAAGTTTGTTATTGAAGAAATCATCCGATCTGTGATAGAAGTTGCCATGATGAAGAAGTGTGATTTGAGATGATGTTTGGAATGATGTTTGGATGATGTTTTGAATGATGAGCGAAAAAAGGTATCTCCTGGTGTTGGATGATGTTTGGAATGAAGATGCACAGAAGTGGGATGATTTGAGATCATTGCTATGCTCCAATGCTGGTTCGGGTAGTACTATAATTGTGACAAGCCGCAGCGACAAAGTTGCTTCTACAATGGGCACACTTCCTCCACATCGGATATCACTTCTCAATGAGGATCAGTCATGGGAGCTTTTCTGCAGAAACACGTTTGGAAGGGGAGTGGAAAAGCGAGAGGAATTGATGGCAATGGCTGAAAAGATTGCACACAAGTGCAAGGGATTACCTCTTGCTATCAAAACCATAGCAGCTTTACTTCGTTCAAAGCACCATAGTGAGTGGTTTTCTGTTATGGATAGTAATGTCTGGAAAGATGACATCCTCAAAGCTACTGGGATTGTACCTGCACTACAAGTAAGCTATGATCACTTATCACTGGAAGCAAAAATATGCTTTTCTTTTTGTGCTATTTTCCCCAAGGATAGCCCAATGGATAAAGGCACGTTAATCCAACTATGGATGGCAAATGACTTCAGTGCATCAGAAACAAGAGGCCAACAGATTTTCGATGTGCTAGTTTGGAGATGTTTCCTGCAAGATGTGAAGATTCAAAAAAATATGTTGTCCGGGTTTCGAGTTGGGTTCATCCGGCGATCAACTACTTGCAAGATGCATGATCTCATGCATGATCTTGCTAACTTTGTAAGCGGGAATGATTGCTCCATTCTGCAAGAATCTTCTTCACGTCAAGAAATTCTTCAAGGATACACATATGCCAGTTCACTACAGCATGAGGTTCGACATTTATCAGTTGTTTATGTCAGTAAGGATACTATTGCAACCATGAAGAAAATTTTAGCTCCCCGACCCCGCACAATATTGATCCAAAGAGGGAGTATGGGAAAGTCAAAATCCGAGTCCTTACGAGCATTGAAGACATACTCAATCAAGACACATATGACAAACTTGAAGCATCTTCGCTATCTAGATTGTTCTTATTCTGATATGTTTGCACTGCCTGAAGCCATTACCATGCTATATAGCTTGCAAACATTGAAGCTCATTGGTTGTAAAAACCTTAAGAAACTGTCAGAAGGCATGAGATATCTGAGCAGTCTTCGACACATCTTCCTCGTTGGATCTGATCAATTGGAGTGCATGCCACAAGGTGTTGGTCAGTTGAATTCTCTTCAAACATTGACAAATTATGCCATTGGTAGTGATTCAGGTCGTGGAATTGATCAACTGAAAGATTTGAATCTAAGTGGTGCTCTTATTTTGACTGAGTTGAGAAAAGTGCATAGTGCAGAAAATGCTAAGCAAGGCAATTTGTCGGCCAAACATAATTTGAAACAATTGTTGCTTGATTGGTATGGACCTCATAGCACAAACTATGGAGTTGAAGTAGATACGAAGGCAGAAGGAATTTTAGAGGCCCTTCGTCCTCACAAAAGACTTCAAGTTTTACTTGTATCTGACTATACTGGTGCTAAGTTATCATCATGGATGCACAACTCTACACAGTTAGAACATCTCAACGAACTTTATCTGAGTAGGTGCCAGAACATCAAGGATCTTCCATCATTGTGGCAGCTGCCCTCCCTCAGGTACTTGGGTTTGGAAAGTTTGCATAGCTTGCCAAGTATATGCATTGGTAATGATGATAACGACATTGTGGAATCATGCATTTCTCCACCACCCTTCTTTCCTAAACTGGAAACAATGACAGTTCACGACATGCCTATGTTAGAGAGGTGGCACCAGGAGGTTAGAGGACAAGTAGTGGCTATATCATTCCCTGTGCTCAAGGAGCTAAATATATATGAATGTCGGAGGTTAGAGACACTACCGGAAGGACTTCTGCAGCGGCTCTCATCCCTTCAAGAACTATTTATTATAAATTGCCCCAATTTGCATGGAGCATTCTCGAGAGGAGGTGCTTTCTGGAATTTAGTTAAAACTATTCCAAACAGATATGTTGGCTTTCGCAGTATCAGGATATCCACTGATTGAGATGCACGTGTATCTGTGCTTGTGTAAGCGCTCCAGGATTGATGTTTTTGCGTGGTTGGTCCTTGCTATCGTTGTTGTTCCTCTGACTGTCCTGCCAGGTTGCAGAATGCAACCAGCCCACTTTGTGATCAACATGATGAGACGTTTGAGCATCTGCTCCTTCGCTGTTCCTGGTCTTCAGGTGGATTGGAATCCAAATTCTCACCCCTGCAGCGGATGCTCAACTGCTGGACTGATGGTCTTCTGTGCACCGTACTGACATTGCGCCTCTCCGCAAGGGAGTTAGCTCCGTCATCATGTGCACTCTTCGTTGCATCTGGCTTGAGAGCAATCGTCGAGTTTCAAAAACACCACTCTTCTTACCCCGGCCATTTGCGGCAAGGTGTGTAGCAATTGTCGAGAGTGATGGATGGTGGGAAATGGTAATCTTAAGCGAGTAATCCCCTAGTGCGTTGAGTGATGGTTTGTGCTTTGGGCTGCCGGCATGTTGGCGCTTCAAGCCACTTATAAATTGACTCTTTGTGCTCTTTGTCTTCATACATAGGCACCCAGCCCTCATACATATTCTTGAAAAAATAAGCCTACCTAGACTTGATGTATTTGTACACGTGCAAAAATTGTCCGTTCGTGTTTTGTTTTCAGGTATCTGTTGTTATCACGCCATGCAAACATTGTCATGTTCTTCCACAAATGTTACAGATTCATGATGATCTGCGAACTGCAAGTATTAGCTTCTGCCCATGCATAGATCAGGTTTTCTAAGCAGATTATGGACGTAGCTTTATGGACTGAAATTCTGTCAATACAGCAGTCGCTGTTACTCAGATTATGGCCGTAGCTTTATGGACTGAAAGAATTCAGTGACTCGGTTCAAACAGCGCACATTTACAATGATTAATTACATCAGCTTTGTTGTTCCTATAAGTCTCTATTCTCATATTCTGAAATAATACTTGAATATCTACTCCCGGGTGTCCCTACACCCTCCATAAACAGTAAATTAAAAAATATATGAAATTTCGTGACATCAAATATGCTCAAACTTTGTAGATGCTACCAAGATTTCATGCCGAAAAAACATTTGAGGATCTGTACAGAAGAAAAAGATATCACTGCACAAAGTTTTGAGAACTAATTTTTGTTTCTCATGTGTAGAGCTCATCGGATGGTATTTTTCAACGAAACTTTGCAAGCACTTAACACGTGTGAGCATGTTTGATGTATATACAACAACAGGATGATTCATGCATTAATGTCTCTGAGATCATCTATCTATGAAAACAACAGGAGCAGTTTAAGTCATAATGTTGCCTAATAGATTCTGATTACTTCTCTAAACTTTGTATCGTTAGAGGTTATTAAGATTCAGAGGAAACTTGTAAGGTTTTTAATTCCTCCCTGCAATGGATATATAAATGATGTAGCATTAGATAAGCAGAAACAGTGCCAAATAATTAATTGATTAGCTAGGATTGTACTCACTTACTTAGTAACAATACTAAAGCGGGAAGCTTTCGTTTTTCCTGATTTTTTTGACTTTTTTTACTGAATGGAAAGTTACATGGCCAGGCTTACGTGTACAAGCTCAAAAAAGAAATTGACTGTCACGTGCTGCAGCACTCGGTCCCAGAATCCGACCTTCAGCCGGCGATGGGCGAGCTGGCGGCCGCGCTATGTGCTGGCCTCGCTCCTCCATCTTCGACCGTGTTGCCCTTCAGCCCTTGCCCCATGCTACTCCTGTACGGTGGGGAACGGCTGTGGCGAACGGCGCACGACCCATGACGGAGGGGCAGGTTCAGGATCTACCACCACCACAAATTCCTCTTTGGAACAGGTGAGCCCGGTTTCATCCACCCTTTTTTCTCTCCCTTCACAATCCTCACCCCCTTGCAACGTAGCTCTTCTGTTCTTTCCGGTTCATCTCCTTTTGATCTGCACTTCAATCTTTCTACCCCTCCAAGTTTTTCCTTTTCCCCTACCTCTGATTTTGATTCAGATGCTCATGAGTTATCTACTGAGGGCAATAGACACGAAGCAGCGAAGCAGGTGAGAAGAACCTGTGATTTTACTGTACTCTATTTTTCTGTACGACGCTGCTCGGCCTCAACACTGCCCGCTCACGTCCCTTGCCAATTGTCCTAATTTTTTATCTTGTGTTTAATTTTAATTTACTAGGTGGCTCTTAATTTGGAGGAATTTTTTTGAGAAGACTGAATCCACCACGTATCCAAAAGGAGTAATTGCAATTGTAAGATATCCAGAATGGTGCTTTCATATATTCTGAATTCTCAGAAGTGCTACAAATGCAATTTGACATATAATCTTGGCCCTAGAGGAAGTAGCAAGAGTGCTACCGTAGTTAACCTACCACTTCGGCTATATGAGCCTGCAAATGACAAGTAAGCTATTTTTATCCTTTGCTATTATGTCCTTCTCTTCTTCCAGGAGATGGATATGCTCTAGATTTGTGCATTCCGACAATTTGACAAATTTATGTTTAATTTGTTCACGCCTGTGGCCCTGTGTCTACTGGTTGTGCAGTTCAATAAAAAATCGTACTCATGGGCACTGCATCAGAACTGATGATCTTCTCTTTCTTCTTTTGGCCAAAGGAAGTCATATAATTTTCTGTTTCTAGTAAATAGATAAGGAACTATTGGTTGAACAACTAGTAAGTTATAAAACTTTGTTATTCCTTCTTCAGTTAAAAGGAAGTTCAAATTTCACCGAGTTGTATCTTTTGTGATGCATACAAAACCTGGGTTTTTTTGGCGCATGACCTACTGATTTACAAAATAATAGATGTGTGAAGTGCACTCTATGTTGCGATTTCTTTTGTTTCACATTATGCTGTTGGTTGACCCTTAATTAAAGGTGTAGATAGTCTAACTATGAGTTGTGAGTTATGGTGGAATGCATTTTTTACTCCGCTTCATAATTATATGTTTCTCACCAATAGAAATTGTGATAGGAAAGAGATGTTTTCTGAGTTAATAAAATCAATTTCGGCACCTGCTCCTCCCACCTCCTAATGCTTTGCGTCCGATAAGTATGACATAGGTTTTAAGGTCACACTTTTCTCATACAAACTGGAACTGAAGTAGAAAAAAAATTGATTCCTGTCACGCGCATCTTCTCACAAGAAACTTATAGAGTTAAGAAAAGAAAATATGTTGCTGAGATAATTTATGGCAGCTTAGATAAGAGCTAAATCCTATATTGACTATGTGTATGATTCTTTTTTCTTCAATTATTCTGATGCAGCAAATGTTGCACAACGTGCCACCGTATGCCCAACTAATGCAGCGGTTAATGATAGAAATCATTCTGTTTACAAACGGGTGCCTGGCAATTCTAAGGCTTATTTAAGTTGTGATTCCATTTTAAAGAGCATTGATCGTGTTGGAGACTGTGTTTTGAATTTCGGCCGCAAAAACTGGATTTCGGCCGAATTTCGGCCATCTCGGCCTGGGGCGAGAATTACCTTTCAGCAAAAAAAAATAGATTTTGGTCAAATTTCAACCAAATTTTAGTCAAATTTTGGTCAAATTTCGTCTGAATTTTTTTAAAATGGCCGAAATTCGGCCATCTCGGCCTGGGGCGATAAATTCCACAAACCGAAAATCAAAACGCAGGTTGGAGATGCAGGAATTTTATTTCCTCCAGAATTTCTGCATTCTATTTCTATCAATAATTTTCCAGAGCATGAGATTGGTTTAAAAACTGCCATTCCTGTGATGTTATTGAGAAATATGAATCAATCTCTAGACTTATGTAATGGGACACGTCTGATGGTGACTGAGCTTGGTGAAAGAGTCTTTGAAGAAGTCATTGTTGGGACTAATAAGGGGCGTGTCTATATCCCAAGAATTGTGCTGAATGCACCAAGTACTAAGTGGCCATTCACTCTACGACATTGCCAGTTTCCGGTTTGGTTGTTTTTTTTTTAGAAAAGGAGGATTACCTCCGGCCTCTGCATCAGCATGATTCATACGGCCTCTTTATTAATGAAAACAATCAAATAGTCTGCAATCTCGAACAGGCTCTGAAGGAGCAACCAAACACAGTTCATAAAAAAAAGATGCCACAACCGGCGAAAATAGGACTAGATGCCTAACCATCTATCCTATTACTGGACCACCATCCAAACCAGTTGAATATATCCCGCGCTGCCATCTCCCACCGGGTAGACCCAGTAACCAAAGGCTCCCTGGTTTCCACAGGAGTGAGTAACGACCACGTACGGATTAACGCCGATGCCCTGTGAAGTACCTGCAAAAAGTTTATATGTATTTGTCTGTTAAAAACCATATCATTCCTGCAGTTCCATATAGCCCAAAGAAGTGCACACACTCCTATACGAATATGTCTAGCGGTATTTATGTCAACTCCATTTAGCCACGTACCAAACAACGTTTCAATGCTTTCTGGAGGTATGATATTAAAAGTAATGCGCACCGTTTGCCATAAAAGTTTTGCTAACGGACAATGGAGAAAAAGGTGTTTGATGGTTTCCTCATGATCACAGAAGCAACATCGTATACTTCCCGGCCAATTGCGCTTAGCAAAATTATCTTTAGTGAGAATCACCTTCTTGTGAACAAACCACATGAAGACCTTGATTCTCAATGCAACCTTGACCTTCCAAATATGAATCGACTTGGGGATAGCAGTTGTGTCAATGAGGTTGAGATACATTGATTTTACTGAAAAGATACTAGTGGAGGTTAGCTTCCACTGAAGCCTATCAGGCTCCTCTGATAACTGAACATCCATGAGTCTTCTGACTAAGTGCAACCACTCCTCCCATCGGTGCCCTATCAGAGCTCTTCGAAATCGAATATTTAGAGGACTAGACTGAAATATTGTGGCCACCTACACATCCTTACGTTGCACAATATTATATAGAGCTGGATACTGTATAGCTAAGGGCGTCTCCCCCAACCACGTATCCTCCCAAAATCTCGTTGACCCACCGTTTCCAATAATGAATTTAGTTCTATGGAAAAATTATGCCTTCATTTTCATCAAACCTTTCCAGAAGGGAGAATCAGTGGGTCTAACTGTGACCTGGGCTAAGGTTTTAGAATGCAGGTATTTATTACGCAAAATCTGTACCCACATGCCTTCTGTCTCCACAGATAGTCTGAATAGCCACTTACTAAGCAGACATCTGTTCTTAACCTCTAAATTCTCAATCCCCAGACCTCCCTAGTCCTTGGGTCTAAAATAATGTCCCATCTAGTTAGTCTATATTTCTTCTTGACTTCATCACTCTGCCAAAAGAAACGGGATAGATAGAAGTCCAATCTCTTACGTACCCCTACCGGTATCTCAAAGAAGGCCAGAAGGAACACAAGCATACTCGTAAGAACCGAGTTAATCAAAATTAGCCGTCCTCCATAAGAAAGAAGCTTGCCCTTCCAGCAGCTTAGCTTTTTCTCAAATCGATCCTCAATACACTTCCACTCTCTGTTTGATAGCTTACGATGATGAATGGGAATTCCTAAATAACTGAACGGTAGGCTTCCCAACTCACATCCGAATAGTTGTTTATAATTTTCTTGTTCTTCTTTGGCTTTCCCAAAGCAAAACAATTCACTCTTGTGAAAGTTAATTTTTAAACCCGACAACTGTTCGAATAGGCAGAGGATCAGTTTCATGTTCCTTGCTTTCGCTAAATCATGTTCCATAAAAAGAATAGTATCATCAGCATAATGTAGAATAGACACCCCACCCTCTACCAGATGAAGTACGAGTCCACCTACCAGGCCTTCCTGTTTAGCCCTTCCTATCGGTATTGCCAACATGTCTGCAACTATATTAAATAGGATTGGGGACATTGGGTCTCCCTGACGAAGTCCTTTGTGAGTCTGGAAATAATGACCAATATCATCATTCACTTTAATTCCAACACTCCCTTTTTGTTCAAAGGATTCAACGTGCCTCCTCCATATCTCGTCAAATCCCTTCATACGTAATGCTTGTTGTAGGAATGGCCATTTAACTTTATCATAAGCTTTCTCGAAATCCACTTTGAAGATAACCCCATCTAGTTTCTTCGAATGGATTTTATGAAGGGTTTCATGCAGGACAACCACACCCTCCAGAATATTTCTGCCCGGCATGAAGGCCGATTGACCAGGCTGCACCACAACATGTGCAATTTGCGTCAACCTATTAGTCCCAACCTTTAAAAAAAATTGAAGCTCACATTAAGAAGGCATATAGGTCTGAACTGTTCAATGCGCACTGCCCCCTCCTTCTTTGGCAACAACGTAACCGTCCCAAAGTTGAGGTGGAATAGCTGCAAGTGCCCATCAAACAAATCCTGGAACATCGGGAGTAAGTCTCCCTTAATAATGTGACAACATCTCTTATAAAATTCCGCTGGAAACCCATCTGGGCCTGGTGCCTTATTATTATTCATTTGTGAAATTGCATCAAACACCAATTAATAAATGTCAAGGACAAACACTTACTAAGTTATGTGTTTACCTTCTGTCGGGGATATACCCCGCGGTATAACCCGGCCTGAAGTATGACCCGGCCGGGACTTGGCGACTCACTGGAGCCCTGGCCGAACTTGACGATTCAGTGGTAACCCGGCAAGAGGTATGACCCGGCTCATCAGTATGGCGGCTCATGCGTCACCTCTATTACCGGGTCACAGGACGACCAGGCCCATGGCCCAGCGTGCGAGCCGGTGCAAGGCGGCTCATGGACGGGCCTGGATGGGCGGCTCACAAGAGAAGGCCCAAAGGAGAGAAAGGATTCCCTCACAAAGGAAACAAGACCCGGATTAGGATTCAAGAGAGACTAGTCCTAATCCTACTCCTAGTAGGACTCTACATGTAAACCTACCCTTTCCACCTATATAAGGAGGGGTAAGGCGCCCCAAGAGGGACAAGTTAAGACAGACACAAGTCATTAGAGGTAGACAGATTAGAGGCTCTCGAGATTAGAGGTAGCAAGACAGCACCCTTGTAACCGAGAGATCTTCCTCGTCATCAATACAACATAAAGCAGGACGTAGGCTTTTACCTCCATCGGAGGGGCCGAACCTGGGTAAACTCGCGTCTCTCGATTCCGACCAACCCCTCTCAAGCCGCCACATAGTTGCGATGGCCTCACACCTAAATCCACTAACCCGGACATCTTGCCGTGACAATCCACGACAGTTGACGCACACCGTGGGGCTCGCACAGTGGTGTTGTGTTCTTGGAGGGAATTCTTGAGGGACCGAGAAGCTCGTGATTGTTCAGATGAAGAAGAGCCAGCGCGGAACGATCATGCACAATGACCCGTCATGGGATCACCGTAGGGCAAAGAAAGTGTGGATTCAGATTTCGATGGTTTTCGATCTTCATCAACAAACGAAAGTGATTTCATCGGCCAGGCGACTCATGTTGCGCCCATTGACATAAGAACTCGACGCCACGCCGTACAGCGGATCAAGCCAGATCGAGATTTGAGGGCATGTTCTACGAGAAGCCCCGTGTGATCCGATCCGTAACTCGCCGAAACCGTTGGAGTCTCCGTCATGTACAACGCTTGTTTACCGGGTCTGAAATTACCAATGACGACAAAACAGAGGAAGCCACGATCTGAAAACAGACACGGACTCTGCCTTCTGTCTGACTGGCCTTGAGTTGTGGCTCGCCTCATTGAACCTCCGGCTGCCGCCATGGCTTGCCCCCGCGCGCCCGCTAGTCGCTGCCGCTCCCGTCCGCCGTCCGGCGAGCCACTGCCGCGCGCCAAGCCCGCCGGCTCTGCCGCGCCCCCTGACCTCGCCTCGAGCCGCCGGCTCAGCCACCGTACTGCCTCTGCTTCACCCGCTCGCTGAATTGGCCGCAGCTGGGAACGTCGCTCTCGCCGCACCCCCAACGTTGCGCCGCTTAGCCCCGCCCGCTGGCTCCACCGCTCGGCCTGCGAGCCAGCCGCCCGCCGGCTCCGACCCATCCGGCAATCCATCTCACCCGCGCCCCCGCAGGCCGCATCGCCTCCACTGCACCCACGCAAGTCGCCTTGCCCGCCTCCGGCTGCGCCTCCGGCCGGCAGCCGCCGCTCTGCACCTTCGAGCCGCCTTCGCCGCGCTCCACCTCTGCCGCTCCACACCGCTCGGCCGCTGCCGCCTTGCCTCGCCCGCATCTGCGCCCCGCCACAACGGCTCCGACTCGCCTTGAACCGCCGCGCCCTGAGCCGACTTGCGGCCGTGGCTCCTCCTCGCTCCGCCGTACCATGGCCGGCTCGGCCCCGCCTCTCCCTCGACCGCCCGCCAGCCTCGCCCCCGCAGCCGGCCGCTCCCTCGTCGCGCCCCTGCTCCCGCCACCATGGCCAGCGCCCTGCTGCCGCTGCTGTTTCGTCCGGTGCCCGCGGCCGCCCCTGGCCTCTACTCCCGAGCAGCCCCGCGACGTGCCGGCCCCGCCATGCCCCTGGCCGCGACGCGCCGGCCTCGCCTCGCCGGCTTACCCCGCTGCACCATCTGCCTCTACCAAGGCCCGCCTCTCCTCGCTTCATCCCGAGCCCGCCTCCTCCGTCTTCTGCCACACGTGGGGAAGGAGGGGAAGTTGGAGGCCGGCTGGATAGGTAGGAGGTGGGGAGCCGGTTAGAGATGTGATGAGCCGGTAAAAAAAAAACATGGGGAGTCAACGCGAAGTGTGTATACACATACAGTTATTGCGTGCATCCCTGACTCGTCTGCGGTCTACTTCAACAAATCAACCGCAGTCATCATTAATTCCGCGGCTAATAATTTCCGACAAAACATGTCAAGTGAAGTCAACCCAGTCAATTTTTGTTGATGCATTTTTATCCCTTCGAGAACAATTACTCTCGTCTGCGATGTCTTTATGCAGGACTGCCAAAGTGACTATCGTACTGCGGGTGCAAAGGTCACGTCAGCACCTGCCCGTACGAGTTGTCCAACGGACGCACGGAAACCACCTGCGGTCCGATCCACCTCAAGTCGCCGGGACCGCGCCTCCTTGCACAAACTACTCAGCGAACGCATGCAAGCCGCCGCTACTGCGGCCCGGTCTACATCAACCCGCGGGCGACTCCTACGTCCGCGCCGGCTTACAACGCCCACGGCCGACTCTCCCGTCCGTGCTGGCTTACAATACCCACGGCCAATTCTCCCGTCCGCGCCGGCTTACAACGCCCGCGGCCGACTCTCCCGTCCGCGCCGGCTCACAACGCCCGCGGCCGAGTCACCCGTTCGCACCGGCCTACAACGCCCACGGCCGACTCCCATATCTACATCAACATGCCAGAAATGACCCGCGCGTCAGCGCCAGTTTATAAATACCATGGGCGACTCACCAACCGCGCCGGCTTAACAACGCCTCGGCGATTTACCGTCCATGCTGGTTTCCAACGCCACGGGCGACTCACCAATTGCGCTGGCTTACAACGCCGCGGCCGTCTCTCGCGACCGCACCGGTTTACAAACGCCGCGGCGTCTCTCGCGCCTCTCCAAGTTCAAATGCCGTGACTGACTTCTACGTCTACATCAACACGCCAGGGGACGCATATACCAGTACGAGCCGCCCAACTGACGGTTCTGAATCGCCGCCCTGTGGTCCAATCAACATTGACATGCTGGGGTTGTGCTTGTTCGTTCAAGATGCCCAACGGACGCGCGCAAGTCACCGCCCGCGGCCTGATCTACATCAACATATCGGTGCAGTGCTCGCCTGTACGAGCCGCCCAAACGGACAGGCGCACAAGTCGCCGCCACTGCAGTTTGGTTAACTTCAACAACCAACCGGGACGAACCATCGACCGGATTATGGAAACAATTCATACGGGATCATCTATAACCCGCCACGGTCAACCTCAACCTTTAGTGAAGAACTCTCAAGCCGCCTCTTCGAGTTGACTTAAGACTCGGGGGCTACAGACATGGCTCGACACATTTGGTCGTTTTCAACAAGAACCCCGGGTCATTGCAAGGAAGTTAACCCAATCCCGGGGGCTGCTACATTATTGGCGGAAGAATTAAAAGTTGCCCAATAGGACGAGCCGCCATGATGCACCGTTCAAACATGGGTGCCCTGAGTTACGGGATCATCATAAAGTCACTTGGGGGCTTCTGTTGTTTCTTCTTACAAGATGGCGGCTTACAAGATGGCGGCTTACAAGATGGTGCAACAATGTTGATACTTCAACAAGGTCATTTGGGGGCTTCCAACCCGCCGGGTTTAGCTTACACACCCTCTTGATCGGCTCTTCAGCCACCGTAAGGCCGGGTTATATACCCAAAAAGTTGACTCCGTCAATGAGGTCATTTGGGGGCTTCCAACCCACCGGGTTTAGCTTACACACCCTCTTGATCGGCTCTTCAGCCATCGCAAGTTTGAGTTAAACCTGCCTGTATGCTGTTGCTGCTCCGCTAAGTGACCCGCCGAACTCTTGCCAGTTAATCTCGATTAGAGACCCTGAGCTGTTCAAAGTATTTGACAGTCACTCTCGCTAGAGACCCTATACTGGTCAAGGTTAAACCGGCGGCTCTTGTCACGTGAGGGCCGGCTTACGGAAGGCGAGGATAAACTCACCCATCTGCTGCCGACTCTCCGCTATGTGGCCCGTTCGTACTATTAAACAGTTACTCTTTTAAAGACCCTGCACTGTTTAAGGTTCAAACGACGGATTTATGTGACGTGAGAGGTAGCTTCTGGGCCCTAGGGATACTCATGCCCTGCTGTGTCTCTTGCTGGGACGCTGCGCTCATCAATCCTCGCCTGGAAACCGAGTATTGTTATGAGTTCAAGTAGCGAGTCCACCCAGCGGAACCAGCGTCCGTGTCTCTTTCTGGGACGTTGCGCTCAGCAATCCTCGCCTGGAAACCGAGTATTGTTATGAGTTCAAGCAATGAGTCCACCCAGCAGAACCGGCAGATGTGTCTCTTTCTGGCTCGTTGCGCTCTTATCAGTTAATCTCGCCTAGAGACCCGGAGCCGCTCAAAGGAGTTGACGGACACTCTCGTTAGAGACCCTGCACTGGTATGAGTTCAAGCATCGAGTCCAGCCAGGAAGAACCATCATATGAATTTTTTGAAAAGAAAAGCAAGAACATCATACATTGCATCATACATTACATCATTACATCATGCATTACATCATACATACATATCATGCCGGTTTGCCAAACCGGGTCAGAGCAAGATTATGAAAGAAGAAGCAAGGCTATACAAGATTTTAACATCTCCGGGTTGTGCTTTTTCAAGCCGCCCTTACAACAATGCAGAATATATTCTGTCTTGTTTATTTTTGCAGGTCTTGTCTCTTAAGATGAGCCGCCCTATCAGATATAATGCCGTGTCATTTAATTGACCGACTATTGGATTTCTTCAACCTGTGCTCTGTAGCATACTACAACACATGGATTTCTCAGATATATATTTGCCGGGTTGTACCGCAACCACGAGCAGGGATTTCATCTCAAAGACAAAGGAATTATTCCAGGATATTCATCCCGGGTTATATTACAATCACGGTCAAAGATTTATTCAAATCAGATCAATATCAGTTCAAAGAGAACTTTTGAAGTGCATTATGATGAGTCATATTACTCTCACACAGTCCCGAGTCGCCGCAGGCAGACGACCCGGCACTTGGGGGCTACATTATTCAAATCCAATTTATATCAAGTATGCAAGTCCCATGTCACTGCAAGCATGCACCACGGCACTTGGGGGCTAATGCAAGCTGGTTTTCAAATCATTACATTGTCAACAAGACCCTGTTATCTCAAGGAGATGAGCCGGCCTTTCAATATTTTTCTAAGTCCCAGCCCAGTACTTTTTACTGACCCGGCACTTGGGGGGCTACAGTATTCAGCTATTCAAACAGATTATGAGATTCAAATTGAAGACCCGGCCCATCACACACTGATGAGCCGGCCCTTGGGGGCTACACCAGCTGAAGCTTTATAAGGTATAAGACAGTTACAAGTCCGAGGCTGCTGCAGGCAAGACAGCCTGGTACTTGGGGGCTACACAATCAAAGATATTATTTCAAAGCGCCAAGTCATCATGGATAAACTTGGAGCTTGGGGGCTACAGGTAATATGGATATATCAAAAATTGAAGAGAGTTTTCAAGATGTCAATTATGGAGTCTAGTTATCTGACCCGGCATCATCAAATGATTGTGACCCGGCGATGTTGACCCGCCAAGAGTATTGGAGGCCGACTCAACGGCATATGGGTGTTGTATCCTCAATATTTTACTTCAAAGGACACTGGCAAGCAAGATGATTGAGAAGACGGCTCATTCATGTGAAGAAGAAACCTGGATTTTTGAGGATCCACTTCAGTGAAATAAGCCGGCCAGGGGATTGAGCCGGTCACTTAACGTATTTACTATTCTGATTTCAGGAGCTTACCATGAATAAATTCAAGCTAACCTGGGGGCTAATGTCGGGGATATACCCCGCAGTATAACCCGGCCTGAAGTATGACCCGGCCGGGACTTGGCGACTCACTGGAGCCCTGGCCGAACTTGACGATTCAGTGGTAACCCGGCAAGAGGTATGACCCGGCTCATCAGTATGGCGGCTCATGCGTCACCTCTATTACCGGGTCACAGGACGACCAGGCCCATGGCCCAGCGTGCGAGCCGGTGCAAGGCGGCTCATGGACGGGCCTGGATGGGCGGCTCACAAGAGAAGGCCCAAAGGAGAGAAAGGATTCCCTCACAAAGGAAACAACACCCGGATTAGGATTCAAGAGAGACTAGTCCTAATCCTACTCCTAGTAGGACTCTACATGTAAACCTACCCTTTCCACCTATATAAGGAGGGGTAAGGCGCCCCAAGAGGGACAAGTTAAGACAGACACAAGTCATTAGAGGTAGACAGATTAGAGGCTCTCGAGATTAGAGGTAGCAAGACAGCACCGTTGTAACCGAGAGATCTTCCTCGTCATCAATACAACATAAAGCAGGACGTAGGCTTTTACCTCCATCGGAGGGGCCGAACCTGGGTAAACTCGCGTCTCTCGATTCTGACCAACCCCTCTCAAGCCGCCACATAGTTGCGATGGCCTCACACCTAAGTCCGCTAACCCGGACATCTTGCCGTGACAATCCACGACACCTTCCGAATCCGGTGTTCCGTCTTGGACAACTATATGTGGCCCTCTCACGGGTGACATCACGGCAAGGTTTAAAAGTTCTCATTGAAGATGCGGAAGGTGTTCCAACGAATATCACTACAAATATTGTGTACAAGGAAATAATTAATGATTTGTAGGTAACTAGGAACAAGTTAATTGGCTAGACAAGCCTTCTGTTTTGTTTAGTTGTTTCCTTTTGAATAGTCTTTATTCTGCTCTTTTACTAACAGATTTTGTTTTCTCTTTTGACATGACAAGGACTGCAAGGAGGACTGATTTTTGGTGTTCATGTTGTTCATGCCTGTCAGATCATATACACTGAAGTAGACTGGAGCTAATCTATATTGTTGCTTATGTTGCTTCATCGGCTGGACTGCTTGCATTTCTTATTTTGGTTATGGTTAGAGACGCTGAACTAGGTGTATCATATGCGTGTTTCTGTCAGTGTACCTGTTTATGTGTGTTTATTTTCTTCTCTTTTACACTAGTAGAAAACAGACCTTTTGTCCAAGGCATTAGTCCCGGTCTGGTTTTGAACCGGCACTAATGTGACCATTAGTCCCGGTTCCAACGGCTAGGGGGGGCGGGCATCATTAGTCCCGGTTCGTTCCGGACCTTTAGTCCCGGTTCGTAACACGAACCGGGACTAAAGGGGTGGTGGCAGGCTGGTGTCAGCCTAGGGCCCCACGATCACCTTTAGTCCCGGTTCGTGGCACGAACCGGGACTATAGGCTCACCTTTAGTCCCGGTTTGTGTCACGAACCGGGACTAAAGATGCCCCTATATAAACCCTACCCCGAGCTCTCTCTTCTTCCCCTTTCCTCTCCTCTCTGTTCTTCCCCTCTTCCTCGAGCTCATCCTCCATTTTTATCAAAATTTGTCAAGATTTGGAGGCACCCCATCCATCCAAGTGTTCACAAAGGTTAGCAACTTTGTCCTTTCATCTCTCATTGCTAGATTAGCTCTTGCAATGCTCTATAAGTATAGTGATTTGTGGGTTTTAGTTTGGGAGTATTTATATGTGGTAGTTTATTTGATTTATATGCAATTTGTGCTCAAATTAACTTCTTACTTTGCATGTGTAGGTGTGGTTTACTTAGTGCCTTCCCGTCCCCGTCCTAACCACCGTCGATCGCCCACACCGTCCCGTCGCCGGCACCACCTTGGTGAGCCTCTTGTTCTTATCCTTTTTATAAAAAAAATCATGTTTGTAAGATTTAGATAGTTACTGTATAGTTTTCTTACCTATATGGTTGTTTGTTATACATAGTGGCATGGTTTTGATATCCGTCCCCGTCGGCCCTCATCCGGTTTATGATTCGGATGTGGTATATAGTCTCTTTTATAACTATTTGTTGCATTTCGTGTTTATGACAATTATGCCCATCAAGTTGACATAGATATTTTTATCTAGGAGGTATGTGAACCGGAAATTGCAACCGACATAGATATTCTTGTCAAGAAGTTAAATTTAGTTGAAAAAGAAAACGAGTATTTGAAAGAAAAATTGAAAAGAGTTGAAGAAGAGAAGATGAAACTGGAGTTGTATGTTGCCGATGTCGTCGATGATCACAAGATCAAGATGGATGCAATGCGCTTGAAGATTAGAAAATTTAAAAAATATGCCATTGATAGTGAGGCTTGGTATCACTATGTTGTTGGATCAATTGTTACCTTAGTTGCGATCTTGATCGCATTTGTTGTTGCATTTAAATGCTTTAGCTAGAGAGTTTGTATGTTGTTTTATGGGAACAAGTGTGTATGAACATTATGTATGAACTTGTATTAATTTGGTATTTTCGGTGTTGTGTAATGAAGATGAGCCGGCAATGGATGTACGATGACCGATGCTCTCCCCAGTTCATTAATGGCGTGCATACTTTTCTGGTTGCGGCTGAGGCAAACAAGCGGGCGGATGGTTTTATGTATTGTTCATGTGCTGGCTGTAAGAATGATCGAAATTACTCTAACTCAAGAACCATTCACGTCCACCTGTTTGAGTCCGGTTTCATGTCCGGCTATAACTGTTGGACCAAGCACGGAGAAAGAGGGGTCCTAATGGAAGAGAATGAAGAAGAAGAGGATGACGACAGCTATCCTGGCCATGGGTTCCATGAATACGATGGTACAACAATGGGGGAAGAAGCTGAGCCGGCAATGCGGGAAGGAGCTGAAGAAGAGGCATCAGATGAGCCCGCTGATGATCTTGGTCGGGCCATTGCCGATGCAAAGAGAAACTGCGCAAGTGAAAAGGAGAAGCTGAAGTTGCAGCGCATGTTAGAGGATCACAAGAAATTGTTGTACCCAAATTGCGAAGATGACAAGAAAAAGCTGGGTACCACACTGGAATTGCTGCAATGGAAGGCAGAGAATGGTGTATCTGACAAGGCATTTGAAAAGTTGCTGATAATGTTAAAGAAAAGCTACCAAAGGACAACGAATTGCCCGACAGTACGTACGAAGCAAAGAAGGTTGTCTGCCATCTAGGATTAGAGGTGCAGAAGATACATGCATGCCCTAATGACTGCATCCTCTACCGCGGTGAGTACGAGGATTTGAATGCATGCCCGGTATGCTGTGCATTGCGCTATAAGATCAGCCACGATGACCCTGGTGATGTTGAGGGCGAGCGCCCCAGGAAGAAGATTCCTGCCAAGGTGATGTAGTATGCTCCTATAATACCACGGTTGAAACGTTTGTTCCAAAACAAAGAGCATGCCAAGTTGATGCGATGGCACAACAAAGACCGTAAGAAAGACGGGAAGTTGAGAGTACCCGTTGATGGATTGCAGTGGAGAAAAATCGAGAGAAAGTGGAAGGACTTTGCAAAGGACACAAGGAACGTATGGTTTGGTTTAAGTGCAGATGGCATTAATCCTTTTGGGGAGCAGAACAGCAATCATAGCACATGGCCTGTGACTCTATGTATCTATAACCTTCCTCCTTGGTTGTGCATGAAGCGGAAGTTCATTATGATGCCAGTGCTCATCCAAGGCCCCAAGCAACCCGGCAACGACATTGATGTGTACCTAAGGCCATTAGTTGAATAAGTTTTACAGCTGTGGAATGGAAAAGGTGTACGTGTGTGGGATGAGAAAGAACAGGAGGAATTTGACCTACATGCGTTGCTGTTTGTAACCATCAATGATTGGCCTGCTCTCAGTAACCTTTCAGGATAGGCAAACAAGGGATACCACGCATGCACGCACTGTTTAGAAGATACCGAGAGTATATATTTGGATAAATGTAAGAAGAATGTGTACCTGGGGCATCGTCGATTTCTTCGGAGCAGGCATCCCGTAAGAAAGAAGGGCAAGCATTTCAAAGGTGAGGCAGATCACCGGAAGAAGCCTCGCCACCGTACTGGTGATGATATACTTGATATGGTCAAGGATTTTAAAGTAATCTTTGGAAAGGGTCCTGGCGGACAATCTGTTCCGAATGACGCTGACGGACGTGCACCCATGTGGAAGAAGAACTCTATATTTTGGGACCTACCCTATTGGAAGGACCTAGAGGTCCGCTCTGCAATCGACGTGATGCACGTGATGAAGAATCTTTGCGTGAACCTGCTAGGCTTCTTGGGCGTGTATGGGAAGACAAAAGATACACCGGAGGCACGAGAGGACCAGCAACATATGCACGGAGAAGACGGCACGGATCCAAAGCTGTTTCAGGGTCATGCCAGCTACGCTCTTACCAAAGAAGAGAAGGAAATCTTCTTCGAATGCCTGCTCAGTATGAAGGTCCCGTCTGGCTTCTCATCGAATATAAAGGGAATAATAAATATGGCAGAGAAAAGTTCCAGAACCTAAAGTCTCATGACTGCCACGTGATTATGACGCAACTGTTGGGGAACGTTGCATGGGAAACAAAAATTTTCCTACGCACACGCAAGATCTATCCATGGTGATGAGCATCTACGAGAGGGAGAGTGAATCTACATACCCTTGTAGATCGCTAAGCGGAAGCGTTAATAAACGCGGTTGATGTAGTCGAACGTCTTCGCGATCCAAATCGCCGAGCGTCCCGCGATCCAATCACGATCCTTCCGATCTAGTGCCGAACGGACGGCACCTCCGCGTTCAACACACGTACGGCTTGATGACGCCTTCACCTCCTCGATCCAGCGAGCGATGGTGAAGTAGTGGTTGAGTTCCAGCAGCACGACGGCGTGGTGATGGTGGTGAGGAACAATCTCTGCAGGGCTTCGCCAAGCACTACGGAGATTATGACGGAGGAACTAGAGGGTTAGGGTTGCCGGCACACGGCTTGGGAAATCCTGATGTGTCCCGTGTGCTAGCCCTGCCCCTCTATTTATATGTTGAGCCTTGGGGTCTAAACTTGGAGTAAAAGCCTCCTCCGGGTCGGTTTTGCCCGCACAAGGTCGGTTTAGCCCGCAGGAAAAGAGTCCAATTCGGACCCTGCCGAATCGTGCACAGCCGCGCACAAGCGGTAGTACCGCTTCGCACAAGCGGTAGTACCGCTTGGGCGGTAGTACCGCTTCACACAAGCGGTAGTACCGCTTGGGCGGTAGTACCGCTTCACCAAGCGGTAGTACCGCTTACGCGGCAGCAAAACTACTTTTGCACTTTCCAATACCTTGTGGGCTTTATCCCTTTGGCTCATATAAAGTGTTGCTGCACCCGAACACTTCGGTAAACATCCGGAACCCCTTCCGGTGAACTTCGGAACCCTTCCAGAGATCAAAACACTATTATCACATATATCAATCTTTACCTCCGGACTCTTCCGGAGATCCTCGTCATGTCCGGGATCTTATCCGGGACTCCGAACAACTTTCGGTCACCAACATAATAACTCAATTATACTAATCGTCACCAAACGTTAAGTGTGTAGACCCTGCGGGTTCGAGAACTATGTAGACATGACCGAGACACCTCTACGGCCAATAACCAATAGCGGGACCTGGATGCCCATATTGGCTCCTACATATTCTACGAAGATCTTTATCGGTCGAACCTCTATGTCAAGGATTCAGTTAATCCCGTATGCTGTTCCCTTTGTTCTTCGGTATGTTACTTGCCCGAGATTCGATCGTCGGTATCACTATACCTAGTTCAATCTCGTTACCGGCAAGTCTCTTTACTCGTTCCGTAATACAAGATCTCGTGGCTAACACTTTAGTCACATTGCTTGCAAGGCTCATTGTGATGTTGTATTACCGAGTGGGCCCTGAGATACCTCTCCGTCATACGGAGTAACAAATCCCAGTCTTGATCCATGCCAACCCAACAGACACCCTCGGAGATACCTGTAGAGCACCTTTATAGTCACCCAGTTACGTTGCGACGTTTGATACACACAAGGTATTCCTCCGGTGTCAGTGAGTTGCATGATCTCATGGTCAAAGGAACAGATACTTGACATGCAGAAAACAATAGCAATAAACTGACACGATCAAATGCTACGTTTACAGTTTGGGTCTTGTCCATCACATCATTCTCCTAATGATGTGATCCCGTTATCAAATGACATCTCATGTCCATGGCTAGGAAACCTTAACCATCTTTGATCAACGAGCTAGTCAACTAGAGGCTTACTAGGGACACAGTGTTGTCTATGTACCCACACATGTATTTGAGTTTCCAATCAATACAATTATAGCATGGATAATAAACGATTATCATTAACAAGGAAATATAATAATAACCAATTTATTATTGCCTCTAGGGCATATTTCCAACAGTCTCCCACTTGCACTAGAGTCAATAATCTAGTTCACATCACTATGTGATTTACATTGTAATGAATCGAACACCCATGCAGTTCTGGTGTTGTTCATGTTTAGCCCTTGGAAGAGGTTTAGTCAACGGATCTGCAACATTTAGATCCGTGTGTACTTTGCAAATATTTATGTCGTCCTCCTTGATGTAATCGCGGATGGAATTGAAACGTCGCTTTATGTGTCTGGTCCTCTTGTGAAATCTTGGTTCCTTGGCTAGAGCAATGGCACCAGTATTATCACAAAACAGAGTCATTGGGTTAAGCGCACTAGGCACTACTCCAAGATCTGTCATGAACTCCTTCATCCAGACACCTTCCTTCGCCGCCTCCGAGGCTGCGATGTACTCCGCTTCGCATGTAGAATCAGCTACCACGCTTTGCTTGGAACTGCACCAGCTAACCGCACCCCCATTAAGAATAAATACGTATCCGATTTGCGACTTAGAGTCATCCGGATCAGTGTCAAAGCTTGCATCGACGTAACCCTTTACGACGAGCTCTTGATCACCTCCATAAACGAGAAACATGTCCTTAGTCCTTTTCAGGTACTTCAGGATATTCTTGACCGCCGTCCAGTGTTCCATTCCTGGATCACCTTGAAACCTTCCGACCATACTTATGGCAAGGCTGACATCGGGTCTTGTGCACAGCATTGCATACATGATAGAGCCTATGGCCGAAGCATAGGGGATGACACTCATCTTTTCTCTATCTTCTGCAGTCACTGGGCATTGAGTCTTACTCAACTTCACACCTTGCAAAACAGGCAAGAACCCCTTCTTGGACTGATCCATTTTGAACTTCTTCAAAATCTTATCAAGGTATGTGCTTTGTGAAAGTCCTATTAAGCGTCTTGATCTATCTCTATAGATCTTGATGCCTAATATGAAAGCAGCTTCTCCTAGGTCCTTCATTGAAAAACTCTTGTTCAAATATTCCTTTACGCTTTCCAGCATTTCTATATTGTTTCCAATCAGCAATATGTCATCCACATATAATATTAGAAACGCTATAGAGCTCCCACTCACTTTCTTGTAAATACAAGCTTCTCCGTAAACTTGTATAAACTCGAACGCTTTGATCACCTCATCAAAACGAAGATTCCAACTCCGAGATGCTTGCATGATTCTGACGGACTTAAGCATCGCTACGGGTGAGAAGGTCTCATCGTAGTCAACTCCTTGAACTTGTGAAAAACCCTTTGCCACAAGTCGAGCTTTATAGACGGTGACATTACCGTCCGCGTCCGTCTTCCTCTTAAAGATCCATTTGTTCTGAATGGCCTTACGCCCTTCAGGTAATACTTCCAAAGTCCATACTTTGTTTTCATACATGGATCCCATCTCGGATTTCATGGCCTCTAACCACTTCTCGGAATCCGGGCCCATCATCGCTTCTCCATAGCTCGTAGGTTCATCGTTGTTTAACAACATGACCTCTAAGACAGGGTTGCCGTACCACTCAGGAGCAGTACGCGTCCTTGTCGACCTACGAGGTTCGATAGCAACTTGATCCAAAGCTTCATGATCATCATCATTAACTTCCTCTTCAGCTAATGTAGGCTCCACAGAAACAACTTTCTGCGCTGCGCTACTCTCAGGTTGAAGTAAAGGTTCAACAACCTCATCAAGTTCTATCTTCCTCCCACTCAATTCTTTCGAGAGAAACTCTTTCTCAAGAAATGTTCCGTTTTTAGCGACAAACACTTTGCCTTCGGATCTGAGGTAGAAGGTATACCCAACTGTCTCTTTTGGGTATCCTATGAAGACGCATTTCTCCGCTTTGGGTTCCAGCTTTTCAGGCTGAAGCTTTTTGACATAAGCATCACATCCCCAAACTTTAAGAAACGACAGCTTTGGCTTCTTGTCAAACCAAAGTTCATATGGCGTCGTCTCAACGGATTTCGATGGTGCCCTATTTAAAGTGAATGCAGCTGTCTCTAATGCATAACCCCAAAACGATAGTGGCAAATCGGCAAGAGACATCATAGATCGCACCATATCTAATAAGGTTCGATTACGACGTTCGGACACACCATTACGCTGTGGTGTTCCAGGCGGTGTCAATTGTGAAACAATTCCACACTGTCTTAAGTGACTGCCAAACTCATAACTCAGATATTCTCCTCCTCGATCAGATCGTAGGAATTTAATCTTCTTGTTACGATGATTCTCAACTTCACTCTGAAATTGTTTGAACTTTTCAAATGTTTCAGACTTGTGTTTCATTAAGTAAATATACCCATATCTACTTAAGTCATCAGTGAAGGTGAGAAAGTAACGATAACCACCGCGCGCCTCAATACTCATTGGACCGCACACATCAGTATGTATGATTTCCAATAAGTCACTTGCCCGTTCCATTATTCCAGAGAACGGCGTTTTAGTCATCTTGCCCATGAGGCATGGCTCACATGTGTCAAGTGATTCAAAATCAAGTGATTCCAAAAGTCCATCAGCATGGAGCTTCCTCATGCGTTTTACGCCAATATGACCTAAACGGCAGTGCCACAAGAAAGTGGTATTATCATTATCAATTCTACATCTTTTGGCATCAATGTTATGAACATGTGTATTATTACTATCGAGATTCAATAAGAATAAACCCCTCACATTGGGTGCATGACCATAAAAGATATTACTCATATAAATAGAACAACCATTATTCTCTGATTTAAATGAGTAACCGTCTCGCAATAAACAAGATCCAGATATAATGTTCATGCTTAACGCAGGCACCAAATAACACTTATTTAGGTTCATCACTAATCCCGACGGTAATCGAAGAGCGAGCGTGCCGACGGCGATCACATCAACCTTGGAACCATTTCCCACGCGCATCGTCACTTCGTCCTTTGCCAGCCTCCGTCTATTCCGCAGTTCCTGTTTTGAGTTGCAAATATGAGCAACCGCACCGGTATCAAATACCCAGGCACTACAACGAGAGTTGGTAAGGTACACATCAATAACATGTATATCATATATACCTTGTTTGTTGTTGGCCGCCTTCTTGTCAGCCAAATACTTGGGGCAATTCCGCTTCCAGTGTCCAGTTCCCTTGCAATGAAAACACACAGTTTCTGGTTTGGGTCCAGCCTTGGGTTTCTTCACGAGAGGAGCAACTGCTTTGCCACTCTTCTTGGAGTTACCCTTCTTACCCTTGCCATTTTTCTTGAAACTCGTGGTTTTATTGACCATCAACACTTGATGCTCCTTCTGAATTTCAGACTCAGCGATTTTCAGCATCGCAAACAGCTCGGCGACTGACTTGTTCATCCCGTGCATGTTATAGTTCAACACGAAGCTCTTGTAGCTAGGTGGCAATGATTGAAGAACTCTGTCAGTGATAGCCTCTGGCGGAAGGGGCATCCCTAACTCAGCCAGACGGGTGGAGTACCCAGACATTCTGAGCACGTGATCACTGATAGACCCGTTCTCCTCCATCTTGCAAGCATAGAATTTGTCGGAGATCTCATATCTCTCGATCCGGGCATTCTTCTGAAAGATAAACTTCAACTCCTGGAACATCTCATATGCTCCATGACGTTCAAAACGTCTTTGAAGTCCCGGTTCTAAGCCATACAACATTGCACATTGAACTATTGAGTAATCATCAGAACGAGCCTGCCAGGCGTTCACAACGTCTAGAGACTCAACTGGAGCGGGTGGATCACCAAGCGGTGCATCAAGGACATAAGCCTTCTGGGAAGCCGTAAGGATAATCCTTAGATTACGGGCCCAGTCCACAAAGTTACTTCCATCATCTTTCAACTTAGCTTTCTCTAGGAACGCATTAAAATTCAGGGGTGCTACTGCGCGAGCCATGATCTACAACATAAATATAGCAAAGACAACTTAGACTATTGTTCTTAGATAATGAGTTTAGTTAATCATATTACTTAAAAACTCCCACTCAAATTGACATCCCTCCGATCATTCGAGTGTAACATGATCCAAATCCACCAACTCAAGTCCGATCATCACGTGAGTTGAGGTGGTTTCAATGGTGAACATCTTCATGTTGATCATATCTACTATATGACTCATGTTCGACCTTTCGGTCTCTTGTGTTCCGAGGCCATGTCTGTACATGCTAGGCTCGTCAAGTTTAACCCGAGTGTTCCGCACGTGTAACATGGCTTACACCCGTTGTATGCGAACGTAGAGTCTATCACACCCGATCATCACGGCGTGTCTCGAAACGACGAACTTTCGCAACGGTGCACACTTGGGGAGAACACAATTTATCTTGAAATTTAAGTGAGGGATCACCTTATAATGCTACCGTCGTCCTAAGCAAAATAAGATGCATAAAAGGATTAACATCACATGCAAATCATAAGTGACATGATATGGCCATGAACTTGTGCTTTTGATCTCCATCTCCAAAGCACCGGCATGATCTCCATCGTCACCGGCATGACACCATGATCTCCATCATCTTGATCTCCATCAACGTGTCGCCATAAGGTTGTCGCGCCGACTGTTGCTTCCACGACTATAGCTAACGTTTAGCGATAAAGTAAAGCATTACATAGCGCTTAATGATTGACACGCAGGTCATACAATAATTAAAGACAACTCTATGGCTCCTGCCAGTTGCCGTACTCATCGACATGCAAGTCGTGATATTCTATACAAAACATGATCATCTCATACATCACATATATCTCATCATGTAATTGGCCATATCATATCACATCATACCCTGCAAAAACAAGTTAGACGTCCTCTAATTGTTGTTGCAAATTTTACGTGGCTGCTACGGGTTTGCAAGAACCGTTCTTACCTACGCAAAACCACAACGTGGTGTAGTGATTGCTTTTTGATCTTCTAAAAGAACCCTCTTCATTGAAATCGATTCAACTAAAGTGAGAGAGACAGACACCCGCTAGCCATCTTTATGCAACGAAGTTACATGTTAGTTGAAGGAACCTGTCTCGCGTAAGTGTACGCGTAATGTCGGTCCGGGCCGCTTCATCTCACAGTACCGCCGAATCAAATATCAACTAGTAACGGCAAGCAATATGTATACACCCACGCCCACAACTCGTTTGTGTTCTACTCGAGATCTCATCTACGCATAGACCTAGCTCTGATACCACTGTTGGGGAACGTTGCATGGGAAACAAAAATTTTCCTACGCACACGCAAGATCTATCCATGGTGATGAGCATCTACGAGAGGGAGAGTGAATCTACATACCCTTGTAGATCGCTAAGCGGAAGCGTTAATAAACGCGGTTGATGTAGTCGAACGTCTTCGCGATCCAAATCCCCGAGCGTCCCGCGATCCAATCACGATCCTTCCGATCTAGTGCCGAACGGACGGCACCTCCGCGTTCAACACACGTACGGCTTGATGACGCCTTCACCTCCTCGATCCAGCGAGCGATGGTGAAGTAGTGGTTGAGTTCCAGCAGCACGACGGCGTGGTGATGGTGGTGAGGAACAATCTCTGCAGGGCTTCGCCAAGCACTACGGAGATTATGACGGAGGAACTAGAGGGTTAGGGTTGCCGGCACACGGCTTGGGAAATCCTGATGTGTCCCGTGTGCTAGCCCTGCCCCTCTATTTATATGTTGAGCCTTGGGGTCTAAACTTGGAGTAAAAGCCTCCTCCGGGTCGGTTTTGCCCGCACAAGGTCGGTTTAGCCCGCAGGAAAAGAGTCCAATTCGGACCCTGCCGAATCGTGCACAGCCGCGCACAAGCGGTAGTACCGCTTCGCACAAGCGGTAGTACCGCTTGGGCGGTAGTACCGCTTCACACAAGCGGTAGTACCGCTTGGGCGGTAGTACCGCTTCACCAAGCGGTAGTACCGCTTACGCGGCAGCAAAACTACTTTTGCACTTTCCAATACCTTGTGGGCTTTATCCCTTTGGCTCATATAAAGTGTTGCTGCACCCGAACACTTCGGTAAACATCCGGAACCCCTTCCGGTGAACTTCGGAACCCTTCCAGAGATCAAAACACTATTATCACATATATCAATCTTTACCTCCGGACTCTTCCGGAGATCCTCGTCATGTCCGGGATCTTATCCGGGACTCCGAACAACTTTCGGTCACCAACATAATAACTCAATTATACTAATCGTCACCAAACGTTAAGTGTGTAGACCCTGCGGGTTCGAGAACTATGTAGACATGACCGAGACACCTCTACGGCCAATAACCAATAGCGGGACCTGGATGCCCATATTGGCTCCTACATATTCTACGAAGATCTTTATCGGTCGAACCTCTATGTCAAGGATTCAGTTAATCCCGTATGCTGTTCCCTTTGTTCTTCGGTATGTTACTTGCCCGAGATTCGATCGTCGGTATCACTATACCTAGTTCAATCTCGTTACCGGCAAGTCTCTTTACTCGTTCCGTAATACAAGATCTCGTGGCTAACACTTTAGTCACATTGCTTGCAAGGCTCATTGTGATGTTGTATTACCGAGTGGGCCCTGAGATACCTCTCCGTCATACGGAGTAACAAATCCCAGTCTTGATCCATGCCAACCCAACAGACACCCTCGGAGATACCTGTAGAGCACCTTTATAGTCACCCAGTTACGTTGCGACGTTTGATACACACAAGGTATTCCTCCGGTGTCAGTGAGTTGCATGATCTCATGGTCAAAGGAACAGATACTTGACATGCAGAAAACAATAGCAATAAACTGACACGATCAAATGCTACGTTTACAGTTTGGGTCTTGTCCATCACATCATTCTCCTAATGATGTGATCCCGTTATCAAATGACATCTCATGTCCATGGCTAGGAAACCTTAACCATCTTTGATCAACGAGCTAGTCAACTAGAGGCTTACTAGGGACACAGTGTTGTCTATGTACCCACACATGTATTTGAGTTTCCAATCAATACAATTATAGCATGGATAATAAACGATTATCATTAACAAGGAAATATAATAATAACCAATTTATTATTGCCTCTAGGGCATATTTCCAACAGCAACTGCTTCCGGTTGCATTGAGGGGGCTTCTACCGGAAAACGTTCGATTAGCCATTGTGAAGCTAAGTGCATTCCTCAATGCAATCTCTCAGAAGGTAATCGATCCAGAAATCCTACCAAGGTTAGAGAATGATTTGGTGCAATGTCTTGTCAGTTTCGAGTTGGTGTTCCCACCATCCTTCTTCAATATCATGACGCACGTCCTAGTTCACCTAGTCGAGGAGATTGCCATTCTGGGTCCTGTATTTCTACACAATATGTTCCCCTTTGAGAGGTTCATAGGAGTCTTAAAGAAATATGTTCATAATCGTGCTAGGCCAGAAGGAAGCATCTCCAAGGGCCATGAAACAGGGGAGGTCATTGAGTTTTGTGTTGACTTTATTCCTGACATTAAGCCGATTGGTGTTCCTGAATCGCGGCATGATGGCAGACTGGGTGGAAAAGGCACGCTAGGAAAGAATTCAGTAATATGCCGGGACGGGCATTCTTTGGCGCAAGCACACTACACAGTTCTACAAAGTTCCACCTTGGTGGCTCCGTATATTGAGCAACACAAGAATATTCTACGCTCCAAACACCTGGAGCAGTCTGACGACTGGATTACACATGAACAAACGGTGACTTTCGCCGGTTGGTTGCAGACACGTCTCATGCATGACGACACTGTTGCAGATGACATGTACTTACTGTCCAAGTTACCATCTTTGACTATATTGACTTTCAAAGGGTACAAGATAAATGGGAATACATTTTACACGATCGCCCAAGATAAAAAGAGCGCCAACCAAAACAGTGGTGTCCGCTTTGATGCAGCAAACACCAATAGGCCAAAGGACACATATTATGGTTACATAGAGGAGATATGGGAACTTGACTATGGACTTGGTTTGAAGGTCCCTTTGTTTCGGTGCAAATGGGTCAATCTGACAGGAGGCGGGGTAAATGAAGACCCGCAGTACGGAATGACAACAGTGGATCTCAACAATCTTGGGTACGCAGACGAACCATTCGTCCTAGCCAATGATGTGGCGCAGGTTTTCTATGTGAAGGACATGTCTACCAAGCCGAGAAAAAGAAAAGATAAGGAAGCGAATACATCATACGATGAGCCAAAGTGCCACATAGTTCTTCCAGGGAAAAGAAACATCGTGGGAGTGGAGGACAAGACAGACATGTCAGAAGATTATGAAAAGTTTCATGAAATTGCTCCCTTCAGAGTGAATGTTGACCCGAGCATCAAGTTAAACGATGAAGATTGTCCATGGTTACGACGCAAAGGGACACACGCGAAGAAAAAGTTTTATACCTAAAGATCCCACTCTGGGATGTGACCGGCTTCTCTAGTTAGTTTCCGGACTTATATATCTGGAAAAGTCCCACTTCGAACAAACCGGAGGGAATCTTTGTAATAGTAGTGTACTTATGTTACTAAGGCATTTCATTTTTTTAAACTTATTTCAACTCCAGACTTTTGGTGTGTTCAGTATGCACCATTCGAAGCCACGTCGTCAATTTTCAACCCTTTCTGACTTCATTTGCTATTTTTCATGCATTTACTGATTTTTTTGAGCTAAATGACCCTGAAATTGAAAAGCACTACAAATGAACTCTGAAAAGGTTGAAAGTTGGCATGGTATCATCATTTCACCCACATAGCATGTGCTAAAAAGTTGAGGGTTACGGCAAAAACTGGATGCACTTCGTGTACAAAATGGACAATCTCTTTCGAAGTATCAGGGTTTCAGACGAAAACTCGTCTGTTACTAAGGCATTTCATTTTTTTAAACTTATTTCAACTCCAGACTTTTTGTGTGTTCAGTATGCACCATTCGAAGCCACGTCATCAATTTTCAACCCTTTTTGACTTCATTTGCTATTTTTCATGCATTTACTGATTTTTTTGAGCTAAATGACCCTGAAATTGAAAAGCACTACAAATGAACTCTGAAAAGGTCGAAAGTTGGCATGGTATCATCATTTCACCCACATAGCATGTGCTAAAAAGATGAGAGGGTTACGGCAAAACCTGGATCCTCTTTGTGTACAAAATGGACAATCTCTTTCGAAGTATCAGGGTTTCAGACGAAAACTCGTCTGTTACTAAGGCATTTCATTTTTTTAAACTTATTTCAACTCCAGACTTTTTGTGTGTTCAGTATGCACCATTCGAAGCCACGTCATCAATTTTCAACCCTTTCTGACTTCATTTGCTATTTTTCATGCATTTACTGATTTTTTTGAGCTAAATGACCCTAAAATTGAAAAGCACTACAAATGAACTCTGAAAAGGTTGAAAGTTGGCATGGTATCATTATTTCACCCACATAGCATGTGCTAAAAAGATGAGAGGGTTACAGCAAAAACTGGATCCACTTCGTGTACAAAATGGACAATCTCTTTCGAAGTATCAGGGTTTCAGACGAAAACTCGTCTGTTACAAAGGCATTTCATTTTTTAAATAACCTAAAAATTACGAAATTGAATATAATGATAAAACACGCTAATATTAAACAGCAAAAAAAAAGAATCACTGCAAAATCTATTTTTAAAGTAAAGTTATTCACAAACTAGTGATTCACACAAATTTCAAATAATTCGAATTTAAACTATTCAAATTTGAAAACTACTGCCACTAACAGAAAGTTTATAATTTTTTTGACCTAACACAAAAAGATTCACTCATTAACTCTAAATAAAGCAAAAAAAATCTCAGAAACAAAAGAAAATAAATAAAACAGAAATTAAAAAAAACTGAAAAAAAAGCCCGCCTACTGGGCCGCCACGGAGTATTGGGCCAGGATGCAGGCCCTGTAGGCCCAACAGGGCAGCACAGGTGCGGTAGGCCCAGAAGGCCTACATTAGAGAGGAGCTCGACACGGTAGCCGCGGCGGGGCTTATAAACTGGTGCGAGCTCCTCTCAACTAGCGAGGTGGGACTAAACATTCGACACGGGAAGCCAGACCTTTAGTCGCGGTTGGTGGCTCCAACCGCGACTAAAGGCCACCTTTAGTTGCGGTTGGAGCCACCAACCGCGACTAAAGGTCTGCGCTTCCCGCCGCTTCGCCTGGCGAAAAATACCTTTAGTCGCGGTTGGTGGCTCCAACCGCGACTAAAGGTGGCCTTTAGTCGCGGTTGGAGCCACCAACCGCGACTAAAGGCTCTCATATATATATACAACACTTGAAAAATTTTCACAGTTCGTTCTCTGCTTCTTCAACCACGCCGCCAGGAGATCGCCGCGCCGCCAGGCTGCCGCCGTACGCGCCTGCCCAGACGCCATCTCGCTTCCCCCGACGCCGGAGCTCGTCGCCGCCCCCGACGCCGGCCGCCCCTGCCTCCTCGCCAATCCCCGACGCCAGACGCGCCCTCCTCGTCAATCCCCAACGCCGCCCTCGCCCGCTCCTCCCCGAGCTCCTCGCTGCGCCGCCTGCCCCGACGCCGTCGCCGCCCCCGACTCACCTCGCCTCGCCGTCGCCCCGCTGTGAGCTCCTTTCCTCCCTCTCCCCCCTCTCCCTCGCCCCCTGCCGCCATGGCCGCCCCTCCCCGAGCCCCCCCCCCCACACACACACATGCATGAACACACACACACACACACACATATTTTCTTAAGTTAGATGATTTATATGTATTTTTTATGTTTTAGTATATATGTATAGCAATTTTGACATTTTTCAGAAGAATTTTGACATTTTTTTTCATTAGATGGTTAGATGTATAGAAAAAAGTTGAGGAATTTTGACATTTGAGGAATTAATTAGTATAATGTATGTATAGAAATTTTGAGGAATTTTGACATTTGAGGAATTTTGACATTTTTTATTGTAGGGTAACGCAGTAGAAAACAAAAAAAATTCGACCTACGCACCAGCCCAGGACCACTATGGAGACTGCATACAAGGTTTGATCATTTTCGTTACAGACTCGTAGCGCAGCGGAAGTAGAGTCGATTACGAACGGCGGTGCAGATCCCCGCAGCTAGGATTTTACAACCTCCCAACTGCGAGGATGTATACCCTCATCTGCCCCGCGGACAGCCCTCCGGGAGGCGGTCGGACAGTCCCCCGGACGGTGTCGCGGACAACCCTTCGGGAAGACCTCCAAAACTCGGACTGTCACTCGGACAGCCCTTCGGGAGGACCTCCAAAACTCGGACGGTCACACGAACAGCCCTTCGGGAGGCACTCTCGAACTAAGACCGAAACTACGATCTCTCTACAGAGTTGCACACATACGGTGTCATCTATCCGGCAGGGCTTCGCCGTCCAGAACTAGTTCCTGCCGGAACCCAGACAGCCTTTCGGCTCTACGAAACTATTTCGCTCGGAGGGAGAGAGAATGCCAGATCATGCATGGCTTGTGTATGAGAGCAAGAGTTGGAAAGATGGCAGCCCACTCACCTCCTATTTATAGGAAAACCAAGGGGTTGGGTGATTTTACAATAAAACCCAAAATGCACATGAATGAAGTCCTTCCACAAGGGCATAAAAGTGAAACCAAGGAACAAGAGGGACTCCATGAAGGAGTCCACCATGTGGCCGGCCACACCCCCATGTGGGGCCCCAAAATTTGCTCCAATCCATCCATGTAATCCCCAAGATGTTTTGGAGCAAAGCCCCAAAAGGTGGCTTTCCATAAAGTAGTCCAAAAAGCACTTTCACTATTCATGACGACATTTTTCAGCGTCCAGTCGAACTGAAAATATGTATGTGGTCCTAGAACATTTCCAGTACCCACAAAAAATAATTTTCAACGCGATCTGGAACAATTCCGGTTTAGTGATTTTCATCTGCGAAAAGCATCTGAAGCGGTTTCGACAGCTCCGGAACATTTCCGGTTTTCATCCCGGAAAATTCCAGAAAGTTTCCAGAATGATTCTGGCACCCTCCAAGAATTATCAGGCATGTGAAAAAACCAATTTAACTTTATGGTATCCTCTGAAACAACTTTTCAGTTTCACCGAAACTGTTCCGGTGTTCTCTCTGCGGAACTTTTCCGCTGTCCGAAACTTTTCCGGTGTCCGAAACTTTTTCGGTGATTTTCTCTCAGACTCCCTGTCTAGTATTCAACAGATAGATGACCCTTAAGCGTGTGACCCTATAGGTTCGGTGAAGCATAGACATGACCCGGAACCCCTTCCGATCAATGATCAACATCGGAGCCGTGGACACCCATATTGACCCCTATACCCACACGAATGAATATTCGAGCGAACCTCCAGTTGCCGTGTGCTATTCCTGTTGCTTCGCGATATGTTACAAATACCCGAGGTGAGACACGTTGGCATCCCCGTGGATCAACAACTTGTCCACTATGCCAGTTACCTCGTTGCCGGTATTGTTCTCTTTTCTCGTTCCCGTGTTCCGGCATCCCCGTGATCAAATCACAAAGTGTCTGGCCAGACGATGATGGATACCGTAACACCGAGAGGGCCTAGAGATATATCTCCATCGTCGGAGGAGCAAATCCCAATCTTGAGCTATCAAGTTACTTGACACACTTTTCCACGAACCCGTAAGCCGCCGTAATAGCCACCCATTTACGGATGACGTTAACAAACCCCAAAGTTCATGAAGCAAGCATGAAGAAACTCGATACTCTCATGGTCTAAGGAATCATGCAAACGTTAACCATCTCTGTGTTATTAACCATTAACTTATGACGAATGTATCTCATAGCATAACATCAATTCGGGTCGATTAAACACAAATGTTCTTCTAACATTGTGCCCTCAAAATTGCCGGCATAGCCATGCCCATGATCAGGAAAACAGGATCATCATGCAATACTTGAGCCAGTCTTAGAGGCCAGACTAGGAATACATTTTACCGTTTATTATTCCACACGTGCATATGAGTCTTCCTCCGAGCCTCGTGGTTATTGTAGACTCGAGAACCATAGCAATTATAGCATGGAACATAAACCTAATTATGAACAGGGAGATAATCAATAACATTTATTATTGCCTCTAGGGCATATCTCCTACATTTATACTTTTAGATGAAATGTTAGATGAAATGTTAGTTTTTTATATTTTTAGTTATAAAAATGTTAAATTTGCATAGAATTTCTTCTCAGAGTCAACGATGCCCGGCCCGCATCCTCGTCGTTGACTCGTTCGCGACGACGTCCTGCTTCAGAGGGGCAACGTTCGGGACTGGGCTCCGCCGGGCTGGCACTGGGAGGTGCTACCTTCAGGGGCGCGCAGCTTGGTGAGGATCCCGGCCCCGGGTCCCGTCGTCGACCCGGAGCTTCTTTGGTGGCGTTCGCGTGGGCCACTTTCGGTGCGGAGGCAGCCGGCCCCGCCGGAGGTAGTACGTCGCCGTGTCAGGGAGGAGGACGAGCACGTCTGTCGCTACATGGATGCGTTGGACGTCAGGTTCTCCAATACCTGGCAGTTTCTTCAGGGATCTCACCCGAGCTATGATCCTGTGATGGTTCCTTCTCTTTGGGTGTCCAGTGCCCGCGCCTCAGGAACCGCGAGTGAACTAGATTCTTCGATAATATTCGATCTCTATTAGCTAGTGATAATACTCGAGATATATTCGAGATTATATTCGATAATATTCGAGACGATTTATTCGAGATTATATTCGATGATGCATATTATATGAATTATTCGAGATGCATATTATGTACTATGATTCAGTTTTTCCTTATTGATTGCATGCATTCTAATTTGAATACAAAATTGTTTTATCTTTCTTCTGGATTAGTTAAATAAAAGCTATGGACAATACCGGCAGAGAAGGAGAAGAGGCGTTGTTCGACATCATACGCTCCTCCCCGAGCCCAGAGCATGAACCTGAAGATGATGATGGCTCGCAATATCTGAACAATTCCGGTGAGGGTTGTATGATATTTGATGAAGACGAACGAATAGATGAAGGCGACGACAACGATGTTGACGAAGAAAATGTTCTTCAAATAACAAAGACCGGCGAGGTATATTTATTATATAAGCCATCCGGTGATCATTACATGTCTTAATTGATTTGTATGTATTAAGGAATCGATCTTTCTTCTTTTAGGCCTCCGGATCGAGCAAATCTTCTACAAGCGACAGGGTAGTTCAAGGCCCGGCCAAAAAGTTGGATCCTGGCGTAAAGTTCAACATCGATTCCATCAAAACATCAACTGGCGAACCGCTTGAACCTAGGAAAAATGCGACCAAGTTCAAGAATCAATGCGGAGTTATTGTCAGGGACCAAATCCCGATCTCCGTTCAAGAATGGAAAAAGCCAGCAAAGGGAGATCGAGCAGGAGTTACTTTTGTCGACGAAAGAGCAAAAGATGTGCTTTGGACATCGCTCATGGAACATTTCACCCTACCAGATAATTTGACAGATGCAGATCTGAAGAAAGTCAGAAACTATGCTCTTAAAAAGATGGCGATCGCATTCAAGACCTTCAAGAAAAATGCATGGACTAAGTACGTCAAATCAAAAAAGAAGACTCCAGAATTCACGGGAGCACTGGTGAAGGCAAAAGATCACTGGGACGCTTTCGTGAAGTTCAAGGAATCGGAACAAGCTAAGGAACGGTAGAGAAAAAACAAGATTAGTGCTGCGAAAAAGAAGTGGCACCATACTCTGGGGCCAGGTGGCTACCAGGTGGCCCTGCCTAAGTGGGATCAATCTGAGCAAAAAATATTAGTGCAGGGGTCAATCCAGTTACATTGACATGGCCCCCCAGGTGCAGGACATGGTTTTATGCACATTGGGGGAAGTTGGACCCAGAGACAGGGCTTGTTATGGTGAAGGCAAGTCTTAAAGAAGCGACAGACGAAATACTTATTGCAATAGAAGAAGCTCGAACGGGGGTGTTCACGCCCAACAGAGAGAACGACGAGCTTACGCGTGCCCTGAAGAATCCTGAACACCCGGGAAGAACACGAGGCAAAGGCGTTGTTCCGTGGTTTGAGGGGTTTGCGGATTGGAACGACAACTATAGAAGCCGTGCGAGAAAGAAGATGCAGGAGGAGAAGAAGAAGAAGGAGGAAGCACTCCACCTTGAAGGCCTAGAATCAAAGCACCTGGAGTTGGAACGATTTGTCAGGCGGCAGCAGGAGCAGATCAACTCACTCAGCCAGGAAAGGGCGTCTCAGCGGCAGCATGAGCAGATCGATCCAGCATTGGATAGCACCGTCCCATCTATGCCGAGAAGCAGCGTGGGTTCCGCCCCGGCCGATATCTATAATGCATTGCTAGCTAGCTACCCTGTGGATGATATCAAAGACAGGACTAACAGTGAGCTACACATGAAAGTGAAGAACTTATCCATGAAGGTGGCGGACGGCTATGCTTTAGCAAATCCCCCTGAAGCAACCTTCCATTTCAATCCCATTCCAGCTGGCTATGCTCGTGTCGGGGTTGATGAAGTGATGTCAGGATATCACGAGCTACAACTTGACATTCTTGGAGGTGACGAGGAGAGAACACTAGCAGAGGCCATACATCGTATCATTATATGGAAAAAGGATTGCATCGTCTTTCCAAGGCCATCAACTCCTCCTCCTCCAAGTCCGCCGCCGTGTCAGTCGACTCCTCCTCCTCCAAGTCCGGCACCGCGTCAGCCGACTCCTCCTCCAAGTCCGGCACGGCGTCAGCCAACTCCTCCTCCTCCAAGTCCGTCGGCACCGCGTCAGCCGACTCCTCCTCCAAGTCCGGCACGGCGTCAGCCGACTCCTCCTCCTCCAAGTCCGGCACCGCGTCAGCCTAAGCAACAGCGGGAGAGAGAGGCCGCAGCTACGACGGCTAGCGGTACAACAGGCAAGAAATTCAAATATGGTCCAAACCTCAAGCCTCTTCCGAAGTTGCCTTACCACCTGACTCCTGAGGAACTCGACATCGCACTGGATGCCAAAGTGAAGGCCCATTTTGGACCGACACCGCCCCCGCCGCCAAAGGAGAAAGTACCTGAGCATGTCTCACAACACTTTATTGATATGGCTCGACCGGCTGACAATCAGAAGGACTCCGACTATGTGCGGTCTATCAAGAAGTCATATTTGGCAGGACTAAAGGAGTCGAGCTCGAGCTCGAGCCAAGCAGTTGGCAAAAAAAGCGGGAAACTGTTCCCCAGCTGGGAGAACAGGCAGTGCAATCGATCCCCCCGCTCATTGTACAAACACCTGTGAGTACCGCCGATCGACTGGTAATAACCGAAGATCATAAAAGGCAGGCTAAAGAGGCCGGTGTCACTGTTGAACAACTCCTAGGCCTTGAGGAAATCCCCGGGATTACAGAGGAGGAAGTAAAATACCAATATGTCCGCGGCAAACCTCTGGTCAAGCCTGACGATGTCAAGCTTCTACCAACGAGAATGTACGATTTGCATACGTGGTACATGCAACAAACAACAAATACCAATGAAGAGTCCCTCATGGTGAAAGTCAAGAGAAAGCATTACTTCCATAAAAAAGATGTGTGGATTCATTATTCAGAGTTGTTTCAGTTATTCAATCAAGACGCACTCGACAAATCTATCGTCAGTTGCTATTGTCTGTAAGTGATTTCTTTCTATAATTTAAGTCTCTAGCTAGCTAGCTGTGCTCTCGTTCATTACCTGTAATTATCCTCACTATATTCTTTTATGTGGTATTATGCAGAATGAAGATGTATGAAATGAAAAAAGCTGGATGCCATGGCATTGGGTTCATTGACCCAAATACGGTTAATCAGGCGATATGAGAAGATCAATATTCGAGAAAAGACACAGAGAGATTCCTGCTAGAGTTTTTGAAGCAACTAAACACCCAACCAGAAATACTACTTCCTTACAACTTCGGGTGAGTGTTACTATATCTTGTACTACAAATTCTATTTTTTGCTTAATTACTAGATGTTAATAAGTGTAGTTGATGAGTTATGCACGTGCCCGCTTATTTATACAAAATGTGTGCGCATGCAGCTACCACTGGATCTTGTTAATCATTCAAGTTGACAAGGGAAAAGTTGAAGTACTGGACTCACTATATAAGAATCCATCCGAATACGCAACCGTGAGGGGGATGGTCGACAGGTAATTTCAATCATTATCGCACTATGTCGGCCTCTTTACTTCATTTCCTAATATCAACTAGTTAATAACTCCTTTATTCATTTTCTTTGCCGGCGGACAGGGCTTGGGCCAAGTTCGTCAAACAGGTCCCAGGCGACTGGGAACAAAAGCTGACATGGGTGCGACCCAAGGTAATTAAGTAGTACTAGCTAGCTACGTCCGTGCATCTCTTTAATTCTAGTTTCAATATCATTATCATGCTTGATTAATTATTACCTGGTTGAATTTTATTCTCGTAAAGTGCATGAAGCAGGAGCAGGGGAATAGTTTATGCGCATACTACGTTTGCGAGAACATTCGCATGATCACGTCTGAAAGGAGCAGAAACGAAAGAAATCTTTGGGTACGTTTGCCAGAACACTATCCATAATTTTTTTATCATGATCTAACTAATATATATATACACACAACTAATATATTCATCTTGATCTCCTGATTATAGCTGACGGAGATACGGGGCCAGCTCCTACCAACGGCTCGCGTACGAGCAATTCAAGAGGAAATAGCTGGATTTCTGGTCGACCAGGTCATAGATCCCAAAGGAGAATACAATTACAAGATCAAGCAGTAATGCCTGCATATGTAATGATCTGCAAATTGTAGGAGAAATTGTATATACCAAATTGTATATATATATATATATATATATATATATATATATATATATATATATATATATATATATATATATATATATGTGTGTGTGTGTGTGTGTGTGTGTGTATGTGAATGGTCGTCGTACGAGAAATTCGATGATAGATATATATATATATATATATATATATATATATATATATATATATATATATATATATATGATCGGCTCTACGAGAAATTCTATTTATATATATATATGGACAACGTGTACAGTATGTAGTAGCGTAATATATGTTTGAAATGAAAAATAATTAAATGGAAAACACAAAATTAAAAGGAAAAATAAACCATAATTAATTCATAAACCCCTATAGGATTAAAAGGAAAAATAAACCAAAATTAAAAGAATTAAATACTTTTAGTCCCGGTTGGTGTTACCAACCGGGACTAAAGGTCCCCCAGCCCACGGCGCCGGCAGGTGCCACGTGGTGGGCCTTTAGTGCCGGGCCGTGTTGAACCGGGACTAAGGGGGGGGGCCTTTAGTCCCCACCCTTTAGTGCCGGTTGGAGAACCGACACTAAAGGCCCTTACGAACCGGCACTATAGGCCGATTCTGCACTAGTGTTACTTGATATACAAGGAGAGGGTCTTCTGTTCCTTCAGTTGCCTGTTGTTATCTTTTCGGCACAAGCATCAGATGCATGCTACAATGCTGACTTTCTTACTTATGTATAAAGAAACAAATATAACATTGCAGATTATACAACCTATTCTATGTAACTACAAATCACATGTATTAAAAGGTGAGTGCATAATTAAAAAAATTCCCCAAGAAAACAACAAAATAAGTGTCGCTTAGATTTATTGTGCACGCGATGCACTAGCATATACACATCTCGCACTCTCTTCACAGCACGCGGACTCTTTATTTACATTTTTGTTATCGATCAAGTAAAAGAAGGGGCTTGGATGTAATAAAAAATGAACTACGTACTAATAAGAAGGTTTATCACAAGCGCAACACAGGAAACTTTTCACGGGCGCGGCGTGCACCGCGCATTTCCGGCGCTAGCAGCATACTAGAGAGATGACGAGACCGTCGGAGCCACCACCGCACCTGCGGTGGTCGGCGACGTTCTCGTCAGCTCCTCTCGACGGCAGGACGGACTGGCGCCCTGAATCTCTCTTCCTCGACCAGCCACACAACTTTTTCTTCCTATGGGATGATGGCGGCAAGATCAAGACGACTGCGAGAGAAGGAATGGATCTCGCCTGGTACTGAGATGGTGCTATTGGATTGCCTCATTCGTGTTGGCCGTCGGGTGTTCCCTGTGAAGTAGCAGAGAGGGGGAGCAATGCACCTTAGGTGCTGCTTGTATTCACTGGGAGTATATATAGGTACATGTACAACGGGGAAGCACGCAGGAGCAGGGCGTGCGACGTGCATGGGATCGTGTGATCGTGCATGCAGTCGTGGGTTAGGCTACGTACAGTCAACATTGGACTATATACAGTTAACACCCCGCCGCAGTGTGAGCGTCCGGCGGGCGGACGCACAGACTGGACCGAAAGTCTTGGAATGCCGCCGTCGGGAGCCCTTTGGTGAGCACGTCAGCGAACTGTTGTTGCGTAGGGACATGCAGGACACGGAGCTGACCAAGCGCGACCTTCTCACGGACAAAGTGCAGGTCCAGCTCGATGTGCTTCGTTCTGCGGTGGTGGACAGGGTTGGCTGCCATGTACACAGAAGAAATGTTGTCGCAGAAGACCACACTGGCTTTGTCCAGCGTCACGGAGAGCTCGCCAAGGAGTTGACGGAGCCAGCAGCTTTCGGTGACGGCATTCGCGACGGCGCGGTATTCCGCTTCGGCGCTGGAGCGGGATACGACGGCCTGCCGTTTGGACGACCAAGAGACGAGCGAGTCACCGAGGAAGACGGCGTAGCCGGTGGTGGACCGCCGGGTGTCGGGGCATCCCGCCCAGTCTGCGTCGGAGTAGGCGACGAGGTCGAGCGATGGCGCGTGTTGGAGATGCAGCCCATGCGATGTCGTGCCCCGGAGGTAGCGGAGGATCCGCCTGGCCAGGGCGAGGTGGACGTCGCGCGGATCGTGCATGACGAGGCAGCACTGCTGGACAGCGTAGGCCATGTCGGGCCGCGTCATAGTCATGTACTGGAGTGCGCCCACCAGGCTACGATACTCGGTGGCGTCGGTCACCGGCGCGCCGTCGGAGGCGGAGAGCTTGGCGCGCGTGTCCACGGGCGTCGGTGCAGGCTTGCACGTCAGCATGTTGGCGCGCTCCAGCAGATCTTCGGCATACTTGCGTTGGGACAGGAAGAATCCTTGCGGACTGCGTGTGACGGCGATGCCGAGGAAGTAGTGAAGGGGCCGGAGGTCCTTCATGGAGAACTCCGCGAACAAACGCTGCTGGAGGCGCTGCAGGAGAGCTGTGGACGAGGCGGCGAGGACAATGTCGTCGACGTAGAGCAGCATGTACGCGGTGTCGCCGTTGTTGTGGAGGATGAACAGCGACGGATCCGCACACGAGCTGGTGAAGCTGACCTGGCGGGCGTAGGCGGCGAAGCGGGCGAACCAGGCCCGCGGTGCCTGTTTAAGTCCGTACAGAGACTTGTCGAGGAGGCACACGTGGTCGGGGTGAGCGTCGTCGACGAAGCCGGCCGGTTGTTGACAGAAGACTTGCTCGGAGAGGTGCCCGTGGAGGAATGCGTTGTTGACGTCCATTTGATGGACGGGCCACCCGCGCGATGCAGCAATGGTGAGGACGACGCAGATGGTAGCCGCCTTGACAACTGGCGAGAAGGTCTCGTCGAAGTCGACGCCGGGGCGCTGGGAGAAGCCACGGACGACCCATCTCGCCTTGTATCGCTCCAAGGTGCCGTCGGACCGGAATTTGTGGCGAAAGAGCCACTTGCCGGTGACGACGTTTGCCCCCGGGGGCGCGGGACGAGCCTCCATGTGCGGTTCTCCATCAGTGCTTTGTACTCGACCTGCATCGCAGTTAGCCAACAAGGATCTCGCAAAGCAGCATGCACACTTTTGGGTATAGGGGAGATATCTGGGATGGTGGACGAAGAGAGATTAGTGTGGTACTTGGGGTTTGGCAGGAACTTGCCGGCCTGGGCACGGGTCTGCATGGGGTGCGAGGGTATGGGAGGGACACGGCGTCGCGGTGCGCGCGGTGCTGGGCGTTCTGGGAGGGATCGGGATGGTCGGGGATGCCAGGGCCATCACTAGTGGAGGTCGGGTGGTGTGGGGACGCTGCCGTGGCAGCGTTATCGGATGTGGAGGGAGCGCGCGGGTTCGGCGATGGGGAGGACATAGGTTCAGCGGGAGCGACCGCGGTGGCCACGGGAACGACCACGGTTGAGCGCGCACGTCGTGGGATGGGTGGCAGATCATCGAGGAGATCGTGAGATGTGGGCTCGACAGTTTGGGCGTGGAATGGGAAGGTGGTTTCGTCGAAGACGACATGGCATGAGGTGATGACACAGCCTGTGGCACGGTTCAGGCAGCGATACCCTTTGTGATCGGTGGAGTAGCCGACGAGCACGCACGGCGTGGAGCGGGGGGGCAGCTTGTGTGGCGTGGTGGCGGTGAGGTTTGGGTAGCACAAGCACCCAAAGACACGGAGTGCGTCGTAGTTAGGATGTATGCCGTAGAGAAGGAAGAATGGCGTAAGATCATGTCGGGGTCGACAAGGGCGGCGGTTCAGAAGGAACGTCGCGGTGAGGAGAGCTTCAGCCCAGAGCTCGTACGGCATGTGGGCGTGGGTGAGCATGGAGCGCGCTATGTCATTGAGGGTGCGGAGGGCGCGCTCGGCGCGCCCATTTTGTGGTGAGGTGTATGGGCAGGACATGCGGAGCACGACTCCAAGGGAGGAGAAGAGCTCGCGAGAGGCTAGGTTGTCGAACTCTCTCCCATTATCAGTTTGCACGGTGAGCACGGAGAGAGCAAAGTGAGTGCGAACGAACGTGAAGAAGTTGCGGAGAGTGGGCAGGACGTCCGACTTGTGGCGAAGTGGGAATGTCCACGCGAAGTGGCTGTAATCATCTAGGATAAGTAGATAGTATTGACAACCTGATACACTCATGACGGGCGAGGTCCATACATCACAATGAACGAGCTGGAAAGGGAAATATGATACATGATCTGATGAACTAAATGGTAGTCTAACACTTTTGCCTAATTGACACGCATGGCACACTGTGGGAGAGCCGCCGTCAAACTGGATGTGGTGGTGGCGGAGTGTGCGATCCAGGGCGTCGGAACCGAGGTGGCCAAGGCGCTGATGCCAGAGGTCGCGGGTGACGGCGACGAAGGCGTGGGCATGGCTGGCTTGCTGGGACGCCGGGGACAGAGGGTAGAGCTCGTCGTCGGGGTCGTTATACCGGAGGATCACCGTCTTCGTTCTTCGATCCTTGACAGAGAAACCAAGGTCATCAAATTTTCACGGGATTGTCACGAGCAAGCCGTTTGACAGAGATGAGGTTTTTAATGAGGTTAGGGGAGACAAGAAGATTGTTGAGGGAGAGGGGGGAAGACGCAGTGGGTATGGTTTGGTGGCCAGTGTGCGTGACTGCAAAGGAGTCACCATTGCCTACAACGATGCGAGAAGAGGTGAAAGGCTGGGAGGAGGAGAGCATACCGGGGGAGGCCGCCATGTGCGAGGTAGCGCCTGTGTCGAGGTACCAGTCGCCACTCGGGGGCGGCGGCTGGCGTTGCTGCACCGTCAGGGTGTTGAGGGCGTGGACGAGCGCGTTCTGGTCCCACGCCGGAGCAGGGGGATGCGCAGGGGCGCCCGCGGATGCATCGTAGAGTGGGTGGGCCGGGGCGGCGCCCGGGTGCCAGACCGTGGGCGGCCCGTAGCCAGGAGCGGCACCGGTGGCGGTCTGGTGAGAGGCCATGCCGGCGAAGGGGGCGGCACCGCCGGGTCGAGGGCCCAGGAGGCCAGCGCCGGGCGCATGGGGACGCCAAGGCATGGGCCAAGCATGCACCATCCCCGTCCAGGGCGCGGATGCAGGGGCAGTGGGGCGTGGTGGAGCGGCGCCCCCGCCGTAGTTGGAGCCCTGCCCCCCGCCGGAGTGGGAGCCCTGCCCCCCGCCGGAGTGGGAGCTGCGCCCCCTGCCGCGGGAGCGGTTGTTGCCGCCGTCGTTGCGCGCGTTGCCACCGCCCTGGCTCGTGCCGCCGCCGGGGTGGTTGTTGGGGACGCGAGCGGCGTGAAGCACGGTGTCAGTGGTCGAGTCCGCGGACTGCCGGCTCTCCTCAAGGAGCAGGAACGCCCGACACCGGAGGAAGGTGGGAAACGGTGTCTGCATGGTTAGGATGGGGATGGCGTAGCGGTAGCGGGGGTGCAGGCCGTGGATCATGTTCAATACCTGATCACGGTCAGAGACATGAGCGCCAAGGTCGGCGAGGCGGTCGACGCAGTCCTTGAGCCTGGCGAAGAAGGACATGATCGAGCCAGACCCCTGCTCGATGCGGCGAAACTCCGTGGAGAGCGTCACCACCTGATGCTCGCTGTTCTCCAAGAAGAGGGTGCAGATGGAGGACCACACGTCGGCAGCGGCGGCGCCGCGCTGGTGGATGAGGCCGAAGATGTCGGGGGAGATCCGGTTGTAGAGCCAGGAGACGATGTGAGCGTCGTCCTGGACCCAGACGGGGTCGTCGCGGCGCGGCGCGCCGGTGATGTGGTCGGTGACGGCGCGCTTCTGGAACATCACCTCGAAGAGCGTGCGCCAGTGGGAGAAGTTTGGTGGGTTGAGAGTGAGGACGATGGGGACGTGCTGGTTGATGAACACATCGGAGAGGGTGGATGGGTTGGACGGCGCCGTGGACGACGAGGCGCCGGGTTCCGGGATGAGCAGAGCACCGCCGCGGGAGAACGCCGAGGGAGTGAGGAGGGCTTGGCGGCGCGCGGGCGTAACCGGGGCGCCGGGCGCGGCGCTGTGGCCGAAGCCGGGGGGGGGGGGGGGGGGTGGCGGTGGGGGCGGCGGCGGTGGAGTGGCCATGGCGTGGTGCAGTGGAGAGGTGGGGAGGGCAGCGGAAGGAGGTTAGCGACGCAGGAGATGACCAGCGTCTGATACCATGTGAACTAGCAGAGAGGGGGAGCAATGCACCTTGGGTGCTGCTTGTATTCACTGGGAGTATATATAGGTACATGTACAACGGGGAAGCACGCAGGAGCAGGGCGTGCGACGTGCATGGGATCGTGTGATCGTGCATGCAGTCGTGGGTTAGACTACGTACAGTCAACATTGGACTATATACAGTTAACATTCCCGGCGCGGCGCCAGCTAACCTTGGCGCCGGGGGGCATTGCTCCCAGCTCTAGCTCGTTGGCAAAGTCGTTGGCTACAGGATCACGTCTTGAGCCCCTAGCCATCGAAGAAGTCGCCGATCTGCCCGTACCGGAGGGGGTGGCGGTCCAGACGTCAAATATGGTCCTTTCTCAAGCAGATCATGACGCAAAGGGCGGTCCTTGGACTTCCGTGTGTCGCCCGAAGAAATCGAACGAGGAGCAAAGGCTGCTCTTTTGGGACGCACTATCTATCGGGAGCTCCCATACGACGCGCTTTGCGTCCGACTGGCGCGCGCCGCACTCACCTTTGGTGAACATATTTTGAAAAAGAGCAGCCTCCCGACTGGGCCGGCCCATTATCGCACTGGAAACAACTGATGCATAGGAAAGCTCCCGATTCGTCTGGCCCATATAACAGTGAAACTCTATAGCACGCTCGGGCCATACTGTAGCGGACTGGATGGAATGTAGCACGAATATTTAAAAATTTGAACAACTTTAAATTTGTGAAAAAAATTCCAAACTGTTTTTGAAATTACAAAGAAAATTTGAAAATGCGAACATTTTTTGAATTTGTGAACAAAATTTGAAAACGTGAACCATTTTTTTAAATGGTGAACATATTTTGAATTTTGAACAAAATTTGAAAACCAAAAATTTAGCAATGTGAACAATTTTTTAATACTTGAACAAAAAATTTAAAATTATTCTTTTTGAAAAACTGTGATCCATTTTTAAAAAACGGGAACATTTTTTTGATTTATGAACAATTTTTTAAAAGCACTTCCATTTTCTCGTGGGAGAAGAGGTCGCGCCAGCGCGTGGAGACGCACGCACTTGCAGCAGCAGCCAGCAGGCAGACCTGTAGGGCAAGCGCGAGATGATGTGGACGAGGATGCTCTCGGTCATCATGTCGATGCCATTCACGCCCTTCTTCTCCTTCTTGGAGCCCGGCGCCATGGTCGCCCGTGGGCGTGGAGACGACGAGGGGCGGCGGCCAATCTGCCTAGATCGGGAACTGGGGCGGGGGCCATGGCAATTTACAGATTGTAAATTAGACTGGAATTTAGCATCAAAAAAATTAAAACTATGTAACATGGCAAAAAAAATGAGTCCCATGGCAAATGAAAATAGGGTCTAAAATATTTCATGTAAAATTAGCATGGTCAATAAAAATGTATTCTCCCATAGATCATGACCTAAGATTGCCATGGTACATGCACTAACACTAGTAGAAAACAGGGCTTTGGTCCAGGCCGAATCAGAGCTTTAGTCCCGGTCGTGTTACGAACCGGGACTAATGTGAGCATTAGTCCAGGTTCGAGCGGCTAAGATGCCGGACGGGGCACGGCAGGCATCAGTCCCGGTTCGAATGGGACCTTTAGTCCCGGTTCAAATGGGACCTATACCCTTTAGTCCCGGTTGGTGTCTCCAACCAGGACTAAAGTGTTATGAAAAAGTAAAACGGCTATAACTTTTGCATACGGTGTCGAAAAAAAAACTGTAATATATCAAAATGTTCAGCACGAGAAACTGATTTAATTACTAAAGGTCCTTTTCCAGTTTTTTTTTGTTTTTTGCTGTATTTATTTTCTTTTGTTTGAACTTACAGCGAAATATTTAGAGTTTTTGAGCGAAATTTGTGTGAATCACTAGTTTGTGAATAACTTTACTTTGAAAATAGATTTTTGAGTGATTATTTTTCCTGCTGTTTAATATTAGTGTGTTTTATCATTATATTCAATTTGGTAATTTTTAGATTATTTTAAATAAGTGTTTTAATCAAAAACAAATTTTGTTTACCTCTTTTAGTTTTATAGCTCAAAAATCAATAAATGCATGAAAACTAGCAAATGAAGTCGGAAAGGGTTGAAAATTGATGATATGGCTTTTAATGGTGCATGTTGAACGCACAAAAAGTCTGGAGTTTAAATAAGTTTAAAAAAATGAAATGTTTTTCTAACAGATGAGTTTTCATCCGAAACCCAGATACTTCGAAAGAGATTGTCCAGTTTGTACACAAAATGCATCCAGTTTTTGCCGTAACCATCTCAACTTTTTAGCACATGCTATGTGGGTGAAATGATGATACCATGCTAAGTTTTAACATTTTCAGCGTTCATTTGTAGTGCTTTTCAATTTCGGAGTCATTTAGCTCAAAAAATCAATAAATGCATGAAAAATAGCGAATGAAGTGGGAAATGGTTGAAAATTGATGATGTGGCTTTGAATGGTGCATGTTGAACACACAAAAAGTCTGGAGTTGAAATAAGTTTAAAAAAAATGAAATGCCTTTGTAACAGATGAGTTTTCATCCAAAACCCTGATACTTCGAAAGTGATTGTCCAGTTTGTACACGAAATGCATCCAGTTTTTGCCGTAACCCTCTCAACTTTTTAGCACATGCTATGTGGGTGAAATGATGATACCATGCCAAGTTTCAACCTTTTCAGAGTTTTTTTGTAGTGTTTTTCAATTTCGGGGTCATTTAGCTCAAAAAAATCAATAAATGCATGAAAAATAGCAAATGAAGTGGGAAAGGGTTGAAAATTGATGATGTGGCTTTGAATGGTGCATGTTGAACGCACAAAAATTCTGGAGTTGAAATAAGTTTAAAAAAATGAAATGCCTTTGTAACAGATGAGTTTTCGTTCGAAACACTGATACTTCGAAAGGGATTGTCCAGTTTGTACACGAAGTGCATCCAATTTTTGCCGTAACTCTCTCAACTTTTTAGCACATGCTATGTGCGTGAAATGATGATACCATGCCAAGTTTCAACATTTTCAGAGTTTATTTATAGTGCTTTTAAATTTCGGGGTCACTTAGCTCAAAAAAGTTAATAAATACATGAAAAATAGCGAATGAAGTGGGAAAATGTTGAAAATTGATGATGTGGCTTTGAATGGTGCATTTTGAACGCACAAAAAGTCTGGAGTTGAAATAAGTTAAAAAAAGTGTTATGAAAAGTAAGACGGCTATAACTTTTGCATACGATGTCGAAAAAAAAAGTTTAATATATCAAAATGTTCAGCACGAGAAACCGGTTTCGATGGCAACCGTCGTAGGCTGTTTTGTAAATTTTTAGAATCCTCAAATTCCGAAAGGAAAAAAAGTTATCCTCAAATTTAAGTTTTTTTGAATTTTTGGTCAAACTACGTATATAATATATATTAGTGTTACTAAATAATTATTGTTTTTTAGAATAATAGTTTCAAATTCAAATGGTGAAACATGTGACATCATGCTCAAGGGCTTAATAGGATTGATATGATACATATAACATAAATTAATTGAATAAGTAGTTTGTTTTTTAAACGTTTTTAATTTTTTAGATTTTTGAAATTCAAAAAGAATAAAAATTCAGATTTTAAAAATTAATTTTATTTTGTTAAAAAAATAAATGATGTTATATTTGGATTCCTCACATTTTTCTGATAATAATGGATATATTATTTGTCGAATTTCGAATTACAGATTTAAAGATATTAATTATGTCATATTAAATGAATAAATGGCAAAAATTAAATAAAATAATATTATTAATTATTTTATTTTCATTGAAATTCAATATTATTATTACTTATTTTATTTTAAACTTTTTATTATTTTGGATTTTTTTTTGAGAATTTTTGATTTTTTTTGAAATTTTTGCCTTTTTTGAAGTTTTTGGAGTTTTTAAATTAATCATTGTTGTTTGTTAATCATTGTTGTTTATTTTAATAATTGTTTGGAATTCAAAAAATTAAATTATGTGACATCAGGACCTAAGGGTTAATAGGATTGATAGCTTACTATTATTAAGAAAACAACAAGTGCAGACTTGGAAACTAGGGGAGATAGAACTCGAAAGTTAAGCGTGCTGCGGTTGGAGCAGTGATAGGATGGGTGACCGGCCGGGAAGTTAGACGATTTGGAATGAATGCTCCACGCTGGAGTAGTGAGGAGGGGTGATTAGAGAATAAATTGTCAAATAATTCAAAAAATTGAAAATCAGAAGAAAAAACTTTAAAACACATAAAAAAATGTCAACAATAAAATAAATTTTTTTTGAAAAATTTCAAAAAAATACCTTTATTCCCGGTTGGTAACACCAACCGAGACTAAAGGTCCTCCAGCCCCCGATCCAGCAAGCTGCCACGCGGAGCCCTTTTAGTCCCGGTTCGTAATCCAACCGGGACTAAAAGTGGGGGCATTTAGACCCGATTGCTTAGTCCCGGTTGGAAAACCGGGACTAAAGACCCTTACGAACTGGGACTAAAGGTCCGTTTTCTACTAGTGTAAGTTTGTCTTGTTATGTGAACTAGATTACCATGGTACATGCACTAAGTTTGTCACAATGTTGCCATGCTGCAAAAAAAGAAGAAAACCTTTCCATGCTCATGGCAAAAAAAATATGTACTAAAAATTGCCATGGAAATTTTGGAGAATGTGAAAAATGGCATCACGACACACAAATCCTCACTATATTGCCATTACAACACACAATTCAGCACGACACACAAATCATCACTGTATTGCCATCACATCACACGAATCAACATGCCAAAAAAATATGTGAAGGTGCCAATGAAAACAAATACTACTATATCGACATGGCAACTTACGGACTGCAAATTAGGGTGGTAAAAAAGAAGACTACATTTGCCATGTTTCTACACAAAAGTACCCAAAAATTCCATGTTCTACAAGGAGCTAGCTGAAAAAAAAGCATCTATAGGGAAAGTAACCTTCTCAACACGAGCTCAAATGAGCTTGGGTGAACAGTAAAATCAAACAAAATTCAACTAAATCTGATTATCTTTTTGTGACAAACATTTACAAAAGTTCTAAAATATTGCAAAATTTCATCATGACGAAATTCAACAAAATTTGTGAACACATTTGTGGAATCCTGGAAAAAATAATAAATTCAGTGCTCCAAAATGCTTTCGAAAGTAGCATTTTCAAAGTATACATTTTGTTTTTTCCAAGACTTCCACAAATGTGATTTCAAGACGAATATTTGCAAGCTCTTAGAACTTTTGTCAATGTTGCTCACAAAACAATTTCAGATTTTTTTTGAATTGTCTTAAAAAAATCGATTTTATTGTCTACCTAAGCTCATTTGAGCTCGGGCTGAGAAACTCCACGTCCTGTCCAGAGATTATGTTCAGACCAGCAAGAACTTGGGGGAAAGAAAGGCAGAGATGGATCGATCGATAGTAGAACATGTTCTGTACCCGATGGCTTGTTTTCACGATGTTCTGTTGCCCATTTGGCGTAGGACCTTTATAAAGATTGTTCAGGTGGACAAGGAGCCTCGGTTTCCACGCCATACGACCGCGCATACAAGCGAGATTGGTCGCATGAAGCATTGTCTTTTCCTTTGTTCTTTGCTGCGCTTCGCACTTGATCTTCCTTATCTGCTCTTTACTCCTTTACACGCATTGGCTTGATTTCGTCCATGTATAGCCAAATTTGGAAAAAAAGTTCATCAAATTTGAAAAAAAGGTTCACCGAATTTGCAAAAAAAATCACCAAACTGGAAAAGAAAGTTCATCAAATTTGAAAAAATGTTCACCGATTTTGAAAAAAAATGTTCGTCGAATTTGGAAATTGTTCAGCGAATTAAAAAAAGGTTCATCAAATTTGAAAAAAAATCATCAATTTTGAAGGAAAGTTTATCGAATTTTAAAAACATCTGCCCATTTAAAAAATAAAAAGGAAAAACGTGTGTAAACTAAACAGCGAACTGGGGAGGTAATAAAAGAAAGAAAAAAAACATGTTGTACGACGCGGGGATGCTAGCCTAGTGGTTACTGGTGCTGCCTCCGGACGCTGGAATCTCGAGTTCGAATCCTTCCCACTTGAACCCTTTTGGGGTCTAAAATAGATAAATAAAACTTGAATGCGTAGGCCCAGCGCAGGATGCTGAGGGGCCCGTTCGTAAAATACACACTAACGGACGCCTGAAGCGCCAAATAGAACACAACCACAACAAAGCCATCACCGACAGCGGACGCCTGAAGTGCCAAATAGAACACAACCAGAACGTAGCCATCAGCGGTCAGTCGCACGCCACCGCCGAGCATATATAGGCGCGGAAACGCGCTGCCTCCACTAACCGCCGACGATCGGATCTGGTCAGGGGAGGTCCAAATCTGCCTCCACTTGACGCCCCGAGGTGCGCCCAGTGCGCTGCACCCCCGAGCCCCGACATCTCCAGTAGCGCCACACTGAGATCCATGGGTTAGCGCCGTGCTCGGATGTTTGTTTGGTCTTTAATTTGGGACTAAAAACAATATGATTGTTTCCCTCCTTTGAATAACCCTAACTAAAGGAAAGTAAGTTTACATTAAAGGAAAATAAGTTTACATTATGACAACTATGACATGCACTATTCTTTTTGTGTGTAAAATATGGTGATGGACGTGAGATGCGCCTTCTCGTAACAGCGGATGCCTGAAGCGCCAAATAGAACACAACCAGAACGTAGCCATCAGCGTTCAGTCGCACGCCACCGCCGAGCATATATAGGCGCGGAAACGCGCTCCCTCCACTAACCGCCGTCGATCGGATCTGGTCAGGGGAGGTCCAAATCTGCCTCCACTCGACGCCCCGAGGTGCACCCTGTGCGCTGCACCCCCGAGCCCCGACATCTACAGTAGCGCCACACTGAGATCCATGGGTTGGCGCCACGCTCGGATGTTTGTTTGGTCTTTAATTTGGGACTGAAAACAATATGATTGTTTCCCTCCTTTGAATAACCCTAACTAAAGGAAAGTAAGTTTACATTAAAGGAAAATAAGTTTACATTATGACAACTATGACATGCACTAATCTTGTTGTGTGTAAAATATGGTGATGGACGTGAGATGCGCCTTCTCGTCATAGAAAACAAAGGAGTCAATTTGTATAGTTTACATGGCGACTGAAGCCCCGTGCGTCACCGGCATTGTGCCAAACCTCCCAAAGACGGACAACATTGTTGTGGTGTGCGTAGAAATTAAAGTGAGTCGCATGGGCAACATTCCCAATTCTCTCTTTTTCCATTCACGGTTATGGTTATGACACACATGGTTGATAAATACTTGAGTGCTACATTAATTTATTGGTTTAAACTAGCCCTTTGAAATATTTGCTTGTGTCAATGAAGCCAATCTACTTTGTGCTTCTCAACCTGTCCGAGCCGCTCAGGATCTGGCGGATGTCCATAACCATGGTTATTGAGTTTTAAAATTCAATACGTTTTACTATTTTTGTAAATCTATTTCAATACGTTTTCATTCTTATTTTGTTTGTGTGTTTACATGCATACACAGGTTCACCAATAGTCACCTTCCCTCCCCACTCGCGACCATCTCTCAGAAACCACCGCCCGCAACATAACAAGATGATTTACACTCCACTAAGAACAACAAATACTCAATAACTCTACAACCACACATTTTCATGTTTACTTACATTCTCATGCTCTTGTAATCCATCGCACAGCCTGTTTTGAGCCCCGATCGATTACACGCCTCGTTTTGAACCCCAATCCATTACACAACCCGTTTCAAACCCCAATTCGTTAGGTACACAATGGTTCGAACCATAAATTGCATTGTTGCCACCTTAGTAACCTAATTTGATACTAGCCAAAATACATGAATGCGCAACATACAGGAGCATGCATGTATGCTAAACACGGTTATGCGTACTCGGTTAGACCGCGTGGAGAGTAATGCGTGAGGTGCAAAACAAATGAAGTTGATAAGGACGGCGAACGACTCGAGATACTTGATCCGATCAAGAATCTTTTTGTGGAGGGCACATCTATTTATAGGACTAGAACAAGACGGGCCAATCATGTGGCATGCATCTGACCCAAACCAAACCCAACTTAACATTACCTATTTTGAGATTTCTTTCGTTCTCTCCATGCAAAATATCTCCACTAGTACTTATCCTTGATCTTTTGACATGACATATATGTATAGCTTTTTTGTGAAAAAAGGAGGAAAGAAAGAGAGATATCTCACATAATCTAGAAATATCTTGTGACATGTTTTTAACTCATACGTACTTATAATCTAACAACTTGGGGTTTGTAGAAGGAATATGCATGCACGTGCATGGGAGGGATCGTGGAGGGGTGGGCACGGGTCCGTCGGGAGTGGCGGTTACCACTCCAGCCGGAATGGAAGCTGCTCGATCGATCGACGCACTCCATGCATGCATGCATGCTTTCCTACCTTACCTGTCGCTCGGACTTGGCGCGCCCGTCAACCGCCAACCAACCGCCAAGAACCTTCCCGGCCTCTCCCCTCCCATCCACCGCCGCCTATTTCACCCACCCCGCAGCCCCCTCTCGCCGGCGCCGCCGCCCCACCCCCACCCGTCCGTCCGTCCGTCGTCCACCCGCCATCGCCACGTGCAGCAGTGCGCGCGGATGCGTTGCTGGTAGATGAATGCGGAGTGCCGCCACTCTGCCAAGTCGCCACCGTAATGGCGGACCAGCGCCACCATCAGCAGCAGCAGCCCCCGTCCTTCACCTGCACCAACTGCGTCACCGAGCGCGCCGTCGTCTTCTGCTCCGCCGACGGCGCCAGGCTCTGCCTCGAGTGCGACGGCGCCGTGCACGGCGCCAGCGCGCTCGCGGCCCTCCACCCCCGCGCCCCGCTGTGCGACGCCTGCGGGGTCGCCCGCGCCGCGATCCGCTGCCTGAACAACGCCGGCGACCGGGCCACGCTCTGCGGCGGCTGCGCTGACCGCCAGGCCCAGCCGCTGCCGGACGGCGCCTCCATCGTGGAGGAGTACACGGGGTGCCCCACGCCCGCCGAGATCATCCGCATGCTCTCCGTCGACGCCCCGTCCCCGCAGGAGAACTTCGACGCCTGGCTCGCCGACAAGCTGCCCCATCTCATGCAGGAGGTTCAGGTACCTCAACATCTACGCTTAATTTCTAAATTTCACTTCTTCTTTTTTTGCTCCGGCCGGAATCTAATTTATCTATATATATGCAATTGAGACTCTCCCTGATGATCTATATATCTTGTGTGCCAAATCTTACATGGACATTTTCACTAGTGCAGATTCGGGCTATAGCACCGGTTCGTAAGGCCCTTTAGTGCCGGTTCTGTAACCGGCACTAAAGGGTGGGGACTAAAGGTCCCCCTTTAGTACCGGTTCAACACGAACCGCCACTAAAGGCCACCACGTGGCACGAGCCAGCGCCGGGGGTGGAAGACCTTTAGTACCGGTTGGTAACACCAACCGGTACTAAAAGGTTTAGGGGGTTTTGGGTTTATGATTTCTTTTTCCTTTAATTTTGTGTTTTCCATTTAATTCTTTTTCATTTGCTGGTATTTTACGATACTACATATTGTACACGTTATGCATATATATAAATAGAATTTCTCGTAGAACCGATCATATATATATATATATCATCGAATGTCTCGCACCACCATTCACACATACACATGTATATATACAATTTGGTATATACAATTTCTCCTACATGGAGGCATTACTGCGGTAGCGGGTAATGGTATACTCCTTTGGGATCTATGACCTGGTCGAGCAAAAATCCCGCTATTTCCTCTTGAATTGCTCGTACGCGATCCGTTGGTAGGAGCTGATCCCGCACCATATCGAACTTTTAAGAAGGAGATCAATATGCATGTATTAGTTGTGTGATTAGATATCGATAATGATGTAAAAATTGTGAATAGTGTTCTGGCAAACGTACCCATTGCTGTCTAGCAGATGTGCTACTTTCGATCGTCATCATGCGAATGTTCTCGCAAACGTAGTATGCACATAAATCATTCCCCGGCTTCTGCCTCATGCACTTTACGAGAATAGAATTCAATCAGATAATAATTAATCAAGCATGATAATTAATGGTATTGAAACTAGAATTAAAGAGATGGTAGCTAGCTAGTACTAATTAATTAATTACCCTGGGTCGATACCAATACAGCTTTTGTTTCCATTGGCCTGGAACCGTTTTGATGAACTTTGCCCAAGCCCTGCCCGCCGGCAAAGAAAATGAATAAAGGAGTTATTAATTAGTTGATATCAGGAAATGACGAACTAAATAGGCCGACATATAGTTCAATAATGATTGAAATTACCTGTTGACTATCCCCTTGACGGTTTCGTACTCCTCAACTGGTTTAATTAGTGAGTCCAGTACTTCAACTTTTCCTTCTTCAACTTGAATGTCTAACAAGATCCGGTGGAATCTGCATGCGCACACGTTTGCATGTATAAATTAAGCGGGCATGTGCATAACACTCATCAACTACCCTAAACCCTATACACTTATTAACATCTAGCTAGTAAGCAAAAACAGAATTTGTAGTACAAGACAGTGTGACTCACTTGAAGTTGTAAGGAAGTAGTATATCTCGATTGGTGTTTAGGCGCTTGAAGAACTCTAGCATGCTTTTCTCTGTGTCTTCTCGATAACATTCATCCGTCCATATCTCTTGATTAATGGTATTTGGGTCAATGAACCCAATGCCATAGCGTCCCTTTTTATTCATTTCATAGATCTTCATCCTGCATAATACCACAGAAAAGAATATAGTGAGGATAATTACAGGTAATGATCAACGAGCACTACAGCTAGCTTGAGACTTAAATTACAGAAAGAAATCACTTACAGACAATAGCAACTGACGATAGATTTGTCGAGTGCGTCTTGATTGAATAACTGAAACAGTTCTGTAAACTCAACATACAGAGCATTCTCATGGTAGTAATGCTCTGCCTTGACTTTCACCATGAGGGACTCTCGATTGGTAGTCTTGGCAATTTTCATGTACCATTCATGCAATTCATACATTCTCGTTGGGAGCTTCTTGACCTCCTCAGGCTTTACCAGAGGTTCGCCGCGGGCATATTTCCGTTTTACGTCCTCCTCTCTAATCTTATCCATGGGCTCAATGCCTAGGAGTTGATAAACAGTGACACCGGCCTCGGCAGCCATCCTTCTATGATCGTCGGTTATTACCAGCTCATCGGCCGCGTCGGTACTCACATGTGTTGGTACAATGAGCGGGGGGATCGATTGCACCGCCTGTTCTCCCAGCTGGGGAACAGTTTTCCCGCTTTTTTTGGCAGCTGCGCCTTGGCTCGAGCTCGAGCTCGACTCCTTCTTTTTTTTTGCTAGATGTGCCTTCCTGAGTTGGCGCTCATAGTCTGAGTCAACAGGCTTGGGAGCTGGTTCTTTAGCCATACGAATAAAGTGCTCAACGACAACCTCAGGCACTTTCTCCTTTGGCGGCGGTGGCGGTTTCGGTGCAAAATGGGCGTCCAAGTCCGCCCTACATTTGGCTTTGATTTCCTCATCCGTCATGTCGTAAGGCCTCTTCGGAAGAGGCGCGAGGCTTGGACCAAATTGGTATCCTCGTCTCTTGCCTCCTGTACTTGTACCGCTAGACGCCATAGCTGCGGCGGCTCTCTTCCGCTGTTGCCTAGGCGGCGGAGACGACTGACGCGGTGCAGGAGCACTGGGCTGACGCGGTGCCGGACTTGGAGGAGGAGGAGTGGCCTGACGCGGTGCCGAACTTGGAGGAGAAGGACTGGCCTGACGCGTTGCCGGACTTGGAGGAGTAGGAGTGTCCTGACGCGGTGGCGGACTTGGAGAAGGAGTCGGCTGACGCGGTGTCGGTGGCCTTGGAAAGACAATGCAATCCTTTCTCCATAGAATGATACGATGTATGGCCTCTCCCAGTGTGCGCTCGTCGTCACCTCCAGGAATGTCAAGCTGTAGCCCCGAATATTGTGCCACAACTTCATCAACCGTGACACGAGCATAGTCAGCTGGAATCGGATTGCAATGGAAGGTTGCTTCAGGGGGATTTGTATAAGCAATGCCGTCCGCCACCTTCATGGATATGTTCTTCATTTTAAAGTGTAGCTCACAATTAGTGTTATCCATGATGTCATCCACAGGGTATCTATCCAGCAGTAGTGACTCATCGCCCAGGGCGGAACCCACGCTGCTTCTCGGCATGGATGGCTCGGTGCTATCCAATGATGGATCCGCTAGCTGCTGCCGCTGCTGAGACCCCCTTTCCTGGCTAAGTGAGTTGATCTGCTGCTGCTGCCGCTCTAATTGGAGTGCCAACTCCGCGTGCGCTGATTCTAGGCCTCTAACGCGTTCTGCTTCCTGCTTCCTCTGCTCCTCCTCCAGCTTCCTCTTCTTCTCCTCCTCCATCTTCTTTCTCGCACGGCTTCTGTAGTCGGCGTTCCAGTCCGCAAACCCCTGATACCACGGAACAATGCCTTTGCCTCGTGTTCTTCCCGGGTGTTCAGGATTTCCCAGGGCGCGTGTAAGCTCGTCGTTCTCTCTGTTGGGCGTGAACACCCCCGTTCGAGCCTCTTCTATTGCAACAAGTAGTTTGTCGTCGGCACCTTTAAGACTTGCCTTCTTCAAAACCTGGCCTGTCTTTGGGTCCAACGCCCCCCCATGCGCATAGAACCAAGTCCTGCACCTGGGGGGCCAGCTCAATGTAACTGGAATGACCTCTGCATCTATCATCTCTTGCTCAGCCTTATCCCACTTAGGCCGGGCCACCGCGTAGCCACCTGGCCCCAGCCTATGGTAATGCTCCTTTTTCGCGGCATTGAGCTTGTTTATTCTCGACCGTTCCTTAGCTAATTCCGATTCCTTGAATTTCACGAAAGCGGGCCAGTGATCTCTTTTCTTCTCCAGTGTTCCCGTGAATTCTGGAGTCTTCTTTCCTCCGTACTTGGCCCATATATTTTTCTTGTGGTTGTTGAATGCACGCGCCATCTTCCTAAGAGCAGCGTCCTTGACTTTCTGCACATCTGCATGTGTGAAATGATCTGGTAGGGTGAAATGTGACATGAGAGATTCCCAAAGCCGATCTTTTGCTCTTTGGTCAACATAAGTAAGATCTGGACGTTCCGTTGCTGGCTTTTTCCATTCTTGAATGGAGATCGGGATTTGGTCCTTCACAAGAACTCCGCACTGACGAATCCACTTGTCCGCATTCTTCTTAGGCTCGCTTGGTTCGCCATTAGGTTTGATGGCATCGATGTTGTACTTTACGCCATCCTTCAACTTTTTGGCCGGGCCTCGCTTTCTGCTGCCTGCAGACGATTTACTCGATCCGGAGGGCTGAAAGAAGAAAGATCGATTCGTTAATATATATATATATATATATATATATATATATATATATATATATATATATATATATATATATATATATATATATACAAAATCATTTAAAACACGTGATGATCACCAGATGCCTGCTTCTATAATGTACCTCGCCGGTATTTGCTATTTCAAGATCATCATAGTTCTGGACTTCATCAATTCGGTCGTCTTGATCGAATATCATATCACCCTCCCCGGTATTGTTCAGATATTGGGAGCCGTCATCTTCTTCATTCTGATCATGTGGCCCGCGAGGGGAGCGTATGATCTCGAACACGGCCTCTTCTCCTTCTCTGCCGGTATTGTCCGCCATAGCTTTTATTTAACTAATCCAGAAGAAATATAAAACAATTTAGTACGCATCTCAAATAATAGTAGATAATTGATATGCATCTCGAATAATAGTAGATAATATATATGCATCTCGAAAGATAAAACTGAATCATAGTAGATAATATGCATCATCGAATATAATCTCGAATACATCGTCTCGAATATTATCGAAAGTGGCGCCCGGAGCCACCAAAGGAGCTCCGGGTCGTCGACGGGACCCGGGGCCGGGTTCCTCACCAAGCGGCGCCCCCCTGAAGGTAGCACCTCCCAGTGCCAGCCCGGCGGAGCCCAGTCCCGGACATGGCTCCTCTGAAGCAGGACGTCGTCGCGAACGGGTCGACGGCGAGGATGCGGGCCGGGCATCGTTGACGTCGATAACAAATTCTATATGCAAATGTAACATTTTTTCTTATATACAAATTCTATATGCAAATTCTATATGCAAATTTAACATAACGGACATTAATCTAATTCATCTAACATTTGACATTAATATATCTAATTCATCTAACATTTGACATTAATATATCTAATTCATCTAACATTTGACATTAATCTAACATTTCTATGTAATTCATCTAACATTTGACATTAATATATCTAATTCGATCATCTAACAAATTGACATTAATCTAATTCATCTAGCTAAAACTTTAACATTAATCTAACATTTATATAACTACAAAACAGAGAAAACAGAAAATAATTAAGAAAAATGTGTGTGTGTGTGTGTGTACGTGTGTGTGTGTACTCTGTGTGTGTGTGTGTGTGCGGGCGGGCTCGATCGGATGATCGAGGGCGCGGCCATGGCGCAGGGGGCTCACAGCGGGGCGACCGGGGCGGCGACGGGGGGCGGCGACGGGCGCGGCGACGGGCGCGGCGACGGGGCGGCGGCGAGACGGCGACGCGCGACGGGGACGGCGACAGGGACGGGCCGGGGCGGCGACGTGGACGGGGACGGCGACGGCGACAGGGACGGCGACGGCGACGGCGACGGCGCGCGACGGGGGCGGCGACGGGGACGGCGCGCGACGGGGGCGGCGACGGGGGGCGGCGGCGCTGTCGATCGAAGAAGCAGAGGAGACGAGCGAACAGAGAAGAAGTGAAAATTTTCATAAGGGTTGTTTATATAGGATGGACCTTTAGTACCGGTTGGAGCCACCAACCGGTACTAAAGGTCAAATTTGGCCAGGCCAAGCGGCGGGAAGCGACCCCCTTTAGTACCGGGTCGTGGCTCCAACCGGTACTAAAGACATCCCTTTGGTACCGGTTGGATCTACCAACCGGTACTAAAGGTGGTGCGCTGCCGCAGGTGCGGTGCGGGCAAGTTTAGTCCCACCTCGCTTGCCGAAGGGCGCCCGCACCAGGTTATAAGCCCCGCCGCGGCTGCTGTCTCGAGCTCCTCTGTATTGCAGGCCTTCTGTGCCTACCTCTGCTGCTATGCCTTGTTGGGCCTACTGGGCCTGCGGGCTTGCATCCTGGCCCAACTACAAGTTGGGTGTCTAGTCGTATGCAGGCCGCTGTGGCCCAGTAGGCGGGCTTTTTTTTATTTATATTTTTTCTCTTTTTTCTTTTCTGCTTTATTTATTTTCATGTATTTATTTCTGAGTTGTTTTTTGCTGTATTTAGAGTTTCTTTCTGAATATTTTTGCTTTAGGTACAAAAAATTACAAACTTTCTGTTAGTGCCAGTAGTTTTCAAATTTTAATAGTTTAAATTTGAATTATTTGAAATTTGTGTGAATCACTAGTTTGTGAATAACTTTACTTTAAAAATAGATTTTTCAGTGATTCTTTTTTCTTATGTTTAATATTAGTGTGTTTTATCATTATATTCAATTTGGTAATACTTAGGTTATTTAAAAAATGAAATGCCTTTGTAACAGACGAGTTTTCGTCCGAAACCCTGATACTTCGAAAGAGATTGTCCATTTTGTACACGAAGTGCATCCAGTTTTTGCCGTAACCCTTTCTACTTTTTTGCACATGCTATGTGGGTGAAATAATGATACCATGCCAACTTTCAACCTTTTCAGAGTTCATTTGTAGTGCTTTTCAATTTCAGGGTCATTTAGCTCAAAAAAAAATCAGTAAATGCATGAAAAATAGCAAATGAAGTCAGAAAGGGTTGAAAGTTGATGACGTGGCTTTGAATGATGCATACTGAACGCACAAAAAGTCTGGAGTTGTAATAAGTTTAAAAAAATGAAATGCCTTTGTAACAGACGAGTTTTCGTCCAAAACCCTGATACTTCGAAAGAGATTGTCCATTTTGTACACGAAGTGCATCCAGTTTTTGCCGTAATATTTCTTCGCGTTTCAAATGCCAAAACACATAAGTACCCTAATTAACTATTACAAAGATTCCCTCCGGTTTGTCCGAAGTGGGACTTTCCAGATATATTAGTCCGGAAACTCACTAGAGAAGAAAGTGATGACAGTGAAGTCGGTCACATCCCAGAGTGGGATCTTTGGGTGTGAAACTTTTTCTTCGCGTGTGTCCCTTTGCACCGTAACCATGGACAATCTTCATCATTTAACTGGATGCTCGGGTCAATATTCACTGTGAAGGGAGCAATTTCATCAAACTTTTCATAATCTTCTGACATGTCTGTCTTGTCATCCACTCCCACGATGTTTCTTTTCCCTGAAAGAACTATGTGGCGCTTTGGCTCATCGTATGATGTATTCGCTTCCTTATCTTTTCTTTTTCTCGGCTTGGTAGACATGTCCTTCACATAGAAAACCTGCGCCACATCATTGGCTAGGACGAATGGTTCGTCTGCGTACGCAAGATTGTTGAGATCCACTGTTGTCATTCCGTACTGCGGGTCTTTCGTTACCCCGCCTCGTGTCATATTGACCCATTTGCATATTTCGGTGAGGCTTCTGCCGGTGATCTGGATCACCTTTGAAATGCTTGCCTTTCTTTCTTACGGGATGCCTGCTCTGAAGAAATCGACGATGCCCCAGGTACACATTCTTCTTACATTTATCCAAATATATACTGTCGGTATCATCTAAACAGTGCGTGCATGCGTGGTATCCCTTGTTTGTCTGTCCTGAAAGGTTACTGAGAGCAGGCCAATCATTGATGGTTACAAACAGCAATGCTCGCAGGTCAAATTCCTGCTGTTTGTGCTCATCCCACACACGTACACCTTCTATGCTCCACAGCTCTAAAAGTTCTTCAACTAATGGCCTTAGGTACACATCAATGTCGTTGCCGGGTTGCTTGGGGCCTTGGATGAGCACTGGCATCATAATGAACTTTCGCTTCATGCACAACCAAGGAGGAAGGTTATAGATACATAGAGTCACAGGCCATGTGCTATGATTGCTGTTCTGCTCCCCAAAAGGATTAATGCCATCTGCACTTAAACCAAACCATACGTTCCTTGCGTCAGCTGCAAAGTTCTTCCACCTTCTCTCGATTTTTCTCCACTGCGATCCGTCAGCGGGTACTCTCAACTTCCCGTCTTTCTTACGGTCTTCTTTGTGCCATCGCATCAACTTGGCATGCTCTTTGTTTTGGAACAAACGTTTCAACCGTGGTATTATAGGAGCATACCACATCACCTTGGCAGGAATCTTCTTCCTGGGGCGCTCGCCCTCAACATCACCAGGGTCATCGTGGCAGATCTTATAGCGCAATGCACAACATACTGGGCATGCATTCAAATCCTCGTACTCACCGCGGTAGAGGATGCAGTCATTAGGGCATGCATGTATCTTCTGCACCTCTAATCCTAGAGGGCAGACAGCCTTCTTTGCTTCGTACGTACTGTCAGGCAATTCGTTATCTTTTGGAAGCTTCTTCTTCATTATTTTCAGCAGCTTTTCAAATGCCTTGTCAGGTACACCATTCTCTGCCTTCCATTGCAGCAATTCCAGTGTGGTACCCAGCTTTTTCTTGTCATCTTCGCAATTTGGGTACAACGGTTTCTTGTGATCCTCTAACATGCTCTGCAACTTCAGCTTCTCCTTTTCACTTGCACACTTTCTCTTTGCATCCGCAATGGCCCGACCAAGATCATCAGCGGGCTCATCTGATGCCTGTTCTTCAGCTTCTTCCCGCATTGCCGGCTCAGCTTCTTCCCCCATTGTTGTACCATCGTATTCATGGAACCCATGGCCAGGATAGCTGTCGTCGTCCTCTTCTTCTTCATTGTCTTCCATCATAACCCCTCTTTCTCCGTGCTTGGTCCAAACATTATAGTGGAGCATGAAACCGGACTCAAACAGGTGGACGTGAATGGTTCTTGACTTAGAGTAATTCCGATCATTCTTACATCCAGCACATGGACAAGGCATAAAACCATCCGCCCGCTTGTTCGCCTCAGCCGCAAGCAGAAAAGTCTGCACGCCATTAATGAACTGGGCAGAGCATCGGTCATCGTACATCCATTGCCGGCTCATCTTCATTACACAGCACCGAAAAGACCAAATTAATACAAGTTCATACATAAAGTTCATACAACACTTATTATCATAAAACAACATACAAATAACTCTCTAGCTAAAGCATTTAAATGCAACAACAAATGCGATCAAGATCGCAACTAAGGTAACAATTGATCCAACAGCATAATGATACCAAGCCTCACTATCGATGGCATATTTTCTAATCTTTCTAATCTTCAAGCGCATTTTCTCCATCTTGATCTTGTGATCATCGACGACTTCGGCAACATGCAACTCCAATTCCATCTTCTCCCCCTCAATTCTTTTCAATTTTTCTTTCAAATACTCGTTTTCTTTTTCAACTAAATTTAACCTCTCGACAATAGGGTCGGTTGGAATTTCCGGTTCACATACCTCCTAGATAAAAATATCTATGTCAACTTGATGGGCATAATTTGTCATAAACACGAAATGCAACAAATAATTATAAAAGAGAATATACCACATCCGAATCATAACCCGGACGAGGGCCGACGGGGACGGATATCAAAGCCATGGCACTATGTATAACAAACAACGTACGGGTAAGATAATTATACAAGTAACTATATATCTAAATCACACAAACATGATTTTTTTTATATAAAAAAGATAAGAACAAGAGGCTCACCACAAGGTGGTGCCGGCGACGGGACGGTGCGGGCGATCGACGGTGCTTACGACGGAGACGGGAAGGCACTAAGTAAACCACACCTACATATGCAAACTAAGAGTTATATTGACCTCAAATTGCATATAAATCAAATACTACCACATATAATTCCTCCCAAAATAAAACCCACAAATCACTATACTTATAGAGCATTGCAAGAGCTAATCTAGCAATGAGAGATGAAAGGACAAAGTTGCTAACCTTTGTGATCACTTGGATGGATGGGGTGCCTTCAAATCTTGGACAAATTTTGGCAAAAATGGAGGTGAGCTCGAGCAAGAGGGGAAGAAAACAGAGAGGGGGAAAAACAGAGCGCTTCGGCTTGGGCTGGACGAAGGGTTTATATAGGATGATCTTTTGTACCGGTTGGTTATACGAACCGGGACTAAAGGTCCTGTTAGGCCCCAGCCTGACAACAGCCTGCCACCACCTATTTAGTACCGGTTCGTGGCACGAACCGGTACTATAGGTTCGCCACGAACCGGTACTAATGAGCGCCGCCCGCCTAGCTGTTGGAACCGGCACTAATGGTCACGTTAGTGCCGGTTCAGTTACAAACCGGGACTAATGTGTCTCACATAAGGCCCTTTTTCTACTAGTGTTTGAGTGTGTGATTCATTGTGTCCTGTGTGTGTGTGATCCAGTGCCTAAATTCAGTGAGTAGTGCTGCTATGTATCAATCAAGGGATTGATATTGAGAAGAGAAAATGATGACAACACAAAGTGAGTAAGAGAGTGAGAGAGTGAGTGAGAATGATGACAATACAAAGGCCTTGGTGTTACTGCATTGTAACAAATATATATATAAGGAAAGGAAGTGGGGTGTACGTGTGCTATGCTATCTCTGATGTAAATGTAATGGTGGATACTATCAAAAATAAAAAAAATGTAATGGTGGATCGATGATTAATGAAGGATAACATACATACATGCATGCATATTCAGTTCTCCTCTGAAGGATTGCTCAATTTTTCTGGTGCCAATTCATAGCTTGAATCTTTATCTGACCGACTGACATGACTGAGATTATCTTCTAATCATTATATTGAACGACATTCCACTACACATGTTAGTTAGTTGGACTGTATATATACACCACACGAAAAATGCAAAAAGGAATTCTAGAAAAAAACAGTGAACCCTGAAGAAACTAATTGAAGGTACAGCCTGAAGGATTTCTTTTCACAAAATGTATTAATTTGATGAGTACGGAAAATGTGCAACTGCAATTTAGCTTTTCCAAGGAAAACAGGGGAAACTGCTACATACTTCATATGGATAAGGCTAATTATCGGTCGATATTCCAATTTAACAATCTGAAGTAACTTTCATCTAGTAATGGAGTACATGAAAAAGGAAGGATAGCTTTCCCTGCTTGAGAAAATTGTACAGAGGTATGGTATAACTGAATCAACTAAACACCTTCCTGCATTTCTAGCACACAAAGCCAACAATGCTAGCTACAAGCCTACAAGTGCCTCGACGAATCGACGGCTAATTACGATTGAATATCTCTTCTTTACCTCTTAACTAGGATGGCGCATGAGTACTCATTCTGTTAATTTGTGGTGCACTCTCTCAATACATTCATGGAGGATGGACCTCAGATAGGCGATGCGAGTGGAGCAACAACAATAGCAGGAGATCAAAGAGGCACAACCACCAGTAGCAGCTTCAGCTGTGATGATTGGAACAATGCCTGCTCAACTTCTGGGCTTGAGAATACTAATGGAGTATTTGTTGGTCATCACTCAGCTGGGCCTTCACTCTCTTATGAGGTACATATACACATACATACCACTCACTCACTCACTCACTCACAGTGCTAATTAGCACAATTAATTATTATTCGACGATGACAATAGTAACATTGGTTGGTTTAATTTCTTGACAGCAACAGCAGCAGCTGACACCCTCCATCTGCCAAATCCTCTCATCATCATACTCATGTTATAATCCATCCTCCTCCTCGTGCCAGCCGGTCATGACATCCACTACTCTTCTGCAATCCATGGGAGGCAACGATCATCATCCGTCGTTGCTCCTCGATGCTTTCCCTACTTTCTGCCCTTCCATGCCCCTAATGTCACCGCCGCCACCACCGGAGAATAGCACCGGCTGTCACGACGCCAACCAGCCATCGCAGATGCTGGCCGCGGATGAGCAAGCGGCGACGGCTCATCATCAGCAAGATCCAAGCACCATTGCTAAGAAGCGAGAGGAAAGGGACAGGGCCAAGCAAAGGTACAACGAGAAGAAGAAGAACAGAAAGTAAGTCTGAATTTATTTTTTTCATTTGACAACTCTTTTGTATACAGATTTTGTTTTTTGCAATTGATGCAAGCTTTAGTTTAAATTTGAATTCGGATGAATTTCGCAGGTTCTGCAAGCAGATCATGTACGCCTCCCGCAAAGCAAGGGCGGACACGCGGAAGCGGGTCAAGGGCAGATTCGCAAAGGCTAGCAATGAACACCAACACATACTACACTCAGACGCAACATAATTTCACGGTCGATTAGATCCATTTTTTCATTCTTTTTCTCTCTTTTCACATTCGTTTTGCATATAGACAGTGCATATATACACAAAAATCAAACATTTTTTTAGTTACATCTTCATTTTATAGATGTAAATAATGTCTCAACATTACAGTCGATCATGCCTAGGTAGACCACTCCTACATACGACACAAATACATAGCTCTAAATTTGTGGAGAAGGTTGTTGCACCTTAGATCTTAGCACTTTTTTCTCAGATTCTTTTTGGCATTTTTTCTTTCCTTTTTTGGTAGTTTTCGGCTCATTCTTTCTAGAGAGAGATAGTTTTGGGACACATTCTTTTTAGGGAGGTACTTATAGGAATAGGTACCAAGGTGTAATAATTCAGCCCTTGTCTATGTGTACATACATTATTTTCTCTTTGGCCTGAATAAATAAAATAATGGATTTTCATGTGTTGTCAATGCTATATGATTTTGATGAATGTATTCTCTGAAAGTATAGTTTATTCATAAAGATAACAAGTGACTCAAATGTGTGCATGCCTGCAATCTCTACTACTTCTCTTCTCTATACTACTTAAAAATAAACTAAGGTTCCATCTTTCACTCAGTTTTCTCCCCATCACCATTCGTCCTCCCACCCTCAATCGTTTTCCCTAGTTTTTCACCCCTTGAGGTTTTCATCAAACCAATATTTGGATGAATCTATGGTATATCAATAAATTCACGGTCCGTAAATAAAATCTTTCTTATGGTACAACCTGCACGGCCCAGAAGCAAATAAATATCAGTCAATCTCTTATATTTGGTGACCCAATAAAGGAGATCAATCATGGACACATCCCTATTTCATCAATTTAAGAAATAGCTGAAAATCTTTGCTTTATAACTAAAACATAGTCTTAGTTTATCTATTTGCTTTGCATCGACATTTGTCCCATATGGTCCTCTTTTTGTGTTAAAAAATACTTGGCCCCTATGGAAACGCAGGGGGACATATCTAGTGTGAAACGAACAACCGTATACTTTGAATTTATCTTTTCACAAATGTCACACAAAAATATTGGCCATAAAGTATTTGGTGGAGGCAGAATTAATAAAATTTGAATATTAGGGAGGGCTAGTGCGAACAAACATCTGAAAAATGTACTGTACACATGTGTATTGCCATGCATTTTAACCTAAATATCCTTCTCAATCGTCACTAGGGTCTCTTTGTTTTACGAGCGCCTTCTACTAGAGAACAAATCGACAAAGTTATGCATGATATCCTAATTGACCGTGCCCCTCGCCTGATGGATTCAATGGCCCTTTCTCAAAAAATGTTGGATCATAATAGAAGAGGACTTCTAAGCTCTTTCTCCCTGGAATTAATTAATGATTACAAATCTGTTTTACTCCTAAATTTTAGCCCTAAGCTCGTCACTATGATCCTTGCAGACAAATTGTGGGTTGGGGGGAGGGAGGGTCACTCACCAAAACCATAACAGTTTCATTAGTGATAGGACCATCAAGACCGACTCACTTGGAGTTTTGAATTTGTTCACCAATTATAGCAATAAAAATGGAAAATATTGTCCTCAAACTTGATTTTTGAGACATCCTTCCACATCATTGAGCATGACACCATCGTCAGGGTTTTGGAGGATCTGGGGTTTAGAAAAGCGTTGGATTGGATGGATTGACACCAACCCTTTGAATCATATTATTTTGATTTCAATTTGTTATTTTACTGCAAAAGGATGAAAGAAATATTGTCTTTCCAGAAAGAAAAATCGGGCATTGTTTTTCTTCCATACCTCTAATCGAATAAATACATCTTTATGCGTCTTAACAGTGGCCTTCGAAAGAAATTGTATTGTCGTCATGGGGCGGACAAGGTGTCCCTCTGTCATGTCTCCTATTTGTCGTCCTCTAACCTCCTCCAATCTATCAGTAACAAATCATGTGAACTGAACTTACTAAATCTCCCTCTCCCAATCAAACAATAATTTCTCTGTCATTCACTATGATGATGATAATCTTCTTGTAGTGGAAGCTTGCCATCTGAAATTACTTTGGCTCAAAGGCATCATCCAATCCTATGGTCAATCCAACAGTCTCATAGTGAACTTTCAAAACTCATGTCTCCTTCTTATCAACGTCTCTAATGAAAATACGCTCCATCTTGTTTGTCTATTTGGATGTCTATTGGGTAGTTTCTCCTTCATGTGCTTTGGACTCTTTCTTGGTATTAATGAGCTAAGAATCATTTACTTTTCTTCGTGGCAGGCGGAGAGCCAGCATGTTAGGGTTGGGTTCAACTCAACCCAACGATTTTGTGATTATCTAGTGCTAAACCATCGGCTAGGCCTCTTTTTGTTTGGTTTGACCCAATAGTTTGTGGAGATTCCCATTGAACAAGTGTTCTGGCTTCGTCGCGCCCTGCTTTGTGGGTGCCTCACTAATTTCCATTCATTTGCTGTGGATGACAACCTCTCTCTCCAATAAGACTTGGGCTAGGAGGATCTGCTTGATCTTTTCCACTTCCCCCTTTCATCCAAAACACTCGATGAATTCTCAACCCTCAAGGTTGCGTTAGCAACCTAAGGAATTCTTCCAAATCTGAAGATTGCATCTCCCATGTGGCAATAGTGGTTTCTCTCATGTCTAGTCTTATGTGTGGTTCTTTGCTCGAGTGTGAATTCCCATAGTCGCCAACTTGCTTTGGTATTCCAAATACCAACAAGCTCAAATTATTTTCCTTGAATGTTCATTTGGGATAGGCTCAACACTAGAGAAAGGCTTCAAAAGGAATCTTTATTGCCCCTCATAACATCTGGCTATCCTTCGCTCCAACAATGATGTCCAAAAAAAAGATCATCACATATTTTTGCAGTAAAAGACGCTCAAGAAAAACCGGCCTTCAACTCAGGAGCAACAATGAATTTGCAGACTATGTCCGCTTTGCTAGGGCCACCTTTTCTAGACCACTTGTTGGTGAAATTTTCAACATAGTAGCTTAGTGTATTTGGAAAGAGAGAAATACCAAATTGTTGACTCTAGGTTTCACCTTTTCTTTTGAATGAAATGTCACCTATTTTCCTTTAGACTAAAAGTTGACAACGCTAATGTTCTTAGAACATGCCTTAGTTGTCGCCCGTTGTATGAGAGAATATCTGGTGGAAACCAAGTTACGATGAAACCCACGTGGAAACTATGAAGTTGCGGAAAATTCTCAAGAAAATACAATTTATGCCAAAGAGATGTTTTTCTATAGACACGTAAAGTCTCAACTTAGAACACAAATTCGTTTATGAGGCATGAAAAGACAAATTCAGCAAATAGTGCCAGATAGTAAATGCCACTATTCATCATTGAATTTGTTTTTTTTTTATCTTGTACAGCCCTTGTATACCCCCTTGGGTATACGTCCATTTTCCGCTCTTTTAATTATATTTTCTTTAATCAAATTTATTTTCAGGGCCTTCGCCATAGTTTTCCAGCCAAATAAGAAACACTACTACTAACCATGCATATTTTGTCACGATTAATTATGTGTTAACAAATCTACTCACTTTTTAATACTCCTATACAACAAACAAGTGTGGAAGTATTCAAGAGATTAGGTGTAAGTATGCAAGCCTTTTTGGGTCAACGGATCAACAACATTTTGCGGGTTTTGAGACTCGCTAATAAACTCACCTACCCCCTCATGCAACTTCAGCTGATCACGTGTTCCAATTTACATGCAACAAGACTTGGACCAAGTCTAGTCAACTCTGCTATAATACAAGTCTGGTTGCAGATCACCTTCCGTGAAACTTCCTCTGTATATATGTTTGTCATAAGAATCTTAAGGCTGTCCAATTACCTTGCGTACAAGTGTAACTTTTTCTGGATTCTTTTTTCATACATTTAAAAATGTATCATGTTTTGTGTTTGCGACTTGAATTGCCGTTCGCCATTTGTCATCCACTAGAAGGGTTGGACGCGCTTTGCTGCGTCGTTGATGTTGTTGGATTTCTTCAAAAAATAATCACTCTGTCTCAAAATATAAGGTGTGTTACTTTTTTGAAAAGTCAAACCATTTAAGTTTGATCAAATTTGTAAAAAAATATATCAAAACCTATAATATCTAATCTGTATTTTTTAATTCATCATGAAATGAATTTTCATACTTTTTTGTTGAATATTGTGGATGTTGCTTTGAAGCTGGCTAAAGTTAAAGAAATTTGACTTTCTATAAAACTCATATCCTTTACATTTTGGAACCGATGGAATATTTAGTTTGGCGAGTGGGGGAGATGATTGAGTGTGCTTTACTTTTATTTATGATGCCGTGGTTTGTGGCCCTTTCGTGGTGGAATTCTTTGTTATCCGCTAATCAACCTATATTTATGTGGAGAAATTTCTGTGTTGGTGGTCGCATGTACTAGTACATTGGTGCTACAATATGACATGGTGGCTATTATTTTTGCCAGGTGGTGGGAGGGTGCGGGGGATTTATATGTTTTATAGACCGGTTGTTGCTGATTGATTTAAAAAAATCATTGGCCCGGTCAAAAACATAAACCGAATCTAAAATTGAATACCTCAACTGAATAAAAGAGCTTCAAAATTAGGGAACATAGTGAATTAAAAGAATTGAATGGGAGAGCTTGAGAAAGTGTTGACCCGGTCAAAATTGATTAACCCAATCCTAAATTAAATCCTTTAATTAATTGTCTGCCCTTAAAAATTAGGAAGCATAGTGTATTGTATAAAAGAATTGAATGAGAGAGCTATGAGTAATTGTTGACCTGGTCAAAATTGGATTCTAATTGAAGACCTCAATTGAATGTGGGCTAGTTCTCAATTAACCGTGATGCCTTCAAAATTAAGAAGCATATTGTATAGTATAAAAGAATTGAAAGAGAGAGTTTTAAGAAATTGATGACCCGATCAAAATCGGATGACCCCAATTTAATTAGAAACCTCAATTAAATGTGAACTTTTTAAAACTAGGAAGCTTAGTATTATAGATGATTTGCTCATTTAGTAGGAAGTGGTTCACCTAATGTAGAGGTTCAGCATCCAAAAGCAGAAGACCTCTTCTTCTTCAGCATATGGCATGCTTGCACACATGACATGGCATGTGCAAAGTTAATTAAGCACATGCTTTTGGATCTGGCGGCAACGAAGTTAAGGGTAAACGTCGACTTTGCTCAGTCTTCTCCACTACCGAACCCAGATTGATTTTGTTATATCTTCTTCACGGCTGCCTTGGCAAACAAGCAAACTACACATGCATGCCTTGATACCTGTACCACACTGGAGTACTTTATTAATTCTAAACCCTAAGCCCTCAAGCCTCCTAAAGAACCGAGCCATCCGGACGCAGTTTACCATCTAACACGGTCTCATATCGGTCCGCAGACAAGTCCGAACGTCCGTTTTTCCACAAACTGAATGCAAATCAGAAGGGCTTTGTGAGAGTCCGGATATCCACCTGACGAATCAAAAAGTCACGAGGTTGCTAGCATTTGGCGGAAGCACCATTGTTTCACTTTTTCTTTCAAGTGCTACATTCTTTTTTTATTTTTAAGTGCTGGCGGATGCTGGTCACAATGGCGGAAGGCCTTTAGCAAATGGCGGAAGGCACTCATTTTTTAATGTCACAATGGTGGAAAACACTATTGTTTAAGTTTTTTTATTTCAAGTGCTATATTTTCCTTTCAAGTGCTATACTTTACCCCGCAAAAAAAGTGTTATACTTTCTTTTATTTTTTTAAGTTCTCGCACTAGTCCGAGCAGTAAACTTTTTGTTCAAATTTGTTATCAAATGAATGCCAGCACTGTTGGATGACCAGCTCTTTTATCAGTGTCCGGACACCGGTCCAGACCGATCTGCGGATGGATACGGTGTCCGATTTGGGGTTCAGCATTGGAGATGCTCTTATAATCTCCAGTTGAAGTAACTGGTACACCTAAGGACGTCTTCAAAGGCAAACCTCAAACAAACGTCCTCATCTGTCCACGGCTACGTCAACATGTGTCTGCGGACAACTGAGCGGACACCGGTCATCCAAGATTATCAACCAAATATCCCCTACTTATCTGTCGCTCCTTCTTCACCTCTTTCTTTCCACTAAGTCAAATTGCTTCGATGTTCAACATGCAATAGAAAACCAACCATACATGTAACACTTGCAAATAAAAACAACCAAAAGCATAAGCACAAGATGTTCAACAAAGTCCATAATCCGGATCCATCAAGCAAGCAACGGATTGCCCACCGCCATTTGCATAACATGCAATGATGTTAATATGTAATCGGTGAACCCATACCACCGCATAGGCATTTACAGTCATCGTTCTTCACGTACATGACCTTGGACTTCACACATTTGTTAAGTGCAATTAGCTTCTTCTCCTCTAGGTCAACCTTTTTTGCTTGCATTGGCATTAACTGTATAAACCTCTCCTCCTTGAGCCTCCTTCTTGTCCATGATGGCATCCCACTCCTTCGACAATTTGGCCGCCGCCCCATTGCGCTTTTCCTGATCATGCTCCCACTTCTCCCCCTCGACCTTGACACACGGGTGGCCGGTGCAAGTCCTCTCCATCTCCACCGCATGTTTCACCAATTTCGTACGCTTTTGCGTTGGCAATCTTGAGTGAATTGTCCAAGTCACTCTGTTGATTTTGCCAGTGAACTTGATCCAACAATAATGCATCATGGATGGATGCCCTAGTTCTTGTACAACATGGTCGCGAGGTCGGGTTAACAAAACAAAACAAAACAATCACATGATCAGTACATTGCAACATAGAGCAAAAGAATCCCATGCACCACAACACATAAAGCGAATGAAGCAAAACTTACGAGACCGTCGAGTCCCATCCCACTTGGTGCCTTATTTTGTACCCCCTCAGTCCCGAATTACTCATCACAGAAATGAATGTATCTAGAACTAAAAATACGTCTAGATACATCCATTTATGCGACAAGTAATTCGGGACGGAGGAAGTATTAATTTGTGCATAGGCACCACAGAATTCTTGACGTATTATTGAATGGCATACCACCGATGGTTGAGTGAGCTATCATTCCGTTCAAGAATCCTTTCCACATTACACGGCGAGTAGTGCTTGTTCTCATGAAAAAAACTCATGTGCCCTCCTCTGAAATGTCGCTCCATTTGCTTCACACTGGCAAACGGGTCAACGCTTGTGCCCGACCAAACCAAGCACAACAACTCGTCCTCCTTCGTCGAGTAGGTGGCTCCTATCTTTTTATTTGCTTCCACATCGGGCACCGGCTAGTATTGATCCTCCACTCCTTCAAAATCTCCACATTCGACGTAGAGGCGGTGTACGCGAGCGGTGGCGACGGTGACACCTCAAAGATGTTGATTGTCCGTTATGTCGGGTCAGAGAGATCCATTGCGGAGGACTACGAGGGTGGCGATGCCTGAGGTGGATTTTGCGCCAACGCTGAGGTTGGACGCGCGAAGAAAAGGGCTATGTGAAAAATGAAGGGGTCCGAGAGGGGTTTTTCGATCGGGATTGCTAAATCTCAGTCGACTGGAACTTAACGAAGTCCCGGTCAATACTATATCCGTGAGATTTTAGGTGAAGATCCGTGTAACTTTTCTTTTAATTTTTCTTTTTTTATATGTTCTATCACTTGAGCGAGACTTTTCTCAGTTGATTGAGATTTAGCTACACCCTTTCCGATAATCTAAGCTGCCGAAGTCCAAACGTGCGGACGTTCGAATTCCGCAACTCCGCTCCTTGATCCGGGAGCGGCCGGGAGGATTCTGGACGTCCGGACGTGTCCGCCCCAACACAAAGCAAGGATCGGCGTTGAATCTAGTCCAAGCATTTGAGGCTGGAGTAAGCATGTGCATCCCTCTTGATTGGAAATTTGGAATCCATATGAAATCGACTGATTTGGTGAAACAGAGACGCTAATCAACACGTGTCTGTGTCCAAATCAAAATTGAATTTGATATTTCCAACTTGTTCGGTCCTAAATGTTAAGATCAGAAAAGGTCCAATTTTTGGACTGCCACCAACCAAACCAACCCAGCATGCAGTCACAATCAGTAATTTAGTTTACCCACCCCTATAAATCTCTTCCAAAATTTTTGTATCTAGCACTGTCAATCCTGCAGCCGCCAGCCACCAACAAAAACCAAATCTTTTCTTATCCCCAAGCCACCAGCAGCGCCATGCCGTCGCGGTCGCCGTCCACGATGGTGCGCGTGGTCTCGACGCGCACGGTGGCGCCGCCGCCGCGGCCGCGGGAGCGCATCCCGCTCACCTCCTGGGACGCCTCCATGCTCTCCTCCAACTACATCCAGAAGGGCCTCCTCTTCCACAACCCATCCTCCCCCTCCTCGCCGTTCAACGTCGCCGACCACCTCGCCGCCGCCCTCGCCGACGCGCTCCTCCACTACTACCCCATCGCCGGACGCTTCGCCACGGAGCAGCACAGGGACGAGCTCACCGGCGCCGTCGTGGGCTGCTCCGTCCACATCGACTGCGCCGGCCAGGGCGTGGAGCTCGTCCACGCCGTGGCCGACGGGGTGACCATGGCGGACGTGCTCCCCCGCGACGCCGACGTGCCGCGGGACGTGCTGGCGCAGCTCTTCCAGCTCACCGACGCCGTCAACTACGGCGGCCAGGACCAGCCGCTCTTCGCCGTGCAGGTCACCGACCTCGCCGACGGGGTGTTCGTCGGCTTCGCCTACAACCACGCGCTCTCCGACGGCACCGCCTTCTGGGACTTCGTCAACTACTGGGGGTCCCTCGGGCGCGCGAGGCTCGGCCTCGCCCCCGCGCCCCCCGTGCCCAAGCCCTCGTTCGAGCGGTGGTCGCCCGACGGCGGCGCGACGGGTCCAGCCGTGCTGCCGTGCGCCGACGTGTCGGAGCTCATCGAGCGGGCGCCCCCGCCGCAGCTGCGCGAGCGGATGCTGCACTTCTCGGCGGAGTCCCTGGCGGCGCTCAAGGAGCGCGCGCGGGAGGAGCTCCTGGCCGCCGGCGACGCGGCGGGCGCGGCCGCACTAACCAAGTTCCAGGCGCTCTCGTCGCTCCTCTGGCGCTGCATCACCCGCGCGCGTCGGCTGGCGCCGGAGCAGGAGACGACGTGCCGCGCGGCCATCAACAACCGCGGGCGGCTCCGGCCGCAGCTCCCGCAGGAGTACTTCGGCAACACCATCTACGCCATCGGCACCGAGCCGGCGCGCGCCGCGGACCTCCTGGAGCGCGGGCACGGCTGGGCGGCGGCGGCCGTGGGGCGGGCCGTGGCGGCGCACACGGACGCGTCCATCAGGGCGCGCGTGGCGGCGTGGACGGCCAAGCCCATGGTGTACACGCACCGCTTCTTCGACCCGTCAGGGACCATGATGGGCAGCTCGCCGCGGTTCGACATGTACGGCTGCGACTTCGGGTGGGGGAGCCCCGTGGCGGCGCGCAGCGGCCTGGCCAACAAGTTCGACGGCAAGACGTCGCTGTACCCCGGCCGGGAGGGAGGGGGAAGCATCGACGCGGAGCTCACGCTGTCGCCCGAGAACATGGAAGCGCTCGAGCGGGACGAGGAGTTCTGGGCCGCCGTCACGCCCGACGCGCCGCTGCCGGCGCCGGCACAGGAGAAGAAGAAGGCCACTTGAATCATTCATCATCCATGTCAAGACTCAAGACTCTGCTCTGCTCTGCTACTTGTCGATTTTCCTTCTATTTGTGATTGCTTGACACGATAGTAACATGCTCTGATTCTTGGATTTGAATGACAACAAGTGAATGAAAGATGAAGTGATTTTCTGATTGCTAATCAACAAGCTTAATGTACACGAGAAGAGATTGGGAAGAAGATGAACACAATAAACGGTTTTGCTAAAACTCATTCGAATGAGAAATAGATTGGTCTCATTCAGTTTTTCCACAGTTGGATCCAGGCGCGCCGTGATTCGTGTTTGTGTACGTGGGGAGCTTCGCAGGAACGTGGGGCGCGGCCCATCTGGTGTTCTGCTCGCGGTCCGTCCGTTCTTTTCTTTTTTTTTGTCTTTGCAGCTGGGTGTGAAGGCGGGGCGTCGACTGGTGAGGGGATCAGCGGCGGCTGCGTTTAGGAGTAAGGTATCCACTAGATCCGTAGAGCCTTGTCGTTTGTTCTTCTTCTCCCCCTCTCTTTTGTTGTAGTTTGTAGAGATTCTTCTCCTAGGTTTGTAGAAGCGGTAGTTCCTAATCAGAAGAATCGGATGGCTGTTTTCCTAATCAGAAATGCAGGGGTTGAACAAAAATAAGGGAGAGTTGGATATGCTTTTTTTTTGCTGAAGAACATAATTTCAGTGTAGTTCAGTTAGGAGGAATGATTTCATAATAGTAATGTTCTGTTTTGTTTTAGGCACAAATGATGTGTAGAGAAGGATCAGTCTCTTATTTGTTGTTTTTGTGTGTAGTTCAGTCAGGTAGAGATCAGTCTTGTTTGTTGTTTTTGTGTGCTTTTATGCTGGCTGTTGATACTGTGTAGAGTAGGATCCTATTACTGTTCTCTTTGCTGTGTAGAGCAGATAATAGTACTTACTCTCATGTCCATTATGTGGCTAATTTTTTGTCTGTCTTTTTGTCTGATTGTAGTTTTACAGTTTTCAGTAGTGTGAGCCTGAACGAGTTGGTTGTCTGAACTGTATCAGGATCTGAACTCAAGTTGATTGATTTTTGTGCGTTTTTTGTTGCGGATTGTTTTTTGTCTCAATGTAGTAGGTGAACTGAATTTTAGGCACATCTATTTCGTTTAGGCACATTTTTGGATTTTAGGCACATTTGGGAATGTGGTAGGTTTTGTACTGAATTTGTCATTCTTCTTTTTCGCTAGTAGTTTTACAGTTTTCAGTAGTGTGAGCCTGAACGAGTTGTTTTTTGTCTCGTTTTTTTTCGTTGGTTATGAGGTAAGGTCTCAACTGAATTGATCACATGTGTTTCGTTTCAAAATGTAGTTCAGATGGTGGGGGGGATGTAGCATAGTGTGTAGCTTGCAAAGTACCCTTTTTCAGTATAGTTGGTAATTTTTTCATGAATTGAGTTGAACATTAGAAGTAGTTTCGGATCGTATGTTTTTTTACTCTGTTTTTTGATTAGTTAATGCCTTTTTTAGATGGTTTTTTGGGGTTTGTGAACCAAATCACCTTATAGGCTAGGGTTTTTTTTTGTCCATATCTTTTGTTGTTGTTGTTGTTTTTGTGATCTGAATCAGGCATAGACAGTAGGGGCTTCCTAAAAATAACATCTGAACATGGAACATTAAAAAAATCGTTGTTTTTTCTGAAGCAAGCTGAACATGGAACATTTCCTAATGCGAGTCTATATTATGCAGGATGGTGTGCCTAGTCTGACGTTCATACTGCGAGAATGACAATGAGCAAAGTTTTGGCATTTTAATTTGTGATGTGTCTCGAGATTTTGCGGTAATTTGCCCCCCTCATCACCCCCCTTTGATGTTTTTTCTCGTGCATTGCTTTTTTGCTTTCCTTTTTCATTTATTGAAGCATTTTTTATGCTAATTGTTTTGACTTTTTTTGCTTTTTTATGAGCAGAAGATACCATGCACTGCAAGGAACCAATTCAACCAGATGAGTGGCCTGAGGTTCAAAGCGCACGACCGTAGGTATGTTGTTGATGTGTTCAGGGGACACACAACAACACTGATTGGAGGTTATGACTGGGCAAGTTCAAACATGGCTTCAACCTGGTTGAGGGCCGAGGAGTGAGTTTTGACTTGTCTAGGCAAGTTTTTTTTCATTTTCTTTTTGTTGTAGTTGCAACCGTTCCAACCCGAGCGCAACTCCAACTCATCACACCGAGGTGCAACTGTAAGAAGTGTATCGCGACCGCAACTAGGGTAGTTGGAGGGTTATCGATGTCGTTGAAGTCTTTTTTTTCATTTTATTTTTGTTGTAGTTGCAACCACTCTAACCCGAGCTCAACTGCCACTCATCACACCCAAGTGCAACTGCAAGAAAGTGTAACATGACCGCAACTAGGGGAGTTGGGGGGGGGGAGGGGGTTCTATCGATGTCGTTTGATTTTTTTTCATTTCCTTTTTGTTGTAGTTGCAACCGATCCAACCCGAGCGCAACTGCAACTCATCACACCCAGGTGAGTTGGGGGGGGGTATTCTATTGATGCCATTGGAAGTCTTTTTTTCATTTTCTTTTTGTTGTAGTTGCAACCGCGCCAACCCGAGCGCAACTGCAACTCATCACACACATGTGCAACTTCAAGACGTGTAATGTGACCGCAACCAGGGTAGTTGGGGGGGATTCTATCGATGCCGTTTGGAGTCTTTTTTTTATTTTCTTTTTGTTGTAGTTGCAACCGCTCAACCCGGGCGCAACTGCAAATCATCACACACAAGTGCAACAGCAAGAAGTGTAACGTGACCGCAACTAGGGTAGTTGGGGGAGATTCTATCGATGTCGTTTGAATATTATTTTTTTCAATTTCTTTGTTGTGTAGTTGCAAACGCTCCAACCTGAATGCAACTTCAACTCATCACATCCAGGTGCAACTGCAAGAAGTGTAACGTGGCTGCAACTAGGGGAGTTGGGGGGTTTTCGATGCCGTTTGAAGTCTTTTTTCCTTTTTGGTGTAGTTGCAACCGGTTCCTACCGAAGTGCAACTGCAACTCATCACACCTAGGTGCAACTGCAAGTGGTGGGTGGATTCTGCCATTTGAAGTCTTTTCTATTCATTTTTATTTTGGTGTAGTTGCAACCGCTCCAACCCGAGCGCAACTGCAACACATCACACCCAGGTGCAACTGCAAGAAGTGTATCGTGACCGCAACAAGGGGGGTTTGGGGGGCGGGGGATTCTATCGATGCCGTTTGAAGTCTTTTTTCATTTTCTTTTTGGTGTAGTTGCAACCGCTTCAACCCGAGAGCAACTGCAACTCATCACACCCAGGTGCAATTGCAAGAAGTGTATCGTGACTGCAACCACGGGAGTTGGGGGTGGATTCTATCGATGTCGTTTGAAATATGGCTAGGATATCTGTTTTGTTTTGTAGTTGCAACCACAACCCGAGCGCAACTACAAAACATATACTATGACCGCAACTAGGGGGCGGGGGTTGTGGAGGATTGTTGGCACCGGTGAAGTTTCCTTTTTAATCATTTTTTATGTTTTCTGTGTTTTTTATTTAGAGATTTTTAGCTGGTTGTTAGTAGTCATTGTTTTTTTTTCATATATCCTAGCCATAATTTTTTCACCACACACATATAATCATTTTCCAAGGTTGAAAAATAGAAGTGTAGACTAGTGGTTGTATAATCCTTTTATTTTTTTTCTTTAACCTCAAGTCTCTGGCAAGAGGCCCTTCCGTTAACGTATCTTTCCACAAGGGACTCCCCCATTTTTGGTCGGCTGATGTTACTGTTTCAAATCACATAGACGCAGAGGAATAGAGTGGAGGGGCGAGAGAAGGTGCAGCATGGGTTCCCGTGCGTCGAAGTTTGCTGCGCCGAAAGTCGCCGGTGATGAGATGCCCGACGGCGAAGGCGAGGATCCAGGGTCGTCACGTGCAGAGGAACAGGTATTCTTCCAACTCTCTCCACGCGGTCCCCCTAAATCGCCGCGGGTGGTGAAAACCCCCGGTGTGTAATCTCAAATTTGTTTCTAGGGTTCGTCGTTTCTTCATTAGCATGTATGGTAGAGTGGAATCGCAACAGGAATTCACCCAAATCACAAGAGGTGCAGGGGATTTTTTCTGTTTTTCTGCACAGGGTGCGCTGATGGGTGTAGGTGGCAAAATCCCCACTATTTCCCCCCAAATTGATTTTGTGTCTAGGGGATTAATGGTTTTGATTGTTGTTTTTCAAATCGGTATGGGGGAAGAGGTTTGAATCGCTGGAGACAAGCCCAAATTGCAGGAGCCCCAGATTTTTTTCCAGTGATATGCTCAAAGACCAAAATGGCATGTACAAACCAAAATAATAATCAGTAACTGAAAGATGTCCTCAAAATTGTCAGACTTCGTGGCCTAATTATTCATTTTCGTTAGATTAATGTCATTCTCTAAGATTGAACTCTGAGAATTTTCATATTTCGAGGCCTGATTATTTTTTCTTTTTTGTTACATTTTCTGCATTGGAAAAACACATGGTCAGGGCCTTAAAGGGGAGCAGTTGGATTTTAAGCCAATTGGAGAGAATAAGGGAGGCATTGATCCCACTGAAGTCCTGATAGTTGCCAAAGAGAAAATTTACACAAATGAAAGTCAGTTCTTCAAGTTTCATGAAGATACAGAGGATGTCAAAAGTGATCAGTACCATGGGAACGACGACTTAAAGATGATATGGATGTTGCAACAAGTTGTATGGATTATATTGCAGTTGATTTGAAGCACCAGAAGTTAACCATTGTTGTTGCTGCCTTATTTGGCCCCCCTGCATTTTATATTTTCAGAGATAGAACAGGCAAAGCAAAGTGTGAAATTCATTCCTAGATTCATAATAACCAACATTTTTTTTTTGTTCAGGAGACTAACCTGAGTACCAACAAGATAAGCTCCATATGCATGGAAAATAGCTGCAAGCGAAGCAAAAAAATTGTTAGGTATGAACGTTGCAACTACCAATCCTTTTTTGGTCTTTTTTTGTCCACATTTGATTTTTGTAAGCATCAGAATGCATGGGAAGCTCTTTTCTGGCCAGGCAGAGACTAACATGAGAACCAACACTTTTTCTATTTGTTCAAGACAAAAATCAAAACTTTTTTCTAATATCTGAATGTTCTACCTGTATTTTTCTGTCAGAAATAATACTGATAACGTCCCTACAACAAACATATGAGGGGAGGATGATTACAACAAGACACATCAGAACTAGATCTTGGGGGAGGAGGGAGACATACCCTGGTGAGTGCTATCTCCTCCTTGATCTCTGCCTGCTTCCATGAATAGCTCCCCCTCTCTCTGTACTGTCTTCTCCTTCTTTTTCAGAGTTCTTCAGGGTTTTTTGAGCACATCCAGGGAGTTCATCTCCTCAGATTTGAGTGATTTGAGGGGAAAGGTTGGGGACTGGTTGCATGGAGGGTCGGGGAAGGGGGAGGAGAGTGAGGAGGGATGGATCTTTGGGGGCCTGGGGCTGGGGGTTTTACCCTAGGGACATGCGAGCTGGGAGGAAGAGTGAGGGAGAAAGCATAGCAGCTTTTTCTCTGTGTTTGTTAGATAATTTTTCTACAAATAGCCCACAAACAACTCACAACCCAGAAAGGCCCACAATACAGAAAATACCACAACCCACAAAAAAACAACCCACAACTGACAAAGAAAAAAGGAAACAACCCAATTGGGCTTTTTATCTGTTTTTTGTGGAGAGAAGAAAACAGCGTGTTTGTTTGTCTGCCGCGGGATCGGTGGATCGGGCTGGGCAACACTCGCCCACGTCATGTGGTAAGTCATTTGAATGAGACCATTTTATGTCTCATTCGAATGAGTTCCAGGCACTCCCCACAATAAAACTGATTTCAGAGAGGGGAAATTAAAGACACAAGAAATTGAACCTTGTGATGCAGTTGAATCTATAGAGTTCAGATTCACTGGAAATGACACTGAGACTTGAGAGATTCAGTGTAGCATGGGAGCAGCACCTTTGCAAGTTTCTCAAGATCAATTCAGAATTTCAGATTCAGATTCAGATTCAGTAAACAATTGGTGATACAAGTTACTCGAGATTTGCACACAAACAAAAAGGCACAAATTGGTGATACTGCTGTCACCATGGTGCAGATACCAGACGTCTCATAGTCTCAGCGCTTGACACCATCTGATCCACCTCATCATTCATTGCCTTGAGAGCATCCTCGAGAGTCCCCTCTCATCTTCCCCACTGACGGTGACCCATCAGCGGCGAGGACGCCAAAGAGGTTGTCGGCGCGCTCGCGCAGGAACGCAACATCCATGCCTAGGACCTCCAGCGCTTGCAAGATCTTCTTCCACTGCGCGAGGTCCTCGCTAGAAGCGGGCGAGGAGGCCCTGATACCCTCAGCGATGATGGCGGTCTGCACCATCGCTCCGATAGCCAGCTTGGGGTTTACCTCCTCGAGCAGGTTCCCATGGACGCACGCCCTCCGGGCAAGGCAGAGCTTGTAGTATGCCGCGCATAGGTGGTCCGGGAACAACTCACGGTCGGTGTTCAGCACACTGTTGACGACGATGTTGAAGTTGCTGAAGCTCTCCATGCCATCGACACCGACGTCTAGCTTTGAATCATCTGGACATCTCATCATGACGTCGCCATTGTCTTCTTCGCCGACTGCTAGGTTTTTGCTATCATAATCATTGGGTGTTGTGCTGGTGGTAACCACTGCATCTTCCTCCTTACACTTGACATCATCTTCTTCCTTAGACCTTGCATCATCATGTGTTGTTGTCAACTCACCCTCTCTTACTATATACACCTGAAAACAATATGCAATTGTCAGTAATAAGACCATTAAGAAAATTAATGGGCATCGGTTACATACTTCAGCGTCATTGCTTCTGCCATGCATTTGATAAAAATATTACAGAGAAATGATGTAGTAATTGATGAAACATGTATGGAAAGGATTCACCTTGAATTTTTCTGAGCCAACGAGTTGAAAGACCAGGGCGTCGTCGACCTTGATGCTATGTTGTTCTGCGAAGTGTTTCCACCCACCACTAAGCCCATCTCTTGCGACAAGGTATTTTGCCGGGTAGCTACGCCCTTCCTTATCTTCCAACGTCATTACAGTATCTTCCTTTGGAAGATGCTTTCTACAAAAACTACGCGGAAGACCCTGCAAGAGGAACAACAAGAATGTCAAATAGTACGGACGCACCAAATAACTTGCTTGGCTTTGGTTCTCACAAATCTAAGCCACCTCTAAACTTTGTAACAGTTGCCATGATATTTAATTGGCATTTATTATAGATTCAAACAACTTCTAATGAAGAGAGAGTTACCAGCCAGAAAACCCTGTCAACATGTGACGGTTGCATACGCTTGACAAAACTCGCTTTGTTTCTTGGCAATTTCTTATTTACCTCCAAAGCTCTTTCAAAAGCAGAGGAACGTATGTCCTGGAAACTGTAATTTATTGAAAGATTCAGGTTACCCGAGATCTTTTTTTTAAGCACTCTACTCATAGAAGTATTAAAAAGAGATGAAATACCTATCATATCCGTTTTGGTGGCCATCAGCATCAGGTGTCTGTCAAATCAAACTTGTTCTTAGTTTGACATACATATTAATCTGTTTACAAACTTTTTTTTTGTTTTGTTTTTTACAAAAAAATATGAGTTTGATATATGAATACGTAATTCTTTCAAGCTTTGGATGACGAAAATGTCCTAAATCAAGAAATTTTAAGTAAGGACCTTACCATCGGATTATAATCATCATCTTTGTTTTTCTCAGTCTCGCTCTCACTGCTGCTACTAATGTTGGTGGTGTCGCCATAAACAAACTCCGAGTCCCGCCACATCTTGCTCTTAGCAGATTCTGCGCGTGCCGTCCTACTTCGAGATCTTTTATCAGAACATTCACCTATGTAAGTCAAACACGGCCGAGGACTTTTATTTTTAAAACACTGCTTGTGTAAGTACCTTGCACATTTCTTTGGGTGGCCATCAACATCAGGTGCCTGTCAAATCAAAACTTGTTCTTAGTCTGACATAGATATTAACCTGCACTTACAAACGTTTGTTTTCTTTCTTTTTTACAAAAAGGAGTTTGATATACAAGCATACAATTCTTTCAAGCTTGAATGACGGAAAATCATGTAATCAAGCAGTTTTAAAATGGTCCATTCAGGATCTTACCATCGGATCATAATCATGATCTTTATTTCCCTCGCTCTCGCTCTCGCTGATGCTAATGTTGTAGCTGTTGCTGTAAACAAATCCCGGTTTACACCACGTCTTGCTCTTAGCTGACTTGGTGCGTGCCGGCCTCCCTCTCTTCCCCTGTAACATAAGCAGACAATCTACTTATTAAATATATAAGAATTTTTGCCATCCCCGGTGCTAAGTGTCACATGATATATGGACATGTATTTCTTCCAAGCAGTGAATACAAAAATGCTTTGATGAACAAATGTTCGAAATTATTCTGTTCTCACCGTTGGCACAAAAGTATCGTCCTTGTCGCTCTCTTCGGACGTGGAATCTGTATTGGCACAAAATTATTCTAACATCTCCCGCAGTCGTAGCGGTAGCGTTGCGAACAACAGGAGCGTCGCGGACGGTCAGACTGGAGAGAATAACAGCCGACGGGCTGACATCCCCCCGCAGTCACAGCGGGAGCGTCGGGGACGGTGTCGCAGCACGGACGCGTGGACTGTAGAGGAAGCCAATGAGTTGCTCAAGCGAGGTGATAGCCCTTTGTGCCGATGTCGAGGTAGCCGAGAGCGTAGGGTGGTGTAGCCGTGGTCGAGGTAGCCGTGTGAAGAATGTCGTGGTCGATGTCGAGTCGGGGTAGCCAGTGTCGAGGTAGTCGCCGAGGAGCCGCGGGCGCAATGAGGCGCCGAGTTAGTCATGGGCGCAGTGGTGCCGAAGTAGTGGTGCGCCGGGAAGAAGACGAAGTTGAGACGCGTCGCGCCGGGATTGTCATGTCCGGGAACACGTCGTGGACGAAGGCACGCATCGGTGTTGCCAGCATCGGGCATGCGTAGACGGACGAAGTCGATGTTGACGATGCATCGATCCAGGCTTGCCAGACCTGGGAACACATCGGGGACGAAGGCACGCGTCGGTGTTGCCAACACCGGGCATGCGTAGACGGGGACCTGCACACAACTTGTACGCCATGTCGAGGAGGCTAGCAGAGAAGGACTCGACGACGGTTGCGGCGCAAATCGGATATCCTGGGTACAAGACTTGGAGGGCGAGTGTATATTGGGTACAAGACTTGGAGGGCAAGAAGCCTCTCCTAAAGATAAGATAGGAGACGGATTACAAATCCTAGACTATCAAATACACGTACACCAAATATATCTCTAACAATTATCGCAGGACTGTCTGATATCGTTGACACACGGTTATCCGTCTAATCCTTTCCAATGGATGAATTTGAAGAGGACCGAAGCGCGAAAGACTAACTCAAAGAAGAAGTGTCGTCTTTGCGAGGACTAGAACACTGACCTATCTACTAACCGAAGCTGGGGCACCAGGTTACCCCTCCCCATTGCCGGCCGACGAAGTGAGGGGCAGTGGAGAAGCGAATCCACAGGGTCGGCCACGGAGATTGACGGGAGGAAGCAGGTTATGCCCTATTTGCCTTGCAAGAGGAGAAAGAAAGACTTAGGGCCTGTTTTGAATCTATCTGGCTTCAGACTTCACAAATTCTGAGAGTGGATCCGTCCCGAACGGTTTTGCTGCAGGAAGCTAAATTCGCGAAGTGATAATGGGCCGTAGTGCAAATCGGTGAAGCAAGCTTTTCCCAGCTCCACGTTTTCCAGAAACAGAAGTTCTTCTTATTTACGACGAGAATGCCACCGCAAAAGAAAACCTTTCGGCCCTCTTCCTGACTCGAACAGGCAAGCAGCAACCGCTCTCGCATCCCTCTCTCTCGTTCTCTCCCTCAGGAAACCCTCGCCGCCACCGTACCCGCCGCCACGCCCGCCCCTCGCCGTCGCCGGCCGGATCCCCTCTTCCGCGTACAGATCCGGCCGTCCCGGGCCTATTCCCTCCGGTTCCCATCCTCACCGCCGCCGTTGCCGCCGTAAGGGAGGAGCAGTGACCCCATGGGAAGGAGCAGCGCACCCCGACTCCATTGACGGCTGAGACGCCCTCCCGAGCCCGGAGCAGCATCCCTACGACCGACCCCCCTCCCCGAAACCCCTAGGTGAGCTCCCCTTGCCTTCTTCCCCATGGCTGCTGAATGTGCAATTTTTTTGTGCTATCAGTTGTACTTTTGATGCAAATTGGATGCTATGGCTAGTCTAGGTTCAGTGTTTGACTGCATGTGTTGCATCGGTTCCTAGCAGTGCTAGAAATCTTGTATAAATAGGAGTTGGAGCATTCGTTGCTCAGTGCAGTTGCTGTATTCGTTACAGCTGAAAAGAAGAAAAAAACGGCATTCCTTGCCTGAAAACTGCCTGTCTCTTTCTCTGTCCAAACTGAACTAGTACTCTGTTTTTCCTCTGCTTCCTGTGTATCCCAGTGTACTGAACCAGCTCATGTGCGTCTGTGTCCGTCGCCGGAGAGTGAGACGAGGGCCAGCGGCCAACATATATGTGCTATTGGTTGTACTGTTGATGCAAATAGGGTGCTATGGCTGATGAAATTGCTGATTTTTTTGGGTGGTTGTGTACTGCTATATGTGTGCAAGTATTCAGCCATGTGTGCACTACGTTTTTTTTCATAAGTGTACTGCTAATATGTGTGCAAGTATTCAGCCATGTTCTAGTACTTTTCGTATTTGTCCTAGTACTCGGATTATCTCATAAGTGTACTGATATATGTGTGAAGTTTGCTGTTGAATGGCTGCTGAATGGAGTGCTGAAAACACTCGGATTGTCTCCGAGTTGTTTGCTGCACAAGTGAATGCTGGAAATAGGCCAGGAAATTATTTGACACCAAATGCGTTTGATGAGGTGGGAAGGCAATTCAAGATGAGAACTGGGCTAGACTACACATACACACAATTGAAAAACAAGTGGGACAAGCTTAAAGGTGATTTCAGCTTGTTCAAGAAACTCAAGTTCCGGGAGACCGGAGCCGGATGGGATTATGTGAACAACACCGTGTCACAAGATGATGAGTGGTGGAAGAAGGCTAAAATTGTGAGTTTATTCGATGATGTATCACATATCCTAATTTATCAATATCACTTGTTTACTAATAATGTGTTCCATTTGTTGTATTACAGGACATTAAAGGTTGTGGCAAGTTCAAGAAGAAAGGACTTGCTAATGAAGAGAATTTGCGGATTATATTTGGAGATATCACAAGTGATGGTACTGACCATTGGAATCCCTCTTCTGGCATACCTCCACCCTCTAGTGCAGCATTGAAAGCCAACATAAATGTTGATGAGATAGTAGATCTTGATTTGGATGATACCGAAGAACAAGCATCTGAAGCAACACCTACTTCATCTAAAGTGAGGCTTGGTATCGTCATTCCGGAGAAGAACAAGAAACCCAAGACAGCCCAAGTGATGTGTGAGCAAGTAACAAGGATTGGTGACATTGCAGAGGCTTCTCACTCATCATTTGAGTTTTTCCTAAAGCAAGATGAGGCGAGCTGTGTCACCTCGGTCATGGATGAAGTTATTGCTTGTGGTGCAACAGTTGATACCGATGAGTTCTTCATGGCTAGCGAGTTGTTTGTGAAGAGGGCGCAAAGGGAGATGTTTCTTTACATGCCTCTTGAGTCCCGAAAGGGTTGGTTGCGCAGGAAGTACGACTTGAAGTATGGGAAATAGTGGCTTGACACTACACAAGATGATTGTTGCGGCTACCATGACACTACACAACTACGTCCGCCTCCATGACAAAGAGGATCTCCACTTTCTTCGGTGTGAGAGGGATCCGGATTATGTTCCAACTATTCCAGAAAGATCCAAGAAGTATGTTATTCCTTTAAATGCATCGGATGTTTCAACACCGGCGGAAAGTGGTCCTAACATGGATTTGTTTAGGCATGAACTAGCTACCGCCATTGCTCTTAGTTGGTGAAGTAATAACATTCAGGATTTTAGATGTGCCATCATTTTGATTTGCACACTTTATATGCAAATGAAGCTTTTGTAATATGCCACATGAGAGAAATGGTTTTTCTGCTAATTTACAACTTATGTTAACTGAGAAAAATTGAGATCTTTCTAAAAAATACATGATTGTTGTACATTTATTGCTCCATGTACGATAGAAATGCTCTCTGTACATGTTTCTGTACAGCAAAATTCGTTGCAATAGCTAGTGTGAAAAAAAAAACTGTACAGATTTTAAGCCCAATCCATGCACACGTTCAACAGCCTAGCCTTTCTTTTTCTTTTTTTGGGCCTACTATCCCCAGCTGCCGAACTGGGCTTCTCCAGCCAGCCCAAAGGGCGCCCAGCAGGCTTCTTAGCTCCCAGGTGGGCTGTGGCGCTGGCAGAAGCTACCTCACGAGCAGAACGTTTTTCCATCGCTAGCTGAAGTGAGAAGTTGCATACAGAAGCTGGATATGAGAAGTTTTCAGAAGTTTTTGAACATCAGAACAGGCCCTTAACATCCGTGACTAGCTAGGTTCTTCATCTCTAGAGCCTTGATGCTCTTCATTACAATTTGACTACCTTTTCCTTCATCTTCGAAGTAAAATTAACCAAATGTAATCCTCCTTGTAGCCGCCACAAATAATGGCATTGAGGTTTCGCTTGTTCACATATTGTCATCGAAATCTAGCGTCATCAAGTTTGGCGTTGGTTAAAGAAAGTCAAATATAGTTAAAGTTTTCATTATGAACCATTGGGTTATATGAGGCTTTTTACGGTAGGGACAGATAAATATTAACCGTCCAGCCAACAGATCCGGTGGTTCGGATTGGTTAATACTAGTTGATCAAATGAGTAGTATTTTTCCATCGTAGGGCATTTTCGGTAGATGCAAAAACAAGAAAACACAGAAGGGTATCTTCAAGAAATCATTTTCTGTTCTCCCCGGCCAGCAAGCCTGCTGGGGCGATGTGCGTGAGATTCCGGCCAGGCTGCGGTGCTAGGGACTTTCGACGAGGGCTCTATCCTTCTCATGAAAAAAGATACCGTGAGGTGAATTGTCCACTATACCCATGCAATGGACGGTTCTGATATACCAATACTACTAGTCCATATGACTAGTAAGTTGCACAGTAAAAGGCCCCGGTTATATACATATGTCCTAAAAAGTTTTCTAAAAATGGTTCAACGTTTGAATTTATTTTTTCAAACAACTTGTTCAAATATAAATATGTCCAAATTCTGGGAAAAAGTTGATAGTAGAGCTTTGAGCCTTTGACCCTCGAGTATATATAAAACCTTCCACGTCCACGTGTGTGTTTTCTCTTGCCATGTAGGTACCCAGTCCATCCATCCGAGAGCAGCAAAGAAAGCATGTACCTTTTGAGAAAGAGTCACGCTTTAACCACCAATTTCATTTCATTGCTCAAGCTTCACTGCTCCTCGAATGCTTGCGACTACTCGATCATCGATGATCGTGGGGAGCTCCTTAGGACTATATAGAACAGATGGCGAACCCTATATGACGCTCACAAGCATCAAACTGATGCGGCTACGCTGAAGCACGGAGCAGTGGCACGAGACTGGCCGGCCCACTTCAAGTCTTAAAGCAGTGCCAGACAAACCGGTTTTGGAAAAAAAAAGCAGAAACAGAAAAGAAAAAAAGAAAAATCGGAAAACTGGCAAAAGAAAAAAAATAGTTTAGGGAACATCTAGAAAAAAAATCGATTTCTATTCTTTTTATTTATAGTTTATCCTTTTTCGTTTTATTTTTATCCTTTGTTTTAAAAAATTGTATGAGATTTCAATTCTGTTCATGGTTTCGGAAAATTAATTCCTGGTTTTTTAATTTTATTCACAATTCAAAATTTGTTCAGCGTATATCTCGAAAATTTTCAGTGTGTATTTTTGAAAAAATCAACAAATATTAAAAATATATTCAATGTATATTTAAAATTTGTTCAGCATATATAAAAAATATTTAGTGTGTATTTCAAAAACATCAGCATATATTACAAAATTTTCATTATATATTGTAAAAATTATTCATAATTTTGGAAAAACAAAATTTGTGTCCATCTTTTCAATAATATTTCATGCTTGAAAAGTTTGTTCAAATTTAAAATTTTGTTCATGTTTTTTGGAAGAAAAAAACATTCATGGTTTTTAAAAGTGTTCACGTTTGTCAAAGTGTTTTTGGAATTTTTGTTTTCTTGTTCTTGGTTTTCTTGAATTGTTCGGAAAAATCAATAGATGTTTGGTACTTTAGATCTCGAGTTGGGTACCAATCAGTAAAACTTTTCAGCTTAATTGGTTAGGTTCTTGACTTGACGAGCGGGGCGTCACGAGTTTGAGCTCTCGCGTGCGCTGGTTTTGTTGCATTTTTTACGCTCCCGAGTTCTTAACCTCCAAATGGGTCGGCCCATCTGCGTCTACCTTCAGCGAAATAGGAATGATAGCTTTTCTCATCCATCTGTTTTTAGGGGACTATTTTAGCAAATATCGATTTGATATCAATCATCGCGTAGCTGGAAACGCATTTGATTATACGGTTTTTGATAGAGCGTCTACTCGTATAGTAAACTTGGATAAAACATTAATAATCATGTGGATGAACCCAGCGGAAAGACAAAGCTGCACCTATCAAAAGTCCACAGAATCGTTTAACACGAGTAGCCTAATTAAGGCCCACGGGTAAACAGGTACTAATGTGTGTCCGTAAACCAGCAGCCCGTACACACCGCTGAGAAAAATGCAGGCCGTGCACGCCCATCAGATGTGGCTCTCGCTTTCCCAAGACGCCGCCACGGTCTCCGAAATCACTAATTGAGGGATACTCTTTTCAAGGATTACTTCTACTTTTTCAGGTTGCGAGAAGTGGCACAATGCGTGTGTGCCACTTGTCACAACCCAAGAGTTTTTCCTTTTTTCGTCAAACCATATTTTCAAAATGTTTTATCTCCTAAACTGAATGTTCAAATCTCGAACCGTTTTTATCGTTGGGTTTCTCGCGTCGAGATCTTCAAAACTAGATCTCATTTTGATAGATTTTGACGAACTTTTTTTTTCAAGAAAAAATCAGATGAAAAAACCGTGTCTATTGCAAAAAAAAACGCATTTTTTTCCTTTCTGAGAGGCACGGACGTGCCTCTCGCGAAGGAAAAACCGTGCCTCTTGCGAAAGCAAAACCGTGCCTCTCGCAAAAAAAAACCAACTAAAAAACGCGTTTTTTTTCTTTCCGAGAGGCACGGCCGTGCCTCTCGCGAAGGCAAAACCGTGCCTCTCGTGGAAGCAAAACCATGCCTTTCGCAAAAAAAACGTTTTTTTTTCTTTCCGAGAGGCACGGCCGTGCCTCTCACGAAGGCAAAACCGTGCCTCTCGCGAAAAAAAATAACTTGAAAACGCGTTTTTTTCCTTTTCGAGAGGCACGACCGTGCCGCTCGTGAAGGCAAAATCGTGTCTCTCGCGGGAGCAAAATCGTGCCTCTCGCAAAAAAAACGCGTCTTTTCACGGAAAAAAAATTGATTTTTTTTTGTCCAAACGCTAAGAAAGACCTGTAAAAAAACGGAACACAAAAAAAAACAATCTAAAAAGCCAAAAACGCGTGCGGAAAGATAAAAAAACAAAATCCAAAGGGAACACTCAGAGCGCGACACGTGGCGGCGGCTGAAAACGAGCCAAGTGGCGGCGCGTAGGAGTGATCGTTGGGAGGCTTCACAGGGAGTACTCCTCAACTAGTTGCTCCCGTCTCTCGCATTTCCTAAACAGCGCTTAAGGGACCAGTTTATTCGATACGTACAAATGGGTGCACACACCCCTCAGTGTTGGGCTGGCCCATCTTCCATTTTTTTCCTGTGTGTAAAACCTTCAAAAAATTCTTCCGTGAAGATTCAGACTCCGCACCTCACAGGTTATATACAGACATGGTAACCAGCCAACCTGTGATTAGATGGTTAGAGGGACTGTGGTATCCCCAGGCCACCAGGGTTCAAGTCCCGGTGCTCGCATTTATTCCTGGATTTATTTCAAGATTTCCGGCGATGCGCATTCAGTGGGAGGAGACATTCCCGTCGACGACGAGGCGCTTACGGTGACTTCGTAAATCTCAAGATGATATACCGGCTCAGTCTCTCGGAGGTGCTCATAGGGATAGGGTGTGCGTGTGTGTGTTCATTGGGATTAAGTGTATGCGCGTGTATGTGAGCGCTTGCGTCTGTACTGTGTTCAAAAAGAAAACATGCCAACTTTCCCATTGTGCTACTTATCATGTTTTGTATCTCCTTCAAATAAACTAAAGTAAACCTGTTATGGTTTTCTTTTTATTTCGGTTTTTGTTCAGGTTAGTTTTCTTCTCTTTTTATCTTTTTCTTTTCTTTATCAAAATTCGTGATCTTTTTTCAAACTTTATGAAGTTTTTTGTTAAATTTTATGAACTTATTTTAAAATTTATGAATTGTTTTCCAATTTAATAAAAAATGAAATTCGATGAACTCTTTTTCAATTTTTGTGAACTTTTTTTCAAAATCAATGACCTTTTCTCAAGTTCGTGAACTTCTTAAAATCTGCGAACATGTTTTCAAAATTTGTGGACATTTTTTGAATTCACGAATGTTTTTATATTTTTTTTGTTTTTCTAAAATTTTGGTTGTCTAAAAAGTGAATGGTTAGGCGTTAAAATGCGATCGAGCGACTAGGGGGGGGGGGGAGTGATCGAGTGCTCGCTTCTACATGGGACAGCCCACGAGAGAAAAGGCATTAGAATTACTCCATAAAGCATTATTATGCATAAAAATATTATAAATAACAGTAGGAAATCATGATGCAAAATAGACGTATCAGAAACATAGAGTCATAGGCCAGGTGCTATGATTGCCGCTCTGCTCCTCAAAAGGATTAATGCCATCTGCACTTATACCAAACAATAAGTTCCTTGCGTCATCTGCAAAATCCGGCCACTATCTCTTGATTTTTCTCCACTGCGACCCATCAACGGGTATTCTTAGCATCCCGTCTTTCTTACGGTCTTCTTTGTGCCATCGCAACAACATGGCATGCTCTTTGTTTTGGAACAAATGTTTCAACCGTGGTATTATAGGAGCATACCACATCACCTTGGCAGGAATCCTCTTCCTGGGGCTCTCGCCCTCAACATCACCAGGGTCATCGCGGCTGATCTTATAGCGCAATGCACCACATACCGGGCATGCATTCAAATTATCATACTCACCGCGGTAGAGGATGGAGTCATTAGGGCATGCATGTATCTTCTGCACCTGTAATCCTAGAGGGCAGACATCCTTCTTTGCTTTCGTACGTACTGTCGGGCAATTCATTGTCCTTTGAAAGCATATTCTTTAACATTTTCAGCAACTTTTCAAATCCCTTGTCAGATACACCATTCACTACCTTCCATTGCAGCAATTCCAGTATGGTACCCAGCTTTTTCTTGTCATCTTCGCAATTTGGGTACAATAATTTTTTGTGATCCTCTAACATGCGCTGCAACTTCAACTTCTCCTTTTCACTTACGCAATTTCTCTTTGCATCAGCAATGGCCCGACCAAGATCATCAGCGGGCTCATCTGATGCCTCTTCTTCATCTTCTTCCACCATTGTAGTACCATCGTATTCAGAAAACCCAGGATAGTTGTCATCATCCTCTTCTTCTTCATTGTCTTCCATTATAACCCCTCTTTCTCCGTGCTTGGTCCAACAGTTATAGCCGGACATGAAACCGGACAGAAGCAGGTGGATGTGAAGGACTTTTGAGGTAGAGTAATTCCTATCATTCTTGCAGACACCACATGGACAACACATAAAACCTTCCCGGTTGTTTGCCTCAGCCGCACGCAGAAAACTATGCACGCCATTAATGAACTGGGGAGAGCGTCAGTCATCGTACATCCATTGCCGACTCATCTTCATTACACAACATCGAAGTGACCAAATTAATACAAGTTCACACGTAAAGTTCATACACACTTATTCTTATAAAAAACATACAACTATCTAGCTAAAGCATTTAAATGCAACAACAAATGCGATCAAAATCGCAACTAAGGTAATAATTGATCCAACAGCATAATGATACCAAGCCTCTTTATTAATAGCATATTTTCTAATCTTTCTAATTTTCAAGCGCATTGCATCCATCTTGATCTTGTGATCATCGATGACATCAGCAACATACAACTCCAATTTCATCTTCTCTTCTTCAACTATTTTCAATTTTTCTTTCAAATAATCGTTTTCTTTTTCAACTAAATTTAACTTCTCGACAAGAGGGTCTGTTGCAATTTCTGGTTCACATGCCTCCTAAATAAAAATATCTATGTCAACTTGCTGGGCATAATTGTCATAAAAACATGAAATGAAACAAAATAATTATAAAATATAATGTACCACATTCAAATCATAAACCGGACGAGGGCCGACGGGGACGGATATCAAAACCATGGCACTATATATAACAAACAATCATACAAGTAAAAAAATTATACAAGTTAATTTGAGCTCAAATTGCATATAAATCAAATAAAATTCACATAATTACTCGCAAACTATACTTAGAGAGCATGAAACGAGCTAAACTAGCAATGAGAGATGAAAGGATGAAGTTGCTAACCTTTTAGAACGATGGGGTGCCTCCAATCTTTACAAATCTTGGCAACAATGGATGATGAGCTCGAGCTAGGGGAAGGGAACAGAGAGGAGAGAAAGGAGAGCTTGGGCTCGGGCTGGAAGAAGCATCTATATATAGGGATATCTTTAGTACCGGTTGGTGATACCAACCGGGACTAAAGGTCTATCTCTAGTCCCGGTTGGTGACACCAACCGGGACTAAAGGGTCTCGCAGGGAAACCCATTTAATCCCGGTTGGTGGCACCAACTGGGACTAGAAGTCACATTTGAACCGGGACTAGAGGTGGCCCTGCCCCCGTCCGCTCCTAGCCGTTGGAACCGGGACTAATACTAACATTAGTCCCGGTTCCAAACCTGACCGGGACTAAAGCTCCGGACGAAAGGTCCGTTTTCTACTAGTGGATATGGAGCACGCACGCCCCGAGCCACAGCAGCAGGGCGACGCGACCAAAGCAGCGCCGACCACGATAGAGGAGGACCAAACAACAGCTTTGCTGAAGCAACGTCCACCTCGTGTCGGCGGCTTGGGACGATGACGATGAGCCGATGAGGGATAGTGGTTCGCAGATGAGCTTGCCGACGTAGCCGCCCTCATGATCTACTTCTTTGGCACCTCGACGGCGCGGACATGAGTATGACCTTATCATGGAGCTCATACCGGAGCCTGGCCGGTGGGATGATCAAGACCACGCCATTGTCTTCATAAGGACTCATAAGCACCACCATAATTTGGATGTTAGGTGTTCATTTGCGTCGTGGCTGGGGTGGACGAAGTCTGGCGTGGCCTCCGACGGGAGGCCGGTGAGCGGGTTGAGGAGGTGGAGGTCGGAGGTGTCGGAAGGAGGAAGGCGTCGCTATGACAAACATGGGGCGGAAGGCATGCTGTGACAGAGAGATACCTGGAGGACGGAGAGCCCTTCGATGGAAATGAACGGCAGATTGTACTAGTAACTCTACGGATACAGTAATAACATTACTGTAGAGAAACCAAACCCGCATACATAAGGGGAAGGTTTGTGAGGGAAATCCAATTCGGCTCGGAGCATTGGACCAATAATGTCTTTTGCAAATGTAAAAAAATAGATTTGTTCTTTGTCACATCCAAATGCTATCTGTAAATTTTTAGTGAAAAATCTTAAGCATTTTGAGCTGTGCGAAAAAACAAATCAAACGTCAAATGTTACGTACAAATGTTACACTTAATTTTGTTTTTTTCACCAAGAAGTACCGCTATCCCGTTTTGCATGAAATTTTCAAGCACGCTTGTTACACTAAGATGAACATCCATACAAAATATCAGATTTTTTTAAAATTTATTTACTATTTTTTTTGAATTTACTATTCATTAGGAAGCATATGCTCCCAAGAGCCAAAACGGCCCTCCCAGGTTTGTGACAACATGTTTCTTTGTATTTCGCTTCCTGTTATTTTGGTTTTGTGTAAGGACTTCGTTGGTTTTGTGTATGTTAGTTATGTAAAGATTGGCTATAATCTTGGGAAATCCAATTCGGCTCCCGGGAGCACGTGCTCCTGCGCGTGAAAAATGATTTTTCAAATGTCAAAAAAATTCCAACACAATTTGTATGTATTTGTAGTCACATTCAAATATCACCTTCAAAGTTTTAGGCAAAAAGGTTAAATATTGTGCCCTATGCAAAAATAACAAATTTGAACACCAAATGTTACCTCAAAATGTCACCCAAATTTGTTTTTTTCATCGACAAAATACTACTGCTCGGTTTCGTATGAAAATTGGTAAGCATGTTTGTGACACCGACCCGAACATCTACAAAAAATAATCAGATTTTTTCAAAAACATTTTGTGGCATTTTTTATGGTACTGTTCATCCAGGAGCAAATGCTCCCGGGAGCCAAAACGCCCCTCCCGTCGTGGATGCTGGCAAATCTAGGCCACTGAGATATATTAACTTTAAAGCAACAAATCTCCACCGTTGATTGTTTGTTGTTTTAATAACCTGTATAAGAGAATTATTTTTACCATTAAATTTTTTATGAACTCTACATAGACAAAGTGACCAAATAACGGCAAGTGTTCGCAACCTGAGAAGAGTTCTAAAACTGTGATCAATCGCATGTAACCGTATAGAACGAGCCAATTTGTATTGAAAGCAAGAAGCTATTTGGATGACTGACCATATAGAACGAGCCAATTTGTATTGAAAAAACAAATGTTTTATTGTCTCATCGTGCTAACAAAAAACACATTGCATACTTCCATGTCAATTCCTTTTAATAAAGTTATCTTTAGTAAGAATGACCCCGTGACAAAGATACCACGTAAAGATTTTATTCTTAAAAGGTATCTTCATCTTTCAGATATTCTTATTATTATCAACTGACACGTCAGACTGAAACAAAGCTTTATACATAGAATCCATTGAAAATTGTCCAGTCCCATGTATGACAACCCCTGAAGCAGGATGCTCCACGATCAGGCAATCGAACCATGGAAATCAATCACGCAATGCTTTCGTATCTTCGTATGTGCATACAAGATCGGACTTGCAACTAGAGTCCAGCTTGAATATGTTTCCTTTGAAGATTGCAAACGTACGTGCCGTGGATGGTGGCGATTCTAGGCCATTGAGATATCTTAACTTTACAACGACAAATCTTCACCATTGATTGTTTGTTGTTTTAATAATATAATAGATAGATAGAAGATAGATAAGAATGAAACATCTAACCATATTTATACCTACCTAATAATAAAGGGCCATTGCTTCTGGCGGTACGTCATGTAAATTGTTTTCAAAATTGTTAAATATTATCCACCTATGTCACCTATAAGTGACAAAAAAAAAGTTTCACACAGGGAACTCTTCCGCCTGGGCCGGCTCATGTAGGGACCTCCTATACTACACTCTGGGCGCTGGGAGAAGACGCAGCGCACCCGTTTGGCCTTTTTTTAATTTTCATTTTTATTTTAGTTTTTCTTTTCTCGTTTTTTCTCCTTTAAATAGTTTTGAATTTCAAAAAAGTTCGGAAATTTTAAAAAATGAGAATTTTGAAATAAAATATTTAGTAAATCATAAATGTTTGTGGACTTAAATAATATTCACGTTTTTAATAAAATGTTTGCTTATTCAAAAAATGTTTGAAATTTTAAAAACAAATGTTTTGGAAATAAAAGTTGTTGATAAGTTTTTTCAAAGTTCTGTATTAAAAAATATTAATGAAATTGAATGAAATTTCAACAATTCATAAAATGTTCATGAATGAAAAAATATCCTAAAAAAATTAAAAACTATTCTGACTTATAAAATAGTTTATTCATTCATAAAATGTTCACTAATTTCAAAAATGTTTGTTAAATGAATATAATGTTCGTAAAATCAAAAATATGTTCGCGAATATCACAAACCATTCCACCAATTGTCAAAAAAAGTGCTCGTCGATTGAAGAAATGTTCCCCAATTCAGGAAAATTGTTTAAAACATGTTCATGATTTTTAAAAAAATGTTAGCAAACAGCATAAAATGTTCATGAATTTAAAAAAATGTTCCTGATTTTAGAAAAATCTCAAAATTTTGTTAAAGTGTTCACGAATTTGTAAAGTGTTCACGATTTGAAATATGTGTACAAGTTTAAAAAACTGTTCATGATTTCGTGAAATTGAGAGTGATAGTGTATCTCGGTGATGCAGTAAAATATGGTCACGGCCATTGAAGTTATGTTTTTTTTCCGTTACAACGCATGGACCCTTTTGCTAGTAGAGGGAAGAAAACTGGCACCAAATCATTTGCAATTCCACCTCAACAATTTTCATTGCACACTCACCAAGTCACCATCTACTCTTATCCAGTCAAAATACTCTCTTTCATCCCCTAAGTTATATTTATTAATTTGAAAGAAACATGTAACCATTGGGAGAGAAATTTCCTACGGGTGCACATTCAGCACCAAATCAATTGCAGTTCCATCGGACTAGACTGCACGACGGCTATCCCACATCAATCACTCGGCGTGTAATCGCCTTTCGAGCTCACCATCCCCTCTTATCCAATTAAAAGGCCCTTCTTGCACGCGTAAACTGTATCATTAATTGGAAAGAAACATGTAACCATATGGCCTACAGCTGATTACTTCCCACCAAATCAACTGCAGTTCCACCGCACCACAATGTGCGACGGCTACCCGCCATCAATTCCCCAGCACCTGTGTTAGCAATTGGTTAGAATGTTTACTTCGGTCAAATAATACTCTCATGTATCTAAGGGCATTTTTAACCGATCCTCTATGATTTTACTCCACTAACCGGCACCTAGCCCCCAATCCGTTTTTAATGGAGTATATTTTTACTTCGGTCCTAAATTTTTCCCTATTTTTACTCCATCGGTTGGCAGTCGAGTAAAACGTTGCGCCCTCTCTCTCGCGTTCGCCCTGCCACTGCATCTTCGCCGGCGTGCCTCCCCTCCCCCCGACGGCCTCGCCGCCACCTCGTTCCATCCCTTGCCCTCCGCCGCCGTTCTGCCCGTCGGCCAGCCCGTTCGGCCCCCCGTCGCCGTCGCCGGAATCAAGGTGAAACTTTGTCGTCGTCGTCGTCGTCGTCGTCGTCATTGTTGATTCGTTCTATTTCTTTCGAGTTTCTTCTTTTTCTAGCGGCCGCCGCATCTCACCTTGCTTGCGCACCGCTGCAAGTCACCCGTCGCTCGTCGGTTCGTTCTAAACAACGCTGGCCGGCTTGTGTACCACCACCGCACCCCAAGTGTTCGAAGAATTGCCTATGTGACTTTTATTGTTTGTTTCTCTTTGAACCGAACCGTTTAGATTGAACCGAACCATTTAGATTGTAGATGAAGAGGTTGAGGGAGATGAACGTTGGAGGACTCGTGGTCATCCGAAGAGGAAGAAGACGCCAATGACTTTGACACCGTTTTAGGCATGATTTTCAATGATGATGTTCGGTGGCCGAGGAGAGGATCACAATTTGATCGCATACGGCATACACATCAACCCTTATAGAGCGGAGGGTCATGCCAAGATCATGAGAGATTACTTTAATCCAAAACCAACTTATCCGGAGAAGTACTTTCGCCGACGCTTTCGGATGCACACAAATCTTTTTCTGACCATTGCAAAAGCCGTTGAGAGATATGATGACTCCTTCAAGCTCTGGAGAAATGCATGTGGAGAGATCAGTGCAAGCCCTCGGATGAAATGCATTACGGTTGTTCGAGTCATGGCATATGGGTGTTATGCCGATGCAATTGATGACTATGTACGCATCGACGAAGACACAATCTTGAAGACTGTTCAAAGGTTCATCAATGCAGTGATCGCTGTCTTTGGACCGGGGTATTTGAGAGCACCAACCGAGGAAGAAAAAGAGACCGCCTGTGCATATGGAGTCCTGAAGGGTCACGTTACATAAATGCGCCATAAAACAGATCCCACATGTCTATCTCATGGAAACAAATACAACATACACTAGTGCAGAATCGGCCTATAGTGCCGGTTCGTAAGGGCCTTTAGTGCCGGTTCTCCAACCGGCACTAAAGGTGGGGACTAAAGCCCCCCCCCCCCCCCTTTAGTGCCGGTTCAACACGGCGCGGCACTAATGGCCCACCACGTGGCACCTGCCGGCGCCGTGGGCTGGAGGACCTTTAGTCCCGGTTGGTAATACCAACCGGGACTAAAAGTATTTAATTCTTTTAATTTTGGTTTATTTTTCCTTTTAATCCTTCAGGGGTTTATGAATTAATTATGGTTTATTTTTCCTTTTAATTTTGTGTTTTCCATTTAATTATTTTTCATTTCAAACATATATTACGCTACTACATACTGTACACGTTGTGCATATATATATAAATAGAATTTCTCGTAGAATTGATCATATATATATATATCATCGAATTTCTCGTACGACGACCATTCACATACATATATATATATATATATATATATATATATATATATATATATATATATATATATATATATATATATATATATATATATATATATATATATATATACAATTTCTCCTACAATTTGCGGATCATTACATATATGCAGGCATTACTTCTTGATCTTGTAATGGTATTCTCCTTTGGGATCTATGACCTGGTCGAACAGAAATCCAACTATTTCCTCTTGAATTGCTCGTACGCGAGCCGTTGGTAGGAGCTGGCCCCGCATCTCCGTCAGCTATAATCAGGAGATCAAGATGAATATATTAGTTGTGTGTATATATATTAGCTAGATCATGATAAAAAAATATGGATAGTGTTCTGGCAAATGTCGTACCCAAAGATTTCTTTCGTTTCTGCTCCTTTCAGACGTGATTATGCGAATGTTCTCGCAAACGTAGTATGCACATAAAACATTCCCCTACTCCTGCTTCATGCACTTTACGAGAATAAAATTCAATCAGGTAATAATTAATCAAGCATGATAATGGTATTGAAACTAGAATTAAGAGATGCACGGACGTAGCTAGCTAGTACTACTTAATTACCTTGGGTCGCACCCATGTCAGCTTTTGTTCCCAGTCGCCTGGGACCTGTTTGACGAACTTGGCCCAAGCCCTGCCCGCCGGCAAAGAAAATGAATAAAGGAGTTATTAACTAGTTGATATCAGGAAATGAAGTAAAGAGGCCGACATAGTGCGATAATGATTGAAATTACCTGTCGACCATCCCCCTCACGGTTGCGTATTCGGATGGATTCTTATATAGTGAGTCCAGTAGTTCAACTTTTCCCTTGTCAACTTCAATGATTAACAAGATCCAGTGGTAACTGCATGCGCACACGTTTTGTATAAATAAGCGGGCACGTGCATAACGCATCAACTACACTTATTAACATCTAGTAATTACGCAAAAAATAGAATTTGTAGTACAAGACATAGTAACACTCACCCGAAGTTGTAAGGAAGTAGTATTTCTGGTTGGGTGTTTAGTTGCTTCAAAAACTCTAGCAGGGATCTCTCTGTGTCTTTTCTCGAATCTTGATCTTCCCATATCGCCTGATTAACCGTATTTGGGTCAATGAACCCAATGCCATAGCGTCCATCTTTTTTCATTTCATACATCTTCATTCTGCATAATACCACAGAAAAGAATATAGTGAGGATAATTACAGGTAATGAACGAGAGCACAGCTAGCTAGCTAGAGACTTAAATTACAGAAAGAAATCACTTACAGACAATAGAAACTGACGATAGATTTGTCGAGTGCGTCTTGATTGAATAACTGTAACAACTCTGAATAATGAATCCACACATCTTTTTTATGGAAGTAATGCTTTCTCTTGACTTTCACCATGAGGGACTCTTCATTGGTATTTGCTGTTTGTTGCATGTATCACGTATGCAAATCGTACATTCTCATTGGTAGAAGCTTTACATCGTCAGGCTTGACCAGAGGTTTGCCGCAGACATATTGGTATTTTACTTCCTCCTCTGTAATCCTGGGGATTTCCTCAAGGCCTAGGAGTTGTTCAACAGTGACACCGGCCTCTTTAGCCTGCCTTTTGTGATCTTCGGTTATTACCAGCCGATCGGCGGTACTCACAGGTGTTTGTACAATGAGCGGGGGGATCGATTGCACTGCCTGTTCTCCCAGCTGGGGAACAGTTTTCCCGCTTTTTTTGCCAACTGCTTGGCTCGAGCTCGAGCTCGACTCCTTTTGTCATGCCAAATATGACTTCTTGATAGACCGCACATAGTCGGAGTCCTTCTGATTGTCAGCCGGTCGAGCCATATCAATAAAGTGTTGTGAGACATGCTCAGGTACTTTTTCCTTTGGCGGCGGGGGCGGTTTCGGTCCAAAATGGGCCTTCATTTTGGCATCCACTGCGATGTCGAGTTCCTCAGGAGTCAGGTGGTAAGGCAACTTCGGAAGAGGCTTGAGGTCTGGACCATATTTGAATTTCTTGCCTGTTGTACCGCTAGCCGTCGTAGCTGCGGCTTCTCTCTTTCGCTGTTGCTTAGTCTGACGTGGTGCCGGACTTGGAGGAGGATGAGTCGGCTGACGCCGATGCCGTGCCGGACTTGGAGGAGTCGGCTGACGCGGTGCCGGCGGACTTGGAGGAGGAGTTGGCTGACGCCGTGCCGGACTTGGAGGAGGAGTCGGCTGACGCGGTGCCGGACTTGGAGGAGGAGGAGTCGACTGACGCGGCGGCGGACTTGGAGGAGGAGGAGTCGGTGGCCTTGGAAAGACGATGCAATCCTTTTTCCATAGAATGATATGATGTATGGCCTCTCCTAGTGTTCTCTCCTAGTTACCTCCAAGAATGTCAAGTTGTAGCTCCTGATATCCTGACATCACTTCATCAACCCCGACACGAGCATAGGAGAATTAGCTTTTTGTTACGAAGTTTAGCAAGAGCCTTCCGAATATCGCTATTTGGAAGGCCTTTTTGCTGAACTTCGTACCAAAAAGCTAATTATCCTATCCGGGACTCCGTTCCAAAATAACTTTGGATAGCTTCTCGTACCATCATGCGCCTGTTACTTCCGGCTAATGATGAAGCCATGGTTTTCTTGAATCCTTTGACACTAGCTAGACAAAACGTGACATATAGAAGGGTAGATGCATGAGATCAGAAAAAAATTGGATCAACTTATGCACATCCATATTGGGGGCATTCCTAAATCCCTTAAAGGACTAAGAGAATAATCTATTGTATACATACATATACTAATTGCAAATCTAACATTCATCTAACATTTCTATATCTTTTTTATATCTAAAATTTATATAGCAATAAAAAAAGTATAAAAAACATTTCTATATCTTTTTATATCTAACATTTATCTAGCTATAACTGAAAGTAAAAAAAATTATATAGCAATTTTTTCTATACTATGATATACAACATTATATAAAATTAAAAAACAGAAAAAGAAACACTAATTAAGCATACTTCTATACATCCATTAAAAAACAGAAAAACAACATTATAAAAAAATCTATACTAATTAAACACTAATTATATCCATCTAACATGCATTCATACATACATATATACTAGTGAAAAACAAATAAAACATCTAAATCGAAAATGTGTGTGTGTGTGTGTGTGTGTGTGTGTGTGTGTGTGTGTTCATGCATGTGTGTGTGTGTGTGCGGGTTCGATGGGAGGGGGCGGCCATGGCGGCAGGGGCTCACAGCGGGGCGACGGCGCGTGAGGTCGAGGAGGGGCGGCGACGGCGGCGGCGAGGTGCAGGGGCGCGGCGGCCACGACGTCGAGGTGCGGCAGAGGCGCAGACGGACGGCGGCGTCGAGGTGCGGTAGGGGCACAGACGGACGGCGACGGCATGGTGCAGGGGCGCGGCGGCCACGACGTCGAGGTGCGGCAGAGGCGCGGACGGACGGCGGCGTCGAGGTGCGGCAGCAGAGGCGTAGACGGACGGACGGCGACGTCGAGGGGCAGGGTCGCGCGGACGGACGGCGATGGCGAAAAGGCTGATTTGGGGAAAATTTCGTAAGTGTTGTATATATAGAGGGACCTTTAGTCGCGGTTGGTGACTCCAACCGCGACTAAAGGCCACCTTTAGTCGCGGTTGGAACCACCAACCGCGACTAAAGGTTTGGCTTTCCGCCGCTTGGACTGGATGAAATTCACCTTTAGTCGCGGTTGGTGGCTCCAACCGCGACTAAAGGGGGGTCTTTAGTCGCGGTTGGAGCCACCAACCGGCCACCAACCGCGACTAAAGGTTTTGTGCCAGGCGAGGGGCGCGGTGGATGTTTCGTCCCACCTCGCTAGTCGAGAGGAGCTCGCACCGGTTTATAAGCCCCGCCGCGGCTACCGTGTCGAGCTCCTCTCTAAAGCAGGCCTTCCGGGCCTATCGCACCTCTGCCGCCCTGTGGGGCCTACTAGGCCGTACGGGCCTGCATCCTGGCCCAACTAGAGGTTGGTTGTCTGGTCGTATGCAGGTCGTGGCGGCCCAATAGGTGGGCTTTTTTTAATATCTTTTTTTGTTTTTTTGTTTTCTGTTTTATTTTTATTTTTTTGTTTTCTGCTTTATTTATTTTCTTTTATTTTTGAGTAGTTTTTTTTGGTTTATTTAGAGTTTCTTTGTGAATCTTTTTGCTTTAGGTAAAAATAATAATAAACATTCTGACAGTGCTAGTAGTTTTCAAATTTGAATAGTTTAAATTTGAATTATTTGAAATTTCTGTGAATCACTAGTTTGTGAATAACTTTACTTCAAAAATAGATTTTTCCGTGATTCTTTTTTCTGTTGTTTAATATTAGTGTGTTTTATCATTATATTCAATTTGTTAATTCTTAGGTTATTTAAAAAAATGAAATGCCTTTGTAACAGATGAGTTTTCGTTCGAAAGTATGATACTTCGAAAGAGATTGTCAATTTTGTACACGAAGTGCATCCAGTTTTTGCCATAACCCTCTCAACTTTTTAGCACATGCTATGTGGGTGAAATGATGATACCATGCCAACTTTCAACCTTTTCAGAGTTCATTTGTAGTGCTTTTCAATTTCAGGGTCATTTAGCTCAAAAAAAATCAGTAAATGTATGAAAAATAGCAAATGAAGTCAGAAAGGGTTGAAAATTGATGGCGTGGCTTTGAATGGTGCATACTGAACGCACAAAAAGTCTGGAGTTGAAATAAGTTTAAAAAAATGAAATCCCTTTGTAACAGATGAGTTTTCGTTCGAAACCCTGATACTTCGAAAGAGATTGCCCGTTTTGTACACGAAGTGCATCCAGTTTTTGCCGTAACCCTCTCAACTTTTTAGCACATGCTATGTGGGTGAAATGATGATACCATGCCAACGTTCAACCTTTTCAGAGTGCATTTGTAGTGCTTTTCAATTTCAGGGTCATTTAGCTCAAAAAAACCAGTAAATGCATGAAAAATAGCAAATGAAGTTAGAAAGGGTTGAAAATTGATGGTGTCGCTTCGAATGGTGCATACTGAACGCACAAAAAGTATGGAGTCGAAATAAGTTTAAAAAAATGAAATGCCTTTGTAACAGACGAGTTTTCGTCTGAAACCCTGATACTTCGACATAATATTTCTTCGCGTTTCAAATGCTAAAACACATAAGTACACTACTATTACAAAGATTCCCTCCGGTTTGTCCGAAGTGGGACTTTCTAGGTATATAAGTCCGGAAACTAACTAGAGAAGCCGGTTACATCCCAGAGTGGGATCTTTGGGTATAAAACTTTTTCTTCGCGTGTGTCCCTTTGCGTCGTAACCATGGACAATCTTCATCGTTTAACTTGATGCTCGGGTCAACATTCACTGTGAAGGGAGCAATTTCATGAAACTTTTCATAATCTTCTGACATGTCTGTCTTGTCCTCCACTCCCACGATGTTTCTTTTCCCTGAAAGAACTATGTGGCGCTTTGGCTCATCGTATGATGTATTCGCTTCCTTATCTTTTCTTTTTCTCGTCTTGGTAGACATGTCCTTCACATAGAAAACCTGTGCCACATCATTGGCTAGGACGAATGGTTCGTCTGCGTACCCAAGATTGTTGAGATCCACTGTTGTCATTCCGTACTGCGGGTCTTCCTTTACCCCGCCTCCTGTCAGATTGACCCATTTGCACCGAAACAAAGGGACCTTCAAACCAAGTCCATAGTCAAGTTCCCATATCTCCTCTATGTAACCATAATATGTGTCCTTTGGCCCATTGATGTTTGCTGCATCAAAGCGGACACCACTGTTTTGGTTGGTGCTCTTTTTATCTTGGGCGATCGTGTAAAATGTATTCCCATTTATCTCGTACCCTTTGAAAGTCAATATAGTCAAAGATGGTAACTTGGACAGCAAGTACAGGTCATCTTCAACAGTGTCGTCATGCATGAGACGTGTCTGCAACCAACCGGCTAAAGTCACCGTTTGTTCATGTGTAATCCAGTCGTCAGACTACTCCGGGTGTTTGGAGCGTAGAATATTCTTCTGTTGCTCGATATACGGAGCCACCAAGGTGGAACTTTGTAGAACTGTGTGGTGTGCTTGCGCCAAAGAATGCCCGTCCCGGCATATTAGTGAATTCTTTCCTAGCGTGCCTTTTCCACCCAGTCTGCCCTCATGCCGCGATTCAAGAACACCAATCGGCTTAATGTCAGGAATAAAGTCAACACAAAACTCAATGACCTCCTCTGTTTCATGGCCCTTGGAGATGCTTCCTTCTGGCCTAGCATGATTATGAACATATTTCTTTAAGACTCCCATGAACCTCTCAAAGGGGAACATATTGTGTAGAAATACAGGACCCAGAATGGCAATCTCCTCGACTAGGTGAACTAGGACGTGCGTCATGATATTGAAGAAGGATGGTGGGAACACCAACTCGAAACTGACAAGACATTGCACCAAATCATTCTCTAACCTTGGTAGGATTTCTAGATCGATTACCTTCTGAGAGATTGCATTCAGGAATGCACATAGCTTCACAATGGCTAATCGAACGTTTTCCGGTAGAAGCCCCCTCAATGCAACCGGAAGCAGTTGCGTCATAATCACGTGGCAGTCATGAGACTTTAGGTTCTGGAACTTTTTCTCTGCCATATTTATTATTCCCTTTATATTCGACGAGAAGCCAGACGGGACCTTCATACTGAGCAGGCATTCGAAGAAAATTTCCTTCTCTTCTTTGGTAAGAGCGTAGCTGGCATGACCCTGAAACTGCTTTAGATCCATGCCGTCTTCTCCGTGCATACGTTGTTGGTCCTCCCGTGCCTCCGGTGTATCTTTTGTCTTCCCATACACCCCCAAGAAGCCTAGTAGGTTCACGCAAAGATTATTCGTCACGTATATCACGTCGATTGCAGAGCAGACCTCAAGGTCTTTCCAATAGGGTAGGTCCCAAAATATAGATGTCTTCTTCCACATGGGTGCGCGATTGTCAGCATCATTCGGAACAGATTGTGCGCCAGGACCCTTTCCAAAGATTACTTTTAAATCCTTGACCACATCAAGTATATCATCACCAGTACGGTGGCGAGGCTTCTTCCGGTGATCTGCCTCACCTTTGAAATGCTTGCCTTTCTTTCTTACGGGATGCCTGCTCTGAAGAAATCGACGATGCCCCAGGTACACATTCTTCTTACATTTATCCAAATATATACTGTCGGTATCATCTAAACAGTGCGTGCATGCGTGGTATCCCTTGTTTGTCTGTCCTGAAAGGTTACTGAGAGCAGGCCAATCATTGATGGTTACAAACAGCAACGCATGTAGGTCAAATTCCTCCTGTTCTTTCGCATCCCACGCACGTACACCTTTTCCATTCCACAGCTGTAAAAGTTCTTCAACTAATGGCCTTAGGTACACATCAATGTCGTTGCCGGGTTGCTTGGGGCCTTGGATGAGCACTGGCATCATAATGAACTTCCGCTTCATGCACAACCAAGGAGGAAGGTTATAGATACATAGAGTCACAGGCCATGTGCTATGATTGCTGTTCTGCTCCCCAAAAGGATTAATGCCATCTGCACTTAAACCAAACCATACGTTCCTTGCGTCCTTTGCAAAGTCCTTCCACTTTCTCTCGATTTTTCTCCATTGCGATCCGTCAGCGGGTACTCTCAACTTCCCGTCTTTCTTATGGTCTTTGTTGTGCCATCGCATCAACTTGGCATGCTCTTTGTTTTGGAACAAACGTTTCAACCGTGGTATTATAGGAGCATACCACATCACCTTGGCAGGAATCTTCTTCCTGGGGCGCTCGCCCTCAACATCACCAGGGTCATCGTGGCCGATCTTATAGCGCAATGCACAGCATACCGGGCATGCATTCAAATCCTCGTACTCACCGCGGTAGAGGATGCAGTCATTAGGGCATGCATGTATCTTCTGCACCTCTAATCCTAGAGGGCAGACGGCCTTATTTGCTTCGTACGTACTGTCGGGCAATTCGTTGTCCTTTGGTAGCTTATTCTTCATTATTTTTAGCAACTTTTCAAATGCCTTGTTAGGTACACCATTCTCTGCCTTCCATTGTAGCAATTCCAGTGTGGTACCCAGCTTTTTCTTGTCATCTTCACAATTTGGGTACATCAATTTCTTGTGATCCTCTAACATGCGCTGCAACTTCAGCTTCTCCTTTTCAATTGCGCAGTTTCTCTTTGCATCGGCAATGGCCCGACCAAGATCATCAGCGGGCTCATCTGATGCCTCTTCTTCAGCTCCTTCCCGCATTGCCGGCTCAGCTTCTTCCCCCATTGTTGTACCATCGTATTCATGGAACCCATGGCCAGGATAGCTGTCGTCATCCTCTTCTTCTTCATTCTCTTCCATTAGGACCCCTCTTTCTCCGTGCTTGGTCCAACAGTTATAGCTGGACATGAAACCAGACTCAAACAGGTGGACGTGAATGGTTCTTGAGTTAGAGTAATTTCGATCATTCTTACAGCCAACACATGGACAATACATAAAACCATCCGCCCGCTTGTTTGCCTCAGCCGCAACCAGAAAAGTATTCACGCCATTAATGAACTGGGGAGAGCATCGGTCATCGTACATCCATTGCCGGCTCGTCTTCATTACACAACACCGAAAAAACCAAATTAATACAAGTTCATACATAAAGTTCATACACACTTGTTCTCATAAAACAACATACAAACTCTCTAGCTAAAGCATTTAAATGCAACAACAAATGCGATCAAGATCGCAACTAAGGTAACAATTGATCCAACAGCATAGTGATACCAAGCCTCACTATCAATGGCATATTTTTTAAATTTTCTAATATTCAAGCGCATTGCATCCATCTTGATCTTGTGATCATCGACGACATCGGCAACATACAACTCCAGTTTCATCTTCTCTTCTTCAACTCTTTTCAATTTTTCTTTCAAATACCCGTTTTCTTTTTCAACTAAATTTAACTTCTTGACAAGAATATCTATGTCGGTTGGAATTTCCGGTTCACATACCTCCTAGATAAAAATATCTATGTCAACTTGATGGGCATAATTGTCATAAACACGAAATGCAACAAATAGTTATAAAAGAGAGTATATACCACATCCGAATCATAAACGGGACAAGGGACGACAGGGACGGATATGAAAACCATGCCACTATGGATAACAAACAACCATATAGGTAAGAAAACTATACAAGTAACTAACTAAATCTTACAAACATGATTATTTTTTATAAAAAAAGGATAAGAACAAGAGGCTCACCAAGGTGGTGCCGGCGACGGGACGGTGTGGGCGATCGACGGTGGTTAGGACGGGGACGGGAAGGCACTAAGTAAACCACACCTACACATGCAAAGTAAGAAGTTAATTTGAGCTCAAATTGCATATAAATCAAATAAACTACCACATATAAATACTCCCAAACTAAAACCCACAAATCACTATACTTATAGAGCATTGCAAGATCTAATCTAGCAATGAGAGATGAAAGGACAAAGTTGCTAACCTTTGTGAACACTTGGATGGATGGGGTGCCTCCAAATCTTGACAAATTTTGGCAAAAATGGAGGATGAGCTCGGGGAAGAGAGGAAGAACCAGAGGAGAGGAAAGGGGAAGAACATAGAGCTCGGGCTGGCCGAAGGGTTCATATAGGGGACCTTTAGTCCCGGTTCGAGACACAAACCGGGACTAAAGGTTAGCCTATAGTCCCGGTTCGTGGCACGAACCGGGACTAAAGGTTATCGTGGGGCCCCAGGCTGACACCAGCCTGCCACCACCCCTTTAGTCCCGGTTCGTGGCACGAACCGGGACTAAAGGTCCGGAATGAACCGGCACTAATGATGCCCGTCACGAATCGCGACTAATGGTCACATTAGTGCCGGTTCAAAACCAGACCGGGACTAATGATGTGGACAAAAGGTCTGTTTTCTACTAGTGATACATGTCTACTTAAAAAAAACATACATGTCTACTTGAAAAATAAGGCCCGTACAAATAAGGAGTCCTCGAGGGTCATGTTAACGACATGAGTCAGTGTCTGTTTATAAAATATCCAGACCCACCGTCACTATCTCCCTAATGGCTCCCTAATATCACCACTATCAAATTAAAAAAGTTCAGCAATTTAATATGTGAAATCACCTAATTATCACACATAAAATATCATATATCCACATAAACCTATTAAGCCAGCTATTTAATATGTGAACTCACCTAATTATAACAAAAGTAGGAAAAATACATACACACACACACACACACACACACACACACACACACACACACACACACACACACAAACATTTATATATATTTATATTTATTTATTTATCACACATAAAATATCATATATGCACATAAACCTATTATTAATTAGAGCAATACTATTGGTTTTCTTGCAAGGTGTTGGCAATGCACTCTCTTAAGTGTTTCAAATAGGTATATTTCACAACCATATCTATTCAAATATGTATTTTATGGGTAAAATACAAGGTAATCTAATGTTTAATTTGATGCTAAATAGATACGATCTAAATTTATGAAAAAATGTACCACAACTAGGAGGTAGTGTGTAGTGTTAAATTTGATGCTTCACAAACACATTCTCAATAGGGAATAGATGTTTTATTTTAAGTTAAGGGGCACCGCCTAATGTATCAAGAAGAAATACATATTATTTACTTGATATGAGTAGCATCATAGTTAGGGTACATGTATACGCCGACTGCGACAAAGTACTATAACCTTAAATAATGAATCAAACACTAAGTGGAAACATATTCACTTAAACAGTATTCAGTACAACAGTTTAAAAAGCACTATGTACCGCTTATAATAATTTGGTTTGTGCAACTTTTTTAACGTATACATCATCTTTGAAAAACACTAACTAGCCCATACCGGATATGTCTCTCGGTATATTAAACCGTGAATATTCATATATATATATATATATATATATATATATATATATATATATATATTAAGCAGTCCGTGCATGTAGTGTATCTTTCTCCCAACTTTTGTTGATTTATATTATGTCTGCTACAATGTGGATCAAATAAGTCAGAAATATTTCTACATTGCCATACAGATCAAGTTAATTCATACACACACACACACACTCTCTCTCTCTCTCTTAGAGTTTCGTCGGTTGTACAATATCTGAAATTTAAACTCTTGCATCTTACGTGTTAATATAATTTTCTAAATAATTATGTCTCTCTATAATAGCTAGACCGTGCAGATGCATGGGGTGATGACTAGTTTTAGTAACTGGCAATGCAAATTAAACCTATCCAATATCATACATCAACGCTAACCAAACCATAACTACTAACAATATTGACTAAGCAATAATTTGAGAGAGAGAGAGAGAGAGAGAGAGGTGGTTAGACCCTCGATGCGTGCGTCGCCGGCTTTCAGTTATTCTCTGTGTCGCTTATACCTGGCCAAAACTTGGGCGGGGCGGGGCCTCGGGCCGGGCCAGACCTAAAAAAAGCCTGCGGTAGAAAACTCAGGCCCAGGCCCGGCCCGGCCCAATCGTCAGGCCTAGTTTCTAGTCCCAAGCCCAAAAAAGCCCGACCCGGCCCGGCTAGCCCGGTCCTACATAGACGTAAAAACTGGTTTCCACATGCTCAAGCCCGGCCCGGTCCGACCTTCGGGCTTGATTCTCATGCCCGGGGGCCCGGCCCGCAGGCAAGCCCGGGAATTTCGGGCCGGCGGGTTTCCCATGGCCATGTCTAGTGTCGCGCCTTACCGGAGCTTCATGCATGAACATAACAACGAGACCGTCCGCCGCCGCACAACCCACAACCTGCTCCTCCACCGAACAGAGCTCCTCCACCCACCCCAACCAAAGCTCCTCTCCTCACGAGCTCTTGCACGCACCCCCACCTCACCCCATGGATGGATCGAAGTCTTAGCCGCCGGGAGAGCCTTTCTTCTAATGGATTTGCTAGATGGTAGCCTCTATGGCCGAACAATGAGTGGATCGGGCGATTTTCATGAAGGACGGGGAGAGAAAGTAAAATGAGCCATGGACGAGAGGAAGAAGAAGATGAACGAGCTTATCCCCGCACTCTTCGGCCTCGTGTTGGCCGAAGACCCACACTCTTCGGCCTTGTGCTGGCCAAAGTGTAGGAGATATGCCCTAGAGGCAATAATAAATGTTATTGATTATCTCCCTGTTCATAATTAGGTTTATGTTCCATGCTATAACTGCTATGGTTCACGAGTCTACAATAACCACGAGGCTCGGAGGAAGACTCATATGCACGTGTGGAATAATAAACGGTAAAATGTATTCCTAGTCTGGCCTCTAAGACTAGCTCAAGTGTTGCATGATGGTTCTGTTTTCCTGATCATGGGCATGTCTATGCCAGCAACTTTGAGGGCACAATGTTAGCAGAACATTTGTGTTGAATCGACCCGAATTGATGTTATGCTATGAGATTCATTCGTCACAAGTTAATGGTTAATAACATAGAGATGGTTAACGTTTGCATGATTCCTTAGACCATGAGAGTATCGAGTTTCTTCATGCTTGCTTCATGAACTTTGGGGTTTGTTAAACGTCATCCGTAAATGGGTGGCTATTACGGCGGCTTACGGGTTCATGGAAAAGTATGTCAAGTAACTTGATAGCTCAAGATTGGGATTTGCTCCTCCGACGATGGAGAGATATCTCTGGGCCCTCTCGGTGTTACGGTATCCATCATCATCTGGCCAGACACTTTGTGCTTTGATCACGGGGATGCCGGAACACGGAACGAGAAAAGAGAACAATACCGGTAACGAGGTAACTGGCATAGTGGACAAGATGTTGATCCACAGGGATGCCAACATGTCTCACCTCGGGTATTTGTAACATATCGCGAAGCAACAGGAATTCCACACGGCAACTGGAGGTTCACTCGAATATTCATTCGTGTGGGTATAGGGGTCAATATGGGTGTCCACGGCTCCGATGTTGATCATTGATCGGAAGGGTTCCGGGTCATGTCTATACTTCACCGAACCTATAGGGTCACACGCTTAAGGAACATCTATCTGCGGAATACTAGACAGGGAGTCTGAGAGAAAGTTTCCGGAAAAAGTTTTCGGAGACAGCAGAAAAGTTCCGAAGAGAGAGGTCACCGGATGAGTTCCGGTGAAACTAAAAAGTTGTTTCAGGGGATACCATAAAGTCAAATTGGTTTCGGCACATGCCTGATAATTCTTGGAGGGTGCCAGAATCGTTCTGGAAACTTTCTGGAATTTTCCGGGATGAAAACCGGAAATGTTCCGGAGCTGCCGGAACCGCTTCAGATGCTTTTCGCAGATGAAAATCACTAAACCGGAATTGTTTCGGAACGCGTTGAAAATAATTTTAGTGGGTACTGGAAATGTTCTAAGCCCACATAAATATTTTCAGTTCGATCAGACGCTGAAAAATGTCATCGTGAATAGTGAAATCAGCTTTATGGTTACTTTTTGGAAAGCCACCTTTTTGGGCTTTTGCTCCAAAATATCTTGGAGATGACATGGATGGATGTGGCTGAAATTTCAGCCCCTCCACCCCTCCTTCTCCTATAAATAGAGGTGGAGGGGGCTGCCGAAAAGATCATCCCTTCTCACATACAAGTGCCATGCATGATCTGGCTTTCTCTCTCCCTCCCAGCGAAATAGTTTCGTAGAGCCGAAAGGCTGTCTGAGTTCCAGTGGGAACAAGTTCTGGACGGCGAAGCCCTGCCGGATAGATGACACCGTATGTGTGCAACTCTGTAGAGAGATCGTAGTTTCGGTCTTAGTTCGAGAGTGCCTCCCGAAGGGCTGTCCGAGTGACTGTCCGAGTTTTGAAGGTCCTCCCGAAGGGCTGTCCGAGTGACTGTCCGAGTTTCGATGGTCCTCCCGAAGGGCTGTCTGTGACACCGTCCGGGGGACTGTCCGACCGCCTCCCGGAGAGCTGTCCGAGGGGCAAATGAGGGTATACATCGTCGCGGTTGGGAGGTTGTAAATCCTAGCTGCGGGGATCTGCACCGCCGATCGTCATCGACTCTACTTCTGCTGCGCTACGAGTCGGTAACGAAAAAGATCAAACCTTGTATGCAGTCTCCATAGTGGTCCTAGGCTGGTGCGTAGGTCGGAAATTTTTTGTTTTCTGCTGCGTTACCCTACAGTGGCATCATGAGCCGTGCTATGCGTAGATGCAGGTTGCGATCGAGAATACATAGAGATGTATGGGTGTTGCACAATATAATCAGGTAGTAGATGAGTTCTATTGCTGAAAATTATTTGTGCGGGCAGCAGATAAAATCTGTTACCCGATGTTCTTGTTGCTTCCCTGGAATTTGCATATTTCTGATCTTGATAACAGCATGGTGTAGTTTCAATGTTCTGGCAATCCGCGATCCTGATTGATCAACGAAGTGCTAACAGTTCATTGAATTCCACCGTAGTTAAAATGAAAGATGAAATTTTGCAAACGAAAGGGCAATGCAGATATGATCTGCACGGGGGTCATGTGTATGACGAAGTTTAGTATGGGGCTCAAGATTTTATTATCTCGTGTTTCATACACCCCGCAATGTTAATCTAGCGACTTGGATTATCATGCTTGATGATGGACGTTGGTAGCTTCGGTTTGTTTCGAAACCTTAGAAGCCACGTAAAACAAGTTTTTGCTGAACCGATTAGAGGCGTCTAACTTGGTTTTGCAGGATGGTTTGCATGTGCATGTGATGTGGTATAGCAGTGCTCATAATAATTTGATTATGTATGAGATGACTATATAATGTAAATTAATTAACATGACCCGCGTGTCATGATTCGGCATGATGGCTGGAGCCATATGATTGCACTTTAATGACCTGCGTGTCAACCTTATGTAATGCACTTATTTTATTAGCTATAGAGATAGCAATATTATCTGGTGCATCGACAAGGTGGTGGCAATCTTCGCGAAGGTGAACACCGACGCGAATGCCGAAGACGAAGAAATACTTGACTTCTCCGTCAGAAGGGGCTATACCATATCATGATATTATGAATTGCCTAAGATGTTTATCCCTCTTGATGCACCCTTCTTGATTGCGCGGTAGTCGCTTTTTAATAGGGTGATCTCTCACTAAAATATCAAGTAGTTAGTGTTCTCCCAAGTGTAGCACCGTCACGGCACCTATCTCTTCGGGGCATCACATGATCTCCATGGGTGCGAACGATTAGAGAAGTGTGAGGCGGGTGAGTTGAGACCTCGCAGCGAGATCACTTGGTTGTCTTGACGTTCAGGCAGGACAGTCCTGAGCTCGGAACACACGCATCGAAAGATGAACAAGAATCACATAGAGATGTGATCGGCAAGTTTGCCTACCGATTGAAGTTCGCGCCATTTGAGTTCAGCTCGAACCGTGGCGTTGAATTGAAATGCGGATCTTGAATCACTCACGATCAATTATGAGAGATATTGATTTGAGTGGGAGCGCACTGCAGAATTAACTTGTTTAAATTCTTAGTGAAATTAATTTTGAACACTGTCTAAGTGTGGTTTGCAAAATAGTTGTAGAATAATGGCTCGCGTTTCCACCTTCCCTGTTAAAATTGAATAGCTGTTAAATATCTGGTTAAAACTTTACGGTTGGTAAACGTAATGTGAGGATTGTCCTCTAGAGTGCCGAGAAGGACTTTGTCCTATCGCATACTTTCGGTATTCTCCCGCTAATGCTATGGATCATGTGACTCTCGTCCTTCGATCCAAAAGATAGAATTCCGTTTCAGTCAGGTGCAATACGTTTGCTTCCATGAGACCCGAACTTCGAAAGTTTTGGGATAGTTATGTGATATTCATGGAACTGAAAATTAATTTTCAGATACAAACAAAGGCTGAAAGATATGAAATATCCAAAGCAATGTTTGTTTGCAAACTATTAGTAAAGGTGTTTACTATGCATTAGACTGATAAGAGAGGGATCCAGAAGAACGCCTATCATATGATGAAAGGTGAATAAAACAACAACTTAAAGAGAAAGGAAGTGTCCGAAGGGTGTTAGTAAAACTTTCACCCCCAGGAAGTCTGGGGCTAAACGCCACTCTTAAGTTGGGTGCTTCTTCTGAGAGTAGGAGAAATACTAAAAGTTAAACTGTTAGAAGTATAAAGGCAAAAGGAAAGAAGACTGGAATATCCAGCTCATGTATGAATGTCATACAAGTTTTTGATGTATAGAAGGCTGGTCAAAGATATAGTTCTTGGGAATTATGGTTAAGCATGTTAATCACTAATTCTTGGGTATTGTGAGTTGATCACAAATATACCCGCTCGATTGCATTCTGTTGCGACTCGATGCAAGAACTACTATGGCCTGAAAGACTAGCCAGGAATGAGGTCTTGATACACGCTGGGAACATAGTAAAAGTTACTATACCTTCCATCGGTGTATTACCTATGTATTTTCTTTCATAATTCATTTTAGAGCTTTACACACTCTAGCCCTTTGCATAAGGTATCTTGCAAGAAGGTTGTTCATAAGAGAACTTTTGATGTTCGGTGTTATGAATAACATAAGGGCCATACTTTCATTATGAATGAGACGTATGTTATGAATATTGATAATAATACATTACCTCTATATTTACTTTTATAATTCATTTAGAGTTTCATATACTCTAGCCCTTTGCATAAGGTATCTTGCAAGAAGGTTATTCATAAGAGAACTTTTGATGTTCGGTGTTATGAATAACATGAAGGGCCATGCTTCCATCCAGGATGGGATGTATGTTGTGAATATTAATGGTAATATGATACATCCATAACACCGACGCTAAATGTCGCAAGACTAAAAGAATACCACATATGTGTGGCACTGCATTTGGTCACATTGGAAAAACCCGCATGGAAAGGTCCATTATGATGGATTTTTGAAGTCGTTTGATTTTGAATCATCTGACACTTGCAACTTTCCTCTGAAAAGTGAAGTGACTGAAATACCATTCACAGGCCATAAGGAACGAGCAAAGAACTTATTGGTGATCATACATTTTGATGTATGTAGTCCGATAAATGTTGTTGCAAACAGTGGATTTGTTTACCTTCAAAAATGACTCAAGTAGATATATGGATATTTACTTGATGAGACGTAAGTCTGGATCTTTTGAAATCATTCGAAAGGTTTTCAAAAATGAAGTAGAAGTTATTGTAACAAGAAAATTATGTTTCTGCAATTTGATTGCGGAAAGGAATATTTGAGTTACAAGTTTAGCGAATGTTTGATGAGTTGTGAAAAGAGTTTCATAACTTGCACCTCCTGGAACACCACTGCAAGTGGAGAGTACGTGAAGATGTAATCGAACCATTCATGACATGGTAAGATCAAAGATGACATAAATAAATTTGCCATTATCCCTTTTAAAGTGATGCTTTAGAGACTGCGGCTTTTACACTGAAAAGAGCTCCATCGGGTATGTTGAAATGACGCCATGGTATGGTACGCCCAACCATGTTATATCTTTTCTTAACATTTGGAATATGGGGCTTGTGTAAAAGGTTACAAACCTATTCCAAATCAGACAAGTGCTACTTTGTAGGTTATCCCAAGTCATTGGGTATTCCCCCACCATTATACCGAGGCAAAAGATTTTGCCACAAAACGGTATGCTTTTAAAGAAAATAGTTCTTACAAAAGGTGAGTGGGAGGAGAGTGCAACTCGACGAGATAACCAGTATCTTCGTCATCAGATCAAAGGAAATGAACCTTGGAAGTGATTCCGGAGTTTCCTACTGCGACTGATACGGAAGTCTCACTACTAGAAAAACGGCTATAGATAATATGGACACTAATGGCGCACTGTACACGTGGTGCGCCATTACAAAATAGTAATGGCGCACCATGTCTGGGTGCGCCATTAGTAACCTAAACAGTAATGGCGCACCAGGAGAAAAGTGCGCCATTACTATGTTTGACCAAGGTTTGACCCAATCTTGGACATAGTAATGGCGCACTTTGTATAGGTGCGCCATTAGTAAGTTGACATAGTAATGGCGCACCTGGTGAAAAGTGCGCCATTACTATGTTTGACCAAGGTTTGACCAAGGGTTGACCCAGTCATAGACATAGTAATGGTGCACTTTGTAAAGGTGCGCCATTACTAACTTTCTGAGGTGGCCAAAAAATTCACCAAATGCATCCCCCCTGGACCGCCTTTTCAGTTTCAAAAAAATGATAGAAATGTCAAAAAAATAAAAGAAAATAAGATTCCCATGTGATATGTGGTCTAGTTGTTAGCAAAATTCACCAAATGCACCCCCCCCCGTGGACCTCCTTTTCAGTTTCAAAAAAAATAAAGGAAAATGATAGAAATGTCAAAAAAATAAAAGAAAATAAGATTCCCATGTGATATGTGGTCTAGTTGTTAGCAAAATTTACAAACATGAATTTTCGACTTTTTTGCAAAATCTCTCGAGAATTTATAAAATGGGCATAACTTTTGCATACGAACTCCGATGAAAAAGTTTTTTATATGAAAAATCATCTACTCGAAAAGTTATATCCGAAACCCCGTTGAAGATTTTTAGAATCCTCAAAAACCTAACAGAAAAAAAGTTACGGGGCTTTCAAGATCTGGAGAGGCAAAAAAATTCAAAAAAAATCAAACTCAGTAATGGCGCACCTGCCCATGGTGCGCCATTACTATCTTCCTTCAAAATTCAAACTATATCAAAAAAATAAAAAAAAAGTTAGTAATGGCGCACCTGCCCAAGGTGCGCCATTACTATCTTCCCGCCTTCAAAATTCAAAATAAATCAAAAAAATAAAAAAAAGTTAGTAATGGCGCACCTGCCCACGGTGCGCCATTACTATGCCGTATATATGGCTGGGCGGGGTCCTCTCCTCCTTACCTCTTCATTTTTCTCCTCCACTCCACCTCTCCTCCACTCCATCTCCTCCACTCCATCTCCCCTCCTCTCCTCCACCATACTCCCCTCCTCCTCTCCGGCGACCTCCTCCTCCTCCTCTCCGGTGACCTCCTCCCACTCCTCTCCGGCGACCTCCTCCTCCTCTCCGGCGACCTCCTCCTCCCTCCTCTCCTCCCCTCCCCTCACGGTTTCTCCTCCCTCCTCTCCGGTGATCTCCTCCTCCCTCCTCTCGTCCCCTCCCCTCACGGTTTCTCCTCCCTCCTCTCCGGTGAACTCCTCTCCGGCGACCTCCTCCTCCTCTCCGGCGATGTAGGCGAGCTCCTCTCCGGTGACCTCCTCCTCCTCCTCTCCGACGATGTAGGCGAGCTCCTCTCCGGTGACCTCCTCCTCCTCCCTCCTCTCCTCCTCACGGTCTCTCCTCGGCCCTCCTCTCCGGCGAACTCCTCTCCGGCAAAAGAACGTACAAGATCCAAAAACGAGAACAAAATTTGAAAAAATATCGTGCAAAAAAACGAGCAAAAAAACGAGCAAAAATATCACGATCCAGATCCAGATTCAAAATTCAAAATAGTAATGGCGCACCGTGGGGGTTAGAATGTGCGCCATTACTATTTTCCCGCTTCCAAATTCAAAAAAAAAAATCGACAAAAAATAATAAAAAAAAGTTACCAGTGGCGCACCTGAAAAGGTAGTAATGGCGCACATGTGGTGCGCCATTACTACCTGAGATAGTAATGGCGCACTATGTGGTGCGCCACTATTATCTGGGATACTAATGGCGCACCAGAGGTGCGCCATTACTATTTGTTACTAGTGGCATGTTAATAGTGGCGCACCTATAGTGCGCCATTAATAGCAAAAACTGGTGCGCCACTAACAGCTTTTTTTCTAGTAGCTACAATAAAATGTATGGACTTCGGTCGAACTTGCAGCTGAACCACGTAGGAAAAGCTCGTGCAAACCTATCAGGTGCGCAAACGAGATATTGTTGTTAGACAACAGTATACCTACAATACACAAGGAAGCGTTAATGGGCCCTGACTCCGGAATTGGCTAAATGCCAATACAATCCAAGATAGTTTCCATATAAGTGATTCAAGATTAAAATCTTGATACACCTTTCGGAAGACTTAGAGTCTAACGAATATTTTTGGAACTAAAAACTGATACGGATAAAAATGTTTTATCCATAAAGCTCGACTTGTTGCAATAACAAGTTCAAGGAGTTGACTACGATGAGGTTGTTTCACCGTAGCGATGCTTAAAGTCGGTTCGGGTTGAACTAGCAATTAATACATATTTCAATCATGAGATATGAAACAAGGATGACGAAAGGATTTCCATCTGATGGAAATGAAACCAAGGACTTGCAATAGTTACAGTCCAAGGTATTTTTCCAGTCCAGAGGATGCTAGTAAGTATGCAAACTTCAGAGATCCAGCGATGGACAGAAGAGAGCAAAATGGAGTTGGAATCTTCGTGTTTTGATGAAATGGTCAAAAGGGTTTTGACTTCATCAATGGGTAACGAAGATGCTTGTGATTCAAGAAAGTAAGTGGGAGCATAATAATATTTCTAAAAACGTTGTGTGCTTGACACATTGTTAATTGGAAATAAATTTCTTGACACGAATTAGGACTTCATTTGAAAAGGATTTTTCGATGAAGTGCTTGGGCTAAATAGCCTTAATATTAGGCATGATGATCTATGGAGATAGATTTACCTAATGGGGCTGAGCAAAGATACATATTGACAAGATGCTAAAACCTTTTAGCATTTAAAACGCCAAGGAGTGATTCTTGCCGAAGTCACATGGAAAGAGTTTTTGCAAGACTTGGTGTCCCAAAAACACTAATGAGCAAAATACATGATGGAGATTCCACACACCTTCGTGTTTGGATTAATCATGTATTCCATGGTATGTAAAAACAACCAGATATGTTCAATACTCCAAAGTTGTTGCGAGTATAGATACCAAAGTGATCAAAAGTACTGATCATGGGACAACAGTGAAAGATGTCATTAAGTACTAGAGTAGTAATGATGACATGTTTTCTCGCAAACAGAGATTATGAAGTACTCGTTGTAAGTAATTACATCGATACGGTCTTCATCAATGCTCCATGCGATTTTCGATTTAAGTTAGGGATTTTTTGTGTAATACACAATATGGTGGCACGGTAGTTGGAAATTGTTCCAAACAAGATACTGTGGCGAATTCTATAACAAAGGCTAAGTATGTTGACGCTTTAGAAGCGACAAAGAAGTTGTTGAATCATATAGTTCATTCATGAACTTAGTATGGTTCCAAGATGGCTTTGGTCTATGGGACACTATTGCAGATCGTTGCTCCATAGCTCAGTCTGAGGAATCAGGTTTCGACCAATGATTCACACATATGCAAAGCCAAGTCCACACAAAATATGAATTTTGTGAAAGCGTGAAAACGCAAGGATATGCAAAGTTACACACGGAGCTGAAGTCGTCAGATCCGTTGGACATCAGGCTATACCACAAGCGAAGCATATTTACACCGGTGTGCCACAGGTGTAAAGTGCATTAGCATTAACTAGATTATTGACTCTAGTGCAAGTGGGAGTCTGTAGGAGATATGCCCTAGAGGCAATAATAAATGTTATTGATTATCTCCCTGTTCATAATTAGGTTTATGTTCCATGCTATAACTGCTATGGTTCGCGAGTCTACAATAACCACGAGGCTCGGAGGAAGACTCATATGCACGTGCGGAATAATAAACGGTAAAATGTATTCCTAGTCCGGACTCTAAGACTAGCTCAAGTGTTGCATGATGGTTCTGTTTTCCTGATCATGGGCATGTCTATGCCAGCAACTTTGAGGGCACAATGTTAGCAGAACATTTGTGTTGAATCGACCCGAATTGATGTTATGCTATGAGATTCATTCGTCACAAGTTAATGGTTAATAACACAGAGATGGTTAACGTTTGCATGATTCCTTAGACCATGAGAGTATCGAGTTTCTTCATGCTTGCTTCATGAACTTTGGGGTTTGTTAAACGTCATCCGTAAATGGGTGGCTATTACGGCGGCTTACGGGTTCATGGAAAAGTATGTCAAGTAACTTGATAGCTCAAGATTGGGATTTGCTCCTCCGACGATGGAGAGATATCTCTGGGCCCTCTCGGTGTTACGGTATCCATCATCATCTGGCCAGACACTTTGTGATTTGATCACGGGGATGTCGGAACACGGAACGAGAAAAGAGAACAATACCGGTAACGAGGTAACTGGCATAGTGGACAAGATGTTGATCCACAAGGATGCCAACATGTCTCACCTCGGGTATTTGCAACATATCGCGAAGCAACAGGAATTCCACACGGCAACTGGAGGTTCACTCGAATATTCATTCGTGTGGGTATAGGGGTCAATATGGGTGTCCACGGCTCCGATGTTGATCATTGATCGGAAGGGGTTCTGGGTCATGTCTATACTTCACCGAACCTATAGGGTCACACGCTTAAGGGTCATCTATCTGCTGAATACTAGACAGGGAGTCTGAGAGAAAGTTTCCGGAAAAAGTTTTCGGAGACAGCGGAAAAGTTCCGAAGAGAGAGGTCACCGGATGAGTTCCGGTGAAACTGAAAAGTTGTTTCAGGGGATACCATAAAGTCAAATTGGTTTCGGCACATGCCTGATAATTCTTGGAGGGTGCCAGAATCGTTCTGGAAACTTTCTGGAATTTTCCGGGATGAAAACCGGAAATGTTCCGGTGCTGCCGGAACCGCTTCAGATGCTTTTCGTAGATGAAAATCACTAAACCGGAATTGTTTCGGAACGCGTTGAAAATAATTTTAGTGGGTACTGGAAATGTTCTAAGCCCACATAAATATTTTCAGTTCGATCAGACGTTGAAAAATGTCGTCGTGAGTAGTGAAATCAGCTTTATGGTTACTTTTTGGAAAGCCACCTTTTTGGGCTTTTGCTCCAAAATATCTTGGAGATGACATGGATGGATGTGGCTGAAATTTCAGCCCCTCCACCCCTCCTTCTCCTATAAATAGAGGTGGAGGGGGCTGCCGAAAAGATCATCCCTTCTCACATACAAGTGCCATGCATGATCTGGCTTTCTCTCTCCCTCCCAGCGAAATAGTTTCGTAGAACCGAAAGGCTGTCTGGGTTCCGGTGGAAACTCGTTCTGTACGGCGAAGCACTGCCGGATAGATGACACCGTATGTGTGCAACTCTGTAGAGAGATCGTAGTTTCGGTCTTAGTTCGAGAGTGCCTCCCGAAGGGCTGTCCGAGTTTTGAAGGTCCTCCCGAAGGGCTGTCCGAGTGACTGTCCGAGTTTCGATGGTCCTCCCGAAGGGCTGTCCGTGACACCTTCTGGGGGATTGTCCGACCGCCTCCCGAAGGGCTGTCCGAGGGGCAAATGAGGGTATACATCCTCGCGGTTGGGAGGTTGTAAATCCTAGCTGCGGGGATCTGCACCGCCGATCGTCATCGACTCTACTTCCGCTGCGCTACGAGTCGGTAACGAAAAAGATCAAACCTTGTATGCAGTCTCCATAGTGGTCCTTGGCTGGTGTGTAGGTCGGAAATTTTTTGTTTTCTGCTACGTTACCCTACACAAAGACCTCTTCGGCCTGTCACGACAGTCTTCGGCATGACTAAGCGAAAAAGCCCTCTTCGGTTTACAAAAGGACGACGAGTTCCTCTTCGGTTTATACGAGACCGAAGAGGGACGGCCTAAGCGAAGCGTACGGGGCAATATATTTGAAATTACCGAATTAGGTCAAACATTTTCTAAATTTGTTAAAAAAAAATCCATTGCGACCGCCTTACAGGCAGTGGCGGAGCTACGGCTGGGCCAACCCGTGCCTTGGCCCGCCCAGCTCGTGCTAATCTACGCCTGCTATTCAGCCATGGAATACAACCTAGCAGTAATATCCTTCAGCAAGGACCCGTCGGCCCGCCCATGTATTTTCCTGAAGCTCCGCCACTGCTTACAGACCGGGTCACGCGCATGCATTAGTGGCTGATAAGGATGCATGGCATAGTAAGTTGGGTCACGGACAAGGATGCATGGCACGACTCCCTCCGTTTCTAAATATTTGTCTTTTAAAGATTCAGCTATGGACTACATATGGAGCAAAATGGATGAATCTATACTCTAAATTATGTCTATATACATCCGTATGTAGCAAAATGGTTCGTAGTGAAATCTCTAAAAAGACAAATATTTAGGAACGGAGTAAGCATGTGTCATGCGTAAGATGGTCAGAGAGACCAACGTCCACTACAAATACAGATGGCGCTAGGTAGCTAATGGGTACTCGGTTACGAGCATTCCGATAGATACTCTTAGCTAGCTGCACCACCTGATCAAGGTGATTCAGTTGGCAGGTCGATGCTCCCATACGCGACGGCGGGCGAGGCGGAGGCGGCGCTGGGGCGCGCCATGACTTGGGCGGAGGCGGCGTGGTTCCGGTACTCTGTGGCGATGCCGGACTACTACCTCTACTGCCACCACATCGTCATCTTCCTCGTCGTCTACACGCTGGCTCCGCTCCCCCTCGCAGAGCTCGAGCTCCGGGCCCCGGCCATCTTGTTGCCGTACAAGCTGCAGCCCAGGGTGCGTCTCAAGCCGGCAGCCTTCCTCCGCTGCTACGTCCGCACCGTCCGCGTCTTCCTCCTCGCCATGGGCCCCGTCCAGCTCCTTTCCTACCCAGCCGTTAAGGTCCATGTTACTTGCACTTGCACCCTTAAGGCCGTGTTAATACTACTTCTGTGACGTGTAGCTAGTGAGTATTAATTAAGTGTTTTTGTTTTGCTGCGTGCGTGCGTGCATGTGCATGTCTTGTTGCGTGCATGTGCATGCATGTGGAACTTGAATATATGTTTAGATGGTGGGGATAAGGACGGGGCTGCCGCTGCCGTCGGCGGGAGAGATGGCGGCGCAAATGGCGGTGTATTTGCTAGTCGAGGACTACCTTGGCTACTGGGTACACCGGCTGCTGCACACCGAGTGGGGATACCACAAGATTCACCATGTCCACCATGAGTTCACGGCGCCCTTCGGCTACGTCGGCCTGTACGCACACTGGTCCGACGTGCTCATCATCGGCTTCCCCGCCTTCGTCGGCCCGGCTCTTGTGCCCTGCCACATGACCACCTTATGGCTTTGGTTCGTCATACGCCAGCTAGCGCTCCTGGATGCTCACAACGGGTAAACTTATCTAATCTCCCAAATCCCAGTAAATAAGGCCACGATATATACAAGGACAAAAAATACTTCAGTTTTGATGGCAGAGGTAAAAATATGCACTTCAACACTGTCCCTAGTCAAGCCCGGCCCCTAGGCCACAGCCGTCTGCAATATGTATCCCAATGATGAGTGGGTCACATGTGTCATTCAGTACACATGAAGAAGAAAATACTCCCTCCGTCCCGATGTATAAGTCATCTTACGAAAATCAGATTTTCCCAAAATGCTTAGGCACGGTGCATTAATTCTCACCTCGTTTTTTGTTTCCTAACATGAATAAAGGAATCCACCAATAGAAGATGTGATGCGTGTATGTTTTTAATGGCTTGAGACTACCTAGCACCACATGCATTGATCAGTTTATTGTATGCAATGATATTAATTACTCCCTCCGTCCCATAATATAAGCGTGCTTTTTTACAATGGTGTAGTGTCAAAAACGCTCTTAATTATATTATGGGACGGATGGAGTAGCTAATAATCATTAAGTTTCCTCATTGTTTTCCTTCACCTTGGTCACAGTGCACAATATAAGATGACTTATACACCGAGACGAAGAGAGTAGCTTTTTTTTAGGGGATGAAGAAGAAAATAGCTATTGCTACAGGTTATGTATTTATTAGTGGCTGAAAAAGTAGAGGCCGGCCCCAACTTGAATTTTAGGGTCTCCGAGACTAAGGGCCATTATTGGAGATGCTCTCACATTGAACAAAACTATGACCCCTATTTTCCCGGGGGTCTTATTTATCACTGCTTAGCTTTCAATTTGCCTCCTTTAATTTGAAGGTGTTCAAACTGCAGGTTCGACTTCCCGCTCAATCCGGCAAAGTTGATCCCGTTCTATGGAGGAGCACCACACCATGACTACCATCACCGTGTAGGACGGAAGAGCCAGAGCAATTTCGCTTCTGTGTTCACCTTCTGCGACTATATATACGGGACGGATAAAGTTAGTCTATCCTTATCTCTTGCAAGCACATTTATTTCCCGTTTAATTAGTAATTAAACCCGCCAAAAAAATTGATATGTTCGTCATTTCTCTGACAATAAAATCATGTGTCGTTTTCAGGGCTACATGTTCCATAAGGCAAGCCTGGCAAAGGTAGCTACACTTGCCAGCAACTTATCCATGAGTACTATTGATTAATTTTTCTTGATTAAATTATGCGTGTGCTGTTGATTTAATTGCAAAAATAAATGTCATTCTTTTCTCTTTGCTCGATGTAACAGCTGAAGGAGGTGACACAAAACAGTACGGAGAAAAGAGAGACGATGAATTCTATCGGCGGGAGGCAGCCATAGATCTCAAACACAGTTGCGCATAAGCTCTTGCTCACTCCATGATGCAGTGCAACGTCTAGCAATTTCCACAAATATGCCATCTTCCAACATCATTTCAATATTAGTAAAACTGGCGTGTACACTAAATACTGTATAATTATGTACAGAGAGTTAATTCCTCATTCTAATACTAAGAATAACAAAAAAAAGAGGAAAGTTTAAGTAAATATTTCCATGTGGATGTGCTGATTTGTCAATTTATTAAAATTATTTACAACCGGATGATCTTGCTAGACTAATCCAAAGTGAAGAAAGTTGTTCCGAGAAGTTCAATGGTATAGTCACCCCACAGTTTTGCAGTTGCACTCGCCACAGGTTATTTTAACCCGCGTTCTGCTCCGGTGCTCCCCCCTTGAGTGAACGCGGAGGGGAGAAATAGAAGGACGGATGAGATGATCCAATAACCCTTCGGAAAGAGGGGTATGATCGTCTTTTTAGCGCGTGTGTACAGCCCGGACGAGCCCGTATGGTCCGGATGGTTCGTACGCTGACTATATACTCGTATTCATATACAGGCGTTTCGTTTTCGTGTGCACGTATCGCAGTCGTGGGGGTAGCACGTGTCGACCGAAAATGCCAAAAATGTCCCATCTCCGGGCGCATCCCCCCCACCCCCAATTTCGCCTCCCTCGCTGCGTTGTCTCGCTCTCCCCCACCGCGTCATCTCGGAGCGCTCTCCCCCAGCGCATCGTCTCGCTCTCCCGCACCGCATCATCTCCCTCACCTCCATCTCTTACCTTAGTCCAATGGAGGACGGTCGTCGCGCTGCAGCCGCTGCGGCCGGGCATGTGTTGGAGAAGCAGAGCGCGGTGACCGTCGGAGATGCAGTGCAGGACGTTGCTGGCGTCCAGGGCGGTGCGGTCGAGGCCGCAACCAATGTCACTGTTGCGGATCTAGAGAAGGAGGTGCCTGAGCAGGAGGTGACGGCGTCGAGCAGCGCTGTGCATCCAGGTGCGCAGGCTGGCGACGAGGAGGTAGTTCCATTTCCTTTTTAGTTCTAATATTTAGAATGTAGGGTTAGTTGCATTGGTTTGATTGTGATTCCTAGGATAGTATAGATGGTTAGATTAATTGGCTTTCTAAATGGGGTTTTCTAGATGGGGTTTTCTAAATGGGGTTTCTTGTATTAGGTTTTCTGTATCACATCCATGCCAAAATGCTACAGATATCTTAATTACAAATAGGGATCTCTGTGCTTGAATGCTACACAGATAAATACTTATTAGATTTATGGTCGAATGCTACAGAGATCTATGTTTATTAGATTTGTGCTTCCATTGTACATAGATAGGGTTTTGTATGTAATATGCCCAAAAGGAATCGCTAAATGCCAATGGTGGGCGACCTCCATGGAGGTCGTTGTAACAAAAAATTGAAAAACGTATTTTAAAGTTTCAAAAAAATCTGAAACAAATCATACATGTTTACATGGATGTATTCTATATGTGTGTAAATTTTTAAGATGAAATACATTTGATGAGAGCTACACAAAAAAGACAAATCATGATTTACAAACCGATGAACAGTGTAAATACTGTTCACTATTAGAAATGCAGGATTTTCTCTTTTTTGTGTTTCTCTTTTTTGTGTAGCTCTCATCATAATGTATTTTATTGTCAGATTTTATACACATGTAGAATACATCCATATGAATGTGTAGAATTGTTTTCAGAATTTTTTGAAACTCTAAAAAGTAATTATAAAAAAATTCAAAATATCCACCTCCATGGAGGTCGACCACCAAAAGTCGTCACTCCAAAAGGAATGCATTAATTTTGAAAAAGAGGAATAGAATATAATTTTGAAGGAATGCTAGAATTTTGGTGTACCTATCAATTGCTTAAGATGTCACTTGATTCATCTATGGTATATCAATTTGTTGTTTAGGTAACTACTGCAATTTAAGATGTTACTTGGAGATATATGCATTTATAGTTTAAGGCAATGTACTATCATATTGCATAATGTATCATATTGCTGCAAAAAAAAGATGTTACTTGGAGATCTCGAACAAGTGGCCGAAGTTATCTGTAGTTTGTTGGAGGTCTATTGCATTTGTTGTTTACGTAACCACTGCAATTTAAGATGTCACTTGGAGATCTATGCATTTATAGTTTAAGGTAGTGTACCATCATATTGCATAATGTATCATGTTGCTGCAACAAAAATTAGATGCTACTTGGAGATCTTCAACAAGTGGCCGAAGTTATCTGTACTTTGTTGGATGTCTATTCACTACTGGGAAAGGGCTTATAAGTGACCTCAAATCAGTGGCGGGTGGGGGGCTCCAAAACAGGCCTACCACTGCTATTAGCTTAGCAGTGGCGGGCGCGAGTTTATGCCTGCCATTGATAATAACTGTTTAGATTTTCCGTGGGACAAAAGATACCTGTGGTGAGCGATGTTTTGTGCCCACCACTGGTACTTGAGTTAATAGTGACAGGCGACAATGTGTTCCCGTCACTATTATTGTTTGGTCTCACAACAAATATGTATAAAAAAACCAGTGACGGGCAGCAATTAGTGTCCGCCACAAGTAACTCAACTAGCAGTGGCGGGCGAAATGGCACCCGCCGGTGCTATGTTTTGACAAATTTGCCGCTGAACTAAAATAACTAGTGGCGGGCCACTCATAAGCAAAACAGGCCCATAAGCCAACCAAACCGTACCTTACCCTAGTCCATCACACGTGCAACCCAACCCTCGCATTCTCCCCCGTCTCTCGTTCTCTCCCTCCCCTACCTCCCGCGAACCATTAACGCCGCCAACGCCGTCGATTCTGGTGATTCCCGGTGTTCCTTGCCGGCGCGCAGCATCCTACCCTGCTCCCCTCGCCACGCTCCTCCCTTTACTCCATCCAGATCCGCCTCTCGCGGCCTCGAAAGCTCACCCACGACCCCTTCCCATGGCTAGGGTTTGGGTGGTTGCGTCTCCTCCAACTCCGACGCGGCTCCGTCGCCTCTCTTTCGTCCTCTTCGACGCCTACGCCCCCTCCTACGCGCGGCTCCGCTTCATTGACGATGCTCGTGCACCCAGTGGCTGCGGGATGGACGCGCACGGGGGTCGCCCCCTCCGACGGCTTCCTCCACGACTGGACACGGTGGGATGGCTGCTCCGCAACCACGGTGGTGGCTACAAAACCCCCCATGATGCGACCATCTCCGCTCCTCTGTTTTGGTGGCGGCCATGCCATTGTTGGTTCCTTGTTGAACATCAAGTGGATGAACTGTTATATGTGTTGTATGACATCATGTGGATGAACTATTATATAGCACTTGATGTGTGTTGTAAGTCATCATGAGTTGACACATCTTTGATTGTAGTTGTAGGTTCTTGATAATTGCAGGATATATATGGTATATCTCATCTTTTTCTTGGAGTAAATAAAATGAGACAGTTAGGACAATACATGTTGTCGGTGTCAAATCCGGCATATCTCGTAGTAGGGGTCATAAGCTAGGCGTCTTGGAGCGATGGTAACATGGACACATGATTTTACCCAGGTTCGGGCTCTCTTGAAGAGATAATACCCTACGTCCTGCTTTTGATTGTATTGATATGGTGGATAGTATAGAGTACATGTATCTACCACGAGATTATGAGATGTAATGTAATGATCTATTAACTAGCCTGGCCTCGGTTTATATATGCACCGTAGGCCTAGGGTTTAGAGGAGTCCTTGTCTTGTGCGCCAAGTCTTGTGGAATCCTCCTTGTATTCGGCATGGGCTGCCCGAAGTGGCCCATTAGTGAATCATAACGGGGGTCCTCGGCACGACCCACTGGTCGGGAGATGACGTGGTGAGTACCCCCTAGTCCAGGACACCGTCACATGTGTTGGTGTGTTATCTGATGAACATCACATGGATTCTTTAGTCGACACTAAATAGAGTTCCCTTGTGCCGTATTGCTTCTTCCACCATGTGAAATTTTGTATTAGAGATATGCTCCTGATGAAACATGTAATGATAAGATGTTTTAATAGGTAAAGAAAATTACCAGGATTTTTCCATAGCAAATGTCGTAGTTTGTGGGATGTAGAAGGCAACTCATACATCATTTTTCTCTATTAGGTTGATGCATACTGTTTCGATTGACTGCAAGGTTACCCTACACTAGATAGTTGAACTGCACTTGTTACTTCAATTGTTCAATATCATGATGTGTATACTCGGCTATGTCTCAAATTGGCACGGTTAGCATCAGGTTCATGGAGGCGTTGATTGACAGCAAGCTCTGCTTTGTGAAGCCGGAGTGGTCTGACGAGGAACGTGAATCTCTTGGGAAAGGTGACATCGAGGTCATATCTGTCACTAGTAGAAAACCGACCTTTCGTCCAGATCTTTAGTCCCGGTCAGCTTTGGAACCGGGACTAATGTAGGCATTAGTCCCGGTTCCAACGGCCCACCTCTAGTCCCGATTTGTGAGAGACTTATAGTCCCGGTTGGCGTCACCAACCAGGACTAAAAGGGTTGTGGCAGGGTTGCAGCAGGCTGGGGCCCACGCATGGACCTTTAGTCCCGGTTGGTATCACCAACTGGGACTAGAGATGGAACTTTAGTCCCCGTTGGTTATACAAACTGGGACTAAAGATGTCCCTATATATAGATGCTTCTTCCACCCCGAGCCCAAGCTCTCCTTTCTCTCCTCTCTATTTCCTTCCCTTAGCTCGAGCTCATCATCCATTTTTGCCAAGACTTGTGAAGATTGGAGGTACCCCATCGTTCTAAAAGGTTAACAACTCATCCTTTCATCTCTCATTGCTAGTTTATTGAGTTTCATGCTCTATAAGTATAGTGATTTGTAGGTTTTAGTTTGGGAGTAATTATGTGGGAGTTTATTTGACTTATATGCAATTTGAGCTCAAATTAACTTCTTACTTGTATAATTTTCGTACTTGTATGATTGTTTGTTATATATAGTGCCGTGGTTTTGATATCCGTCCATGTCGGCCCTCGTCCGGTTTATGATTTGGATGTGGTATATTATCTTTTATAACTATTTTGTTTCATTTCGTGCTTATGACAATTATGCCCATCAAGTTGACATATTTTTTTTATCTAGGAGGTATGTGAACCGGAAATTCCAATCGACCCTCTTGTCGAGAAGTTAAATTTAGTTAAAAAAACGATTATTTGAAAGAAAAATTGAAAAGAATTGAAGAAGAGAAGATGAAATTGGAGTTGTAGGTTGCCGATGTCGTTGATGATCACAAGATCAAGTTGGATGCAATGCGCTTGAAGATTAGAAAGATTAAAAAATATGCCATTAATAAAGAGGCTTGGTATCATTATGTTGTTGGATCAAATACTACCTTAGTTGCGATCTTGATCACATTTGTTGTTGCATTTAAATGATTTAGCTAGATAGTTGTATGTTGTTTTATGAGAATAAGTGTGTGTGAACTTTATGTATGAACTTGTATTAATTTGGTCACTTCGATGTTGTGTAATGAAGATGAGTCGGCAATGTATGTATGATGACCGACGCTCTCCCCAGTTCATTAATGGCGTGCATAGTATTCTGCGTGGGGCTAAGGCAAACAAGCGGAATGGTTTTATGTCTTGTACATGTGGTGTCTGTAAGAATGATAGGAATTACTCTACCTCAAAAACCCTTCACATCCACCTGCTTCAGTCCGGTTTCATGTCCGGCTATACATGTTGGACCAAGCACGGAGAAAGGGGGTTATAATGGAAGACAATGAAGAATAAGAGGATGATGACAACTATCCTGGGTTTCCTGAATACGATGGTACTACAATGGGGGAAGAAGGTGAAGAAGAGGCGGCATCAGATGAGCCCGCTAGTGATCTTGGTCGGGCCATTGCTGATGCAAAGAGAAACTGCGCAAGTGAAAAGGAGAAGTTGAAGTTGTAACGCATGTTAGAGGATCACACAAATTGTTGTACCCAAATTGCGAAGATGACAAGAAAATGCTAGGTACCACACTGGAATTGCTGCAATGGAAGGCAGAGAATGGTGTATCTGACAAGGGATTTGAAAAGTTGATGAAAATGTTAAAGAAGATGCTTCCAAAGGACAACGAATTGCCCGACAGTACGTACGAAGCAAAGAAGGTTGTCTGCCCTCTAGGATTAAAGGTGCAGAAGATACATGCATGCCCTAATGACTGCATCCTCTACCATGGTGAGTACGAGAATTTTAATGCATGCCCGGTATGCGATGCATTGCGCTATAAGATCAGTCGCGATGACCCTGGTGATGTTGAGGGCGAGCGCCCCAGGAAGAGGATTCCTGCCAAGGTGATGTCGTGTGCTCCTATAATACCACGGTTAAAACATTTGTTCCAAAACAAAGAGCATGCCGAGTTATTGCGATGGCACAAAGAAGACCGTAAGAAAGACGGGATGTTGAGATTACCCGCTGATGGGTCGCAGTGGAGAAAAATCGAGAGAAAATGGCCAGAGTTTAAAGATGACGCAAGGAACTTATGGTTTGGTATAAGTGCAGATGGCATTAATCCTTTTGGGGAGCAGAGCAGCAATCATAGCACCTGGCCTGTGACTCTATGTATCTACAACCTTCCTCCTTGGTTGTGCCTGAAGCGAAAGTTCATTATGATGCCAGTGCTCATCCAAGGCCCTAAGCAACCCGGCAACGACATGGATGTGTACCTAAGGCCATTAGTTGAAGAACTTTTATGGTTGTGGGATTTAAAAGGTGTACGTGTGTGGGATGAGCACAAACAGGAGGAATTTGACCTACGAGCGTTGCTATTTGTAACCATCAATGATTGGCCTGCTCTTAGTAACCTTTCAGGACAGACAAACAAGGGATACAATGCATGCATGCACTGTTTAGATGAGAGTGAAGGTATATATTTGGATAAATATAAGAAGGTTGTGTGATACGTCTCCAACGTATCAATAATTTATGAAGTATTCATGCCATATTCACCTATATTTACAATATTGTTACATGGTTTTAATGCACTTTATATGATTTATTTAGAACTAACCCGGACTAACGTTGTTTTCAGCAGAACTACCGTGGTGTTGTTTTTTTGTGTGTAGAAGTCAAAGTTCTCCAAATGCAACGAAACTTTTTGACGATTTTTTTGGAACAAAAGAGGCCACTAGAAGCTTCGTTGGAGGGCCAGAAGAGCCACAAGGTGGGCACAACCAACCAGGGCGCGCCAGGCCCCTCCGGTGCGCCCTGGTGTCTTGTGGTTCACTCGTGGCCCATCTTCGCGTGAAACCGACGCTCAAAAATCCTATATATTGAGAAACCCCCAGAAATAACCCTAGACGAGAAGTTCCGCAGCCGCAAAGCCTCTGTATCGACGAAAAAACAATCTGGAGAGAAAAAAGTACCCTGCCGGAGAGGGGAAATCATCTCCGGTGGCCATCTTCATCATCCCGGCGGAGGCCATGACGAGGAGGGAGTAGTCCACCCTCGGGGCTGAGGGTATGTACCAGTAGCTATGTGTTCAGTCTCTCTCTCTCTCATGTTCTTGAGATGTCATGATCTTGATGTATCACGGGCTTTGTTAATATAGTCGGATCATATGGTGTTTTTCCCTCTCTATCTTGTTGTGATGAATTGAGTTTTCCCTTTGAGATTTTGTTATTGCTGGATTGAATACTATTATGGATTTGAGAGCACTTGATCTATGTTTTGGTACTCAACTTGCGGATTCCCGAGGTGACATTGGGGTAATCTATGCATAGGGTTTGATGCACGTTTTCGTCCTACTTTCTCCGGTAGAAATCTTGGGGCACTCTTTGAGGTTCTTCGTGTTGGATTGAGTATTATGAATCTGAAATTGTTTGATGCATATCGTATAATTAACTCATGGATACTTGTGGTGACATTGGAGTATCTAGGTGACATTAGAGTTAGTTGATGCGTATCATATGGTGTTATTTTAGTATGAACTCTTAGATAGATCGATCGGAAAGGATAACTTGTCTCATTTTAGTACGAACTCTTGGATAGATCGATCGGAAAGGATAACTTTAAGGTGGTTTCGTACCCTACAAACAATTTCTTCTTATGCTCTCTGCTAGCTAACAACTTTGGAGTGATTCTTCGTTGCACGTTGAGGGATGGTTATGTGATCCAATTATATTAGCATTGTTGAGAGATTGCACTAGCGAAAGTACGGACCCTAGGCCTTGTTTCCAAGCATTAATATACCGTTTTGCTCGCTGTTTACTATTTCTTACCTTGCTGTTTTTATATTTTCAGATTACAAAAACCTATATCTACCATCTATATTGCACTTGTATCACCATCTCTTCGCCGAACTAGTGCACCTATACAATTTGCCATTGTATTGGGTGTGTTGGGGACACAAGAGATTTCTTGTATTTGATTGCAGGGTTGTTTGAGAGAGACCATCTTCATCCTACACCTCCCACGGATTGATAAACCTTAGGTCATCCACTTGAGGGAAAATTGCTACTGTCCTACAAAACTCTGCGCTTGGAGGCCCAACATAGTCTACAAGAATAAAGTTGCGTAGTAGACATCAAGCTCTTTTCTGACGCCGTTGCCGGGGAGGTGAGTGCTTGAAGGTATATCTTTAGATCTTGCAATTAAATATTTTAGTTTCTTGTTTATCACTAGTTTGGTTTTATAAAAGAAAACTACAAAAAAATGGAGTTTAGGTTGCATCAACTGTTGCGTCTTTTTTAATGTCTTTCATGAAAATGATGGTTCGGAAAATTATGCTCAATTGGTAGAGGAAGAATTTATGAAAATACTTAATGAGAATTCCTTGAATGAGTACCATGACAGCAATATTGTTAGTATGAATTCTCTGAATACCCATGATGCTAATGATATGCAAAGCCACAAGCTTGGGGATGCTATGTTTGATGAAGATGATATTATTTGTCCCCCAAGTTTTGATGAGCAAATTTACTATGATTATGGCATGCCTACTATATATGATGATTATTGTGATGACATGTATGATATAAAGAGTGATAGTAACCATGAAACTTGTCATCATGATTTTAATATTCAAAGTTGGTATGTCAATCGTGTATCTCATAATAGTTATTTTGTCGAGTTTGCTCCCACTACAATGAATGAAAAAGAAATTTGCATATGTGGAGAGTGATAAATTTTCTATGCTTGTGGATCATGAAAAGAATGCCTTATGTGATAGTTATGTTATGGAATTCCTTCATGATGCTACTGAAAACTATTATGAGGGAGGAACATATGCTTGTAGGAATTGCAATAATATCAACTTTCCTCTCGATGTGTTCAACGTTTTGAAGTTGCACTTGTTTTGCCTTCCTATGCTAGTTGATTCTTGCTCCCATAAATTGTTTGCTCACAAAATCGCTATGCATAGGAAGTGGGTTAGACTTAAATGTGTTTGTCATGTGTTTCATGATGCTCCCTTGCATGTTTGAAATATTATTCTTATGTGAGCATCATTGAAATCATCATGCCTAGCTAAAAGGTATTAATGAAAAGGGCTTGTTGGGAGACAACCCAATACTTTTACTTTCTATTTTCATATGTTCACATTATTTAGATACTGTAGTAATCAAGTTTTATATCTTTTATTTCAATAAAGTGCCAAGTAAAGCCTTTGGGATAGTGTGGATAATTGCTTGTTTGATTCTGTGCAAAAACAGAAACTTTTACGTCCAGTGGAGAATTTCTCTGATTTTACTAGAGCTTAAAAACATTCTGAAATTTTTACAAATTCTTGATATGAAAATTCTCTGCATTTTCCTAATTTTTCAGAATTTTTAGAGTCAGGGAAGTATGGTGATCATTCAGATCTTCATAGACTGTTCTGTTTTTGACAGATTCTGTTTTGCATGCATAGTTTGCTTGTTTTAGTGTTCCCATAGCTTATATTCAGTGATATAAATTATGTGAATGGTATCATACAGTAGGTATTATGTGAGAACAATAATGAATCTTTTCTTGACAGCACCTAAGTGAATGGTCTTTATTTATTATACTAACCCTTCTCACGAAGTTCCGTTAACTTTTGTGTGATTAAAGTTTTCAAGTTTTGGGTGAGACACCGATATGAGGAGAATAAGGAGTGACCAGAACCTAAGCTTGGGGATGCCCAAGGCACCCCCAAGGTAATATCCAAGAAAGACTCAACCGTCTAAGCTTGGGGATGCCCCGGAAGGCATCCCCTCTTTCGTCTTCAACATTATCGGTATATCTTACTTGGAGCTATATTTTTATTCATCACATAATATGTGTTTTGCTTGAAGCATCATTTTATTTTGTTGATCTCTTTTAGATGTTATTTATAAGCTTGTTTTCAATAAAAGTTCCAAGAATTGCCTTTTAGGATGCTTGAATTGGATGTTTGATGTGTGCTGTGTAAAAACAGAAACTTTTGCTGTAATGTTTGAATTTTCATATTTTACTGGAACATGGAAAGTTTTTGAAATTTTTACAAAGTATTTTCATATAAATATTTTATCACGTCCTAAATTTTCATAATTTTTTGAGTTATATAAGTACACTGGTTTAATAGATTGCTACAGACTGTTCTGTTTGGACAGATTGTTGTCATAGTTTTGTTATCTACTTATCCTATAGTTTCCATAGCCTATATTGGTAGATATAAATTGTGGAAAAGATAGTAAACAGTAGATGATGTTTGGAAATTATTGTGCAACTTGTCTTGGCAATACAATAAGTGTGGACTTATTCTTATGTGTACTAACCTATCTCATGAGTTCTTTTCGAGTTTTTGTGGATGAAGTTTTTTGAGAATAGGTGAAACCGTGATATGAGAGATTGAACAAGATACAAAATCTCAAGCTTGGGGATTCCCAAGGCACCCCAAGTATATATTTCAAGAAGTCTCAAGCATCTAAGCTTGGGGATGCTACGCATCCCACCTCTCTTGGAATGAATTTTTATTCAGTTTGTTGTTTGAATAAAATACTCAGATCTGAAAATCTTTATTGATAGAGAGTCCTCGCGTAGCTACTTAATTGTTTGACTACTCATTGATCTTCACTTATATCTTTTGAGAGTAGTTTGATGTTTACTCTTGTGCTTCACTTATATCCGAAGAGTAAATTGAGAATGAATGAAATATCATAAATCTAAATTATCAATGTGCTATATTCTTAGTAGCAGGTTCACATTTGGTTTAGAAAGTAAAATCTATTGAAGTTTGACAATCACAAAATTGGTCATACAAGCATTTCATGAATAATTAGTACAAGAAAGAGAACTTTCACATACAAATATATTATCTTGGACATCTTCTATGATTGTGAATACCCATTAATTATTTTCAAACTTGAGCAAATTAGTTGAAGTTGGACAAGGAAGACAACATAATGAGTTATGGTTGGGTATATTTGCATAGAAGTTATATTGTTATGGATCCTCCAACATGTGGTCCACCATACCTACCTATATTATCTTGGAGGTGAGTGCTTGAAGGTATATCTTTAGATCTTGCAATTAAATCTTTTAGTTTCTTATTTTTCACTAGTTTGGTTTATAAAAGAAAACTACAAAAAAATGGAGTTTAGGTTGCATCAATTGGTTCATCTTTTTAATGTCTTTCATGAAAATGATGGTTTAGAAAATTGTGCTCAATTGGTAGAGGAAGAATTTATGAAAATACTTAATGAGAATTCGTTGAATGATGAGCATGATAGCAATATTGCTAGTATGAATTCTCTGAATATCCATGATGCTAGTGATATGCAAAGCCACAAGCATGGGGATGCTATGTTTGATAAAGATGATATATTTTGTCCCCCAAGTTTTGATGAGCAAATTTATTTTGATGATGGCATGCTTCCTATATATGATGATTATTGTGATGACATGTATGCTATAAAGAGTGCTAGTAACCATGAAACTTGTCATCATGATTTTAATATTGAATGTGGTTATGTCAATCAAGTGTCTCATGATAGTTATTATGTTGAGTTTGCTCCCACTACCATGAATGAGAAGAAATATGCTTATGTGGAGAGTGATAAATTTTCTATGCGTGTAGATCATGAAAAGAATGCTTTATGTGATAGTTATATTGTGGAATTCCTTCATGATGCTACTGAAAACTATTATGAGGGAGGAACATATGCTTGTAAGAATTGCAATAATATCTAGTTTCCTCCCTATGTGTTCAAAGTTTTAAAGTTATGCTTGTTTTGCCTTCCTATGCTAGTTGATTCTTGCTCCCATAAATTGTTTGCTCACAAAATACCTATGCATAGGAAATGGGTTAGACTTAAATGAACTTTCCATAAGATTCATGATGCTTTTTTGCATGTTTCAACTACTATTCTTATATGAGCATCACTGAAATCATCATGCCTAGCTAAAAGGCATTAAAGAAAAGCGCTTGTTGGGAGACAACCCAACACTTTTACTTTCTGTTTTTATATGTTCACATTATTAAGCTACTGTAGTAATCATGTTTTGTGTCTTTTATTTCAATAAAGTGCCAAGTAAAGCCTTTGGAATAGTATGGATACTTGTTGATTTGATTCTGTGCAAAAACAGAAACTTTTGCCTGCAGTAAAGGATTTCTCTGGTTTTACTAGAGCATAAAAAAGTTCTATCATTTTTAAGCAGTATTTATATGCAAATTATATAAGCTGTTTTAATTGTTCAGAATTTTTAGAGACAGGGAAGTATGGTTATACTACAGATCTTCACAGACTGTTCTGTTTTTTGAAAGATTATGTTTTGCATGCATAGTTTGCTTGTTTTCGTGTTCCCATAGCTTATATTGAGTGATATAAATTATGGGAATGTTATAATACAGTAGGTATCATGTGATAACAATTATGAATCTTGTCTTGACAGTACCTAAGTGATTGATCTATCTTTATTATACTAACCCATCTCACGAAGTTCCGTTAAGTTTTGTGTGATTGAAGTTTTCAAGTTTTGGGTGAGATACCGATATGAAGAGAATAAGGAGTGAAAAGAACCTAAGCTTGGGGATGCCCAAGGCACCCCAAGGTAATATCCAAGGAAGACTCAAGCGCCTAAGCTTGGGTATGCCCCGGAAGGCATTCCCTCTTTCGTCTTCAACATTATCGGTATATCTTACTTAGAGCTATATTTTTATTCATCACATAATATGTGTTTTGCTTTGAGAGTCATTTTATTTTGCTAGTATTTGCTTTATGTTATTTATAATCTTGTTTTTCAATAAAAAGTTCTAATAATTGCCTTAGGATGCTTGAATTGCATGTTTGATGTGTGCTGTGTGAAAACAGAAACTTTTTCTGTAGTGTTTGAATTTTTCATATTTTACTGGAATGTGGAAAGTTTCTGAATTTTTTACACAGTATTTTCATATAAATTCTTTATCATGTCCTAAAATTTTAGAATTGTTTGAGTTACAGAAATACACTGGTTTAATAGATTGCTACAGACTGTGCTGTTTGGACAGATTGCTGTCATACTTTTGTTATCTACTTATCCTATAGTTTCCATAGCCTATATAGATAGATATAAATTATGGAAACGATAGTAAACAGTAGATGATGTTTGAAAATTATTGTGCAACTTGTCTTGGCAGTACATGAAGTGTTGATTTGTTCTAATGTGTACTAACTTATCTCACGAGTTCTTTTTAAGTTTTGTGTGGATGAAGTTTTTGAGACTTAGGTGAAACCGGAATATGAGAGGATTGAATGAGATACAAAATCTCAAGCTTGGGGATGCCCAAGGCACCCCAAGTAAATATTTAAAAAAGTCTCACGCATCGAAGCTTGGGGATGCTACGCATCCCACCTCTCTTCGTCAACTATCGATCTGAAAATCTTTAATGAGGGAGAGAGTCTTCACATAGCTACTTGATTGATTGACTACTCATTGATCTTCACTTATATCTTTTGAGAGTTAGTAAATTTTGAAGAAATTCTCTCATGCTTCACTTATACTATTTTGAGAGATGGAATCTTTATGCTCATGTTCTTCACTTAAATTTATTTGAGCTTGTCAAAAGCAATGGCTAAACATATGAAACTAGTTCCAAAGTGATAGATATTCAAGAAGGGTATAATAAAAACTTTCATGAAATCATTGGACAAATTAAACTTGATTCCTTGTAATAGTTTTGAGAAATGATGATAATATGTGAGTCATGTTAATGAGTAATCGTGATTTAGTAAGAATATTGGTGTTAAGGTTTGTGATTCCCTATGCAAGTACGAAAGTCAATAGTTATGCAATGAAATTACATCCTACTTATGGTGCATTATTCGGTGTTAGTTATGTTCAACGCTCACTTATGTGAATTTTCGTTTCTTGGTTTGGTTGCTTCTCAATCTATTTGCTAGCCTCCATTTGTACTAAGTACAAATACTACTTGTGCATCCAAAATCCTTAAACCAAGTTTTGCCTTATGAGTCCACCATACCTACCTATATGTGGTATTTCCATGCCGTTCCTAGCAAATTTGTATGCGCCATCTCTACTTTTCAAAATAAATTTTCTCTCTTTTATGTGCTCGTACCGCTCATGAAACGGTGGGGAGTGTCCAATATTTTTCCATGCTAGATGTGGTATTCTCAAGATGAGTGTTTATTCACTTGTCATTGCACTAGAGTACGGTGGTAATAGGGATGCCCAGTCCAAAATAAAAAAGAAATTTACTTTATGTTGTGAAATAATAAATTCCTTGGAAAGTGTTGGTATGGAAGGCACCCGTGGATACGGCTAGCTAGCCATGGAATGTGAAAGTATGGTGGAAAAAGGAATAAACTTTATTTCTATTTGGGAACCACCTATGATATATCTAGCATGGAAAGTATTGTGAACTACGTTGTTGTTTTCATTGACAGGAAAGGCAAGCCACTCAAAATATTTTATCTCTCTATATTTAAAACTTTGAGCTCTGGCACCTCTACAAATCCGTACTTCCCTCTGCGAAGGGCCTATCTATTTACTTTATGAAATTTTTACTTTTACTTTGAGTCTCCATCTTCTCTTATAAAGCACCAACTAAGGGGCACTATGATCGTACTTGAGCATTGGGTTGTTGGAAATATGCCCTAGAGGCAATTATAATATGGTTATTATTATATTTCCTTGTTCATGATAATCGTTTATTATACATGCTATAATTGTATTGATTGGAAACTCAAATGCATGTGTGGATACATAGACAACACCGTGTCCCTAGTATGCCTCTAGTAGACTAGCTTGTTGATCAAAGATGGTCAAGGTTTCCTGGCCATAGACATGAGATGTCATTTGATAACGGGATCACATCATTAGGAGAATGATGTGATGGACAAGACCCAAACTATGAACGTAGCATATGATCGTGTCAGTTTATTGCTATTGTTTTCTGCATGTCAAGTATCTGTTCCTATGACCATGAGATCATGCAACTCACTGACACCGGAGGAATACCTTGTGTGTATCAAACGTCACAACGTAACTGGGTGACTATAAAGATGCTCTACAGGTATCTCCGAGGGTGTCTGTTGAGTGGGCATGGATCGAGACTGCGATTTGTTACTCCGTGTGACAGAGAGGTATCTCAGGGCCCACTCGGTAATACAACATCACAACAAACCTTGCAAGGAATGTGACTAAAGTGTTAGCCACGGGATCTTGTATTACGGAACGAGTAAAGAGACTTGCCGATAACGAGATTGAACTAGGTATAGAGATACCGACGATCGAATCTCGGGCAAGTAACATACCGAAGAACAAAGGGAACAACATACGGGATTAACTGAATCTTTGACATAGAAGTTCAACCGATAAAGATCTTCGTGGAATATGTAGGAACCAATATGGGCATCCAGGTCCCGCTATTGGTTATTGACCGTAGAGGTGTCTCGGTCATGTCTACATAGTTCTCGAACCCGCAGGGTCTGCACACTTAACGTTCAGTGACGTTTCGGTATTATTGAGTTATGTATGTTGGTGACCGAAGGTTGTTCGGAGTCCCGGATGAGATCCCGGACATCACGAGGAGCTCCGGAATGGTCCGGAGGTAAAGATTTACATATGGGAAGTCATATTTTGGCGACCGGAAAAGTTTCGGGTTTTTCCGGTATTGTACCGGGAAGCTTCTAGAAGGTTCCGAAAACTTTCGGAGGAGTCCGGAAGTCCACCAAGGGTTCCACCACGTCCCAAGGGTTTGCATGGGCTGAGGGGAGGCGCCCTGGCCTTATTGGGCCAGGCGCACAAGTCCCTCAAGGCCCATGTGACTTGGGAGAGGTGGAAAGTCCACCTGTTTATGGAAAGGGAGGGAATTGGACTAGGAGTCCAACTCCTCCCCCTTGGCTGTGCCCTAGGGCTTGGAGGGGCTGATCTCCAATCCCCCTCCACCTATATATAGAGGGGAGGGGCGCCCCAAGAGCACACACGAAGCCCTTGGCGCCCCACTCTCTCCCTAGATCGTTTTCTCCTCCGTTCGCGGTTTCGGTAGTGCTATAGGCGTAGCCCTGCCGGGATAGCACCGCCACCACACCGTCGTGTTGCCGGAGAACTCATCTATCTCTCCGCTCCCTCTTGCTGGATCAAGAAGGCGGAGATCTTCATCGAGCTGTACGTGTGCTGAACGCGGAGGTGCTGTCCGTTCGGCGCTAGATCGGAAGGACCGTGATTGGATCGCGGGACGGATCATGATTGGATCGCAGGACGGATCGTATTCGGATCGCGGGACAGCTTGCGATTTGGATCGCGAAGATGTTCGACTACATCAACCGCGTTTCTTAACGCTTCCTGCTTAGCGATCTACAAGGGTACGTAGATCCACTCTCCCTCTCGTAGATGCTCATCACCATGGTTAGATCTTGCGTGTGCGTAGGACATTTTTTGTTTCCCATGCAACGTTCCCCATCAGTGGCATCATGGGCTAGGTCTATGTGTAGATGAGATCACGAGTAGAACACAAAGGAGTTTGTGGGCGCTGATGCTCAGATTGCTTCCTCCCTTGGTCTTTTCTTGATTCAGTGGTATTGTGGGATGAAGCGGCCCGGACCAACCTTACTCGTACGCTTACGAGAGACCGGTTCCATCACCTGACATGTAACTTCATTGCATAAAGATGGCTAGCGGGTGTCTGTTTCTCCCACTTTAGTTGGATCGGATTCGACAAAGGCGGTCCTTGAGAAGGTTGAATAGCAATTTGCGTATCACCGTTGTGGTTTTTGCGTAGGTAAGAATTGTTCTTGCTAGATACACGTAGCAGCCACGTAAAACATGCAACAACAATTAGAGGACGTCTAAGTTGTTTTTGCAGGGTATGTTGTGATGTGATATGGCCAATTACATGATGAGTTATATGTGATGTATGAGATGACCATGTATTGTATAGAATATCACGACTTGCATGTCGATGAGTACGGCAACCGGCAGGAGCCATAGGGTTGTCTTTAATTATTTTCGCCATTTTTGCTTTACTTTATCGCTATGAGTTAGCAATAGTCGTAGAAGCAACAGTTGGTGCGACAACCTCATGGCGACACGTTGATGGAGATCATAGTGTCTTGCCGGTGACGACGGAGATCATGCCGGTGCTTTGGAGATGGAGATCAAAACCACAAGTTCATGGCCATATCATGTCACTTATGATTTGCATGTGATGTTAATCCTTTTATTCATCTTGTTTTGCTTAGGACGATGGTAGCATTATAAGGTGATCCCTCACTAAAATTTCAAGATAAAATTGTGTTCTCCCCGAGTGTGCACCGTTGCGAAAGTTCGTCATTTCGAGACACCACGTGATGATCGGGTGAGATAGACTCTACGTTCACATACAACGGGTGCAAGCCAGTGTTGCACGTGCGGAACACTCGGGTTAAACTTGACGAGCCTAGCATGTACAGACATGGTCTCGGAACACAAGAGACCGAAAGGTCGAACATGAGTCATATAGTAGATATGATCAACATGAAGATGTTCACCATTGAAACCACCTCATCTCACGTGATGATCGGACTTGGGTTGGTGAATTTGGATCATGTGACACTCGAATGACCAGAGGCATGTCGATTTGAGTGGGAGTTCTTTGGTAATATGATTAATTGAACTCATTATCATGAACATAGTCAAAATGTCTTTGCAAATTATGTTGTAGATCACTAGCTCGTGCTGTAGCTCCCCTGTGTTTTTTTATACGTTCCTAGAGAAAATAGAGTTGAAAGATGATGGTAGCAATAATGCGGACTGGGTCCGTGATCTGAGGATTGTCCTCATTTGCTGCACAGAAGGCTTATGTCCTTAATGCACCGCTCGGTACGCCACCCCCTCAAGCATCGTCTGTAGATGTTGTGAACATCTGACAGGCGTGTTTTGATGACTACTTGATAGTTCAGTGCGTCATGCATTACGGCTTAGAATTGAGGCTCCAAAACTTTTTGAACGTCACGGAACATATGAGATGTTCTAAGAGCTGAAATTGGGATTTTAGGCTCGTGCCCGTGTTGAGAATGTATGAGACCTCCAACAAGATTCTTTGCCTGCAAGATGAAGGAGAATAGCTCAATCAGTGAGCATGTGCTCGGATTGTCTGGGTATTACAATCGCTTGAATCGAGTGGGAGTTGATCTTCCAGATAAGATAGTGATTGATATAGTTCTCCAAGTCACTGCCACTAAGCTACTAGAGCTTCGTGATGAACTATAAAATGCCAAGGATGGAGATGATCCCTGAGCTATTCGCGATGTTTGACACCGCGAAGGTAGAAATCAAGAAGGAGCATCAAGTGTTGATGGTTAGTAAAACCACTAGTTCCGAGAAGGGCAAGGGAAAGGAGGGAAACTTCGTGGATGGCAAGCCAGTTGCTTCTCCAGTAAAGAAACCCAAGGTTGAACCCAAACCCGAGACTGAGTGCTTCTATTATGAGGAGAGCGGTCGCTGAAGCGGAACAACCCTAGATACTTGGTAGATAAGAAGGCTGGCAACGTCAACAGAAGTATATTTGATATACCTTTTGTTCATGTGTACCTTACTAGTACTCCTAGTAGCACCTGGGTATTAGATACCGGTTCAGTTGCTAAATGTTGGTAACTCGAAATAAAAGCTACGGAATAAATGGAGACTAGCTAAGGGTGAGGTGACGATGTGTGTTGGAAGTGTTTCCAAGGTTGATGTGATCACCATCGCACGCTCTCTCTACCTTCGGGATTAGTGATGAACCTAAATGTTATTTGGTGTTTGCGTTGAGCATGAACGTGATTAGATCATGTTTATTGCAATACGGTTATTCATTTAAGTCAGAGAATAATGGTTATTCTGTTTACATGAATAATACCTTCAATGGTCATGCATCCAATGTGAATGGTTTATTGAATCTCGATCGTAGTAATACACATGTTCATAATATTGATGCCAAAAGATGCAAAGTTAATAATGATAGTACCACTCACTTGTGGCATTGCTGCCAAGGTCATATTGGTGTAAAGCGCATGAAGAAACTCCATGCTGATGGATCTTTGGACTCACTCGATTTCGAATCGGTTGAGACACGCGGACCATGCCTCTTGGGCAAGATGACTAAAGACCCCGTTTTCCGATATGATGGAGCGGGCAAGTGACTTATTGGAAATGATACATGTTGATGTAAGCGATCCAATGAGTGTTGAAGCGTGCGGTGGATATCGCTATTTTCTTACCTTCACTAATGATTTGAGTAGATATGGGGATATTTACTTAATGAAACACAAGTCTGAAACGTTTGAAAAGTTCAAACAAATTCAGAGTGAAGTTTGAGATCATCGTGACAAGAAGATAAAATGTCTACGATATGATCGTGGAGGTAAATATCTGAGTTACGAGTATGGTATGCAACTTAAGACAATGTGGAAATTGTTTCACAACTTACGCCACCTGGAACACCATAGTGTGATGGTGTGTCCGAACGTCGTAGTCGTGCTCTATTGGATATGGTGCGTACTATGATGTCTCTTATCGTTTTGCCACTATCGTTTTGGGGTTATGCATTAGAGACAACTACATTCACTTTAAATTAGGGCACCATCTAAGTCCGTTGAGATGACACCGTATGAATTTTGGTATGGCAGAAACCTAAGCTATCATTTCTCAGAGTTTGGGAATGCGACGCTTGTGTCTGATAAGCTCGAACCCAAAGCGGAAAGGTGCATCTTCATAGGATACCCTAAGGAAACAGTTGGGTATACCTTTTATCTCAGATCCAAGGGCAAAGTGTTTGTTGCTAAAACGGGTCCTTTCTCGAGAAAGAGTTTCTCTCGAAAGAATTGAGTAGGAGGAAAGTAGAACTTGATGCGGTTGTCGAACAGTTACTTCAGTTGGATAGTAGCGCAACGCAGAAAGATGTTTCTGCGACGTCGACACCAAGTGAAGAGGAAGCAGATGATGATGATCATGAAGCTTCGGATCAAGTTACTACCGAACCTCGTAGGTCGACAAGGACTCGTACCACCCCTGAGTGGTACGTCAATCCTGTCTTGGAGGTCATGTTGTTAGACAACAATGAACCTACGAGCTATGAAGAAGCGATGGTGGGCCCGGATTCCAACAAATGGCTAGGAGCCATGAAATCCGAGAAAGGATCCATGTATGAAAACCAAGTATGGACTTTGGTAGACTTTCCCGTTAAACGGCAGGCCGTTGAGTACAAATGGACTTTTTAGAAGAAAATGGACACTGATGGTAAATGTCACCATTTATAAAGCTCGACTTGTCGCAAATAAGTTTTCCGACAAGTTCAAGGAGTTGACTACGATGAGACTTTCTCACCCGTAGCGATGCTAAAGTCTGTTGGGATTATGTTAGCTGTTGCTGCATTTTTCGATTATGAAATCTAGTAGATGGATGTCAAAACAGAGTTTCCTTAATGGTTTCCGTGAGGAAAGGTTGTATGTGATACAACCAGAAGGTTTTTGTCAGTCCTAAGGATGCTAAAATGTATGCAAGCTCCAGCGATCCTTCTACGGACTGGAGCAAGCATCTCGGAGTTGGAATATATGCTTTGATGAGGTGATCAAAGTTTTTGAGTTTATACAAAGTTTATGAGAAACTTGTATTTACAAGAAAGTGACCGGGAGCACTATAAAATTTCTGATAAGTATATGTGGTTGACATATTGTTGATCGGAAATGATGTAGAATTTCTGGAAAGCATAAATGGTTGTTTGAAAGGAGTTTTTCAAAGGAAGACCTGGATAAAGCTACTTAATTGTTGGGCGTCGAGATCTATAGAGATAGATCAAGACGCTTGATAAGACTTTCAATGAGTACATACCTTGACAAGATTTTGAAAGAGTTCAAAATGGATCAGTCAAAGAAAGTGAAAGTTCGTTATATCGACTAGAGGGGGGTGAATAGGCGATTTTTACAAATTCATCACTGAGGAATTTCAACTTGAGGAATTTGAAATGTGATGAATAACTAGCAGCGGAATAAGTACTCAAGTGCATACAAAGCATAGCGTTCGCATAGTCACCATGATGAAATAAAGCATGCACAGATTACAAGTAGCGTGATACAGGATAAGCAGGTGAGGAACAAGGTAGCTTGAAGAATTTGAGGTGAGGAAATTGAGAAAGTCTTCAGTCAAATTCTTCAAACAGTAACGATCAATTTCATCAACAAGTATACGAGGAAATTAAAGGGGTTGAGGAAATAGAACCAGGAAGCTCGATGAAGACAATGATTTGATGACCCAGTTCCAACTGCTGTGACAGTCATACGTCTGGTTCGGAGCGGCCTGGTATTTAAACCAGAAGACACACAGTCCCAGGACACACAGTCCTTACCATATTCTCCTTGAGCTAAGGTCACACAGACCTCGCCCAACACTCGTGGTAAGTCTTCAGGGTAGACTTCCAAAACCCTCACAAACTGGTCACCCGGCGATCCACAATTGACTGCTGGATGCTCTAGACCAAGGTCACTTCGTGATCCCCAATTGACTGCAGGATGCACTAGACCATGACGCCTAACCGTCTGGAAGATACACAGTCTTCAAAGGTAACAAGCGTCGGTTCCACACAGGAACAATTTCTTTAGTGATGCTCAATCACTTTGGGTTTGGTGGTTTGGTTTGGGGTTTTTCCTCACTGATGATTTTCTCTCAAATTCCTCGAGGAATGGGATGCTCTCAAATGACAAGTGTCAGTTCTCTCTCGGAGCAGCCAACCAGCTTGTGGTTTTGGGGTGTGGCTATTTATAGCCAGGGAGCAACCTGACATGACAAGACATAAATGCCCCCAATGATATGACCGTTATGTGGATAGGATGATTGGGGACAGCTAGCACTTAGCACAGCAACGGTCGGAATTTCGAACTATGAAAGTCCTCAGGCTTATCATATTCCTCACTTGTAGGCAATTCGCACTGGCGAAATCCTAACTCCTCAGTCAGACCAATTTCCTCAAAGACCAGAAGATCATCATCTCTGTCACTGAAGAACTTGACTGAACTGCAAGAGGTTTCCAAAGGCTTCACTCGAAGGATTGGTTAGGTTGAGGATTTTGAGTTGAGCATCAGTTGGAAATTTTCCTTAGTATTACCTCGGCCCCCTTTAACAGTACGGTGTTTCCTATGACTCAAAGAAAGGAAATGAAACTACGAAAACAAAAGTCTTCACGCTTCATAGTCCTCGTTCATATCTTCAAGGTCACACCAACTTCTTCTATTTCAAAGTCTTCAGGGAATACAAAAGTCTTCACCAAAGTCTTCACCAAAGTCTTCAGTTGAAGACATACATTTTTAGGGGTCGATAACCACCGAATGTATCAAACTCCTCAGCGACTTATAGAGCCTGTGTACACTTACAAATGCATCAGTCTCTTAACCTATAAGTCTTCAATACACCAAAATCACTAAGGGGCACTAGATGCACTCACAATCTCCCCCTTTTTGGTGATTGATGACAAATACGTTAAGTTTTCAACAGGGATAATAATATGAAGTGTAAGTACTGAGTTTGAGGAATTTGATTGCAAGATATAGAAGAACTCCCCCTGAAGATGTGCATATTTGAGGAATTTGCTTTGGACTGCAAATGCACATGACAGGTTAAAATCATGGAGAACTCCCCCTATATCTTGTAATTCATACACGCATTTAATATATATCATGAGGAAATTGAAATGCATGATGAAAATGGGGTCTGAGGAAATTCAGCATGCATGCATTAAGATAACTTCAGGAAATAGCATGCGGAAAGCAGTTCAAAAGCATCAGACCACCATCGGACTTAAGTTTACAACTCAACCAACAAAAGCTTCAGAAGAGCGAGAGTTGTAACTTAAACAAAAACAGCCCATATATATAGACCCGCTTGAAGACTAACTCAAATTTTCTCCCCCTTTGTCATCGAATACCAAAAGGGACGAAAAAATGAGGACTAACGCCCCTGAAGAATTTCATCTTGAAGCTGGTGGAGGAGCGCCAGCGTTGTCGGGGTCGTTCATTGATGTAGGGCCTGCAGCAGTGTCGTCAATATCCTCAGCTTCATCCGCCTGGCGTGATGTAGAATATGAGCATGTAACCAGCTGAGGAACTTGAACTTTCTTCCATTTCTTCCTTGGAGGGATGGACCAATCAAAGTCTTGCTGAAATTCCATCTCCTTGAGTTCTTCAGGAGTCTTGAGGTGAGACAGGATGGCCCATGTGCGGTCGAAGACTTCATGAAGATAATAGTGGTTCTTCCTCACAGAGTTGTGCGTGACAGTCATGTCTCGAAGAAGTGAACCAAACTGATGTTTTACCCACTTGTGATTGCGATCAATCTTCTGATGAAGACTTAGAAGAAGCTCTCGATCAGTCATCACACGAGAGGCAGTTTCTTGAGGATTTTGCGCTGAGGCTTTTGCAGCAGAGTCATCATTGGTGGAATAGGATGTAGCTTTGCGAAACTGACCATCCAATGGACGAGTACCTTCATCAACAACAGCTTTGCCTTTTCCCTCAATTGAGGAAAATGTATTCTTGAGGACTTCAATCGGAGGCAGAAAGCTGAAGTGATTCTGAAAGTCAACCTTGAAGGGGATTGAAGATCTTGATCTGATGAATTTCATGATCCAGGGAGCGTAAGGCTTCAATTCAAATGGGGCTGAAGCAGCATTTGCCAAAGTCCTCATGAAGAAATCATGGTAATTTATGGGAATCCCATGAATAATGTTGAATAGCAAGTTCTTCATGATTCCCTCCACTTCTTCTTCTTCAGAATTGTGGCCCTTCTGAGGACTGAGGGTTTTGGTCAGAATGCGATAAACTGTCCTAGGCACATAGAGCAAATCCTTCACTAGGAAGGTGGTCCTTTGAGGTTTTCCAGGAGCCAAAGGCTTCATCAGCACTTGCATCAAGTGGTTGGGCAGTTCAGTTTCATCATAGATGCAGCGCGCTCCTTCTGAAGGAATTGCTATTGGCACAGCCTGAAGCAATTCAGTGGCTGGGGCAGTGTAGTGAGTAGATCCAGTCATCCAGTCCAGAATCCATGAATTGACATCAGAAGCATCACCCGAGATATGCAAGGTTGCATAGAATTGAAGATTAGCTCTTCATTCCAATCACATATGTCCACACAGAATGGAAGAATTCCTGCATCATGAAGGACTGCGAGCACGGGTGTGAAGCATGGGATAGTTTCCATGTCCGCATGAGGAATTTGCCGATGCTCGAAGACTTTCTCCTTGTCAAACAGCACTGATGCATAGTAGTTCATCTACGTAGGTGTCCAGAATCTTGTGCGTCCGGTCCTTGCTGAGGCATATGGATTTGGCCCTGTGAAGAAAATGTGCTCGTTGAAGAAATTGGTCTTGATGAATTTGGGGCGCTTTGAGCCTTTGAGGGGCAACTTTGGCTTCGACTGAAGATTTGGCTTGAAGCGGCACACAATTTCCTTAGTCATTTGAGGAACTTCTTCAGATTGAGGAATTTGAATAGCAGTTTCCTCATTTGCGGTTGGAGCAGCAATTTCTTCAGCTGTTGCAGCTGGAATTTCTTCAGTATGAATTTCTTTAGTCTGGGCTGGAGACTGAGGAATTTGAGTGAGGGGAGTGTTCATTGGAGAATTTGGGTGTGCAGCTTCCCAATATTCATCATTGATAAGAGGAGTTGTGTTGCCAATGTCCACGTCCTCTTCAATTTCTTCAACGCCGGCCTCTTCAGCAGTCAACTGAGGCAGGGGCGATGATACCAGTGGAGTTGAAGCATTTGCTTCCACCACAATTTCTTCATCAATCTACTCTGAGGAAGCAGCAGAATGATCTTCTTCATCATCAACATTTGGAATGTCATACTCGACACCAAATGGAACAATTTCATAGGCAGGTACGGAGGAGATTATGGTTGCATCAATGGGTTCAGTTGAAGAACTTGGCAGTGTCTTCAATTTCTTCACCGCTGAGGAATCTGAAGTTGATGCTTTTCTTTTCTTAGCAGCAATTTTCTCCGCAGCCTTTGTTTTCTTTGCTTCTGTTGCAAAAGGAAGGTTGATGTTCTTCACCCTTGAGGACTTTGCAGTTTCAGCAGAGGGTGAAGGTGGAGCAGTTTCTTCAGGAACGACTGATGCAGTCGCCCTAGTGGTCTCAATTTCATCAGGCGCAGCAAAAGCTTCAGCTGGCCTGGCAGTTTCTTCAGGCGCAACAGTGGAGGTTGCCCTGACAGGTTCTTCAGCAGCATGAATTTCTTCAGCTGCGTGTGCAGTTTCTTCAGCAGGCTGAGCAGATTCTTCAGCCTGCGGAATTTGCTGTTGCAATTGAGCTGCAACCCTTGTGTTGTGATCTTTAACAGCAGCTTGGGCTGCCCTGACAAATCTTACGTTTGTGCCCTTCCATTCAGCATCATATTTTGCTTGTTCATCAGTCAGGCAGCGAATCTCAGACTGAACAGTGATGAGTTGAGTGGGAGTCAAATTCATCACATTGTTCTTCAGGAATTTTTCTTTTCTTGCCCTGCTTCTCTTAGCTCTCTGAGCTTGATCTCTTTTCCATTTTTCCTCAGCAATGAAGTGGGTGAGGACATGGTCCACGCCAAGAGGTAGCTTTAGTGAGGAAAGTGGTGTGTTGGGATCCTCATGCCATATGTCGATGAAATTGAGGATCATCTTTGGATCCAGCATTAGAGGAACAGAGCTACCCTTGGCTATTGCAGCCTTTTGCTGACTATTTCTGATGATTTCTTCCAATTCTTCATTAGTAGCCTCATCATCATCCTCAGACCCTGAGGGTACATTCACAGTAACTTGGCTTTTGTGAGGACTTGGTCTATGACCTCGTCCAGCAGTTCTCTTTATCTTCATCAAAGTAGGACTTGTTGAAGACTGTTCTTGGGCTGAGGAAGTTGCAGAGAGCCCTGAAGCAATTGACAAGCCAGTAGTCCTTTGACATGTTGCAATATGTACAGGAGTTGAGGACTTTTGGGAGCAGCTGATGATTGTGTAGCAACAGAAGGCATTTCAGTGGCCTTTGAAGAATCTGCATGAGGATTTTGCAGTGAGGATTTTGAATTTGAGGACTTTGACTTCACTGCAGATTTCTTGATTATCGATTTCTTCGGAGCACTATCAGAAGCTCTGGCAGAGGCAGCAGCAGCAGAATCTTCATTGAATTTCTTCACTGTAGCTTTTGCAGATCTCTGAAGTTTTTGTTGATGCTTTGCCCATTCATCAGGAAAGTCTTCACCACGAGCAATGCTAGTGGGATCGACTTCTTGATCATCAGCAGGAGGAGCCCTTTTGCACGGAGGTTTGAGGGCGAATTTCCTCATGTACTTGGGAGTGACATAGTGATAGTCTCTCCACTCCTTCATCCACCTCCGTTCAATCCTCTGGATTCTGATTTTCCTCTTCTCTTTCGTTTCTTTGCCATGAGTTGCTTCATCTAGGGTACAGTAACCAGCATACAAATCCTCAGGTATCTCAAAGGCAGTGTTCTGTTCAGCCTTCTTTCCACCCTTCTGAGGTCTTTTACCATCAGCCATCTTCTTCACTTGATGACTTTGAACTCTTGATGATTCTGAGGATGTGCACAGTTTTTCCTCAAGAAACGCTGCAAATGAGTTAAGTTGATGAGAACCTAGTGATTCATCAGCAGACATTTTGGTACCTGTGAACAGAGTATAGGTGCGAGGAATTTGAAGAGGTCATATGCGTTCTCAGAAATTTTTAAGAATACATCAAGTTGAGGATTTTGACCATAGACGTCTTGAGGAATTTCACTAAGTGTTCTTGTCTTAGGTTCCAGAGTTGTGCGAATATGTAGATCCACACAATTGAGGAATCTTGAAGAAAATCATAACTTAGAGAAAAACATCAAGGGATTGAAACATGTGAAGTGCTTAAGAAGACGATTCTTGAAGAATAAACACTATTGAGGATTTTGTGGAAGAAATGAGGACCAAACAAGGGCAGTAAAATTAGATTTTATTTACCCTGATGAAGAACACGACGAACAGTGAGATGAAATCTGGGAAGTTTGTCTGTTCAGATCTCCCACGCCCTAGCTTGGCAGAGGGAGACAGCTACAGCGGCGGCGGGGTGAAGACTTCCGCGGCCGATGCGAGTACGGCGACGGCGAGGTCGAGGCAGTGAAGCTCTTCCTCTCCGGCAGTGATGATTTTAGCGGCGGCGCTAGGTCTGAGCTCGGGAAAGATGGAAGTGAGGAGTAACTCGAGCACAGTGAAGGGGAGGGGGTATTTATAGTGGCAGTAAAAACGAATCGGCCCGAAGATTTTGGACCAGATTGCCCCTGACTCTTACTCTCCATGCGACATGTGTCACCCATGATCTGAGTAGTGGAGATCGTGGGGGATCGTGGCTTATCCAGTCGTGGGAATCGGAACGGTTTGAGCGGGAAGCGCCGAAAATTTTGATAGTGAAAATTTGAAAGTTTTCGTTCGCAAATTCTTCAGCTGTCAAGGATACAGTGAAGACTTTGAACGAGTTTCAAAGTAGAACGCATATGAAGAATTTGTGAACAGACTGGGTCGAGTTTAGCATAGAGGAGGAACGGGTCCGATCACATTCACTTAGATGAAAATCAACTTGAAGAATTAGCAATAAGTGAATGCTGTTGAGGACATTGAAAACTCAAATATATATATATAGTCAATGAAGAACATCAGTTTCATAGTTTGAAGAATTTGAAAAAGTTGAGGAATTTGCAAACTTGAGGAATTTGAAGAATTTGAAGAATTTGCAAAATGATGAAAAACTCAACTCTGAAGAATTTCAACTATTGTTGGTGGCCTGACCCACCGTATAAGAATGATGATTTCAGACACCGCGTACAATTGCCGTAGGGTTCTGAGAATCAAATTCTTCGTTAATTTCTTCACACTTAGAGAGTTATTCTTCATTGATTGAAGAAAAACGTTACTTCGTGTGTTGCACATCAAAGTCATCAATTTTGCATAAGTGTTAGGATGTGTGTCCTTTCAAAGAACATTCGAAGATTCTAAGATGTTTAGCTCACACCGCAACTTGCAAAATCTCTTTTCATCCAAGGGCTTAGTGAAGATATTGGCCAGTTGTTCTTCAGTGGGGATGTGGTCGATGGAGATGTCGCCCTTGAGTACATGATCTTGAAGAAAATGATGACGAATCTGGATGTGCTTGGTCTTGGAGTGCTGAACTGGGTTGTAAGCAATCTTGATAGCACTCTCATTGTCGCAGTAGAGAGGCACATTCTTCACCTTGATGCCATAGTCCTTGAGGGTTTGCTTCATCCACAGCAACTGAGCGCAGCATCAACCAGCAGCAATGTACTCAGCTTCAGCAGTAGAAAGTGACACGCAGTTCTGCTTCTTCGAGGACCAATAGACTAAGGATCGTCCGACGAAATGGCATGTGCCTGAGGTTGACTTGCGATCCACACGATCTCCAGCATAGTCAGCATCTGAGTATCCGACAAGGTGAAGATTTGAGCCCTTGGGATACCATAATACAAGTGATGGTGTGTGAGCTAAGTATCGAAGAATATGTTTCACAGCCTTATGGTGTGATTCCTTCGGTGTTGCTTGGAATCGGGCACACATGCAAACACTAAGCATAATATCAGGCTTAGATGCACATAGATACAATAAAGAGCCAATCATGGAGCGGTATACCTTCTGATCGAAATCTTTACCATTTTCGTCAGTGCAGAGGTGGCCTATTGAAGGCATTGGAGTTTTGACGCCTTTGCATTCGTGCATGTTGAATTTCCTCAGAACGTCCTTGAGGTATTTCTCTTGTGAGATGAAGATGCCATTGTCTTGCTAATGAATTTGAAGACCTAAGAAGAATTTCAACTCTCCCATCATAGACATTTGATATTCTTCACTCATCATATAGGCAAATTCATCACTGTAACGTTTGTCAGTACATCCAAATATAATATCGTCGACATATATTTGGCATATGAACAGTTCATTGTCATAGGATTTAGTGAAAAGAGTTGGGTCGAGTGAACCGGGTTTGAAGCCTTTCTTCATGAGGAATTCCTTCAGAGTGTCATACCACGCCCGAGGGGCCTGCTTGAGGCCATAGAGGGCCTTGTTGAGTCTGAAGACTTTGTCAGGATGCTTAGGGTCTTCAAAACCTGGGGGTTGAGCAACATATACTTCTTCCTCAAGCTTACCATTGAGGAATGCACTTTTCACATCCATTTGATATAAGGTGATGTCATGATGGTTAGCATAAGCAAGCAATATGCGAATAGCTTCAAGTCTAGCAACAGGTGCAAAAGTTTCATCAAAGTCAATTCCTTCAACCTGTGTGTAGCCTTGAGCTACAAGACGAGCCTTATTCCTTACCACAAGTCCATTTTCATCTTGTTTGTTGCGGTAGATCCACTTGGTACCTATGATGTTATGCTTGCGAGGATCTGGCCGCTTGACAAGTTCCCACACATTGTTGAGCTTGAATTGATGCAATTCCTCTTGCATAGCTTGAATCCACTCAGGCTCCATGAAAGCTTCATCAACTTTGGTGGGCTCTATCATAGAGACAAAAGCAAAATGCCCACAAAAGTTAGTCAGATGTGAAGCTCTTGAGCGAGTGAGAGGACCTGGTGCATTGATGTTGTCGATGATTTTGTCAATCTGCACTTCATTTGCAACTCTTGGATGAGCAGGTTGACGTGGCTGAGGATTTTCTTCAGCACCATTTTCTTCAGGTGTATCAGCATGAGTGTCTTCATTTGCTGGAATGATTTCCTCAGTAGGTTGAGGATTTTCTTCAGTGGGTACAACATCTTCAGTAGCTTTCAACTTAATGGATTCCTCGGGAGACTTTTCATCTATCACAGTAGGTAGGTTCTCTCTTTGCGAGCCGTTAGTTTCATCGAACCGCACATCTACAGTTTCAACAACCTTTTGATGGTAGGTGTTGAAGACTCTATAGGTGTGCGAGTCCTTTCCGTAACCAAGCATAAAACCTTCATGTGCTTTCGGTGCAAATTTAGAACTGTGGTGAGGATCTCTTATCCAGCATTTTGCACCGAAGACTTTGAGATAACTTACATTGGGTTTCTTGCCAATCATAAGTTCATATGATGTCTTCTTGAAGAATTTGTGAAGATATACCCGGTTGATGATGTGACATGCAGTATCAATTGCCTCAGGCCAGAAGCGACGAGGAGTCTTGTATTCATCAAGCATGGTGCGAGCCATCTCAACAAAAGTCCTGTTCTTGCGCTCCACGACGCCGTTCTACTGAGGAGTATATGGGGCAGATAGCTCATGAGTAATACCAAGTTCATCAAGATATTCATCAAGATTGGTGTTTTTGAACTCAGTCCCATTATCACTCCTGATATGCTTGATCTTGACGCCGAAGTTTGTTGAGGCCCTTGAAGCAAATCGTCTGAAGACATCCTGCACTTCAGACTTGTACAGAATAATATGCACCCAAGTGTAACGAGAGTAATCATCAACAATGACAAAGCCATACAAACTTGAAGAATTTGTCAGTGTGGAATAATGAGTGGGGCCAAAGAGGTCCATGTGAAGCAATTCAAAAGGTCGAGTCGTGGTCATGATTGTCTTCGAGGGATGCTTGGATCTAGTCATCTTCCCAGACTCACAAGCACCATAGAGGTGATCCTTGAGGAATTTGACACCTTCGATGCCAATGACGTGCTTTTTCTTCACGAGCGTGTGCAAGTTCCTCATACCAGCATGTCCAAGTCATCGATGCCACAGCCAGCCTTCTGAGGACTTTGCAAGTAGGCACGTGGCAGGCTGAGGACCTGTAGAGAAATCAACAATATACAAGTCTCCTCTCCTAAAGCCTTCGAAGACTTTGGAATGGTCAGCTTCCATGATGACAACACAACGATGTTTTCCAAAGATGACAACCATATCAAGATCACAAAGCATTGAGACAGACATGAGGTTGAACCCAAGGGATTCGACAAGCATCACCTTGTCCATGTGACGGTCCTTGGAAATCGCAACCTTACCTAGACCCAATACCTTGCTTTTTCCTTTGTCAGCGTAGGTGATATGCTTCAGATGAGATGGGGCAAGTGGCATATTCAACAATAAACTCTTGTCACCAGTCATGTGGTTGGTGCATCCACTGTCGAGGACCCACTCAGTAGTTTTTGGAGTTTCATCCTGCAGATGAATTAGTACAACTTACGAACTCATATGCTTCAAAGTGAAGAATATGACATCAAATTCATCAGGCAGAATTTCATCACACAACATAGTAAGTAAAGCAGTGTGAGGACGTGAGAAATGAGGAATTCATTTATGCATGATTAGCTTGCGTCCTTTCAAGCATTTCCTCGGGTCTCCAGCAAATTCATTAGACGTTCAAGTTCGTCTGGAGACCTGACCCTGCATAAGAAGTTAGTTCATCTTCTTCACCACCCACATCTGGAGGGGTGGCAAAGAGTTCATCATTCTACGAGCTCCATATGAGAAGGGAGGCATTGAAGCTAGTGCACTTCGTTTCACGGGACTAGGGTTAGAGTACTCATATGAATAAGCAAAGAAATTCTTTGAGGACTTATGAACATAATGATTTGAAGAATAATGCACATATTCAGAACTCTTAGATTTTCCCTATGAAACAGATGCATTAGCACGAGAATGATACTTTTGACCATTTGAGGAATTTGGTCTAAGTGAAGACTTTGGTCCATATGAGGAATTTGATCTGGGGTTCCTTTTCTTCATGGGTGGTGTTGTGAGGACATTCACTTGAAGATTTTCCAAACAGCGCTTAGGAATCTAGATTTTCCTCATAGGTGAACCATTCCTGCAATTAGTTCCAACAAATCTGGCAAATACTTCACCTTTCTGATTTTTGAAGAATTTGTAGTTGGAGTCAAGTGACTCATCAGAGGAATATGCAGTTTCACAAGTAAAGCCAGATAAAGTGGATGGATCCACAGGAAGTCCTTTTGCAGCAACCCATGAAGTTTTGGGGTACTGCTCAGGTGTCCAGTAGGATCCATCAGCATTGAGTTTCCTCTCAAATGCAATACCCTCTTTCCTAGGGTTCCTGTTCAGAATCTGCTTTTTTGAGCACATCGCAAAGGGTTTGATGCCCTTTGAGACTTTTGTACATGCCTGTCACATACAATTCCTTCAACCCTGCATTTTCGTCAGTGATACTTATGGTATCCTCAGATGAGGAATTTGTGACCATGGGGATAGTTGAAGAATTTGCAGTAATAGAAGCATTTGAACATTCAGGTAAAGAATTAGCAGTTTCACGTTCGATGCATTTCATACATGGTGGAACAAATTCTTCCTGAGCGGTTCTGATATGTTGAGCCAGCAAGGAATCGTTTTCCCTTTGGAGATCCTCATGAGCCACCCTTAGTTTCTCAAGATCTTGCTTTCTTTGAAGAAATTCATAAGAAAGCTTCTCATGATCAACTAAGAGAGCATTGTGATGACTCTGAAGGTTATCATACTTTGTCTGAAGACTTTTGAGATCATCAGACAGAGTTTGAGTGCGATCCACTTCCTCATTCAACAGATCATCGCTTTTGTCTAGCAATTTCTGAAGCTTTTCAAGAGCACTTTGTTGCTTAGTGGCAATTTTAGCAAGTTTGGCATACCTAGGTTTCACATATTCATCAGATTCACCTTCACTTGATTCAGAAGAAGAGTGATGCTTGTGTACCTTGGAACCTTTTGCCATGAAGCAGTAAGTGGGAGCATATTTATCATTGCTGACGTCAGAGTCGTTGGAGTGGTCATTTTCTTCATCGTTGAAGATGGACTTGCTGACAAAAGCAGTGGCAAGAGCAAGACTAGCAACACCAGAGTCTGACTCTTCCTCAGATTCTTCCTCTTCTTCATATTCTTCAGATTCTTCTTAAGAGTCCATTTCCTTGCCAATGAAAGCCCGAGCCTTTCTGGAACCTTTCTTCTTGTGCGATGAGGACTTTGCAGATGAAGACTTTGAAGTTGAGGACTTTGAAGATTTCTTCTTTTTCTTCGAGTCATCAGAACTGTAGTCCTTGTATTTCTTCTTCTTTGATTCTTTTTCCCAGAGAGGACAGTCAGAGATAAAGTGACCAGATTTCTTGCATTTGTGACAAGTTCTCTTCTTGTAGTCGCTTGAGGAATCTGATTTCCTCAAACTACTTTTTGATGACTTTGCAAATTGACCTCTCCTTGAGAACTTCTGGAATTTCCTCACAAGCATTGCCAGCTCCTGACTCAGTTCTTCAGGATCACCAATGCTACTATCAGAATCTTCGTCTTCGGATGAGGAAATTGCTTTTGCCTTCAGAGCACGAGATCTTCCATAGCTTGGTCCGTAGAGATCTCTCTTCTCAGCTTGTTGGAATTCATGAGTATTGAGTCTCTCAAGTATATCAGCAGGATCAAGTGACTTGTAGTCTCCACGTTCTTGAATCATCAAAGCCAGTGTATCAAATGAGGAATCAAGAGATCTCAGCAGTTTCTTCACCACCTCGTGGTCAGTGATATCCGTGGCACCCAGTGCTTGAAGCTCGTTGGAGATATCAGTGAGACGATCAAAAGTTTGCTGAACATTCTCATTGTCGAGTCTTTTGAAGCGGTTGAAGAGATTGCGAAGAACATCAACACGAGAGTCACGTTGAGTGGAAACACCTTCGTTGACCTTGGACAGCCTATCCCAGATAAGCTTAGCAGTCTGCAAAGCACTCACTCTGCCATACTGACCTTTGCTCAGATGGCCACAGATGATATTCTTCGCTTGAGAATCGAGTTGCTTGAATTTCTTCGCATCAGCAGCAGTAACAGTCGGAGATGTGCGGGGAACACCATTTTCCACAACGTACCAGAGATCGTTGTCAATAGCCTCAAGATGCATGCGCATCTTGTTCTTCCAGTAGGGGTAGTCCGTCCCATCGAAGGTAGGACAGCCTGCGGAAACCTTGATCATACCTGCAGTCGACATAACTAGAACTCCAGGCGGTTAAATCAAAATCACACAGAACAAGGGAGTACCTTGCTCTGATACCAATTGAAAGTGCGTCATATCGACTAGAGGGGGGTGAATAGGCGATTTTTACAAATTCATCACTGAGGAATTTCAACTTGAGGAATTTGAAATGTGATGAATAACTAGCAGCGGAATAAGTACTCAAGTGCATACAAAGCATAGCGTTCGCATAGTCATCATGATGAAATAAAGCATGCACAGATTACAGGTAGCGTGATACAGGATAAGCAGATGAGGAACAAGGTAGCTTGAAGAATTTGAGGTGAGGAAATTGAGAAAGTCTTCAGTCAAATTCTTCAAACAGTAACAATCAATTTCATCAACAAGTATATGAGGAAATTAAAGGGGTTGAGGAAATAGAACCAGCAAGCTCGATGAAGACAATGATTTGATGACCCAGTTCCAACTGCTGTGACAGTCGTACGTCTGGTTCGGAGCGGCCTGGTATTTAAACCAGAAGACACACAGTCCTTACCGTATTCTCCTTGAGCTAAGGTCACACAGACCTCGCCCAACACTCGTGGTAAGTCTTCAGGGTAGACTTCCAAAACCCTCACAAACTGGTCACCCGGCGATCCACAATTGACTGCTGGATGCTCTAGACCAAGGTCACTTCGTGATCCCCAATTGACTGCAGGATGCACTAGACCATGACGCCTAACCGTCTGGAAGATACACAGTCTTCAAAGGTAACAAGCGTCGGTTCCACACAGGAACAATTTCTTTAGTGATGCTCAATCACTTTGGGTTTGGTGGTTTGGTTTGGGGTTTTTCCTCACTGATGATTTTCTCTCAAAGTCCTCGAGGAATGGGATGCTCTCAAATGACAAGTGTCAGTTCTCTCTCGGAGAAGCCAACCAGCTAGTGGTTGTGGGGGGTGGCTATTTATAGCCAGGGAGCAACCTGACATGACAAGACATAAATGCCCCCAATGATATGACCGTTATGTGGATAGGATGATTGGGGACAGCTGGCACTTAGCACAGCAACGGTCGGAATTTCGAACTATGAAAGTCCTCAGGCTTATCATATTCCTCACTTGTAGGCAATTCGCACTGGCGAAATCCTAACTCCTCAGTCAGACCAATTTCCTCAGAGACCAGAAGATCATCGTCTCTTTCACTGAAGAACTTGACTGAACTGCAAGAGGTTTCCAAAGGCTTCACTCGAAGGATTGGTTAGGTTGAGGATTTTGAGTTGAGCATCAGTTGGAAATTTTCCTTAGTATTACCTCGGCCCCCTTTAACAGTACGGTGTTTCCTATGACTCAAAGAAAGGAAATGAAACTACGAAAACAAAAGTCTTCACGCTTCATAGTCCTCGCTCATATCTTCAAGGTCACACCAACTTCTTCTATTTCAAAGTCTTCAGGGAATACCAAAGTCTTCACCAAAGTCTTCACCAAAGTCTTCAGTTGAAGACATACATTTTTAGGGGTCGATAATCACCGAATGTATCAAACTCCTCAGCGACTTATAGAGCATGTGTACACTTACAAACGCATCAGTCTCTTAACCTATAAGTCTTCAATACACCAAAATCACTAAGGGGCACTAGATGCACTTACAGAAATAGTTCTTGCCTGATTTGTAAGGTGTGGAGTTGAGTGAGACTCAAAGCTCGACCACAGCAGAAGAAAGAGAAAGGACGAAGGTCGTCCCCTATGCCTTATCCATAGGCTCTATATAGTATGCCATGTTGTGTACCGCACCTAGTGTGTGCCTTGCCATGAGTCGGTCAAGAGGTACAAGAGTGGTCCAGGAGTGGATCACTGGACAGCGGTCAAAATTATCCTTAGTAACTAGAGGACTAAGGAAATGTTTCTCGGTTATGGAAGTGATAAAGAGTTCGTCATAAAGGGTTACGTCGATGCAAGCTTTGACACCTATCCGGATGACTCTGAGTAGCAATCCGGATACGTATAGTGGAGCAACCATTTTGAATAGCTCCAAGTGGAGCGTGGTAGCATCTGCAGTAAGACATATAGATTTGTAAAGAACACACGGATCTGAATATTGCAGACTGTTGACTAAAACCTCTCTCACATGCAAAACATGATCGAACCCCAGAACTCATTGGGTGTTAGATTCATAACAATGTAAATCACATAGCGATGTGAGCTAGATTATTGACTCTAGTGCAAGTGGGAGATTGTTGGAAATATACCCTAGAGGTAATAATAAAATGGTTATTATTATATTTCCTTGTTCATGATAATCGTTTATTATCCATGCTATAATTGTATTGATTGGAAACTCAAATGCATGTGTGGATACATAGACAACACCGTGTCCCTAGTATGCCTCTAGTAGACTAGCTTGTTGATCAAAGATGGTCAAGGTTTCCTGGCCATAGACATGAGATGTCATTTGTTAACGGGATCACATCATTAGGAGAATGATGTGATGGACAAGACCCAAACTATGAACGTAGCATATGATCGTCTCAGTTTATTGCTATTGTTTTCTGCATGTCAAGTATCTATTCCTATGAACATGAGATCATGCAACTCACTGACACCGGAGGAATACCTTGTGTGTATCAAACGTCACAACGTAACTGGGTGACTATAAAGATGCTCTACAGGTATCTCCGAGGGTGTCTGTTGAGTGGGCATGGATCAAGACTGGGATTTGTTACTCCGTGTGACAGAGAGGTATCTCAGGGCCCACTCGGTAATACAACATCACAACAAGCCTTGTAAGCAATGTCACTAAAGTGTTAGCCACGGGATCTTGTATTACGGAATGAGTAAAGAGACTTGCCGATAACGACATTGAACTAGGTATAGAGATACCGACGATCGAATCTCGGGCAAGTAACATACCGAAGAACAAAGGGAACAACATACGGGATTAACTGAATCCTTGACATAGAAGTTCAACCGATAAAGATCTTCGTGGAATATGTAGGAACCAATATGGGCATCCAGGTCCCGCTATTGGTTATTGACCGTAGAGGTGTCTCGGTCATGTATACATAGTTCTCGAACCCGCAGGGTCTGCACACTTAACGTTCAGTGACGTTTCGTTTATTATTGATTTATGTATGTTGGTAACCGAAGGTTGTTCGGAGTCTCGGATGAGATCCTGGACGTCACGAGGAGCTCCGGAATGGTCCGGAGGTAAATATTTATATACGGGAAGTCATATTTTGGCGACCGGAAAAGTTTCGTGTCTTTTCCGGTATTGTACCGGGAAGCTTCTAGAAGGTTCCGAAAACTTCCAGAGGAGTCCGGAAGTCCACCAAGGGTTCCACCACGTCCCAATGGTTTGGATGGGCTGAGGGGAGGTGCCCTGGCCTTATTGGGCCAGGCGCACAAGTCCCTCAAGGCCCATGTGACTTGGGAGAGGTGGAAAGTCCTCCTGTTTATGGAAAGGAAGGGAATTGGACTAGGAGTCCAACTCCTCCCCCTTGGCTGCACCCTAGGTCTTGGAGGGGCTGATCTCCAATCCCCCTCCACCTATATATAGAGGGGAAGGGGCGCCCCAAGAGCACACACGAAGCCCTTGGCGCCCCTCTCTATCCCTAGATCGTTTTCTCCTCTGTTCGCGGTTTCGGTAGCGCTAGGCGTAGCCCTGCCGGGATAGCACCACCACCGCCGCCACCACGCCGTCGTGTTGCCGGAGAACTCATCTACCTCTCCGCTCCCTCTTGCTGGATCAAGAAGGCGGAGATTGTCATCGAGCTGTACGTGTGCTGAACGCGGAGGTGTCGTCCGTTCGGCGCTAGATCGGAAGGACCGTGATTGGATCGCGGGACGGATCGTGATTGGATTGCGGGACGGATCATGATTGGAACGCGGGGCAGCTTGCGATTTGGATATCGAAGACGTTAGACTACATCAACCGCGTTTCTTAACGCTTCCCGCTTAGCGATCTACAAGGCTACGTAGATCCACTCTCCCTCTCGTAGATGCTCATCACCATGGATAGATCTTGCGTGTGCGTAGGAAATTTTTTGTTTCCCATGCAATGTTCCCCATCAGTGGCATCATGAGCTAGGTTTATGTGTAGATGAGATCACGAGTAGAACACAAAGGAGTTTGTGGGCGCTGATGCTCAGATTGCTTCCTCCCTTGGTCTTTTCTTGATTCAGCGGTATTGTGGGATGAATCGGCCCGGACCAACCTTACTCGTACGCTTACGAGAGACCGGTTCCATCACCTGACATGTAACTTCGTTGCATAAAGATGGCTGGCGGGCGTTTGTTTCTCCCACTTTAGTTGGATCGGATTCGACAAAGGCGGTCCTTGAGAAGGTTGAATAGCAATTTGCGTATCACCGTTGTGGTTTTTGCGTAGGTAAGAATTTTTCTTGCTAGATACACGTAGCAGCCACGTAAAACATGCAACAACAATTAGAGGACGTCTAAGTTGTTTTTGCAGGGTATGTTGTGATGTGATATGGCCAATTACATGATGAGTTATATGTGATGTATGAGATGACCATGTATTGTATAGAATATCACGACTTGCATGTCGATGAGTACGGCAACCGGCAGGAGCCATAGGGTTGTCTTTAATTATTTTCGCCATTTTTGCTTTACTTTATCGCTATGAGTTAGCAATAGTCGTAGAAGCAACAGTTGGTGCGACAACCTCATGGCGACACGTTGATGGAGATCAAGATGATGGAGATCATGGTGTCTTGCTGGTGACGATGGAGATCATGCCGGTGCTTTGGAGATGGAGATCAAAAACACAAGTTCATGGCCATATCATGTCACTTATGATTTCCATGTGATGTTAATCCTTTTATGCATCTTGTTTTGCTTAGGACGACGGTAGCATTATAAGGTGATCCCTCACTAAAATTGTGTTCTCCCCGAGTGTGCACCATTGCGAAAGTTCGTCGTTTCGAGACACCACGTGATGATCGGGTGTGATAGACTCTACGTTCACATACAACGGGTGCAAGCCAGTGTTGCACGTGCGGAACACTCGGGTTAAACTTGACGAGCCTAGCATGTACAGACATGGCCTCGGAACACAAGAGACCGAAAGGTCGAACATGAGTCATATAGTAGATATGATCAACATGAAGATGTTCACCATTGAAACCACCTCATCTCACGTGATGATCGGACTTGGGTTGGTGAATTTGGATCATGTGACACTCGAATGACCAGAGGGATGTCGATTTGAGTGGGAGTTCTTTGGTAATATGATTAATTGAACTCATTATCATGAACATAGTCAAAATGTCTTTGCAAATTATGTTGTAGATCACTAGCTCGCGTTGTAGCTCCCCTGTGTTTTTTTATACGTTCCTAGAGAAAATAGAGTTGAAAGATGATGGTAGCAATAATGCGGACTGGGTCTGTGATCTGAGGATTGTCCTCATTTGTTGCACAGAAGGCTTATGTCCTTAATGCACCGCTCGGTGCGCCACCCCCTCAAGCATCGTCTATAGATGTTGTGAGCATCTGACAGGCATGTTTTGATGACTACTTGATAGTTCAGTCCTAAGGATGCTAAAATGTATGCAAGCTCCAGCGATCCTTCTATGGACTGGAGCAAGCATCTCGGAGTTGGAATATACAGCAGTCAAAATTATCCTTAGTAAGTAGAGGACTAAGGAAATGTTTCTCGGTTATGGAAGTGATAAAGAGTTCGTCGTAAAGGGTTACGTCGATGCAAGCTTTGACACCTATCCGGATGACTCTGAGTAGCAATCCGGATACGTATAGTGGAGCAACCATTTGGAATAGCTCCAAGTGGAGCGTGGTAGCATCTGTAGTAAGACATATAGATTTGTAAAGAACACACGGATCTGAATGTTGCAGACCGTTGACTAAAACCTCTCTCACATGCAAAACATGATCGAACCCCGGAACTCATTGGGTGTTAGATTCATAACAATGTAAATCACATAGCGATGTGAGCTAGATTATTGACTCTAGTGCAAGTGGGAGACTATTGGAAATATGCCCTAGAGGCAATAATAAAATGGTTATTATTATATTTCCTTGTTCATGGTAATCGTTTATTATCCATGCTATAATTGTATTAATTGGAAACTAAAATGCATGTGTGGATACATAGACAACACCGTGTCCCTAGTATGCCTCTAGTAGACTAGCTTGTTGATCAAAGATGGTCAAGGTTTCCTGGCCATAGACATGAGATGTCATTTGTTAACGGGATCACATCATTAGGAGAATGATGTGATGGACAAGACCCAAACTATGAACGTAGCATATGATCGTGTCAGGTTATTGCTATTGTTTTCTGCATGTCAAGTATCTGTTCCTATGAACATGAGATCATGCAACTCACTGACACCGGAGGAATACCTTGTGTGTATCAAACATCACAACGTAACTGGGTGACTATAAAGATGCGCTACAGGTATCTCCGAGGGTGTCTGTTGAGTGGGCATGGATCAAGACTGGGATTTGTTACTCCGTGTGACAGAGAGGTATCTCAGGGCCCACTCGGTAATACAACATCACAACAAACCTTGCAAGGAATGTGACTAAAGTGTTAGCCACGGGATCTTGTATTACGGAACGAGTAAAGAGACTTGCCGATAATGAGATTGAACTAGGTATAGAGATACCGACGATCGAATCTCGGGCAAGTAACATACCGAAGAACAAAGGGAACAACATACGGGATTAACTGAATCTTTGACATAGAAGTTCAACCGATAAAGATCTTCGTGGAATATGTAGGAACCAATATGGGCATCCAGGTCCCGCTATTGGTTATCGACCGTAGAGGTGTCTCGGTCATGTCTACATAGTTCTCGAACCCGCAGGGTCTGCACACTTAACGTTCAGTGACGTTTCGGTATTATTGATTTATGTATGTTGGTGACCGAAGGTTGTTCGGAGTCTCGGATGAGAGCCTGGACGTCACGAGGAGCTCCGGAATGGTCCAACGTATCTATAATTTTTGATTGTTCCATGCTATTATATTATCTATTTTAAATGTTTTATATGCATTAATATGTTATTTTATATTATTTTTGGGACTAACCTATTAACCTAGTGCTTAGTGCCAATTTCTGTTTTTTCCTTGTTTTTAAGTATTGCACAAAAGGAATATCAAACGGAGTCCAAACGGAATAAAATTCTACAGTGACTTTTCTTGGACCAGAAGGAACCCAGGAGACTTGGAGAAGAGGCCAGAAGACCCATGGGTGGGCCACAAGCCGCCAGGGCGCGCCCCTGGGGGGTGCGCCCCCCTGGCTTGTGGGCCCCCCGTAGCTCTTCCAACCCTAATTCTCCGCCTATAAATTTAGGAATATTCCCCCAATACCAAAAAGAGCCACGAAAATACTTTTCCGCCACCGCAACCCTCCGTTCCCGTGAGATTCCATCTTGGAGCCTTTTCTGGCAATCTGTCGGAGGGGAATCAGATCACGGAGGGCCTCTACATCAACACCATTGCCCTTCCGATGATGCGTGAGTAGTTTACCTCAGACCTACGGGTCCATAGCTAGTAGCTAGATGGCTTCTTCTCTCTCTATGTTCTTCAATACCATGTTCTCCATGATCTTCATGGAGATCTATCCGATGTAATACTCTTTTGCGGTGTGTTTGTCAAGATCCCATGAATTGTGGGTTTATGATCAGATTATCTATGAATATTATTTGAATCTCCTCTGAATTCTTATATGCATGATTTCATATCTTTGCAAGTCTCTTCGAGTTATTGGTTTGGTTTAGCCAACTAGATTGGTAATTCTTGCAATGGGAGAAGTGCTTGGTTTTGGGTTCAATCTTGCGGTGTCCTCACCAAGTGACAAAGTAGGGGTATCGAGGCACGTATTTGTATTGTTGCCATCAAGGATAAAAAGATGGGGTTTTCATCATATTGCTTGAGTTTATCCCTCTACATCATGTCATCTTACTTAATGCGTTACTCTGTTCTTCATGAACTTAATACTCTAGATGCAGGCAGGAGTCGGTCGATGTATGGAGTAATAGTAGTAGATGCAGAATCGTTTCGGTCTACTTGATACGGACGTGATGCCTATATGCATAATCATTGCCTTGGATAGCATCATAACTATGCACTTTTCTATCAATTGCTCGACAGTAATTTGTTCACCCACCGTATTATTTTCCTTCAAGAGAGAAGCCTCTAGTGAAACCTATGGCCCCCCGGGTCTATTTTCCATATTATATTTTCAGATCTATAAACTAAAAAACACAAAAATACCTTGCTGCAATTTATTTACTTTTATTTTAATTCTCGTTTTAGTAATCTTTTATATCTATCTCTATTGGATCTCATCCTTGCAAGTAACCGTGAAGGGATTGACAACCCCTTTATAGCGTTGGGTGCAAGTGTTTGATTGTTTGTGTGGATGCATAGATTGGAGCTTCACTTGTACCTCCTACTGGATTGATACCTTGGTTCTCAAAACTGAGGGAAATACTTATCTACTTTGCTGCATCACCCTTTCCTCTTCAAGGGAAAACCAACGCAAGCTCAAGAAGTAGCAAGAAGGATTTCTGGCACCGTTGCCGGGGAGGATACATAACAAGCCTACCAAGTACCCATCACAAACTCATCTCTTGCATTTACATTATTTGCCATTTGCCTCTCGTTTTCCTCTCCCCCACTGCTAAAACGAATTTCAGAAAAAACCAAAAAGATTTGCCTTTTTATTCGCCCTTTTTCCGTTCGTCTTTCCGTTTGCTTCTTGTTTGCTTGTTTGTTAGATCGCTTAAACTCATGGCTAGCCTTACTACTATCACTAGTACTCCCGAGAGTGAAGTTCTTAATTTTAAACAAAGGGAGGGAGAAAACTTAAAAGATGCTTGGTATAGAATTTGCAATGCTCAAAATAGATCTACTCGTAAGCAATCTACTACCATTCTCCTTCGCAATTTTTATGTGGGTGTTTCTCCTTGGAATAGATATGTTCTGGATACCATTACGGGAGGAAATTTCTTGGGAAGCCATACCGTTGATTCTTATAGTGCTATGATAAATTTGGCCGGTTCACCCCCACTCATGGTTAATGAAACAATCTTAACTTTGGAACATGTGATGCGAAGGCTTGATATTATTGAAAATAAAGTTGCTACTGTAGAGCTCATTGAAAACTTGGATAAAAAGATTCATAATCACATTACTCAATATGGATCTAAGGTAGGAGTTACTTTAAAAAATCTAAGGGAAAAAGAACCCATAGTTAATGAAAAATTGGATCAAGATTCCATTAGAATTGGCAAACTATAAGATATTATTACCAACTTGGGTTCCGCTTTTGCCTCTGTTAAAACTACTCCAAATTTTCCTCCTACTAAGACTGCCAAGTTTATTTATGTTCCTAAAAATAAGGGTAAATCCTCTAGTAAAGGAGATGAAGATCTTAAGATGATAAGTGCTCACCCTAACTTTATTAATATTGTCCGGGAACCAATTGCTACAAGTGAATTTCTTGATTTCTTGCCTAGGAGTATGATTATTGATAAAACCAAAGAATCTCCTAGGGTTTATAAGTGTGCAATTGAGGAGTTGCATACCAAATATGACAATACCTAGATCTATTGCGTTATGCCTAGCTAGGGGCGTTAAACAATAGCGCTTGTTGGGAGGCAACCCAATTTTATTTTATGTTTTTGTTTTTGTTTCTGTTATTGAGTGATTTACACATTATTACCTCTGTATTAATTGTGTTTTAGTGTTTTAATTACTGTTTGAGCCAAGTAAGACCTTTGGGATGGTTTACGGTGATTGTTGATTTGATCTTGCTGAAAAACAGAAACTTTTGCGCTCAGTCCAGGAATTTTATAAATTCACCAGAGCGTCGAATCAGTCTGAAATTTTTACACAAGATTGATATACAAATTTCCCAGATTGTCCAAATTTTTCAGAATTTTGTGAGTTACATAAGTGTTCTAAGTTTCCATATTGCTACAGACTGTTCTGTTTTTGACAGATTCTGTTTTCTTTGTGTTGTTTGCTTATTTTGATGTATCTATGGGCTATATCGGGGGTATGAACCATGGAGAAGTTGGAATATAGTAGATATTACACCAATATAAATAAAGAATGAGTTCACAACAGTACCTAAAGTGGTGATTTATTTTTCTTATACTAACGGATCTCACGAGTTTTTTGTTGAGTTTTGTGTTGTGAAGTTTTCAAGTTTTGGGTAAAGATTTGATGGACTATGGAATAAGGAGTGGCAAGAGCCTAAGCTTGGGTATGCCCAAGGAACCCCAAGGAATATTCAAGGATACCAAAGAGCCTAAGCTTGGGGATGCCCCGGAAGGCATCCCCTCTTTCGTCTTCAATCCATCGGTAAATTTACTTGAGGCTATATTTTTATTCACCACATGATATGTGTTTTGCTTGGAGCGTCTTGTATGATATGAGTCTTTGCTTTTTCGTTTGCCACAATCATCCTTGCTGCACACATCTTTTGAGAGAGACATGCATGAATAGTGAATTTATTAGAATACTCTATGTGCTTCACTTATATCTTTTGAGCTAGGCAATTTTGCTCTAGTGCTTCACTTATATCTTTTTAGAGCACGGTGGTGTTTTATTTTATAGAAATTGTTGAACTCTCATACTTCACTTATATTATTTTTAGAGTCTTTAAAAAGCATGGTAATTGGTTTAGGTTATGAATTTAGTCCAAATATAATAGGCATCCAAGAGGGATATAATAAAAACTTTCATATAAAGTGCATTGAATACTATGAGAAGTTTGATTCCTTGCATATAGTTTTGAGATATAAAGAGGGTGATATTAGAGTCATGCTAGTGAGTAATTGTGAATTGGTAAAAATACTTGTGTTAAAAGTTTGTGATTCTCGTAGCATGCACGTATGGTGAACCGTTATGTAACGAAGTCGGAGCATGATTTGTTTATTGATTGTCATCCTTTGTGTGAGGGTCGGGAGCGCGCGATGGTTAACTCCTACCAACCTCTCCCCTAGGAGCATGCGTCTAATACTTTGCTTCGATAACTAATAGACTTTTGCAATAAGTATGTGAGTTCTTTATGACTAATGTGAGTCCATGGATTATACGCACTCTCACCCTTCCACCTTTGCTAGCCTCCCTAGTACCGCGCAACTTTCGCCGGTGCATTAAACCCACCATATTCCCTTCCTCCAAACAGCCACCATACCTACCTATTATGGCATTTCCATAGCCATTCCGAGATATATTGCCATGCAACTTCCACCGTTCCGTTTATTATGAGTTGTAATTTTTGAGTTGTAAGTAAATAAAAGTGTGATGATCATCATTATTAGAGCATTGTCCCGTGTGAGGAAAGGATGATGGAAGCTATGATTCCCTCACAAGTTGGGATGAGTCTTCGGACTTTAGAAATAATAAAAGAGGCCAATGAAGCCCAAATAAAAAAAAGGCCAAAGATGCCCACCATAATTAAAAAATTTAAAAAAATGAGAGAAAAGAGAGAAGAGACAATGCTACTATCTTTTTTCCACACTTGTGCTTCAAAGTAGCACCATGATCTTCATAATAGAGAGTCTCCTATTTTGTCACTTTCATATACTAGTGGGAATTTTTTATCAAGTCGGATGCACGCCCACTTAGTTTCTTTTTGAGCTTTCATACACTTATAGCTCTAGTGCGTCCGTTGCATGGCAATCCCTACTTACTCACATTGATATCTATTGATGGGCATCTCCATAGCCCGTTGATATGCCTAGTTGATGTGAGACTATCTTCTCCTTTTCTTCACAACCTCCACCATATTCTATTCCACCTATAGTGCAATATCCATGGCTCACGCTCATGTATTGCGTGAGAGTTGAAAAGGTTTGAGAACATAAAAAGTGTGAAACAATTGCTTGACTTGTCATCAGGGTTGTGCATGATTTAAATACTTTGTGTGGGGAAGATGGAGCATAGCCAAACCTTATGATTTTGTAGGGATAACTTTCTTTGGCCATGTTATTTTGAAAAGACACGATTGCTTTGTTAGTATGCTTGAAGTATTATTGTTTTTATGTCAACATTAAACTTTTGTTTTGAATCTTATGGATCTGAACATTCATGCCACAATAAATAATATTACATGGATAAATATGTTAGGTAGCATTCCACATCAAAAATTCTGTTTTTATCATTTACCTACTCGAGGACAAGCAGGAATTAAGCTTGGGGATGTTGATACGTCTCCAACATATCTATAATTTTTGATTGTTCCATGCTATTATATTAACTGTTTTGGATGTTTTATATGCATTAATATGCTATTTTATATTATTTTTGGGACTAACCTATTAACCTAGTGCCTAGTGCCAGTTTCTGTTTTTTCCTTGTTTTTAAGTATTGCAGAAAAGGAATATCAAACGGAGTCCAAACGGAATAAAATCTTCGGAATGATTTTTCTTGGACCAGAAGGAACCCAGGAGACTTGGAGACGAAAATACTTTTCCGTCACCGGAAGCCTCTGTTCCCGTGAGATCAAATCTTGGAGCATTTTCCGGTAATCTGCCGGAGGGGGATTCGATCACGGAGGGCATCTACATCAACTCCATTGCCCCTCCGATGATGCGTGAGTAGTTTACCACAGACCTTCGGGTCCATAGCTAGTAGCTAGATGGCTTCTTCTCTCTCTTTGTTCTTCAATACCATGTTCTTCATGATCTTGATGGAGATCTATCCGATGTAATACTCTTTTGCGGTGTGTTTGTCGAGATCCGATGAATTGTGGGTTTATGATCAGCTTATCTATGAATATTATTTGAATCTTCTCTGAATTCTTATATGCATGATTTCATATCTTTGCAAGTCTCTTCGAGTTATTGGTTTGGTTTGGCCAACTAGATTGGTAATTCTTGCAATGGGAGAAGTGCTTCGTTTTGGGTTCAATCTTGCGGTGTCCTCACCCAGTGACAAAGTAGGGGTAGCGAGGCACGTATTTGTATTGTTGCCATTGAGGATAAAAAGGTGGGGTTTTTATCATATTGCTTGAGTTTATCCCTCTACATCATGTCATCTTACCTAATGCGTTACTCTGTTCTTCATGAACTTAATACTCTAGATGCAGGCAGGAGTCGATCGATGTGTGAAGTAATAGTAGTAGATGCAGAATCGTTTCGGTCTACTTGACACGGACGTGATGCCTATATGCATAATCATTGCCTTGGATATCTTCATAATTATTCGCTTTTCTATCAATTGCTCGACAGTAATTTGTTCACCCACCGTATTATTTTCCTTCATGAGAGAAGCCTCTAGTGACACCTATGGCCCCCGGGTCTATTTTCCATATTATATTTTCAGATCTATAAACCAAAAATACCAAAAATACTTCGCTGCAATCTTTTTACTTTTGTTTTACTTTTCGTTTTAGCAATCCTATCTATCTATCTCTATCAGATCTCATCCTTGCAAATAACCGTGAAGGGATTGACAACCCCTTTATAGCGTTGGGTGCAAGTGTTTGATTATTTGTGTAGGTACATCTATTGGGGACTTGCTTGTATCTCCTACTGGATTGATACCTTGGTTCTCAACAACTGAGGGAAATACTTATCAACTTTGCTGCATCACCCTTTCCTCTTCAAGGGAAAACCAACGCATGCTCAAGAAGTAGCAGCCACCTCTGCTCATGGGTCGCCGGCACGGGCGGGAGCCGTGTACTACCACGCTGGTAGACGGTGGCCCCCTCAACCACCTCGTCCGTGCTATCAGAAAACTGATCCCCGCCACCATCAGCATGGACATTCGCCTCCTCCTGATGCAGATCTGGCCAGGTATCCCATCCGGTCTACTGGGACGTAACCTAATCCCTGCTCTGCTCCGGAGTCTCGTGGGACGAAGCGTCTAGGACAGGAGTCTCATGGGTCGAAGGCTCGTCGACCCGAGGCTCGTGGACAAGAGTCTGTGTAGCCTCCACCTCAGACGGGTCCACCGCAGCAGTCCTGTGCTCGGGTGAATCAGCTGGGGGTGGCGGCGAGGAAGGCGTAGCAGCCTTCGTACCTCTCCCGCGGCCACCACGTGTACCTTTAGTAGCTCTGTTCTTCCCCCGACCTCCTCTCCCGGTGGGCAACGAAGCCGACGAAGAAGCACCCTCGGGTGCCCCCATACTGTCATACAACGCTCTCCGGAGACTTTGGGGTGGAATGGAAGTACCCCTCCCGCGGGGCACGGAGCGCTCTGCACCCGCGCCCACCATCTTTCAACACCTGCCATGACAAAGAGCAAACGAAATTAGTACAACATAAAAAATTGAATACCTGACATGAATAATAATATGTACATTGTTTAAGTTTGGATGCATACAAACTAATAATAATCTTGATCGTCTATATATGCTTCGGGATCAATAAATGCATCATCATCATCACTATCATCAATAAATGCATCATCATCATCACTATCGGGAACCACATGTGGAAGGCCTCCTTTATGTAATTGGTCAAGCATTGATAGGTCATCCACAGCAGTAACCTCTTCTTCTTCCGGCTCTTCTTGTTCCGGCTCAGGGGTGAAGTCGGATTCACTGTCGCTGTTTACTTCAATGTTCTGGGGTGAAGTAGAGCGGTTCTTGAAACGTTTTTTGGAAAGACGTGTTTCTTGGAAGAATTCTCCTTCATATGTGTCTGGGTTAATGTGAGGTTCATAATCCTCTTCATTGAGGGGAGGTGGTCTAAAATGTGGCGGCACTTCATAAATGACATCCCAACCATTCAGATTTGGATCAGTTTGGCAGGCCCACGGTAGATAGAAAACTTGGGTCGCCTGTTGAGCCATAATGTAGACATCGAGAACATCTAAATGGGTGCGTTGTTTGATTTCAACTGGCCCTATATGTTCATGAGTCCTTCTAGTCTCCTTCGGCTGGAACCAATAACATTTGAAGACTACGACGTTCGGTGGGTTTTCACCATAGAATAGAAGTTCGTAAATTGGTTCAACTCTTCCATAATACTCGGTGCCTCCTTCACCGATAGTAGAGACACAACAATTTGTAGACTTTCGGTCAGCCATAGATAGCTCTTTGCGAAAGGTACGAAAGCGATACCTGTTGATGTCGTATTTGTCAAATGAACGGACCTTATAGTCAAAACCATTAGCGACTTGTCTCAATTCGGCGTCCATAGACTCTGAATTAGCCTACAAGTTTAATACGAAAGGATTGTTGCATTAGCCGCAAATTAGACGAAGAAATGAAATGGTCTAATGGAAATTACCGTTTGTTTGAACCAAGAGATGAAACCGGGATAGCCGCCTCCATGCTTTGCCAGAAGCTCATACTCTTCGATGGAATCCTTTTGGATCACCGCTCCATCCGAGAATTTGGCGACGTATCGACTGTATCAAATATCCGGGAATAAGAGCAGTTCAAAGGAATTAGAAGTTGCGAAACAATGTACCGAGAACTTACTCAATGTACGGCCGCACTTCTGTTAGGTTGTTGAAGATATACAACGAAATGGTCCGCCATTCTTCCACATCCAACGCTATTGCTTTCAAATCACCGACTGGTGCGAGCTTCCCTTTGAATAGGCTGAGGTTGGATTGACCTTTTTAGGGTCGCCAGCATTGTACTGAGGCTTCGGATTATGCAAATGACGATTTTTGGCTTCGTAGTGTGCTGTCACGAAGTTTGCCGCCTCCTCAGTAATGAATGCCTCGGCCATCGATGCTTCAGTTCTATGTTTATTTTTACATTTTGCTCGAAGCGTCTTCAGCATCCTCTCAGTTCCGTAGCACCAACGATTTTGCACGCCCCCCCCCCCCAATCTTGCCTCGGTCGGGAGATGCAAAATCAAATGCTGCATTGGATTAAAGAAGCCCGATGGAAAGATCTTCTCTAACTTGCAGACCAACTCTGGCGCCAACTCTTCCAGATCATCTAGCACGTCAGGCGATAGTTCTTTCGCACAAAGAGCACGGAAGAAATAGCTCAGTTCTGCCAGTACTAGCCATTCATCCTCAGGGATAAAGCCACGTAACATCACCGGCATTACCCGCTCAAGCCATATGTGCCAATCATGACTCTTGAGACCAAATATTTTCAATTTGTCAAGACTCACTCCCCTCTTTAGATTCGCTACATACCCATCGGGGAACATCAATTGCATTTTCACCCACAAGATCATTTCCCTCGTAGCTAGCCATTCAAGATTGAACCATGCCTTTGGCTTCGTCCAGTTCTGCTTTCCTTTTGGTTGTCGCATGTTTTGTAACAGTCTATCACATAGAGCCTCCTGGTCGACTCTAGCCTTAGGATTATCCTTTGACTGCCCCTCTATGCCGAACAATGTACCAAAAAGGGCCTCAGCGATATTCTTTTCAGTGTGCATCACGTCGATGTTGTGTGGGCAAAGGAGGTCTTTGAAGTAAGGCAGATCCCACAAACATGTCTTGTGAGTCCAGGCATGTTTCGAATTATACCCTTTGAAATACCCTGGATGCTCTGGATCAGGCTCGAGAGCATTTAACTGATCCAGGGTCTGTTGGACTGCCAACGCAGGTGGTGCAGAGTTTTTGACAACTCTACCATTGATGAAATTATTCTTGTCTTTTCAGAACTTATGGCGAGGATCCAGGAACTGTCTATGCAAGTCGAAGCAAGAAAACTTGCGACCCACCTACAGCCAACGGAACTGAAGAGTTGCCTTGCATGTGGGGCACGGGTACCTTCCATGCACACACTAGCCAACGAATAGCGCATACGCCGGCAAGTCATGAATCGAGTACATGTACCACACATGCATTGAGAAGTTTTGTTTTGTAGTGGCGTCGTATGTCTTGATCGCATTATCCCATGCTTCTTGCAATTCATCCTTAAGCAGCTTCATGTACACATTCATATTCTTCCCCGGATAGTTGGGCCCTAGAATTATCAACGTCGGGAAAATGTTCTTTCTTTGCATAATCTGGCCGGGGGGGAGATTGAGTGGAATGACAAATACAGGCCAACAACTGTATTGGGTTGCCGTCATACAAAACACATTGAACCCATCCGTGCTGATGGCGACTCGAGGATGCCTTGGATCTGCCACTTTATCCTTATGTAATGCATCGAAGTGCTTCCACGCAAAACCGTATGAAGTGTGTACCAACATCTGATTCCCATGTGCATCTAGTTCGGTTCTTTTGCCCAATTTGTGCCATGTCATCTGTCTGGCCGTCTCTTCGACCATGAAAAGACGTTGAAGTCTTGGTATGATTGGCATATACCGAAGAACATTAAATGGGATTTTGGTCTGAATCTTCTCACCCATACCGTTGTCTACCACAACATACCTGGAAGACTTGCAAATAGGACAATAGTTCAAGCCCGCATACTCAAGCCTAAATAAGGCACATCCATTCTCACATGCATCTATCTTCTTATAGGGCATCTTAAGTACACTGAGGATTTTGTCCGACTGGTACAGGTTTGCAGGCATTACATGGCCTTTGGGTAGAAAGCGTCCAAATATTGTCATCATCACGTCGTAGCATTCTCTGCCCAGGTTGAATTGAGCCTTCAGAGCCATTACTTGCGCGATGGCATCAAGCTGACAAAGCTCAGTGTACTCGTGGAGAGGACGTTTTGAAGACTCCAACATTTCATAGAAGGCCTTTGCAGATTCCTCCATCTCATTGTCCAAATTCCGAGCATCATCAAAGTCTTGCACCATGTCTTCAATCCCGGTACCATGATCGTCGGTGCGACAACGAACCACCTCAGCTCTGGCACATTGGGCAGACTCACCATGAAATGTCCACACCATATAATCAGGCGTAAAACCCCACTTCTACAGGTGTTTACCCATTTCACCCTCTGTCCTCTTTTTAAAGTTGTCGCACCGGACATAGGGGCACCAGGTTTTTTCCTGGGCATTTGCAAATGCGGCTCTCACAAACCCCTTGGTTTTTGTTAACCATTCATTGGTCATGTCTTTCTGACTAGTGTGACCGGTGTACATCCCCGCACGATCACTCATCTTGCCTACCTACTAAACACACAAGAAATATATATATAATTCATCATATATATTCATCAGTTAATTAAGTTTGTCAATTTTATTACGCCCATGCAACCTACACGCTAATAGGTAAAGATAGGTCCTAATCCCACCCGAGTATGTGTAGATTGGGTTTGTTTTCCCATGCTCGGCTCCGGATCCGACGCAGAATTTCGGCAGCACCTCCCCGCTGTTCTCCTGATACACATCTCGGCAATAAACAGAGAGGATGTGTACCCGGAGAACAACAGGGAGGCACTGACGAAATTCTGCATCAGATCCGGAGCAGAGCATATGGGAAAACGAACCCAATCTACACATACTCGGGTTGTCCATGGATAACGTTGGACAATTCAAAAGGATGGCGGTTATGAATATGCAAAGACATGCATATTTATAGATGCCGCCCTTTCGAACGGGAGATGCATACTGGTCACGCATACTGATGATTGAAGACACCTATAGCTAGCAAGTTTCATCGGCACGAAGACCGGAACAGAGCAAATTAAGGGGGGAGTAGATGTCATTTGTGCTCACCCACGAACGCAGGGGCGGAGCTCGTCCAACGCACGGGGAGGTCGTCGAAAATAAACCCTCGCAACGACGAAACAACTGCACATAGAAATCCACTCGATCAATACAAATATGATGTTTTTTATAACAAAATCGGAAAATATACGACCTAACTCATAATTTACAAAACTATGACCCCGTCGGCCTCTGGAAGGCCGAAGAGCACCTTTTCGGTCAACAGGAGGCCGAAGAGGTGTCGGGGGTCGGGGGTCAGTGGAGTCGGGAGTCAATGGCGTTGGGGTCAGTGGCGTCAGGGGTCGGGGGTCACTGGCATCGGGGGTCAGTGGCGTCGCGGGTCAGTGGCGTCGGGGGTCGGGGGTCAGTGGCGTCGGGGGTCAGTGGCACCTTTTCTTCTTCCTCTTCTTCTTTTTTTTCATCTTCTTCCTTTTCTTCTTCTTCCTCTTCTTCCTTTTCTTCCTTTTCTTCTTCTTCTTCCTCTTCTTCTTCTTCATCTTCTCTTCTTCTTCTTCTTCTTCTTCTTCTTTTCCTTTTTCCTCTTCTTCTTCTCCTCCTCTTCTTCTTCTTCTTCGTCTTCTTCTTCTTCTTCTTCTTGTTTCTTCTCCTCCTCCTCCTCTTCTTCTTCTTCTTCTTCTTCTTCTTCTTCTTTTCCTTCTTCTTCTTTTCCTTCTTCTTCTTCTTATTCTTTTCTTCTTTTCCTTTTTCCTTTTTCCTTTGTTTTTCCTTCTTCTTTTCTTCTTTTTTTTCTTCTACATTTATTCTTTTCTTGTAATTTTCTTCCTTTCTTTTCTTTTTTCTAACCTAATAAACTAACCTAACTAACTTAATAGAAAAAAATAGAAAAAAAGGAAGGGGGCGGCCGGTACTCACCGGAGGTGGTGGCGGTGGCTGGGGCGGCGGGGGCGGCTGGGGCGGCGGGGGCGGCCGGGGCGGCCCGAGCGACGGGGCGGTCGGGGGCGGGGGCGCAGGCGGTCGGTGGCGGGGGCGGGGGCGTCTGGCGGCGGGGGCATGGGCGGCCGACGGCGAGGCGAGAGGGGCGGTGTGGGGGGATCGGGGCGAGAGAGAGAGAAAGAGAGAAAGAGAGAGAGGGGTGGGGTGGGGTCGGGCCGACGCCGTTATTAGCCGTCCTCTTTGCCGTCTGCTGGCAGACGGCAAAGACTCCCCAGGCAAACGACAAAGAGCTGGCAGACGGCCCACCGACCCCATGGGCCAGAGGGGCCCAGGTGGGCTCTTTATCGTCTGCCTTTGGGCTCTTTGCCGTCAGCTGGCAGACGGCAAAGAGTTGACTGATGGCAAAAAAAATTTGCCATCAACCAGTTCTTTGTCGTTTGTTTCTTCGAAACTGATGGCAAAGACTTTCTTTGTCGTCCGCCAGCAGACGGCAAAGAACTGGCAGATGGCAAATCCTCTGATTCCAGTAGTGACCATCTCTTCGCCGAACTAGTGCACCTATACAATTTACCATTGTATTGGGTGTGTTGGGGACACAAGGGATTTCTTGTATTTGATTGTAGGGTTGTTTGAGAGAGACCATCTTCATCCTACACCTCCCACGGATTGATAAACCTTAGGTCATCCACTTGAGGGAAAATTGCTACTATCCTACAAAACTCTGCGCTTGGAGGCCCAACAAAGTCTACAAGAATAAAGTTGCATAGTAGACATCAGAAACCGACGCTCAAAAATCCTATATATTGAGAAACTCCTAGAAATAACCCTAGACAAGAAGTTCCGCCGCCGCAAAGCCTCTGTATCAACGAAAAACCAATCTGGAGAGAAAACAGTACCCTGCCGGAGAGGGGAAATCATCTCCGGTGGCCTTCTTCATCATCCCGACGGAGGCCATGATGAGGAGGGAGTAGTCCATCCTCGGGCTGAGGGTATGTACCAGTATCTATGTGTTCAATCTCTCTCTCTCGTGTTCTTGAGATGTCACGATCTTGATGTATCACGGGCTTTGTTAATATAGTCGGATCATATGGTGTTTTCCCCTCTCTATCTTGTTGTGATGAATTGAGTTTTCCCTTTGAGATTTCATTATTGCTGGATTGAATACTATTATGGATTTGAGAGCACTTGATCTATGTCTTGGCACTCAACTTGCGGATTCCCGAGGTGGCATTGGGGTAATCTATGCATAGGGGTTGATGCACGTTTTCGTCCTACTTTCTCCGGTAGAAATCTTGGGGCACTCTTTGAGGTTCTTCGTGTTGGATTGAGTATTATGAATCTGAAATTGTTTGAAGTGTATCGTATAATTAACTCATGGATACTTGTGGTGACATTGGAGTATCTAGGTGACATTAGAGTTAGTTGATGTGTATCATATGGTGTTATTTTAGTACGAACTCTTAGATAGATCGATCGGAAAGGATAACTTGTCTTATTTTAGTACGAACTCTTGGATAGATCGATCGGAAAGGATAACTTTAAGGTTGTTTCATACCCTACAAACAATTTCTTCTTATGCTCTCCACTAGCTATCAACTTTGGAGTGATTCTTCGTTGCACGTTGAGGGATGGTTATGTGATCCAATTATATTAGCTTTGTTGAGAGATTGCACTAGCGAAAGTACGGACCCTAGGCCTTGTTTCCAAGCATTAATATACCGTTTTGCTCGCTATTTACTATTTGTTACCTTGCTGATTTTATATTTTCAGATTACAAAAACCTATATCTACCATCTATATTGCACTTGTATCACCATCTCTTCGCTGAACTAGTGCACCTATACAATTTGCCATTGTATTGGGTGTGTTGGGGACACAAGAGATTTCTTGTATTTGATTGCAGGATTGTTTGAGAGAGACCATCTTCATCCTACACCTCCCACGGATTGATAAACCTTAGGTCATCCACTTCAGGGAAAATTGCTACTGTCCTACAAAACTCTGCGCTTGGAGGCCCAACATAGTCTACAAGAATAAAGTTGCGTAGTAGACATCATTGTGTACCTGGGACATCGTCGATTTCTTCCGATCAAGCATCTCTTAAGAAGGAAAGGCAAGCATTTCAAAGGTGAGGCAGATCACTGGAAGAAGCCTGACCACCATACTGGTGATGATATATTTGATATGGCATGGATTTAAAAGTAATCTTTGGAAAGGGTCCCGGCGGTGAATCTGTTCCGAATGATGCTAATGGACACGCCCCCATGTGGAAGAAGAAATCTATATTTTGGGAGCTACCCTATTGGAAAGTCCTAGAGGTTCGCTCTGCAATCGACGTGATGCACGTGACGAAGAATCTTTGCGTGAACCTGCTAGGCTTCTTGGGCATGTATGGGAAGACAAAAGATACACCGGAGGCACGGGAGGACCAGCAACGTATGAATGAAAAAGACGACATGCATCCAAAGCAGAATCAAGGCCCTGCCAGCTACGCTCTTACCAAAGCAGAGAAGGAAATCTTTTTTGAATGCCTGCTCAGTATCAAGGTCATGTCTCGCTTCGCATCAAATATAAAGGGAATAATAAATATGGCAGAGAAAATTTTCCAAAACCTAAAGTCTCATGACTGCCACGTGATCATGACGCAATTGCTTCCGGTTGCATTGAGGGGGCTTCTACCAGAAAATGTTCAATTAGCCATTGTGAAGCTATGTCCATTCCTCAATGCAATTTCTCAGAAGGTAATCGATCCAAAAATCCTACCAAGGTTACATAATGATTTGGTCCAATGTCTTGTCAGTTTCGAGTTGGTGTTCCCACCATCCTTCTTCAATATTATGACGCATGTCCTAGTTCACCTAGTCAAAGAGATTGCCATTCTGGGTCCTGTATTTCTACACAATATGTTCCCCTTTGAGAGGTTCATGGGAGTCTTAAAGAAATATGTTCATAACCGTGCTAGGCCAGAAGGAAGCATCTCCAAGGGCCATGAAACAGAGGAGGTTATTGAGTTTGTGTTGACTTTATTTCTGACCTTAAGCCGATTGGTGTTCCTGAATCACGGCATGAGGGGAGACTGAGTGGAAAAGGCATGCTAGGACACGAAGCAATAATATGTATGGACGTGCATTCTTTCACTCAAGCACACTACACAGTTCTACAAAATTCCACCTTGGTGGCTCCGTACATCGAGGAACGCATGGATATTGTACGCTCCAAGAACCCGGATCAGCTTGACCCCTAGATTAAACGTACACACATGGCAACTTTCGGCGGTTGGTTGCAAACACATCTCATGAATTACACCATTGTTGAATATGATGTGTACTCGCTGGCCAAGTCACCATCTTCGACTGGTATTTCTACAAGGAGTTAGCGTCAGTATATTGATATGACAGAGTTTCAGAATTTTCAGGAGCTGGTCAACTGGTATTTTTTGAGTGAACCGATCCCTTTACATATTCTTATTTCAGGAGGTTACCATGAATAAATTCAAGCTAACCTGGGGGCTAATGTCGGGGATATACCCCGCAGTATGACTCGGGGACAGTTATAAGCCGGTAGACACTTGTAAGCCGGCAGACACTTGTAAGCCGGCAGACAGTTGTAACCCGGCAGACAGTTATAACCCGGCAGACAGTTGTAAGCCGGCAGACAGTTATAACCCGGCAGACAGTTATGACCCGGCAGACAGTTATGACCCGGCAGACAGTTATGACCCGGCAGACAGTTGTAACCCGGCAGACAGTTATGACCCGGCAGACAGTTGTAAGCCGGCAGACAGTTGTAAGCCGGCAGACAGTTATAACCCGGCAGACAGTTATGACCCGGCAGACAGTTATGACCCGGCAGACAATTAAGTCTCGGAGACGAGTCCCTGAAGATGAGTCTTGAAGTCCCTGAAGATGAGTCTTGAAGATAAGCCCGGTTGTAAGCCGCCCGTCGGAGATAAGAAGCCCGGGACTCAGAAGCCCATGAGGAGAAGCCCGCGATGGGAAGTCATAATAAGTTAAGTCTCAATCCGACTTAGACTCTACATGTAAACCGCCCCTTCAGCTTATATAAGGAGGGGCAGGTCACCCCAAGAGGGTCAGGTTTTTAGACGTCTCAATAGACAGGTCTTAGATAGACAAGTCAGGAGAGATAGAGAAATTAGAGACACTCGAGATTAGAGGTGGCAATTCCGCACCCTTGTAACCGAGGTCGTCATCATCAATATAAGACAAGCAGGACGTAGGCTTTTACCTTGATCGGAGTGGCCGAACCTGGGTAAACTCGCGTCTCTCGATTCTGACCAACCCCTCTCAAGCCACCACATGGTTGCGATGGCCTCACACCTAAGTTCTCTCACGAGGACATCTTGCCGTTACAAATCCATGACAGTTGGCACCCACCGTGGGGCCCGCGCACGGTGGTGTTGAGTTCTTGAAGGGTTCTCTCTCAGGGACCCGCAATTTTCCGGATGAAGAAAGACTCGGCTTAGAAGGATCTGCATCAGCTTTATGTTCATCGGTCCAGAGTTACAACCTGCGAAGTTTAAGTTCAAGAAGGTTAAGGCGACGTCTGTGCGCCACCATGAGTCGCCGAGATCAACAAGAACCACCACAAGTCGCCGAGGAAGCAGTCACGGACCGGTGATCATTGTTTCCACGCGGAGACTATGGTCAAAACATCAGGGACCCCCGCGGACCTACCGCCTCGAGACCGTTCTGCCTTGCGACCGCGCTTCTAAGTCGCCGTCGCCGGCCTCCGTTCATCTACATAAACAATCGAGGGCGAGTAGCGCTCAAAGACGGTTCTGAAACCGAACAGTTTAACCAGCCATGACCAAGCAAAAAAGCGAACAGAGATAAGAGTATACCACGGGGAGTCATACATCAACAAGAGTACATACGAAGGTGGATGGTCAAACCAACCTTGACCCGAAAAAGGGATTGCATCCGCTGGGAATCGAACCCATGTCATCCTGTTGATATACGGCGCTCGAAAGAAATCAACGATAGTCACGCCTTTTTTCCTAAAGTGAAGACCGAGTCAAATACAAGGAAATCTCAAGTAGTACTTTGACCCGGAGACAGAGCCGCCGCGACCAAGGTTCCAAGCTCGCCTCAAGGCACCCGCTTCAGCCGCCGTTCGGGCCACTGCTGTTAAGGATCCGCCGGCCTCTGCCCCTCACTGCCACCTGAGCCGCGCTTCAAGTAACCTGGCCACCTCGAGCCGCCCTGCCTGTTTCCACGGCCAGCCACCGCGCCGGCTCTTCTTTGTTGCATCAGGCCTAGCCCCGCCCGCTTACCGTCAGCCCGCTATTGCCGTGATGCGCTTCACCGCCTACCGCTCCGGCGTGGTCTCCGCCAACCTCCGAGCCACCATCGAGCCACCTTGCCGCGGGCCTCCCCGAGCCGCCTTGCTCCGCCGTTGCGCCTTGGGCCACAGCTGCTTTTAAGCCGCCATGTCTGTGGCCACTCTGCGCCCTGAGCCGTCGTACCTTGAGCCGGCCCTACCTCGCCGGCCTTCGCCGCCGCCTCTACAGCCGTGGGTTGCCTCGCAGCTCTGAAGCCGCACCCACGGCCTCGCCGGTGCGCCAAACCGCTCTTGTAGCTCTTCGTCGTAGGCGGCCTCATTGTCGCTTTGAGCCGACTCTGTCCCCTCGAGCTCTGCCTCCTCCATCTACAGCTGACGCACATCCACGCCTCGCGTCGTTCTTCCTCAAACCGCCGACCCGCGGCCGAACGTGCGCTCCTGCGTTTCCTCTTCTCTGCGCCCCCACGACCGCGCCGGCCCTGCTGGCTCCTCCCTACCGCGCGGGTCGGCTTCGTCTCGCTCCAGGCCTGAGATGCCATCTCCGTTATGTGAGCCGCCCAGGCCTTCGTCGCCTCGGCGCCGTTCCTCCGGCGCGGCTTTCACCAAGTTGCCGGCTGCTTCCACGGCGCGCATCCGCCGTTTCACCTCAACCGCGGCAGGGGAGAGCCACCACCTACCGAGCCGCTGCCGGAGAGCTGCCCTGCGCTGCCTGCCGAGCCGCCGCCGGGAAGCCGTTCCCTGCGCCTCTCCTCTGTCCATTAGGTGTGGCACCGAGCCGCCGCCTTCGCAAAGCCTCGGGCCGCCCTCTGTCGCGGTTCCGAGCCGCCAGCGCCCCCTTGCAAGCCACTGGCCGCCTCTTCCGCCGGCAGTCCACGCCATTACCCGCTGTTGCGGCCTTGAGCCGCCCCCGTCGGCCGCGTCTTCTTCACGCCGCCAGCCGCAGGCCGCCTCACCCCACCCCTCTGCTGCGGCCGAGCCGCCTCGCCGGCTTGCCTCCTAGCTCCGTCAAAACCGGCCGCCTCCGAGTCATCGCTGGTCTGAGCTGCTGCGGGCCAACCTGGCCGCCTTTGAGTCACCTCTGGCCTGAGCCGCCGGCTGCCTCATCACCACTCTGAGTCGTCTCTGCCTTAAGCCGCCGGGCACCCCCTGCGAGCCCGCAACTCGCTCAGCACTGCCCCGCGCCAAGTTGCTCGTGCACTCCCCTGCCGTTTGCTAACTGAAGAAAGGGACGGTGCGGAGCCGGTTGAGGATTGAGAAAGAAAAGTCAAAGTGGTCAGGTGCTACAAAAAGGGGGTGTGGCAGCATCTGGCAGAGTCCTTGAGGGGATAAAACGCAAATTTCCTTTGCAGGCATATAAAGATGTAATGAGATTCAGCGACTGTATTAAAAAGTTATCTACGGACGCTACTTACGGATTATCGGTCGTCCGAACAAATCAGGTGATATCCGTCTAAAGTCTATTTTATTAGCACATATTGTTTTTGTCAAAGAACAATTACTTTGGTCTGTATATTTTTATATGCAGGACAGTATTTACTACAAACGTGGTTTATACCACGGGTACGGAGCACGCGTTGGCAACACCAGCGTTCGTCCGTGCCACATTACCCGGTGAATGGACGCGCGCAAGCCGCCGCCCTTGCGGCCTGATTTACATCAACTAGCCGGGATCGCGCTTGCTCGTTGTTCAATGGACGTGCGCAAGTCGCCGCCCCTGCGGCTCGATCTACATCAACTCACCGGGACCGTGCCTGTGGTCGACTCGCCTGACTGTGCAAGTTTACAACCTCGCGACTGACTCATCTATCCGCACCCGCGGCCAATTCACCCACGTCCGCGCCGCTTCCAACGCCGCGGCCGTCTCTACCGTCTGCCCTCGTGGTCCGGTCCACATCAACACGCCAGGGGCCGCGCCCATCGGCACGAGCTATTTAGTGGACATGCGCAGACGCTGCTCCTGCGGCCCGGTTTGTTCCAACAACTCTGGAGTAGATCATAACATATTATCAGCCTCCACCAAATGGCTCAATGGATAGGTGTACAAGTCGCCGCCACTGTGGCTTTGGTTAACTTCAACAACCAGCTGGGATGAACCATTGACCGGATTGCTGACAGAAATCATATGGGATCATTTATAACCCGCCATCTCAACATTCCGAGGGTTCATGTCGCGTCATCAACGCCGAGGGTATACAATGAGTGTTGCGAAGATCACTAAACTCGCCGCCTTGCTTTCAGCTTCAGCACATTCAAGTGTTTCCGCTGTCAACTATATGCCGGTTTATGCCACGGGCAAGTATGGAGAGTCTCAAGCCAACTCCTCGAGTCGTCTTAAGACTCGGGGGCTACAGACATGATTCAGCAAATGTTGCTAGATTCAACAAATTCAAGAACCCCGGATCACCCGATCTCGGGGGCTACTGCCACATTGGTGAAAGTTTAAAGGCTGTCAGAAAATTTCCATCTGAAAAAGTGCCAAGCGACCTGAGAGTCCTGGTTCAAGAGAAATCTATCTCTCACAAAGTTTTGAGATCTCGATATCCGGCTCAGCATCCGGTTCAAAAGGAATTCATCTCTCGCAAGTTCGAGTTTTCAGAAAATTACAAGTTGCCCAAGAGGACGAGCCGCCATGATGCACCGTTCAAACATGGGTGCCCTGATTTATTGGATCATCATAAAGTCACTTGGAGGCTTCTGCCGTTTCTTCATACAAGATGGCGGCTTACAAGATGGCGCAAAAAGTTGTCTCCGTCAACAAGGTCATTTGGGGGCTTCCAACCCACCGGGTTTAGCTACACACCCTCTTGATCGGCTCTTCAGCCACTGCAAGTTCGAGTTAAACCTGCCTGTATGCTGCTGTTGCTCCGCTAGGTGACCCGCCGAACTCTTACCAGTTAATCTCGGCTAGAGACCCTGAGCTGTCCAAAGTATTTGACAGTCACTCTCACTAGAGACCCTGTACTGGTCAAGGTTAAACCGGCGGCTCTTGTCACGTGAGGGCCGGCTTACGGAAAGCGAGGATAAACTCACCCATCTGCTGCATACTCTCTGCTATGTGGCCCGTTCGTACTCTTAAACAGTTACTCTTTTAAAGACCCTGCACTGTTTAAGGTTCAAATGACGGATTTATGTCACGTGAGAAGTAGCTTATGGGCCCGGGGGGTACTCATGCCCTGCTGCGCCTCTCTATGGTTCGTTGTGCTCTTACCAGTTAATCTCGTCTAGAGACCCTGAGCCGCTCAAAGGAGTTGACGGTCACTCTCACTAGAGACCCTGTACTGTTAAGAGTTCAAACAACGAGTTCATGCCAGGAGAGCCGGCATATGAGTTTTCGAAAAAGAAAAAGCAAGAACATATACAAGAGTTGATCTCTTCTGGTTGTGCCTTCAAAGCAAGAACATCATACATTGCATCATACATTGCATCATCATTACATCATCTTACCATGCATCATATATGCATGGATATCCTGGTCTACATTGCAGGAACCGGTTCTTTCAAACCGGGTTATATTATTCAAATCTCAAATAGCCAACATGGCTGGATTTTTCATTATGGTTGTCATAACCAGCATTGGATGATTGAGGTTTTAAAAGCCCCTTTAGAGTAATGGCTATTATTTCTTCATCCCAAAAATACCAGCTTACAGCAAGGAGCATGGTTCAACATTGATATGCAAGGCTTTCAGCAACATCATCTGGACAGTGGATAAAATTTTATTCTACAATGGAAGGAATAGTCCCGAATCGTTGCAGGCATACGACCGGCACTTGGGGGCTACATTATTCAAGTCCTGTTTATATCAAGTATGCAAGTCTCATGTCACTGCAAGCATGCACCACGGCACTTGGGGGCTAATGCAAGCTGTTTTTCAAGTCATTATGTTATCAACAGACCCCGTTATCTCAAGGAGATGAGCCGGCCTTTATATCTTTTTCTAAAGTCCCAGCCCAGTATTGTCTTACTGAGCCGGCCCTTGGGGGCTACACATTGCTCCTCAAGTCTATATGATCAGATATACAACAAGTTCCTGCTCATTATTGCATAACGACCCGGCCCTTGGGGGCTACACTGGCTGAAGTTTTATGAGCATAAGATACTTACAAGTCCCAGGTTGTTGCAGGCAAGACAACCCGGTACTTGGGAGCTACATATGTGGAACATTCAACTTATGACTGGTGACTCAGATAAACAATCTGGATTTCTCTAGGTTTGCACCATGTTGAAGCAAGTCTTAAGGCTATCACTACGTTTCCCTTCTTAAGACTTGGGGGCTACATGTAATATGGATATGAGGAAGATATGTCTTCAAATTCTCAGTTATGAGGGAACCAGACGAATTTATCAAACCAAGGCAGTTGATAATAAGGGTTATTTTTTCTACAAGGAGTTAGCGTCAGTATATTGATATGACAGAGTTTCAGAATTTTCAGGAGTTGGTCAACTGGTATTTTTTGAGTGAACCGATCCCTTTACATATTCTTATTTCAGGAGGTTACCATGAATAAATTCAAGCTAACCTGGGGGCTAATGTCGGGGATATACCCCGCAGTATGACTCGGGGACAGTTATAAGCCGGTAGACACTTGTAAGCCGGCAGACACTTGTAACCCGGCAGACAGTTATAACCCAGTGACAGTTATGACCCGGCAGACAGTTGTAAGCCGGCAGACAGTTGTAAGCCGGCAGACAGTTATAACCCGGCAGACAGTTATAAGCTGGCAGACAGTTATGACCCGGCAGACAATTATGACCCGTCAGACAGTTATGACCCGGCAGACAGTTAAGTCCCGGAGACGAGTCCCTAAAGATGAGTCTTGAAGATAAGCCCGGTTGTAAGCCGCCCGGTTGTAAGCCGCCCGTCAGAGATAAGAAGCCCGGGACTCAGAAGCCCATGAGGAGAAGCCTGCGATGGGAAGTCATAATAAGTTAAGTCTCCATCCGACTTAGACTCTACATGTAAACCGCCCCTTCAGCTTATATAAGGAGGGGCGGGTCACCCCAAGAGGGTCAGGTTTTTAGACGTCTCAGTAGACAGGTCTTAGATAGACAAGCCAGGAGAGATAGACAAATTAGAGACACTCGAGATTAGAGGTGGCAATTCCGCACCCTTGTAACCGAGGTCGTCATCATCAATATAAGACAAGCAGGACGTAGGCTTTTACCTTGATCAGAGGGGCCGAACCTGGGTAAACTCGTGTCTCTCGATTCTGACCAACCCCTCTCAAGCCACCACATGGTTGCGATGGCCTCACACCTAAGTTCTCTCACGAGGACATCTTGCCGTGACAAATCCACGACAATCGCCCAGGATAAAAAGAGCACCAACCAAAACAGTGGTGTCCGCTTCGATGCAACATACAACAATGGGAAAAAGGACACATATTATGGTTACATAGAGGAGATATGGGAACTTGACTATGGGCGTGATTTGAAGGTCCCTTTGTTTCGTTGCAAATGGGTCAATATGACAGGGGTAAAGCTAGACCCGCAGTACGGAATGAAAACAGTGGATCTCAACAATCTTGGGTACACGGAGGAACCATTTGTCCTAGCCAATGATGTGGCATAGGTTTTCTATGTAAAGGACATGTCTAGCAAACTGAGAAAAAGAAAAGAGAAGGAAGCGAATACATCATACGATGAGCCAAAGCGCCACATAGTTCTTTCAGGGAAAAGAAACATCGTGGGAGTGGAGGACAAGACAGACATGTCAGAAGATTATGAAAAGTTTGATGAAATTCCTCCCTTCACAGTGAAGACTGGCCCAAGCATCCTGTTAAATGATGAAGATTCTCCATGGTTACGGCGCAATCATAAGCATTGTACACACGCGAAGAAAAAAAATTATACCCCAGGATCACACTCTACGATGTGACCGGCTTCACTGTCATCATCACTTTCTCTCTATAGTGAGTTTTCGGACTTATAGCTGGAAAGTCACACTTCGGACAAACCGGAGGGAATCTTTGTAAGAGCTAGGGCATTTTAGCATTTGAAATATGATTTGTAAGGAGTTAATCAATGCAATTATGTCCAACCCATTTGGTTTAGTTATCAAATTGTTATGCATTTTTAAACTAAAGTTATTCACAAACTAGTGATTCACACAAATTTCAAGGAATTCAAATTTAAACTATTCAAATTTGAAAACTACTGGCACTAACAGAAAGTTTATAATTTTTTTGACATAAAGCAAAAAGATTCATTCAAAAACTCTAAATATTCTAACAGTTATTCAAAATGAAAAAACGGAAACTGTTCTGTTTAGAAAAAGAAAACAATAAAAGAGAAAATCAACCTTTAACGGTCCCTTCCCACGAGAAATTTGGGCCGCCAAAAAGATGGACCTTTAGTCCTGGTTGGTGAGACCAACCGGGACTAAAGGGGCCTGTCAATGGGCCAGGCGCCCCCCCCCCCTTTAGTTCCGGCTCGTGGCTGGAGCCAGGACTAAAGGACCTATAGTCCCGGTTCCAGCCACGAACCGGGACTAAAGGCTCCCCCCTATATAAACAGCTTCTCCTCCCAGTGCGAGCCACCGCCCGGGAGAAGGAGCATTCGACGCCGGCAGACTGCCCAAATTCGCCCCGACGCCGTAGCCGTCGCTGCTCCTCGACTCCGACCTCCTCCTCGCCGGTCTCCACCATCGCCGTCACCACCCCTCTCCTCGGCAACGCCAGTAAGGCCCCTTCCCTCTCCCCCACCCTCTGTCCCCGTCGCCCCCGCCCACCTCAGCACCGCCACCGCCGCGCCCGCCCCCGCCTACCTCAGCACCGCCGCCCCCGCCCACCTCAGCGCCGCTGCCGCCGCCCCCTGCAGCGCCGCGGGTTGTTAGTGAATTCTAGGGTTCATCATAAAATTGTTAGTGAATTTTAGTGAATTCTAGTTGTTAGTGAATTCTAATAAATTGTTAGTGAATTCTAGTTGTTAGTGAATTCTAGGGTTCATCTGAAAATGAAATGTTCTAGTGCTTGATTAGTTCTAGTGCTATTTTTGTAAATATCCTATGCGTGTTTTTTTCCTAGAAATGTAAATATCCTATGCGTGTTTGATTAGTTCTAGTGATATTTTTGTACTAGAAATGTTATTGGTGTCCACCGCCCGTGACTCAGGAACCGCGAGTCAACTGGATTATTCGATAATATTCGATCTATATTCGTGATATTATATGATAATATTCGAGATATATTAGTGATAATATTCGGTGATACATTAACTGGATTATTCGAGATGTATTAATTATATGATCATATTGTTGCATTATATTGTTGTCTATTGAATGCATCTCCGGTATTGTTCTTCTCGATATTGAATGCATCCGGGTTACTATGATTCAGTTTTTGCTTATTGAATGCATTCTAATTGTTTTATATTTCTTCTGGATTAGTTAAGCTATGGACGATAGCGGCAGAGACCATGAGAGAGAGGATATCCTCTTTGGCATGATACGCGGCCCAGACGAAGAGAATGAAGAAGTAGATGATGGCTCACAATATCTTAATGCATCCGGTGAGGGAATTGAGGAAGAACCAAGAGACGAAGGGGAAACAGACAATGATGGCGAAGAAAATTTATTCCAATTAACAAAGTCCGACGAGGTATATATATTAGGCATGTGGTGATCATTATATGTATTAATTAATTTGTATATATGTATATTAACGAATCTTTCTTCTTTTAGCCCTCCGGTTAGAGCAAATCTGATACAAGCAGGGTACTACGAGGCCCGGCCAGAAAGTTGCCCGATGGCATAAAGTACAACATCGATGAAGTCAATGAACATGGCGAACTGATTGCTCCTTCAAACAATGCCCGTAAATTTATAAATCAATGATAAGTTATTGTTAGGGACAACATCCCGATCACCGTTCGAGAATGGAATAAGCCAAAGGAAGATCGAGGAGTTTCTTATGTCGACGAAAGATCCAAAGATGATCTTTGGTATAAGCTAATGTCACATTTCAACCTACCAGAGGGTTTCATAGATGGCTAACGGTTGAAAGTCAAGAAATGGGCTCTTAAGAAGATGGCCACGCAATTTCAGAGCTTCAAGAGAAGATTATACACCGAGTACGTCAAGGCGGAAAGGAAGACTCCACAATTCACTGGAGCACTAGAGAAATGGAAAGATCACTGGGACGATTTTGTGAAGTACAAGGAATCGGATGAAGCTAAGGAAAGATCGAGAAAAAATAAGATAAATGCTTCGAAAAAAGACTATCACCATCATCTGGGGACAGGTGGCTATGCCAAAGGCCTGCCTAAGTGGGATGCATCTAGGGCCAAGATGCGTGCTGAAGGGGTCACTCCAAAAACAATGAATTGGCCCGAGAGTGCTAGGACTTGGATTTACGTGCATGGGGGAAAGTTGGACCCTAAAATAGGGGAGGTTATTGAACTGGCATCTCTTAAAAATGCCACGGACGCTTTACTTGATGCAATAGAAGCTGCTCAACAGGGGTTGTTCCACCCAGAGAGAGAGAACGACAAGCTTACACGCGCCCTCGGGAATCCTGAACACGGAGGACGAACACGAGGAAAAGGCGTTGTTTCGTGGGTTCAGGGGTTTGCGGACTGGAACGACACTTACAGAAGCCGTCAGAGAAAAAAGAAGCAGGATGCAGACCGGCTTCAAAATTTAGAAAGAAAGAACGCAGAGTTGGAACGCATGTGTAAGCGGCATGACGAGCAACTGGCCACCATTAGCCAGCAAATTCCGTCTACGCGGTAGGAGCAACCAGATCCACCATTGGATGGTACCGTCCCGTCTTTACAGAAAAGCATCGTGGGTTCCACGGGGGTCCCGACCGATGATGCACTGCTGGCTCGCCACCCCATGGATGATATCGAAGAGAGGACAAGTTGTGAGCTACACATGAAATTGAAGAACATATCCATGAAGGTGGCGGTCGGCTTTGCTTTACCAAATGCACCTGAAGCAACCGTCCATGGCAATCCGATTCCAGCGGGCTATTCTCATGTCGGGGTGGATGAAGTTCTGTCGGGATATGCCTCACTCGAGCTTGACTACCCTGGAGGTGAAGGGGAGCAGACACTGGGAGAAGTCAGGCATGGTATCATTGTATGGAGAAAGGATTGTGTCGCCTTTCCAAACTCGGCGCCAAGGCCACCTACTCCTCCTAGCAATACGCCTCTAAGTCCGCCGCGTCAGCCGAGTCCACCCCACCACCTCGAGACGGGGCCCAGCACGAGTCTGCCAGATCGATCTGCGCTACATCAGCCGAGTCCACCCCACCTCGAGACGGGGCACAGCGCGAGTCCGCCATATCGATCTGCGCCGCGTCGGCCGACTCCACCCCTTATGTCCCAGCAGCAGGGCCAAAAGCGGAAGAGAGCACCAAAGAAGAAACCCGAGCCTCCTACCAAAAAGAAGTTAGCTTACGAGAGGACTGAGGAGGAAACCGAAGAGATCGTGGCTTTAGAAGTGAAGGCCCATTTTGCACCGAAGGTCCCGCCGCCAAAGGAGATAATACCTGAGAAAACCCGAGAGCACTTTGTGAATTTGCTTGAGCGAGACCCCCCCCCCCCACATGTGGAGAATAGGCCTACGGACTATGAACGCTCTATTAGCAAGTCATATCATCAACGAAGGCAGCACTCGTCGAGAAATACAAGTGGTAATAAAAGCAGGAAAACAGTTCCCCGGCTCGGAGAACATGCTGTTCAATCGACCCCCCCCCCCCCGCTTAAGGTAACGACCGACGTTGCTCAATAATTTGGTTGCGGTGTTGAACAACTCCGAGGCACCGAGCCTGAATTTGCATGGAAATATGTCCCCGGGAACCTTCTGGTCAGACCTGAGAAGGTAGCGCTTCTATCAACTCAAATGAGAAGATTGCATGACTGGTACATGAGAGAAATAAAGACTGGGCATTTGATGCTCGTGGCGAGGGTCAAGAAAGAGAAGTTCTTCACTAATTCAGAGATAATGATTGAGCTTTCAGAAATTTTTCAGTGATACAATCTAGACGCACTCGACAAATCTATCGTCAGTTGCTATTGCCTGTAAGTGATTTCTTTCTGCAATTTAAGTCTCTAGCTCAGCTCGTTCATTGCCTGTAATTATCCTCACTGTATTCTTTTGTACGTTATTATGCAGAATGAATGTTAAAGAATGCCGAGATCAGGGAGTCTTTGACATTGGGTTCATTGACCCATACCACATTCATGAAGTGATGCTAACGGACTTCCCCGCTGAAACAGAGAATAACTTGCTTATGTTTTTGAAGGAACAAAATACCAAACCAAATATACTATTTCCTTACAACTTCAAGTGACTGTTACTGTCTTTGATGCTCGATGTTAAGTGCATGAAGCAACAACTACTAATTCTATTTTGCATACTCGATGTTAAGTGCAGTTGAGTTATGCATGCCTGCTTATATAAATGTGTGCGCAGCTTCCACTGGATCCTGCTAGACATTAGAGTTGACACTGGAACTGTTGAAGTCTTTGACTCATTAGCTAAAGACCAACAACAGTACAAAAGCTTGTATGAGATGCTCAAAAGGTAATTTCGATCAGGATCGGCCTCTTTCGTTCATTTCCTGATATCAAGTGATTAATAACTCATTTATTCATTTTCTTTGCCGGGCAGGATTTGGAAACGGTTCAGGAAAGAGGTTGTCGGTGAATTTAAAGAGAAGCTGACATGGCGACGGATGAAGGTAATTAAGTAGTACTAGCTAGGTCCGCGCACCTCTTTAATTCCAGTATCAATATCATTATCATGCTTGATTGTTATCTGATTGAATTCTATTCTCGCAAAGTGCATGAAGCAACAACAGGGGACGAATTTATGTGCATACTACGTTTGCGAGAACATTCGCCTTACGACCGAATGGCGCACGGATCAAAGAGCACTTTGGGTACATAAACACTATTCACAATCTTTTTATCATGATCTAATATATACACACAACTAATATATTCATATTGACCTCCTTCTAATTAAAGATGACAGAGATGCGCGATAGTCTCCTACCAGAGGACCGCCTACGAGCAATTCAAGAGGAAATTGTGGGATTTTTGCTTACGGAGGTCATAGATGAAAGAGGAGAGTACCATTATGCCTAATGCCTGCATGTAATGATCTGCAAATTGTAGGAGAAATTGTATATACCAAATTGTATATATATATATATAGGTTGTATGAGAAATTATATGATATATGTATGGTCATATGAGAAATTATATTATATATGCATAACGTGTATAGTATGTACTAGCATAAAATAAGTTTGAAATGAAATAAACCATAAACCATAAACCCCTAAACCCCTAAAATCCTAAACCCCAACCAAAAAAAAATCACCAACCTTTAGTCCCGGTTGGTGACACCAACCGGGACTAAAGGTCCTCCAGCCCCCGGCGCGCGCAGGCAGCCACGTGGAGGTCTTTTGTCCCGGGTCGTGGCCAACCGGGACTAGGGGGCCTTTAGTCCCGATTTATTAGTCCCGGTTGGCCAACCGGGACTAAAGGCCTCCGCCAACCAGGACTAAAGCCCGTTTCTCCACTAGTGTGTGCTCGTGAAGGCTCCGTGCGAACGAGAAATTCAGGTGTAGTCCAGTGGTGCATCCACCTGCCGATTGATAGCAGCTTGAATTTTCACCTAAATCTTCTTCGTTGCTATGATTTAGATTCAAATGGACAAGTACTTATAGTATTTCTATTTAGTTGTTTAAAAAACCGTCAGGTTAATTAGTTTCCTTGAGTGAAAGTAGTACACGGCTTGCAAATAGTACAAGCAAAGTGCTAACACTAGTAATCAGACTAATAGGAGTTCATCTACGATTGTTCAACATCATAATAACAATAGGCCTTAAAAGCACCCTTAAAAGCAACAAATTCTTCAATTTGTTCAATATCTTAATAACAATAGGCCTCCTTGGCATAAGAAGATAGTATTTCATTATCATTAAACACACATTGGTAGGGAAGGTGTTTTTTAGTTTCTTCAGAACAACAAGTAAAATCATGTATTTCGCATAAATTCCAAGCATAGCAACGCAAAGTATTAATTTGATGCCACAAGAGTTTCCCTTTTGAGATATGCGATGTCGTACATAATAAGCATGCTCATTTAATGATTTTCCCTCAACTAAGCTAGTTGGGGTTTCAGCACGAGCACAAAGGGATCGAAGATGATCCAAGTAATATTCTTCGGTAGTACGGAACACTTGTGGTTCCTCAACCTTTGGAGCAGCAAGTACCTCTAATTTTTTTGGTATTTTGCGTTTCCTATCCATATCTAAAGATAGAAAACAACTTATAACAGAAAATAAAAATTACTTAGTGATAAAGCAAACAAGCACACACGAGAATATCAACCACTACGATATTGCTCCCCGGCAACGGCGCCAGAAAAAGGTCTTGATAACCCACAAGTATAGGAGATCGTTTGTAGCCTTTTCCGATAAGTAAGAGTGTTGAACCCAACGAGGAGCTAAAGGTAGAATTAATACTCTCTCAAGTTCTATCGACCACTGATACAACTCTACGCACGCTAACGCTTACTTTACCTAGAACAAGTATGAAACTAATTTGCGGGAAGTAAACTAGAAGTACTTAGTAGGTGTAATAGATAGTTTTGTAAGGTAATAAAGGACAAGTAAATAAAAGTTAGGGGCTGCTTAGATAAAGAACAATAAAGTAAATTGTTTAGTAGAAAGCTTTTTGTAACGCAAGAGAAAGATTGTCCATAGGCAATTCAATATAACATAATAGATACTTGTCATATGCAATGAGCGAGAGGCATACGCTAACACACTTTCCGTACTTGGATCATATGCACTTATCATTGGACCTCTAGCAAGCATCCGCAACTACTAGAGATCATTAAGGTAAACCCAATCATAGCATTAAACATCAAGTCTTCTTTACTCCCATACACAAACAACTCCCTTACTCGGGTTTGTGTTTCAGTCACTCACCAACCCACTATAAGCGAATCATGAACATATTGCAAACCCTCCAGCGGGATTCCTTCATGTGTGCGCCTCACAGAAGGCACCTTAGGACAACACCATATCAACATATAACTCATCAATAACATCATACCACAATTAACCCGTAGGACAAAATAAATCTACTCAAACATCATAGGATAGCCATACATCATTGGATAATAATATATAGCATTAAGCACCATGTTCTAGAGATTACAGAGGGGAAGAGAGGTTTTACACCGCTGCATGGAGGGGGAGAGAGTTGGTGGTGACGGCGGCGAAGTTGTTGGTGTAGATCGCCATCACGATGAATGCCACGGCGATGCTCCGGCGTCACCGGGAGAGAGGGGGAGAGAGCCCGCCTCCTTCTTCTTCTTCTTCCTTGGCCTCCTCCCTAGGTGGGAGGAGAGTTTCCCCTCTGGTCCATGGCCGCCATGGCTCCCGGAGGGCAGGAGCCCCTCCGAGATTGGATCTATCTCTCTGTTTCTCTTCTGTTTTCGTGACTGGTTTTCTGGCCTTTCACCGTTTCTTAAATATTCAGAGATCCGTAATTCCGATCGGGCTGAAATTTCGAGGGGATTTTCATCGCAAAAATATCTTCCTTGCGGCAAAAGTAGGGCCCCAAACGACTTAAGGGGCCATCAGGGCACGACCCACCCGCGCCCTGTTGGCTTGTGGGGCCCTCGGGCATCATCTTGTGTTGATTCCGACTCCCAAAATTCACATATATTCCAAAAAAATCTCTGTAATTTTTATCACGTTTGGACTTCATTTGATATGGAATTTCTGTGAAACAAAAAAACACAAAAAAAACAGGAAATGACACTGGGCACTAGATAAGTAAGTTAGTCCCAAAAAATAATATAAAATGTTGCCAAAATTATATGAAAGTTGTAGAATATTGGCATGAAGCAATCAAAAATTATAGATACGACGGAGACGTATCATCGCACGAACTTTAAACTTGCACTATCTCTTACTCCTTAATCTCTGAGAGCATCTACAGCCGGACCTTGCAAAGCCGGCCCCTTAAACGTCCGCGGACGAGCTCGAGCGCGTCCGCGGACACTGACTGGTCACGCCTCGAATAATGGATTTTACATCCGGATACCTTAAATTAGAAACCTCAAATCCATATTATTACATGTAACGTAAACCTAATACTAAGTGAAGGTCGTCCGGCTCCGCCGTGCCCATGTCCGGCGGCTGGCTGCACCCCGCGTAGTGCCGGTCCAGCCGCCGACGAGGTAGAGTAGGACATGGGACACTAGCCGGCTCACGGGAGTCGATCTCTCGCCGTCTCCCATGCCCTACTCTTCCTCGTCAGAGCCCGTAACCTGGACGGTGCCGGTGGACGTGAGGTCGATGACGGATCCTTTCTGGGAGGAGCCGACGTCGACCACGATGCAGTAGCGGCGCACGCACTGGTGCACCTTACGGGCGTCGGGGAGTGTGACTCCGCCTCCCCAACGTCCACCGCCGCGAGGGCCTCTGTCGCATCCCTTCCTTACAATTTGACTACCTTTTGCTACATTTTTGGAAAGTGGGTCACTTCTGAAAAATTAGCCGAACGTAATCCTCCTTGTAGCCGCCACACATGATGGTGCCGAGATTTCGCTAGTTCGCTTATTGTCATCGAAATCTGGCGCCATCATGTTTTGGCATTGGTTAAAGAAAGCCAAATACGGTTAAAATTTCATCGTGAACCATCGGTTCATATATAGATGTGCTTAAATGTTTTCTTAAATGGTTCAATTTGGTTGATTTTTTTTTTCAAATGACTTGTTCGGAAATAAACAGGTCCAAATTCTGGGAAAAGGCGGATAGTAGAGCACTACTATCCTGTTGGCCGGGGTCCAACTGGAAAGCTTGAATGAATCTGTTGAGAAGAAGTAGAAGATGCACAGGCCATGGAGCCAACACACTGCTGAGTGCTGACCATGGAGCCATTCAGTTTCCAAGCTATGGGAAATCTGATCAACCGATGGCGAGCGCAACTGCCAGTCACTTGATCAGCTTCGACATAGCTCAGAAACTCAACAACATACTCTTTTTTTTTTGCGAATAAGAAAAAAACACATACATACATACACAGGAAAGAGTGCCACCCACCTGGTTTTAATTTCCACCATCAGTTCATTATGAAATCTTATTTCTCAATGGTAACAGTCACAACAATATGTAGCCAACACTAAATACCATCGCACCATTTTTTTAGCAGCCTCAAGTTTTATCCAACGGCGCTACAAACCACCGTAAAGAATATCTGCCGAATCTCGACAACATGATCGAAAATCATTTGCTGGACATGTTTCGTGTCCAATCCCCCAAAACAAATCGTAAAAGACAACAATTTCAGGCCGTCAGGCTGCGCCGGAGGGGCGGAGTACAAGAAGCGCCTCTACATCTCGTCGGCCAAACCTGGCCAGCGAGAACACGACGGCCCCGCCCCGGCTCGCCGGCTCCACCGGATAAAGCTTCGCCAGATTGGGGAACAGGCGAGGCGGACGCACCGCGAGGCGGCATCACCGCCGCGGCGCCCACAGAATCCTATCGCGAAACCTAACTACCTACAATGCTGGCGGAGAACCGGAGCTCCCCTCCTCCTCCGGCCGCTCTAGCGACAGACGGAGGAGTCGACGGCCCGCGGCCTCGCCGGCGATCGAAGCGGGGAAGAACCATGCGCCTGCCTACGAGAGAGAGAGGGAGGAGGAAGAGAGCGAGGGCGAGTAGGAGAAGCTAGCATTACCTGCCGCCGCGGAGAGGGTCTAGAGCTTTAGACGGCGGCGGCGGCGCCGGCCCCGGCGAGGAAAAGACTTCCCCTTTTTCTGTTTGTTTGTCGAGACGGAGCAGAATGCGGCCGCCGGCTGTTTTATTACTACCTTGGATGTGCAAATCAGTCCTTGAACTCTAAAACTAAGCTTTGGAGGCCCATTTCTTCCTCTTTATTTCTTTCCTTTTATCACTTTTCATCCTTGGGATTTTTTTTTTTCTTGAGTGCTCTATAAGGGGAGGACAAACCGACGCAATCACGGCGAAGGGAGTGAGCGGTGGATAACCGTGATCGGGACAAAAGAGGGACACACTCCGACCGTTGCCACTACGACCCGGTCGTCTATACAATGTGTATATTGTTCGCGTGAGCCCTTACTATAGTTGGTGATACTTGTTCCATCCACCTCGTCTCACTCCTTCTTGCCTTCAAGCACACCCACTATTCACCTCATTCATGGCGGCGCCACTCGTCTCGCCGTACCATACACCAATTGTCAAGATTTTTGCAATCTTCGCTTACCAGGAGGAAGCTCGCACTTGGGCTAATGCGGGCGCTAGAGGACTAAGCACAATCATACCTGTAACCTGACCCTCTTTTACTAGGGGCTGAGCAACCCCTTCTCTTCATGGTCAACAGCACCACATAAGCGCCTCCTGGTGTACGCTCTATGATGATTGCAACCTTGTAATTTCACCCCTCTATCAATGAAATGATACGCATCCCGCGTATTCGCGAAATTTTCTAAAAATGGGCCACCTTTTGTGCAACTTGCGATAGGAAAGCAAATGCTAGTGATGAATAGACCGGTAAATGTCACAAAACAAGAAACAAGGAGGAGATGATAAACTAAGGGGCTATTTGGTTCTACACCTAGCAATGGGTCACCTTTGCCACACAATAATGTCACACTTGTCTAAGGTTAGTTCTTCAAAATGAGAGCAACAAGTTGGCAAGCCTAAGGGAATATTGTCACACATTTAGAGTGTATGTGACGTGGGACCCTAGTGTGGCTTGCCAAAGGTATGGCCTAAACCAAACACCCACCTAAGTTGGTCAAACTTGACTAACCTTAAGTGTGGCAACATTTGGTAAACTTAGTCACAAACCAAACAGCCCCTAACTCGGTAAATGATGGCACTTGAAGACTGACCAAGTACATACTCATTTGTCTTGGACATGTATCTCTTGCTCATCCTACACATGCAGAAAGAACGTTCATGTGGCTTCAGGTTGTCAACGACCTCACACCATTGAAAACCATCATCTGGTTTTCACTCCATGGGTGTAGTGACTCAATAACTCTAGCTAGGTATCTGTCCGGAACGTCCAATGTCCCTGCAATGCAAAAGCAAACAAAGCAAATAAATATGAGTGGGCTCGGCCTAGGCCATTGAAAGAGCACGTGATACCTGACACCAACTTGAATTTTCCGTTCAACTGACATGTATGACTCTTTAAATGGATTGATGGTTTGCATATTTTTCAGCATGTCCCTGCCATAAGTATGTTTGCTAAGATCGACACAACACTTACCAAATAATGTAGTAAAATGCATCATCTCTATTACTCCCTCCGTCAGGAATTACTTGTCATATAAATGGATGTATCTAGTCATAGAAATGGATGTATCTAGACATATTTTAGTTCTAGATACATTTATTTCTTTTCATTTTGATGACAAGTAATTTCGGACGGAGGGAGTATTAAAAAGGAAAGTTGGTACATTCGCTTCCTCACCTCTAGGGTCCCCCCCCCCCCCCCACACACATGTTGGTTTTTCCTCTCCAGCCCCCCTGATTTGGAATAATCTAAGACAAATCAAGACTTTTCTTTCCTTGTCCTACTAGAAACCATGTCATATATTAACTCAATCAAATCTTACCAAAACCATGTCCAACATTAACTCAATCAAATATTACTAAACCATATCCTGCATCAACTCAATCAAATCTTACCAAAACCATGTCCAACATTAACTCAATCAAATATTACTAAACCATATCCTGCATCAACTCAATCAAATCTTACCAAAACCATGTACTGCATTTACTCGATTAAATCAAATCAAATCAAATCGTACCAAACGTCAGCTAATCAAAAATTTCCTTGTATTCCCCTGCCCATGCCCAAATCTTACAAAAACATCAAGTAAATCAAAACATTCATTAACTTTCTCTATCAACACTTGAATCAGCATCCATGTCAACACTCTGCTCTGCTACTTGTCGATTTTCCTTTTACTCCTTTGTGATTGCTTGACACAATAGTAATAACATGCTCTAATTCTTGGCTTTGAATAACAACAAGTGAAAGATGAAGAGATTTGCTTTGATTTGTTAATTGATGCCACTTGAATCATCATCCATGTGACCACCGTGACCGTACCTCTGCTATTCTTGATTAATTGATGCCTATCACCAAACAATACTTTTGCCGATTTTTATTTTGTTGGTGTGATTGAATAACACAAGAGTAATAGCATGCTCTAATTCTTGGCTTTGAATGACAGGAATTATTTTTTTTGAACACCACCTTATATTAATTAACCAACCACACCAGTACACTCATTCGATACAATATTCACCACACAGGGCGGTACATCATTTACAAGAATACCATCCGATCTATTGTCAAAGCTATACTTAGCGATTAAATGTGCCACCATATTGGCCGAACGACTAATCTTTGACAATTGAAAATTACTGATCAACTTCGAGATGCTCAACGCTTTCATCTGCAGGTCACGCATAGATGTTGGATTTGTGAGTTGTGACAAGGAATTTGCTTTCATTCGAAGCTTCCTTCCCACTAACTAAAATGTCATCCTCAACAAAAAACTACAATATCACATCTTTGGAACTTTTTTTTTGCGGGTGCACATCTTTGGAATTTTCTCTCGGATACAAACAGAAAAAAAAGTTAAATATACTGGAGTATTAGAATTTGTGCGTTACGGTTAGTTTGGTGCATAAACTTGTAAAATACGTGATTCCAAGCATTACACTTGCGAGGGCGTGCAAATACAGTCACTACTCCTGTGTGCGGATGTATCAGCTGCATGTGTGGCAGGCCAGCTTGGTCGGGGCCCACATGTCACAATTCCCAGACGTATTCGATGCTTATATGGCATGCCAGCGTGGCCGGGGCCACTGTCAGTGTCTGGTGGCGGTTGAGGTGAGGTGCACGTACGTGAGGTTTCTCTTGCAAAGACATCCCTTCAATTTCTGCAAAAGTCCCTCCAATAGTTGTAACGTAAACATGGTCTCCCGCTGGGACCCTCCAAGTCATAGCACTAAACTTTAAGAAGCAATTTGTCTTCCCCAGTCAGCCACACGTACAACTATGTGCACCATCACCACTCGGGGTAAATTACCTATAATAAGGTTTTTGGATTATTGAAAATATGAGCAATTTACCATATGATTTTATTAACAAAAATAGTAGATAAAACATGACTATTGTAGTAGAGATGAAACAAGTTATGTAATCTAACATAGAGAGGGCAAATAGCATCCGACGATATGAGACAGAACAAAACATATCTATAATAGATACTAGAAGAAGAAATGGTAGAAAGATCTCGAACAGAAAGAACAAGAATACGTACTGAGCCGCTGCAATAGCATTGGCTTTGACGTTGTCGCCCATGTCGTCGAAGAGGTTGTCGACGTCGGGAAAGAAGTCGTCATTGGGGAAGTGGTCGTCCGTGACGAAGAAGTCAGTAGTCGCGCAGAGCGCTCCCCAAAAACCTTATCGCCCTTCTCTTGTACAAGACTCAAAGTGGCGGGGTTTCGGAGGCATACGGTCCCGACCTACGGACAGGAGACGAAACGAGAAGACGGGAGGCGAAGGGTGCAGCGTTCGTATTCATTCGGCTCGGCTCATTCCCACAACCCGCGGCGCGGCGCTCGTGACGAGGCGTGGCGAGGCGGGTGGCGGAGGAGCGCGCGTGAATGTCTCTCTTGTTCTTATGCTCATACATGTGTGGAAACAACCTCACTTATAAGGAGGTCCAACTCCTCTTATGTGAGCAGTATGGGACTAAACTTTTAGTCCCACCTCTTGCCTTGCATGAATGGACCAAGTGGGCCTATAGGATTTACTAGGAATTTCTGAAAATGCCTATTAGGCTGGCCCAAAATAGACCAAATTCCAGCAGGACGTGCATGCAGCATGCATGTGTCCACCGGCCGCAGCTGCTACTGCTTCCTACGTCGCCAAGTTCAGCATTTCTACGCTGCCAGTAACGCCATGAGCCATGGCGTTTGTGGAAACGCGACATAGTTTGGCGTTTCGGACTGCCCCGTCGGCACGCCAGCAACGCGAGATGGTTTGGCGTTTCTACGTAGGGCAAAAACGCCATGGTTCGTGGCGTTTTTGAAAAGGGTCAGAACGTGAAATAAAATTCGAAGGAGTTCATTTTATGCCAAATTTTCGTGTCAAGGTCAAAACCGTGATTTTGCCCACACCATGCCCATCAGTCATTGTGACCGCAAATTTTGCATAAAGTATGTCTCTTATTCTCTTTCCACAGATAACAACATTATTATTGACTTTGCATTTGAGAATGTTAGATTTTGTTTTTAGATAATATTTGTAAATTACTTGAGATGAATGTCATTTTTATAGATATATACTGGTTATCTTGATGATTATATTAAAAGGCCCGTGTTCTAGTTTCGGCCCGACCCCCGAAATCTCAGGACCGGGCCTGCTCGATATACTTTAGTAAAATATATTTTTTCCAAAAATGTTCATTTTGGTTGATTTTTTAAAACTGGCTGTTGGGGAAAGTCCAAATTATTTTTTTAAGCTAAAGTCCAAATTCTTGGGGAAGAATGAGATCGATGGCACTGTGTCACCTCCACGTGTTCTTTTTCCCTCTTGACACCTCATGCATCCACCGAAAAGCCGCATATCATCAAGCAAAGATGCCGTCTTTGTCTTTGCTCGCGGTCGCAGCAGCCAGCAGGGGAATGGATCTGGCCACGCACACGCACACGCCGTCCATGGTGGTGCGCGTGGTGTCGTCGCGCACGGTGAGGCCGCCGCCGCGGCCGCGCGAGCGCGTCCCGCTCACCTCCTGGGACGTCGCCATGCTCTCCACCAACTACATCCAGAAGGGACTCCTCTTCCACAAGCCCACCTCCTCGGCGCTCAACGTCGTCGACCACCTCGCCGCCGCCCTCGCCGACGCGCTCGCCGACTACTACCCCGTCGCCGGCCGCTTCGCCACCGACCAGCACCGCGATGGGTCAGGCGCCGTCGTGGGGTGCTCTGTCCACATCGACTGCGACGGCCAGGGCGTGGAGATGCTCCACGCCGTCGCGGACGGTGTCGCCGTGGCGGACGTGGTCCCTCCGGACGCCGACGTGCCGGACGTCGTGCAGTACTTCTTCCCGCTGGGAGATGCGGTCGGGCACGACGGCCACGAGCTCCCGCTCTTCGTCGTCCAGGTCACTGAGCTCGCCGACGGCGTCTTCGTCGGGTTCGTCTGCAACCACGCGCTGGCCGACGGCGCCGCCCTGTGGGACTTCCTCAACGCCTGGGCAGAGGTCGCGCGCGCCAGGCTTTCCAGTATCGCGCCCCCGCCGTTCGCCTCCCGCCGGCGGCCGTCGTTCGAGCGTCGGTCCTCGGACGGCGTCGCGGCGGCGCCGGCCGTGCTGCCCTGCGCCGACCTCTCGGGGTTCATCGAGCGGCTGGAGCCGCCGCCGCTGCGCGCGCGATGGGCGCACTTCTCGGCGGAGACGCTGGCGGCGCTCAAGGAGCAAGCGCGGCAGGAGCTCCTGGCCGCCGGGGACGCGGCCGGCGCCGCCGCGCTGACGCGGTTCCAGGCCCTGTCGTCGCTCCTCTGGCGCTGCATCACCCGCGCGCGGCGGCTCTCGCCGGACCAGGAGACCTGCTGCCGCGCGGCCGTCAACAACCGCGCGCGGCTCCGTCCGGCGCTTCCCGCGGAGTACTTCGGGAACTGCATCGACGCCGTGAGCACGGACGCCGAATCGCCGGTGCGCGCGTCGGAGCTGCTGGAGCGCGGGCACGGGTGGGCGGCTGCGGCGGTGGGGCGCGCGGTGGCGGCGCACACGGACGGGGCCATCAGGGCGCGCGTGGCGGCGTGGGCGGCGAGGCCGGTGGTTTACACGCTGCGGTGGTACGACCCCTTCGGGGCCATGGTGGGGAGCTCGCCGCGGTTCGACATGTACGGGTGCGACTTCGGGTGGGGGAAGCCGGCGGCGGTGCGGAGCGGCAAGGCGAACAAGGTGGACGGGCGGGCGTCACTGTACCCCGGCCGCGAGGGCGGAGGCAGCGTGGACGCCGAGGTGACGCTGACGCCCGAGCACATGGCGGCGCTGGAGGACGACGAGGAGTTCTGGGCCGCCGTGGCGCCGGAGAAGAAAGCTTGATCCTTTGGAGGAGCAGTACAATAAAGAGCCGTGCTTTAATTTGGTTATGATTTGATTGATCGGCACGGCTAGCAGTAGCAGGCGTCCACACCACAGTGTGTATGATGCCAAATTCATGAAACGAGTACTCCCTCACTAATACAGTGCAGAAACCAAAAGAGGTAATTACACTAGTGGTGCCTCAACTTGCCATTATTGTTCACTTTGGTGCATGAACTTGAAGAATACGCTGAACTGGTGCTAAATCTTGGCTCTATGATGCAAATACGGTTCAAATCACGTTTCCGTACGTCCATTCTGCTGACTAGGATTACAAGTGTCTGCCGGACCCACTGTCAGCGAGTGCGACCGCGCGCAGAGGCGTGTGGCCGCGCAGGTGGATTAAATTTTGCGGAAAAATCCTTTCTTTTTTCTTATTTTTGCAAAGAAGCCCGGCCCTGATCTGGTGGGACACCACATCCCTGAATTCACGCTCGTATCCTAACATCCTGGAGGCCAGTTCGATCGTGCATGTTCTTCTGCCTCGAGTCTTCTCCTCAGAGTTCGAACGTTCGGAGCCGCCACTGGGGGATTGTGACGACGCCATTGATCGTCGCGGGCGTGGATGGCGGAGCCTCGCCGGCGAGCACCCGGCGATGCTGCCCCTTCATACTGTGAGAATTACCTCGCCTCCGCTTTCCCTCAGTACCCTGTTTCGTTAGGGTTTTAGAAGAATTGGTGGAGCCCTTGCATACTCGAATTAGAAGTACAATGGCAGTCAGATAGTGGCCGTGGCCGCGTATGTGCCATGCAGCGCGCCGTAGGAAGTTGTAATCCGATGATTGATGTCCGTGTCATGATTGGAGATGCATCCGGCGAATCCCTCTTAAATACTGTTGTCATGTACGTGATTAGCATTGTTGTGGTTGGGGTAAATGCCCACCTGCGTTCCATTAAGTAGACCTTGCCCAGGCTCCTTAAGTAGGCTGTCTCCGCCACTAGCCGAGGTTGCACCATGGAGCAAGCTGCAGGGGCAGGTAGTGCTCGTGACCGACCCTTCTTCGGCATCGATAGTGAGTTCTATCTTGACCTGGCGCGCGCCGGCGACCGGCTCATCGCTGCATCGATCGTCTCGTTTGCTCCTTCTGCGACGAGAACAATTCGTTGGCCGTCGAGCTCGATGCCGCTGCCGGCGGGTCGGCCGTGTCGATGACAGATGATTAACTGAATTTTGGACAATTGCTTAACTAAATATTAGACCGAATATTGCTCAACTGTGGCGGTGACAGATGATTAACTGAATTTTGGACAATTGCTTAACTGAATATTAGACTGAATATTGCTCAACTGTGGCGTACACTCTGTGTGCACAGTGTAAGCTAGTGAGTAGTGGTTCGTTGACATTCTTTTTGGTAGCAGCCAACAAAGTCAAGTGTTTTATGAAGTGAATTCTATGCTGTTAAGATAATGTTCTGACCACTTATCTATATGTACCGATGCTGAATGAATTGTTAACTAAAGTTTAGAGCATTCAGAATTAACTAAAATTTGTTTTGTTTACTGAATTGTGTGTTGTAAGTTGAAGTAAGAGTGAACTAAGTACTTCTTATTTGCATTACAGGTGCTGTTGATGGTCTTTTCTCAGTTGAGTTTCACCATAGAGGATTCTTTTGTGGAATTGACAGCAATAAGGCATACATGGATTATGAAGTTGCATGGTTTGACAATTGTGATAGTGATACTTGGTCCATTTTATGGATCGATGATTTTCTGCAGCAGCTAGGGTATGACAGAGAGAGTGTGAAGATTGATGTGTTTTGGTGTCAGCCGGGAAAGACATTGGGTGATGGACTGAGAGAGATAAAGTGCGATGCAGACATCCTTGCAATGATAGCAGCAACTACAGAGCACAAGAATTTGTTGCTGATTGTAGACCATGGAGAGATACCTGATATGCCGAAGGTGATCACTCCAGGAAAAGAAAGCAAGGGAAAAGGGAAAAATATCGAGGATGAGAAAAGACGTGTGACAAAGAATAGGAGGGGCAGGAGGTTATTTGAGGAAGGATCATCCTCAGGTTGTGGTGATGAAGAAATGGAGGAAGAAGGTGGAGTAGAGGCAGCAGCGGCAGATTCAGAGACTGATGAGGATTTCTATGATAGTGACTTTGATGTAGAGGATGGGGATGATGATTTGTTTGAGACAAATATAGATAAAGAAGTGGATGATCACCGAGAGAAGGATACATCATGTGACTATGAAGCAGAGCTAGCAGAGGATGCTCTAGATGATTCCCACCTACACTTGTCCAAAGAAGAGAGGGACAAGTTGAAGTACCATTTCAAGTCATTTAATGCAGAAACAGATTTGAATGCCCCTGTTTTTAGACTTGGCATGGTGTTTGGTAATGTGCAGGAGCTGAGACATGCTATAACATCATATAGCATCAGGAACCGGGTTCAAGTGAAGAAGACAAGGAACACTTCTACTAGAGTTGTAGCTCAATGCTCCGGTGATTGCCCATGGTATCTTCAAGCAAGCAAGGACAATAGAACTTCTAGTTTTGTCATAAAAAAGTACTGTGATGAGCACACTTGCAGTAAGTCCTGGAATCTTAAAGGGTTGACAGCTCCTTTTCTAACCAGAAAATTCAAAAATGAGTTCAGAGACAATGAGAAGATGCCCTTAAAGAAATATGCAGAGAAGGTTCAAACGGAGTTCAACCTCATACCAACCAGGAGCAAACTGGGAAGATCCAGAAGAGCATCAGTGAAGGAGATAAGGGGGGAGGATGATGATCAATACAAGCAGTTATGGGATTATGGAGAGGAATTAAGGCAAAGCAATCCTGGTAGCAAATTTTTCCTATGCACAAAGGAGATAGTAGATGAGAAGACACAAGAGACACATGAGAACTTCTCGACATTGTACTGGTCTTTGGATGCATGCAAGAGAGGATGGCTTATGGGTTGTAGGCCAATAATTTTTATTGACGGATGTCACATAAAGACCAGATATAAAGGAAATTTACTCACAGCTGTTGGTATTGACCCAAACGACTGTATTTACCCTATAGCATTTGGCATTGTGGAAGTGGAGTCTACTAGTAGTTGGGAGTGGTTTCTGGCAAGCCTAAAGGATGACCTCAACATATGCAACACATCTCCATACACAATCATGAGTGATAAGCAAAAGGTATGATGTCAATGAATTAATTTGTGGAACTGGCATGAATTGTTGCAGTGAAATTTACTTGCTTTGTCATATCTATATGTGACTTGTTGTAGTGAAATTTACTTGCTTTGTCATATCTATATGTGACTTGTTGTAGTGAAATTTACTTGCTTTTGTCATATCTATATGTGACTAGATGTAGTGCAATTTACTTGCTTTCGTCATATGTATATGTGACTTGTTGTAATGAAATTTACTTGCTTTTGTCATATCAATATGTGATATTATGTTGCTCAATGTGTTATGTTAAATTGTAGGGTCTGATAAAAGCAGTAGCAAAGATATGGCCTGATGCTGAACACAGGTTTTGTGTGAGGCATATGTACCAGAATTTCCACAAGATCCACAAAGGTGAACAGCTGAAGAACAACCTGTGGGCAATTGCTAGGGCCACAAATATTCCTGCATACACTAGAGCAATGGAAAAGATGAAACAAGACAGCTTTGATGCATACAAATGGGCTGAGAAATGGCCTCCAAAAACCTGGATAAAATCATTTTTTAACCCTTTTCCAAAGTGTGACATTCTACTCAATAATATGTCGGAAGTTTTCAATAGGTAAGCATTTGGTGTACTTGAGTTGTAGCATGTGTAACTTAGTTAATTCTCATGTGTGTACTAACATGTTTGTTTTCAATCAATTGACAGCTGGATCTTGGACTCAAGAGAACTACCCATTAAGTCAATGTTGGACAACATGAATGACAAGATCACAACCAGGATGTACAACAAGCAAAAGGAAGTGGCCACTGATAGAAAATGGACTAGAAGATTGTGCCCAAAAATTCAGAAGAAACTTGACAAGTTTACTGAATGGGCTGCTCACTGCATGGTTCAAGGGGCAGGTCAAAAGGTTTTCAAGGTGTTCTCAATGAACCATTCTTATATAGTTGATTTGAACAACGAGAGTTGTGATTGCAAAAGATGGGAGTTGTCAGGAATTCCATGTCATCATGCTATAGCTTGTGCTAGAGAGGAGAGGATAGATCCTGAGTGCCTGGTGCATGAATGCTATTCAGTTGGAACTTACAAAAAAGCCTATGGTTTGAACATCAAGCCCATGAGAGACCAGGAGCATTGGACAAAGATGAATGGAGTAGAGGTGTACCCACCTGTGTACACAAAGGTCATGGGCAGACCAAGGAGAAATAGAAAGAAAGATCCAGAGGAGAAGCAAGATAAGGAAGGAGGAAAGAAACTGACTAAACATGGTGTAACCATGCACTGTTCTCTGTGTGGAGGTGCAAATCACAATAAGAAAGGACACAATAAATGGCAAGAAACAAACAGTGAGGCACCTCAAGGTACAGAAGATGATTCGGACGAAGAGTTTGATGATCCAACCATAATTTCTGTAAGTTACAATGTGCATGAAGTTTCATATTTCTGTTATTGCTTCAATCATACGTGCGACTAAACTATAGTAAATGCAGAATATAATGCCACAAATAGTACACCCAACCATGGATCCAACACAGACCCCAGGATCAATGGTTTATCTCATGCAACAAATGGTAATGTTCTTGATTTGCTATGTTTTTTTGTTTGAATCTTGATTATCACTTGAACTAAATATTGTTCTCAAACTCTGTCTACATTTTCCTTTGCTTAATTAGGAGAGGATGGCATATCAACCAGTCATGGATCATGGCCCTCTTCCTGAGTCTGCATTTGTTGCACGAGCCAGAGCTACCATGCCTCCACCTAGAGTGACAACAGCTATGTCAAGTGGCAGGGTCAGAAGGAGGGGGGTTACTGAAGATATTCCTGAAGATGTTCCTCAATCAAGCCACCAAATAAATCCACATGCAAGAGGCAGTAAGAAGCAAGTTACAGGAAGAGGTGGAAGAGGAAATGGGAGATGCAATGCTACACGAGGTCGAAGAGGAGGTGGAAGAGGAGCTGGGAGAGGCAATGCTACAGGAGGTTCAAGAGGAGGTGCTGGAACAGTAGGTGTCAGTGGAGGAAGGACAAGACCAGGGGCTGGACTATGGAACTTTATGTTTGGAGTAGATGCAGATAACTCACAGGTGGGAGCAGAGGAGGAGCCAATCACACAAAATGCACCACAGGGGGGTGAGTGGACTGATGACTTCCTCTCCATGTAGATGGGACAAGTGATACATAAGTTCATGCCTAAACTTGATATTTTGGTCACAAGCCCATTTTGATTACCAGACTTGTTCTCATTATGGTAATGAACATTCGGATGTGATGTTATGTACCTTGAACTATGTTATGTTATGTACTAGACCTGTTCGTTCTGCTGTCAAATATTTAGTACTGAATATCACATTGTTGCTGTCAAATTTTAGTTGTCATGTTCACACTAAAGCTGTCCAAATTTGGCACTGAATATCACTCTGTGGCTGTGAAAATTTAGCTGTGATGTTCTCAAAAATTCTGTCAGAATTTGCACTAAATATCACTGTGCTGTTGTCAAAATTTAGTTGTGACATCAACTTTAAAGCAAGCGCACTGAATATCACTGTGTTGCTGCACTGTCACATGATCGGTCATCACAAAACAAATATTTGATAGAAAAGAGCGGCTTTTACTTAAGGAAATGGATGACCAGGTGAAATGGCCCCCAACCTTCTATACATGCCAGCTTTGGTCAGAATTGCTGTACAGGAAACACATCATCTTAAATTGCCATTTTCATTATGTACACAGACAAAGCATTTCAGTAGTACATCTCATTGAGTTCATCAAAATGTTGATTTTCTCTCGACTAAACCAAAATAAATTAATACAAAATGCATCAGGATCTGCCAGCCATTGCAAACATGATTGCGACTAAACCAAAATACATTTAATACAACAAACATTATTATCCTATCTCTGGACAGCAACTGATCTTGATGCATTCTTGCAATCATTCTCTTCTCCATTCTCTACTTCTCCCTCACAACTTCTATCTCACCATGTTCTCGTTCACAAATGTTGTCAAAATACATTTAATCACACTTCTCTCCCTTCCCTGCAATGGTTTGTCAATCCACAAACTAGGCCTTGGAGTGAAGTGCCAGAGGTTGGGCCTTGCCAAGGCCATCGGCGTCGCTAATTTCTCCTGCAAAAAGCTCGACACCCTCCTCTCCTTCGGCACGATCCCTCCCATCGCCAATTCCTACATACAGGGATGGCACCAACAACAAACTTTAAGGCAGCTGCAAATTAATTTTGTTTATGAAAAAAAGTAAATCGATCATACCACTGAATTGAAGTGAGTAATAATTTTACAGGTGGGGAGGTGAACCTATTGTGGCAGCAGGAGCAAGGGCATTCAGCTGTGCGCCTACTCCCCGCTGGGGTCCAAGGGCAGGCATTGAGGCAGCGATGCCATGATGGACACCGGCGTCCTGCAGGAGATCACCGCGTCCAGGGGCAACAGGGTGGCGCAACTGTGCCCGAGGTGGGTGTACGAGCAGGGGGGGACGTGGACGGCTGGATCGCGGAAATCCCGCAGCTCTGTTCATGGAGAAGTGAAACTGGGGTGAGAGAGGGGTAAAATAGGGGTGAAGGGATGAGAGAGGGCGCCGGCGTGAGCTAACCTCAGCTCCAGGGGCCCGCCGCCGCCGCCCGGCTATGGTGCTCGCCGCCGTCGCCCGGCACCGGGGCCTGCCGCCGCCGCCCGGCCTGCGCACTGCGCGTCGCCACCGTCGCCCGGCACCGGGGCCTGCCGCCGCCGCCCGGCCTGCGCACTGCGCGTCGCCGCGGTCGAAAGGGGATCGAGGGTTAGGGATGGCCCAATCGTTTTGCTGCTGTCTGCCTGTGTCCCACCGGCTCAGGGCCTTCTTTGAAAACAAATATAAAAGAGAAGGTGTTTTCCGCAAAATTTCACCCACAAGTGCGGCCACACGCCTCAGTCCGCGGTCGCACTCGTTGACAGTGGGACCCGTAACACGCTGGCATCCTAATCAGCAGTGGAGATGTATGAAAACGTGATTTGAACCGTATTTACACCAAAGAGCCAAGTTTTAGCACCAGTTCTATGTATTCTTCGAGTTCATGCACCAAAGTGCACATTAACGACAAGTTTAGACACCACCGGTGTAATTACCTCAAACCAAAACGACAAAAGAGTGTGCAGGAAAGGGAAAGCACCGGCTCAAACTATCCGGCCAAAATGACATTTAAATAGATACACACAATTTATGTATTCTTGTTTCTTTCTTCTATTTAAGAAAACAACCTATATTCTACATAAACTTTCCAGACAAGTCAACTAGATTTTTCTGTGAACTCGAGTAATTTTAAATTTAAAAGTCTAGATAGAAGGAAATATAGTGCAGAATGAGTGTACGTAATTTTTTTGAACAATTCAACTAAATATTTGTATGAATTCAACTCATTTTATATTAAAAATCTAGATAAAATAAATTATGGTGCAGAGTGAATGTATGTAAAAAATGGACAAAGAAAAACAAATTTTGTTTGAATTCGAATAATTTGAATTTTGAGAATCTAGATCAAATAATATATGGGTCAGGATGAATGTACGCAATTTGTTCAGACAAATCAACTAATTTTGTTTGAATTTTAATAATCTAGAAAAGATAGTTCATTATGAATGTACGTAAATTTCTTTCAAACAAATTAATGGACATTTTGTTTGTGTTTGAATAATTGTAAATCGTAAAATCTAGATAAAAGAAAATATAGGTCAGAATGAATCTATGTAATTTTTGGGGGAAAACAACAAAAAAATTGTTTGAATTCCAATAATTTTATATTAAAAATTTTGATAAAAATATATAGTGCGTAATTTTATTTTGTAGAAATCAGCGAAATTTTGATTGAATCCGAATAATTTTAAATTTGAAAATCTAGAGAAAAGAAAATATATTCAGAATGTCTACTTTTTATCATGGAGGTGATATACGTTAGTAGTCCAAATGCGTCATTGCAACAGGGCGCCGGTTCGTACACCCACCGTCGTATCTTTTCCAGCCAAATTTATTTACAACGTACTGACGGGTGGGACCCAGTAAAAGATGTACGAGTTAAAAACACCTGAGGGTGTTTCTGTAAGAAAAACACGTACAGTGGCCACTGACAATGGGCCGTTTTTTGCGGGCAACTGACAATGGGCCTTGGCCACGATGGTGTGCCACGTAGACTGTGAATACATCAATGTACGGGAATTGTGACTGTATTTGCACGTCCATGCAACTTAGATGGCTAGAAACATGTATTTTGCAAGTTTGTGCACTAAACTGACCGTCGCGCGCAAGTTCTAAGACTTCTAATGTATTTACCTCTTCATCAAACAAGTACTCCCTCACTAATAAAATGTAAGATGATCACCTAAAAAAATGTAAGGCTTCCTTTGGTTTGTAGGAAATTTGTAGGAATTTCATAGGATAGGATTTTCAAGGGAAAAATTTCTATGCAGCCCTTTGGTTTGTAGGAATGAATTCTTGTTCCTATGCAGGATAGGAACCAATCCTTCACATTTCAAAGGAAAAAAAACATTAGCCTAGACTCAATAGAAAAATTCATATTCTATGCATCAAATGACATGTCTTTCTCTATAGGAATTGAGATGCATGTCATCTCGCTTTCTATGATTTTCCTATTCCTATGATATTCCTATCCTATGAACCAAATGAAGCCTAAGATATATTTTTTATGCCCTAAGCAAAACCGAAAAAAGTCTTGCATTTTGATAGAAGGAGTACTTGATTTGCTACTATTCTTCAAGGTTGGTGGTTCCAGATTCTTTTACCTATGAGACAAGTGGCGTATAAAAAGATATGCTCTCTTTTCTCACCTAAGAGCATCTCCAATAGCACGTCTAAACGGACGTGTCACTAGTAGAAAACAGGGCTTTCGTTCTAGGCGGATCGGAGCAATAGTCCCAATCGCGTTACGAACCGGGACTAATGTGAGCATTAGTCCCGGTTCGAGCGGCTAGGACGTCGGACGGGGCTCAGCAGGCATCAGTCCCGATTCGAATGGGACCTTTAGTCCCGGATGCATACACCAACCGGGACTAATGGGGTTGCGGCAGGCGCGATACCCTTTGGTCCCGGTTGGTGTCTCAAACCGGGACTAAAGGTCTGTCTTCAGTCCCGGTTTTAGACCCCAACCGGGACTAAAAATTTGCCTATATATATCCTCGCCCCTGCCATCTCCTCTGTTTTTTCCTCACAGAAGGTGGGAAGTGGGTGCTAGTTTGTTTTCCCTTCCTATGCACAAGAGGTGCTCGATGAAATGCCTCAGAGCACATGATGCCACTTTAGGCCACACAATCCATTCTTCTCCTCTGTTCTTCCTCCAAGCTCGACCTCCAAGCTCCATTTTCCCAAAGATTTGTCTAGATTTGGCGGTGCACCAACTATCCAAGTGTTCTAAGTGGTTTAGGGTGCCGTCTCGTCCCCGTCCTCACCGCCGTCGATTGCCCACGCCGATCTCGTCGCCGGCGCACCACCATTAGTCCGTCCCCGTCGGTGAGCCTCTTGTTCTTATCTTAAAAAAAAAAATCTTACTTGTATAATTTAGATAGTTACTTGTATAATTTTCTTACTTGTATTATTGTTTGTTATTATATAGTGCCATGGTTTTGATATCCGCCCCTGTCGGCTCTCGTCCGGTCTATGATTCGGATGTGGTCTATTATCTTTTATAACTATTCGTTTCATTTAGTGTTTATTACAATTATGCCGACCAACTTGACATAGATATTTTTATCTAGGAGGTATGTGAACCGGAAATTCCAACCGACCCTCTTGTCGAGAGGTTAAATTTAGTTGAAAAAGAAAACAATTATTTGAAAGAAAAATTGAAAAGAATTGAAGAAAAGAGGATGAAATTGGAGTTGCATGTTGCCGATGTCGTCGATCTACACAAGATCCAGATGGATGCAATGCGCTTGAAGATTAGAAATATTAGAAAATATGCCATTAATAAAGAGGCTTGGTATCATTATGCTGTTGGATCAATTATTATCTTAGTTGCGATTTTGATCGCATTTATTGTTGCATTTAAATGTTTCAATGTATGTTTTAGATGCTCTAGATAGTTGTATGTTGTTTTATGAGAACTATGTATGAACTTTACGTATTTATTTTTGCTGTAATAACATTTGATCACTACTGTACTTTGGTTTTAATGTGATGAACTTGTATTAATTTGGTCATTTCTCTATTCATGATGTTCTGTAATGGTTTTAGATATACTTAATTATATAATGCAGATGAACCGGCAATGGATGTACGGTGACCGACGCACTACCGAGTACATTACGAGCCTGCATAATTTTATCGGTGTGGCTCAGGCAAACAGTTTGAATAATTTTATGTGTTGTCCATATGTTGACTGTGAGAATAAGAAGGATTACTCTTCCTCGAAAATCCTTCACACCCACCTGCTTCGGTCCGGTTTCATGCCCAGCTATAATTGTTGGACCAAGCACGGAGAAAGAGGGGTTATGATGGAAGACAATGAAGAAGAAGAGGATGATGACAACCATCCTATGTTCCCTGAATACGGTGATACTGCAACGGGGGAAGCTGAAGATCAAGAGGCACCAGATGTGCCCGCTGATGATCTTCATCGGGTCATTGTTGATGCACAGAGAGAATGCGGAAGTGAAAAGGAGAAGTTGAAGTTGGAGCGCATGTTAGAGGCTCATAAAAAATTGTTGTACCCAAATTGCGAAGATGACAACACAAAGCTCGGTACCACACTGGAATTGCTGCAATGGAAGGCAGAGAATGGTTTATCTGACAAGGGATTTGAGAAGTTACTGAAAATAATGAAGAAGAAGCTTCCAAAGGATAACGAATTGCCCGCTAGTACGTACGAAGCAAAGAAGGTTGTCTGCCCTCTAGGATTAGAGGTGCAGAAGATACATGCATGTCCTAATGACTGCATCCTCTACCATGGTGAGGAGTACGAGAATTTGAATGAATGCCCGGTATGCGGTGCATTGCGCTATAAGATCAGCCGCGATGACCCTGGTGATGTTGAGGGCGAGCGCCCCAGGAAGAGGGTTCCGGCCAAGGTGATGTGGTATGCTCCTATAATACCACGGTTGAAACGTTTGTTCCAAAACAAAGAGCATGCCATGTTGTTGCGATGGCACAAAGAAGACCGTAAGAAAGACGAGATGTTGAGAGTACCCGCTGATGGGTCGCAAGTAATGGGATGAAGAGAGCATAATCTTGTGGCAAATTCATCTATCACTTTAAGCCACCAATTGGTTTTATCATGTTTATGCTTTTTACAAAATCTATCATCCCTATATGGCATGTCTTCACAAATTTTATTCACTCCACAAAAATTGACATGCTTATAGGAAATCTTTCTATCATGACTAGTGCAATCGTTATTAACATCATGGATATTCAGAGAATTGATACTAACAATATTGCTATCATGCTCATCATTCAAGGATTTCACATTAAGCATTTTTATAAACTCTTCCTCTAACAATTGAGCACAATTTTCAGAACCATCATTTTCACGAAAGACATTATAAAGGCGAAGCAATTGAGGCAACCTAAATTCCATTTTTTTTGTAGTTTTCTTTTATAAAACCAAACTAGTGAAAAACAAGAAACTAAAAGATTTAATTGCAAGATCTAAAGATATACCTTCAAGCACTCACCTCCCTGGCAATGGCGCCAGAAAATAGCTTGATGTCTACCATGCAACTTTATTCTTGTAAACTTTGTTGGGCCTCCAAGCGCGGAGTTTTGTAGGACAGTAGCAATTTTCCCTCAAGTAGATGACCTAAGGTTTATCAATCCGTGGGAGGTGTAGGATAAAGGTGGTCTCTCTCAAACAACCCTGCAATCAAATACAAGAAATCTCTTTTGTCCCCAACACACCCAATACAATGGCAAATTGTATAGGTGCACTAGTTCGGCGAAGAGATGGTGATACAAGTGCAATATGGATGGTAGATATAGGTTTTTGTAATATGAAAATATAAAAACAGCAAGGTAACAAGTAGTAAACATCGAGCAAAACGGTATAGCAATGCTTGGAAATAAGGCCTAGGGTTCATACTTTCACTAGTGCAATCTCTCAACAATGCTAATATAATAGAATCATATGATCATCCCTCAACGTGCAACGAAGAATCACTCCAAAGTTCATAAGTAGTAGAGAACATAAGATGAAATTGGTGTAGGTAGTAGAACCACCTCAAAGTTATTCTTTCCGATCAATCTTTTGACCTATTCCTATAAGTGTCACAAACAGCCCTAGAGTTCGTAGTAAAATAACACCTATGATACATATCAATCAACCCTAATGTCACCTAGATACTCCAATGTCATCTCAAGTATCCGTGGGTTAATTATTCGACATGCATCAAATAATTTCAGATTCATCATATTCGATCAAGCACAAAGAACTTCAAAGAGTACCCCAAGATTTCTATCGAAGAAAGTAGGATGAAAACATGCAATCAACCCATGTGCATAGATCCCCAAGGTCACCAGAATCCGCAAGTTGATGCCATAACATATATCAAGTATATCAAATTATCAATAGAATACCCCATTCTCACCATGGGTATCCACATGCAAGACATACATCAATTGTTCTCAATCCCAAAATATTCAATCCAACATAACGAGATCTCAAATAGAAAGATTCAATTCATCACATCAAGATAGCAAGGGAAGAACACCATATGATCCAACTATATTAACAAAGCTCATGATACATCAAGATCGTGACATCTCAAGAACACGAGAGAGAGAGAGAGAGAGAGAGAGAGATCAAACACATAGCTACTGGTACATACCCTCAGCCCCGAGGGTGAACTACTCCCTCCTCGTCATGGCCTCCGTCGGGATGATGAAGATGGCCATCGGTGATGATTTCCCCCTCCGGCAGGGTAACGGAAAGGCTCCAGATGGGTTTTTCTTCGATTCAGAGAGTTGCGGCGGCGGAGCAGAAGTTCTAGGTTTATTTCTGAGGGTTTCTGTATATATAGGATTTTTCGGCGTTGGAATCACGCTAACCGGAGCCACGAGGGGCCCACAAGCTATCAGGGCGCGCCCTGTTTGCTTGTGGCCAGCAGGTGGCCCCCCTTCGTTTGTTCTTCGCTCCGGTATTTCTTATTTTCTCCATAAAAAAGTTTCGGAACTTTTATTTTCTGCACAAAAAACAACACCACGGTAATTCTGCTGAAAATAGCGTCAGTCCGGGTTAGTTCTAGTTAAATCATATAAAGTGCATCAAAACCATATAAAAAACTGTAAACATAGGTAAATATGACATGAATACTTCATAAATTATCGATACGTTGGAGACATATCATTCATCTCTTGTATTCAATCTTTGTCTCAAAACCTCATATTGATACCTGGGGGTTGCTAGTAGTGTTGATTACATCTTGTAGTTGATGCTTGTTGGTTTACTAGGTGGAAGGTAATATGTTCAGATCAGTATTCCTATTTATTACACCTCTGATCTTGAACATGGTGATGATTTGTGAGTAGTTACTTTTGTTCTCGAGGACATGGGAAAAGTCTTATTATAAGTAATCATGTGAAGTTGGTATTCTTTCGACATTTTGATGATATGTATGTTGTTGCTTCCTTTAGTGGTGTCATGTGAACGTTGACTACATGACACTTCACCATATTTTTGGCCTAAAGGGAAGGCATTATGGAGTAATAAGTAGATGATGGGTTGCTAGAGTGACAGAAGCTTAAACCCTAGTTTATGCGTTATTCCATAAGGGGCTGATTTGGATCCACATGTTTCATGCTATGGTTAGATTTATCTTAATTCTTCTTTCGTAGTTGCGGATGCTTGCGAGAGGGGGTAATCATAAGTGGGTTGCTTGTTCAAGTAAGGACAGCACCTTAGCACCGGTCCACCCACATATCAAATTATCAAAGTAACGAACGCGAATCAACTCAACAGGATGAACATGACTAGATAGAAATTCCATGTGTCCTCGAGATCACTTTGCTTCATATAAGAGAATTGTCTGGCCTGTCCTTTGCTATAAAAAGGATTGGGCTACCTTGCTGCACACTTGTTACTTTTGCTACTTGTCACTTGTTACGAATCATCTTGCTACAAAACTATCTATCACTGTTACTTACAGCACTTGCAGAGAATACCTTGCTAAAAAATGCTTATCATTTCCTTCTGCTCCTCGTTGGGTTCGACACTCTTACTTATCGAAAGGACTACGATTGATCCCCTATACTTGTGGGTCATCAATGAACGTGACTAGACGATAATTCCCATGTGTCCTCGAGAGCACCTTGCTTTATATAAGAGAACTTTGATGCTTGTCCTTTGCTATAAAAAGGATTGGGCCACCTTGCTACTATTGTTACTTGTTACTTGCTACGAATTATCTTGCTACAGAACTATCTATCACTGTTACTTACAGCACCTGAAGAGAATACCTTGTTAAAAACCGCTTGTCATTTCCTTCTGCTCGTCGTTGGGTTCGACAATCTTACTTATCGAAAGGACTACGATTGATCCCCTATACTTGTGGGTCATCAGCCGCGTCCACGGGGAAACCCTTAATCATCGTTGCCATAACCTGCTGGGGGAGGGAACGGTGGTGGCGTGCGTGGCACGAAGTCTATTTCGAGTAGAACGTGTTTTGTAACAGGCTCCACCCACAAATTACTACATGAGAAGTGGCTTAAGTATCTGTAGAACGTGCGGGTAGTGATGATTCCGAATGCCTCGAGAACGCCTTTTACTCAAGCGCCGACCCCCTTAATTTATACGCTGTTTTATTTCTGTTTCTACCTTTTGTAGGGTAACGCAGCAGAAAACAAAAAATTTCCGACCTACGCACCAGCCCAGGACCACTATGGAGACTGCATACAAGGTTTGATCTTTTTCGTTACCGACTCGTAGCGCATCGGAAGTAGAGTCAATGACGATCGGCGGTGCAGATCCCCGCAGCTAGGATTTACAACCTCCCAACCGCGAGGATGTATACCCTCATCCGCCCCTCGGACAGCCCTCCGGGAGGCGGTCGGACAGTCCCCCGGACGGTGTCGCGGACAGCCCTTCGGGAGGACCATCGAAACTCGAACAGTCACTCGGACAGCCCTTCGGGAGGACCTTCGAAACTCGGACGGTCACACGGACAGCCCTTCGGGAGGCACTCTCGAACTAAGACCGAAACTACGATCTCTCTACAGAGTTGCACACATACGGTGTCATCTATCCGGCAGGGCTTCGCCGTCCAGAACTAGTTCCTGCCGGAACCCAGACAGCCTTTCGGCTCTACGAAACTATTTCGCTGGGAGGGTGAGAGAAGGCCAGATCATGCATGGCTTGTGTATGAGAGCAAGGATGAGGTTTGGGCAGCCCCTCACCTCCTATTTATAGGAAAACCAAGGGGTAGGATGGGCATTTCAAAAATACCAAAAGTACCCCCACTTTATGTCCCACATAAAGGGCATAAGAGGGAAAGGAAGAGCCATGTGGAGCTCCATGAGGGAGCCCCTCCTTTGGCCGGCCAACCCCTAGGGCCCGCCCCCAAGGGGGTTCCTTGGTCCCCACACCATCTAGAAGCCTTTTGGAAAATATCCCAAAAGGTGGTTTTCCATAAATATCCCAAAAAGCACTTTCACTATTCACGACGACATTTTTCAGCGTCCGGTCGAACTGAAAATATTTATGTGGGCTTAGAACATTTCCAGTACCCACTAAAATAATTTTCAATGCGATCCGGAACAATTCCGGATTAGTGATTTTCATCTGCGAAAAGCATCCGAAGCGGTTCCGGCAGCTCCGGAACATTTCCGGTTTTTCTTCCGGAAAATTCCCAGAAGTTTCCAGAATGATTCTGGCACCCTCCAAGAATTATCAGGCATGTGCCGAAACCAATTTGACTTAATGGTATCCCCTGAAACAACTTTTCAGTTTTACCGAAACTGTTCCGGTGTTCTCTCTGCGAAACTTTTCCGCTGTCCGAAACTTTTCCGGTGTCCGAAACTTTTTCGGTGATTTTCTCTCAGACTCCCTGTCTAGTATTCAGCAGATAGATGACCCTTAAGCGTGTGACCCTATAGGTTCGGTGAAGCATAGACATGACCCGGAACCCCTTCCGATCAATGATCAACAACGGAGCCTTTGACACCCATATTGACCCCTATACCCACACGAATGAATATTCGAGTGAACCTCCAGTTGCCGTGTGCTATTCCTGTTGCTTCGCGATATGTAACAAATACCCGAGGTGAGACATGTTGGCATCCCCGTGGATCAACAACTTGTCCACTATGCCAGTTACCTAGTTACCGGTATTGTTCTCTTTTCTCGTTCCCGTGTTCCGGCATCCCCGTGATCAAATCACAAAGTGTCTGGCCAGACGATGATGGATACCGTAACACCGAGAGGGCCCAGAGATATCTCTCCATCGTCGGAGGAGCAAATCCCAATCTTGAGCTATCAAGTTACTTGACATACTTTTCCATGAACCCGTAAGCCGCCGTAATAGCCACCCATTTACGGATGACGTTTAACAAACCCCAAAGTTCATGAAGCAAGCATGAAGAAACTCGATACTCTCATGGTCTAAGGAATTATGCAAACATTAACCATCTCTGTGTTATAAACCATTAACTTATGACGAATGAATCTCATAGCATAACATCAATTTAGGTCGATTCAACACAAATGTTCTTCTAACATTGTGCCCTCAAAATTGCCGGCATAGCCATGCCCATGATCAGGAAAACAGGATCATCATGCAATACTTGAGCCAGTCTTAGAGGCCAGACTAGGAATACATTTTACCGTTTATTATTCCACACGTGCATATGAGTCTTCCTCCGAGCCTCGTGGTTATTGCAGACTCGAGAACCATAGCAGTTATAGCATGGAACATAAACCTAATTATGAATAGGGAGATAATCAATAACATTTATTATTGCCTCTAGGGCATATCTCCTACAGACTCCCACTTGCACTAGAGTCAATAATCTAGTCAATGCTAATGCACTTTACACCTATGGCATACTGGTGTAAAATATGCTTCGCATGTGGTATAGCCTGATGTCCAACGGATCTGACGACTTCAGCTCCGTGTGTAACTTTGCATATCCTCGCATTTTCACGCTTTCACAAAATTCATATTTTGTGTGGACTTGGGTTTGCATATGTGTGAATCATTGGTCGAAACCTGATTCCTCAGACTGAGCTATGGAGCAACTATCTGCAATAGTGTCCCATAGACCAAAGCCATCTTGGAACCATACTAAGTTCATGAATGAACTATATGATTCAACAACTTCTTTGTCGCTTTTTAAGCGTCAACATACTTAGCCTTTGTTATAGAATTCGCCACAGTATCTTGTTTGGAACAATTTCCAACTACCGTGCCACCATATTATGTATTACACAAAACCCTTAACTTAAATCGAAAATCGCATGGAGCATTTATGAAGACTGTATCGATGTAATTACTTACAACGAGCACTTCATAATCTCTGCTTGAGAGAAAACATGTCATCACTACTACTCTAGTACTTTAATGACATCTTTCACTGTTGTCCTATGATCAGTACTTTGATCACTTTGGTATCCATACTCGCAACAACTTTGGAGTATCGGGCATATCTGGTTGTTTTACATACCATGGAATACATGATTAATCCAAACACAAGAGTGTGTGGAATCTCCATCATGTATTTCACTCATCAGTGTTTTGGGACACTGAGTCTTGCAAAAACTCTTTCCATGTGACTTCGGCAAGAATTACTCCTTGGCGTTTTAAATGCTAAAAGGTTTTAGCATCTTGTCAATATGTATTCATTGCTTAGCCCTATTAGGTAAATCTATCTCCATAGATCATCATGCCTAATATTGAGGCTATTTAACCCAAGCACTTCATCAAAAAAACTATTTTCAAATGAAGTCCTTAATTCGTGTCAAGAAATTTATTTCCAATTAACAATGTGTCAAGTACACAAGGTTTTTAGAAATATTATCATGCTCCCACTTACTTTCTTGAATCACAAGCATCTTCAATACCCATTTGATGAAGTCAAAACCCCTTTGACCATTCCATCAAAATGAAGATTCCAACTCCACTTTGCTCTCTTTTGTCCATCGCTGGAACTCTGAAGTTTGCATACTTACTAGCATCCTCTGGATCGACAAATTACTTTGGACTGTATCACATACAAGTCCTAGGTTTCATTTCCATCAGATGGAAATCCTTTTGTCATCCATGTTTCATATCTCATGATTGAAATATGTATGAATTGCTAGTTCAACCCGAACCGACTTCAAGCATCGCTATGGTGAGACAATCTCATCGTAGTCAACTCCTTGAACTTGTTATTGCAACAAGTCGAGCTTTATGGATAAAATATTTTATCCGTATCAGTTTTTAGTTTCATAAATATTCGTTAGACTCTAAGTCTTCCGAAAGGTTTATCAAGATCTTAATCTTAAATCACTTATATGGAAACTATCTCGGATTGTATTGGCATTTAGCCAATTCCGGAGTCAGGGCCCATCAACGCTTCCTTGTGCATCGTAGGTATACTGTTGTCTAACAACAATATCTCGTTTGCACACCTGATAGGTTTGCACGAGCTTTGCCTACGTGGTTCAGCTGCAAGTTCGACCGAAGTCCATACATTTTATTGTAGAGACTTCCGTATCAGTCGCAGTAGGAAACTCCGGAATCACTTCCAAGGTTTCTTTCCTTTGATCTGATGACGAAGATACTGGTTATCTCGTCGAGTTGCACTGTCCTCCCACTCACCTTTTGTAAGAACTATTCTCTTTAAAAGCATACCGTTTTGTGGCAAAACCCTTTGCCTTGGTATAGTGGTGGGGGAATACCCAATGACTTGGGATAACCTACAAAGTAGCACTTGTCTGATTTGGAATAGGTTTGTAACCTTTTATACAAGCCTCATATTCCTAATGTTAAGAAAAGATATAACATGGTTGGGCGTACCATACCATGGCATCATTTCAACAGACCCCGATGGAGCTCTTTTCAGTGTAAAAGCCGCAGTCTCTAAAGCATCACTCTTTAAAAGGGATAATGGCAAATCTATTTATGTCATCTTTGATCTTACCATGTCATAAATGGTTCGATTACATCTTCACGGATTTTCCACTTGCAGTGGTGTTCCGGGAGGTGCAAGTTATGAAACCCCTTTCACAACTCATCAGACATTCGCTAAACTTGTAACTCAAATATTCCTTTCTGCAATCGAATTGTAGAAACATAATTTTCTTGTTACAATATTTTCTTCTTCATTTTGAAAACCTTTCGAATGATTTCAAAAGATCCAGACTCACGTCTCATCAACTAAATATCCATATATTTACTTGAGTCATTTCTGAAGATAGATAAATCTACTACTTGCAACAACATTTATTGGACTACACACATCATAATGTATGATCACCAATATGTTCTATGCTCGTTCCTTATGGCCTGTGAACGGTATTTCAGTCACTTCACTTTTCAGAGGAAAGTTGCAAGTGTCAGATGATTCAAAATCAAATGACTTCAAAATCCATCATAATGGAATTTTCCATGCGGGTTTCTCCAATGTGACCAAATGCAGTGCCACACTTGTGTGGTATTCTTTTAGTCTTGTGACATTTAGCGTCAGTGTTATGGATGTATCATATTTCCATCAATATTCATAACATACATCCCATCTTTGATGGAAGCATGTCCCTTCATGTTATTCATAATACTGAACAACAATTGTTGTTTCTATGAACAACTCTTTTGCAACAAACATTGTGCAATGGGCTAGAGTGTATGAAACTCTAAAATGAATTATGAAAGTAAACCCAGAGGTAATGTATTAATATCAATATTCATAACATACGTCTCATTCTCAATGAAAGTATGGCCCTTATGTTATTCATAACACCGAACATCAAAAGTTCTCTTATGAACAACCTTCTTGCAAGATACCTTATGCAAAGGGCTAGAGTGTGAAACTCTAAAATGAATTATGAAAGTAAATACATAGGGAATACACCGATGGAAGGCATAGTAACATTTACTATGTTCCCTGCGTGTATCTAAACCTTATTCCTGGCTAGTCTTTCAGGCCATAATAGTTCTTACATCGAGTTGCAACAGAATGCAATCGAGCGGGTATCTTTGTGATTAACTCACAATACCCAAGAATTAGTGATTAACATGTTTAACCATAATTCCCAAGAACTATATTTTTGACCAGCCTTCTATACATCAAAAACTTGTATGACATTCATACATGAGCTGGATACTCCGGTCTTCTTTCCTTCTGCCTTCATACTTCTAACAGTTTAACTTTCAGTATTTCTCCTACTCTCAGAAGAAGCATCCAACTTAAGAGTGGCGTTAGCCCCGGACTTCCTAGGCGTGAAAGTTTCACTAACACCCTTCGGACACTTCCTTTCTCTTTAAGTTGTTTGTTTTATTCACCTTTCATCATATGACAGGCGTTCTTCTGGATCCCTCTCTTATCAGTCTAATGCATAGTAAACTCCTTTACTAACAGTTTGCAAACAAACATTGATTTGGATATCTCATATCTTTTAGCCTTTGTCTGTCTCTGAAAATGATTTTCAGATTCCATGAATATCACATAACTATCCAAACTTTCGAAGTTCGGGTCTCATGGAAGTAAACATATTGCACTTTGACTGAAAAGGAATTCTAGCTTTTGGATCGAAGGACGAGAGTCACATGATCCATAGCATTAGCGGGAGAATACCAAAAGTATGCGATAGGACAAAATCCTTCTCGGCACTCTAGAGGACAACACTCACATTACGTTACCAACCGTAAAGTTTTAACCAGATATTTAACAGCTATTCAATTTTAATAGGGAAGGTGGAAACGCGAGCCATTATTCTACAACTATTATGCAAACCACACTTAGACAGTGTTCAAAATTAATTGCACTGAGAATTAAACAAGTTAATTCTATAGTGCGCTCCCACTCAAATCAATATCTCTCATAATTGATTTTGAGTGATACAAGATCCAGACTTCAATTCATCGCCATAGAATCATCATCTCATGACGGAAATTTTAATCAGTAGGCCAACTTGCCGATCACATCTCTATGTGACTCTTGTTCATCTTTCGATGCGTGTGTTCCGAGCTCAGGATGATCCTGCCATGAACGTCAAGACAACCAAGTGATCTTGCTGCGAGGTCTGACCTCACCCACCTCACACATCCCTAATCGTTCGTACCCATGCATCCATGGCGCACCCCGAAAAGTTAGGTGCCGTGACGGTGCTACACTTGGGAGAACACTAACTACTTGATATTTTTGTGACAGATCACCCTAATAAAAAGCGACTACCGCGCAATCAAGAAGGGTGCATCATAAGGGATAAACATCTCAGGCAATTCATAATAGCATGATATGATATAGCCCTTTCTGACGGAGAAGTCTTTCATTTCTTCGTCTTCGGCATTCGCGTCGGTGTTCACCTTCGCGAAGATTGCCACCACCTTGTCGATGCACCAGATAATATTGCTATCTCTATAGCTAATAAAATAAGTGCATTACATAAGGTTGACACGCAGGTCATTAAAGTGCAATCATATGGCTCCAGCCATCATGCCGAATCATGACACGCAGGTCATGTTAATCAATTTACATCATATAGTCATCTCATACATAATCAAATTATTATGAACACTGCTATACCACATCATATGCACATGCAAACCATCCTGCAAAACCAAGTTAGACGCCTCTAATCGGTTCATGCAAAATTTTATTTTACGTGGCTTCTAAGGTTTCGAAACAAACCGAAGCTACCAACGTCCATCATCAAGCATGATAATCCAAGTCGCTAGATTAACATTGCGGGGGGTATGAAACACGAGATAATAAAATCTCGAGCCCCATATGGAACTTCGTCATACGCGTGACCCCCGTGCAGATCATATGTGCATTGCCCTTTAGTCTGCGAAACATCCATCTTTCTCAACTATGGTGGAACCCAAAGAACTATTAGCACTTCGTTGATCTGTCAATCAGCATACTCAGGAGCAGCATGAAAGGATCGCGGATTGCCAGAACTTTGTGAGATTCCACCATGCCGTCAAGATCAGGACTACGCAAATTCCAGGGAAGCAACAAGAACATCGGGTAACAGATTTCATCTGCTACCCGCACAAATAATTTTCAGTAATAGATCTCATCTACTGCCTAATTATATTGTGCAACACCCATACATCTCTATGTATTCTAGATCGCAACCTGCATCTACGCATAGCACGGCTCTTGATGCCACTGTAGGGTAACGCAGCAGAAAACAAAAAAATTCCGACCTACGCACCAGCCCAGGACCACTATGGAGACTGCATACAAGGTTTGATCTTTTTCGTTACCGACTCGTAGCGCAGCGGAAGTAGAGTCAATGACGATCGGCGGTGAAGATCCCCACAGCTAGGATTTACAACGTCCCAACCGCGAGGATGTATACCCTCATCCGCCCCTCGGACAGCCCTCCGGGAGGCGGTCGGACAGTCCCCCGGACGGTGTCGCGGACAGCCCTTCGGGAGGACCATCGAAACTCGAACAGTCACTCGGACAGCCCTTCGGGAGGACCTTCAAAACTCGGACGGTCACACGGACAGCCCTTCGGGAGGCACTCTCGAACTAAGACCGAAACTACGATCTCTCTCAGAGTTGCACACATACGGTGTCATCTATCCGGCAGGGCTTCGCCGTCCAGAACTAGTTCCTGCCGGAACCCAGACAGCCTTTCGGCTCTACGAAACTATTTCGCTGGGAGGGAGAGAGAAGGCCAGATCATGCATGGCTTGTGTATGAGAGCAAGGATGAGGTTTGGGCAGCCCCTCACCTCCTATTTATAGGAAAACCAAGGGGTAGGATGGGCATTTCAAAAATACCAAAAGTACCCCCACTTTATGTCCCACATAAAGGGCATAAGAGGGAAAGGAAGAACCATGTGGAGCTCCATGAGGGAGCCCCTCCTTTGGCCGGCCAACCCCTAGGCCCCCCCCAAGGGGGTTCCTTGGTCCCCACACCATCTAGAAGCCTTTTGGAAAATATCCCAAAAGGTGGTTTTCCATAAATATCCCAAAAAGCACTTTCACTATTCACGACGACATTTTTCAGCGTCCGGTCGAACTGAAAATATTTATGTGGGCTTAGAACATTTCCAGTACCCACTAAAATAATTTTCAATGCGATCCGGAACAATTCCGGATTAGTGATTTTCATCTGCGAAAAGCATCCGAAGCGGTTCCGGCAGCTCCGGAACATTTCCGGTTTTTCTTTCGGAAAATTCCCAGAAGTTTCCAGAATGATTCTGGCACCCTCCAAGAATTATCAGGCATGTGCCGAAACCAATTTGACTTAATGGTATCCCCTGAAACAACTTTTCAGTTTTACCGAAACTGTTCCGGTGTTCTCTCTGCGGAACTTTTCCGCTGTCCGAAACTTTTCCGGTGTCCGAAACTTTTTCGGTGATTTTCTCTCAGACTCCCTGTCTAGTATTCAGCAGATAGATGACCCTTAAGCGTGTGACCCTATAGGTTTGGTGAAGCATAGACATGACCCGGAACCCCTTCCGATCAATGATCAACATCGGAGCCGTGGACACCCATATTGACCCCTATACCCACACAAATGAATATTCGAGTGAACCTCCAATTGCCGTGTGCTATTCCTGTTGCTTTGCGATATGTAACAAATACCCGAGGTGAGACATGTTGGCATCCCCGTGGATCAACAACTTGTCCACTATGCCAGTTACCTCGTTACCGGTATTGTTCTCTTTTCTCGTTCCTGTGTTCCGGCATCCCCGTGATCAAATCACAAAGTGTCTGGCCAGACGATGATGGATACCGTAACACCGAGAGGTCCCAGAGATATCTCTCCATCGTCGGAGGAGCAAATCTCAATCTTGAGCTATCAAGTTACTTGACATACTTTTCCATGAACCCGTAAGCCGCCGTAATAGCCACCCATTTACGGATGACGTTTAACAAACCCCAAAGTTCATGAAGCAAGCATGAAGAAACTCGATACTCTCATGGTCTAAGGAATTATGCAAACGTTAACCATCTCTGTGTTATAAACCATTAACTTATGACGAATGAATCTCATAGCATAACATCAATTCGGGTTGATTCAACACAAATGTTCTTCTAACATTGTGCCCTCAAAATTGCCGGCATAGCCATGCCCATGATCAGGAAAACAGGATCATCATGCAATACTTGAGCCAGTCTTAGAGGCCAGACTAGGAATACATTTTACCATTTATTATTCCACACGTGCATATGAGTCTTCCTCCGAGCCTCGTGGTTATTGCAGACTCGAGAACCATAGCAGTTATAGCATGGAACATAAACCTAATTATGAACAGGGAGATAATCAATAACATTTATTATTGCCTCTAGGGCATATCTCCTACACCTTTGCTTAGTTGTTTAGACAAAACCGTCTTTATTATCATTCCGTTAACAACCGACGAATAGGCTATTTCCAGTTAACGCGCTGGGTGTGAACGTAGCCACGTGAGTGACGATGTAGCTGCGGGGTTACCTGTGCAACACCGCTCCCTGTGGGATCGACATACTCTACTTACCGCGAATTGCAATAGCCCTGTGCCCTTGCAGGTCATCAAGCTTTTCTAGCGTCGTTGCTGGGGAGTAAAAGCACTCGGTTATTACCTTCCTGCTCACACATAGTTTATTTTGTTAGTTGTTATTTATCTTTCAATTTTTTCCCTTTTATCAAAAAAAAAAATACTAATCATGTCTTCTGAGATGTCCATTGAAGATATTTTGCAGGAGTGGAATAGAGTCTATGAAAATAACAAGCGATTGGCTATCATGAAAAAAGAAGCAGAAGAAAAAGAAGCTATGATAAAACAATGGTTGAAATTGGTGAATGACTATATATTCATCAATGATATGTGTTGCATACCTCTCTATCATGTGAAGAATGTCAATCCGAAAGAGCACCTAAATTATCAGAGTATAGTATCGATCCAATACTAGCAACTTATAATAGTGGTGATAAATGTCATGCTAGTATGAAAATCATACAACTAGTGCTTCTTGTTGGTGCCAATGAAATTCTTCATAGAATAAAAAATACAAGGGTAAAGTGCATTTTGCTAGAAACCATTCATAAGAAGGTGCATCCTATTCATTGTTTTGTTTTTGCCTGGAGAATTTTTGTGATAATGTATTAGTGAAGAATGGACCAGAGCGGATCGCAACCGTCTTGGGAGAAACTAACCTTTTGCAGGATTCACAAAATGATAAAGAAAAGTATGTACTTCATGAAGAACAAACAAGCCCCAATATTGATGATATGCTTCAAGAATGGGTAAGGGAACATGAATTAAATATTTTCCAAGCTAACTTGCAGCAAACAAATGGAGATGCCAAAGAACCATCTATCTTGGATGAAGTGTGCCTAGAGGAAGAAAACACCAAGAAGAATGAAGAGGAGGAACGGATTGAACACCAAGGAGAACAAACAAGGGCGGACCGCTCATCGGTCTGCGGAGCTGCACCGTGACCTATCATGCCCCGGCGAGGCCGAGCTCCAGCGCACCCGCACCCCTGCCCATCATCGGCGGTACGTGCACCTCGTGGACGACGGGCAGCGTGGAGGAGATGAGGAGAGGCGAGGCCGGCGGTGATCTTCCGGCGGCAGTGGGAGCCGGTGGGGGCGGCGCGGTTGCCTCCTCCCGATCGGATCATGAGCATGTGATCGAATGGTTGATTGCTTTTTATTTTTAGGTCCAGGGATGTGTATGTAATTTCTTTGCCAAGTCAGCTTATCATCGTTCGTCCTCACCTGTTCGTCCTCACCTGTCAGAAAGTGATTAAATGGGACAAATCACCTGATCAGTGCATTTTACAAAAAGTTTACTAGAAACGCTGTGGTTTTTGCCAAAAATTAGGGACTAGGTGGTTTTCTGCAAAACAAGCCTCGAATGTGGTGGTTTTATGCAATTAACTCGGTTAGCGTTGAAGATGCCCTTAGTCCTTATGTCTAACTTATTATAAGGAAATAAATAGATTTCCTTTTAGGCTACGCATAGTGGGGAGTATCATATACTAGCATCATGTAGATGATACTAGTGTATGATACTATCTTTATAGTGCATAGTCTCATAGAGTAGTACTTCCTCCGTTCTTAAATATAAGTCTTTTAAGAGATTCCACTACGAACTATATACGAAGCAAAATGAGTGAATCTACACTCTAAAGTATGTTTATATACATCCGCATGTAGTTCGTAATGGAATCTTTTAAAAGACTTATATTTAGAAACAGAGTGAGTATCATATATGATCTTATTTATTGTCATGCATGACACAAAGTAGCGTACAGTATCATTTAACATGATACGGTATGTTACTCTAACCCTCTTTCTTTTCTTTAATTTTCTGCCACATCAGTGTGTTTAGTGCACGATACCGCCAGCCTTAATAATAATATAGACTCGAAAGCAGAGACATCGGGTGGAAACAAAGGAGATGTCTGCTTTGGTCGCCAGGGTTTAAAGTGATTTTTCTAGTGAAAAAACAAGAAACTAAAAGATTTAATTGCAAGATCTAAAGATATACCTTCAAGCACTCACCTCCCCGGCAACGGCGCCAGAAAATATCTTGATGTCTACCATGCAACTTTATTCTTGTAGACTTTGTTAGGCCTCCAAGCGCAGAGTTTTGTAGGACAGTAGCAATTTTCCCTCAAGTGGATGACCTAAGGTTTATCAATCCGTGGGAGGTGTAGGATGAAGATGGTCTTTCTCAAACAATCCTGCAATCAAATACAAGAAATCTCTTGTGTCCCCAACACACCCAATACAATGGCAAATTGTATAGGTGCACTAGTTCGGCGAAGAGATGGTGATACAAGTGTAATATGGATGGTAGATATAGGTTTTCGTAATATGAAAATATAAAAACAGCAAGGTAACAAGTAGTAAACAGCGAGCAAAACGGTATAGCAATGCTTGGAAATAAGGCCTAGGGTTCATACTTTCACTAGTGCAATCTCTCAACAATGCTAACATAGTACTCCCTCCGTCCCAAAATAAGTGTCGCTGCTTTAGTACTAAATTTGTACTAACTTAGTATTAAATTTGCATCACTTATTTTGGGACGGAGGGAGTAGAATCATATGATCATCCCTCAACGTGCAACAAAGAATCACTCCAAAGTTCATAAGTAGCAGAGAACATAAGATGAATTGGTGTAGGTAGTAGAACCACCTCAAAGTTATTCTTTCCGATCAATCTTTTGAGCTATTCCTATAAGTGTCACAAAAAGCCCTAGAGTTCGTAGTAAAATAACACCTATGATACATATCAATCAACCCTAATATCACCTAGATACTCCAATGTCACCTCAAGTATCTGTGGGTTAATTATTCGACATGCATCAAACAATTTCAGATTCATCATATTCGATCCAACACAAAGAACTTCAAAGAGTACCCCAAGATTTCTATCAAAGAAAGTAGGATGAAAACGTGCAATCAACCCATGTGCATAGATCCCCAAGGTCACCGGAATCCGCAAGTTGATGTCATAACATATATCAAGTGAATCAATAGAATACCCCATTGTCACCACGGGTATCCACATGCAAGACATACATCAAGTGTTCTCAATCCCAAAATATTCAATCCAACATAACGAGATCTCAAAGGGAAAGATTCAATTCATCACATCAAGATAGCAAGGGAAGAACACCATATGATCCAACTATATTAACAAAGCTCATGATACATCAAGATCGTGACATCTCAAGAACACGAGAGAGAGAGAGATGAAACACATAGCTACTGGTACATACCCTCAGCCCCGAGGGTGAACTACTCCCTCCTCGTCATGGCCTCCGTCGGGATGATGAAGATGGCCACCGGTGATGATTTCCCCCTCCGGCAGGGTACCGGAAAGGCTCCAGATGGGTTTTTCTTCGATACACAGAGTTGCGGCGGTGGAGCGGAAGTTCTAGATTTATTTCTGAGGGTTTCTGTATATATAGGATTTTTCGGCGTTGGAATCACGCTAACCGGAGCCACGAGGGGCCCACAAGCTATCAGGGCACGCCCGGGGGGGTGGGCGTGCCCTGTTGCTTGTGGCCAGCAGGTGGCCCCCCTCTGGTGGTTCTTCGCTTCGGTATTTCTTATTTTCTCTAGAAAAAATCATAAAAAAGTTTCGGACGATTCCGAGAACTTTTATTTTCTGCACAAAAAACAACACCATGGTAATTCTGCTGAAAACAGCGTCAGTCCGGGTTAGTTCTAATTAAATCATATAAAGTGCATCAAAACCATATAAAATATTGTAAACATAGGTAAATATGGCATGAATACTTCATAAATTATCGATACATTGGAGACGTATCATTCATCTCTTGTATTCAATCTTTGTCTCAAAACCTCATATTGGTACCTGGGGGTTGCTAGTAGTGTTGATTACATCTTGTAGTTGATGCTTGTTGGTTTACTTGGTGGAAGGTAATATGTTTAGATCAGTATTCCTATTTATTACACCTCTGATCTTGAACATGGTGATGATTTGTGAGTAGTTACTTTTGTTCTCAAGGACATGGGAGAAGTCTTGTTATAAGTAATCATGTGAAGTTGGTATTCGTTCGACATTTTGATGATATGTATGTTGTTGCTTCCTTTAGTGGTGTCATGTGAACGTCGACTACATGACACTTCACCATATTTTGGGCCTAAAGGAAAGGCATTGTGGAGTAATAAGTAGATGATGGGTTGCTAGAGTGACAGAAGCTTAAACCCTAGTTTATGAGTTATTCCATAAGGGGCCGATTTGGATCCACATGTTTCATGCTATGGTTAGATTTATCTTAATTCTTCTTTCGTAGTTGCGGATGCTTGCGAGACGGGGTAATCCTAAGTGGGTTACTTGTTCAAGTAAGGACAGCACCTTAGCACCGGTCCACCCACATATCAAATTATCAAAGTAACGAATGCGAATCAACTCAACATGATGAACATGACTAGATAAAAATTTCCATGTGTCCTCGAGATCACTTTGCTTCATATAAGAGAACTTTCAGGCTTGTCCTTTGCTATAAAAAGGATTGGGCCACCTTGCTGCACCCTTGCTACTATTGTTACTTGTTACTTGCTACGAATTATCTTGCTACAGAACTATCTATCACTGTTACTTACAGCACTTGCAGAGAATACCTTGCTGAAAACCGCTTGTCATTTCCTTCTGCTCCTCGTTGGGTTCGACACTCTTACTTACTGAAAGGACTATGATTGATCCCCTATACTTGTGGGTCATCAGCCGCGTCCATGGGGAAACCCTTAATCATCGTTGCCATAACCTGCTGGGGGAGGGAACGGTGGTGGCGTGCGTGGCACGAAGTCTATTTCGAGTAGAACGTGTTTTGTACCAGGCTCCGCCCACAAATAACTACATGAGAAGTGGCTTAAGTATCTGTAGAACGTGCGGGCAGTGATGATTCCGAACGCCTCGAGAACACCTTTTACTCAAGCGTCGCCCCCCTTATTTTATACGTTGTTTTATTTATGTTTCTACCTTTGCTTAGTTGTTTAGACAGAATCGTCTTTATTATCGTTCCGTTAGCAACCGACGAATAGGCTATTTCCAGTTAACGCACTGGGTGTGAACGTAGCCATGTGAGTGATGACGTAGCTGCGGGGTTGGTAGTTACCTGTGCAACACCGCTCCCTGTGGGATCGACATACTCTACTTACCGCGAATTGCAATAGCCATGTGCCCTTGCAGGTCATCAAGCTTTTCTGGCGTCGTTGCTGGGGAGCAAAAGCACTCGGTTATTACTTTCCTGCTCACACATAGTTTATTTTGTTAGTTGTTATTTATCTTTTAGTTTTTCCCCTTTTATCAAAAAGAAAAAAATACTAATCATGTCTTCTGAGATGTCCATTGAAGATAGTTTGCAGGAGTGGAATAGAGTCTATGAAAATAACAAGCGATTGTCTATCATGAAAAAAGAAGCAGAAGAAAAAGAAGCTATGATAAAACAATGGTTGAAATTGGTGAATGACTATATATTCATCAATGATATGTGTTGCATACCCCTCTATCATGTGAAGAATGTCAATCCGAAAGAGCACCTAAATTATCAAAGTATAGTATCGATCCAATACTAGCAACTTATAATAGTGGTGATAAATGTCATGCTAGTATGGAAATCATACAACTAGTGCTTCTTGTTAGTGCCAGTGAAATTCTTCGTAGAATAAAAAATACAAGGGTAAAGTGCATTTTGCTAGAAACCATTCTTAAGAAGGTGCATCCTATTCATTGTTTTTGCCTGGAGAATTTTTGTGATAATGTATTAGTGAAGAATGGACCAGAGCGGATCGCAACCGTCTTGAGAGAAACTAACCTTTTGCAGGATTCACAAAACGATAAAGAAAAGTATGTACTTCATGAAGAACAAACAAGCCCCAATATTGATGATATGCTTCAAGAATGGATAAGGGAACATGAATTAAATATTTTCCAAGCTAACTTGTAGCAAACAAATGGAGATGCCAAAGAACCATCTATCTTGGATGAAGTATGCCTAGAGGAAGAAAACACCAAGAAGAATGAAGAGGAGGAACGGATTGAACACCAAGGAGAACAAACAAGGGCGGGCCACTCATCGGTCTGCGGAGCTGCACCGTGACCCATCCTGCCCCGGCGAGGCCGAGCTCCAGCGCACCCGTGCCCCTGCCCATCATCGGCGGTACATGCACCTCGTGGACGACGGACAGCGCGGAGGAGATGAGGAGAGGCGGGGCCGGCGGTGAGCTTCCGGCGGTGGCGGGAGCCGGTGGGGGCGGCGCGGTTGCCTCCTCCCGATCGGATCGTGAGCATGTGATCGAATGGTTGATTGCTTTTTATTTTTAGGTCCAGGGATGTGTATGTAATTTCTTTGCCAAGTCAGCTTATTATCGTTCGTCCTCACCTGTCAGAAAGTGATTAAATGGGACAAATCACCTGATCAGTGCATTTTACAAAAAGTTTACTAGAAACGCGATGGTTTTTGCCAAAAATTAGGGACTAGATGGTTTTCTGCAAAACAAGCCTCAAATGTGGTGGTTTTATGCAATTAACTCGGTTAGCGTTGAAGATGCCCTTAGTCCTTATGTCTAACTTATTGTAAGAAAATAAATAGATTTCCTTTTAGGCTACGCATAGTGGGGAGTATCATATACTAGCATCATGTACATGATACTAGTGTATGATACTATCTTTATAATGCATAGTCTCATAGAGTAGTACTTCCTCCGTTCCTAAATATAAGTCTTTTAAGAGATTCCATTACGAACTACATAAAGTCTTTTAAGAGATTCCATTACGAACTACATAAAGTCAAATGGAATCTCTTAAAAGACTTATATTTAGGAACAGAGTGAGTATCATATATGATCTTATTTATTGTCATGCATGACACAAAGTAGCATAGTATCATTTAACATGATACGGTATGTTACTCTAGCCCCCTTTCTTTTTTTAAATTTTCTGCCACCTCCGTGTGTTTGCTATTTCCGAGTGCACGATACCGCCAGCCTTAATAATAATATAGACTCGAAAGCAGAGACATCGGGTGGAAACAAAGGAGATGTCTGCTTTGGTCGCCACTCGCCAGGGTTTAAAGTGATTTTTCTAGTCCAAGGAGCGAGAGCGGAGGGAACCCAATCCTCGCGATGTCCGGCGGCGGCAACGGCGACAACTCCGGTGAGACCCCCTCCCCCTCCCTCCTTTGCCGCGCTTTGGAGATGTCGGTGTGTGCTTTGGGGATCCGCGCGGTGGCGGTGGGTGGGGCTGGGGCGAATCGATTGGTGATTTGCTTTTGCTCGATCCATCCACTGGGGCAAGGACTGACGAGGAGTGATTCCATGAGCGAGCTTCATATGAAGCGGATCTTTCCGTCCGGCTGGATCAGGGTGATATGCAAATCCAGTCATGTGTTCCGTGCACAGCTCTTGTGTGTGTCACCAAATCCAGTCATGTGTTCCGTGCACAGCTCTTGTGTGTGTCACCAAATCCAGTCATGTGTTCCTTACCAGACTGCACACCCTGGTCCAAGTGAGGGGAGGTGATATGCACACCCAATTTACCAGGCTGCTGCTTTGGGTTTCAGTTAGTCCCTTTTGCCTGCTACCAGGCTCTTCTCTGTTTACAGCAGACACATTCTTGTAGGCTGTAGCTGTACAATTACTACTCTGCTGAATGTTTGTTTACAGACAGCATTCTCTGCCTGCAAGTCGGCAACATATATAATTCATCTACCTCCTTCCCATCTTAAGACTTTGATTAACAAACACTTCATTGACCTTGTGCAGCTTTTTCAATTGTTGTCCTCATATGTGTAAATATATTTATATCGCTCTATCTAATCATCATATATAATCCTGTCCTGCGTACAGGGGGTGGTTGGGAGACTATTGACAAGAAGAAGAAGAAATCAGGGCAAACATTTGGGAGGGGACAGTGGGAACCACGCATTTCATCCTCAAATGCTCCACCCACTACAGCACGGCAAGCTTGGAATGGCAACGGATCCTCGCGTCCTTCAACAAACAATTGGGCTCAACCTTCTCATCTTGGGCCTGCTGTTCCCAGGGTATCATCACAAGCAAAATCTACAAAACCAGGATTTCAAGCACCAAACCCAGCTGTGACCCCGCCTCTGGTAAATGGCTGGCAGTGGGGATCCAGGCCTCGCCCATCTGGTCCTGGAAGCAACAAGGATGATGCTGCTTCATCTGGTTTTGACCCTGAGACGGACAATCCTCAAGTCGAGGGCTCGTCAGATGATGATGACAATGATGATGATGATGATATGAGCGACGACTATGATTCCGATGCATCTCAGAAAAGTTTCGAGACTCGAAAAATGAACAACTGGTTCAAAAGTTTTTTCAAAGAGATTGATGCCTTAACTGTGGATCAGATACTTGAGCACACTAGGCCATGGCATTGTCCGGCATGCCAAAATGGACCAGGAGCAATTGCCTGGTTCAAAGGGCTGCAATCTTTGGTCACACATGCTAGAACAAAGGGTTCCCAGAGGGTTAAGCTCCACAGGGAACTGGCTGCATTGCTGGAAGAGGAGATGTCCCGCAGGGGATCTTCTGTGGTACAGTCTGGCGAGCACTTTGGGAAATGGAAAGGATTGCGAGAAAGCACCGACCGGGAGATAGTATGGCCGCCAATGGTGATTGTGATGAACACCTTACTGGAAAAAGGTGAAAATGATAAGGTGATGATGTTTATCTATCTTTAGCTCTGCCAAGAGGTTAACACATACTCCCTCCGTCCCAAATTTCTAGTGTTAGATACATCCGTATCTAGACAAATCTAAGACAAGTAATTTGGGACGGAGGTAATATATAGTATGCCTTCTATTTATTTAGCCTTGCATCTTCAAGTACGTTGTCTACTGGCAGTTTGATCTTGTTTACATCATATTGTTATGGTGGTAGGTTGTAATGTTGTTTTTCCCTTCTAGATGATGTTTAATATGAATTGGTACACCTGGATTTTTATTTACCCTGAATTGTAATCACAACTTTACTCCTTTGTGTTATTTCTTTTGTAATGTATGAACTTATGGTATATCTAATATTAGCGAAAGTAGAGAGCAAAACTGTCATATTTTCATGCTTATTTCTTTTGTCTTTCTAGAGCATTTGATTCATATCTGTTAAACTGTCTGGGAAAGATTAAAATACTCAATATTCAGATAACATGAGGCTGACCTGTTATAGTTATTTGCTTGCACTCATGCTTGAATGCAATACAAATTACATTCAGATAATTTGTCTAGGAAGGATTAAAATACTCAATAATCAGATAACATGAGGCCAACTTGTTGTAATTTATTTGCTTGCACAGTTGCACTCATGCTTGAATTGAATACAAATTAAAAGAACATAAGTATAGGTCTCTACTGTGTTGACTAGGTATAGTTGGTGAATCAGTTGAATGTTCGTAAATATGTAGTCCATTGCATTTGAAAAAGCATATGTTTAAGATAACTGTTCGAGGTTTCTACAATGACATTTTATTGCATTCTGATTTCGCTATTCATTGATGCTCACTAGTGGTTAGGCATGGGCAACCAAGAGCTTCTCAACTACTTCAGTGCTTATGCTGTGAACAAAGCACGCCATTCATACGGTCCAGTTGGGCACCGTGGCATGAGTGTGCTAATATTTGAAAGCTCTGCTGTGGGCTATATGGAGGCAGAACGTCTGGATAAGCACTTGGTTCATCAAGGAACAGACAGAGACACATGGCAAAAGCGCAGGGTTCCTTTCTTGCCTGGCGGGAAAAGACAATTATATGGTTTCCTAGCCACGAAGGAAGACATGGAGGATTTCAATAAACACCACCAAGGTATAATATTTAATTTCTTTTCATACATTGAATACATTCTATGGTAAATAGTACAGTACCTGATTTTAATGAACTTTTTTGCCTGAATTATTTGCCGCCAATGATGATTGGTGTGAATGCAACATGATATATATGTGAAGCTGCATCTCTCTGTTCTTCGCTTCTCACATTGACATGTTAACATGGTCGATACTTCCCATGTTCATCTCTATATATGTATTTGGAGCATAGTACGACAGGCTGTTTAGTTTTCTGACGCTGTCCTGTTAAATTCAAGATGGCCTATAGTTATGGTGGCTCAAACACAGTATTATTATTATGTATTTATTTTGGTTCAAAAAATGCATTAATTTAGTGCAAAGGTACAAAAATGCTCTATTGAACCGTATTTCAGTACTCCATGATTTTCTTAGCAGATATGTTGCCTACTGTACCGAGTATTTAACGTAAATGTTTATTATGATTTTCAGGGAAAAGCCGCCTGAAATATGAGATGAGATCTCATAATGAGATGGTAGTGGTCCAGATGAAACAAATGAATGAAGATAATCAAGAACTCAATTATGTGAAGAAGAAGGGGGTTAAGACAGAGCAACGCTCTAAAGCTGTACAAGAAACCCTGGGCGTTGTTGCCCAGAAACTTCGAGAGACTACGGAAGAGAATATATTCGTCAGGCGTAAAGCTAAAGAGAAGCACTCTGAGTATGAGGAAGAGGTAATGATTGCTTGCTTAAAGGTTACACCAGTGTCTGTGAAGACACATCTGAACATGCCAATAATGACTTAAGATATTCATGCTCAACACTTGATAGAATTTTGCTGAACTGTCAGTTTACTGCAAATACAGAACGTTTATCAGAAGAAAAAAAATCCCATGTTATCTTTTTCCTTGTTTTGAGTTTGTCTCCTTTTTTTGTAACCTTGTGTTTCTATACTTTGCAGATGAAATCCCAAGAGAAATTCTTCCATGATCAGATAGAAAACATTCACAAGGCCCTAGAGGACAAGGAAATGGAGTTTGAGAGGTTGCTGCAGGAGGAGCGTGCGAAGGCTAGACAGTGTGACGTGGATTCCGGGACTACCGAAAATCGCAGGCTAAGGTCGATGTCTTACCGTGCTTCCGTTTAGGTTTCTTTTATCATGCCTCGTCATCTCGTACCTAGCTCAATATAGTGAAAACATACATGATCAGTTTTAACCCGTGTCATGCTGCTGTGCAGGAAGGAACAGGTACAGCGGTTCATGGATTGGCAGGTTAAGGACGTGCAGGAGTTCGAGGCTGAAGCAGACGAGCTGATGAAAGCACACGAGGAGAAGAAGGTGCAGCTCAAGAAAGAGTATGCGGCAAAGGAGGTGGAGCTCGAGAAGGAGTTTGATGCCGCTCTTACCGGTCTGATGGAGAAACACAAGCCCGACACCTTCCAGGCCTCCTGCAGCTCTTGAAGATCACGGTACGCTTTGCAGCTCGGACCAATACCTGAGATTTGCCTTGTTCATAACGTCGTCTTAGGAAACCTGAGCTTGATTGAACCTGTGTGGGTGGTTATATTATATGGTCATGATTAGGTGACCTGAGCCTGTAGGAGTGTAAGCATCAGTATCTATTCTATTATATCACAACGATATCTAATTCAGATGCTTCCATATGGCTTCAAATAATGGGGATGGTTGTCCGGAAAGTCATGGGCGAAAAGCTGAGTTGCTTTGAGGTTTAAACCTTTGTAACCTTGTCACCATTTGCTTTATCTAGTCACATTTTTGTTGTTGTCCTCGTCTTCATCACCTGCAACAGCCAGCTGTGTTTGCTATTTGTCATGCGAAAACTGCCAAGAGCTCTGGGCGTCCGGTGCCGGCGCCGGAGAAGAAGGCTGGAATCATGCATGTCAGCACTCTGCTCTGCTTAACACAAGAATAGCGACATGCTCTAATTCTTGGCTTTGAATGACAACAAGAAGTAATTTGGTCATACAAATTTTTGGTGATACCGTCACCATGGTGCAGACGCCAGCCGCTGCATAGCCATCTTCCCCACCCCATCAGCGGCAAGGAGGCCATCGACGCCACATCCATGCCCAGGACCTCCAACGCTTGCAAGCTCTTCTTCCACTCCAAGGAGGCCTCACGAGAAGCGGACGAGGAGGCCCTGACGCCCTCGGCAATGATGGCGGTCTGCGCCATTGCTCCGATAGCCAGCTTGGGGTTTAGCAGGTTCCCATGGAGACACACATTCCGGGCAAGGCAGAGCTCGTAGTACGTCACGCGTAGGTGGTCCGGGAACAGTTCATGGTCATGGCCGGTGTCCAGCACATTGTTGACGACGATCTGAATCATCCAGAGACCTCATGATGTCGACAGTGTCTTCTTCGCCGTCTCCTAGGTTGTTGATATCATCATTGAGTGTTATGCTCGTGGTAATCTCTGCATCCTCCTCCGTAGACATGACATCAACTTCTTCCTTAGACCTAGCATCATCATCTGTTGATATCAACTCACCCTCTCTTACTACATACACCTGAAAACAATATGCAATTGTCAGTAATAAGAACCACTAAAATAACTTAATGGGCATCGGTTACATACTTCAGTGTGGTTGCTTCTGCCATGCATTTGGTAAAAATATTACAAACAAATGATGTAGCAATTGATGAAACATGTATGGGAAGGACTCGCCTTGAATTTTTCCGAGTCCACTAGTCGAAAGACCAAGACGTCGTCGACCTTGAGGCTATGTTGCTCCGCAAAGTATTTCCACCCATCACTAAGTCCGTCTCTCTCGACAAGGTACTTTGTAGGATAGTTGCGCCCTTCCCCGTCTTCTAAAGTCATTACAGTATCTTCCGCTGGAAGATGATGTCTGCAAAAGCTACGCGGAAGACCCTGCAAGAGGAACAAGAAGAACGTCAAATAGTACAAAGGAACAAAATAAAGAACCTAAATTGACTGGTGACACTTGCTAATCTGCTCCTCTCTTTGAAGTTGGATCTCACAAATCTAAACTTGGCACCAATTGACATGTAATTTAATTGCATTTACTATAGATTCAAACAGCTCCTAATGAAGAGAGACTTATACCAGCCAAAAAACCCTGTCAACATGTGACGGTAGCATACGCTTGACGAAGCTTGCTTCTGTTCTTGGCAATTTCTTCTGTACCTCTGAAGCTCTTTCAAAAGCAGAGCCACTCATATCTTGGAAACTGCAATTTATTTGAAGATTTAGGTCACTTTTGATCTTTTATTTTTAAAGCACTCTACTCACAGAAATGTCAAAAAGAGATGAGGTACCTTTCATATATGTTTCGGTGGCCATCAGCATCATGTGTCTGTCAAATCAAACATGTTCTTAGTTTGACATACATATTAATCTGTGCTTTGTTTCCTTGCAACATTTTTTGTATTTGTATTTCAAAAAATGATTTTGATATATGAACATCTAATTTTTTTTTAAAGCTTTAAATGACGAAAATGTCCTAAATCAAGAAATTTTAAATGGTCGATGCAGGACCTTACCGTCGGGTCATAATCATCATCTTTGTTTCTCTCAATCTCGCTCTCGCTACTGCTACTAATGTTGATGTTGTCACCAGAAACAAACCATATTTTTGTGTGAACTCAAGTGTGAACAAACTCAAACAATGCTAACCGTGACATACCATATTTTTCATACAAAATGAGGATGATATATGGACATGTGTCTCTTTCAAGCGTTGAATACAAAAATGCTTTGATGAACAAATTTTCGAAATTACTCTGTACTTACCGTTGGCGCAAACTTATCATCCTTGTCACTCTCGTCGGACGTGGAGTCTGCCGGTCACGCATTAATGTTGATGTTGTCACCGTAAACAAACTCCGGTTTACGCCACATATTACTCTTAGCAGACTTGGCGCGTGCCGGCCTGCCTCTCTTCCTCTGTTACACAAGTAGACAACTTACTTCGTAAATATTAATCTGGTTACAAACAATTGCGGTCGGATATGTTTAAATATGCGCCTAAAGGTAAAAGATGTATAATCTGAGCAGAACCATTGTGAATTCATAAACAAAACTGGAAGCTCTGTTTATTGGTTCTAATTTGAATTCCCGGATGTTACAAGAGCAAAAACAAGAATGCATTTCGGGGGTGTATGGACGGACTTACTTTCTTTGTTTTAGGTTTATGTGCACATACTTTAACCCGCCCGCCGGTGCGCTTTGGCTGCTCATCCTCCGGTCTCACGACCTGCCGCAATGAAGCTAATTAATTGGATCGATCAAGAAGTCGTGCGCTTAATTATACTTTACAGAATCATGACTCCTCTGACTCTACTGAATCTGAAGTAGAGCGAGTGAACACTTACTCTGAGAGGGACAAAGTCGACCTCGCTCTCTGGATCATCGCATCCGTCCACCGTCGTAGGCTGTTGGCCGGCAAGAATAGCGAGGGTGAGCCCCTCCTCCTACGATCATCATAAAAAAAAATGTTATCATTTCATCGGAAAAAAATCAGGCCTCATAAGTCATAAGTCACAACGTCAAGATGAGGTTAATTAGATCAATCATCAAGAAGTTAGAAAATCACGACTCTATTTAATCTGAAGTAGAGCAAGTGAACACTTACTCTGAGAGGTACATAACATAGTCGACCTCACTCTCCGGATCATCGCATTCGTCGACAGCCATAGGCTGTTGGTCGGCAAGAATAGCGAGCGCAAGCCCCTCATGCTGCGATCATCAGTTCTTTTTTTTTTTAATCGTTCCGTTGCAAGAAGTTTGAATCAGAATAAAGATCCAAAACAAATTCCATTTTTTCTTTGAAATAATAAAGATCCAAAACATTGATGAGAGGAGAAGCGGCCGGCCGGCCAGATGAATAAATAACCATAAGTAAATATTATAAATAAACAAAGGAAGAAGGAGATTTGATACGTGCGTGTTCATGATCAAGCGTGTGCGATGATGGTGGGATGGAGGAAATCCCTGCTGCATCTGCATCCGCGTCCATGACTATCATCGCCATCGCCATGCCTCTGCCTTCTGCCTGGAATGAGAGGAGGAAGAGGAAGACGGGTACGTAGTTATATTAACGGAACAGAAGCGCAAATGTTGGAAATTAATCGACCGTTGTGTTGTGCGTCCGGCTAGAGATTCACGGAGCTTTCGTTAGTTTGTTTACAAAATTCAAAAACTATCCGAATAATGAGGTGCCTGCCTTCCTTCCTGGAAATCAGAGGATTCGTTTCCATTCCATCCCACGCATGCATGCATGCATGTGTTTTTCAAAATCGATCAGAGAAGCCTTCCTTTCCTTTCCTTTCCTTGCATGCATGATTGGTTGGTCCCTTCCATTGCCGTTTGTGCGTCTTAATCATGCCGTTGGACTACAAGCCAAGGTCGAGCGAAAGCTATGTTCCTCGGTGCCGGCGGCGCCGATGCTTGTGGTGTCGCTCTCCTCTTGGGACGCCGCCTTGACCTTCTTCTCCCAGTCTCCCTACACCCTCCGACACTCCGGGTGAAATTATTAATTTGTGCGCTCTGCCTTAGAGCATCTTCAGCCACGACTTGCAAATCCCGCCCCTCAAATGCCGTGACCGGGCGTGTCCGTTTTGAACCCCTACTTTTTCATCCGTGCAGCCGCATCTCTCATATTTTTCCTCATATGTCCGGTCACTTGCACGTGATTGGTGGAGAAGAAGAGAGAGAAAGAAAAGAATGATTAAAGAAAGAGAAAAGGTGGTCCGGGGGGGGTCACGTCCTACATGGCGGACTGACCGGGCGCGTCCGCGACCCCTCATATCGTCCTCATATTTGAGATGGATATGAGGGGTGCCGGTCAGTCCGGTCGTTTGAGATGGGTATGAGGGGTCCGTCTGAATCGCTTTTTCGTGACCGGTCAGTGATCGGGCGGCCTGTCCGGGCGTTTGAGGAGCGTACGAGGGGTCCGGCTGTAGATGCTCTTACGTGGCCGCGGCGATGCTTCACATCGTGTCCCTCTTGGGAGCGTACGTCGGCGATAGGTGTGGAGCTCCCTCGCGCGTGACGACATCTCTCATGTGCTTCTTCTCGGCGACTCGTCTCATGAGTTTAGTTTTGCACGCTTATGCGCTTTTCGCATTATCGGCTAGTTTTGCCACGTTTCTTTGTTTGAGCAGCTTTTGAGGATTTTATCAGTACCATATATCTTGGCCATGTGACTTTATTAACATAAAGCGGAGCTAAAGCCTGTTTTTTCGAGACAATAAGACGTTACCAGCAGGCTAGTTAAGGTTGTATTCCCAAGATGCTTGTATGTTTTTATTACTAGTACAAATGCCCGTGCGTTGCAACGGGAAAAATATTGTACGTTCATGAAATTTTTAAAGCGAGAAGAGTTTAAAACACTCCTTATCTTAAAAACACACATGCTTGGTTTCTGCAATTAAAAGAACGCACACGCTCGGTGTAGTATAAATTTAAGAAAGTTGTAGGGGCCGGTGTCCTTGCATGGTGCCTCCATGAGCTTAGCACTATCATAGGGTGGAAGAGGAATGCTGTAATTGTTGTTTTTAACATGCTATACAGACGGTAAAATTGTTTTATACTATTTAAGAGTTTAATAACTAATCCAAAAGTTTTTCTTAGAATTTTCAATAGATTTGCAAACGAATCCTTTTTGGATGAAATAGTAATGGTGCATTGAAGTGGGATTGTTTATATACAATTTTTTTGTTAATATTTGAAAGCAAACAGATTTTTACTATGTTAATTACTTTTTAGAGAATGTTGGTTATTTGATTTGCAAGATTATATTTCGTTCCTCTTCTTTTGCACTATTTGAACTTGGCCATCATCACCATAAAAGACAAGATTTTCTCTGTTCCCCATCACAGGTAAATTTTGCATGGATTGTCTAAAAAAGGTAAATTTTAAGATGCACCGTTGTCACATTCTCTTTCTCTTCATCCATCCCTCTTTCCTCCATGTCTCACCAATTGACGTCGGTGACATCCAGAGTTAAGAAATATCGTAATTGTCGGCAAGTCTCCATGAGCTCCAAATATCATCTCCCTTATGAACTATTTATTTCCAATATTTCACTCGCTTTTAATTATTGTATATATTATTTTTTGCGAGAAAACATCTGATCCATTCATCTTCAACCATGATAGTTCAACGAACACAAGAAATGATAAAAGTTACATCCAAATTCATAGACCAGCTAGCGACGACTATAAGTATTGAAGCGAGCCGGAGGCATGCCACCGTCATCGCCCCTCCCTCACCGGAGCCGGGCAAAATTTGTTGTAGTAGACAGTCGGGAAGTCGTCGTCCTCTTCCCTCATAGGACCAGCGCACCAGAATAGCAACCACCGCCGATGAAGAATAACACAGATTGACATAATCCAACCTGAAGACACACGAACGTAGACGGACGATGAACAAATCCGAGCAAATCCACCAAAGGCAGATCCACCAAAGGCACACCTCCACACACCCACCGACGATGCTAGATGCACCACCGAACGAGGCCTAGGCGGGGAAAATCTTATTCCATCTTCAAGGAGCCGCCGCTGCCTCGCCTTCTTGTGTAGGACACAAACCCTAACAAAACTCGAAAACACATATAAAAACGAATTCCTCCCAGTGGCAAGGGCCGGGATCCACTGTGCCTCCATGGCCCTAAGGCCACCGGAGACAAGGGGGACTGACGCCGGTGCCGGCGGGAGGCGAAAAAACCCTATTCTTTTTAGGGAAGGCAGCGACTGCGTGAGATGGAACGATAAATCTCTATCTGATGGCAATAATTATTGTATATCCGATGATGTATTCATAATATATGGTAGGCATGAACATTAAACTACTCCCCCCGTTCCTAAATATATGACCTTATAGAGATTTCACTATAGACTACATACGGAGCAAAATGAATGAATCTACACTTTAAAGTATGTCTATATGCATCCGTATGTAGTTCATAGTGAAATCTCTAAAAGGTCTTATATTTAGGAACGGAGGGAGTATAACAGTAACAACAAACAACATCACCAAATTATACCGGTGCTCATTTAGAAGAAAAATAATTGTAATCGGTGCTCATCTAGTATATTATTTAGTTCGATACAGCCAATTAAGAAAGCAATCCACACTGCAGATCCACATCTCTCCTTCCTTTTCTTTGTATCCATCCACATCACCACGAGGAGCTGCTCTCCTTCCCCTTCTCCGTGATCCAGCCACACACACCCACGCGCTCGTGCCGTGTTCCAGCCCATGGCGCCGCGTTCCTCTCTCTTGCACAACCTTCCGCGACTGATGGCTACTTCGCCAAGTCGGCCAGTTGCGGCGCGGCTGCGTGCTTCTGGTGGTCGGACGATCCGATTTCCCAGGCCGTCTCGCCCCGCGACTGATGGTACTTAGCGTTCGTCGGCCAGTTGCAGTGTGGCTGTGTATGGGCTCGTGGTGGTTTGGCCTGCGCGCGCGGGGATTGGGCATGTGGCCGGCGGCTGCTTGACGGGATCGCGTGGATATGCGCCGGGGCTTCGGATCGGCGTGCTCGTCGTGTCCAGCCCACCGGCGCTGTCCATGCTACCCCGCCGCTTGTGTCTTCAGGCGAGGGCACGCCCAAGCGCAGTGCCGCCTCCTGCACCCTGTTGACTCTCCATTTTCTCCTCCTTTATTCTCTGTACTCCTCTCCCACCTTGTCCCTGCCGCCTGATGCGGCGCCCCAGCGCAGCGCGTCCCCGCTCCCCCTGCTTTGCCATGGCCGCCCCTTGCGCCACCATCCTCCTCTCGTCAACTTCTTCTGGCCTCCTGAGGCGTGGCACCTCGATTTGGTTATCCACCATGGCATCGTCCTGAGAGATCGTTCTCTCTTTGGTTATGTATATCGCTAAAGAGGCTTGTTGATGGTCTATTTTCAAACGTATATAAATTAGTTGGATTCCTTGCAAAGTTACGGGGTGGGACTATTAAGCGAGGCATATGATTATTTTTTTGCTTGTTCTTAGAGGCCCAGTAGAGCACGTGCAGAGGAGCGGCATGGGCCGATGCCCTTCTCAGCCATCATACGTAGAGCAACGTGGGCTGGAAAGTCGGTGACTGACTCTGAACAAAACTTGGCGCCTGGCTCAAATTAGTACCACCTCATGTATTTCACATAATGTAGAATCAGACGCGGGACGAAACCAAGAATATCACCTTGCTTTATTATTAAGTAGGTAAGTAGGTATAGGTATAGGTATAGGTATAGGTATAGATATAGATATAGATATAGATATAGATTCGGCATGGGAGGCATTTATCGGACGCCTCCCGATCCGTCCGTATTGCAGCACATGGTGGCCGTCTCGTCAATACCCTCACAACACACAATGGTTGTCATTGTAGCACAAGTCAGCGTTGTTGCAGAACATGGTAATGGTCGTCATGGCTAGCATTAGGTCACGTTCGTCGTAGCTAGCATTGGTTCACGGCCGTCGTAGCGCTGGTTGTTATCACTCAAGGAGCACATCGTGATCATTGTCACAGCACCGCTCGACATTGTTGTGACACACAGATGTCCGTCTAATCCGTCCCAACGGATGAACTTGAGGAGGATCGGAGCCTGGAAGACGAACTCAAAGAAGAATCGTCGCCCCTGCGAGGACTGAAACCCCAACCTACCTGCTAGCCGAAGCTAAGGCACCGGGATTCCCCTCCCCACCACCGCCCACCAGGGCGAAAGGCAAAGGGGAGGCGAATCCACAGGCTCGCCGGCGGAGATTGACGGGAGGAAGGTTGTGCGCTATTCGCCTTACGAGAGGGGAAAGAAAGACGTAATATCCATGACTAGTTATGTTCTTCATCTCTAGAGCTTTGATGCCCTTCCTTACAATTTGACTACCTTTTGCTACATTTTTGGAAAGTGGGTCACTTCTGAACTAGCCTGGTGGTAACTCCCGACCCTCCCGTGTCGCTCCCGCGAGCGACGGGGAGGGAACCCTAGCCGCCGGTCCCTTGTCCCCCCACCTCCCTCCCTCCCTCGCCGCCGCCCGCAGGCGCAGACGGGCAAAGCCCGGTCGGCGCGGCGGCGGCGGGGCTTCTCCTTCTCCTCCGTCCGTCGGGGCCAGCGCGGGACAGTGCCTTTGGGCGGCGGCGCTGGGCTGCAGCGGGGCCTAGCAGCGTGACGGTGGGCGTGCGAGGCGGCGGTGCGGCCGGCTGGTGGTGGCGCGGCGACGGCCTGGGGTCTGGCTGTGGTGCGGCGGCTGCGGTGGTTCGGCCATGGTGGCGGCGTGCGGGCGGGCGTCCGGCGTCGGATCTGGCGCCTGGGGGCTAGTCGGCGACGCGGGGAGCTGCTGGGGGCTTGGATGTGCTCCCGATGGGGGTCGGTCGTAGCTGCTGGCTGCGGTGTCCGGCGGGCCTTCCCGCGAGCGTATGGAGGCGGGATGGTGGATGCAGGGGGTGCTTTGCTTTGGTCGGAGAAGGCAGGGCGTCATGTGAGGAGGCGATGGGGGTGAGGGGCTGGCTCGGGTGCGGCTGCTCGGTGGCCGGAGTTGTGGGCTGCCATGAGCGGCCCCCCATCTGGATCTATGTTGCCCAGATCTGATGGGGCGGTACCCGCCATCCCCGGGTGCGATGGCTGGCAGTTGGCTGGTGTCGCGGACTGGCCGCCGGTGCGGAGTTTGACATGGTCCTTCGGCTCGGGGTTAGTTTCCTCTCGCGCGAGTCCCGGCGCTCGGTCGCCCTAGAGCTACTTCGCAGCTCTGGGCCAACTCCAGTCAGGGCAATGCGGGAGCTTGCGGGTCGTTTGGTGGGCCTTTGCACGTTATGGCGTCGGTGATGGTCCGTGGCTGTGGTGGTCGGGGCATCACAGGCCGGCTATCGGATCAGTGGTAAAGGTCATGGATTTGGCATCGTCTGAGCGGTGGCTCGATGATGGCCGTCGGCGGCCTCTGGGTCGTACTCCCCTCGGTCCACCGGGATTGGAGGGGCATGCAGGTGTCGGCACCCCTACGGTGGTGGCGCTGACCCGGGCCAGGGGGCTGATGTCGGGCTATTCCTGTCGCGGTCTGTGCACTGGGATGTGGACGGTCGGTGATGTCTCGTGCCTTGGATGTCGGGGCGGCGGCCCTGGAAGGTGGTCCGCATCGTTGGCTCTCCGGCGGGCACCATGGCGGAGGTGGTGTCTACTTCCCTTGGTCGTGTGGGCGGCGGGAGTCGTAGAAGCGGGTGGCTCGGGCGCGCTCTTTTGTCTTTGGCAATGGCGGTGCCCTGATCCGGATCTGGGGTTTGGGACTCGTCGCGCTATTTCTAAAGGCCTCGTGGTGACTCGTGGGAGCTACCGGGCGAAAGCCCTGCGCTTTGGCGTCGACGACGGTGACGCCTATGGGCGCCATTCTTTTCTTGAAGACGTCGTCGTGGTGTTCCTCTCCGTGTCTGAGTTCCAGGAGAGGACCTTTGTTCGTTGTTGACTCGACAGCGGCGACGTTGTGCGCCGTTCTCCCTCCTGATGGCGTTGTCGTGGAGCTTAGGTCTAGTAGGGCGTAGTGTGACGGTGCTCTCAGATCTTCCTTTGCTTTGTTTCGTTTCGGTAGCATAGTCGTTTGCGGTGTATGTGATCCGTGTATCTTGGGATCGGCTTTGTAAGAGGGTCACCTCACCAACTTGTATCGTTCGGCCATGTACTTGGTTCGGTTGTTGCTTTATATATAAAGCGGGCCGAAAACCTGTTTCAAGAGACATAATCCTCCTTGTAGCCGCCACACATGATGGCACTGAGATTTCGCTAGTTCGCTTATTGTCATCGAAATCTGGCGCCATCATGTTTTGGCGTTGGTTATAGAAAGCCAAATACGGTTAAAATTTCATCGTGAACCATCGGTTCATATATAGATGTGCTTAAATGTTTTCTTAAAATGGTTCAATTTGGTTGTTTTTGTTTTTCAAATGACTTGTTCGGAAATAAACAGGTCCAAATCCTGGCAAAAAGGCTGATAGTAGAGCTTTCTTGTTGGCCGGGGCCCAACTGGAAAGCTTGAATCTGTTGAGAAGAAGTACAAGAAAGAGCCAGAGCCATGCTTTAACTAACTCTGTGATGATGATTTGCTTTCACTTCAAGCCACCATCGACGCCTTACCTGGATCCCCTTTCCAGACGGCCATGAAGAAAGGTGCACAGGCCATGGAGCCAACACACTGCTGAGTGATGACCATGGAGCCATTCAGTTTCCGAGCTATGGCAAATCTGATCAACCGATGGCGAGCGCAAGTGCCAGTCACTTGATCAGCTTCGACATAGCTCGGAAACTCAACAACATAAACTTTTTTTTTTGCGAATAAGAAAAAAACACATACATACATACATACACAGGAAAGAGTGCCACCCACCTGGTTTTAATTTCTACCATCAGTTCATTATGAAAGCTGATTTCTCAATGGTGACAGTCACAACAATATGTAGCTAACACTAAATACCATCGCACCATTTTTTTAGCAGCCTCAAGTTTTATCCAACGGCGCTACAAACCACCGTAAAGAATATCTGCCGAATCTCAACAACATGATCGAAAATCATTCGCTGGACATTCAATAGGGTTTTTGTCTTTGCCGACCACTAGACTCGTCTGTAGTCAAGATCTCCAGGAGCGCAAGAAACTCATCACTTGATACATTACAGCTTCCACCTCACCTGATATGAAGACAGAATTTTATTTTATTTTTCAAAACCATATGATAGCAGAAAAGAATGTATGGAACGTTGCTGCTGCTGCTGCAATATCTGACCAGGAGCGAGGAGTGTGGTACCTTCATCTTGGTCAGAATCAGAACGAACCGCATCTGCATGGCCAGTCTTGTCCCCAAGCACCTTGTCAATGGACTCCTCTCTGCAATCTACAACCATGATTACAGGATGCAATAACAAATGCTTCCAAATCTGGAACTGAACTGAATCTGTGCTCTGTGCTCGAACAAATAATGACAGATACAATGCAGCTAGCCGTTCCAGTACAAACTAAACAAGAGCTACAGATATGATGCATTTAACAGAGGCCCAAAAACACCCACACAAAACAACTTACCATTGGTTGGTACCACAGAGAATTGGGACATTTATAGACATTGGCTGCTCTGAACAGGATGGCATAGCGAAACACGTGCATACAGAGGAGCGACATCACAAACAAATCTTAAGCAATTAACGTAACAAGCCAAATTCTGTCCTGGCCAACGGCTGCTGCCTCACATTACAAATTAGTTAGTTGGTTGGTTTCTGTCACAGAAAACAAAGATACAGTGAAGGTTGTGCGATAACACATGTATCTTTGGACCTGAACTGAATCTCACTGAAAACAAATACAGCCTCAGTACTCTGAACCAAAAAAGACAAATACAGCAAGGGGTCCGCAACCTGATCTGGGACCAGCTAGTTGTTCCATCATAAACCAAACAATAAGTCAAAAACAAATATGGTCCTGACTAATGGATGGTTGGATGGCTCACCCACATGCTATGCTGCTACAGAAACAGAACAGGGAATGCGAGCAACATACCGACTGAAGCTACTTGTGCAAAACAAACAGAAGCAAATTTTACCTTTTTTATGGCGTACAAGCTCATTATGCAAGGACAATAGTGGCCATGAAGATGAGGTCCCGTTGCGGACAATACTGCTACAGGAAGAAGAGAACAAGACTTTTGTTGAAGGTGGTACTACTGGCCCTTGATGATCCACACCCAAGAGAGAACGACCAAGGATAGAACTGTGTGTCAGGCAACTCCTTGCATCTTTCTCACCAGCTGGACAATGCGAACATACTCAAAGAATCGATTAGTGTCCATGCCCATGGTTGTGCCCACTGTCATTGCTGCGCCTCTGTACAGACTGTAGTTCCCGCCAACAATCAGGTCAAAGCCGCCAAACTCTTTCATCAGGGCCTCAAGCTCGTTGGTATTTAGCTTCTGAATCCTATCTAGTTGTCTCAGCTTTCCGTTCTGCTGGGTTTTCCCCCACCACCTCTTTATTATTCTACGATTCACCACAGACTCTTCAACGGACACCACGTACCTCAGCGGAATGCCGAGACGGTGTAGAGCAACTTCTGCACCCCCAACTCCACTGTAGATAGAGAGCACTCTCAGCCCATCAGGATACCGGTCCTTTAGGACCGACAAAAGGTATGCCATAGTATCAGTTTGCAAAGCAAACCTCATAGAAGCAACCTTGTCTTGTGGGTCTAGGCCCGGTAGATCCGTATGGTTAGCTGGATAACCTAGTATCACTTCCATCTCGTGTGGCTGCAAAGGGCCTAACTTGCCTTGACCGGTCCAAACAAGATTCAATGTCTTGCATTGCTGAACAATCTGTGATTGCTTCACTTCTGAAAGAATTCCTCGTGAATCTTTCACTGCCTTCTCCAGCTTCTCACGAATATGTTCAGTTTCTGCCACATCTAAACCAACACTATCAAACTGTTTTCTCGTATCCCATGAGGGCCAGAATTGTATTTTCAGAGGTAATGCATCTCTGATCGTCATTGGTGACCTTGGAACCGCGACATGTCTTCTCTTCATTGGAAGGTTATGGATGTAACCATCCCTTCGAGTGAGAGCTGAGAACGACTGATTGTTTAGATACTCCGGTTGGATGTTAAATAAGAAACTCGATAAACAATCCCACGTGTCTTTCTTGATGTCAACAACACTTGCATAGATGAAGAAGGGAGACTTGGCAAGGTCAGCGCGGATGTTTCTACCAGGGCTTGACGTCTTTTCAAGACATTCATCCTTCAAAGAACCATTAGCACAACGACTTAACCATGGAGTACGGCTTGGCTGATTAATATTCAGACTGCTTGACGCCTTTTTGTCATCTCCAAATACATGCTTGGCCCTTTTACCTCTGATATTGGCATCATCATCATCATCATAGTACCTCAATCTCTGACAAGGTGTCGGATACTCAGTTTCTATCTCGTCCGGAAATTCAGACTCAATCTTCACCTACATACAAGAGAACATAGGATGTCATATTAGAAACAACAGGGGTTATTGATTAGTTTTTACTGTTCTACATCCATGAGAGCATTAAAAGATGACGCTTTCCATATGAGCATTGGAGTCAGTGATTACATACTTTTGTAATCATGAAACAAAAAAACTAGAAAACCAACTGAAAACATCATAAGTGTATCATAAAAATCGTTTATGTAAACAGTTGACCTCTTTTTGGATATGAGATCAAACAAATATTAGCATTGCCCTTATGTTTCCACATATTGTTTTTTAACTCTGCAGGAGATCTTGTAAGTATAACAAGGTACTCTGCACTAGCATAGTGTTCTATTAACTTTTTGTATCACCAAAGCTCAGCTCCTACGGAGAGACATGATATGCATAAATAGCACCCCACTTAGAATTTTGTCACTTCCTGATGTAAAAGGCTAACAGATGTGGAATACACGACAAGCATTACATACCGGTGCCACTCACCCTAGACTTCTAATTGTAATGCGAGAGTCGGGTCACAACCACAACTCCATAGAGGCCACTTGACAGTTCAAGAAACCGTCAGTACCCTCGATAGGGTGGCAAACGCGTCCGAAAGTATCAGAAGAGAGTTCACACAAGGGATTACTCAGGTTCGGGCCCTCATGGTGAGGTAAAACAGGAGCACCTTGTTCGAGGGGGTTACAGTAGAGGAGATGTGTATGGCTACCAAGAGTATAGTCTATGTTGTACATGGAAATGGCTACACGCAGCCTCGCCTTATATAAATGATGAGGGCCAAGAGTTTACAGGTGATCTAACCGATCTCATGTCGTCGCCATCTTACTTTGCACGCCAAGATGGTCTCCTAATCTTTATTCGGGCCTCCGGGCTCCCTCCTGTCGTTGGACCCTTGCCAGGCCACTTGGGCCCAGGGTAGGCCTGCTGCCGGGCCTCCCTCCGAGGGACCACCCCCGGTGTATTACACCGTCAGTAGCCCCCGAGCATGTCTAGAGTCTTTTTTGTCCCCGGGACTGAAAATCCAGGCAGGCTCCTAATGTCGACAACTGTGGTATGTCTTCATGAGTACCGCTTCAGGGTATTCTGGCTCGCCGAATGCGCGCGGATAGCATCTTCGTGAGTTCAGAGTGACCGGTGCGGTTTTCCAGAGCCTTCTCTCTACGGCGTGCTCTACGTCATGTTGTGGCCTCGTGGCTTGAGGCCGCGTGTCCACTCATTTGTGCTTTATTGCTTCAAATTGCCGCAGCTTGAGATCAAAAGGCATGAGATGCCGTGGCTCCATAACTCAAGACCCAACGGCTTGGGCCTCGCGCTCCGGATATCAAGGCTTCGCCAGCCCACGTCTTGCCTTTTCCCGTCATTGCTGGCAAGAAGACTCGTGTGCCACCCGTTGGTCTCACATTGACTAGTGCATCATGATGAACGCGCCTGGATTCCCGCGTCGTACCTCACAAAATGGGAAATCGCAAGAGAAATGGGGCACGTGTCGTTCTGTTGAGGCCGTCGTTTTCGTTTCTTTGAGGGATATGAGGAAGGAGCGAGGGTGTTTTCCTCATTCTTCCACCTCTGATCTGCATCACCTCTCTCTCTCTGTCCCCAACGCCATAGCTGCGCTCGCACTGCTCGAGCTCCTTTTCCTTCCTTCTTTCCTAGTTCGAAGAGATGGTGAAGGGTGAGATGGCCCTGGCTAGAGCCGGGGCGGAGCCCAGGCCACCGCCGCCGATGAGCGGAAGAAGAACGCCAATGCCGGCGCCAGGGAGAAGCAGGAGCCCAGCGAGACGATTGGGAAATAGTTCCCCTCCTCCAACCGTGGCCATCATCTAAGGCCCTGGGGACGGAGATCGTATCGGCACGGACCGGTGACGAGCGATTATTGCATCGGCAATTCTTCAGTAGTGGGCCCGGGTTCCCGCTACACAACTTCGTGTGCGGGCTCCTGTTCTTCTACAGGTGTCCAACATGGCTCCACTGGCATTGCTGTCAAACGGAGCCGCACTTGGTGTTGAGGAGTTGTTTCCCATGCGGGCGCCCAATGCCGTCATCAAGACTCATTCCAGAGTAATGGCATGCGGGGCTTCTTCGCCATCAGATGTTGACGCTGGTGCTAGGGTTGCCTCGCTGTTCGCGGCCTCTGAGATGGAGATTATGCCGTCCTTGCGTTTTATGACCCCTGAGATGAAGATAATGCTAACCTCGTAGTCCTCCGGCTCCCGGAGCGAGGCGGGGCTAGCAGAGTAGAGGCTGCAATCTGAGATGTATATGTCGCAAATGCAATCTTCCGGGGCGTGGTCGTTGAAGCAACTAGATGTGATGTCGGGGTGGGCTGGTGGGTTGTAGAGGTCGATCTGGCGATCCCATCTCGATGCTAGAATTCGGGCCTCGGATGCCAGATCTATTGGTGTGAGATCATCATCCTCCGAGTCGGAGGATGGTTGTGTAGATGGCATGGACCCCGATAGGGCCTCGCATGCGACCTTTTGAGGCGGCAGGACGCCTAAGCGGAGGTCGCCATAGCAGTCGATGATGAATGCCAATGACCCGAAGAAGATGGTGCGAGCCGGGGAGGTCGGTGCGTTGGCATCAAACCGGCCTGACCCGTCCGCGACGAAGATGAGGGAGCCAAAGGTGAGGCTCTCTCCTAGCGCAAGGCCGCCAGGAGTGATTGGAGATCCGAGGTCTGGGTTCGGTCTCCGTCTGGCACAGCCCCAACCTTCCTTATATAAGTGGCGAGGGCTAGGGTTTACAGGGGGTCTAATCGTGCCAAGATGGTGTTCTGATCTTTATTTGGACCTCCGGGCTCCCTCCTGATGCCGGACCCCTTCCAGGCCACCTAGCCCCGGGGCAGGCCTGCTGCCGGGCTTCCCTCCGAGGGACCACGCCAGGTGTATTACACTGTCACCACTCCAAACAACCCGGGTCTAATAGCATGTTAAGAAATGAATATCATTTAGTTACCTTTTTCTGTTCAGTGGTATTTGAGAAGCGTCTTGCGAATATCGAGTCGGCCAGTTCCTCGACAGTTGCTTCCTCACCTGAAATGAGTAGGAAACATGACATTCAAGGTTTCTGAACTCAACAGAGCAGACGAGCAGACTAACACTAGTAGACTGCAGATAAACATGTACTCAGGCAGCTTAAAATTGACAGATTGTAGATTGATATATTAAAAATTATGGCTACAGCTCTAATCCTAACACCATATTTACCTACCGAAAATAGCAATCACAGATGAGACCTCTTCTTTATTGAAACCCATCTTGAGCAAAGAAAGTGGTTTATCCATTACCTCATGCAGCAATTCAGCACTTTCCTGGGAAAATGTCATTTTAAAATTTAAGTGTGATATTTGAATGATATAGAACAACAAATTCACCGTGCAAAGTCTATAGCAGCAAGAAATTAGTCATTTAGTTACCTCTTTCTGCTCCATGTTATTTGCAATGCGTCGTGCCAAAATAGCGTCAGCAAGCTCCTCAACGTTGGCTTCTTGACCTGAAAGGAACGGAAAAAATGACATTAAGGTCTGTACGAAATCACCAAAACAGACTAACAAGTGAATCAAGTCTGCTACAACACGCAGATGATATTGTCATCTTAATGGAGAGTGCTGACAGTAGCATTCTGCATCTCAAATTTCCTGATGTTGTTTTGAGGGTATGTCAGGCATGATGATTTTATCACAAGAGTGTAGTTCTGGCTTTGGGGATAAACTGTAAAGCTGGGTACCTTATCTCTGACGTATCTTAGTATGCTCACTGATGAACACAGATTAGCTAATGCTCAGCTTATGCATTTGGTTCAGAAAATCACTAAGAGGATGGATCCATGACAGGGGAGTCACCTATCTCCTGGGGGAAGACTTATTCATTCCAATGCATGTCTGGCAAATATGCCTTAGTACCAAATGGGTTTGTATTTGCTGGGTGAAGGTGTACACCATCAGATGGACAGTGTAAGGGGCAGATTTTTCTGGGAGGGGGGGGGGGCATCTAATAAAGCCAAAGACCACATGCTCAAAAGGGAGTCAGTCTGTAGGCCTACAGATATTGGGGTTTGGGAATCATTAACACTCACTCCATGAATATTTCCATGTTACATAAGTGGATTTGGAAATTTTTCAACGGGGATAAAGTTCCGCTGCGGCTTCATCTCATCAAAATAAAATATATGCTGGAAAGTTCCTCTATTTTCATGACTAACTCTAGGGGATCAGAATCCTAGAATGGTCTGCAGAAGATCAACATCTTTTTCTCAGGGGAGCTAAGTTTGTTGTTGGCAATGGGGAGTTAACTAGATTTTGACAAGATTCTGGGATAGAGGATATTCCTTTCAGGATTAGATTCCCTAGTCTGTTCAGTAGAGGATTTCCCAGATGCCACTGTTGCCCCATCGTATGACTAAGAAACAGAATTGGGACGTCAAGTTTAAAAGAACGTTGGGAGTGATGACATGCATATTTGGGAGGATATGATGGCTGGCAAAAAATATCTATCTCGGAGATGCGTATTTGGGAGGATATGATGGCTGACATGCGTATCAAGTTTAAAAGACCTTCTACAACATATATATCTTGGAGATGTGCAGTGAGAATATCATCTAGAAGACCATAAGCCCAACAACCATCAATATCGGACGTGGTGCTGAATTTGAAAGGGCTTTCTATTCATTGTTTCATCTGTTAATTAGTGATTATTTGATCTGACAAAGTCCATGCCCGCAAAGAGGCTTTCTACCATCAGAACCTGCCAAATGCCGAGATTAGATGGAACAGGTGGAGAAAGGGGGTGGGGGGGAGAAAAGGCTATCCGATCATGAATGTCAGCAATGTGATTGTTTTTACAAATATAACTGATGAGTTGAGGCCTTGAGGGTACCCTATACTTTTAGAGTTTTCACATTTAAACATTATAGAAAAAGACAAGGGTGTGTGCCAAGGGCGCTACTCCTTTCTACTCCCTCTGTCCCAAAATAAGTGTCTTGAACTTAGTACAACTTTGTACTAAAGCTGGTACAAAGTTAAGACACTTATTTTGGGACGAAGCTAACAATATTGAAGATTTTAGAAGCACCTACCAAAAGCTTCAATAGCAAATGAGACTTCTTGTTGAGTAAACCCCATCTGGAGCAAAGAAATTGGTTTATTCATTAACCCAGGCAGCGATTCAGCATTTCCCTGAAAAATGTCATTTTAAAACAGAAGTACCAGACCTGAAGTTGCTACTTACTAGGTGGTGAAAGGTAAAAAAAATTGTAAACATAGGCAACAAACATGATAAATTTAGCAATCGTGTCTACAATTCATACTACAGTTATCACCTAACGAATTATTCTGTTGAGAGCTTGATCATTGATCAGTATTTCGACCGGATCAATTCTCTGGTAGGTTTGAATGGTACTTTTCATTTCTGTTTGTTTTAAGTAGTTTTATGTTTTTTCTGAGACCTTGTGATTCATGTTCAGAATTGCAGTGAAGATGTTAATGAGATAAATGTTAAAGATATAAAATTGTCCCGGTGGCACCTGCCTGATGGCTCCCTTTGTAAAAAGTAGTAAACATAAAAGGTGGTAGTTATGATGGATTTGGAAGTTCGAAAATTGGCAGCAAGGGAAATCTAGATATTAAGGGATTGTGGGAAGTTAGTAAAGCTGATGACATGAAGACCAGAGGCAGGAAATGTGCTAGCTCTAACTCTAGCTCATGTCAACACGAGATCGAGATTCAGTGGTAGAAGCAACAGCCACTAAAGAAAAACAAAAGGGATCGGGAAAAAGAAACCTCATTTGAAGCTTCTTGAGCAGTCATAATCCAATTTACAAGCTGATCAAGTGAAGCGCCCTCTCCTGAAATTAAACATATATTGAGCAAAAATCATATGTTTACTGCTTTTACAAGTCAATAATGCAATATCACATACCTAACTCGCTGAATGCCAAGTCGACTTCTTCCTTTGAGAAGCTCATCTTGCTCAGTAAATACGCCCTCCTTTTTGCGAACGAATCCAGCTCCTGCTGAAGTTAGGACATTCAGAAGATTGGACAAACGAATTCAAAACGGAGAATATATGACAATGACAGCAGGTACGATGAGACCATTGATGAAAACTAAAAGATAAGACTGTCAGATTGGAAACATTCAGAAGATTTGACAAACGAATTCAAAATGGAGGATTTATGACAATGACAGCGGGTACAAGGACATCACCTCAGTATCTCGGCTAGCTTCTATCCTGGGCATTGAAGAGGCGCCGTTTCCTTCATCATCAGAATTAAATAGACTACCCAAGGAAGTTGACGACTGAGAACCGGCATTTTGAGAGGCCTACAACGTCAAAGTAAATTTGAGGATTTTGAAAAGCATAAACACAGTTCTCAGACCATTAATGGAAACTAGAAGATAAGAATGCCAGATTGCAAAACAGGACAGCTAAATAATTTCCAGAAAGAAAAACAGAAACTTTGGCACTGGTGGTTCAGTTAGAAGTAGCACTTTAAGAGCTAACACAAATGAAAGCCGTTATAGAAAGTCTACAGCATATTGATAACCGGGTTAGGGAAAGACGGGCATACATCCTATTGGCTAAAATAACCTTCCAAAAACGTCCATCCATCCTATTGGCATAACGCGGGCAGCTCAAGCACATGTAGGCAGCAAGCAACCAGCACTTGTTACACACGATTCTATGCAGTGAACACATGAACCGGTGCTTCTATAGTACAGTAATAGGTTTGAGGGCAAATAAATCACCTCCTCCGGCTTGACAGCAGCACGCGTGGGATCAGGCCGTTGCGGGTCCATGGCGCCACCCCTGGGAGTGGCGGCGCCGGCGCTAGCGGCATCGCCCTCATCACATTGTTCAATTTTCACCTGCATTGGCAAGGAAGAAAAAATGAGTGAGCACAGCAGTCAAAGAGGAAGACGGCAAAAGTGAACAGAATAGCACACCATTTTTCTCGACTAAATCCTCCTGCCCCTGAAAAAGAAACGGTAACGACGACATTAGTACAGATGCAATGCAGTGAGAGTGAGAGATTATGAACAGAACAGAGTCCTACATACATAAATAAAACCAGAAAAGAGCACACCCAGGTAGAGGAGGAACCAGAGGTTCTCACCAAAGGGAAGTGGAAACAAAAGCGTGTCGGACAACCGGCAAACATGCATCGGCTCTTATATAGCAGAGCAAAACATGCATCAACGCAAGCGAGGATCAATCCATAGAGGCTCCCTGCAACATGAATCTGCCTACTAGAGTACATTGCATCACAGTTCACAAAAGAGTGTGCAGAGATCATCTGCCTGCTCATTCATTCCTGCTTCAGAGATTCCTGCCCATCGTGGCAGTCAGTAACCTCCAGATGCAAACACATTCGTGTCCAATCCCCCAAAACAAATCGCAAAAGACAATAGTTTCAGGCCGTCAGGCTGTGCCGGAGGCAGGCCCGGGGTACAAGAAGCGCCGCCGCCACCGCCTCTACATCTCGTCGGACAAACCTGACCAGCGAGAACACGACGGCTCGCCGGCTCCACCGGATAAAGCTTCGCCGGATTGGGGAACAGGGGCCTCCATCGCCGCCACAGCGCCCAAGGAATCCTATCGCGAAACCTACCTACCTACAATGCCGGCGGAGAACCAGAGCTCCCCTCCACCTCCGGCCGCTCTAGCGACAGACGTAGGAGTCGACGGCCCGCGGCCTCGCCGGCGGTCGAAGCGGGGAAGAACCTTGCGCCTGCCTACGAGAGAGAGAGAGGGAGGGCGAGTGGGAGGAGCTAGCATTACCTGCCGCCGCGGAGAGGGTCTAGAGCTTTAGACGGCGGCGGCGGCGCCGGCCCCGGCGAGGAAAAGACTTGCCCTTTTTCTGTTTGTTTGTCGAGACGGAGCAGAGTGCGGCCGCCGGCTGTTTTGGACCGAGATCCAGTGACTTCACCAAATGAAGTCACGCTGGGACTTTAGCCATCTAATCTCCATTTAAAACACATCCAACGGTCTACATGTGATTCGTCTTTGTCAGAGTACATATTTGTTTCAGATCATGTATTTGATAGTCCTAATCTTTCAGTTTGTGCCTTGTTTTTTTGTCCGAATGGTGACGGACAAGAAAATGTTCAGTTACTCACCAGGATAGTATGAGAAACGGATGTCAACTAGTGCTAATCTTGATTTTGGTTCAGAATTTCTAGATAACTCACTTTACTAAACTGAAACTGATTTATTTTGGATGGAGATTAACTGAACTTTTTAGCTGAACTTTTTAGCATACAAATATTATGCTAAATGTTCCAGATCATATATTAACTGAACTTTTTAGCATACAAATATTGTGACTAACTGAACATTTTGGATGGAGATTAGATGGCTAAATGTTCAAGTTTTTGCCTGTGTCTCATATAGACCGTTGGATGTGTTTTGGATGAAGATTAGATGGCTAAATGTTCAAGTTTTTGCCTATGTCTCATATAGACAGTTGGACGTGTTTTGGATGGAGATTAGATGGCTAAAGTCACAGCGTGACTTCACCAAGTGAAGTCACTGGATCTCAGTCCGGCTGTTTTATTACCTTGGATTGGATGTGCAAATCAGTCCTTGAACTCTAAAAGTATGCTTTGGAGGCCCATTTCCTCCTCTTTATTTCTTTCCTTTTATCCCTTTTCATCCTTGGATTTTCAATTATTTTTTTATCCTCTACGTAATCGCGGCGAAGAAAGTGAGCGGTGGATAACCATGATCCGTAAAAAAGAGGGACGCGCTCCGACCGTTGTCACTACGACGGTCGTCTATACAATGTTGTTAGCGTGAGCCCTTACTGTAGTTGGTGATACTTGTTCCATCCGCCTCGTCTCACTCCTTCTTTGCCATCAAGCACACCCACTATTCACCTCATTCATGGTGGTGCCATTCGTCTCGCTGTACCATACACCAATTGGCAAGATTTTTACAATCTTCACTTACCATCTCCTCATTTTCGAAAAATGGGCCACCTTTTGTGCAACTCGCGATACGTAAGCAAATGCTAGTGATGAATAGACCGGTAAATGTCACAGAACAAGAAACAAGGAGGAGATGATAAACTAACTCGGTAAATGATGGCACTTGAAGACTGACCAAGTACATACTCATTTGTCTTGGACATGTATCTCTTGCTCATCCTACACATGCAGAAAGAACATTCAAGTCGTTTCAGGTCGTCAACGACCTCACGCCATTGAAAAGCATCACCTGGTGTTTAGTCCATGGGTGTACTCGCAACAGTGACTCAATAACTCTAGCTAAGTATCTGTCCAGAACGTCCAATGTCACTGCAATGCAAAAGCAAACAAATATGAGTGGGCTCGACCTTGGCCATTGAAAAGCATCGCCTGGTTTTTAGTCCATGGGCGTACTTGCAACAGTGACTTGATAACTCTAGCTAAGTATCTGTCCAGAACATCCAATGTCACTGCAATGCAAAAGCAAACAAAGCAAATAGATATGAGTGGGCTCGACCTTGGCCATTGAAAGGGCACGTGATACCAGACACCAACTTGAATTTTCCGTTCAACTGACATGTATGACTTTTTAAATGGATTGATGGTTTGCATATTTTTCAGCATGTCCCTGCCATAAGTATGTTTGCTAAGATCGACACAAAACTTACCAATAATGTAGTAAAATGCATCATCTCTATTATTAAAAAGGAAAGTTGGTACATTCGCCTCCTCGCCTCTAGCCCCTCCCCCCCCCCCCCCCCATGTTGGTTTTTCCTCTCCAGCCCCCCTGATTTGGAATAATCTAAACCAAATCAAGACTTTTCTTTCCTTGTCCTACTAGAATCCATGTCCTATATTAACTCAGTCAAATCTTACCAAAACCATGTCCAACATTAAGTCAATCAAATATTACTAAAATCATATCTTGCATTAACTCAATCAAATCTTACCAAAATCATGTCCTGCATTTACTCGATTAAATCAAATCAAATCGTACCAAACCTCAGCTAATCAAAAATTTCCTTGTATTCCACTGCCCATACCCAAATCTTACAAAAACCTCAACTAAATCAAAACATTCATTAACTTTCTCTACTAATACTCAACTCAAATCAAATCTTACCAAAATATAGAATATGATGTGTGTAAGGTATATGCCACACACAGTTAGTGTTAAATCACTAGAATATGTATGCGCCCATGTTGCAATGCACGGATAATTAGCTAGTGGTATATACAGTACGAGTCAACTCCTCTTTGGTTGCTCGCGAATAAATCATGTGGAAGGCTAGTTTGCTAGGCACAAACCCGTTGAAAGAGTTCATGCCCAAGGGTGGCCTGATCTTCACGTCGTAGGATCAATCGGAGTGGGTAAGTAGTTGCAAGTAACCATGATAACTAGTTTTAACCTGCCAAGGTTGGAAGATGCCCATATGTTGGGGAAGGCGATCTGAAACTGAAATCACGATCGGGAATAACCCACACAAAATGACCGAAACCCGTGGAGCACAATTTAGGGAACGCTCTTCTCACGAATCTAAATGAACTCACATGACCATAAGTAGTAAGGATATCTCGAGTCTACAGCAGTCCTGATGCATAAGCTTGTAGGTAAATGGTTTGACAAAAGGTTGTCTAAGGATGGGGGGAGGGGGGATGTGCTTTATAAGCAGGGACACCCCCCCCCCCCCCACACACACACAACTAAGTGTGAAAAAGAAACTAGCTTTGGGGGCCAACCTAGGTGTGAAACTGAAGCAACTTCGAGAAATAATGAGGTGGCTTCTGAAAATCTTTTCACAAGTTGTTAGATAGGTGATTGCGATCAAACATTGTTTTATAGGAGTCATAAAAATGTTTCTTCAGCGGCAAACTTGGGCTTTGGGAATCTTTTACAAGTTGTGGATAACTAAACCCAACCAAAAATTGTTTCCGCGGAATCCGGACAATGTTCTCTAGCAGAAAACTTAAGCTTCCCGGGTTTTAACTATGTTTTTTCGACATAAAAACATTGTTTCTGCACAAACTGGAAAGTTATTGGCCTTCTTCGTCATTGCATCCGTGTTCAATCGAATACAAGGGATATGAAAAGTGTGTCCATGTGCTCAATGTTATAGTATGAGCTTAGTTTAGCGTCCACATGATGATGTAAAAAGTGCGTCCATGTGAGCTTAGTTTAGCGTCCACATGATGATGTATATGTTTTACGCGACTTCTTGTGATTGGGCCCATAATTTTTGGGGTCCTGTTTATAGTGTCCATGCTCTCATCATAGTTGGTGAAATATTGATTTCTTGGGAGTCGTATTGAATTGAACGCTGTTTTTTTGCTTTAAGAATATAGTAGGTCGGGTATGTGTTAGACCTTTTGGACCATGGCATCCCGAACTAGTAATGAGATAAGTTAAACTTAATCTGTGGTATAAATGTTAATAAAGATTCCCTTTACAACCGACTTCATCGCGATCCCAACTAAACTCCGAGTTGATGATTGATGGTTGTTGGGGCATTTCAAAGCATGTGAAAGAAAATCATTTGAAAGCTAAGGAGCCGACCTCTCCTTCACTCATTCAAGGATCACTTTCCCTTGGAAAAAGGCCACACCTAGTTTCAGCGAAATAATGCTTAACCAGAGGTAGTCAATTATACGGTCTCACCATTGTATGCAACCTTTTGCACGTATTTGCAAGAAAAAGAGGCATATAGGGGTCTTCCCTACGATTTTATGTGCAAAAAACAACCTTTCCTTTCAAGGATGTTCCTAGTGTAGTTGAGGGATGTGAATCTAGGTCGTGATCTATTTGACATTAGTTCAACTAACATCAATCCAAACGGGCTTTTAGTCATAGCCCATGCACCGGCTTTATTCCCGCTCTAGACGCTTTAATACCAACCTTCATTTTGTTAGAAGACACACTTCCCCTCATAGAGACCCAATCATTTAGTGGAAAGGCCGAAGGAAATTTGTTATTTGTTTTAACTAAAACAAGTGCAAGGAAATGAGAGAGCAAAAGAGAACACAAAAGAATATGTTTCGACTGTTTAGTGTGTGATGAAATGGAGGGCATTATGGGACTTAGCCCCTAAACGGATTAGAAAGAGCAACACCCTACCACCGCTATGACCTTAGAAGTTTGAACAGGGTGACAATCCGTGACACACCTCGAGTCTTGTCCCTGACCGACCCAAGCGGACAAACCGCGCGTTCGTTTGGAGTTGCTCTAAGGGCAAGCAGCATGTTCCGGTGGAGAAAGCGTAAACATAAGAAAGACGCCACCATCTAAACCCACGGATTTCACCAGCTCCTTTGGACGACTGGTCGGAGTTTGATCCCATCTCTCGAATCCAAACCAAAATTCCTTTCTTTCTTCCTTTCTTCTTCCTTCCGTCCGTCCGAATCAAAGTGGCGAGCGAGCGAGGTCTCTCTCTCTCAGACCTCCCCAGCTGCGGCGGGACCGGGAAGGTCCATGGCGATCCTCAGCCGCCGCGAGCTCCTGCTGCCCGCGGTCGCCGCCGTCCTGCTGCTGCTCCTCCTCGCCGGACGCGCGGCGGCGGACGACGCCTCCAGCGACGACCGCGGCCACGACGCCTCCCCCGGCTGCTCCAACAAGTTCCAGCTGGTAAAGAACCAACTGTCCGATCCCCATCCATTCAGCTCCTCCAGATCTCGCTGCCTTCGGATTCGAGGATTGGATTCGATTCAGTTTCCTGATGCAAAATGTGGAATCTTTCTTTCGGCATAGAGTAGACGCAACCCTGCTAGATTAGATAAACTCTACAGTACTTGATTGAATGCCCAACCTGCCTTCCTTTCATGCCAGGCACAGGCAATATCCCCTTTCTTTCTTTCTTTCTTTTTTCAGTTCAGAACAATAGAGAATTGCTCATCAGGATGGGAAACCTAATGTGAACCTGGCAGCAATGTTCTTGTGTGTTTTCTGATGGTCAGCAGCAGCATGAAACAACTTATATATGTATGGCAGCCAGCCATCCTGATTGTAGACCAGAAAATCAACCCAATCTCATCAGGAGCAACTTGAAAAATAGCATCTTAGTTGTTACACTTCACTTAATAAGCAGCAAACAAGTTAACCTGGTCTGACAGGGGCACTGAAATATTTCTGGGAAACCGGGGGACACTTCAGGGTGTATGCAGACGCAAGACAGAGCATCATGTGTCTTCGAACCAAACCAAAAACTGCATTTTTTATGCATTGTCAGGCCCAAATCTTGAATGAAAGCAAGATACAAATCCACATTCTTTCTCATGCTTCCAGATTTTCCTTTTCTCCAGGTTAAGGTGAAGAACTGGGTGAATGGAACCCAGGGTACGACTGTTGTTGGACTGAGCGCGAGATTCGGGGCCACCTTGCCTACAACTGTCAACGAGGCTCAAAGAACATTTGCTGTCCTCACCAGCCCTCTTGACTGCTGCTCCAATACAACCTCAAAGGTTCGGTTTCGACTCCGATATAACCTGGCTACTACTATAGGCTGTTTTCAGAAGCATATTCTGATGTAATCCTTGCTGCTGCAGTTAACAAACACTATTGCCTTGGCGACACGTGGAGGGTGTCCTTTCACCGCTAAGGCGGAATTTGCACAGGCTGCCGGTGCAGCTGGTTTGCTTATTATAAATGACGACGAAGGTATTCAAAGGGCAACCTTAATTATATTATTATCTCTGCTCTGTTCAGTATTTTCTGGTAGGCTTGCCCGATTCTCTTGCAGGCAATAATCCGTTTGTTTAACTTTGTGTTTGCAGAACTTTATAAGATGGTTTGCGGTGACAATGATACTTCGATTAATGTGACAATCCCCGTCATAATGATACCACATTCAGCAGGCAAGAATCTGAAATACTCATTGGATCATGGAGCAAGGGGTAAGTACATATTCTTCTTAACTCTCCTTACTATCGTTAACAGTTAAACTGCGTAATATTCTTTATTTCTTATGTTGTGCTCCAGGGGTGGAGTTTGATTAGTTAAACATCTGTAGTCTCTTACTTCTGCTTATTGTATTAATAGATTGCCAGATCATTGTGTAGACAATTGTTTAACTCCATGCTGTCTAATAAATCATGTTACAACTTTTTTTTTCATATTGTGTCAAACTAACTTAAAGCATGGAATGGTTAACACTCTGACAATTAATTCAGTTTCAATATAAATTTTGTTTGCAGTTGGCAGTTATAGAGTTATACTACTAGTAATAATATTGAAGTGCTGGAGCATCTCCCACACCAATGCATATGTATTGACAAAATTTTGTACTAGGATTAATATTTGAAAAGTAGTAATGCATAGAAAACCCGGTACGTAGCAGAACTGCTGCATTAATATTTGTACGTGATAAGCCAGACAGATGTTTGGCTGAAATAAGTGATATAGGGAAGGCAACAGATGGGGGAATGAGAGACAAATAATATTTTTATTAATGGCATGTCTCACCATGGAGCCAATGTGTGCTAAATACTTGAGAAAATACACCTTAGATCCTTTGTGTTACGTGGCAGTTCCTCTAGTTATGGTAGAGGTTCCGACACTGTGGATGCTTTATGTGCTTCTGAATACATGCTAATGGTGTAAATTGTAAATTGGTATAATCATGTAAGCCTAACTTCTTACTGAAGGACCGTCTTTGGCTCTTTGATCACATAGCTTCTAACTTTTTTAAGTACAATAATCAATTACTTAATAATCACTTTTGTACTCACTGTGCCCCTGCATAAATTGTGTTTTCTTGAATGACTAGTCCAAGTCGCATATTCTTGGGAGTTAATTTTGATACACCAGACTATGCATTGCTAATAAGTGAATGTTCTTTTGCTGTAGTTGAGATGCAGCTGTATTCACCAAGTCGGCCAGTTGTGGACCTTTCAGCATGCTTCTTGATGATAATGGCTGTAGGAACTATAGTCTGCGCCTCACTCTGGAGTGAATTCGTTGCATGCGAACAGATTGATGAGCAATATAATCAGCTGACACGGCAGGTTCTGACTTTTGTGCTTGTCCAGACTATATGGCATGCTATGCTATTTAGTTTTTTTCATACCGCATACCAATCAGTAAATCACGTGTCGGAACAGATATGACCATGAGCCATTCATAAGATTATGTAATATAGAATATATGATTGTTGCTGGATTCTATGCTGTCTACAGATTTGGTTGCCCTGACTTCAAAACATTTCTGCATTTGTATACAAAAGAACTCGTCTTGTTGTGAGACACGCTTGCTACTTATGAATGATTCTTAAAATAATGAATAATTTCCATTTTATCGGGGTTGTTTCTAGCTAATGAGTAGTAATTTTCAGTTGATCACTTGGTTTAAGTTTTTGAATCAATGATTTTTTTCGTTTCATACTAAACAGCCGGGGCCTAATTCTGGAACAAACAGCACGCAAGATAAAGAAATCCTTGAAATCACCGCAAAAGGAGCTGGTGTTTTTATTATAGTAGCTTCAGTTTTCCTTCTTCTCCTGTTCTACTTCATGTCGTCTTGGATCGCGTGGCTACTGATTGTATTGTTCTGCATTGGTGGTATTGAGGTATGTCCTTGTATATTCTCGATCTTTGCACTCTTTTGATCACAAGGCCTGTCTATTTGTACAAATACTTCCCTCGGTGCTTGGTTATTGAAGTGTTTGTTTTGTTTTTTATGTTGGTATTCGGTTGTGAGCTTGTTTATGGTTTGTGTCTTGCAGGGTATGCATGTTTGCATGGTGACAATTATCTCTAGGTATGAAATAGTTTCTATTAAGAAAAAAAATGCTCTTTATTGTTATTATCTCCTCACTTTCTGTGCCTCGTGTGCACCTTGTTTACAGGATTTTTAAAGGTTGGGGAAATAATACTGTACAATTGCCCTTCTACGGGGAGGTCTTGACCTTGTCTGTTGGAATACTACCATTCTGTATGGTCTTTGCCATTCTATGGGCTGTTTATCGGCATTCTTCGTTTGCTTGGATAGGTCAAGACATCCTTGTAAGTTGAATTGATTATTATTCTTATGTTCGCTTGCTATGATTTTAATACAAACACCCCCTTATTTCTATTCTTTCCACTTTAGTTCAGAAGTAACTGAAAGCATGCAACCATACATGTTTACTATCATGAATCAAATAAGAGTTCACATGATACCGTGATGTGATACAGACGTACTGTTTTTCTGAAATGCTAGAACTAAAAACTAGCATGTCCAAATTCAGTGCGGATCGAGGTTCTATTTTCCCAGTAGGATCAGCTAAAAAAATACACAGTGCAGTAAGGTCAATCTCTTCAAAATAATCCGCTGATGTTTATTTTTTAGTTCGAGTGCATTTTGGAACTGGCCTTTTATTTTTTACACTAGCAGCTGTGTATGTGCAGTGCAAGTTTGCACATCATACATCAAATGTCAATCCAACTTAATATTGACCATATTCAGTTTTTAGTCCTAACAAGTTAAGTACCATAAGCCACAAGCTTAAGCATGATTTATCTTTATGAATGCATTTAAACTAGTTATGTGCTGAACCGATTTGTTTTCTTAGACATGCAAGTTGGCACTAGGTTTCTTAGGTTTCACATGTTAGTTTTCGTCCATGAACTATACAGATGGAGATCAGAAGTAAAATGTTCACAAGATTATCCTTTTTGATTGATTGGAACTGTAGGGGAGCCTCCGACTGTTTATTTATTAATATAGTGAGAGATATTTCAAGAGAGAGTATAAAGGGGAGAAGAAGATAAGGGGGGTGCGATGTACGAGAGGGGCCTATCAGGCAAGCACTAAACCTCAAAGTGATCTAGCCTGATTTAGGATGATCACATATTCAGTTTCTAAGTTTGATATTATATCAACGAGATGCATGCTATTCGAGAATATGTAATAGTTTCCCTACAGTAGTGAACCTCATTTGTTCCCTGAATTTTTGAATAACTTGTTGGGATGCTAAATTTAATTTTCTTGGCATAAGCTTTTAAGAAGCTTGCAGTCCTTTGTCAAAAATACATATCATTAACCATGCATCTTATGTATTTGTCACAGGGTATCTGCTTGATGATAACTGTGCTTCAGATGGCGCGCTTACCTAATATCAGGGTATTAGCATGTTTGTTTGCAGTAGTCCACTGATTGTTGTCGGATCTTACTTGTAGTAGTATCTAAGACTCTATCTTTGCAGGTTGCATCAGCTCTTCTTAGTGCTGCATTTGTGTATGACATCTTCTGGGTCTTCATTTCGCCTCTTATATTCCATGAGAGTGTTATGATTGCTGTAAGTGCATTATTGACCTTTACATTCACATCTAGAGTCACTATCAGTTATGCTCTAGTTTTACAGGTTAGTTTCTACAGTAGATTTTTTTGTTAAATCAACGGAATATGCTTGCTTCTCCACAAAAGATAAATAAAAATGGAAGTCTTGCAACCACATGATGAAACCACTTAAAAGTAAGGTATATTTTGAGGGTTGCCTTCTTAAATATCTTGGGAATATGAGAGAATAGGTAGCAACCTATCTTCAAACTGGGTGAACTGTTAAAATATTCAGTGTTATGATCTAATTTGGTGCTCTTATGACCCATATAAAGTCGATATGTTTTGGAGGCAAATGCTCTTATGATCCGTATAATTTGGTGCTCTTGAAACTGTAATTATAATTTGATGGTAAATACATTATCCAGCAAATGCTTATGTTTAGTAGCCTGTCTTATTCTCATGTGCTGTGACTTGTTATTGATTTTTGTTGCTTACCATTTTACGAAAACTCCCAGGTTGCTAGTGGTGACAGCTCAGGGGAAACAATCCCGATGCTCCTAAGAATACCTCGTTTCTTTGATCCATGGGGTGGCTATGACATGATAGGCTTTGGTGATATTATTTTCCCTGGATTGCTCGTTGCATTCAGCTACAGGTACTCTATGCAATGTTGCAATATATGTTTATGGCTTTTCTTCTAATCTGTTACTCTGTTAGTTCAGTAAACGCAATGGCTGAGTACCGTCTCACAGTTAAACATACTTAACCACCATGAAGATCACACTAAATGCAATAGTAGACATAGAAGAAACATACTTACATACTGTCTGGCAGTTGAGTACCGTTGGTGCTAAACGCAATACTGATGGAGAATATTTGGGAGATAATAGATCAATTCTTGCTCATCTCAAACATTGATATGTAGCATCTTTATTTAGTCAATGCGCACGTTTCCTAGCACAATAAGAACTCTGTTATCTGAGAGGTTTACGCTGTTTGTGAATGATACATCATCACTTTGGTATGCGATGCAGATTTGACAGGGCAGGCAAAAAAGGTATCTTGAATGGATATTTTCTATGGCTGACCGTGGGATATGCTGTTGGTAAGCGTCTGATTCATCTTGTTCTCTATTATATTTGTGTTGACCAGTTAGATCTTAGCACTCGTCTGTAGTGGTATTGCTTATATTCATGGGCCGGTTACACATTTTTCTTGAACGGTTACTTTTGTGAACTGCATAACGGCCCATCATATTTGGGTACCACCGTACCAGCAAATAATAGAGTTACATAAGTGGCCATAGTCCCCAAACACTATTTTGTAGGGCAATTTTCAGTTTTTGGCACGAGCACCGAGTCTACAACTGATAGGCTTAACAAACACTGCACTATAAAAGGGCTTACTATATATTCGAGCTGTATGTATTACCGGCATTGCTGTTTAATGGCATCTAGGAGCAACATGGTGGTGACTGCCAGTGACTAATTGGCTGTTTCCATTTTCTAGTTCCGTGTTCTGTTCTGCCTTGAATTTATTGTCTTTCTTTATTTTCAGATAATAGATATACTTCTTTTTCTTACAAGAACTGTGTAAATCGCATGCAAGACTGCGGCGTAATCTGAAATCTTGTGTTGGTATTGCTTTGTAGCAAACAGTAGCTTTTGTGCAGAACCCAGATTTTCATGTTCTTTTTCCCCTTGCAGGCCTTTTCCTGACCTATCTTGCCCTCTTCCTAATGGATGGTCACGGTCAACCAGCGCTGCTTTACCTAGTTCCATGCACGTTAGGTAAGTACATATATACATTGTTCCTTCAGCGCCTCATCTTCTTTACTTCCCTTCCCGCAATCAGCGCGACTGATGCCCGTATCATGCATATTCATAACAGGGGTTATTGTGGTCCTTGGCTGGACAAGAGGCGAGCTGCCTCAGTTGTGGAACTACGGAAGAAGACAGGAAAGTTTGGTTGGCGAAGTTTGAAATGTAATCTGACAGAGTTTGTATGCAAAAAGGCGGCGGCGTTCTTCGATCTAATTAACCGATGGATCTAGACATGATGCTCCTTTTTTGGGATGTAAAACTAGCAGTAACCAGATTTGTGTTTGATATAGGTTTTGCCTTTGTCGAACTTGAAACTCAGGTTTGATATGGGAGTTCACTTTGTATCAACAACAGATAGCATATATTTTACATAAGGCTAAGCTAATCGTATTCTTACAGAAATCATGATCTTCTGTCAGACTGGAACAATAATCATTCTCAGCACATTGCAACGTCTGGATGGAAACAAAATCTGAAAAGTGATTTACCAAGGACAGTTAAGTAGTTCATTTCATCCCAAATTCACTTAATAATCTTAAATTTCAAGTTAACCAATCAAGAGAATGCAACCATTTAATCATTCCATTGTCAGGTACATATATGAGCATGGTAAAATTTGCATGAAAATGAACAACCATCATACAAGAAAGAAAGAAGCTGCACAGAATAAAATGACACAAGAACGATTCATAATGCACAATGTGGGGATTCATATTTCCACACTGGCATCACCAGATAGATTAGTCTTGAGTTTCCAGTTTCAACCATACAGAAAATAAAACATGCAGAACTAGCACAAGTATCCAGCCGACTGTACAATTGGTGTTCTTTACAGAAAACCAAACCAAAAGCATCATCATCCAGTCATCATCAACTCCCCACATCTATCTGTACAGAGTTGGGGGGTCAAAAGGGGGGGGGGGGGGGGGGGACCTAGCAAACTCCCGACTGCGATTCAAAGCCGCTGCTTCAGGGGGGCGACATCCGCTGCGACAAAAACCGGTAGATGCGCCATGCCACGCCACACCATAATTCCTGCACTACTAAACCAATCTTCCTCACTTTTATACAGTTTGGGGTGGATACCGCCTTTCGTCACAGACAGTTAGACTCCGCGGTGGCGACTCCGAGCCTCGTTGGTTATATAATCTACAAACTCCCCGCCATGGATTTCTCCCCGGATGTCTTGATCTCGTTGGGATTGTCATCCTCTTCAAAGCCGAGGGGCTCCTTGCTGGAGCCTGCCCCACTATCCAAAGGCATGTGGATGCATATTCCGTTCGGGAATGGTTCCTGCGTTTCATTCATGACATTAGAGCACTCGCATATAACATGATTTATCATGCCAGAGAAGGACGTGTTTTGTGGAATACGAGTTCAAAAAACAGATGAACTTCCACTTTCAGCGTGCAATGCAACAACTTGTTACCTGATTTCCAGTCTCTGGTCCATTGGAATGAAAAAGAATGGGACGGCATCTCTTGTCCTCGTTCATCAAACTTGAATTCTGGAAATGTGAGATAAGTGCATTCCTTCCCTGGATCCTGCCATAAGCCAATGATGCTACTTTCTCGCTGTTGAATTTCTCCCACTTCTTCCCATTAAACGCCTGTAATTAAAGGCACGCATCCAAAAAGTCATATTTCAAGCTGTTCAGATTAACTCAACCAGCGAGCATAGGCTCTTATGAAATTCAGCTAGACAAGGATCGATCAGAGAACAATGGAAGATGTGAAGGGCTAAGAAAGAAAACACACCTGGTAGAAAGATACGATGTGCACAGGGGATATCATGTTAATGAACGCATAACCGACATTGCATTTGTTCTGCAGGGGAAAATGAAAAAACAATTATTACACTGCTGGATATCTGACACCTCATTGAAAAACAACAGCATAAAGCAATATCAAATATACTACCTTGAAATCAATTGGCAGATAGAAGAAGTCATATGTTCCTTTGTGGAGCTCATCAATTGCAGCCAAAAGCATCTTAGATGTGTACCTATAGAATTCAGGGAAAACATTGTGAGGACAACTAGCAAGCAATATAAGGAAAACGTTGGCATGAAAGCTGCATACTTGTTTGGAATATTTTTAATCATCAATGTTGTCCGAGTATCCTCTCCTTTGCGGATCTTCTCCAAATCAAGCTGATACTGCTTCTTGCTATCTGCCTGGAACGCACTGCTGTCAACTCTGCGGTTACGACCACGCTCAATGGAGCTGTCAAGTCCATAATAACCAGGTCCCTGATATGTGGTATTCCCAAAGAATGGTGGTTGCCCAAGTCTTGGCGATGGTATTGGTCTGAAGTTAGTAGAGTTATTATCTGTCAGGCTTCCACTTAGAGCAGAAACAGGATTGAGGGAAGCACGAGAAGCCATGTTCATCATGAGGCTTCCCCCGTTTCGGTTAGCACCGCCAATGTTCCCCATATTTGCAAACCTAACTTGATTCATAAACGATGTCTCGGGCGATTCAGGCAAAAATCCAAAGTGGCTCTCAAATGGAGCGCCTGAAGGGGCAGACCCAACATGATGACGGTTTTGATCCAAAGATCCGAACAATGAAGCCTGGCGACTACCATACAGGAAGCCCTGACCCTGAGGGCGGCTACTAGATGACATTGCATGACCAACTGGGGGTGGACGCCACATTGATGAGGATTGGGAATGCTCCGGATAAGGCTTTGGGCTGCCCCACAGAAACTCGGGCCCTGTTAAAGTCCCAGGACTCGAGCTCATATGCTCACTTTTGCGTTCTTGGTATGACTGTGAATGCTGAAATGCAGCGCCGACGGACTGGTTGCTGTTTGAGAATACTTGATCGTATTTAGACCAGCTGTTATCCTTGCCGATTGGTGCAATCTTCAGAGCATTTGACAACATTGAAGGGGACATTCCAATGGGGCTCATTCCATTTCCAGTAGGTGAATTGCTGAATGCATGCAGCAAATTGTTGTCTGTTGGACTACCATATTGAGCCCATGCCCCTGCCAAGAGATGATGCATTTCTTAGTTGTGAACAGGTGTTTGGAAGAAAATTAGATAAAGTAAGGATAACAAGACTTAAAACTCATCCAGTAAAGGTACCTGGAGGAGAGTTAGCCATAGGCGATCCGACGTGAGAATGCCTATAACCTCTGGGTTCATCTTGTTCTAGTTCATGACCAAGGTGTTGCACCAAGCTAAATCAGAAGAAGAAAATAGAAGAAGAGTCAGATCAGACTGGTAAAAGTCATCAAGGTCATCAAAGCCAGAAGAAGAAAATAGCAAAGAATCAGATCAGATTGGTACAAGTCAAAGACAAATAACTGAAAAATTGTGTTGTCCAAAATTCAAGGAACATCTCTAGAGGAGCAAACAGGCATATCTACTGCTTATTCAATATAACATTCAATAACTCTTGGAATATTCATACCTTCTGCGTGTTCCACCAGGACGACTTGGCTCCAACTTGATGCGTTTTCCAGCGATCTCGCTCTTATTCAGTGACCGAAGAGCAGCTTCTGCTGCCCTGACATCATAGAACTCAATAAACTTATGGTGCTTTTTGTTAGGCGTCTCTCTTATCTGCAAACAGAAATCAAACAGCTTTAATACCAAAAGAAAGATGTATGAAGATGCATTTTTCAAGCAGAAAATGCAATTTAGGGGGGAAGAAAACTCGGGAGTGGCATGCTGACCTCCTTTACTTCCCCATAAGTTCCAAAAATCTGGCGGACTTCTTCATTAGAAACTGACGGATCCAAGTTAAAGATAACAAGAGTCCCCTGGTTTAAATCTTTGTCAGATGGATTCTCCTGCAAAAATCAACAAGGTAATCATGTTCAATTAGTACTTTTGTGTGCAAGGGCTAAGGGTGCAAGGGCTAAGGGTGTAGAAGAGAAACACAACAGACCTTTGGGATAGAAAAATGAATGTCCAGCTTTCTCCTCCTCAGAGGCTTATTCTGCAATGAACGCATTGCACCACGTGCAGCTCGGATATCGAAATAAGATATCATCACAAATCCCCTATGCTTCGTTGCAGTGTAAAGGGTTCGGATATCCCCAAATTGCTGAAAGAAATGACAATAATGTCACTGTCAAGACCAACCGAGGTTCAGCATCAAACAGATACAAATAAGAAGAAATAATGGTTATGATTAGACAACACAAAAGATGAAGGTGTCAAGATCATAAATATCCTATACACATATGTTCAGATACTACATGATACTCACAAACTGCTGCCGAGTAAAACAAACAAATAGGACCGGATATGCAATTCATTAGAAGAACATAAATCTGTTAACCACTGCAGTTCATACCTCAAACAGAGAGCGCAGTTCAGAGTCCTCAACGTTACTGTTAATGTTCCTCACAAACAATGTCCTGGAAGGGTGCTCCCCCAACGGATGCTCCCCAGCCACAGCTCCAGGACTGTTTGACAGACCGAAATTGTTGCTGACCCCATTGGCCCTAAGCCCATCTCCACCTATACTTGCATTCCCCAAACCAGCTGTGATGCTGTCCAGAGGGTCCGAGTCCAGCTCCATTCCCCCTCCGCTGCCAAACACATCAAACTCCTCCAGTTCCTCTGCAGGATTTGGCTGCGAAGATGGCTCGATCTCATTCGTAATCCCCGCAAAAAGCTCATCCTCATCGGGCAGCAGGTCGTCGATCTGGCGCAGATCAAAGTCAAACGGGTAGTCGTTCCCCTGAGGATCATCGTCGAAGTCTTTCAGTTTAGCAGAGGTGTCGTCCATCGAAGGGGTGCCATGTGCGGAGTCAGGAAAGTTCACTGGAAAAAAAAGAAAATGCACATGATCAGGAATACCACAGCACAAAATTTTGGATTTTGCCAGACTTCTTCTGGCACATTAAAGCTGAGACTAGTTTAGAACAGCAAATTGGTGTTCCCCATTTGCATACATGAATTTGAACAATGCTAACTGGTAACTTTGAGATACACAACACAGCAGGATTTGTCAATCAAAAATACACAAGACAGCAATGCTAACTGGCAATCCTTCCTTCCTTGAGAAGATGGATGGAAGCAATCGTTGGCGGGCGTACATTTTTCGTGCGGGAGAACGGGCAGCGAGGTGGAGAAGATGCTGGTGTCGCCTCCTCTAAGTCCATTGGGCGGGTTTGGGTTGTTGGTCGTCAGCGGTGCCGGCGGAGGGACTCCCCACGGGCTGCTGCTGCTGTAACCTGGCGCCGCCTGCTGCCGCTTCTTCACTGCGAGCGGCACGGCGAAACCTGTCACAAAACAAGAGCAAAAGCAGAGGAGACATTAATTCAGATGAGAGCAAAGGCAAGGCAGACATTCAGATAGAGGATCACCAGAGGTGATGTTGGTACCTGGTGGGCTGAGGGGTGCGGGTGATCGGTCCATGACTCAGTGCATTCGGGTCGGGGAGCGGCACCTGCAAGCAAATGGAGCTAATTTTAGCATCTAAGCAGTTATGTGTGTGTGTCAATGGGGAAAACGGGATGAATTTGGATTGGTTGGGTAACTGAAGTACACCGGGTCAAAGGGAGGTAGGAGTGTATTTCGGAACTGGATAAGCACAACACAAGCCAAGGAAGGATGGAAGCAACCAACTTTGACCCCCGCAAACGAAAACGAAAATAGCGGCGGCACCAGGGGGAGGGATTACCCCGCCCATCCTCCCACGATCAATCAACGAACCAACCAATCTAATCTAATCTAATCTAGGAGGGGGGAGGGAGGGAGCGCCGCCGTCAACGATCCCAGACAGATGAACAGGAGCGACGACCTTATTACGAACAAGTAAGAGAGCTCGAATTCGGCCATTCATGGCGAGAGGGAGAGAGAAAGTCAATCAAATCAAATCAGGGAAGATTAAGAAGCCCTAACCTAACTAGGCTAGGGAGAGGACGATCAGGTCCAGGCGGCGGAACCTCAATTAGTAATAAACCCAGCAAGAACCCACCCACCCCATCCAGGAAGAAGAACCCGACTGACCTCGCGCCTCGCGCCTGCGGCGGCGGGGGTGGGGAACCCTAGCTGGTGGACTGAATCGGCGGCGGCCGGAATCCCTTCACTCGCCTTGGTCTCCGCCCGCTCGTGCGTTGGTTCGCGCGATGAGGGGAGAGCAGAGGGGAAAGAGAAAGGCGAAATCTTTTCTTTCTTGCGCTCTCTCCTCTCTTGTTTTTTATACCCCACACTACTCCAGAGAAAAATAAAAATCGGCTTTTTATATGTTAGGTTATTTACTGGTCCAAGCAAGCAACGCAATTGGTAGTAAGTAGTGGACGCCAAGGAGAAGAAAAAAAATATTACTCTACTAATGGTTATCCACAAAATATAATAATAATCCTCTGGCAATAAAAAAGTAAAGAAAAGAAATCTATTTATTTATATGGGAAGGAAGTGGGATGGAAAGGGACGGGTATGATGATTGAGGCCATCCATCCTCCACTGCCTAGTTTTTTGTCAACTGACAATGGTGGGTGGGACCTCCTAAGCCTGGGAGCCCACGCGTCAGCCCCTTTGAGAGCACCACTTGTCCGTAAGGCTCCACATGTGCTAGTGGCCAAGACGAGGCTCACGGGAGGCCCACAAAAGTCGGGAGGCGGGTGGGCCCACGAGGACGATGCCGGATTGCGGGCCCGGCCTGTCGGTCCTTCCTTGAAGAGCTCGCTCGTGGCAGGCAGGCATATGCTGGATTGGACCGCCGCCTCGCGTCCGCCCTTCCGCTTCATTCTGGAGCATCTAAACTCACAACGACTCAAACCAGTCTTAAACGCCCGGACAGTAGCACCAGTCAAAAAAATCCAGGCATCTCAAACCGGCCTCAAAGGCATGGGTTGTTCGACGTCCCTCATATCAACCCCAAATGTAGGGTGGATATGGGACGACCCGGACGTGTCCGCCACGTCCACCACCGTCCCCATCAAAACTATAGTCCGTCCCCTCCTTCCCCCTCTCCAATTTTGATCGTATCCGACGACATCCGGCGAGATGTAGAGCTCCGGCGGCCACTCGGACTCCGACATCAACGTTGAGGAGGAGCTGACCCTCCGCATGCGCTGGAGCGGTCCAAGGTGGACACGGGGGGAGCTCCGGATCTGCACCGGGGCGACGCGGACGCATGACCGTGCGCAGCTCCCGCGACGGCTATGCAATCCGCTCCCCCCACGCCGCCCGCTTTCCTCGGGTGCTAGTGCCCCCTTCGCTGGCCCACACACGCACGTCGGAATCGGAGGCGCGCGTCGCCTGTCGCGAAAGGCACCAGGCGCGGGAGAGGGAGGCGGCGGAACAATCTGTGCGACGTCGTCGGGGGTTACCGACAGAGCCCGACGAGGACAAGCGGTTTCAGCTTGCTGCTTCGACGGGGGAGACGAACGGTCACCATATATGGAGGAAGAACGCCAAGCCGCTTCGGCTTGCCATTGAGCAGTCGAAGCACACGCGCGGCGAAGGCATCAGCGTAGGAGGCTCTGGTGGCCAAGCTTAAGCGGCATCAAGACAGGGCCGTCCGACGGATAAGGGGCTCATCGTCCTCTCCGACTCCTCGCCCGACGACCACAACTCCGCCTCCCACGACTCTGATGATCCACCACCTGTCATGGACGCCTACAACTGCGCCGACGACCGAAAGGGCAAAGGCCCGACGAGGAAGTAGTGAAAATCCGTTGTCTCCACCTTTAATTTCAATTTTTTAGTAAGTAGTTTAAACTTGTCCGTCATTTATGTGAACTTTGGCGATCTTTTGGAGATCCGTTGGTGATCTTTGGTGATCGGGATGTGCATTTCTATGCCCTTTTTATTATGTACATAGTTTTATTCATGTTGCATGATTTAGTATGGACATAGGGTATCCGATATGAGATATACGGATGTGAACAACACTTTTTAAGGACTGACTGAGGTCATCGCCCACGAACGCGTCTGCGGGCGTTTGAGGGGCCAAATTTGGTGACCATCCTTCTTATCACCTCCATCCTGATCATATTTCGACCATGATTTTAGCTAATTAAATATGAATTATACATAACAAAATAGTATTATCAAAAACTATGTTCGACTATGAAACGGTATAAATTTTGTGGCATGCGTTGACATTTTGTTAGCTAAATCTATAATTAAAATTTAACACAAAATACAAAAAAGGCCAAACACAAAATAAAAAACCCAATAAATCAGGACAAAGGTAGTATCTCTCTTTGTCTCATCCTTGAAGCTAGTGTCGTTTTCCCTTCTCCCTCTCTCTCTACGTATGCATCACCAGCAAATTTCTCGTCTTTTCACTCGCAACATTTCATTTTCCTTGCAAAGCACAGAAAGCTTTATTATAGTATAATGGAAAATCCGTATGTTTGGACCGATTCCTTCTTGGCCGATTCCCTTCCTCCTTTGATCGATATATATATATATATATATATATATATATATATATATATATATATATATATATATATATATATATATATATATATATATATATATATATATATATATATATATATATATTCAGATTCCACAAATTCAGAATCTGCCTAGCTAGCTAGCTTGCAATTTTTGTTTTTAGAAGAGAAGAGAACAAAAAAGAAATAGAAAAGATAGATAGCTACAGTAGTCCAATCCAATGGCAAGGGAAGGATGGTTGGGTTGGGATGGATTGGAGAAAGTCTTTGTGAGGATGGATGGATCGTGATGTGACTTGCGACATCACCATCCATCCATCCATCAAGACAAGATGGGTGGATAATCGCCTTTGTTTTTTGTTTTTGGAGTCTTCTTTCTTCCTTTGTGTGCTAAACAAGGATCCATTGATAGAATATTCCAAGGAAGGAGGGAGGTGATGACTAATCTATCTCTCACCATCACTTGTTAACTTGATACTCTGCTCTTGTCTTGTATTGGTTGGGTTGGGGATAAGCACCAGCACCACTATCTTTTCATTTGGGAGGGAGGGGTTGCTAATGCCGTGTGAACTCTAATCTCCTTCTAGCTAGCAAGCATTTCCCCACAAGTTACCTACCACCGGTTGCCCTCATATATGGCTAGCAGAGCAGAGCAGAGCAGGAACGCTATACTAGTGTTACTGCTCTTGTTTAAGATCCATCCAATCAACAATCGACATGCTTAAGCTTACTCCCTGCAATTAATTAATTAGCCTAGCAGATCGAATCAGCCCAAGCATTTGCTTGATTTGATTGGTTGATTGGTTACTCGGCAACAACACCTCTACTCAATAGCTCGCTACTTAATAAATAGACTGGTAACAGTGTCTTGAGCAAAAAAATAATATGGATTCCGTCGGCACGCCACTAGAGGAGGACGACGATTTCTAACCCTCGTTGCATATGCATCATGCTAAAATAAAGTCACACATTCAAGGAATGAGACAAACGAGCAACCAGTAGCAGCAGCCACAGTTCGTAATCTAATCATCGTCGTCGTCATCACACACATAGCATAGTCTTTCCAATCAGCGGATAACATCACCCCCAACAACCAACACATGCATGGCCCACACGCCCTCCCTCATCGCCAAAAACGTAAATATACTACAAGATATTAACGAGACCTTTGCTACATCTACGAATAGTTACAGGGCGAAGAGACCTACCGGGTGAGGTGGCTGTCTTTCATTTGATATTAATGGGCCGCAGGCCCCACACCCTTAAAATCAGGGGGCGAGGCACTTTTGATTACGAGACGAAGGAGCTCATATGTTTACGTGGAAATCCTTCGTAAGTCTAGCATTTTTGTATTAACGCGTACTCTCTCTGTTTACATTTTAGCTATTTTGATATGGGCTACATAAGGGCTCAAACGAGTGAAAAAAACACGCTACTTCGATTGTCATTGTATAGAGGATACACCAATTAATTCGGATCCCAGGGAGTACATCCTTTTGCATCCACATCCACTAGAAACATGGAGTTGGGGTTCCCTCCCGAGACCTCTCTCCTTCTCTCTCTCTCTCTCTCCCAAAACCCATCTAGGGTTAGGCCACCGCCACCTTCTCTTTGTCGCCGCCGGATCGCCAACGGGCAAAGCCCGGGCGGGGGAAGGATGGCGGCGGTGATGCATAACTCTGCACGGTTCTAGGCGTGGCTGTGGCGGTTCTCGTGCAGGACTCCAGCTTATGACGACAACAGACTTGGCTGGCAGCGTTGGCTCGTGGTGGAGGGTGGCTCATCGTCGGTGATTCCAGCCGGAGTGGTGGCTGTCTGGCCCGGTCCGCCGACGGCTGGAAGTTGCGTTCTTCCCGACGGCGTCTTGAGGAGTCGGATCTGGCCCAATGGTGAGGTCGGTGGTTCCTACATGGTGGTGCCGATTGATACGTCCATTTTGCATCATGATTTCCTACTGTTATTTATAATGTTTTTATGCATAATAATGCTTTATGGAGTAATTATAATGCCTTTTCTCTCATAATATGCAAGGTTTACACAAAGAAGGAGAATACCGGCAACTGGAATTTTGGACCTGAAAAAGCACATCAGAGATACCTATTCTGCACATCTCCAGCTGAAACTTCACGGAGAGTTATTTTGGAATATATGAAAAATATTGGAGAAAATAACTACCGGAGGGGGGCCACCTGGTGAGCACATGACACCAGGGCGCGCCAGGCCCCCCAGGCGCGCCCTGGTGGGTTGTGCTCAGCCCAGCCTAGCTCCGGCGCCCATCTTCTGGTACTTAAGGTCTTTTGACCTAGAAAAAAAATAAGGAGAGGACTTTCGGGGCGAAACGCCGCCGTCTCGAGGCGGAACTTGGGCAGGAGCACTTTTGCCCTCCGGCGGAGCGATTCCGCCAGGGGAACTTCCCTCCCGAAGGGGGAAATCGAAGCCATCGTCATCAGCAACAACCCTCTCATCTTTGGGAGGCCAATCTTCATCAACATCTTCAACAACACCATCTCCTCTCAAACCCTAGTTCATCTCTTGTGTTCAATCTTTGTACCGGAACCTCAGATTGGTACCTGTGGGTGACTAGTAGTGTTGATTACATCTTGTAGTTGATTACTATATGGTTTATTTGGTGGAAGATTATATGTTCAGATCCATTATGCTATTTAATACCCCTCTGATCTTGAGCATGAATATTATTTGTGATTAGTTACCTTTGTTCTTGAGGTCACGGGAGAAGTCATGTTGCAAGTAATCATGTGAATTTGATATGTGTTCGATATTTTGATGATATGTATGTTGTGATTCCCTTAGTGGTGTCATGTGAACGTCGACTACATGACACTTCATCATCCTTGTGAAGGCGGCTTACGGGTTCATGGAAAAGTATGACAAGTAACTTGATAGCTCAAGATTGGGATTTGCTCCTCCGACGATGGAGAGATATTCTTGGGCCCTCTCGGTGTTACGGTATCCATCATCATCTGGCCAGACACATTGTGATTTGATCACGGGGATGCCGGAACGCGGAAACGAGAAAAGAGAACAAAACCGGCAACGAGGTAACTGGCATTGTGGACAAGTGTTGATCCACGGGGATGCCGATAAATCTCACCTCGGGTTTTGTAACATATCGCGAAGTAAAAGGAATAGCACACAACAACTGGAGGTTCACTCGAATATTCATTCGTGTGGGTATAGGGGTCAATATGGGTGTCCACGGCTCCGATGTTGATCATTGATCGGAAGGGGTTCCGGGTCATGTCTATACTTCACCGAACCTATAGGGTCACACGCTTAAGGGTCATCTATCTGCCGAATACTAGACAGGAAGTCTGAGAGAAAGTCTCCGGAAAAAGTTTCGGAGACAGCGGAAAAGTTTCGAAGAGAGAGGCCACCGGATGAGTTCCGGTAAAACTGAAAAGTTGTTTCAGGGGATACCATTAAGTCAAATTAGTTTCGGCACACGCCTGATAATTCTTGGAGGGTGCCAGAATCATTCTGGAAACTTCTGGGAATTTTCCAGAAGAAAAACCGAAAATGTTCCGGAGCTGCCGGAACCGCTTTGTTTGCTTTTTGCAGATGAAAATCACTGATCTGAAAATGTTTCGGAACGTGTCCAGAATTGTTTTAGTGGGTACTCCAAAGTTGTTGCGAGTATAGATACCAAAGTGATGAAAGTACTGATCATAGGACAATAGTGAAAGATGTCATTGAGTACTAGAGTAGTAGTGATGACATGTTTTCTCGCAAGCAGAGATTATGAAGTGCTCGTTGTAAGTAATTACATCGATACAGTCTTCATCAATGCTCCATGCGATTTTCGATTTAAGTTAAGGGTTTTTGTGTAATACACAATATGGTGGCACGGTAGTTGGAAATTGTTCCAAACAAGATACTGTGGCGAATTCTATAACAAAGGCTAAGTATGTTGACGCTTAAGAAGCGACAAAGAAGTTGTTGAATCATATAGTTCATTCATGAACTTAGTATGGTTCCAAGATGGCTTTGGTCTATGGGACACTATTGCAGATAGTTGCTCCATAGCTCAGTCTGAGGAATCAGGTTTCGACCAATGATTCACACATATGCAAAGCCAAGTCCACACAAAATATGAATTTTGTGAAAGCGTGAAAACGCGAGGATATGCAAAGTTACACACGGAGCTGAAGTCGTCAGATCCGTTGGACATCAGGCTATACCACATGCGAAGCATATTTTACACCGGTATGCCACAGGTGTAAAGTGCATTAGCATTGACTAGATTATTGACTCTAGTGCAAGTGGGAGTCTGTAGGAGATATGCCCTAGAGGCAATAATAAATGTTATTGATTATCTCCCTGTTCATAATTATGTTTATGTTCCATGCTATAACTGCTATGGTTCTCGAGTCTACAATAACCACGAGGCTCGAAGGAAGACTCATATGCACGTGTGGAATAATAAACGGTAAAATGTATTCCTAGTCTGGCCTCTAAGACTGGCTCAAGTATTGCATGATGATCCTGTTTTCCTGATCATGGGCATGGCTATGCCGGCAATTTTGTGGGCACAATGTTAGAAGAACATTTGTGTTGAATCGACCCGAATTGATGTTATGCTATGAGATACATTCGTCACAAGTTAATGGTTAATAACACAGAGATGGTTAACGTTTGCATGATTCCTTAGACCATGAGAGTATCGAGTTTCTTCATGCTTGCTTCATGAACTTTGGGGTTTGTTAAACGTCATCCGTAAATGGGTGGCTATTACGGCGGCTTACGGGTTCATGGAAAAGTATGTTAAGTAACTTGATAGCTCAAGATTGGGATTTGCTCCTCCGACGATGGAGAGATATCTCTGGGCCCTCTCGGTGTTACGGTATCCATCATCGTCTGGCCAGACACAAGTGTGATTTGATCACAGGGATACCGGAACACAGAAACGAGAAAAGAGAACAAAAACCGGCAACGAGGTAACTGGCATTGTGGACAAGTGTTGATCCACGAGGATGCCGATGTTTCTCACCTCGGGTATTTGTAACATATCGCGAAGCAACAGGAATAGCACACGGCAACTGGAGGTTCACTCGAATATTCATTCGTGTGGGTATAGGGGTCAATATGGGTGTCCACGGCTCCGATGTTGATAATTGATCGGAAAGAGTTCCGGTCATGTCTATACTTCACCGAACCTATAGGGTCACACGCTTAAGGGTCATCTATCTGCTGAATACTAGACGGGGAGTCTGAGAGAAAATCACCGAAAAAGTTTCGGACGAAACGGAAACGTTCCGGAGAGAACACCGGAATAGTTCCGGTGAAACTGAAAAGTTGTTTCAGGGTATTCCATTAAGTCAAATTGGTTCTGACACACGCCTGGAAATTCTTGGAGGATGCCAGAAGTGTTCTGGAAACTTCTGGGAATTTTCCGGGACAAAAACCGGAAATGTTCCGGAGGAGCCGGAACCGTTTTGGTTGCTTTTCGCTGAAGAAACATTGTTCCGAAATTGTTTCGGAATGCGTTCAAAATTGTTTTGGTGGGTGCTAGAATTATTCTAGGCACACAGAAATAATTTGGGTTTTAACGGACGCAGAAAAATGTCTTCGTGAATAGTGAAAAGCACTTTTTTGGCTGATTTGCAAATGGGGTTTTTCTTCTAGAAGAAAACCACTTTTGGTGTGTGAAAGGGAGGTGGAGCTCCCAAGGGGGCTGCAAATTTCGGCCATGGCATGGGGGGGCCCTCCTTGAGGTGTCCTTCCACCTCATGGTGGATATCTTCTACACACCCTTATGTGGCATGTGGTGGAAAGATCCTAGGAAGGTCCTTTTGGTCTTTCCTCTACCCCTTGCTCCTCCTATAAATAGAGGTGGAGAGAGCTCTCCAAAATCAGCTCATGCTTGCTCTCATACACATGCCATTGACTTGTCTGGCTTCTCTCTCCCTCCCAGCGAAATAGTTTCGTAGAGCCGAAAGGCTGTCTGGGTTCCGGTGGGAACTAGTTCTGGACGGCGAAGCCCTGCCGGATAGATGACACCGTATGTGTGCAACTCTGTAGAGAGACCGTAGTTTCGGTCTTAGTTCGAGAGTGCCTCCCGAAGGGCTGTCCAAGTGATCGTCTTAGTTTCAAGGGTCCTCCCGAAGGGCTGTCCGAGTGACCGTTCAAGTTTCGAAGGTCCTTCCGAAGGGCTGTCCGCGACACCGTCCGAGGGACTGTCCGACCGCCTCCCGGAGGGCTGTCCGAGGAGCAGATGTGGGAGTACATCCTCGCGGTTGGGAGGTTGTAAATCCTAGCTGCGGGGATCTGCACCGCCGATCGTCATCGACTCTACTTCCGCTGCGCTACGAGTCGGTAACGAAACAGATCAAACCTTGTATGCAGTCTCCATAGTGATCCTGGGCTGGTGCGTAGGTCGGAAATTTTTTGTTTTCTGCTGCATTACCCTACAGTGGCATCAAGAGCCGTGCTATGCGTAGATGCAGGTTGCGATCTAGAATACATAGAGATGTATGGGTGTTGCACAATATAATTAGGTAGTAGATGAGATCTATTGCTGAAAATTATTTGTGCGGGTAGCAGATGAAATCTGTTACCCGATGTTCCTGTTGCTTTCCCTGAATTTGTGTAGTCTTGATCTTGACGGCATGGTGGAATCTCACAAAGTTCTGGCAATCCGCGATCCTTTCATGCTGCTCCTGAGTATGCTGATTGACAGATCAACGAAGTGCTAACAGTTCTTTGGGTTCCACCATAGTTGAGAAAGATGGATGTTTCGCAGACGAAAGGGCAATGCAGATGTGATCTGCACGGGGGTCACGCGTATGACGAAGTTTAGTATGGGGCTCGAGAGTTTATTATCTCGTGTTTCATACACCCTGGAAGGTTAATCTAGCAACTTGGATTATCATGCTTGATGATGGACGTTGGTAGCTTCGGTTTGTTTCGAAACCTTAGAAGCCACGTAAAACAAGTTTTTGCATGGACCGATTAGAGGCGTCTAAACTTGGTTTTGCAGGATGGTTTGCATGTGCATGTGATGTGGTATAGCAGTGTTCATAATAATTTGATTATGTATGAGATGACTATATGATGTAAATTGATTAACATGACCTGCGTGTCATGATTCGGCATGATGGCTGGAGCCATATGATTGCACTTTAATGACCCGCGTGTCAACCTTATGTAATGCACTTATTTTATTAGCTATAGAGATAGCAATATTATCTGGTGCATCGACAAGGTGGTGGCGATCTTCGCGAAGGTGAACACCGATGCGAATGCCGGAGACGAAGAAATGAAAGACTTCTCCGTCAGAAAGGGCTATACCATATCATGCTATTATGAATTGCCTGAGATGTTTATCCCTTATGATGCACCCTTTTTGATTGCGCGGTAGTCGCTTTTTATTAGGGTGATCTCTCACTTAAAATATCAAGTAGTTAGTGTTCTCCCAAGTGTAGCACCGTCACGGCACCTATCTCTTCGGGGCATCACATGATCTCCATGGGTGCGAACGATTAGAGAAGTGTGAGGTGGGTGAGTTGAGACCTCGCAGCGAGATCACTTGGTTGTCTTGACGTTCAGGCAGGACAGTCCTGAGCTCGGAACACACGCATCGAAAGATGAACAAGAATCACATAGAGATGTGATCGGCAAGTTTGCCTACCGATTGAAGTTCGCGCCATTTGAGTTCATCTCGAACCGTGGCGTTGAATTGAAATGTGGATCTTGTATCACTCACAATCAATTATGAGAGATATTGATTTGAGTGGGAGCGCACTGTAGAATTAACTTGTTTAATTCTCAGTGCAATTAATTTTGAACACTGTCTAAATGTGGTTTGCATAATAGTTGTAGAATAATGGCTCGCGTTTCCACCTTCCCTATTAAAATTGAATAGCTGTTAAATATCTGGTTAATACTTTACGGTTGGTAACGTAATGTGAGGATTGTCCTCAAGAGTGCCGAGAAGGACTTTGTCCTATCGCATGGTTTCGGTATTCTCCCGCTAATGCTATGGATCATATGACTCTCGTCCTTCGATCCAAAAGCTAGAATTCCATTTCGGTCAAGTGCAATATGTTTGATTCCATGAAACCCGAACTTCAAAAGTTTGGGATAGCTATGTGATATTCATGGAACTGAAAATCATTTTCAGACACAAACAAAGGCTAAAAGATATTTGATATCCAAAGCAATGTTTGTTTTGCAAACTGTTAGTAAAAGTGTTTACTATGCATTTGACTAATAACAGAGGGATCCAGTAGAACGCCTGTCATATGATGAAGGTGAATAAAACAACAACTTAAAGGAAATGTCCAAAGGGTGTTAGTATGACTTACACGCCTAGGAAGTCCGGGGCTAACGCCACTCTTAAGTTGGATGCTTCTTCTGAGAGTAGAAGAAATACTAAAAGTTAAACTGTTAGAAGTATAAAGGCAAATAGAGAGAAGACTGGAATATCCAGCTCATGTATGAAAGTCATACAAGTTATTGATGTATAGAAGGCTGGTCAAAGAAATAGTTCTTGGGAATTATGATTAAACATGTTAATCACTAATTCTTGGGTATTGTGAGTTAATCACAAAGATACCCGCTCGATTGCATTCTGTTGCAACTCGATGTAAGAACTACTATGGCCTGAAAGACTAGCCAGGAATGAGGTTAGATACACGCAGGGAACATAGTAAATGTTACTATGCCATCCATAGGTGTATTCCCTATGTATTTACTTTCATAATTCATTTTAGAGTTTCACACTCTAGCCCTTTGCATAAGGTATCTTGCAAGAAGGTTGTTCATAAGAGAACTTTTGATGTTCGGTGTTATGAATAACATAAGGGCCATACTTTCATTATGAATGAGACGTATGTTATGAATATTGATAATAATACATAACCTCTGTGTTTACTTTCATAATTCATTTTAGAGTTTCATACACTCTAGCCCATTGCACAATGTTTGTTGCAAAAGAGTTGTTCATAAAAACAACAATTGTTGTTCAGTATTATGAATAACATGAAGGGACATGCTTCCATCCTAGATGGGATGTATGTTATGAATATTGATGGAAATATGATACATCCATAACACTGACGCTAAATGTCGCAAGACCAAAAGAATACCACACAAGTGTGGCACTGCATTTGGTCACATTGGAGAAACCCGCATGGAAAATTCCATTATGATGGATTTTGAAGTCGTTTGATTTTGAATCATCTGACACTTGCAACTTTCCTCTGAAAAGTGAAGTGACTGAAATACCGTTCACAGGCCATAAGGAACGAGCAAAGAACATATTGGTGATCATACATTATGATGTGTGTAGTCCAATAAATGTTGTTGCAAGTAGTGGATTTATCTATCTTCAGAAATGACTCAAGTAGATATATGGATATTTACTTGTTGAGACGTAAGTCTGGATCTTTTGAATTCATTCATAAGGTTTTCAAAAATGAAGTAGAAGTTGTTGTAACAAGAAAATTATGTTTCTACAATTCGATTGCAGAAAGGAATATTTGAGTTACAAGTTTAGCGAATGTCTGATGAGTTGTGAAAGGGGTTTCATAACTTGCACCTCCCGGAACACCACTGCAAGTGGAGAGTCCGTGTAGATGTAATCGAACCATTCATGACATGGTAAGATCAAAGATGACATAAATAAATTTGCCATTACCCCTTTTAAGGAGTAATGCTTTAGAGACTGCGGCTTTTACACTGAAAAGAGATCCATCAGGTCTGTTGAAATGACGCCATGGTATGGTACGCCCAACCATGTTATATCTTTTCTTAACATTTGGAATATGGGGCTTGTGTAAAAGGTTACAAACCTATTCCAAATAAGACAAGTGCTATTTTGTAGGTTATCCCAAGTCATTGGGTATTCCCCCACCACTATACCGAGGCAAACGATTTTGCCACAAAACGGTATGCTTTTAAAGAGAATAGTTCTTACAAAAGGTGAGTGGGAGGACAGTGCAACTCGACGAGATAACCAGTATCTTCGTCATCAGGTCAAAGGAAAGGAACCTTGGAAGTGATTCCGGAGTTTCCTACTGCGACTGATACGGAAGCCTCTACATGAGATGTATGGACTTCGGTCGAACTTGCAGCTGAACCGCGTAGGAAAAACTCGTGCAAACCTCTGAGGTGCGCATACGAGATATTGTTGTTAGACAACAGTATACCTACAATATACAAGGAAGCGTTGATGGGCCCTGACTCCGGAATTGGCTAAATGCCAATACAATCCGAGATAGTTTCCATATAAGTGATTCGAGATTAAAATCTTGATACACCTTTCGGAAGACTTAGAGTCTAACGAATATTTATGGAACTAAAAACTGATACGGATAAAATGTTTTATCCATAAAGCTCGACTTGTTGCAATAACAAGTTCAAGGAGTTGACTACGATGAGATTGTCTCACCGTAGCGATGCTTGAAGTCGGTTCAGGTTGAACTAGCAATTAATACATTTTTCAATCATGAGATATGAAACATGGATGACAAAAGGATTTCCATCTGATGGAAATGAAACCTAGGACTTGTATGTGATACAGTCCAAAGTAATTTGTCGATCCAGAGGATGCTAGTAAGTATGCAAACTTCAGAGTTCCAGCGATGGACAGAAGAGAGCAAAGTGGAGTTGGAATCTTCGTTTTTGATGGAATGGTCAAAGGGGTTTGACTTCATCAAATGGGTATCGAAGATGATTGTGATTCAAGAAAGTAAGTGGGAGCATAATAATATTTCTAAAACCCTTGTGTACTTGACACATTGTTAATTGGAAATAAATTTCTTGACACGAATTAGGACTTCATTTGAAAATAGTTTTTCGATGAAGTGCTTAGGCTAAATAGCCTCAATATTAGGCATGATGATCTATGGAGATAGATTTACCTAATGGGGCTAAGCTATGAATACATATTGACAAGATGCTAAAACTTTTTAGCATTGAAAAACGTCAAGGAGTGATTCTTGCCGAAATCACATGGAAAGAGTTTTTGCAAGACTCGGTGTCTCAAAACACTGATGAGCAAAATACATGATGGTGATTCCACACACTCTTGTGTTTGGATTAATCATGTATTCCATGGTATGTAAAAACAACCAGATATGTCCAATACTCCAAAGTTGTTGCGAGTATAGATACCAAAGTGATGAAAGTACTGATCATAGGACAATAGTGAAAGATGTCATTGAGTACTAGAGTAGTAGTGATGACATGTTTTCTCGCAAGCAGAGATTATGAAGTGCTCGTTGTAAGTAATTACATCGATACAGTCTTCATCAATGCTCCATGCGATTTTCGATTTAAGTTAAGGGTTTTTGTGTAATACACAATATGGTGGCACGGTAGTTGGAAATTGTTCCAAACAAGATACTGTGGCGAATTCTATAACAAAGGCTAAGTATGTTGACGCTTAAGAAGCGACAAAGAAGTTGTTGAATCATATAGTTCATTCATGAACTTAGTATGGTTCCAAGATGGCTTTGGTCTATGGGACACTATTGCAGATAGTTGCTCCATAGCTCAGTCTGAGGAATCAGGTTTCGACCAATGATTCACACATATGCAAAGCCAAGTCCACACAAAATATGAATTTTGTGAAAGCGTGAAAACGCGAGGATATGCAAAGTTACACACGGAGCTGAAGTCGTCAGATCCGTTGGACATCAGGCTATACCACATGCGAAGCATATTTTACACCGGTATGCCACAGGTGTAAAGTGCATTAGCATTGACTAGATTATTGACTCTAGTGCAAGTGGGAGTCTGTAGGAGATATGCCCTAGAGGCAATAATAAATGTTATTGATTATCTCCCTGTTCATAATTATGTTTATGTTCCATGCTATAACTGCTATGGTTCTCGAGTCTACAATAACCACGAGGCTCGAAGGAAGACTCATATGCACGTGTGGAATAATAAACGGTAAAATGTATTCCTAGTCTGGCCTCTAAGACTGGCTCAAGTATTGCATGATGATCCTGTTTTCCTGATCATGGGCATGGCTATGCCGGCAATTTTGTGGGCACAATGTTAAAAGAACATTTGTGTTGAATCGACCCGAATTGATGTTATGCTATGAGATACATTCGTCACAAGTTAATGGTTAATAACACAGAGATGGTTAACGTTTGCATGATTCCTTAGACCATGAGAGTATCGAGTTTCTTCATGCTTGCTTCATGAACTTTGGGGTTTGTTAAACGTCATCCGTAAATGGGTGGCTATTACGGCGGCTTACGGGTTCATGGAAAAGTATGTTAAGTAACTTGATAGCTCAAGATTGGGATTTGCTCCTCCGACGATGGAGAGATATCTCTGGGCCCTCTCGGTGTTACGGTATCCATCATCGTCTGGCCAGACACAAGTGTGATTTGATCACAGGGATACCGGAACACAGAAACGAGAAAAGAGAACAAAAACCGGCAACGAGGTAACTGGCATTGTGGACAAGTGTTGATCCACGAGGATGCCGATGTTTCTCACCTCGGGTATTTGTAACATATCGCGAAGCAACAGGAATAGCACACGGCAACTGGAGGTTCACTCGAATATTCATTCGTGTGGGTATAGGGGTCAATATGGGTGTCCACGGCTCCGATGTTGATAATTGATCGGAAAGAGTTCCGGTCATGTCTATACTTCACCGAACCTATAGGGTCACACGCTTAAGGGTCATCTATCTGCTGAATACTAGACGGGGAGTCTGAGAGAAAATCACCGAAAAAGTTTCGGACGAAACGGAAACGTTCCGGAGAGAACACCGGAATAGTTCCGGTGAAACTGAAAAGTTGTTTCAGGGTATTCCATTAAGTCAAATTGGTTCTGACACATGCCTGGAAATTCTTGGAGGATGCCAGAAGTGTTCTGGAAACTTCTGGGAATTTTCCGGGACAAAAACCGGAAATGTTCCGGAGCAGCCGGAACCGTTTTGGTTGCTTTTCGCTGAAGAAACATTGTTCCGAAATTGTTTCGGAATGCGTTCAAAATTGTTTTGGTGGGTGCTAGAATTATTCTAGGCACACAGAAATAATTTGGGTTTTAACGGACGCAGAAAAATGTCTTCGTGAATAGTGAAAAGCACTTTTTTGGCTGATTTGCAAATGGGGTTTTTCTTCTAGAAGAAAACCACTTTTGGTGTGTGAAAGGGAGGTGGAGCTCCCCAAGGGGGCTGCAAATTTCGGCCATGGCATGGGGGGGCCCTCCTTGAGGTGTCCTTCCACCTCATGGTGGATATCTTCTACACACCCTTATGTGGCATGTGGTGGAAAGATCCTAGGAAGGTCCTTTTGGTCTTTCCTCTACCCCTTGCTCCTCCTATAAATAGAGGTGGAGAGAGCTCTCCAAAATCAGCTCATGCTTGCTCTCATACACATGCCATTGACTTGTATGGCTTCTCTCTCCCTCCCAGCGAAATAGTTTCGTAGAGCCGAAAGGCTGTCTGGGTTCCGGTGGGAACTAGTTCTGGACGGCGAAGCCCTGCCGGATAGATGACACCGTATGTGTGCAACTCTGTAGAGAGATCGTAGTTTCGGTCTTAGTTCGAGAGTGCCTCCCGAAGGGCTGTCCAAGTGATCGTCTTAGTTTCGAGGGTCCTCCCGAAGGGCTGTCCGAGTGACCGTTCAAGTTTCGAAGGTCCTCCCGAAGGGCTGTCCGCGACACCATCCGAGGGACTGTCCGACCGCCTCCCGGAGGGCTGTCCGAGGAGCAGATGTGGGAGTACATCCTCGCGGTTGGGAGGTTGTAAATCCTAGCTGCGGGGATCTGCACCGCCGATCGTCATCGACTCTACTTCCGCTGCGCTACGAGTCGGTAACGAAACAGATCAAACCTTGTATGCAGTCTCCATAGTGATCCTGGGCTGGTGCGTAGGTCGGAAATTTTTTGTTTTCTGCTGCGTTACCCTACAGTTTGTGCCAAGTAAGACCTTTGGGATGGTTTACGGTGATTGTTGATTTGGTTTTGCTGAAAAACAGAAACTTTTGGCTCAGTCCAGGAATTTTATAAATTCACCAGAGCGTCAACTGGATCTGAATTTTTTTACAAAAGATTAATATACAAATTTCCCTGATTTTCATAATTTTTCAGAATTTTTGGAGTTACAGAAGTATTCGAAGTCTACAGATTGCTACAGACTGTTCTGTTTTTGACAGATTCTGTTTTCTTTGTGTTGTTTGCTTATTTTGATGTATATATGGGTTGTATCGGGGGGTATGAACCATGGAGAAGTTAGAATACAGTAGATATTACACCAATATAAATAAAGAATGAGTTCACAACAGTACCTAAAGTGGTGATTTATTTTTCTTATACTAACGGATCTCATGAGTTTTCTGTTGAGTTTTGTGTTGTGAAGTTTTCAAGTTTTGGGTAAAGATTTGATGGACTATGGAATAAGGAGTGGCAAGAGCCTAAGCTTGGGGATGCCCAAGGCACCCCAAGCGATATTCAAGGATACCAAAGATCCTAAGCTTGGGGATGCCCCGGAAGGCATCCCCTCTTTCGTCTTCAATCCATCGGTAAATTTACTTGAGGCTATATTTTTATTCACCACATGATATGTGTTTTGCTTGGAGCGTCTTGTATGATATGAGTCTTTGATTTTTAGTTTGCCACAATCATCCTTGCTGCACACATATTTTGAGAGGGACATGCATTAATCGTGAATTTATTAGAATACTCTTTGTGCTTCACTTATATCTTTTGAGCTAGGCAATGATGCTCTAGTGCTTCACTTATATCCTTTTAGAGCATGGTGGTGTCTTTATTTTATAGAAATAATTGAACTCTCGTACCTCACTTATATTATTTTGAGAGTCTTTAAACAGCATGGTAATTGGTTTAGGTTATGAATTTAGTCCTAATATAATGGGCATCCAAGAGGGATATAATAAAAACTTTCATATAAAGTGCATTGAATACTATGAGAAGTTGGATTCCTTGCATATAGTTTTGAGATATAAAGATGGTGATGTTAGAGTCATGCTAGTGAGTAATTGTGGAATGGTAAAAATACTTGTGTTAAAGTTTGTGACTCCCGTAGCATGCACGTATGGTGAACCGTTATGTAACGAAGTCGGAGCATGATTTGTTTAATGATTGTCATCCTTTGTGTGAGGGTCGGGAGCGCGCGATGGTTAACTCCTACCAACCTCTCCCCTAGGAGCATGCGTCTAATACTTTGCTTCGATAACTAATAGATTTTTGCAATAAGTATGTGAGTTCTTTATGACTAATGTGAGTCCATGGATTATACGCACTCTCACCCTTCCACCTTTGCTAGCCTCTCTAGTACCGCGCAACTTTCGCCGGTGCATTAAACCCACCTTCCTCAAAACAGCCACCATATACCCTTCCTCAAAACAGCCACCATACCTACCTATTATGGCATTTCCATAGCCATTCCGAGATATATTGCCATGCAACTTCCACCGTTCCGTTTTTTTATGACACACACCATCATTGTCATATTGCTTTGCATGATCGTAAGACAGCTAGCATGATGTTTTCATGGCTTGTCCGTTTTTTGATGTCATTTGCTATGCTAGATCGTTGCACATCCCGGTACACCACCGGAAGCATTCATATAGAGTCATATCTTGTTGTAGGTATCGAGTTGTAAGTAAATAAAAGGGTGATGATCTTCATTATTAGAGCATTGTCCCGTGAGAGAAAAGGATGATGGAAGCTATGATTCCCTCACAAGTTGGGACGAGTCTCCGGACTTTACAAATAATAAAAGAGGCCAATGAAGCCCAAATAAAAAAAAAGAGGGCAAAGATGCCCACCAAAAAAAAAGAGAGAAAGAGAGAAGGGACAATGCTACTATCTTTTTCCACACTTGTGCTTCAAAGTAGCACCATGATCTTCATATAACTAGTGGAATTTTTCATCATTATGCACAACCACTTAGTTTCTTTTTGAGCTTTCATACACTTATAGCTCTAGTGCATCCGTTGCATGGCAATCCCTACTCACTCACATTGATATCTATTGATGGGCATCTCCATAGCCCATTGATACGCCTAGTTGATGTGAGACTATCTTCTCCTTTTTCCATACAACCTCCACCATATTCTATTCCACCTATAGTGCTATATCCATGGCTCACGCTCATATATTGCGTGAAAGTTGAAAAGGTTTGAGCACATAAAGGTGTGAAACAATTGCTTGACTTGTCATCGGGGGTGTGCATGATTTAGATACTTTGTGTGGGGAAGATGGAGCATAGCCAGACCATATGATTTTGAAGGGATAACTTTCTAAGGCCATGTTATTTTGAAAGGACACAATTGCTTGTTAGTATGCTTGAAGTATTACTATTTTTATGTCAATATTGAGCTTTTGCTTTGAATCTTATGGATCTGAACATTCATGCCACAATAAATAATATTACATGGATAAATATGTTAGGTAGCATTCCACATCAAAAATTCTGTTTTTATCATTTACCTACTCGAGGACGAGCAGGAATTAAGCTTGGGGATGCTTGATACGTCTCCAACGTATCTATAATTTTTGATTGTTCCATGCTATTATATTATCTGTTTTGGATGTTTTATATGCATTAATATGCTATTTTATATTATTTTTGGGACTAACCTATTAACCTAGTGCCTAGTGCCAGTTTCTGTTTTTTCCTTGTTTTTGAGTATTGCAGATAAGGAATATTAAACGGAGTCCAAACGGAATAAAATCTTCGGAATGATTTTTCTTGGACCAGAAGAAACCTGCCAGACTTGGAGATGAAGGCAGGAGACCTGCCGGGAGGCGACAAGCCACCTGGGCGCGCCCTAGGGGGGGCGCTCCCTGGCTTGTGGCCCCCCAGCAGGCCTCCTAACCCTATTCTTCGGCCTATAAATTCCCAGATATTCCCCCAATACCAAAAAGAGCCACGAAAATACTTTTCCGCCGCCGGAACCCTCTGTTCCCGTGAGATCCCATCTTGGAGCCTTTTCCGGTAATCTGCCAAAGGGGGATTCGATCACGAAGGGCATCTACATCAACTCCATTGCCCTTCTGATGATGCGTGAGTAGTTCACCTCAGACCTTCGGGTCCATAGCTAGTAGCTAGATGGCTTCTTCTCTCTCTATGTTCTTCAATACCATGTTCTTCATGATCTTCATGGAGATCTATCCGATGTAATACTCTTTTGCGGTGTGTTTGTCGAGATCCGATGAATTGTGGGTTTATGATCAGATTATCTATGAATATTATTTGAATCTTCTCTGAATTCTTATATGCATGATTTCATATCTTTGCAAGTCTCTTCGAGTTATTAGTTTGGTTTGGCCAACTAGATTGGTAATTTTTGCAATGGGAGAAGTGCTTGGTTTTGGGTTCAATCTTGCGGTGTCCTCACCCAGTGACAAAGTAGGGGTAGCGAGGCACGTATTTGTATTGTTGCCATCAAGGATAAAAAATAGGGTTTTCATCATATTGCTTGAGTTTATCCCTCTACATCATGTCATCTTACTTAATGCGTTACTCTATTCTTCATGAACTTAATACTCTAGATGCAGGCAGGAGTCGGTCGATGTGTGGAGTAATAGTAGTAGATGCAGAATCGTTTCGGTCTACTTGACACGGACGTGATGCCTATATGCATAATCATTGCTTTGGATATCGTCATAACTATATACTTTTCTATCAATTGCTCGACAGTAATTTGTTCACCCACCGTATTATTTTCCTTCAAGAGAGAAGCCTCTAGTGAAACCTATGGCCCCCGAGTCTATTTTCCATATTATATTTTCAGATCTATAAACCAAAAATACCAAAAATACTTTGCTGCAATCTTTTTACTTTTGTTTTACTTTTCGTTTTAGTAATCTTCTATATCTATCTCTATCAGATCTCATCCTTGCAAGTAACCGTGAAGGGATTGACAACCCCTTTGTAGCGTTGGGTGCAAGTGTTTGATTGTTTGTGTAGGTGCATCTATTGGGGACTTGCTTGTATCTCTTACTGGATTGATACCTTGGTTCTCAACAACTGAGGGAAATACTTATCTACTTTGCTGCATCACCCTTTTCTCTTCAAGGGAAAACCAACGCAAGCTCAAGAAGTAGCAAGCACCCAAGCACCGGTCCACCCACATATCAAATTATCAAAGTAGCGAACGCAAATCAAACTAACATGATACAAGTGACTAGATGAAATTCCCGTGTACCCTCAAGAACACTTTGTCTATTATAAGAGACTGTTCTGGCCTGTCCTTTGCCACAAAAGGATTGGGCTACCTTGCTACACTTTATTTACTGTTACCGTTACTTGCTCGTTACCAATTATCTTGCTATCAAACTATCTGTTACGTACAATTTTAGTGCTTGCAGAAACTACCTTACTGAAAACCGCTTGTCATTTCCTTCTGCTCCTCGTTGGGTTCGACACTCTTACTTATCGAAAGGACTACGGTTGACCCCCTATACTTGTGGGTCATCACCGATCTCACCGCTCAGGAAGTGTTTTTGCCAGTGGGTTTGCAGACCGACGACGCTTGCGGGTCTTCCCGCATCTGTTTGGTAGCGTGGGGTGAGTAGAAGGATTTGCTCTGGGGGAAAGTCGACGGCGCGACATTTGTGGGCGTCACTTTCCTCCGGGGGGGGGGGGGTCGTCATGGAGCTCGGGTCAAGTCCTACACCTTGTGGTGCAAGGTCGGACAACGACATCGACTCGCGTTTCTTCCCCTGTGGAGGGTGTCGTCTTGAAGTTTGGGTTACCCTGGGTGCTTTCACGGGACTGGACTTGCACGACGTTGTGGCCTGGGTGGAGTGAAGTGGCATATATTGCATCGACGGCGACGAATCTTGGCGGCGTGGCGTAACGGAGTCAGGATGCATGATGATGGACCGCCATGCGGCGGGGCTGTTTGGTGTCGTAGCGGCGTCGACGACCGGCCGGCCTGGCAAGGATGAGGCAGGTCTGTTTTTTGAAGATGGGTCAACGGTTCGACGGTAGTGATGGCTTCTGAAGCATGTGCATGTGGTGTATGCTTTGGGTTTGATACACCTGGTGTATGCTCCTGGTACGTCATGCGGGCGGATCGACGGTGACCCCGATGCTAGATGGTGGGATGTGAGGGCATTTCTCAATGTCAAGTTTGTAAGTTTGTAGGTGTGAGCGGTGGCTTTTTATTGTTTCATGTATGTTTTTGTCACATTTTTGTTTAACAATTAATAATATGGCTGTGTGGATCAGTCAATGCAGAGGCCGGGGCTTGCCCTTTTTTTTCCGGAAAAAACCATCCACCAGATACATATACATAGTACATATAGAGAGGAGGACGCAAGGACTCTATTGTATCAGTTCTGTACCGGTATGGTGTGCAGTCCCTACCTGCTGCTTAAAGCTTGAGAAAGAAAGCTCAAGGCTGCATCGCTTTGCTGCTATCTATCAGCTCATCACAGTTTGTGGTGTATGCCCTTCTACTTTTTCTTGAAAAGCTCTTACTGTGTCACCATTCGCATCATATAAATGGGTGACGCTGCCATTGTTGCTGATTGCACCACCAGCATCTATATATAAATGTATGCTTTCTATCCCTTCCTTGGCTTTGAACGTAACACAACAAGACAAGACAAGCCTATGAATTCTCTTTCTTTTCCTACCTGACTGGTGGAAACAGAGCTACTACTTGCCCATCCTTGTCGTCATCGGTCCATCACCGCCACGCGACATGTGAGATTTTTGAGCCGGCTCCGGCACTGGCGGTAGTCGAGGTCCCCGTAAGGAGGCTCAAAGTTCACCGACCTGAAGACTCGGCGAATATGCACAATATCCAACCCCCCCTCTACTAACACAGTGAGCTTTGAGCATAACTTCAACGAATAACTTGCACATATGACACATGATTTCTTTGTCGAAAAAAAATATGACACATGATTTAAACATGGGAAAACGACCTCAACTTGAGGAGTAAAAAAAAAAACACGGTTATGGACCGACTGGTAAGAATGAATTGTACAAAATCTCCTCTTGAACCTCTAGATATTACAAACATATTCATCACGTTGCCAACTGACAACACATTCATCACATAATTTCAGCTCAATTGAACATTGTTTGCCTACACAACCAGTCCATCTCCCAAAACAGCTCTGTGCTGAAACTGCGGCAGGTGAACCAATCCTAAAACCACATTTTCTCTTTCTCTCTACAGTTCTCTATCATGCCTTTTTTTGCATTCCCTTTCACTGCAAAGAAAGAAAGCTCTCTTACTTACTTTATGGCAACGGAAATTTTCGTGCGCATCGGCGGATTCTTTCCTTCTTTGATGTATTCAGATTCCAGCAATTTTAAGAATCTAGAAGTTGAAAAGAATAAAATAAAATAAAATAAAAGTGATGGTTGGGATGGAATGGCGAAAGTCTCGGATGGTGATGTGACTTGCAGGCATTAAAAAGAGCATCTAATAAGACGATGGTGATTGCTTTACCTTATTGTTGCTTTTCTACATACATAGATAGACAGATAATCTCTTTTGTTTCTTGTATCTTCATGTGATAGAATATTCCGGGGGTTGCCGACTAATCCCTCATGATCCCTTGTTAGCTGATACTCTTTGGTTGGGATAAGTACGACCACCACTTGTCGTGGCCTGACTGTCTGCTTTTGCAAGCATGGTCTTTGCTTGTGTGACATCTCATATCAAAGTCCGTGCCATGCATGTAGCTACTGGGATCACGGAAAGTGGTGGTGACAAACACTGGATGACTTCGATTTGGTGGTGCAAGCATCGGTCTTGAGCTCCGGGGTGAAAACCTGAATTCTGGCCTATTGGTTATATTTGGCAGTGGTGATATTTATTGTGTCATTACCTTGTCGAGGGCATTGCTCGAACTTGTTCTTCGGGGTGAAAACCAATGACCTGGCTTTCGGTGGTTGGATCCGGCGATGGCGGCGCTTGAGCGACATTCCCTTCATGAAGGCGTTGTAGTTGGAGAGTCCTTCTCGGGGTACTGGTGATGTCAAAGTGATTGTTGGTGCGGGTATGGTTGCTGTTGTAGATTGTGGATAATTGTTTTGATCGTTTCGGTTTTTTTTTTTCATTTTTCTTCTTTAAGGCCTAGCCTCTGTCTCGTTTGATTTTGCTAGATGCCGGTGCGATTTTTGTGTGTGCGTCCTAGCTACGTAGAGGCCGGGTGTGTCAGCCATTGTGCTTGCATCCCCTGATGTTCCATTTTAAGCTAATGAAATCCACCCTTACCACCACTAGCATTTGAGGTTGCTTATGGCGTGTGAGCTCTAACCACATCACCTGGTTGTAGTATTTCCTCGCAAGCTACCTGCCTGCCTGCCAGCCACACTCGTGCTCTTATTTAAGAAGATCCATTCAAGGTTAAAAAAAAAAAAAGAGATCCATTCAGGGAACATTTAACATGCTATTTGCATAAGATTGCTCCTTGCGATTAGCATGCTTCTTATTCATCTACATGTGCTTTGATGTACTCCATCGTACACAAGCAATCGACTGATTGGTAAAATATCCTCATCAAAAGAAATTTTAAGAAAGGAGATTCCGTTGGCACGCCACTAGAGGACGATTTCCATCCCTTCCTACATGATTAAAACAAATTTAAAGTCCACAAGGAAAGAAGCAAGGAAAGAGACAAATGTCGACCAGAACCATTCGTAATCCAATCATCACACATATAGCATAATATAGCATAGTGTTTTCCATTCCAATCATCAATCAGATAACATCACCCCCACCAACCAACAAATGCATGGCCCACCCCTCCCTGAAAAAAAGACTTGATCTTGTCCAACAAAATAAAACAAAACAAAATCAAGGACTCTCTGTTATCTACTCCCTCTGTAGAGTGACCTAAAACGTCTTACTCTATAAAAGTTTACAGAGGGAGTATCTACCCGTAACAATTGTGTACTACTGCTGCTAAAAAGCTTGAGAGACTCCTCTTGCCTTGCTCAAGGCTGTCTGTCCTGGTGATACTACTCAGCTGCATGTCCACACCACCCCTCTTGATCTCTTCCATCATTTTCTCCTCTTTTTCTTTGAAAGAAAAGCTCTCAGTGTCACAATCCACATCATAAATATGGATGATGCCGCATCACCAGTATCCATATATATATGCTTTCTATCCCTTCACTGGTAATTAAGCACTACCCCTTCCTTTGCTTGTCTACTTGTGTTACACACACATAAGTCTGATCTGGTGTACACTACTCCCTCCGTTCCTAAATATAAGTCTTTTTAGAAATTCCACTAGTTGACATGCCTTTTGCTTGTGGTATACATATACATGACATGATGATGGGAACGGATGGGAGGAGGATTGGCCTCTACTGCACACGCTGCTTATTCCTACTGGATTGCTCCTGTCTTCTTCCTTTTTTTTTTTCTTTGAGGGGACTGTCTTCTTCCCTTTTATCACACATGAAAGCAACAACAGCATACATGGCCTAGGAATTCTCTTTCTTTTCCTACCTGCCTGGGGGGAAACAGAGCTACTTCCTGCCATCCTCGTCGTCCTCATCGGTCCAAAACCATCGTCGTCGTCGTCGCACGAGAGTTGAGATTCAGCTGGTTGCACTAGTAGTAGCACTCAAGGCCCAGGGACGGCGGCTCGAAGCTCACCAGTCACAACTGGTAGATTCTGCACCATCTTAAGATACATATGCATGCCGCCTGCAGTCACACGACAATCTTCTTGCTTCCCTGTCTGTATTTCTTTCTTCAAGATGTATAGAGTCTGCACCTTCATTCAACAAATCAAGATATCAGCACTCCTTTCAGCCTCCAGGTTCACAGGGTACATGGCATTGGCAGCAGAGGAGGAGCAACATTCAGTTGCTTCATACCACAAAGTACCAATTTAGTCAGAGCAATGTAATAATCTGCGGTACTCTCCAAGGGCCCATACAGGAAATCTGTTGAGGTCAGCCATGTAACACAAGGGACCCTTTTTCAAGAAACTTCTGATCGTTTCCTGCAAAATAGCATACAAATCACATTATTATTATAGCATTAGAAAAACAAGAATTTAAGATGAGGCAAGGATCCCCCCCCCCAAAAAAAAAATATGGGGGCGGGCAAGGCCATGTAGGTAGCGCCAAAACAAGCATGGAGAGATCAGTTGTCCTATCAACCTGTGCAGGTGCAAAACGAGTTAGTAGATATGAATTGATAAATGCTTCAGAAAGTAACAAGGCCTTAGCTATAACACAGATTATGACATAATAATGGTTTAAAGGAGTCAAGTACATGCGGTAAGAAATTCTAGCATTACTTAAAAATATTGCACCATGTTCCTCATCTGAATTATTAAGAAGAGTCTTAATTCAAATTCAAATCTGTTTGCATATTGGAACAGTGAATCTTCTTTCTAGAAAACTGAACATTGTAATGTGGCCAGCCTAGCATAATCATTGACGGCAGTAATACATTGTATTTTGAAGATTAGCAGGAAACATACATTAAAAATCAGACTCACATCAACATCCTTGACTTTAATACTCTTTGGTTTCACCTGATAACAGTAAAAACAGAAGCAGATTGTCACGTAAAATAAATAATGTATACGCTGAAGGACTGAAGGATGTAGATAGAGTTGAATGTAAATTTTTCAGGAAGAGAATAACCTACAGTCTTCTCAACCTCTTCATCGGTTTCCTCCTCAATTGACAAGAGCCTTCTGTCATATACCTCTTGCTTCTGTTTGGTTTACAGATACAAGCCGAGGGCCAAAATAAGCATACGAGATGCTGAAGTACCAGCCTCTGAAGAAAATGATGCATGCAAACCTTCTTAGAAAAGGTCTTTGGATTATATGCTGAAGTACCAGCCTCTGCATTCAGTTTCACATGAAAACTATGATGAGAGATTTTTAAAAGGGCCAGTTTATAGGTAAAAAAAACTGGAAGGAGAATAAAAACTGTTCCAGCAGATCAGGGCTGGCCCTAATATTTTGGAGGCCCTAGTGCGAATTTTGTACAATGGACCTAATGTGTATAATAGAGTAAAATTAATACTTTCATCAGTATATATTGCATATCATGAAAATCATTATAATTTTATTTATCAAATGAAGTCTTAATATATATCTGTGATTAAACGATAGAGATGATGATTACAACATACATATACTCAACCGTAAGCAACCATTGAACAAATATATTGTGGTGTCATGCCGGGGGGGGGCAAGGATCCCCCTAAATATGGGGGCACCCCGCCCCCAATAAATAAATGAGCAGCGGGGCAAACCCCATAATTCGAACTTAACTATTCATTCATGGTTGATAGAGTTAAATATCCATGAGCAAAGTTATCCTTTGTGTTAACGTGTTCTGTAAAAAATAACAGTAATGTATTCATGCATGTAGATGTAATGAGCCCTTATTTGAGATGGGCCCTAGGCCGTCGCACTTCTTGCCATGGCCTAGGGCCGGCCCTGTATGTACTTATCCCTTGCGCCATGATCCAACAAGTCCTTCAGATTTTTCCCTCCTGACTATGGTGTCATTATGGCCGGGATTGAGGTGTCACTGGTCACTGTCAGTGCAGACCATTTTATAATGTTCTGCAAACCACCTTATAAAGTTCTGCAAACACAAAGTTAACCAAATGGGTTACTACCTGCAAAGGAACCGGGCATGCCTACAAAAAGAGGACACAAAGTTTTGGTTTAAAGTATAAGATACATGCTTTCAAGTTTGTTTGCATCCACATATGTTTGAACATAAGAGCGGCCCAATGTGCCACTGTATTTGCATTTGCAATATCCTGAAAATTTAGGGTTTGAATGATTGTTCCAGTTCCATAGATGATCATGATTTTTGTAAGAATAGAATACCATTAGCTCAGCCTTACGTAAAATTAAGTAATCTGTTGATACAAAAGTGATTCCCATGCCAAACCGGAACTCACATGTTTTCAAGTTCAAGTGCACGTTAATATTAGACAATATTTTATCTGATGAAATATTACGCAATATATTAATTGCATCACACACTAATATTTGTTAAGATCTTTGTTGCACGTTGATAATAGGTAGTATTTAATTAATTGGATGACGCTCACATTGACATTAGGTATACTATTAATTAGAGGGTGCTAACCTTGTTTAGTGCTAAACATGGTTAGCGCTAAACACCATGGCAACATAGACCATTGGATAGACACGGCTGAACGGATCAGATATGTTGGATCTCTGCAACTCGCTCTTTCCATATCAAGTTAAAGGAGGACAACCTAAATCAAATACAAATCTACAGCTAATTTAACATTTCCTCGATGCCGCACAGTTCGCCCGATAAAGGAGCATCATGTCAGATCCACTGGTTAATTAGATCGAAGGATGACTGCTTTTGAGTTTAAACCCTGTCCGATCACATTTCAACTTCACTGACTAAATTTTCCGGTCTTCTTCCGTAGTTCCACAAGTGAGGCAGTTCACCTCTTATCCAGCCAAGCACAACAATAAGTCCTGGTGTGAAAATAAGCGAACACATGCATCGGTGGCGCTGATCGCGGAAAAGGGAGTAGGTAAAGATGAGGCACCAAAGGACCAATTTATATGCTTACCTAGGGTGCATGGAACCAGGTACATCAACGCCGGTTGACCATGTCCATCCATCAGGAAGAGTCCAAGATAGGAAAGAAAAAGGCCTGCAAGGGTAAAAAGAAAATAAAAATCTGGGTTCTGCACTACAAAGCAATGAATTGTGTTAGCAAACACGGGATTTCAGATTACGCCGCAGTCTGCGGATTACAGAGTTATAGTAAGAAAAATAAGTATATCTATTGCCTGAAGACAAAGAAAGACAGTAACTTCCAGAACAGAACGTGCAGCAAGAAAATGGAAACAACCAATCAGTCACAGGCAGTCACCACCATGCGCTCCTAGATGCCATAACAACAACAGCAGTGCCGATACTATGTACAACCTGAATATACCGAGCTCTTTTATAGTGCAGTGCTTGTTAAGCCTATCGGTTCTAGACTCGGTGCTCATGCCAAAAATTTAGAGCTGCCCTAAAAAATAGTTCTGGAGACTATGGCCACTTGTCAAAGTTCACTATTTTGCTGGTGCCCAAATAATCAAATATGATGGACCATTATGAAGTTCACAACTAAAATGAACTGTTAAAGAAAATTGCGTAACCAACCCATGAACATAAGCAGTACCACAGCAGACACAACATAGAGCGCTAACATCTAACTGATCAACACAAATATAATATAATAGAGAACAAGATCTATCAAATGCTTACCAACAACGTATCCCACGGTCAGCCATAGAAAATATCCATTCAAGATACCTTTTTTGCCCGCCCTGTCAAATCTGCGTCGTATACCAAAGTGATGATGTATCATTAACAAATGGCGTGAACCTCTGAGACAACAGAGTTCTTATTGTGCTAGGAAACATCAAGGGTCCAAGCATTCACTATATCTCAACCTATCTTTAGCACGGTAGTTAGTTGTCCTGAACGAAGGTTCACAATAAATAGTGTGTTCCATTGTGTTTCATCTACGTTTGTAGGCGTACCAGACTACCAGGCAGTATTTTGTTATGTTTCTTCTATGTTTACCCATTAGTGAACTAACGGAGTAACAGATTAGAAGAAAAGCCATAAACATATATTGCAGCATCGCATAGAGTACCTATAGCTGAATGCAATGAGCTGTCCAGGGTTAAGTATTTTTCTTCTATGCCTACCCATTAGTGAGCTCAGGCAGTAACAGATTAGAAGAAAAGCCATAAACATATATTGCAACATTGAAAAGATTACCTGTAGCTGAATGCAACGAGCAATCCAGGGAGAATAATATCACCAAAGCCTATAATGGTATAGCCACCCAATGGATCAAAGAAACGAGGTATTCTTAGGAGCATCGGAAATGTTTCCCCTGATCTGTCACCACTAGCAACCTGGGAGATTTCATAAAATGGTAAGTAACAAAAATTCAACCACAAGTTACAGCACATAAGAGAATAAAATAGGCTACTAAAACATAAGCATTTGCTGGACAATACATTTATTTAACTTCAAATTATAACCACAAAAAATAACATTTCACTAGTTTCAAGTCTGAACATTTGCCTCCCAAATATATCAATTTTTATACGGGTCATAAGAGAACCAAATTAGATCATAACACTGAATATTTTAACAATTCACTCAGTTTCAAGACAGGCTGCTACCAATTCTCTCATATTCCGAAGGTATTTAAGATGTCAACCCTTGTGGATTCTGTCCTGTCCTTCTCTTTATTTTACAACCTCCAGATGCCTTTTTTTTTGTGAAGAAGCAAGAGCATTCCTTTTTTGGGGAAATGGTCTATCTTATTTTCTAAAAATGGTTTCATCATGCAGTTGCAAGACTATTCCTTTTCTTTTGCCCGAAGAAGCAAGACTATTCCACTGATTGATTTAACTAGAAAATCTACCGTACAAATTAAAATGTAAAACTAAAGCACAGCTGATAGTAAGTCTTGATGTAAATGTAAAGGTCAAGATTGCACTTACTGCAATCATAACACTCTCATGGAATATAAAAGGCGAAATGAAGACCCAGAAGATGTCATACACAAATGCAGCACCAAGAAGAACTGATGCAACCTGCAAAGATACAGTCTTAGATATTACTACAAGTAGGATCCGACGACAATCAGTGGACTACTGCAAATAGACATGCTAATACCCTGATATTAGGTAAGCGTCTCTTCTGAAGCCTGTTTATCATCAAGCAGATACCCTGTGACAAATACACAGACTGCATGGTTAATGTATGTATTTTTCTCGAAGGTCCAAGGCTGCAAGCTAATTAAATACCATGCCAAAAAAAATTAGCATCCCAAGTAACAAATTATAAAAAAAAGGTAAAGAAATGACATTCTCTACATTACGGAAGCTATTCCACAACAAATAATGCAATTCTCAAATAACATGCATCTCTTTGATATAATATCAACTCCCTTAAGTCCTGGGTAGATCACTTTGAGTCCCTCCTAAGATTTAGTGAAAATGATAATCTTGTCAACATTTTACTTCTGATCTCCATCTGTATAGTTCATGGACGAAAACTAACGTGTGAAATCTAAGAAACCTAGTGCAAACTTGCATATCTAAACAAAGTAACAAACTAGTCGAATGCCCGTGCGTTGCTACGGAGCAACCAAAAACACTGGTCAAACAATTAATATAATTCAGAAATATGTGTTAAAATAACATCTTTCCATTCATATAACTACAAATCCTGATTCTCTTCATCTGTTCTCATCGGCAGTCCTCGTGTCTCATTAACCATCACCTCATACCAAACATCACTACTTCTCCTTCATTAGAGTACAGTACCCTCAAGCACAACCTCATACTGAGCATTACTACTGTTGATCAGTAACATGCTTGCCCCACCTTGTCTAGAAATCAGTAAACATAACACAACAATAACTGGTCAGGAAAGAGGTCATGCCCAGATCCAATTAAGAAACACAAATGGCTCCAAAATGGAAAATACAAGGATTGCACTAATTAACCAGTGGTATGGAAACTGCAATTATCCTGCTAGGAAGACCCACAGTCAAAACAAAAGTAGGAGTTAGGAAATCAAAATGGATTTTCAAGGGTCACACGTCGGAAAATGACATAATTCTCCGTGGATACATTACAATGTTTCTGAGTGTACTTTATCCATGCTAGGTGGCTGGTAAATTAACAGAAGTAAAATAAGAATTAAAGTTGACATCTCAGCAACATTATGTATAGAATCAAGACATCAGTTTATTTGTGTTACATGAATTACATGCATTCTTTATAACAGTGGTGCTTACTGTAAAACTGGACTAAAAGTTCATAGGTCTTAAACCAGTTTTCGAGAAATGAGGCTACATGCTTATCAGACATTTGCTGCTTTCTTTCTGAACTAACTGGCTAGAGGCTTTTCAGTTTCAATTTGCAAGATACGCATATAAAGTTGATGCCCCAATAAATAGTAAAACAAAAAGGATAAGCTAATGTTACATATTGAATTGCTGCACTATTTGAGAAAGCTGAGAAGAGCCTTCAGATTCTCACCATCGTAGCCAGTAGGCGACATATCCCTGACCCACTCTTCCCATTCCCATCCAAAAACCTACTTGCGGTTATTAGATGGTGGCTTCCATCTGTACATCGTCCCATTCCCATTCCCATTCTCACCATCTGTACATCTCACCATTGTAGCAGCAGATATTCGTTTGAGATTATTAGATGGCACGGTGTCATCTATCCATGCCAGAATTCAAGTTGCAACCACCTAGCACATCGGCACTCAGCACGGCACAACATGCGATGTTCCGATGTGCCAAAATGGTGGCTTCCAAAATGATACCTGCAGTTTCAGGCACCAGCGTGGATCCCATCTGCCTACTGCCTATTTATTTATATTGGGCTGCAATACTGCTTTCTAGACAGTTCGACGGAGCGCACGCGTGAAGGAAAATTCGAATTTGAGATGCTTCACGGGTGGGCAGGATGAGGATTGTGAGGGAGAGGAAGTAGCGAGCATCTCATCTCCACATCTGCGCACCAGAACAGGTCATCTCCGAGACGGAGTACTTGCTGCCTTCAACGTCGGAGGAGATGGGGGCGGAGCGGAGGGTACAGCGAGGAGGAGGGGAGGTGGTGCTGATTCTGGACGGTGGGAGTACTACGGCAGAGGAGGAGGCAGGAGAGGCGTCGGGGAACGGACGGCATCGGCGGCGTACTTGTAGAGGTCGCCATCGGACGAGACGGGGAAAGCATGGAGGAGAACGCGAGGATGAGGGGGGTTGTGATGGTGGTGGGATTTTGCGGCTGAGATGAGAAGAGGCATGCTGGGTGATGGAGGCCAACGGCGCTGGCAGCGGCCACCGCGCCAGATGGGAGGCGGCGAGGCGCTAACTCGGTGTTGGCTGGCAGGACCGCAGGAGGTAGTGTGGGGTGGATGGGGCGAGACGAAGGGCTTTTTTGAAAAGTATGGAGCGGTGGCGGGCGTCTTTTTGCCAAAGAGCCACAGCCTGTCTCGCATGCGTAGGATGCAGATCGAATGGTCGAAATTGACAGTTGGCAGACACACCATCAAATCACAGTTTAGCTGATCCTACTAGGAAAATGGAACCTCGATCCACACTGAATTTGTACATGCTAGTTTTATGTTCTGGCATTTCAGAAAAACAGTACATCTATATCACTTTATCATGTGAACTCCAACTTGATCCGTGATAGTAAATATGTTGCACGCTTTCAGTTGCTTCTGAACTTAAGTGGAAAGAATAGAACTAAGGGGGTGTTTGGATGAAGGGTATTTCCCTGTGAAGATTAAAAACATAGCAAGCGAACATAAGAATAAGTTCAACTTACAAGGATGTCTTGACCTATCCAAGCAAACGAAGAATGCCGATAAGCAGCCCATAGAATGGCAAAGACTGTACAGAATGGTACGACTCCAACAGACAAGTTCAAGACCTCCCCGTACAAGGGCAATTGTACAGTATTATTTCTCCAATCCTTAAAAATCCTGCAAACAAGGCGCACAAGAGGCACAGACAACGAGTTCAAAAATAAAATAAAGATTAAATAGCATTGAAAAACTTGCTTAATGTAAACTATTTCATGCATTACCTAGAGATAATTGTCACCAAGCAAACATGCATACCCTGCAAGACACAAACCACAAACAAGCTCACAACCGAATACCAATATAAAAAACAAAACAAACATTTGAATAACCAAGCGCCAAGAGAAGTATTTGTACAAATAGACAGGCCTTGCGATCAAAAGAGTACAAAGATAGAGAATATACGAGGAAATACCTCAATACCACTAATGCAGAACAATACAATCAGTAGCCATGCGATCCAAGACGACATGAAGTAGAACAGTAGGAGAAGGAAAACTGAAGCTGCTACAATAAAAACACCAGCTCTCTTGGCGGTGATTTCAATGATTTGTTTATCTTGTCTGTAGTTTGTTCCCTGCTGTTTAGTATGAAAAGAAGAAATTCATTAGTCAAAAACTTAAACCAAGTGATCAACTGAAAACTACTAGTCATTACCTAGAAACAAACCCGATAAAGTGCAAATTATTCATTATCTTAAGAGTCATTCATAAGTACCAAGAGTGAGGCGCAGGCTATAGTTCCTGCAGCCATTATGAACAAGAAGAATGCTGAAGGGTCCACAACCGGACGGCTTGGCTCATTAATTGAAGCATCATTGACCCTGCAAACCATCTTATAAAGTTCTGCAAACACAAAGTTAACCAAACGGATTATTGCCTGCAAAAGACTCAGGCATGCCTAGCAAAAATATTGAACAGGAGTACGGGACAGAGATTATATTTTTTTTTCAGGTTGTCCGTTGAATACCTTCGTCGTCAGCAGCCTGTGCAGTTTCCGCTTTAGCGGTGAGAACACAATGTCCCCGTGTCGCTAAGGCAATAGAATCCGTTAACTGCAGCTGCAAAGGTTATATTAGATTAGATTAGATTAGAAGATGGTTGTAGAACCAACTTCGTTGCTGGGTTATGTCGGGTTCGGAGGCGAAGCAGAACCTTTGAGGTTGTATTGGAGCAGCGGTCAAGAGGGTAGGTGAGGGCAGCAAATGTTGTTTCAGCCTCGTTGACGGTTCTAGGCAAGGTGGCTCCGAATGTCGCGCTCATTCCAGCAACGGTTGTACCTTGGGTTCCACTCACCCAGTTCTTCACCTTAACCTGGAGAAAAAGAAAACCTGGGAGCATGAGAAAGAAATCAGGGCCTAGGCTAAACTAGGCGCGTGCTTTCGTTTTAAGATTTGGATCAGACAATGTGCACACTCTGAAAGTGTAACAACACAAGGCAGAATAAATCTTTTAGGCTGCTCTCCTGATCAGATCAGAGCAGACCAGAGCTGGTTAACTTGCTTGCTGCTTAAGTGGAGTGTAGCAGTGGAGATACTACTAGTATTATTTTTCAAGTTTCTGCAGGTGAGATTGAGCTGATCTGTTGGTTGCAGCTATAGCAGAGTAGAGTACAATGGGGAATTGGGGATATTTTTTTTTATTTTTTTTTGCGAAGAATCGGGGATAACTGGCTGCCAAATGTAAGTTGTTTTCTGCTGCTGCTGCTGCTGCTGCTGCTGCTAACCATCAGAAAAGAGAAAACACACAAGAACATCTCCAAGAACATTGCTGCTGCTAACCATCTGATAATTCATCCTAATAATTCATTTCGTGCTGCTCTGAAGTGAAAAGTCAGGTTGGGCATGAATCAAACAGAGTTTTATGCTGAAAAATCCCACATTTTGCATCCGGGAGACCTGACAGAGGAGAGGATAGAGTGGATGGGGATTCGTTACCGCCTGGAGCTTGTCGGAGCGTCCGTGGGAGGCGGCGTCGTCGGCCGCCGCGCGTCCGGCGAGGAGGATGAGCAGCAGCAGGGCGGCGACCGCCGGCAGGAGGAGCTCCCGACGGCGGAGGACCGCCATGGACCTTTCGCGACGGATTCGGAAGGAAGAAAGGAATAATTTTTTGGGGTTGGATTTGAGAGGTGGTGGGGCGGGTTTATATGCTGGTGGCGTCTTTCACAGCTTTACGCTTTCTTTGCCTGGAAACATGCTTCCGTTCCTTTGCGTTTTTTCCTTTTTTCCTTGGCCTGGAAACACCGCGTTATATGAATGAAAAAGAAAAGACGCTTCATCATCTTCTATGCTAATCAAACCTAATACTCACTCCGTTCCAAAATCTAAAGTGTATTAGTTTATTGAAAAATCAACCTTTTTTAAAAAAAAATGACCAAGTTCAGAGGTAAAAATATCGACACTCACAATACTAAATAATAAAATATGAAAACTTATTTCATGATGAATCTAAGATCCAAGTTTTGATATTATGAATACTGATATATTTCTACAAAAATGTGGTCATTGAGTATAAAATTATGAAAATCCAAAAAACATCAACAACGCGGCAAAGCGCGTCCAACCCTTCTAGTTATTGATTAATTCGCACATGTGAATGTTGCGTCCTTATCGGTCTCGAGGCATCTATTTCATTGCCGCCTACCCATGTGCAACTCATTGCCAAGTACTCCCGTCTCCCGTGGAGTAGTACAATATCATCATCATGGGCATCAAGCAAAGCATATCATTGCCAGTGAACATGAACAGTGTTTACCAGCTTGTATTATAGTCAATAATCTATATGCACTTGTACTAATTCACCAATAACTGTACAAATTTATAGCGAGTAACTTGCTGTTCTATTACTTTGGCATTACATTGGAGGTCATGTGTGCAAAATAGGTAGGAGTTGGTGTATTTTTCACTTTCCGTACTGTGGTCTCTTTACCCAAGGAAAAGAAAAGAATCACCTTTACCCAAGGAAAAGTAAAGAATCAAAACATGCCAGGACCCAAGGGCGTGCTTGTTATATTCATGGATTAAAATTCGATGAAAAGTTGCATAACCAAAATCCGAAACAACGGCATCCTCGATTATGTGTTCATATCTTTGTACTGTAGTACCGATCTCCTGTTCCCTACCTCATACACAACACAACCAGAAGGATGTTACAAGTTCTATATCCATGTGCTAGCATGAACATAGTTTTTAATTAATGTGCACATGTGAATGTTGCATCATTATCAGTCCTGGCACATTTATTGGGATTGCCACGTACTCATGTGCAATTCCTTACCAAGTACTCCCATCTCCTATGGACTAGTAGTACAGTACCATCATCATGGGCATCAAGCAAAGCATATCATTGCCAAGTACTCACAGCTCTAGTGAACATGAATAGTGTATCCCCGTTTATATGCCGATAATGTATATGCACTTGTACTAATTCACCAAGAATTGTACAAATTTGTGACGATTAACTTGCTGTTGTATTATTGTATCAGGGCATCTTCAACGACGATCCGCAAATTTCCTCCTGCATCTGTTCGCGGACACGGATGCGGGAGGCCGCCATCCAATGCCAACCGCATATTTATTGCTAACCGGGGCTGTGGCCAACGGGGGGTTGCCACGAATCCTAGGGATGAGATCTAGCTTGGAGTGGAAGGGGCGGCGCGGTGCTGCGAAGGGGGGGGGGGGGGGGAGCGGGAGAGCGCGGCGCATGCATCCGACGAGCTGCACGAGATGCGGAAGGCGACGAGTGTGTTGACACACGAACGCGTCACGCGTACCCTCGACGCCGGGGGCGATGCACCGCAGCTCACGTCGAGGGAGGTCCTACCGGCAGCGCGATACGCAAGACAACCGGAGGACGCTTTTGAAGACCCGAAACCCCGCGCACCCGGGAGGGACCCCGTCAGGGAGCGCGGCGGCTATGGGCTGCCCTAGGTCGATTCGCTCGCCCCTAGGGCCTCGGAGTTCGCAGCTCTCCAACACGAAGAACGACGAAGAACGAGGAAGAAGATACGAGGGTAGGAGACAAAACGTAGGTGAAAAAGTAGTATATTGATTGTTCGATTGTGTGTTGTTTCAATCGGCCGTCACCCCCAACATATATAAGAGGCGGCTGGACTTTCCGTACAAGCAAAGGATTCATCTAGGCTTTCCTTACAAGAAAATTACATTAATTCACGTCCTAGAGTCCTAGTTCTGGTCCCGCTCGGATTCAGCCTGAATCTGGTCCAATCTCCTGTCTTGCTCCTTGCGTGGGCCGTGGAATCTGCACACGACCTCCGATGGAGATGGTCCAAACACGAATTTTGTGCGCTTCGACGAGGCCAATAATCCGTATGTTGATCACTTTTCCAAATAAGGCCATCTTGAATACTCCACGGGGTCATCCTTAATTTCGAGTCGGACTCATTCATATAGCTGACTGGACCATCCGACTCTTGTATCGTCTCTGCAGGTCATATACTACGTCGGATGACGATGACTCCAAAAGCAAAGTTGACCGTTTCGACGAGACGAACAACTTTCATGTTGAACACTTTTTGATCTGAGGCCATCTAGATAAGTATTTGAGCCCATCTTCAGCATCTCGTCGGACAGTTTTACTGTTCACGCGCGGCAAGCTTCCTCGGCAAGGTACTGTTCACGCGGCGAGGGTACTGTTCACGCGCGGCAAGCCCCCGGCAATGTTACTGTTCACCCGGCAAGCTTCCCCCGGCAAGGGTACTGTTCACCCCGGCAAGCTTTCCCCGGCAATGGTACTGTTCACGCGCGGCAAGCTTCCCCGGCAAGATACTGTTCACGCGACGAGGGTACTGTTCACCCGGCAAGTTACTGTTCACGCGTGGCAAGCTCCCCCGGCAATGTTACTGTTCACGCGCGGCAAGCTTTTCCCCGGCAAGGGTACTGTTCACCCCCGCAGGATACTGTTCGCCCGGCAAGCTTTCCCCGGCAACGGTACTGTTCACGCGCGGCAAGCTTTCCCCGGCAAGGTTACTGTTCACCCGGCAAGGTTACTGTTCACGCGGCAAGCTTTCTGGCTGCACCTTGCGGGCCCTTTTTGAGGCAGTAAACGACCTCGGATGAAAATGTGCCCAAAAGCAATTTTGACCTTTTCGACGAGACGAACAACTTTCATGTTGAACGTTTTTCGATCCGAGGCCATCTTGAATGGCTAATTGCTCACGCATTGCATCAGACACTCGCCAAGACGTGTCTGGTCTCCCGCGTCTTATTTCGTCTCTTGACATGGCTGCATTCAGATAGCTCTAACTTTTGCATACGAACTCGGATTGAGACGATTTTTATATGAAAATCGACCGATTTGACGAGACGAAGACAATTCATGTAGAAAGTTTTCTCATATGAGATCATCTTGAGGGCGTAATCAGCCGAATAGTGTTCTGGATACAAAATCCCAGTACTTCGAACACAATTTCGGCTTTCGAGATGAGATCGGATGGCAATGGCCCAAACTTCAAAGTTTCTCCTTGCCGGATCGCCTCCTTGCCGGGCCGTCTCCTTGCCGGATCGCCTCCTTGCCGGACCGTCTCCTGCCGGATCACCTCCTTGCCGGACCGTCTCCTGCCTCTGTTTGGGTCTTCGGCAAGCACTCAAAACCGGCAAGCTTTTCGCTTGAGCCCACCTTTACTGCATTCTGCATCGTGCCAAAATCAGGTGTCAACACATGCCCCCCTGTTTTTCGGCAAAACTTGTGTGCCGAAAAATAATTTGCATTAGGCTTGTTCTAAGGACGATGTCAACACTCCATCGGCCATTAATATGTGCTTAGGGCGATAATTATATATCGGCCATTGCCTATTTAGGCTTCTTGCCACACACTTGGGTGGTACTTCTTCAAATACCTGCCATTGAGAGCTCGAGGTAGCAATGTTCCTTGCATGGATTCCACCAAATATGAATTTCCGGGAACTATTCTTGCAATCTTGAAAGGACCTTCCCAGCTTGGAGACCACTTCCCGAATTTTCTGTCCTTTGAACCAATCGGTAGAATCACCTTCCATACAAGATCACCAATCTGAAAATTCTTCAACCTGACCTTCTTATTGTAAGCTCTTGCTACCCTCAACTTGTCCCTTTCTATGGCTTTTAATGCAGTCAAACGTTTATTGGCAACCTCATCAATGTTGTCCATCATCAAGTTATAAAAGTCCACTGCCGATAAATCATTTTGTTTGGCTATTCTCAAAGCATTCAAATTCACCTCTACCGGTAAAACGGCTTCTTGACCATATACGAGCTCATATGGAGTTACCTTCGTCGCACCATGCCTTGAGATTCTATGCGCCCACAAAGCCTCGGACAATAATTCATGCCACCTTCTTGGATTATCTTCAATCTTCTTCTTGATGATCTTGATCAAAATTTTGTTGCTAGACTCAGCTTGTCCATTGGCTTGAGCATAATACGGGGAGGAATTGAGCAACTTTATCTTATATGATTCGGCAAATCCTCTAACTTGATGAGACATGAAAGATGAACCTTGATCCGTAGTTAATGTTTGCGGAATACCGAATCTATGAATAATGTGCTCACTTATGAATTGAATTACCTCCGTATGCGTCATATTCTTGAGAGGTACTGCTTCAGACCACTTAGTGAAATAATCAGTTGCCACCAACACGAACCGATGCCCCTTTGAAGAGGAAGGATGAATCTCTCCAATAAAGTCCAATCCCCAACCTCTAAAGGGACACGGCTTGATAATAGGATGTAACATAGCAGCGGGAGCTAACTGAATATCACCAAACTTTTGACAAGCTTCACATCCTTTATAATACCTGAAGCAATCATGGATCATCGTCGGCCAATAAAATCCAGCACGTCGTAACAACCACTTCATCTTGGGGGCCGACTGATGAGTACCGCAAATCCCTTCATGAACCTCTCCCATAGCAACTCTTGCTTGATCCTCGTCCAAACACTTCAAAAGAACATCTTCAACCGTTCGGCGATAAAGACCACCGTCTCTTATTGTATATTTGAAAGCCATGCGCCGAACAGCCCTGTCCACCCTTTCACTCGGATTGTACAAGTAATCAATAATGGGCTTTCTCCAATCATGATTTTCACCTGTACTAGATTTATTGTTAGTGACCGAATCAGTGGGCTCTGGTTCGGCCTCCCCTATATTAGCAAGACAAGACATCGGCTCTTGAGAGATATGAAACATGCCATGATTGACATGATAGCCAGATGCTTGCTGTGCTAACTCATTTGCTCTCCAATTATCATGTCTAGATATATGAGCAATGCCAAAATGATCCAAAGTAGAAATTATATCCAGACATTTATCAAGATAAACATTAAGTGATTCGTCTAAACATTGAAAAACTTTGGATACTTGTTGCACTACTAATAACGAATCACCAAAAGCCTCAATATGTGTAGCACCTATGGCCAGCAACATCTCTAAACCGAATAACAATGCTTCATATTCGGCTTGATTATTTGTGCAAAAATATTCTAAGCGGCATGAGGCTTCAAAAACAGCACCATGAGGAGATATATAAGCAATACCAACACCTTGGCCGTTGCTACAAACTGAACCGTCAAAATATAATCTCCATGGTACTAACGAGACAAGGTTTATATCAATATCTTGCTTGTCTTTAATCCGATGCTCAACGATAAAATCAGCAACAATTTGGCCTTTCATGGATTTTAGAGATTCATAAGCCAAATCATACTCAATTAAAGCATAAGCCCATTTAGCAATTCTACCACTAAGAATTGGTCTATGCAACATATATTTAATGACATCGGTTTGACAAGCTACTATGCAAGAACTTGGCACTAGATAATGTCTCAATTTTGTGCAAGCATAGTATAAGCATAGGCATAATTTTTCAATATACGTATACCTTGTCTCAGCATCCAATAAACGTCGGCTCAAATAAGTGATAGCATGCTCTTTTCCTTCGGTTTCTTGAGTCAAAACAGCACCAATAACACCTTCCTCGGCTGCAATGTAAAGTCTGAAGGGCTCTCTATGCTTGGGCGCCTTCATCACCGGAGGAGTGCACAAATAATTTTTAATCATATCAAATGCTTCTTGCTGTTTTGCCCCCCAAGTAAAATCAACATCATTCTTCAACCGAAGGATATGAGTAAATGCATCAACCTTCCATGACAAATTAGCTATGAACCTCCTCAAATAATTGACCTTGCCAAGGAATTTTTGCATATCTCTCTTGCATATTGGAGCCTCCACTTTTTGTATAGCTTCTATCTTTTTGGGATCAATCTCTATGCCATCTTCATGAATAATGAAACCCAAAAACTTACCAGCCGACACGCCAAACGCACACTTCAAAGGATTCATCTTCAGCCCATATTTCTTCATCCTCTCAAAAGTTAAACGCAAATCGGCTAAGTGAGATTTAAAAGCATCCGATTTGACAACAATATCATCAATATAGACTTCGAGTATAACCCCGAGTAAATCATGAAAAATCAAATTCATTGCCCTTTGATATGTGGCGCCGGCATTCTTCAATCCAAAGGTCATTACTGTCCACTCAAATAATCCAAGGAAACCGGGGCACCGAAAAGCCGTTTTGGACATGTCCTCTTCAGCCATGAAAATTTGGTTGTACCCCGCATTGCCATCAAGAAAGCTAATAACCTTATGTCCAGAAGCATCATTAATAAGCATGTCGGCTATAGGCATAGGATACTCATCTTTGGGCGTAGCTCTATTCAAATCTCTGAAATCAATGCACACCCTCAACTTGCCGGAGCCTTTCTTTTCCACTGGCACAATATTAGAAATCCACTCGGCATACCTGCAAGGTCTAATAAAATTAGCTTTAAGCAAACGACCGATCTCTTCCTTGATCCGGTCATATATTTTTGGATTGAACTTCCTAGCCGATTGTTTATACGGTCTAAAACCGGCTTTTATAGGTAACCGATGCTCCACTAGCTCTCGGCTTAAACCTGGCATCTCATGATATTCCCATGCAAAGCAACAAATATATTCTTTCAATAGCTCGATTAACTTGACTTTACAATCGGCTTTCAAATTTTTGTTTACATATGTCGGCCTAGGAATTGAGCCATCTCCAATATCTATTTCTTCCAATGGATCGGCCGACGTAAAACCTTGTCCAAGCTTATCCATATCACCTAACTCCTCTATAGACTCATACATATCGTTCCCATTGGACCGATATTCTGCAAGCCGCTTTTGTAACCACTCAGAGTTAGGATCCATTTAAATACGTCATACCTTGGAGCCGATTTCCACCAACCGGCTTTAAAGAAACGGGTACAAAACCACTCTTGGTGGCGCTGAGAAAGTCAAACTCTGATAAGTCCCGTCCCGTCAAGCAAGCAGCATTGGGGTGTTGCCAATCCACCGGTGTATCGGCTAAAGCAACGCAAGCCGAATTATCCGCATGAACGATCTCCACTTCATCATCAACCCATTGAATTAAAAACTGATGCATAGTGGATGGCACACATTGGTTTGCATGAACCCAATCACGGCCTAGAATGACGTTGTAGTTACCTTGCACCTCGGCGACAAAGAATGCAGTAGCTAAAGTTTTGCTCCCAACCGTAAGTTCCACGTACATCACCCCTTTGGCTTCGGTTTTCTCTTTGCCTTCAAATCCATTGAGCACCATATTGGTCTTCATCAATCCTTCGTCGGGCAAACCCAATTTCTTGAAGATTGAATAAGGCATGAGATTCACTACAGCACCACCATCGACAAGCATTCGAGTAATCGGTGACCCGTTGATATGGCCTCTGAGGTACAACGGTTTCAAGTGCGTCACTGGTTCTTTTGGCTTCTCAAATATTGCATTCTTAGGACCAAAATCCAGCTGAGCCACCTCCCCTTCTTCATCTATAGCACGAAACTCAGCGGGTAAATAAAACACCATGTTGATATCCATTCCTTCATGTACTGGTGTATGCTCACAATCTACCACGTCGCCCTCCTCCTCGGGTGTGTTCAGTGCCGGGCTTGCCGGTGTTGGGCTTGCCGGTGTTGGGCTTGCCGGGCCTGCCGAGCTTGCCGGATCTGCCGAGCTTGCCGGGTCTGCCGAGCTTGCCGGGTCTGCCGAGCTTGCCGGGTCTGGGTTTGCCTTCTTCATTGATTTTGAAATCTGTTCGGGCGAAACGAAATCAATAGGCGCTGTAGACGATGTAACAGCAGTAGCATCGTCCTTCCTTGGTGGTACAGGTGCTGATGTGACAGATGTAGAAACCACCGCACTTTGTATTCGCTTAAGCACCCATACTTGTTCTGTAGATACCATGGGCCGAACGTCATTGAACCACTCATCTCTTTGCTTTTCGGCCTCCTGTTCTGCCATCTCATGACTCCTTAACCTCTGTAGTTTCCTCTTTTGCGTTTTTGTTAGCCCTGGAGGACACCACTTAGGCTGCATGTACTTTGGATCTTTGAACTTGGCTTTGCTCGTGCTAGCTTCATGATTTCTAGCCGAGTGTTTTGGCGCGATAGCAAGTATCGGCTCAGCAGGGTTGCTACGCACAGTCGGCTGTTGTATGGTGAATGTTTCAGTACCTAAGATGAGTGAGTCAGCATCAACTTTTTCTTTGCCCTTTCCAGACCCAACCGCTGCACTTGGTGATTTGACACGCCACACCTGTTTGTTGACCTTTTCTTGATTATTCTGCATCGGCTGATTGACACCATTGTTCAAACGGCCTCGTGCGGGATAAGAAAGCCTCTCACGCATAGGCCTCCTTGGTTCTGCCCATCCTGGATGAAAAGCATAAGGGGCCATTGGGGGCTGCCCCCATCCTCCATTGAAGCCTCCCATGTAATGTGGCGCATAAGGTGGTGGCGCCATCCATGGTCTTGGCGCCCACGGCCCATATGTCCTTGCATGATGCTGAAATTCTTGCCTTGGAGGTGATCTTGAACGCTTCAAATTAGCTGACCGATTAGAGCTAGAACCGGCCGCTTGATTGGCGTATTTGGACAGCAACATATCAAAAGTTGGTTTGATTTTCTTGCGCTGCACTTTGGCTTCATTCAGCTTCCACTTGCCAACTTCCGGACTCTTGGGCTTGACAAACTTAACACGGGTATTCTCTTGCTCTTGCGGTTGCCCCCCGAGTGCAGGATTCTTGACAGTGATTTTGATTATCTCCCCGCCATCGGGTTGCTTGTCGAGCACCACTTGCCTTCCCAAGACCTTGTCGCCATCTCTGTTTTTCCTGGGCTCACCAATGACAATATTAGTTTTATTAGCGGATTCAGCCACTTCCGGCCGAATGAGCACCTTTTTCCCCTCCAAATCCAGAGTATTCATTGGGAAGGGCTGCTTATCAACTTGCATCTCAGAAAAGTTCAATCGTCCGTCATTAATGGCCGATTGTATCTGTCGTCGAAAAACATTGCAATCATTAGTCGCATGAGAAAAAGAATTATGATACTTGCAATAAGCACGCCGTTTCAGCTCTTCAAACGGCGGTAAAGTATGAGATATTCTAATAATCTTAGCTTGTAGCAAAGCATCAAATATTCTATCACATTTAGCAATATTAAAAGTAAACTTCATCTCATCATCACGATTCTTATGAATCGGCTTTAAATCATTGCAAGTAAATGGTTTGGCCTTCGAGGGCCAAACAAATTCAGCAGCATAAATATCACCCTCATCGTCCGAACGATCACTATCATATTCAACCATATTCATCTTTGGACGATTAGTTTTATATCTATGCACTTCTTTAAGCTCCTTGCTTCGGCTTTCATGAGCCAAAGCCCTCTGTAAGACTTGGTTGATACTTATAAATTCATAGCCTTCTAGTTTCTCTCTAATATGAGCTCTCAAACCATTAAGCACAAGATCAGCCAAGTCTCTCTCAGTTATCACTAAACTATAGCACCGGTTTTTTGTTTCCCTAAATCTCTTGACGTAATCAGAGACCGATTCGTCATGCTTCTGCTTAACCGATGTAAGATGTGACAACTTAAGTTCATTATCGCCGCTATAAAAATGATCATGAAATTTTTGCTCTAGCTGCAACCATGCACGAATAGAGCCATGCGGCAAAGAAGAAAACCATGAAAATGCGGTACCAGTTAATGACAAAGGAAATAAACGCACTTTCAATTCATTTATCGAACCTGCTTCACCCAATTGTGCTAGGTATTGGCTAACATGCTCCCATGTGGTTTTTGTGCCCTCTCCATGAAACTTAACAAAATCTGGAATTTTATACCCTTGAGGGCACGGAATTGCATCAAAGTATTCAGGATACGGCTTTTGATAAATCCGATTCCTAGGTAGTTCAACACCAAAATTCTCTCGAAGTGCTTTAGCCATCTCCTCTCTAAACCTAGCTAGAGCATCGTCCGTAGTAGACGATGAAGCTTGTGGCACTGGCATAGGAGGATTGGGGTTAGCAATCATGGGTGTAAATTGTGACATGTTTGCCGAACCATAGTTCGGCAATGATCTAGCAATGTTTCCATCTATTTGGTTTGGCGTTGCCACCGAACTCTGCATAAAAGGATTAAGTGGTGCAGCCACAATTTGATTGGTATGGGTAGGAAAATAATTCATCGGCATGGGAGGCGCCGATGAAATAGGCAAAGCTGAATCAGGGTTTCCCATACTAGCAGGCATGTTAGGCATATTCTTCTGAGCATTAGTATTGTCTAAGAAAGCTTGATAGATCAGATTATTGCTATCAGTAATACGATTCTCAATTTCAGCCCATTGCTCAGGAGAAAAGGTAGTACTTACAGAAGGTTTAACCTGCTCAGTTTGAAGAGGAGGAAACTTGATTTCTCCAACCGGAGTGATATTGCCTTGGCGGTCCTTCTTGAAGTTTCCAAGGAACTCCTGCAACTCCTTCTCTTCACGTGCCTTCTTGTACTCCTCATAAGCTTGACGATGCTCGGCCGATAACTCCTCTAGATTGGGCTTGATAATGTTATCGGCGTCAACTTCCGAGGGATTGGGAAGATTGGACATGATGGATGATGATTCTTGATCAAAAGTTCCCCAGCGGAGTCGCCAAAAAGTGTGTTGACACACGAACGCGTCACGCGTACCCTCGACGCCGGGGGCGATGCACCGCAGCTCACGTCGAGGGAGGTCCTACCGGCAGCGCGATACGCAAGACAACCGGAGGACGCTTTTGAAGACCCGAAACCCCGCGCACCCGGGAGGGACCCCGTCAGGGAGCGCGGCGGCTATGGGCTGCCCTAGGTCGATTCGCTCGCCCCTAGGGCCTCGGAGTTCGCAGCTCTCCAACACGAAGAACGACGAAGAACGAGGAAGAAGATACGAGGGTAGGAGACAAAACGTAGGTGAAAAAGTAGTATATTGATTGTTCGATTGTGTGTTGTTTCAATCGGCCGTCACCCCCAACATATATAAGAGGCGGCTGGACTTTCCGTACAAGCAAAGGATTCATCTAGGCTTTCCTTACAAGAAAATTACATTAATTCACGTCCTAGAGTCCTAGTTCTGGTCCCGCTCGGATTCAGCCTGAATCTGGTCCAATCTCCTGTCTTGCTCCTTGCGTGGGCCGTGGAATCTGCACACGACCTCCGATGGAGATGGTCCAAACACGAATTTTGTGCGCTTCGACGAGGCCAATAATCCGTATGTTGATCACTTTTCCAAATAAGGCCATCTTGAATACTCCACGGGGTCATCCTTAATTTCGAGTCGGACTCATTCATATAGCTGACTGGACCATCCGACTCTTGTATCGTCTCTGCAGGTCATATACTACGTCGGATGACGATGACTCCAAAAGCAAAGTTGACCGTTTCGACGAGACGAACAACTTTCATGTTGAACACTTTTTGATCTGAGGCCATCTAGATAAGTATTTGAGCCCATCTTCAGCATCTCGTCGGACAGTTTTACTGTTCACGCGCGGCAAGCTTCCTCGGCAAGGTACTGTTCACGCGGCGAGGGTACTGTTCACGCGCGGCAAGCCCCCGGCAATTTACTGTTCACCCGGCAAGCTTCCCCCGGCAAGGGTACTGTTCACCCCCGGCAAGCTTTCCCCGGCAATGTACTGTTCACGCGCGGCAAGCTTCCCGGCAAGGTACTGTTCACGCGACGAGGGCACTGTTCACCCGGCAAGCTACTGTTCACGCGCGGCAAGCTCCCCCGGCAATGTTACTGTTCACGCGCGGCAAGCTTTTTCCCCGGCAAGGGTACTGTTCACCCCCCGCAAAGGATACTGTTCACCCGGCAAGCTTTCCCCGGCAACGGTACTGTTCACGCGCGGCAAGCTTTCCCCGGCAATGTTACTGTTCACCCGGCAAGGTTACTGTTCACGTGGCAAGCTTTCTGGCTGCACCTTGCGGTCCCTTTTTGAGGCAGTAAACGACCTCGGATGAAAATGTGCCCAAAAGCAATTTTGACCGTTTCGACGAGACGGACAACTTTCATGTTGAACGTTTTTCGATCCGAGGCCATCTTGAATGGCTAATTGCTCACGCATTGCATCAGACACTCGCCAAGACGTGTCTGGTCTCCCGCGTCTTATTTCGCCTCTTGACATGGCTGCATTCAGATAGCTCTAACTTTTGCATACGAACTCGGATTGAGACGATTTTTATATGAAAATCGACCGATTTGACGAGACGAAGACAATTCATGTAGAAAGTTTTCTCATATGAGATCATCTTGAGGGCGTAATCAGCCGAATAGTGTTCTGGATACAAAATCCCAGTACTTCGAACACAATTTCGGCTTTCGAGATGAGATCGGATGGCAATGGCCCAAACTTCAAAGTTTCTCCTTGCCGGATCGCCTCCTTGCCGGGCCGTCTCCTTGCCGGACCGTCTCCTGCCGGATCGCCTCCTTGCCGGACCGTCTCCTGCCTCTGTTTGGGTCTTCGGCAAGCACTCAAAACCGGCAAGCTTTTCGCTTGAGCCCACCTTTACTGCATTCTGCATCGTGCCAAAATCAGGTGTTAACAGAGTGATTTTTTTTTCCAGATCCGACAGGCCAGACAACTGCCATCCGACGGCCCGCGCGTGACTGGCCGAATTTTTGGGCCAGACCGCCGACGCCTATCACTCCCTTCTTTATTTTGTATATATCGGCCTTTCAAAAATAGGTTCATGGCGTGTTGCTGCATGTCATCACTTCATGCATGGTCCGGTGGCAGTAATGACCTGCCAATAAATATTCCTCCCTTCTAAAATTATTGATCTTATCTTCCCCCAGCATTAATTTACAATATTTATTCTCTGCTCAAATATTGCATTAATTCAGATGAATCAAATTTATGGTGCGCCAAAACATTCTTTGCTATATAAGTACCGCCAAAAGAGAGCATTCCAACCTAGAGAAATTCAGAAGAACGACACAACATAGAGAAGGAAAAAAGGACGTCATGGCAATATTCAAGAAGAACACAAGTGCCCAGTGCTTGTTGGCTCTTGTGCTCATGGCTACTGTCATTTCGTCTTGCGATGCGTTTGGCCCAGGTACATGCATCTCTGACCTAACTATAAGTCTATGTGCTTTGCTGTGCGATGCTAATTGTCTGTGTATTTCACAATGTTGAGTTGTATGGATCTTATGGCATCTGGTCGATGCTAAAGCATAACTTGTCATGTTGTCTGGGTATTCTTCTCTAAACAATATTGTTTTTGTGAACATGCAGAGGGAGGATGCTTCATGCCTTTCGTGGCATGTGATTTGGACGTGTGCAGGCATAACTGCAATGGTTTATTTGCCTATTGCAAACAGATAGGCAGTTTGTCCCACCAATGCTGTTGCGCTTCCAAGAAACTTAGTGCATCTGTTGATAGGAATAGTCGTCATTGAGATGAATTCCTAAGTAGTAATTTATATGCCATTGATTTTTCTTGGATCCAATTCTACCCGATTGAATAAAATTTATCGCCATTGAAAAAATATTGCTCCCGAGATATTTATGTATTGTGTGAAACTAAGTGTTTCACTTTGATGTTAATATTCAGACCTAGACATTGATATTGGGGCCAATTCAACTTGGACACTCACATTGACATTTAAGAAAAAATTGTTGTTTGGATGTTAATATATTTGACACTTAGACACTAATATTGAAACCAATTCTAAACCATCCTTGGATGTTCATACTGTTGACTTGACACTTGGCCCACATGTCATACTCCACAATTTTTCAAGATTTTTCTTCCTCTTCTCTTCCGATGGAACCATCGTTGCCGGCAACCATAAAAATCGACATGAAAAAAGAGGGATTGGAAGAAGAGATGAATTGGAGCTCAGCTCGTCCCCATGCCTCATCCCCTTGCGACATTGCAACCTCACCTTCCCCTCGTCTCGCCACCTATGCAGAGCCACAATGCTGCCGATAGCACCCTCTTTACCGCTCCATTTCCTTTTCAATGCCCCAGCCAGCTTATGCACTACATCCTCCGAAGCATGTCCCCATCGATGGTGATCAATTAGAGGCCTGGATGGAGCACCGACCGATGGTTGATATGCCGACAATTTCCTATGCTCCGGTCTAGCTTCAACCCCCGCTAATTGGAGGCCTTTATCCTTGCCCAGCGATGGCAAGGTAGTGGCTAGAGCATCTCCGGTTGCTTCCTTTGTGTCTCATTTGGAGGTTCCGTGTACAAAATAGGGGGAGTTAGATGTATTTTCACTTTCTGCAATGTGGTCCTTTTGCCAAAGGAAAAAAAGAAAAGAATCAAAGCATGCTAGGACGGAAGGGTGTGCTTGTTATATTCATGGATTAAAAATCGATGAAAAGCTGCATAGCCAAAATCCGAAACAACGACATCCTCCATTATGTGTTCATATCTTCGTAGTACCGATCATCCTATTCCCTAGCCCATACACAACACAACCAAAAGGATGTTACAAGTTCTATCTATGTGCCGGCATGCACACAATTTTTAATTAACATGCACATGTGAATGTTGCGTCATTGTCAGTCCTGGCAGTTTTATTGGATTGCCACGTACTCATGCAATTCCTTGCCAAGTACTCCCATCTCTAATGGAGTAGTACATCATCATCACGGGCATCAATCAAAGCATACTTTCCCAACATCGTCGAAGCAGACATGTCTCTTTCCCAACTTTGCCGACATGTCTCTTTCCCATGAAGTGTTCCATATCTTGCCATCGACGAGGCAAAGGAAAGACACCAACGAGGCGGACACACCAGGTTGAGCACCAACGAGGTGAAGGCCACCCATATGTCTGAGCTGACAAGGCCAAACAACTTCATCATCGCACATCGACAAGTCGGAGGGATATGGCTGAGCATCGCCGAAGTGACGAATGTACCCCTCCACCCTTCTGTTCCACCACATCATGACCATTGTCTACACTGAGCACTTGGAGAAGACGTTACTTGAAGACGACCACCATCTCAACAGCTTTTTGAGGCCTCATGAACTAGAACTGACAATCGCCCAAGTCATATTGGCCGCGCTTGCAGGCCACAGAGTACATATGTAAAGGGATCTTGTAATTTTTTTCTCCGATGAGAGATTAATAAAGTGCATGTTTACTAGTAGAATGCTCGTACGTTGCTACGAGCTAGAATGCATATAAATGAATCAAACAATGATCTTCCTCAAGGTTGAAGCTCATTTCTCCCTCATACGCCCGGAATATTCGGACATCAAAAGGGCGCCCAGTGGCTCCTCAAAATCTAACCGACTGGACAGTCTAGACTCCCCAAATCCAGCCCATATATGGGACAGAAATGTAGTTGTCCGGATTATTCGCCATATTATCTTCAATAAGCGATCCCAACACAAAACCCTACCCCACGACGCACTCTTCCCTTTTCCTGCAAGACCCTCCCCTTCCCACTTGGTTTCTCGCTGTAGCAGGACATTTATAAGCAAGTGATGTCACCCCACCTTCGCCGTGGCACCCTCCCTCCTTCACACTGTACTTCCCCACAGACCGCCAAGGAGGAGTCCTCTCCAACCGCCCCGCTCGATACGCCAAGTTCTCGTCCCCCGTGTTCATGTTGATCGACTACCGCCATCAAGGGGGGTGAGGCATGCTCTGCTCGTGACGCCTCTTCGGTACCGTGCATTGCCCTTTTTTCTGTTGGGGAACGTTGCATGGGAAACAAAAATTGTCTTCGGCTCCCCCACACGCAAGATCTATCCATGGTGATGAGCATCTACGAGAGGGAGAGTGGATTGACGTGGCTTGAGACAGCGTCGGTATTTCCCCAAAGAGGAAGGGATGATGCAGCACAGCGACGGTAAGTATTTCCCTCAGTTATGAAACCAAGGTTATCGAACCAGTAGGAGGATCACCAACACCCAATAAGTAGCACCTGCACACAAACAACAAATACTTGCAAACCGACGCGAAAGAGAGGTTGTCAATCTCTCTACGGTAATAAGATAGATTAGGTAATGATAGATGGGAGAGATAGATCTCTCGAGAACACAAAATAAATAGAGTAAATATGCAACAATATATTTTTGGTTTTTTTGATTTGGTAGATCTGAAAACAAAGAGTGCAAAAATGTAGATCGGAAAGCAATATGATGGAAAAGTAGACCCGGGGGCCATAGGATTCACTAGTGGCTTCTCTCTTGAGTATAGCGCACGGTGGGTGAACAAATTACTATTGGGCAATTGATAGAAAATCGAATAATCATAACGATATCCAAGGCAATGATCATTATATAGGCATCACGTCCAAGATAAGTAGACCGACTCCTGCCTGCATCTACCACTATTACTCCACACATCGACCGCTATCCAGCATGCATCTAGTGTATTAAGTTCATGGAAAAACAGAGTAATGCAATAAGAACGATGACATGATGTAGACAAGATCTATTCATGTAGGAATAGACCCCATCTTGTTATCCTTAATAGCAACGATACTTGCGTGTCTTGCTGCCCTTTCTGTCACTGGGAAAGAACACCGCAAGATCGAACCCATCACAAAGCACCTCTTCCCATGGCAAGAAAAATTGATCTAGTTGGCCTAACTAAACCAAAGATACGAAGAAGAAATACGAGGCTATAAGCAATCATGCATATAAGAGATCAAAGAAGACTCAAATAATATTCATGGATAGAAACTGATCATGAACTCAAAATTCATCGGATCCCAACAAACACACCGCAAAAGTTTACATCAAATAGATCTCCAAGAGACCATTGTATTGAGAATCATAAGAGAGAGAGAGAGGAAGCCATCTAGCTACTGCCTACGGACCCGTAGGTCTATGGTGGACTACTCACGCATCATCGGAGAGGCACCTATGATGAAGATGAACCCCTCCGTGATGGTGTCTAGATTGGATCTCGCGGTTCTGGAACTTGCGGCGGCTGGAATTGTGTTTCGTCGACTCCCCTAGGGTTTTTGGAATATTTGGGAATTTATAGGTATCAGAGGCGGTGGAGAGGGGTCCCGAGGAGGGCACAACCCACCAGGGCGCGGGCAGCCCCCCCTGGCGCGGCCTGGTGGGTTGTGGTCTCCTCGGCCCACTCCCCCGGCACTTCTTTGGTCCATTGGGTGTGTTCTGGTCCAGAAAAAATCTCCAAAAAGTTTCGTCGCGATTGGACTCCGTTTGGTATTGATTTTCTGCGAAGTAAAAAACAAGCAAAAACAGCAACTGTCACTTTGGCACTATGTCAATAGGTTAGTCCCAAAAAATGATATAAAGTGATAATAAAATGATGGTAAAACATCCAAGAATGATAATATAACAGCATGGAACAAGCAAAAATTATAGATACGTTGGAGACGTATCAGCATCCCCAAGCTTAATTCCTACTCATCCTCGAGTAGGTAAATGATAAAAACAGAATTTTTGATGTGTAATGCTGCCTAACATGTTCATCACATTCTTTTCTTTTGTATAGCATGGACATTTGGACTTATAATAATTCAAAGCAATAGTCTAGTTTTAACATAATGACTTCAATACTCAAGCATGTCAACAAACAACCATGTCTTTCAAAATATCAATACTAAAGAAAGTTATCCCTAGCCCATCATGCTCAATCATTGATCCATTCATGAAATACACTCAAATATTAGCTATGCCCAATGCTCAAGTACGATCATAGTGCCCCCTAGTTGGTGCTTATAAGAGAAGATGGAGACTCAAAATAAAAATAAAAATTGCATAAAGTAAATAGATAGGCCCTTCGGAGAGGGAAGTAGGGATTTGTAGAGGTGCCAGAGCTCAAGGTTTAAATTGAGAGAGAAAAAAATATTTTGGGTGACATGCTTTTCCTGTCAACGAAAACGACAAAGTAGCTCACAATACTTTCCATGCTAGATATATCATAGGCGGTTCCCAAACAGAAAATAAAGTTTATTCCTTTTTCCACCAAACTTTCACTTTCCATGGCGGGCCGTATCCATGGTTGCCTTCCATACCAACACTTTCCAAGGAATTTATTATTTGACAACATAAAGTAAATATTTTTTTTATTTTTTTTCGGGAATGGGCATCCCTATTACCGCCGCACTCTCGTGCAATGACAAGTGAATAAACACTCATCTTGAGAATAACACATCTAGCATGAAAAAATATTGGATACTCCCCCACCGTTTCATGAGCGGTACGAGCACACAAAAGAGTTAGAGATGGCACATACAAATTTGCTTGGAACGGCATGGAAATACCGCATATAGGTAGGTATGGTGGACTCATAAGGCAAAACTGGGTTTAAGGATTTTGGATGCACAAGTAGTATTTCTACTTAGTACAAGTGAAGGCTAGCAAATAGATTGGGAAGCAACCAAACCAAGAAACGAAAAATCACATAAGTGAGCATTGAACATAACTAACACCGAATAATGCACCACAAGTAGTATGTAACTTCATTCCATAACTATTGAATTTCGTGCATGCATAGCGAATCACAAACCTTAACACCAATATTCCTACTAAGCATAATTACTCATCAACATGACTCACATATTACTATCAGCATGTTTCAAAACTATTACAAGGAATCAAGTTTAATTTATCCAATGATCTTCATGAAAGTTTTTATTATATCCTCCTTGGATATCTATCACTTTGGGACTAATTTCATATATTGCCATTGCTTTTTGGCAAGCTCAAACAAATTTAAGTGAAGCACATGAGCATAAAGATTTCATCTCTCAAAAAGGTATAAGTGAAGCATGAGAGGATTTCTTCAAAATTTACTAACTCTCAAATTAATCTAAGTGAAGCATGAGAGTATTTCTACAAAAGTTTCCAAGCACACCGTGCTCAAAAGATATAAGTGAAGCACTAGATCAATTTCTATGGCTCAAAAAGTTTAAGTGAAGTACATAGAGCAATTCTAAAAAATGATAGCATAATTTTGGCTCTCTCAAATAGGTGTGTCCAGCAAGGATACAAAGGTAAAACTAACAAACAAAGAAAGCAAAGATACAAGACGCTCCAAGCAAAACACATGATATGTGACGAATAAAAATATAGCTCCAAGTAAAATACCGATGGTCGTTAGAAGAAAGAGGGGATGCCACTCGGGGGCATCCCCAAGCTTAGTTGCTTGTTTCTCTTTGGATATATCTTGGGGGTGCGGTAGCATCCCCAAGCTTAGGCTTTTGCTACTCCTTATTCCGTCATCCATCGTGATCTCACCCAAAACTTGAAAACTTCAATCACACAAAACTCAACAAAATCTTCGTGAGATCCGTTAGTATAAGAAAGCAAATCACTACTTTAGGTACTGTTGTAAACCCATTCATATTTTGTTATTGCATTATACCTACTGTATTTTAACTTTGCCAAGACTTGTACCCCCCAATACAAGCCATAGATTCATCAAAACAAGCACACAATGCAACGAAAATAGAATCTATTTCAGACAGAACAGTCTGTAGTAATTTGTACTCTACCCATACTTATGGTACTCTAAAAATTCTGAAAAATTAGGACAACGTACAAAAATTGTATAGAAATACTGTGTTAAAATTTCAGCTCAATATCACGTTCCAGTAAAAAATGAAAATTCATATACTGGACGCAAAGTTTCTGTTTCAGATTCAGCATCTCTTCTACTCATCCTATGAATCATCCTAAAGGCTTTACTTGGTACAAACACTAAATAAATCACAAAAACATAATCATAACAGAAGCATAATTGTGTCAACACACAAAAACAGAAAGGAAAAAGAAAAAAATTATTTATTCATTGGGTTGCCTCCCAACAAGCGCTATCGTTCAACGCCCCTAGCTAGGCATAATGGATAGATTGAAGTATTGTCATCCTTGGTTTTCAACTCTTCAATCACGCAACTAGATTTCTTCAATGGTTTAGCATGCATTTTCTTAATGATAACACTCCTAGGAAGAAAACCAAAAAATTCATTCTTGTAGATAGGATCTCTTGTGATTTCAACAAAGTCGGGATGAATACTAATCATTTTAAGACCCTCATTGTTTTTACTAGACGTGGTACCCTTATTCTTAGGAATTTGCATGGTTTTGCAATCTTTGCTAATGGGAGTCTTTTCAATAGTTTTATCAGTAGATAAAGCCAAACTCAAGTTACGAAAGATTTCTTCCAACTTATCAATTCTAGTGGGCCTTTCTTCAATTCTTTTATTGACTACGAGTTCTTTTTCCTTTAATATTTTAAGTGTGTCTCCTGCTTTTGACCCAATTCTATTAGCAAGATTATGCATCCTTTTATCTAAGTTCTCAATATTTTCCTCGGTGAGCACTTTCTTTTCAATAGCATCTAACCTTTTCCACTAGTAAAAAACAGGGCTTTGAAACGGGCCAGAATATTGCATTAGTCTCGGTCGTGTTACGAACCGGGACTAATGGGTGCATCAGTCCCGGTTCGAGTGGCCAGGGCACCGGCCGGGGTTCGTTAGGAACCAGTCCCGGTTCGTGTGACCCCTTTAGTCCCAGTTCCAGACACGAACCGGGACTAAAGGGCCTCGCTCCTGGCCCAGTCCCTTTAGTCCCGGTTCTAGCCACAAACCGGGACTAAAGATATGCCTATATATATATGCTCGCCCCTGCCCGCTCACTCCTCTGTTTTTTGGCCGGCCGGCGTGTGCGAGGTGTGTGCTGCTCTGCTCTCACCTCCTATGCACACGAGGTGTTTGATGAAATGCCCGAGCCACGCTTAAGCTTTCTCCTCTCCAAGCTCGACCTCCAAGCTCCATTTTCCCCAAGATTTGTCTAGGTTTGGCGGTCCGTCACGTCCCGTCCCCGTCCTCACCGTCGTCGATCGCCCGCGCCGATCTCGTCGCCGGCACCACCGTGGTGAGCCTCTTGTTCTTATCTTCTTTTTAAAAGAAAAAATTCTTACTTGTATGATTTACATAGATACTTGTATAAATTTCTTACTTTTATTATTGTTTGTTATTATATAGTGCCATGGTCATGGTATCCGCCCACGTCGGCCCTCGTCCGGTCTATGATTCGGATGTGGTATATTATCTTTTATAACTATTTGTTTCATTTAGTCTTTATGACAATTGTGCCGACCAATATGACATAGATGTGTTTATCTAGGAGGTATGTGAACCGGAAATTCCAACCGACGCTCTTGTCGAGAGGTTAAATTTAGTTGAAAAAGAAAACGAGGATTTGAAATAAAAATTGAAAAGAATTGAGGAGGAGAAGATGAAATTGGAGTTGCATGTTGCCGATGTCGTCGATGACCACAAGATCAAGATAGATGCAATGCGCTTGAAGATTAGAAAGATAAGAAAATATGCCATTGATAATGAGGCTTGGTATCATTATGCTGTTGGATCAATTGTTACCTTAGTTGCGATTATGATCGCATTTGTTGTTGCATTTAAATGTTTTGCATAGTTGTATGTTAGTTTCAATTTATGTTTTAATTAGATGCTCTAGAGAGCTGTATGTTGTTCTATGAGAACTATGTATGAACTTTATGTATTTATTTTTTCAGTAATAACATTTGATCACTTCTATTCATGATGTTCAGTAATGGTTTTTGATACATTTAATTATATAATGCACGCAGTTGAACCGGCAATGGATGTGGGTGAAATTATGATACCATGCCAACTTTCAACCATTTCAGAGTTCATTTGCAGTGCTTTTGAATTCAGGGTCATTTTTACTCAAAATAAATCATGAAATGCATGAAAACTAACAAATGAAGTCAGAAAATGGTTGAAAAGTGATGATGTGGCTTTGAATGGTGCATATTTAATGCAGAAAAAGTCTTGAGTTAAAATATATTCAAAAAATTGAAATCCCTTTGTAATAGACGTGTTTTCGTCCGAAACCCTGATACTTCGAAAGATATTGTCCAGTTTGTACACGAAGTGCATCCAGTTTTTCCGGTAACCCTCTCAACTTTTTAGCACATGCTATGTGGGTGAAATTATGATACCATGCCAACTTTCAACCATTTCAGAGTTCATTTGCAGTGCTTTTCAGTTCAGGGTCATTTTAGCTCAAAATAAATCATGAAATGCATGAAAACTAGCAAATGAAGTCAGAAAATGGTTGAAAAGTGATGATGTGGCTTTGAATGGTGCATATTGAATGCAGAAAAAGTCTTGAGTTAAAATATGTTCAAAAAATTGAAATCCCTTTGTAATAGACGTGTTTTCGTCCGAAACCCTAATACTTCGAAAGAGATTGTCCAGTTTGTACACGAAGTGCATCCAGTTTTTCCGGTAACCCTCTCAACTTTTTAGCACATGCTATGTGGGTGAAATTATGATACCATGCCAACTTTCAACCATTTCAGAGTTCATTTGCAGTGCTTTTCAGTTCAGGGTCATTTTAGCTCAAAATAAATCATGAAATGCATGAAAACTAGCAAATGATGTCAGATAATGGTTGAAAAGTGATGATGTGGCTTTGAATGGTGCATATTGAATGCATAAAAAGTCTTGAGTTAAAATATGTTCAAAAAATTGAAATCCCTTTTGTAATAGACGTGTTTTCGTCCGAAACCCTCATACTTCGAAAGAGATTGTCCAGTTTGTACACGAAGTGCATCCAGTTTTTCTGGTAACCCTCTCAACTTTTTAGCACATGCTATGTGGGTGAAATTATGATACCATGCCAACTTTCAACCATTTCAGAGTTCATTTGCAGTGCTTTTCAATTCAGGGTCATTTTAGCTCAAAGTAAATCATGAAATGCATGAAAACTAGCAAATGAAGTCAGAAAATGGTTGAAAAGTGATGATGTGGCTTTGAATGGTGCATATTGAATGCAGAAAAAGTCTTGAGTTAAAATATGTTCAAAAAATTGAAATCCCTTTGTAATAGACGTGTTTTCGTCCGAAACCCTGATACTTCGAAAGATATTGTCCAGTTTGTACACGAAGTGCATCCAGTTTTTCCGGTAACCCTCTCAACTTTTTAGCACATGCTATGTGGGTGAAATTATGATACCATGCCAACTTTCAACCATTTCAGAGTTCATTTGCAGTGCTTTTCAGTTCAGGGTCATTTTAGCTCAAAATAAATCATGAAATGCATGAAAACTAGCAAATGAAGTCAGAAAATGGTTGAAAAGTGATGTTGTGGCTTTGAATGGTGCATATTGAATGCAGAAAAAGTCTTGAGTTAAAATATGTTCAAAAAATTGAAATCCCTTTGTAATAGACGTGTTTTCGTCCGAAACCCTAATACTTCGAAAGAGATTGTCCAGTTTGTACACGAAGTGCATCCAGTTTTTCCGGTAACCCTCTCAACTTTTTAGCACATGCTATGTGGGTGAAATTATGATACCATGCCAACTTTCAACCATTTCAGAGTTCATTTGCAGTGCTTTTCACTTCAGGGTCATTTTAGCTCAAAATAAATCATGAAATGCATGAAAACTAGCAAATGAAGTCAGAAAATGGTTGAAAAGTGATGATGTGGCTTTGAATGGTGCATATTGAATGCAGAAAAAGTCTTGAGTTAAAATATGTTCAAAAAATTGAAATCCCTTTTGTAATATACGTGTTTTCGTCCGAAACCCTGATACTTCGAAAGAGATTGTCCAGTTTGTACACGAAGTGCATCCAGTTTTTCTGGTAACCCTCTCAACAATTTAGCACATGCTATTGTTGGAAATATGCCCTAGAGGCAATAATAAATTAGTTATTATTATATTTCCTTGTTCATGATAATCGTTTATTATCCATGCTATAATTGTATTGATTGGAAACTCAAATACATGTGTGGGTACATAGACAACACTGTGTCCCTAGTAAGCCTCTAGTTGACTAGCTCGTTGATCAAAAGATGATGAAGGTTTCCTAGCCATGGACATAAGATGTCATTTGATAACGGGATCACATCATTAGGAGAATGATGTGATGGACAAGACCCAAACTATAAACATAGCATATGATCGTGTCAGTTTATTGCTATTGTTTTCTGCATGTCAAGTATCTGTTCCTATGACCATGAGATCATGCAACTCACTGACACCGGAGGAATACCTTGTGTGTATCAAACGTCACAACGTAACTGGGTGACTATAAAGATGCTCTACAGGTATCTCCGAGGGTGTCTGTTGGGTTGGCATGGATCAAGACTGGGATTTGTTACTCCGTATGACGGAGAGGTATCTCAGGGCCCACTCGGTAATACAACATCACAATGAGCCTTGCAAGCAATGTGACTAAAGTGTTAGCCACGAGATCTTGTATTACGGAACGAGTAAAGAGACTTGCCGATAACGAGATTGAACTAGGTATAGAGATACCGACGATCGAATCTCGGGCAAGTAACATACCGAAGAACAAAGGGAACAGCATACGGGATTAACTGAATCCTTGACATAGAGGTTCGACCGATAAAGATCTTCGTAGAATATGTAGGAGCCAATATGGGCATCCAGGTCTCGCTATTGGTTATTGATCGTAGAGGTGTCTCGGTCATGTCTACATAGTTCTCGAACCCGCAGGGTCTACACACTTAACATTTGGTGACGATTAGTATAGTTGAGTTATTGTGTTGGTGACCGAAGGTTGTTCGGAGTCCCGGATAAGATCCCGGACATGACGAGGATCTCTGGAAGAGTCCGGAGGTAAAGATTGATATATGTGATAATAGTGTTTTGATCTCCGGAAGGGTTCCGGAATTCACCGGAAGGGGTTCCGGATGTTTACCGAAGTGTTCGGGTGCAGCAACACTTTATATGAGCCAAAGGGGTAAAGCCCACGAGGTATTGGAAAGTGCAAAAGGAAGTTTTGCTGCTGCCTTAAGCGGTACTACCGCTGGTAAGGCAGTACTACCGCGTAAGCGGTACTACCGCTTGTGTGAAGCGGTACTACCGCACAAGCGGTACTACCGCTCGTGAGTGGTACTACCGCTTGTACGCGATACTGCTGGAATCCGAGTTAGACTCTTTCCGTGCGGTCCAAACCGACCTTGTGCTAGCAAAACCGACCTTGTGGAGGCTTTCTCTCCAAGTTTAGACCCCAGGGCTCAACATATAAATAGAGGGGCAGGGCTAACACACGGGACACATAAAGATTTTCCAAGCCGTGTGCCGGCAACCCTGACCCTCTAGTTCCTCCCGTCATAATCTCCGTAGTGCTTGGCGAAGCCCTGCAGAGATTGTTCCTCACCACCATCACCACGCCGTCGTGCTGCTGGAACTCATCTACTACTTCATCATCGCTCGCTGGATCGAGGAGGTGAAGGCGTCATCAAGCCGTACGTGTGTTGAACGCGGAGGTGCCTCTCGTAGATGCTCATCACCATGGATAGATCTTGTGTGTGCGTAGGAAATTTTTTGTTTCCCATGCAACGTTCCCCAACAGTGGCATATGAGCTAGGTCTATGCGTAGATGAGATCTCGAGTAGAACACAAACGAGTTGTGGGCGTGGGTGTATACATATTGCTTGCCGTTACTAGTTGATACTTGATTCGGCGGTATTGTGAGATGAAGCGGCCCGGACCGACATTACGCGTACGCTTACGCGAGACAGGTTTCACCGCTACGTGCACTCGTTGCATAAAGGTGACTGGCGGGTGTCTGTCTCTCTCACTTTAGTTGAATCGATTTCAATGAAGAGGGTTCTTTTAGAAGATCAAAAAGCAATCACTACACCACGTTGTGGTTTTGCGTAGGTAAGAAGGGTTCTTACAAACCCGTAGCAACCACGTAAAACTTGCAACAACAATTAGAAGACGTCTAACTTGTTTTTGCAGGGTATGTTGTGATGTGATATGGCCAAGTACATGATGAGATATATGTGATGTATGAGTTGATCATGTGTTGTATAGAATATCACGACTTGCATGTCGATGAGTACGGCAACTGGCAGGAGCCATAGAGTTGTCTTTAATTATTTTCGCCGTTTTGCTTTACTTTATCGCTATGAGTTAGCAATGGTCGTGGAAGCAACAGTCGGCGCGACAACCTCATGGCGACACGTTGATGGAGATCAAGATGATGGAGATCATGGTGTCATGCCGGTGACGATGGAGATCATGCCGATGCTTTGGAGATGGAGATCAAAAGCACAAGTTCATGGCCATATCATGTCACTTATGATTTGCATGTGATGTTAATCCTTTTATGCATCTTATTTTGCTTAGGACGACGGTAGCATTATAAGGTGATCCCTCACTTAAATTTCAAGATAAAATTGTGTTCTCCCCGAGTGTGCACCGTTGCGAAAGTTCATCGTTTCGAGACACCACGTGATGATCGGGTGTGATAGACTCTACGTTCGCATACAACGGGTGCAAGCCAGTGTTGCACATGCGGAACACTCGGGTTAAACTTGACGAGCCTAGCATGTACAGACATGGCCTCGGAACACAAGAGACCGAAAGGTCGAACATGAGTCATATAGTAGATATGATCAACATGAAGATGTTCACCATTGAAACCACCTCAACTCACGTGATGATCGGACTTGAGTTAGTGGATTTGGATCATGTGACACTCGAATGACCGGAGGGATGTCAATTTGAGTGGGAGTTTTAAGTAATATGATTAACTAAACTCATTATCTTGAACAATAGTCTAAGTTGTCTTTGCTATATTTATGTTGTAGATCATGGCTCGCGCAGTAGCACCCCTGAATTTTAATGCGTTCCTAGAGAAAGCTAAGTTGAAAGATGATGGAAGTAACTTTGTGGACTGGGCCCGTAATCTAAGGATTATCCTTACGGCTTCCCAGAAGGCTTATGTCCTTGATGCACCGCTTGGTGATCCACCCGCTCCAGTTGAGTCTCTAGACGTTGTGAACGCCTGGCAGGCTCGCTCTGATGATTACTCAATAGTTCAATGTGCAATTTTGTATGGCTTTGAACCGGGACTTCAAAGACGTTTTGAACGTCATGGAGCATATGAGATGTTCCAGGAGTTGAAGTTTATCTTTCAGAAGAATGCCCGGATCGAGAGGTATGAGATCTCCGATAAGTTCTATGCTTGCAAGATGGAGGAGAACGGGTCTATCAGTGATCACATACTCAGAATGTCTGGGTACTCCACCCGTCTGGCTGAATTGGGGATGCCCCTTCCGCCAGAGGCTATCACTGACAGAGTTCTTCAATCATTGCCACCTAGCTACAAGAGCTTCGTGTTGAACTATAATATGCACGGGATGAACAAGTCAGTCGCCGAGCTGTTTGCGATGCTGAAAATCGCTGAGTCTGAAATTCAGAAGGAGCATCAAGTGTTGATGGTCAATAAAACCACTAGTTTCAAGAAAAATGGCAAGGGTAAGAAGGGTAACTCCAAGAAGAGTGGCAAAGCAGTTGCTCCTCCCGTGAAGAAACCCAAGGCTGGACCCAAACCAGAAACTGTGTGCTTTCATTGCAAGGGAACTGGACACTGGAAGCGGAACTGCCCCAAGTATTTGGCTGACAAGAAGGCGGCCAACAATAAACAAGGTATATATGATATACATGTTATTGATGTGTACCTTACCAACTCTCGTTGTAGTGCCTGGGTATTTGATACCGGTGCGGTTGCTCATATTTGCAACTCAAAACAGGAACTGCGGAATAGACGGGGGCTGGCAAAGGACGAAGTGACGATGCGCATGGGAAATGGTTCCAAGGTTGATGTGATCGCCGTCGGCACGCTCGCTCTTCGATTACCATCGGGATTAGTGATGAACCTGAATAAATGTTATTTGGTGCATGCGTTAAGCATGAACATTATATCTGGATCTTGTTTATTGCGAGACGGTTACTCATTTAAATCAGAGAATAATGGTTGTTCTATTTATATGAGTAATATCTTTTATGGTCATGCACCCAAAGTGAGGGGTTTATTCTTATTGAATCTCGATAGTAATGATACACATGTTCATAACATTGATGCCAAAAGATGTAGAATTGATAATGATAATACCACTTTCTTGTGGCACTGCCGTTTAGGTCATATTGGCGTAAAACGCATGAGGAAGCTCCATGCTGATGGACTTTTGGAGTCACTTGATTTTGAATCACTTGACACATGCGAGCCATGCCTCATGGGCAAGATGACTAAAACGCCGTTCTCTGAAACAATGGAACGGGCAAGTGACTTGTTGGAAATCATACATACTGATGTGTGCGGTCCGATGAGTATTGAGGCGCGCGGTGGTTATCGTTACTTTCTCACCTTCACTGATGACTTAAGTAGATATGGGTATATTTACTTAATGAAACACAAGTCTGAAACGTTTGAAAAGTTCAAACGATTTCAGAGTGAAGTTGAGAATCATCGTAACAAGAAGATTAAATTCCTACGATCTGATCGAGGAGGAGAATATCTGAGTTATGAGTTTGGCAGTCACTTAAGACAATGTGGAATTGTTTCACAACAGACACCACCTGGAACACCACAGCGTAATGGTGTGTCCGAACGTCGTAATCGAACCTTATTGGATATGGTGCGATCTATGATGTCTCTTGCCGATTTGCCACTATCGTTTTGGGGTTATGCATTAGAGACAGCTGCATTCACTTTAAATAGGGCACCATCGAAATCCGTTGAGACAACGCCATATGAACTTTGGTTTGGCAAGAAGCCAAAGCTGTCGTTTCTTAAAGTTTGGGGATGTGATGCTTATGTCAAAAAGCTTCAGCCTGAAAAGCTGGAACCCAAAGCGGAGAAATGCGTCTTCATAGGATACCCAAAAGAGACAGTTGGGTATACCTTCTACCTCAGATCCGAAGGCAAAATGTTTGTCGCTAAAAACGGAACGTTTCTTGAGAAAGAGTTTCTCTCGAAAGAATTGAGTGGGATGAACATAGAACTTGATGAGGTTGTTGAACCTTTACTTCAACCTGAAAGTAGCGCAGCGCAGAAAGATGTTTCTGTAGAGCCTACATCAGCTGAAGAGGAAGTTAATGATGATAATCATAAAGCTTTGGATCAAGTTGCTATCGAACCTCGTAGGTCGACAAGGACGCGTACTGCTCCTGAGTGGTACGGCAACCCTGTCTTAGAGGTCATGTTGTTGGACAACGATGAACCTACGAGCTATTGAGAAGCGACGATGGGCCCGGATTCCGAGAAGTGGTTAGAGGCCATGAAATCCGAGATGGGATCCATGTATGAAAACAAAGTGTGGACTTTGAAAGTATTACCTGAAGGGCGTAAGGCCATTCAGAACAAATGGATCTTTAAGAGGAAGACGGACGCGGACGGTAATGTCACCGTCTATAAAGCTCGACTTGTGGCAAAGGGTTTTTCGCAAGTTCAAGGAGTTGACTACGATGAGACCTTCTCACCCGTAGCGATGCTTAAGTCCGTCAGAATCATGTTAGCAATAGCTGCCTTTTTCGATTATGAAATTTGGCAGATGGATGTCAAAACAGCGTTCCTTAACGGGTTCCTTAAGGAAGAGTTGTATATGATGCAACCAGAAGGTTTTGTCGATCCAGAGAATGCTGACAAAGTTTGCAAACTCCAGCGATCCATTTATGGACTGGTGCAAGCATCTCGGAGTTGGAATCTTCGCTTTGATGAGGTGATCAAAGCGTTCGAGTTTATACAAGTTTACGGAGAAGCTTGTATTTACAAGAAAGTGAGTGGGAGCTCTATAGCGTTTCTAATATTATATGTGGATGACATATTACTGATTGGAAACAATATAGAAATGTTGGAAAGCATAAAGGAATATTTGAACAAGAGTTTTTCAATGAAGGACCTAGGAGAAGCTGCTTTCATATTAGGCATCAAGATCTATAGAGATAGATCAAGACGTTTAATAGGACTTTCACAAAGCACATACCTTGATAATATTTTGAAGAAGTTCAAAATGGATCAGTCCAAGAAGGGGTTCTTGCCTGTTTTGCAAGGTGTGAAGTTGAGTAAGACTCAATGCCCAGTGATTGCAGAAGATAGAGAAAAGATGAGTGTCATCCCCTATGCTTCAGCCATAGGCTCTATCATGTATGCAATGCTGTGCACAAGGCCCGATGTCAGCCTTGCCATAAGTATGGTCGGAAGGTTTCAAAGTGATCCAGGAATGGAACACTGGACGGCGGTCAAGAATATCCTGAAGTACCTGAAAAGGACTAAGGACATGTTTCTCATTTATGGAGGTGATCAAGAGCTCGTCGTAAAGGGTTACGTCGATGCAAGCTTTGACACTGATCCGGATGACTCTAAGTCGCAAACCGGATACGTATTAATTCTTAATGGGGGTGCGGTTAGCTGGTGCAGTTCCAAGGAAAGCGTGGTAGCTGATTCTACATGCGAAGCGGAGTACATCGCTGCCTCGGAGGCGGCGAAGGAAGGTGTCTGGATGAAGGAGTTCATGACAGATCTTGGAGTAGTGCCTAGTGCGCTTAACCCAATGACTCTGTTTTGTGATAATACTGGTGCCATTGCTCTAGCCAAGGAACCAAGATTTCACAAGAGGACCAGACACATAAAGCGACGTTTCAATTCCATCCGCGATTACATCAAGGAGGACGACATAAATATTTGCAAAGTACACACGGATCTAAATGTTGTAGATCCGATGACTAAACCTCTTCCAAGGGCTAAACATGAACAACACCAGAACTGCATGGGTGTTCGATTCATTACAATGTAAATCACATAGTGATGTGAACTAGATTATTGACTCTAGTGCAAGTGGGAGACTGTTGGAAATATGCCCTAGAGGCAATAATAAATTAGTTATTATTATATTTCCTTGTTCATGATAATCGTTTATTATCCATGCTATAATTGTATTGATTAGAAACTCAAATACATGTGTGGGTACATAGACAACACTGTGTCCCTAGTAAGCCTCTAGTTGACTAGCTCGTTGATCAAAATATGATGAAGGTTTCCTAGCCATGGACATAAGATGTCATTTGATAACGGGATCACATCATTAGGAGAATGATGTGATGGACAAGACCCAAACTATAAACATATCATATGATCGTGTCAGTTTATTGCTATTGTTTTCTGCATGTCAAGTATCTGTTCCTATGACCATGAGATCATGCAACTCACTGACACCGGAGGAATACCTTGTGTGTATCAAACGTCACAACGTAACTGGGTGACTATAAAGATGCTCTACAGGTATCTCCGAGGGTGTCTGTTGGGTTGGCATGGATCAAGACTGGGATTTGTTACTCCGTATGACGGAGAGGTATCTCAGGGCCCACTCGGTAATACAACATCACAATGAGCCTTGCAAGCAATGTGACTAAAGTGTTAGCCAGGAGATCTTGTATTACGGAACGAGTAAAGAGACTTGCCGATAACGAGATTGAACTAGGTATAGAGATACCGACGATCGAATCTCGGGCAAGTAACATACCGAAGAACAAAGGGAACAGCATACGGGATTAACTGAATCCTTGACATAGAGGTTCGACCGATAAAGATCTTCGTAGAATATGTAGGAGCCAATATGGGCATCCAGGTCCCGCTATTGGTTATTGATCATAGAGGTGTCTCGGTCATGTCTACATAGTTCTCGAACCCGCGGGGTCTACACACTTAACGTTTGGTGACGATTAGTATAGTTGAGTTATTGTGTTGGTGACCGAAGGTTGTTCGGAGTCCCGGATAAGATCCCGGACATGACGAGGATCTCCGGAAGAGTCCGGAGGTAAAGATTGATATATGTGATAATAGTGTTTTGATCTCCGGAAGGGGTTCCGGATGTTTACCGAAGTGTTCGGGTGCAGCAACACTTTATATGAGCCAAAGGGGTAAAGCCCACGAGGTATTGGAAAGTGCAAAAGGAAGTTTTGCTGCTGCCGTAAGCGGTACTACCGCTGGTAAGGCAGTACTACCGCGTAAGCGGTACTACCGCTTGTGTGAAGCGGTACTACCGCACAAGCGGTACTACTGCTCGTGAGCGGTACTACCGCTTGTACGCGATACCCCTGGAATCCGAGTTAGACTCTTTCCGTGCGGGCCAAACCGACCTTGTGCGGGCAAAACCGACCTTGTGGAGGCTTTCTCTCCAAGTTTAGACCCCAGGGCTCAACATATAAATAGAGGGGCAGGGCTAACACACGGGACACATAAAGATTTCCCAAGCCGTGTGCCGGCAACCCTGACCCTCTAGTTCCTCCCGTCATAATCTCCGTAGTGCTTGGCGAAGCCCTGCAGAGATTGTTCCTCACCACCATCACCACGCCGTCGTGCTGCTGGAACTCATCTACTACTTCATCATCGCTCGCTGGACCGAGGAGGTGAAGGCGTCATCAAGCCGTACGTGTGTTGAACGCGGAGGTGCCGTCCGTTCGGCGCTAGTTCGTGATCGGATCGAGGGACGACTTGCGATTTGGATCGCGGAGACGTTCGACTACATCAACCGCGTTTCTTAACGCTTCCGCTTAGCGATCTACAAGGGTATGTAGATTCACTCTCCCTCTCGTAGATGCTCATCACCATGGATAGATCTTGTGTGTGCGTAGGAAATTTTTTGTTTCCCATGCAACGTTCCCCAACAGCTATGTGGGTGAAATTATGATACCATGCCAACTTTCAACCATTTCAGAGTTCATTTGCAGTGCTTTTCAGTTCAGGGTCATTTGAGCTCAAAATAAATCATGAAATGCATGAAAACTATCAAATGAAGTCAGAAATGGGTTGAAAAGTGATGATGTGGCTTTGAATGGTGCATATTGAATGCAGAAAAAGTCTTGAGTTAAAATATGTTCAAAAAATTGAAATCCCTTTGTAATAGACGTGTTTTCGTCCGGAACCCTGATACTTTGAAAGAGATTGTCCAGTTTGTACACGAAGTGCATCCAGTTTTTCTGGTAACCCTCTCAACTTTTTAGCACATGCTATGTGGGTGAAATTATGATACCATGCCAACTTTCAACCATTTCAAAGTTCATTTGCAGTGCTTTTCAATTCAGGGTCATTTTAGCTCAAAATAAATCATGAAATGCATGAAAACTAGCAAATGAAGTCAGAAAATGGTTGAAAAGTGATGATGTGGCTTTGAATGGTGCATATTGAATGCAGAAAAAGTCTTGAGTTAAAATATGTTCAAAAAATTGAAATCCCTTTGTAATAGACGTGTTTTCGTCCGAAACCCTTATACTTCGAAAGAGATTGTCTAGTTTGTACACGAAGTGCATCCAGTTTTTCCGGTAACCCTCTCTACTTTTTAGCACATGCTATGTGGGTGAAATTATGATACCATGCCAACTTTCAACCATTTCAGAGTTCATTTGCAGTGCTTTTCAGTTCAGGGACATTTTAGCTCAAAATAAATCATGAAATGCATGAAAACTATCAAATGAAGTCAGAAAAGGGTTGAAAAGTGATGATGTGGCTTTGAATGGTGCATATTGAATGCAGAAAAAGTCTTGAATTAAAATATGTTCAAAAAATTGAAATCCCTTTGTAATAGACGTGTTTTCGTCCGATCAAAGTTATTTAACTTAATATTATATAAACTTTATGCAATAAAATTATCAAAGTTATTTTTGTTAAAAACTTTAATAGCAAAAAGAATATTCATAAAGTATTTTTTTGTTAAGAACTTTTAATATGCAAAAAAATAACATAAAAAATAGCAAAAGTAAAAATAGATGCGCTTATAGAGAAAATTCTAAATTCAAAGTGCTAGTAAGCTAAATAGATGTACTAGCGCTTTAAATTTAGGTTGAATTTTCTCTACAAGCACATCTATTTTCTCTCTGAATTTTGGATTTCAGAGGAACTTAACAAGGCCGAGAGGGCCGGGCTTATAAACCGGTGCGAGCGCCTCTCCCTTGGCGAGGTGGGACTAAACTCGCCCTTTAGTCCCGGTTGGAGCCACCAACCGAGACTAAAGGGCTGGGCTTCCCGCCCTTTCGGGCTGCCGAAAACTACCTTTAGTCCCGGTTGGAGCCACCAACCGGGACTAAAGGGCTGGGCTTCCCGCCCTTTCGGGCTGCCGAAAACTACCTTTAGTCCCGGTTGTTGGCTCTAACCGGGACTAAAGGGGGGGTCTTTAGTCCCGGTTGGAACAACCAACCGGGACTAAAGGTTGCACTATATAAGCGGGACTTGGAAAAGTTTCCAAATCCATCTGCTTTCCCTCTCCCCCGACGGCGCCAAAAACCACCTCGACGCCGCCAGGCTGCCGGATCTCGCCGTCGCCTCCCCGAGCCCGCTCTCTCCTCGTCGCCGCCCTCGACGCCGTCCCTGTCGCCGCCCCCGACGCCATCACCTCCCCGAGTCCGCCCCGGCCTCCTCCTCCTCCTAGGTGAGCCGCCGGCCACACCGCCGTTCCCCTCCTCCTCCTAGCTATCCTCCCTCACCCCCGCGGTTACCGTCGTCGCCCGCGTCCGTCGCTGGCCGAAGCAGTGGCAGTCAGCGGCGGATCCAGGGCTAGTTAGAAAATTAAGATGGCATTTTAAGTTAGTTAGGAAATTAAGATGGCATTTTAAGTTGATTTGTTGATCTATGAGGAAGATGCTTCTTTATTTGCTAACTTACACATCACTAGGCTTTGTTATTAAAAATGTTATTGTTGTTTTATTGTTGTTAAATAAAATGATATTTGCTATAGCCACAAGTTGTTTTCGTCGACGATGCCAATCCCGCATTTCTAAAAAAGCAAAACATTAAACGATAAGAAAATGTTCTCATAGGAATTTGTCTCGACGTCGACGATGCCTGGCCCGCATCCTCGTCGTCGTCGAGTCGGCGGCGACATCATGCTTGAGAGGTGCAGTGTTGGGGACTGGGCTCCGCCGGGCTGGCACTGGGAGGTGCTACCTTCCCAGGCTCGGAGCTTGGTGAGGAATCCTGGTCTTGTCGTCGACCCGGAGCTTCTTTGGTGGCGGTCGCGTGGGCCACTTTCGGTGCAGAGGCAGTGGGCCCCCGCGGAGGTGGTACGTCGCCGTGTCAGGGAGGAGGACGAGCACATCCGTCGCTACATGGCGGCGTTGGACGCCAGGTTCTGCAATACCTGGAAGGTTCTTCAGGGATCTCATCCGAGTTATGATCCAGTGATGGTTCCTTATCTTTGGGTGTCCACCGTCAGCGACTTAGAGACCGCTAGTGAACCAAGTTCACCGTCCTCCACTTTGGATTCTAGGATATTCGATCTGTATTAGTGATCTTATATGATAATATTCGAGATGTATTAGTTAATATTTGATGATGCATTAACTGGATTAGTGATATTATATTCGAGTTCATTATAAATGTATTAGTGATATTATATTCGAGTTCATTATAATTGTATTAGTGGTATTATATTGTTATAATGCGTGTGTGACTTTCGGTCTGTCGTTGCTCCTTGTGTGACTTTCATGTGTGTTCTTGATGGAGGAATCCCGACTATTGTCGTGGGGGGCGCTTCTTCCTCTTCTCTTCTTGCGATATATACCTCGGTATAATGCGCAAGGAGAGAAGAGGGGTTGCGCCCATCACCGACGGTCGAACTATTAGTGTGAGAGAGTGTCCACCAATATATACACCACCATATCAGTGTGAGAGAGTGCGGACCAACACACCATGAGATATGAGAGTTATTTAAGGAAAGCCTCGACAGACCGAAAGTAATAATCAATTTATATGTCATGTGTGTATGTTATTGCAATTAGGTCTATTTGGTCATGTGCATATGTTATTGCAGGGAACACCTCCTAGTGCCTGTATTTTGCAGGAAATGTCGTCGTCTGATGACGACCATAGGTGCCAAACGTGCGAACAGTGCGGCGAAGATAAGGGTCTTTGCGACCGGCCTGGGCTGCGAGACGGCAGGTTCTTCACCATGAAGCTTTACGAGGACTTCAATATTTCTACGGTACGCAACGATGACAAGTGTTTTTTCGTAATTAAGCATGACTTTTGTTTCTTTGCTTCAACGTGTAATTTATGTTTTATACAATTCGACTAGTTCATCCCCTGTCATGCAAGACGGTATTTCTTGGAGAGGCTCGGTTTCGAAGAGCACGACGGTTTCGAGACGAGGAGAGCCAACCTGAGGACTAAACATGGTCACACATTTCTGGTCAAAGTAATGAATGCAGTTGATAACACAGAATTAGGGTGCTCAAATTGGGAAGCTCTTTGCAAGGCATATGGATTTCAGGAGGATATGGAAATAACCTTCGATCTTCGTCCTGAAGATCATATTGAAGGTAACATCGACATTTGGGTGGATGTCGATATGCTTCCTGTTTTACCTCCATGTGAGTTTATCAACCATGCATATTTGTCAAGTAATTTGCATTCTATATTTAAAAATAGTTGGTGTTCATCCATACTAAATTTGTTAATTTATAATTTACAGCTTATTTCGTTTCTTCGAGTGAAACACAGAAAATAATTGACACGACACACTACACTTATGGATCACATCTAACTTGTGAGGAGAAGGATGATCTTATCAACTTTGTTATTGGTGTCCTAGTTGGTAGGGAGATATTCCCGTATAATTTGGGAACTGGCCCAAATTATACATTGTACAGGACACTAGTGCATAGGTTGAGGGCGGATGACATTCGCCGAAATATCTTGGTAAGAGTTGCTAATTAAGTACACTATACTATTGCGTAAATGGTATTGATTACATTGCTAACTAGGCTACTATTATGTTCTTCAACAGAAACTGCCAAATGAAGTTGTGCCTCCGTTGATGCAACCCGAAGGTAATATGACAATTAAAAGCCCCTTCCAGCCCGAGTTCTCTTTTGCATACTCGACTGAGCGCAAACCACCAAGACGGCTCCAAATTGAAGCATGGGGACAAATAAAGAAGGATCGCAAGCCACAAGTTGGAGACCGTTGGATCTCTTTGCTTCATCATGGAGACATAAGTGTTATTCTGTTTTATGTCATTTTACCTAGGAGGGACGACTAGGTCCTATATGAGAGAGAAGTTTTAAGATGATGATGAGTTGTTAGATGAGTAAGATGATGATGAGTTATATGACATATATTTGATTAAGGTGGATGGACGCAAGTGATCATGTGAATTAGAGGAAAATATGATGTTGCGATTGGCCCTTTCCAAAAATGAAAACCCGCGTGAAAATACAATATAAATATAAAAGAAAATGAAAACAAAAAATGAAACATGGACATTTCCAAAAAAAAAAACCCAGCGCCTTTTAGTCCCGGTTCGTGTTACGAACCGGGACCAAAGGTCCTCCTGCCTCGGCGCCGCCGTGCGGCCACGTGGAGCACCGTTGGTCCCGGTTCGTAAGCCAACCGGGACTAAAAGCGATCGGCATTAGTCCCGATCATTTTGTCCCGGTTGAAGAACCGGGACTAAAGGCCCTCTGGAACCGGGACTGTTGCCCTGTTCTCTACTAGTGTTCATAACATGCTCAAGAGTTAAAATTGTTTCATTGACAATAATAGGTGAAAAACCCACTAAATTTCCCAAAGCATTATAATCATCCAAAGAGGGGCACATCAAGAAGTTTCCACCGGTAATCGTATCAAGGACGAATCTATACCAAGTGGTGATGCCCACATAAGAACAATGAAGAAGAACAATGGTAGACTCTTTGCGAGTAGATCTATTATGAGCATTGCAAATCCTATACCAAGCATCTTTAAGATTCTCTTCTCCCCTTTGTTTAAAATTAAGAACTTAATTCTCGGGAGTAAACGCAATAATGGAAGAACTAGCCATAGTGAAGAGTTTAGCGAACAAGAGATCTAGCGAGAAAAAGGGCAAACGAAAAAGAGGGCGAATAAAACGGCAGATTGGTGAAGTGGGGGGGAGGAAAACGAGAGGCAAATGGCAAATAATGTAATTGCAAGGAGATGAGATTTGTGATTAGGAACCTGGTAGATGATGATGCTTCCTCCTCGGCAACGGCGCCAGAAATTCCTTTGACGTGTGAGGGAGTCCGGGATTAAGGGGTCCTCGGACTGCCGACCTATTTCTAATAGGTCGGGTTGATGGGCCATTGTTGAAGATAAGATTGATCGAAGGCCTCATCGCTAGGGAGGAGATCTCAGGAGCCATGACGTGTCCGTCAAGTTGAAGATGGTAGTTTAGGCATGTTTTTTCCCTCCGGTGGGCAACCGACCATATGTAACCCTTATGACCCCCTGGCGTCTATATAAGCCAGAGGGTTTTAGATCATAGGACACAGAAACTCATCTAGGGTTTTAGCTAGTCGATCTCGAGGTAGATCAACTCTGTAACCTTCATATCATCAATATAATCAAGCAGGACGTAGGGTTTTACCTCCATAGGAGGGCCCGAACCTGGGTAAACATCGTCTCCTTCGTCCCCTGTTACCATCAATCCTAGTCTCACAGCTCGGGACCCCCTACCCGAGATCCACCAGTTTTGACACCGACATTGGTGCTTTCATTGAGAGTTCCGCTGTGATCACCGAAGGAATCGATGGCTCGCCTTGTCACAAGCAACGAGATCTGCAGCCAGGATATTCTCATCCCTGATCAGATCTCCACAGGCGGCGACGTCTCGTCACACGCCGTCCCGACCGGCCATCTTGGCCAGATCGGAAGCTTTGCCCCCGATCAAGGAATCAGGTTTGGAACCCTAGAGTTCGTCGCTGATTCGCGGGGAGAACTTGTCTTGATGGGACCCTCAACTCTCATGGAGGAGCCCGCAGATCCCGACGCCTTGACGTCGAAGACATCGGGCCCCACCTCTGAGGTGACCTTCACCCTCGGGCTGTGTGGAACGCTCAATCCTGTCGTTGTGCCCGGATCCGCTACGGCCGAACAGGACCCGGATCCGCTTTCATGCGACTCCGCAACCGCGACGCCGCATATCGACCCCACTCGCTTCAGCGACACGTATCCTGCCGTCGCCTCGTTTCTAAACAAGCTATTTGACCGGATTCAGACCATGCGTATGACTGACGACCAGACCCCGGTCTATGACCGGCTCGGGCTTAAACCTGTTGGGGAACGTAGTAATAATTCAAAATTTTCCTACGTGTCACCAAGATCAATCTAGGAGATGCTAGCAATGAGAGAGAGGGAGTGCATCTTCATACCCTTGAAGATCGCTAAGCGGAAGCGTTGCAAAGAACGCGGTTGATGGAGTCGTACTCGCGGCGATTCAAATCGCGGAAGATCCGATCCAAGCGCCGAACGGACGACGCCTCCGCGTTCAACACACGTACAGCCCGGGGACGTCTCCTCCTTCTTGATCCAGCAAGGGGGAAGGAGAAGTTGAGGGAGAGCTCCGGCAGCACGACGGCGTGGTGGCGGTGGAGCTCGTGGTTCTCCGGCAGAGCTTCGCTAAGCACTACGGAGGAGGAGGAGGTGTAGGAGGAGGGAGGGCTGCTCCAGGGGCAAGGGGTGCAGCTCCCATGTGCCTCCCCACTATATATAGGGGTGGAGGGGGCTGGTTTCTTGCCCTCCAAGTCCATTGGGGCGTTGGCAAAGGTGGGAGGAAAGAAATCCCATCCTTTCCCTTCCCCACCGATTGTTATCCCCCCTTTTTAGGGATCTTGATCTTATCCCTTCGGGATATGATCTTATTCCTTCTAAGGGGGGATCTTGGTGCGCCTTGACCAGGGGTGTGGGGCCTTTCCCCCACTACCCATGTTCATGTGGGTCCCCCATGCAGGTGGGCCCCACTCCGGAACCTTCTAGAACCTTCCCGGTACAATACCGAAAAATCCCAAACATTTTCCGGTGGCCAAAATAGGACTTCCCATATATAGATCTTTACCTCCGGACCATTCCGGAACTCCTCGTGACGTCTGGGATCTCATCCGGGACTCCAAACAACTTTTAGTAACCACATACAATTCCCATTACAACTCTAGCGTCACCGAGCCTTAAGTGTGTAGACCCTACGGGTTCGGGAACCATGCAGACATGACCGAGACACCTCTCCGGCCAATAACCAATAGCGGGATCTGGATACCCATATTGGCTCCCACATGTTCCACGATGATCTCATCGGATGAACCACGATGTCGGGGACTCAATTAATCCCGTATACAATTCCCTTTGTCCATCGGTATGTTACTTGCCCGAGATTCGATCGTCGGTATCCCTATACCTTGTTCAATCTCGTTACCGGCAAGTCTCTTTACTTGTTCCGTAACACATGATCCCGTGACTAACTCCTTAGTCACATTGAGCTCATTATGATGATGTATTACCGAGTGGGCCCAGAGATACCTCTCCGTCACACGGAGTGACAAATCCCAGTCTCGATTCGTGCCAACCCAACAGACACTTTCGGAGATACCTGTAGTGCACCTTTATAGTCACCCAGTTACGTTGTGACGTTTGATACACCCAAAGCATTCCTACGGTATCCGGGAGTTGCACAATCTCATGGTCTAAGGAAATGATACTTGACATTAGAAAAGCTCTAGCAGACGAACTACACGATCTTGTGCTATGCTTAGGATTGGGTCTTGTCCATCACATCATTCTCCTAATGATGTGATCCCGTTATCAACGACATCCAATGTCCATGGTCAGGAAACCATGACCATCTATTGATCAACGAGCTAGTCAACTAGAGGCTCACTAGGGACATGGTGTGGTCTATGTATTCACACATGTATTACGGTTTCTGGTTAATACAATTATAGCATGAACAATAGACAATTATCATGAACAAGGAAATATAATAATAACCATTTTATTATTGCCTCTAGGGCATATTTCCAACAGTCTCCCACTTGCACTAGAGTCAATAATCTAGTTACATTGTGATGAATCGAACACCCATAGAGTTCTGGTGCTGATCATGTTTCGCTCGTGGAAGAGGTTTAGTCAACGGATCTGCGACATTCAGATCCGTATGTACTTTACAAATATCTATATCTCCATCCTGAATGTAACCACGAATGGATTTGAAGCGGCGCTTGATGTGCTTGGTCTTCTTGTGAAACCTGGGCTCCTTGGCGATGGCAATAGCTCCAGTGTTGTCACAGAAGAGAGTTATCGGGCCCGACGCATTGGGAATCACTCCTAGGTCGGTGATGAACTCCTTCATCCAAACTCCTTCCTGCGCTGCTTCCGAAGCAGCTATGTACTCCGCTTCACATGTAGATGCCGCCACGACGCTTTGCTTGCAACTGCACCAGCTGACTGCCCCACCATTCAAAATATACACGTATCCGGTTTGTGACTTGGAGTTATCCGGATCTGTGTCGAAGCTAGCATCGACGTAACCCTTTACGACGAGCTCTTCGGCACCTCCATAAACGAGAAACATATCCTTAGTCCTTTTCAGGTACTTAAGGATATTCTTGACCGCTGTCCAGTGTTCCATTCCGGGATCACTTTGGTACCTCCCTACCAAACTTATGGCAAGGTTCACATCAGGTCTGGTACACAGCATGGCATACATAATAGAGCCTATGGCTGAGGCATAGGGGATGACACTCATCTTTTCTCTATCTTCTGCCGAGGTCGGGCATTGAGCTGTGCGCAATCTCACACCTTGCAATACAGGCAAGAACCCCTTCTTGGACTGATCCATATTGAACTTCTTTAATATCTTGTCAAGGTATGTGCTTTGTGAAAGACCAATGAGGCGTCTCGATCTATCTCTATAGATCTTGATGCCTAATATGTAAGCAGCTTCTCCAAGGTCCTTCATTGAAAAACACTTATTCAAGTAAGCCTTTATGCTTTCCAAAAGTTCTATATCATTTCCCATTAACAATATGTCATCCACATATAAAATGAGAAATGCTACAGAGCTCCCACTCACTTTCTTGTAAATACATGCTTCTCCATAAGTCTGTATAAACCCAAACACTTTGATCACCTCATCAAAGCGAATGTTCCAACTCCGAGATGCTTGCACCAGCCCATAGATGGAGCGCTGCAGCTTGCATACCTTGTCAGCATTCTTAGGATCGACAAAACCTTCCGGCTGCATCATATACAATTCTTCCTTAAGGAAACCGTTAAGGAATGCCATTTTGACGTCCATTTGCCAGATCTCATAATCATAAAATGCGGCAACTGCTAACATGATTCGGACGGACTTCAGCATCGCTACGGGTGAGAAAGTCTCATCGTAGTCAACTCCTTGAACTTGTCGATAACCCTTAGCACAAGCCGAGCCTTATAGACGGTCACATTATCATCTGCGTCAGTCTTCTTCTTAAAGATCCATTTATTTTCTATGGCTTGCCGATCATCGGGCAAGTCCACCAAAGTCCATACTTTGTTCTCATACATGGATCCTATCTCGGACTTCATGGCTTCAAGCCATTTGTTGGAATCCGGGCCCGCCATGGCTTCTTCATAGTTCGAAGGTTCACCGTTGTCCAACAACATGATTTCCAGGACAGGGTTGCCGTACCACTCTGGTGCGGAACGTGTCCTCGTGGACCTACGAAGTTCAGTAGTAACTTGATCCGAAGTTTCATGATCATCATCATTAACTTCCTCTCTAGTCGGTGCAGGCACCACAGAAACATTTTCCTGCGCTACGCTACTCTCCGGTTCGAGAGGGGGTACAATTACCTCATCAAGTTCTACTTTCCTCCCACTTACTTCTTTCGAGAGAAACTCTTTCTCTATAAAGGATCCATTCTTGGCAACAAAGATCTTGCCTTCGGATCTGAGGTAGAAGGTATACCCAATAGTTTCCTTAGGGTATCCTATGAAGACGCACTTTTCCGATTTGGGTTCGAGCTTTTCAGGTTGAAGTTTCTTGACATAAGCATCGCATCCCCAAACTTTCAGAAATGACAGCTTAGGTTTCTTCCCAAACCATAATTCATACGGTGTCGTCTCAACGGATTTAGACGGTGCCCTATTTAAAGTGAATGCGGCAGTCTCTAATGCATATCCCCAAAATGATAGCGGTAAATCAGTAAGAGACATCATAGATCGCACCATATCCAATAGAGTGCGATTATGATGTTCGGACACACCATTACGTTGAGGTGTGCCAGGCGGCGTGAGTTGTGAAACAATTCCACATTTCCTTAAGTGCGTGCCAAACTCGTGACTCAAATATTCTCCTCCACGATTAGATCGTAAGAACTTTATTTTCTTGTCACGTTGATTCTCTACCTCACTCTGAAATTTCTTGAACTTTTCAAAGGTCTCAGACTTGTGTTTCATTAAGTAGACATACCCATATCTGCTTAAGTCATCAGTGAGGGTGAGAACATAACGATAGCCACCGCGAGCCAAAAACGCTCATTGGACCGCATACATCGGTATGTATTATTTCCAACAAGTTGGTTGCTCGCTCCATTGTTCTGGAGAACGGAGTCTTAGTCATCTTGCCCATGAGGCATGGTTCGCACGTGTCAAATGATTCATAATCAAGAGACTCCAAAAGTCCATCTGCATGGAGTTTCTTCATGCGTTTGACACCAATATGACCAAGGCGGCAGTGCCACAAGTATGTGGGACTATCATTATCAACCTTACATCGTTTGGTATTCACACTATGAATATGTGTAACATCACGTTCGAGATTCAATAAAAATAAACCATTGACCAGCGGGGCATGACCATAAAACATATCTCTCATATAAATAAAACAACCATTATTCTCGGATTTAAATGAGTAGCCATCTCGCATCAAACGAGATCCAGATACAATATTCATGCTCAAAGCTGGTACTAAATAACAATTATTGAGGTTTAAAACTAATCCCGAAGGTAGATGCAGAGGTAGCGTGTCGACGGCGATCACATCGACCTTGGAACCATTCCCGACGCGCATCGTCACCTCGTCCTTTGCCAGTCTCCGCTTATTTCGCAGCTCCTGTTTTGAGTTACAAATGTGAGCAACCGCACCGGTATCAAATACTCAGGAGCTACTACGAGCGCTGGTAAGGTACACATCAATAACATGTATATCATATATACCTTTGACGTTGCCGGCCTTCTTATCCGCTAAGTACTTGGGGCAGTTCCGCTTCCAGTGACCGGTTCCCTTGCAATAAAAGCACTCAGTCTCAGGCTTGGGTCCATTCTTGGGCTTCTTCCCGGCAACTGATTTACCGGGCGCGGCAACTGCTTTGCCGTCCTTCTTGAAGTTCTTCTTACCCTTGCCTTTCTTGAAACTGGTGGTCTTATTCACCATCAACACTTGATGTTCCTTTTTGATCTCCACCTCCGCTGATTTCAGCATCGAATATAACTCAGGAATGGACTTCTCCATCCCTTGCATATTGAAGTTCATCACAAACTCTTGTAGCTAGGTGGAAGCGACTGGAGGATTCTGTCAATAAACGAGTCATCCGGAAGATTAACTCCCAGCTGAGACAAGCGGTTGTGCAACCCAGACATTTTGAGTATGTGCTCGCTGACAGAACTATTTTCCTCCATCTTACAACTGAAGAACTTGTCGGAGACTTCATATCTCTCGACCCGGGCATGAGCTTGGAAAACCATTCTTAGCTCTTGGAACATCTCATATGCTCCGTGTTGCTCAAAACGCTTTTGGAGCCCCGGTTCTAAGCTGTAAAGCATGCCGCACTGAACCAGGGAGTAATCATCACTACGCGACTGCCAGGCGTTCATAACGTCTTGAGTTGCTGGGAAAATGGGTGCGTCACCTAGCGGTGCATCAAGGACATATGCTTTCTTGGAAGCTATGAGGATGATCCTCAAGTTACGGACCCAGTCCGTATAGTTGCTTCCATCGTCTTTCAGCTTGGTTTTCTCTAGGAACGCGTTGAAGTTGAGGGCAACATTAGCGTGGGCCATTGGATCTACAAGATAGATTGTAAAGACAATTTTAGACTAAGTTCATGATAATTAAGTTCATCTAATCAAATTATTTAATGAACTCCCACTCAGATAGACATCCCTCTAGTCATCTAAGTGATACATGATCCATATCGACTAGGCCGTGTCCGATCATCACGTGAGACGGACTAGTCATCAATGGTGAACATCTCCATGTTGATCGCATCTACTATACGACTCATGTTCGACCTTTCGGTCTCTCGTGTTCCGAGGCCATGTCTGTACATGCTAGGCTCGTCAAGTCAACCTAAGTTTTTCGCGTGTGTAAATCTGGCTTACACCCGTTGTATGCGAACGTTAGAATCTATCACACCCGATCATCACGTGGTGCTTCGAAACAACGATCCTTCGCAACGGTGCACACTTAGGGGGAACACATTTCTTGAAATTTTAGTGAGGGATCATCTTATTTATGCTACCGTCGTTCTAAGCAAATAAGATGTAAAAACATGATAAACATCACATGCAAATCATAAAGTGACATGATATGGCCAATATCATCTTGCGCCTTTGATCTCCATCTTCGGGGCGCGGCATGATCACCATCGTCACCGGCACGACACCATGATCTCCATCATCATGATCTCCATCATCGTGTCTTCATGAAGTTGTCTCGCCAACTATTACTTCTACTACTATGGCTAACGGTTAGCAACAAAGTAAAGTAATTACATGGCGTTTTTGATTGACACGCAGGTCATACAATAAATTAAGACAACTCCTATGGCTCCTGCCGGTTGTCATACTCATCGACATGCAAGTCGTGATTCCTATTACAAGAACATGATCAATCTCATACATCACATATATTTCATCACATCCTTTTGGCCATATCACATCACATAGCATACCCTGCAAAAACAAGTTAGATGTCCTCTAATTGTTGTTGCAAGTTTTACGTGGCTGCTATGGGTTTCTAGCAAGAACGTTTCTTACCTACGCAAAAGCCAGAACGGTGATATGCCAATTGCTATTTACCCTTCATAAGGACCCTCTTCATCGAATCCGATCCGACTAAAGTGGGAGAGACAGACACCCGCTAGCCACCTTATGCAACAAGTGCATGTCAGGCGGTGGAACCAGTCTCACGTAAGCGTACGTGTAAAGTCGGTCCGGGCCACTTCATCCCACAATGCCGCCGAGTCAAGATAGGACTAGTAACGACAAGCAAATTGACCAAATCATCGCCCACAACTACTTGTGTTCTACTCGTGCATAGAATCTACGCATAAACCTAGTTCTGATACCACTGTTGGGGAACGTAGTAATAATTCAAAATTTTCCTACGTGTCACCAAGATCAATCTAGGAGATGCTAGCAACGAGAGAGAGGGAGTGCATCTTCATACCCTTGAAGATCGCTAAGCGGAAGCGTTGCAAAGAACGCGGTTGATGGAGTCGTACTCGCGGCGATTCAAATCGCGGAAGATCCGATCCAAGCGCCGAACGGACGGCGCCTCCGCGTTCAACACACGTACAGCCCGGGGATGTCTCCTCCTTCTTGATCCAGCAAGGGGGAAGGAGAAGTTGAGGGAGAGCTCCGGCAGCACGACGGCGTGGTGGCGGTGGAGCTCGTGGTTCTCCGGCAGAGCTTCGCTAAGCACTACGGAGGAGGAGGAGGTGTAGGAGGAGGGAGGGCTGCTCCAGGGGCAAGGGGTGCAACTCCCACGCGCCTCCCCACTATATATAGGGGTGGAGGGGGCTGGTTTCTTGCACTCCAAGTCCATTGGGGCGTTGGCAAAGGTGGGAGGAAAGAAATCCCATCATTTCCCTTCCCCACCGATTGTTATCCCCCCTTTTTAGGGATCTTGATCTTATCCCTTCGGGATATGATCTTATTCCTTCTAAGGGGGGATCTTTGTGCGCCTTGACCAGGGGTGTGGGGCCTTGCCCCCACTAGCCACGTTCATGTGGGTCCCCCCATGCAGGTGGGCCCCACTCCGGAACCTTCTAGAACCTTCCCGGTACAATACCGAAAAATCCCAAACATTTTCCGGTGGCCAAAATAGGACTTCCCATATATAGATCTTTACCTCCAGACCATTCCGGAACTCCTCGTGACGTATGGGATCTCATCCGGGACTCCAAACAACTTTTAGTAACCACATACAATTCCCATTACAACTCTAGCGTCACCGAGCCTTAAGTGTGTAGACCCTACGGGTTCGGGAACCATGCAGACATGACCAAGACACCTCTCCAGCCAATAACCAATAGCGGGATCTGGATACCCATATTGGCTCCCACATGTTCCACGATGATCTCATCGGATGAACCACGATGTCGGGGACTCAATTAATCCCGTATACAATTCCCTTTGTCCATCGGTATGTTACTTGCCCGAGATTCGATCGTCGGTATCCCTATACCTTGTTCAATCTCGTTACCGGCAAGTCTCTTTACTCGTTCCGTAACACATGATCCCGTGACTAACTCCTTAGTCACATTGAGCTCATTATGATGATGTATTACCGAGTGGGCCCAGAGATACCTCTCCGTCACACGGAGTGACAAATCCCAGTCTCGATTCGTGCCAACCCAACAGACACTTTCGGAGATACCTGTAGTGCACCTTTATAGTCACCCAGTTACGTTGTGACGTTTGATACACCCAAAGCATTCCTACGGTATCTGGGAGTTGCACAATCTCATGGTCTAAGGAAATGATAATTGACATTAGAAAAGCTCTAGCAGACGAACTACACGATTTTGTGCTATGCTTAGGATTGGGTCTTGTCCATCACATCATTCTCCTAATGATGTGATCCCGTTATCAACGACATCCAATGTCCATGGTCAGGAAACCATGACCATCTATTGATCAACGAGCTAGTCAACTAGAGGCTCACTAGGGACATGGTGTGGTCTATGTATTCACACATGTATTACGGTTTCCGGTTAATACAATTATAGCATGAACAATAGACAATTATCATGAACAAGGAAATATAATAATAACCATTTTATTATTGCCTCTAGGGCATATTTCCATTAACATCCGACGATAGGGAGATCCTCATCCCCACGGTCACTCATTTAGTTGCCACCGTCGAGTGTCCGGTTGGAGGCTCGTCCCCCCAATGACCGGAATTGAAAACGGTTTATACCCCAATCTCTGATCATCGAGACCTCGCTTGTAACCCAGTCCCTGGAGTTCGCTCCGGAGATAGTTCGGTGTGCAACTCGGAACCCGTAATTTCGGACTCACATCGCGGCTTGGAATCAAAGTTTTTCCCACCCACCACCCAAGTCGAGCACTCAAGCATCGCATCAGAGTCCAAGTCTTCGGACTTACGGGATGTTAAACATTCACCAGGAGAGTCGGTCCATCATTTTTGGGCTAGACTCCTCCTCCCTAGAAACAAAGTACGAGGTCTTAGCGACCAGGAGATAATGGCAACATTCAATCGCAATTGCCACGACAAAGGGATTCTCAACGCCCTGGCCCGTTGGCACATTCGCAACTTCACCGAGCTGTCTGACTTGGTGCAAAAATATTGTGCCATGGAGAGCACCTGGCAAGCCGAGCGGCTACTTTCGGAACCAACCCTTACCGAGTACTCTAGAGGAGACCGGAAAAAGAGGATACCTCCGAAGCGGCTAGCCGAACTCGAGCCCGCCGAAAAGAGAAATCGGCCCCTTGCGGGGGTCAGAACTGTCCTTGACGGACTATTGGATAAACCATGCCCTATACATTCCGTATTGCTGAACACAAGCCCGACTCACAGCCTTAGAGCTTGCTGGGTCGTCAGGCAGGTCGCAACAAGTGGTGAAGCAATTCTTGAGGCACTACCGCCGAACAAGCACTCCACATCGCCACAAGAATACAATGCCGAAGTCCTAACGATCTACGAAACGTTCCCCTCAAGGAACAGGAGGAAAAGAGCTCTTTGAGAACTCGAACAGGTCTATCATGTGGCAGCAACAAGTGCATGGGCAGATATACCCATCACCTTCGGAGATACCGACCGACCAACCATCCGTCCCGATCATACGCCGGCCGCACTGGTCTTAAACCCCATCGTCGATGGCTTCAGGTTGCATAAAGTGCTAATGGATGGCGGCAGTGGTTTAAACCTTATCTACGAAGATACCCTGGAAAAAATGCAATTCGACCGATCATGCATCGAGCATACCAACACAACATTCCGGGGGATCATTCCTGGGAGAGAGGCGCGTTGTTCAGGACGTATCACCCTGGACGTAGTGTTCGGCACGTCCGAAAACTACCGATCTGAAGAGCTTATCTTCCATATCATGCCCTTCCCCAGCGGCTACCACGTCCTGCTGGGGCATGACGCCTTCACAAAATTCCAGGCTATACCACATTACAGGTATATGAAGCTCAAGATGCCAGGCCCAAACGGGGTAATCACAATCGCCAGTGATCCGAGCATAGCCCTTCGAGCTGAAAACAAAACAACATCGCTCGCCCTCGAGGCACTAGCTGAAACCTTCGCTGCAGAAGAACTGACCACACTCCGGTCAACTGTAGATAAGGACGACGTGATCCTTAGCAAAAGGCCCAAATCCATGTCCTTTAAACCTGCAGATGAAATCGTTAAATTTCAGGTACACCCGACGGACCCCAACAAGACAGCATCCATCGGAGCTCAGCTGGACCCCGTGGTGGACGAAGCACTACGAGCATTCTTACGAGAAAATTGGGACATCTTCGCCTGGCATCCTTCCGATATGCCTGGAATCCCACGGCGGCTAGCAGAACATAGTCTGAACATCATCACTGGCTTCAAGCCCGTCAAGCAGACTCTGCGCCGCTTTTCCGAGCCCAAACGACAAGCTATGGGTGAAGAATTAGCTAAACTGCTAGAGGCCAGATTCATACGAGAGATTAAGCACCCCGACTGGTTGGCAAACCTAGTGATGGTACCAAAGAAAGACAAATCCTGGCGGCTGTGCGTCGACTTTAAAGACCTCAACAAGGCATGCCCTAAGGACCCTTTCCCCTTACCACGCATAGACCAGATTATTGACGCCACAGCCGGACACGACTCATTGTGTTTCCTCGACGCTTATTCCGGATACCATCAAATCAAAATGAAGGAATCCGATCAAGCCGCAACCGCATTCATCACCCCCTACGGGCCATTCTGCTTCAACACGATGCCTTTCGGGCTAAAAAACACTGGGGCTACGTACCAGCGCATGATCCAGACTTGTCTCGCCAAACAAGTCGGTATAACAGTCAAAGCATACGTGGACGATGTGGTAGTCAAAACCAAACACGTCAGCCAACTGATTGACGACCTAAGGCAAACCTTTGCCAGCCTACGTGAGTACGATATACGGCTCAATCCGGAGAAGTGTGTATTCGGAGTTCCCGCTGGTAAACTGCTCGGATTCATCGTTTCCCATAGAGGAATAGAAGCAAATCCGGCCAAGATCCGTGCCCTATCAGAGCTTGCAGTTCCCACAGAGCTAAAGCATGTCCAAAGGTTGGCTGGTTGCGTGGCGGCGCTAAGTCGCTTTATCTCCCGCCTCGGTGAAAAGGCTTTACCGCTCTACAGATTGCTGAAACGGACCAACAATTTCGAATGGACCGATGAAGCAGCGGCTGCGTTAGAAGAAATTAAAACACTGCTGGCAAGTAATCCCATACTCACAGCACCAGGCGCTGGTGAGCCCATGTTATTATACATATCGGCCACCAACCAAGTCGTTAGCGCAGTGCTCGTCGTCGAACGAGAGGAGGAGGGACACAAATTCCGGACACAGAAGCCGGTCTATTACGTGTCAGAGGTACTAACGCAATGCAAGTCCAGATACCCGCACTACCAGAAGATAGCCTATACAGTATTTATGGCATCACGAAAACTAAGACACTACTTCCAAGAGTGTTCGGTTACGGTGGCATCCGAAGTACCCCTGAACGATATAATCAACAACATGGACGCCACCGGCCGCATAGCCAAATGGGCCATTGAGCTCCTTCCTTTTGAAATTGCCTACAAACCACGATGAGCTATTAAATCTCAGGTGCTGGCAGATTTCCTCACCGAATGGACAGAGGCCGAGCTCCCCAGGGAATATAGTACATACTCCCATTGGACGATGTACTTCGATGGATCCAAAACTTTGGCTGGACTAGGGGCTGGAGTTATTCTTACATCCCCCACAGGCGACAACGTTCGATACGTGTTGCAGATCATGTATGCCGACTCCAACAATGCAGCCGAATACGAAGCACTCTTGCACGGTCTTCGGATTGCAGCCTCAATGGGCATACAGCGGCTGGAGGTACGGGGAGACTCCAACCTGGCCATCTCTCAAATCAACGGCGAGTTCGATGCCAAAAACCCGAAGATGGCGGCATACAGAAACGCCATCCTTAAAATATCCGCGCGGTTAGAGGGGCTGGAATTCCATCATGTCGCTAGAGACAACAACCAGGCCGCTGATATATTGGCCCGCATGGGGGCCAAATGTGACCCCGTCCCGAAAAACACTTTCCTGGAACGGCTCTTTAAGCCATCAGTGGTTTGGCAGGACGATAATAAGGGCACCAGACCCATCAGTGCGGAAGAGGTTGTTCCCCCTATAAACGAACCAGGCGACCAAATCATCGGCGGCTCCGTAATGGACGAAGCGCCTTCGGCTCATGAGGTCATGGCAGTAATCGCACCATGGACCGAGTATTTCCTTGCCTACCTTCTTCGCAAAGAACTCCCAGACGATCAGACAGAGGCGCGACGCATAATCCGGCGATCCAAGGCCTACAAAGTCCACGAGGGTGAGTTATACAAGAAAAGCACCACCGGAGTACTCCAGCGGTGCATATCTGAGGAAGAAGGGCGGCAGCTCTTGGCCGAAGTCCACGCAGGAATGGGCGGCCATCACGCCGCAGCAAGGGCCTTAGTAAGCAAAGCCTTTCAGGCTGGTTTCTTCTGGCCCACCGCTCGAGTGGACGCCCAGTCGCTTGTCCAGCATTGCGTGTGATGCCAACTTTTTGCAAATCAAAGTCACATGCCCCCAACAGCTCTTCGGACTATCCCGATCACTTGGCCTTTTGCGGTCTGGGGGCTGGACATGGTCGGACCACTTAAAGGGGGGACCAAGAAAAATAAGTACCTACTGGTCATGGTGGACAAGTTCACCAAATGGATTGAAGCAAAACCTGTCAAATCAGCCAAGTCCGGACCAGTAATCGACTTCATATCTGGCGTGGTACACCGTTATGGTGTCCTGCACAGTATAATAACGGACAATGGATCCAACTTCACCGCCCAGGAAGTAAAAGACTGGTGCGCAAAAATGGGCATTAAGCTCGATTACGCATCGGTGTATCACCCGCAGACCAATGGACAGGTCGAACGAGCCAACGGCCTTATTATGAGTGGTATTAAGCCACGTTTGGTCCGATCTCTTCATGAGTCCGACTGCCATTGGGTGGAGGAACTTGATTCCGTTCTGTGGGGCCTGCGTACCACCCCGAATCGATCAACGGGATACACACCGTTCTTCATGGTCTATGGGGCAGAAGCGATCCTTCCTTGTGATATTATTCACGATGCACCAAGGGTGCGCATGTACGAAGAAAAGGAGGCCGAGCTAGATCGGCAGGACGACTTGGACGCCTTGGAAGGAGAGCGCGACATAGCTCGGGCTCGCTCTACCTTTTACCAACAGCAGGCCCGGCGTTACCAGAGCAGGGATGTCCGGGCGAAAGCATATAATGTGGGCGAACTCGTCTTACGGCTCCCAGAGAAGCAGAAGCATAAACTCAAACCCAAATGGGAGGGCCCCTTCATAATTGACGAAGTACTCGCGGGAGGGGCTTACCGTCTTCGAAACCCGTCAGATAACCGCCTTGAACCAAACCCATGGAACGCAGCTCGTCTTCGGCGCTTCTACGGATAAACCGGTGTCGTCATACTCTTTACCCCTTACCTCCTTTTTCTTTCCTTTTTCTTTATTTTTTCTTTTCCCTCCCACCTTGATTTCTGGCAGGTTTGAATTTTTCTTCCCAAATCTATGTTCGGCTAAACTGGTCTTGTATTAAGATTTTCGGCATGCATCCTCAAATGCTAAACCCGAACACAGCACCTGGGGGCTTCTTCCCGAAGCCGATGACTATATGTTTTAAGCATCTATTCACATTTATTGTGTATTCACGTTTACCTTGTCAATTTTTTTATGCCATTATATGAATCAATTCGAACTAAGATTTTTGCCAAGCTAGGTTGCCTCGCTCCTGTGCTTACCCTCTACGTTCCCGATTGTTCGGCTAGAGGGTAAAGGGAGCACCTCTGCGATTGTTATGACCGGGTCATCCGGATACGTACCTCAGACGGGTGGAGCCGAAAGCTAGCTATCTTCAGCAAAAAATTGGTCGGCTATGACGGGATCAACAAATAAAATTACGATGGTTATCGCCCTTACTCAGGCTTCTTTTCTCACGAAAGCCATTAGTCGCATACTAGTAATATACGACCTTATTATCTACGATTTACGTAGCACCCTGAAGAAAGGTATCGATAGAGGTACTATTTTCTTCGGAAGATGTTTCTTACGCTAAGCAGTAATATAACATATCTCCCTGTGTGCTTTCTGTCCGTTCGCACCAAATGGCCAGATTGCCTGGTTCCCCGAACACAATTCACTCTTCTCGAGTGATATTTTCTAAGGAACACTCCCAAGCTCTTAGCGCGGGAGGTCGAAGCCGATGGACGGTTAAGACAAAGTTTACAACACGGACGGAGCAATTCATTGATTATCAGTATATGGTTACATATAATCATACATCTAGCTGCTGGTCGAGATGGTCTATTAAGACGTCCAGGGAGCAATCTTCTTGCGAGAGACGAGCGGCGGGCATCACTTGGTCGTACACCAAATGAAGCGGCACTTCTTGCCCATCCGACCCTACCGGCCCAACCCGAGCCATATGCTCGGGGTTCAGGCCGGTATAACGGGTCTTGATCATCGCCCACGCCTCCCGTGCTCCCTCTCGGCAGGCCGAGGTCTTTCATAGCTCGAATCGGCTTCGGGCTCCCTTGAATCGATCAACCAGTTCGGTCATCTCCTCAGGAGGTTGCTCGGCAGGCCATAGCGCTTTTATCATGCTCTTCATGGCCTTCCGAGCCCGCTCATGAAGGGCGGATAGCTCCTTCAGAAGGCTTCCTCGGTAGGATCCGATCTCTTCTTCGGGCCGCCCGGATAAGAGACCTACACATGAGTCAAGGCATGTCCATTATACTTCATGTATAAGAAACAACGTCCGATGTTAGAATCGCACTTACCGAACATGCCCCTCTGCAGTTTCTGGTTCTCTTCTTGGGCATGGGCCAATTGAGTCTTTAAATTCTCAATCTCTTCGGCCTGCTGTTTGTTTTCTGTTTCTTCTCCTCCAGGTTTCGCTGCAGCAAATGGCAGCCAGCCTCATACTGGGATTCGGCGTACCTCTGGGATTCTCGGGCTGCATCCAGATCCTTTTGCAAATGCCCTATTGATTCAGCTGCTAAAAGTACCATCGCGTCAGCATGGGATTATACGCTAAGATTAGCAGAATAATTATACTCACCATGCGCCTCCCGGGTAAACTTCTTCACTTGTTCAAGCTCGACCTTCACGGTTTCCACCTGTGTTCGGCTCGCTGCCAATTCCTTGGCCAATTGCTCGTTCTGCTGCCTTGAGGCCTGCATCATCCATGCAAGCAATATGCAGATCCTTAATTCCGTCGTCCCGACCAAATCAAGGTTCGGGGGCTACTGGGTTTACGTTTACGTCTGGATTTTTAATTACTTACCTTCAGGCCAGACGATATTAGTTTCATAGCTTCGCCAAACCCGGCTCGGGCAGCTCCAAGGTGTGCGTCCGCCGAGCGTAGAGCATTGAACTCTTGTTCGGAAAACATCGGATCGCATAGGATTCCTCGCCGCCGCCGATGTCTCATCGCGCTCCCTGCTTCGGATTTAGTGACTGATACCTCGCCCCCAGAGTCTTCGGGGGTCGGATTGGCCATGGGGGCCTCCGCGGCGGGTTCGGCGTGAGCAGGAGATCTTGACTCATGCGTGTTGCCGGGCGTCCCGACAATGTCTTCGGCGGAGGAGGGTTGCACTCGCTACCTGAGTAAGTCGAGTAATGCGACACACGATCTTCTGTAAGATCCTACCGATCATAACAATAATAGATTAAGCGACCGAACAAAGTACCTTTTGGCTGATCGAGTGTTCGGCGCCGTCTCCACGACCGGCTCACATGAGGGACTCCTGTTGGCGCCCGGCTCGGGCATTGCTGCTGTAGCCGACGTTCGTTGCGAGGACCGGCGGCGCTTGGGAGTGGGAGCCGGTATGTTCGGGCCGACGGAGGACGCCTGCCTTTTGCGGGTGGAATTTTTCTTCTTGCCCGCAGTGGAGGAGGGGACTGATCCGGGATGATCGGCTATGATGGCCACCTTGGATCGATCAAGGCTCTCTTGGTAAAAGACCCCGTCTTCATATGCCAGCGACAGCTCCGAATCGTCATGAAATCCTGGATCATCGTCGCGGGAGTAATTCTCTGGTTGGGGGGCCGGACAGTTGATTGTCTCGGCAAAGCTCCGCCATTCCTATTCGCGCAGATTGAAAGCGTTAGTCACACAAGGCGAGTAAATGCCCGAACTCGAAACGCAGAGTCGAAGGGCTTACCCATTCAATAGGGTTGTAACTCGAGTAGCCCTCCTTAACCTGCAACTGAGTAAAATCTTCCTTTTCTCCTTTGTATAAGTCGGCAAGTGCGACTGCCAAGGCCGCCTGATTGGCAGGGCCCAACCGTCGGGAGCGAGTGGTGTCACTCGTTCCATTGTATTGCCACAAAGGATGTATCCTTTGTTGGAGAGGTTGGACGCATCGAGAGATGGCGGCGGCCATCACGTCGATCATTGTCAGCTTGTGATGAGCCAATATCCTTACGTGGGTGGCCAAACGCCGAACTTCGGCACTGTCCTCGTGGGACGAACTCCTCGGTCGCCAATTATACTTTTTCTTTGGGGGAGCGTCGGAGTATTCGGGCAAGCCCCTTCGAGCTGGATCGAATAGGGGAACGTCCTCGATGTAGAACCATTCCGAAGACCACTCTTCGGATTCCTTCTTCGGTTTCCCCGCTTGGTATCCTGTTCCCGCTATACGACACACTTCGGCTCCTCTGATTTCCCGAATTGTCTCACCCCGAGTTCGGGGGACGAGGCAGAAGTACTTCCTCCATAATTCGGAGTGCGCCTCGCAGCCCAAAAACATTTCGCAAAGAGCGACAAAGCCCGAAATATGCAGAATGGATCCGGGGGTAAGATGATGGAGCTGGATCCCGTAGAACTCCAGTAACCCCCTGAGGAAAGGATGAATGGGGAACCCTAGGCCCCGTAAGAGATAGGGCACAAAGCATACCCGCTCGCCCTGGTTAGGATTGGGGAAATTCTCCGCGAAAGCTTCGCCGTCAAAGGAAGTCAAGCCAGCACGAGTTGCCGCCAGATCTGAGGAAGGAAGATACCCTTGGGTCTCGAGGTCGCGCAACCGGAGGTGGGATAAGGAGCAACTCGTCCAATCCCCGGGGCGGGAGCCGTAAGGGCTCGAGGAAGAGCTGGGGGCGCTCGCCATGATTCTGTGGTGGTCTCTCGCTTGAAGTTTTTCTCTCAACGGGGAACAAGAGGAAGCTGTGACCCATACCGCAATTTAACTTGTTTAAATAAGTGGTGCCTCCCTTGCGGGAGGGGTAGTTTTGTAAATAACTGCCGGGCCGCTCGTCTCCCCACAGCGCACAAGGATCGAGAAGCGCTGAAGGTTATTATATTGGGTCCCGCAAGTCCTCAGCAATCGAGGACTCTCCGATGACGGGATGGTTGCCAAGCCAGAAGAAGTTGAGGGACTCGCCTCGCAAGCCGAAGACTTCGACACGTGATATTTTCCGGATATACCTCGGCGTTGGAGGCTAGTACGGGGGCTACTGAGGGAGTCCGGGATTAAGGGGTCCTCGGACTGCCGACCTATTTCTAATAGGTCGGGTTGATGGGCCACTTGTTGAAGATAAGATTGATCGAAGGCCTCATCGCTAGGCAGGAGATCTCAGGAGCCGTGATGTGTCCGTCAAGTTGAAGATGGTAGTTTAGGCATGATTTTTCCCTCCGGTGGGCAACCGACCATATGTAACCCTAATGACCCCCTAGCGTCTATATAAGCTAGAGGGTTTTAGATCATAGGACACAGAAACTCATCTAGGGTTTTAGCTAGTCGATCTCGAGGTAGATCAACTCTGTAACCTTCATATCATCAATATAATCAAGCAGGACGTAGGGTTTTACCTCCATAGGAGGGCCCGAACCTGGGTAAACATCATCTCCTTCGTCCCCTGTTACCATCGATCCTAGTCTCACAGCTCGGGACCCCCTACCCGAGATCTGCCGGTTTTGACACCGACAACGTGGCTTGAGACTACGTCGGTATTTCCCCAAAGAGGAAGGGATGATGCAGCACAACGGCGGTAAGTATTTCCCTCAGTTATGAAACCAAGGTTATCGAACCAGTAGGAGGATCACGAACACCCAATAAGCAGCACGTGCACACAAACAACAAATACTTGCAACCCGACGCGAAAGAGAGGTTGTCAATCTCTCTACGGTAATAAGATAGATTAGGTAATGATAGATGGGAGAGATAGATCTCTCGAGAACACAAAATAAATAGAGTAAATATGCAACAATATATTTTTGGGTTTTTTGATTTGGTAGATCTGAAAACAAAGAGTGCAAAAACGTAGATCGGAAAGCAATATGATGGAAAAGTAGACCCGGGGGCCATAGGATTCACTAGTGGCTTCTCTCTTGAGTATAGCGCACGGTGGGTGAACAAATTACTGTTGGGCAATTGATAGAAAATCGAATAATCATGACGATATCCAAGGCAATGATCATTATATAGGCATCACGTCCAAGATAAGTAGACCGACTCCTGCCTGCATCTACCACTATTACTCCACACATCGACCGCTATCCAGCATGCATCTAGTGTATTAAGTTCATGGAAAAACGGAGTAATGCAATAAGAACGATGACATGATGTAGACAAGATCTATTCATGTAGGAATAGACCCCATCTTGTTATCCTTAATAGCAACGATACTTGCGTGTCTTGCTGCCCTTTCTGTTACTGGGAAAGAACACTGCAAGATCGAGCGCATCACAAAGCACCTCTTCCCATGGCAAGAAAAATTGATCTAGTTGGCCTAACTAAACCAAAGATTCGAAGAAGAAATACGAGTCTATAAGCAATCATGCATATAAGAGATCAAAGAAGACTCAAATAATATTCATGGATAGAAACCGATCATGAACTCAAAATTCAACGGATCCCAACAAACACACCGCAAAAGTTTACATCAAATAGATCTCCAAGAGACCATTGTATTGAGAATCATAAGAGAGAGAGAGGAAGCCATCTAGCTACTGCCTACGGACCCGTAGGTCTATGGTGGACTACTCACGCATCATCGGAGAGGCACCTATGATGAAGATGAACCCCTCCGTGATGGTGTCTAGATTGGATCTCGCGGTTCTAGAACTTGCGGCGGCTGGAATTGTGTTTTGTCGACTCCCCTAGGGTTTTTGGAATATTTGGGAATTTATAGGCATCAGAGGCGGTGGAGAGGGGTCCCGAGGAGGGCACAACCCACCAGGGCACGGGCAGGCCCCCCTGGCGCGGCCTGGTCGGTTGTGGTCTCCTCGGCCCAGTCCCCCGGCACTTCTTTGGTCCATTGGGTGTCTTCTGGTCCAGAAAAAATCTCCAAAAAGTTTTGTCGCGATTGGACTCCGTTTGGTATTGATTTTCTGCGAAGTAAAAAACAAGCAAAAACAGCAACTGGCACTTTGGCACTATGTCAATAGGTTAGTCCCAAAAAATGATATAAAGTGATAATAAAATGATGGTAAAACATCCAAGAATGATAATATAACAACATGGAACAAGCAAAAATTATACATACGTTGGAGATGTATCATGGATCTACATACCCTGGTAGATCGCTAAGCGGGAAGCGTTAAGAAACGCGGTTGATGTAGTCGAACGTCTTCGCGATCCAAATCGCAAGCCGTCTCGCGATCCAATCACGATCCGTCCCGATCTAGCGTCGAACGGACGACACCTCCGCATTCAGCACACGTACAGCTCGATGACGATCTCCGCCTTGTTGATCCAGCAAGATGGGGCGGAGAGGTAGATGAGTACTCCGGCAGCACGACGGCGTGGTGACGGTGGTGGTGGAACTGATCCGGCAGGGCTTCGCCAAGCACCGCCGAGTCAATCTAGAGGAGAAGACAATCTAGTGGGGGGAGAGAGGGCTGCACCGTGGCTTGAGGGTGAGGCTGCCCTCTCTCCCCTCCAATATATATAGGAGGGAGGGGAGGGGCTGGCGCCCTAGGGTTTCCCCCCTAGGGTCGGCCGAACCAGGGGAGGAGGAGTCCCCCTCAATTTAGGAGGTGGGGCGCGGGAGGAGTCCTCCTCCTATTAGGACTCCTCCCCCTCTCCTCTTTCCTTGCACATAGGCCCATAGGGGCTGGCCTGTTGGGGAACGTTGCATGGAAAACAATTTTTTTCCTACGCACACGCAAGATCTATCCATGGTGATGAGCATCTATGAGAGGGAGAGTGGATCTACATACCCCTGTAGATCGCTAAGCGGGAAGCGTTAAGAAACGTGGTTGATGTAGTCGAACGTCTTCGCGATCCAAATCGCTAGCCGTCCCGCGATCCGATCACGATCTGTCCCGATCTAGCGCCGAACGGACGACACCTCCGCGTTCAGCACACGTACAGCTCGATGACGATCTCTGCCTTCTTGATCCAGCAAGAGGTAGATGAGTTCCCCAGCAGCACGACGGCGTGGTGACGGTGGTGGTGGTGCTGCCCCGGCAGGGCTTCACCAAGCGCAACCGAGACGATCTAGTGGAGAACAGATCTAGAGGGAGAGAGAGGCAGCCGTGGCTTTTCAGGGTTAGGGCTGCCCTCAAATCCTCTAGTATATATAGGAGGAAGGGAGGGGAGGAGGCAGCCCCAAACCCTCCACCAAGGAGGGTTCGGTCGAACCAAGGGGGAGGAGTCCTCCCCCCACTCGGATTCCTCCTCCCACAAGGGAGGTGGAGTCCCGTGAGGAGTCCCCACTTGGCCCTCCTCTCTCCTCTTCTCATGGCCCCCTAGGGGCTGGCTTGCCCAGCCCACTAAGGGCTGGTGCGCCACCCCTAAGGCCCATGTGCCCCCCCCGGCGTGGGTGGCCCCTCCCGATGGACCCCCGGAACCCTCCCGGCACCCCCGGTACACTACCGGAAATACCCGAAACTTTTCCGGTGACCAAAACGGGACTTCCTATATATATCAATCTTTACCTCCGGACCATTCCGGAGCTCCTTGTGACGTCCAGGATCTCATCCAGGACTTCGAACAACCTCGGTCACCACCATACCTAACCCAATACTACCGAAACATCACCGAACGTTAAGTGTGCAGACCCTGCGGGTTCGAGAACTATGTAGACATGACCGAGACACCTCTACGGTCAATAACCAATAGCGGGACCTGGATGCCCATATTGGTTCCTACATATATTCTACGAAGATCTTTATCAGTTGAACCTCTATGTCAAGGATTCAGTTAATCCCGTATGATGTTCCCTTTGTTCTTCGGTATGTTACTTGCCCGAGATTCGATCATCGGTATCTCTATACCTAGTTCAATCTCGTTACTGGCAAGTCTCTTTACTCGTTCCGTAATACAAGATTCCGTGGCTAACACTTTAGTCACTTTGCTTGCAAGGCTTATTGTGATGTTGTATTACCGAGTGGGCCCTGAGATACCTCTCCGTCACACGGAGTAACAAATCCCAGTCTTGATCCATGCCAACCCAACAGACACCCTCGGAGATACCTGTAGAGCACCTTTATAGTCACCCAGTTACGTTGCGACGTTTGATACACACAAGGTACTCCTCCGGCGTCAGTGAGTTGCATGATCTCATGGTCATAGGAACAGATACTTGACATGCAGAAAACTATAGCAATAAACTGACACGATCATATGCTATGTTTATAGTTTGGGTCTTGTCCATCACATCATTCTCCTAATGATGTGATCCCATTATCAAATGACATCTCATGTCTATGGCTAGGAAACCTTGACCATCTTTGATCAACGACCTAGTCTATTAGAGGCATACTAGGGACACAGTGTTGTCTATGTACCCACACATGTATCTGAGTTTCCGATCAATACAATTCTAGCATGGATAATAAACGATTATCATGAACAAGGAAATATGATAATAACTAATTTATTATTGCCTCTAGGGCATATTTCCAACAGTCTCCCACTTGCACTAGAGTCAATAATCTAGATCACATCGCTATGTGATTTACATTGTTATGAATGCAACACCCAATGAGTTCTGGGGTTCGATCATGTTTTGCATGTGAGAGAGGTTTTAGTCAATGGTCTGCAACATTCAGATCCGTGTGTACTTTGCAAATCTCTATGTCATACTGTAGATGCTGCTACCACGCTCCACTTGGAGCTATTCCAAATGACTGCTCCACTATACGTATCCGGACTGCTACTCAGAGTCATCCGGATTGGTGTCAAAGCTTGCATCGACGTAACCCTTTACGACGAACTCTTTATCACCTCCACAATCGAGAAACATTTCCTTAGTCCTCTAGTTACTATGGATAATTTTGCCCGCTGTCCAGTGATCCACTCCTGGACCATTCTTGTACCACTTGACAGACTCATGGCAAGGCACACACCAGGTGCGGTACACAGCATGGCATACTATATAGAGCCTATGGATAAGGCATAGGGGACGACCTTCGTTCTTTCTCTTTCTTCTGCCGTGGTTGAGCTTTGAGTCTCACTCAACTCCACACCTTACAAATCAGGCAAGAACCCTTTTTTGACTGATCCATTTTGATCTCTTTCAAAATCTTGTCAAGGTATGTGCTCATTGAAAGTCTTATCAGACGTCTTGATCTATCTCTATAGATCCTAATACCCAATATTTAAGTAGCTTCATTCCATGTCTTCCTTTGAAATACTCCTTTCAAACAACCATTTATGCTTTCCAGAAATTCTATATTATTTCCGATCAACAATATGTCAACCACATATACTTATCAGAAATTCTATAGTGCTCCCACTCACTTTCTTATAAATACAAGATTCTCATAAACTTTGTATAAACCCCAAAAAACTTTGATCACCTCATCAAAGCGTATATTCCAACTCCAAGATGCTTGCTCCAGCCCATAGAGGGATCGCTGGAGCTTGCATACCTTTTAGCATCCTTAGGAGTGAAAAAGCCTTCTGGTTGTATCACATACAACCTTTCCTCAAGGAAACCGTTAAGGAAACGATGTTTTGACATCCATCTGCCAGATTTCATAATCAAAAAATGCAGCAACTACTAACATAATTCCAACAGACTTTAGCATCGCTACGGGTGAGAAGGTCTCATCGTAGTCAACTCCTTGAACTTGTCGGAAACTTCTTTGCGATAAGTCGAGCTTTATAAATGGTGACATTTACCATCAGCGTCTGTCTTCTTCTAAAAAATCCATTTGTACTCAACGGCCTGCCGTTCAACGGGCAAGTCTACCAAAGTCCATACTTGGTTTTCATACATGGATCATTTCTCGGATTTCATGGCTCCTAGCCATTTGTTGGAATCCGGGCCCACCATCGCTTCTTCATAGCTCGTAGGTTCACTGTTGTCTAACAACATGACCTCCAAGACAGGATTGACGCACCACTCAGGGGCAGTACAAGTCCTTGTCGACCTACGAGGTTCGGTAGTAACTTGATCCGAAGCTTCATGATCATCATCATTTGCTTCCTCTTCACTTGGTGTAGGCGTCGCAGAAACATCTTTCTGCGTCGTGCTACTATCCAACTGAAGTGACGGTTCAACAACCTCATCAAGCTCTACTTTCCTCCCACTCAATTCTTTCGAGAGAAACTCTTTCTCGAGAAAGGACCCGTTTTTAGCAACAAACACTTTGCCCTCGGATATGAGATAGAAGGTATACCCAACTGTTACCTTAGGGTATCCTATGAAGATGCACTTTTTCGCTTTGGTTCGAGCTTATCAGACATAAGCGTTGCATTCCCAAACTCTCAGAAATGACAGCTTAGGTTTCTGCCAAACCATAATTCACTACAAGAAATCTGTTAATCCGTGACGGATTTCTGATGACGTTCTCATAAGTTGTCATGGAAACCGTCACTGATTTGCAGGATCCAAATGAGCCCTAAAACAGTAGCCTCCTTACGACAGACTTCGAGGGTCCGTCACAAAAGCTGTCATCGATCGACCAAATGGGCCAAGTGGGGCTTATCTTTTTATTCTTTATACACCATTTGGACCGTCATGGAGGGTTCTTATTGACGTGTCGTGTATGCCATTTATTTGGCCCACATGTCAATCAGATGCAATTAACACTACGTAGAAAAACAAAGACCAAAACTTAAAGCGCGGGCGATGGCGCGAGAATGAAAATTTTAAGCCTCAAGCGCGGGGGTCGAAATTTTTGAGCGAGCCCATTTAACAACAGAGTCCACACCGGCCTAACCCTAAATATCTCCTCCAGTCCCCAAACACCAGCCGCCGCCACTCCTCCACGCGCCGCTCCACATCGACGCCGGCGGCGCCGGCGGTGAACCACCCCGTGCCAGGGCCCTCCCCGTTTATCCCTCGTCGCACCCCTCCCCATCTGCCCCACGCCATGCCCCTCCCCAATCCCCATTCAGATCGCCCTGAAGCTATGGATGCCCAGTCCGACGGTCCTAACCCTCGAGCGTAGGCGGCGGCGGTGGTGGCGGGACCGACAACCGGCGGCGGGCATGGGTCTAGCTCCATCGGGTGGGGGGTGAAGGTGATGTACAGGAGGTGGCAACACTGCTACGGACCCAGACTACATGGGGGCGGTGGTGGCGGCCTGGCGGGACCCCCAACCGGCTGCGGGCATGGATCCAGCTCCACCGGACGGGGGCCAAAGGTGATGTACAGGAGGTAGCGACACCGCTACGGACCCAGACTACATGGGCGGCCCTTGTGGCTGGGTCCAATCGTCCGCAAGCTGCGCCACCGTCGTTCCCCTCCTTGGGGCTGTCTTCTCTATCCGTGGTGAGCGTATCCTCAATGAAGCCAATGATGCTAATAAATACGGTCTCGTTCATACCTTATCTGATGAAATAACACATAATCACTCTATGCAGTATTAAGATTTTGACGACTGATGACTTCCATGTTCTTTTCCTCGAGCTGTAGTCCTTTATGGAATCGATTGAGGAGACATCAAATGGTCCTAAAAGGGAATCAATTGTTCATGATTTTACACTTTCAGAATTTCCAGTCAGAACCATGATGGATTTATTATATTTTAGCACAATCATTGCTAAAATGGACCTAGTCAGAAAATATTTAAGTCAGAAAATATTGGTTATTCTTTTTACATTAATAATACCTTCAATGGTCATGCACCCATTGTGAATGGTTTATTGAATCTCGATCGTAGTGATACACATGTTCATAATATTGATACCAAAAAGATGCAAAGTTAATAATGATAGTACCACATACTTGTGGCACTGCCGCTAAATGTCATATTGGTGTAAAGCGCATGAAGAAAACTCCATGCTGATGGATCTTTGGACTCACGTGATTTCAAATCGGTTGAGACATGCGGACCATGCCTCATGGACAAGATGACTAAGACCCCGTTTTCCGGTATGATGGAGCGGGCAAGTGACTTATTGGAAATCATACATGTTGATGTATGCGGTCCAATGAGTGTTGTAGCGTGCGGTGGATATCGTTATTTTCTTACCTTCACTGATGATTTGAGCAGATATGGGTATATTTACTTAATGAAACACAAGTCTGAAACGTTTGAAAAGTTCAAGCAAATTCAGAGTGAAGTTTGAGATCATCGTGACAAGAAGATAAAATGTCTACGATATGATCGTGGAGGTGAATATCTGAGTTACGAGTTTGGTATACAACTTAAGACAATGTGGAAGTTGTTTCACAACTCACGCCACCTGGAACACCATAGTGTGATGGTGTGTCCGAACGTCGTAGTCGTACTCTATTGGTTATGGTGCGTACTATGATGTCTCTTATCGTTTTGCCACTATCGTTTTGGGGTTATGCATTAGAGACAACTACATTCACTTTAAATAGGACACCATCTAAATCCGTTGAGATGACACCGTATGAATCACTACAAGAATCTTGTTAATACATGACGGATTAAATCTGTCATAGAATAGTGCAAAACTGTCGTGGACGGAGGTCCATGACGGATCCAAAATCCGTCATGTATATCGCGTCATAATTTGAAAACTGTAGCACCATGACGGTACTTGACTGTCACCGATCAATCCCCAGACCCCTCCGACCCGCCCCAAGCCCGGTCCTCTATGACGGACTAGTCCGTCATGGATTGACATGACGCGGACCTGACATGGCATTTACATGGCACCAACATGGATCTAACGTGGCACCCTGAATAGCCTTTGGCCTAGTCCAGCCAAGCCCATTAGCCCCTTATTCAATCTAGACCATGATAATCATCCAACGAGCTACAAGACCCATTACACATAATCAAATAAGCCTTCACAACCCCAATGAAAATCAATTCAACAAGACGATAATTTGGCCCATTTCACAAATATGCATTCAATTACTTCACTAAGGAAAACTACATGCATCACAGTGAGAACAAACTAAATTAATATATGGTGTTAAAGTAAATCAGTGTTTTTATGGGAATACCTTGCCTCTATATGATCCCACAATTGCCATAATGCTATTGCTATGCATAGCAACAGAATTTCCAGCACAATCATTGGTTACTTGTCAATCACAGTAAAAATTTGAGAATGGGCACATGTATTATTTATTTTAACACTCCAGATTGCGAGTCTGCGGTTGATGTATTATACAAACACAATACAAAATTGATCAGCTCTCGAGAACTGCAACCTAACAGATTAATAATTGTAGGCTGGCTGCAAACAAAAAAGGATTTATCTGAAATCCAAATAAGCATCCTTGCTCACACACACGCGAACCATCCAAGCAAGCCTTCACATATACGTGTACAGATCTAAGTGCAAGTTTGGTACATATCAGAATCATCATACATACCCGTGAGATTGCTGTTTGGGGGTGCTTATGCGTGTCCAGCTAGGAACATTGACAGAGGGACAACACATGACACAAGCAATAGAAACAACAATACTAGTAGCGCAATCAACAAAGCAGCATATTTCAGCCACCGTCAGCAGACAACAGCTAGAAATAAGTCATACAACCAGCCACCCTCAACACTTCAGCAACAGCAAAACTAACACAACACCAGTAGTGCAGTACATCTAGCCATCTAGAGCATCAACAGCAGCAGTGCAGCTAAAGCATCAACATTCAAAAATAGAGCAGTAGTAAAAGAGCAGACTAGCAGCAGAACACTTGCCACTACAGAATTTTACCATCTACTAGTATGGCTCCAGTATATACACGACTAGTAGCACACTTGATTTTCTTTCAATATATGTATATCTCAGATAACAAATCAGCGCTAGGAATAGAAATATTGGAGGGAATCTATTCTTGACTAAACGTCTTTGCAAGACAGCATGGGTGTAAGACTGGACGAAAAATGTTCATACCTCAAGAGAAATTACAGCATCAAATTGCTTCTCTTTTACCAAATCCTCTGCATACAAACAATAATACACATACGTTTTACTATTTTCAGCCTTAAGGAATATCAAAGATAAATTACTTATATCTCACAATTTAATCTATCTTGTCTAATTTTGGAAGATGTTGGTCTGCCCATACAGTCTTGTTAAATACTGAGAAAAAATATGTTTAATCAAGACAAAAAATATTTTAAGTACATAGTGGAGCTACAGAACTGAACTTTCACTGGAATATGCCCTGAAAGTGATTACCAGTATAGTAAATTAGTGAGAAAAAATATGTTCAATCAAGACAGCGAATGTGTTAACTACATAGTGGAGCTACAGAACTGAACTGTCGCTCGAATATGCCCTGAAAGTGATTTATCAGCGGTTGTGCAGCAATACTCAATGTAAGCAGTTGTTTGATCAGATGCCTGCAAAGGTGCGAAGCAAAAATAGTTTGCTAAAATATAATAAATCCATCATGGTTCTGACTGGAAATTCTGAAAGTGTAAAATCATGAACAATTGATTCCCTTTTAGGACCATTTGATGTCTCCTCAATCGATTCCATAAAGGACTACAGCTCGAGGAAAAGAACATGGAAGTCATCAGTCGTCAAAATCTTAATACTGCATAGAGTGATTATGTGTTATTTCATCAGATAAGGTATGAACGAGACCGTATTTATTAGCATCATTGGCTTCATTGAGGATACGCTCACCACGGATAGAGAAGACAGCCCCAAGGAGGGGAACGACGGTGGCGCAGCTTGCGGACGATTGGACCCAGCCACAAGGGCCGCCCATGTAGTCTGGGTCCGTAGCGGTGTCGCTACCTCCTGTACATCACCTTTGGCCCCCGTCCGGTGGAGCTGGATCCATGCCCGCAGCCGGTTGGGGGTCCCGCCAGGCCGCCACCACCGCCCCCATGTAGTCTGGGTCCGTAGCAGTGTTGCCACCTCCTGTACATCACCTTCGCCCCCCACCCGATGGAGCTAGACCCATGCCCGCCGCCGGTTGTCGGTCCCGCCACCACCGCCGCCGCCTACGCTCGAGGGTTAGGACCGTCGGACTGGGCATCCATAGCTTCAGGGCGATCTGAATGGGGATTGGGGAGGGGCATGGCGTGGGGCAGATGGGGAGGGGTGCGACGAGGGATAAACGGGGAGGGCCCTGGCACGGGGTGGTTCACCGCCGGCGCCGCCGGCGTCGATGTGGAGCGGCGCGTGGAGGAGTGGCGGCGGCTGGTGTTTGGGGACTGGAGGAGATATTTAGGGTTAGGCCGGTGTGGACTCTGTTGTTAAATGGGCTCGCTCAAAAATTTCGACCCCCGCGCTTGAGGCTTAAAATTTTCATTCTCGCGCCATCGCCCGCGCTTTAAGTTTTGGTCTTTGTTTTTCTACGTAGTGTTAATTGCATCTGATTGACATGTGGGCCAAATAAATGGCATACACGACACGTCAATAAGAACCCTCCATGACGGTCCAAATGGTGTATAAAGAATAAAAAGATAAGCCCCACTTGGCCCATTTGGTCGATCGATGACAGCTTTTGTGACGGACCCTCGAAGTCTGTCGTAAGGAGGCTACTGTTTTAGGGCTCATTTGGATCCTGCAAATCAGTGACGGTTTCCATGACAACTTATGAGAACGTCATCAGAAATCCGTCACGGATTAACAGATTTCTTGTAGTGAATTATGGTTTGGCAGAAACCTAAGCTGTCATTTCTGAGAGTTTGGGAATGCAACGCTTATGTCTGATAAGCTCGAACCAAAGCGAAAAAGTGCATCTTCATAGGATACCCTAAGGTAACAGTTGGGTATACCTTCTATCTCATATCCGAGGGCAAAGTGTTTGTTGCTAAAAACGGGTCCTTTCTCGAGAAAGAGTTTCTCTCGAAAGAATTGAGTGGGAGGAAAGTAGAGCTTGATGAGGTTGTTGAACCGTCACTTCAGTTGGATAGTAGCACGACGCAGAAAGATGTTTCTGCGACGCCTACACCAAGTGAAGAGGAAGCAAATGATGATGATCATGAAGCTTCGGATCAAGTTACTACCGAACCTCGTAGGTCGACAAGGACTTGTACTGCCCCTGAGTGGTGCGTCAATCCTGTCTTGGAGGTCATGTTGTTAGACAACAGTGAACCTACGAGCTATGAAGAAGCGATGGTGGGCCCGGATTCCAACAAATGGCTAGGAGCCATGAAATCCGAGAAATGATCCATGTATGAAAACCAAGTATGGACTTTGGTAGACTTGCCCGTTGAACGGCAGGCCGTTGAGTACAAATGGATTTTTTAGAAGAAGACAGACGCTGATGGTAAATGTCACCATTTATAAAGCTCGACTTATCGCAAAGAAGTTTCCGACAAGTTCAAGGAGTTGACTACGATGAGACCTTCTCACCCGTAGCGATGCTAAAGTCTGTTGGAATTATGTTAGCAGTTGCTGCATTTTTTGATTATGAAATCTGGCAGATGGATGTCAAAACATCGTTTCCTTAACGGTTTCCTTGAGGAAAGGTTGTATGTGATACAACCAGAAGGCTTTGTCACTCCTAAGGATGCTAAAAGGTATGCAAGCTCCAGCGACCCCTCTATGGGCTGGAGCAAGCATCTTGGAGTTGGAATATACGCTTTGATGAGGTGATCAAAGTTTTTTGGGGTTTATACAAAGTTTATGAGAATCTTGTATTTATAAGAAAGTGAGTGGGAGCACTATAGAATTTCTGATAAGTATATGTGGTTGACATATTGTTGATCGGAAATAATATAGAATTTCTGGAAAGCATAAATGGTTGTTTGAAAGGAGTATTTCAAAGGAAGACATGGAATGAAGCTACTTAAATATTGGGTATTAGGATCTATAGAGATAGATCAAGACGTCTGATAAGACTTTCAATGAGCACATACCTTGACAAGATTTTGAAAGAGATCAAAATGGATCAGTCAAAAAAGGGTTCTTGCCTGATTTGTAAGGTGTGGAGTTGAGTGAGACTCAAAGCTCAACCACGGCAGAAGAAAGAGAAAGAACGAAGGTCGTCCCCTATGCCTTATCCATAGGCTCTATATAGTATGCCATGCTGTGTACCGCACCTGGTGTGTGCCTTGCCATGAGTCTGTCAAGTGGTACAAGAATGGTCCAGGAGTGGATCACTGGACAGCGGGCAAAATTATCCATAGTAACTAGAGGACTAAGGAAATGTTTCTCGATTGTGGAGGTGATAAAGAGTTCGTCGTAAAGGGTTACGTCGATGCAAGCTTTGACACCAATCCGGATGACTCTGAGTAGCAGTCCGGATACGTATAGTGGAGCAGTCATTTGGAATAGCTCCAAGTGGAGCGTGGTAGCAGCATCTACAGTATGACATAGAGATTTGCAAAGTACACACGGATCTGAATGTTGCAGACCATTGACTAAAACCTCTCTCACATGCAAAACATGATCGAACCCCAGAACTCATTGGGTGTTACATTCATAACAATGTAAATCACATAGCGATGTGATCTAGATTATTGACTCTAGTGCAAGTGGGAGACTGTTGGAAATATGCCCTAGAGGCAATAATAAATTAGTTATTATCATATTTCCTTGTTCATGATAATCGTTTATTATCCATGCTAGAATTGTATTGATCGGAAACTCAGATACATGTGTGGGTACATAGACAACACTGTGTCCCTAGTATGCCTCTAATAGACTAGGTCGTTGATCAAAGATGGTCAAGGTTTCCTAGCCATAGACATGAGATGTCATTTGATAATGGGATCACATCATTAGGAGAATGATGTGATGGACAAGACCCAAACTATAAACATAGCATATGATCGTGTCAGTTTATTGCTATAGTTTTCTGCATGTCAAGTATCTGTTCCTATGACCATGAGATCATGCAACTCACTGACGCCGGAGGAGTACCTTGTGTGTATCAAACGTCGCAACGTAACTGGGTGACTATAAAGGTGCTCTACAGGTATCTCCGAGGGTGTCTGTTGGGTTGGCATGGATCAAGACTGGGATTTGTTACTCCGTGTGACGGAGAGGTATCTCAGGGCCCACTCGGTAATACAACATCACAATAAGCCTTGCAAGCAAAGTGACTAAAGTGTTAGCCACGGAATCTTGTATTACGGAACGAGTAAAGAGACTTGCCAGTAACGAGATTGAACTAGGTATAGAGATACCGATGATCGAATCTCGGGCAAGTAACATACCGAAGAACAAAGGGAACATCATACGGGATTAACTGAATCCTTGACATAGAGGTTCAACTGATAAAGATCTTCGTAGAATATATGTAGGAACCAATATGGGCATCCAGGTCCCGCTATTGGTTATTGACCGTACGCTACAACACTCATTGGACCGCATACATCAACATGTATGATTTCCAATAAGTCACTTGCCCGCTCCATCATACCGGAAAACGGGGTCTTAGTCATCTTGTCCATGAGGCATGGTCCGCATGTCTCAACCGATTTGAAATCACGTGAGTCCAAAGATCCATCAGCATGGAGTTTTCTTCATGCGCTTTACACCAATATGACATTTAGCGGCAGTGCCACAAGTATGTGGTACTATCATTATTAACTTTGCATCTTTTTGGTATCAATATTATGAACATGTGTATCACTACGATCGAGATTCAATAAACCATTCACAATGGGTGCATGACCATTGAAGGTATTATTAATGTAAAAAGAATAACCAATATTTTCTGACTTAAATATTTTCTGACTAGGTCCATTTTAGCAATGATTGTGCTAAAATATAATAAATCCATCATGGTTCTGACTGGAAATTCTGAAAGTGTAAAATCATGAACAATTGATTCCCTTTTAGGACCATTTGATGTCTCCTCAATCGATTCCATAAAGGACTACAGCTCGAGGAAAAGAACATGGAAGTCATCAGTCGTCAAAATCTTAATACTGCATAGAGTGATTATGTGTTATTTCATCAGATAAGGTATGAACGAGACCGTATTTATTAGCATCATTGGCTTCATTGAGGATACGCTCACCACGGATAGAGAAGACAGCCCCAAGGAGGGGAACGACGGTGGCGCAGCTTGCGGACGATTGGACCCAGCCACAAGGGCCGCCCATGTAGTCTGGGTCCGTAGCGGTGTCGCTACCTCCTGTACATCACCTTTGGCCCCCGTCCGGTGGAGCTGGATCCATGCCCGCAGCCGGTTGGGGGTCCCGCCAGGCCGCCACCACCGCCCCCATGTAGTCTGGGTCCGTAGCAGTGTTGCCACCTCCTGTACATCACCTTCGCCCCCCACCCGATGGAGCTAGACCCATGCCCGCCGCCGGTTGTCGGTCCCGCCACCACCGCCGCCGCCTACGCTCGAGGGTTAGGACCGTCGGACTGGGCATCCATAGCTTCAGGGCGATCTGAATGGGGATTGGGGAGGGGCATAGCAATAGCATTATGGCAATTGTGGGATCATATAGAGGCAAGGTATTCCCATAAAAACACTGATTTACTTTAACACCATATATTAATTTAGTTTGTTCTCACTGTGATGCATGTAGTTTTCCTTAGTGAAGTAATTGAATGCATATTTGTGAAATGGGCCAAATTATCGTCTTGTTGAATTGATTTTCATTGGGGTTGTGAAGGCTTATTTGATTATGTGTAATGGGTCTTGTAGCTCGTTGGATGATTATCATGGTCTAGATTGAATAAGGGGCTAATGGGCTTGGCTGGACTAGGCCAAAGGCTATTCAGGGTGCCACGTTAGATCCATGTTGGTGCCATGTAAATGCCATGTCAGGTCCGCGTCATGTCAATCCATGACAGACTAGTCCGTCATAGAGGACCGGGCTTGGGGCGGGTCGGAGGGGTCTGGGGATTGATCGGTGACAGTCAAGTACCGTCATGGTGCTACAGTTTTCAAATTATGACGCGATATACATGACGGATTTTGGATCCGTCATGGACCTCCGTCCACGACAGTTTTGCACTATTCTATGACAGATTTAATCCGTCATGTATTAACAAGATTCTTGTAGTGATTCATACGGTGTCATCTCAACGGATTTAGATGGTGTCCTATTTAAAGTGAATGTAGTTGTCTCTAATGCATAACCCCAAAACGATAGTGGCAAAACGATAAGAGACATCATAGTACGCACCATAACCAATAGAGTACGACTACGACGTTCGGACACACCATCACACTATGGTGTTCCAGGTGGCGTGAGTTGTGAAACAACTTCCACATTGTCTTAAGTTGTATACCAAACTCGTAACTCAGATATTCACCTCCACGATCATATCGTAGACATTTTATCTTCTTGTCACGATGATCTCAAACTTCACTCTGAATTTGCTTGAACTTTTCAAACGTTTCAGACTTGTGTTTCATTAAGTAAATATACCCATATCTGCTCAAATCATCAGTGAAGGTAAGAAAATAACGATATCCACCGCACGCTACAACACTCATTGGACCGCATACATCAACATGTATGATTTCCAATAAGTCACTTGCCCGCTCCATCATACCGGAAAACGGGGTCTTAGTCATCTTGTCCATGAGGCATGGTCCGCATGTCTCAACCGATTTGAAATCACGTGAGTCCAAAGATCCATCAGCATGGAGTTTTCTTCATGCGCTTTACACCAATATGACATTTAGCGGCAGTGCCACAAGTATGTGGTACTATCATTATTAACTTTGCATCTTTTTGGTATCAATATTATGAACATGTGTATCACTACGATCGAGATTCAATAAACCATTCACAATGGGTGCATGACCATTGAAGGTATTATTAATGTAAAAAGAATAACCATTATTTTCTGACTTAAATGAATAACCGTATTGCGATAAACACGATCTAATCATGTTCATGCTCTATGCAAACACCAAATAACATTTATTCAGGTTTAACACTAATCCCGAAGGTAGAGGGAGTGTGCGATGGTGATCCCATCAACCTTCGAAACACTTCCAACACACATCGTCACCTCGCCCTTAGTTAGTCTCCATTTATTCCGTAGCTTTTATTTCGAGTTACTAACATTAGCAACTGAACCGGTATCTAATACCCAGGTGCTACTAGGAGTACTAGTAAGGTACACATCAATAATATGTATATCAAATATACTTCTGTTGACGTTGCCAACCTTCTTATCTACCAAGTATCTAGGGAGTCCCGCTTCAGTGACTGTTCCCCTTATTATAGAAGCACTTAGTCTCGGGTTTGGGTTCAACCTCGGGTTTCTTCATTGGAGCGACAACTGGTTTGCCATTCTTGAAGTTTCCCTTCTTGCCCTTGCCTTTCTCGAAATTAGTGGTTTTACTAACCATCAACACTTGATGCTCCTTCTTGATTTCTACCTTCATAGTGTCAAACATCGCGAATAGCTCAGGGATCATCTTTTCCATCCCTGGCATGTTTATAGTTCATCACAAAGCTCTAGTAGCTTTGTGGCAGTGACTTGGAGAACTATATCAATCACTATCTTATCTGGAAGATCAACTCCCACTCGATTCAAGCGATTGTAGCACGCAGACAATCTGAGCACATGCTCACCGATTGAGCTATTCTCCTTCATCTTGCAGGCAAAGAATATTGTTGGAGGTCTCATACCTCTCAACACGGGCACGAGCCTGAAATCCAATTTCAGCTCTTGGAACATCACATATGCTCCGTGACGTTTCAAAACGTATTTGGAGCCTGAATTCTAAGCCGTAATGCAAGACGCACTGAACTATCAAGTAGTCACCAGAACGTGCCTGTCAGATGTTCATAACATCCACAGTCGCCGCTTGAGGGGTGGCGCACTGAGCGGTGCATTAAGGACATAAGCCTTTTGTGCAGCAACAGAGGACAATCCACTGATCATGGACCTAGTCCGCATAATTGCTACCATCATCTTTCAACTCTATTTTCTATAAACGTATTAAAAACACAGGGGAGCTACAACGCGAGCTATTGATCTACAACATAGTTTTGCAAAGACAACTTTAGACTATGTTCATGATAAGGAGTTTAGTTAATCATATTACTTAAAAAAAAAACTCCCACTCAAATTGACATTCCTCCGATCATCCGAGTATTACATGATCCAAATTCACCAACCCAAGTCCGATCATCACGTGAGATGAGGTAGTTTCAATGGTGAACATCTCCATGTTGATCATATCTACTATATGACTCATGTTCGACCTTTCGGTCTCTTGTGTTCCGAGGCCATGTCTGCACATGCTAGGCTCGTCAAGTTTAACCCGAGTGTTCTGCATGTGCAACATTGCCTAGCACCCATTGTATGTGAACGTAGAGTCTATCACACCCGATCATCACGTGGTGTCTCGAAACGATGAACTTTCGCAACGGTGCACACTCGGGGAGAACACAATTTTATCTTGAAAGCACTCAGTTTCTGGCTTGGGTCCAGCCTTGGGTTTCTTCATGGGAGGGGCAACTGCTTTGCCACTCTTCTTGGAGTTACCCTTTTTGCCCTTGCCATTCTTCTTGAAACTAGTGGTTTTATTGACCATCAACACTTATGATCCTTCTGGATTTCAGACTCAGCGACTTTCTGCATCGCAAACAGCTCGGTGACTGACTTGTTCATCCCTTGCATGTTATAGTTCAACACGAAGCTTTTGTAGCTAGGTGGCAGTGATTGAAGAACTCTATCAGTGATCGCCTCTGACAGAAGGGGCATCCCTAACTCAGCCAGACGGTTCGAATACCCAGACATTCTGAGTATATGTTCACTGATAGACCCGTTCTCCTCCATCTTGCAAGCATATAACTTATCGGAGGTCTCATACCTCTCGATCCGGGCATTCTTCTCGAAGATAAACTTCAACTCCTGGAACATCTCATATGCTCCATGACGTTCAAAACGTCTTTGAAGTCCCGGTTCTAAGCCATACAACATTGCACATTGAACTATTGAGTAATCATCAGAACGCGCCTGCCAGGCGTTCACAACGTCTGCAGACGACATCGGAGTGGGTGCTTCACCGAGCGGTGCATCAAGGACATAAGCCTTTTGGGAAGCCGTGAGGATAATCCTCAGATTACGGGCCCAGTCTACAAAGTTAGTCCCATCATCTTTCAACTTGGCTTTCTCTAGGAACGCATTGAAATTCAGGGGAACTACTGCGCGAGCCATTGATCTACAACATAAATTTGCAAAGGTTACTAAGACTATTGTTCAAGATAATGAGTTTAGTTAATCATATTACTTAAAAAAACTCCCACTCAAATTGACATCCCTCTGGCCATCCGAGTGATACATGATCCAAATTCACCAACACAAGTCTGATCTGTTGGGGAACGTTGCATGCGAAACAAAAATTTTCCTATGCACACGCAAGATCTATCCATGTGATGAGCATCTACGAGAGGGAGAGTGGATAGACATACCCTTGTAGATCGCTAAGCGGGAAGCGTTAAGAAACGCGGTTGATGTAGTCGAACGTCTTGGCGATCCAAATCGCAAGTCGTCCCGCGATCCAATCATGATCTGTCCCGCGATCCAATCACGATCCGTCCCGCGATCCAATCACGGTCCTTCCGATCTAGCGCCAAACGGACGGCACCTCCGCGTTCAGCACACGTACGGCTCGATGACGATCTCCACCTTCTTGATCCAGCAAGCAAGGGTGGAGAGGTAGATGAGTTCTCCGGCAGCACAACGGCGTGGTGGCGGTGGTGGTGGAGCTGATCCGGCAGAGCTTCGCTAAGCTATACCGAACAGATCTAGAGGAGAGAGACGATCTAGAGGGAGGAGGGCAGCACGTGGCTTTTCAGGTTGTGGCTACCCTCAAAACCCTCCAATATATATAGGAGGAGAGGGGATAGGTGAGAGGCGCCCTAGGGTTTCCCCTAGGGTCTTGGCGCACAAGAGAGGGAGGAGTCCACCTCCCACAAGGGAGGTGGAATCCTAGTAGGACTCCTTCCCACTTGGCCTCCTCTCCACCCCCTTGCGTAAGGCATCCTAGGGGCTGGCTGCCCTGCCCACCAGGGGCTGGTGCGCCACCTCCTAGGCCCATGTGGCCCCTGGGGTGGGTGGTCCCCACTTGGTGGACCCCCGGAACCCATTCGTCACTCCCGGTACACTACCGGAAGTGCCCGAAATTTTTCTGGAACCCAAATACCACTTTCCTATATATCAATCTTTACCTCCGGACCATTCCGGAGCTCCTCGTGACGTCCGGGAACTCATCCGGGACTCCGAACAACCTCCGGTCACCAACATACATAACTCAATACTACCAAAACGTCACCGAACGTTAAGTGTGCAGACCATGCGGGTTCGAGAACTATGTAGATATGACCGAGACACCTCTACGGTCAATAACCAATAGCGGGACCTGGATGCCCATATTGGTTCCTACATATTCTACAAAGATCTTTATCGGTTGAACCTCTATGTCAAGGATTCAGTTAATTCCGTATGCAGTTCCCTTTGTTCTTTGGTATGTTACTTGCCCGAGATTCGATCGTTGGTATCTCTATACCTAGTTCAATCTCGTTACCGGCAAGTCTCTTTACTCGTTCCGTAATACAAGATCCCATGGCTAACTCTTTAGTCACTTTGCTTGCAAGGCTCATTGTGATGTTGTATTACTGATGTCTACTACGCAACTTTTTTCTTGTAGACTCGTGTTGGGCCTCCAAGCGCAGAGTTTTGTAGGACAGTAGGAAATTTCCCTCAAGTGGATGACCTAAGGTTTATCAATCCGTGGGAGGCGTAGGATGAAGATGGTCTCTCTCAAACAACCCTGCAATCAAATACAAGAAATCTCTTGTGTCCCCCAACACACCCAATACAATGGCAAATTGTATAGGTGCACTAGTTCGGCGAAGAGATGGTGATACAAGTGTAATATGGATAGTAGATATAGATTTTTGTAATCTGAAAATATAAAAACAGCAAGGTAACTAATGATGAAAGTGAGCACAAACGGTATTGCAATGCTTAGAAACAAGGCCTAGGGTTCATACTTTCACTAGTGCAAGTTCTCTCAACAATACTAACATAGTTGAATCATATGTAAATCCCTCACGTGCGACAAAGAGTTCACTCCAAAGTCACAAATAGCGGAGAACAAACGAAGAAATTATTGTAGGGTACAAAACCACCTCAAAATTATCTTTTCCGATCAATCTTATGAGCTATCCCTATAAGTGTCACGAACAGCCCTAGAGTTCGTACTAAAATAACACCTTAAGATACATATCAACCAAAACCCTAATGTCACCTAGATACTCCAATGTCACCATGAGTACCCATGAGCTTGATTATACGATATGCATACTAAAAAGCAAAGACTCATATCATACAAGACGCTCCAAGTAAAACACATATCATGTGGTGAATAAAAATATAGCCTCAAGTAAATTTACCGATGGATTGAAGACGAAAGAGGGGATGACTTCCGGGGCATCCCCAAGCTTAGGCTCTTTGGTATCCTTGAATATTCCTTGGGGTGCCTTGGGCATCCCCAAGCTTAGGCTCTTGCCACTCCTTATTCCATAGTCCATCAAATCTTTACCCAAAACTTGAAAACTTCACAACACAAAACTCAACAGAAAACTCGTGAGATCCGTTAGTATAAGAAAAATAAATCACCACTTTAGGTACTGTTGTGAACTCATTCTTTATTTATATTGGTGTAATATCTACTGTATTCCAACTTCTCCATGGTTCATACCCCCGATACAACCCATAGATACATCAAAATAAGCAAACAACACAAAGAAAACAGAATCTGTCAAAAACAGAACAGTCTGTAGCAATCTGGAAACTTCGAATACTTATGTAACTCCAAAAATTCTGAAAAATTAGGAAAATCTGGGAAATTTTTATATCAATCTTGTGTAAAAATTTCAGACTCATTCATCGCTCTGGTGAATTTATAAAATTCCTGGACTGAGCGCAAAAGTTTCTGTTTTGGTTCAGCATCAATTCTACTCATCTTGTGAGTCATCCCAAAAGTTTTACTTGGCACTTTATTGAAAGAAAATACACAAAACATGATTAATACAGTATCTTAATCATGTGAACACACAAAAACAGGAAGTAAAAGTGTTGGGTTGCCACCCAACAAGCGCTTTTCTTTAATGCCTTTTAGCTAGGCATGATGATTTCAATGATGCTCACATAGGAATAGTATTTGAAACATGTAAGAGAGCATCATGAATCTCATGACGAGCATATTTAAGTCTAACCCACTTCCTATGCATAGGGATTTTGTGAGCAAACAATTTATGGGAACAATAATCATCTAGCATAGGAAGGCAAAGCAAGTGCAACTTCAAAACTTTGAACACATAGAGAGGAAACTTGATATTATTGCAATTCCTACAAGCATATGTTCCTCCCTCATAATAGTTTTCAGTAGCATCATGAAGGAATTCCACAATATAACCAGCACATAAAGCATTCTTTTCATGATCTACAAGCATAGAAATTTTACTACTCTCCACACAAGAAAATTTCTTCTCATGACTAATAGTGGGAGTATCATAAAAGAATTGAATACTACAAATTGGTTCCACATTAAAAGAGTAATATTCAGTAAAAGGGTATTCATAATTATGACAAGTATCATAATAGTAATCATCACTCTTTTTCATCGCATAAGTATCATCACAATAATCATCATAAGTAGGAGGCATGCAATCATTATAACAATTTTGATCATTCAAAGTAGGGGGAATAAAAAGATCATCTTCATTAAGCATAGCATCCCCAAGCTTGGGACAAACATTAATTGCAGCAAATAAATTCTCAAACATGTCATTTTCATCAAACATAGCATCTCCTAGCTTGTGGCTTTGTATATCATAAACATAATCACTCTCATCATTAATAGTATGAATAGCACCAATAGTATAGCAATTATTATCATCATCCTTCAAGTTGGTGCCATAAATATTTTCAAGATTATAAGAAGTATCATTATCTTCCCAATCATAATTATCACAACAAGCAATAGGCATAACAAAATCATCCTCAAGTGTATCATCTTCCACAACTATTTTTGATTCATTCTCATGAGGCCTATCAATAATGGGAGCAACATTATTTGGGAGAGATACCATTTTACCTTTACTTTTCCTTCTTTTCTTGTTCTTCACCACATTATGTGTGGGTTTATTTAATTCCTCCAAGCTTCTTTTTGAAGAGGTTGGTTGAATAAAAAGCTCCTCCTCGTTACCTGATTCATCATAAAAAAAAATAGGAGGATATTGGGAAACCTCTTCCCCTTCATTAGTATTCTCTTCATCTTCTATTTGTTTTCTTGTCTTTAAGTAATTGGCAATATAAGGATTCTCAATGCAATTTACCACGCAATACATATAGATTTCATTTAGATCAAAATCAATCATTTTCATGAGAACCCAAGCGGGAACATCCTTAGTTTTATGTTTCATTTCTTCATACCCTAAAAATAGACTAAGTTCATTATGATGCTCAAGGGTAATGAGGTTATCACAATTTTTGGACACAATTCGATCATGAAAGAATTCACATTGGAACTTAAAATGACCACTTTCATTGCAAAGTTCACAAGGACGGCGAGAAATATTAAGTCTTTCAGCACAAACATATAGCCTCTCTTGCAACCATTTAGTTTCTAAATACTTATGCCTCTTACAAAATCTATCTTCCCTTTTAGGCATGTCTTCACAAACTCTATGCACTCCACAAAAATTGACATGCTTATAAGAATTTTTTTTATCATGACTAGTGCAATCATCATTAGTACTATGGATATTCAAAGAATTCATACTAACAACATTGCAATCATGCTCATCACTCAAAGATTTAGTGCCAAACATTTTAATAACTTCTTCTTCTAACACTTGAGCACAATTTTCCTTTCCATCATTTTCACGAAAGACATTAAAAAGATGAAGCATATGAGGCAACCTCAATTCCATTTTTTTGTAGTTTTCTTTTATAGACTAAACTAGTGATAAAACTAGAAACTAAAAGATTCAATTGCAAGATCTAAAGATATACCTTCAAGCACTCACCTCCCCGGCAACGGCGCCAGAAAAGAGCTTGATGTTTACTACGCAACCTTCTTGTAGACTCGTGTTGGGCCTCCAAGCGCAGAGTTTTGCAGGACAGTAGCAAATTTTCCTCAAGTGGATGACCTAAGGTTTATCAATCCGTGGGAGGCGTAGGATGAAGATGGTCTCTCTCAAACAACCCTGCAATCAAATACAAGAAATCTCTTGTGTCCCCAACACACCCAATACAATGGCAAATTGTATAGGTGCACTAGTTCGGCGAAGAGATGGTGATACAAGTGTAATATGGATAGTAGATATAGATTTTTGTAATCTGAAAATATAAAAACAGCAAGGTAACTAATGATGAAAGTGAGCACAAACGGTATTGCAATGCTTAGAAACAAGGCCTAGGGTTCATACTTTCACTAGTGCAAGTTCTCTCAACAATACTAACATAGTTGAATCATATGTAAATCCCTCACGTGCGACAAAGAGTTCACTCCAAAGTCACAAATAGCGGAGAACAAACGAAGAAATTATTGTAGGGTACGAAACCACCTCAAAGTTATCTTTTCCGATCAATCTTATGAGCTATCCCTATAAGTGTCACGAACAGCCCTAGAGTTCGTACTAAAATAACACCTTAAGATACACATCAACCAAAACCCTAATGTCACCTAGATACCCCAATGTCACCACGAGTACCCATGAGCTTGATTATACGATATGCATCACACAATTTCAGATTCATCATGTTCAATCCAACACAAAGAACTTCAAAGAGTGCCCCAAAGTTTCTACCGGAGAGTCAAGACGAAAACGTGTGCCAACCCCTATGCATAGATTCCCAAGGTCACGGAACCCGCAAGTTGATCACCAAAACATACATCAAGTGGATCAATAGAACATCCCATTGTCACCACGGATATCCCATCGCAAGACATACATCAAGTGTTCTCAAATCCTTAAAGACTCAATCCGATAAGAAAACTTCAAAGGGAAAACTCAATTCATCACAAGAAGATAGAGAGGGGAAAACTCCATATGATTCATCTATATTAATAAAGCTCGCGGTACATCAAGATCGTGTCATCTCAAGAACACGACAGAGAGAGATCAAACACATAGCTACTGGTACATACCCTCAGCCCCGAGGGTGAACTACTCCCTCCTCATCATGGAGACCGCCGGGATGATGAAGATGTCCTCCGGTGATGGTTTCCCCCTCCGGCAGGGTGCCGGAACGGGCTCCCGATTGGTTTTTCGTGGCTACAGAGGCTTGCGGCGGCGGAACTCCTGATCTAGGGTTCTTATTGGAGGTTTCTATATTTATAAGAATTTTTGGCGTCGGTCTCACGTCAAGGGGGTGCCCGAGGCATCCACAAGCCAGGGGGGCGCGCCCTAGGGGGCGGGGGTGCGCCCGCTAGGCTTGTGGTGGCCTCGTGGCTCTTCTGGCCCAACTCCAATGCCCTGTGGGCTTCTTCTGGTCCATAAAAAATCACCGTAATTTTTTATTCCGTTTGGACTCCGTTTGATATTCCCTTTTTGTAAAACTCAAAAACAAGGAAAAAACAGAAACTGGCACTGGGCTCTAGGTTAATAGGTTAGTCCCAAAAATAATATAAAATAGCATATAAATGCATATAAAACATCCAAAACAGATAATATAATAGCATGAAACGATAAAAAATTATAGATACGTTGGAGACGTATCAAGCATCCCCAAGCTTAATTCTGCTCGTCCTCGAGTAGGTAAATGATAAAAACCAAATTTTTGATGTGGAATGCTACCTAACATATTTATCAATGCAATCTTCTTTATTGTGGCAAGAATGTTCAGATCCATAAGATTCAAATCAAGAGTTTAATATTGACATAAAAACAATAATACTTCAAGCATAGTAATAAAGCAATCATGTCTTCTCAAAATAACATGGCCAAAGAAAGTTATCCCTACAAAATCATATAGTCTGGCTATGCTCCATCTTCATCACACAAAGTATTAAATCATGCACAACCCCGGTTTTAGCCAAGCAATTGTTTCATACTTTAGTGTTCTCAAACCTTTTCAACTCTCACGCAATACATGAGCGTGAGCCATGGATATAGCACTATAGGTGGAATAGAATATGGTGGTTGTGGAGAAGACAAAAAAGAAGGAGATAGTCTCACACCAACTAGGCGTATCAACGGGCTATGGAGATGCCCATCAATAGATATCAATGTGAGTGAGTAGGGATTGCCATGCAACGGATGCACTAGAGCTATAAGTGTATGAAAGCCCAAAAAGAAACTAAGTGGGTGTGCATCCAACTTGCTTGCTCACGAAGACCTAGGGCAATTTTGAGGAAGCCCATCATTGAAATATACAAGCCAAGTTCTATAATGAAAAATTCCCACTAGTATATGAAAGTGACAATATAGGAGACTATCGGTGCACTAAGGATTGGATCCTTTAGTACCCCGTACTTGTGCACGGACAGTTGTAGCCACACTTGCGGCCAGGCCTGCCGGGGAACAACCGAATGCAAGTTCATAAAGTCAAAGAGGCATCCAAGACAAGGCAATAATCAGAAGATAGAAGACCGAAGGCTGGAGCCCCGGCAAGATCTTGCCGGGATGGCTCACGGCCCCCGTAAGGCTCGCACCCGGCAGGACCTCGCCACTCTGTCACCGCTCCAGTGCAGCGACTAGCTTGTCGTTTAGCTGTTGTCCTCCTGGGTGCGTGTCAGATGCTAGTGGTAGAAGGGCTTAAGCGGTGCTGATGGGACGGCTTCTTTTCCCATCCCCAAGACGCTAAGGGACACCTCAACGGAGCATTAAATGTTCTTGTCCTAAACCGTCAGTGTTAGGTATGATAACACTGTAGCTACTTTTACACCTCATGTATGCACTGTATGCCACTGTTGGTGACCCCTTCGAACGTATAAAAGGAGGCCCAAGGCGTAGCTACAGGGGGGATCGGATCTTCTCTAGCCCATTCTGCATGAGTAGCGGCTGAATAATGTAGCGCTCCCAGAACTTGAGCTAGAACACATCTAATACAACCAAGCAGGAGTAGGGTTTTACGCATCTTTGCGGCCCGAACCTGGGTAAAATTCCCGCGTGTTGATCATCAGATCTGCTCTCTGTACAAACCCTTCCCCTTGCCGAATCGTAAAGGGATCCTCGCGATCCCATAGGTGTCGTTTCTCCGACATCTTTGGCGCGCCAGGTAGGGGAAGGAAGGTTGTGCGGACCTGATCTGGTGACTAGCGCGCCAGTTCTTCATCATCTTCGTCGCCATGGCCCCCAAGAAGAAGGGTTTCACGGCGGTTGGTCCATCCACGTCCGCTGTCCCCGTGGGTACACAGACGGGAGACGGTGTAGACGCGGGCGGAGGAGGCGGAGGTTCTGAGCTTCCGCGACGTTCTGGTAATCATAGCCAGGCGAGCGGCGTCGTTCGCGCCGCCAGATCTAAGGACGGAGCTGCGCTGCCAGTAGGCGGTGTAACGAACTCCAGGGATGGAAGGGTGCCTTCCAAGACACACACGCCGGCGCATGCGCCTCGGCCTTCTATGGGCGCGCGCGATGAGCAGCGCCGCGACGTTGGTGGTACTAGGCGTCCCCACGGAAAGTCTCCTGAGCATCACCCTCGAGATGCGCGGGACCAGCATGCACGCCAACATGTTGGTGGAAGCGGCGCGCGGTCGCGGGACCGTGATGGAGCTCCTTCTAACACGGTTAGGAGTCAGAGCACCTCACGTTCCTCGCACCTGTCGCCGCCACCTACATGAGCAGAAGCGCTGGCACGTGCACAACTGCTTCTGAACTTTCCTCCTGCTGCGGACAAGCTCGACGAATGGAGAGCTGCCATTCAGAGCCTCGTCGGCCTCGCCAACGAAGATAAGCCGGAGCAGGCGGAGCCCTCGCGGCGGCAGTCCATCGAGCCGGCACGCGTCGGCGGTGAGAAGACTGTGGGCGGTACAACTACGGTGTACTCTCCCCCACAGCGGCAACAGCGGACGCTGACTCGACGGGTCGACACCCGTGATGACGATTCCACGGCGTCGTCCGATCCGCGAACTCGCCGCGATCAACGTCAAGTTCTTCGGGAGCGAGGCAAGGAAGACGCACGAACTACCATCGAGCGGCGTCGGGAAGCGCGCCATCAATCTGATAAGCGCGCGGGACCCACTGTAGATAAGCCTGCGCCGGGGTATCCTGTCGATCTACCTTATGAGGTGGGTTGTCCAGCGTTTACCCGTGAGCTGCGGCGAGTCCAGTGGCCCAATTCCCGCACGTTCAAACCGGAGGTCCCGGAGAAATATGACGGCAAGACCCACCCGTCGGAGTTCCTGAGCATCTACACCATTGCGGTGCAGGCTGCCGGGGCTCGCGACGACAAGATACTCGCCAACTACTTCCCGTTGGTGCTTAAGCCCAACGTCAGATCATGGTTGATGCACCTGCCGAAGAATTCCATTTCTTCTTGGGCAGATTTGTGCCATGAGTTTGTTGGCGCCTTCACTGGAGGCCACCAAGCTCCTGGCCAGGAAAGCGATCTGCATCTCATCCCCCAGAAGGAAGGCGAGACTTTGCGCAAGTACATCCAGAGGTTCAGCCGCATACATCACAACATTCCAGACGTTCATCCTGCCGCTGTTATCAGAGCGTTCCATCAGAACGTGCGCAACCGCAGGATGCGGGAAGAGCCGGTGATGAACAAGGTCAGGGATGTTGCCGAGCTCTATGCTCTGGCAGATAAGTGTGCTCGAGCTGAAGAAGGGAGGAGACTCCCCGGCGAAGATGCTGGTGCAGGGGTCGACTCTGAAGATGAGGACGCCGCCGCTCCGGCAAAGAAGGGCCGACGGCGTAACAGGAAGCGCAAGGGCAAGTCCGTGCTTGCCGTTGAGGGATCCGGCAACCCCGGCACCGCCAAGAAGCCCAAGGTTGATGACCCCGGCAAGGATGTTGCCGGGTGCGCCTCCTGCCAAGCCTTGGCGGCTGCCGACAAGCCGGAGGGCTCCGTCAAGCAGTATTGCAAGATCCACCGCACCAAGGGCCACGATCTCCAAGACTGCCGCCAAGTTGAGCAGCTTGTCGAGAAGCAAAAAGCCAAGTACGAGAGACGAGACAAGGAGAAGGCCCAGGATGGCGCGGAGGGGTCCGGCAAGAAGCGTGGTGGCCGAGGAGGTCGCCGCGGCAAGGCCAAGCAATAGAAGGACCGGCCCGCTCGAGGCCGCGACAAGCAAGAGGGGTGTGATGATGACATTGAGGAGGACGATGAATCCAGTGAACAAGAATTTCAGAAAGCTACGGACGCCATGTGTGTTGACGGAGGTGCCTCATTGCATTCTTCCCACCGCCAACTTAAACAGTGGGCGCGTGAGGTTAATGCGACTGAGCCATCTGTTGGCGCCCGGAAGCCTTTGAAATGGTCCAACACGCCTATCATTTTCGACGTTGAGGATCACCCTGATCGTGTAACTGCGGTTGGGTGTTTGCCGTTGTTGGTCTCACCAACGATTCGCAACCTCAAGGTGACGAAGGTGTTAGTTGACGGTGGGGCCGGTTTGAACTTGATCTCACCCGAGGTAATCAAGAGATTGCAAATTCCTGATGGAGATCTCGAGGAAACGGGCTCGTTTCAAGGGGTCAATCCAGGAAGGAGCCAGCCCAAGGGAAAGATCACGCTGCCGGTGACATTTGCCAGTGACCTGAATTTCAGGACAGAGAAGATTGTCTTCGATGTCGCCAAGATTCCGTTGCCATATAATGGGATCCTTGGCCGTCCAGCACTGGCCAAGTTCATGGCGGCATCACATTACGTCTACAATGTGCTGAAGATGCCCGGGCCGATGAGCGTTATCACTGTCAGTTCCGACAAGAAAGACGCGCTTATCTGCACCGATCAACTCTACCGGGAGGCAGTTGCAGCATTTGCCGCCAAGGCACTTGCTCCTGCCGCTGAAACTCCCGGGGGGAAGAAGACCGGCAAGACCTCCCGCACACACTCCGGCAAGCGCACCTCCTCGGAGTGCTGCGCTCCTGTTGAGGATGTGCCAGAGAGTTCCACCGGCAAGAGCAAGAAGTCCAAGGCTGCTCCTCCAGAGACCAAGAAGGTGCCCGCCAAGGAAGATGGCTCGGGAGGAACTTTCACCATAAGTTCCACCCTCGATAGCAAATAGGAAAGCGCGCTCGTTGCCTTCCTGCGGGCGAATGTCGATGTGTTTGCATGGCAACCATCTGATATCCCCGGTGTTCCCAGGAAGGTGATTGAGCACCGCCTTGCCGTCTGTCCACACGCGCGGCCCGTCAAGCAGAAGGTCAGGAAGCAAGCTTTGGAGCGGCAATAGTTTATTGCCGAAGAAATTAAGAAGTTAGAAGCAGCAGGCTTGGTTAGAGGAGTACTTCATCCAACATGGTTGGCCAATCCAGTTGTAGTGCGCAAGGCGAATGGAAAATGGAGGCTATGTATTGACTATACAGATATCAATAAAGCCTGTCCAAAAGATCCTTTTCCCTTGCCGCGCATCGACCAGATTGTGGACTCCACTGCCGGCTGCGACTTGCTGTCATTCCTTGACGCCTATTCAGGCTATCATCAGATTTTCATGGCCAAGGAAGACGAAGAGAAGACCGCATTTATCACCCCATGTGGTACGTACTGCTTCTTGCGTATGCCTTTCGGGTTGAAAAGTGCTGGTTCTACATTTGCAAGGGCGGTGCAGATCGGTTTTGAGCCCCAGCTACATAGAAATATGGAAGCTTACATGGATGATATAGTGGTCAAAACCAAGGATAAGGCGACGCTCATATCAGATTTAGAAGAAACATTCACGAATCTGCGCAAGATCAACTTGAAGCTCAACCCTGAGAAGTGTGTGTTTGGTGTCCCATCCGGCAAGCTTCTCGAGTTCTTTGTATCTCAACGTGGAATTGAAGCAAATCCCGACAAGATCAAAGCAATTGAGCAAATTGAAGCGCCAAGACGTGTTAAGGATGTGCGCCGTCTTGCCGGCTGCGTTGCTGCTCTGAGTAGGTTCATCTCAAAATCTGCTGAGCACGCCCTGCCCTTTTTCAAAATTTTGAAGAAGGCGGGTCCAATGAAATGGACTCCGGAAGCGGAGGCAGCGCTGCAGGATTTGAAGAAGTACCTCACCTCTCCACCAGTACTAGTCGCGCCAAAACCACAAGAGCCATTGCTGCTATATCTAGCGGCAACGAATCAAGTGGTAAGTGCTGCACTAGTGGCAGAGAGAGAAGCTGATGGAGAAGCAGCGCCAGCGGCAGGACCGCCAAATGACGAGCTGGGATCTTCCCCGGCAGAGTCTGGTGCCGACAAGGTTGAATCTGCGCAGTCAAGTCAAGCAATACAGAAGAAGAAGATGGTGCAGCGCCTGGTCTATTTTGTCAGCTCCCTTTTGCAGGGGGCTAGGTCAAGATATTCCGGTGTGCAGAAGTTGCTCTTCGGCCTCCTCATGGCCTCGAGGAAGCTGCGCCATTACTTCCAAGCATATGAGATCACCGTTGTCACTCGCTTTCCGTCGCAGCGGATTTTGCGGAACCCAGATGCTACCGGCAGGATTGTGGAGTGGGCTTTGGAGCTGTCAAGCTTTGGTCTCAAGTTCGAAAGTACTTCGACCATCCAGAGCAGAGCCTTGGCGGAGTTCATTGCAGAATGGACCCCAACGCCAGATGAAGAGGTTCCAGAGTCAACTCTCCCCGGCAAGGAAACGAATCAAGAGTGGATCATGTATTTTGATGGGGCTTTCTCGCTACAAGGCGCCGGTGCTAGCGTGCTGCTTGTCGCACCCACCGGAGAGCGCCTCAAATACGTGATTCAGATGTATTTTCCCCGGGAGAGGTCAACGAACAATACTGCCGAGTATGAAGGGATGCTTGCCGGTCTCAGGATCGCGGCAGACCTTGGAATCAAGAGACTCATTGTCAGGGGTGATTCTCAACTTGTCGTCAAGCAAGTCAACAAAGATTATCAGAGCCCGTTGATGGAAGCTTATGTAGATGAAGTGAGGAAGTTGGAAGAGCATTTTGACGGCCTGCAAATGGAGCACGTTCCTCGTGCAGAAAACAGCATTGCTGATGGCCTGTCAAAATGCGCTGCTCTCAAGTTACCTGTGGAACCAGGAACTTTTGTGCTTCGACTGACTCAATCATCCGTGACACCATCAATGGGACAAGAGAAGAGAAGAAAGTTGAGTTCCGGCAAGTACTTCCCGACAGAGCTCCCAGAAGCCGCCGGCGAAGAAGTTGCCGGGAACAACGCCAAGCTTGCCGGTAAGCGACAGGATCCGGCAGGGCCTCAGGCTCTTGCCGTCGAGACAAACGCTCCCGCCAAGCTTGCTGGGGAACAGCAAGCTCCGGCAGGGTCTCAGGCCCTTGCTGTCGAGACGACTGCTCCCGCGGCAGAAGATATGCCTTTAGTCCTTGCCGTCGAGCCCCAGGCTCCAGCATGGGCACAACACATTGTCCATTTCCTTCAGACAGGAGAACTCCCCGAAGAACAGGAAGAAGTAGAGAAAGTAGCCCGTCGGTCTAAAATGTACCAGTTTGTGGACAATGTCCTGTACAGAAAGAGGCCGAACGGTGTGAAATTGAAGTGCATTTCTCGGGAAGATGGACTGGAGCTGTTGGCAGAGATACATGGAGGCATATGTGGTTCCCACATAGGATCAAGAGCTCTTGCCGGTAAGGCATTCCGGCAAAGTTTCATTCAAAGAAATTGCATCAACCAACTCAAGCTCTTCAGACAATCCCTCTCTCCTGGCCATTTTCGATCTGGGGGCTCGACATCTTGGGCCCTTTTCCCGTGCTACCGGGGGCTTTGAGTACTTATACGTTGCAATCGACAAGTTTACAAAGTGGCCGGAAGTGGAAGCAGTGAGGAAGGTGACAGCACAGTCAGCCGTAAGGAAGGTGCTTCTAAAATCTTCAATATTGTTAGCTTATGTGTACTTATTTTACTAGATACAAGAAAGGAGCCGCGCCCTTGGCACGTGCCCTTGTCTTTTTCTATAATGTTCAAATGTGAAAACTCTAAAATATAGGGTACCCTCAAATCATCAGTTATATTTATAAAAACAATCACCTCGCTGATGTTCATTCTCGGATAGCCTTTTCTTCTCACCCCCTCCCTTTCTCCACCTGTTCCATCTCATCTCTTCATGGTAGAAAGCCTCTTTGTGGGCATGGACTTTGTCAGATTAAATAATTACTAATTAATAGATGAAACAATGTAAAGAACGCCCCTTCAAATTCAGCACCACGTCCCATATTGATGGTTGTTGGGCTTATGGTCTTCTAGATGATATTTACCACCTCTCACATGGTTGTGGACTCTGGTATGTTTACCACCTCTCATTCCTGTCCCACTACCTCTCACATCATCATCCGCAATGTTCTCATCTCTCCCAACCTCATCCAAAGCTTAATATCCGCTTAGATAATTTTGTCTCTTCTTTTGACCTGTTTGACTTCTCTGTCATGGATCTCACTTCAGGGAATATGCTCCTCCGATGTAACAGCCTAGGTGACCTCTACCATCTTTGATCCATCGACAATATATTGCAACTGCTTGCCATGCTCATCACCCTCTTCACCGATCTATGGTACCAGAGGCTTGGGCACCCCGGCAGCGCTGCACTCTCAACAATGATGTCTTCCTTTGAATTTCGTTGTAATAAGTCTCAAATTCACAGTTGTCATGCTTGTCGGATTGGAAAGAGTGTTTGATTGTTTTTCTCTGAATCCAACACCATCGTCCCCTTTCCCTTTCATACTATGCACTGTGATGTGTGGACGTCTCCTGTCGTCAATAATTCTGGCTTTGAGTAGTTCCTGGTTGTTATTGACAATCACACACATTACTCCCAAATGTCCCCCCTTCGCCATTAATGATAAGATATTATGATGTTTTTTTGGTGTGTGTGTTTTTGTCTCTGTTAAATGCACTATACCTACAGTTCTTGTTTAGTTTATGATGGAACAGCTAGCTGCTCCGTATCTATCATTTTTCGATCGAGTACAGAGGCTATCTTTCTTGTCTATGAGGTTCATTTTAGCTATAAATTAAGAGGCATGTGTTGTTCAATACTGTAATTTTGAACGTCCCCATTCGCTGTGTCTCTATGCGGTACTAAGCAATGATGAGATGTACGTTATCTGTGTTTTTTTAATCTTTGTTACATGCATTATATCTACATATAGCTTTTGCTTAGTTTATGGTGAAAGGAACAGATATATAGTTCTTGTTCAGCTTGCAGAGCCCTAACTGTATCTGTCCATTTTTTATTCGAGTACCGACAGACAGACAGACAGAGGATATCGTTTGTTGCTGCAGAACTTTGATTCAGTTCAGTTCCAAAGATGCATGTATTATTGCAGAACCGACACTATATGTTTTGTTATCGATATGATAGAAACCAACTGACCGTCCTGTCCTCGTTTCAGGTGAAGTGGAAGCTGCAATCTATCAAGCATACAATCAGTGCATGTGTGTGTGTGTGTGTGTGTGTGATTGCCATCATTCACAGATCAGCATGCATAGCTGATGGCAGAGATTTAGACTAGGTAGGTGACACACTTTTCTGTGTATGTAGTCTTTTCTTTCTGGCCATGTTGTAGAGATTCCGAGCTAAGTCAAAGATGATCAAGTGACGAGCACTTTGGTTCTCTCCAGCTTAGTTTGTTGCCATCGCTTGATCAGATTTGCCATGGCTCGGAAACTGAATGGTGCCATCCCCAACGGTGCGTTGAGGGCAGTATGTGGCTGGTTCAAGTCCAGCTTGCAGACCCGCTCACTGCATCTGTCATTTTTTCCGCTCGAGTACTGACATAGGCTGTCTTTGAGATCTGGTTCAGTTGCAGGTTTAAGAAGCGTGCGTTATTGCATCCTGTAATAATGGGGGAATTCGATTGTGTATTGCAGAGACAGAGTCCATTGACAAGGTGCTTGGGGGCAAGATGAGGTGTTTCTTCTTCTGACCAAGATGAAGCCAACTAACTAACCTGTCTTCATTTCAGATCAAGTGGAAACTGTAAACTATCTACACTAGTGATCAGTGTATGTCTTAACCTCTAGATTGACTGAAGACTTGAGTCTTCATTTTTATTCATTTCTTCGACAAGTATTTCCGGACGGAGGAAGCAGATAACGGCAAATATCTAACGAACGAATGATCTTGGGTGATGCCATCTCTGACGATTTGGCTGATAAGTATTATTAGGGTTGTTCCACTAGATGAAACTTTGGCTGCTAAAAATAAATGGCGGCGTTGTAACCTGAAGACTCCATGCCATGTTATCTTCTAGCGTTAGCTACATATTTCTGTGTCTGGTATCATTCACAATCCAGCTTTTCATAATTAACTGATGGTAGAAATCAAGATCAGGTAGGTCGCAAACTTCTATATCTTGCTTGTACCGAGGCGGAAGCTCGCCTTGCCTACAGCGAGCGTGTATTGGGTCGCCGACAGCGAACTGGTATTGGGACAGTGAGATAGGTTGGTGTGTTGGTTCTGTTTGCTTTTTTTTCCTGCTTTTCTTCCGTCCACTGTTCTGTTCCGTTCTTTCCGTTCGCTTCATTCTGTTAGGTTGTTCCTTTTTTTTTTCAACCAACATCTTTTTCTCATAAACCATATATTCATGTATGTTTAAGAAATACTTGAAAACCTAATTTATCTTTAACGTTCATGTATTTATTTGAAAAGTGTCCATATGTTTCAAAAATATATTCATGTATTTTAGAAAAACATGCATCTTTCTAAAAGTGGTCCGTATATTTTAGGAAAACGATTATTACATTATGTATTTTGGAAAAACTGTTAATTGTGTATATATAAATGTCTTAGGATAATGTCCATTATCTCTTTTTCAAAAATGTTCACCAAATATTATGAAAAAGTCCATTTTTAATATAAAATGTTCACTGCGTATTTAAAAACGTTAAATATGTATTTTGGAAAATAATTAACATGTATAAAAAATGTTTTATACGTATACAAAAAATGTACAATGTGCGTGCAAAAGTGTTAATCATGTATTTGAAAATGTTAAATGTGCATAAAAATAGGTTTCATATGTATACAAAAATGTACAATATGTATTATAAGTGTAGACATCAAAAGTTACATTTGAAAAAATGTTAATTATGTCATGAAAAATGTTAAACATGTATGAGAATAATGTTTCTTATGTATACGTAAAACGTACAATCTATATATATCTGAAAAAATGTTAATGATGCAGTATTTTAAAAAATTTAAACATGTATAAGAAAATGTTTCTTATGTATAAAAAATGTACAATGTGTATGCAAAAAAATAGACATAAAAACTATTATTTATGTATTTATAAAATTTCAATCTCTACACAAAAAACATTCCTATTGTATAGAAAAATGTAGAATGTCTATGCAACAAATTAGACAAAAAAATAGATTTAAAAATGCTAATCATGTATTTGAAAAATGTTAAACGTGTACAGAAAAAAAGTTTCAGATGTTTGCGGAAAATGTAAAATGTGTATGAAAAATGTTGTAATGAAAATTATATTGTTGAAAAAAAATGTTAATCATGTATTTGTAAAAAAATGTTAAAATTTGTATGCAAATGTTGCTCTTCTATACAAATGAAAATTTTAAAGCCGACGAAACCCAAAAAAGAAACAGAGAAATAAGAAGAAAACCAATGAAAATGGAAAAAGAAACAAAGGAAACCAAAGAAATAAGAAAAATAAAATCAATGCAAAAGAATGGAAAACAATGAAACCGAGAAAGAAACAAAGAAAATAAAGAAAATTGATGAAATTCAAGAAAGGAACAAAGAAACCTGAAGGAAAAATGAATAAAATAATAAAGAAATAAAACCCAATGAAAACATGGAGAAAAACTAAGAAAAATAAAAAACCAGTGGAAACCGATAAGAAATGAATAAAACCGGTGAAAGAACAAAGGAAATCGGATAAAACCGAAAAAACCCAAGAAAGAAATAAATAAAACAGAAAAAAAAAATGAATGAAACCAACAATGCGAGCGAACTAACGATAGAAAAAGGTCCACCCCACTAATGTAGCAATCTGAGAAAAGCTTTAGGCGAGGGGAGCTTACATCTTGTTATAAGTGAGATATCGCTTTCGCGCTTCATAAGTGTTTGGACATGAGATTCAGGTATCGATGGTGGCTTGGAGCGAAGGCAATGACACCATGATACTAGCAATACATCTCTTTGCGAAAGACATAGCCGGACCATGTTGCTGGTACTTTTGCTTCAAGGCACCGTCGACATCTATTCAGGTTTTGATGGACCATAAACTTTGTCTGTCTGCGTTAGCCTGTTGTGGCACGGACTCAGATGTACAATATGTATTAAAAGTGTAGACATCAAAAGTTATATTTTAAAAAACTGTTAATCATGTACATGAAAAATGTTAAACAATGTCAAACATGTATGGGAATAATGTTTCTTATGTATACGTATAATGTACGAAATGTATATATCTGAAAAAAATCATGTATTTGTTTTAAAGTTAAACATGTATAAAATGTTTCTTATGTATAAAAAATGTACATGCGTATGGAAAAAATATACATAAAAATATTAATTATGTATTTAAAACTGTTAAATATCTACACAAAAAATGTTCCTAATGTAAAAAATGTAGAATGTATATGCAAAAATTTTGACAAGAAAAAATAGATTTATAAAATGCTAATCATGTATTTTAAAAAATGTTAAACATGTACAGAAAAAGTGTTTCAGATGTATGTGGAAAATGTAGAATGTGTATAAAAAACGTTGTAACAAAAAATATATTGTTGAAAAAAAATGTTAATCATGTATTTGAAAAAATAATGTGTATGAAACATGTTGCTGTTCTATACAAGAGAGAAATAAAAAAACCAATGAAACACAAAAGAGAAACAAAGAAATTAGAAGAAAACCAAAAAATAGAATAAGAAACAAAGGAAACCAAAGAAATAAGAAAAATAAAATAAAGAAAATCTGTGTAAAAGAATGGAAAACAATAAAAACAAGAAAGAAACAAAGAAAATATATGAAAACCAAGAAAGAAACAAAGAAACTCAAAGAAGGAACGAAGAAAATAAGTAAGAAAAAACCTGAATGACAACCAAGAGAAAAACTAAGAAAAAAAACTAGTGGAAACCGATAAGAAACGAAGAAAACTGATGAAAGAACAAAGGAAATCGGATAAAACCCAAAACTCCCTAGAAAGAAACAAATAAAACCGAAGAAAACAGAAAAGCAAAAAAAAAAAAGTGAACGAAACCAGCAATGCGAGCGAGCAAACCAACAATAGAAAAAGGTCCAACCCATTACTGTAGCGATATGAGAAAAGCTTCATGCGAGGGGAGCTTACATCTCGTTATAATCGAGATATAGAGCCCGCGCTTCATAACCGTTTGGACATGAGATTCAGGTGTGCATGGTGGCTTGGAACGAAAGCACCAACACCATGATACTAGCATACATCTCTTTGCGGAAGACATAGCCAGACTATGTCGCTGGTGATTTCGCTTCAAAGCACCGTCGACACCCGTGAATGTGGGTAGGCGGCATGCCGATCAGCCGGTGTGAATGCGCGGAGGGTTCTAGAGTCGGTCGACCGGAGAGGGTTTTTTGTGGTCCGGGGTGTCAGAGACTAACATGGCGGATGCCTCCCCAAAGATCCCTCGGGATCCGGTGTCCTGGCATGGCGGCTGGTCGGAGTGGTAACCACCGAGTAGACACCACGCTCGGGTCTTCTTGGTTTTCGTCTCCTTGCCATCGCGGCGGCTGGAGGTATGTTGATGTGCGGTAGCCGGTGGACGTGTGGGAGAGGATGAGGAGTGTGTGGATAGAATTTATGTGAATGAGGCCGGTCGGCTTTAAAGCTGGAGTAGGCTTTTCGGTCGCCATGCTGCCGTGAATGCGGGTAGGTAGCATGCCGATCTGCCAGTGTGAATGCGCGGAGGGTTATAGAGCCAGACGGCCGGAGAGGGTTTTTTATGGTCCGGGGTGTCGGAGTCCGGCGGATTCCTCCCCAAAGCTCCATCAATTTAGGGTCGGTTTGTGCGGTTTCACACATCCGGACTGGTCCGCCGTGTTAGATGCTTAAAAAGCATCGGGGCAGCCTGGTGTGAATATTTGCTCACTCGAGTGAATCCAGAGCTTGTAGAATCAATCAGCTGTATTTTTCGCAAAAACAAAATATAAAAAATCAATCAACGGTACGGTACGTCTGATATGATGGTGACACAAACGCCCCCCCCCCCCCCCCCCCCCCACACACACACACACAAAAAAAAAACAAGCACGGAAGGAAAGGAAGGATCCTCTGATCAATTTTGAAAAAAAAGATACTATATCCGCCGCATGCATGGGAATGGGATGGCAACGAATCCTCTGATTTCCAGCTCGTTTGGACAGTTTTTGAACGCTTGTAGTATGTATTTTTGTATAATAAACAAACTAACGAAAGCTCCGTCAATCAAGCCGGACGCACAACGGTCAATTGCTGGCTCCCTTCCGTTAAGTACAGTACTACCTTGAGAAATTCCTGCCATCTGTACGTCTTTCTCTTCCTCATTCCTCGCCTCCTCCCGTCCATTTGTGCAGCAGCAAGCAGAGGCAGAGCCATGGCGATGGCGATGATAGTCATGGACGCAGATGAAGATGCAGCAGGGAGTTCCTCCGTCCCACCATCATCGCCCACGCTTCATCATCAACACGTACGTATCAAATCTCCTTCTTCCTTCCTTTGTTTATTTATTATATACTTATTATTATTATGGTTATTCATTCATCTGGCCGGCCGGCCGCTTCTCCTCCCATCAATATTTTGGATCTTTATTTCAAAAGAAATGTTTTGGATCTTTATTCTGAATTTAAACTGTTTGCAACGAAATGATTTAAAAAAATCTGATGACCGCAGGATGAGGGGCTTGCGCTTGCTCTTCTTGCTGATCAACAGCCTATTGAGGTTGACGAAAGCGATGATCCAGAGAGCGAGGTCGACTATGTTCCTCCTCTCAGAGTAAGTGCATTTCACTTGTTATACTACTTCAGATTAAATAGAGTCGTGATTTTGTAACGAATAAGCGCATGACTTCTCGATAGATCTAGTAAACCTCATCGTGACGCCACGAGGCCCAATTTTTTTTTCTTTTTTGCGACGAAATGATAGTAACACTTTTTTTTTATGATCGTAGGAGGAGGGGCTCACACTCGCTATTATTGCTGGCCAACAGCCCATGGCGGCTGACGAATGCGGTGATCCAGAGAGCGAGGTCGACTTTGTCCCTCTCAGAGTAAGTGTTCACTTGCTCTACCTCATATCAATTAGAGTCATAATTATGTTGTATAATTAAGCACGCGACTTCTTGATCGTTCTAATTAACCTCATTGTGGCAGATCGTGAGGCCGGAGGACGAGCAGCCAAAGCGTCGCGGCGGGCGGGTTAAAGTATGTGCACATAAGCCTAAAACAAAGAAAGTAAGTCAGTCGATACACCCCAGAAATGCATTCTTGTGTTTGCTCTTGTGACATCCAGGAATTCGAATTAGAACCAATAAACAGAGCTTCATGTTCTGTTTTATGAACTCACATTGCTTCACCTCTGGATTACCTTTTACCTTCAGCAGCATATATAAATTTGATGCTCTGCTTTGACTGGTTATCTTGACAGGTGAAGAGAAGGCGGCCGGCATATTCCAGGTCTGACAAGACTGACAAGGATGATAATTTTGCGCCAATGGTAAGAACGAAATAATTTCGAAATTTACTTCACCGAGGCATTTTTATATTTAACGGTTGAAAGAAACATATGTCCATATATCATGCTCATTTGTATGGAAAAATGAAAAATATGGTATGCCACGGTTAGCATTGTGGATAGCTAACTTTTTCTTATTTAAAAAGTAGGATTTGTATTCAACGCTTGAAAGAAACATATGTCAGTATATATGCATGAACGTGTATGGAAAAACGAAAAATATGGATGTCACGGTTAGCATTGTGGATGTCCAAATTTCTTATATCAGAAGTAGATTGTGACATTGTGTACTTATGTTACATGGGAAGAGAGGGAGGCCGACACGCGCCAAGTCTGCTAAGAGCAAGACCTGGCGTAACCCGGAGTTTGTTTACGGCGACAACATCAACATTAGTAGCAGTAGTGAGAGCGAGAGCAAGGGAAACACGATGGTAATGTCCTACATGGATCATTTTAAATTTCTTGACTTAAGGCTTTTGTCATTCAAATCTTGATAGAAGTACATGTTGATACGCCAAACTCATTTTTGGTACAGAAAATAATAATATGACACCACAATTGTTTGTAAGCAGATTAATATTTATGAAGAAAAATGTGTACCTGTGTAACAGAGGAAGAGAGGTAGGCCGGCGCGGGCCAAGTCTGCTAAGAGCAAGATCTGGCGTAACCTGGAGTTTGTTTACGGCGACAACATCAACATTAGTAGCAGTAGTGAGAGCGAGAGCAAGGGAAACAAAGATGCTGATTATAATCTGACGGTAAGGTCCTACATGGATCATTTTAAATTGCTTGAGTTAGCCTTTTGTCATTCATATCTTGATAGAATTACATGTTCATATGCCAAACTGATTTTTGGTACAGAAAAAATAATATGACACCACAATTGTTTGTAAGCATATTAATATTTACGAAGAAAATTGTGTACCTGTGTAACAGAGGAAGAGAGGTAGGACGGCACGCGCCAAGTCTGCTAAGAGTAATATGTGGCATAAACCGGAGTTTGTTTACGGTGACAACCTCAACATTAGCAGTAGTGGGAGCGAGACAGAGGGAAACAAAGATGATGATTACAATCCGATGGTAAGATCCTACGTACATGGATCGTTTAAAACCTGCTTGGATCAATGCATTTTTGTCATTCAAATCTTGAAGGATTACATGTTCATATATCAAACTCATTTTTCATAAAAAAAAAATAAGAAAAAAAATTCCTAGGCGCAGGTTAATATGTACGTCAAACTAAGAACAAGTTTTGATTTTACAGGCACCTGATGCTGATGGCCATCCAAAGAAATATGCAAGGTACACCTCATCTCTTGTTGATTTTTCTATGAGTAGAGTGTTTATAAAAAAATAAAAGATCTCGAGTGCATTTGATTCACAAACCTAAATCTTCAAATGAAAGGTCTTGGGGGAGGCCGACACGTGCCAGGTCTGCTAGGAGCAAGACTTGGCATAAACCAGAGTTTGTTTCCAGTGACAATATCAACATTAGTAGCAGTAGTGGGAGCGAGATGGAGGGAAACAAAGATGATGCTTATGATCCGACGGTAAGGTCCTACATGGATCATTTGAAATTGCTTGATTTAAAACATTTTCTTCATTCAAAGCTTGAAAGCATTACATGTTCATATATCAAACTCATTTTTGTTATAACAAAACAAAACAAATATTTGCAAGCAGGTTAATTTGTATGTCAAACTAAGAACAAGTTTTGATTTGACAGGCAACTGATGCTGATAGCCACCGAAAGAAATATGCAAGGTACTTCATCTCTTTTTTATTTTTCTTTGAGTGGGGTGTTCTAGAAATAAATGATCTCAAGTGACCAGAATCTTCAAATAAATTACAGTGGCCCGGCTTCCGAAAGAGCTTTGGAGGTAATGAAGAAATTGTCGGGAAAAGAAGCAAGCTTTGTCAAGATTATGCAACCGTCACATGTTGACAGAGTTTTCTGGCTTGTATGTCTCTATTTATCAGTGGTTTGTTAACTTCCTTTTTTGGTTCCTCCCTATTTGACTTTCTTCTTGTTCCTCTCCTAGGGCCTCCCGCGTAAATTTTGCAAAGAGCATCTTCCAGAGAAAGATACTCTAATGACACTAACAGATGAGAAAGGGCAAACTTACCATGCAAAGTACCTTGTCGCTAGGGATGGACTTAGCGGCGGGTGGAAATTTTTTGCGGAAAAGCATAGACTTAAGGTCGGCGACGCCCTCGTCTTTCAACTCATGAGCTCGGAAAAATTCCAGGCAAGTTGTTTCATCAATTTCCATATGTCATTCCTTTGTGATATTTTTCTTGTCAAATGCATGGCAGAAGCTGTGCCCATTGATTCCTTTACTGATTTCATTATTGGCAATTGCCTATTGTTTTCAGGTGTATATAGTAAGAGAGAGTGAGTTGACAACAACTGATGATGATGTCAACTCTAAGGAAGATGATGATGTCAAGTGTAATGAGGAGGATGCAGAGTGTAATGATGATGATAATGGATCAACGTTGGTGGAGAAAATAAGACTGAGAGACCTTGCGTCGAAGATGGCGACTGTCAAGGATGCTCTCAAGGCGGCGAATGAGGAGGTGGGAGAGCTAGAGTCAAGCGTGAAGAAGGCTGCACAGGCTGTGCGACAGATGGCGACCACACCATGGTGACAAGAATATCACCAACTTGTGCAAATCTTGATGTTTGCATATGCACATCAGCTTCAACTTGTGCAACAGGAAAGGTGTTTTATCATGTATATGTGTGCCAAACAGCTACTGAACATGCATGGATGCATGTTTTGGTTGCCCTTTTTTCATGGTCAAATGAAAGAGCTTTGCATTTTGTGAAATATATCGAGTCTGTAGGGCAATGCCAAGTTCTTTATACACTCATTCCTGATGCATATTTACAATGCCGCCGGCTTACAAACTGGTCAGTTTTAGAACTGCTCTAGTAAGGGGGTGTGTCTGGAATCGCACTGAAGAAAGTAAGTGAAGATAATTACATATCATCGGTTGTCAGTCGCAAATTAAATAGCACAGCCACCAAAACCAGCTGGTTTGGTTCACCGGATGACTAGTACGTTAGGCGGGAAGGTTGTGAGATTGACTTCATATTCAGAAACTTGTCAAGTTAATGGCCACATCCAATATCTCAAGTCTTGTGTCCTCAGATCTGAACTTTATATATTCAACTGCTGCTTGTCTTGTGTCCTCCATTTGAATCTTCAATTTCTCCTCTCAGAAAGCAGTTTGCTGAGATCCCACAGAGATCTTGATCTTCTATAAATATCATGTGTCAGTAGGAGCTGACTGCTAAATCAGAATGCTTTAGTTCTAAATTTTCCTCCCATTTCAACTTCTTTCAGCTCATTTGGACGAGCTTGCTCATCCAGAGATCTCTCAAATACATTAAGGATGATATCCTCATCACATTCTGGACTATACCACCGTGATCGGATGTCAGGTGGTTGGCAACATCCACTGAGGATGAGGGCTTGTGGAAAAGGAGGCCCTTCTGGATGTAGTTGGAGCAGAGCATGGTGGTGTCCCAGGAGGTGAGAGGGATGTGCTCCCGTGGGCGCGGCGGCGGCTTCACCGCGGACGACGACACCACGCGCACCATCGACGACATCGTGTAGGATTGGGGATACTAACTAAGATTGGTTTGTTTGTTGGTGTAGGCAGAGGCAGGACAAAGGATTAGTAATCGGAGCACATATTTATAGGTGTGGGTAATACTGATTGGGTTGGCTGGTAGAAGTAAAAAAATTGGCCTTTTCGATTCTTACCATTTACCAAAACCAGTCAGATCAATTTCACTTTTAATTTGGACACATGGTACCTGTAGATAACTAGATATGCCTTTAAATAAGTAATAATTCTGTTTTACCAAATCATTCAAATTTCTTATGTGGATTTCAATCAAGATGGCTTGTGTTGTGAATGATTAGCTGAACAACGTGGTTTTCACATTTGGTGAGATTTCGATGAATTTCACTGAATATCAATAATAAGTAGACACCGAAATATTTACCTTTCAGACAAAATATTTCGGTCATTTCAGTTGTACACTACAATTCAAATATTTTTCAAAATTTCTAAAAAAATGAATTTCAGGTGAATGTTTCAGTCCTTTGGCTGAAATGCTAACCAACAAACTACTGCAACAGGTTAACTAAATGACCGTGCTAACAAATAATTAACTGTACTAATACAGTACAGTACACGACTATCCGTACCATTTTGCACTAATAATTAATTGCATACAGCAAACAACAAGCTAATGTATCAAAATTAATTAATTAATTAACAATACTAATACATCTACATAACAATGAATGCACAAAAGTTTTGGGGAATCTTGTACAATTGCCAGAAGCCATACAACAAATTAATGAATGAATTACACGACTATAATTACACACCACCTATAATTACACGACTATCTTCTTGTTTCTTCCTTCAAGACATATAAATCTTCTCTTTCTTTCAAGAAATCAAGCTATCACTCTTTCAGCCTCCAGATTCACAGGGTAGCATGCCAGCAGAGGAGCATCATTCAGTTGCTCCATACCAGAAGTAACTAATTTAGTCGGAGCAAAGTACCAATCTATGATACTCTCCAAGGGCCCATATGGGGAATATATTGCGATAAGCCATGTAACACAAGGGACCATTCTTCAAGAAGCTCCCAATCATTTCCTGCATGATAACATACAAATTGTATTATTATTATTATTATTATTATTATAGCGCTTCAAAAACAATATTTCAAGATTTCGGTTTAAATTGTGTGGCACATGGTACATTGTAGCGGTTAGTTTTACCTCCTGTGGGAAGTCACCATTGCCAAGCTGCATGCTCATGATAAGTCTTGCTGCTTCGTGCAAAGGGGATAGGTCTCTTTCGGCCTGAACGTCCAAGAAAAGCTGGAATTAATTGGATAGCACTTCATAACTCGATTGAACTAGAACCTGCACCTTGAAGTTATCCTATACATTTTCCCAAGATCAGAAGTTACGCTATGAGATTGGTTCAGTTATTCTGGGGCCAATGGTGCATTGACCATACTGCGAATTAACACAAATACTGTACACAATAGTACTCTTTGGAATTTGACAATGTGAAACCTTTGCAGATAGAAAGATAAGTGATCACCTGTCCAGCTTTCATAAGTCCCAACATTGCCCATGCGGTGTTGACTATATGTGATTTCTCCCCATCTAGGTTTGTGTATGCCTGTTTAGAATTTGAGATGACATGTGTGATTTTCTCCTTGTTAGGATGCTTGATTTTCTCTAGGATGTGAGCACTTTCTGTTCATCAACATAAGAAGCCGTTCGACAGTGTTTACCTTAGTTGTGGATGAAAGATGACTCTCACCCCAGCCACCATTCCTCAGCTGCTTTGATAGTAGAAACTGGCAAGCCTTCCGAATGTGGGTGCTGTTATTGTAACACTGTCCAACTGCTGATAGTCCCTCTATAGCAAACCACGTGCCGTATGTGAAGCAAATACCCCATGATCCGAACCTGCAAAACAACTTATTGATCAATGTGTCAACAACACACCTTCTCCTTGTTAATATGACACACTATAAAATTGTCGACAGAAATCTGACCATGAACCGTCCTCATTCTGTAAGTTCTGAATGAACTCTGTCGCTCTCCTGATGCATTGTTCTATTTCATCTTCCCGATGCCTGGGGTATTTTTGCCGAAACAGGGCCAATGCCTGGATGACCGACGAAGTACACTCGACGTACCTGCGATATGTATGCGTCTTAATATCGAGTCACATGCGAGAGCTCTTGCTAAGAAAGGTTGTAGATTTTTTACTGATGCTCCACCATGATGTCTGCATAGATCTCTGTCATGTTTAAATTCTGAAGAAGGAAAAATATATTAAAAGTCTCATTACCCAATGTTAAATTGAGTTTCCTAAATTCCAAATAAAAACAGCATGCAGTGCAGGTGTTTACAAGACACTTGCCTCCATCCATGGATATGTACGAGCAAGCTCCCAAGTTCCATAGCCACCGTTAGGATTCTGCATACAACCTAGTGTCAAATCATTTTTACACAATCTGTGATGTGCTTGGCATTGGTGTAAATTTGTAACAGAACTGTAATATCTGTTGCATGAGCCAAAATGCAATTTTTTTACAAAATTGCCAATTTGTTTGCAAAGATTGCATAGCAGAATCATGCGCATAAGAGTAAACACTGATCACACTGAATCTGCCTTTCGTTTCCATTCATACAGATTTAATGCTGAATTATTGATTAGAATCAAACTGAAAACTATCATTTACCCCAACTCTACTGTGGGAATTGTTGTTAATATGCTCCTTTATGGAACCTGAAGTACAACATGTGGTTCCACACCTGTAAAGATAGTAATATGTTCACTGCATCATGGAAGCGGCATGTTTCCATCTGATCACCAACGATATCTGACGGAAACTTTGAGAGCAGTAACAGAGCCTGAAACAGAAGAATTACAAAAGGCTGAAACAAAATGAAATGCACTACTTTGTAGCAACATGTAGCAAAATTAAAGGCATGTTTCCATTTTAGTCCTGTTCGCAGTTTTTTTCCATCTTTAATTGATTTGATATATCGCACCTTAAGAGCTTCTGCTGTGCAATCTGAAACCTGCCAACCTTGATCTGCAACCTGGAAGGCCCATCCTCCTTTAGAAATGTGACGGTACCTTCTGCCGAAGTCACCAGAAGGATTGTCCAAAATCTTAGAAACAATTTGTTAGTAGAGTTAGGATTTAAGTCAAGACAAATATAGGCAAAAAGTTAAGTTCTGGAAATAATATAAACCTGAGATGCTTTTATGAAATGATTTGCTTTCTTGAGAGTACTTCCAAATTCCTCTGCAACACTACATGCTAATATCGCTTGTACGGCGAAAGCGACATCCCATGATTGACCTGCACACACCTTTTGAATGAACAATGAAGTCGTGTAACATCAGTTAGTTTGTGCACAAATTTCAATTTGACTGAGATGCATTTTAAATTGGAAGGATACATTTCGCCCTGTATATTACAGAAACAAGTCATTAAAATTTACCCGCACTTTCATCCCATCTTCGCCGAGCCATAGGAAATCAGCAACTCTAGCCAAGTGGTTCTTGAATGCATCTGAATTGGGATTCTCAGACCAACAGCATAACATGGATAATGCCTGTAATAATGTTTATTCTCTGTAACGAAATGATGTTCCTTTACAGCTCACTGAAAACCCAGCACTGAATTATCTTGAGAAGGCCTCCGTAAGCCTTACCTTTTGTGCGGCGCCGATGCAGATATACCGTGAATTTTCATCTTCGTATTTCAGGAACTCGGCAATTTGTCGTAGTGCTTTTCTTCTCATGTAGGAAACCGGCCAATGTGCCAGAAAAGGTTCGCCAAAACTGTAAAGGCAGTCAGACAAGCATTCTTGAAGCCAGGTGTGTGGATGATAGGCGTCTTCCTGCGCACATTTGAATTCATAATCTGTTATCACTGATTCTTCAAAACTGAACATATGAACAAGAAATTTTCTCGCAGAAGCTAAAATTATATAGTTAGTGGACTACTCACCTTTGCACATAATTTGCGTGCTTGCTTCCAGTTAACCTTTTTGTAGGGATGAATATGCAGCTCTTCTCTTAATGACAAAACCAATTTGGTTATTGGGCCAACAAATTTCTTGCCATACAAATAGGACATGGGAATGAAAGCCATTCTGAAGTGGCTCCACAATCTTCCTGCATTTGAAAAACAACATGATTGATCTCAGAAATAAAGTTCTTACCTTGTTGAACACTTAGCGCATCAGCGAAGAACTCTACGTACCTGGTTGAATAGGAACAAAGGATGGCAGAAGAAACAATTCCGGGGGGATAGGGTTCACACCTGACCATTCAAAAGCTCCAAGCACCTGCAGCATCAGGCATGCAGTTTTGTCAAAATTTTACTCTGTTTGAATCAGTTCTGCATAATTGAAATCATGCAGTTTCAGACTTGTAAGTATATTAACAAGAACTCTGTTTCCATTCGAGTATTATGATGTCAAATGTATTAATTTAGGCTAGACAGGTGAAGCGGTGAAATGTTTTAGTCAATCAAGCTAACTTGTGAATCACTTACTGAAAATAGACAGAAACTTGGGGCACAAGGAGAGGATTGTTACTGACCGAGAGCCAGACTTTTCCCAAGATTGGTATCATTGTTGCACCATCATGGTCATGTATCCATTTCCTTGCTTTTGGCATGGACATGTCTGGTCCATCATCAGCACTCTCACCAAGTAGTCTTAGAGCTGTGTAGTTGAGGGCTGAACTGAGCATGGAGCTCTCGCCTTCCGCGTGTAGTCCCCATCCTCCATCTATATTCTGATGATACAAAAACTTGGGTCAGTCTATTTTTGACGATGTATTTTTTTTTCTTCCATCAAATTTTGGAGACATCCAGAGAAACAGTTTCAGTCAAAATATATATTGTGGAAAACAGAACTTCCTAGTTATCCTTAACTAGTTTCCTGACAAATATACACCTTAATTACCTGACGGTTGTACAAATAACGACAGATCTCCTTGCGATGTTCTGATGATAGTGTAGTACCTAACGACTCCGTGACATACAAAACTATAATCTGCAGCCGGAAGGAATAAACATAAGAACGTCATGTGGAAGTGCGAGAATATAAGAATACAGTATGCAGACCATCTAAATGTTGGATATAACTAACTTGATGGTGATGACCCAAACAATTAAACAGCAAGTTTAATTATGATGTATCTTAATTACCATGGTTGCTGTGGTAAAGAGTGGTCCCGGAAAATCTCCTGGCCAGTGTCCATCATGCGCTTGTATGGCTGAGAAGTATCCGAGTGCCCTTCTCAGTGCCTCTGATACCGTAGCTACATTGATATCGACAGTAGCTTCATCATTTGGTTTCTGCTGATCAAGGCTGAAGTTATTCTTCTTTGCTAGCTGCAGAACAGAAAACAGAGCATGTACTCAGTTTCTTATATCTCTTCAAATATTCAGTTGGATCATATACCACCAAGGTGCATTATTTCACCTGCAAGCGAGCCAAAATATCAGAGCTGTGCCTTGTCCTGAACCTGTTCTTCTGGAATTCAGCCCGTGCAGCATCGACCTCATCCCGCTCTTGGCTTGATCCGGCGTCGTTTTGGTCAAACTCCCATGTTTCTCTTCCGACATGATTGTTGCCACTCGTGAGCCACGGGCCACCCTCGGCGATCTTGAGCTTCCACATATATATTTTACAGCAGAAACACAATTTGTTCTTTTGCCACTAACCAACCAGATGGCAAAAGGAGGATTTAAGTGGTCAGATACTTTGGAAAGAATATCCGTAACCGCAAAGGAGGATTTATTCTCTTTTTGCCACCTTTGTCCATGCATGCAGCAATTTGATATAACATATTTTTTTCTGAAATGGGAAATATGGCATGTAAACGTCGAACAGTACTGACATAAATAAGAGAGCATCACAGCACTCACAGAATATTTGAATTGCACTTGTTAGCAGGTACGATCACAGCGGAAGGGGGTCGACAGATGAGCGTGCGCATCGATCAGACACCCTACCAACGCCAAATGAAGGAAGTAGGGTGATGAGTAGAATGTTATGTCATCCGGTCAGAGTAGCAGCATGGATGATGCATGAAGATTGGGCCGAATGTGTTTATATGTCCGGGAAGGAGGGCGGGGAAAATCACATGGAAGCGATGAGTCCTTCGTGTTGCGTGCTGGATGTGGATGGGATGCTTGGCAACTGAAAACCAGGGGAAATGGCTTATGCATGCTCGACCGTCATGCGATTCTCGGTGTGTGCCGTGTGAGTGCGGCGCAGCATCCATCTCATTTGTTCAGATGGTTTGTGAAAATTTGATGAAACGAAAGAGTGTGATTTGTGCAGGTGCACTCTGAGACTAATCGTGTGCACTTCCGATGATTTATTTGGCCGATTTCGCTATGGAGTTTGTCGTCCCCTTTCGCCTTACGATTCGGTAATGTTCTTTCTCAATGTGACACACACTTCTGATTGCAAAATTCGGTTGCCGAACCCTCAAACAAAAATGGTTGCCGAATTTGCTTATATCCACGCACTTCTGAAGCGCTCTGTCTGTCCTGTTCGGCAACTAACTGACGGCCCAAATTCATTCAGTGGTTAATCTTAGGAAGAAATAACATTGTGCAAGTAGAAACATTTTATATAAGTTGATAACTGCAATGACTAAAACCTGAAGACACAGACACCCACCCAAACTGCTCGCCTGAGTCGAGAATGATAAATTGCGCACCTGAATTAGATTTATATTTTCAGGCAACCATGAAACATGTATGAAAAAAATACAATCCATTATAATCATCATTACTCCAACTATTTATATGTAAATATCAGCAAACGTACTATATGCATGCAGTGAAAATGAACAAACTGTAGCAATGTCAGCATCAGTACTGCATTCACCAAGTTTGAAAGAATATATGCTTTAACAATTGATCATGATAGCATCGTCTGCTACACCAAATACAAGCAAAAAACCACCACAGTTCAAAGTTACAAACCGGAATTCAAAGAAGGCAACACGTACTCGAGCATTAATTACATACAGAGACCAAAACATCGGTCGATCTAGCAAAAAATGCAGAGCACTCTGTAAATCCAGGTGCAACTAACTGATGGCCAGAATTCAGTGATGAATCGATGTGGATAAGATATAGGTACACCCTCTAAAACCACGACAATTTTTTATCTGTCAACATAACTGATTTCAATACAACGCAACAAGCAGAAGACTGAAGGTGCAGCCACATTATTCCATAATTAATTAGGATCCTCTTTCGATACAATTAGTTGCATCTTCTTCCTTACAGAACTAACTAGGGGAGCTTTATTCAACAAAAGTGGTCAGGGTACAATCAGCCAATAAATAAGCTGCTAACCAGAAAACTGGGAACTGCTATCACCGTCAATGTACATGCTTTTGCTTGCTAATGATATTATTATGTATACACATGACATGGTGATGGGAATGGATAGGATAGGGATTGATTGTACATGCATGCTGCACATTCTGCTTATTTATTCCTACTGGATTTACTGCTTGTTTTATCCCTTTACAAAAGTAACAACTAGTATACATACATGGCCTAGGAATTTCATTTCATTTCCTACCTGCGCAAACAGAGCTACTTCTCGCCATCCTTGTCGTCACCACCGGTTGTTGCCGGTCCATCACCCTCGTCGTTGCCATGTGAGAAGTGAGATTTGAGCCCAATCCAGCACTGGTAGTAGTCCAGATCCCGGGACGGCGACTCGAGGGCCCAGCGGCACACGCGCGGGATCAGTGCCGACTCGAACATGAAGGCCAGCGTGCCGCTCAGCCTCGTCGGCTTGTTGGCGTCCGGTCCGCCAAGCTTGCTGATGGTCGCCTCATACGTCTTGGTGTCCGGCCCATGCGGTGTCATGCAGCTGTGCAGGCTCGCGCCTCCGGGGAGGAAACCGTCGGCTTTAGCCTGTGTTTGTTGCAAAGTTCAGTTCAGCTCAGTTCAGGACTTCAGGAAACAAATAACAGGTTCAGTTCAGTTTATACCGAGGCTATAGATTCATTACCTCGTATACGCCGTAGATGAGCCCCATGAACTCGCTCATGCAGTTGCGATGGTAGTACGGAGGGCGGAACGTGTTCTCGGCCACCAGCCATCGAGGCGGGAATATAACGAAATCAAGCAGTGCCACACCAGGCTTATCAGTTGGAGCAGTCAGCACTGAAATTTTTGAGGAACAACATATATGAACAGGGTTATCAGTTAGATACCCAACCCAAGGAGCGGTTAAAATGCCCCCACCAAACTGAATTATCTCTGTGAGAAGAAGCAGTCACCTGTGTTTACTGACGGGTCAGCGTGATCGAACAGGACTGTGTTAAATGGACAGAACTTGCTCAAATCATACTGAAAGGAAACAAGATCAAGTTAGGCACACGTGGCAAGATGTCGGACCAGATAAAACAAGACAATTATTCCTGGTCAGTTATGCAGAAAATAAAAGAAAAAAGGCATGGTTTTAACAGGCAATCCTACGTGACTCAACAGATGCACCGACACTGGTGCTGGAACGGGTTTGTTACCTTGTAAGGGACATAATTTCCATGCCAGGCAACCACATTAAATGGCGAGAAATCCTGCGTGGCGGTGAAAAGCTCACCACCATACTTCTGCACTATGACGTACCCAGGGCGGTGGTCTTGCTCGAACCACGCTGTGGGGGAAAGGAAATCCCTTGCCGAAGCCAAACCATTGGCACCTGCACACCAATCACCCATTAGCCATTTTTCAGACAGCAGGATCTGTTGATTCAAAGTTACAGTATAATACAGGAGGCAGAGGCCCGAGCATATTACCAATTGGGCCGAGATCAGGGAGCTGGAAATGGGCGCCAAAGATTTCGGAAACGTAGCCACGCGAAGGGCCGTCAGGCAAGTCGACGGCAAAGCGGAAGCCCTGAGGAATGACGACGATTTCGCCGGGCGGCACCAGCATCTTTCCGCATTCGGTTGTGATCAACAACTCTGGACTTGACACCAAAACCATGGAAGGTGATGAGGATTGACATTCCCGTCAAAGTTAAGCACGACTGAACAGGAATTTCATCAAGCAACTATTTCCTCTTCTTATTTTTTAAAAGAAAAGTATGCTATCAATCGCACATGAGGACAGAAGACGAGGACACTGACAAGGATGTCAAGCACAGAATTTTGGGCAACCAACGGTAGGATGTCAGTCAAGGTGACGATGACTCTAGCGGTAGCGGTAGTGGGGCCTGGTGCTAGTTACTAATGCGAAATGTTGGTTGTGTGGCTGAATATCTGAGATGGTAGCTCCAATCAAGCATGAACGGAGCAACAGGTTGGTAGCTACAGGTTTGTTTGTTACTAATTGGAGTGAAGCATGAAGGTAGTTGCACAGAGATATGTCTGAATTTTTTCCTAAAAAAAGACGTCTGAATTTGGTGGGTTGATTGAAGTGCAGAGGACTCACTCCCTTGCTGCGGCACGATGAGGAAGTCGCCGTCGGCGTTGCAGAAGGCGCACCCGTCCATGGACTTGTTGGCGGCGTACCTGGAAATTGGAACAGGACACGAAGACGAGCAGAGTCAATCGGGCATTAAATTTTGGTCTGAAGCTCCTGGAACTGGTGAATACTAGTAGAAGGAACTGTGGAGTGGAGTGGTGAGCTGAAACAGTGTGAACTGAAATGAACTGAATGATGGTTCAGTTGAGCAATTGATAAGGCAGAAGCAGAGTAGCAGAGGTGAGTTGAGATAGAGTACATGTGGATTGCGAATCCGTGGCGGAGGAAGGAGCTGCCGGCGCCGCAGACGGTGTAGAGGCCGTCGACGAAGTCGAGGTCGGGCGGGCCTCCATCGGAGGGGGGCGGCAGGTCGGCGGGCCTCCATCGGAGCTGGGTGGGGTTGGCGACGGCGGCGCGGGGGTCGTGGAAGTCGGCGAGGAGGCGGGCGTTGGGCGGGTTCCGCGGGTGGAAGGGGTCGTGGGTCACCGACGGCTTGATCCGGTACATCCACCTGCAGCCACAGAAAAAGAATGGATCTTGAGCCTGGAGAAGCAGAGGGAAGGAGGAAGAAGAAGCAAGTAGCACATACGTTCTTAGGTTGCGGTGTCGCGGGGTGGTGAAGGAGGTGCCGGAGAGCTGCTCCGCGTAGAGCCCCAGCGGGCAGAGCAGCGGGCTGTTTTGCCCGTTGGCCGGGAGCGACCCAGGCACCGCCTCCGACGAGAAGCTGTTGCCCAGCCCCGATAGGTACGCGTACCCGTCGCCGCCGCCGCCTTGCTGCTCCGGCTGGTTTGGCGGGTCGGCAGACATGGTGTCTGCTGTGGTGGCGGGCGCCGGCGAGGAGGAGACGAGTGGCGAGCGTGCGAGGCGTGTGGGAGTGGGAGTGAGGAGCCCTCTGCTCTCTGGTGGCCTAGCGTAGCGTAGCGTGCCGCTGAGAATGAGATGGACCAAGTGTCTGAGTTGAAAACTCTCTCCTCTCCTCTCCCGACTCCCAGTCGCGTCACGGTGCTGCTGCTGACTCAGCGGCGCCATCGCCCGCGCCTCTCCCTCCCGCGGCTAAATTGGAAAAGCTGATCGAGATCTCACCCTGATTTATAAAAATTTCGGGATCTGATCCGGTAGGATATAACAGATCTCAACGGTAGGAAAAATGTCAGATCTCAGAAAAATTACAAACTAGGGTCAGATCTCGATCAGGTTTCGTAAAAGGTCAAAACACAAAATTTTGCCTCCTCCCGGCTCCCGCCATCCCTCCATCCAGGTTTATTAAGCCTCATCTTATTTTATGCTAAAATTTGACCTACAAATTTAACTAAACTATACGTAACAAAAATTATATTGCTGGAAAGCTCTTTCGAATACAAATCCAATGGTGCACTTCTTGTATCATATATTTTATATATTTCCTTTTAGTAATATAAATGGTCAAAATCTGATACAAAACACAAGTGGGCCTAATAAACCCGGGCGAAGGTGGTAGTAAATGCCAAACAGTGTTATAGTATATTATAGTATAGTATAAATGAAAGCTTTGTCGATTATGTAGTACAAAAGATAGCTGCATCCATTGGTCATTGAAGAAACAGTGTTGCATCATCTCAGTTGTGTGCATCAGCAGACTCATTAGTTTCAGCGCAGAAAGAAACCAGCATGCAGTTAGGCTGTCATGTGTCCTGCTAAACGGTCAGTAGTCGGATGGATCAAACATTGTCTGTCTGCGGAAAAACAACGAGAGTAAAGCACACAACAAGATAACTATCACCGCTGTGTAATGTAATGTAATGTAATGTGTGTATGCCTACTATATAGGAGTATGAAAGCAATCAGTGCAACTCTGAATTATTATTGCCTACCATATTATATATATATGGAAATAAAAGGACCTTTGTTGCACACTGGTTTACACATTTTATACAAACAACCTTTATGGCAAAGCAAAACCTTGGCTCAAGTTGCCCCCCAAAGGATTGAGATATCTCAATCCTTTTCTGCCGCGCGCGTAAACGTTTCTGTGGAAGCAAAGGAGAAACCAGTGAAGCAGCAAACTATCATCTACCCCATCTCCTCTCCTCTCCTTCCACCTACAACTACATGCAAGCAAGCAAACAGGTGAGCCAACAAAATGCTGTCAGAGCAGAGAATCTCAAAGCAGGGTGAAATCTTAACAGAGGCAACAATCAATCAATGGTAAACTTGCTCTGCCAGTTTGCATCCGTGCATGGCATTTACCTGCAAGCCTGCAACCCAGTGCATTCACACAAAGTGAACCAGACATAACAAGCACTCACCTAACAGGCACCAAGCCACCTTTGTGTTGCTTGCTTCCTTCCTTCCACTGCATTTGCATCCCCAACCCCAACCTTGCCACCGCACTCTTCTCGGCCCCTCTTCTCTCCATCCACATATACACACGATTTTGCACCTTCCAGACCTGAAAACCAGCCAAACCTTACCTCAACAAAAGCCATGAGGGGTTCTACACTAGCCGTCGTACTGGTGGCCCTGCTGCTCGCCGCCGGGGAGCTGCATTGCGCAGCAACAGCGGCACCAGCACCCCCACCAAAGGCATCCACACCGCAAACGCCGTCACCGCCACAACACCCAGGAGCACCACCATCGCCGCCGCGACGACACCGATCACCACACGGGCGAGCCCCGGTTCCCCGGAAGCAGGACCCTCCATCATCGCCGCCGCCGCCACCTCCGAAGCAGGACCCTCCGTCTCCACCTACGCCGCCACCGCCGCAGCAGCAGGACCCTCCGTCGCCGCCGCCACAGCAGGTCATGTCTCCAATACAGGTCGTGCCGCCAATTCAGGACCCCGACGTGGCGGAACCCACGCCACCCAGGGGCGGCAACCGCTCCACGGTCTGCACCACGCTTCTTGTGTTCGGGGACTCGACGGTGGACCCTGGAAACAACAACCGCCTGCGGACCACGGCCAAGGCCAACTTCCCACCCTACGGCGTCAACTTCTACGGCCGCAGGCCCACCGGGCGCTTCTCCGACGGCAGGCTGGCCACCGATATGCTTGGTAACACAACACATTTCTCTGCCTCGTTCTGCTCTGTCGATACTTCTGCTGTTGTTTTAGGATGCCTGACTTGGCAGAGTTCTGGTGGTTGTGCAGCGGACAAGCTTGGTATACAGAGGACCATCCCGGGCTTCCTTGACCCGACGCTGAAGCTGGGGCTGCTCAGGAAGGGCGTGAGCTTCGCGTCGGCGGGCTCTGGATACGACGATATTACTGCCAGCACATTAGTATGTCATCAGCATCAACTGTTAATATTTTCAGTCATATCACTGCATGAAAATGTAGCTATAAAGCACAACGTTCATATGTGGTTCATTCACATGAAAAACAAACCTGCCTCCTGATAGAGTTAAACTCATAGAGTAGGCATGACTGGTCATGCAGCAAGGTTGACCTAAACAGGACACAAATAAGATTCAGTACTTGTTGGATTCACTGGTAAAGCTTAATTACTTGGAAGGTAACGAAAAAAAATTGAAATTGAAACAAATGGAGCTACTGATTCATGAATGCACGTCAAAATGGCAAATGAGTTATATATTTCTTAGGTGGTAAAGTTCTGGAAAGCAACTTGTAAAAGCTTAACTGTAGGGTACTCCACAATTAGTACTGTAGTAGCATATAGCTAAACTTCTTACTTGCAGAGCGCATTGCCATTCCGGAGACAACTATGGCACTTCTGGCGCTACAAGCTACTGATCCGAGCGCTGCTCGGACCGAGAAGAGCAGAGCGAATTGTCAACAGGGCTACCTTCATCATAAGCGCTGGTACAAATGACATGCTCCTAAACTACATCGCATCGAACCGATCAGCTGGCCCCATCGCCATGCTGCGGTATGAGAACCACCTGATAGCACGCCTCGGCAACTATACCCAGGTAAGCATGAATTTATGGACCAAACAACCTGGCATCAATCATGCACCTGTATATGTTGGATTTCTGCGATCAATGCTGGATGTATCATAATGCAGGTGATGAGGATGCTTGGAGCGAGAAGGTTCGTGTTCGTCGGGCTACCCCCGATCGGCTGCCTACCGATTGCAAGAACATTGCTTGGAAGAGATCCAGATGGATGCGACAGTGATCTAAACCAGCTGGCAGCCTCCTTCAACTCGAGGCTGATTCAGCTGTCTAATTTCGTCAACTACCAGCCCCGATTGAGAAGTGCCTACATAGATACCTACACAATCATACGGGCCGCAACTGACAACCCTCAGAACTACGGTAATGAGTTTCACATCTCTTCTAAACATTGGCAAGCATGATTGCAAAGTTCTTGAACATTTTTTTTTTTGAACAATCACCGGGGGGGAGAGGGTCCCCACCTGAATATATTACTCAAAGGCCCGGAGGCAGTTGTCGTTACATTACGGGTTACATCGAGAGGAGAGGTACAGGCGCCAAGACATGGCAGCCTCCCTACTAACCGGGTCCTTGAATCTGAAGGCCCAAAGCGTAAAATCTGAGATGATGTTCCTAACCGTATCTAGGGTGGAGTGCATCTCGTTACGGAAAACACAAGCATTCCTAGAGTCCCACAGCTTCCAGAGGATGGAGAGGGCGACTGTAGGCCAAATGTTGATGTCGAGGCCGATCGGAGTCGTAGTATCCCAGATGAGGTCGACGGCGAGAGGGACCTGGAAGCCCAAGCGTGACCAGACCTGAGCGGCCCATGGGCAGAGTAGGGCGAGGTGAGTCGCATCCTCGAGAGCAACGCCGCAACGAGGGCAAGACGAGCCAGTAGTGATGGTCTTGCGCTGTAAGTTCGCCATCGTGCTTAGCCTGTTACGATAGAGGAGCCAACCGAAGATCTTGACCTTGATAGGTGCCTTGGAACCCCAGATGTACCCAGCGTTGAAGTCGAGCTCAGGGTCGGAGGAGAGCAGTGAGTAGGCGCACCTCGAGGTGAACGAGGAACCATGGGTGAGGAACCTGTCATCAGGCGCATCGCAAATGGTAACATCCTGCAACAAGGACAAAACAGACGCAAGCTCGGCAGCAGCAACATTAGTTAGGCGGTTCCGAAGAGTAGCGAGTAAACCATTATGCATGACATGAGATACCAGGACAGAGGGGCAAGTGGAGTGCGAGAAGATGTGTGGGTAGGTTTCCGCAAGTGGAGTTGACAGGAGCCAAGTGTCCAGCCAGAAGAAGGTTGGCGTGCCATTGTTGGTGAGAACGAAGGAAATTTTGCGAAGGTGGCATAGTTGTTGGTTTACAAGTTTCCATAGGTAGGGGGTGTTTTGAGGCTTATTGGCGAAGTCTAGAGAGTAGTGTTGTAGGAACCAGTTTACCCAGGGAAGGTCTGGTTTTTGGAGGAGCTTGGAGGCGAATTTCATGAGGAGGCAGTTGTTTTGGAGAGCGAGATTTTTTATACCAAGACCCCCAGCCGGTTTGGGTTTGCAAACATTATTCCAGGCGACTAGACATTTTGCTCCGGAGCAGGACTCCTCGGCGGCCCAGAAGAAGGACCGGCGGATGGCATCTAACTTTTTAAGGATCTTCTTGGGGAGTCTAAAAACAGACATGAAGTGAGTGGCGAGGGCGTCTAGAGTAGAGGAGATGAGGGTAAGTCTGGCGCCGCGAGATAAAAGTTTTGCCACCCATCCAGAGAGGTATTTTAGGAAGCGCTGGATGATGGGCTCGAAAGCAGAGGACGGAAGTCGCGTGTGAGAGAGAGGAAGTCCGAGATAGATTTGGGGGAAGGAGGAAAGCTCGCACTCGAAAGTGAGGGCAATGTTGAGGCTAATGGCGTGGTCTGTGTTGATGGGTACGTAGGTAGTCTTCTGGAAGTTGATAGAGAGGCCAGTAGCAAGAGCGAACTTGTCATGGTTAACCAGAATGCATGAATGGATGAAATGTAGGGCTGACGGAGGTGTCGCGAGGGTGCTGCGGGTCGGGGATGATCGAGATTGGTCAGACATGCAGAGGGCGAGGGACATGCCCAGACCCTAGCAAGTACTTGTACTGGGACGCTGTCCATCCAACAGAGACAACAAATCAGCTTATCACAAGCCTAATGCTGGACTCGATTGCCGGAATCTACAGCTAGACTCTCAAAGCTCCAGAGCGAGACCATTCTGTTTTCTTTCTTTCTTTTACACCAGTGTCATGTGCTATGCTCAACTGTACTGCAAGTATCATGTGCCACTGCAGTGTAGTTGAGTTGTAAGACTAGAACATGTTATTGTAACCTTTGCAACTGAAGAAAAACGCACAGAACAACTAGGGTGGATCAGCATGAATGAACAAATTAAAGGGCGGGTCGATTCCTTACCGTGGTTCTTGCGGCTGTTCCCTATGGAGGAGAGGTATAATACCGGAATCTACAGCTAGACACCCAAGCTCAAGAGGATCCTGTGTGGACCAAGCCAAAGTGTTAAGGCTACTTTTTACATCAGTGGCATGTGCTATATATATTCAAACTGTGCTGCAGTTAGTTTAGTGGTAAGTAAGATTACGGTCAAGATGTTGGACGCGTCTAGCGAGCAGCCGTGTGCTCGTTAGCGCTCCACGGCAGCCAGCCCCATTAGGAAAATTAGTGTCCTATGTTCTGATTAGGAAAGTCTGCATTCTGTGTCTCTCCACCTGGTCCCCACACAAGACAAAAATCAAAAGCATCACCCAGCGCATGCGCCTTCTTTTCTCTCATTCACGCTGCCCCCCACTTCTTTCCCATGTGCTCTGCATTAGTAAAGCAAAAAAGGCAATTAAGTGCATTCCAAAAAATCAAAAAGCTATAACTTTCGAACCACATGTTGAAATTAAGATCCGTTTTCACCGTTGAAACCCTCGCGACGAGATCTTTAAAACTAGACCACATTTATATATGTTTCGATGAACTTTTTTCAGTGCCAACTGGTTGTACTACATGGTGCAACTTTTATACCATGGGATGCAACTTTTTTTAAAACAACTTTGATGCTACCATAAGCATCTATAATATTGCATGGGTGCAATTTTAGTGCTACATGAACCGGCTTCACTAGATGAGCAACTTCATCTGTTGTCCCATCCACCTACCTAGCAGACGATGTGCAACTTCGTGTGCTGCTCGGCGAACTGCCTAGTACTTGATGTGCAACTTCGTCTGTTAGTCATGCCAACTGCCTAGTAGTTGATGTGCAACTTTTCCCCTGCTCGTGGATGTGCAGTTTTCACAGTTTGTTGTCTCGGCCAACTGCCTAGCAGTGGATGTGCAACTTCGGATGCTACCACGGCCAACTGCCTAACGGTCATGTGCAACTTCCCCCGTACCCCCATGAATGTGTAGTTTTCCCGGCTAGCACCCCGTCCAAACCACCCCTGCTAGTGAGATATGCAATTTTAGTGCCTTGTTTATATGCAACTTTTCACTACCCTCATGAATGTGCAGTTTCCATCATCCAACTATCCCTGACAGTGAGATGTGCAACTTCGTCTGCTGCCCCGGCCAACTGCCTAGGAGACTATGTGCAACTCCATCTGTTGCCCCTGCCAACTGAAACTACACATTCACAAGGAGAAAGGGGGGGGGGGGTTGCAAATTGACTAATAGGAAGTTGGCTGGAACAAAAAACTAAGTTACACATAATGCTAGTAGGGTAGGTGGGCAGAGTGTGCCAACAGTGAAAAACTACACATTCATGAGTTGGGAGGAGGGTTGAACATCGACTATCAGGGAGTTGGCCGGGGCAGTAGACTAGTTACACATCACAAAAAGTTGGTTATCATGGGTTGCTAGATTGCAACGTCATAAGAATTGGATCATGGAGCTTCAAAATTGATTTTGAAAAAAGTTGCATCATGCAGTATTAAAGTTGCACCATGTATTAATATAGTTGCACCATATAGCACAAAAGTTGGCATAAAAAAAGTTTCGTCGAAACATACACATGCGGGATCTAGTTTCAAAGATCTCGTCGCAAAGATTCCAACGGTGAAAACGGATCTGAATTTCGATGCGCGGTTTGAAAGATATGGCTTTATAATTTTTTGAAAACCTGAAATAAATGCTTGTTGAATCTGTTATTTCCAAGCGACGTGAGGAGTGTGAACATATTTAATACGAATAAACACATGCACTAGAAGACAAGAAAATACACATGCATGTGTGTCGGAGCGGCTGCTCGCTACCGCGAAAAAGTGCGCGCGCACTAATTAGAATTTAGGCAAGATGTTATTCTAACTTTTGCGACTGAAGAAAGACAAAGAATGAACAGATTAATTCACAAAGGGGGGGGATCGATTCCTTACCGTCGGGCTTGCCGCTGTTCCCCAGGGAGGAGAGGTCTATGCACAGCACTGACCACTGAGGATGGGGTAGGAATATGATCCTGCTATGAAATAACAAATCTTAATCAGGCCAATGTTCTGATTTGCACTTTTCTTCGCAACATCAAAATATAGGGAAATCACAGTTAACAGTACAAAATAGGCAACTGTCAGAGATGGTATGAGATGGGAGCAGACAACCTGAGATGGTATCAGTATTCATGGATGACACATCTTCTACTATCTCCAACCTGGAAACTGAACAACCTGCAGAGCCATAGATAGACAGATAGATAGATAACAATAGTTGACAGTTAGAACACTAGTACTCATGATTCAGAAGAGCACATCACTTGATAATCCCAGAAATATTGCCATCAGAACAGCATCCAAAACTCCATACCAACAAAGTTTAATAGGCTGGCCAATTACACGACGCCACCACCGACACAGAACACAATCCATCCATAAACCCAAAGAGACCAGGCCTTCCTTCCTGCTGAAGCCTTTTTTACTACTACTAATAGCGCATTCCAGGATAATAAAGCGAACCTACTGCTACCCACTGCCTCCCAAAATCTATGTCCACAGCCAGAGAGAGCCGGTCCAGCCCACCGCTCAGTTACGCTCCTGCTTCTTCGGCGGCACGTTCACAAGCTCATACTCGATCTTCGACATGTTGTTGTCCTCGTTCACCTTGAAGCCGGCAGGCTCCTCCACCACCTCAATCCGGCCCCACTTGTCCACCGCCAGCCTCATCGTGTCCTTGAACATGTCGATCCTGGCGTTGCGGAAGATCACCGTGTTGCCTGGCTTCAGCATCTCAACTGTTGACAAGGAAATGCCACTTTATTAGATGAGCCATGTGCTGCAACTTGTACACAGCGCATAAATGTAGACAAAATGTTATCCGTTCAAAATCAGATAAATAAACCATTAGAATGTGATGAACTAAACTGACTTTGGTTACTTATTATAATCAGCAACAGTCATTATACATAGGGAAACCAGATTATGCAATATGGTTTCTATCAGGAAGTGGAACTGTAAATCACACACCATCCAGCCGGTTTCAATAATCAGCTTATGGGCATCCTTTATTTCTTTTCACCTCAGGTGACAGATCATCACAAGGTGCTTTCAACATTCACAGTTTCACTTCAACAAGCCTTGATGATGTGCATAAAAGGCAATCTAACTCGGAACAAGAAGAAATTTGCCCCATGCATGTCCCTCTACAGCATGTACAACAATTTTACAGATGTTTCAACAGGGCAGACAAATCCATCTGGATTTGGCATATCAACACATACAGCATGATACACTCATCCTAACTATTGTGGCAGTAGAACATGGTCATAAGAAAGATGTAACAGACAATAGAATGCTGAAAATCGAATGACAATGATTACGCCAATGGTAACTGTAACAGAGTCCCAACATTTGATGAATAAATAAGCATGCAGTGTTAACAACAATACACGCTATATGCCCCTTGAAATCATGTATAGGCAGGCAAATTCAAAGAATTCTCCCCCAATGCAGGACCCAATGATACCATGGTAACTGTAACTAATTTCGCAACAGTTGAAGAATAAAGAAGCACGTAATGCAAGCAAAAATGTAGCTAGGCTACATGTCTCTTGAAATCATCGTGTATACACAAGCCGATTTCAAAGATTTATCCCCCAATGCAGGACCCGAGACATCACTGCCAACTTTAGTGTAACAGGAAATCAAACGATGACCGGACTCATGGTAAGCAACTGCAAGCAATTAAATGTACAAGATGTTATCCATCAAACTAAAACTAAATTAAACTAAGATAAATAAAACAATAGCATGTGATGCACAAAACTGACTTTAATTAATTAGAAATCAGCATCAGTCACTATACATAGGGAAAACAGATTATGTGGTAAGGTTTCTATATCAGGAAGTGAACGTGTATATCACACATCAACCAGCAGGTTCCAATAATCACCTTATGGGCATCCTCTATTACAGGTTATACATAATGTGCTTTCAGCATCCACAGTTTCACTTCAACAAGCCTCGATGATGATATGCGTAAATGGCAATCTAATTCGGAACAAGAACAAATTTGCCCCATGCATGTCCCTCTACAGACTATACAGCAATTTTACAGATGCTTCAAGAGGGCGGACAAACCCAGCTTGATTTGGTATATCAAGCCATATAGACACATATCATGTTGAATAAGTAAAGCATGCATGATACACTCATCCTAATCAGTGTGTCAGTGCGCATTCTCATAAGAATGCAACAGAAAATAGAATGCTGCTAAGACCCACAGCAATTGCAAGCAAGTGGCTTTGTGTACCCCCATTGGTTACCCATCACAAATGCTGGGTTTTACTTCAGTTAAGCATACACGCAACTTTTATGTTCTAACTTGCAATTTTGTCCATGGTCCTTGAATCATACATAAGCAAGTCAATTTCTGAGATATTTTCGCTAATGCAGGCTAACCCATATTGCACAGGCGAAACTATGCATTGTGACCAAAATTAGTATAACAGAGCATCGAATGCTAATGATTACACCAATGGTAACAGCAACTGAATCCCCAACGGTTGATGAATAAATAAGAATGCACTGTTAACAACAATTTGCACGCTACATGCCCCTTAAAATCATGTATACGCAGGCAATTTACACGCTACATGACTCAATGCATCACTAGCAACATTATTGTAACATAAAATGAAGCGATGATAGCATGGTAACTGCAACTGATAATACAAGCAACAATGCAGCTAGGCTACATGTCCCTTGAAATCATCATGTATACAAATGTTGATTTCAAATGTTTCTCCCCCAATGCAGGATCCAAGACATAAGTGACAACGTTGGTGTAACAGAAAATCAAAAAATGGCTGCACTCATGGTAAGCAACTGCAATCAACTGTTTGTCCAAACAGTCAATGGATCAAAAAGCATGTAAACAACAATGCAGCATGTCCCCCAGATGTGAGTTTTACCCCTGTTAAGCATACACCCAGTTTTATGCTCTAACTTGCAATTTTGTCCATGGACATTCAAATCATAAGTGCACAAGTCAGTCAATTAAACAGATACTTTCCCTGATGCAGGCTTCCACAGGGAAACATACGCATTCTTACCAATACTAGTTTACCAGAAAATCAAAAGATGATGGTTATACAAACACATGGCTACTGCAACTGATTCCCCGACGGTTCATGAACAAATAAGCACACAGCGTAAACAACAACGTAAGCTACACGTCCCTTGAAAATATTCATGTACCTACCTACAAGCCAAATTCAAAGCCTTGTACTGCAATGCAGGACCCAAAACATCACACATGGTAACTGCAACCGATTCCCACGCAGTTGATGAATAAACAAGCATGTACTGTAAGCAGCAATTTGTAACTAGGCTTTCTCCCCCAATGCAGGACCCGGTACATCGCTACCAACATCAGTGAATCAGAAAACGAAATGATGACTGCACCCACGGTAAGCAACTGCAAGCAATCTTGTGTCCCAAACAGTGAATGGATCACCAAGCAGGTAACAACATAAACAACAGTGCAGCAAGCGGTTGAAGATGAAACTGCTCTATCCAACAGAAGAGCGCGTAGATCTACAGAAACCATCTACAGATCGCGTTCATCTACTAGGGGAGGGCGTTCCCGAAAAATCATACAGGGCGAATCCATCCATCTAAGGGAGATTTGATGATAACCCCCTCCATCTAAAGGGCGAGGAAGCAAGGTACATTACTCATCCATGGGGCAAGCAAAGCAGAGCAGAGCAGAGCAGAGCGGATCAGACGGGCGAGGCGCTTACTCTGGTCGTTGCGGGCGGTGAAGAGGACGGTGCCGGTTTGGTCGCCGACGAGGCACTCGGCGACGCGGGTGCGGGCGGCGGGCTTGTCGAGGACGGTGCGGGCGGAGAGGACGCGCGCGGTGAGGGTGTGGCCGTGCGTCTGCGGCAGCAGCTTGTCGATGGTGGTGAAGACGGGCTTGCGCAGCTGCAGTGGCGGAGCTTGAAAGAAATCTCTGGAGGGGCGAAGCTGTAAAAGAAAAACCAAATACAAAATCGTACGAATACAACAAAGTTAGATATTGCAAATATTGAGAAATTTAGATAATTATATTGATCTTCTCCATATTGGCTTACAAAATACGTTTCTAATGTTAATTATATATATAACCTACTCCATAGCTATACCAAAATACTATTTAACCATGGAGCATTCGGTTCACTGCAGATCAGCTCTTCGTTACTTTGCACCCTTAAAGTCCATAACAACATCTTCATATTTGTACTTCTCCGCGATTTCACCCTCTCTATTTACTAGCAAGCTATTGGCTAGATAATCATCTTCCATAGTATTATGAAGCCTTGCTGTTGAGCCATCGAAGGATGTGGTTCGTGTTGCTCAATTTCGAGCAACAACAGAGGAGGCTGAACAGGTATTGATTCGGTTGATGTTGGTTCATTAGCTTTGCATTCAGCTGAATCACCTCTCTTTCTTTTAAAGAATGCATTAGTTGTTTTCCCCTTAAGCATCACTGCCTCCCTCTCACTATCTAAAGGACATTTAATTTTCTATTCAGTACAAAATCCAATTGACAAAATCCATGACACCTAATTAGAATTTTCCTCAACTAATGTGAAAAAATCTGCAGAATCAAAAGATTTGATCTATCCACAATTTCTAGAGGGGAGAGATCGAGAGAGTCAGAGAGATCCAGCGAGGCAGCGAGGGCAGTCTGCTCACCGGCTCACTAAGGACTGCGCGGCATCGACGTTGCCTTGCCTGATGCTGTCCGCAGCAGAGACAGGAGCGGATGATCCAGCGAGGCGAATCCCTAGCGGCTAGCCGGCCGGCGGCCAGAGGTCACCCCCACGCCGGCAAGCCACGGCCGCCAGTCTGCCGGACGCCGCTGCCCTACCCCACACTCAGGCGTCCGCGGTCAAAGGGGAAATCAGGTCGCTGCCTCACTCGTGCGTGGATGCCGGATTGGTTCTGTAGAAGGACAAGTATGGGCTGTGCAATCGTAATACATTGATCGGTGCACCAGGCACGTATATATGAGTACAGAGGGGGGCCACAACCTCGACTATACAGAGGAAATAGGAGGTGGGCTCAATACACAATATGCACGTACACAATATACTCAACACCCCCCCGCAGTCGAAGCGGCGCCAGTGACGCAGAGACTGGAACGAAACTCCTCGAAGGTGGAAGTCGGCAGTCCCTTCGTCATCACATCGGCGAACTGTTGTGCAGTCGGAACATGGAGGACCCGAATACGTCCAAGGGCCACCTGCTCGCGCACAAAGTGAATGTCCAGCTCAATGTGCTTAGTCCGGCGATGATGAACGGGGTTGGCGGAGAGGTACACCGCAGAGACGTTGTCGCAGTAGACAACCGTAGCCTGGGAGACATCGTGATGTAGCTCCTGAAGTAACTGTCGTAGCCAGGTGCACTCGGCAACAGCGTTAGCCACAGCTCGGTACTCAGCCTCCGCGCTGGAGCGCGAAACCGTAGGTTGTCGCTTGGACGACCACGAGATGAGCGAAGGACCAAGGTAAACGCAGTAGCCAGAGGTGGACCGACGGGTGTCAGGGCAGCCAGCCCAGTCCGCGTCGGAGTAGGCCACCATCTCCAGAGAAGTGGACGCCGTGAGGGTGAGCCCAAGAGCCATCGTGCCGCGAATGTAACGGAGGATCCGCTTCACGAGGGTCCAATGGGAGTCACGAGGGGCGTGCATGTGGAGACACACCTGCTGAACAGCATACTGTAGATCCGGTCGGGTGAGAGTCAGATACTGAAGAGCACCGACAATGGACCGGTAGAAGGGAGCATCCGACGCTGGCGAGCCCTCAAGAGCAGAAACCTTGGCCTTCGTGTCAACAGGAGTAGCAACAGGGTGACAGTTGAGCATGCCAGCACGCTCAAGGAGCTCGTGCGCATACTTCTGCTGATGAAGAAAGAAGCCGTCCGGTCGCCGAATGACCTCAATGCCAAGGAAATAATGTAGAGCGCCCAAGTCCTTGATGGCGAACTCGTCACGCAGCCGGAGAGTAATCTGCTGAAGCAGAGCTGCGGAGGAGGCCGTCAGGATGATGTCGTCGACGTAGAGGAGCAAATATGCAGTCGTGTCACCGTGGCGATAGACAAACAGTGAGGCATCCGAGCGAGTGACGCTGAAGCCCAGTGTCTGAAGAAACCCGGCGATCCGCTGGTACCAGGCGCGAGGTGCTTGCTTGAGCCCGTAGAGAGACCGGGACAGCAAACACACATGCCCAGGAAGAGATGCGTCGACGAAACCGGTGGGCTGCTCACAATAAACCTGCTCCTCAAGATGGCCGTGGAGGAAGGCGTTGGAGACATCCATCTGATGAACTGGCCATCCTCGGGACACCGCAAGCTGGAGGACGGTGCGGATCGTGCCCGGTTTGACAACCGGTGCAAACGTCTCAGTGAAGTCAACGCCAGCGCGCTGTCGAAAACCACGAACCACCCAGCGAGCCTTGTAGCGCTCAAGTGTACCATCCGAGCGGGTCTTGTGGCGAAAGACCCACTTGCCGCTGATGACATTGGCGCGAGGAGGCCGGGGAACCAGTGTCCAGGTGCGGTTCCGCTGGAGAGCGTCGAACTCTTCCTGCATCGCGGCAAGCCAGTGAGGATCACGAAGGGCTGCGCGAGCGGACGCAGGAATAGGAGACGGCTCCGCGGTGGAGGCGGCGAGGAGGTACTCGTCGCTCGAGTACCGCAGACTCGGACGGTGAATGCCAGCTCGGGCCCGTGTGACGGGGCGAGACGGCAGCGCCGGGACGTCCGGCGAGGCGGGCGGCGAGACGGCCGGCAACGCGGCCGGCGAAGCGGCCGACGAAGCAGCCGGCGAGGCGGCCGGCGATACAGCCGGCGAGGCACCCGGCGTGACAGCCTCCGAGGCGGCCGGCGAGGCTGCCGGCGAGGCCGCCGGCGACACGACCGGGAAGAAGGCGGCGGTCGAGCCCTCGGCGCCCGAGCCCGTGGCGCCCGAGGCGGGGGCGGCGGGTGAAGAGGGGGCGCCGGCCGAGGCGTCGGGGCCGGCCGAGGGGGCGGGGTCGGCCGAGGAGGCCGAAGAGGCGGGCGCCAACGTGGGGGCGCGAGGCGCAGCTCGTCCCACGGCGCGAGGACCGCCAAAGCCCGGAGGCGGTCCGAGAGCCGAGCGGGGCCGTCCACCTGACGGAGTCGCCGAAGGGCCGCCGGTGGCCGGCGGCGACGGGGCGACGAGGGGTACCTGCTGCTGAAACGGAAACACCTTCTCATCAAAGTAAACGTGTCGGGAGGTGAAAACACGATGTGAGACGGGATCGTAGCAGCGGTAGCCCTTAGTGTTAGGTGGGTAGCCGAGAAAGATGCAGGCGACGGAGCGGGGTGCAAGCTTATGAGGTGCAGTGGCGGCGATGCTAGGGTAGCAGAGACAGCCGAAGATGCGAAGCTCATCATAAGAGGGCGGTGCACCGAAGAGGAGGTGATGAGGTGCGAAGTTCCCGCGAGTGCGACATGGACGGATGTTAATGAGGAGTGATGCGGTGGCGAGAGCGTCAGGCCAAAAGCGCGGAGGCACATTGGCGTGAAAGAGGAGAGTCCGAACGCAGTCGTTAAGAGTGCGAAGGACACGCTCAGCGCGACCGTTCTGCTGCGAAGTGTACGGGCAGGTGAGACGAAAAGTCGTGCCATGTGTGGTGAGGAGAGTACGAACAGCTAGGTTGTCGAACTCCTTCCCGTTATCTGTCTGGAACGCGAGAATGGGACGACCAAACTGCGTGACAACATAGGAGTAGAAGGCGGCAAGGGTGGATATGACATCCGACTTGCGACGCAACGGGAAGGTCCACACATAGTGCGAAAAATCATCAAGTATGACAAGATAATAAAGATAGCCCGTATTACTTGCGACAGGAGAGGTCCAAACATCACTATGGATTAACTCAAACGGGTACGATGCAACATGAGAAGACGCCCTAAACGGGAGACGAGCATGTTTGCCGAGGCGACATGCATGGCAAGAGTGATCATCGATCTTATTACAAGTGAAAGAAAAACTCCTAAGAATGTGACGAAGGGTGGCGGGGTTAGGATGACCCAAACGAGCATGCCAAAGATCCACACGAGCGGAGAAGGCAACCGGAGCGGTGGCGGTGGAGGAGGATGGGTGCACTGGGTAGAGCGCATCGGTGCTGTCACATCGGTGGAGCACCATCCGGGTACGGGCATCCTTTACAGAAAAGCCGCACCCGTCAAACTCAACAGTAATAGGATTTTCACGAGTGAGAGATCGAACGGAGACAAGATTCTTAATGAGTTCAGGCGAAACAAGTATGTTAGACATAGACAATGGTATGGATGACGAGGGAAAGAATGTACGGCCCACATGTGTAATAGGTAGAGAGGAGCCATCACCGACGGTGATACGAGTGGAAGTGTTGACGGGGTGGAAAGTGTGAGGGTTAAAAGGATAAGCTGCCATGTGAGCAGAGGCACCCGTATCCATATACCAATCACCGCCACCGGGGTAGCTAGTCGGTGAGGGAGCCGAAGGAAGAGCGTAGGCGCCGGCCATCGACGGGGCGGGCAGGGCCGCGTAGCCGGTACCGGCCGGCTGCTGCGGCGCGGCGAGGTAGGCCTGATGACCCGCCGGTCGTGGCCCGAGTATACCCGGCGCCGGGGCCCTCGGGATGGGCTCGGGTCCGGCGAACGGGTTGGAGACGCCGGAGTAGATGGATACTGAGGAGTCCATGGCAGCGGCGTGAGATAGCGGCGGCTGTAGGAAACAGCAGCAGCGACAAGACGTTTGGTGATGGAGACAAGAGTAGCAGCGGTAGGGAGTAGTAGTGGGTGGCTGGCGGGTGGTACGGGCGAGGAAAAGAGCAGCAGCGATCGGGCGCTACGGGACGAAGTAGCAACAGCGATGTGTGGCGCGAGCGAGGAAAAAAAAAAAAAAAAAAAAAAAAGCTAGCTAGCGATCGCAGCGGGTGCAGCTAGCTACGTTGCACGGGCGTGGCTGAGAACTAGCTCGCTAGATTAAAGCAGGGACGAGCTAGCTAGCATGCGCGGGCGTGGCTGGAAAAGCTACAGCGGCGGCGTAGTTGGAAAAGCTACAGCGGCTAGCGGGCGAGAGTGGATCGGGACGAGCGGGAATCGGGACGGGGCGATCGGGACAAGCGGGAATCGGGCGATCGGGGCGCTGAAGGCGTTGACCGATCGGGACGAGCTGCGGGCGGAAGCGATCGGGGGTTGGAGGGAAGCGGCAGCGGAGGTGGTGGGAGGCGGCAGCGACGAGCGGCGGCGGCGACCGAGGGAACGGTGGCGGCGGCGGCGGCGGCGGCTGGTGGCGACAGCGGGTTGAAGCGGCGGCGGCGGCGGCGGCGACCGAGGGAACGGTGGCGGCGGCGGCGGCGGCGGCTGGTGGCGACAGCGGGTTGAAGCGGCGGCGGCGGCGGCGGCGGCGCTTGGAGGCGCGGCGGCGGCGGCGGCGCTTGGAGGCGCGGCGGCGGCGGCGGCGGCTAGGGTTCAGGACCGTGCTGCGATAGATACCATGTAGAAGGACAAGTATGGGCTGTGCAATCGTAATACATTGATCGGTGCACCAGGCACGTATATATGAGTACAGAGGGGGGCCACAACCTCGACTATACAGAGGAAATAGGAGGTGGGCTCAATACACAATATGCACGTACACAATATACTCAACAGGTTCGTCTCCAAGCTGCATCTTGCCGTAGACTAGTATAGTTGATTGATAAATGGATCCTGGGCAGTATGTATACATAGGGGTAATAAAATTTTTTCACTTTCGCTGGGGGGGCGACCGCCCAGGTTCGCCCCCACGAAGCTCCGCCGTTGCGCAGCTGCACGGCGGGCTTCGCGGCCGCGGCGGGCGCGTCGGAGGCGGCCGCGGGCTGTGCGGGAGCGGGGGCGGGGGCGCCGCGGCTGGCGGCGGGGCGGGGCTTCGCCGTCGACATCTCGCCGGAACCCTAAACCCTAGGGAGCGAGGGGCGAGGGGGAGAGGGATTCCGGTGGCGGTTGCTTGAGGAAGGCGAGGCAGCGATGGAATGGGGATGGAGATGGTTCGGCTCCTGTATAAAGCAGCCGGATGGAGGCGAATGGGCGGGTCGGGTCGTGTACGGGCCCAAATGATTTGCTGGACCCGGGTTGAAGTGGACTGGGCTGGGCTGTCGCCGCGGTGTAACCGGGTCGAAGCCGAAGAAAAATCTATAAAGACGGCAAGTTTACTAAAAGAAAAATCTAGTCTGGTTGATTGATTACGCGAAATCATTGGTTAAGGGTTACCCCTTGCAAACTTTGCTCCCCGCCTTTTCAGACGCGCAACTTTAATTTTTTTTCTATCTTTTTTAATACATTCATTTACTCAAAAAATGCAAATCACTTGAACCGTGCGTCCATCGTCGAATTCCTCGCGTTGGGATTTTCAGAGCATGTTAATAGGTTACGCACCGCTTTTCTTCAAAGAAAAAAAAGGACACAAATACGGGAAAAAAATGACAACCAAAAACACGAATACGAAAAAACGGAGTTCGGAAGCACGATTGCGGTTTTGACCCGTTCCCTCTTTTTCGAGATGCACAACTCGCGGAAGCAAATCTGTGTTTCTCGTGAAAGCACATTTTATTCTTCTCTTTTGGAGAAGCACAGCTGTGCGTCGCAAAAAAAATCTTAGAAACCTAGGAAAACCTAGACGGAAATCGAAAAGTCGAAAACACACAAAAAATCACCTAAATTCCTAAAACACATACCAAAAAAATAAACACATAAAATCCAAAGGGACGCACATAATACGTAGGGGCGGCTGGGTGCACCACCTTGGCGCGCTCCCAGGGCAATTGATCCTTTTGAGAGCCCCGCAAGGATAGCCCATGTGCGAGGGTGGGCACACCCTATTTTTTCTTCAGTTTTTGTTTTTATTTTCTTCTTTTAAAAAAGTTTGTGATTTCAAAATAAAATTGAACTTCAAAATATGTTCGTGATTAATTGTTTTAACTAAAAAACATTTCACAAAATTAAAACTTGTTCCTGCATTTAGAAATATGTTTTGAGTTTCAAAAAATGCAATATTTTAAAATGTTCATGAATTTTATAAATGTTCATCAGTTTGAAAACTTTCCAAAAAAATTAAAACACACAGGAATTTAAAAAGATGGTTAGAAATTCAAATATTTGTCCGAAATTTCAAAACACATTCTCCAATTCAAAAAATATTCTTATTCCCTTATTTTAAAAAAATCCTCGCTTCAAAAGATGCAAAATTGAAAATGTTCCTGGATTTCAAACAATACTCACGGATTTTCTATATATTCACAAATTTGAAAAACATCCCAAATTATTGCAAATATTCATGAACTCCAAAGGATAGTCACAAATTCAAATAATGGTATGAATTTCAAAAAATGTTCTCCAATTCAAAAATATTCATCAATTAAAAACATTATTCCCAACTTGCAAAAAATCATGAATTGAACAAATGTACGCTAATTTCAAACAATGGCCCAAATGATTGCTGAAGTGTCCGTGTGGAACACAGGCCTAGTGGACTAGAAAGGGTTATCGCCGCGGTCTAACCGGGTCGAATACGAAAAAGCAGGGCCATTCTCTTGGCATTAATCAATTCGTCCCTAATCTAGTTTGGTTGATTATATGCAAAATCACAAGTTAAGGGTTACCCCTTGCAAAGTTCACTCCCCACATTCTCAGGCGCACAACTTTGGAGTTTTTTTTCTATTTTTCGTAGATTCATTTATTTGAAAAAAAATATATATCAGTTGAACCGTGCTTCCAAATCCTGAATTGTATTCACCATCGAATTTCTCATGCCGAGATCTTCAGAACAAGATCCCCTGTTATTAGATTTGCGCAACTTTTTTCATGAAAAAACCAAAAACAAAGAAAACAAATACCAAAAACCGGCTAACAGATAAATAAAATACTGAAGAAAAAACGTAGAGTTCGGCAGCACGATTGTTGTTTTTCACTTTTCCCCTTTTTCGAGGAGCACAGTTAGCGGAAGCAAATTTGTGCTTCTCGTGAAAGCACATTTTTTTCTATTTTGGAGAAGCACAGCTGTGCTCTCCAAAACATAAGAAAAATTAGGGGAAAATAAAAAGACCGAATAAATTTGGAAAAAAAACCATATAAATTTTGAAAACACTTACATAAACAAAATAAGAAAACCAAAATCCACAGGGAGCGACCTACATGCAATACATGGTTTTGGCTGGGCGCACCACTTGAGGTGGTCCCAGGCGGCAAAATTGATTTTTATGGGAGCTCTGCAAGGGTATCCTTTAGTTAGTTGCTCTCTTGATTACGTGACCTTCTATTTAGAGCATAGCGCAAACGGTAACGCGCAAACGTGCAATCACCGCTCCCCCGGACGGCTACTGGGTTAGCCCATGTGCGGGTCACCTTTATTTATTTTTTGTTTTTATTTTCTTCTTTCATAAAACAATACTGCACTTCAAAACATTTTCACAATTTGTTCTGGTTTTATTCATAAAATGATCACAAATCTAAAACTTGTTCCCGCATTTAAAAAATGTTCTAAGTTGAAAGAAATGTGAAACTGAAAAATGGTCTCAGTTACCAAAACTCATTCATGAATTTTTAGATATTCACAAATTTGAAAAATTCCCCAAATTTTTAAAAGTATTCATGATTTCAAAACAATGCTCACGAATTAAAAAAGAGCCAAATGTCAAAACATGTTCAGAAAATTTAAAATTGTTCCTGTATTTCAAAAAACTGTTCATAGTTTCAAAAATGGAAAATTGTAAAATGTTCATGATTTCAAACATTGTACATGATTTTCCTAAACGTGCAAAAATTTGATAAATGCCCCAGTTTTTAGAAATATTGAGGAATCCAAAAAATAGTTCAAATTTAAAAAATGTTCAAGGATTTAAAAATGTTCGCTAATTAAAAAAAAACCATTCCACCGATTAATAATATATTCAAGGATTCAGAAAAATCACGAATTTTAAAATTCTTCCAGAAATTCGAAAAATGTTAACGAGTTCGAAAAATGTTCATGGCTTCTGAAAATGTTCACAAATGTTTTTAAAAATAGTGAATTAAAAAAATTGTCATGAATTTCAGCAATATTAACGAGGTTTAAAATCTTTGCATGTTTAACAAAACATGAATTTGAAAATTTTCTCTAGCTGCAAAAAATATTAGGAATTTAAAAATAGTTCACAGTTGTAGAAAAATCTTCATGAATTTGAAAATTGCTCATAATTTTCAAAAAGGTTTATGAATTTTTTTAAATGATTCCTGAGTTGTAATGGAAAATAAAAATAAAAATAAAAAGTTAAAAAATGGACAGAGAAAAAGGAGAACAAGACAATTGGGTCGGCCTATACCATGGACGGGGGTGTGCGTTTGGTTGTTATCCCCCGACCTGTGCGGACAAGATCTCTGGTTGATTGTCTGGGAAAAAAAGTTGAAATGTTTGACAACACAAACTTGTTTACGCTTCCGCACAAATGGTGTACCATGTGTCATCGACGGGCGGGCCCATGAACTTCATGTGTGTAGTTTGTGAGAGTCCCCATCGTAATTTGTACGGTACTAGTGAAATAGGCGCGCTCCGTCGCACCCGAAAATTTGGCTAGGAAATCTCTAAGCCCACTGTTCTCTTGGTGTTATCCAAAATTTCAAAGGTAAAAAAATGCAACAAAAAGTGAAATGTTACAAACATCAATCAGAAGTTACATCATTATTACTCGAACTGGAAATCGACACAAAGAGCAACAATCAACTAGAAAATTCGTAGTACAATAGAGAAAAATTTGGGTCTAGGGAGTATATTCACACCTTATATCGCTATTGAGTACAGTAAATATGGTGGTCATGATAGAACTGCATCGTACTACATTACTGCATAATGTGGGAATCTGTATATGCTACAAAATTCAATTATACAACAGATATTGCCAGGATGGACATGATCAAAACAATAAATATCGGTTGGTAAAAGTACATCAACAATTGATTTTAGTTACCATTCCACATCATGATGGGTGTTCTCCAACACTGCAGCGTGATAATGATCAAGATCACGAATAAAACATGAGAAAATACCTGCCTGGCAAAGAAAATGAATAAAGGAGATATTAATTACTTGATATCAGGAAATGAACGAAAGAGGCCGATACTGATTGAAATTACCTGTCGAGCATCAAATACACGCTTCTGTATTGTTCAGGGTCTTTACCTAGTGAGTCAAAGACTACAACAGTTCCAGCATGAACTTTAATGTCCAGCAGGATCTAGTGGAACCTGCACACACGTTTATATAAGCAGGCATGCATAACTCAACTACACTTAATATCGAGTAAGCAAAATAGAATTTGTAGTACAAGACAGTAACACTCACTGAAAGTTGTAAGGAAATAGTATATCTATTTTGGTATTTTGTTCCTTCAAAAACATTAGAAAGTTATCCTCTGTTTCATCGGCGAAGTCCCTTATCACCGCTTCATGAATGATACATGGGTCAATGAACCCAATGTCAAAGATTCCCTGTTTTCGGCATTCGAGAATTTTCATTCTGCATAATAGCGTACAAAAGAATATAGTGAGGATAATTACAGGCAATGAACGAACTGATCTAGAGACTTAAATTACAGGAAGAAATCACTTACAGACAATAGCAACTGACGATAGACTTGTCGAGTGCGTCTAGATTGTATAACTGAAAATTTTCTAAAAGCTCAATCATTATCAATGATTCAGTGAAGAAATGCTCTTTCTCGACCCTCACCATGAGCATATGTCGCCCCTGCTTTACTTCTGTCATGTACCACTCATGCAATCTTCGCATTTGTGTTGATAGAAGCAGAACCTGCTCAGGTCTGACCAGAGGGTTCCTGGGGACATATTTCCATGCTAATTCAGCCATGGGGAATTCCTCGGTGCATCGGAGTTGTTCAACATTGCAACCAAATTCTTTAGCAACGTCAGTCGTTACCTTATCGGTACTCACCTTAAGCGGGAAGATCGATTGCACTGCCTGTTCTCCGAGTTGGGGAACTGTTTTCCGGCTTTTATTACCACTTGTATCTCTCGACGAGCTTCGCATTTGTTCATGATATGACTTGGTAATAGAGCGTTCATAGTCTAAAGGCCTATTATGTACATGTGTCGGGGGTCGCTCTAGAAGTTCCACAAAGTGCTCTACGATTCGTACATGTGTCAGGGGTCGCTCTAGAACTGAGGATGAGGGCTTGTGGAAAAGGAGGCCCTTCTGGATGTAGTTGGAGCAGAGCATGGTGGTGTCCCAGGAGGTGAGCGGGATGTGCTCCCGTGGGCGTGGAGGCGGCTTCACCGCGGACGACGACACCACACGCACCATCGACGGGTGGGCCCATGAACTTCGCGTGTGTACTTTGTGAGAGTCCCCATCGTAATTTGTATGGTACTAGTGAAAAAGGCGCGCTCCGCCGCACCTGGAAATTTGGCGAGGAAATCTCTAAGCCCACTGTTCTCTTGGTGTTATCCAAAATTTCAAAGGTAAAAAAATGCAACAAAAAGTGAAATGTTACAAACATCAATCAGAAGTTACATCATTATTACTCGAACTGGAAATCGACACAAAGAGCAACAATCAACTATAAAATTCGTAGTACAATAGAGAAAATTTTGGGTCTAGGGAGTATATTCACACCTTATATCGCTATTGAGTACAGTAAATATGGTGGTCATGATAGAACTGCATCGTACTACATTACTGCATAATGTGGGAATCTGTTACATGACAAAGGAGAATAATATGCTACAAAATTCAATTATACAACAGATATTGCCAGGATGGACCTGATCAAAACAATAAATATCGGTTGGTAAAAGTACATCAACAATTGATTTTAGTTACCGTTCCACATCATGATGGGTGTTCTCCAACACTGCAGCGTGATAATGATCAAGATCACGAATAAAACATGAGAAAATACCTTCCCGGCAAAGAAAATGAATAAAGGGGTTATTAATTACTTGATATCAGGAAATGAACGAAAGAGGCCGATACTGATTGAAATTACCTGTCGAGCATCAAATACACGCTTATGTACTGTTCAGGGTCTTTACCTAGTGAGTCAAAGACTACAACAGTTCCAGCGTGAACTTTAATGCCTAGCAGGATCTAGTGGAACCTGCACACACGTTTATATAAGCAGGCATGCATAACTCAACTACACTTAATATCGAGTAAGCAAAATAGAATTTGTAGTACAAGACAGTAACACTCACTGGAAGTTGTAAGAAAATAGTATATCTATTTTGGTATTTTGTTCCTTCAAAAACATTAGCAAGTTATCCTCTGTTTCATCGGCGAAGTCCCTTATCACCGCTTCATGAATGATATATGGGTCAATGAACCCAATATCAAAGATTCCCTGTTTTCGGCATTCGAGAATTTTCATTCTGCATAATAGCATATAAAAGAATATAGTGAGGATAATTACAGGCAATGAACGAGCTGATCTAGAGACTTAAATTACAGGAAGAAATCACTTACAGACAATAGCAACTGACGATAGATTTGTCGAGTGCGTCTAGATTGTATAACTGAAAATTTTCTAAAAGCTCAATCATTATCAATGATTTAGTGAAGAAATGCTCTTTCTTGACCCTCACCATGAGCATATGTCGCCCCTGCTTTACTTCTGTCATGTACCACTCATGCAATCTTCGCATTTGTGTTGATAGAAGCAGGACCTGCTCAGGTCTGACCAGAGGGTTCCTGGGGACATATTTCCATGCTAATTCAGCCATGGGGAATTCCTTGGTGCCTCGGAGTTGTTCAACATTGCAACCAAATTCTTTAGCAACATCGGTTGTTACCTTATCGGTACTCACCTTAAGCGAGGGATCGATTGCACTGCCTGTTCTCCGAGCTGGGGAACTGTTTTCCGGCTTTTATTACCACTTGTATCTCTCGACGAGCTTCGCATTTGTTCATGATATGACTTGGTAATAGAGCGTTCATAGTCTGAAGGCCTATTCTGTACATGTGTCGGGGGTAGCTCTAGAAGTTCCACAAAGTGCTCTACGATTTTCGTAGGTATTTTCTCCTTTGGCGGCGGGGGCGGCTTCGGTGCAAAATGGGCCTTCACTTTGCCAGCCACGATCGCAACGGTTTCCTCATCATTCATCTCGTAAGCTAACTTCTTTTTGGCAGGAGGCTCGGGTTTCTTCTTTGGTGCTCTCTTCTGCTTTAGGCCCTGCTGTTGGGACATAAGGGGTGGAGTCGGCTGACGAGGCGCAGATCGATATGGCGGACTCGCGCTGGGCTCCGTCTCGAGGTGGGGTGGAGTCGGCTGACGCGGCAGACTTAGAGGTGTATTGCTAGGAGGAGTCGGTGGCATTGGCGCCGAGTTTGGAAACACGATGCATTCCTTTCTCCATACAATGACACCACGTATGACTTCTCCCAGTGTCTGCTCCCCTTCACCTCCAGGGAAATCAAGCTCGAGTGAGGCATATCCCGACAGAATTTCATCCACCCCGACACGAGCATAGCAAGCTGGAATCAGATTGCCATGGATGGTTGCTTCAGGTGCATTCGGTAAAGCAAAGCCGACCGCCACCTTCATGGATATGTTCTTCAATTTCATGTATAGCTCACAACTTGTCCTCTCTTCGATATCATCCACGAGGTAGCGAGCCAGCAGTGCATCATCGGCCGGGACCCCCGTGGAACCCACGCTGCTTTTCTGCAAAGACGGAACGGTACTATCCAATGGTGGATCTGTATCTTGCTCCTGCTGCGTAGACGGAATTTGCTGGCTAATGGTAGCCAATTTCTCGTCATGCCGCTTACACATGCGTTCCAACTCCGCGTTCTTTTTTTCTAAATTTTGAAGCCTGCATCCTGCTTCTTTTTTCTCTGACGGCTTCTGTAATGATTAAGCGCACCGATTTGGCTACTCAAAATGTATCATGGAAGTAACCAGCTTAGCACAGCGAAACTTATGAATACATATATAAGAGAACACACCGAATTAAATATATACAACATTGTACACTCAACAACTCCAAACTATAGAGCTCCTACTATTTCAAGTATATATCCGCATAGGGTGGCTTGTTGCAGAGGTGGAGTTTTTGGACCTGAAAAACAGAGAGGGCTCGGGCGAGGCACCGGAACTTGGCGGCCCAGCCTCCTCGGGAGGGAGCAACATGGCGTCAGGGGTTCACGGGGCGGCGCGCTGAATGCTGACATTGCGCAGTGGGAGGAGAATTGTCTGACAGGGCTCAAGAGCAGACGACATGATAGTTCGGAGTGGACCCGGGGTGAGGCGAGCAACTCATGGTGGCTGTCGGACTAGGAGGAGGAGCTCTGGGCAAGTAGTGTGCGGCGTGATCGAGGGAGCCGGAGCTATGCTAAAAAAATTCTGGAAGCAGCCACACACGCGTTATTCGCAAATGTACCGGCCTGCAATATAAGCATTGCCCAAATGCTAACGATGCTGGCCCACCCGCTCCTCACAATCCCGCACGAAGGAGAGAGCGGCATTCCCTGGGAGCTTAGAATTTTAGAGGATGTACAACCAACACCAAATGTTACATGTGAATATGTGATGCAATATAGTTCCTTCCAAATACACCATACGATAATAATAATAATAACAATAATAATAATAATAATAATAATAATAATAATAAAGGAGCCCACTCACCCATTATTCTTTTTTCTTTTCACTATGGATTTGTTGGCATGTTCCACTAATTGCAGGGTCCATCCTCGGGTCCTTGCCGTCAGTGAAAAGAGGATGCACTATATCACGCACCATTGCCACCATACACTCGTTGGCTCTGGAATGCTCTATTGAGCTGCACCTAGACTATGTCTTGTATGATCTAGAAACCTATTTTTACACACTTGTTTTTCCATAATATCTTTCAATATATTTGATCGTGCTTAAATGGACTCATGGATATATATAATATATAAACAACACTTGGTTTGCTATATAGTTAGGAATAGACGAAAAAGTTGCATAGAAAACTAAGTCATATGGAAAGTGGGAACGTCCTTTCTACTTTTTTACTTACAATGTGTGACATCTAGTTCACAAAATCTGACGCCTTAGGCATAGCTTCAAAACAACATATGTTGTTTTCATTTTTTGATAGGTCATTGGAAAAATCATATGTGTACATGTGTCTAAATGTTTTATAACTTTTTATCATTTTATTGAGTTTTATAAATATAATTAATGGCATGTTGTGCGTTTTGATGGTCATATTGATGTCGAAAATGTCATGATTTTGTGAAATTAGAGGACTAAGTTAAAAAAATTAAACATACAAGGAGTGACTTGCAAACATTATGCCGAGTTTTCATGTACACAAGGAATCAGTTTAGAATCAAGCTACAGGTGAGACTGCCGTGGGCATTGCACCTTAATCCACTTGATCTCATTACATATAAATATCAGGGAAACCATCAAAAAGTATATGATTAAAGTGGGTAGAAATGAGATCCCACTGATGATTTGTTTGGTTACCTACGAAACCGACATTTAGAAGTTCAGGTCTTGGCAACATTCAGTTAAATCTCTGACAACGGTAGCAATACGGTATTGGCTCAATAGTACCAATTAACAACACAACAGTGCAAAATCCATTTCTTTATGTCACCGTGAATAAATATCTCTGAATTATAACTTGTTAGGTTATAAATAGAATACAAAATGGTTCAAATATACAAAGGAATGAGCAAATAAATCAAATAAATATGCAGCCACTCTGCTACAAAACACAATGATTTGATCTAATTTGTGGCGTGCTCACCCTTTTTCTTGAGGAGCTACAAGATGCAAGAAAAATAAATTATTTTTAGAGCTAGAAAATGATCAAATTCTACCTATGTGACATTTTGCAATGCCTGGAATTCAACTACAACCTTGCTGATCACCAATCAAATAATGCACACAAAAATTGATTAAGTTAATTTGCATACAAAATTAGCAATGGCAACTAAAAGAATTCATGGACTTTTATTCTGAAAGAACCGGGACAGACTAGTCCACATTATACCTGGAACAAACACCGGCTATACAAGTATTAACCCCAACTATGCTAAAGTTACAAACTAGTCCATATCATACCTTGGATAAAATTAATTTTGACGCAAACGAAATTTTGGTAGGATAATGGAGTGTATAAAGATTAAAACACTGACTAATAAACACTGCCACGAAACAATGGCTAGATGCTATAGGAGCTACACTAAGGCTTGGAGCATCACTAGTGCAGGAAACACTAGTTGATGATGTAATACACCGGGGATGGCCGCTCGGTGAGGAGTCCGGCAAAAGTCTTGTCTCGGGGCCCATGAAGATAGGCGAAGACCTAACCACATAGCGATCCTGGGAGCCAGGACTGGTGGCAAAGTGTTACCTTGGCGAGCAAGTCAAGGTCAGATCGATTTCCTGTAAAACCCTAGCTCCTATCATCTATATAAGGTGGGGCCTAGGGGTAGCAATCTCATCTACATTCGTAGAACCATGTTCTCGGTAGTCTCATACTTCATCCCCATTGTAACACTCGCACGAAGTACTCCATCATGAATACAAACACAAAGCATGACATTGGGTGTTACTCCTTCCAGCAGGCCCGAACCTAGGTAATTACTTCGTGTGATCTCCGACGTGGTACTTTCGGCCATGTTCGCCACCCAACCGAGTGTAGTGATAGTCCTATGCACCGTCACTAGTGGTGGTGTGTCGACCCCACGCCACCAATATGGTGCCACTGATAAAATAAAGTGGTGGCATGTAGGTCCCAACGCCAACAGTAATAGATATAAGTTTGTTCTTTGTTTCATGAATAGAGCATCTTTTTTTCTTCCCAAAAATAGAACTACAAATATATTTTAAACGGGAATATATATTTTTATGTTGCTTGGAATACTTATATATCTCAGTCACTTTTTTAAGCCTTTGGATCAACATCCAACAATTCACATCTCATCTGGCTTCGTATATAAACTACAGATTAGAAGTTGCACTCAAGCTGCATGATTGGGAAGTGCAAGTTTAGGCTAATCAAGGAGCAAGTTTAGGCGACTGGGATTTACAAAAAATTCAGGCAACTACGAATTAGCAAATCCAATTTAAGAAATACTCCCTCAATCCCTCCGTAATGTAATATAAGATCGTTTAGATGGGAATACCCTTTTGTTCCTTGGTGTATGTACACCTGATATGAGAATATATTTTTAATAAATTAAAAAAAAGTAAAAAAACTAGAAGTTTTTGTTGAATAAACTTGAATTTCTTTTGCACTAGTACATAAATTTTCACGAATAAAAACCCATTTTGACTTCAGGGTAAAAATTATATTTGCTATTATATGTCACTATTCACACTATTTTGGCCGAATTTTTTTTTTTTTTTTTCAAAAAGAAGTCAACGTTTTTTTTGTGTGGGTTTTTTTACAAGTAAAATGAAAGGTCAAGTTTATTTCAAAATTGTTCTCAGAACTTTTTGACTCCCTATTTAATTACTATTTTTTCTCCATATAGGGTGTATATACACCCGTAGACCAAAGATTCCTGTCCACCGTTTAGATCACTAAGAGGGAGTATATCTAATGGCCCATATAATATTATCAGTTAGTTGATGTTTGTAATTCTTAGCAACGGTCAAATCTAATCTAATTAATTTTGACTATGACAGTTCTAAAACTGCTTATATTTGTGACAGAAGGGAGTAGTTCACACACACAAAAAGAGCTGTAATAGCCACACACAAAAAAAAGGAGTGTCTTTACTTATTTTCACTTGTTGGCATCACCCGTGCAACCATTCTCCTCCTAGGGCCCATGCATGGTATGAACAGTTTGAAAACCACATTTGAAGCTTTCAAAGGTGGGTTTGTTTATACCAAGTTAATATACTAATAATCATCTAGTGCCGTCCTGGGGCAGCCTAAACCTCCGGTCCTTGGTTCCAGTCCACTTCTTTGACTGAATTCATATATTTCCTTGGTCTGCACCGGAGCTCCAGCTGATTGGACTAGCTTCGTCGTGCTCTACAGGTAGCTTACATCATCCAGGCTATAAATAAATCTGAATCGCCACAGCTCCACAGAGTTAGCCATGGCCAGCAGCATGAAGCTATCTGGTTTGCCCATCCTCCTGGTCGTGATCAGATGCCTCAGCCTTCACAGCTCGGCCACCGGCAGCCAGGACCAGGAGAGCTTCCTCTACACCGGCTTCGCCGGCAGAAACCTCACCCTCGACGGCGCGGCCACCATCACGCCAGCCGGCCTCGTCAAGCTCACCAACGAGTCGTTCCGGATCAAGGGCCACGCCTTCCACCCGGCGCCGGTGCGCTTCCGCGAGGCCCCCAACGGCACGGCGCGGTCCTTCTCCGTCTCCTTCGTGTTCGGCATCCTCTCCTCGTTCGGCGACATACGGGGCCACGGCTTCGCCTTCTTCATCGCCCCGAGCACCGACCTCTCCGCCGCCTTCCCCATCCAGTTCCTGGGCCTCATCAACGCCACCAACAACGGCAGCTCCACCAACCACCTATTCGCCATCGAGCTCGACACCATCCAAAACACCGAGTTCGGGGACATCGACAACAACCATGTCGGCATCGACATCAACAGCCTCAACTCGGTGCAATCCAACACCGCCGGCTTCTACAATGATAGTAGGGCCGATGGCATGCTCACAAACATGTCTCTCATTGGCTCCGGGCCGATACAAGTTTGGGTGGAATACCATGGGGAGTCCACACAAATCAACGTAACCATAGCACCCCTTGGTGTCACAAAACCAGTGAGGCCATTGCTCTCAACAACCTATGACCTCTCATCAGTGCTCACAGATGAAGCATACCTTGGCTTCTCATCTTCAACAGGTTTAAGCACAGGGCACCACTATGTGCTTGGGTGGAGCTTTGGAATGAACACTCCTGCTCCAATTATAGACGCCACCAAACTACCCAAGCTGCCTAACCTTGGCCCAAGACCTCAATCCAAACTCCTAGAGATAGTTCTGCCGATAGCTTCTGGGGTGTTTGTGTTAGCTATTGGCATTCTAGGTGTTATATTGGTGAAGAGGCATATTAGGTATAAGGAGGTGCGTGAAGATTGGGAGGTTGAGTACGGCCCACACCGATTCTCTTACAAGGATCTGTTTCGTGCCACCAAAGGATTTAAGGACAAGAATTTGATCGGCGTAGGCGGGTTCGGGAGGGTGTACAAAGGGGTTCTTCCGACGTCTAAATCGGAGGTTGCCGTGAAGAGGGTATCGTACGACTCGAAGCAGGGCATAAAGGAATTCGTCGCCGAAGTCGTAAGCATTGGCCATCTTCAACACCGTAACGTCGTGCAGTTACTTGGATATTGCAGGCGGAAAGGTGAACTCCTGCTAGTATATGACTACATGGCAAATGGAAGCCTTGACAACCACTTGTATGGTCAAGATGGAAAGGCTACTTTGGGCTGGGGGCAAAGGTTCCGGATCATCAAAGAGATCGCGTTGGGTTTGCTCTACCTCCATGAAGACTGGGACAAAGTTGTCCTCCATCGTGATGTCAAGGCTAGCAACGTGCTTCTTGACAAACAGATGAATGGGAGGCTAGGAGATTTCGGTCTCGCGAGGTTGTACGACCATGGCACCGACCCACAGACCACGCATGTTGTCGGCACGATAGGATACCTAGCTCCAGAGCTAGTACACAGAGGTAAAGCAACAACTCTCACCGATGTATTTGCCTTTGGCATCTTCATTCTTGAGGTTACATGTGGGCAAAGGCCTATCAAGGAGGACCCCCAGGGCAATCAGCTCGTCCTGGTGGACTGGGTGCTTCAGAACTGGCACAAAGGGTTACTTCTTGATGCAGTGGATGCCAATCTTCAAGGTAGCTATGACACCGGTGAGGCATGCCTTGCGCTCAAACTAGGGCTCTTGTGCTCGCACCCATTTCCTCAAGCAAGGCCCAGCATGCGGCAAGTTATGCAGTACCTTGACGGCGACGTGCCGCTCCCCGAGCTTCTGCCGGCACACTTCAGCTTCCACATGTTGACCATGTTGAAGAATGAAAGCAAAGTTGACTCGTCCACAATGTCGTCCTATCCTTCGCCGATGATGACGAGCTTTGGCTCAATATCAGACTTTTCACTACATGGGAGGTGATGTGCATGTGGCCGCCTTCAAGTTATGATGTTGGGTGGTTAGTGTGTGGCATCGTTCTACATACATATTGTTAACTATACTTCTCCTTTTGTAATGGAATTTAGTAGTTAATGATGTGTGTGTGTGTGTGTGTGTGTGTGTGTGTGTGTGTGTGTGTGTGTGTGTGTGTGTGTGTGTGTTCTTAAAATAATAAAGTAGTACTTTATATACTACCAAATGGTATTATGTTAGACGTGTGTTACTTTATTATTTTGAATATGTTCACATATTATATTTAACATTTTTCAAAGCGACCTACATGAACAATAAGCAATCTCAAACAGACAAAAAAAAGGAGATTCCCACTGAGCCTTAACAATTGCATCACTGGGCGATGGAGTTCTTGTCTTGATAAAAAAACGAGCGAGATTCCCACTGAGCTAGGAACCGGCAACTTGTCGTTATCATATGATGCTCAGCTGGTTCAAACAACCCATGAGAAACAAACACATCACCAGGCACGAGACTTGACTTGCCATTGTTTTCTTCATATTTTCTTTCTTTACTGGGAAGATGTGGATAGTGGAAGACCTACAACACCATGAATATGTGAACCACCTGCTTTAATAATTTTAGAAAAATTACACCGAAAGGAACCGTCTGCCATTTCTTCTCCGTCCAACAGAGACAAAGAAAACAACGTCTAAGATGCTAAACATCTCCAGCAAGCATCCATGCCACGAGACTTGACTTGTTACCTTCGTCTTGGTCGTTTGGTTTTATTGTGGAATTTTGATTCATTCTTACCTGATTTTGATGTAGGGTAGAATTTTGTGACACCATGAACGCGAGGCAGCTCCAACAGAGAAAAAACTGATCCAGCTGGCTACGAAGAAAACCTCTTACACGCTTTTCACCGAGACATGAAAAGAGAAGGAAAATCGCATCATCATCTGTATGCTAGTATTAATTCTCCGGTGGAGACAAATTCTTCCGCTCTAGACTTGGCTATTTATTTGTGTCTCTATCGATGATGTAACCCATACTTGATTACTTCCTCCATCCCACAATGTAAGTTGTTTTAGCATTTGTCCAGGTCAAACCTTTTAAGTGTGACTATGTTTGTAGAAAAAGTTCTAACATTTATGACACCACATTACTAGTATCAGTAGATCCATTATCAACCATATAGTTTTTTATATTGTACACTATTTTTTATTTCACACATCATGTTTTTATAGAAATTAATGGTCAAAGTATCACCGTGGAGACCATGTCAATATCAGAAATTGCTTTATATTTTGAAACGGGTGTAGTAGTAAACATGATTCGATAGGGGAAGAAGATTCTACAATAACACAATGAGCAATAGGGTATCTTCCTGACCACCTTTTTCAATAAAATAAATGAGGTGGCTGCTACTAAGCTCTAAACAACTGCTTTTTTTCCACCGAAGATAATGAAGGAACAGGATGCCAAAGAGAGTTGACATGTCATCTTTCTCCTAGCCGTGCAATTTTTTGGAAGTTTGATTCATTCCTGACAATGAAAGAAAATCACATCATCGGACACATATACCACTAGAACTAATTAATGTAAGTGGAGTGCGCTCCAGACTTGACTTGTCAAGGTTTTATTGTTATTTCTTTCAACGTTGTATTCCACGGGTAAATAATGATCCCGATTTTGTTAGGGGTGGAGTTTTATAACACCATCAAACGATGGGGGTGTCTGTGTCTCCCTAACCAACGACTTCAATAAAAAAGAAATTTTAGAAAAAAAAAACTACATAGTCCTCTCGGGTTTACTAGACCCCCACGATAGACTATCAATATATGAGTTCTGTGCTACAAAAATTGTATCACTGGCTTCTGAATAATAATTCACTTGTATACTTTTTATGACATATAATTAATATTTGTTTAGTCAAATTGGTTGGCCTCGAAATATGTGGGACCCTTGTAAACCTAGAAGGAGGGAGTAACCAAACAACAAAATTGATTTCGATGGGGTGGTATTTTGCAGCACACCCTGAACTAATGACTTTAACAATAAAATGATACCTTGAAAAGACACAGCTAATGAAGGGAATCATAGAAAAATCTATATTGGCCGACAGTGATAATTAGAACTCATAAATGATCCTACCTTTATTTTGCAAAAAAATGATCCTACCTCTTTTAGGAAAAGGAGGATGACTTCCTGCCTCTGCCTCGATTAATGCACACATCAATATATTATTTATTATCAAACTATACTAGTCAAACCCAAACTACCGGTTTTTATACTAGTATGTGCATGTTTTTTACACAAACAAAATTCAAACTGAAACAATTGTTGAACTAAGCACCCAAATTACGAACTATTTTCACCGTTGCAGTTCTCGCGTCGATATATTCGAAGATCGTATGCTGAAGTGTCTATGTTCGCAACAGGCGCTACACCAAATGTTGCCTATGTACCCCTTTCTTTGGCTATGTGAATGTTGACGCCCCGAATGCACCGTGAGCCGGCGTAGCCTGTAACGCGCAGCGAAAAACGCTTTCTTGACACACTATGGTCAAATCCGGAGGAGAAACAAAGAAACCCATGTAAAAAAAAGTCCGCCGACGGAGAAAATCAACCCTCCGTAGGGGACACGTGCTAGCGCTGGAGTGCCGCCCTAGCTCCCTTCCTGAAGAAATTTCAGAAAAAAGTATATACTACATAGTCCTCTCGGGTTTACTAGACCCACACGTTAGACCAACAATATATGAGTTCTGTGCTACAAAAATTGTATCACTGGCTTCTGAATGATAATTCACTAGTATATTTTTTATGACATATAATTAATATTTGTTTAGTCAAATTGGTTGGCCACGAAATATGTGGGACCCTTGTAAACCTAGAAGGAGGGAGTAACCAAACAACAAAATTGATTTCGATGGGGTGGTATTTTGCAGCACACCCTGAACAATCATATGCCCCCCTGACAAGTGACAATGACTTTAACAATAAAATGATACCTTGAAAAGACACAGCTAATGAAGTGTGTCATAAAGAAATCTATATTGGCCGACAATAATAATTATAACTCCCAAATGATCCTAACTTTATTTTGCAAAAAAAATTAAAAAATGATCCGACCTTTTTTCGGAAAGGGGATGATCTCGTGCCTCCTTTTTTCAGAAAGGGGATGATCTCGTGCCTCTGCATCGATTAATGCACACATCAATATATTATTAATTATTAAACTATGCTAGTCAAACCCAAGTTACCGGTTTTTATAGTATGTGCATGTTTTTATACAAACGAAATTCAAACTGAAATAATTGTTGAACTAAGCACCCAAATTATGAACTATTTTCCACGTTGCGGTTCTTGCGTCGATATATTCGAAGATCATATGCCGAAGTGACTGTGTTGGCAACATGCGCTACACCAAATGTTGCGTTCGACGAATCCGAGTTGTGGCCTATGTACCCCTTTCTTTGTCTGTGTGAATGTTTACACCCTGAATGCACCGTTAGCCGGCATAGCCTGTAACGCGCAGCGACGAACGCTTCCTTGACATATTGTGATCAAAACCGGAGGAGAGACTAGAGGAGAAACAAAGAAAACCATGCAAAAAGTCCGCCGGCAGAAAAAATCAACCCTCCGCGGGGGGGACACGTGCCAGCGCTGGAGCGCGGCCCTAGCTCCCTTCCTGAAGGGTGCCCTCCCCCTAGTGGTTCCCAACTTAAACAAGTAGGTCGGCAAAGAAGAACTGTGTTTGATTGATGGTATACGAATTTAATAAATAAATATAATACTAGTATGTGTTGCGTTGTTTGGATGCTTGATCAAACAAGTGCGTACGTGTATACGTATGCGTGACAACAAACAAATCCTAGTAGCAGTTTAGGACAATGACTAATAATAGGGAAAAGTAGGCAAAGGAAGGACTTTTTCTTCTTGATGATTGAAGTAAGGTACGTACGTGGCGTTCAAATTAAGGATCAACTGACTTACCCACAAGCCACCACCCAGAGATGAAAGTGACCTACCCAAAAGCCACCCCTCCCTCCATTTCTGCATCTTGTCGAGAAGAATCGCATCGCCCTATCAATGTGGCTGTCATGGATCAGAGCATCTACCCTCCTGTCTTCCTCCTCCCCCTCCTCCTCTCCCTTGCCCTATTCAACCTTGCATCCTCCACCACGGCCACCAGTGGATTTGTCTACTCCGGCTTTTCAGAGACTGACCTCACCCTCGATGGCACGGCCACGGTCACACCAGACGGGATTCTCGCGCTGACCAATGGCGCCGTTCGCAAGGGCCACGCGTTCTACCCGTCTCCATGGCGGTTCCGTGGCAAGTCCTCCTTCTCGGCCGCCTTTGTGTTCGGCATGGTCCCCGTCTCCACCGATGCCGACCAGTGCACCGACGGCATGGCTTTCTTGATATCTCCGAGCAAGGACTTCTCAGGTGCGCACCACTCCCAATACTTGGGGCTCCTCAACAGAACAAACGATGGAAAAGCAAGCAACCGCCTGTTTGCCATCGAGCTCGATAGCAGCCAGAATATGGAGTTTGAGGACGTTGATGACAACCATGTCGGCATTGACGTCAATAGCCTCGTCTCCATCAAGTCCCAACCGGCTGGCTTCTACGACGATGACACCAACGTCTTCACAAGCTTGTCCCTCGTTAGCCGCAGGGACACGATGCAGGTGTGGGTGGATTACGATGGAGACACCACGCAGATCAGCGTGACCTTGGCTCCCCTCAAGGTGTCCAAACCGCCGAGGCCTCTGGTCTCGGCTACCTACAACCTCTCGAAGGTGCTGCAAGATGAGTAGTCCTACGTTGGATTCTCCGCTTCCACTGGTCCGATTGACTCACTCTACTGTGTCCTTGGTTGGAGCTTGGGCATAGACCGCCCTGCTCCGGACATTGACATCACCAAGCTGCCAAAGCTACCTCGGATTGGCACAAAACCTCATCAGACGTCCAAATTGCTGAAGATCGTCCTGCCGATAGCCACCGCCACATTCATCTTTACCGTGGGGACATGTATGGCTGTGTCGGTGAGGAGGCGAATGAGGTATGCTGAGCTACATGAAGATTGGGAGGATGAGTTTGGGCCACACCGGTTCTCCTACAAGGATTTATTCGATGCCACACAAGGATTTCACAGCAAGACTCTACTTGGCCACGGTGGATTCGGGAAAGTGTACAAAGGTGTTCTTCCAGTCTCTAGATTGGAGGTTGCCGTAAAGAGGGTATCCCACGAGTCAAAGCGAGGAATGAAGGAGTTCATCGCCGAGATTGTTAGCATCGGCCGTCTCCGTCACCGCAACATCGTCCAATTACTCGGTTACTGTAGAAGAAGAGGTGAACTCCTGTTGGTTTATGACTATATGTCAAATGGTAGCCTTGACAGGTATCTACATATTCAAGGACAAGGAGAGGATTATAAACCCACTCTAGATTGGGCTCGCAGATTTGAAGTCATCAGAGGTGTTGCATCTGGCTTATTCTACCTTCATGAGAGATGGGAGAAAGTTGTCATCCACCGAGACATCAAAGCAAGCAATGTGCTTCTTGATATTGAAATGAACGGGCGACTGGGTGATTTCGGCCTCTCAAGGTTGTATGACCATGGCACCGATCCACAAACAACACGCGTTGTCGGCACAATGGGATATTTTGCTCCGGAGCTGGCGCGCACCGGTAAGGCAACACCTCTAACAGATGTGTATTCGTTTGGCATTTTCATTCTCGAGGTAACTTGTGGACGAAGGCCTATTATCAGCAACAATCACAACCAAATAGAGGCAGAGGATGATGGTTCAGAGATACTAATTGACTGGGTTGTCGAGCATTGGCGCAAAGGGTCACTCACAGACACATTGGACAAGAGGCTACAAGGCAGCAACTGCAATCCCGATGACGTATGTCTGGCGTTAAAGCTAGGATTGTTGTGTGCACATCCATTTGCCCATGTAAGGCCCAGTATGCGGCAAGTCATGCAATACCTCGACGGTGAGACGCCGCTTCCGGAGTTGACGCCAACAAACTTCAGTTATAGCATGATGGCCGTAGTGCAGAATGAAGGTTTCAGCCAGTACACATGCAGCAATGGGACGATGACCTCCAGCCTCTCAAGTGGAAGATGATCCACGAAATCCAGTATCGCTAATTAGGTTCTGCTGTCAAGTCTCTTGTTTCTTCTCAGTTCTCTGCTTGACTTGAATATCTAGTTGTAAGCAGTTGTAGTGTTTCTACTTTTCTGAATTAACAAATCGCTGCTCTCTGTCCAGGCTCTGAATCTCTAGAAAATACCAGATATTCGGCACTTCTGATATAAACATTGAACGCCTTCAATCTGAAGAATTTGAGCTAATCAGTTGCCGCTAAAATGGAAGATAATAAACAGTTAACTTCATGGCATTAGAGCAGTTACCTAGGTCAAAAGGTAAAATTCATGAACAATTTTTAAATTCACAAATATGTTTCAAATTTGTGATTTTTTTTAAGTCTGTGAACATTTTCCAAATTCGTGTTTTTTTTCAAAGTCTTGAATGGAGTATTTTTTAAACGTGTAACATTTTTTAAAATACACAAAAAAAATCGAAATTTATTATCTTTCTTTAAAACCTTGAACATTTTTTAAAATTCATGATTTTTTTTATTTCAACCATTTTTTCAAAACCAAAAAAAACGGTGGCCGGATTTCCCTAGACAAGCCCGAGCGATCAGAGAAAAAAAACTACGCACACATGCTAACCAGTGGGAGCAGCGATCGAAACCCAATGAAAACACTAATTAAGGGGTACGCATGCAAAGGTCACTCCCGCCTTTCCAAATTGTGACGCAATTTTTGAGGTTTTTCCTTTTTTTTTACATTCGTTTATTCAAAGTGTTTTATCTCTTAAACAATGCATCCAAATTGCGAACCGTTTTCAACTTTCGATTTCTTGCATCATGATCTTGGAAACTTTTCTGTGAGGCACAGCTGTGCTTTTCGCGAAAGCATACTGTGCCTCTCGTGATTCTTTCCTTTCCGAAAGGCATAGGCCCTGTTTGTTTGGGCTTTAGCTTCGGCTTTTGCAGCTTTTCCACTTTGGTCAAAAAGCCACAAAAGCTCCTAAATAGGTGCTTTTAGAGCTTTTATGGCTTTTGGGGCCAAATATTGTTATATTGATTCATCAAAAGCCATAAAAGCTCCAAAAGCACCTATTTAGGAGCTTTTGTGGCTTTTTTATCAAAATGGAAAAGCTGCAAAAGCCGAAGCTAAAGCCCAAACAAACAGGGCCATAGTCATGTCTCTAGCGGAAGTAAACATGTGCCTTCACGAGAATCAAATTTGTGCCTCATGTGAAAGAACAAAACATGTTTTTCTCTTTCTGAGTGGCACAACGGTAGCTCTCGCGGAAGCAAACTTCTGCCTCCTCGAGAAGCAAATATCTGCCTCTCATGGAAGAAGAACAACGAGTATTTTTCTTTTCGAGAGGCACAACGGAAGCAAATCTGTGTCTTCACAAGAAGCAAATTTGTGCCTTCGGCGAAAGAAAGAAAAAGCACATTTTTTCAAGCATTTTTTTATTTCTAGTCCAAAACCTAGGAAAAACCTGTGCCTCCACGAGAAACAAACTTTCAATTTCAACATTTGTTTTCAAATTCATGAGTATTTTCTGAATTTTTTCTGAATTCATAAATATTTTTGAATTGATGAAGAATTATTGAAATGTCTTAATATTTTTAAAATTCGTATTTGTTTTCGAAATTACAATTTTTTTCAAATTCATGATTGTTTTTTATTTCACAAACATTTTTTCCCTTTTATTGTATCAGGAAGAACAGAAGGTGGTTACAATATCACAAATCATGCGTACGCTACCCTATAGAAACAAATCATGAGTAGTTACCTAGGTCAAAAGGTAGAATTCACGAACAATTTTTAAATTCACAAATATGTTTCAAATTTGTGATTTTTTAAAGTGTGTGAACATTTTCCAAATTCGTGATTTTTTTCAAAGTCTTGAATGGAGTATTTTTTAAAAAAATCAACATTTTTTAAAATACACGAACTTTTTTTCAGAATTTATGATCTTTCTTTAAATCCTTGAACATTTTTAAAATTCATGATTTTTTTATTTCAACAATTTTTCCAAAACAAAAAAAGGTGGCCGGATTTCCCTAGACAAGTAGGAGCGATCAGAGAAAAAAAACTACGCACACATGCTAACCAGGGGGCAGCGTCCGAAACCCAATGAAATCACTAATTAAGGGATACGCTCGCAAAGGTCACTCTCACCTTCCCAAATTGCGATGCAATCTTTGAGTTTTTTCCTTTTTTCGAACATTCATTTATTCGAAGTGTTTTATCTCTTAAATTGTGTGTCCAAATTGCAAACCGTTTTCAATGTTGGATTTCTCGCATCGCGATCTTTAAAAGTAGATCCCATGTTAATAGGTTTCGATTAACTTTTTTCAAAAAAATAAAATCCGACAGAAAAAACAAGCCGGAAGCACGATACCCCCCCCCCCCCCTAGTTCTTTCCCTTCCGAAGAAGCACATCCACGCGAAGCAAATCTGTATCTCCCGTGAAAGAAAAAAAATGTGTTTTTTCTCTTTCTAGGAGGCACAGTTGTGTCTTTCACGGAAGCATACCTGTGCCTCCACGAGAAGCAAATATGTGTCTTTCCTGAAAGAAAAAAACATGTTTTTGTCCTTTCTGAAAGACATATCCGTGTTTCTTGCGGAAGTAAACCTGTGCCTCCACGAGAATAAAATTTGTGCCTCATGTAAAAGAACAAAACATGTTTTTTTTCTCTTCCCGAGTGGCACAACTGTGGCTCTCGTGGAAGCAAACCTCTGCCTCCGCGAGAAGCAAACCTCTGCCTCTCACGGAAGAAGAACAACGATTATTTTCCTTTTCAAGAGGCACAACGGAAGCAAATCTGTGTCTCCACAAGAAGAAATTTGTGCCTCTCGCGGAAGAAAAAAAACACATTTTTTCACGTATTTTTTATTTTTAGTCCAAAACCTAGGGAAAACATGTGTCTCCATGAGAAACAAACTTTCAATTTCACATTGTTTTTCAAAGTCACGAGTATTTTCTGAATTAATATTTTTTGAATATATAAAAATATTTTTGAATTGATGAAGAATTATTGAAATGCATGAATATTTTTAGAATTCGTATTTGTTTTCAAAGTTACATTTTTTTCAAATTCAGGACTGTTTTTTATTTCACAAACATAATTCTTTTATTGTATCAGGAAAAACAGAAGGCAAATCCAAAATCACAAATCATATGTACGCTACCCTATAGAAAGAGATTCGAGGTAATGGGCCAGAGCACCCCACGTCTCCCGAGGCCTGAAAATGCCCCTGCCCACATGGGACCAACGTGCAGGTCGTCGCCCGCGAGCGACGTAGCGCGCTGAGCGTTCATGTGGGCAGGGGCATTTTCAGGCCTTTTTTACTTTAGTTTTTTGTTTTTGTTCTGTTTCTCTTTTTTCCTTTTATCTGTTTTTATGTTTTCCTTTTTCTTGTCTCCTCTTTTTGTTTTTTATTTCGTTTTCATATTTGTGAACACTATTTTGTTCGTTGAATTCAAATATTGTTCATTCATATAAAAAAATGTTCAACAATTTGAAATATCTTCATTGAATTCAACTTTTTTTTATCGGATTTAAAAAGAGATCATCTAAATTCAAAATTTGTTCATTAAATAAAAAATTGTGTTCATCAAATTCTAAAGTTGTTCATAAATTTCAAAATTTCTTCACTGAATTAAAAATGTAATCATCCATTTTATAAAAAAGTCACTTAATATAAATTTTGTTCATCAAGTTCAAAACATGTCCATCAGATTCAAAATGTGTTCATCAAATACAAAAATATATTCATCATTATTAGAAAATGTTCATAAAATGGTTAATAAAATAAAAAACATTCAAATTCAAAAAATGCTCATTCTTTTGAAATCACGAAGTTTTTAAAATTTAGTAGCAGCTTTTCATAATTCACAATTATTTGAAATTATAAAACATTTTTGTAATCCCAAATTATTTTAACATAGAATAAAAATAGAAACTTAAAAAGGGAAATTAAAAACAAAAAAACATGGGCCGTCCTGCCCCGCAAATGGGCTGCCCCAAACTAACGCCAGGGTGGGGGGTGGGGGGGGGGGGGAGGGTGTGCGTTCTCACGACCCCTGACGTGCACTGTGCCATATAGGAGATCTCGTGTATCGGGTGCTCCTCCACGCGCTAGGTGATGGATACATAGCTAACTCATAGGTCTATCCCTCTGGGCGTTCTAGTTAGGCTGGCCCATATTATACACGATGTCTTTTTGTTGTTTCGTTCGACTCTTACTTTTTTTCCCGGGCTTATTCCGTTGTTTCTCATTGATACTTATCTATACGTTTTTGCCCCTAAAAAAAATCTATACGTTTTAGAAAGAGGTGAATACACACTAAAAAAAGCAGGTAAATACATTTTTTGTTGGAAATAGAGGTAAATACACTGGTGGTACAAGAAGTTGCACTGCATATTCACTTTGGTGCCAAATAATGTTGAAAAATACGAAAAACCGGTGCCAAAACTTGTCTTGGTGTGCATGTACGGTTCAAATCCTACCAGCGTGCCGGCGTGTCTCAGGGCCCATTGTTAGTGGCTGGAAGCGCAAGGGTGGCTTCTTTGTGAAAAACCCATGCATTTTGTTCGATTTGTCACGAATTGCGCTATAAACCAAAAATTATAGTATGAATGTTCTTCAAAGTCGTTCTTTTCCTTGTATCCATATGAGGCAAAGCGGAATCTTCTCCTCGGTGCCGAAGTTTGAGTTTTGTGTCTGGACTAGACTGAGCCGTCATGGTGTAGTCAAAACAGGCAGGGAAAGAAACTTGTCCAGAGAGTGTGCGTCAAAAGTCAAAATCGAATATTCAGTGGAACAAAAGCTAGGACATACGCCACTATAGCATCTTTCCATCGAACAATATAATGTATGTGCAATCATAACTTAACTTGCAAGGCTAACAACTAAATAATTAGATTCACCTAACCCTAGACGGCTAGGACAAACCCTCCCCTCCAAACTTCATCACCGAGCATGTGGATTCGCCTCCCCTTTGTCTGCCGCTACGGTGGCCGGTGGTGGAGAGGGGAACTGCGGTGCCTCCGCTCTGGTCAGTGGTTTATATTAGGGTTCTTTAGTCCTCGCAAGTGCGACGCTCGGACGGATGGTGGCGCTTCTTTTTTGAGCTTGTCTTCCGGGTTCTGATCCCCCTCGAGTTCATCCATCTCAGGTAGTCAACGGAGCTCCGCCCTAGATTCTTAATGTCTCCTTGGGACGGTGAGGTTAGAGTTTCTCGTCATGTTGCGGGGCTTGATGTCAAATGCTTTAGATCTATGCAAGGGTTCGACGTCATATTGGTCCTTAGGGGCACGTGTACGAAGACTCCCCAGTTGTCAACGACAAGGTCATGCCGGCTCCAGTTGGGGAGCTGCGACAGTGGCGTGTTGGTGGATCGTTCTGACGGCAGTAGTGATCGTTCGATGGTCCAGAATCTCGATGTAATTTTTATTATGTTTGACATGATTTGTACTTCTAGTGACTTTTATAGTAGATCTGATGTGTTGGTAAAAAAAACTTGCAAGGCTAGAAAAATATTACCTGAGTTTTCGGCTTTGACTTGATCACACCCTTCGCCCTCCCTAAAAAACACCACAGGAAAGAAAACTAGTTATTTTGCCGGACTAAATTTGACTTCGTTGCTATAATTCCTGTCCTAGAGAGAAAGGATCAAACAGAGAATGGTCAGCACCCTCAGTTGTACCTTTTTTCTTTTGTTCTTTTGCATATAGGGGCATATTGTTTTATTGGTAAAGATTGTTGGTCTCGCATATAGGCTCACTATCAACTGCAACCTTTATAAATAGGAAGGATATTCACATCTATCATTAAGTATTCACTAAGCAGGTGTATGTTGTGCTATATGGTTATGACCGCGTACGTACTATCATGTACAGGACATGTTATGCATGCCATAACTACTCCAACTAATTAAGTCATGCATCTTTACTAGTGCTAACACAGTGTAGCTAAAAAGACAATTAGGTCTTACGACCAGTAAAAATAACAACCGCATGGAAGTCAATTTTTTTGGATGTTTCTGTTAGAATATAAATGTGTTTAAGATAGAGATAAGGAGGTAGACATAGAATAGGTTAAACCTATTACAACTTGTACTCCAAGTCTCTCTCCCTCACATGTACTCCATATATAACCCTAGGAGGGTCATAGCAATACAACACAATATTTAGCCATCCTATAGTTTTTATAGTTTCTAATCCCGTTCCAGCCTTCCTCCTGTGTAACTGATAGAAGAGCAATGCTACACACGCCAATGCTACACATGCGGGCATCATTTTACGGGGCTCACGGAGAGGCTGAGATGGTTTTTTCTTATTGGGTGTAAATCAGGGTGAGGGGCTCCACCCCAACTGAAAATCAGGGGGGCAAGTTTAATTAGTTGCAAAGAGCTCATATTAGCCTATAAGAGCCCGTGAGTCTAGCATTTTCGCTTGTAGAAGTATGTACTACAATGGATACATAATCAGTAGTACCTTGTTATGATTAAATATACAAAACTCCAAACAAACATGATAAAAGACATGCATACCTATTAGAAGTATGTAGGATTTGCTATATTAGTAGTATAGCGGAGCGCAAGCCTGTTTCGAGAGAAGTATGTAGGATGAGGGCGCTTGCCCCCCCCCCCCCCCCCCCCCATCCCACCCACGTTGTAACGGATTAGTACCACGTCATATTTTTCGCATTTCAATACCATCTCACAACCTAATTGTTGCAAAATAGTATGAGCACCATATAAGCCCGTATTGACACTGTATCTGACCGCGTGGCCCCACGTGGCAGGTGCTGACGTGGCATGTTCTTTTGTGAAAAAGATCCTTAGTTTTTATTTAATCACGCATATATCCTTTTTACTAGAAAAAATGGGTCATGTCGAAAAATAGTTTTCGCGTGTAACTGGTAGAAGAGCATTGCTACACACGCGGGCATCATTTTACGGGGCTCACGGAGAGGCTGAGATGGTTTTTTTATTGGGTGTAAATCAGGGTGAGGGGCCCTACCCCAACTGAAAATCAGGGGGCAAGTTTAATTAGTTGCAAAGATACCATATTAGCCTGTAAGAGCAAGTGAGTCTAGCATTTTCGTTGGTAGAAGTATGTACTGCAATGGATACATAATGAGTAGTACCTTGTTATGGTTGAATATACAAAACTCCAAAGAAACATGATAAAAGACAGGCATACCTATTAGAATTATGTAGGATTTGCTATATTAATATAATGGGACGCAAGCCTGTTTCGAGAGAAGTATGTAGGATGAGGGCGCTTGCCCACCCCACCCCAACTGGGGGAAAACATTATATGGGACCGGGTCGAGTTAATTGCATGGAAGTACCACACTTGGGCATGTTGTAACGGATTGGTACCACTAGTCATATTTTTCGCATTTCAATACCATCTCACAGCCTAGTTGTTGCAAAATAGTCTAAGCACCATATAAGCCCGTATTGACATTGTATCTGACCGCGTGGCCCCACCTGGCAGGTGCTGATGTGGCATGTTCTTTTGTGAAAAAGACCCTTAGTTTTTATTTAATCACGCATATATCCTTTTTACTAGAAAAAATGGGTCCCGCCGAAAAATAGTTTTCATGTGTAACTGGTAGAAGAGCATTGTCGTCCTGCGCACGATGCATGAGGAAGCGGAGAGGATCATCCGCGAGCGGCACGCGGCTGCCGGGAAGTCCTGCCGTGACGTCGCCACCTTCCGCCGCCCGAAGCCCGACTTCGACAACAGAGCGAGCAACAATGACGAAGGAGGAGCCACTGGCTAGCCCAGCATGGCATATGAGGTCACTTTCAAGTATAGGATAGTTTAGTGTTTTAGTTTAAGGTTTTTAGTTCATCGAACGAAATATCGTCCGGTTTTATGCACAAATTATCCTATTTCGAATGAAATCTGTCGTGTTTATATTAAAAATCGCCCGTTTTGCATGAATTTCGTCCGATTGATTCGAACTGGTGTCAAAATGTATGTGGCTACGATTGAATGGCGGTCTCCCACATCCGCATCCACAGACTGGTCCCAGCTATCCGCGGATGGATGCCCTTATGTCGTGATGGCCTCGGCCGGGGGGATCGAAGCAATACTGACCCGCCGGCGGATGATCAAAATTAGCACAGATCAGGAATGGCTTCGAATCAGGGAAAGATAAGAGGTTTGGGGAAGAGAAAAACTCCTAATGTGTTGAGATTGGTAATGACACGTGTGAGGCTCGGAGACGGGTCTAACAAAAAGAGAAATAAGACCCGGTCTCATAGATTCTTTCCCCTACCTGTTGGAAATATGCCCTAGAGGCAATAATGAAATGGTTATTATTATATTTCCTTGTTCATGATAATTGTCTATTGTTCATGCTATAATTGTATTAACCGGAAACCGTAATACATGTGTGAATACATAGACCACACCATGTCCCTAGTGAGCCTCTAGTTGACTAGCTCGTTGATCAATAGATGGTCATGGTTTCCTGACCATGGACATTGGATGTCGTTGATAACGGGATCACATCATTAGGAGAATGATGTGATGGACAAGACCCAATCCTAAGCATAGCACAAGATCATGTAGTTCGTCTGCTATAGCTTTTCTAATGTCAAGTATCATTTCCTTAGACCATGAGATTGTGCAACTCCCGGATACCGTAGGAATGCTTTGGGTGTATCAAACGTCACAACGTAACTGGGTGACTATAAAGGTGCACTACAGGTACCTCCGAAAGTGTCTGTTGGGTTGGCACGAATCGAGACTGGGATTTGTCACTCCGTGTGACGGAGAGGTATCTCTGGGCCCACTCGGTAATACATCATCATAATGAGCTCAATGTGACTAAGGAGTTAGTCACGGGATCATGTGTTACGGAACGAGTAAAGAGACTTGCCGGTAACGAGATTGAACAAGGTATAGGGATACCGACGATCGAATCTCGGGCAAGTAACATACCGATGGACAAAGGGAATTGTATACGGGATTAATTGAATCCCCGACATCGTGGTTCATCCGATGAGATCATCGTGGAACATGTGGGAGCCAATATGGGTATCCAGATCCCGCTATTGGTTATTGGCCGGAGAGGTGTCTCGGTCATGTCTGCATGGTTCCCGAACCCGTAGGGTCTACACACTTAAGGTTCGGTGACGCTAGAGTTGTAATGGGAATTGTATGTGGTTACCGAAAGTTGTTCGGAGTCCCGGATGAGATCCCGGACGTCACGAGGAGTTCCGGAATGGTCCGGAAGTAAAGATTTATATATGGGAAGTCCTATTTTGGCCACCGGAAAATGTTCGGGATTTTTCGGTATTGTACCGGGAAGGTTCTAGAAGGTTCCGGAGTGGGGCCCACCTGCATGGGGGGGCCCACATGAACGTGGGTAGTGGGGGCAAGGCCCCACACCCCTGGTCAAGGCGCACCAAGATCCCCCCTTAGAAGGAATAAGATCATATCCCGAAGGGATAAGATCAAGATCCCTAAAAAGGGGGGATAACAATCGGTGGGGAAGGGAAAGGATGGGATTTCTTTCCTCCCACCTTTGCCAACGCCCCAATGGACTTGGAGGGCAAGAAACCAGCCCCCTCCACCCCTATATATAGTGGGGAGGCGCATGGGAGCTGCATCCCTTGCCCCTGGCGCAGCCCTCCTCCCTCCTACACCTCATCCTCCTCCGTAGTGCTTAGCGAAGCTCTGCCGGAGAACCACGAGCTCCACCGCCACCACGCCGTCGTGCTGCCGGAGCTCTCCCTCAACTTCCCCTCCCCCCTTGCTGGATCAAGAAGGAGGAGACGTCCCCGGGCTGTACGTGTGTTGAACGCGGAGGCGCCGTCCGTTCGGCGCTTGGATCGGATCTTCCGCGATTTGAATCGCCGCGAGTATGACTCCATCAACCGCGTTCTTTGCAACGCTTCCGCTTAGCGATCTTCAAGGGTATGAAGATGCACTCCCTCTCTCTCGTTGCTAGCATCTCCTAGATTGATCTTGGTGACACGTAGGATTTTTTTTGAATTATTACTACGTTCCCCAACAGTGGCATCATGAGCTAGGTCTATGCGTAGATTCTATGCACGAGTAGAACACAAGTAGTTGTGGGCGATGATTTGGTCAATTTGCTTGCCGTTACTAGTCCTATCTTGATTCGGTGGCATTGTGGGATGAAGCGGCCCGGACCGACTTTACACGTACGCTTACGTGAGACTGGTTCCACCGCCTGACATGCACTTGTTGCATAAGGTGGCTAGCGGGTGTCTGTCTCTCCCACTTTAGTCGGATCGGATTCGATGAAGAGGGTCCTTATGAAGGGTAAATAGCAATTGGCATATCACCGTTGTGGCTTTTGCTTAGGTAAGAAACGTTCTTGCTAGAAACCCATAGCAGCCACGTAAAACTTGCAACAACAATTAGAGGACGTCTAACTTGTTTTTGCAGGGTATGCTATGTGATGTGATATGGTCAAAAGGATGTGATGAAATATATGTGATGTATGAGATTGATCATATTCTTGTAATAGGAATCATGACTTGCATGTCGATGGGTATGACAACCGGCAGGAGCCATAGGAGTTGTCTTAATTTATTGTATGACCTGCGTGTCAATCAAAAACGCCATGTAATTACTTTACTTTATTGCTAACCGTTAGCCATAGTAGTAGAAGTAATAGTTGGCGAGACAACTTCATGAAGACACGATGATGGAGATCATGATGATGGAGATCATGGTGTCGTGCCGGTGACGATGGTGATCATGCCGCGCCCCAAAGATGGAGATCAAAGGCGCAAGATGATATTGGCCATATCATGTCACTTTATGATTTGCATGTGATGTTTATCATGTTTTTACATCTTATTTGCTTAGAACGACGGTAGCATAAATAAGATGATCCCTCACTAAAATTTCAAGAAATGTGTTCCCCCTAAGTGTGCACCGTTGCGAAGGATTGTTGTTTCGAAGCACCACGTGATGATCGGGTGTGATAGATTCTAACGTTCGCATACAACGGGTGTAAGCCAGATTTACACACGCGAAACACTTAGGTTGACTTGATGAGCCTAGCATGTACAGACATGGCCTCGGAACACGAGAGACCGAAAGGTCAAACATGAGTCGTATAGTAGATGCGATCAACATGGAGATGTTCACCATTGATGACTAGTCCGTCTCACGTGATGATCGAACACGGCCTAGTCGATATGGATCATGTATCACTTAGATGACTAGAGGGATGTCTATCTGAGTGGGAGTTCATTAAATAATTTGATTAGATGAACTTAATTATCATGAACTTAGTCTAAAATTGTCTTTACAATCTATCTTGTAGATCCAATGGCCCACGCTAATGTTGCCCTCAACTTCAACGCGTTCCTAGAGAAAACCAAGCTGAAAGACGATGGAAGCAACTATACGGACTGGGTCCGTAACTTGAGGATCATCCTCATAGCTTCCAAGAAAGCATATGTCCTTGATGTACCGCTAGGTGAAGCACCCATTTTCCCAGCAACTCAAGACGTTATGAACGCCTGGCAGTCGCGTAGTGATGATTACTCCCTGGTTCAGTGCGGCATGCTTTACAGCTTAGAACCGGGGCTCCAAAAGCGTTTTGAGCAACACGGAGCATATGAGAGATGTTCCAAGAGCTGAGAATGGTTTTCCAAGCTCATGCCCGGGTCGAGAGATATGAAGTCTCCGACAAGTTCTTCAGTTGTAAGATGGAGGAAAATAGTTCTGTCAGCGAGCACATACTCAAAATGTCTGGGTTGCACAACCGCTTGTCTCAGCTGGGAGTTAATCTTCCGGATGACTCGGTTATTGACAGAATCCTCCAGTCGCTTCCACCTAGCTACAAGAGCTTTGTGATGAACTTCAATATGCAAGGGATGGAGAAGTCCATTCCTGAGTTATATTCGATGCTGAAATCAGCGGAGGTGGAGATCAAAAAGGAACATCAAGTGTTGATGGTGAATAAGACCACCAGTTTCAAGAAAGGCAAGGGTAAGAAGAACTTCAAGAAGGACGGCAAAGCAGTTGCCGCGCCCGGTAAATCAGTTGCCGGGAAGAAGCCCAAGAATGGACCCAAGCCTGAGACTGAGTGCTTTTATTGCAAGGGAACCGATCACTGGAAGCGGAACTGCCCCAAGTACTTAGCGGATAAGAAGGCCGGCAACGTCAAAGGTATATATGATATACATGTTATTGATGTGTACCTTACCAGCGCTCGTAGTAGCTCCTGGGTATTTGATACCGGTGCGGTTGCTCACATCTGTAACTCAAAACAGGAGCTACGGAATAAGCGGAGACTGGCGAAGGACGAGGTGACGATGCGCGTCAGGAATGGTTCCAAGGTCGATGTGATCGCCGTCGGCACGCTACCTCTACATCTACCTTCGGGATTAGTTTTAAACCTCAATAATTGTTATTTAGTACCAGCTTTGAGCATGAACATTGTATCTGGATCTCGTTTGATGCGAGACGGCTACTCATTTAAATCTGAGAATAATGGTTGTTCTATTTATATGAGAGATATGTTTTATGGTCATGCTCCGCTGGTCAATGGTTTATTTTTATTGAATCTCGAACGTGATGTTACACATATTCATAGTGTGAATACCAAACGATGTAAGGTTGATAATGATAGTCCCACATACTTGTGGCACTACCGCCTTGGTCATATTGGTGTCAAACGCATGAAGAAACTCCATGCAGATGGACTTTTGGAGTCTCTTGATTATGAATCATTTGACACGTGCGAACCATGCCTCATGGGCAAGATGACTAAGACTCCGTTCTCCGGAACAATGGAGCGAGCAACCAACTTGTTGGAAATAATACATACCGATGTATGCGGTCCAATGAGCGTTGAGGCTCGCGGTGGCTATCGTTATGTTCTCACCCTCACTGATGACTTAAGCAGATATGGGTATGTCTACTTAATGAAACACAAGTCTGAGACCTTTGAAAAGTTCAAGAAATTTCAGAGTGAGGTAGAGAATCAACGTGACAAGAAAATAAAGTTCTTACGATCTGATCGTGGAGGAGAATATTTGAGTCACGAGTTTGGCACGCATTTAAGGAAATGTGGAATTGTTTCACAACTCACGCCGCCTGGCACACCTCAGCGTAATGGTGTGTCCGAACGTCGTAATCGCACTCTATTGGATATGGTGCGATCTATGATGTCTCTTACTGATTTACCGCTATCATTTTGGGGATATGCATTAGAGACTGCCGCATTCACTTTAAATAGGGCACCGTCTAAATCCGTTGAGATGACACCGTATGAATTATGGTTTGGGAAGAAACCTAAGCTGTCGTTTCTGAAAGTTTGGGGATGCGATGCTTATGTCAAGAAACTTCAACCTGAAAAGCTCGAACCCAAATCGGAAAAGTGCGTCTTCATAGGATACCCTAAGGAAACTATTGGGTATACCTTCTACCTCAGATCCGAAGGCAAGATCTTTGTTGCCAAGAATGGATCCTTTCTAGAGAAAGAGTTTCTCTCGAAAGAAGTAAGTGGGAGGAAAGTAGAACTTGATGAGGTAATTGTACCCCCTCTCGAACCGGAGAGTAGCGCAGCGCAGGAAAATGTTTCTGTGGTGCCTGCACCGACTAGAGAGGAAGTTAATGATGATGATCATGAAACTTCGGATCAAGTTACTACTGAACTTCGTAGGTCCACGAGGACACGTTCCGCACCAGAGTGGTACGGCAACCCTGTCCTGGAAATCATGTTGTTAGACAACGGTGAACCTTCGAACTATGAAGAAGCCATGGCGGGCCCAGATTCCAACAAATGGCTTGAAGCCATGAAATCCGAGATAGGATCCATGTATGAGAACAAAGTATGGACTTTGGTGGACTTGCCCGATGATCGACAAGCCATAGAAAATAAATGGATCTTTAAGAAGAAGACTGACGCGGATGGTAATGTGACCGTCTATAAGGCTCGGCTTGTCGCTACGGGTTATCGACAAGTTCAAGGAGTTGACTACGATGAGACTTTCTCACCCGTAGCGATGCTGAAGTCCGTCCGAATCATGTTAGCAGTTGCCGCATTTTATGATTATGAGATCTGGCAAATGGACGTCAAAACGGCATTCCTTAACGGTTTCCTTAAGGAAGAATTGTATATGATGCAGACGGAAGGTTTTGTCGATCCTAAGAATGCTGACAAGGTATGCAAGCTCCAGCTCTCCATCTATGGGCTGGTGCAAGCATCTCGGAGTTGGAACATTCGCTTTGATGAGGTGATCAAACCGTTTGGGTTTATACAGACTTATGGAGAAGCCTGTATTTACAAGAAAGTGAGTGGGAGCTCTGTAGCATTTCTCATTTTATATGTGGATGACATATTGTTGATGGGAAATGATATAGAACTTTTGAAAAGCATAAAGGCCTACTTGAATAAGTGTTTTTCAATGAAGGACCTTGGAGAAGCTGCTTACATATTAGGCATCAAGATCTATAGAGATAGATCGAGACGCCTCATTGGTCTTTCACAAATCACATACCTTGACAAGATATTGAAGAAGTTCAATATGGATCAGTCCAAGAAGGGGTTCTTGCCTGTATTGCAAGGTGTGAGATTGAGCACAGCTCAATGCCCGACCTCGGCAGAAGATAGAGAAAAGATGAGTGTCATCCCCTATGCCCCAGCCATAGGCTCTATTATGTATGCCATGCTATGTACCAGACCTGATGTGAACCTTGCCATAAGTTTGGTAGGGAGGTACCAAAGTGATCCCGGAATGGAACACTGGACAGCGGTCAAGAATATCCTTAAGTACCTGAAAAGGACTAAGGATATGTTTCTCGTTTATGGAGGTGCCGAAGAGCTCGTCGTAAAGGGTTACGTCGATGCTAGCTTCGACACAGATCCGGATGACTCCAAGTCACAAACCGGATACGTGTATATTTTGAATGGTGGGGCAGTCAGCTGGTGCAGTTGCAAGCAAAGCGTCGTGGCGGCATCTACATGTGAAGCGGAGTACATAGCTGCTTCGGAAGCAGCGCTGGAAGGAGTCTGGATGAAGGAGTTCATCACCGACCTAGGAGTGATTCCCATTGCGTCGGGCCCGATGACTCTCTTCTGTGACAACACTGGAGCTATTGCCATTGCCAAGGAGCCCAGGTTTCACAAGAAGACCAAGCACATCAAGCGCCGCTTCAACTCCATTCGTGGTTACATTCAGGATGGAGATATAGATATTTGTAAAGTACATACGGATCTGAATGTCGCAGATCCGTTGACTAAACCTCTTCCACGAGCGAAACATGATCAGCACCAGAACTCTATGGGTGTTCGATTCATCACAATGTAACGAGATTATTGACTCTAGTGCAAGTGGGAGACTGTTGGAAATATGCCCTAGAGGCAATAATAAAATGGTTATTATTATATTTCCTTGTTCATGATAATTGTCTATTGTTCATGCTATAATTGTATTAACCGGAAACCGTAATACATGTGTGAATACATAGACCACACCATGTCCCTAGTGAGCCTCTAGTTGACTAGCTCGTTGATCAATAGATGGTCATGGTTTCCTGACCATGGACATTGGATGTCGTTGATAACGGGATCACATCATTAGGAGAATGATGTGATGGACAAGACCCAATCCTAAGCATAGCACAAGATCGTGTAGTTCGTCTGCTAGAGCTTTTCTAATGTCAAGTACCATTTCCTTAGACCATGAGATTGTGCAACTCCCGGATACCGTAGGAATGCTTTGGGTGTATCAAACGTCACAACGTAACTGGGTGACTATAAAGGTGCACTACAGGTATCTCCGAATGTGTCTGTTGGGTTGGCACGAATCGAGACTGGGATTTGTCACTCCGTGTGACGGAGAGGTATCTCTGGCCCACTCGGTAATACATCATCATAATGAGCTCAATGTGACTAAGGCGTTAGTCACGGGATCATGTGTTACGGAACGAGTAAAGAGACTTGCCGGTAACGAGATTGAACAAGGTATAGGGATACGGACGATCGAATCTCGGGCAAGTAACATACCGATGGACAAAGGGAATTGTATACGGGATTAATTGAATCCCCGACATCGTGGTTCATACGATGAGATCATCATGGAACATGTGGGAGCAAATATGGGTATCCAGATCCCGCTATTGGTTATTGGCCGGAGAGGTGTCTCGGTCATGTCTGCATGGTTCCTGAACCCGTAGGGTCTACACACTTAAGGTTCGGTGACGCTAGAGTTGTAATGGGAATTGTATGTGGTTACCGAAAGTTGTTCGGAGTCCCGGATGAGATCCCGGACGTCACGAGGAGTTCCGGAATGGTCCGGAAGTAAAGATTTATATATGGGAAGTCCTATTTTGGCCACCGGAAAATGTTCGAGATTTTTCGGTATGGTACCGGGAAGGTTCTAGAAGGTTCCGGAGTGGGGCCCACCTGCATGGGGGGGCCAACATGAACGTGGGTAGTGGGTGATGGGGATGTGTGCCTAGGGTAGGGTCATAGGCCTGACCTACCTGCCCTACCTAAGGACACTGCCCCAGAAAGCTTAAGGGCTACAAGGAGATCTCCGACTGAAATCACCAAGGCATACAAGTCACTCGACAATATCCACTCGGAGATTACCTTTCACTCGACGGTTACCTTTTACTCGGAAAAACTACTATTCACTCGGAAAAACCAGAAGACAGTCGACCACTGAAGACCAGAAGCCACCCCAGGGAGGCCATCGGGCAGGCGCTCGTCTGTATCATTAATGGCATTTATTATGTACGTTATCAATAACGTACGTCTTTATAACCACGATCTGACCCTTAGATACCGGACACTTATGAGGGGCAGCGCACTCTATATAAGCCGCCCCTCCCCTCTGGCACAAGGGTTCAGACCCCCTGTAACTCATATATTCCACTCGACTAAAGCCTCTCCGGAGCACGAGACGTAGGGTTGTTATCTCCACCGTGAGAGGCCCGAACTCGCTAAAACCACTGTGTCACCCATATGCATCTCGGTAGATCATGCTCCTTTACCCTACCCCTTTCGTACTGTCGGAGTCGTTCCCACGACAGTTGGCGCCCACCGTGGGGCGTGGCGTCTATCGAACCATGGTGCAAATGGTTTTTTCTTCAATCTTCAACAGTGGATCAACTATCATCGCCAGAGAAATTGGCCGCTAGAGCTCTGGTCATCATGCCATTCATATAAGCAGAAGGATCAGGGAAGTGTCCATTTTGATCTACTCTTTTTGCAATGAATCAATCATCTAGCCATTTGATCTAGTCTTTTACAACACTCATACGTGATTGATCAAAAAAGCAGAGAAGAAGAGAAAAGGACAACCAGTTGTTCCCCACCTTTCTTGCCTTACAGGGTCATCGTCAACAGCGACCGCGGAAACGGCCAGCCCAAGCCCGGCGAGGTGTGGAAACGGGAAGCCGGCTGCACCCTCACGCATGGCGACCAGCACCGTCCGCCCTGTCGTCGTCATCGGCCTCGTCTACGACGCCGCCGTTGAGCTCCCACGCACGGCCCCCAGCGCCGTCCGACCCGTCGTCATCTCCGGCTTCATCTGCGCCGCCGTTGTCGAGTGCCCACACACGCACAGCCACCGACGTTCCACCTCCTCGGGCAGCGAAGCACGACGACCGGCGCTCGACCCGGTTCCTCGGGCGACGAGGCATGGCCACCGGCGCTCGTCTCGGCTCCGCGGGCGTCGAAGCGCGACTCCGACCGGCGCATAGCTCCGGCTCCCCGAGCAGTGAAGCACAGTCACCAGCGCTCGTGTTGACCTCTCGTTGATTCATTGCGTGCAGGAAGAGTAACGGAAGTACGTGGCCTCATAACTCTGGGAGGAGTTGATTGGCCGCCTCGTTAATCAACCATTTGGTGAGGAATCTCCAACGCTTGTTATGGTCAAGACAAATGCGTTGATTGATTACTTCCATTCTTTCCGCAAGATAATTACTTACCTTTCAGTTTCCACCAATTAATTTGCACATGCATGCATGCATGTATAACCGCCCATCCTTTAATCCTTCCAAGTAGCATCAGTGCAGCCGTGCAGGGGCGTTTTTGATCCAGCAAAAACATTCGTGGCTATGCTTGCTGACGGGCAGGGTTGCTGGAAGACGGTGGCTTCGTCTCTGCGTCGACGAGTCCCTCCGACCACGTCCGCGACGCGGCCGACTGTGCCTCCACGCATGGCCACGGGCGCCGTCCGCCCCGCGCGCCGCGGCTCCTCCCTCCGACGCATTCACTCGGACGCGGTCAGGCCTCCTCGGTGGCGAAGTAATTTGGGGGCACAGGCTCTTGACCGCGACCACTCGGGAGATAAAGAGAAGTTCTTGACTACTTTGCCTAGGCTCACTCGGACAAACCTTCACTCGGCCGGCCAGGTTCACTCGGTTGATTATTCAGACACGTCCAGGTTCATTCGAGTACATTTTTACACTCGGACTACTAAAGCGTTCATATGTATACGGATGCATTTTACATTCGTGGCTAAACGTCCATGTTTATTCGGACGAGTACCGCACTCGGGACTAGTAATGTGCAGGTTTACTTAGGTGAAATTTGCATCCAGACGACTGACGTGTAATTACTCGGTCACCCCGCACGCGGTCACGAAGCTGCTCACGTCATCATCAACTTGCCCTACTCGACCGCGCTGCGTGCCGTCACTCCACTGGAGACGTCTTCGTCACTCGACCGCCCCGCGCGTCGTCACTCCGCTGGAGACGTCTTCGTCACTCGACCGCCCCGCGCGTCGTCACTCCGCTGGAGGCGTCTTCATCACTCGGTCGCTCCGCGCGCCATCACTCGTCTGGACGCTCCTTCGTCACTCGGTCGGGAGGCGCCTTCGTCACTCGACTGGACGCTCCTTCGTCACTCGGTCGTTCCGCGCGCCGTCACTCGACTGGACGCTCCTTCGTCACTCGGTCGCTCCGCGCGCCGTCACTCGACTGGACGCTCCTTCGTCACTCGGTCGCTCCGCGCGTCGTCACTCCGCTGGAGGCGTCTTCGTCACTCGACCGCCCCGCGCGCCGTCACTCCGCTGGAGGCGTCTTCGTCACTCGACCGCCCCGCGCGCCGTCACTCCGATGTACGCATCGCCACTCGGCAGCCCCGCGCGTCGTCAGACAGCTAAGTCATTCTTCACAGACTGTATTCAATTAGATGGTTATTTCCACAATATCGAGTGGCACGAAAGTCGCGCATGACGTCCACTCGGAGGCCACGCCACCGAGTGTATCTTCTGCGCTCAGTTCTTTATCTTCATGTCAGATCCTTCACTTTCACAAGTTCAGTCGGATCCTTCACTCTTTAGACTCTTGCTGGTTCCGGACCAGCAAGCACCTGGCACACCCAGTGGGTGTCTATGGGTGTAATTTACGCGAATCATTTCAACAAACATCAAATTACTTCGAGAATTTTTTATGTTAGCTTGTGTTATTTTTCATACGCAGGTTACCTGGACGCCTCGGTGCGCCATTCTCGTCAACATTCTCAACTCGGCTGCCCCGCGCGCCGTTACTTGACCGCCCCGTCGCCACTCAGCCAGAGACATCTACTTCACTCGGATGCCCCCGCATCGCCACTCCGTGCGGCACGTTATCATCACTCGGTCGCTCCGCGCGCCGTCATTCGACTGGACGCTCCTTCGTCACTCGGTCGCTCCGCGCGCCGTCACTCGACTGGACGCTCCTTCGTCACTCGGTCGCTCCGTGCACCGTCCCTCAGCTAGACGCTCCTTCGTCACTCGGCCGCTCCTGCGCCGTCAGACAGCTAAGTCATTCTTCATACGCTGCATTCAATTAAATAGTTATTTCCGCATTACCGAGTGTCGAGGAAGTCGCACATGGCGTTCATTCGGAGGCCACGCCACCGAGTGTACCTCTGCGCTCGGTTGTTTATTTTTATGTCGGAACACTTCACTTCTGCTTCTTTTGGGTCCAGTACTCAAACGAGTTCAGTCGGATCCTTCACTTGCACAAGTACAGTCGGATCCTTCACTCTTTAGACTCTTGCTGGTTCCGAACCAACAAGCACCTGGCACACCCAGCGGGTGTCTATGGGTGTTATTTACACAAATTATTTCAGCAAAGATCAAATTACTTTGATAAATTTTTATGTTGGCTTGTGCTATTTTTCATACACAGGTTATGCGATCACTCGACGCATCTGTGCGCCATCTTCGTCGCTACTCAGGCTCAGTTGCCGCAACGATCATCCGTGTGTTTCCACTTGTTCGGATGCCTCCGCGACGACATGTTCGACTCGGTCGCCCCGCGCGTCGTCACGTGTTCGGGCGCCCCCTCGATGACGTACTGGACATGGTCGCCCCGCGCGCCGTCACTGGGTCGGACACCTCCTCGACATGCATGACTTGGCCGCCCCGCGCGTCGCCACTCAGCCGGATGCCCCGCGCATCGCCACTCCGTGTGGCACGTCTTCATCATTCGGATGCCCCGCGCATCGCCACTCCGTGTGGCACTTCTTCATCATCGGCCGCCCCGCGCGCCATCGCTCAGCTTAGCTGCGATTCCGTATCGCCTAAGTCAAAAACTACTCCGAGTGCGGACGTCCTCCACACTCGGGGGCTTAGCTGCGATTCCGTATCGCCTAAGTTAAAAACCACTCCGAGTGAGGACATCATCCACACTCGGGGGCTTAGCTGTGATTCCGTATCACCTAAGTTAAAAACCACTCCGAATAAGGACATCATCCACACTCGGGGGCTTAGCTGCGATTCCGTATCGCCTAAGTTAAAAACCACTCCGAGTGAGGACATCATCCACACTCGGGGGCTTAGCTGTGATTCCGTATCACCTAAGTTAAAAACCACTCCGAATAAGGACATCATCCACACTCGGGGGCTTAGCTGCGATTCCGTATCGCCTAAGTTAAAAACCACTCCGAGTGAGGACATCATCCACACTCGGGGGCTTAGCTGTGATTCCGTATCACCTAAGTTAAAAACCACTCCGAATAAGGACATCATCCACACTCGGGGGCTTAGCTGTGATTCCGTATCACCTAAGTTAAAAACCACTCCGAGTAAGGACATCATCCACACTCGGGGGCTTAGCTGTGATTCCGTATCACCTAAGTTAAAAACCACTCTGAGTAAGGACATCATCCACACTCGGGGGCTTAGCTGTGATTCCGTATCACCTAAGTTAAAAACCACTCCGAGCGAGGACATCATCCGCACTCAGGGGCTTAGCTGTGATTCCGTATCACCTAAGTTAAAAACCATTCCGAGTGAGGACATCATCCACACTCGAGGGCCTAGCTGCGATTCCGTATCGCCTAAGTTGAAAACTCTTCCGAGTGACGAGCGCTTCTCTCACTCGGGGGCTTAGCCGCGAACAAGTTCTCGCCTAAGTTAAAAACTCTGTCGAGTGAATAGCATCCCATTCACTCGGAAACTTAGCTGCGAACCAGTCTTCGTCTAAGTTATAAACTCTCCCAAGTGACGAGCATTCCTCTCACTCGGGGACTTAGCCGCGAGTCAGATCTCGCTTAAGTTAAAGGTTGTTCCGAGTGACAGGCAACAGTTTCACTCGGAAACTTAGTTGCGAACCAGTTTTCGCCTAAGTTCAAAATTCTTCCGAGTAATGAGCATCCATCTCACTCAGAAGCCAAACAAACTTAGCCAAACAAAGGATTGGAAAACAAACAAGCAAAGATTGTCTGTATCAGACCCCCGCCGATGCAAGCACTCGACGGCGGTCTCGGGGACTACACCCAGTGGGTGTACTCAGCGTACCCCCACTGGACCTACTATTACTCGACAAGGTCTGTCCTGTCGACTGGAAAACAAACTTTCCGGACCCCGTAAAAAACGGACCCGACGGAGCGAACCGTCACATCAGAGGACTCTGCAGACCACTCGGACCTGATTTCGAGGTCAGTTTCACTCGGACCTGATTTCGAGCTCAGTTTCACTCGGACCTGATTTCGAGCTCAGTTTCCCTCGGACCTGATTTCGAGCTCAGTTTCACTCGAACCTGATTTCGAGCTCAGTTTCACTCGGACCTGATTTCGAGCTCAGTTTCACTCGGACCTGATTTCGAGCTCAGTTTCACTCGGACCTGATTTCAAGCTCAGTTTCACTCGGACCTGATTTCGAGCTCAGTTTCACCCGGACACATTTCAAGACAAAATCGATCATGGTGAACGACAAAAGTTTCAATCGACGCAGATTTCTAAGAAGCCTCAAAATGCACTCGGAATTTTTGTGTCTTGTCAGAACCTGCATTGACTCCTTTTCCACTCAAACCCCGATCCATTCGGGGGCTAATGATGGGGATGTGTGCCTAGGGTAGGCTCATAGGCCTGACCTACCTGCCCTACCTAAGGACACTGCCCCAGAAAGCTTAAGGGCTACAAGGAGATCTCCGACTGAAATCACCAAGGCATACAAGTCACTCGACAATATCCACTCGGAGATTACCTTTCACTCGACGGTTACCTTTTACTCGGAAAAACTACTATTCACTCGGAAAAACCAGAAGACAGTCGACCACTGAAGACCAGAAGCCACCCCAGGGAGGCCATCGGGCAGGCGCTCGTCTGTATCATTAATGGCATTTATTATGTACGTTACCAATAACGTACGTCTTTATAACCACGATCTGACCCTTAGATACCGGACACTTATGAGGGGCAGCACACTCTATATAAGCCGCCCCTCCCCTCTGGCACAAGGGTTCAGACCCCCTGTAACTCATATATTCCACTCGACTAAAGCCTCTCCGGAGCACGAGACGTAGGGTTGTTATCTCCACCGTGAGAGGCCCGAACTCGCTAAAACCACCGTGTCACCCATATGCATCTCGGTAGATCATGCTCCTTTACCCTACCCCTTTCGTACTGTCGGAGTCGTTCCCACGACAGTGGGGGCAAGGCCCCACACCCCTGGTCAAGGCGCACCAAGATCCCCCCTTAGAAGGAATAAGATCAAGATCCCTAAAAAGGGGGAATAACAATCGGTGGGGAAGGGAAAGGATGGGATTTCTTTCCTCCCACCTTTGCCAACGCCCCAATGGACTTGGAGGGCAAGAAACCAGCCCCCTCCACCCCTATATATAGTGGGGAGGCGCATGGGAGCTGCATCCCTTGCCCCTGGCGCAGCCCTCCCCCCTCCTACACCTCCTCCTCCTCCGTAGTGCTTAGTGAAGCTCTGCCGGAGAACCACGAGCTCCACCGCCACCACGCCGTCGTGCTGCCGGAGCTCTCCCTCAACTTCTCCTCCCCCTTGCTGGATCAAGAAGGAGGAGACGTCCCCGGGCTGTACGTGTGTTGAACGCGGAGGCGCCGTCCGTTCGGCGCTTGGATCGGATCTTCCGCGATTTGAATCGCCGCAAGTACGACTCCATCAACCGCGTTCTTTGCAACGCTTCCGCTTAGCGATCTTCAAGGGTATGAAGATGTAGGAAATTTTTTGAATTATTACTACGTTCCCCAACACTACCCATACGAGACTAGTAGGTTAGTATTTTCTTCCTTCCAAAATAAGTTAGTATAAAGTTAAGACACTTGCTTTTTATATGAAGAATGTATAATAGTCTTACGTTTTCTAAAACAATAGTGTGCTAGTTTTACTCTACGTATACATAAATAATTTTAGTTCAGACATATGTTTTGATGTAGAGTGGGGTGTTTTAGAGCTCGGCTTCGATGGAGGCCAAATTTTTTTTTTGAAAAAATAAAAGTTCAAGCTTTTTAGTTTTATAAAAATCTGAATATTTTTGTATCAGTAAACAAGGATGTGAGGTGCATGTGTATAAAAGTTGAGGATGAGATACCTTGAAATATGATCATTGAAAAAACAACAAATTGATGGACTTTGAGGATGAATGGTATTATATGTTGAAAAGCCTCAGATTCGTTTTTTTTTTTGCACATCACTCATTTCAACTAATTCCATCATGAAAATTTACACACACGTACAATATGCCTCCATGTATATCTGTATATTTTTCAGAATTTTTTAAAACGTAAAAATTATGAATTTTCAATTTTTCAAAAACGGCGTCCAAAAGCAATTTTCGTTCTGATCTATGCTTGTTTCATAGACATTGTACAATTTTTGTATACAATAGAAACATTTTTTATAAACGTTTAAATGTTTTCAAATGTGTGATTAACAATTTTCAAATTTGTATGTAAAGTAATTTTTATAATAGGTATTTTTGAAATATAAGCAAAAGTAGAAAAATAAACCAAAAAATGAAAGACAAAATGTGAAATAAAGGGATGAAAAAAGAATGCTGAAAGGCCTGCGGTCTTTGCTGGGCCGGTCGATTCTGGCGGCTGCTTGAGACTAGACGTGCTACTGTGTCGCATGAAGCGAGACATAATCACACACATGTCTAGGCCTTCCCTAAATAAAAACTCCATGTCTAACGACATGTGCTACTGTGTCGTATTTCCAGCGCACGAGTTGCAAGTTCGAACGATTACTAGCTTCGTTCATTTTTTTTTATCTTAATTTTGTTTCTATATTAAAATATTCTAAATACATATATTTCCAAAATTAATTAAATTTAGTTTATTAAATGTTTATCATACATTTAGAAAAATGTCCATGCAGTTTAATTTGCGCAAATTTTTTAAAAACATTGATAGCGTTAAAATTTTGTTCATTCAATTTAAATATTTCTGCAGAAATTTTCAAAAGTATGATAGCCTTCAGAAAATGTTCATGCCATTTACAAAACTTTCAGGCATCTGAAATACATTTTTTTCAAAAATGTTTATAAAATGTATGTTTTTTGCATAACTTTAAAAACAATCTTGACATTTCAAAGGAATGTTCACGTGTTTCAAAAATATATTCGTGTACATTTTTTTAAAAACGTTTATACAATGTTAAGAAATGTTCTGTAGTTTTTAATACATAAGTCGTATCATTAAAAAATTGTCATCATGTATTTGAAAACAAATTACATGTATTCAAAAAATGTTCAAACATGTATTTTAAATGTTTATACAATGTAGAGAAATGTTCGTGTAATTTTAAAGAAATGTTACGTACCATTCAAAAGGAGCTAAGTTCCATACACTCTATGAACCTACATTTTCACACTTGTTTCTGTAGAACCACTTTAAAGATATTTGATCTTCCTCAAGTAGACGTGAACATAAGTACAATGCGTAATTTGTTATATTGTTTGACAAAGGAAATAAACCAGAAAGTTGAAAATGATAATCAAGTAATATTGCGACTGTGGACGTGGTTTCTACTTCAACTAGATGATACCCTGCACGTTGTTGCGAGAATATTTTAGAATATATTTCAATGTGATTCATATGAAACATAAATATTTAAAATAATACTATAAAAAGCTGAAACTTAAAATACATATAATTTAAATTTTGATTACTATATAATTCTAAAATGTTTATTAAATATAAATATAATATAGAATCAAAATTCTTACTTACTTTTGAATGTTGAGATAGGTCTTTTTCCATGCATGTTTCATGATGAAGTGGCATGCTTGCATGTTGATAGATACTCCCTCCATTCCTAAATATATGTCTTTTTAGATATTCCACCACGGACTACATACGGATGTATATGAACATTTTTAGTGTAGATTCATTCATTTTGCTCCGTATGTAGTCCCTAATGGAATCTCTAGAAAGACTTATATTTAGGAACGGAGGAAGTATATGGTAGTGGGGGTGGACCTTTTCTTATGCATGTTGTGAGATGATGTGGCATGCTTGCATACTAAGAGAAATAGTTAGTGGGGACTAGTTATTTATAAGTAGAAGATTAACAACGTATAACCTAAAAAGTCTGATGTCGTTTTAAAAACTGGGAATCACGCATGCCCCACCAAAGTGAAAAAAAATCTTCATCTGACTCCTTCATATGGCCAGGCTTAACACCAAGTGGAGAAAGCAGCATCCAAACCCAACCTTCCAGTACTGGTCGTGCCTGGTGCCGTCTGCGTCTCCCTCCAGAGAGCTCCCTTATCGCCGGCCCTCTTCCTCCTCCCTCTGACAGCTCCGGCCGTCAGACGGGAGAGGAAGAGAGGTGCGGCCCGTAGTGTGGATAGTAGGGCTTTCTTTTCTCTTCGGCTATATGCCGTTTTCTTTGGTGCTTGTGTTTGCTCAGCCGGAGCGTGCGAGCCGCCTCCGGTGCCTGCCGGCCGTGGTCCTGCTCGTCGCGATGCTTCATCGGCTGAAGCTGACGGCGGGGCTCGGATCTGTCGCCGGCAGCCCAAATAATCAGCTCGCCGAGTCCCTGATCCAAGAAAGGGCTTGCTGCTGCTTGCTTTACTCTTCACAGGACGCCATGGTGGTGGAAGTGAAGCATGGAGCAAGAAGTGGATGGCAGGAACTTGCGGATCGGGTTCGGGCATACTCGCGATGGTCATCTCAGCGGAGGCGCTGGCGCCTGCATCAGCGGTTGAAGGCCGGCCACCGTCGCCATGCTATCGCCTTTTCGGGCCGAAGGGCGGCCATCTCATTCCTCCCGGCCATGTTGCCTGTAGGGGAGGCAGTTCTGCATCCGACCGAGCGCCATGGCTCGCTGCTGTGGCAGCCGCGCCGCGCCAAGTGGTTTCGTCCCCGGCGGCGGCGGGGTGGAGTTCGATCGGGGGCAGTGGACCCGATTGCTTTCTCTTTTTCTGTCTGGGGTCCTTTCTGTCAAGTTCAGGGACTTGGTTGTAATTTTCAGCTTTCTAGGGTCCAGTCTGTAATATGTAATGTCTGCTATCAATCTGAATAAATTTCGGGATCCTTCGGGATCCCACCTCTGTTCAAAAAAAAAAAAACACCAAGTGAAACATGCATCGGAAAACCCTACATGTCCCTGGTGCCTTTGTGTTGTTGAAGACGACATCACCTGTTCTTTTCTTGTGCTCCGCCTTGTCGCGCCTGACGTGCCATCGGCATATGACCCGTTGTAACACCGTATGAAGAAACCTGGAACTGTAGAACACAACCGACAATGGCTACTTCACTCAGCTCTTTCATCATACTCACTGTTCTCTGAAAAATCTACGACGATTGCAACGCATAGTCTTCCAACATATTCAACTCCAGACGGCCACTATTTTTCGAAACGGAGGCAAAAAATTTGCCTCGTCGATTAATTAAGAAGAAGAGAATTGCCTAGTTAATTAACGAAAAACCAGGCAAAAACCAATACAAACGGAGCACAGACTAACTACTCAAATGACAAGAAATCCCACAACCGCACAGCCAAACCCCGCCAGACTCTCTGATTACACAACACCCACAAACCTCGACATCTACTACGCCATGTGACCCCCGACAAGAACACCTCGACAGAAGACATCAGACACCTTCCAACCCATAACAACAACCCAATCCAAAAGGACGGACCGAGAGGTTGAAGATCATCCATCAAGCGGCTAGAGACGCTTTGCCTATGGCGCTACTCTTGCCTTTGCCCACCTTCTTTTGTTTGTCTCTAATTGGTGTCCCCATCAGGAGGCAAGCAATTGACCTGCCCAAATCAGGTCTAGCAACGTCTACACTGGCGAGCAAGTCACAAAGCTCTTTCGCGAAGAGAGCATCTGGACTTGGAGTAGGTGCAACCACACTTGGCTCAATGGTCATGCCACCCACAGGCATCACCTGCTCGATGATCGCAGACGAGGGAAGGGCATCATCATCTAAAACTTCATGCTCCATGACACTGAGAGGTAGGCTGGCTGGTGTCTGACACTCAATGGACTTAGGCGAGCAAGAGATCGCAACGTCCAAATCACCACACCCCTCGGCATCAAGTATCTGGCTAGACTCCAGGGGTGATGATGGCGGTAAAGCCACAATCGAGATCTCAGGGGGGTCTACCTTCAGTTGTTCGACGGACAGAGGTAGAACAGGGCCCCTACACAGCTCCCGCAGCTCGGGCATGATCTACAGCACCGGAGTCACGACCACATCATTGTCCAATCCCTCAGAGGATGATGCCGGCAAACAAGCTCTAGCACGAGGGGAGAAACGACCATGAAGCTCGGCTCCCTTTTCGACCTCAAAACTGTCATCAGGCACAACCAAAGAGTGCAATACGTGAGCAGTCTTCAACACAGGTGGCACCATGGAGAGCTCGCCCAGTGCAGCCTCAACACGCTCCATGAAGCTCTCCATCCGCAGCATCCTACCTTGCATGGAGTCAATGACATCACGTAGAGGTTGGACCGTCTCCTCAACCTGGAAGGAAGCCATGCCAAGGAGTTCAGAGCGCAGCAGCTCGGCTTGCCGCTCAAAGACGGGCCGCACTAACATAATCGGAGATGTAACATTGGCCTCATAGACTAAAAATGTTGAACTCGAAGAACACCATGACCTATGGCGTGATTTTCTCCCATCACGTTGGCACGAATGTATCTCGCTCTAAAAATGCAATGAAATTTCAAGTCGGAATCCTCTGAAACTAACATGAAGGTTCTTCAAATTCGTCATCTGCTGGTACCCATGTCAAGTGAAGTGGAGTTTTCTCCTTTGTGCCCAAGTTTAAATTTGGTGTCTCAATCAGACCAGGTTGTGTCGGTGTAATCAGATCGAATAGAAGAAATAGGATAAGGGTTAGTAAGTTATGTGCATAGTAGTCAAACACATGCAGGACAGTGAACTTGGCCTCGGATGAGTCTGCGCGCAGGAAACTAATATTTTGTGAAATGGAAGATGGCACATCCGCTACTAGAACATCTTTTCTTCGAAGAACAATATTGTGTATGTAGCATTCAAAACTTGCGGGGCCAGATATCAGTATCAAACAAAGAATGCTCGACTCTGATTCTAGTGCGGGATACATTCCTCAATCCACACATTTAGCCTAGATTCTATCTAATCATCTACATCCTCTATTCATAAATATAAGGTGTTTTGGATATTTTAGTATGGGATACATACGAATTAAAATGACTGAACAAACACACAAAAATGCGTCTATTTATATTCAAATCAGAAAAAAAATAGAATATCTTATAATAGTGAACATAGGTAGTAATTAATATCATCTAGTATCATCTATCTTTTTTCTATGCGCTGGTGACTATTGCTAGGATGAGTAGGACGGGTGACCCACCCAGGCAACCAAGTCAACCGGCCCACAGATCCCTGCCGTAAAAACCATCGACGGACAGAGCCGTTCTAAACTTCTAAAAAAATATTGGATGATAACCCCACTACCACTTGACAAAATTTGTAGGTATAAGGAGCAAGATTGTGTCGCTCGCTCGGCTCCCGCGAGCCGACGGGCGACTCTGCGCCGCCCCCTTCCTCCGCCCCCCTCCCCTCCCCCCTCCCCCCTCGCCGCCGCCAGAGGGCCCGGCCGGGCGAAGCCCGGCCGGTGCCGGTGGCGGCGGGAGTCCTTCCTCATCCCTCGGCTGGTGGTGGCGCGGGACACGGCCGCTGGGTGGAGGCGCCATGTTGGTGCGGGACATGGCGGCGCGGCGGCGCGTGGCTGCAGCGGTGGCGCAGGTGCGTGTTGGCGGCGCGGCGGCTGCACGGCGGCGGGGTTGTGCGTGCTCTGCCGGCCCCTTCGGTCGGGTCTGCTGGGGTTCGCCCTCCTCAGATCTGGCGTGGCGGCGGGCGTGGAACGGCAGGCCTGCCTCTGCGGCGGGTGTGGAGCGGCATGGCCCCAGCGGCGGGCGCGGCCGACGGCGGTTCTGGAGGAGCCTCACGGTGGTGGTGCCCTGTGGCTGCGGCAGGAGCTGCCCAGATGGGCTTCTGCGGGCCTAGATGGGCTTCTGCGGGCCGATGGATGTGGGCTCGTGGATGCGGATCGCGCGTGGAGCCGGGCTGGTGGCTGGGCACCGTGGTGGTGCCAGCGGCCGGCCAGGCAGCGGCAGGCTGGATTCTCACCATCCAGTCCCCGTTTGGTGGTGGTGGTGAGGCGGTGAGCGGCACCTCTGCTCCGCCGACGACGGTTCGGCCTCGCCTCTTGTCGGCGGTGTCCAATGTATGCTCTTTGCTGCGTCCGATGGGTGTTGGAGTCGACGACAGGGCCGGGGCGAAAGCCTTGCGTGTAGCTGACGACGGCGACGCCCGCGGGCGCCGTCACCTTCTTGGAGGCGTTGTCAAGGAGCTGTCCGTTCTTCCCCGTCTCGACCACCGGGGGAAACCCTAGATCCGGCCTTTGGATCGGGTGGCGTCGGCGCAGCTGCGTCGTTACCTTCTTGGAGGCGTCGCCTAGGTGGTTCGTGGAGTCCTCGGCACGTCGGCTGGAGTTGCTGTCGGACGCCGCTCAGAGAGTGGGCTTCCGGGGCGCTATGTACATCGTCGCCGGTGCTTCTTGGACGGCGCCTCTTCCGGTGGTTCAGTCCCGCCGTCCACTCGCCGACTCTTAGGCGCTTATGGGTGGGCGGTGCGTCGGCTTGTGCCATCTTGGTGTTGATCGGTCTCGTGGAGTCCCGGTCTTCGGTTGTGACGCGGCCTAGGGGCTCGGTGTACCCTTTCCTCGCCATTTATGGCTGGAGGTGGTGCAAGGCGAGTCTTGTTGTTCGGCGGGTGTGGGTTGTGTTTGTAATCCGTGTGGCGTTGCGTTTGTATCGTGTTGCCTTTTGGCGTTGTTTCGGCCGTCTTGGCCTCTTCTTCTATGAATCCGATGCACCTTCCAGGGTGTATCCTTGAAAAAAAAATAAGGAGCAAGGGATTGTCATTTGCATAACATAATAAACCTTTGGTGATCAAATATCTACATCAGTTCTTCAACACCTCAGATTCTACAGAAGTCTCTCCATACAAGTAGGGCCCTTGTTCGACTATACCACACAAAACTTTTTTTTTGACCGGAGTCAGCAGGAGTTCTGCTATTGCATTTAGAAGGGGGAAAAATTGTACATCGGCTGTTGCCAGCTTACAGAGTAGCCAAATGGCTTAACCAAAAAAGGGATCCTCAGGCTCATAAGTTAGCCTTCCACTATTACAAAGGAAGACTACTCCCGCGCCTCCTGAAGGAGGCTGAGCTCAGCTTTTGCAAGATGGCAAACCTCTCGAGCAGAGAGGCTCGAATTTTCAAACACCATGCGGTTTCTCTCTTTCCATATGTGCCAGCCCATGTAGGAGGCGACTGACAGGCACTCCATTCTTCGCCGCTTTGGAGTGATGCTATTGAGCTTATGCCACCAAGAGGACACCGAGAAAGAGGATGAACCAATGAGCGAGACTTCCGGATCGGAAACAGAAAGATCGGCCCAAATTTGCCTAGCGAATGGGCAGAAAAGCAAAAGATGCACCGCTGACCCAGTTTGCAAATCGCAGAGCTTGCAGCGTGGGTTATGTGGCCATCCCCTTCTCAGCAGCCTGTCCGCAGTCCAATTCTTGTTTTGGAGCAGAAGCCAGAAGTAAAAACGCACCTTTCCCTCAGTTTTCAGCTTCCAAACTTTGTTGAAAGCTGGTTCCCGAATCCTCCCGATGAATTGAGCATTGTATGCGGAACTTGCTGAATACTCACCGTTAGAAGTCAATCGCCAGGAGATGGAATTAGTCGTAGTGGAAAGTTGCACGTTTTGAATGACCTCCCAAAGAGAAAGGAACTGATGCAGTTCTTCTTCAGAATTCAGTCTAAACAGACCCCTCATGCATCTTCCCTCCTGGAATCCATCCTTGATGGATATGGATTTGCATCTTGACCTCTTGAAGATAGCCGGAGCAATCTTGGCCGGCGCCGAGCCATTTAACCAGTTGTCCTTCCAGAACAAAGTTTTTGTACCATCGCCAACGGAGATTTTGGTGCAAGCTTCAAATAAAGCAAGGTCTGAACCAACACAAGGTGTTGCCGATCCCTTCCAAGGCTTGTCGTTATCATCCCATCTATACCAGAGCCACCGTAGGCGTAGAGCCCGATCAAAGCATTCCAGATTTTTTATGCCGAGCCCCCCAAACTCTTTTGGCGAACAAATCCGTCTCCAGTTAACCATGCATTTGCCTCCACTTGCTTTCTTCTTCCGCAGTCCAGAAGAAATTTCTTCGAATCTTATCAATTTTCTTAATTGCCCAGGAGCTTAAAGTCAAGCTGGTGAGAAAGTATGTTGCAATGGCAGTCAGGACCGAGTTTGTGAGAACTAATCTAGCAATCTTTGTCATTTGCTTTCCCTTCCATGGCGACAGCTTGCCAGCGATTCGATCAATCGGAATCTGCTCATCCGCCCTCTTCGGCTTACTAACACTCAGTGGTAACCCCAGGTATTTGCACGGTAAAGTGCCAGTCGAGCCACCAAAAGGCAATAAGATTGGTGACAAGTCAAGCAGCCCACAACTGATCGGGTACACAACACATTTCTGAAAGTGTGCACATAACCCAGAGATCTCACCAAACCTTGCCAGTATGGCCTGAACTGCGATCATTTCATCACGATCGGGGTTGAGGAAAAGAGCCGCGTTGTCCGCGTAGAAACTAGCTCTCATCCTGGCAGCACTGTTTCTTAGGGGGGAAAGAATGCCCAATTCAGTCGCTCTTTGAAAAATCCTCTGCAAGGGGTCAAGGGCCAGAATAAATAGCATTGGGGCAAGCGGATCCCCCTGTCTGAGTCCTTTCATATGCTTGAATGGTCTCCCTGGCAAACCGTTGAGAAGAACTCGAGACGAGGACGAAGCCAATATCAGAGAGATGAGGTCCCTCCATTTCTGACCAAAGCCAAAGGCCCTGAGTACCTCAATCAGATAATCCCACCGAACCGAGTCAAATGCTTTTGCAATATCTAACTTGAGGAATAGCAGAGGAGATTTACTTGAGTGTGCATCCTTGACCACATTCCGAACAAACAAGAAATTGTCATGGATGCATCTTTTCCTTACAAAAGCACTCTGGCACGGGGAAATGATATTGTTGAGCTCTGGAGCCAGCCTAGTTGCCAAAAGCTTGCAAACAATCTTTGCAAAACTATGTATCAAGCTGATCGGCCTATAGTCCCTCACATCAGAAACTGCCTCTTTCTTTGGGATTAAAACTATGTTTGCAGTGTTGAGCAGGTGGCCCGTGGATCCCTTCGAATCAAAAAATTGTCGTACTGCAGAGAATAAATCCAACTTGACACAGTTCCAACAGTGCTTGAAGAAGTTGCCAATGAACCCGTCAGGTCCTGGGGCCTTTTCCCCGTGCATGGACCAAATAACCTCTTTTAATTCCTCCAAGGTGACCGGCGCCTCTAGGTGAGTCAGATCAAAGGAAGGCAGGTTTAAGAAATTCAGATTGAGCCCCCATTGCCTATCTCCTCGTTGCCCCAACAGTCCTCTGCAGTGATTTAGCAAAATTTCCTCCTTGTCTGCGTGTTCAGTTTTCAGCTCCGTTCCCTGTCGGAGCGCCGGGATGTGATTTTTCCGGCGCCTGCCATTTGCTCGCAGATGGAATAGTCTGGTGTTTGCATCTCCTGCCTTAATCCAAATGAGTCACGACCTTTGTCTCCATTTGCAGCGCTGGATTGCCGCAAACCCAAGTAATCTTGCTTTTAAAAGGGTCCTCAAGGCTCTCTCTTCCTCGGACAGAATTCTATCCTCTTGTGCCAGATCCAGTTGAAAGATGACCTCATTGGCAATATCTTCCTTGAGCCTCCTGTTCTTTCTAGCAGCTTTGTTCCATTTTTTTAGTGCAGCAGCTGTTCTGAACAATTTAGTGTGCAGAACTCTTAAGGCATCGGCTGATCTGACTTCTTTCTCCCAAGCTTGCTGCACCACCTCCTGAAACCCCTCCATCTTGAACCAGTAGGATTCAAACCGGAACCCCTTGAAGCATTGGACTCCCATCTTGCGCAGCATTAGAGGGCAGTGATCCGAAACACAAGTTGATCCCGGGGAGAGCTGGTACTGAGGGTACAGCAGCTCCCAATCTTCAGTCATGAGAAATCAATCAATCCTAGTGTGCGTGGCCCTCTCCTTCTCGTTGCACCAGGTATATCTTTGTCCCAGAAGTGGGAGATCCCTAAGCTCCAGATCAGCAATAAAAGCCCTGAATCTGCCCATCATTCTGATGTTTATGTTACCATTACTTTTATCCTCAGACCGAGCAATAAGGTTGAAATCACCCAGGATTAGCCAGGCTGGGTCAGCAAGGCCTTTGATTTCTCTCAATTCATGAAGGAATTGCCTCTTTTCATCATCTCTTTGCGGGCCATAGACAGCTGTGATCATCCACCCTTTGCCAGAAGTTCTATCGGAGATCGTGGCCGACAAGGAAAACTCATTGGGGGCTGTCTGAAGCTGAAGGACAGCAAAATCTGCTGAACAAGCAATAAGGATGCCCCCTCGGGTACCATCAGCAGGTTTAAAAATGAAATTATCGCCGAATCTCACTCCCAAGGTTTCCACAACCAACTGCCTAGTGATTACTGCTAACTTGGTCTCTTGCAAACAAACAATATTGAACCCCTTGTCAGCCACAAAACTTGCCACAACCACTCTCTTTGCAGGATTGTTCAGACCCCTCACGTTCCAATCAAGGATGGTTAAATCCATAAGGAAACTAGAACAGACACTTGGTGACACCACCACAATAAACTGACCTCCCATTGCAACATTACCAACAGACCAGCCCTCCAGACCAGAGGCAAACAGTAGTCACACACACGAACAGCCTCCAACAGGCACACCACTCTCCACCACACAACCCAAATGCAGACTAACATGGAGACAAGATTGACACACATCAAACCAGGGAGCAGGCATCAAGCCACCGCGGTAGTCGCCGCAGCCACCATCGCCTTGTCCTTTCGTGGGCTGGCAGCGTCCACCAACGCGGTGACCGCCTGGATGAAGAACTCTGGGAGCTTCTTCTTGTACAGATCGCGGTACCGCTGGAAATCTTTGGGGGTTGGCTTGCCATCAGCTGGGAGGATTCCCCCTTTCTTCATCAGAACGAACTGCGCCTTCTCGATCGGGTTCATCTTGCTTGTGGGTTTGGCCGCAAGCCGACCACTGGAGCGGGTAGTGGCGGTCTCCGCAACCTCCTTGCCCCTCTTCTCTCTAGCAGCTGACGCCGCCACCAGGGGGGTCGGCAGGATTGGTGGAGGAGCGGGGGAGGCGAAACTGCAGAGGAACTCTTGCAGCTCCGCGGTGGAATCCTGGCCAAGCGAAGGCCGTCCACATCCACATCCAGGCTTGGGATCTCTGCGCTCGGTGGCCGATCCGGGCCTCCATCCAGCGAAAGTCTGCACAGAGGAAGGCCCGAGGATGATTGTAGCTCTTGAACTAGGCCGGCCAGGCCCAAATCTTCCCCATCCCTGATCCGATTTTCTCCTCTGTCCATCGTAGGAGAGAAGCAGATGAGATCGTGACTCTCCACCTCAGCCACCGCTGGCCCTACCAGTAGCTGAGCTAGATCTAGAGCACCACCATCCACTTGCCCCAGCTTTTCCGGTCGGGTCCTGAGACTGTCACCCTCCTCCAGACATGGGGCAACCAGCATGGCCAGACTTTCACTGGGAAGGAAAGTTGCAGCACTGGCTTCATTGGTTGACAGGGTCGATCCTTCCCCGGTCACCATGGTCAATGCAGGACCCGGGATCAGCCTGGCCAACCCCACAGAGCCAGGTGTCAGCTCCATGCATGCCACCTCCGGCACCACAACAGAGGTGTCGTGGCCCAGCTTGTCCTTGCTCGCCGCGCATGCACTGCTGTACAGAGCCTCCTCCGGTCCCACTTCACCAGTACCATGCACATCCGTGGAACCGGCTCCTGTCGCCTCGTCGGTCGCCGTTAGCGACGCCAATTCGCCTAGGCTCGCCGTAAGCATGGTGGTGCATCGCTCGATGACGCCGTTGACGCCGGGAGCGTGTCCGTCCGCACCGTTGGCGGCGCCCCGACTCCGAAGATGGCGCGTATCTCCCAGAGCCGCTCCCGCCCGGCGGCGGTCGGCAGTAGCCGCGTCGCCACGGCAAAAACCCTAGCCGCCATCTCGTCGGTCCTCACCAAGGCCGTCCCGACGTCCCCCACGCCCAGCCCCGTCGTTGTCGGGGAAGTGGAGCCGGGAATGGGCAGAGACGCGGGGAGGGGGTGGAGGGAAGTCGCCGTCTTCAAACCCGAAGAACCAACGGTAGCCCCACTTGGCTGGCCACTCCAGGGACAGGTCTACCTCGGAAGGAAGACCACTGATGTCGCTGAAGTCGCTGAAGTTGTTGTCCGGGCTGGAGCTCGGCGGGGAGGAGAAGTCGATGACGTAGTCGAGGTGGATGAGCACGTCGTGACCAAGCAGCGGAACCTGGCCCCATCTCTCCGGGACCTCGTCGAACATGCCGAGCTCCGGGTAGTGCATGTCGGGGGAGTCGATCTCTCTTGGCTCCTCCAGCTCCAAGCGGCCTGTGGTGTGCAGCTTCTCCACGTCCGCCATCCAAACCCAGAGGCGGAAGCAGCCGGTCTCCTCCTCCGATCGTACCTCGGTGTCAATGGAGTCGATGATGGTCGCCGGGTCGAAAAGAGGCCTCACGGAGTCCACATCCCAAGCATGCTTGGGGACGTTCTACAGGCAGACGCGGACCTTGTACCACAGCTTGGAGGGGGCGGCGCGCCGGAAGCGGCTCCAAGGCACGAGCATGAAGGAGACACGCCCAATGGTGAGGGCTTTAGTTAATCATCTTTTTCATTGTAAAAGCCGCCCATAAGTCTAATATTTTCAGCCCGTGTCTCGCTATGAGGAGCCACACTTCTTTCTCCTCGTAGCCAAGCATCACGATGGGTCGGTGCAAACCCAACCCAACACCTGGGTTCAAATCCTCACGGAGGCGAATTTAGGTTCCTATTTATTCTTGAGGGCCAGGCTTTCCTGGTACTCACGCAATTTATTGAGGACTAGGCTTGATGCGTAACTGAGACTAAAAATCCTAGTACTCATACTTAAAAGGTTGTATGCATCCCTAGTTGGTGCAGAGGCCGGGAAAGTGAAATTCTCCCCCATTTTAAGAGCAGCAGCAGCTAGGCTGTCCCTCGTGCCCCTCGTGCTGCCCCCGTGGGCGACCCGGGGGGAAACCCTAGCCTCCCTCCCCCTCGAGCCCTCCCGTCTCCCACCCTCCTCTCCGCCGTCTGCGGCGTTAGGCGGCGGGACTTCTTCCCCTTCGAGCATCTCCACCGGCGCGGGATGGCTGGATCGTGAGGAGGCGCTGGGTTGATGTGGGGTCCGGCGGCGCGGCGGGTGGGCTACCCTTGCCGACGTCGTGCGCGGCGCGGCGGGATCCCATCTCGCGGCGTGGTGACAGCTACGTGGTTGGCTCGGCCAGGTGGTTGCGGGTGCCGCCGGGTTCAGATCGGATCTCGGTCTGATGCTAGACGCGGTCGGCCGGCACAGGGTGGTGGTCTTCGCTGCTGGCCACGTCGGATCGGCTGATTCGGCGCCTGGATATCTACTACGAAATGTTCTTCTCGACTCCTGTTGGGTTGAGCCCCATGGCAATCTCATCTATGTAGGTTTCGGTTCTTGGCTCGCTGCCGGATCCAAAGCAGACGAAGGTTTGGTAGTATAGAATGGGGACCAGAGGAAACTTTGGTCGGGTGGTCCGGCCCGACATCGGCGACGTCCCTCAAACGTCGTTACCCTTCACGGAGGCGAAGCCGAGGTCCCTCCTATCCACCTCCGAACACCTCCCGGACGAAAGTCCAAAATTCAGACTGGATTGGGCGACGGCGGTGTACTGCGCGTCGTAACCTCCATGGAGGCGCCGTCTTGGGAGGCTCAGATGTTCGGGGAGAGGTGCTATGGGTGGTGGGCTCCGCGTAGCTCCAGCAGCGGAGACATTGTGGAGGTTGGGAGGAGCGGCGTTGTATCTACTGCGTCGATGACGACGAGTATTGGCGGCATGGTGCAGTTGGATCTCGACGACGGATGTGGCTGGATAGACGAGCACAGGGCGGTGGGGTTGTCTGGCGCCGTGGCGGCGTCGACGACAGCTAGACCGGGCAAGGTTGATGCATCAGTATAGCTCTGAAGATGGATTGGTCGCAGTTGGCGGTGGCGGCCTCCGAGAGTGCGTCGGACCGGTGTGTGCCCCATACCCGGCAAGTGACTTGGTTGGGGTCTCAGGTCTTAGATGTTAGGCTTGGCTACGAGGTCTGTTTGGTATTAGGCCCGGACTATCAGCATCCCTTCATCAACTGGATAGGAGTAGCGATAGATGTTGACTAGACGGTGGCTTCAGACTTACTGTTGTATTTTTTTGTAAGGTCTTTTATGAATAGTTAATAAAATGACTGCATGAATCGCCCAGATGCAGAGGCCGGGGGTCTTCCTCCTTTTCAAAAACAAAAACGATGGGTCGGTGAGGTCTATGATCTATTGTTGCGTCGGAGGGCACCCGTCTCGCCGCTAGACCGGGGTTCTGGCGATTGACCATGTTGTGTGAAATGGTTTTGCCTCTGGATGACGATCCTGGCGGGTTCAATAAACCCATCTCAAGCATAAAGGCATCATCTTCGAAGTCTGTCATATCTCATGATATATATACATATAAAGTGAAAGCATAATCTTCTACTTTGTTCCCGAGTTTAAGTTTTGCGTCTGGACTAGACTCGGTCGCCGCGGTGTGTGATCGGATCGAGTAGAAATAAACAAGGATTAAAGAGCTAGCGTGGGGGTTGGGGAAGTCGACCCTTTCTTGTCAGTAGTACGAAGTTGTGTATGTACTAGTAGTCAAAACATTTTCTCAACATAGAAGTGTCAAAACATGCATGGGAGGAGATATTTCCCCGCAAGCGGGGGTCGAAAGCTAATATTGAGTGGAACGGAACGCGAGACATCCGCCAGAAGAGCATCCTTTTCATCGAACGATATTACGTAGGGAGAAAAATTCACCATAGGTCCCCATACTTGTCTTGGTGGTCACTTTAGTCCACGTAGTTGTAAATACCCGAAATACGGTCCTCATATTTGTCCTAGGGGTTCACATACGGTCCACTATACGGTTTGGTGTACGTATTTGCTGATTTGGCGTTTGACTTGCCTGTCCACGTGGGCTTTGACCGACAAGTCAGCTCCAGGCCGTCGCTGAGCTGCAATACACGTCTAGACCAGGGTCTTTTTTGCAAAATCTCAGCGAAATAAAAAACTCCCCCACCTGGTCGGACGCAGACGCAGAGCTAGCGCTCGATTTCCTGGGAAAGCACCACGCCGGCGCACGCGATCCCTCCGCGCGCCGCCATGTCGCCGTCCTCCCTGTACAAGCAGCTGGGCCTGGGCGCCGCCGGCTCGCCGGTCACGGCCTCCCACCTCATCATGCTCGTCCTTGGCGCCGGCTTCCTCGCCTTCACCGTCTTCGTCGTCCACCCCAACGACTTCCGCCTCCAGTCCTTCTTCTCCGGCGCCTGCCCCGGCTCCCCGGCGCATGACGCCGTTCTCCCGCCGGTCAACGCCGCCACACCATCGGCCAAGGCCGCCACGACAACGCCAGTGCCGGTCAAGGCACCGGACGGGCACCCGAGCGTGCGCGTGCTGATCGGCATCCAGACGTGCGCGTGCCGGGCAAGTACGAGCGGCGGCACCTGCTGCAGACCCTTAACTGGTGGATGGATGGATGCATGGATGGTTAGCTCAGTCAGTAACTCAGTAATGCAGGATGATCATGATGTTCTCTGTCGGTTGGTCGGTCAGTCAGTCTGTACATAGCTGCGGCGCTCACTCATGCCGCCATGGTAGATGCTGAAGAAAGTCATCAGCCATCTCAAGTCAGTTCCACTAGTTCTCGTGTGTCGTCGTCGTCGTCGTCGTCGCTGTGAATAACTTGCCATTTGATTGTGTTGGTTCCATCTGCAGTTCATGTTTCTACTGTAGGAGATGTTTGTTCTTTAGTTCTGTTGATTTCATTTCCGATTCATGTTGCTGTCTGTTATTCCAACTGAATCACATCTCAGGGGAATTTCACATGTTGCGTTCCACCTTCAAAATTGCATCTTTCATAGCTACTAGGACCAATTTGAATCGTGATTTCAAATCCAAACATGAATCTGAATCATGAACACAAGAATTGACTTGGGTACATTCAGATTGGATGAGATGAGATAGATTCAGATCCTGACGCGCTGGAGCGCAGATACGCCGTCCAGGGCATTGGCGCCGTAGTGCCGGAGCATCTCCGGCACCGTCGTGCTCCTGTACCTCGCGCGGCCGTCGCCATCACCGGCGCGCGCCGTGCGGGGTCCCGGCTGTAGTACGGCGCCTTGTCCTCCGCCGGCTCCTCGTTGAAGCGCCGCACCGCCGCGAGGATCTCGGACGTAGCCATGTCCGGCACGCCGTGGTTCGTCACCTGGAAGAAGCCCACAGTCCCCGCAGCAGCCTTTATCGATCCGACCACAGAGGCCCGCCCCGACGGCGTCGAGAGGGCGGCGAGGTCGATGACCGGGATGGCGAATTGGTGGTGACCATGGTGGTGATGGGGCGCGTCGGCTAGGGACTCCGGCGGGTGGTGGAAGATGGCGGGGATGGTAGTGACGCCAGCGTCGACGAGGCCCTTGACGCCGGCCTTGGTGCCGTCGAAGGCCTCGAGCGCGCGGAGGCGCTCATGGTCGGCGGCCATGGATTATTGGAGCTAGCTCGCGTGCAGTGTATGCATATCGTTCCATTTACAAATTCAGTGAGCTTCAAGCAAATCGGCTACTGATTGTGTTTGATTGTGGTGTTGCAGGGCGGTTCGGCGCGTCGTTGCCAATGCACCTGAACCTGGAGGCGCGGCTTGGCTGCTTCCGGCTCGCCTTCGGTTGGTGCGAGGAAGAAAGAAAGGAAGAGATAATGCATGGTCTTTTGCAGAAAAACCCCTAGCTTATCCGCGTATAGCGTTGTCCGACGGTCCTGGAGCTGAGTTGTCGGTCAAAGCCACGTGGAGAGGCCAGTCAAACGCCAACTCAGCAAATACGTACACAAAACCGTATAGTGGACCGTATGTGAACTCCTAGGACAAATATGAGGACCGTATTTCAGGTATTTACAACTACACGGACTAAAGTGACCACCAAGACAAGTGTAAGGACCTGTGATGAATTTTTCTCTTACGTAGGTTCAGAACTTGCATTATTACCTGAGTTTTTGGCTTTGACTTGATTATAGTACATCAAAAGGAAACGGGAGGAAATTTTAATTACTCCCTCCGTTCATTTTTATAAGACGTTTCAGACAGCTGTTTTTGACCTGTTTAGTATAGTGTCTGAACGGGCTAGAACGTCTTATATAAGTGAACAGAGGGAGTAGTATACTTTACCTGCCTGAGTTTGACTTGGATTGTTGTTCCGGCCACAGAGAGAGAGAGAGAGAGACCAGCTGGAGTCAAAAGGAGAATGGTCGGCTTCATTGTCCTAGTCGTCCTACTTCGTTCCTGAATTCACGGACTGAGATCCAGTGCCTTTATCAAGTGAAGTCACGCTGCAACTTTACCCTTCTAATCTCCATCCAATCCACATCCTACGGTCCAGATCACACAAGGGGAAAGGCTCTCAACACTTAGCAGTTTTCAACATAGCAGCAAACATCAATACAGACTAGCTGCAAACAACGATGCAGTGGCACTTGAACTCGGTTTTATTTGAACAGATTGAAACCCAAAAAATAAAGAACTGCAGATACTCATGAGCAGACTATAAAAACAAAATTTGGTCTGGTTATACAATAGTGCATTATGCAATCAAAGTTGAATAAATCAATTGCAGTTGAAACTAAATCCAGTAGAACTTGATATTAAAAGGCTGGAGCGCATAATGTCCGAATGCTACTGCAATAAGTGTCAATGTTGAGTAATCATCTACACAAAAGCAGGCCATTTCACTTATACATTTAGGCCAAAAGAGACTATCGTAACCCCCCAAAATACTGTTGTTAGCACTGTCCAAAATACTACCTAACAACTTTGAAGATACTAGATCATATCATCATAAAGATATGATCGTCAACTCGTGAAGTTGTCAAGAGCTCGGTAAAGCTGTCAATTGCATCATATTCTTGACGCTTCTCACTATTTTCTTTCACGTGCACTTGCACTTGAGGTTGCAGACTATTGCCATTGTTCTCCACTTGCACTTGAGGCTGCGCACTATTTTTTTTTCTTTTGTTGTTGTTGCTGCCAATAAAAATGAAAACTTATTTTGTTAGTACAGGAATGAATAACAACTCATATTACATACATACTACACCTTACCTTTGCTCCTTTTTTTGTCGTTGCCGCTGATTTAGTTGGCTTTCGTCCCTTGCGTAACTTCTCAAACCAAGTTGGCTTTCTCCTCAAATTTTTAGATGAAACCTCCTTTTTCTTCAGTCGTGCAGAACCAAGCAAGTCATTGGCTTGTTGCACATTTGGATCAACATTTTCTTGGTCATTGGAACATGCATCAGTAGCACCGGTGGCTGATGCATCGAGTTTATCCTCTAGTTGTGGCCAAAGACAAGCAAGTGCATCTTCTAGCATCAAACGACATTCGAGAGAGTTGGCTATTTTATATGTCATATCATGAAATTTATGAGACATATCTTTGTACCAAAGTTGAGCTTCCAATTTTGGATTTTCTACCACTTTCCTTCCTTGCCTGTCATGTATACTTCCATTGCGTGCTTCTCTAGTCCATCTCTTTAGGAGATAATGTGTTGGCAATGTCTTTACATTCATCAAATCAAGAACTTTCAAACTATGCCCACACAATATTCCAGCCCTATTGAACATTTGACAACTACATGAAGCGGTTTGGTTCAACGGATCACCAATCACTATGCGCTCCTCCTCCTCATAAGTCAAATCACCATGCAACCTCCCAATAGCAACATCAAATTGGTTATTTTCCTCCAACACTCTAGTGCAAGCAGCCATGGATCTTTCATATTCACTTTGGAAAGCTTCAAAAATAGTTGGAGTGTACACTTTGGTTGCTTGCACCAACATGGGTGTGCACATCTTGATTCTTGGCAATTTTTTTCTTGCCTCATATTCAGATTCCAATTCCTTTCTCCTTTTTACTTCAACCGTTCTCTCAAAATGCTTCAAGAATCGGACAATATGGAAATCAGATTTCAAATGGTTCTTCAATGCATTGTTGAAACTCTCACTTAGTTGTGTACTTCTCACTCCCAAACTGAAGACATCTCTCATATAACATTCAGCCCATTTTTCTTTCACCTTGTAGATGCTATCTAACCAAGTTTGCTTATGCACTTTATGTCTCATGTTGTCAAATGCTTCTTGAAATGCTGCCTTGTCCTCATAGCCATACATACAAGCACTAAAATCGGAGAGAATATGAGATTCCTCCTCCCCTTCATCTTCCTCTTCCACCTCCCCTTCATCTTTCTCATCATCCTTGACTGAAGATAAATGTTTGACAACATTCATCATAATGTGAAAGGTGCACAGCCCGTGATATGATTCCGTGAATACTTTCTCTATAGCTTTTCCCATTGCTACATCTTGATCCGTATAAATAGTTCTAGGTTGTCGTCCATTATGTGCAGCTAGAAAAGTCTCAAATAGCCATATAAATGAGTCCTTCGTTTCATCAAACAGCAAGGCAGCACCAAAAATAGTGGTTTCTCTGAACTGATTGAGCCCAAGAAAAACACCAAATGGCCTATACTCTTTATTTGTGCCAAAAGTAGTGTCAAAAGTGACAACATCACCAAAATGTGCATAGTCAAGGATCATTTTAGCATCAGCCCAGAATATGTTGGTTATATCCTCCTCACAATCCAACTGTAGTGCATATTGGAATGATGGATTGTCAGCAATTTTTTCATGAAAATATTTCAACATACTTCCAGCTTGTCCAAAAGCCAACTCCCTCTGTCGCTTGGTTCGCAAATGATTTTTTTGGTCACGGCAAGTATATCCAAGGTGAATCGGTCCACCAACTTGACGAGAAGCAAACTCATGTGCAGCTTGTGGCATAATGCCGGAATCATCAGCGGTTTCAATTTCAAAAGCTTGTCGTTCTAAAATCTTTCTTTGGGATATCATCAAGTGGCGGGTTTGTGGCAATTGAAGCAAGTGGTTGTGTTCAAGCACAACCTCAGTTACTTCATAATTTCCGGCCTCTCGATCCAATTGGAAACACATACGAGCTTGGCAATTGGTTCTTGTTTCAGCTCTAAAACGCTTTGGCGCTGTCTCAGTTAGCCCTTTTCTTCGATGACCCTCGTTGGAACAAACAAATCTGCATGAACCAACCTGACCATCAAGTCTGCTTTTGTTTGCGTATCTCCTTCTCACATCAAAGCCGGTGTGACCCCCATATGCATTCCAAAATGCCCAAGCCTCATCTACACTTCTGAACCTCATACCAACTTGAGGTATTCCCTTACCAATTTCTGCCATCCCACAACACTGAAAATTGTGAGGCACAACAGAGTTCTCAATTTTCAGAGCAGAGCACTCATGCTGATTTCAGTTACTCACGCCTGGAAAAAGTTCAGTTAGTGACAATATTTGTATGCTAAAAAGTTCAGTTAAAAATTACTCAAATAAGTAAAATAAATCTGAACCAAAAAACAAAATGCATTAGAGCTTAATTCCATGCATTAGACCTGCTGTTTCGGTCTCAATGACACACAGCCAATTGCACATGCTAACACACAGCCGATGGAAATTAGCAGTATATGGAACAAATATGTACTGGGGCAAAGACGAATCACATCTGCAATTTCTGCAGCGATTTCTGCATGGATTTCTGCAGCGATGGACCTGTAAATTACCTCTTCTGCAGCGATGGACCTTGTCCTCCGCCGCGGCCGGCCCTCCTCTCCCGCAGCGACGGCACGGCCCGCCCCTCCTCTCCCGCAGCGACGGCGCGGCCCGCCCCTCCTCTCCTCCGGCGGCGGCCACCCCTCCTCTCCCGCAGCGACGGCGCGGCCCGCCCCTCCTCTCCTCCGGCGGCGGCCGCCCCTCCTCTCCCCAGCGACGGCGTGCCCGCCCCTCCTCTCCCCAGCGACGGCGCGCCCGCCCCTCCTCTTCTCCGGCGGCGGCTGCCCCTCCTCTCCCCGAGCGACGGTGGCGCGACCTGCCCCTCCTCTCCTCCTCCGGCGGCGGCGCGGGAGTGTTCCGGACGTGACGCTATAGCCCGCGAACCCCCAATTTCCTGCCCGCCCTCGCCCAAACTGATAACTGCTGAAGTTTTTGCCTATGTCTCACGTACACGGTTGGATATGTTTTGGATGGAGATTGAAAGGCTAAAGTTGCAGCGTGACTTCACTTGATAAAGGCACTGGATCTCAGTCCTGAATTCACACGTGCATCCATCCTAGCTCAGTTGTAGCCAATCATCGCATTCACATCTACTCCTTCCGTCTTACTAGTGTCAAAAACGCTCTTATATTATATATTATAGGACGGAGAGAGTATCATATCTACTCTTATATTACTTGACAGAGGTAGTACTACCGTATATCTTGTTTTTTGTTTTGTTGAACGACGGTGACTATTGCCAGAAGAATGAGTAGGACGGAGCATCCAAGCAACCAAGCAAACCGCCAACCGGCCCACGGATCCCTGCCGGCTGCCGCAAAAACTATGGACGGATCAGGTCGTTCTACATCCGATATTCCCCTAAGATAAACATCAACTGCACGTCACATACAAGGATTGACTAGTAGCATGCACCTCCAGTTTGATTGACTCTGCATGTGTAAAATGTAGTTATATATGTCATGCATGGCAAAAAAAAATCACAAGAAGGCCTAAGGCCGTATGTTAAGTATCACAAGTCCTTATAAACACATCCTTATAGTACTACGGTATGACTGGGTTTGGCCTTAAATGACATTGTAAAACTGGTGTTGGCTGGTTTGCTGCCTTAAGTACTTTTTCTTTTTCTTTTTGAGAAGGAGGAAACCCCCTGCCTCTGCAATCTGAACGATGCATGCAGCTATATTATTAATCTAAAAAGTCGCATAAAAGGTCTGTGATACATAAACCGCTGCCAAAGTACGATAAAAAAATAAAAGATAAATGTGACACAACTGGCGAAAATAGTACTAGCTAGATGACTATTCACCTAGTCTATTATTGGACCGTCATCCAAACCGGTTCTAAATAATCCGTGCTACTATCTCCCAACGGTTGCACCCAATAGCCATATTCTCCTTGGCTCCCACATGGCAAAGTATGGACCATGTACGGATCCAAGACGTGGCTTTGTATTTGACCTGCAAATTTTTTAGAAGATGTTGCATGTTAAAAATCATGTCGTTTCTGCAGTTTCATATCGCCCATAGTAGTGCACATACTCATGTCCGAATATGTCATGCAATACTCGGCTCCACTCCATCTAGCCACGATCCTAATAATGTGTTAATACTAGACGGAGGATTAACATTGAAGGCTACTTGGAGCGTACGCCATAAGAGTCTGGCTAGCGTACATTTGAGAAAGAGGTGTTTTATAGTCTCATCTTGCTCACAGAAGCAACATCGCTCACTACCCTACCATCTTCGCTTGAGTAAGTTATCCTTTGTAAGAATCACTTCCTTGTAAACAAACCATATGAATATCTTGATTCTCAATGGGACTTTAATCTTCCAAATATGACTTGATTTTGGAATTGGACCAGAGTTTTATTAAGTCTAGACACATGGACCTGACGGAAAATATCCCATTGACAGATAGTTTCTAGTGAATCATGTCTGGCTCATAAGAGAGGTGAACATCCATCAACCTTCGCATGAGATGTAACCAACTATCCCATCGGTCTCCTACTAGAGACCTTCTGAACCAGATATTCAGTGGCACATAGCGCAATACTATAGCTACATAAGCTTCCTTATGTTGCACAATATTGTAAAGAGAAGGATATTGCGTGGCTAGTGGCGTCTCCCCTAACCAATCATCCTCCCAGAATCTAGTCGTGGTACCGTTCCCAGTGATAAATTTGGTTCGGTGGAAGAAAGCAACTCTCGTCCTCATTAGCCCCTTCCAGAAAGGAGAGTCATTAGATATAAAAGTAACCTGGGCTAGATTTTTCGAATGTGGGTACTTATTCTGCAAAATTTGTACCCGCATACGTTCACTAGTAGAAAACAGGGCATCGGTCCCGTTTCCAGAGGGCCTTTAGTCCCGGTTCTGCAACCGGAACAAAACGATCGGGACTAATGTCTATCACTTTTAGTCCCGGTTGGCTTACGAACCGGGACAAAACGAGCTCCACGTGGCCGCCGTGGGGCGCCTGGCAGGAGGACCTTTAGTCCCGGTTGGTAACATCGACCGGGACTAAAAGGCAGCCACGCGTCAGCAGCTGCCAGGCTCTGGTTTTTTTTGAAAGGAGGGGTTTAGGGGTTTTCATATTGTGTTTCCCCCCTTTTATTTTTGTGTTTACCATTTTTATTTTATGCTTTTCATTCAACTCGACGCTAGCTACTACATATAGCAATGAAAGAACCATTACACAACATCGTCATGATCAATATATAGAAAGAACCATCAGTATCACTTGAAAGTTGTTCAACTTAAGAACAAACATCAATGTATCACATTCATCTTAACATACTAATTAATTAACTAACAGTTCTCCAGCTGATATATTCATGACTTAGTTCTAAACATGGTCAACAACAACCATCATCTGATAGTCCTTGCGGTTGCTCTTCCTTATAGTGATTACCACAAGGGTGTCCACCCTTAGTTCTCTCTTTCCCTTGATGAACTCCTGCCAGCCGGCCTTGCGGAATGATATGCGCCCGTCATCCTCTGTCTTGTATTGGACGTTCGTGACAGGCCCTCTTGGTCCATGGATTACTCCAGCAGTGCCGACGGCGGGGATGTCCACTCCGGAAAACATCTTCAAAGGTAACTTCTGAAGACCCCATCATTAAGAGAAAATAGAGAGCACAAAATGTTAGACATCTCACCATACTTGGTTATGACCAAAAAGAGATGAAAGAATATAAAACATCTCACCATAACTTTTTTGACCATGTTTGTTTTTGTTAGACGGTGCACAAAGGGCTTCCCCAAGAACGCCGAAGAGGATGGTAACATTTCTTTCACACTAGCTTTATCATCCCGAGTAAGCTTCTTCATCCTTTGAGAAAAAATTGCAGAAAGGATAGGACCATCATCTTCATCTTCGATGTCCTCCTCTTCATCTTGGTTGTCCTCATCTTCATCTTGGATGTCCTCATCTTCATCTTGGCTGTCGATGTCATCTTGGTCATCTTGGCTGACGATGTCATCTTGGTCATCATCATCATCATCGCTTTGGACATATAATTAATGTCCTTAACCTATTCACCTCTCCTATTAAGGAAAAAGCTACGAGTTCTCCTCCTTTAAAATTCTTCACTGCAATGTACTGCTCCCATCCATCACCATATATGATGGTTTTATTCTTTCCTTTGCACAGATCCAATTCGAATCCGCGCTCCTCATCATCCTCAAAGTACAACACGTTACCATATGAATTGTTGAAGTCCTCCCTTATGTTGCATGGAACACACTATGCAGCAGTTAATAATCAATAATAAAGTCAGTAAAATAGTTAAACAAATGATCAGAAATCAATACAAATTCAAGTTAAAGACCGTTACCACTGATTTTTGAAATCCCTTTCTCAAAAATACCCCGAACTGCACTGCAGTTCCAAGACTGTCCATACATGAATTTTGGCAGACCTTGCAGATCTTACGCCTCATGGTCCCTAATAAGCCCAAGCAGTTGTCAAACGTAAGAAAATGCAATTAACACTTTATAAATTAGCTTATCGTACCAAGGTCTATGAATTTCTCTATCAATTTGATGACCCGAATGCAACCCCATCCCTATATACATCAATCTATACATACATACATGCCTTATTGCAACCTAAGAAACACAATTTTATATAATGTGTATGTTATTTAACTTGAGCACTATTCATTTGAATCTTTTATTTGTTTTTGTATGTAAGAAATGATCATGTTTGTTGATGAGCTTTTCCAAGTGCACACGATAGATCACCATCAACATATGAAAATTCGGTGAACATAAAAAATATAATGCCATACATACATGAACATATACATACATACATGAACATACATACATACATGAACATACATACATATACATGAACATAAAAAAATGCAGGGCAGGGGCTCATATACAAGTAAGATTTTTTTTTCTTTTAAAAAGAAGATAAGAACAAGAGGCTCACCACGGTGGTGCCGGCGACGAGATCGGCGCGGGCGATCGACGACGGTGAGGATGGGGACGGGACGTGACGGACCGCCAAACCTAGACAAATCTTGGGGAAAATGGAGCTTGGAGGTCGAGCTTGGAGAGGAGAAAGCTTAAGCGTGGCTCGGACATTTCATCGAACACCTCGTGTGCATAGGAGGTGAGAGCAGAGCAGCACACACCTCCCACACGCCGGCCGGCCAAAAAACAGAGGAGTGAGCGGGCAGGGGCAAGCATATATATAGGCATCTCTTTAGTCCCGGTTGGTGGCTAGAACCGGGACAAAAGACTGCCCTTTAGTCCCGGTTCCAGCCACCAACCGGAGTCCCGGTTCTAGCCACCAACCGGGACTAAAGGGGCTGCGCCAGAAGCGAGGACCTTTAGTCCCGGTTCGTGTCTGAAACCGGGACTAAAGGGGTCAGACGAACCGGGACTGGTGCCCGCCGAGGCCCGGCCGGCGTCCTGGCCTCATGAACCGGGACTGATGCACCCATTAGTCCCGGTTCGTAACACGACCGGAACTAATGCAATATTCTGGCCTGGACCAAAGCCCTGTTTTCTACTAGTGCTTCAGTCTCAACAGACAACCTACATAGTCACTTGCTAAGCAGACATCTATTTTCGACTTCTAAGTTTTCAATCCCTAGTCCACCCTGGTCATTTGGTCTATAAATAATATCCCATTTGGAAAGCCTATATTTTGTTTTGTTTTCATCATTACCAGAAAAAACGTGATCGATAGAAGTCTAACCTTTTCCGTACCCCTATATGCACTTCAAAGAAAGACAGTAGAAACATTGGCATGCTTGTCAACACTGAGTTAATCATAACAAGCCTTCCACCATAAGACATAAGCTTACCCTTCGAGCAACTTAGTTCTTTTTCAAATCGATCTTCAATGCATTTCCACTCCTTATTAGATAATTTGCGATGATGAATTGTTGTAGCTAAATATGAAAATGGTATAGGGATCCCAATTCACATCCAAATAATTGTCCGTATGAATCTTGTTCTTCTTTGGCTCTCCCAAAACATAACAGTTCACTTTTGTTCAAACTAATCTTCAATCCCAACAACTGATCGAAGAGACACAAGACTAGCTTCATATTTCTAGCCTTTGCCATATCATGTTCCATGAAAATAACCATGCGTATTGTAGTATGGATACACCACCATCCACTAGATGTGGTACTAACCCGACTATCTGACAATCTTGTTTGGCCCTGCCAATGAGGATTGCCAACATATCTGCCACTATGTAGAATTTACCCTGCAAAAAATTAAAACACCCTTATAGGAAAAAGAAAATTACGTTCAAATCTGGTGCAGCGAGTAAAATGCAAGTCACTATTTGGTGCGGCGAGTAAAATGCAAATCGTTAACTAACAAACGTGTAAGAATTTCTTTTTGGAATTGGGTTATTAGAAATATATTAGTTATAAGTAGCAACATAGTCAGAAAAGGAAACCACTATTTGTTACTACTTGTAAGTTCAAATAGGGATTGCTTAGTCAGGGACAGTGCCTCCTATAATGGCCGCATGTGTGGCGGATGTTGGAGTGCCCTTGGCCTCGGCAGTAGTAGTGCATATCAATATGATGGAGATGCAGAGCTGAAAGAGACACAATAATTCCTATAAACGGGTTAAACTTGGATATGTTATACTCTCTACAAATACAACAATAATTAGGATGAGCCGATGGACTCGTCCTTACGAGAGGATGTGAAGTATGACATGTCAACAATATGTCTAGTTGGCATTGCATGGGGCTGCGTGATACTTGCTATGATACATCCCACTACGAAAAGTCTTGAAAGTATGAATTGTTATGAACATATAAATGTATAACTAGAAGATAATTAAGTTGGGATTGGTGGGGAGGGGGGCACTAGCCCCCTGCCACCTCTCATACCTCTGCCATACTATTTTCTAGAATATGTCCACTACTATTTAAAGCTTGAGTTGTGTTGGATTCATATAACAACTAGTTATTAGTTCATTGGTTCGGTAACTGCATCTACTACTATTACTTCACCCCAAGACCGCTATCAGACATGCATCTGAAAATATTAAGTTCATACAAACAGAGTAACACATTAAGCAAGATGACATAGTTACTATTGGTGATCAAGACTGCAAAAGTATCCACCCCTTTGCCATTATTGGACAAGTTCTTTTTTTGTAAGTGCGCTTTGTTCAAAAAATGTGACACGAGTGAAGATGCAAGAATGTTGAGAGCTGTCTTGATGATAGTAAATGTTCTAAAATGTTTGGTGTCTTTAGGAGTTAGCAATGTGCAATTTCTTTTTTGGTTTCTTGCTTTATATGTATATAAATGGAATGATAAGTTATGTACTTTGTCACTCATGTAAAGAATAAATATTAAAACATGTTAGAGCATGTTTGATTCTTCGTTGCTGTTTACCGGCGCAGCAAAACACGCCTTTTTGTTTTGCTTCTACTAAGTACCATGTTAGCTTAATGTTTGCAGGCATAGATACAACATTAGATATTCTCTGCACAACATGAAATTGCCAAATAATTTAGGACAGTAAAACCGAACCATTTCCCAACCCTCTTTCTCTTTTGAGCCATTTCCCAACCCTCTCATACATCCTCACTCACGAGCCGTCGGATTTTGTGTTTGGAACGTCCATGCCCGTTTGATCCGAGTTTAGATCATGAATTGAGCCCGATGTCGTGATGGGCTGCTACCCCCGTAGCATTTTTGGAAGCCCGTGGTTAATATGAGTACGCGATTGCACCGTTGACCCGTTACGCAATTTTTTGGGCTGAGACCCCGCACCCATCAATCCTATTCGGTTTGTGTGATCCCGTACATCCGAATTGGTCCGTGGATATTTGGTGACTTTCATTGGATGGATTACGAAATGTGTTCAGAGTATTTGGTCCGGACATTTAGGGGGGCAGAATTGGTGTGCCGCGTTGGAGTTGCCCTAACGTATACTCCTATCTAAGAAAACCACACGTGATGCACACAACACAACAATAACACAATAAGCAGAGGGAGGGAAATCGCAATAGCGGTATCACTACTGCCTGCCGGCCATCTACCTACCCATCCTACCACACCACACCACACCACACCACACCGGGACCGGGAGGAGGAGGAGGAGAGGAGAGACCTGTCGCGGCACGCACCCACGCCGCGCACGCCATTAATACCTCCCCTGCCCCTGCCCCTGCGCCTGCGTCTGCGTGCTCCGCCTAGGCACCACACAACGCACAACAACATCGTGCTTCTCGCCCAGCAACCCACGCGCCGGCAGCCGAGCTAAGATGGCGGCGGCGGCGGACGGAGGAGGGGAGCCCGACCACCTGGCCGGAGAGAGGGCCACCGCCCAGTTCGACGTCGACGCCATGAAGGTCGCCTGGGCCGGCTCCCGCCACGCCGTCGAGGTCGCCGACCGCATGGCCAGACTCGTCGCCTCCGACCCCGTGAGCACCAACACCCCCATCCCCCCTCCTCTCGTCCTCCCCTCCCCCAATCCCGCCGATTTCCCTCCCTCCCATGGATGGGCGAGCGCCATAGATCTCACTTCTCCAGATTAGATTAGATTCGATTAAATGCGTGCGTGTGCGCGTAATTGTTCCCCACCTACCACCACCTCCCAAGCATCAGCGTGGGATGGGAGGAGGGATGCTTCCGATTCCGACCAGCGACCACTACTACTAGTACTTATTCAATATTACAATTATTCAACAACAATTCGTCACTCTGCTTTTGTTAATTCAGTTCGATTTGACTAGAGACGCATAATAAGATTGGGCGGATTGATTCAGTCAAGTCCACCACCCTACCGGAGGCAGGATTCAGTCATGCGTGATCCCTTTCTTTTTTTCTTTCCATCCCATGGATTGATTACCCTTACCCCCAACAAGGGGGGATAAGCTGTCTGTGCAGCGCACGAGAATTATCTGTCTGTAGCACGCATCTAGTTTAGCAAAACCACTTGCTGTCAACTTCAGGCAGGCATGATCGCGCACAGCTTTGGACGAATGCTCCACCTCCCTGCTCTGCTTCACAACAGGAATATGCTCAAGGATTCCACTCATGCTCAACTTTTTCAGTACCTCATTCTGCTTGGCGCTTTGTGATTTCCTCAGCTTTGCCCCAAACCACTGCACCGGTAGCTTTCATGAGCATGTTTGTTCGGTTACTAGGATGCATATGCTGTTGCAAGCTTGACAGTCCACTCATAGCATGGCCAATGGTCATATACTGCCACAATTACCTGTTTATTTTGATCTTCCCAAAGACTCTTCTTAGCAAATGTTAACACTGAACCGAACTGTCACCTAGTTTTCAATTCTGCAATGTACACAGGATGGATGTTTCTATCAGCTTGCAGCATGTTCTGTCCACATGAAGATGATGGCTAGCAGGATTGGTTCACTTATATTGAATTCTTTTCCAGGTGTTCCGCAAGGATACCAGGACGATGCTCTCCAGGAAGAAGCTGTTCAAGGACACGCTCAAGAAGGCGGCGCACGCCTGGAAGCGCATCGTCGAGCTGCGTCTCACAGGTCCTGAGCATGCCCAACACCAACCCCAAGCTTTTTCTAGTATTATTTGTTCTATGTATGTATGTACTCTCGACTGATATACTTCCATGTTCTTTTTTGTGGATTAACAGAAGAGGAAGCAAACTTGCTGAGGCTGTACGTCGACCAGCCTGGTTATGTTGATCTCCATTGGGTATGTCGATCCATTCTTTATATACCCATTCCCCAGGTTGTACAATGTTCACACATTTGCTTGTTCTTCACTTGTGTTATGTCTTATGTGCTGAGGACGTCCTTCAGCTAGTCTAACCAGGCTGCTTCCCATATATATGTAGAATCCTTTGCCACTTCGGGCCTTCCTAGAAGTAGTTTATTTTAGAAAAACATACCACATTGGTCAACAGATAGCTTCATCTACATTATTGAACTTTTATGAGCTTATCCTCAGAGTGCTTGAATTATCTTTAATCTCTTGATGACTGCAACTAGGAATATAAATTAACTATTTTCTCAAATTGGCAACAACACTTAATGCGATGCTTCTTTTGCAGGGCATGTTTGTTCCTGCCATAAAAGGGCAAGGGACTGAAGAGCAACAGAAGAAGTGGTTGCCAATGGCGTACAAGTTCCAAATAATTGGATGCTATGCTCAGACTGAACTTGGTCATGGTTCAAATGTTCAGGGTCTTGAGACAACTGCCACATTTGATCCAAGTACCGATGAGTTTGTTATGCATAGCCCGACTCTGACCTCTAGCAAGGTAACATTTTGTAAACCTGCTTATATAATTTACTTATTTATTTTAGGACTTTGCTTCCTTAGTTATATTTTCTCAGCAATCTGAAATTTCTCAAGGGCCTCCTTTTGCATGGTCAATGATTTCCCCTCTCCAATGTGCAGTGGTGGCCTGGTGGCTTGGGAAAAGCTTCCACTCATGCAGTTGTCTATGCTCGTCTCATAACTGAAGGAAAAGACTATGGCATACATGGTAAAGCCTTCTGCATGTTATGGTGACGTTTAAGTGGGGTTTTCCTTTGCAAACTGTAATTCATGGACATCCATATTTCAGGTTTCATCGTGCAGTTGCGAAGCTTAGACGACCACTCTCCGCTTCCTGGCGTTACTCTTGGTGATATTGGTGGGAAGTTTGGCAGTGGGGCGTATAACAGCATGGATAATGGTGTTCTGCGCTTTGACCATGTGCGCATCCCAAGGGATCAAATGTTGATGAGGTTGGTCCATTGGCATGCTTTTTGTTCTGCCACTTTATGCGTTTATTACCAAATATATCCCGTTAGTTTTCTGTAACCCTCCTAAAATATGCCATGGTTGGTTGTTTCTTCTAGGCTTTCCCAAGTTACAAGAGAGGGAAAGTATGTGCACTCGGATGTACCAAAGCAGCTGCTATATGGGACAATGGTTTATGTTCGTCAGACAATTGTCGCAGATGCTTCTAAGGCTTTGTCCCGTGCTGTTTGCATTGCTGTAAGGTATAGTGCTATCCGGAAGCAGTTCGGTTCCCAAGCTGGTGGCCCTGAGACTCAGGTACTACAGTCAGCCTTTCTGTTTGTCATTCTCAAGTTATCTGTTACTCTGGCCAACACTGGGAACTAGAAGTAAAGAAATTTTATAAAATGGCAAGACAACTTCTCACTACCAACAAGTGGCTAATGTATTTACACTGCTTACAGGTCCTCAATTACAAGACTCAACAGAGCAGGCTCTTCCCTTTGCTGGCTTCAGCTTATGCATATAGATTTGTGGGCCAGTGGCTGAAGTGGCTATACACGGATGTCACACAGAAGCTGGAAGCTAAGGATTACTCAACACTGCCAGAGGCTCATGCCTGTACTGCTGGGCTCAAGTCTGTGACAACATCTGCCACAGCTGTACGTATAATTAATTAATTCAGTAAAGCAACGCCTTCTACAATTTTTATGCTTGTTAACTGGTTTATATACTGATCGTGCAAATGGATGGAGACTTCTGCTTTATCAGTTCATCTATATTTCATATATATATTTTCTTCTAGCATGTTACCAAAACTTAGCTCAAAATTTTCCCATGCTTCCATTCAGCTTCGTTGTAGCATATAAAGTAACACACTGTCCAGCGACAGCTTGGAAATAGGATTTACATGCATAGTCTAGCCATGCATTTCACAATTTATTGTTCTGTAACAATAAAGCTAGTCTCTCTGCTATGCAGGACGCGATTGAAGAGTGCCGAAAGCTCTGTGGTGGGCATGGTTACCTGAACAGCAGTGGGCTTCCAGAACTGTTTGCGGTCTATGTTCCTGCCTGCACCTATGAAGGAGACAATGTCGTTTTGCTCTTGCAGGTCAGTGTCGTTTTGCACCTGATCCACTTTAACCTGTTTTTTTGTACCTCGGTTCAGTATTTGGCCAGTAGTGTAATCACAACCTTTGGTGCTTCTCTGCAGGTTGCAAGGTTTTTGATGAAGACCGTCTCTCAGGTGGCCACTGGGAAGCAACCTGTTGGCACCATAGCTTACATGGGCAACATACAGCACTTGATGCAATGCAAAAGCGCTGTAAATACAGGTATGCAGCTAGATCTTCAGGCAGACTCGTTATTATAACATAACTTCTGCAACTATATGAGACGTTTTGTCTGGAGCTTCTTTCTGGTGAAGCAATTGACTTTGTGATTGATCGTCGTACTAATTCATGTATCAACGATTCTCCGCAGCTGAAGACTGGCTTAACCCTGCTGCCATAAAGGAGGTGTTTGAAGCTAGGGCCCTTAGGATGGCGGTAAACTGTGCTCAGAACATCAGCAAGGCACCAAGCCAAGAAGAAGGTGGGTGTTGCTCATGCTGAATTAGATCCATTAAAACTTGGGTGCTTGTTTTCTTGGAGGTGTAGTCACCACTCACTGACATGGTTGATCTGGTGCCTTGCAGGTTTCTCCGAGCTCTCCCCAGATCTACTTGAGGCTGCCGTGGCTCACGTCCAGCTGATCATTGTGACCAAGTGAGTAGTCGAGTCTTGGGCTGGAGCTGCTGTATATGCATTTTCTGGAACAACCCAATCATTCATTCGTCTTCCGCCTCCCCCTATGTGTCGTAGGTTCATCGAGAAGCTGCAGGAGGAAATCCCTGGCCCCGGGGTGAAGGAGCAGCTCCAGAACCTGTGCAGCATCTACGCTCTCCACCTTCTCCACAAGCACCTTGGTGACTTCCTGTCGACGGGGTGCGTCACGGCCAGGCAGGGCGCGCTGGCCAATGAGCTGCTCGGCAAGCTCCACGCCCAGGTAAGAATCAAGGCCAATCGATTGACCGTCTCCGCCTCCGTGTGGCGGCAACGCGTCCTGACATACACAATCGGTGAAGCTGCTTTTCCATGGACTGAAGTGAAGTGAACTGAATGTTGTGCAGGTGCGGCCTAACGCGGTGGCGCTGGTGGACGCGTTCGACTACACGGACCATTACCTGGGGTCGGTGCTGGGCCGGTACGATGGGGACGTGTACCCGGCGCTGTATGAGGAGGCGTGGAAGGACCCGCTGAATGAGACGGTGGTCCCGGACGGGTACCAGGAGCACCTCCGGCCGCTGCTCAAGCAGCAGCTCAAGCTCTCGAGGCTATGATAGATATGATGATCCTTGTTCGTCCCTGAATGTGTGGATGTGAAGCCGTAATTAATAATTAAATCAAGGAGAGGTGATTGGCAAGGCAAAGAGGGGCGGACGCTGTTGTTAGAAGAATAAAAGACAATTGTACTCCCTCCCTCCTGGGTAATTAGCATTATATTGGGCAGTATTAGAAGCCAAGTACGGTTGCTGTGGTTGTCATTCGGTTAAGACATGTTTAGCCAGTACACGCAAAGTGTGGATGGATTCTTTTCTAGTATGTACAAGGAGGAAATGGGATTAATGGAATGGTTTATCTTAAATTACTTAATTTTTCTCAAGTGCAATCATGTTGGTGCCTTTTTTTTTTGGTACTAATCCTAAGGTGGGTAGGAATGAATGAATGGTACAAATCCCACATCATAAGAAAGAATCATTTTAAAAGTGCAATGTACTACTACCTCTATACCTTCTTTTTAAATGTACTACTACCTCCATATATAACTACTGATAAAGAAAATATGTCCAACTTCCTGATTCTTTTGATAATCAATCTGCAGTTAGATTTTAAGGCAGATTTTTTGCTTTTGCGGGGAACCCTTGATATTTGCAACCCATAGTACATATAAAATAATTTAAAAAAATATCCACATCTTTTAAACCCTAACTTTTAAATTTAACATATTGTATATTCAATTTGATTAGAAAAATATGTAAAATCTGAATATAATATCATTTTACCTACTAACCATTAAAAAAATGTTATTTAGGGTACAACCTTAATCAATAACGCATTATAGAGAGATAGACACCTTAAGATTGACAACATTCAAATGCTTTGTGATTACGTGAGCATTGAGGGCCCCTCAACAAGGATGAGAAGGAGGATAAGTGACAACACATATGAGATGCGTTGAAATAAAGTACATGGACCTATTGAGGTCTTGAGTCATTTTATTGAGTTAGGGAAATGTTGTATTTTTTCTCCCATTACAATTTACGGGCTCTTTTGCTAATCCGTCTCAAAATAGTTAGTACATGAAATGTTATGCATTGCATGCTTAACCGAGTTCATGGTCCTAGCATGTATCGCCACCACCATGACTCTAACCCCCCACTCCCGCGGGACTCCATCTCATGGATCTGGCGCTAAGGTGCGTGGGGAATACTCGTCCAGTTCGGCCAACAAGGTCCAGTTCATTGGCTCCCATCCAAAGTTCTCGGGCGAAAGAATTTGAAAGGCACAATTGGACCCACAGTGCAGACGTCCTCCATAACATGATCCTCGCGTCCGATCGTCTTGTCATGAGGGGTTGCCTTCATGATCCTTTTTGCCAGCTTTGCCTCGGTGCCCACGAGACCATGGCACACCTATAGAAAGATTGCCTTTTTCACGGCGGTGGTTTGTGGCCTAATGCTCAGCTGGGTGGACAATCAACCTGCTTTTGATCCCACGGCCGAATTCCCCTCAATTGACTCATGGTGGGAGGGTGGGCCATCGACAACCCACAAAGGAGGTGGCGGAGTGCTGCCCTCATCTACATTACGTGTAATGCCCGAAAGGAAAAGAACCGACGCATTTTGAATGACGCGAGATTGACCCACGCCAAGGTGGTCCGTCTCACCTTCGACGAGGATGCGCGGTGAGATTTGAACTTTCGGCCCTGAGTTGTTCATAACCATGTTGACATGTTTCGATGAGGTTTTTCGGTGCCTATACCCTTTAAACATGTCTAACATGTGCATGTTTCTTCTTTGTAATGAGAAGGCGGTGCTTCTGTCATTTCCTCAAAAAAGGATATAATTAATTTCAACACTATGTGAGTTAGTTTTTGGAAAAAAAAGAGAGGAAAAAAAATACATGTAGGATGGATTTGGCGGTTAATTATAACAGCATAAAACTCTTCCCGCTCCAATCCCATCCACCCCTTATCCTCTCTTGTTTCTTGTTGCCATGGCCGCGGCCACGGGTATGGCCATCGCCGTCGCCATGCCTCCCCTCCTCTCCCCATCCCCCACCGCCACTCGCCCCTCCGTCCTCATCACTCCCGCTCCTCCGCCCATCCGCCACTCCCGCCCACGCCCGCCCCCACGCCGTCTCCTCGTGTCTGCTCCGGCGGCCCACTCCGGCTCCGACGGGGCGCCGTCCGCGCTCTCCTCCGCCGCCTCCCCCTCCTCCGGCTCCGGCAGCAAGGGGGGCGGCGCGCTGACCTTCCAGCAGGCCATCCAGCGGCTCCAGGAGTACTGGGCCTCCGTCGGATGCGCCGTCATGCAGTGCAGCAACACCGAGGTCTGTACTCACCGACCGTACCACCAAATCACCAACTTTTTCCTCTCTTCTACTACTTGTATTCGCTAGCTAGGTAGCTTCACCAGCAGCAGCATCAATGGCTGATAGATGTGATGATTCTTGGTTTGCTGAATTTGCCAAATCAATCAATCGAGCAGGTCGGCGCCGGGACGATGAACCCCCTCACCTTCCTCCGGGTGCTGGGCCCCGAGCCGTGGAACGTCGCGTGAGTACCCTGCATCTTATCCATCCAAGTTCAATGCACATTTACAAATGAAGTGCAATTCAGACGACGAGTTACTGCTGAATACCAGTAGTAGATGCTTGCAGTTCAGACAATGCATTTGCCCCCATTCTTGATTTTGCTAACATGACGCTCTCTGTTGAATTGAAGCTATGTGGAGCCGAGCGTGAGGCCCGACGACAGCCGCTACGGCGACAACCCCAACAGGCTCCAGCGACACACCCAGTTCCAGGTTACTTCACAACATTGTCCTATTCCACCACCATCTTTTGTTTTTGTTTGCTTAGACTCAGAACCAATTACTGACTGCTGACCATGCCTTTTGACCAACAACAGGTGATTCTGAAGCCCGACCCGGGGAACTCGCAGGACCTCTTCTTGCACAGCCTTTCAGCGTTAGGTATCATCATCACTTCTTCTGAATCTCACATGGCTTAATTCAGCTCTATCCGGAGATTATCTTTTCTTATTTTCTCAACAAAGGAAGCCAGTGGGTGCTTATAAGTGGTGGTTTTTTTTTTTTTAATCTCAGGCATCAATGTTCATGAGCACGACATCCGTTTCGTCGAGGACAACTGGGAGAGTCCTGTAAAGTTCTCCCCCTCCCCCTTTTTCGGTTCTCTTCATTACTGTTTACACATGTACTGCTTTAATCGAATTCCAGTGAAACATTATAGATGCAGCATACCCACTTTGCCATATTATCCATTTGTCGCAATCAAGTATTCTCCGGCGTGTTATTTTATTTATCGGTGTTTCTTCCCATGCGTGATTGACAGGTTCTTGGAGCTTGGGGGCTGGGCTGGGAGGTTTGGATGGACGGCATGGAGATCACGCAATTCACATATTTTCAGCAGGTAAAACCGATCAAATCTGCACAGATCATGTCCTTCTCTTTAAGGTTGCTGCACATATCCTGGTTGAAGTACCTAAATCCCTTATAATCCCGGATTTTATTTATCTTCATAAAATTTCATCACTGTAGTCTGGAAGCCTCCCCTTGCTGCCAGTTTCTGTCGAAATAACATATGGTCTTGAACGTATCCTCATGTCACTTCAGGTAAGTCCAGTACTGTTTTTCTCCATGAGTTGTGTCCATATGCAAATTGAAAGAGCTGACCTTACTTTGCTTTAGATATTCTGACAGGGAGTAGATCATTTCAAAAAGATTCAGTATACCGAAGGAATTACGTATGGGGAACTATTCCTTGAGAATGAGTACGTGTCCTCTCCACAGATTTGGAACTATACATGCTCTGCTTCATTATTCCTGTTCTTGTTTTTTTTCTTATCTATCGTTCTTGTTGATCCTATTGAATTAGATGAATTGACAAGTATATCATTCTTCCAGTCAGTTACGACTGTGCTTAGATCTCAGGACCTCATTTTTCTGGTTTCCTGATGCAGGAAAGAGATGAGTGCATATTATTTAGAGCATGCAAATGTTGATCATATTCAAAAGCACTTTGACGATTTTGAAGAAGAGGCTCGCTCTTTGTTATCACTTGGGCTGCCAATTCCTGCGTATGTTTGACTGATATATTCTTACTCTTCTTCTGCACTTTCTGTGAACTGTTAAGAATTGATAAGTTTGTCTTTGACTTGCAATGGATTAGGTATGACCAGGTTCTGAAGGCCTCTCATGCTTTTAATATTCTAGATTCTAGAGGCTTTGTTGGTGTAACTGAGCGTGCAAGATATTTTGGGCGCATGCGGAGGTATTTCCTTGTTTTCTTTTTCTGTGTTTTCTCATCATCGATCCTGGATTTTTTTTATCACTACAATAAAATTTACTTATCACCTAACCTCATCGATATGCGCTTGTTTTGAGTTAGCTGTATCCATATTATATATTTCTTGTTCTAGTGTTTTACCATTCTTTATTCTTGGCTGGTGTTTATACAGTAATTTCCCTTTTTTAGCTTTTGCATTTAAATCAAAATATAATTCTAATTCTGACTCTTTTTGCGCAGTCTTGCTCGTCAATGTTCTCAGCTTTGGTTGAAAACACGAGAGGAAATTGGTTATCCACTGGGCACTTACCAAGAGGCTAATCTTGTATACCCCCATGTCTCTGAAAAGCTCAGCAGAAAGGTATTTAGTTTGCATTTGCTATGTATTGCCGAATGTGTTACTTTTAACATATAATGTTGTGAATGTACATGTCACGACATCCAACAAACACACCTTCTGACCTTGGACTTTGGTTTTAGGAAGTGCTGGGGCAGGCACAGACGTTTGTTCTTGAAATAGGAACAGAAGAGTTGCCGCCCCATGATGTGGTAGAAGCAACTGAACAAGTAGGTTTCTATTTCAACGTGATTTTGCATCCTAGTATAAACAACACAGTGACACTTGCTGAACATTTAAGTTATGATTCTGTCCTTCTGATCTTCCCCAGCTCGAGAAATCTCTAGTTCAAATTCTAGGGAAGCGTAGACTGAGCCATGGGAAGGTGCAGACCTATGGAACACCACGGAGATTAGCGGTATCACTACTATCTTGACTCCTTCTGATCGTAGACTCAACCAGCTTTCAGTAGATTATTTTTATATCATGTTAAACCCAGGGGCACAGTTTTGAACTTTTGATGCTCTGAGACAAAAATAAGCTTTGATGAAATGTGATATGTAGTGCAAAGTGCATGGTTGAGAAACATGAAATCAGTCCGTAGGGTTATCTGTCCTTTTCTTAGTAGCAACAGAACTGTAGGTAGTGTTAGGAATATATCTGTATTTTTGTTGTTGTATGGAAATCAATAGAAAATTGATACGCGTTAAGAAGAAGGTATCTCTCAGAGAAGAGATATCTTTGTAAACATCTTTTACTTACTATGTTTCAGCTATGATTTTCAGGTTGTTGTAGAAAATCTAAGTCTGAAGCAAATGGAGGAAGAGGTTGAGTTGCGCGGTCCACCAGTTACCAAGGCATTTGACCAAGAGGGAAAACCCACTAAGGTTAGCTATATCCAACGAGAAGCTGGAATTGTATCCTTCTGTTGCTTATTCATTGGGTTTCTCTGGTTATCTGCGCTGTTTTACTATTTCTCCTATCTATTTAGGCTGATTAGGGACAATGTTTTGGAAGTCTTTTTTCTCCTTTCGAATTCAGGAATATTTTTCTCTGTTCCTTTTCAGGCTGCTGAGGGGTTTTGTCGAAAGAATAATGTTCCCTTAGATTCCTTATATAGAAGAATTGACGGTATGCAATTCATGCTTTTGCCTTCAAAGGTCCTTCGTTTTTTCCATGAGGGATTTCTAGCACAATGTTAGATTCAACTCTGAATTCTTATTCTGCATAAACTATTTTACTACTTTGATTAGATTAATCAAAATCACCAACACAAAATTCAGGCCTAGTAACTTCACTCCGCCTAATGAAAAGATGTGCAAACACGCTTGTTACGTTCTCTAATAAAAAAGCACGTTAACTCTGATTTACTGTATGGCTATGTTGAGACTCTTTGCTCGACTGTATGTCTTATCGGTTTCTGTTCCAGGAAGAGGTCTGAAGTTTGTTGAGCTTCTTTTTTTCCAGGTAAAACAGAGTATATATATGTCCGTGTCAAAGAGTCTCCACGCTACGCTGATGAGGTTAGTTTTTATCCTGTATATTTTTGACAAATAATTATATCAGGAAAATTCAATAAGTAGGACCTTTGGTTGTTGGTAAAAACATATGATTCCTTGACACTTCCTTCGTAATAGCATTTGCAAGAGAATTAAAAAGGTGTTCCTTGGTTCTGTGTGTGTGTGTGTGGGGGGGGGGGGGGGGGGGGGTTACAGGAATGGCTTTTGGGTGGTGGGAATTATTAATTATAATTTTGTTTGTATTTCTCTGTGGTACATGTCTGTATTTCTGGCCAAGAAATCAATTTAACCTGATTACGTTAGCTTGTTTAAGAACTCTTGGCAAATCCTCTAGATTAAGCAAATTATAGGTGCTTCATCACTCGGCATTATTTATGATAGGTCAAGGAGCCAAACTCCACCACTCATGATAAACTCAATGCTATGTCGTGTGCTGCCGCGTTAGTATTTTGTAGGATGAGAAAGTATAATTGGCTATGACAGGACAAGCAACCTGTGTGGTGCGCCATTCAGCATCTAGCACACTAGAATGCATATTGTAGTTCTTGGCTTCCATTCTCTCTGGCCCTGTTCAACAATTGTAGCATGTGAATTGCAGGTCCTATCTGAAGACTTACCTACTATTATATCTGGTATTTCATTCCCCAAGTCAATGCGGTGGAACTCAAATGTACGTGTTGGATCAAATTACAGGTTAATTTCATATTCACATGATATTTAAGTTTCTTTTCTGTAACATTTTTGGGGTTATTTCACTTACAGATTGTGTTTAGTCGACCTGTACGCTGGATCATGGCACTCCATGGAGATCTTGTCGTGCCATTTTCTTTTGCTGGTATCTCAAGGTAATATTTTAGTGTGCGATACACTTAATTTATACCCCCTCCGCCCCAAAAGAAGTGTCACTGATTTAGTATAAAGTTAGTACAACTTTGTACTAAATAGCGACGCTTATTTTGGGATGGAGGGAGTATTTTTGTAGTGTGATGATATGCAAAAAAAAAAAAAAAAAAAAAACTCAATGGAAGAAAGGCTCTACGTCTTCTGTTGTATTTTTTTTGGTACAAAATTTATGACAACCATGATTTTGCTATGGGACAGTGGGAGCCAGTCATGTGGCCTTCGTAACTCCTCTTTGGCGAATTTTAAGGTATTGGATTATCATGTGCATTTTGCTTATTTTTGTTCTCCAGTTCTGACTTCTATTTTGACATAAATATTACTGCTTAAACTTTCAAGTATCATACCAAGTTATCCACTGTACTGCCGAGATCAATACTGAAAGGCTTTAGTTCTATTTCCGGTTTCAAGTTACAATACCTGTCCTGGCTCTTGTAGCAGACAAAAACTATGCTAATTACTATAATCTTATCAGTTAGAAAGAACATTTCTGTAGTCGTGAAAATGGTAGAATATAGTATTTTGTAGAGAAAAAAGTTCTATCCTATTTTTCTGTAGAGGGATTTCACTCTTGGGTGGGTAACAGACTGACAGCTGTGCTTACTGTCTCCATGTTCAGGTGGAAACTGCAGAATCATATTTGCGCACTGTGGAAAAAGCTGGGATCGTGATTGATATGCAGGTTAGATAAGCAGATATAGACTTTCATATTCAATCAACATCTCATGTTTTTTTTTATAGATCCATTGAACAAATGTCCTTTTGGGGGGTTCTCATAGCAGAGAGTTATAATTTTGTTTCACTTGAGAATGTCGCTGTCTTGGGCTAGCTTATTTAACTGCAGAAAACTGGGATAATATGAAATCACCCCATCAATGATTTTTAGTTAACCTGTATTCCAGGTCTCATTGTGCCTCAGTTTTATACAACATTCCATTGCAGGAGCGCAGAGCAAAAATCTTGGATGACTCTAGTACATTGGCTAAAGGAGTTGATGGGGATTTCATTGCACCTGATAGCTTGCTGCAGGAGGTAGATGTTTTCAATTTTCTTGGATATTGTTTTGGTTGAAACTGGAAGTTATCCTGAAACATTTGAAACCACAACTCAGGTTGTCAATCTTGTGGAGGCGCCTGTGCCAATTCTTGGTCGATATGATGATTCCTTCCTAGAACTTCCGAAAGATGTGTTAACAACGGTATGCTCAGCTATAAATTGCACTAAATTCTGTTGGTTCTGATGATGCAGTCGCCAAATAAGTCCATTGACATGTTTTGCGGTTCTGAAAATTACTCAACCGAAAGGAAATCTCTCATAATATGAATGTTTTCTGATGAAAAATCACAACTACAGGTTATGCAGAAACACCAGAGGTATTTTCCTGTAACCTCCAAGTCTACAGGCAATCTGCTACCATATTTTATTACTGTGAGATGATTTCTGCACTTCTATATACTTTACAATTGGTTAGTGATTAGTCTTTGTTCTAATTCAGCATTTGTTGTTAGGTTGCTAATGGTTCTATTAGTGAAGAAGTGGTCCGTAAAGGCAATGAAGGTGTACTCAGGTTATGCAAAGGCCCAATGAAGATTTTCTGAATCATTATTTTACTGTGCAAATTTTCATTTTAGAGCCAAAGTTTTGGCATGAACAAATAGTAGCACAGTCAAGTTACTAGCACTATGTTCGAATTGTTCTTCATCTTGGCCTCTGCATTTTTTGTTTGCAAAGAGAACTTTAGACAAATATACATTCTGAATTGGCGTACAAATACAGGGCAAGGTATGAGGATGCTAAGTTCTTTTATAAGATGGACACACAAAAGAATTTGTCTGAATTCCGAGGCCAGCTGAAGAGCATTCTCTTTCATGTGAGTTGTGCTGAATTTTCCTTGGATTCTTGTGTTCTGCTTATTCTTATTTTATCTACACCACATTGAATAGGAAAAACTTGGTACAATGCTCGACAAAATGGCGCGTGTTGAAAATGTTGTCGCAGAGTTGACCCTTGTTCTCGGGATAAATGAGGGGATGATCCCAGTAGTCAAAGATGCAGCTGCATTGGCTATGTCAGATCTTGCCACTTCCATTGTTACGGAATTTACTTCACTCGCTGGAATTATGGCACGCCATTATGCTTTAAGGGACAGTCTTCCAGAAGAGGTACATTTGTTGCCAACTCTTAATAGGAAAAGTTAAGCCGTTCCTCAACTTTGGTTGAGTAAATTTTCATGTCAAAGATTGCAGAAGCACTATTCGAGATCACACTTCCAAGGTTCTCTGGCGATGTTTTTCCAAAAACAGATGCTGGCATAGTCCTTGCGGTTGCTGATAGGTACTTCCCTCACATATATTGCCATTGTTAATCGGAAGCTAAATTGAATACATAAAATGTTGATAAAGTCTGGAGAACCTTGATTCTGATAATGACCTTTTTTACTTACACAGATTGGACAGCTTAGTGGGTCTGTTTGGAGCTGGATGTCAGCCAAGTTCTTCGAACGATCCATTTGGACTGAGACGGATCTCTTATGGACTGGTAAGGGAAGTTGAAACTGAAAATATCATTACATGTAAACTATTCTCATAATATATTTTATATAGGTCCAAATATTGGTTGAGAACAAGAAGAACTTTGATCTCACGAAGGCCTTGACCTTGGTGGCAGAGGTGCAGCCTATCAGAATAGACAGTGACCTCATAAATGAGGTTGGTATATATTTCAGATTCATCACTATGTAGTATGTTAATGAATTAATGGTTTATGAGAACTCTGATCAAATTATTCTTAGGTAGTGCAATTTGTAACACGGAGACTGGAACAACTTTTGGTAAGTATCTTCGTGACCTGTCATAACAATAGAGTTACACATAGGGCTGTTCTTCTCCAAGATTCTTGTACTTTACCCTCTTAGGATGTACTGAGGGTAGACATATAAACATTGTCATAGAACCTGTATGCGAGTAAAATTCCATGTCTTTTTCAACTGACACGTTGTTTCCTCATTTTGTATCAGGTGGATGAGGGAATTAACTGTGAAATAGTCCGGTCAGTGCTTATGGAGCGTGCAAACTGCCCTTATCTAGCATCACAAACGGCAGCTGAAGTAAGAAATCATACAGTGCTAAACCTTAGGATCATTTTTTTAATGCTCGTGTATTAGAAACTACATTTAATTTCAAAGACTGTATTCGTAACCTGGAACTCCATATTTTGCGGTGTAAAATATCTGCGTTTAAGTTTTATGTGCTTACTGGCTTGCTGGACTTTATTGAAGCATCCTGAGTTTTTGGGTGATGGTTTTTGCTATGTGGACCCTTGCAGATGGAAGGATTTTCGAGAACTGAAGATTTTCCAAAAATTGTCGAGGCGTATTCAAGGCCAGTTCGAATTATACGTGGGAAGCAAATTGAGTCTGCTTGGGAGGTACGAGCTGCTTTTACGTAGACACGTACCAACGCAATTCAGTAACAAACTCAGAGTGCAGCTTGAGTCATGAACTAAGCTTGCTGATGCAATATGCAGGTCGACGCAAGCGTATTCGAGAAAGAAGAAGAAAAGGCCTTGTGGAGCGCCTACTTGGAGGCTGCCGATAAAATCCATCCTGGTACACAACTCTACTATTCTCATTTCTTAAAGCAACAGGTTTCAGATCTGCAGTTCATGCTGCTCACCTGTACTCTATTCTGTTCACTGCCATTGCAGGAGTCGATGTCAAAACCTTCGCTGAGGCCTCCCTGCTTCTGATACAACCCCTGGAGGACTTCTTCAACAATGTTTTCGTCATGGCGGTGAGCACAAATCTATGTGTTTTAAGATCTACCACGATTCATTTCATTTTACCACTTGACAGTGTATATATGCACATATCTATACCTTTGCTAATTAAACTTGTATGGTGATGGCCCATGGAACAGGAAGACGAGAGGATCCGCAAAAATCGGCTGGCGCTGCTGCAAAAGGTTGCTAGTTTGACCAAGGGGATCGCCGACCTCTCGGTTTTACCAGGGTTTTAGTTAGCCTTGGAGCGAGCAGGCGGTCGAGTTAGAGGGTGCGTCCCATTTTTGAGCTGGTGTCCTCAAGTTGGATCCATTTATTTTATTTTATTTTTACATTTGTTACTGGCCATTCATCTGTGGGAAACTTACTGGGTGAAGAATGAGAATGAGAATGTAACAACAGGTCCTTTCATAGCAGTTGGTTCAGTTCCTAGGGTTTCTGTATTAGTATGTTGTTTATGCTAGTTGATTAAATGCATTTTCTTCTTCTGTGTTGTGTTGCTGATATATTATTTGGGATCCTCTTTGATTGGAGGATGGTGTCCCAGGAAAAACTTATTTGGCATTCACTTTGATTTTGCCAATTTCAAGCAGACCAGGTTGTCGGTCCCTCATGTTCATATTTGATTGTCGGTGTATAATTTTTCTTTTAAGAAGATTGAAACATCTGCAGCTGGCCTTCCTTTTGTCTGTTGGCTCCTGATCATTTTGGTCAATCTTTTGGTAAAAGATACTATCAGTTAGCTTTTGCCGGGCTGTAGTTGTATAGTACTCCCACCGTAAACTTTTATAAGACGTTCTAGATCACTAATCTAGTGATCTAAAACGTCTTATATAAGTGTACAGAGGTAGTACTATATAATATAATCTCTGCTTGAGCGTTAGCCAGCTGTAAATAATCTCTGCTTCCGATCACAAACAAACAATAAAACCGTTACATTTATTATTATTACACATATTACCAAGAGAGTTTTGGTAACAATTGAGTGCATGATAAAACCTACTCTACTACTCCCTCCGTTCACTTTTATATGTCGTTTCAGACAACTCAAATTGAGCTGTTTTGTCTGAAATGCCTACAAGGCCTTATAAAAGTGAACAGAGGGAGTAGATAAGAGTAGCAAATTGTTGGCTCCCTTCAAAGGGATTACAATTAATTAAATTACATGACAATACCGGCCGGACCCTAATTCAAAGTGTTGCACTGCCATACAGATACAGGTGCCTTTACGTACGCCAAATTAAGTAATTAACCAACTTGGAAGCTTTGCATATGACAATGCAAATTAAGCAACAGCTAGCATCAGATGGAGAAAGGCTGAAGAAGAAGAGCCGGCCATAGATATATAGTTGAAGATAGATTGAGGCAGTCATTACGATGATGAAATAACCAGCCAACCTGCAAATTAGGACGACTGTACAAGTAAGTGTATTAGTTAGTGGCGGTAATCTTCAACCGATTTGGATGGCGTGCTAATAATAGGCTGGGTGTATAGGCATCGTAGTCTGCTTTTAGTTACGCAGTTTATTTACCTTTCTTCGTACTTTTTGTTCAGCGCTCATGTGGATCTAAGACCTCGTTTTGAACTTGTTTAATAATATGGCTGCATGCATCGATTGATGCAGAGACTGGGGGCTCCGTTTCTCCTTTTCCAAAAAAAAAAAGTTAGTGGCGGTAATAAATAAAACAAGGAGAGAGCCAAGACTATTACCTCAGCAATACTTACTCGTCAAGAAACCCAGTCACGCTTCTTCCTGGATCTCCTCCTCCTCCTGGATCTGGCCCGTCCCACTGTATTTCCGAGTGTCGCCGATCTCGCTTGTCCTTCTGCAGCTGGAAGCCTTCACCACAAGCTGACCACAAGGTAACCAGCGGCCATTGACCCACAAGCTGATGTGGTTGGGATGCTCCTGGGCTTCTTTCCTCACGACGTCAATCATGGTCATGGCGCTCATGCTCTCTGCTGCTCCTCCATACCATTCCTGGTTGCATCTAAATTCTACCCGGAGGTGCTTGATACCCAGGCCCAGCCGAAGGTCTCCTTTATTTGCAGCTGGAGATGGGCCACCGTAGAACTGGAACTCGAAGCTGAGTACAAACAGACTCGGCATCGCTCCTTCCTGGAAGGTGATAACCGGTGGAATGCGGCAGTCAACAGTGAGACGATTAAGGCTTAGGAACCCTTCACCGGAGATGGCTATGGGATCTCTCGGGACGACCTCCAGCCTTAGCGTGAGCTCACGCAGCTTAGGCATCTCCCGCAGAATCTTGAGGTCCTGCTCCCCTAGTTTGCAAATCCTGATATCCAATGACTCAAGTTCGTTGAAGTGATCTTTGATCCACCCTGGAATGTGCATGTGTTTTCTGCCAACGATTAGGCCCCCTCTATTACTACCAGCTATAGTGAACGGATTAGCCAGTCGAATGGACAACATCTCCCCGGCTAACACACAAGACACAAGGTCACCCTTCTTCCAGGCTTGGCGGACGCACTCGGGCACCCCCTCCAGTTTCGACACCTGACTAGCTTCCCAGGGTAGTGCACCCATGGTATCGTCTAATTTCAAAATCTCCAGCTTCTTCAGCCCTCCGATTTCCCTTGGTATCTTCACCACCCCTGTACCATTCAAGAGCAGCCGCTTCAAATTCTGCAGTTTCCCGATCCCACGAGGCAACTGTGTGAGCCCTCTGTTGTAACTCAGGTCCAAGGTCTCCAAATGTTGCAGGTCCCCAATTTCACTGCCTAGCCTTGTGATGCATGCCCAGCTCACCACCAGCGTTTTCAAATGCCGCAACTTCCAAATCTCCCGAGGCAGCTCTTCCAGCATGGTCCCATGCAGGTTCAGATTCTCCAGATTCTGGAGGTTCCCGATCTCACATGGCAGCTCCGTCAGCCTGGTAGAGCTCAGGTCCAGAGTCTCTAATTGTTGCAGATCCCCAATCTCCCTGGGCAGCCCTGCCAGCTTTTGGTTGTTTTTCACGGCCAGAGTCTTCAATTGCTGTAGGTCCCCAATCTCACTGGGTAACTCTGTGATCGATGTGAATCTTACCTGCAAAGTCTCCAGATGCTGCAGCCTCGCTATTTCCGGTGGTATCTCACTGATTCCTGTTCCTTCTAGGCCGAATAGGTGCCTCACACGGAGCAGTCCACCACATATATCCTTCACATGACGATTCCCAAGACCCTCGAATTCAAAATAATTCAAAAAATTCTTCTCAAGCTCAAGATGCTGCTGATGGTATTGAAGATCCAACACTCGCACACGTTCCATCTTCTTAAAAGGGACATATCTCTTGGCACCTTCAAAAACAACAAGAGATCGAATCTGCGACCAATCCAGTTCCAACAAGGTATCCACCACCTCCATCGCACCGTCATCAACTAGATAATCATCGATACATAGCCGATGGATTCGGCATGCATATGGCAATGTGATGTCGGAACTGCAAGTAATGAAATTATCTTCATGCGATTTCCATCTAAGGAAATTTCGCATCATCGGATTCATTTGGTAGTAGGGTATGCCCACCGAATCCTTCAGATGCAGCATAAATCCCCTGTTGCAAAGCTCTTCGAAATAACCTTTTCCTGTATCATGTTTATAAATAAATCCTTCAGCGACCCATCTCATGACCAAATCATTCCTATGAAAATGGTAATTCTCGGGGTATACACTGCAATACAACAAGCAGGTCTTCAACATATGGTGAGGAAGATCGGTGTAGCCAAGCTGCAAACTCTCTACCAACGGTTCAAACCCTGGAGTTTTCTGAATTCCACTTTGCATAACTTGCTTCTCAATCATATCTTGCACATCACATGCCTTTACATGTACCCCTAGTTTTTCTTGTTGCTCTTGGAGGACCATTGCCATTGCTGAAAACATGCAAAGTAGTGCTAATGGCACACCACCACACATGCGCACAATAGGATGGTCATGGTCAAAGCCTTCTCCAACCGTGTCAGGCTTCATCCGAGCAGCGATATCTTCCTCATCAATTCTGTAGAGCCATCTTTCCTTTTCAGAACTCCATTCAGGATTCATTCTGATGTAGAGCTTGCTATTATCCGAATCATCTCCTGATATAGAATCAATACGAGTTGTGATGACAATTCTACTGCCAAGATTATTTTCTGGAAAAGACCTCCTAATGATGTCCCATTCTCCACGATGCCATATGTCATCAATTATTACTAGGTACCTAGGCAAGTTGGTTGCACGTACAATTAAGATAGTTAGTAGACAGCTTGACCAAATTTAGTTAGTGGACAATCTAAATTAGAAATCCCGACCCTCACACTGCTGCAGTCCATATTTCAGAAAATTGCGCACCTTTTGTCCTTTAGGGAATTTGATATGGCGTGGATGATATCTTCCTCTGTCCTTGTTTCGGTGCCAGCAAGTGGTTGAGCTCCTACTTGTTGGAGAATACTTGTGAGAACCTCCTTCATATTGGGAGTTGAAGTGACGGAAACAAAAGCCCTGGACTGGAACTTTTTTCCAATCTCCTCGTACACAAGGTGGGCGAGGGTTGTTTTGCCCATGCCGGCCATCCCAACAATGGATGCCAGTTTAAGTACACAAGGTGTGCTTTCTTCTTCTCTTCCTACCAGGTATCTGATGAGGCAATGCCTCCATTCCTCCATACCAATGAGCTTTGACGCATCCTTCCGGACGAATGGAGCTCGAGCGGGCAGTTTGCTGGGGGCGCTTGGTTTGGTGTTTTTCTTCCTTGAAAATAAGCTGGAGATGGGTTGAGCAGACTTGTTCTTGTCCCACTTCCACTTGCTGCGGCACCGGCCTGATACTTCATCTACTCTTGCCCTGAAATCTTGGAAAGGGCTTGCTTTGATCTTGCTCTGTATCAAGCGCTTGCTTCTGCGGCTGCGCTCCATGGTGAGGATGAAGTCGTCGATGGCATCATGCATGTCATCGGCGAGATCCAGCGCTTCCTTATTCAGGCCCTTGGATTCCGCATCAAGAATCTCCTCCCCCCATGCCGCCCAAAGGATGGAGTGCACAGGCTTGAGCTTGGATCTGATGAACTTGACGTCCTTGCGAGTCCGGCGCCGAAGCTTGTACTCGCTGCCCAGCAGAGCACCCAGCTTCGCTACAACGGGCCCCAAGGCTCCCGTGGCAGCAGTCACGGGAGCTCCTTCCATGGCCGGATGCACCGGAACTAGAAGACCCCCGCTCAAGAACAGGCCTCTCTCTCTCTCTCTCTCTCTCTCTCTCTCTCTCTCTCTCTCTCTCTCTCTCTCTCTCTCTCTCTGTGTGAGTGTGTGTTTGTGTATTGGTGTGAGAGAGAGACGGCGACGGCGCTGGCCCTTCCCGGCGAAGAACAGGCCTAGCTCCGTCTCCTTCCCGGCCTGCTCTCTATCTCTCACTGTGTGTGTTAGTGTTGTGCAGTGGCGAAGGAGCCAATGTATGTGGCTCAATCCGGCTGCACTCCCCGATCTACTTTTCCATAGGAAAAACTTAAGCCAGGAGAGGAGAGGAGAGCCGCTTTAGAGTGGGGACCAAGAATCTTTTTATATTTAACTTAAGAGGAAGCTATTTTCCAGTCGGCAGGAATTCTGCGACAGATCCGCACGACTTGATAATCCTTCGATACGACTCATTCGCGTGCAGCCGCCCGATTATTTTTCTGAGTATCTCGCGCTAAAAAGAAAACGCACTCGCTGGGGATCGATCCCAGGCCATCTCGACTAATCTGAGTATCTCGCGCTAAAAGGAAAACGCACTCGCTGGGAATCGATCCCAGGCCATCTCGACTGGCAGGCCAAGGCGCAACGCACACTAACCAACTCGCCTATGACGCACTATCTGTTTAACCTCTTAATTTTTGCATTTAATACTATACATCAGCTTTTTTCCTTTCTTTTTCCAACTAGCACCTGATTGTCCACTTCGATCACATGCATGGTACTTTTCTCACTATACTATTCACTTAGTCCACGTTAATTTGCCATGGTACTTTCAATGGTTGCTAGGAATCAATCACATGCACGATATTTATTTTGCCATTTTCGTAATTGAGATTTTGTGTCCACATGAGCTTTGACCCAAGAAATAAAGTTGTTGGAAAATACTGCAGTAACTTCTATATGAATAACATCGTAATATACGCGCCGTTGACTTTATAATTTACCTACAAACATCACAATAACTTTTTGACCGGCGGAAAAATAATATTCAAAATATACTTGCGTTGACTTCTCTGTAAATAGCACGGTCATATACGTACCGCAAACCTAATACTTAGGTACGAACACCGTGGTAACCTTTTACCTGGGGAAAAAGTAGTCACCGATAACCTCTATATAAATAGGATGGTAATAGACACAATGTAGAACTGATAATTTAGGAACAAACATACCGCCGGTGACTTTTGTGTAAAGTAGCATGGTAATATACATACCACGGACCTGATAACTTAGGTACAAACATCGGATAACTTTTGAAAAAAGTTATTGAATCCCCCACCCCCCCCCCCCCCCCCCCCCCCGCGATAATTTCTGTATAAATAGCATGATAATACAAGCACCGCATATTTGATAACTTAGGTACAAGCACCGTGGTAACTTTTACCACTAGTAGAAAACAGGGCCTTTGGACCGAAGCATTAGTCCCGGTTGGCTTTTGGACCAGGACTAATGTAACCTCTAGTCCCGGTTCATGAGTCTAGGCTTTAGTCCCGGTTCATGAGGAACCTCTAGTCCCGGTTTGTGTTACCAACCGGGACTAAAGGGGTGGTGGCAGGCTGGCGTCAGGCTGGCCCCTTGCGAGCCCCTTTAGTCCCGGTTGGTACTACCAACCGTACCAACCGGGACTAGAGGTGGACCTTTAGTCCCGGTTCTTATCACCAACCGGGATTAAATATATGCCTATATATAGTGCTTCGTCCAGCCCGAGCTCATCCTCCATTCTCTGTTTTCTCTTCCCCTTGCTCGAGCTCATCCCTCCATTTTTGCCAAAATTGGTCAAGATTTGAGGCACCCCATCTATCCAAGTGTTCACAAAGTTTAGCAACTTTGTCCTTTCATCTCTCATTGCTAGATTAGCTCGTGCAATGCTCTATAAGTATAGTGATTTGTGGGTTCTAGTTTGGGAGTAATTATGTGGGAGTTTATTTGATTTGTATGCAATTTGAGCTCAAATTAACTTCTTAGTTTGCATATGTGTAGGTGTGGTTTACTTAGTGCCTTCCCGTCCCCGTCCTAACCACCGTCGATCGCCCGCACCGTCCCGTCGCCGGCACCACCTTGGTGAGCCTCTTGTTCTTATCCTTTTTATAAAAAAAATCTTATTTGTATGATTTAGATAGTTACTTGTATAATTTTCTTACTTGTATGAATGTTTGTTATACATAGTGCCATGACTTTGATATCCGTGCCCATCGGCCCTCGTCCGGTTTATGATTCGGATGTGGTATATTCTCTTTTAAAACTATTTGTTGCATTTCGTGTTTATGACAATTATGCCCATCAAGTTGACATAGATAGTTTTATCTAGGAGGTATGTGAACCGGAAATTGCAACCGACCCTCTTGTCGAGAAGTTAAATTTAGTTGAAAAAGAAAAGGAGTATTTGAAAGAAAAATTTAAAAGAATTGAAGAAGAGAAGATGAAATTGGAGTTGTATGTTGCCGATGTCGTCGATGATCACAAGATCAAGATGGATGCAATGCGCTTGAAGATTAGAAAGATTAGAAAATATGCCGTTAATAAAGAGGCTTGGTATCATTATGCTGTTGGATCAATTATTACCTTAGTTGCGATTTTGATCGCATTTGTTGTTGTATTTAAATGCTTCAGCTAGATAGTTTTATGTTGTTTTATGAGAATAAGTGTGTATGAACTTTATGTATGAACTTGTATTAATTTGGTCTTTTCGGTGTTGTGTAATGAAGATGAGTCGGCAATGGATGTACGATGACCGACGCTCTCCCCAGTTCATTAATGGCGTGCATAGTTTTCTGCGTGCGGCTGAGGCAAACAAGCGGAATGGTTTTATGTGTTGTCCATGTGGTGTCTGTAAGAATGATAAGAATTGCTCTAGCTCAAAAGACATTCACGTCCACCTGTTTACGTCCGGTTTCATGTCCGGCTATAACTGTTGGACCAAGCACGGAGAAAGAGGGGTTCTAATGGAAGAGAATGAAGAAGAAGAGGATTATGCCAACTATCCTGGGTTCCCTGAATACGATGGTACTACAATGGGGGAAGAGAATGAAGAAGAAGAAGCTGAAGAAGAGGCATCAGATGAGCCCGCTGATGATCTTGGTCGGGCCATTGCTGATGCAAAGGGAAACTGCGAAAATGAAAAGGAGAAGTTGAAGTTGCAGCGCATGTTAGAGGATCACAAAAAATTGTTGTACCCAAATTGCGAAGATGGCAACACAAAGCTCGGTACCGCACTGGAATTGCTGCAATGGAAGACAGAGAATGGTGTATCTGACAAGGGATTTGGGAAGCTACTGAAAATAATGAAGAAGAAGCTTCCAAAGGATAACGAATTGCCTGATAGTACGTACGAAGCAAAGAAGGTTCTCCGCCCTCTAGGATTAGAGGTGCAGAAGATACATGCATGCCCTAATGACTGCATCCTCTACCGCGGTGAGGAGTACGAGAATTTGAATGCATGCCCGGTATGCGGTGCATTGCGGTATAAGATCAAACGAGATGACCCTGGTGATGATGTTGAGGGTGAGCGCCCCAGCTGGAAGAGTGTTCCTGCCAAGGTGACGTGGTATGCTCCTATAATACCACGGTTGAAACGACTGTTCAGAAACAAAGAGCATGCCAAGTTGTTGCGATGGCACAAAGAAGACCGTAAGAAAGACGGGAAGTTGAGAGTACCCGCTGATGGGTCGCAGTGGAGAAAAATCAAGAGAAAGTGGCCGGACTTTGCAGATGACCCAAGGAACTTATGGTTTGGTTTAAGTGCACATGGCATTAATCCTTTTGGGGAGCAGAACAACAATCATAGCACCTGGCCTGTGACTCTATGTATCTATAACCTTCCTCCTTGGTTGTGCATGAAGCGGAAGTTCATTATGATGCCAGTGCTCATCCAAGGCCCTAAGCAACCCGGCAACGACATTGATGTGTACCTAAGGCCATTAGTTGATGAACTTTTACAGCTGTGGAATAAAAAAAGGTGTACATGTGTGGGATGAGCACAAACAACAGGAATTTGACCTACGAGCATTGCTATTTGTAACCATCAATGATTGGCCTGCTCTTAGTAACCTTTCAGGACAGACAAACAAGGGATACCACGCATGCACGCACTGTTTAGATGAGATTGAAAGTATATATTTGGACAAATGCAAGAAGAATGTGTACCTGGGACATCGTCGATTTCTTCCGACCAAGCATGCCTTAAGAAAGAAAGGCAAGCATTTCAAAGGTGAGGCAGATCACCGAAAGAAGCCTGTCCTCCATACTGGTGATAATATACTTGATATGGTCAAGGATTTACAAGTAATCTTTGGAAAGGGTCTTGGCGGACAATCTGTTCCGAATGACGCTGACGGACACGCCCCCATGTGGAAGAAGATATCTATATTTTGGGAGCTAGAATATTGGAAAGTCCTAGAGGTCCGCTCTGCAATCGACGTGATGCATGTGACAAAGAATCTTTGCGTGAACCTTCTTAGCTTCCTAGGCGTGTATGGGAAGACAGAAGATACACCGGAGACACGGCAGGACTAGCAACGTATGAACGAAAAAGACAGCATGCATCCAAAGCTACAGTATCAAGGTCCTGCCAGCTACGCTCTTACCAAAGCAGAGAAGGAAATCTTTTTTGAATGCCTGCTCAGTATGAAGGTCCCGTCTGGCTTCTCGTCGAATATAAAGGGAATAATAAATATGGCAGAGAAAAAATTCCAGAACCTAAAGTCACATGACTGCCACGTGATCATGACGCAATTGTTTCCGGTTGCATTGAGGGGGCTTCTACCAGAAAATGTTCGATTAGCCATTGTGAAGCTATGTGCATTCCTCAATGCAATTTCTCAGAAGGTAATCGATCCGGAAATCCTACCAAGATTACAGAATGATTTGGTCCAATGTCTTGTCAGTTTCGATTTGGTGTTCCCACCATCCTTCTTCAATATTATGACGCACGTCCTAGTTCACCTAATAGAAGAGATTGCCATTCTGGGTCCTGTATTTCTACAAAATATGTTCCCCTTTGAGAGGTTCATGGGAGTCTTAAAGAAATATGTTCGTAACCGTGCTAGGCCATAAGGAAGCATCTCCAAGGACCATGAAACATAGGAGGTTATTGAGTTTTGTGTTGACTTTATTCCTGACTGTAAGCCGATTGGTGTTCCTGAATCGCGGCATGAGGGAGACTGCGTGGAAAAGGCACGCTAGGACCGAACTCAATAATATGTAGGGACAGGCATTCTTGGGCGCAAGCACACTATACAGTTCTACAAAATTCTACCTTGGTGACCCCGTATATCAATGAACACAAGAATATTCTACGCTCCAAATACCCGGAGCAGTCTGACAACTGGATTACACGTGAACACATGGGGACTTTCGGCGGTTGGTTGCAAACACATCTCATGAATGACAACATTGTTGAAGATGATATGTACTTGTTGGCCAGGACACCATCATCGACTATATTGACTTTCCAAGGGTATGAGATAGATGAGAATACATTTTACACGATCGCCCAAGATAAAAAGAGCACCAACCAAAATAGTGGTGTCCGCTTTGACGATGCAGCAAACACCAATAGGGAAAAGGACACATATTATGGTTACATAGAGGAGATATGGGAACTTGACTATGGACGTGATTTTAAGGTCCCTTTGTTCCGATGCAAATGGGTCAATCTTACAGGAGGCGGGGTAATGGTAGACCCGCAGTACAGAATGACAACAGTGGATCTCAACAATCTTGGGTACACAGAGGAACCATTCGTCCTAGCCAATGATGTGGCGCAGGTTTTCGATGTGAAGGACATGTCTACCAAACCGAGAAAAAGAAAAGATAAGGAAGCAGATACATCATATGATGAGCCAAAGCGCCACATAGTTCTTTCAGGGAAAAGAAACTTCGTGGGAGTGGAGGACAAGACAGACAAGTCGGAAGATTATGAAAAGTTTGATGAATTCCTCCCTTCACAGTGAAGACTGACCCAAGCATCATGTTAAATGATGAAGATTCACTAGTGGAAAACAGGACAACAGTCCCGGTTCTAGAGGGCCTTTAGTCCTGGTTCTACAACCGGGACAACACGATCGGGACTAATGCCGATCACTTTTAGTCCCGGTTTGCTTACGAACCGGGACCAAAGGGACTCCACGTGGCCGCTGCGGGGCGCCTAGGCAGGAGGACCTTTAGTCCCGGTTGGTAACACCAACCGGGACCAAATGGCAGCCACGTGTCAGCAGCTCGCAGCCGCTAGGTTTTTTTTTGGAAGGGGGGGTTTAGGGGTTTTGGAGGGTTAATTTAGGGGTTTCATATTGTGTTAGCTAGCTAATAGAGAGAAGTGACCTCTCTTTCTCCGTGCTTGGTCGACGCTAGCTACTATACATATAGAGAGAACTCGACGCTAGCTAGTAAGCAAATGAAGGAAACCATTAATTACACAAGATCGTCATGAACATATATAGAGAGAAGTGACATCTCTTTCTCCGTGCTTGGTCGAACAACAAGTTTTCGTATATCTATCCGACGCTACTACATATGTACAATATAACATCCCTTACAAGCATTGCAATTTCACATGGTATTCTCCGTGTTTAGGTATGACGTGGTCAAGAAAGAATCCCGCCAATTCCTCTTGAATTGCTCGTATGCGATCATGTGGTAGGAGTTCATCCCGCATCTGCCAGATCTAATTTAAAGAAGGGGGTCAATACATATATATGAATAAAACTCAACACAATTGATGGTAATATATAAAATAAAATTGTGAATATTGTTTACGTACTTCAAATTGTTTCTCAGAGAAGCCCCACTCAGAGGTATAGTGGCGAATGAACTCGCATACGTAGTATCCACATAAATGAGTCCCGGGTGCCTGGTACAAGCACTTTACGAGAATAGAGTTTAATCAAACTGATAAGCAAGCATGATAATGGTATTGATGAAACTAGAATCAATGAGAGATGCGTGGAACTAGCTAGTACTACTTACTTTGGGGTGTGTAAATCGCAGCTCCTTCTTCAGACCCGGAACCATAGTGGTGAACTTTTTCCAAACCCTGGCAGGCAAAGAAAATGATTACTTGATATCAGGAAATGAACGAAAGTTGCCGATATGGTCCCGGTATTGATTGAACTTACTTCTGGAGCATTGCAGTCATGTCCGCATAATACTTGGGATCTTTACGGAGCGAGTCTAAGACAGTTACTAAAGCCCCGTCAAGGTTAATGAATAGCAGAATATAGTGGAAGCTGCGCATGCATAACTCATCAATTACATTACTTAACCTCGAGTAAGCGAAACCGAATATGCACAAGACAGTAACACTCACTTGAAGTTGTAAGGAAAGAGTATTTCCCTTTTGTTTTGATGTCTAAGGAACGCTTCTAGCAAGTTGTCCTCGGTATCTTTGGCCTTGTTTTGTACCGACCATTCATTTACGGTATTTGGGCTAATGAACCCAATGTCATAGATTTGTTCTTTTTTGCATTCGACCATGCATCTTCAATCTGCATAATATAGTGAGGATAATTATATATACATGCAATGAATGAGCTGAGCTAGAGACTTAATTATTGAAGTAATACTTACAGACAGTAGCAAGTCATGAGTTGTTTGTCGAGGGCCTCTTGATTGTATAACTGAAATAACTCCACAAATTCAACAGGCAGCAGGTTGACTCCAGGGAAGTCGTGCTCTTCTTTAATTCTGATCATTAAACTGTCGGTCCCAGACTTCCTGCAGGTTTCCATGTACCACTCATGCAATTTTTGCATCATCGTTGTTATGAGGATGATCAGGTTTGACGAGAGGCTTCCCGATCTCGTATCTAAAGACGTCTACTACCTCAGCTGTTTCAAACTGTACATCATCAGGCAGGTAATCATCAAGAGTGGTATCGGGAAGTAGCACCGGATGATTAGCGATATCGCTAGACACCTTGAGCGGGGGGCACGATTGCTTCTCCTGTTCGCCGAGCTGGGGAATTGTTTTCCCACTTCTTCGTTTTTTCTCTCTTGCAGCACTGGAAGTACTTCCCGACCGCTGCGCTTCAGCATGTGTCTTAGTAATTATGCGGTCATAGTTGGATAGCTGAGTCCGTGGTGGTCGCTTCAGGGCATGTAGAGTGCGCTTCGCTTTCACCGGATCTACCGTTTCCTTCGGAGGTGGATCTTTCCGTGCAAAATGGGCCTTCACTTCGGCTGCACTGATTTCAGCGTTTTCCTCTTCGGTCCTGTCATATGGTAACTTCGGAAGAGGCTTGAGGCTTGGACCAAATTTGTATTTCTTCCCACATATTGTACTGCTAGCCGCCGGAGCAGCGGCGGCGACTCTCTTCCACTGTTGTTGACGCGCCGGAGGAGGCGAAGGAGGAGGCGGAGTGCCTTGACGCGTCGGAGGAGGCGGAGTGCCCTGACGCGCCAGAGGAGGCGAAGGAGGAGGCGGAGTGCCCTAACGCGCCAGAGGAGGCAGAGTGCCCTGACGCGTCAGAGGAGGAGACGGAGGAGGCGGAGTGCCCTAACGCGCCAGAGGAGGAGGAGGAGGTGGAGTGCCCTGACGTGCCGGAGGAGGCTGAGTCTGCTGAGGCGTCCAGTTTGGAAGCTTGATGTACTCTTTTCTCCATAGACAGGTACTCCTCAAAGCATTTTCCAGAAGAATAATATCCTATTCACCTGTAGGGTTGTCAAGCTCCAGCCGCTCAAATCCATCCATTATTTCATCCACCATCACAACAGCATAGCCATGTGGAATCGGACGGCAATGGAAAGTTCCCTCAGCTCGAGGAGGTACAACAGAGCCGACCGCCGCCTTGAAGGTCAGGTTCTGGCATTTCGTCATTAGCTCGCAATGTTCAGCCGCCGTGATACTATCCACGGGGTAGCGAGGAGCCGTGAAATCAGGCTGAACGAGCTCCGTGGAAGCCACGCTGCTTCTCCGCTGAGATGGTGGGGTAGCGTTGAAGGAAGGATCTTCGTGCCGCTTAGATGGTTGGCCGGTAGCTCGCTGGCTCTCAAGTTCCTCTAGTTTTGCTAATCTTGCATAGAGCTTCTGCATTTCGCTTGCTTCATGTTTCCTTTTTCTCTCTCGGCTTCTATAACCACCGCTGTCGGGAAACCCATGCTTCCACGGAACGGAGCCTGGTGTGCCTCGTGTTTGTCCAGGTTGTTCAGGATTCCCGAGGGCCTCTGTCAGCTCATCCTTCTCTCTGTCGGGAATGAACGTCCCTTCCTGCGCTGCCTTGATTGCTGCCTGAAGCTTTCGGAATGGTATTGCAAGTTGCTCGTCCGTCCAAACACACTCCCCTGTTTCTGGGTCCAAAGTTCCCCTAACCCCGAAGAACCAAGTCCTTGAACGATCTGGCCAGTGTAATGTCGCTGGTTGGACATTCTTAGCAAGCAGGTCTTGCTCAGCTTTGTCCCACAACTGCCGGGCTTTGTAGTAGCCACCTGACCCCGTGTGATGGTGAAACTTCTTCTTTGCAGCATTTTTCTTGTTTGTCAGTGACCATTTCTTACCCTTCTCCGATTTCTTGTAGGCCACAAATTCGGGCCATTGATCTCTTATCTTCTCATATCGACCGATGAATTTCGGAGTCTCCTCTTTCTCGACAAACTTTGTGTTCAACTCTTTCTTCCAGTTCCTGAATAGTTCTGCCATCTTCTTAAGAGCAAACGCCTTGACCTTTCGCTCTATAACTGGGTTATTCAGATCCTCCTCTCGCGGTAGGCTGAAATTTGTCATCAGTTCGGTCCAAAGATCATCTTTCAGTCTATCATGGACATAAGAAACTTCAGGGTCCTTATTATTCTTATTCCATTGATGGGTGTTGATCGAGACATAGTCCCTAACAACAACTCCACACTGATGTACAAATGTGTCCTTGGTCCGCTTGGGAGCAATCGGTTGGCCATCTTTCACGACTTCTGTGATCGTGAACCTTTCATCCGGGCACAACCTTTTCTTCGGGCCTCGTCTCCTTACCTCGTCGGACTTTGTAACAGTTGAGGCTCCCTCCTTCGTTCGGTCACCGGAGCCGTGATCATGATCTCCTTCCTCCGCTATTCGGTCACCGGAGCCGTCATGATCTCCTTCCTCCTCCATTGTTTGATCACCGGAGCCGTCATCCTCTCCTTCCTGACCATCGGTGTCGTTGAGATACGACAAGGGATCACCTCCGGCTCGGATTATTTCCCCCAACAACTGTTCTTTTTCTAAGTCTCTGTGATCCATAGTTTCTGCAAATATTACAACATGGCAATATACAAACATGAGATATGCAAATCAACACAAGACAATGCAACAATACGATCATATAATATCACTAATATATCATCAAATAGTATCGCTAATACATCATCGAATATTATCATTAATATATCTCGAATATTATTATACAATATCACTAATACAGATATAGTTGACGTCTCGCGGCGTAGGCGGTGGACACCCAAAGAGAAGGAACTAAGACAAGATCATAGCTTGGGTGAGATCCCTAAAGAACCTGCCAGGTATTGGAGAACCTGACGTCCAACGCAGCCATGTAGCGTCGGACGTGCTCGTCCTCCTCCCTGACACGACAACGTACCACCTCCGCGGGGGCCGGCTCCCTCTGCACCGACAGTGGTCCATGCGACCGCCACCAAAGAACCTCCGGGTCGACGACGGGACCCTGATTCCTCACCAAGTTGGGCACCCCGAAAGGCAGCACCTCCCAGTGCCAGCTCGGCGAAACCCAGTCCCGGACATGGCGCCTCTCAAGCAGGTGGTTGCCACCGAGTCGACGACGAGGATGCTGGCCGAGCATCGTCGACTCAACGGCTACGCTATGCAACTAAACATTTAAACATCTAATTAAACATATATCTGCCTAATATAAAATCGTCGATATCGTCGGGGACTCTCGCTCCCTCACCGACGATCGTCGGGGACTCTCCCTCACCGACGACTGTCGGGGACTCCTCGATATCGTGTCACTGACGACCGACGATACTACATTATTTCCAACTAAAACAACTAAAATATATAAAAAAACTAAACAACTAAAACAACTAAAACATAAAACAACTAAATTAACTAAAACCGAACATCTAAAACTAAAACTAAACAACTAAATCAACTAAAACTAAAACTAAACAACTAAAACAACTAAAACTAATTAAACAACTAAAACTGAACATCTAACAAAACTAAACCTAAATTAACTGAAACTGAACATAAAACAACTAAAACTAAACTAAAACTTAAGTAAACTAAACTAAACAAACTAAACTAAACTAAACAAACTAAATTAAACTAAAACTGAAACTGAACATGAACATCTAACAGGATTTGGGGAGCTCACCGCCGGGGGGCTGACGAGGAGAGCAGCGGCGGCGACGAGCGGCGACGGCGTCGGGTCGGGGCGGCGACGGCGTCGGGTCGTGGCTGCGGCAGTGCAGGGCAGGGGCGGCGGCGGCGGCAACGCAGGGCAGGGGCGGCGGCGGCGGTAGGGCAGGGGCGGAGGCAGCGCAGGGGAAGGCCGGAGCTCACTGGGGGCGGCGTCGGGGCAGGGGCGGCGTCGAGGGCATCGGCGAGGGCGTCGACGGCGAGGTGGAGCAGCCTACCGGCATCGACGGGGCAGAGGGCGGCGAGGGCAGCCTGGCGGCGTCGATGTGCTTGGCGTCGTCGGGGGCAACTGCAGATGAAATTTGGAAAATTCTCTAAGTGCCCTTTATATTGCCCACCCTTTAGTCCCGGTTGGTGGCTCCAACCGGGACTAATGCCCCCCTTTAGTCCCGGTTGTAGCCACCATCCGGGACTAAAGTTCAATTTCCAGTAGCCCAAAGGGCGGGAAGCAGAGACCTTTAGTCCCGGCTGGTGGCACCAACCGGGACTAAAGGGTGGCATTGGTCACGGTTGGTGGCTGTGCCCGGGACTAAAGGGTGGCATTGGTCCCGGTTCGAGCCACCAACCGGGACCAAAGGCCTGTGCCTGGCACAGCCGCGGTGCGGTTGGATGTTTAGTCCCACCACGCCAAGCGAGAGGCGCTCGCACCGGTTTATAAGCCCGCCCCTCTCTGCCTTGTTGAGTTCCTGTCAAAGTGAAAATAGATGCCCTTATACTGGAAATTTGACCTAAATTCAAAGTGCTAGTATGCACATTGAATTTCAGGTCGAATTTTCCCTATAAGCGCATCTATGTTCACTTTTGCTATTTTTATGTTATTTTCTTGCATATTAAAAGTTCTTAACAAAAAATACTTTATGAATATTCTTTTTGCTATTAAAGTTTTTAACAAAAATAACTTTGATAATTTTAGTTGCATAAATTTTATATAATATTAAGTTAAATAACTTTGATCGGACGAAAACACGTCTATTAGAAAGGGATTTCAATTTTTTAAACATATTTTAACTCAAGACTTTTTCTGCATTCAATATGCACCATTCAAAGCCACATCATCACTTTTCAACCCTTTTTTGACTTCATTTGCTATTTTTCATGCATTTCATGATTTATTTTGAGCTAAAATGACCCTGAATTGAAAAGCACTGCACATGAACTCTGAAATGGTTGCAAGTTGGCATGGTATCATCATTTCACCCACATAGCATGTGTTAAAAAGTTGAGAGGGTTACGGCAAAAACTGGATGCACTTCGTGTACAAAATGAACAATCTCTTTCAAAGTATCAGGGTTTCAGACGAAAACTCATCTGCTACAAAAGGATTTCAATTTTTTAAACATATTTGAACTCAAGACTTTTTATGCATTCAATATGCACCATTCAAAGCCACATCATCACTTTTCAAACCTTTTCTGACTTCATTTGCTATTTTTCATGCATTCCATGATTTATTTTGAGCTAAGATGACCCTGAATTGAAAAGCACCGCAAATGAACTCTGAAATGGTTGAAACTTGGCATGGTATCATCATTTCACCGACATAACATGTGCTAAAAAGTTGAGAGGGTTACGGCAAAAACTGGATGCACTTCGTGTACAAAATGAACAATCTCTTTCGAAGTATCAGGGTTTCAGACGAAAACTCATCTGTTACAAATGGATTTCAATTTTTTAAACATATTTGAACTCAAGACTTTTTATGCATTCAATATGCACCATTCAAAGCCACATCATCACTTTTCAAACCTTTTCTGACTTCATTTGCTATTTTTCATGCATTCCATGATTTATTTTGAGCTAAGATGACCCTGAATTGAAAAGCACTGCAAATGAACTCTGAAATGGTTGAAAGTTGGCATGGTATCATCATTTCACCGACATAGCATGTGCTAAAAAGTTGAGAGGGTTACGGCAAAAACTGGATGCACTTCGTGTACAAAATGAATAATCTCTTTCGAAGTATCAGGGTTTCAGACGAAAACTCATCTGTTACAAAAGGCATTTCATTTCTTGACATGTAACTGCAGTGATATTCTAGATCAAAGCCATCATCAGAATACTTGTGGAGAGAAAGTCTGCACTTTTTCTTCGCGTGTGTCCCTTGCTTATTGCGCCGTAACCATGGATAATCTTCATCGTTTAACAGGGTGCTTGGGTCAGCCTTCACTTTGAAGGGAGGAATTTCATGAAACTTTTCATAATCTTCAGACAAGTCTGTCTTGCCCTCCACTCCCACGATGTCTCTTTTCCCTGAAAGAACTATGTGGTGCTTTGGCTCATCGTATGATGTATTCGCTTCCTTATCTTTTCTTTTTCTCGGTTTGGTAGACATGTCCTTCACATAGAAAACCTGCGCCACATCATTGGCTAGGACGAATGGTTCGTCTGTGTACCCAAGATTGTTCAGATCCACTGTTGTCATTCCGTACTGCGGGTCTACCTGTACCCCGCCTCCTGACAGATTAACCCATTTGCACCGAAACAAAGGGACCTTAAAATCATGTCCATAGTCAAGTTCCCATATGTCCACTATGTAACCATAATATGTGTCATTTCCCCTGTTGATTGCTGCATCAAAGCGGACACCACTGTTTTGGTTGGTGCTCTTTTGATCTTGGGCGATCGTGTAAAATGTATTCCCATTTATCTCGTACCCTTTGTAAGTCAATATAGTCGAAGATGGTCCCCTGGCCAACGAGTACAACTCATCTGCAACAGTGGTGTTACCCATGAGATGTGTTTGCAACCAACTGCCGAAAGTCCTGATGTGTTCACATGTAATCCAGTCGTCACACTGCTCCGGGTGTTTGGAGCGCAGAATATTCTTGTGTTCATTGACATACGGGGTCACCAAGGTAGAATTCTGTAGAACAGTGTAGTGTGCTTGAGACCAAGAATGCCCGTCCCTACATATTATTGAATTCGCTCCTAGCGTGCCTTTTCCAGTCAGTCTCCCCTCATACCGCGATTGAAGGAGACCAATCAGCTTAAGGTCAGGAATAAAGTCAACACAAAACCCAATGCTTTCCTCTGTTTGATGGCCCATGGAGATGCTTCCTTCTGGCCTAGCACGGTTACGAACATATTTCTTTAAGACTCCCATGAACCTCTCAAAGGGGAACATGTTGTGTAGAAATACAGGGCCCAGAATGCCAATCTCGTCAACTAGATGAACTAGGACGTGTGTCATGATATTGAAGAGGATGGTGGGAACACCAGCTCGAAAGTGACAAGACATTGCACCAAATCACTCTTTAACCTTGGTAGGATTTCTGGATTGATTACTGCTACTTCTTGAGCTTGCGTTGGTTTTCCCTTGAAGAGGAAAGGGTGATGCAGCAAAGTAGATAAGTATTTCCCTCAGTTGTTGAGAACCAATGTATCAATCCAGTAGGAGATACAAGCAAGTCCCCAATCTTCGCACCTACACAAACAATCAAACTCTTGCACCCAACGCTAAAAGGGGTTGTCAATCCCTTCACGGTTACTTGCAAGGATGAGATCTGATAGAGATAGATATAAAAGATTGCTAAAACGAAAAGTAAAACAAAAGTAAAAAGATTGCAGCAAAGTATAGATCTGAAAATATAATATGGAAAATAGACCCGGGGGCCATAGGTTTCACTAGAGGCTTCTCTCATGAAGGAAAATAATACGGTGGGTGAACAAATTACTGTCGAGCAATTGGTAGAAAAGCGCATAGTTATAACGATATCCAAGGCAATGATTATGCATATAGGCATCACGTCCGTGTCAAGTAGACCGAAACGATTCTGCATCTACTACTATTACTCCACACATCGACCGACTCCTTCCTGCATCTAGAGTATTAAGTTCATGAAGAACAGAGTAACACATTAGGTAAGATGACATGATGTAGAGGGATAAACTCAAGCAATATGATGAAAACCCCATCTTTTTATCCTCGATGGCAACAATACAAATACGTGCCTCGCTACCCCTACTTTGTCACCGGGTGAGGACACCGCAAGATTGAACCCGAAACTAAGCACTTCTCCCATTGCAAGAATTACCAATCTAGTTGGCCAAACCAAACCAATAACTCGAAGAGACTTGCAAAGATATGAAATCATGCATATAAGAATTCAGAGAAGATTCAAATAATATTCATAGATAATCTGATCATAAACCCACAATTCATCGGATCTCGACAAACACACCGCAAAAGAGTATTACATCGGATAGATCTCCATGAAGATCATGAAGAACATGGTATTGAAGAACAAAGAGAGAGAAGAAGCCATCTAGCTACTAGCTATGGACCTGAAGGTATGTGGTGGACTACTCACGCATCATCGGAGGAGCAATGGAGTTGATGTAGATGCCCTCCGTGATCGAATCCCCCTCCGGCAGATTACCGGAAAAGGCTCCAAGATGGGATCTCACGGGAACAGAGGCTTCCGGCGGCGAAAAAGTATTTTCATGGCTCTTTTTGGTATCCAGGGAATATTTGGGAATTATAGGCCGAAGAATAGCGTTAGGAGAGCTGCTGTGGGGCTACAAGCCAGGGGGCGCGCCCCCCCTAGGGAGCGCCCTGGTGGCTTGTGACGCCACGGCAGGTCTCCTGCCTTCATCTCCAAGTCTGGCAGGTTTCTTCTGGTCCAAGAAAAATCATCGTGAAGATTTTATTTCGTTTGGACTCCGTTTAATATTCCTTATCTGCAATACTCAAAAACAAGGAAAAAAACAGAAACTGGCACTAGACTCTAGATTAATAGGTTAGTCCCAAAAATAATATAAAATAGCATATTAATGCATATAAAACATCCAAAACAGATAATATAATAGCATGGAACAATCAAAAATTATAGATACGTTGGAGACGTATCAAGCATCCCCAAGCCTAATTCCTGCTCGTCCTCGAGTAGGTAAATGATAAAAACAGAATTTTTGATGTGGAATGTTACCTAACATATTTATCCATGTAATATTCTTTATTGTGGCATGAATATTCAGATCAGTAAGATTCAAAACAAAAGTTTAATATTGACATAAAATTTGTAATACTTCAAGCATACTAACAAGGCAATTATGTCCTTTCAAAATAACATGGCCTCAGAAAGGTATCCCTACAAAATCATATGGTCTGGCTATGCTCCATCTTCCCCACACAAAGTATTTAAATCATGCACAACCCCGATGACAAGTCAAGCAATTGTTTCACACTTTTTATGTTATCAAACCTTTTCAACTCTCACGCAATACATGAGTGTGAGCCATAGATATAGCACTATAGGTGGAATAGAATATGGTGGAGGTTGTGAGGAAAAAGGAGAAGATAGTCTCACATCAACTAGGCGTATCAACGGGCTATGGAGATGCCCATCAATAGATATCAATGTGAGTGAGTAGGGATTGCCATGCAACGGATGTACTAGAGCTATAAGTGTATGAAAGCTCAAAAAGAAAACTAAGTGGTCGTGCATAATGAAAAATTCCACTAGTTATATGAAAATGACAAAATAGGAGACTCTCTATCATGAAGATCATGGTGCTACTTTGAAGCACAAGTGTGGAAAAAGATAGTAGCATTGTCCCTTCTCTCTTTCTCTCATTTTTTTTGGTGGGCATCTTTGGCCTCTTTTTTTTATTTGGGCTTCATTGGCCTCTTTTATTATTTGTAAAGTCCGGAGACTCATCCCAACTTATGAGGGAATCATAGTTTCCATCATCCTTTTCTCTCACGGGACAATGCTCTAATAATGATAATCATCACACTTTTATTTACTTACAACTCAAAAAAATTACAACTCGAAACCTAGAACAAAATATGACTCTATATGAATGCAATATGAAAGTGATGGTGCATGTCATGAAAAACGGAATGGTGGAAGTTGCATGGCAATATATCTCAGAATGGCTATGGAAATGCCATAATAGGTAGGTATGGTGGCTGTTTTGAGGAAGGTATATGGTGGCTGTTTTGAGGAAGGTGGGTTTAATGTACCGGCGAAAGTTGCGCGGTACTAGAGAGGCTAGCAAAGGTGGAAGGGTGAGAGTGCGTATAATCCATGGACTCAACATTAGTCATAAAGAACTCACATACTTATTGCAAAAGTCTATTAGTTATCGAAGCAAAGTATTAGATGCATGCTCCTAGGGGAGAGGTTGGTAGGAGTTAACCATCGCGCGCTCCTGACCCTCACACAAAGGATGACAATCATTAAACAAATCATGCTCCGACTTCGTTACATAACTGTTCACCATATGTGCATGCTACGGGAATCACAAACTTTAACACAAGTATTTCTCCAATCCACAATTACTCACTAGCATGACTCTAATATCACCATCTTTATATCTCAAAACTATATGCAAGGAATCAAACTTCTCATAGTACTCAATGCACTTTATATGAAAGTTTTTATTATGTCCCACTTGGATGCCCATTATATTAGGACTAAATTCATAACCTAAACCAATTACCATGCTGTTTAAAGACTCTCAAAATAATATAAGTGAGGTACGAGAGTTCAATTATTTCTATAAAACAACACACCACCGTGCTCTAAAAAGATATAAGTGAAGTACTAGAGCAACATTGCCTAGCTCAAAAGATATAAGTGAAGCACAAAGAGTATTCTAATAAATTCATGATTCAGCGTGTCTCTCTCAAAAGATGTGTGCAGCAAGGATGATTGTGGCAAACTAAAAAGCAAAGACTCAAATCATACAAGACGCTCCAAGCAAAACACATATCATGTGGTGAATAAAAATATAGCCTCAAGTAAATTTACCGATGGATTGAAGACGAAAGAGGGGATGCCTTCCGGGGCATCCCCAAGCTTAGGCTCTTTGGTATCCTTGAATATGGCTTGGGGAGCCTTGGGCATCCCCAAGCTTAGGCTCTTGCCACTCCTTATTCCATAGTCCATCAAATCTTTACCCAAAACTTGAAAACTTCACAACACAAAACTCAACAGAAAACTCATGAGATCCGTTAGTATAAGAAAAATAAATCACCACTTTAGGTACTGTTGTGAACTCATTCTTTATTTATATTGGTGTAGTATCTACTGTATTCCAACTTCTCCATGGTTCATAGCCCCCGATACAACCCATAGATACATCAAAATAAGCAAACAACACAAAGAAAACAGAATCTGTCTAAAACAGAACAGTCTGTAGCAATCTATAGACTTCAAGTACTTCTGTAACTCCAAAAATTCTGAAAACTTAGGAAAATTAGGGAAATTTGTATATAAATCTCGTGTAAAAATTTCAGACTCATTCGACGCTATGGTGAATTTATAAAATTCCTGGACTGAGCGCAAAAGTTTCTGTTTTTCAGCAAAATCAAATCACAATCACCGTAGACCATCCCAAAGGTCTTACTTGGCTCAAACACTAATTAAAACAAGAAAACACAATTATCACAGAGGTAATAATGTGTGCAGCACACAAAAACACAAGCAAAAACAAAAGCATAAAAATAAAATTGGGTGGCCTCCCAACAAGCGCTATTGTTTAACGCCCCTAGCTAGGCATAACACAATAGATCTAGGTATTGTCATCTTTGGTTTTGGCAACTTTTGTGAGGGCCTTCTCGAATCCGGGGGGCTCTTTCCTCTTCCCCGAATTTGCAGGAGAAGAAACCATCTTAATATCCAAAATATCCAAACGCTTATTGCAAAGGGTAATCAAAGTGTTTAAGCGATTGAGGTTCCCACTAATATGTTTAAGGGGTTCGTGATATTGTTGTAACTTGACCAAGTGCTTATGTAAGTCACCCAATTTGTCGAGAATTTGAACTCCCTCTTGTGAGAAAGCAAACCCCTTTTTTGGTGGGGGAACCCCTAAAATCCCTTCCAAAACTTCATAGGCAGCGTTCGTATCTAGCTCAATAAAATTCCCTTTTGAGGCGAAATCTAAAAGCTCTCTATGATGCAAAGCCAATCCAATGTAAAAATTTCTAAGCAAAACTTTGGCGTCTCCTTTTAGATTGGAGATATGATAAGATTCCATTAGCCTATACCAGGCATCTTTCAAATTTTCCCCTTGTTTTTGTTTGAAGTATAGAACTTCAAAGTCTGGTGACAAAGGGGGAGTAGTAACGCTAGTCATAGCAACAGGAAAGAGATCCGACAGGAAAGAGGCAGACGGAAAATAGGGCAAATAAAAAGGCAAATCTTTTTGGTTTTTTTCTGAAAATCATTTTAGAAGTGGGGGAGAGGAAAACGAGAGGCAAATGACAAATAATGTAAATGCAAGAGATGAGTTTATGATGAGTACTTGGTAGGCTTGATGTAGATCTCCCCGACAACGGTGCCAGAAATTGGCAAGTTGACAGGAAAGTTGTTGTCTTGACTTGCTATGTATCTTCCCCGGTAACGGCGCCAGAAATCCTTCCTGCTACTTCTTGGGCTTGTGTTGGTTTTCCCTTGAAGAGGAAAGGGTGATGCAGCAAAGTAGATAAGTATTTCCCTCAGTTGTTGAGAACCAAGGTATCAATCCAGTAGGAGATACAAGCAAGTCCCCAATCTACGCACCTACACAAACAATCAAACTCTTGCACCCAACGCTAAAAGGGGTTGTCAATCCCTTCACGGTTACTTGCAAGGATGAGATCTGATAGAGATAGATATAAAAGATTGCTAAAACAAAAAGTAAAAAGATTGCAACAAAGTATAGATCTGAAAATATAATATGGAAAATAGACCCGGGGGCCATAGGTTTCACTAGAGGCTTCTCTCATGAAGGAAAATAATATGGTGGGTGAACAAATTACTGTCGAGCAATTGATAGAAAAGCGCATTGTTATGACGATATCCAAGGCAATGATTATGCATATAGGCATCACGTCCATGTCAAGTAGACCGAAACGATTCTGCATCTACTACTATTACTCCACACATCGACCGACTCCTGCCGCATCTAGAGTATTAAGTTCATGAAGAACAGAGTAACGCATTAGGTAAGATGACATGATGTAGAGGGATAAACTCAAGCAATATGATGAAAACCCCATCTTTTTTATCCTCGATGGCAACAATACAAATACGTGCCTCGCTACCCCTACTTTGTCACTGGGTGAGGACACCGCAAGATTGAACCCAAAACTAAGCACTTCTCCCATTGCAAGAATTACCAATCTAGTTGGCCAAACCAAACCAATAACTCGAAGAGACTTGCAAAGATATGAAATCATGCATATAAGAATTCAGAGAAGATTCAAATAATATTCATAGATAATCTGATCATAAACCCACAATTCATCGGATCTCGACAAACACACCGCAAAAGAGTATTACATCGGATAGATCTCCATGAAGATCATGAAAACATGGTATTGAAGAACAAAGAGAGAGAGAAGAAGCCATCTAGCTACTAGCTATGGACCCGAAGGTCTGTGGTGGACTACTCACGCATCATCGGAGGAGCAATGGAGTTGATGTAGATGCCCTCCGTGATCGAATCCCCCTCCGGCAAATTACCGGAAAAGGCTCCAAGATGGGATCTCACGGGAACAGAGGCTTCCGACGGCGAAAAAGTATTTTCATGGCTCTTTTTGGTATCCAGGGAATATTTGGGAATTATAGGCTGAAGAATAGGGTTAGGAGAGCTGCTGTGGGGCCACAAGCCAGGGGGGCGCCCCCCCTAGGGCGCGCCCTGGTGGCTTGTGACGCCACGGCAGGTCTCCTGCCTTCATCTCCAAGTCTGGCAGGTTTCTTCTGGTCCAAGAAAAATCATCGCGAAGATTTTATTCCGTTTGGACTCCGTTTAATATTCCTTATCCGCAATACTCAAAAACAAGGAAAAAACAAAAACTGGCACTAGGCTCTAGATTAATAGGTTAGTCCCAAAAATAATATAAAATAGCATATTAATGCATATAAAACATCCAAAACAATTAATATAATAGCATGGAACAATCAAAAATTATAGATACGTTGGAGACGTATCAATTACCTTCTGAGAGATTGCATTGAGGAATGCACATAGTTTCACAATGGCTAATCAAACGTTTTCCGGTAGAAGCCCCCTCAATGCAACCGGAAGCAGTTGCGTCATAATCACGTGGCAGTCATGAGACTTTAGGTTCTGGAACTTTTTCTCTGCCATATTTATTATCCCCTTTATATTCGACGAGAAGCCAAACGGGACCTTCATACTGAGCAGGCATTCAAAGAAGATTTCCTTCTCTTCTTTGGTAAGAGCGTAGCTGGCAAGACCTTCATACTGCTTTGGATGCATGCCGTCTTTTTCGTGCACATGTTGCTGGTCCTCCCGTGCCTCCGGTGTATCTTTTGTCTTCCCATACACTCCCAAGAAGCCTAGCAGGTTCACGCAAAGATTCTTCGTCACGTGCATCACGTCGATTGCAGAGCGGACCTCTAGGTCTTTCCAATAGGGTAGGTCCCAAAATATAGATTTCTTCTTCCACATGGGTGCGCGTCCCTCAGGGTCATTCAGAACAGATAGTCCGCCAGGACCCTTTCCAAAGATTACTTGTAAATCATTGACCATATCAAGTATGTGATCACCAGTAAGGAGGGCGGGCTTCTTCCGGTGATCTGCCTCACCTTTGAAATGCTTTCCTTTCTTTCGACATTGATGGTTGGTCGGAAGAAATCGACGATGCCCCAGGTACATATTCTTCCTGCGTTTGTCCAAATATATACTATCGGTGTCATCTAAACAATGCGTGCATGCATGGTATCCCTTGTTTGTCTGTCCTGAAAGGTTACTGAGAGCAGGCCACTCATTGATGGTTACAAACAGCAACGCTCGTAGGTCCAATTCCTCCTGTTCGTTCTCATCCCACACACGTACACCTTTTCCATTCCACAGTTGTAAAAGTTCATCAAATAATGGCCTTAGGTACACATCAATGTCTTTGCCGGGTTGCTTAGGGCCTTGGATGAGCACTGGCATCATAATGAACTTCCGCTTCATGCACAACCAAGGAGGAAGGTTATACATACATAGAGTCACAGGCCATGTGCTATGCTTGCTGCTCTGCTCCCCTAAAGGATTAACGCCATCTGCACTTAAACCAAACCATACGTTCCTTGGGTCACCTGTAAAGTCCCCCCACTCTCTCTCGATCTTTCTCCACTGCGACCCATCACCGGGTGCTCTCAACTTCCCGTCTTTCTTACGGTCTTCCTTGTGCCATCGCATCAACCTGGCATGCTCTTTGTTTCTGAACAAACATTTCAACCGTGGTATTATAGGAGCATACCACATCACCTTCGCAGGAATCCTCTTCCCGGTGCACTGGCCCTCAACATCACCAGGGTCATCTCGTCTGATCTTATACCGCAATGCACAGCATACCGGGCATGCGTTCAAATCCTCGTATGCACCGCGGTAGAGGATGCAGTCATTAGGGTATGCATGTATCTTCTGCACCTCCAATCCTAGAGGGCAGACAACCTTCTTTGCTTCGTATGTACTGTCGGGCAATTCGTTGTCCTTTGGAAGCTTATTCTTCATTATTTTCAGCACCTTTTCAAATGCCTTGTCAGATACACCATTCTCTGCCTTCCATTGCAGCAATTCCAGTGTGGTACCGAGCTTTGTGTTGTCATCTTCACAATTTGGGTACAACCCTTTTTTGTGATCCTCTAACATGCGATCGAACTTCAACTTCTCCCTTTCACTTTGGCATTGTCTCTTTGCATCAACAATGACCTGGCGAAGATCATCATCGGGCACATCGTCTGGTTCTTCCTCTTGATCTTCAGCTTCCCCCATTGCAGCATCACCGTATTCAGGGGGCGGATAGTTGTCATCATCCTCTTCTTCTTCGTTGTCTTCCATCATAACCCCTCTTTCTCCGTGCTTGGTCCAAACATTATAGTGTGGCATGAAACCCTTCTCAAGTAGGTGGACGTGAAGGGTTTTCGAGTTAGAGTAATCCTTCGTATTCCCATAGATAGTACATGGACAATACATAAAACCATTCTGCTTGGTTGCCTCAGCCACTTCGAGAAAATTATGCAGGCCCTTAATGTACTCGGAGGTCCGTCGGTCACCGTACATCCATTGCCGGTTCATCTGCGTGCATTATATAATTAAGTGTATCAAAAACCATTACAAAACATCATGAATAAAGAAGTGACCGAATTAATAGAAGTTCATCATCGCATTAAAACCAAAGTACAGTAGTGACCAAAATAAATACATAAAGTTCATACATAGTTCTCTAGAGCATCTAATTAAAACATACATTGAAACTATGTAAAACATTTAAATGCAACAACAAATGCGATCATAACCGCAACTAAGGTACCAATTGATCCAACGGCATAATGATACCAAGCCTCAGTATGAATGGCATGTTTTCTAATCTTTCTAATCTTCAAGCGCATTGCATCCATCTTGATCTTGTGATCTTCGATGACATCGGCAACATACAACTCCAATTCCATCTTCTCCTCCTCAATTCTTTTCAATTTTTTCTTCAAGTAATTGTTTTATTTTTCAACTAAATTTAACCTCTCGGCAAGAGGGTCGGTTCGAATTTCCGGTTCACATATCTCCTAGATAAAAACATCTATGTCACGTTGGTCAGCATAATTGTCATACACACTAAATGAAAGAAATAGTTATAAAAGATAATATACCACATCCGAATCATAGACAGGACGAGGGCCGATGGGGGCGGATACCAAAACCATGGCACTATATAATAACAAACAATAATAAAAGTAAGAAAATTATACAAGTATCTATCTAAATCATACAAGTAAGATTTTTTTCTTTTAGAAAGAAGATAAGAACAAGAGGCTCACCACGGTGGTCCCGGCGACGAGATCGACGCGGGCGATCGACGACGATGAGCACGGGGACGGGGACGGTACCCTACACATGTGCAGACTCTAAGAAGTTATTTTCAGCTCTAATTGTGCGTCTAAATCAAAAGAACTCCCACATACACTCCTCCACTAAAACCCACAAACCACACTCTACTTCTAAAGCATTTGAAATGAGCTAAACTAGCAGTGAGAGATAAAACGATGAAGTCGTTAACCTTTTAGAACACTTGTGTAGTTGGTGCACCGCCAAACCTAAACAAATCTTAGGGAAATGTAGCTTGGAGGTCGAGCTTGGAGAGCAGAAAACTTAAGTGTGGCTGTGGCATTTCATCGAACACCTCATGTGCATAGGAGGTGAGTACAGATAGCAACACACCTTCCAAACGACGGCCGGCCAAAAAACAGAGGAGTGAGCGGGCATGGGCGAGCATATATATAGGCGTTGTATAAGTTCCGGTTGGTGGCTAGCGCCGGGACTAAAGCTTCCGCTTTAGTCCCGGTTCCAGCCACTAACCGGGACTAAAGGTGCTCGGCCAGGAGCGAGGCCCTTTAGTCCCGGTTCGTGTCTGGAACCGGGACTAAAGGGGTCATACGAACCGGGACTGGTGCCCGCCGAGGCCCGGCCGGCGTCCTGGCCTCACGAACCGGGACTGATGCACCCATTAGTCCCGGTTCGTAACACGACCGGGACTAATGCAATATTCTGGCCTGGACCAAAGCCCTGTTTTCTACTAGTGATTGTCCATGGTTACGGCGCAATAAGCAAGGGACACACGCGAAGAAAAAGTTTTATATCCCAAGATCCCACTCTGGGATATGATCGGCTTCACCGTCATCACTTTCTTCTCTAGTGAGTAGCCGAGATGGTCCAGTTTGTACATGAAGTGCATCCAATTTTTGCCGTAACCCTCTCAACTTTTTACCACATGCTATGTGTGTGAAATGATGATACCATGCCAAGTTTCAACCTTTTCAGAGTTCATTTGTACTGCTTTTCAATTTCAGGGTCATTCGGCGCAAAAAAAATCATTAAATGCATGAAAAATAGCAAATGAAGTTAGAAAGGGTTGAAATTTGAGGATGTGGCTTTGAATGGTGCATATTGAATGCACAAAAAGTCTGGAGTTGAAATAAGTTTAAAAAAATGAAATGCCTTTTGTAACAGATGAGTTTTCGTCCGAAACCCACATACTTCGAAGGAGATGGTCCAGTTTGTACACGAAGTGCATCCAGTTTTTGCCGTAACCCTCTCAACTTTTTAGCACATGCTATGTGTGTGAAATGATGATACCATGCCAAGTTTCAACCTTTTCAGAGTTCATTTGTACTGCTTTTCAATTTCAGGGTCATTCAGCGCAAAAAAATCATTAAATGCATGAAAAATAGCAAATGAAGTTAGAAATGGTTGAAATTTGAGGATGTGGCTTTGAATGGTGCATATTGAATGCACAAAATGTCTGGAGCTAAAATAAGTTTAAAAAAATGAAATGCCTTTGTAACATATGAGTTTTCGTCCGAAACCCTCATACTTCGAAGGAGACGGTCCAGTTTGTACACGAAGTGCATTCAGTTTTTGCTGTAACCCTCTCAACTTTTTAGCACATACTATGTGGGTGAAATGATGATACCATGCCAAGTTTCAACCTTTTCAGAGTTCATTTGTACTACTTTTGATTAAAACAAATGAAGGTATAAAATTAAAAGAGTTAAACAGAATCTGGTTTTGATTAAAACACCTATTTAGTATATCCTAAAAATTCCCAAATAGAAGATAATGATAAAACATACTAATATTAAACAACAGGAAAAACAATCACTCAAAAATCTATTTTTAAACTAAAGTTATTCACAAACTAGTGATTCACACAAATTTCAAAAGAATTCAAATTTAAACTATTTAAATTTGAAAACTACTGGCACTAACAGATAGTTTGTATTTTTTTCCCTAAAGCAAAAAGATTCATTCAAAAACTATAAATATTCTAACAGTTATTCCAAATCTAAAAACAGAAACTGTCCTGTTTAGAAAAACAAAACAAAACAAAAAAGAGAAAATATACCTTTAGTCCCGGTTGGAGCCACCAACCGGGACTAAAGGTCCCTTCCCGCACGGAGTCCCGGTTGGAGCCACCAACCGAGACTAAAGGTCTGTGTATATAAGCAGGACTTAGCAAATTCTTCCCCCAACCTCCCATTCTCCCCCGACGCCGACGCCCTGCCGCGACGAAGCCAGGCTGCCGGAGCTCGCCGCCGCCCCCGAGCCCGTCCTCGTCGTCGCCGCCCCCGACGCTAGCCGCCCGCGCCTCCTCCACGAGCCCCGACGCCGCCCGCGCGCCTCGTCTGCCCGTCCTCGTCGACGTCGCGGCCGCCCCCGACGCCGCCCGTGCGCCTCCTCTGCCCGTCCTCATCGACGTCGTCGCCGCCCCCGACGCCGGCCGCCGCCCGCGCCTCCTCCCCGAGCCCCGACGCCGCCCACGGGCCTCGCCCCGGCACTTCCTCGCCCCGCCCGTCGGTGAGACCCGGCCGCCACACTTTGCATTTTTTTCTCTTTTTTTTCATGATAGATAGATAGTTAGATGATAGATATATAGATGATGATGATGATGATTGTTAGATGATGATGATGATGATGCTGATGATTGTTAGATGATGATGATGGTTAGATGATGATGATTGTTAGATGATGATGATGATAGATGATGATGATGATGATAGATGATGATTTTTAGATATATGATGATGATTGTTAGATGATGATGATGATAGATGATGATGATGATGATTGTTAGATGATGATGATGATTGTTAGATGATGATAATCGATGATGATGATGATTGATAGATGATGATGATTGTTAGATGATGATGATAGATGATGATTTTTAGATGATGATGATTGTTAGATGATGATGATAGATGATGATGATGATTAGTTAGATAATGATGATGATGATGATGATGATGATATAGTCTTGGCTACCTAGCACCTACTTCGATGCGCAGCCCGCATCCTCGTCGTCGACTCGGTAGTGACAACCTGCTTGAGAGGCGCCATGTCCGGGACTAGGCTCCGCCGGGCTGGCACTGGGAGGTGCTACCTTCCGGGGCGCTCAGCTTGGTGAGGAATCAGGCTCCCGTCGTCGACCCGGAGGTTCTTTGGTGGCGGTCGCGTGGACCACTATCAGTGCGGAGGGAGCCAGCCCCCGAGGAGGTGGTACGTTGCCATGTCAGGGAGGAGGACGAGCACGTCCGTCGCTACATGGTTGCGTTGGACGTCAGGTTCTCCAATACCTGGTAGGTTCTTCAGGGATCTCACCCAAACTATGATCCTGTGATGGTTCCTTCTCTTTGGGTGTCCACCGCCTGCGCCGCGAGATGTCAACTGGATCTGTATTAGTGATATTATATAATAATATTCGAGACGATGTATTAGTGATAATATTCGATGATGCATTAACTGGATTATTCGAGATGTATGAGTTATATTATATGATAATAATATATATGATCGTATTGTTTCATTGCCTTGTATTGATTGCATATCTGAGGTTTTGCTTATTGAATGCATTCTAATTGTTTTATATTTGTTCTGGATTAGTTAAGCTATGGACGGTAGAGACAGAGACCATGATCAAGAGTATGTCATGTTCGACATGATACGCTCCGGAAACGAAGAGAATGAAGAAGTAGATGATGGCTCACAATATCTTAACCCATCCGGTGAGGGAATTGAGGAAGAACAACCAAGAGACGAAGGGGAACCAGCTGACAATGATCGCGAAGAAATTTTTCTCCAATTAACAAAGTCTGGCGAGGTATATATATTTGGCCTCTGGTGATCATTAGATGTATTAATTGATTTGTATATTTATATATATTAACAAATCTTTCTTCTTTTAGCCCTCCGGATCGAGCAAATCTTCTACAAGGGCAATACGAGGCCTGGCCAAAAAGTTGCCCGATGGCACAAAGTACAACATCGATGAAATCAAAGCAGATGGTGAACCGATTGCTCCTAAAAAGCATGCGGACAAATTTATACGTCAATGCGGAGTTATTGTTTGGGACCAAATCCCGATCACCGTTCAAGAATGGATCAAGCCAAAGGAAGATCGAGGAGTTTGTTTTGTCGACGAAAGAGCAAAAAATCTGCTTTGGGATACGCTCATGTCACATTTCACCCTATCAGAGGGTTTCACAGATCTCCAACTTGAGAAAGTCAAGAAGTGTGCTCTTAAGAAGATGGCCACACAATTCCAGACTTGGAAGAAAAAATTATGGGCCAACTACGTCAACGCAGGAAAGAAGACTCCAGAATTCACTGGAGCACTAGAGAAGGTAAAAAATCACTGGGACTTATTTGTGCAGTTCAAGGAATCGGAAGCAGCTACAGAACGGTCGAGAAAAAACAAGATAAATGCTGGGAAAAAAAAGTTTCACCATGTTCTGGGGCCAGGTGGCTACAAGACTGCGTTGCCTAAGTGGGATGAATCTGAGGAAAAGATGATTGCTGCAGCGGTCACTCCAAAAACAGTGGTTTGGCCCGACAGGTGCAGGACTTGGTTTTATGCGCATGGGGGAAAGTTGGACCCAAAGACAGGGGAGATTATTGAACAGGCAAGTCTTAAAGAAGCCACAGACAATTTACTTGAAGCAATAGAAGAGGCTTGAACAGGGGTGTTCTAGCCCGACAGAGAGAACGACGAGCTTACACGCGCCCTCAAGAATCCTGAAGACTCGGGACGAACACGAGGCAAAGGCGTTGTTCCGTGGGTTGAGGGGTTTGTGGGGTGGAACGCCAGTTACAGAAGCCGTGGGAGAAAGAAGAAGCAGGATGCAGACCGGCTTCAAAAGGTAGAATCAAAGAACGCGGAGTTGGAACGCTGTTTCATGCGGCAGCAGGAGCAGATTGACACACTTAGCCAGCAAAGGGCGTCTCACCGGCAGGAGCAACCAGATCCAGCATTGGATAGTACCATCCCATCTATGCCGAAAAGCAGCATGGGTTCCATGGGGGACCCGGCCGATGATGCACTGCTGGCTCGCTACCCCGTGGATGATATCCAAGAGACGACACCTTATCAGCTACACATGAAAATGAAGAACATATCCATGAAGGTGGCGGAGGGCTATGCTTTACCGAATGCACTTGAAGCAACCATCCACGGCAATCCGATTCCACCTGGCTATGCTTGTGTCGGGGTGGATGAAGTTCTGTCGGGATATCACTCACTAGAGCTTGACTTTCCTGGAGGTCAAGGGGAGGAGCAGACACTGGGAGATGCCATACATGGTATCATTGTATGGAGAAAGGAATGCATCGTGTTTTCAAACTCGGTGCCAAGGCCACCGACTCCTCCTCCAAATCCGCCGCGTCAGCCGACTCCAACCCACCTCAAGACAGAGCGCAACGCGAGTCCACCATATCGATCTCCGCTGCATCAGCCGAATCCACCCCACTGCGAGATGGAGCCTAGCGCGAGTCCACGATATCGATCTCCGCCGCGTGAGCCGACTCCAAAGCGGAAGAGAGCACCAAAGAAGAAACCCGAGCCTCCTTCCAAAAGGAAGTTAGCTTACGAGATGACTGTCGAGGAAAACAAAGCCCAAGTGGCTTCCGAAGTGAAGGCCCATTTTGCACCGAGACCGCCCCTGCCACCAAAGGAGAAAATACCTGAGAAAGTCGTACAACACTTTGTGGATCTTGCTAAACCGGCTGTGGAGAAAAAGCGATCAGACTATGAACGCTCTATTAGCAAGTCATATCATCAACAAAAAAAGCAATCGTCGAGCCTTACAGGTAGTAATAAATACGGGAAAATTGTTCCCCGGGTCGGAGAACAGGCAGTGTAATTGATCCCCCCGCTCAAGGTGAGTACTGCTGTGGCGGTAACCGACGCTGATAGAAAGATGGCTAGAGAGATCGGTATAACTGTTGAACAACTCCGAGGCATGGAGGAAGTCCCCACGAAGGAAGTAGCATGGAAATATGTCCCCGGGAGCCCTCTGGTCAGACCTGACGAGGAGAAGCTTCTATCAACGCAAATGCACAACTTGCATGACTGGTACCTGAGAGAAATAAAGGCCGGGCGAGAGGGCCTCATGGTGAAAGTCGAGGAAGAGCATTACTTCCATGCAAACAATTTGTGGATTGACTGGCCAGAATTTTTTCAGTTATTCAATCAAGACGCACTCGACAAATCTCTCGTCAGTTGCTATTGTCTGTAAGTGATTTCTTTCTGTAATTGAAATCTCTAACTCAGCTCGTTCATTGCCTGTAATTATCCTCACTATATTATTTTGTGTGGTATTATGCAGAATGAAGATGTTTGAATTGAAAAGAGATGGAGTCTATGGCATTGGGTTCATTGACCCAAATAACATTTATGAAAAAAATGATGCAAGACCAACCCCAAGACACAGAGAATAACTTGCTAATGTTTTTAAAGAAATTAAATAGCAGACCAGAAATACTTTTTCCTTACAACTTCAAGTGAGTGTTACTGTCTTGTACTACAAATTCTATTTTTGCTTACTCGATGTTAAGTGTAGTTGATGAGTTATGCATGCCCGCTTATACAAACGTGTGCGCAGATTCCACTGGATCCTGATAATCATTAGAGTTGACGAGGGAACTGTTGAAGTACTGGACTCACTACTTAAAGACCCTGAAGATTACAAGAGCCTGTTTTTGATGCTCAACAGGTAATTTCAATCATTATCGCACTATGTTGGCCTCTTTAGTTCATTTCCTGATATCAAGTAATTAATAACTCCTTTATTCATTTTCTTTGCCGGGCAGGGTTTGGAAAAAGTTCATCAAAGAGGTTGTCGGTGACTGGAAACCACAACTGAAATGGCGACGGTCCAAGGTAATTAAGTAGTACTAGCTACGTCCGCGCATCTCTTTAATTCTAGTTTCAATACCATTATCATGCTTGATTATTATCTGATTGAATTCTATTCTCATAAAGTGCATGAGGCAGCCACAAGGGACTAATTTATGTGCATACTACGTTTGCGAGAACATTCGCTTCATGACCGAAGAAAGGAGCGAAGATGCAAGACATCTTTGGGTACGTAAACACTATTCATATTTTTTTATCATGTCCTAATATATATACACACAACTAATATATTCATATTGATCTCCTTCTTTAAAGATGGTGGAGATGCAGGACAGACTCCTACCAAAGGACCGCATACGAGCACTTCAAGAGGAAATGGCGGGATTTTTGCTTGAGCAGGTCATATCTCCCAACGGAGAATACCATTTCACCTAATGGCTGCATGTAATGATCCGCAAATTATAGGAGAAATTGTATATACCAAATTGTATATATATATGTGTATGCATGGTCGTATGAAAATTCTATGATATATGATTGGTTCTACAAGAAATTCTATTATATATGCATAATGTGTACAATATGTAGTAGCGTAAAATATGTTTGAAATGAAAAAGAATTAAATGGAAAACACAAAATGAAAAGGAAAAATAAACAATAAACAATAAACCATAAACCCTTAAACCCCTAATCCTTTAGTCCCGGTTGGTGTCACCAACCGGGACTAAAGGTCCCCAGCCCCTGCGCCCGCTGCCGGTCACGTGGCAGGGATTTAGTCCCGGTTGGTGTCACCAACCGGGACTAAAGGTCCCCAGCCCCCCGCACGCGCTGCCGGCCACGTGGCAGGGATTTAGTCCCGGTCCGTGGCCAACCGGGACTAAAGGGTGGGGCCTTTAGTCCCGATCCTTTAGTCCCGGTTGGTGAACCGGGACTAAAGGCCCTTCCCAACCGGGACTAAAGGCCTTTTCTGCACTAGTGTACCTTGGGAAAACAGTTATTGAATGTCGCCCCCACGATAATTTCGGTATAAGTATCTTGGTAATATAAGCACCGCATACCTGATAACTTAGGTAAAAACCCCGTGATAACTTTTACCGGGGAAAAGAGTTGTTGAATAACCCCCCCCCCCCCCCGGAGATAACTTCTGTATAAATCACATGATAATACAAGCACCGCATACCTGATAACTTAGGTACAAACACTGTGGTAAGTTTTACCTTGGAAAAATAGTTATTGAATATCCCCTCCCCCCCCGCCCCGATAATTTATGTATAAATATCTTGGTAATATAAGCATCGCAAAGCTGATAACTTAGGCACAAAAACCGCGATAACTTTACCTGGGAAAAAAGTTATTGAATACACAACCCCGATAACTTCTGTATAAATAGCATGATAATACAAGCACCGCAGACCTGATAACTTAGGTGCAAACACCATGGTAACTTTTACCTTGGGAAAAAAATTGTTGAATACCCCCTCCCCCCCCCCCCCCCCCCGGCGACAATTTCTATATAAGTTATCTTGGTAATCTAAGCACCGTATACCTCATAACTTAGGTACAAACATCAAGGCAACTTTAGCCATGGTAATCTACGCATCTGGACCTCATAACTTAGGTACGAACATCACGGTAACTATGACCCGGTGAATTTTTTTTGTTGAAAACATACCCTCATAGCTTTTTGTGTAAATAGTATGTTAATATGCACATCGTATACCTAATAATTAAGGTATAAAACACTGCGGCAACTTTGACCTGGAGAAAAAAGTTGTTGAAAACATACCCCAAAAAATTTATGTGTAAATAAGAAGGTAATATACGAATCGTAGGAGTGATACATTATTCTAGCTCAGGTGTGCTAACTTTTGACCTGAAGAAAAATCGTCGTAACATACGAACAAGAGATCTTGTTTCCAAGGTCTCGTCACGACGATTGTTTTTATGAAAACAAATTTTTATTTGGAGCAACGGTTTGAGGAAAATATAGGATGGCATCAGCTTTGTCCTCTTGTGCATGCATGCATGTGCATATGAGAAAAGGTTGAAGGAACAATGTGGATGTCATACATTCACGATCGGACGGCGCTGGCGATCTCACGATAACTTCCTTTGACTGGTTTCTTTTTTCGCAAAAATAGTCGCTGTGAGATTCGAACTCTGTACCTGGACCTTCGTAGTAGAGTTTGCCTGCCTCCGTGACCATCTGGGCCAGCCTCAGGTTGTGTTGTGATGTAGGCTAGGTTGTTAACATAGAGAATTACTGCGAGTAAGCCACCCTAGTGCAGCCGTCAATGCTAGGAGCTGGTAACACTCAAATTTTCTCTCAAGAAAAAAATGGTAAGCGGTAGGGTGATGTTTTTGTTCCCATGTTGTGTTTCAAACTATGGTCTCAGGCTCGACACGTTGTACTTGTTGTAAAACAAATGCAAAATAAGTTTATTTTTACCTTTCTTATCATTTGTATTAGTGTATCTTTTTTACGAGGGGGGGGGGGTGATAAAATATACCCTGGTAATTTTTTGTGTGAATAGCATGATAACTCACACATTGCAGACCTGATGACTTATGTAGCCCAGTCCTGGTAACTTTAGCGACAGGGGGGGAGAGTTGATGAAATTTTATGTGAATAGCATGGTAACTCACACATAACAGACCTGATAACTTTGCACCCCGGTCCTGGTAACTTTGGTGACGAGGGTGCTGGGGGCGGGGGAGGGGGGGAATTGATGAAATATCCCCTTGATAACTTTTGTGTCAATAGCATGGTAACTCACACATCATAGACCTGATAACTTATGCACCCCGGTCCTGGTAACTTTGGCGACGGAGAGTGCGGGGGGAGTTGATGAAATATCCCCTCGGTTACTTTTGTTTTGAATAGCATGGTAACTCACACATCGTAGACCTGATGACTTATATACCCTGGTCCTGGTAACTTAGGCGACGGGGGTTGGGGGAGTTGATGAAATATCTCCTCGGTAACTTTTGTATGAATAGCATGGTAACTCATAATTCGCAGACCTGATAACTTATGTATCCTGCTCCTGGTAACTTTGGCGACGGGGGTGGGGGACTAGGAGTTGATGAAATATCCCCTCATTGACTTTTGCGTGAATAGCATGGTAACTCACACATCGAGACCTGATAACTTATGTACCCCGGTCCAGGTAACTTCGGCGACGAGGGTTGGGGTGGGGAGTTGTTGAAACATATCATGTTAAATTCTGTGCAAATAACATGGTATTTTACATCTCGAAGACATGATAACTTATGTACACCCCATGGTAACTTTGACCCGGTTTGCGCTGTAGAACATTTTGAAGTTTCGAAATAGGGAAGCATCTAAATAGTGAGAATCTACAATGACATCATCTTTCCTGTGCTCTAGCACATTTGCATGTGGAGAGAATGTTGGAGGAGCCATTTTTATGCACCGGTAATTTGTATGTAAACAAGATGGTAACTGACATACCACAGACGTGATAACTTATTGTGCATAGGTCTGGTAACTTTTGACCCGAAAAAAAAGTCGTCGAAACATACTGACATGGGATCTAGTTTCGAAGGTCTCGTCGCAACGAATCTTTTATGTAAAAACGGGTTTTCAATCGAACAAACGGTTTGAGCTACAAAACGTTTTGAAATTTTATTTTTAATGAAATCTTTGCTTATATCATCTTTTCGTCTTATCTGCATGGATGCATTGTTAATTGGGATCAATACGTGAGATGAGCAGCATATGAGTCCGCTGCATGCGAGGTAAACGTCCACTGCATGCGAGGTAATTGTTCGGATCTATCACTAGCGCTCATGTCTTGGTAACTTCAGTGCAAACACGATGATAATTTATGTAGCACATATGTGATAACTTAGGTATCCCAGACATGGTAACTTTTGACCAGAAAAAAAGTCGTCGGAACATATCAACATGGGATCTAGTTTTGAAGGTCTCGTCGAGACGATTTTTTTATGTGAAAACAGATTTTGAATCGGAGCAACGGTTTGAGCTACAAAATATTTTAAAGTTTGATTTTTGTTGGAATCTTTAATGACATCATCACTTTTGTCTTTATATGCATGCATGCACACTTAAGATCAATTGAGGGTAATTAGCTGATCCACTTTTTCACAAACGAGAAGAGTGCATCGGGGCGCTGGGAAGAAAAACTAAAATCGACGTGCGGGAGGGAGGCGGGTTACGATCGGATCTGTTGCTTAACGTTCGACTGATAGGACGTTAGTCGCGTCCTTTAACTTATTATTACTCTAATTAATAACGTCTGTCTGATGATGGGCAATCGTCTGATGCTTGACACATTTTTTAAACACTTTACAGGCGCCAAATAATTTTAAACACAACAATAGTAGATGGAAAATACACTGGTGAGCCTATATATCGCGGCTGCAGTCTCATCATCGGTGTGTGCAGCTTGTCTTCTTCGACTGGTCAAATAATAGAGAAGGAGATATACGAATCACGTTTTCATAAAATTCATACTTTCCAAAACCAGGTATTCTAAGCGAGTCGGGCATGATCTCCTAATATAATCCCAACGCGCATGTGAGCCGATACATAATTAAATGTGTATTAGAAATGATCTAAACTTGCCAAAATAATGAACAATATATGATGTGTCATGCATGGTACGCAAATTATGAAATGGATGCATAAGGTAAGTAAATTACGTGATATATGATATTGTCTCAAAGCGACCTTCCTCGCAGCCAGTGGCATGCCCGATGGGGTGGGGTGGCAGCCCCCCCCCCCCCCCCCCCCCCCTTGCTCGTGGAGGTCTTGGCCAGCTATGGAGGTGTCGCGGCGTCGCGTTTGTCTCGGTCGGGTCCGGCCTGATCTGGCCCGTCGGTTGATGCCGGCGGTGAGGGATGGGAGGTGCGACTTTGCGTAATGGCGAATCATGGCGGCGTCTTTGCGTCGTTACTCCGATAAAGGCATCATCTTGCAGTTCGTGTATCCTCTCTCGGGCTCCTCCAGGGGAAGCCCAAGATCTAGATCTTTCGGATCGGACGATGGCGGCGCGCGGTGTCGTTCTCCCTCGTGGAGGCATCGTCTTGGAGTAGGCGCTGGAGGGGTCAGAAGGTGGAGTAGTGTGGTATATACCGCATATACGGCGACGGGTCTCGGCGGCATGGTACAGTGGATTCTCGACGACGAATGGTGATAATGGACGCGTAGTGAGATGGCGCTATCAAGGGTCATGGTGGAGGCGACCTATTTAGAGCGCGCGCATGTGGTGCACGCTGAGGGTTTGCTACACTGATGGGCGCTCCCGGCTAGCCGGCCGGCGGTTTGGCGAGGCCACCGGCTTTCATGGTGTGCGTTGGCGAGAGGTCAGGACACATCATCATCAACCTTGTAGGTAGGACGGTTGTTTTTGTCAGGAATGTGACATCGGGTCAATTCATGTATTTATTTTCTAAGAGGATCTCCAAGGCGGACTTGCAAACCTCCCACAATTGTCCGGACCGCAGAAGCCATCCAACGCGATCATGTATCGGTTCATGGCACGGTCCTGACGCGATTTCTCCCGCAAACCAAAGACAAACGTGGGGGAGGTTTATGGGTGTCCAGACCGCTACTTCGCCTGATTCTGACCGTCCTGGCCCATCAAAAACCGCTCACCCATCCCGCGTGAAACGGTCAGCACCGGTCCAGAGTGTCAGTTCTTGCATTCATGCCCAGCCAGAGCGGATGCAACCGCTCACTGGCGCCGTCCGAAAGAGCGCCGCTCACGTCGCTTCCTGGTGGAGGCGACTGATGCGCGTTCAAACGACATGACGGCCGCCCACATTCATGGCACACGGTTGCCGAGGCGTCTCCTCCGGTGCCACCCGTTCGTCCGTCTGTTGCCCGCCATTGCTATATGAACCACTGCCCCGGCCATAGCCGCAGTCATCAGCCTCTGATCCCTCTCCCACCATGGATTCCTCCCCCGCCAAAGCTCTCTTGGACGGGCTGACGCCGCAACAGAAGAAGGAGATGGCCGGCATTGCTACTCGCTGGCAGGCCGGCAGGCAGCCGGAGGACGTCGACGCCAGAATGGCGGACGCGACCGACGATGACTCGTCGCTACCCTCCTCTTCCTCCACGGCCGTGCCTCCCTCTCCGGTGCACTGCACCATGACCATCGTCGAGACCCGTTCCCATTACATGCACATGGTGTGGGGGAGAGGGAGGAGCTGTTCCGGGAGGCGCAGGCCGCCGCCGCCTACAACCACCACCTCCTCTAGGAGCACCTGCAGGCGCAGGGCGGTCGCGCCCTACGCGGACCTGGCGGAGCATAAGGCGCTCCTGGAGTCCTACCACTCCGCCCACGAGATTCGCCTCGACCGTTGACGGTACCGGTAGCGGGTGGCGGAGGTGGCGACCGCGGCCAAGGACGACGACGAGGAGGAGGGCGTGTCGTCGTTCGGCGAGACCGACGACGAGGAGGAGGATAACATCGATGCCGCACCCAACGAAATTGACACGTCCGCGGACGCCGTTGGCATCGACGAAGAATAGTTCACGGGAGGTCGCAGCTGCTCTGGTCCTAGGAAGGCCACCGCTCCTCCCATCCCGTCGATGCCTGGCTTGGTGGGCTAAACAACGTCGGCTGATTAATCGCTTGGCGGCGACGTGGAGGTGGACATCTGCGCTTGTCGGGTCTTCGGAGGAGGAGGTTACGGAGGCGGAGCTAGAATGCGCTGAGGCGGAGCTGGAGAAGGCGAAGCTTCAGTTCTCGGGGTTCATGGCCGGCGACAATTTAGATTAGGTATTAATTATACCTCTAGAGCGGGACTAGGATGTAAATGTAATGAAATCCGTCGTGTTTATATGAAATCCGTCATGTTTGCATGAAATCCGGCCATGTTTGCCTGAATTTCGTCCGGTTGGTTTGAGTTGTTCTCAAAATGTATGCGGCTACGGTTGAATATCGTCCTCCCGCATCCGTCTGCGGACGGATGCGGGTGAAAATTTACGGGTTTCTGTTGGAGATGACCTAAGACTTTGTTGAATAATATAATAAAGATAAATATGCGTGTTGTTCGATACAGAGGCTGGTGTTATCCTTCGTATAGGAAACACAAATATTTTCATAGCATCCAAGCGGGGTCGAAATGTCCCTTCCGGCGGTTAAATTTCTTGTGTTAGCACCACATGCCGACGTGCCCTCTAAATGAAAGCCTTTATTTTTTCCCTTTCCTTTTTCTTCTTCTCTTTTGGAAAAGTTATTAACTTTCACTTTCTTCTCCTGTTGGAAAAGCAATAACTTTTCCTTTTTGAAATGCTAGAACTATTCCGCTCCTACTCAGATTTACGAATAATTAACTTTTTTTTTGCTTTATAGGAAAATGATGCATTATTCGGGTTTATATTACTAATACCACATACTGACCAGTAAACGTGGCATTGCTACCTGGAATCTCAAGACACCATTTATCCTTGAGCCCAGCTCATAAAAGGAAAGTATCATTGATACAATAAGCCAGAGACACAGGGAGGTCGACAGGTCGGCGGCAAGTGCAGCGCAAGGAAGGTCGACAGCGGCTGGCCGGAGGCAGGTGGACGGTTCCGCGGGTAGGGGCGGCGCAGGGGAGGTTGGTGGTGGCTGGCCGGATGCAGTGGCGTGTTGCCGATGCGATGAGGAAGAAGACGATCAAAGAACAAATTACCGACATGTGGGCCTTTATGGCAGATTTACAATTGCAGTACCGACTTCACCGGATCTATTCTATCTGAGCCTGTGTGAAGTATTTTACGATATACCTTGAACGGTTTTTACGATACCAATTTAAGGGATCTGCTAGATATGCTCTTAGGGCATCTCCAATATGCTGACCCGTAAATTTGCTCCGGCATCTGTCCGTGGATAGGGGGATCAGTCCACAGACACGGATGCCGGAGGCGGCCATCCAACGCTGTCTGCATACGTTTCAAACACCTTTTCAACTAACCGGACGAAATTCATGCAAACCCGACGGATTTTCATATAAATCGGACGACATTCATGCAAACACAGTGTATTTTCATTACATTTCGACCCTAAACCTATCCTTCAGTGGCGGCCGCCGTCCACTGCTTTTGTATTCCGCATCGGCGACCACGTTCTCCATCTGTCGTCCCCATGAACAGCGACGGGGTTCAAGACCCGTTAAGTGGAGGTGCGGTCTCCGGCGAGGAAGACTAGAACATGGGAGACGGACAGGCCCAGTTGGGACACAATTGCCCTGTCGCCTCCAATGGCCAACTCATCCTTAGAGGACTCCGCGACGTGTCCGTCACCGGCGCCGGTGGACCTGAGGTCGATGATGGACGTGGACGGTCTGTCATTGTCCACCTACCACGTGCACCCCGAAAAATGGACGGCGGTGCGTAGGACGGCAGCTGGCGTCCACGTCCGGCTGCGTCGGAAATTCGTTGAGAGCTACGCGCGTGGCCTTTTAGAGCGTGCACTGCTCCACAACGAAGTTCGGTTCACCGCGGCCATGGCGGCCACGACTGCCATCCCTCCGCCATCCGGTGCTTCTTGAGGACGAACAGGTTGTACCTCTGCTGCTCCCGCGCGTGCCGGAACACCGACATAGGAGCCGGCGCATGGTGCTCCTCCTCCGCCATGGCGGTGTCATAGTGCGTCTGCGCCTGCTCCATGGTCAAGTCGGCATGCACCGGCATGGGGTCCGGTGCTGTATCGTCGTCGGAGCCCATGGAGTCGTCGTCGGAGACCTCGGCGAGCTGGGTGGCATGCCCTGCTCGATCCGCCTGGCACGGCGGGACTGCCATGCAGCTGCAAGGGCGGCCACCTCGTGCTTCATCTCCGACGACAGACTATCCCACAGAGCGTGACCGCTCGCGGTCATGGCGGATGTGGAGCAAAGGAGGAGGATGTGTTCTAGTGTGGAGTTAGCCGGGTGTTGCCGCCTTCAAATAGCGGATTCCGGTGAGGCCAAGTGTCCGGGTTCGTCAATGCGCGCCAGAGTTGGTTCCTCGGCCAGCGAGCCTGTTTAATGTTAGCATATGAACGGATGGGCATTGAACAGGCATGGTAGATATCCGTCATGTCCTGTACAACATACGTTTTTCAAGCATTGAATAGGCACGGACACCAGGGATGCGGCGCAGGCATCACTCTTAACGAATGCGCCGCGTCAATGCCGACGCCAATGAAAGATAGATCGATACAATCTCGCGTTGGATGGCTCAATACATTTAAACCGTACGGTTCGAATGTATGCGGACGGTTTGAGGATCACCTTGGAGATGTCCTTACCCTACCACTTGGGTGGGCTTTCCATGGGTCCAATTGGTGTCATGCGTCACGGAGGTTGCCTTGTTCCTTTCTTTTCTTCGAGTGCATGCAGCGTGAAAAACGATAAAATTGGCCCTTTGGGCAAAGTTCAGAACAAAATGAACTCATTTAAAAAAAATTCACAAAATGGCCCTTCCTGCATGACGCCCGCACCAGGGGCGCCATGGTAGATTGCATAACGCCCTGGTCAAGGGCGCCATGAACGACGCTGACCTGCCATGTCAGCGATGGATGGGCCCATCCGCAGACACGCATGACGCCCCTTGTAGGGGCGCTATGCAGGCACGCATGATACCCTGGGCCGGGGCGCCATGCCCCTTCGCTGTAAAAACAGCCGGGTCAGCTCGAGGAGGCTCACCCGAGCCAGAGGCTCTGTTCGTGTTCTTCTCCCCCACCCGGTCGCCCCTCTCTCCGCCCTCCAAATTCTACTCTAACAAAAGACCAACGCTCTAAACAGAGACTAATATTCCGCCTGGCACTTGTCGAACTCCGGCGCCTCCTCGATGACCAACTCCCGCTCGACGACCTCCGGGGTAAGGAGATCCATGGCATCCATCGCCACATACTCCACCAGCATCTCGCAGTCCTCGTCCACCATCTCTTTGGATAAGGCCACCATGAGCCAGGCGTGGGCGGCCTTTGTCCAGGCATGGACGGCCACCATCTTGGCTAGGGAGGCCACCGACGAATGGATGCCTGCTCGAGCACACTCAGCGATTACCAACTCATCGGACGTATGTTGTCGACCGGTGTCAGAGAAGGCAGCTGTGATTTGTGTAGTGACCGACACGAGATGGGCATGGGTGGCCTCGAGATGGGTGTGGGCGGCCTCGAGATGGGCGTGGGCATCCGCCATCAGAGCTACGGCAACCGCCGAGAAACTGACAGTTGATGTGCCCTTCTCGCCATTTGCTACCCCCATCGCGGTTGTTGCTGTCGCCCTTTCAGCTGCAGCAGCTGCCCTTTTGGTTGCTACAGCCGCCCTGTTGGAGGTAGCGGCCGCGTTCAAGCATGTTGAGAGCGCGCTCATGGCTGATGCGACTGCGCTCGGTCCGGAGTGGGTTGTCGAAGTTGCCCTCACGATGGGGATCCACGTCCCTATCTTTCACTGTTGACGATTGCACAGTAAAATGGTCTTGAGGAGTCAGTGCGGTAAACTGGCCAGCGGTGGACTGTAGCCGATGAAACTTTCGGCCTAAGCCATGCATGTATGAGGATTGGCCCAAGATATTTTGTACTACATTACTTCGGAACAGGACGGTGTTTGGATTGCAATAAGATTTATCTGCCGTGAACACGGACCAATAGCAGCGTCGTGCTAAAATATGGAATTATTCAGGGTTTGTTTGGCATTTCTATACGTTAATTGAGTTTTCTAGACATTTAATGTGTGTAATTCAAATTTGAACTACTGTCCCAAGGTCCGGTGCATCAAAATAGGTTGAAAAATCATATAAGTGTCCATGGCTTCATCTTTAGGTCACAGGCAAGAAATGGTAATGAATTTCAAACATCTCGGCATCTTGGCTCGGCCTCAAACGTTGAGAAACTTGGTTTTTAAATTACTGTAAATCCAGAACGCGTTAGAAATTCTAAAAACTTGGCATGTTGTTATGACATGGCACATATGTGCCATGGTAAAAAAACTGTCCAATTTGGGACAATTTTAGGCACAAGTCCCTTACAAACCGGAGCTTCTCACGGGAAGATTTGTGGTTCCGATAGGGAACATGTCACCTTACGTGGGCGAAACAACATCCGCTCATCTTCTCGCCTTGAACTTTTTTTAGAGGCAACATAGACCAGTAGGAGTGTCTTGCTAAAATATGGAATTATTCAGGGTTATTTTTGCAATTTTTAAATATTAATTGAGTTTTCTAGGCATTTAATGTGTATAATTAAAATTTGAACTAAAATCACAAGGTCCGGTGCATGACAATGGGTTGAAAAATCATATAAGTGTCCATGGCTGCATTCTTTGGGCCCCATGCAAGATATGGGAATAAATTTCAAACATCTCGGGGTCTTGGCTCGGCCACAAACATTAAGAAACTTAAATTTTAAATTCATGTAAATCAAAAACTCGTCAGAAATTCATGAAAGTTGGCATGGTGTCATGACATGGCTCATATGTGCCCTGGTAAAAACTTGTTTAATTTGGGACAAGTTTTGGCACAAGCCCCTTACAAACCGGAGCTTCCCACGGGAAACTTTGTGGTTTCGATATGGAACGCATCACCTTACGTGGGCGAATCGACATCCGCTGCCTCTTCTTGTCTTGAACTATTTCTAGAGGCAACATAGAGCAAAATGAGTGTTGTGCCAAAATATGAAATTATACAGGGTTCGTTTGGCCTTTTTATACATTAATTAACTTTTATAGTCATTTAATGTGCATAATTCAAATTTGAACTACAATCACAAGGTCCGGTGCATCAAAATGGGTTGAAAATCATATAAGTGTACATGGATGCATCTTTTGGTCCCATGCAAGATATGAGAATGAATTTCAAACATCTCAGGGTCTTGGCTCGGCCACACAAACATTGAGAAACTCGGGTTTTAAATCATGTAAATCAAAAACCCGTCAGAAAATTCATGAAGCTTGGCATGATGACATGGCACATATGTGCCGTGGTAAACAAAATGACCAATTTGGGACAAATATTGGCACAAGCCCCTTACAAACCAGAGTTTCTTATGGGAAGCTTTGTGGTTCCGATATGGAACACGTCACCTTACGTGGGCGAAATGACATCCGCTGTCTCTTCTCGCCTTGAACCAATTCTAGAGGCAACATAGACCAATATGAGTCTCGTGCTAAAATATGGAATTATTCAGGGTTCGTTTGACCCTTTTTATACATTAATTGAGTTTCATAGGCATTTAATGTGTATAATTCAAATTCGAACGACAATCACGAGGTCCGGTGCAGCAAAAATGGGTTAAAAATCATATAAGTGCGCATGGCTGATGGCTGCATCTTTAGGTCCTATGCAAGAAATGGAAATGAATTACAAACATCTCAAGTTTTTGGCTCGGCCACAAACATTGACAAACTTGGGTTTTAAATTCATGTAAATCAAAAACTCATCAGAAAGTCATGAAACTTGGCATGGTGTCATGACATGGCACATAAAGGCGTCATATCATTTTGTTTTCCTATTTGAGACTCGTTTTTTAATATATTTTTTCTTCTAGAGCCAACATTGAGAATATTAGTTTAAATTATAGTAAATCTTAAACTCACACAAAATTCAAGAAATTGGGCATGGCGTCATGATATAGCACAAATATGTTGTGCTATTTTTCGTGTCCACTTTGGGAAAAGGCGCACACATTAATAGCGAACAAATTTTTTTTGGAACAAAGAACTGTTACGTTACCACGCAAACGGTTGCATTATTTTTAAACCATGGGCATTCTACTACCCTTACGTGCTGCCACACGTCGCACTCTTGTATTGGCTAGGGCCTAGGAGGTGCCGTGCGAGCAGCTGCTTGAGTTGACGGGAGGCATGCGAGCTGGCCTCCGCTGCGCAGGCTCACCGAGAGGCATGCAAGCAGTACGTTGTAGGTTCACTAGGAAGCGAGCCATTTGACCTCCATATCCACCCGCCTCGCTTCCAATTTGTCCATAATGGCGCCCGAGCCGCTGTTTAATAGGCGTCTTTACTGCCCACTCACTCACAATCCTCTATCTTTGCCTCCCATTCCCCTCCATCATTCAGACCTCCACTCACCTATGCTATGGCGCACAAAGATCATATGTCACTAGTCTTCCGGTTTGGTAAAGTCGACACCGAGCCGGAGGAGATAGAACATAAAGATGAATGGGATGTCATGGACATGACCCTGGAAGAGCTGCATGCTGCAGCGGATACTTTTTGTTCAGAAATATAGTTCTCGGAATTGGACGAAACTTTTTGTGAAATTTTTCTAGAAAAATATAATGAATTATGGAGTGAAGAACCACCAGAGGAGAGTTGCCGTGGTACCACAAGGCAACAGGGCACGGCCCAGGCCCTGGTCGCGCACTGTTAGCTCATGGGTCCCACGCAGCTCCCTCGACCCTAATTCCAGTCCTATAAATTCACATCTTCGCAGAAAAAAAATCAGAGAGAAGATTTCATCGTGTTTTACGAGACAGAGCCGCCGCTACGTCCTGTTCTTCCTCGGGAGGGCTGATCTGGAGTCCGTTTGGGGCTCCAGAGAGGGGGTTTCGTCGCCGTCGTCATCACCAACCTTTCTTCATCAACAATTCCATGATGCTCACCGCCATGAGTGAGTAATTCCTTTGTAGGATTGCTGGACGGTGATGGGATTGGATGAGACTGATCATGTAATCGAGTTAAGTTGAGAGGGCTTGATCCCTAGTATCCACTATGTTCTGAGATTGATGTTGCAATGACTTTGCTATGCTTAATGCTTGTCACTAGGGCCCGAGTGCCATGATTTCAGATCTGAACCTATTATGTTTTCATGAATATAGGAGTGATTTGGATCCTGTCTTGCAAGTTGTAGTCACCTATTACGTGTCATGATCCGCATACCCCAAGGTGACAATAATTGGGATTCTTTCTGGTGATTGCCGTAATTTGAGGAGTTCATGTATTCACCATGTGTTAATGCTTTGTTTCGGTTCTCTATTAAAAGGAGGCCTTAATATCCCTTAGTTTCCAATAGGACCCTGCTGCCATGGGAGGGTAGGACAAAAGATGTCATGCAAGTTCTTATCGCAAGCACGTATGACTATATACGGAATACATGCCTACATTACATTGATGAATTGGAGCTAGTTCTGTATCGCCCTAGTGTGTAACTGTTAGATGGTTGATGTCATCTAAATCATTATCCATCACCGATTCATGTGCCTATGCTTTTATCATATTGAATCTTGCTAAGTTACTACTGTCGCTGCTACTGTTACAACTGTTACAAAATTGCTGCTGTCGCTGTCACTGTTACTATTGCTACTATTATTTGCCGTGCTACTAAATCTTTGCTGCAGAGAGATATCCTAGGTGTGGTTGAATAGACAACTCAACTGCTAAGGCCGGTAAATATTCTTTGGCTCCCCTTGTGTCGAATCAATAAATTAGGGTGAAATACTACCCGTGAAGACTGTTGTGATCCCCTATACTTGTGGGTTATGAAGACCTTTTTCTGGCGCCGTTGCCGGGGAGCATAGCAATATTTATTGTGTTAACTTGAGGATATCCAATTGCCACTATGAAGAATCTAAAAGATACTAGAACCAAGATCATCCCCTCTCGCACGAGAGGAGGTAAGGAACTGCCATCTAGCTCTGCTTTTGATTCACCTACTGTTTTGAATCAGCTTGTTACACCACCACCTGTTGATTGGCCTGATATGTCACATGTACTTGATGATGCTACCTCTGAAATAAATGATAATACTACTGCTACATTTGATGAAACTGAAACTGTGCCACTGAATGAATTACTTGATGCTCATATTGCTAAAGCTAGAGAACTTGAAAATGCAGAAATTGATGAAGATTTTGAATCACCTACTACACCGCACTCTCCCAATAATTATGAATTGCCTTATGTACCTGAAGGTTATGTTATGGATGAGGAAATAGCTAGGGACCTTCTTGCTTGTGAGAATAGAGATGACTTGAGGAAACTAGTATCCAAACTGAAAGAAAAATCTATGATGGAGAAAATGAAACATGATCCTAAATTTGCTACTTCTCCTATATTTGTTACTGATAAGGATTATGAATTCTCTGTAGACCCTGAGTTAATCCCTATAGTTGAATCTGATCCTTTCCATGGTTATGAAACTAAAACTGTTATCGGACATCTCACCAAACTGAATGATATTGCTGCTTTGTTTACTCACGAGGAAAAGATGCGCTACTACTTTATCCTTAAGCTTTTTTCCTTTCTCGCTAAAGGGCAAGGTTAAAGAATGGTTCCTTTCTCTTGCTCCTGGTTGTGTGCGTAGTCCCCAGGATATGCTTTATTATTTCTCTGAAAAATATTTTCTTGCTCATAAGAAACAAGCTGCTTTACAGGAAATATTTAACTTTGTGCAAACTAAAGAAGAGAATCTCCCTCAAGCTTGGGGGAGGCTTCTCCAGTTACTTAGAGCTTTGCCTGATCATCCTCTCAAGAAAAATGAAGTACTTGATATCTTTTATAATGGACTAACCGATGCTTCTAGCGATTTCCTAGATAGTTGTGATGGTTGTGTTTTCAGGGAAAGAACTGTTGGACAAGCTAAAGAACTATTGAATAACATACTGCAAAATGACAACGATTGGACACTTCCTGAACCACCGCCAGAACCAATTCAAAAGAAGAGAGGTATTCTATTCCTCAGTCATGAAGATATGCAAGAAGCCAAAAGATCCATGAAAGAGAAAGGTATTAAAACTGAAGATGTCAAGAAATTACCACCTATCGAAGAAATACATGGACTTGACACCCCGTCACATGTAGTAGAGGTAAATTCTCTTCGTACCTTTAATGAAAGTGATATACCTTACACTAAGACTCCCAGTCAATGCATGGATGAATTTGATAATTATATTATTTAGCAAGAGCATTTCAATAATTATGTCAAAGATCAATTAAGGCATAATCCTATGATGATAGATCGCTTGAGTGACTTGATGTTTAGAATTGCTAATGATGTTAAGGGTCTAGGTAAACATGCTTCTATGGTTCACACCCAACTAGACCAAGTTGCTAAGTCACAAAATGATTTGCTTGCTGAAATAAATGATAATATGAATGATCATGCTATTAGAGTAATGACTAGAGGAGGTCGAATGACTCAGGAACCTCTCTTTCCTGAAGGTCATCCTAAGAGAATAGAACAAGATTCTTAGAGAATTAATGATGATGCACCTAGTCCATCTAATAAGAAACAGAAAAAGAAAAAGGATAGGACTTTGCATGCTTCTAGTGAACCGGTTGTAGAAAAACCTACTGAAAAACATAATGATGTTTCTATTTCAGATGCCGAGACACAATCTGGTAGTGAACACACACCTAGTGATAATGAAAAAGAAGATAATAGTAATAATGAGACTCACGTAGATGCTCAGCCAGATAATAAAGAGAAAGATAATGATGTGGAAATAGAACCTGCTGAAGATCTTGATAACCCACACCCCAAAAATAAGCGTTATGAAAAGAAGGACTTTGTTGCTAGAAAACATGGTAAGGAAAGAGAACCATGGTTTCAAAAACCCATGCCATTCCCTCATAAGCCTTCCAAGAGTAAGGACGAGGAGGATTTTGAGCGCTTTGCTGAAATGATTAGACCTTTCTTCTTGCGCGCTCGCTTGACTGATATTCTGAAAATGCCTCCGTATGCTAAGTATATGAAGGATATTATTACCAACAAAAGAAAAATACCTGAAACTGAAATTGCTACTATGCTTGCTAATTATTCTTTTGATGGAGGAGTGCCTAAGAAGTTGGGAGATCCTGATATACCCACAATTCCTTGCTCCATTAAACGAAACTATGTTAAAACCGCTTTATGTGATCTAGGAGCTGGTGTTAGTGTTATGCCTTTCTCTCTATATAAAAGACTTGATTTGAATAATCTTACACCTACTGAGATATCTTTGCAAATGGCTGATAAATTCACTGCTTTACCTATTGGAATTTGCGAGGATGTTCCTGTTGTGGTTGCAAATGTTACTATCTTAACCGACTTTGTTATTCTTGATATGCCCGAGGACGACAACATGTCAATTATCCTTGGTGGACCCTTTCTAAATACTACATGGGCTGTTATTGATGGCAAAAAAGGCAAGGTCACATTTCATGTCAATGGCAAACAACATACCATGAATTTCCCGAAGAAGCAAATTCTGGTTAATAATATTAATGTCATTGAGCCCAATGCCATGGTCATCATTGGAGGTTATAAAATTCCTCTACACATTGCCAAGAAGAAATATTATAATATTATTGTTGGGGAGATGCAAATCCCCATTGAGGTAACTTAGTGTGATACGAAAATTCTTCGGTCTCATGTCAATCAGAAACGGTTATTAATAAGACTTGATCAACCTTATTAATGAATCCTTTTTGAAAAACATGTGGTTGATGAATTTAGTAAGCACAACTCTCTGTACCACTAGTTTATTATTTATTATTTTTAGTTAAATAAAATAAAGCACCGTATTTTTCCTGTTTTCTGAGTTTCCCGTGCATTAAAAAATGATCCAAAAATAGAAAGTCTCAGATTGCTATAAAAATTTAACATGATTTTTTCTGGAATATTTAAGAATTTTTGGTGCTAAAAACATATCAGGAAGGGACACCTGTGGGCCACAAGGCAACAGGGCATGGCCCATCCCCTGGCCACGCCCTGTTGGCTCATGGGTCCCACAAGGGCCCCCTGCCTTATCTATTTAGCACATGTCATCCTCTACCTCCAGCAAAAATTCATTCACATACTCTGTCCCGTGTTCTTGCTCCCGAAACTGAAATTTTCGATCTCTTTGCTCGGAACTCCGTTTTCGAAACTGTTTTAAGGAATTGCTCCTTGGTATGTGACTCTCTCATTCATGCAATTAGGTAGTGGTTTATATTTTGCATATTTTGCTGCACTTGGTGTCACTGAAAATGAGCTTGCATGTGGAATTCTTTGAGTTCCAAGTAGTGGGAGTGCTTGATACGGCTTCTAGGCATCTATATGAGTAGTTGCTACCAATCTTACAAAGTTTTATTGATATAATTTTGTGATCCAAAAATTTCAGAAATTTGTTCATAGGAAGATGAATTTCTTTAGGAGGAGTTCTTCGAGAAGGCACTCTTCGGGAGAATCATCGAGCGAGGGCTCGGTGTGGCAAGCTTATGCCGAACCTCGGGCAAGTTTGATAGTCATGGCGGACGCGAAGTCGTGCCTTTGGCCATGCGAAGAATTCATGAGAGGAGCAGGCATTAAGGAGGAGTTCGATTGATACATCTACAATACTGGCCTCACCGACTTCCTTGCAGATAAGTGTGTTCAACGCTATAATCTTACCCGTACATTCACGCGTGGATTTTGATATCACCCTCATACTTCTAGAGTGCTGTTTAACCTCTATGATAAGTCCTATAGTTTATCTCTAGAAGAATTTAGCATGGCATGCAAACTCCCACTATGGGGCTCATTGGACAAACCTCAAACAACTGAGTATAATATGTTTCTTAAGAGCCTATGCGTTGGAGAGGATAGAGGAGTAACACAATCTAGAATAAAAAGCATTCATTTCCCCTCTATCCGCTACTTTGCACTATTCAATGGGAAATGCTTAGTGGGGAAGCAGGACTGTAGTGCTTTGTGCACTCCTGACTTGAGCCTTATTCATACTGCGGTAACGGGTGAGAGACGATATAACATTAAAGCAATTGTCACCCGGAGGCTGCACAATGACTCTAGTACTGGTGACTTGTATGGAGGGATTTATGCCTCTCGCGTACCTACAAAACTAGGAGTTTTGCATCAACCTAATGACTCTGTATTGCCTGATAGATACTTAGATTTTGAAGCCATGCGTCGACATGAGTTCCTTATGAGTAGTGCCAGGGGTTATGAGTACAACTTAATATTTAATAAATATGGATCTGTTTCTATTACTTTGCCTGCGCCTGCTCTCTTTGATTTTCAGAGCAAACAGAGATATTATGTTCTGGAGAATGAGGTGCAAGAGTATAAAGATGCATTGGAGGCTATTCTCTTGGCTGAGGAGGCGGCTCAAAATGCCTCCACGAGCTATCACTCCAACTACTATCCAAACCAGCCATGGTGATCACCAAGCTAGGCTAAAAGCCGAAGCTTGGGGGAGTAAGTATTTCTCACCGACATTACATTCATGTTCACACACTTCATATAAATTGTCGGTGTTCATCCTCTTTCATTGTATATCCATGTTAGTTGTATTTTTTCTCTTTCTTTTTGTGTGTTTGAAAACCTTGAAAAACCCAAAAATATTTCTCGCTTCTTTTTGATTTTTCTTTCCTATTTAATTAGTTGTAGTACTTAAAGAAAACCCAAAAATATTTCCTTCACTTATTGGGATCTTTCCCGTGTAAATAGTTTTTCTTGTTTTTCTTTGTCTTTTTGTTTGTTTGTTTTCTTTCTTCGAGAAAAAAATCAAAAACTCCAAAAATATTTCAGTGTGTTTCTCCGAACTTCTTTTCTTTTCTTTGAGTCGTTGAAAAGAGAAGACCACGATGAAAATATTGAGTGGATCTCATGTGCATAAATATTTATTTAACAAAAAGAGCCACCATTACCTTGTCTTCTCCTTTGTCTAAATTGTTTCGCAGATCCTAGCTTAGTCCACGATACACTTGCGCCGTTATTATTATCACATCATTCGGTCGTGCAAGTGAAAGGCAATAATGACGATATTTGATGAAGTGATCGTGGCAAAGGAAGCTGGTATGAACTCTTCTTGTTTTCCGTTTTTATAAATATGTTTAGGTCGTTCGATCTTGATTTGATATATCATGAGTAAACATGTTTATGATGACAATTAGAGATTATAGCTTCTCGTGCCATGCTTAAATAGCTAGGAGTGGATAATGATTTATCTTATGTGTCAACATGCATTAAAATAATTATGACGTGGTATGGTAGTATGGTATTTCCCTCTGAGTAATTCGAGCGGCTTGACTTGGCCCATGTGCAAACATGTAGTTGTTTCAAAACCAATGCAACCTTCACGATATTTAAATTCAGAGTGTTCATATCGTACCCATGCTAATGTGCAATGTTAATTATTCACAATGCATGATTATGACCGTTTTTGCTCTCTAACTAATCGCTTCTCAATCTATTGCTAGCCTTCACCTGTACTAAGGGGAATGCTTCTTGTGCATCCAAACTGCTAAACCCAAGTTGTTCCACATGAGGCCACCATACCTACCTATATGCGGTATTACCCTGCCGTTCCAAGTAATTTAGCATGTGCCACCTCTAATATTCAAATAAACATCTGTTTTGTGTGCTCGTATCGCTCATGGAGCGATGGAGCAGTCGATATCTTCCATTCTAAGAGGGTTATTCTCAGGATTGATGGTTATTCGTCTGTCATTGCTCGAGAGAGGCTGGTAACAAGGATGTCCAGTCCTGCATAATCAAAAATAATTAAACAAACTCTTGGGACAAGTTGATATGTTGGCAGGCACCCGTGGATTCGGTCAGCCATGGTTTGTGTATGTATGTTGGAAGGAGTAAACTTTACAATTCTGCTTGGGAACCGCCAATAATGTGTTTAGCATGGAAGATATTGAAAACTCTATCGTAACGTTGACAGGAAAAGCACACCACCCAAAATTACAAATTCATCTCTGTTTTAAACCTTGAGCTCTGGCACCTCTGCAAATCAATGCTTCCCTCTGCGAAGGACCTTCCTATTTACTTTTATGTTATCAAGTCATCACCTTCTTATTAAAAGCACCAGATCAGAGAGCACTATTGTCATTCTTTTGCATTGAGTCTAGTTAATGTTGAATGTGAGCATGATTGGATCTTTCCTATTCTGAATTATAATGTTTAGTCGTTGCTTGAACCTCGGAGGTGTTCTGCATTTAAGTTTTGCGGTCTCAGAAAGGGCTAGCGAAATACCATGTCATCATATTATATCATGATTGTTTTGACAAATTGTTGGCGTGTGAGATATCTTATTATTGCTCACTAGTTGGTTATGTATTGCCATGAGTAAATATGATGTTTAATTGTTATCATGGATATGGTTATTTATGATTTATGCTGAAAACCTGGACACTAGCTACGCATATATACAACAACAAGAACAAAAGAGTTTGTAAAAAATTTCTTTATCACTTTCAGTTTATCAACTGAATTGCTTGAGGACAAGCAATGAGTTAAGCTTGGGGGAGTTGATACGTCTCCAACGTATCTACTTTTCTAAACATTTTTGCTCTTGTTTTGGACTCTAATTTGCATGATTTGAATGAAACTAACCTGGACTAACGTTGTTTTCAGCAGAACTACCTTGGTGTTATTTTTGTGCAGAAATAAAAGTTCTTGGAATTGGACGAAACTTTTCGTGATGTTTCTGGAATATATAAAGAATTATGGAGCGAAGAACCACCAGAGGAGAGTTGTTGTGGGACCACAAGGCAACAGGGCGTGGCCCAGGCCCTGGCCGCGCCCTGTTAGCTCGTGGGTCCCACGCAGCTCCCTCGACCCTAATTCCAGTCCTATAAATTCACATCTTTGGAGAAAAATCAGAGAGAAGATTTCACCGTGTTTTAAAAGACGGAGCCACCTCCACCTCCTGTTCTTCCTCGGGAGGGCTGATCTGGAGTCCATTTGGGGCTCCGGTGAGGGGGATTCATCGCCGTCGTCATCACCAACCTTTCTCCATCAACAATTCCATGATGCTCACCGCCGTGAGTGAGCAATTCCTTTATAGGCTTGCTCGACGGTGATGGGATTGGATGAGATTGATCATGTAATCGAGTTAAGTTGATAGGGCTTGATACCTAGTATCCACTATGTTTTGAGATTGATGTTGCTATGAATTTGCTATGATTAATGCTTGTCACTAGGGCCCGAGTGCCATGATTTCAGATCTAAACCTATTATGTTTTCATGAATATAAGAATGATTTGGATTCAATCTTGCAAGTTGTAGTCACCTATTACGTGTCATGATCCGCATACCCCAAGGTGACAATAATTGGGATTCTTTCCGGTGATTGCCGTAATTTGAGGAGTTCGTGTATTCACCATGTGTTAATGCTTTGTTTCGGTTCTCTATTAAAAGGAGGCCTTGATATCCATTAGTTTCCAATAGGACCCCGCTGCCACGGGAGGGTAGGACAAAAGATGTCATGCAAGTTCTTATCGCAAGCACGTATGACTATATACGGAATACATGCCTACATTACATTGATGAATTGGAGCTAGTTCTGTGTCGCCCTAGTGTGTAACTGTTACATGGTTGATGTCATCTAAATCATTATCCATCACCAATCCACGTGCCTACGCTTTTCTCATATTGAATCTTGCTAAGTTACTACTGTCGCTGCTACTGTTACAACTATTACAAAATTGCTGCTGTCGCTGTCACTGTTACTATTGATACTATTATTTGCCGTGCTACTAAATCTTTGCTGCAGAGAGATATCCCAGGTGTGGTTGAATTGACAACTACCCGTGAAGACTATCGCGATCCCCTATACTTGTGGGTTATCAAGACCTTTTTCTGGCGTCGTTGCCGGGGAGCATAGCAATATTTATTGTATTAACTTGAGGATATCCAATTGCCACTATGAAGAATCTGAAAGATACTCGAACCAAGAGCATCCCCTCTCACACGAGAGGAGGTAAGGAACTGCCATCTAGCTCTTCTTTTGATTCACCTACTATTTTCAATCCGCTTGTTACACCACCACCTGTTGATCATTCTGATATGTCACATGAACTTGATGATGCTACCTCTGAAATTATTGATACTACTACTGCTACACTTGATGAAACTAAAACTGTGCCACTGAATGAATTACTTGATGCTCATATTGCTAAAGCTCGAGAACTTGAAAATGCGGAAATTGATGAAGATTTTGAATCGCCTACTACACCTCGCTCTCCCAATAATTATGAATTGCCTTATGTACCCGAAGGTTATGTTATGGATGAGGAAATAGCTTGGGACCTTCTTGCTTGTGAGAATAGAGATGACTTGAGGAAACTAGTATCCAAACTAAAAGAACAATCTATGATGGAGAAAATGAAAATCATCAGCGAGGAAAAACCCAAAACCCCAAACATCTAAACCCAAAGTGATTGAGCATCACTGAGGAAATTGTTCCTGTGTGGAATCGACGCTTGTTACCTTCGAAGACTGTGTATCTTCCAGACAGTTAGGCATCATGGTCTAGAGCATCCAAGAGGAATTGTGGATCGTCAGGTTACCGAGTTTGTGAAAGTTTGGAAGTCTACCTTGAAGAGTTACCACGAGTGTTGGGTGAGGTCTGTGTGACCTTAGCTCAAGGAGAATAAGGTAAGGACTGTGTGTCCTTTGGTTTAAATACCAAGCCGCTCCAAACCAGATGTACGACTGTCACAACAGTTGGAACTGGGTCATCAAATCATTGTCTTCACCGAGCCTCTGGTTCTATTTCTTCAACCCTTTATTTCCTTGAGTACTTGTTGATGAAATTGATCGTTACTGTTTGAAGACTTTGACTGAAGACTTTCTCAATTTCCTCAACCCAAATTCTTCAGTCACTTTGTCTTCCGCCTGCGTATCCTGTTTTCTCGCTACTTGTGCTCTGTGTATGCATCATTTGATCATGATGACTATGCCACTGGTTTGTTACGCGTGCACTTGAGTACTTATTCCGCTGCTTGTATTTCGTCACTTAGTAAATTCCTCAAGTAGTAATTCCTCAGTGACGAATTTGTAAAAGTTGCCTATTCACCTCCCTCTAGTTGATAGAACGCACTTTCAATTGGTATCAGAGCAAGGTACTCCCTTGTTCAATGTAATTTTGGTTTAACCACCTGGAGTTTTAGTTATGTTGACTGCAGGTATGATCAAAGTCTCTGCTGGGTGTCCTACCTTCGATGGGACGGACTACCCCTACTGGAAGAACAAGATACGGATGCATCTTGAGGCTAGTGACAACGATCTCTGGTATGTTGTGGAAAATGGTGTTCCTTCTGTCACTCCTACTATCACCGCCGCTGATGTGAAGAGGTTCAAACAACTCGACTCTCAAGCGAAGAATATCGTATGTGGCCATTTGAGCAAAGGCCAGTATGGCAGAGTGAGTCCTTTGGAATCTGCGAAGCTTATCTGGGACAGGCTGTCCAAAGTCAACGAAGGAGTCTCAACTCAACGTGACTCTTGTGTTGATGTTCTTCGCAATATCTTCAACCGCTTCAAAAGACTCGACAATGAAAATGTTCAACAAACCTTCGATCTCCTCACTGATATCTCAAATGAGCTTCAGGCTCTCGGTGCCACTGATATCATCGATCATGATTCCTCATTCGATACACTGGATTTGATGTTTCAAGAGCATGGAGACAATAGGTCACCTATTGAGATCTCTTGATTCCTCATTCGATACACTGGATTTGATGTTTCAAGAGCATGGAGACAATAGGTCACTTGATCCTGCTGACATTCTTGAGAGACTCAATACTCATGAATTCCAACAAGCTGAAAAGAGAGACCTCTATGGACCAAGCTATGGAAGAACTCATGCACTGAAGGCAAAAGCAATTTCCTCATCTGAAGGTGAAGACTCTGACAGTAGCCTTGGTGATCCTGAAGAACTGAGTCAGGAGCTAGCAATGCTCGTGAGGAAATTCCAGAAGTTCTCGAGAAGAGGCCGTTTTGGAAAATCTTCAAGAGGTGATGACAAGAGATCAGATTCTTCATCCCGTGACCACAAGAAAAGGATTTGCCACAAATGTAAGAAGTCTGGCCACTACATTGCTGATTGTCCTCTTTGGGAAAAGGAGTCAAAGAAGAAGAAGTACAAGGATGACAGTTCTGATGACAGGAAGAAGAAGAAATCTTCAAAGTCCTCATCTCACAAGAAGAGCAGTTCCAGAAAGGCTCGGGCACTTATTGGCAAGGAAATGGATTCTGAAGCTGAATCTGAGGAATATGAGGAAGAGGAGGAATCTGCGGAGGAGTCAGACTCTAGTGTGGTGAGCCTAGCCCTCGCTACTGCTTTCGTCAGCAAGTCCATCTTCAACACTGAGGAAACTGATGATGATGCTGATGTCAGCAGCGACGACTATGCTCCCACCTATTGCTTCATGGCAAAAGGTGCCAAGGTACTCAAACATCATCCCGCCTCTAAATCAAGTGAAGGTGAATCTGATGAAAACATGAAACCTAGCTATTTCAAACTTGCTAATATTGCCACTAAACAACAAAATGCTTTGGAAAAGATACAGAAACTGCTAGACAAAAGCGATCACCTGTTGAATGAGGAAATGGATCAAACTCAAACTCTGACTAATGACCTTCAATGTCTTCAGTCTAAGTATGATAACCTTCAAAGCCGTCATGAAACTCTCTTAGTTGATCATGAGAAGCTTTCCTATGAATTTCTTCAAAGAAAGCAAGATCTTTAGAAACTAAGGTTGTCTTATGATGATCTTCAAAGGGAAAATGATTCTTTGCTTGCTTAACAGATCAGTTCCGCTCAGGAAGAATTCATTCCACCTTGCTTGAAATGCATCGAACGTGAAACTGCTAATTCTTCACCTGAAAGTTCAAATGCTTCTATTGCTGCAAATTCTTCAACTATTTGTATGGTCACAAATTCCTCACCTGAGGATACCACAAGTGTCACTGACAAAAATGCAGGGTTGAAGGAATTGTATGTGACAGGCATATACAAAAGCCTCAAAGGGCATCAAACCCTTTGCGATGTGCTTAAAAAGCAGATTCTGAAGAGAAACCCCAAGAAAGAGGGTATTGCATTTGAGAGGAAACTCAATGCTGATGGATCCTACTGGAAATCTAAGCAGTATCCCAAAACCTCGTGGGTTGCTGCAAAAGGACCTCCTATAGATCCATCCACTTTATCTGGTTTTACTTGTGAATCTTCATGTTCCTCTGATGAGTCATTTGACTCCAACTATAAGATGTTCAAAAATCAGAATGGTGAAGTATTTGCCAGATACGTTGGAACAAACTGTAGGAATGGTCCTTCGATGAAGAAAATCTGGGTTCCCAAAAGGTGCCTTGAAAATCTTCAGGTGAATGTTGTCATGACACCACCTATGAAGAACAGGAACTCAGATCAAATTCTTCATATGGACCAAAGTGTTCACATGGACCAAAGTCCTCAAATGGTCAAAAGACAACTCATTCTCGTGCTAATGCTTCTATTTTGCAGGGAAAATCTAAGGGTTATGAATATGTGCATTATTCTTCAAATCATTATGTTCATAAATCCTCGAAGAATTTCTCTGCCTATTCATATGAGTACTCTAACCCCCCTCCCGTGAAACGAAGTGCACTAGCTTCAATGCCACCTTTCTCATATGGTGCTCTCAGAATGATGAACTTTTTGCCACCCCTCCAAATGTGGGTGGTGAAGAAAATGAACTAATCTCTCATGCAGGGTCAGGTCTCCAGACGAACTTGAACGTCTGATGAATTTGCTGGAGACTTGAGGAAATGCTTGAAAGGACGCAAGCTAATCATGAAGAAATGAATCATTCATTTCTCTCGTCCTCATGTTACTTTTACTACTGTACTACTTGATGAAATTCTGGCTGACGAATTTGATGTCATATTCTTCACTTTGAAGTATATGAGTTCGTAAGTTACACTAATTCGTCTGCAGGATGAACCACCTAAAGCTACTGAGTGGGTCCTCGATAGTGGATGCACAAATCACATGACTGGTGACAAGAACCTATTGATGGACTGATGACCCACAAGTATAGGGGATCAATTGTAGTCCTTTCGATAAGTAAGAGTGTCGAACCCAACGAGGAGCAGAAGGAAATGATAAGCAGTTTTCAGTAAGGTATTCTCTGCAAGTGCTATTAGTAACAGTAGTAGATAGTTTTGCAGCAAGATATTTCATAACAAGTGACAAGTAACAATAATAACGAAGGTACAACAAGGTAACCCAATACTTTTATAGCAAAGGACAGGCCGGAAAGTGTTCTTATATGAAGCAAGTGCTCCCGAGGACACATGGTATTCTTGTCTAGTCATGTTCATCATGTTGAGTTGATTCGTGTTCGCTACTTTGATAATTTGATATGTGGGTGGACCGGTGCTAAGGTGCTGTTCTTACTTGAACAAACAACCCACTTATGATTACCCCCTCTCGCAAGCATCCGCAACTATGAAAGAAGAATTAAGATAAATCTAACCATAGCTTGAAACGTGTGGATCCAAATCAGCCCCTCATGAAGCAACGCATAAACTGGGGTTTAAGTAAACATGGTGAAGTGTCATGTAGTCGACGTTCACACGACACCACTAAAAGAAGCAACAACATACATATCATCAAAATATCGAACGAATGCCAATTTCACATGATTACTTATAACAGGAGTTATTCCATGTCCTCAGGAACAATAGTAACTACTCACACCTCATCAACATGTTCAAGATCAGAGGTGTAATAATGGTGATCAAGGATTTGAACATAATATTTTTCACCAATTAATCCAACAAGCATCAACTACAAGATGTAATCAACACCACTAGTAACCCACAGGTACCAATCTGAGGTTTTGAGACAAAGATTGAATACAAGAGATGAACTAGGGTAGGAGATGAGATGGTGCTGGTGAAGATGTTGATGAAGATTGGTCCTCCCATGAAGGAGGAAGCGTTGGTGATGACGATGGCTTCGATCACCCTCTCCCAGAGAGAAATTTCCCCGGCAGAATCTCTCTGCCGGAGAGAAAAAGGGCCTCTGCCCAGGTTTCCGCCTCGAGATGGCGGCGCTTCATCCCAAAAGTAATCTTATGATTTTTTCTAGGTCAAAACACACCATATAGGAGAACAGGGGGGCCAGGGGGCCTGTAGGGCCACCACTACCCAACAGGGCGCGGCCAGGGGCTAGGCCGCGCCCTGTTGGTTCGTGGCCAACTGGCCCCCCTCTCTGGTATATTTTTTGCCCAAAAATTCTTATATATTACACAATAATTCTTTGTATAATTTCAGGTCATTTGGAGTGCAGTGAATTTTCTACCATTTTTTTGGTTTTCAGGTCCAGAATTCCAGTTTCCAGAGATTTTCCTCTTTGTGATGTACCTTGCATATTCAGAGAGAAAAGGTATAGGAATTATATCAAAATAAAGAATAATAACCAAGAATAGCATAAATATCAATAAGAATTCATGATGCATAATGGACGTATCAACTCCCCCAAGCTTAGACCTCGCTTGTCCTCAAGCGAAAGCCGAACTCGAGAATAATGACCACATAATTTGAGAGAAAGGTGTCGATAAAAATAGAATACGGAAATGAGTGCATCATGAATATTATCATAGCCGCAACATTTGCATCATATAGCTTCTCATAAGAAAGTAGCAATCCATTCACAATATTGAAGTATGAAGCATAAACACTATTGACAATCAACAAACTATGCTCTTAGTCATTGGTGCAATCATAATTCATCATATTCCAGAGAAGAGTCTATGTAAGATCTTTCATTCTAGCAAGTTCACATACTCAACTATCATTTAGTCTTTTATGATTGCTGACACTCATTGCATATTTTTGGAGCTAGTGCTTTCCGATGGACACATAGGAAGACGGGGGCTTAATTGCTCTTGCCACGTAACTTATTTACCTGAAGGATAATTTCAACTGTAATGGTTCATGATCTCCTACATCCAACTGGATATATTTATCTGGATCTTTCCTCAACACATGATACTTGCCAACTAGAAAATTGATAGGATGGAATAGGAATAAACTTTATTGACTCTTACACATAAATAGTTTCATGAAGATAAAATATAGGCCCTTCGCAGAGGGAAGCAGAGGTTGTCATGCGCTTTTAAGTTGGATGTGCAAGCTCTTAATGCAAAGGAACATCACTTTATATTGCCCCTTATGATAGCAAACTTTATTATGCATTCTGTCGCTTTTATTTCTTTGCCATCACAAGATCGTACAAAGCTTATTTTCCCTTACAATAAAAGATCATACATATTTAAGAGCAATTTTTATTACGCGATGCACCGATGACAACTTACTTGAAGGATCTTACTCAATCCATAGGTAGGTATGGTGGACTCTTGTGGATAGAAACTGGGTTTAAGGGGTTATGGATGCACAAGTAGTATCTCTACTTGGTGCAGAAAATTATTGGTTAGCAAAAGATCTAAAGCAATCACCACATGTTAAAGGATCCATGCCCATATAACTTCTATGTGAATGTAAACTATCATGATCATTACGTTGTCTTCCATGTCCAACATCAACACTTGATCGTTATATAATATTCGATGGGGGCTCACAATCATAAAAAATGTCCAAGGTAGTGTATTTTTATGTGAATCTCCTCTCCTCTATCATAATCTTGCATAGATTGTATCAATGACTAATTCTATGTTTGTTTATTCCCAACAACTTTTATCACTTATACTTTTTCTATGTGAATGTGAAGTTATTACTCCCCATGGGATTAGCACATGTCATTTTTTTTCTTTTTTTTAATGCTATGATGATAGATGCATGAGAGTAAAGCACACAAACTCAACTAATCTTTATTATATAACTCTCACACTCGATTACAAGGATAGATAGATCTCAAAGCAAAAATTCTAAGCAAAGCAAATCTGAAATTTTATTTCTCTAAATCACGAAATAACTGAGGATCAAACTAAAATAGATGGTAATGATAAAAGTGATGGTGATACGATACCGGGGCACCTCCCCCAAGCTTGGAACAAGCTAAGGATGGTGCCCATACCCATATACTCAAGTGTCCCTCTTGGGTGATGATGGTGATGATGTGATCCTTTTGGCGATGATACCCCTTAGGGTATTGATCTCCTCATTGAGCTTAGCAACCTCTCGCTTAAGGTCCAGATTTTCCTTGCGAATTTTGCTGGTGACGATCATTGCCCCCTCCATAAAAGGGTGCGTTTTGCTGGCTGCGGCAGTGGTGGTGTCTACCTGCACACGTCGATAAGGGGTAAATCGAGTACTGGAAGGTGAAACCTTGTCTAGCAAGCTTGACTTTTTGAACTCCACGTGCATATCTCCAAGTTGAGGTAGAGGTACTTCTTCTTCTTCTTCACTTGAGAATTCAATTCTTTTTAGATCGGCTTCCACTTCTTCCTCTGTCGACCACCCATAAGTTTCCACATCCCCATAGACTTGAGGATTGGCAACGAGGTCTAAAATGTGGCTCTCTCCTTCCGAATCTTGTGAAGACATATTGCTTCAAATCTGTCAGGAAAACAACCCGAAACAAGAACAGAGGAGAAACTTGCGATGCGGTGGTCAAAATATATGGGAGTATATATAATGATTTTTTTTCTAGGTTAAAATACGTGTCCAGGAGGAAAACGGAGTCCGGGAGGTGCACGTGGGTACCACGAGCTAACAGGGCGCGGCCTGGGGGTAGGCCGCGCCCTTATGGGTTGTGGCTCCCTCGTGGGTCCCCCTGACTCCTTTTGATTTTTGGAATTTTTCTAAAATACCAAAACCAATAGAAAATATTTTTTTGGATTTTTTGGAGTCAGTTTACTTACCGTATCACATACCTACCCCTTTTCAGCTTTTTGGAGTGTTCCGAAAGGTCTCTCTTATGTGTTCTTCCGGAGTCATAACTTGAATAATGTTAGTTTCAACATTAAGGGGCATACCTGAGATATAGTGCTTAATTCTTTGCCCATTTACCACTTTCGGGTTTTTGCCTTCGAAGTTGTTAATCTTTATAGCACCGGAGCGATAGACCTCCTCAACAACATAAGGGCCTTCCCATTTGGAGAGAAGTTTACCTGCAAAAAATCTGAAACGAGAATTGTACGAAACAACTAGGTCTCCTACATTGAATTCTCGTTTTTGGATTCTCTTGTCATGCCATATTTTAACTTTTTCCTTAAACAACTTGGCATTTTCATAAGCTTGTGTCCTCCATTCATCTAATGAGCTAATATCCAATAACCTCTTTTCACCGGCAAGCTTAAAATCATAGTTAAGTTCTTTAATTGCCCAATAAGCTTTATGTTCTAATTCAAGAGATAAATGACAAGCTTTTCCATAGACCATTTTATAAGGGCACATTCCCATAGGATTTTTGTAAGCATATCTATAAGCCCATAAAGCATCATCAAGTTTCTTAGACCAATTCTTTCTAGATCTATTAACAGTCTTTTGCAGAATTAACTTTATTTCTCGATTGCTCAATTCAACTTGGCAACTAGACTGAGGATGATAAGGTGATGCAATTCTATGGTTAACATCATATTTAGCAAGAAGTTTACGGAAAGCACCATGAATAAAATAGGAGCCACCATCGGTCATTAAATATCTAGGGACTCCAAACCTCGGGAAAATAACATCTTTAAGCATTTTAATAGAAGTGTTATGATCAGCACTACTAGTAGGAATGGCTTCTACCCACTTAGTAACGTAATCAACAGCAACTAGAATATGTGTATACCCATTAGAGGAAGGAAAAGGTCCCATATAATCAAATCCCCAAACATCAAATGGTTGTATAGCAAGTGAATAATCCATAGGCATTTCCTGACGTCTACCAATGTTACCAATTCTTTGACATTCATCACAAGAAAGGACATACTTACGAGCATCTTTAAAAAGAGTAGGCCAATGAAAACCGGATTGTAATACCTTGTGTGCAATTCTGTCACCAGCATGGTGTCCTCCGTAAGCCTCGGAGTGACACTTCCGTAGGATGTGTCCCTGTTTATGCTCAGGTACACAACGTCTAATAATACCATCTACTCCTTCTTTATAAAGATGCGGGTCATCCCAAAAGTAATGCCGTAAATCATAAAAGATTTTTTTTCTTTTGTTGATAGGTGAAGTTAGGTGGTATGTATTTAGCGACAATATAGTTAGCATAATCAGCATACCAAGGAGTACTATGTGAAGTATTTACAGCAGCAAGTTGTTCATAAGGAAAATTATCATCAATAGGCAGTGAGTCATCAAGAACATTTTCCATTCTAGACAAGTTATCTGCTACCGGGTTTTCAGCTCCTTTCCTATCAACAATATGCAAGTCAAACTCTTGTAGTAAAAGCACCCACCTAATGAGTCTAGGTTTAGCATCTTTCTTTTCTATGAGGTATTTAATAGCAGCATGATCGGTGTGAATAGTAACTTTTGAATCAACAATGTAAGGTCTAAATTTATCACATGCAAACACAACTGCTAAAAATTCCTTCTCAGTGGTAGCATAATTTCTTTGAGCATTGTCTAGGGTCTTACTAGCATAATGAATAACATTCAATTTCTTGTCTACTCTTTGCCCTAGAACAGCACCAACAGCATAGTCACTAGCATCACACATAATTTCAAATGGTAAATTCCAATCAGGTGGTTGGACAATAGGTGCAGAAATCAAGGCTTTCTTAAGTATTTCAAAGGCTTCTACACAATCATCATAAAAAACAAAAGGAATATCTTTTTGAAGAAGATTAGTTTGCGGCCTAGAAAGTTTTGAGAAATCTTTAATGAAACGCCTATAAAAACCAGCATGACCAAGGAAACTTCTTAAACCTTTGATATCTTTTGGACATGGCATTTTCTCTATTGCATCAACTTTAGCTTTGTCTACTTCAATACCTCGTCCAGATATTTTATGCCCAAGTACTATACCTTCATTCACCATAAAGTGGCACTTCTCCCAATTCAAGACAAGATTAGTTTCTTCACATCTCTGCAAAACTCAATCAAGGTTGCTCAAGCAATCATCATAAGAAGTTCCGTAAATGGAAAAATCATCCATGAAAATCTCAACAATCTTTTCACAAAAGTCAGAGAATATAGCCGTCATACATCTTTGAAAGGTAGCAGGTGCATTGCATAAACCAAAAGGCATATGTCTATAAGCATAGGTTCCAAATGGGCATGTGAAAGTAGTTTTATCTTGGTCCTCTTTTGACACAGGTATTTGAGAGAAACCAGAATATCCATCAAGAAAACAAAAGTGTGTGTGCTTAGATAATATTTCTAACATTTGATCAATAAAAGGCAAGGGGTAATGATCTTTCCTAGCAGCTTTATTTAATTTCCTGAAATCAATTACCATCCTATAACCAGTTACGATTCTTTGCGGAATGAGTTTATTTTTATCATTAGGGGCAACAGTTATACCTCCTTTCTTAGGAACACAATGAACAAGACTTACCCACCTACTATCAGCAATAGGATAGATTATACCTGCCTCTAGAAGCTTTAATATTTCAGTTCTCACCACTTCCTTCATCTTAGGATTTAAGCGGCATTGATGATCAACAACAGGTTTAGCATCCGGTTCCATATTAATCTTGTGCTAACATAGAGTGGGACTTATGCCCTTAAGTTCATCAAGAGTATATCCAGTAGCAGCCCTGTGCTTCTTCAGAGTTTTAAGTAATCTTTTTTCTTCATGCTCTGAAAGGTTAGCACTGATAATAACAGGATATATCTTCTTTTCATCAAGATAAGCATATTTCAAGGTATTAGGTAAAGTCTTTAGCTCAAACACGGGATCTCCCTTGGGTGGAGGAGGATCCGCTAAAATATCAACTGGTAAGTTGTGTTTAAGAATAGGTGTTTGTCTAAGAAATATATCATATATCTCATTTCTTTCATTCATATGCATATCATTCTCATGGTCTAGCAAATATTGTTCTAGTGGATATATAGGAGGCACGGCAATAGAAGCAAGACCAATTATTTCATCTTTACTAGGTAATTCTTTATCATGCGGTTTCTTACCAAACTTGGAGAAATTAAATTCATGAGACACATCACCAAAACTTACTTTGACCTTCTCAGTCACACAATTAATTTTAGCATTAACATTATTCAAGAAAGGTCTACCAAATATAATGGGGCAAAAGTTATCTTGTTTTGAACCAAGTACTAAGAAATCAGTTGGGTACTTAACTTTTCCACACAAGACTTCAGCATCTCTAACAATCCCAAATGGTGTAATAGTATCTCTGTTTGCAAGTTTAATAGTAACATCAATGTCTTCAAGCTCAGAGGGTGCTATGTCATTCATAATTTCTTGATATAAGGTAAAAGGTATAGCACTAACACTAGCACCAATGTCACACAAGCCATGATAACAATGATCTCCAATTTTAACTGAAACAACAGGCATACCAACAACTAGTTTGTTTTTATCTAGCTCATCCTATACATTTCTAGCAGGTTTTGCAATTCTAGCGGCTTCACCACAGAAGTAAAGAACCTGACCCTCAATATTATCAACTAGAAGATCTTTAACCATAGCAACATTAGGCTCAATGTTTATTTGTTCAGAAGGTTTAGGTGTTCTAACATGACTTTTATTATCCACAGTTGTAGCTTTAGCATGTTCCTTAATTCTAACAGGGAAAGGTGGTTTCTCAATGTAAGCAGTAGGAACAATTGGATCAACATGGCTAACAATTATTTCTTCCTTCTTAATTTTAACAGGTTCCTCTAATTGTTTTTCAATGGGTGGATGATATTTAAACCACTTCTCCTTAGGGAGATCAACATGAGCAGCAAATGATTCACAGAAAGAAGCTACTATCTCAGAGTCAAGGCCATATTTATTGCTAAACTCATGGAAAGTATTGGTTTCCATAAAAGATTTAACACAATCAAACTCAAGCTTTATACCTGGCTCTTTACCTTTGTCGAGTTCCCAACCTTTAGAGTTGCATTTAATTCTTTCTAGAAGATCCCATTTGAATTCAATAGTCCTATTCATAAAGGAACCAGTAGAAGAAGAATCGAGTAGTGCTTGATCATTATGAGAAAGCCAAGCATAAATATTTTGTATAATCATTTCTCTTGAGAGATCATGGTTGGGGCAGGTGTGCATCATAGATTTAAGCCTCCCCCAAGCTTGAGCTATACTTTCTCCTTCACGAGGCTAGCAATTATAAATAAAGTTCTGATCACGATGGGCTAGATGCATAGGATAAAACTTCTGATGAAATTCCAGCTTCAAGCGATTCTAGTCCCATGATCCTGTATCATCCAATAGCATGTACCACATCAATGCCTTTCCCTCCAAAGATAAAGGGAAAAAATTCTTCTTAACTTTGTCTCCAGTCAAACCTACAAGCTTAAATAATCCACAAACCTCATCGACAAATATTAAATGATAATCAGGATGAGTCGTACCATCATAAGGACTAGCTAGCAGTTTCTCTAACATACTAGAAGGAATCTCATAATAAATATTTTCAGTAGGTTCAGTAGGTTGAGGAGCAACCTTTTCCACTTCCATTCGAGGCGAAGATGCCCCGAACAAGCCACTCAAAGGGTGACCGTCCATAGCAACAAGTAACAGTAAATTTCAGCAAGTAGCGAAAATGTTTCCTTACCAATTTCCACTTACCAGAGGCGCTTCACTCCCCAGCAACGGCGCCAGAAAAGAGTCTTGATGACCCACAAGTATAGGGGATCAATCGTAGTCCTTTCGATAAGTAAGAGTGTCGAACCCAACGAGGAGCAGAAGGAAATGATAAGCAGTTTTCAGTAAGGTATTCTCTGCAAGTGCTATTAGTAACGGTAGTAGATAGTTTTGCAGCAAGATATTTCGTAACAAGTGACAAGTAACAATAATAACTAAGGTGCAGCAAGGTAGCCCAATCCTTTTTATAGCAAAGGACAGGCCGGAAAGTGTTCTGATATGAAGCAAGCGCTCTCGAGGACACATGGGATTCTTGTCTTGTCATGTTCATCATGTTGAGTTGATTCGCGTTCGCTACTTTGATAATTTGATATGTGGGTGGACCGGTGCTAAGGTGCTGTTCTTACTTGAACAAACAACCCATTTATGATTACCCCCTCTCACAAGCATCCGCAACTATGAAAGAGGAATTAAGATAAATCTAACCATAGCATGAAACGTGTGGATCCAAATCAGCCCCTCATGAAGCAACACATAAACTGGGGTTTAAGCTTCTGTCACTCTCGCAACCCATCATCTACTTGTTACTCCATAATGCCTTCCCTTAGCCCATAACATGGTGAAGTGTCGTGTAGTCGATGTTCACACGACACCGCTAAGAGAAGCAACAACATACATATCATCAAAATATCGAACGAATGCCAATTTCACATGATTACTTATAACAAGACTTATCCCATGTCCTCAGGAACAATAGTAACTACTCACACCTCATCAACATGTTCAAGATGAGAGGTGTAATAATGGTGATCAAGGATCTGAACATAATATCTTTCACCAATTAATCCAACAAGCATCAACTACAAGATGTAATCAACACTACTAGTAACTCACAGGTACCAATTTGAGGTTTTGAGACAAAGATTGAATACAAGAGATGAACTAGGGTTGGAGATGAGATGGGGCTGGTGAAGATGTTGATAAAGATTGGTCTCCTCCCACGAAGGAGGAAGCGTTGGTGATGATGATGGCTTCGATCTCCCCCTCCCGGAGAGAAATTTCCCCGGCAGAATCTCTCTGCCGGAGAGAAAAAGGGCCTCTGCCCAGGTTTCCTCCTCGTCCCAAAAGTAATCTTATGATTTTTTATAGGTCAAAACACACCATATAGGAGAGGAGGGGGGCCAGGGGGCCTGCAGGGCCACCACTACCCAACAGGGCGCGACTAGGGGCTGGGTCGCGCCCTGTTGGCTCGTGGCCAACTGGCCCCACCTCTGTGGTATATTTTTGTCCCATAAATTCTTATATATTCCACAAAAATTCTTCATAAAATTTCAGGTCATTTGGAGTCCAGTGAATTTTCTGCATTTTCTTGGTTTTCAGGTCCATAATTCCAGTTTCCCGAGATTTCCCTCTTTGTGATGTACCTTGCATATTCAGAGAGAAAAGGTATAAGAATTATATCAAAATAAGGAATAATAACCAAGAATAGCATAAATATCAATAAGAATTCATGATGCATAATGGACGTATCATGCACATACCACTTAGTCCATCTCATCTGAAGCATATCACCTACGCTGACAAAGGAAAAAGCAAGGTATTGGGTCTAGGTAGGGTTGCAATCTCAAAGGATCGACACATGGATAAAGTGATGCTTGTCGAATCCCTCGGATTCAACCTCATGTTAGTCTCAATGCTTTGTGATCTTGATATGGTTGTCATCTTTGGCAAATATCGTGCGTAGTCGTCATGGAATCTGACAGATCCAAAGTCTTCGAAGGCTTTAAGAGGGGAGACTTGTATATTGTTGATTTCTCTACAGGTCCACAGCCGGCCACGTGTCTACTAGCAAAAGCTTTAGAAGGCTGGCTATGGCATCGACGACTTGGGCATGCTGGCATGAGGAACCTAAACACTCTCGCGAAAAAGAAGCACGTCATTGGCATTGAGGGTGTCAAATTCCGCAAGGATCATCTGTGTGGGGCTTGTGAGTCTGGAAAGATGACCAGATCCAAGCATCCCTCCAAGACTATCATGACTACCCCTCGTCCTTTTGAATTGCTTCACATGGATTTATTTGGTCCCACTCATTATGCCATACTAACCAATGCTGCATGTCTATATGGCTTTGTCAATGTTGATGACTTCTCTCATTACACTTGGGTGCATATTATCTTGTACAAATCTGAAGTGCAAAAAGTCTTCAGACGATTTTCCTCAAGGGCCTCGACGAATTTTGGCGTCAAGATCAAGCACATCCTGAGTAATAATGGGACTGAGTTCAAGAACCCTGGTCTTGATGATTATCTTGATGAACTTGGTATTACTCATGAGCTATCTGCCCCATATACTCCTCAGCAGAATGGCGTCGTGGAGTGCAAGAACATGACTATTGTTGAGATGGCTCGCACTATGCTTGATGAATACAAGACCCCTCATTGCTTCTGGCCTGAGGCAATCAACACTGCCTGCCACATCATCAACAGGGTATATCTTCACAAATTCCTCAAGAAGACTTCGTATGAACTCCTCACAGACAAGAAACCCAATGAGAGTTATTTCAAAGTCTTCGGTGCTAAATGCTGGATTAGAGATCCACATCACAGTTCTAAATTTGCACCGAAAGCACATGCGGGTTTTATGCTTGGTTACGGAAAGGACTCGCACACCTACAGAGTCTTCAACACCTACCACAACAAGGTTGTTGAGACTGTAGATGTGTGATTCGATGAAACTAACAGCTCACAAAGAGAGCAACTGCCTCCTGTGCTAGATGAAATGTCTCCTGAGGAATCCATTAGGTTCAAGGCCACTGAAGATGTTATACCCACAGAAGAACCACTAGTAGTTGAAGAAGTTGTCCCAAGCAATGAAGACATTCATGCTGGTGCTTCTGAGGAAAATGGCGCTGAAGAAAATAATCAGCCTCAACAAAGTCATCAACCTGCACATCCAAGAGTAGCAAATGAAGTGCAGATTGACAAAATCCTCAATGACATCAATGCACCAGGTCCTCTCACTCGCTCAAAAGCTTCACATTTGTCTAACTTTTGTGGGCACTTTGCTTTCATCTCAATCACAGAGCCCACCAAAGTTGATGAAGCATTTATGGAGCCTGAGTGGATTCAAGCTATGCAAGAGGAATTGCATCAATTCAAGCTCAACAATGTGTGGGAACTTGTTAAGCGACCATATCCTCGCAAGCACAACATCATTGGTACCAAGTGGATCTACCGCAACAAAGAAGGCAAAGTTGGTCAAGTGGTGAGGAATAAGGCTCGACTTGTAGCATAGGGCTACACACAGGTTGAGGGAATTGACTTTGATGAAACTTTTGCACCTATTGCTAGACTTGAAGCTATTTGCTTATTACTTGCTTATGCTAACCATCACAATATCATCTTATATCAAATGGAAGTGCAAAGTGCATTCCTCGATGGTAAGCTTGAGGAAGAAGTATATGTTACTCAACCCCCAGGTTTTGAAGACCCTAAGCATCGTGACAAAGTCTTCAGACTCAACAAGGCCCTCTATGGCCTCAAGCAAGCCCCTCGGGTGTGGTATGATACTCTGAAGGAATTCCTCATGAAGAAAGGCTTCAAACCCGATTCACTTGACCCAACTCTTTTCACAAAAACTTATGATGATGAATTATTTATGTGCCAAATATATGTGGACGATATTATCTTTGGCTGTACTGACAAATGTTACAGTGATGAATTTGCCTACATGATACGTGAGGAATATCAAATGTCTATGATGGGAGAGCTGAAATTCTTCTTAGGCCTTTAAATTCATCAACAATGCAATGGCATCTTCATCTCTCAAGAGAAATACCTCAATGATGTCCTGAAGAAATTCGGCATGCAAGACTACAAAGGCATCAAAATCCCTATGCCCACAAATGGCCAACTTTGCACTGACGAAAATGGTAAAGATTTCAATCAGAAGGTATACCGCTCCATGATTGGCTCTTTATTGTATTTATGTGCATCTAGGCTAGATATTATGCTTAGTGTTTGCATGTGTGCCCGATTTCAAGCAACACTGAAGAAATCACACCATAAGGCTGTGAAGCATATTCTTCAAAGTTTTCACTGGGTCCTTGTCAGCTGAAGAATTTGCGAACGAAACATTAAAATTTTAATATCAAATTTTGGCGGTTGCCGCTCAAACTTATCCCGCTTCCCACGACTGGATAACCCACGATCCCCCACTATCTCCACTTCTCAGTACGTGGGTGACACATGTCGCTAGGATAGCAAGGGTCAGGGGTATACACGTCCAAAATCTTTGGACTGTTCAGTTTTTCACCACCCTATATATACCCCTGCCCCGTTCACTGCTCAACTTTACCCCGCTTGATCTCTCTCCCATCGCTCTCGAGCTCAACCCTAGTGCCGCCGCTAACCTCCATCACCGTCAGAGAGGAAGATCTTCACTGCCTCGACCTCCTAGACATCGTACTAGCGCCGGCCGCGGAAGTCTTCACCCCGCCGCCGCCGTAGTTGTCTTTCGCCGTCGAGTTAGGGCACGAAAGATCTGGACTGACGAACTTCCACTGTTCCTACTACAGTTCAATTAGTTCATCATAAAGGGTAATTAAAATCTAATTTTACTGCCCTGTTTGATCCTTATGTCTGCCATAAAATCCTCAAAGGTGTTTATTCTTCAACATTTCATCCATGAAACACCTTAAAAGCTTCGTTCTCTTGATGTGTTTCTCTAAGTTATGATTTTCTTAAAAGATTCCTCAATTCTGTGGATTTTTGAATTTGCACAACTCTGGAACCTAAGTCAAGAACACTTAGTGAAATTCTTGAAGACTTCTATGGTCAAATTCCTCAATTTGATATTCTTTTGAAAATTTCTGAGAAGGCATATGACCTCTTCAAATTCTTCGCACCTATACTCTGTTCACATGTACAAAATGTCTACTGATGAATCTCTAGGTTCTCATCAACTTAACTCATTTGCAGCGTTCCTTGAAGAAAAACTGCATACTTCTTCAGAGTCATCAAGAGTTCAAAAAAATCAAGTGAAGAAAATGGCTGATGGGAAAAGACCTCAGAAAGGAGGAAAGAAGAGAGAACTAAACACTGCTGTTGATATCCTATCTATGAGGAATACTGCACTCCTGATGAAGAAAAATATGGCTAGGAGACAAAAGATCAGCGCAAAACGTGCATAGCGCGAATTGAACGCAGATGGGCAAGGGACTGGAGGCAGTACGGATATGTCACTCCCAAATACATGAAGAAATTCATTACAAAACCTCCATGCTCAAGACCATCTCTGGCTGTAGGCCAACGAGCTGATCCCACTAGCATCAAAAGTGGTGAGGATTTTCCAAAGGAGTGGGCCAAACGACAGGCAAAATTGAACAGAATTGCTACAGAAGCAGTGAGGAAATTCAATGAAGACTCTGCTGCTACTGCTGCCTCTACTGCCGCTAGGGCCTTTGCAAGCGAAACTGCTTCCAAGAAGGCTATGCCGAAGAAATCAGCTATGAAGCCAAAGTCTTCAAGCTCTATGCCCTCACGGCCAAGTTCCTCAGCTACAAAGTCCTCACAGCAGATTCCTCAAGCAGCTGCCACTGTGGCTGCAACCTCTTCGACTGCCGCTGCAAAATCCTCAACCCAGTATATCTTGCAACTTGTCAGCGGACTGCTGGCATTCAAATTGCTTCAAAGCCATCAGCAAGTTCCTTAGTTCAACCATATTTCTCAAGCAGTCCAACACTGCTGAAGGTTAAAGCAACTGCTGGCCGTGGCAAGAAGCCAAGTCCTCATAAGAAGCAGGTAGTCTTCAATATTCCCTTAGAATCTAAGGATGATGAAGCTAATGATGAAGAACTTGCAGAAATCATCAGGGACAGGCAAGAGAAGGCTGCCAGAGCCAAGGGAAGCACAGTTCCACTCTTGCTAGATCCAAAAACAATTCTTGACTTCATCGACATATGGCACAAGGATCCTAATACCCCTCTCTCTAACCTAAAGTTGCCTATTGGTGTCAGTCAAGTTCTCACCCATTTCATCTCTAAGGAGAAATGGAGGTTTGACAAGGCCCGCAAGGCCAAGAAGGGTCAGTACAAGAAAGAATGATTCTTGAGGAACAATGTGCTGAATCTGACTCCGAAGCAGCTCGTCACTGTTCAAACTAAGATCAAAAACTTCAGTGACGAATATGATCGCTACTATGCTGACTGGCAAGGCTCCAAAGTCAGATTCGTCAATGTGGCAAATGCCGCATTCAAGGACTACAACACAAGGGTTGCAGCTCGATCGCAACCACAAATTCCTCAGGTTGGAACATCTGCTCAGCCTGCTGAGGAAACTGCCAGGTCTGGTGAAGAAATTCTAGCACCTGAAGAATTTTCCAGGGCAACTTCCAATGTTGCGCCTGAAGAACAATCAAGGCCAGCTGAAGAATCTGATGTGCCTGAAGAAACTGTCAGGGCAACTGCATCAGTCATGCCTGAAGAAACTGCACCACCTTCATCCTCTGCTGCACCTGCAAAGTCTTCAAAGGTGAAGAAAGTCACACTTCCTTCTACATCAGAAGTGAAGAAAACAAAGACTGCAGAGAAGGAAGCTGCCAAGAAAAGGAAGGCAAATGTATCTACAGATTCCTGAACTGCAAAGAAATTGAGGACTTTGACAAGTTCCTCAGCTGAACCAATAGATGCCACTCCAATCACTGCTGTTCCATCATATGCAATAGTCCCATTTGGTGAAGAATATGTCATACCAAATGAGGATGATGAAGAAAATGACTCTACTGCTTCCTCAGAGAAGTTGGATGAAGAAATTAAGGTTGAAGCATGTGCTTCAAACTCTCAGGTATCATCACCCCAAACTCAGTTTACTACCGATGAGATTGTGTTGAAGAAATTGATGAGGACGTGGACATTGGCAACATAACTCCACTGATCAATGATGATTATTGGGAAGCTACACACCCAAATTCGCCAATGACCACCCCTCTCACTTAAATTCCTTAGTCTCCTGCTCAAACTGAAGAAATTCTGACAGGGTCTGATGGTCGTCCCACTCCGCTCGAGTCAATTGCTAAAGAAATTCCAGCTGCATCAGCTGAAGAAACCAACACCCAGACTACTGTTGAGTAACCTGTAGTTCAAATTCCTTAGTCTGGAGAAATTGACATTGCGCAGAGGGGGCATATGGGGCATTTCAAGCCAAATCTTCAGCCCAAGCCCTTTCTGCCCTTTAAAGGCACAAAGCGGACCAAATTCAACAAGGAAAATTTCTTCGCTAAACACCATTTCTTCACTGGTGACAATCGCTATGACTCAGCAAGAATTAGGCGCAAGAGGTTCTGGACACAAACCCAAGTCAATTTCTATGCCTCCGTTTTGTTTGACAAGAACAAAGTCTTCCAGCACCGTCAAATTCCTAATGTGGATATGGAGTCCATCCCATGCTTCGCTCCAGTTCTTAATGTTCTTCATGAAGCTGGGCTCCTACCTTTCTGCGCTGACATCCGCGACTGGAATGAAGAGCTTATTCTTCAATTCTATGCCACCTTGCACATCTCTGGTGATGCTGATGATACTTCCACATGGATACTCGACTGGATGACTGAAGACACTCATTACACAGCCCCAGCAACTGAATTGTTTCGTGCTGTCCCAGTCGATATTCCCTCAGAAGGCGCAAGATGCATATATGACGAACCTGAACTTCCAAATCATATGATGCAAGTGCTGATGAAGCCTTTGGCTCTAGGCCAAGCTCCAAGGACCACCTTCCTAGTGAAGGATTTGCTGTACGTGCCAAGAACCATCTATCGCATCTTGCCCAAAACCCTCAGTCCAATCAAAGGCCACAACTCTGAAGAAGAAGACGTTGTTGGCATCATGAATGTGTTATTTGCCATTAACTTTCACGATTTCTTCATGAGGACTTTGGCCAATATTGCTCTGTCGCCATTTGAGTTGAAGCCTTATGCTCCTTGGATCATGAAATTCATCAGAACAAGGTCTTCAATTCCATACCAGGCTGACTTCCAGAATCACTTCAGTTTCCTACCTCCGATTGAAGTCATCAAAAACACATTCACCTCTGTGGATGGCAAAGGTAAGGCTACTGTTGATGAAGGCACTCGTCCTCTGGATGGTCAATTTCATCGTGCTGCTTCATATTCCACAAATGACGACACTGCCACCCAAGACTCTGCAGCAAAGGCCACTGCACAAAATCCTCAAGCTTCTGCCCCTCGTGTGATGACTGATCGTGAGCTTCTTCTTAGTCTTCATCAGAAGGTCGATCGAAATCACAAATGGGTTAAGCATCAATTTTGCTCAATTCTTCAAAACATGACTATGGCGCAGAACTCTGTGAGGAAGAATCATTATTATGTGCATGAAATCTTCGATCGCACATGGGCCATACTAGCACATCACAAGACTCCTGAAGAACTTCAGGAAATGAAGTTTAAGCAGAACTTTCACTGGTCTCACCCTCCTCAGAAGAAGTTCAGGAAGGTTGAAGTTCCTCAGCTTGTTACAAGTTCATATTCTTCATCGCACAAGACCGACGGAGCTGAGGACCTCGACGACACTGTTGCTGGCCTTGCTCCGCCAACCGACCCCAACAACACTGGCGCTCCTCCACCACCTTCAAGATGAAATTCTTCAGGGGCGTTAGTCCTCAATTTTCATCCCTTTTGGTCACTGATGACAAGGGGGGGGGGGGATTTGAGTTAGTCTTCAAGCGGGTGTTTATATGTGGGCTATTTTTATTTAAGTTGCAACTCTCGCTCTTCTGAAGTGTTTATTCGTTGAGTTGTAAACTTAAGTCCGATGGTGGTCTGACTCTTTTGAACTACTTTCTGCATGCTTATTTCCTCAAGTATCTTAATGCACGCATGCTGAATTTCGTCAGACACCATTTTCCATCTTGCATTTCAAATTCTTCATGTTATATATAGAATGCATGTATGGATTACAAGATATAGGGGGAGATCTCCAAGACTTCATCCTGCCATGTGCATTTGCAGTCCAAAGCAAATTCCTCAAATATGCACATCTTCAGGGGGAGTTCCTCTATATCTTGAAATCAAATTCCTCAAACTCAGTACTTACACTTCATATGTTTATCCCCGTTGAAAACTTAACCTATTTGCCATCAATCACCAAAAAGGGGAGATTGTAAGTGCATCTAGTGCCCCTTAGTGATTTTGGTGTATTGAAGACTTATAGGTTAAGGGACTAATGTGTTTGTGAGTATACACAGGTTTAATAAGTCCTTGAGGAGTTTGAGATATCCAATGAATGTCGACCCCTAAAAATGTATGTCTTCAACTAAAGACTTTGATGCTTTCTTGAAGACTTTGAAAATGAGGAAATTGGTGTGACCTTGAAGATATTGATGTGAGGACTATGAAGCATGAAGACTTTTGTTTTCATAGTTTCATTTCCTTTATTTGAGTCATAGGAAACATCATACTATTAAAGGGGGTCGAGGTAATACTAAGGAAAAAAATTCAATTGATGCTCATCTCAAAGCATACACATACCCAATCCTTCAAGTGAAGCCTTTGGAAATCTCTTGTAGTTCAGTCAAGTTCTTCAGTGACAGAGACAAAGTTCTTCTGGTCTCTGAGGAAATTGTTCTGACTGAGGAGTTAGGATTTCGCCAGTGCGAATTGCCTACCATGAGGAACATGATAGCCCTGAGGACTTTCATAGTTCGAAATTCCGACCGTTGCTGTGCTTTGCGCCAACTGTCCCAAAATATCTTATCCACATAACGGTCATATCATTGGGGGCATTTATGTCTTATCATGTTGGGTTGCACCCTGGCTATAAATAGCCGCCTCCCTCAACCATTAGCTGGTTGGCTGCTCCGAGAGAGATTGACGAGTGTCATTTAGAGCAACCCATCCTCTGAGGACTTTGAGAGAAAATCATCAGCGAGGAAAAACCCAAAACCCCAAACATCTAAACCCAAAGTGATTGAGCATCACTGAAGAGATTGTTCCTGTGTGGAACCGACGCTTGTTACCTTTGAAGACTGTGTATCTTCCAGACGGTTAGGCGTCATGGTCTAGAGCATCCAAGAGGAATTGTGGATCGTTGGGTGACCAAGTTTGCGAAGGTTTGGAAGTCTACCTTGAAGACTTACCATGAGTGTTGGGCGAGGTTTGTGTGACCTTAGATCAAGGACAATACGGTAAGGATTGTGTGTCCTGGGACTGTGTGTCCTTTAGTTTAAATACCAAGTCACTCCAAACCAAACATACGACTGTCATAGTAGTTGGAACTGGGTCATCAAATCATTGTCTTCACCGAGCCTCTGGTTCTATTTCTTCAACCCTTTATTTCCTCGAGTACTTGTTGATGAAATTGATCGTTACTGTTTGAAGACTTTGACTGAAGACTTTCTCAATTTCCTCAACCCAAATTCTTCAGTCACTTTGTCTTCCGCCTGCGTATCCTTTTTACTCGCGACTTGTGCTCTGTGTATCCTTCATTTCATCATGATGACTATGCCACTTCTTTGTTATGCATGCACTTGAGTACTTATTCTACTGCATGTATTTCGTCACTTAGTAAATTCCTCAAGTAGTAATTCATCAGTGACAAATTTGTAAAAGTTGCCTATTCACCCCCCTCTGGTCAACATAACGCACTTTCATCATCCACTTGAGAGAAAATTGCTACTGTCCTTCAAAACTCTGTGCTTGGAGGCCCAACCGAGTCTACAAGAATAAAGTTGTGTAGTAGACATCAAACTCTTTTCTGGCGCCGTTGCCGGGGAGATGACTGCTTTAAGGTATATCTTTAGATCTTGCAATTAAATCTTTTAGTTTCTTGTTTTTCACTAGTTTGGTTTTATAAAATAAAACTACAAAAAAATGGAGTTTAGGTTGCCTCAATTGCTCATCTTTTTAATGTCTTTCGTGAAAATGATGGTTCGTAAAATTGTGCTCAATTGGTAGATGAAGAATTTATGAAAATACTTAATGAGAATTCCTTTAATGATGAGCATGATTGCAATGCTGCTAGTATGAATTCTCTGAATATCCATGATGCTAATGATATGCAAAGCCACAAGCTTGGGGGTGCTATGTTTGATGAAGATGATCTTTTTAGCCCCCCAACTTGTGATGATGATATTTACTATGATGGTAGCATGCCTCCTATATATGATGATTATATTGATGAAAGTGGGTTTGGAAGAGTGTCAACTCTAGGTATTAGTGATCCCACTATTTTGGAGGGTGTTGAATTTTTTCATAACAATAAAAGTGGATTTGGAGAGGTCATGACTTTATTTAGTGATGAGTCCACTATTTTGGAAGAGGTTTATATTGACTATGACAACAAAGTTCCTATCTATGATGATTATGGTGATGACATGTATGCTATAAAGAGTGATAGTAACCATGCAACTTGTCATCATGATTTTAGCATTCAATTTGGTCATGTCAATCAAGTGTCTCATGATAGTTATTTTGTTGAGTTTGTTCCCACTATTATGAATGAGAAGAAATTTGCTTATGTGGAGAGTGATAAATTTTCTATGCTTGTAGATCATGAAAAGAATGCTTTATGTGCTAGTTATATTGTGGAATTCCTTCATGATGCTACTGAAAATTATTATGAGGGAGGAACATATGCTTGTAGGAATTGCAATAATATCAAGTTTCCTCCCTATTATTGTGTCGTCTTTGAACTTTCCTGCAGTAGAGATAGGCAGGATAGTAGTGTTCTTGCTGTGTGTTTCATGTTCATGCGTATTGCGTACTACTTAGTGCTTACTGCTTAGTGCTCATGATGTACACTGTGTACATGACAAGGTTGATGATGCTTAGGGTTCTTGCTGTGTTTGATGTTCATGTTCTTGATGTGTTTGATGCTTAGGGTAGTGCTTAGTGCTCATGATGTACAGTGTGTTCATGACAAGGTTGATGACAAGGTTGATGATGCTTAGGGTTCTTGCTTCGTGTTCATGTGCATGCTAGCTAGATTGGTGCCTGTTTTCGCTACGTGCATGGTATTCATGGTAAGTAGGATCAATGTGTTTGCTACTTTAGGTAGTACTAGTGCCCATGTTACTAATGGATGTCTTCTTACCTGACAAGGTGATGAAAACAGAGTGGGACAGGGCCGGAGGAGGAGCCCCTATCGTCTCCGTCGCCGAGGCCGCCGTGGACTTCATCCCCACGAACCGCTGGCTCAAGAGGGTGAACCTGCCTGCCAGCGTCGCCTTCATGAGGTAGCCGCGTTCAAGGGGACGAGCTCCTCGGACCGGCCACGAGGAGGGGTCCCGAGAGCCTCTTCACTTCTATGTGTAAATTAGGAACGAGGAGGATCTCGCCATGCTCACCATCCCTCCCAAGTTCGTGGAGGTGATGAAGGAGTGGCTGATGGTGAAGCTCCCGCGCGCGGTGAGGCTCTCGGCCAACAAGTGGTGCGAGTTCTGGGTTCAGGTCCAGAACTTCGAGGGCCGGATGGTCCTTGGCAGGGGCTGGGAGTACTTCTGCCGCCGCCACAGGATCGTCCCCGACGACCTCGCCGTGATGCGCACCTCTGGCCTAGGGCTCAAGGTGCAAATCTACAACCACGACAGCTCCATCGGATGCTGGGTGCGCTGCAGCAGGCACAACTGCATCGGTGACGTTGCTTTCGCCCTCTTAACCTGTTGCTAGCTGATGAACTTGTAGTTAGTTTGCGGTGGTGTTGCTGTGAAACTGTTAATATTTTGTTCAGGGTTCAGCACCCTGTGGTGAAGCGGGGGGCATGGGATGCCCCTCCTTTCTTAAAACTTGCTTTTGTTAGCAGTATGGATGCTAGCTACTTAGCATTATGGGTTTATATGTTGTTTATCTGCTTGTTTTCTGTTGTTTGGTGTTGTTAATCTGCTTGTTTAGCTGTTGTTAATGTTGTTCATGCTGTTGTGCATAATATGATGGTAAGGCCATCACATTTTAATGGGGTGAGCAGAACACAAACGTGTATGCAGCCAAACAGCTGTGGTTTCGATTTGCTCACCCCTTAAGCACAAATGAGGACAACTAAACAGCCGGCCCTAAAGTGACCTTTGATGCAATGCAGGCAATCAAACAACATACAGATGTTGGTTTGTTGCCTGTTTTTCTCAACCTGACTGGCTCGAGATGGATCCGAAATGCAGGTACTATTCACTCTATCCAACCAAACGCGCCCCTACTGAACGATGGTTGCACCGATCTTAGTCATGGTAGATCAGGTCCCAGTCTAGTAAAAAAAAAAGGTCCCAGTCTAGTACACTTGCTATTTTTCTTTTTCTTGCTGATGAGTGAGAGAGAGAGCGGGTACTGGACTTCATTATGGAGATGCTACCGGACGAATAGGAAAGCAAATCAGTGATGAGTGGATGCAACATAGCAAAAGTTTGTCCTTGGCTATCTTTTTCTTTTTTATTGGCGTGAAATTTAAGCCATCTAATAATCTATTGGTGTGAGCAGTCCAAACACACTAATGTACTTTAAGTATTATACTACTAGTGAGTATTATACTACTAGTGACTAGTGATAAAAGTGCTAAAGCGGTGGCGGGTGGGGTGGTAGAAGTGTGTAAAACATATAGAAAGATGCTCGTTGCCTCCTTGCAGACAACTCCCCGCCGACCCGACCACTGTTACCCCCACCCCGTGATGATGGAGGCGCGCTCGATCGTGGACACAGTGGTACTGCTCCTCCCCGCGCGCTTGTTTCTTTGATTGATGATGCGAAAATCAAGAGGGGAAAGGACAAAGATGCTTTTGACTCGTCTGCGCGATGATGATGCTCCGCTCCTGCAGTCATCCGCGTGCCTGAACCCTGAAACGGAGGGACGAAGGTATATGCTGCATGCGCTCAAGAAGAACAGGGCAACCTCCGTGACGCATGACACCCAACTGGACCCATGGGAAACCCACCCAAGTGGGTAGGGTAAGCACATCTCCAAGGTGATCCTCAAACCGTCCGCGTACATCCGGATCGTACGGTTTAGACGCATTGTGTCATCCAACGCGAGATTGTATCGGTCTACCTTTTATTGGCGTCGGCATTGAAACGGCGCATTCGTCAAGAGCGCCGCCCGCGCCGCGTCCTTGATGTCCGTGCCCATTCAATGCCGGAAAAACGTATGTTGTACGGGACATGACGGATATCTACCACGCCCGTTCAATGCCCGTCCGTTCGTAAGCTGTCATTAAACAGGCTCGCCGGCCGAGGAACCAACTTCGGCGTGCGTTGACGCACCCAGACGCTTGGCCTCACCGGAATCCGCTATTTGAAGGCGGCATCACCCGGCTAACTCCACACCAGAACACATCACCCTCCTTTGCTCCACATCCGCCATGACCGCGAGCGGTCACGCTATGTGGGATAGTCTGTCGCCGGAGATGAAGCACGAGGTGGGCACCCTTGCAGCTGCATGGCTGTCCTGCCATGCCAGGCAGATCGAGCAGGGCATGCCGGCCAGCTCACCGAGGTCTCCGATGACGACTCCATGGGCTCCGACGACGATACAGCGCCGGACCCCGCGCCGATGCATGCCGACCTGACCATGGAGCAGGCGGAGGCACACTACGACGCTGCCATGGCGGAGGAGGAGCACCACGCGCCGGCTCCTATGTCGGTGTTTCGGCACGCGCGGGAGGAACAGAGGTACAACCTGTTCGTCCTCGAGAAGCACCGGATGGCAGAGGGCCAAATCTATGTCGGTCATGGCCGCCATGGCCGCGGTGAACCGACCTTCGTTGTGGAGCGGCGCACGCTCTACGAGGCCCCGCGCGCAGCTCTCAACGAACTTCCGACGCAGCCGGACGTGAATGCCAGCTGCGCGCCCTACGCACCGCACTCCATTTTTCGGGGTGCACGTGGCAGGTGGACAATGACGGACCGTCCACGTCCATCATCGACCTCAGGTCCAACGGTGCCGGTGAGGACACGTTGCGGACTCCTCCGAGGATGAGTAGGCCTGGGAGGCGACAGGGCAATTGTGTCCCAAATGGGCCTGTCCGTCTCCCATATTATAGTCTTCCTCGGCGGAGACAGCACCTCCACTTAACAGGTCTTGAACCCCATCGCTGTTCATGGGGACGGTAGATGGAGAACGTGGTCGCCGATGCATAGCACAAAAGAAGTGGATGACGGCCGCCACCGAAGGATAGGTTTAGGGTCGAAATGTAATGAAAATACACTGTGTTTGCATGAATGTCGTCCGATTTATATGAAAATCCGTCGGGTTTGCATGAATTTCGTCCGGTTAGTTGAAAAGGTGTTTGAAATGTATGGAGACATCGTTGGATGACCGCCTCCGGCATCCGTGTCCGTGGATTGACCCCCTATCCACGGACGGAGCCGAAGCAAATTTGCGGGTTAGCATTGGAGATGCCCTAAGAGCGTATCTAGCAGATCCCTTAAATTGGTATCGTAAAAACCGTTCAAGGTATATCGTAAAACACTTCACACAGGCTCAGATAGAATAGATCCGGTGAAGTCGGTGCTGCAATTGTAAATCTGCCATAAAGGCCCACATGTCGGTAATTTCTTCTTTGGTCGTCTTCTTCCTCATCACATCGACAACATGCCACTGCATCCGGCCAGCCACCATCAACCTCCCCAGCGCCGCCCTACCTGCGCAACCGTCCACCTGCCTCCGCCCGGCAGCCGCCGACCTTCCTTGCGCTGCCCTTGCTGCCGACCTGGCAACCTCCCTGTGTCGCTGGCTTATTGTATCAATAATACTTTCCTTTTATGAGCTGGGCTCAAGGATAAATGGTGTCTTGAGATTCCAGGTAGCAATGCCACGTTTACTAGTCAGTATGTGGTATTAGTAATATAAACCTGAATAATGCATCATTTTCCTATAAAGCAAAAAAAAATATGTTAATTATTTGTAAATCTGAGTAGGAGCGGAATAGTTCTAGCATTTCTAACAGGAAAAGTTATTGCTTTTCCAACAGGAGAAGAAAGTGAAAGTTAAAAACTTTTCCAAAAGAGAAGAAGAAAATAGAAAGGAAAAAAATAAAGGCTTTCCTTTAGAGGGCACGTCGGCATGTGGTGCTGACACAAGAAATTTAACCGCCGGAAGGGACATTTCGACCCCGCTTGGATGCTATGAAAATATTTGTGTTTCCTATAAGAAGGATGACAGCAGCCTCTGTATCGAGCAACACGTATATTTATCTTTATTATATTATTCAACAAAGTCTTAGGTCATCTCCAATGGAAACCCGCAAATTTTCACCCGCATCCATCCGCGGACAGGTGGACCAGTCCGCAGGCACGGATGCAGGAGGACAATATTCAACCGTAGCTGCATACATTTTGAGAACAACTCAAACCAACCGGACGAAATTCAGGCAAACACGACCGGATTTCATGCAAACACGACGGATTTCATATAAACACGACGGATTTCATTACATTTACATCCTAGTCCCGCTCTAGAGGTATAATTAATACCTAATCTAAATTGTCGCCGGCGCCTGTTCCCCGTGTCCGGCCATGAACCCCGAGAACTGAAGCTTCGCCTTCTCCAGCTCCGCCTCGGCGCACTCCAGCTCTGCCTCCGTAACCTCCTCCTCCGAAGACCCGACAAGCGCAGATGTCCACCTCCACATCGTCGCCAAGCGATTAATCGGCCGACGTTGTTTAGCCCACCAAGCCAGGCATCGACGGGATGGGAGAAGCGGTGGCCTTCCTGGGACCAGAGCAGCTGCGACCTCCCGTGAACTATTCTTCGTCGATGCCGGCGGCGCCCGCGAACGTGTTAACTTCGTTGGGTGCGGCATCGGTGTTGTCCTCCTCCTCGTTGTCGGTCTCGTCGAACGATGACATGCCCACCTCCTCGTGGTCGTCCTTGGCCGCGGTCGCCACCTCCGCCACCCGCTACCGGTACTGCCAACAGTCAAGGCAAATCTCGCGGGCGGAGCGGTAGGACTCCAGGAGCGCCTCATGCTCCGACAGGTCCACGTAGGGCGCGACCGCCCTGCGCCTGCAGGTGCTCCTGGAGGAGGTGGTGGTTGTAGGCGGCGGCGACCTGTGCCTCCCGAAACTGCTCCTCCCTCTCCCCCGCACCATGTCCATGTAATGGGAACGGGTCTCGACGATGGTCATGGTACAGTGCACCGGCGAGGGAGGCACGGCGGTGGAGGAAGAGGAGGGTAGCGCCGAGTCATCGTCGGCCGCGTCCTCCATTGTGGCGTCGATGTCCTCCGGCTGCCTGCCGGCCCGCCAGCGAGCAGCAATGACGGCCATCTCCTTCTTCTGCTGCGGCGTCAGCCCATCCAAGAGAGCTTTGGCAGGGGAGGAATCCATGGTGGGAGAGGGATCAGAGGCTGATGACTGCGGCTTTGGCTGGGGCAGTGGTTTATATAGCAATGGCGGGCAGCAGACGGACGAACGGGTGACACCGGAGGAGATGCCTCGGCAACCGTGTGACATGAATGTTGGCGGCCATCGTGTCATTTGAACTCGCATCAGTCGCCTGCACCAGGAAGCAACGCGAGCAATGCTCTTTCGGACGGCGCCAGTGTGCGGTCGCATCCGCTCTGACTGGGCATGAATTCGGGAACTGACACTCTGGACCGGTGCTGACCATTTCACGCGGGAGGGTTGAGGGGTTTTTTGGTGGGCCAGGGCGGTCAGAATCGGGCGAAGTAGCGGCCCGGACAGTGATGACCCACAAGTATAGGGGATCAATCATAGTCCTTTTGATAAGTAAGAGTGTCGAACCCAACATGGAGCAGAAGGAAGTGATAAGCAGTTTCGGCAAGGTATTCTCTGCAAGTGCTGTGAGTAACAATGATAGATAGTTTGATAGCAAGATAATTCATTACGAGTGAAAAGTAACAATAATAGCAAGGGTGCAGCAATATAGCCCAATCCTTTTTGGAGCAAAGGAAAGGCCTGAAAGTACTCTTATATGAAGCAAGCGCTCCCGAGGACACATGGGAATTTCTGTCTAGTTATGTTCATCATGTTGAGTTGATTCGCGTTCGTTACTTTGATAATTTGATATGTGGGTGGACTGGTGCTAAGGTGCTGTTCTTACTTGAACAAGCAACCCACTTATGATTAGCCCCTCTCGCAAGCATCTGCAACTACGAAATAAGAATTAAGATAAATCTAACCATAGCATGAAATGTGTGGATCCAAATCAGCCCCTTATGAAGCAACACATAAACTGGGGTTTAAGCTTCTGTCACTCTCGCAACTGTCATGGTTTTGTCACGGCAGATGCCATGGGGTGGCTTATCTCGTGTGGTGTCGGCATTAAGGAGGAGTTCGATCAATACATCTACAATACCGGCCTTGCCGACTTCCTTGCAGATAAGTGTGTCCAACACTATAATCTTACCCGTACATTCACGCATGGATTTCGATATCACCCTCATAATTCTAGAGTGCTGTTCAACCTCTATGATAAGTACTATAGTTTATCTTTAGAAGAATTTAGCTTGGCATGCAAACTCCCACTATGGGGCTCACTAGATAAACCGCAAACAACTGGGTATAATATGTTTCTTAACAGACTGTGCGTTGGAGAGGATAGAGGAGTAACACAATCTAGAATAAAAAAACATTCATTTTCCCTCTATCCGCTACTTTGCTTTGTTCAATGGGAAGTGTGTAGTAGGTAAGAAGGACTGCAGTGCATTATGCAGTCCTGACTTGAGCCTTATTCATACTGCAGTAACAGGTGAGAGACGTTATAACCTTGGTGCAATAGTTGCCCGGAGGCTGCAAAGAAACTCCAGTACTGGTGACTTGTATGGAGGGATTTATGCCTCTCGCGTAGCTGCAAATTTAAGAGTCTCGCATCAACCTAATGACCCCGTGTTGCCTGATAGATATTTAAATTTTGAAGCCATGCGTCGATAGGAGTTTCTTACAAGTAATGCCAGGGGTTACCAGTACAACTTAATATTTTACAAATATAGACATGTTCCTGTTACTTTGCCTGTACCTGCTCTCTTTGATTTTCAGAGCAAACAAAGATATTATGTGCTAGAGAACGAGGTACAAGAATATAAAGATGCGTTGGAGGCCATTCACTTGGCTGAGGAGGCGGCGCAAAATGCCTCCACGAGCTATCACTCCAACTATTATCCAAACCAGCAGTGGTGATTACCAAGCTAGGCTGAAAGCCTAAGCTTGGGGGAGTACGTACTTCTCACCGACATTACATTCATGTTCACACACTTTATATAAATTGTCGGTGTTCATCCTCTTTCATTGTATATCTCTGCTAGTTTATTTTATTTTTCTACTTCCTTTTTGTGTGTTTGAAAAACTTTGAAAATCCAAAAATATTTCTCGCTTCTTTTCGGTTTTTCTTTTCCGTTTGATAAGCTGTAGTATTAAAAGAAAACCCAAAAATATTTCCTTTACTTGTTGGGAGCTTTTCCGTGTAAATAGTTTTTCTCGTTTTTGTTTATTTGTTTCCTTCAAGAAAAATCAAAAACTCTAAAAATATTTCAGTGTGTTTCTCTGAACTTCTTTTCTTTTCTTTGAGTCGCTGAAGGGAGAAGACCACAATGAAAATGCCGAGTGGCCCTCATATGCATAAATGTTGATCTAACAAAAAGAGCCACCATTACCTTGTCTTCTCCTTTGTTTAAATTGTTTCGTAGATTCCAGCTTAGTCCATGATGCACTTGCACTATTATTATTATCACATCATTCGGTCATGCAAGTGAAAGGCAATAATGACGATATTTGATGAAGTGATCATGGCAAAGGAAGCTGGTATGAACTCTTCTTGTTTTTCATTTTTGTAAATATGTTTAGCTCGTTCGATCTTGATTCAGTATATCATGAGTGAACATGTTTATGATGACAACTAGCGATTATAGTTTTTCATACCATGCTTAAATAGCTAGGATTGGATAATGATTTATCTTATGTGTCAACATGCATTAAATTGGTTATGATGTGGTATGGTAGTATGGTATTTCCCTCTGAGTAATTCGAACGGCTTAACTTGGCCCATGTGCAAACATGTAGTTGATTCAAAACCAATGCAGCCTTCATGATATTTAAATTCAGAGTGTTCATATCCTACCCATGCTAATGTTCAATGTTAATTATTCATAATGCATAATTATGACCGTTTTCGCTCTCTAGCTGGTCGCTTCTCAATCTATTGCTAGCCTTCACCCCTACTAAGCGGGAATGCTGCTTATGCATCCAAACTCTTAAACCCAAGTTGTTCCACATGAGTCCACCATACCTACCTATATGCGGTATTACCCTGCCGTTCCAAGTAAATTTGCATGTGCCACATCTAATAATCAAATAAATGTCTGTTTTGTGTGCTCGTACCACTCATGGAGCGATGTAGCGGTCGGTATCTTCCATGCTAAGCGGGTTATTCTCAAGATGGACATTTATTCGTCTGTCATTGCACGAGAGAGGCTGGTAAAAAGGATGTCCAGTCCTGCAAAATCAAAATTAATTAAACAAAACTCCTGGGACAAGTTGATATGTTGGCAGGTACCCGTGCACTCGGTCAACCATGGTTTGTGTATGTATGATGGAAGGAGTAAACTTTACAATTCTGCTTGGGAACCGCCAATAATTTGTTTATCATGGAAGATATTGAAAACTCTATCGCAACGTTGACAGAAAAAGCACACCACCCAAAAATACAATTTCATCTATGTTTTAAACCTTGAGCTCTGGCATCTCTACAAATCAATGCTTCCCACTGCGAAGGGCCCTTTCGATTTACTTTTATGTTATCGAGTCATCACCCTCTTATTAAAAGCACCATACCGGAGAGCACTATTGTCATCCTTTTGCATTGAGTCTAGTTAATGATGGATATGAGCATGACTGGATCTTTCCTACTCTAAATTATAATGTTTAGTCACTGCTTGAACCTCGGAGGTGCTCTGCATTTATGTTTTGCAGTCTCAGAAAGGGCTAGCGAAATACCATGTCATCATATTATATCATGATTGTTTTGACAAATTGTTGGCATGTGAGATATCTTATTATTGCTCACTAGTTGGTTATGTATTGCCATGAGTAAATATGATGTTTTATTTTTATCATGGATATGGTTATTTATGATTTATGCTGAAAACCTGGACACTAGCTACGCATATATACATCAACAAGAACAAAAGAGTTTGTAAAAGTTTTCTTTATCATTTTTAGTTTATCAACTGAATTGCTTGAGGACAAGCAATGAGTTAAACTTGGGGGAGTTGATACGTCTCCAACGTATCTACTTTTCCAAACACTTTTACTTTTGTTTTGGACTATAATTTGCATGATTTGAATGAAACTAACCCGGACTAACGCTGTTTTCAGCAGAACTACCTTGGTGTTATTTTTGTGCAGAAATAAAAGTTATCTGAATTGGACGAAACTTTTTGTGAATTTTTTCTGGAATATATAATAAATTTTGGAGCAAAGAATTACCAGAGAAGGGCATGCATGGGGCCACAAGGCAACAGGGCGCGGCCCAGGCCCAGGCCGCACCCTGTTGGCTTGTGGGTCCCACGCAGCTCCGCCGACCCTAATTCTAGTCCTATAAATTCACATTTTCGGAGAGAAAAATTGGGGAGAAGATTTCATCACGTTTTACGAGACGGAGCCGCCGCCACCTCCTGTTCTTCCTCGGGGCTCTGGAGAGGGGGATTCGTCGCCGTCGTCATCACCAACCCTTCTCCATCGACAATTCCATGATGCTCACCGCCATGAGTGAGTAATTCTTTTGTAGGCGTGCTGGACGATGATGGGATTGGATGAGATTGATCATGTAATCGACTTAAGTTTGATAGGGCTTGATCCCTAGTATCCACTATGTTCTGAGATTGATGTTGCTATGACTTTGCCATGCTTAATGCTTGTCACTAGGGCCCGAGTGCCATGATTTCAGATCTGAACCTATTATGTTTTCATGAATATAAGAGTGTTTTGGATCCTATCTTGCAAGTTGTAGTCACCTATTGCATGTCATGATCCGCATACCCCAAGGTGACAATAATTGGGATTCTTTTCGGTGATTGCGTAGTTTGAGGAGTTCATGTATTCACCATGTGTTAATGCTTTGTTTCGGTTCTCTATTAAAAGGAGGCCTTAATAGCCCTTAGTTTCCAATAGGACCCCACTGCCACGGGAGGGTAGGACAAAAGATGTCATGCAAGTTCTTATCGCAAGCACGTATGACTATATACGGAATACATGCCTACATTACATTGATTAATTGGAGCTAGTTCTGTGTCGCCCTAGTGTGTAACTGTTACTTGATCGATGTCATCTAAATCATTATCCATCACCGATCCACGTGCCTACGCTTTTCTCGCATTGAATCTTGCTAAGTTACTATTGCCGTTGCTACTATTACAACTGTTACAAAATTATTGCTACCGCTGTTACTGTTACTATTGCTACTACTATTTGCCATGCTACTAAATCTTTGCTGCAGAGAGATATCCCAGGTGTGGTTGAATTGAAAACTCAACTGCTAAGGCTGATAAATATTCTTTGGCTCCCCTTGTGTCGAATCAATAAATTAGGGTGAAATACTACCCGTGAAGACTATCACGATTCCCTATACTTGTGCGTTATCATGGCTCTCCTTGATGCCTAGCTTGAGCAGGGTGTCGCGGTAGAGAATGTTGATGCTGCTGCCGTCTTCGACCAGCACCCGCGAGAACCGGCAGGTGAGCTTTTCGGACGCAAAGGTGGGGCCAAGGACGAGGGCATAGCTGCCGGGGTTGGGAATCACAGCCGGGTGATCCTCTCGGCTCTAGGTGACCGGCTCCTCGGACCAATGCATGTACTGGGGGACCGAGGGAACCATGGCTTTCACCTCATGTCGGCGCTTGCGCTGACCGTGCTTGCCGTCATCCTCGCTGATGAAGATGACGTACGCGCCATCCTGGTCAGGGAAGCGGTCCAGGAGGCGGCCGTCGGTCAGAGTCGGAGCCGGGGCCGGGGGCGGAGCCAGAGCCGGTGCCCGCGGACCCGGAGAAGGAGGCGTCGGAAGACCCTCGCCTCGGGCCAGCCGCTGGGAGAAGCTGCACTGCCAAAGCATGTACGTGGCCGGCTTCATGCCGTTGTGCATCTTGCACGGCGCGTCGAGCATCTGCTCGAAGGTGAGATTGGGCTGCCAGGCGGCCTTGCCGGCCAGCTGCTCTTCTTCGATGGTGGTGACCTGCCGGCTGCCGTAACGGGAGTCCGGCTGGTCGGTTTTCCACTTGTTGTTGCCAGAATTGTTGTTCTGCTGCTACCGGCTGTCGTCGGCTGCCCGCGTGCTCGCGGGAGGAGCCGGCACAACTTTTCCGGTTGAGTTGACCTTGACACACATCGCGGAGTCGGCCGTAGCGTACTTGTCCTCCTTGGCCATGAGCTCCGCCAGGGTGGCCGGTTCGGAGCACATGAGCTTGTGCTTGAGCAGGGTGCCGTCTCGGCAGCCCTCGGAGAAGTACTGGATTGCCTGCACCTCATGCACCCCTTCGCGGGAGTTGCGCAGCTTGGTCCAGCACGTGAGGTAGTCGCGGAGGTACTCGTCCGGCCCCTGGACGCACATGGCCAGCTCACGGGGACGGACGGGCCACTTGTAGGTGCCGGTGAAGTTGTGCATGAATGCTTCCTCGAAGTCCACCCAAGTGTTGATGCTGCAGCCGGCAGCCTGTTGAGCCATGTCCGAGCTGAGCCAAGTAACATGAGGGGGACGTAGCGGACCGCTGATACTTGTGATCTGCGTCGGGTTTTCCATGATGAGGAAGGGTGATGCAGCATAGTATGGATAAGTATTTCCCTCAGTAGAGAACCAAGGTTTATCAAACCAATAGGAGTAACGGTCAACCACCGTCTTCAGCGACTGCACACAACGCTGCAAGAGGGTTGTCAATCCCCTTGGTCTCGTTATTTCAAGCAAGTGAAGTGTGTAGATAATAGTTGTAGAATGCAAAGTAAAGAAAAAGGAAATAAATTGCAGCAAGTAAATTGTAGCGTTTGTAAACTTGTAAGTGAATAGACCTAGGGGCCATAGTTTTCCCTAGTGGCATCTCTCATGTAGTAGGCATATGGTGGGTAAACAAATTACTGTTGGGCAATTGATAGAAAAGCGCATCGTTATGCAATCTTTATTCACGGCAATGATCATGTATATATAGGCATCACCTCCATAAGCAAATAGGCTGACTCCTACCTACACCTATTACTATTACTCCACCCATCGACCGCTATCCAACATGCATCTAGAGTATTAAGTAAAACAGAGTAATGCTTGGAGAACGATGACATGATGTAGACAAAGAGAATTCAATTAATATGAACTAACCCCATCATTTTATCCTTAGTGGAAACAATACAAAGACGTGTCTTGTCCCTTTCTGTCACTGGGATATAGAGCACTGCCAGATTTCACCCACTACAACGCACTCCTCTCACTGAAGAAATATCAATCTAGTTTGGCAAACTATTTCAATAGATCGGAGAGAATTACCAAGCTATAATGATCATGCAAATAGGAATAATAATATTCAGATGTGACTTAAATACTTTTCATGAATAATCTGAACATAAACCCACTATTCATCGGATCCCAACAAACACATCGCACAAAAGAATTACATCGGATAGATCAAAGTGAAGATGCGATGATCATTGTATTGAAGATCAAGAGAGAGAGATAGCCATCTAGGTACTAACTACGGACCCATAGGTCTGTGATGAACTACTCACACATCATCATGGAGGCAGCAAGGATGATGTAGAAGCCCTCCGTGATTGATTCCTCCACCGGCAGAACACCGAAAAAGGCCTCCAGATGGGCACCCGTCAGAACAGAAACTTGCAATGGCGGAAAAAGTGTTTTGGGAGCTCCCCTAGGGTTTTTGGAATATTTGGGAATTTATAGGCCAAAGAGGGGCAACGGAGGGCGCCCGAGGGGACCACAAGGAAACAGGGTGCGCCTGGCCCCTGGGCGCGCCCTGTTGCCTTGTGCCTCCCTCATGCGGCCTCTCGTCTCCTCCCGAAGCTTCCAGGTCTTCTTTTGGTTCAGAAAAAATCATATTAAAGTTTTGTGGCAATTGGACTTCGTTTGGTATGGTAAACCGGAAAAGAAAAAAAACATGCAGAAAATAGCAATTGGCACTGGGCACTTGGTCAATAGGTTAGTACTCAAAAATAATATTAATTGGTAAATAAACACCCAAAAAGTATCCTAGAATGATAATATTATAGCATGGAACAATCAAAAATTATAGATACGTTGGAGACGTATCAATCGCCATGCGCTTGTTGCCCCTGGCGATGCCGACTGCGGTGGTGTAGTTGATCCGCCAGTCCTCCGGCTTGGCGGAGCCGTTGTACTTGGGGGTGTCATGAGGCAGTGTGAAGCCGGTCGGGAACGGCTCGTTGCGGATGCATGGACTGAAGCACGCCGGCCCGATCGGACATTCCTCCTCTATATACATGATCATTGCCGTGAATAAAGATTACATAACTATCCGCTCTTCTATCAATTGCCCAACAGTAATTTGTTTACCCACCGTATGCTTACTATATGAGAGATGCCACTAGAGAAAACCACGGCCCCTGGGTCTATTTACTTATAAGTTTACAAATGCCGTCAATACCTTGTTGTTATTTATTTTATTTTGCAATTTACAATTATCTACAATTATCTACACATCTCATTTACTTGCAAATACCGAGATCAAGGGGATTGACAACCCTCTTGCCGCGTTGGGTGCAAGTGTGTGCTCTTTTGTGTGCAGCCGCTGAACACGGTTGATGACCGATATTCCTATTGATTTGATAAACCTTGGTTCTTAACTGAGGGAAATACTTACCCGCATTGTGCTGCATCACCCGTTCCTCCTCACGGAAAACCCAACGCAGATCACAAGCATCAGGAAGGATTTCTGGCGCCGTTGCCGGGGAGTATCATCATCAACTATCAAGTAACTTCACACAAATTATCATTCACTTGTTCTTCTTTTTATTTGCTGTTATATTTAGTTTGCATCATAAAAATCTAAAATACAAAAACATTTCTATTTGCTTCCCAAGTTATGTTATCTTTATCTTTGACAACAAAACAGGAAGTAAATGCAAAAATTTAAGATAAATGGATCCTCATCCACATGCTAATCTTTCCAAAAGACCCGATTATGTTGAACCAATTGCTAGTGAGAGTGCACTAGATTATATTTATGGGGTCTTTCTTGAAAATCATGAATCTAAAAACTGTGATGAAGTGTTAAAAGAAATTTATAAAGTGATTCATGATAGTTCCTTGAATGAAAAGCATGATTGCAATTTTCCTAGTATAAATTCTATGAATGTCAATTGTGCTAATGATCATGATTGGGGTGATAATCATAATGTTTCTTGTGACCTTGAGAATTATGAGATTCATTATGAATCTACTATTGATAATGATATTTGCAATGCTACTAAAAGTGGGTTTGGAGAGGTCATGACTTTAGTTAATGTTGATCCCACTATCTTGGAACACTGTAAAACTTTTGTGCATGTGGATCATGGAGAGAATATTTTATATGATAGCTATATTATTGAGTTTGATTATGATCCTACATGTAATTATTATGAGAGAGGCAAATATGGTTATAGGAATTTGCATGTTACTCAATTACTTCTCTTTGAGTTGAAATTATTAATGCTTCACACTTCCTATTTGCATATGCTAGATGTCACTTGTCTTGAGAATTTGTTTTCCTATAAAATGCCTATGCATAGGAAGTATGTTAGACTTATATGTGTTTTTCACATGCTTTATGATGCTCTCTTTGTGCTTCAATTCTTGTCTATTATGTGAGCATCATTGAAATCTCAAGCCTATCTTAATAGCTATAAAGAAAGAGCTTGTTGGGAGACAACCCAATATTTTCTGTTTTGGTGTCATAACATGATTGTTTCCTCTTTAATGATTGTGTTTTTATGTTTTAATTAGTGTTTGTGCCAAGTTAAGCCTTTGGGATAATATGCATGATGAGTATAATTGATGCTGTGTAAAAACAGAAACTTTTGCCTCCAGTGCAGAATTTTTAGTTCTCTACTGGAGCATGGTAAATTCTTGAAATTTTTACAAAACATTTATATACAAATTCCCCAGGTTTTCCTAATTTTTCATAATTTTTAGAATAAATAAGTATAGTTGCTCTATAGATCTTTACAGACTGTTCTGTTTTAGACAGATTCTGTTTTTGCTTGCATGTTTTGCTTGTTTTGATGATGCCATGGATTATATCGGGGGATATAAGTCATGGAGAAGTTAGAATACAGTACCTTATGTAATAATAAAATATGAATCAATTTATAATAGTACCTAAAGTACTTGATATGTTTATTATACTAACGGATCTCACGAGCTTTCTGTTGAGTTTTGTGTGCTGAAGTTTTCATGTTTTGGGTGTTATCACGATGGACGAAGAAATAAGGAGGGGCAAGAGCCTAAGCTTGGGGATGCTCAAGGCACCCCAAGGTAATATTCTAGGAAGACTCAAGCGTCTAAGCTTTCCGGGGCATCCCCTCTTTCGTCTCAACCCATCGGTATGTCACTTGGAGCTATATTTTTATTCATCACATGATATGAGTTTTGCTTGGAGCGTCATTTGCTTTAGTTTGCTTTTTGTTTCAGTTTCCCACAATCATTGTTTTCTGCACACTCCCACTTAAGAGAGACACACTATCATCATAATTTATTAGAATACTCTATGTGCTTCACTTATATCTTTTGAGCTTGGCAGTTGCTCTAGTACTTCACTTATATCTTTTAGAGCACGGTGGCGTATAGATTTTATAGAAATAACTGCACTCTCGTTCTTCACTTATATTTGTTTGAGAGTTAATAAACAGCGACGGTAATTTACATGGGTCATAAGACTAGTAAAAAAATAATAGGTATTCAATGAGTGCATAATCAAAACCACATGTAGCACATAAAAAAGAAATCAGGGTTAATGATATTAATGTGGTAATGTGAAAAAGCATGAGTGCATGATCATTGGTTAATAAAGGTATTGTGAATTAGAGGTTGTTAACTTGCTGTTCATCCAAATATTTTTATAGCATGGTGATGATGTGTGAGCATACGTATTCCTCGTTTAAATCCTAGTGTTGTTTAGGTCGGGGGCGCGCGATGGTTAAATCTTACCAACCTCCTCCCTAGGGGCATGTGAGTAGTGCTTTGCTTTGAGAGAGCTAATAAAATCTTGCAATAAGTATGTGAGTTCTTCATGACTAATGTGAATCCATGGATATACGCACACTCACCTTCACATATTTGCTAGCCTCTTCGGTACCGTGCATTGCCCATTCTCACCTCGAGGATCGGTGTAACTTTCGCAGGTGCATCCAAACCCCGCGACATGATATGCTTTGTTGCACATAAGCCTCTTGATATCTTCCTCAAAATAGCCACCATACCTACCTATCATGGCATTTCCATAGCCATTCCGAGATATATTGCCATGCAACTTTCACCGTCACATCATATGACTTGTACTTCCATTGTCATATTGCTTTGCATGATCATATAAGCTGACATAGTATTTGTGGCGAAGCCACCATTCATCATTAATATCATACATGTTACGCTTGATTATTGCACATCCTGGTACACTGCCAGAGGCATTCATATAGAGTCATACAGTTTTTCATGTTGAGTTGTCAGTAAATAAAAGTGTGATGATCGTCATTATTAGGGCACTGTCTCAGTGAGGAAAGGATGATGGAGACAATGATTCCCCCACAAGTCGGGATGAGACTCCAGACAAAAAAAAGAAAAAAAAGAAAGAAAGAAAAAGAGAAAAAAAGAGAAAAAGAAAAAGAAAAAAGAGAGAAAAAAAGAGAAAGAAAGAAAAGAAAAAAAAAGAAAAAAGAAAATGAATGAGAGAAAAGAGAGAAGGGACAGTGCTACTACCTCTTACTCCACACTTGTGCCTCAAAGTGGCACCATGTTCTTCATATAGAGAGTCTCTTGTTTATCACTTTCATATGCTAGTGGGAATCTTTCATTATAGAACTTGGCTTGTATATTCCGATGACGGGCTTCCTCAAATGTCCGAGGTCTTCATGAGCAAGCAAGTTGGATGCACACCCATTTAGCTTCTGTTGAGCTTTCATACACTTATAGCTCTAGTGCATCCGTTGCATGGCAATCCCAACTCCTCGCATTGATATCTATTGATGGGCATCTCCATAGCCTGTTGATATGCCTAGTTGATGTGAGACTATCTTCTCCACTTTTCACCCCTTTGAAACCTACCACCATATTCTATTCCACCTTTATGCTATGTTCATGGTTCACGCTCATATATTGCGCAAGTAATAAAATGCTGAAGCGCGTTAAAAAGTACGATCCAATTGCCTGACTTGACACCGTAGTGCTTGACATTTGTATTTATGTGGTGAAGACGGAGCCATGCTATTTTGATATGATAAAATGAATAGGAGGTGAACATTCTTTTTGGATCGTATACTTTGAAACTTCATGATTATGTTTCTTATGTTTATGAATATTACTATGTTGATGTTTATTAATTCATCGTTTCTCAATGAAGAAACCTGCAATAGATTACATGTTGGGTAGGATGTCACATCAAAAATTCTTGTTTTTATCATTTACCTACTCGAGGATGAGCAGGAATTAAGCTTGGGGATGCTGATACGTCTCCAACGTATCTATAATTTTTGATTGTTCCACGCTATTATATTATCATTCTAGGATACTTTTTGGGTGTTTATATACCAACTAATATTATTTTTGAGCACTAACCTATTGACCTAGTGCCCAGTGCCAGTTGTTGTTTTCTGCATGTTTTTTGCTTTTTAGGTTTACCCTACCAAACGAAGTCCAATTGCCACGATACTTTAATATTATTTTTTTGGACTATATGAAGACCTGGAAGCTTCGGAAGGAGATGAGAGGCTGCACGAGGGTGGCACGACCCAACAGGGCGCGTCGGGGGCCCAAGCCATGCCCTGTTGGCTCGTGCCCCCCTCGGCTGCCCTCTCGTGCCCCCCTCTGGCCTGAAAATCCTTAGATATTCCAAAAACCCTAGGGGAGCTCCCGAAACACTTTTTCCGCCACCGCAAGTCTCATCTGGCAAACTTTTCCGGCGATCTGCCGAAGGGGAATCGATCACGGAGGGGCTCTACATCACCCTTGCTGCCTCCATGATTAGTTGTGAGTAGTTCATCATAGACCTAAGGGTCCGTGGTTTATATGTAGATGGCTATCTCTCTCTCTTTTGGGCTTCAATACAATGATCATCGCATCTTCGCTTTGATCTATCCGATGTAATCCTTTATGTGCGGTGTGTTTGTTTGGATCCGATGAATTGTGGGTTTATGTTAAGATTATTCATGAAAAGTATTTGAGTAACCTCTGATTATTATGATTCTTATTTGCATGATCATTATAGCTTCGTAAATCTCTCCGATCTAATGAAATAGTTTGGCTAACTAGATTGATATTTCTTCAGTGAGAGGGCTGCGTTGTAGTGGGTTCAATATGGAGGTGCTCTATATCCCAGTGACAAAAAGGGACAAGACACGTCATTGTATTGCTGCCACTAAGGTTAAAACAATGGGGTTAGCTCATATTAATTGAATTCTCTTTATCTATATCATGTAATCGTTCTCCAAGCATTACTCTGTTTGTCATGAACTTAATACGAAGAGAGGCAAGCATAGAAGCGCTCTTGAAGTGGAGTAATAGTAATAGGTGCAGGCAGGAGTCGGCCTATTTGCTTATGGACGTGATGCCTATATATACATGATCATTGGCGTGAATAAAGATTGCATAACTATCCACTCTTCTATCAATTGCCCAACAGTAATTTGTTTACCCACCGTATGCTTACTATATGAGAGATGCCACTAGAGAAAACCACGGCCCCCGGGTCTATTTACTTATAAGTTTACAAACGCTATCAATACCTTGCTGTTATTTATTTTATTTTGCAATTTACAATTATCTATAATTATCTACACATCTCATTTACTTGCAAATAATGAGATCAAGGGGATTGACAACCCTCTTGCCGCATTGGGTGCAAGTGTGTGTTCTTTTGTGTGGAGCCGCTGAAGACAGTTGATGACCGATTTTTGTATTGGTTCGATAAACCTTGGTTCTTAACTGAGGGAAATACTTACCCGCATTGTGCTGCATCACCCGTTCCTCTTCACGGAAAACCCAACGCAGATCACAAGCATCAAGCACCTCGCTAGGGTACTTGCGGGGACATGAGCGACACTGATGCGTAGCTCCGCGAAGCGGGCGAAGAGGTTTTTGACGTCGCCGGGGGACACGCTGCCAGCGGGTGGCAGCGGGTCAAAGACGGTGAGCACCTCGCCAGGGTACTCGTCGGGGATGAGCGTGTCGCTGTCATGCGTTTCACCGGGAGGGACGATGGCGCCGCCTGCGAGGCAGGCAAAGCCGGCGCCGCGCAATGCGCCGTCTCCCGCGGGAATGGACGCCGCGGGCGTGCAGAGTAGCCCCGGCACGATGCACTCGTCGAAGTCAGTGATGGGTCCCGTCCAGAGCATGTCTCCGGCAGACGCCGCGCACGGCCCCACAGTGGGCGCCAACTGTCATGGTTTTGTCATGGCAGATGCCATGGGGTGGCTTATCTCGTGTGGTTGGGGCCTAAGTTCGCCGGCTGGCTCCGGAAGCGTGATTGGGGACAAGCGGTGTGTGACACGCAATGTACCCAGGTTCGGGGCCCTCCGGGGGAGGTAATACCCCTAGTCCTGCCGGATCTAGTAAGATAATGAGTGTATAATACAATGGCGCTCCTTGAGCTATTGGCTAGAGGAGGAAGAAGGAGCTAGCTTCCTCTCCTTGCCTCTCTATGGGTGTGTGGCAAACTCGACCGAACTGAACCCCTCTGCATGGAGGGCTACCGGGGGGTTTTATAGGCCAGCCCCCCGGTTGACAATATGCATCGATAATGGGGGTGGGCCCCGGCTGGCGGCCTCTCTAGCCGGCCAAGGGGCCCACCGATGGAGCGGTCTTGTCGCCTGTAGGGCCTGCCGGATGCAGGGTCCCATCGAAGTGGTGGCCCGCCTTGCCTAGTCGCAGTTGGCCGTGGTCAGCGGTACGACCGGCTCCACTATAGCCACGCGTGCACGACATCGTGGAGTGGTTGGCACTGTGCATCCACTATGCCGCCTCGCCTGGTCGCAGTCGGCCCCGGTAAGTGGTATGGCCGGCTTCACTATAGCCTCGCGTGCACGGCATCATGGAGTGGTTGGCACTGTTGCCACATTCCACCGTCGTGGTCGTGTCTTGTCGTACGGAGTGATGGGAGGGGCGCTGACCGCCGGCTGGCCCCGCCCCGAGCCGGACCGCGCAGCGGGAGCCAGCCAGGAGGAGCCGACGTTTGAGGATCACGACCTGCCCCGATGTTTTAAAAAGGGCACTAGCATCCATGAGCCTACCCGGGGGTTATACCCCCGACAACAACCCATCATCTACTTGTTACTCCACAATGCCTTCCCTTAGGCCCATAACATGGTGAAGTGTCACGTAGTCGACGTTCACACGACACCACTAAGAGAAGCAAATCAAAATATTGAACGAATACCAACTTCACATGATTACTTATAACAAGACTTCTCCCATGTCCTCGGGAACAATAGTAACTACTCACACCTCATCAACATGTTTGTGACGCCACCTGCCTTAATCGTGCACTAATCATACATGCATTTATGCACGATCAAGATCAGGGACTCATGGGAAGATATCACAACACAACTCTAAACACAAATTAAAATAATTCAAGCTTCATATTACAGCCAGGGGCCTCGAGGGCTTGAATACATAAGCTTGAGTGCATAAGTCAGCGGAAGCAAATATTATCTGAATACAGACATAAAATAAACAAGTCTGCCTTAAGAAGGCTGAGCATAACAATGAAAAACTAGATCGAAAAGGTGCAGGCCTCCAGCCTGGGAGCCTCCGAACTACTCCTGGTCGTCAGCGAGCTCCACATCATAGTAGGCTCTGTCCGGGGTGTAGTGGCCTCCGTCTGGGTAGTAGTAGTCATCAACGCGGTAAGCCATCTCGTGGGTTCCGTCATCTGATCGCGGCATCGCATCAAGGGGAAAAGGGGGAGCAAAGCAACGGTGAGTACTCATCCAAAGTACTCGCAAGACTGACATCAGAACTATGCTAGTTATGCACCAGTATCAAAGGAATGGGGCTATATCTTTGGACTGTACTACAGAAATGCCAGAAGAGAAAGAAGGCCTAGTCCTATATAAGACTAGCATCTTCAGTGTCTTGCAGCGTCAGAAGAGTGCAGATTAGCATTTCAATAATAATGATATGTTGTGGTAACGCCCAGAGATCCTTTCTCGACTCCCTGCGAGAAAGCAATCCCGGAGCCATCAATTCCATTTAATTCACAAGTAACCAGTTCTAGTTGTATTGAGTCAGGATACTTCCGAGCGTCCGTTACCGTGGACACGGCTATTCGAATAGATATACTTCCCTGCAGGGATGCACAAACTTTACCCAACACGCTCGATTAACTCTGGCCGGACGCAATTTCCTAGTCATACCTGGCCTTGGCTGATAGACACGCCGTAGTCCTACCTAGGCTCAACAGAGAGGCTAGCACGCCGGTCTACATCCTAATTGCTTGGGGTCATGGGCCAATCGCCCTTGCAATCCTAAGCATTACGTACATGGCCGGTGTCAGTCCTGGCACCTCTTTACACAAAGACAGTGCTTACGCGGGCCACCCGGGCGCGTACCGCTCAACTGTGACATCTGAAGAGCTTTCGGGCGAATGTACGGTCGCAGAGTTCCCACTTTTATTCCCGCGTGGTGGTTAGTGCGAAAAAGGCCAGTGGCCTACTAAGATCACATATCCAAAGCCGTTAGTGCATTATTAGCCTGCGGCGACGATCGGTGCTCCACGATCATGTGGTCCTGTCGCCCCGTCTCGAGGACTTGTGGCAAGGACGAAGAATGACCGGCCACGCCTCGTAATTAAACCTCGGGTGTCTTCCAGGCTCACCCAAACACATCTCACACACGGGTACCCTTGGGTCCGACCCGTCTTTCTCTTTTAGTTCAGTGTCAAGTCAATGTAACAGTGTGTCTATACACCAAGTGGAAATCCGAGGAATCACCCTCGATGGATCCCACTCGGAGTATGTGTATGACAGAGTCGCTATCGAGAATGGGAAGGAGGAATCACCCTCGATACCCCTGACCGATTAGCTATGCTACAGAATTATCATCGGGAGTGCATTACGAGATATCAGCCTCGGCACTCGATAGTAGCTCTGCAGTGCCATACTTAGGGGGGTGTGAGGTGATGTGTCGGTAACGGCTTGTCAATCATGATGATTGAGTCTTCTATCTTCAAGTCCTCGATGTCGTCGATGAAGAAGCAGGGGCAACAGTAATAATAGTGGGGGACTAGACGGTAACACTAACCATACCTATACTAAGCATTTTATGATAACAGGTAAGGTAGCAGCAGTAGTAATAAAAAACAGGCTATGCATCAGAATAGGTGCTAACAAATACAGTAGCAAAATCTAATGCAAGCACGAGGGAGAAAGAATAGGTGATATCGGAATGATCAAGGTGGGTTTGCTTGCCTTGTTGCTCTGTTGAAAAAGGTTGGTCGTCAGTGGCGTAGTCGTAGACAGCAGTGGCGTCAATCTCGATGTCTATCGGAGAGAAGAGGGGGAAAAACAATAAATACAAGCGAGGAGATACATCGCGATGCATGACATGACTACATGAAGTGCTAGGGGTGGTCTATCGCAGTACTACATGCAGCAGACGGAGCGGGAGAACATCTGACGATATTTCCGGGTCTTTGGCTTCATCAGACAGATGATCCGGAGGGGGAATGTTCCATGTTCATCATGCTAGTGGCATGTGACAGATGAATGGATGGCATATTTGGATTCTTTGGATTTTTTTGATCAATTTTCATATATAAATTATTTTCATCTGAGTTATAGATTATTTTCTATGTTTTTTCTAAGTTTTAAAGATTTTCTGAAATTAACAGATTTATTTTAATTCGAAAAATGCAATTATGATGTCAGCATGACATCATGCTAATGTCAGCAGTCAACAGTGGGGCTGACTGGTCAAACCTAACCACTGGGCCCCAACTGTCATTGACTCATTGTTAATCCAGGGTTTTATTTAAACTAAGTAGATTAATTAGCAGGGTGGGTCCCACATGTCAGTGACTATTTATTTAAATTCAAATATTTTTAATTAAGTAATTAAGCAGCTGACAGGGCTGGCCCACCAGTCAGTGACTGGGGGTGCCCAGTCCGCACAGTTGACCAGGTCAACTGGGGCTTGGGGGCCCGCAGGTCAGTGACTCTGTGGGTGGCCCCCGTCGGCCCAGGTCAGCGGTGGCCGGCGTTTGGCTGACGGCGACCACAAACGTGGCAACGCGGCTCGGCCACCGGTAGGAAATCACGCAGGGGGCATCTTTTTGAGCATTCTTTGGTACGTTCGAAAGCAGAGACGATCGCGAGTCCATTCGTGCAAAGAACGCGACTGGAGGTGAGCTAAAACGACGGCGGCGACGATCACAGCGGACGCCGGAGTTCGGGCGAAGTCATTGCCGGCATTGTGGGGCATGACATGTCACACGGGCAGGCACTACGGAGCCCTGGAGATGTACTGAGCTCGACTATGAGCTCAGTTGCTCATTTTCGCGAGCATAGCGACAGTGGCAAGCGCGGCGGCGGAAGCAGAGCTTCGACGTTGATGGAAACAGTGGCTATAGGGCATGGCAGGGGTTTTGCATGCGCGCAATCGATGCCTACAAGCTCTAGAAGCACGCCGTGATGCTCAGCTACAAGCTATGGCGACTAAGGCCACGGCAGTGAGCTCGCCAGCGGCAGCGAGCTTCGGGCTCGGGTGGACAGCTAGCTAGGAGGACGCAGGCGAGCTAACCTATAGAGGAGAAGCTGGAGCTCACCAGGGACCTGTAGACGTGCAAAGATGTGCTCGGGGAGGTCCTGCTGGAGCGAATCGAGGCGGCGGAGTTCCGGGCACCCGAGGAGGAAGAAGAGCTCGTGGGGGCGTTCTGCAGCCCCTCTTCTCGAATTGGTCGGGGCAGATCACGCAGGGGGGCACAACAGGGCTTCTTGGCACGGCGGAGGGGCACGGGAGGCATGGTCGCCATGGCTAACTTTCAGCCATGGCAGTGGCGGCTCTCGGGCGTGGAGGAGACAGGCGAGGGAGAGGGAGAGAGGAGGAACAGAGGGGTCCAGGGGGTTGCGGGCTGCCGCTCTTATCCATCCACGACAGCAGCAGATCGATCGAGCGAGAGGGGGCCTCGGGCGAGCGCACGCGATCGCCCTGGCATCGACAGCGCGCCCTGCGGGCGCCAGGAGGTAGGGGACGACGCTGGCTGGGCTGGGACACCCACTGTAGCACTGGGCTTAAGTGCACAGTGCACTTTCTTCCTTTTATTTCTTTTCTTTTTCTGTTTTCCTTTTATACTTTCTGTTTTATTTATTTTTGGCACCTATTTGCTTTAGTAAATATTTATAACTTAGCCCATTAAATAACCAGCATTATTCTGAATTGCCACAATTTATTTGAGACTTTACTGAATGAGTTTGCATTTCCCATGGAATTTAAGTTGCTTTTGAATTGCAATTGGGCTCTGTTTTGGATGGTGGGGTCCACACCAACATCAAGGTGATGTTGTTTTCCTTAACATCATTTGTTTTGAGATTTTTAACAAGTGTGCAACAATTTTCTCTTGTTGTTTGCAAATTTATTTTATCTCAATAAAATCCTATGGCTTTAAGTATTGGAATTTGAAATGAGATATGAAATTCAAAGTGATCAGGTGCTGCTTAGCAAAATGATTAGGCTTGATCATGGTGATCACTGTGCTCCATTACATAGGGGTGTTACAACTCTCCTCTACAAAATAGAATTCTCGTCCCGAGAATTAAGAGGTAGAAGGGAAGAGCTCGGGGTATTCTTCGCGAAGATGATCCTCGCGTTCCCAAGTGGCTTCATCTTCTGAATGATTTGACCACTTCACCTTGAGGAACTTGGTAGTCTTCTGCCGAGTTTTTCGCTCAGCTTCATCAACGATGCAGATCGGATGCTCTTTATAGGATAGTTCATCTTGTAACTCGAGCATTTCATAATCCACTGCTCATTGCGGGTCCTTGAAGCAACGACGCAGTTGCGAAACATGGAAGATATCATGAAGGTGAGAGAATTGCGGTGGCAGTTCCAATTTATAAGCCACATGTCCACGTCTGGCGATAACGCGGAAAGGACCAATGTAGCGAGGAGCTAACTTGCCTTTCACACCAAACCGATGGGTGCCTCTCATAGGAGTGACACGCAGATAAACCATGTCATCGGGGGAATAGGTAAGTCCCCAATGTTTACGATCATAGTTGCTCTTCTGACAGGACTGAGCCGCTTTAAGATTTTCTCGAACAATACAAACTTGTTCTTCAGCTTGTTGGATAATATCCGGACCAATGAGTGCACGTTCCCCAGTTTCTGACCAATTCAAAGGGGTTCGGCACTTACGTGCATATAACACTTCAAAGGGGGCCATCTCCAAGCTGGCGTGTAGCTGTTGTCATAAGAGAATTGAGCATACGGGAGAGATTCTTCCCACTTCTTGCCAAATGAGATGACACATGCACGCAGCATATCCTCAGGCACTTGATTGACTCGTTCAACTTGACCCTGGGACTGCGGATGATAAGCAGTGCTCCAGGTTATATGAGTGCCCATAGCTTGTTGGAAACTATCCCAGAATTTCGAGGTGAAAATGCTGCATCGATTTGAACTGATTTCCTTTGGAATGCCATGCAGTGACACAATTTTGAAGATGTACAAGTCCACTAACTGACTTGCAGTGATAGTTTCTTTGATTGGCAGAAAGTGTGCAACTTTGGAGAATTAGTCGATGACGACAAAAATAGCATCATGACCTTTCTGTGATCTTGGGAGGCCAGTAATGAAATCCATCTGTATCTTATCCCATTTCCATTCAGGGATAGTCAGTGGTTGCAGATGTCCTGCAGGTTTCTGATGTTCTGCTTTGACTTGACGACAAATGTGACATTCTTCAATGTATCGAGCAATGTCTTGCTTCATGTTAGACCACCAATATTTCTGATGAATGTCCAGGTACATTTTGGTACTTCCGGGGTGAATAGACAGTGGTGTGTATTGAGCTTCTTTCATAACCTTCTCTGTCATAAGATCAAATTGGGGGACCACAAGGCGACCCCTGAAATATAAAGCTCCATCTTCACCCAAAGAGAAGTCCTTGGCTTTCTCAGATGCAAGATCACTCTTAATACGATCAATTTTGGTGTCTTTCTCTTGTGCAATTTTGATAGCCTTCTGAAGATCCGGTTCCACCACAAGGTTATTAAGAAAACCCTTTGGAACAATGTGAAGGTTCAATTTACGAAGCTCTTCATAAAGACGGGGATTAGCTTTCTCAACCATGTGATTGTTGCAGTAGGCTTTCCGATTTAAGGCATCGCCATGACATTAGCCTTGCCAGGGGTATATGAAATACCAAAGTCATAGTCTGTAAGAGCTTCCATCCATCTTTGCCGACGAAGATTCAGGTCGGGCTGAGTAAACAAATACTTCAGACTTTGATGATCGGTAAAGATCTTGCAATGGTTACCAAGAAGGAAATGTCGCCAATTTATCAATGCATAGGCAACTGCAGCTAGTACGAGATCATGAACTGGATAGTTCTCTCCATGAGAACGCAGTTGTCTTGAGGCATAAGCAATCACTCTGCGTTCTGGCATTAGGACACATCCTAATCCTTGACGTGAAGCGTCGCAGTAAACGACAAAGTCCTTGCGGGAACCTCTAGGAGCAAGCACTGGAGCTGATGTCAGCTTGTCCTTTAATGTCTGGAAACTTTCCTGACATTTGTCTGTCCACTCGAACTTAATGCCTTTGTGAAGCAGGTTGTGCAAGGGCTTTGCAATCTTGGAGAAGTTCTCGACAAAACGACGACAATAGCTGGCGAGTCCGAGAAAACTTCTGACTGGCTTGACATTCTTCGGGGGAGTTCATTCAAGAATAGCCTGAACTCGTTCAGGGTTGACGGCAATACCATCCTTGGATATCACGTGACCAAGGTAAGTCACTTCGGATAGCTAAAATTTACACTTGGAGAACTTGGCGTATAGCTGATGTTCTCGAAGCTTTTCCAGTACAAGCCGAAGATGTTCAGCGTGTTCTTCCTTAGTCTTGGAATACACCAAAATATCATCCAGATAAACCACAACGAACTTGTCGAGGTAATCCATGAAGATATAGTTCATCAACTGAGAGAAGGTTGCCGGGGCATTAGTTAAGCCGAAAGACATGACGGTGTACTCGTATGAGCCATAGCGAGTAACAAATGCGGTCTTCAGAATATCCTCTTCTCGAACTCGGATCTGATGATAACCCAACCTCAAGTCGATTTTAGAGAAGACCGATGATCCATCAAGTTGATCATAAAGATCATTGATCCTAGGAAGAGGATTTTTGTTTTGAATTGTTGCTTGGTTGATGGGACGGTAATCTTGAACCAATCGATTCGTACCATCTTTCTTTTTGACAAAGAGAGAAGGTGCTCCCCAAGCGGAGGAACTAGGAAGAATAAAACCTTTCTCAAGTGAATTGTTGATTTCCTTCTTCAGTTCAAGGAGTTCATGGGGAGGCATCTTATAAGGCCGCTTTGCAATGGGAGTAGTCCCTGGTTTTAAGTCGATGACGAACTCGACTGCTCTAACAGGAGGGATTCCTGGTAGTTCTTCTGGAAATACATCTTGAAAATCATGAACCACTGGAATGCTTTCAATACCCTCAAGAGGTGACGCATTCAATGTGTTCAAGGAATATATTTCAGCTTTGGCATTACGAATGAGACGAGCAGAATGAACCACTATCTCATTGGAAGGGTGCAGAAGGTGGACGGTTTTAGTGGCGCATACGATTGAAACACTATGTGCTGTCATCCATTCCATTCCCAGAATTAAATCAATATTGGAAGACTTCAGTATAATGGGCGAGGCAAGGAATTCCAATCCTTCAATCTCAACAGTTACGTTGGGACATGCCATGGAAGTTTGACAATTCCCCGCGGGAGTGGAAACCAGTATTGTAAGGTTCATGTTTTCGCACATAAGTTATGCTTATATGCAAAGTCTTCTGACATGAACGAATGCGATGATCCGAAATCAAATAAAACAGATGCGGGTATTGAATTAACAAGAAGTGTACCCATCACAGTAGAAGGCTGGTCTTGAGCTTCATTCATATCAGTGTGGTTGGCCTGACCACGAGCATAAGGAGCCCTGGCATTGTTGTTGCGGGGCTGGTTGGAAGGCAGTGCAAGTTGCTTCTGACCCTGCCTGCATTCTCTAGCATGGTGACCTGGACGGCCACACTTGAAGCACAGTCCATCCTCAGGACGGGATGGAGGAGGAGCTTGGGGTGGTGTAGCTCTTGGCTACCTGGGTGGTGGAGGAGGCAGACGTGGCACAGCATAAGACGGCCTTGGAGCATAAGCAGGTGGACAGTAAATGTTGTTGGGGATCCAGACCTTGCGCTTCTGGGATTGTGGGCCCGAAGATGAGCCCATGTCACAGATGCGCTTGGAGTGGTCCTTGTACCTCTGCAGACCTGTCTCAACCTGGATGGACTTGTTCACCAAACTGGCGAAATCAGGGAAATCCTGAGCAATGAGCGCTAGATGGATCTCCGGGTGAAGTCCTTCACGGAACTTTTCCTGCCTACGAGCATCAGTTGGGATGTCATCTTCAGCATAGCGGGATAATTCAAGGAATTCCCGCTGATAAACGTCCACTGACTTGTTGCCTTGCATGAGGTTCTGGAACTCTTGTTTCTTCCGGTCCATGATTCCCTGAGGAATGTGACGGGCACAGAAAGCAGTCTGGAAGTCCTCCCAGGTGATGATAGTTCCAACTGGCAGGGTCCACTTGTGACTGTCCCACTATTGAGCAGCGGGGCCTTTCAGGAAGTAGGTCGCAAAGTTGACCTAGTTGGCAGGGGGAACCATAGCAGACTCCAGTTCATGTGTAATGTCGCGGAACCAGTCATCAGCATCTAGTGGCTGAGTTGAGTTGCAATAGCTAGCAGGGTTGAGGTGCACAAAGTCCTGCAGTGTCATTGCTGCTGGCTGTTGATGCATGTTGGGCCTCGGGAATTGATCCATGACCCCTTGCATGAACTAACATTGCACGTCAAACTGCTATATCATCCCAGTCATGTATTCAGGTGGCGGTGGTGGTGCATTGCCAGCACGACCACGTCCAGCTGGTCTAACCATCCTGCTAAATTATAACAGGGGGTAGTTCAGTAATTGAGTAAATGAAGACAAGGATTCATGCATGAGGTAGCATGCACAACAAAGGAAGTGCAATAAAATACATCATAGTAGTCAAACGAGACTTAATGATCCATACATTAGTCTGATAGAAACCAGCGGTACAAGTCCGAAAGAAAATAACCTAGGCAAACTAGGCGGCACGCAGGCACGCGGTAGAAAGATACAACAACGGGACATAGCGATATGCTACATCAACATCGGGAAGAGCTGCTGGCGCCGGGCATCTACAGATGAAGACGGTGTGTACCCTCGATGTAGGGATCCTGCATCCCGTGAACACACTGATGCAGCACCTGGTCTCGGACAGGGAGCATAGGTCCACGAGGTGAAGTAAATCCTCCAACAGCAGGCCAATTGAGAGTTGGTGGCATGTGAGTCCTGCGCGGGTACAGGATGTCCTCAGGGTGCATCCCCCTACTGACTGCTGGCAGTAGCTATGTCAGAGCGTCATAGAGACGAGTACGAGTCTCAAATAACTCTACAGTAAGAGCTCGGACAGTACAATCTAGACTCTGCGTGTACTGGATCAGAACTGGCGGGTCGTAACAACATGTCACGTACTCGGTGTAGACAACAGTGTAATGTCCAGTCTCATCCCCTGCAGCAACATACGGGATGTATCTGAACGAAGTGTGCTCCAATCGGGCGTGATGCTCTCCACGGAGACGGACGATGGCAGCATAGGCAGCATCATGGACTGCCCAGTCAACGGTCACTCCAACACCATGGTAGGTGTGTAGCTCACGAATGGAGCGATCATGTCAATCGTAGATACGAACTACAGCGTGGTACTACTCCTAGTTGAACTCGCGATAGTCCACGTAAACCATGTACTCGTGGGTACCAGCGATATCCTAGCCTGGTCAGAAGGTCAACCAAAATGGCTGGGAACCCAGTCGCATCGACAGCCATAGTCAGACGTACGAGCTGTCTTGCGGGACGCATCTGTAACAAGAAAGTTCAGAGGATGTCAAATGACAGTGTGTGTATCATACTTTCAATAGCAAAGATTGTCGACGAGATAGCTCTCCAGGTGGATGTGATCACGAGAACCTAGTGTTAAGTGTTAGTAAAATCTTTAACCCGAAGAGAAGAGGGATGAGAACCCAGAATATAGATAAGGAATAAAAGATCCTAATACCACCCATTTGAGATGTGGGCCCGTAAGCCACAACATCATGTTAGTAAAAGTTTTTCAAAATCTAGACTCAACTTCGGCCAAGAAGTTGGAAAGGGGCTTCCTACAGCCAGTCGGCTCTGATACCAACTTGTGACGCCACCTGCCTTAATCATGCACTAATCATACACGCATTTATGCACGATCAAGATCAGGGACTCACGGGAAGATATCACAACACAACTCTAAACACAAATTAAAATAATTCAAGCTTCATATTACAGCTAGGGGCCTCGAGGGCTCGAATACATAAGCTTGAGTGCATAAGTCAGCGGAAGCAAATATTATCTGAGTACAGACATAAAATAAACAAGTCTGCCTTAAGAAGGCTGGGCATAACAATGACAAACAAGATCGAAAAGGCGCAAGCCTCCTGCCTGGGAGCCTCCGAACTACTCCTGGTCGTCAGCGAGCTCCATGTCATAGTAGGCTTCGTCCTGGGTGTAGTGGCCTCCGTCGGGGTAGCAGTAGTCATCAACGGGGAAAGCCATCTCCTGGGTTCCGTCATCTGATCGCGGCATTGCATCAAGGGGAAAAGGGGGAGCAAAGCAACGGTGAGTACTCATCCAAAGTACTCCCAAGACTGACATCAGAACTATGCTAGTTATGCACCAGTATCAAAGAAATGGGGCCATATCTTTGAACTGAACTGCAGAAATGCCAGTAGAGAAAGAAGGCCTAGTCCTATCTAAGACTAGCAGCTTCAGTGTCTTGCAGCAACAGAAGAGTGCAGATTAGCATTTCAATAATAATGATATGTTGTTGTAACGCCCAGAGATCCTTTCTCGACTCCCTGCGAGAAAGCAATCCCGGAGCCATCAATTCCATTTAATTCACAAGTAACCAGTTCTAGTTGTATTAAGTCAGGATACTTCCGAGCGTCTGTTACCGTGGACACGGCTATTCGAATAGATATACTTCCCTGCAGGGGTGCATAAACTTTACCCAACACGCTCGATTAACTCTGGCCGGATACAATTTCCTGGTCATACCCGGCCTCGGCTGATCGACACGCCGTAGTCCTACGTAGGCTCAACAGAGAGGCCAGCACACCGGTCTACATCCTAATTGCTCGGCCAATCGCCCTTGCAATCCTAAGCGTTACGTACACGGCCGGTGTCAGTCCTGGCACCTCTTTATACAAAGACGGTGCTTACGCGGGCCACTCGGGTGCGTGCCGCTCAACAGTGACATCTGAAGAGCTTTCGGGTGAATGTACGGTCGCAGAGTTCCCACTTTTATTCCCGCATGGTGGTTAGTGCGAAAAAGGCCAGAGGCCTACTCAGATCACATATCCAAACCCGTTAGTGCATTATTAGCCTGCGGCGATGATCGGTGCTCCACGATCGTGTGGTCCTGTCGCCCCGTCTCGAGGACTTGTGGCAAGGACGAAGAATGACCGGCCACGCCTCGTAATTAAACCTCGGGTGCCTTCCAGGCTCACCCAAACACATCTCACACACGGGTACCCTTGGGGCCGACCCGTCTTTCTCTTTTAGTTCAGTGTCAAGTCAATGTAACAGTGTGTCTATACACCAAGTGGAAATCCGAGGAATCACCCTCGATGGATCCCACTCGGGGTATGTGTATGACAGAGTCGCTATCGAGAATGGGAAGGAGGAATCACCCACGATACCCACGACCGATTAGCTATGCTACAGAATTATCATCGGGAGTGCATTACGAGGTATCACCCTTGGCACTCGATAGTAGCTCTGCAGTACCATACTTAGGGGGGTGTGAGGTGATGTGTCGGTAACGGCTTGTCAATCATGACGATTGAGTCTTCTATCTTTAAGTCCTCGATGTCGTCGATGAAGAAGCAAGGGCAACAGTAATAATAGTGGGGGACCACACGGTAACACTAACCATACTTATACTAAGCATTTTATGATAACAGGTAAGGTAGCAGCAGTAGTAATCAAAAGCAGGCTATGCATCAGAATAGGTGCTAACAAATACAGTAGCAAAATCTAATGCAAGCACGAGGGAGAAAGAATAGGTGATATCAGAATGATCAAGGTGGGTTTGCTTGCTTTGTTGCTCTCCTGAAAAAGGCTGGTCGTCAGTGGCGTAGTCGTAGACAGCAGTGGCGTCCGTCTCGGTGTCTACCAGAGAGAAGAGGGGGGAAGAAACAATAAATATAAGCAAACAGGTGCATCTCGATGCATGACATGACTACATGCAGTGCTAGGGGTGGTCTATCGCAGTACTACACGCAGCAGACGGAACGGGAGAATATCTGACGATATTTCTCGGGTCTTTGGCTTCATCGGACAGATAATCTGAAGGGGGAATGTTCCATTTTCATCATGCTAGAGGCATGTGACAGATGAATGGATGGCATATTTGGATTCTTTGGATTTTTTTGATCAATTTTCATATATAAATTATTTTCATCTGAGTTATAGATTATTTTCTATGATTTTTCTAAGTTTTAAAGATTTTCTGAAATTAACAGATTTATTTTATTTTGAAAAATGCAATTATGATGTCAGCATGACATCATGCTAATGCCAGCAGTCAACAGTGGGGCTGACTGGTCAAACCTGACCAGTGGGCCCCTGCTGTCATTGACTCAGTGTTAATCCATGGTTTTATTTAAACTAATTAGATTAATTAGTAGGGTGGGTCCCACATATCAGTGACTATTTATTTAAATTCAAATATTTTTAATTAACTAATTAAGCAGCTGACAGGGCTGGCCCACCAGTCAGTGACTGGGGGTGCCCAGTCAGCACAGTTGACCAGTCAACTGGGGCTTGGGGGCCCGTAGGTCAGTGACTCTGCGGGTGGCCCCCGTCGGCCCAGGTCAGCGGTGGCCGGCGTTTGGCCACCGGCGACCACAAACGCGGCGGCGCGGCTCGGCCACCGGTCAAAAATCGCACAGGGGCATCTTTCTGAGCGTTCTTTGGTGCGTTCGAAAGCAGAGACGATCGTGAGTCCATTCATGCAAAGAACGCGATGGAGGTGAGCGAAAACGACGGCGGCGACGATCGCAGCGGACGCCGGAGTTTGGGTGAATTCGTTGCCGGCGTTGTGGGGCACGGCAGGTCACACGGGCAGGCGCTACGGAGCCCTGGAGATGTACTGAGCTCGAGTACGAGCTCAGTTGCTCATGTTCGCGAGCACAGCGACTGGAGCGAGCGCGGCGGCGGAAGCAGAGCTTCGGTGTTGATGGAAATAGTGGCTCTAGGGCATGGCAGGGGTTGTGCATGCGCGCAATCGATGCCTACGAGCTCCAGAAGCACGCTGCGATGCTTAGCTACAAGCTATGGCGACTGAGGCCACGACAGTGAGCTCACCGGCGGCAGCGAGCTTTGAGCTCGGGTGGACAGCTAGCTAGGAGGACGCAGGAAGCTAACCTACGGAGGAGAAGAAGCTAGAGCTCACCAGGGACCTGTAGACATGTAAAGATGTGCTCGGGGAGGGCCTGCCGGAGCGAATCGAGGCGGCGGAGTTCCGAGCACCGGAGGAGGAAGAAGAGCTCGTGGAGGCATTCTGCGGCTCCTCTCCTCGAATTGGTCGGGGCAGATGATGGAGGGGAGCACAACGGGGCTTCTTGGCACGGCGGAGGGGCATGGGAGGCGCGGTGGCCGTGGCTAACCTTCAACCATGGCAGCGGCGGCGCTCGGGCGTGGAGACAGGCAAGGGAGAGGGAGAGAGGAGGAATAGAGGGGTCCAGGGGGTTGCGGGCTGCCGCTCTTATCCATCCAAGACAGCAGCAGATCGCCCGAGCGAGAGGGGGCCCCGGGCGAGCGCGCGCGATCGCCCTGGCGTCGACAGCGTGCCCTGCAGGCGTCAGGAGGTAGGGGACGACGCTGGCTCGGCTGGGCCGCCCACTGTAGCATTGGGCTTAAGTGCACAGTGCACTTTCTTCCTTTTATTTCTTTTCTTTTTCTGTTTTCCTTTTATACTTTTTGTTTTATTTATTTTTGGCTCCCAGTTGCTTTAGTAAATATTTACAACTTAGCCCATTAAATAACCAGCATTATTCTGAATTGCCACAATTTATTTGAGACCTTATTGAATGAGTTTGCATTTCCCATGGATATTAAGATGCTTTTGAATTTCAATTGGGCTCTGTTTTGGATGGTGGGGTCCACACCAACATCAAGGTGATGTTGTTTTCCTTAACAACATTTGTTTTGAGATTTTTAACAAGTGTGCAACAATTTTCTCTTGCTGTTTGCAAATTTATTTTATCTCAATAAAATCCTATGGCTTTATGTAGTGGAATTTGAAATGAGATATGAAATTCAAAGTGATCAGGTGCTGTTTAGCAAAATGATTAGGCTTGATCATGGTGATCACTGTGCTCCATTACATAGGGGTGTTACAATGTTCAAGATCAGAGGTATAATAATGGTGATCAAGGATCTGAACATAATATCTTCCACCAAGTAAACCAACAAGCATCAACTACAAGATGTAATCAACACTACTAGTAACCCACAGGTACCAACCTGAGGTTTTGAGACAAAGATTGAATACAAGAGATGAACTAGCGTTTGAGATGAGATGGTGTTGGTTAAGATGTTGATGAAGATTGGTCCTCCCACGAAGGAGGAAGTGTTGTCGATGACGATGACTTTGATTTCCCCCTCCCGGATGGAAGTTTCCCCGACCGAATCTCTCTGCCGGAGAGCAAAAGGGCATCTGCCCAGGTTTCCGCCTTGAGATGGCGGCGCTTTGTCCCAAAAGTATCCTTATGATTTTCAGCCATTTTCTCGGTTTTCAGATCTTTGGAGTCCAGTGAATTTTCAGCAATTTTCTCGGTTTTCAGGTCCAGAATTCCAGTTTCCAGTGATTTCCCTCTTTGTGATGTACCCTGCAAATTCAGAGAGAAAATGCATAAGAATTGTATCATAATGAGGAATAATGGACAAGAATAACATAGATATAAATAAGAATTCATGATGCAAAATGGACGTATCAACTCCCCCAAGCTTAGACCTCGTTTGTCCTCAAGCGAAAGCCGAACTCAATAATAATGACCACATAATTAGAGATAGAGGTGTCAATAAACAGAATATGGACATGAGAGCATCATGAATATTAACATAGTAGAAAGTTTTTCATCATATAGCTTCTAATAAACAAGTAACAATCTATTCACAATTGTTGAAGTATGAAGCATAAACTTTATTGACAATCAACAAACTATGTTCTTGTTGGGCAACGTTGCATGGGAAAGAAAAAATTTCCTACGAACACCCAAGATCTATCTATGGAGATGTATAGCTACGAGAAGGGGAGTGCATCTACATACCCTTGTAGATCGCTAAGCGGAAGCGTTCAGAAATGCGGTTGATGTAGTCGTACGTCTTCACGATCCAATCGCGATCCGTCCCGATCCAGCGCCGAACGGACGGCACCTCCGTGTTCTGCACATGTGCAGCTCGATGACGTCTCCGCCTCCTTGATCCAGCGAGCGAGGGCGGAGTAGTAGATGAGTTCTCCGGCAGCACGGCGGCGTGGTGGCGGTGGTGGTGGAGCTATCCCGGCAGGGCTTCGCCAAGCAGTGCCACGACGAGAGAGAAGAACTACGAGAGAGAGAGAGAGAGAGGAGGGCTGTGCCGTGGCTCTTTTGTGTGTGGCAGCCCTCCCTCTCCTCTAGTATATATAGGAGGGAGGGAGAGGGGGTGGCGCCCTAGGGTTTCATCTAGGGGGGCCGGTGGCCAAGGGGGGGCGCCCCAAGGGGTGGCTTGGCCCCCAAGTTAGGTGTGACGCCCCCATTCTTGTCCGTACGCGACCAAGATTAGGGACTCACTGGTTGATACCACAACACAACAAAAGACACAAATATAAAGTCATACAGCTTCATATTACAAGCCAGGGGCCTCGAGGGCTCGAATACAAAGCTCGACATAAACACGAGTCATAGGAAGCAAATATATCTGAGTACAGACATAAGTTAGACAAGTTTTGCCTTAAGAAGGCTAGCACAAACATAAGCAGCGGACCGAAGAGGAGAGGCCTCCTGCCTGGGAACCTCCTAACTACTCCTGGACGTCGGAGAAGTCTACGTCGTAGTAAGCTCCACCCTGCTAGTAGAGGCCTCCGTCGGGGTAGTAGTAGTCGACATCTCCAGCATACTCCAACTCCTGGGCTCCATCAACTGAACGCAGCAACGTATCGAGGGGGAAAAGGGAAAGGCATAGCAGCGTGAGTACTCATCCAAAGTACTCGCAAGACTTACATCAGAACTATGCTAGATATGCATCATTATCAAAGGAAGGGGTTATATCTGGACTGACTGCAGAAAGCAAGAATAGGGAGAAGGCCTAGCCCTATCAAAGACTAGCATCTTCAACATTTGCAGCATTAGAAGAGTGCAGATTGGTATCTCACATATAGTCATATGGTTGTAGCAATTTTATTAAGTAACCACGCCCAGAGATCCTTCCTCGACTCCCTGCGAGGAAGCAATCCCGGAGCCACAATTCATTTCAAATTAAATTACAATTATAGTTGTATAAGGTCAAGGTACAACTCCAAGTCGTCCTGTTACCGTGGACACGGCTATTTGAATAGATTAATCATCCCTGCAGGGGTGCACCACATATTCCCCAACACGCCTGAGTCACCTCCGGCCGGACACACTTTCCTGGGTCATGCCCGGCCTCGGGATATCAACACATCCTCGCCCCACCTAGGCTCAACGAAGAGGCCAGCCCGCCGGTCTAAATCCTAAGTGCGCAGGTTCGTGGGCCCACTTGCCCTTGCACTCCTGCATGATGCGAACGCGGCCGGAAGCAGTCCTAGCACCCCTTAGTAACAAGCGCGATGCGTTCCAGACCAATCCGTCGCGCGCCGCTCCATTGCTGACGTCCGAAGAGCTTCGGCTGATACAACGACGCTGAGTGCCCATAACTTGCCCACGTGAAGGTTAGTGTGTATTAAGGCCAACGACCTAACTCAGATCAAGTACCCAACCCATTAGCAATTTATTGATGCGGGGCAAGCGCGAACCATAAAGTGCAGTCCGTCGCCCCACCAATAACACTCGGGTGCCTTACCGGCGCACCCCACCACATATCACTCTCGCCGGTACCCTTGGGGCCGACCCGTCTTCAACATGTTTCTGTAACCAGGTCATAGTAACTGTGTGTCTATACACCAAGTGGATATCCGAGGAATCACCCTCGATGGATCCCACTCGAGGTATGAGTAAGGCAAGAGTCGCTACCGGTAAATGGGAAGGAGGAATCACCCTCGATACCCATGACCGTTAGCTACGCTACAGAATTAACACCGGGAGTGCTAAGTGAGGTATCACCCTCGGACTCGGTAGTAGCTCTGCAGTGCCATACTTAAGGGGTGTGTGGTGATGTGTCGGTAACGGCTTGTCAGTCATGACGACTGAGTCTTCTGTCTTCAAGTCCTCGGTGTCATCGATGAAAGTATGGGCAACTGGGACTAAGGGCGTCCCAGGGGTTCACTGATCAACCTATGCTAAGCAGTTGGTATGATTGCAGGTAAAGTAACAGTTCATCAAAAATAGGCTATGCATCAGAATAGGAGCTAACTAATACAGTAGCAAAAATATAATGCAAGCATAAGAGGGAGAGAGATGCGTGATATCGGAATGCTCAAGGGGGTTTTGCTTGCCTTGCTGCTCTGCGGCAAAGGACTGATCGTCGGCGGCGTAGTCGTTCACGGCAGCAGCGTCAGCCTCGGGGTCTACCGGAGAGAAGAGGGGGAAGAAACAATAAATAGAAAGCACACAGATGCAACATGATGCATGACATGACAATACGCAGGGCTAGGGGTGCTTACGGCCTATCTAGGTGCAATAGTTAATTTAGAAATTTATTTGAAATTATTTTAATAATGCCATGCACTATTCACCTATCCGAAACAGGCAAAAAGTTGCATGTTCAGATAGCTAGAGGCATGTGACAGATGAATGGATGGCATAATTGGATTCGTGGGATTTTTCCGATCAACTTTCATGTATAAAGTTTTTTGATCTGAGCTATAGATTATTTTATATGATTTTTCAAAGATTTAATCAATTTTTGGAATTAATTCTATTTATTAAATCAACATTATCCAGAACAGTGTAATGTGACGTCAGCATGACACCAATGTGACGTCAGCAGGTCAACAGGGGGCTGGCCATGTCAAACCTGACCAGTGGGCCCCACCTGTCATAGACACAGGTCTATTTCAGTTTATTAAATTAAGCTAAACAGGTTTAATTAACAGGTGGGTCCGCATGTCAGTGACCAATTAGTGTAAATTAATTGTTTTAATTAAATTAGTTACAAATTAACTATCTGACAGGGTGGGGCCCAAATGTCATAGACACTGGGGTTAGGGGCCCCACCAGTCAGTGGCACTGGGCTGCCCAGTCAGCACGTTGACTGGGTCAACCCAGTCAACGGGGCCCGTGGGGCCCGTTGGCAGCGACCCTGGGAGTGGCCCCGGGGGTGCCAGCTCGGCGGTGGCCGGCGTTTAGCCGCCGGCGACGTCGAAACGCGGCGGAGGGCCTCGGCCAGCGGCGGAAATCGCGCACAGGCGGCCGTTTGGCGCGCGGCTAGGTGCGTTCGAACGGCCGTTCCACGCCGCGTCGAATGGTGGTGGTGGCGTGGCCGGAGACGACCGGGAACGGCACCGGCGATGAGCTAGGCGGCGACAGGTTTCGGGTGATCGGCGAGGACGACGCTACGGGGCACGGCAAGCAGCGGCAAGGGGCACATTCGACTCCTACGGTGACGGCGAGCATGTTGGGCGGCAGCGCGTGACCGCTTGGTCACCGGAATGACGCCGGCGACGAGGTTAGGCGGCGGTGCGTTCGGGCGTCGGCGAAATCTACCACTAGGAGCTCCGGCTCGTCGCGAGGAGGAGGGGAAGGGGAAGCAGGAGCTCACAGTGGGGTGTGGCCGTTCAAAGCGGGCTCGGGGAGGGCCTGGGGTGGTCGGAATCGTCGGCGAAGCTCGTCGGAGCAGAGGAGGAAGAAGACGGCGTCGAGGGCGGTGCAGTGGCTCCGAGCTCCAGTAGCGAGGCGTAGGCGACGGAGTCGAGCGAGGCGGAGCGAACGGACACGTCGGAGCGACGAACGGAAGGCGGTGGCCGCGCCTAGCCGGCGGCCATGGCGACGGCGACGAGGGCGCGAGCGAGATCTGGAGGGCGAGCGAGCGAGAGACAGAGCGAGGCGAGGGGGCGAATGGGGGAGGGCGTCCAGGGGAGGTGGACGAGGGCGCCCTTATCCCCTCGCCCACCTGCTCCGGCGCCGTGGCAAGCGGCGGGCGGCGCGGCGAGCTCCTGTCCACGGCGGCGTCGACACGCAGGGGGGGAGCAGGTGAGTGGTGGTGGGTTGGGCCGGCTCAGCCCAGTAGCCAGGTAAGTGGGCCTTTTTCTTTTTCTTTTATTTCTTTTATGTTTTCTTTTCTTTGTTTCTATTTTATTTATTTTAGGCCAATATTCCTTTAAGCAAAAATGTGTCATACGGTCCAACAATTAACTTGCAATATTTTGGGAGGGCCACATCCACTTTGAGCATTTACAGAAAACTGTTTTCATTTTCCAATGCAATTTAGAGCACTTTTAAAATGCTTTTAGCTACAGTTATTGATGGTGGGAACCACACCAGAATCTTGGTGATGTTGTTTTCCTTAACCATATTTGTTTTATGATTTGTCACAAATATGCAACATTTTACTTATGATGTTTGAGGATTTATTTTATCACAATAATTCATATGGCATTTTTAAATGGAATTTGAATTTCAATTTGATCAAGCCCCACTTAGCAAAATGATTAGGCACTGTTCATGGTCATTACTGTGCTTAATTACAATGATCACTGTAGCTTAAACCCAGGGTGTCACAACTCTCCCCTACTAACAAGAATTCTCGTCCCGAGAATTTAAGAGGTAGAAGGAAAGAGCCCGGGGTATTCTGCACGAAGATGATCTTCGCGTTCCCAAGTGGCTTCATCTTCAGAATGATTTGCCCACTGCACTTTGAAGAACTTGGTAACCTTCTGACGTTCAGTTTCATCGAGAATTCGGACTGGTTGCTCCTTGTAAGAGAGGTCTTGCTGCAGCTCAAGCATATCATGATCCACTGCTCAGATAGGATCCTTGAAGCAGCAACGAAGTTGTGACACATGGAACACATCGTGAACCTGAGAAAGGTTTGGCGGTAGTTCCAATTGATATGCCACTTTACCACGCCTTTCGAGAACAGTGAAAGGACCAATATAACGAGGAGCCAGCTTGCCCTTGATTCCAAATCGGTGTGTACCTCTCATAGGCGTGACTCGAAGATAAGCCTTCTCGCCAGGTTGATAGACCATATCTTTGTGATGACGGTCATACTGACTCTTCTGACGAGACTGAGCAGCCTTCAGATTTGCATGAATAATGCGGACTTGATCTTCGGCATGTTGGATAATATCCGGACCAATAAGTGTACGTTCCCCAGTTTCTGACCAATTCAGAGGAGTCCGACACTTACGTCCGTATAGTACTTCAAAGGGAGCCATCTTCAGACTGGCTTGATAGCTATTGTTGTAGGAGAACTCAGCATACGGGAGGGATTCCTCCCACTTCTTGCCGAAAGAGATGACACAAGCTCGAAGCATGTCTTCGAGAATCTGATTGACTCTTTCAACTTGTCCCTGGGATTGAGGGTGATAAGCGGTGCTGAATGACAAGTGAGTTCCCATAGCTTCCTGGAAACTTGCCCAGAATCTTGAAGTGAATAAGCTACCACGGTCCGAACTGATAACCAGTGGGATACCGTGAAGCGAAACAACTATGGACATGTAAAGATCTGCCAGCTGACTAGCAGTAATAGTTTCCTTGACAGCCAGAAAATGTGCAACTTTGGACAACCGGTCAATGACGACAAGAATAGCGTCATTACCTTTCTGCGACCTGGGAAATCCAGTAATGAAGTCCATTTCAACATGATCCCATGTCCATTCAGGAATAGAAATAGGTTGTAGAGTTCCAGCAGGCCTTTGATGTTCTGCTTTGATCCGACGGCAAATGTCACATTCTGAAACATAGCGTGCAATGTCTTGTTTCATATTTGGCCACCAGAACCTTTGACGGATGTCTTGGTACATCTTGGTACTACCCGGATGAATAGACAGCGGAGTATCATGAGCTTCTTTCAGTATTTTAGCAGTCATATTCAGGTTTTTCTTCTTCATGGGAACGAATAAGCGACCCTTGAAGTACACGGCGCCATCATCAGCCACGGTGAAGAATGATGGTTTTCCTTCCGCCAGATAGCGTTTAATCTTGTCGACTTCACTGCAATAGAGTTGCATAGTTTTGATGCTGCCCACAAGATCTGGTTCAACAACCAGGTTACACAAAGAACCCTGGTTAACAACACGAAGGTTCATCTTGCGAAACTCCGGTGGAGGGGGAACGAGATATCCCTGAGGAACAATATGGAGGTTCAGTTTGCGAAATTCTTCTTGAAGCAGGGGGTGAACCTTGTGAACCTGGAGGTAATTGCAATAGGACTTGCGGCTCAAAGCATCAGCCATCACATTAGCTTTGCCTGGGGTATAAGAAATACCCACATTGTAATCTGCTATGCGCTCCATCCATCTCTGTTGACGGAGGTTCAGATCTGGCTGAGTAAACAGATACTTCAGACTTTGGTGGTCGGTGTAGATCTCGCATCGGTTCCCAACAAGGTATTGCCGCCACTCTTTCAGTGCATGAATTACTGCAGCAAGTTCAAGGTCATGAACTGGGTAGTTCTCTTCATGAGGACGCAATTGACGAGATGCATAAGCAACCACTCTGCGTTCTTGCATTAGGACACAACCCATTCCTTGACGAGAAGCGTCACAATAAATGGTAAAGTCCTTACGAGTATCCGGAGGAGCAAGCACTGGAGCAGACGTCAGTTTGTCCTTAAGTGCCTAAAAGCTCTCCTGACATTTCTCTGTCCACTCATATTTAACACCTTTGTGAAGCAAATTAGTTAAGGGCTTTGCAATCTTGGAGAAGTTCTCGACGAATCGACGGCAATAGCTGGCGAGACCGAGAAAACTTCTGACTTGCTTGACATTCTTCGGGGGAGTCCAGTCAAGAATAGCCTGAACTCGTTCAGGGTTGACCGCAATACCATCCTTGGAGATCACATGACCAAGGTATGTTACTTCATCCATCCAGAACTCACACTTTGAATACTTAGCATAGAGTTGATGTTCCCGAAGTGTCTCCAGTATAAGACGAAGATGTTCAGCATGCTCTTCTTTATTCTTGGAGAATACCAGAATATCATCCAGATAAACCACGATGAATTAATCGAGGTAATCCATGAATATATAGTTCATCAGTCGGAAGAAAGTTGTTGGAGCATTTGTTAAGCCGAAGGACATGACGGTGTACTCGTATGAACCATAGCGAGTAACAAATGCCGTCCTGGGAATATCCTCTTCACGAACCCGGATCTGATGGTAACCCAACCTCAAGTCGAGTTTTGAAAACACTGCTGAACCAGCAAGCTGATCATACAGATCGTTGATCCGAGGAAGCGGATATTTGTTTTGAATCGTTGGTTGGTTGATAGGACGATAATCTTGGACCAATCGATTCGTACCATCTTTCTTCTTGACAAAGAGAGAAGGTGCTCCCCAAGCAGAGGAACTTGGACGAATGAAACCCAGACGAAGCGAATTGTCAAGTTCTTGCTTAAGTTCAAGGAGTTCATGTGGTGGCATCTTATACGGACGTTTGGCTATAGGAGTTGTACCAGGTACCAAGTCGATGACAAACTCGACAGCTCTAGCAGGGGGAATCCCTGGAAGCTCTTCCGGAAAGACATCTTGGAAATCCCGGACAACTGGAATGTTTTCAATTCCTTCAATAGGTGACTCATTTAATGCATTCAAGGCATATAGTCGGGCTTCAGCATCTCGAACAAGATGAGCATGGTAGCTGACTATCTCATTCGAAGGATGTAGGAGGTGGACGGTTTTGGTGGCACAAACGACGGAAGCGGTATGTGCCTTCAACCAATCCATTCCTAGAATAAGGTCGATCTTGGAAGACTTTAGTATTATGGACGAGGCATGGAATTCCAGGCCTTCTATTTCAATGGGGACATCTGGACAAACCATGGAGGTTTGACATTGGCCAGCGGGGGTGTTTACCACTATTGGAACGTTCATCTCTTCGTACTTAATGCCATGCATGTATGCAAATTCTTCAGACATGAAAGAATGCGATGCTCCTGTATCACACAATACAGAAGCTGGTACTGAGTTAACAAGAAGTGTACCCATCACAGTAGCAGGCTGGTCTTGAGCTTCATTCAGTTCGGCATTGTTAGCCTAAGCACGACCCGGAGCTGGCCTGGCATTGTTGTTGCGGGGCTGGTTGGTAGGCAGTGCAAGTTGATTCTGACCCTGCTTGCAGTCTCTAGCACGGTGTCCTGGGCGACCACACTTAAAGCACAGTCCATCCTCAGGACGGGATGGTGGAGGCTGAGGTGCTCTTGGCGGTATAGCTCTTGGCGCTCTTGGCGGTGGAGGGGGCAGACGAGGCGCCACATAGGATGGCCTCGGGGCATATGCAGCTGGACGGTAGTTGTTGGGGATCCAGATCCTTTGCTTCTGAGGACGTGGGCCCGAAGATGAACCCACGTCAATTTTGCGCTTAGTGTGATCCTTGTACCTCTGCAGACCTGTCTCAATCTGGATAGCCTTATTCACCAAGGTGGCAAAATCAGGGAAGTCGTGAGCTAGAAGAGCAAGGTGAATATCCGGGTGAAGTCCCTCACGGAATTTCTCCTGCCTACGAGCATCAATTGCAATGTCTTCCTCAGCATAGCGAGATAAGTCCAGAAATTCCCACTAATAAGCATCCACAGTCTTGTTGCCCTGGACTAAGTTGCGGAATTCACGCTTCTTCTTATCCATCATTCCCTGAGGAATGTGACGAGCACGGAACGCAGCTTGGAACTCTGGCCAGGTGATGATTGTTCCAACAGGCTGAGAGCGCATGTGGCTGTCCCACCATTGAGCAGCGGGACCCTTCAGAAAGTACGAGGCAAAGGTGACATAGCTAGCCTCTGGGGCGCCTGAAGACTCCAGCTCATAAGTGATGTCACGGAGCCAATCATCAGCGTCAAGCGGCTGAGTTGAGCTGCGGTAGGTCGTAGGGTTGAGGCGCATGAAGTCTTGCAGAGTCATTGGGGCTGGCTATTGATTCATGTTCGGCCTCGGGAAATGGTCCATAAGCCCTTGCATAAACTGGCGATTCAGTTCAAACTGTTGCATCATACCAGCCATGTAGTCAGGTGGGGGTGGTGGTTCAGGTGCACCACGACCACGACCAGCTGGCCTAACCATTCTGTCAAATTTTAACAGTGGTAGTTTAGCGTTTGGTAATTGCAAAATCAATGAATCGTTCATGAAGTAAATTGCACAAAGAAGGAAGTGCAATAATTACGACATAGTAATTCAAATCTCAACATACTGGTCCATACATAAGTCTATTACAAACCATAAGTTCGTTACAAAATAGACGATAGGTCCGGCATGAAATTAACCTAGACAACTAAGCGGCACGCAGGCACGCGGTGGAGGGATACAACAACGCATCAGCATCGGGGACAACGAAAGTAGCCAGGGAACTGCGCATGACCCCGGTTGTGAAAGCCGATGGCAGGGTCCTGCATCCCGTGCAGACTCTGATGCAGAACCTGCATACCAAGCGGGAGCGCAGGTCCACGTGCCGGAGTACGACCTCCAACCTCAGGCCATCCAAGTCCTGGGGAAACTCAGTCCGAGGCGGGTAAAGGATGTGCTCCGGATGTATCCTCGCACGAACTGCTGGCAACAAGTGCTCCATCGCCTGATACAGACGAGCACGGGTGGCGTATAGCTCGACGTTAAGAGCCCTGACAGTGCGATCTAGAACCTCAGTGTACTGAACCAGAACCTGTGGGTCGTAACGACGACTCACGTAGGGGGCGCAGACAGCAGTGTAGGACCGGTCGGCACGCTGCGGCGCGAAAGGGGTCAAGACCTCAGCGTCGGCCGCAGTATCACCTCCAGCAGGAGCATACGGGATATAACTGTATGCCGTGTCCTCCAAACAGGAGTTCGCTGCTCGAAGACGAACAATAGCAGCATAAGCAGCATCATGTATTGCCATCTCAACAGTCACTCCAATGCCACGGAAGGTGTGCAGCTCAGTGATGGAGCGGTCCTGTCGATCCCAGATAACCATCACAGCCTCATACTGTTCCTGGTTGAACTCGCGGTAGTCCTCGTAAACAGTGTACTCGGGGTACCAGCGATATCCCAGCTTCTTCAGGAGGTCGACCAGAATGGCCGGGAACCCAGTCGTATCGTGCGCGTAGGTCAGACGAACAATCTGCCTACCGGGACGCATCTGTAACAAGGAGATTCAAGATGTCAAATGACAGTGTGTGCATCATAACTTCAAAGAAGACAACTTTCGATGAAACAATTATCCGGTGGATGTGATCACGAGAACCTAATGTTAGATTTTAGCAAAATCTTTAACCCGAAATAGAAGAGAGATCAGAACCCAGAGTATAGACGAGGAATAAAAGATCCTAATACCACCCGATTGAGATGTGGGCCTGTAAGCCACAGCATCAGTGTTAGTAAAAGTTTTTCAATGACTAGACTCAACTTCGGCCAAGGAGTTGGAAAGGGGGCTACCTACAGGCAGTCGGCTCTGATACCAACTTGTGACGCCCCCATTCTTGTCCGTACGCTAATCATACACACAATGCGTACGACCAAGATTAGGGACTCACTGACTGATACCACAACACAACAAAAGACACAAATATAAAGTCATACAGCTTCATATTACAAGCCAGGGGCCTCGAGGGCTCGAATAAAAAGCTCGACATAAACACGAGTCAGAGGAAGCAAATATATCTGAGTACACACATAAGTTAGACAAGTTTTGCCTTAAGAAGGCTAGCACAAACATAAGCAGCGGACCGAAGAGGAGAGGCCTCCTGCCTGGGAACCTCCTAACTACTCCTGGACGTCGGAGAAGTCTACGTCGTAGTAAGCTCCACCCTGCTGGCAGAGGCCTCCGTCGGGGTACTAGTAGTCAACATCTCCAGCGTACTCCAACTCCTGGGCTCCATCAACTGAACGCAGCAACGTATCGAGGGGGGAAAGGGAAAGGCATAGCAGCGTGAGTACTCATCCAAAGTACTCGCAAGACTTACATCAGAACTATGCTAGATATGCATCATTATCAAAGGGAGGGGTTATATCTGGACTGACTGCAGAAAGCAAGAATAGGGAGAAGGCCTAGCCCTATCGAAGACTAGCATCTTCAACATCTTGCAGCATTAGAAGACTGCAGATTGGTATCTCACATATAGTCATATGGTTGTAGCAATTTTATTAAGTAACCATGCCCAGAGATCCTTCCTCGACTCCCTGCGAGGAAGCAATCCCGGAGCCACAATTCATTTCAAATTAAATTACAATTATAGTTGTATAAGGTCAAGGTACAACTCCAAGTCGTCCTGTTACCGTGGACACGGCTATTCGAATAGATTAATCATCCCTGCAGGGGTGCACCACATATTCCCCAACACGCCTGAGTCACCTCCGGCCGGACACACTTTCCTGGGTCATGCCCGGCCTCGGGATATTAGCACGTCGTCGCCCCGCCTAGGCTCAACGAAGAGGCAAGCCTGCCGGTCTAAATCCTAAGCGCGCAGGTTCGTGGGCCCACTTGCCCTTGCACTCCTGCACGATGCGAACGCGGCCGGAAGCAGTCCTAGCACCCCTTAGTAACAAGCGCGATGCGTTCCAGACCAATCCGTCGCGCGCCGCTCCATTGCTGACGTCCGAAGAGCTTCGGCTGATACAACGACGCTGAGTGCCCATAACTTCCCCACGTGAAGGTTAGTGCGTATTAAGGCCAACGACCTAACTCAGATCAAGTACCCAACCCATTAGCAATTTATTGGTGTGGGGCAAGCGCGAACCATAAAATGCAGTCCGTCGCCCCGCCAATAACACTCGGGTGCCTTACCGGCGCACCCCACCACATATCACTCTCGCGGGTACCCTTGGGGCCGACCCGTCTTCAACATGTTTCTGTAACCAGGTCATAGTAACTGTGTGTCTATACACCAAGTGGATATCCGAGGAATCACCCTCGATGGATCCCACTCGAGGTATGAGTAAGGCAAGAGTCGCTACCGGTAAATGGGAAGGAGGAATCACCCACGATACCCATGACCGTTAGCTACGCTAGAGAATTAACACCGGGAGTGCTAAGTGAGGTATCACCCTCGGCACTCGGTAGTAGCTCTGCAATGCCATACTTAAGGGGTGTGTGGTGATGTGTCGGTAACGGCTTGTCAGTCATGACGACTGAGTCTTCTGTCTTCAAGTCCTCGGTGTCATCGATGAAAGCAGGGGCAACTGGGACTAAGGGGGTCTCAGGGGTTCACTGATCAACCTATGCTAAGCAGTTGGTATGATTGCAGGTAAAGTAACAGTTCATCAAAAACAGGCTATGCATCAGAATAGGAGCTAACTAATACAGTAGCAAAAATCTAATGCAAGCATAAGAGGGAGAGAGATGGGTGATATCGGAATGCTCAAGGGGGTTTTGCTTGCCTTGCTGCTCTGCGTCAAAGGACTGATCGTCCGCGGCGTAGTCGTTCACGACAGCAGCGTCAGCCTCGGGGTCTACCGGAGAGAAGAGGGGGAAGAAACAATAAATATAAAGCACACAGATGCAACATGATGCATGACTTGGCAATACACAGGGCTAGGGGTGCTTACGGCCTATCTAGGTGCGATAGTTAATTTAGAAATTTATTTGAAATTATTTTAATAATGCCATGCACTATTCACCTATCCGAAACAGGCAAAAAGTTGCATGTTCAGATAGCTAGAGGCATGTGACAGATGAATGGATGGCATAATTGGATTCGTGGGATTTTTCCGATCAACTTTCATGTATAAAGTTTTTTGATCTGAGCTACATATTATTTTATATGATTTTTCAAAGATTTAATAAATTTTTGGAATTAATTCTATTTATTAAATCGACATTATGCAGAACAATGTAATGTGACGTCAGCATGACACCAATGTGACGTCAGCAGGTCAACAGGGGGCTGGCCAGGTCAAACCTGACCAGTGGGCCCCACCTGTCATAGACACAGGTCTATTTCAGTTTATTAAATTAGGCTAAACAGGTTTAATTAACAGGTGGGTCCGCATGTCAGTGACCAATTAGTGTAAATTAATTGTTTTATTTAAATTAGTTACTAATTAACTATCTGACAGGGTGGGGCCCAAATGTCATAGACACTGGGGTTAGGGGCCCTACCAGTCAGTGGCACTGGGCTGCCCAGTCAGCACGTTGACTGGGTCAACCCAGTCAACGGGGCCCGTCGGGCCCGTTGGCAGCGACCCTGGGAGTGGCCCCGGGGGTGCCAGCTCAGCGGTGGCCGGCGTTTAGCTGCCGGCGACGTCGAAACGCGGCGGAGGGCCTCGGCTAGCGGCGGAAATCACGCATAGGCCGCCGTTTGGCGCGCGGCTAGGTGCGTTCGAACGGCCGTTCCACGCCACGTCGAATGGTGGTGGTGGCGTGGCCGGAGACGACCGGGAACGGCACCGGCGACGAGCTAGGCGGTGGCGGGTTTCGGGTGAGCGGCGAGGACGACGCTACGGGGCACGGCAAGCAGCGGCAAGGGGCACATTCGACTCCTACGGTGACGGCGAGCATGTTGGGCGGCAGCGCGCGACCGCTTGGTCACCGGAATGACGCCGGCGACGAGGTCAGGCGGCGGTGCATTCGGGCGTCGGTGAAATCTACCACTAGGAGCTCCGGCTCGTCGCGAGGAGGAGGGGAAGGGGAAGCAGGAGCTCACAGTGGGGTGTGGCCGTTCAAAGCGGGCTCGGGGAGGGCCTGGGGCGGTCGGAATCGTCGGCGAAGCTCGTCGGAGCAGAGGAGGAAGAAGATGGCGTCGAGGGCGGTGCGGTGGCTCCGAGCTCCAGTAGCGAGGCGTAGGCGACGGAGTCGAGCGAGGCGGAGCGAACGGACACGTCGGAGCGACGAACGGAAGGTGGTGGCCGCGCCTAGCCGGCGGCCATGGCGACGGCGGCGCGGGCGCGAGTGAGATCTGGAGGGCGAGCGAGCGAGAAAGATAGCGAGGCGAGGGGGCGAATGGGGGAGGGCGTCCAGGGGAGGTGGACGAGGGTGCCCTTATCCCCTCGTCCACCTGCTCCGGCGCCGTGGCAAGCGGGGGGCGGTGCGGCGAGCTCCTGTCCACGGCGGCGTCGACACGCATGGGGGGAGCAGGTGAGTGGTGGTGGGCTGGGCCGGCTCGGCCCAGTAACCAGGTAAGTGGGCCTTTTTCTTTTTATTTTATTTCTTTTATGTTTTCTTTTCTTTGTTTCTATTTTATTTATTTTAGGCCAATATTCCTTTAAGCAAAAATGTGTCATACGGTCCAACAATTAACTTGCAATATTTTGGGAGGGCCACATCCACTTTGAGCATTTTCAGAAACTGTTTTCATTTTCCAATGCAATTTAGAGCACTTTTAAAATGCTTTTAGCTACTGTTATTGATGGTGGGGGCCACACCAGAATCTTGGTGATGTTGTTTTCCTTAACCATATTTTTTTTATGATTTGTCACAAATATGCAACATTTTACTTATGATGTTTGAGGATTTATTTTATCACAATAATTCCTATGGCATTTTTATTTGATCAAGCCCCACTTAGCAAAATGATTAGGCACTGTTCATGGTCATTACTATGCTTAATTACAATGATCACTGTAGCTTAAACCCAGGGTGTCACATTAGGGTGGCCGCCCCCTTTAGGGTTTGCCCCGACCAGCCCCTTGGCCCCATGGGCCTAGGTGGGAGGGGCGCCCAGCCCACCAGGGGCTGGTGCGCCTCCCTCTTAGCCCATGTGGCCTCCCGGGGTGTGTGGGCCCCTTTCGGTGGAACCCCGGAACCCTTCGGCACTCCTGGTACATTACCGGCGATGCCCGAATTCCTTCCGGTGACCAAAACGGAACTTCCTATATATGAATCTTCACCTCCAGACCATTCCGGAACTCCTCTTGATGTCTGGGATCTCATCCGGGACTCCGAACAACATTCAGTCACCAACACATATAACTCACATATACTATATCGTCATCGAACGTTAAGCGTGCGGACCCTACGGGTTCGAAAATCATGTAGACATGACCGAGACACCTCTCCGATCAATAACCAATAGCGGGACCTGGATGCCCATATTGGTTCCTACATATTCCACGAAGATCTTTATCGGTCGAATCACGATGTCAAGGATTCAATCAATCCCGTATGCAGTTCCCTTTGTCTATCGGTATGTTACTTGCCCGAGACTCGATCGTCGGTATCTCCATACCTAGTTCAATCTCACTACCGGCAAGTCTCTTTACTCGTTCCGTAATACAAGATCTCGTGACTAACTCCTTAGTCACATTGCTTGCAAGCTTCTTGTGATGCTGTATTACCGAGTGGGCCCAGAGATACCTCTCCGTCATACGGAGTGACAAATCCCAGTCTCGATCCATGCCAACCCAACAGACACCCTCGAAGATACCTATAGAGCACCTTTATAGTCACCCAGTTACGTTGTGACATTTGATACACACAAGGCATTCCTCTGGTGTTAGGGAGTTGCATGATCTCATGGTCATAGGAACGGATACTTGACATGAAGAAAGCAGTAGCAATAAACTAACACGATCAAATGCTATGCTTATGGTTGGGTCTTGTCCATCACATCATTCTCCTAATGATGTGATCCCATTATCAAATGACAACTCATGTCTATGGTCAGGAAACCTTGACCATCTTTGATCAACGAGCTAGTCTACTAGAGGCTCACTAGGGACACGGTGTTGTCTATGTATCCACACATGTATCTGAGTTTCCGATCAATACAATTCTAGCATGGATAATAGACGTTTATCATGCACAAGGAAATATGATAATAACCACTTTATTATTGCCTCTAGGGCATATTTCCAACAGTTCATAGTCATTGAGATAATCAAAATTCATCATATTCCAGAGAAGAGTCTATGTAAGAGCTTTCATTCTAGCAAGTTCACACACTCAACTATCATTTAGTCTTCTATGATTGCTCACACTCATTGCATATTTTTGGAGCTAATGTTTCCATCGGACACATAGGAAAATGGGGGCTTTATCGTCTTTGCACCCAACTCATTTACCTCAAGGAAAATGTCAACAAAAATGAATCAGGATCACCTACATTCAACTAGATATATTTATCTGGATCTTTCCCCAACACATGATGCTTGCCAACTAAAGAGTTGATAGGTTGGAATAAGGATAAACATTATTGACTCTTTCATAAAAGTAAATACATGAAAGTAAAAGATAGGCCCTTCGCAGAGGGAAGCAGAGGTTGTCATGCGCTTTTAAGTATTTGGATGTGTAAACTCTTAATTTAAAGGAATGTCACTTTATATTGCCCCTTATGATAGCAAACTTTATTATGCAATCTGTTGCTTTTATTTCTTTGCCATCACAAGATCATACAAAGCTTATTTTCCCTACCAATAAAAGAACATACATATTTAAGAGCATTTTTTATTGCTTCATGCACCGATGACAACTTACTTGAAGGATCTTACTCAATCCATAGGTAGGTATGGTGGACTCTCATGGAAAGAAACTGGGTTTAAGGGGTTATGGATGCACAAGTAGTATCTCTACTTAGTGCGGAATCTTTTTGCTAGCAAAAAGTTCTAAAGCAAGCACCCCTTTTAAAGGATCCATGCGCATATAACTACTATGTGAATGTAAACAATCATGATCATTACGTTGTCTTCCATGTCCAACATCAACACTTGATCATTATATAATATTTGGTGGGGGCTCACAATCATAAAAGATGTCCAAGATAGTGTATTTGTATGTGAATCTCCTCTCCTCTATCATAATCTTGCATAGACTATATCAATGACTAATGCTATGTTTGTTTATTCCCAACAACTTTTATCTAACATCCTTCTTTTATGTGAAGTCATTACTCCCCATGGGATTAGCATATGATTTTTCTATTTCTTTTATTTCATTGCTATGATTGATGCAAGAGAGTAAAGCGAACAAACTCAACTAATCTTCATTATATAACTCTCATACTTGATTACAAGGATAGATAGATCTCAAAGCAAAAAATCTAAGCAAAGCAAATCTAAAATTTTATTTCTCTAAATCATGACATAACTAAGGATTGAGCTAAGATAGATGATAATGGTAAAAGTGATGGTGATACGATACCGGGGCACCTCCCCCAAGCTTGGAACAAGCTAAGTGTGGTTCCCATACACATGTACTCAATTATCCTCCTTGGGTGGTGGTGGTGGTGATGTAACCCTTTTTGCAATGATACCCTTAAGGATATGGATCTTCTCATTAAGTTTGCCAACTTCTCGCTTAAGGTCTAGATTCTCCTTGCAAAGTTTGTTGGTGACGATCATTGCTCCCTCCATCAAGGGATGGGTTTTACTGGAGGAGGCCACGGTAGTGTCTACCTGTTAAGTTCTTTAATTGCCCAATAAGCTTTATGTTCTAACTCAAGAGGTAAATGACATGCTTTTCCATAGACCATTTTATAGGGGCACATTCCCATGGGGATTTTTTAAGCAGTTCTATAAGCCCATAAATCATCATCAAGTTTCTTAGACCAATTCTTTCTAGATCTATTAACAATCTTTTGCAAGATCAATTTTATTTCTTGATTCCTTAACTCAACTTGACCACTAGACTGAGGATGATAAGGTGATGCAATTCTATGGTTAACATCATATTTAGCTAGAAGTTTATGAAAAGCACCATGAATAAAATTTGAACCACCATCAGTCATTAAATATCTAGGGCTCCAAATCTCGGGAAAATAATATCTTTAAGCATTTTAATAGAAGTGTTATGATCAGCACTACTAGTTGGAATAGCTTCTACCCACTTAGTAACATAATCAACGGCAACTAGAATATGAGTATACCCATTAGAGGAAGGAAAAGGTCCCATATAATCAAAGCCCCATACATCAAATGATTCAATAGCAAGTGAATAATTCAAAGGCATTTCCAGACATCTACAAATGTTACCAATTCTCTGACATTCATCACAAGAAAGGATATACTTACGAGCATCTTTGAAAAGAGTAGGCCAATAGAAACCAGATTGTAATACCTTGTGTGCAGTTCTGTCACCAGCATGGTGTCCTCCGTAGGCCTCGGAATGACACTTCCATAGGATATGTCCCTATTCATGCTCAGGTACACAATGCCTAATAACACCATCCACTCCTTCTTTATAACGATGGTGGTCATCCCAAGAGTAATGTCTTAAATCATAGAAAACATTTTTCTTTTGTTTGTATGTGAAACTAGGTTGTATATATTTAGCAACAATGTAATTAGCATAGTCTGCATACCAAGGAGTACGAGGTGCAACATTTATAACAGCAAGTTGCTCATCAGGAAAATTATCATCAATATTTAGTGGGTCATCAAGAACATTTTCCATCCTAGACAAGTTATCTGCTATAGGGTTTTCAGCTCCCTTCCTATCAACGATATGCAAGTCAAATTCTTGAAGTAAAAGCACCCACCTAATTAGTCTCGGCTTAGCATCTTTCTTTTCCATAAGATATTTAATAGCAGCATGATCAGTGTGAATAGTAACTTTGGAATCAATAATATAAGGTCTAAACTTATCACATGCAAAAACAACTGCTAAAAATTCCTTCTCAGTAGTAGCATAATTTCTTTGAGCGCTGTCTAGAGTTTTACAAGCATAATGTATAACATTCAATTTCTTGTCTACTCTTTGCCCTAGAACATCACCAACAGCGTAATCACTAGCATCACACATAATCTCAAATGGTAAATTCCAATCACGTGGTTGAACAATAGGTGCGGAAATCAAGGCTTTCTTAAGTATTTCAAAGGCTTCTACACAATCATCATAAAAAACAAAAGGAATATCTTTTTGAAGAAGATTAGTTAGTGGCCTGGAAATCTTTGAGAAATCTTTAATGAAGCGCCGATAAAAACCAACATGACCAAGGAAACTTCTTATACCTTTGATATCTTTAGGACATGGCATTTTCTCTATTGCATCAACTTTAGCTTTGTCTACCTCAATGCCTCGTTCAGAGATTTTATGCCCAAGTACTATACCTTCATCCACCATAAAGTGGCACTTCTCCCAGTTCAAGACAAGATTAGTTTCTTCACATCTCTGCAAAACTCGATCAAGGTTGCTCAAGCAATCATCAAAAGAAGTCCCATAGACGGAAAAATCATCAATGAAAACGTCAACAATCTTTTCACAAAAGTCAAAGAATATAGCAATCATACATCTTTGAAAGGTAGAAGGTGCATTGCATAAACCAAAAGGCATACGTCTATTAGCATAAGTTCCAAAAGGGCATGTGAAAGTAGTTCTCTCTTGGTCTTCTTTTGACACATGTATTTGAGAGAAACCAGAATATCCATCAAGAAAACAAAGTGTGTGTGCTTAGATAATCTTTCTAACATTTGATCAATAAAAGGCAAGGGTTAATGATCTTTTCTAGTAGCTTTGTTTAATTTCCTGAAATTAATTACCATCCTATAACTAGTTACGATTCTTTGTGGGATAAGTTCATTTGTATCATTAGGAACAACAGTTATACCTCCTTTCTTAGGAACACAATGAACAAGACTTACCCATCTACTATCAGCAATCGGATAAATTATACCTGCCTCCAGAAACTTTAGTATTTCCGTTCTTACCACTTCCTTCATCTTAGGATTTAAGCGGCGTTGATGATCAACATCAGGTTTAGCTTTTGGTTCCATATTAATCTTGTGCTGACATAGCGTGGGGCTTATGCCCTGAAGATCATCAAGAGTATATCCAATAGCAGCCCAGTGCTTCTTCAGAGTTTTAAGTAATCTCTTTTCTTCATGCTCTGAAGGGTTAGCACTGATAATAATAGGATATATCTTCTTTTCATCAAGATAAGCATATTTCAAAGTATCAGGTAATTTCTTTAGATCAAACACGGGATCTCCCTTGGGTGGAGGAGGATCCACTAAGATATCAACTGGTAAGTTGTGTAAAAGAATAGGTGTTTGTCTAAGAAATATATCATCTATCTCATTTCTTTCGTTCATATGCATATCATTTTCATGGTCTAGCAAATATTGTTCTAATAGATCGGTAGGAGGCACGGCTATAGAAACAAGACCAATTATTTCATCCTTACTGGGTAATTCTTTCTCATGTTGTTGTCTACCAAACTTAGAGAAATTAAATTCATGAGACACATCACCAAAGATTACTTTGACCTTCTCAGTAACACAATTAATTTTAGCATTAACAGTATTCAAGAAAGGTCTACCAAATATAATGGGACAAAAGTTATCTTGTTCTGAACCAAGTACTAAGAAATCCATAGGGTACTTAATTTTTCCACACAAGACTTCAACATCTCTAACAATCCCAAGTGGTGAAATAGTGTCTCTGTTTGAAAGTTTAATGGTGACATCAATATCTTCAATCTCAGAGGGTGCTATGTCATTCATAATTTCTTGATATAAAATAATAGGTATAGCACTAACACTAGCACCCATGTCACACAAGCCATGATAACAATGATCTCCAATCTTAACAGAAACAATAGGCATGCCAATAACCGGTTTATTTTTGTCTAACTTATCCTGATGGTTTCTAACATGTTTTGCAATTCTAGCTGCTTCATCATAGAAGTAAATAACCGGACCATCAATGTTATCAACTAGGAGATCTTTAACCATAGCAATATTAGGCTCAACATTTATTTGTTCAGAGGGTTTAGGTGTTCTAATATAAATTTTATTAACCACATTTACAACTTTAGCATGTTCCTTAATACTAACGGGAAAAGGAGGTTTCTCAATATAAGCAGTAGGTACAACTGGATCAACATGATAAACAATTATTTCCTCTTTAACTTTAACAGGTTCCTCTAATGGTTTTTCAATAGGTGGATGATATTTAAACCACTTCTCCTTAGGGACATCAACATGAGTAGCAAATGATTCATAGAAAGAAGCTACTATCTCGGTGGCAAGCCCATATTTATTGCTAAACTCATGGAAAGTAGTAGTTTCCATAAAAGATTTAACACAATCAAAGTTAAGCTTTATACCTGACTCTTTACCTTTGTCAAATTCCCAATCTTCAGAGTTGCGTTTAATTCTTTCTAGAAGATCCCATTTGAATTCAATAGTCCTCTTCATGTAGGAACCAATAGAAGAAGAATCGATTAGTAATTGATCACCATGAGAAAGCCGAGCATAAACATTTTGTATAATCATTTCTCTTGAGAGCTCATGGTTGGGGCAAGTGTGCATTGTAGATTTAAGCCTCCCCCAAGCTTGAGCGGTGCTTTATCCTTCACGAGGCAATCAATTATATATAAAGTTCCGATCACGATGCACTAGATGCATAGGATAAAACTTCTGATGAAATTCCAGCTTCAAGCGATTCCAGTCCCATGATTCAATATAATCGTACCACATCAATACCTTTACCTCCAAAGATGAAGGGAAAACCTTCTTCTTATCTTTGCCTCTGGATAAACCTGCAAGCTAAAATAATCCACAAATCTCATCGACATATATCAAGTGGTAATCAGGATGAGTTGTACCATCATAAGGATTAGCTAGCAGTTTCTCTACCATACCCAAAGGAATCTCATAATAAGTAGTAGGTTGAGATACAACCTTTTCCTCTTTTGTTCGAGGCGATGATGCCCCGAACAAGCCACTCAAAGGATGATCGTCCATAGTAACAAGCAAAAGTAAATTTCAGCACGTACAAAAAACGTTTCCTTACCAATTTGCACTTACCAAAGGTACTTCATTCCCCGGCAACGGCGCCAAAAAAGAGTCTTGATGACCCAAAAGTATAGGGGATCAATCGTAGTCCTTTTGATAAGTAAGAGTGTCAAACCCAACGAGGAGCAGAAGGAAGTGATAAGCTGTTTCAGCAAGGTATTCTTTGCAAGTACTATGAGTAACAATGATAGATAGCCTGATAGCAAGATAATTCGTAACGAGTGACAAGTAACAATAGTAGCAAGGGTGCAGCAAGATAGCCCAATCCTTTTTAGAACAAAGGACAGGCCTAAAAGTACTCTTATATGAAGCAAGCGCTCCCGAGGACACATGGGAATTTCTGTCTAGTTATGTTCATCATGTTGAGTTGATTCGTGTTCGTTACTTTGATAATTTGATATGTGGGTGGACCGGTGCTAAGGTGATGTTCTTACTTGAACAAGCAACCCACTTATGATTACCCCCTCTCGCAAGCATCCGCAACTACGAAAGAAGAATTAAGATAAATCTAACCATAGGATGAAATCTGTGGATACAAATCAGCCCCTTATGAGGCAACTCATAAACTAGGGTTTAAACTTCTGTAACTCTCACAACCCATCATCTACTTGTTACTCCACAATGCCTTCCCTTAGGCCCATAACATGGTGAAGTGTCATGTAGTCGACGTTCACACGACACCACTAAGAGAAGCAACAACATACACATCATCAAAATATCGAACGAATACCAACTTCACATGATTACTTATAACAAGGCTTCTCCCATGTCCTCAGGAACAATAGTAACTACTCACACCTCATCAACATGTGCAAGATCAGAGATATAGTAATGGTGATCAAGGATCTGAACATAATATCTTCCACCAAGTAAACCAACAAGCATCAACTACAATATGTAATCAACACTACTAGTAACCCATAGGTACCAATCTGAGATTTTGAGACAAAGATTGAATACACGAGATGAACTAAGGTTTGAGATGAGATGGTGATGGTGAAGATGTTGATGAAGATTGGTCCTCCCATGAAAGAGGAAGCGTTGGTGATGACGATGGCTTCGATTTCCCCCTCCCGGAGGGAAGTTTCCCTGGCAGAATCTCTCTGCTGGAGGGCAAAAGGGCCTCTGCCCAGGTTTCCGCCTCGAGACGGCGGCGCTTCATCCTGAAAGTATCCTTATGATTTTTTCAAGGGTAAAACACACCATATAGGAGAAGAGGGGGGGTCGGGAGACCTGTTGGGCCCCCACAAGGCAACAGGGTGCGCCCAGGGGGTGGGCGCACCCTGTTGGCTTGTGGCCAGCGGGTGGCCCCCCTCTGGTATATTTTGGCCCAATAATTCTTCTATATTCCATAAAAATTCTCCCTGGAGTTTCAGGTTATTTGGAGTCCAGTGAATTTTCAGCCATTTTCTTGGTTTTCAGGTCCAGAATTCTAGTTTCCAGTGATTTCCTTCTTTGTGATGTACCATGCATATTCAGAGAGAAAAGGCATAAGAATTGTATCATAATGAGGAATAATGGAAAAGAATAACATAGATATCAATAAGAATTCATGATGCAAAATGGATGTATCAGACACCCGTAAACCTCCCCCATGTTTGTCTCCGGTTTGCGGGAGAAATCACGTCTGGACCGTGCCACGGACCGATACATGATCGCGTTGGATGGCTTTAGCGGTCCGGACGGTTGTGGGAGGTTTGCAGGTCCTTGTGGATTGCCAACACACACCATGCAAGCCGATGGCCTCGCCAAACCGCCCGCCGGCTAGCCGGGAGCGCCCACCAGTGTAGCAAACCCTCAGTGTGCACCGCATGCGCACGCTCTAAATATGTCGCCTCCATCATGACCCTTGATAGCGCCATCTCACTACGCGTTCATCATCACCATTCGTCATCGAGAATCCGTTGTACCATGCCGCCGAGACCCGTCGCCGTATATGCGGTATATGCCACACTATTCCACCCTCTGACCCCTCCAGTGCCTACTCCAAGACGATGCCTCAAGGAGGGAGAACGACACCGCACGCCGCCATCGTCCGATTCAAAAGATCCAGATCTTGGGCTTCCCCTGGAGGAGCCCGAGAGAGGATACAAGAACTGCAAGATGATGCCTTTATCAGAGTAATGACGCAAAGACGCCACCATCATCTGCCATTACGCAAAGTCGCACCTCCCATCCCTCAAAGCTGTCATCAACCGACGGGCCAGATCAGGCCGGACCCGACTGAGACAAACGCGACGCCCCGACACCTCCATAGCTGGTGAAGACTTCCACGAGCAAGGATGGGGGCGGCCACCCCACCCCATCGGGCACGCCACTGGCTGCGAGGAAGGTCGCTTTGAGACAATATCATATAGCATGTAATTTACTTACCTTATGCATCAATTCCATAATTTGTGTACCATGCATGATCTACATATGGACCAAAACGAAATATAATTGCACCCCTCTATTCTTCCTCCCAGCCGCCGCCAGGGAGAAGAGAGGAATGGGTGGGTTGGGCCCGCGCGTTTGATTTACCTAGCAAGGCGAAATGCTAGGGTCCCTGGCGTTTTCCCTTTGCCACGTCAGCCGATCAACGGGCTAGCGGGTCGTGCGGGCCAGGGACCAGACGCCAGGGTCCCTGGCGTTTGGCCATCTGCCACGTCAGCCGATCAACGGGCTAGCGGGTCGTGCGGACTAGGGACCAGACGGCAAGGACCCTGGCGTCTCCCGTGTAACCTGGCACCAGAGATGTTGACGTGACAAAAAAAATCAGATGCAAAATTCTTTTGGAACCAAGGTCAATTCATGAATTTGTTAGCATAAAAGGTTAAAACAAAAAATTTATCCTGATAAAAGTGTTAAAGCGGTGGGGTGGTAGAATACACTACTAGGGAAAAGCTTATAGGTAGAATGTTACTAATAGCGCTGGTTATGGTCCAGGCGCTACTACTAAGTACCAGTAGCGCCCTTCAAATAAAGCACTACTGGTAGAATTTAGCAGTAGCGCCGGGTTAGTGAATGCACGCTACTGCTAAGTGGGCCAGAGGGTGCCCCAGGGTCTGCATAAATTAGCAGCGCTGGCCCAAAAACAAGCGCTACAGCTAATACCATATATGTAGCGCGTTTCTTTTAAACAGTGCTACAGTTATGTTTCTATGGGTAAGCTGGTGGGCCCCATGTAGCAGCAGCGCGTGGGTGCAAAAAGCGCTACTGCTAGTTGAGATAGCAGTAGCGCGTTGGTATGAAAGGGCGCTACTGCTAATTTCCAACGGCTATGATGCTGGGCCCCAGTTAACAGCAGCGCGCGGTAATAAACGGCGCTACTGCTTGTTTAGATAGTAGTAGCGGGTTTCTCCTACCGGCACTACTGCTATGGTCGCCAGCCAATAAGTATCTGCCACCTTTTCTCCACCTCCTCTTCTTCTCCCTTCCTTCTTCCCCACATCCTCTTCTTCTTCCTTCAATGCTCCCCCTCCTCCCTCTCTCTCTTCTTTGCCCCTCCATCACCTCCATTAATGCCCTCCCTCCCCCCTGTCTCTTTCTTTGCCCTCCACCACCACCTCCATTAATTAATTACCTAACCACTCTCTTTAATATTTTAGCCCTCCACTAGCTAGCTTGTTCTCTCTCTTCCTAGTTACCTCACTATCTAGATCTACTAGCTAATTAAGAAAGAGACTTGAATATATATCTTCGTACCAGGCTTGATCTCTCTCGACATAGGTGAGGAAAAAGAAGAGATAATGTGCAATAATGGAAATATGTGTATGTGTTTGTGCGCACGCACGATAGGACCGAGCTATGTGATTGTGTGTGTGGCATGTGTGAGTTGCCTATATTGTGTATTTGGCGAAATGTGCGTGACATGAGTTGCCTATGTTTTGCCGAAATGTCGATTCATTTCCGTTTCGGCGAATTTCGGGAAAACTCGACATGTCCTATGTTTAGAGAAGGTCATGCCAAATTTGTGTATGAATTTGTTGCATGCATGTACGTGGTTATAATTATTTGGCATCGCGCAGGCAATCATGAAGGTCAATGGAAGGAAGGTAGAAACATACTGGCAATCCGTGGTGGACGACATGTATGAAAACAAACGGAAGGAGGTTTTATGTCCGTGTCGTAGGTGCAAAGGAAGAGTATGGCTCGACCCCTTTAAGGTTGGCAAATTCAAGGCGCACCTGGTCATGCAAGGTTTTATGGATGGCCATACACGTTGGATAAGTGAAGACGATGATGATGATGACGTCGACAGGGCAGGCAATAACGACATGGGCCGAGACGAAGAGATGATCGAAAATTGGCCCGAAGAAGAGGGTGGGAAATGGCGCCGTACATGGTGCAGAAGAGGCCGGACCTGGCGGAGAAGAGGCCGGACATGACGGAGAAGACGCGGACACGCCGCAGTCTTTGTCCCTACTAAGTTCAGCCATGGGGGACCCGCATGTTCGAGAACTGCTTCGCAAGAGGATGACTAGCGATAGAGCTGCTTCTAGAGAGGAGACCAAGTTGGCGCAACTGGAGCTAGACTCGAAGACTCCATTGTATGATGGTTGCGATCCCGAGGTGACCCGCTTGAGTTTCACACTAGAACAGCTCAAGACAAAGGCAAAAAACAAATGGACAGACGCAAGCCTGGATGACCTTTTGAAGTATCTAAAGAAGGTTCTTCCCGTGGGAAGCCTGTGTTCAACTAGTGTCGAGGAGGCCAAAAAAATCGTGTGCCCTCTTGATCTGCCGCACATTAGATACCACACATGCATCAACGATTGCATCATATATCGGAACGAGCACGCGGAAAAAACCATCTGCCCAAAGTGCAATGCTTCACGATATAAGAAGGCCGGAAAGAAATATCCACAGAAAGTCGTATGGTACTTTCCCATCACTCCCCGTCTGCAGCGGTATTTCGTAGATCCTAAGGAAGCAAAGCTCATGCGATGGCATGCGGATAGGGTGAAGCCAGACGATGGAGATGATCCGAAGCAGAGACACATCGCAGATGCTAGTCAGTGGAGAGCATTAAACACTGAATATAAATATTTCGCAGATGATCCAAAGAACATTGTGCTTGGCGCTAGTACTGATGGCATGAATCCATTTGGCAAGCAGAACACCAACCAATAGCACATGGCCCGTGTTTGTATGGATGTACAACCTCCCCCCTGGAAGTGCATGAAGGCAAAATACATACACATGACTATGCTTATTCAAGGGCCAAAACAACCGGGAAATGATATTAATCTGTATCTCGGGTTACTAAAAGAGGAGCTAGACACGTTATGGATAACGCCGTCCAAGACATGGGACGCCAGCATAGGAGAGTATTTCGACATGAGAGCCGCGTTGATCACGACGGTGCACGACTATCTCGGTTACGGATATGTTGCGGGCCAGGTGTGCCACGGATATTGCGGATGCACCAGGTGCATGGATGATACAACGTCTCAGCAGCTATCGAAAGATGGTGGGTCTTCGAAAATCATGTACATGGGGCATCGAAGATGGCTCAAGAAAGATGACCCATGGAGAAAGCGTGGAGATCTATTCAATGGTAAGGTCGAGCATCGAGGACCTCCACGTAAGCGGAGCGGCATCGAAATTGATGAGTTGTTGAAGAACTGGGAACAGTGCCCCTCGCCGGGAAAGACGAATAAAAAGGCGCCGGAGCCGCTGCTGAAGGTATGGAAAACGAGGTCTGTTTTTTGGGACTTGAAGTACTGGCCCAAACTAGACACGCCTCATAGCCTTGATCAATGCATATCACGAAGAATATCCTCGACAGTTTGCTTGGAACATTGATGAACATGCTGGAGAAGACCAAGGATGGGCCGAAGGAAAGAAAAGACTTGGAATTTTTGGATATCAGGAAAGATCTCCACATGCCCGGTAAAAAGTCATCGGATGAGACGGAGACGGAGACGGAAGATAGGGAAAAAAAAGCAAAAAAGAAGGGATAAGAGTATTGCCCCCCCTCTTGCTTCACCTTAGATCCAAAGGAGGTCGATCAATTCTTCAAGTGCCTTGCTGGAATCAAAGTTAGTTCCGGATACTGTGGGAAGATAAGCAGATATCTGTACACCAAGAAAAAAAGGTTTAGCGGGATGAAGTCTCACGACTGTCACATGATGATGACGCAGTTACTTCGGGTTGCACTTAGAGGGATTTTGGACACACACGTCCGTGATACACTTACTGATCTATGCCACTTTTTTGACACTATCTCTTGAAAGTCGATCAGTGTGAAGCAACTGAAAAGGCTATAGGAAGAGATCGTTGTCATACTAAATGAGCTAGAGATGTACTTTTCGCCCGCGTACTTTGACGTCATGGTGCATCTGTGTGTCCACATCGTGGACGACATCATAGACCTAGGGCCGACATTCCTACACAGCATGATGCCTGGGGTCATCAAAGGATTCGTTCGTCACATGTCCCGTCCAGATGGAAGCATCGCGCAGGGCTATCTGACCCAAGAGTGCATCTCCTTCTGCGAGAATTATCTAGGCGTCAGAGAACCTGTTGTTGGTTTGCCCGTCAACAAGCACTGTGGAAGGCTGAAAGGAGAAGGTCACATCAATGGCCGGAGGGAATTGAATGTGTACCGCTCGGGCCGACAGGACGACTTTGACATAGCTAACTTAGTAGTGCTACAACACCTAAACGTGGTAGATCCTTTCGTGGCACTGCACAAAGAGACCATCGCAAAGAACTACCGTGACCGTGGGCTGCACAGGACGGACGCTGAAGTTATTAGAGAACACAACTCCACTTTCTTGCATTGGTTTAAAGAGCGAGTTGTGGCTAATCCCCCGGAAGAGGGTTGTCCAGACGGAAAGTTGATATACGCCATAGCACATGGCCCGGCGGTCAACCTCGTGACCTATCAGGCATACGATATCAATGGATACACATTCTACACGGAGGCCAAGGATATGAACAGTGAATACCAGAACTCAGGGGTGACGATGGAAGCCATGACCGGCGATGTAACTGAAAGATACTATAGAAGGGTCGAAGAGATCTGGGAGCTTGAATACTCTGGATTGCATAGCGCGATGATGTTCCGTGTCAGATGGGCTAAGAATGTACAAAGAGAAAACCATGTGTATACCCGATGCCAATAGCCGTACCGTGAATGCCACCGCCAAAAATGAGGCATGGGTACATGCTAAGCACGTGACACAATGCTTATTCATAGACGACCCTCTCAATCCCAACCGTGTTGTCGTGAGGAGAGGCAAAAGGAGCATCATCGGAATGGATGGAGTCGCCAACGAGGAAGACTACGACCAGTACGGTGACCCCATGAGGGAAGATGATGATGACGATGAACCATGCATCAAAAGAAGAAGCTTGACAACATTACCTAAGAAAGATTGTACTCCTTGGAAAAGGAAAAGTCACAACGAGGGGCTCAATTATTCGACAACGAACAAAAGAGGAAAGAAGAAGATCAGTCTCAAGCGTCATCGCCCACACGCTAATTAACAAACGATCATAATTTGTGTGTACCTATTTTGTATAAGTACTTAACACAATTATAGGTCAAATGATGTAATATATATATATTATGCACTAAAATGTAAAAGAAAGACAAAAAGGAAAACAAAAAAGGAAAAGGAAAAACAGTAACATATCTACAGAATTTAGAAAATAAACAAAACAGTTAGCAGTAGCGCGTTTGGGAAACACAAGCGCTATAGCTAACTTAGCTATAGCGTGTTTTACAGAAACGCGCTATAGCTAACTTAGCTATAGCCCGGCCGTTCTTCCCCGATTTCCTCCCCAATCCCCCACTCTCTCTCTCTCTCTCTCACTTTCGATCCACTCCCGGCCCTCGCTCTCTCTCTCTCATCTCAATGCCCCCGGCGACCTCACCTCCGACGACCCCGGCGACCTCACCTCCGACGACCCCGGCGACCTCACCTCCGACGACCCCGGCGAGCCCGACCCCGACGTCGTCCCCGACCTCCACCCCAACCCTGACCCCGACGTCCCCGGCCTCTCCTTCTCCTCCGGCTGCTGTCCCTCGCATCCCCACGCCTCTTCCGCCCGTCTCAGACTTTGGTGAGCATGCTCTCCCTTCCCTTGCTTGTTAGGGTTTCGGTGGATTGTGAAGGGTCAGCCTAATTATTTTGTAGGGGGTGCTGATTGCTGAATGCTGATTAGGGTTCTTGTAAAACTGAAAAAAATTAGGGAATGATGCTGTAAAACAGAAAAAATTTAGGGTTCTGAATTTATGATGATAGTAAGATCACACACATGGACCCAGGAACTCAACCAGTAGCTTTGCAATGCAGAGTCAGCAGTGAACACAAATGTTGTTATTGCCGACTCATATCGATCGTAACTAACATTCAGCATACCAACTACTTCTAACAGAAATTGCAGTCATTTTAGTTCTTGCTCCTTGGGGTGTAAAATTCTAAAAGCGGGAAAGAGTCTCTAAGATCCTGATAATAACACTGCCATGAGGTTGTTCTTTATGCGCATTTTTCTGCTCTAGTTTCTGAAATTTGGACATGCTGATGTACTGGTGTCCTAGAGTTTCTGAAATTTGGACGTGCTGGTGGTTGTCCATTAGAAGATGAGTTGCTGTCCAAACACTCAAATTGGACCAGATACAATGTGTTGTGGGCCTGAGGCCGTTCTTGTTTGCAGGTAAACTGATTCTGAGTGGCCTATGTTTTGCCGGAATGTTGATTCATTTCCGTTCCGACAAATTTCAGGCGCTCGATATGTGCCATTTTTAGCATAGGTCATGCCAAAATTTACCGTGAATTTCGACATTACCTGTGCTTCAAAGTAGACATATCGAGTGCCCGAGATTTACCGGGATGGGAATGAAATGACACCCAGGCAAAACATAGGCCATTTTTCCAAGAGTCATTACTCATTTTATTATATAAAGCTCGAGAAATTAAATGACTAGATTGAACCCTAGGAAACATGGCCGACAACGATGAAGCCGGAGGTTCTTGCACCCAAGAAGGAGAAGCACACGCTTTCCTCAACTATCTGGCTGCACATGAGATGGGGACGGCCGCTGATGCCAACGCCGATGGCGCCGACGCCGCCGACACTGATGCCACCAACACCGGCACTGAGACGGAGACGGCCACTAATGGTACCTCCCAAGCCAGTGAAGGAAAGAAGGGAAAGATGACACGACGCCCAAATCAGCTTGGCACCGGAAGACTGGTGATCACGGAGGTGTCAAAAGGTGAATTCGAGCCAATCGAGCCGCGGGACGTGGCAGCGAAGTACGGCAACCAAGTAGCATGCATCCTACGGGATACCGCTAACATCAATGACACAAAAATACGGCAGAATGAACCTTTGCAACGCCAGCTCCTAACTAGGTTGCATGCAAGATTCTTGTTCCCCGGTCGGGATGAAAAGATCAATGACCCGTGGGATGATCCTGCCATGAAGAAAATAAACAACAAAGCCCTAGGAAAGTTCAGCAACGCATTGAGCGCCTGGAAAACAAGGGTGAAAAGGGCGATTGAAGTAGAGCGTCAAACCTACACCCAGATAAAAGAAGACAATCCGGAAATTTCGGAAGAGGACTTTGAAAAGTTCAAGGCAACTTGCGCTGAAGATGCTACCAAGGCCAGGTCGAAGAAAGGCAAGGAGCTTCAGGCAAGGAACATGGGGAACCACCACCTCGGAAGTCATGGTTACACGGGCAAGAGGCCCATGTGGGCTAAGGAGGATGCGGAACGTGAACGTCTGGGGCTTCCAGACCCCGTGGCTGAGTTCACCGACTAGCAGGAGCATGACTTCATTAGGGCCCGGTTCAAGTGGGGCCCTATAAAAAAGGAATTTTACACGGACGGGCCTATGAGGGAATTCATGAGAATATTGGTAATTATCATTTTACCACCTTATATTAGCTTCTGATCAAGTCAACGACGTTCTAGTCAACATTCGTAATTGATTCACGCTCATTTTGCAGAGAGAGCAACACAAGCTTGCAGCCGAAAGCGACTCGTCGACTCAGTCGACTCAGTCGTCGGCGAAGTACAAGTGGGACACCCCTTTCAAGCGGGCAATCAACATAATGTACGGAAAAGCGTAGATGGCGCCACGTGAAAGTACTACTATCGGGAGGACCCCAAGGCCAAAAAGCGGAGAAAGAAGTTAAGTCAAGTGATCAGTATCGACGAGAAGGTGGCGCTGGCGCTGGAGAAAAACAAAGCTGAAACCGTAGCTGAGGCAAGAAGGGAAGCGGTAGATGCCTGCAGAAATGATATGGCAGCTGCATTGACAAGCTTGATTCCAAGTATGGTCAGTTGGTTGCAACAAAATCCACACCGCCCCCCAACTGAATTTCCCATGCCCAGCTTCACCGGGAGCAACTCGTTGAACTTCGCACCCGCACCATTACCTGCTATGGCGACCGCACCCGCACTGGATCCAGCAGCACCTGCTCCCGCACCTGCACCCTCTGATAGCAGCCCGTGCTCCGTCTCTGGCTTAAATGTCGGGCCGTTGACATTGGCCGAGCTCGATGCCCTCATGGTAAATACGCGTCGCACGCTCATCAACATAACTAACTAATCTTCAGTTCCCGTTGCCTTTCGGATCTCTGACGCCGCACCCATGTCTTTGTAGGCCGACTCCACTCCATGCACCCTGCTCTACCACATGAACGGCGGGTTGATGGATGTGGGGAAGGGTACTATAATGAAGCCCAAGGAACGCTTGTTCCACCGCATACAGATGCCCAATAACGCCTTAAGGGTCTCCATGGCAAGTGTAAAATAAGGCTATGAGGGTTTATGTCTTCCCATACAAATCGGTGGAGATGACGATGAGACACCGCCGCAGCTTGGCCAATGCAAAAATTGGGTGATCCTATGGCCGGAGAATCTTCTTCGTTTGGAGGTGGTCGGGAGCAAACCAACGGGACCTGAGCAAGGTATGACCACAACCCGTCCTACGCAATTACGAGCACTGTCTGTGCTGCCGGGTGAGGGCGAGCGACACGAGGAAGGGGGTCCAACCGTTCCGGCGCCGGCTGATCATGACATGGAGGATGACGACCCTCTTCAGTGACTCAATACCGGCGCCTATGAGGATGTAGTGATGAGTCAGCCATATGAGCAACAGCCGGAGCCGGAACGTTCTCGGGAGTGCAAGAAGTCTTTGTTCATGCAAGCCTCATAGGACACCCCTCCATATGTCGCCTCAACCCAAGCTCAACTAAGCCAAGGTTGTGCAATGCTGAGCCCGACGACACTGGGGGCGGTGGTCAGACAGGGTCTGACAGACCCACCAGCACATGGGCACACCAAGAAGAAGCAGAGGAAGAGACCAACGAAGAAAGTCCCGGTTACCGCCAAAGCTGCCAAAGTGGCTTCTAGCAGCCAGCCGCCTCCGCGGACCCGGGTTGCAGACAGTGTACCGATCAAGGGTGCGCCGTCTATCCATATCGCGGGAGAGCCAATGTTATCGAAGGATGCGCTAGCCACCATAACAGGGGATCTCAGGAGACTGCATGATCATGTGCTGTCGACGGAGACAAGCCTTCTCTCCTCAAATGATCCAGGATACCTGCTTTATATCACTAGTAGAAAACGGACCTTTTGTCCGCAGCATTAGTCCCGGTTTGGTTTTGAACCGGCACTAATGTGACCATTAGTCCCGGTTCGGAACGGGCATCATTAGTCGCGGTTCGTTCCGGACCTTTAGTCCCGGTTCGTAACACGAACCGGGACTAAAGGGGTTGTGCCAGGCTGGTGTCAGCTGGGGCCCCCACGAGCCCCTTTAGTCCCGGTTTGTATCACCAACCGGGACTAAAGGCCCCCCCTTTAGTCCTGGTTGGTAACACCAACCGGGACTAAAGGGGTTGAGGCTTTAGTCCCGGTTGGTGTCTCCAACCGGGACTAAAGGGGTTCTGATTTTTTTTTTCTGTTTTTAGTTTCTGTTTTAAATTGCTTATATCTTTTAAGATATTTGATGTTTTTGAGTGATTCTTTTTGCATTAGATTCAAAATTTTGTCTAGTTTCTGTTTGTGCCATTAGTTTTCAAATTTGAATGGTTTAAATTTGAATTTGTTCAAATTTGCTTCAAACCCTAGATTGTGAATAACTTGAGTTTACAAATAGTTTTTAATTTAATTCTTTTTGCTCCTAGTCACATGTTAGATTGTTGTCACAGTAAGATTTATTTGGTTATTTTTAGAATAATTTAAATTAGGATTTTAATTAAAACAATATTGTTTTGCTTATATAGTTGTTTTAGTCATTTAATTGTTGTTTTTTATTATTTTTAGTTAGTTCTTTCTGTAGATTTTAACATGTTGTAGTATGGTGCATATTGAATGCACAAAAAGTCTGGAGTTGAAATAAGTTAAAAAATGAAATGCCTTTGTAACAGATGGGTTTTCGTCCGAAACCTTGATACTTCGAAGGAGATGGTCCAGTTTGTACACGAAGTGCATCCAGTTTTTGCCGTAACCCTCTCAACTTTTTAGCACAAGCTATGTGGGTGAAATGATGATACCATGCCAAGTTTCAACCTTTTCAGAGTTCATTTGTAGTGCTTTTCAATTTCAGGGTCATTTAGCTCAAAAAAATCATTAAATGCATGAAAATAGCAAATGAAGTTAGAAAGGGTTGAAATTTGAGGATGTGGCTTTGAATGGTGCATATTGAACACACAAAAAGTCTGGAGTTGAAATAAGTTTAAAAAAACGAAATGCCCTTGTAACAGACGAGTTTTCGTCTGAAACCCTGATACTTCGAAAGAGATTGTCCAATTTGTAGACGAAGTGCATCCAGTTTTTGTTGTAACCCTCTCAACTTTTTAGCACATGCTATGTGGGTGAAATGATGATACCATGCCAAGTTTCAACCTTTTCAGAGTTCATTTGTAGTGCTTTTCAATTTCAGGGTCATTTAGCTCAAAAAAATCATTAAATGCATGAAAATAGCAAATGAAGTCAGAAAGGGTTGAAATTTGAGGGCGTGGCTTCGAATGGTGCATAATGAACACGCAAAAAGTCTGGAGTTGAAATAAGTTTAAAAAAATGAAATGCCTTTGTAACAGACGAGTTTTCGTCTGAAACCCTGATACTTCGAAGCCGACGGCCGCATACCTTTCTGACTTAGTTAACCTTAGTTGTGACTCTGGCTGGGACGGTGCTAGCAGATGTGTAGTCGACGGTATGATGGGATGGACACCAGCCCGGACTAAAGGGGTTCTGAAATTTTCAAACTCTACCCCCCCCCCCCCCCCCCGTGGACCGCCTTTTTTAGTTTTGTAGAAAATAAACAAAAATGATAAAATCTTCAAAAAATAAAATCCTTTGAGGTGTAGTTAGGTTTTAGTGTCTAGTTGGTATAGAAATTTTGAAATATGAATTTTGACCTTTTTTGCAAAAAAACGAAAAAAAAAATGTAAAACGGCCATAACTTTTGCATACGACGTCGAAAAAAAAAGTTTAATATATCAAAAAAAACTAGAGAAAAATTGGGACTCGATTTCACCGGGGTTTACCCGGTGAAGTTTTCTCATATTCTCAAAATTCCAAAAGTAAAAAAAGTTATTTCAAATCAAAAAAAATAATTTTAATAATTTTAAAAATTAATTTTATTTAAAATAAATAAATGATGTCATATTTGGATTCCTCACATTTTTCTGATAATAATGCATATATTATTTGTCGAATTTCGATTTACAGATTTAAAGATATTAATTATGTCATATTAAATGAATAAATGGCAAAAAAAAATGAATAAAATAATATTATTACTTATTTTATTTTCATTGAAATTCAATATTATTAGAACTTATTTTGTTTATTTTAATAATTGTTTAGAATTCAAAAAATTAAATCATGTGACACCAAGACCTAAGGGTTAATAGGATTGATAGCTTACTATTGTCAGGAAAACAACAAGTGCAGACTTGGAAACTAGGGTCGATAGAACCTGAAAGTTAAGCGTGCTGGGGCTGGAGCAGTGAGAGGATGGGTGACCGGCCGGGAAGTTAAGTGTGCTGGGGCTGGAGCAGTGAGAGGATGGGTGACCGGCCGGGAAGTTAGACGATTTGAAATGAGTGCTCCACGCTGGAGCAGTGTGGACGGGTGATTAGAGATTAAATTGTCAAATAATTCAAAGATTTGAAAATCGGAAGAAAACTTAAAAACAAATCAAAAAAAATTCAAAAAAAAAATTCAAATTTTTTTTTCTAAAAATTCCTGACGGCCCCCGGCATGGCAGCCCCCGGCAAGGCCGGCTCCGGCAAGGCAGCCCCCGGCAAGGACCTTTAGTCCCGGTTGGTGTTACCAACCGGGACTAAAGGTGGAGCCTTTAGTCCCGGTTGGTAACACCAACCGGGACTAAAGGTCCTCCCTCCCCCGCCCCAGCAGCGCCACGTGGAGCCTCCCTCCCCCGCCTCAGCAGCGCCACGTGGAGCCCCTTTAGTGCCGGGCCGTGACGAACCGGGACTAAAGGGGGGGGGCCTTTAGTCCCCCCCCTTTAGTGCCGGTTGTAGAACCGGCACTAAAGGCCCTCCCAAACCGGGATTATAGCCCTGTTTTCCACTAGTGTATGGTCAGTGTGCTGTGTCATGACAAGGAGTACATCCATGACTGCCCTGCGGACCTATTCTTCCTATGATTTGACTACATCTTCGAGATGTTACTAATGAGGCGGCTCGATTTGACGTCCGTCCATCTTTATGTGCTTCATATGAACTACATCGTCAGGAGAGAGCAAATCAGTGGTATTGCGGTCGTGGACCCGTACTACATGCGTGAGGGCTTCTTGTCAGTTGACGAAGCGAACCATAAATATGCGACGCAGTACATCAAAGAGTTCATGGTCAACAATAAGGACAAGGAAGCTATTCTCGTACCTTATCATCCCAGGTAAGTCATCCACGGTACATCCTTTCGTGCATTTCAATCGTTACTTTGCACGCATGAACACTAAGTTGAGTGTGTATTTATTTTCCGCAGCCACAAGAGCGCCATTCTCATCGTTCTTTACCCGCGTTGCTCCCGCGCTCTGTATTTGGACCCGTCCATGACCATACAGAAGAAAGATTATACACACATCAAGTATGTTCTGGACAGAGCTCTCCTGGGCTTTGGCATGCGGGGTGGCAACATCCAATTGAAGAAGACATTTAGGGGCACGGTGTGTTTCGCCCATAAGACTGACTTCTGTTGCGTCCGGCGACCAACAACAAGTAGTAGTAAGGATGGATTCTACGTCATTCATCTAATGCTGGAGTACAGAAGGGATCAACAGTTACTTCGCATGACATCTTCATCTGATGCCCATATCCAGAGATGGGCCGAAGCCTTAGAAACCATACCGGATCATCAACTACGAAATGAGTTCTACCGCATAGCAGGAAATTGCGTCGATCATCATGAAAGACGTCATTGAAGAGAATGGGATGTTCTATGACGGTCCAATATCGCGGCATGACGTCCGCACTCGCATAGCCCTACTACGTCAGGACAACACGCCTTTCACCAAGCTTGGGTGCATCCTCCCGGATATGGACGGATGGCACAAGTGCACTGTTTAAATTAATGATGACACTGTGTTTGTTTAGTTGTTACTTTCTCTACAACCGAAACTTGGAATTTATATGTACGACGTAACTATTAGATGTAAACGCTATCGCACTCTAGTTAGTTAGTTTTGGTACGATGAATTTCGTTAACTATGTTGTTGTTGCTTCTATTTGCTAACTCTTTCTCTCCGCAGGCCGACGTCGTATATTATGTTGCATATTAACGTTGAATTCACTTGATGATATATGCATCTCTGACAGGTAAATAGCTCATCGATGCCAAGGTGGTATGCTGTGTTCATACACTAGTAGAAAAAGGGCCTTTAGTCCCGGTTCATAAGGGCCTTTAGTCCCGGTTCTGCATCCGGGACTAAGGAATCGGGACTAAAGGCCCTCACTTTTAGTCCCGGTTGTGTTACGAACCGGGACTAAAGGGGCTACACGTGGCCGCTGTTTGGCGCCCAGCAGGAGGACCTTTAGTCCCGGTTGGTAACACCAACCGAGACTAAAAGGCAGCCACGCGTCAGCACCAGCGAAGCGCTGGTTTTTTTTTTGAAAGGAGGGGTTTAGGGTTTTGGAGGGTTTAGGGGTTTCATATTGTGTTTCCCCCTTTTCTTTTTGTGTTTACCATTTAATTCTTTTAGATTTAGGGGTTTCGTTTTTATTTTATGTTTTCCATTCAAATCGACGCTAGCTACTACATATAGTAATGAAGGAACCATTACACAAATCGTGTCATGAATATAGAGAGAAGTGACCTCTCTTTCTCCGTGCTTGGTCGAACAACAAGTTTTCAAATATCTATTCGATGCTAGTACGTATAGTACACGTTCATGCATATATACAATGTAACATCTCTTATGATCCCTATCTAATTACCAACTTTCACTATCAATTCTCGATGCTATTCTCCTGTTTTGGCTATGATCTCTTCAAGGAAGAATCCTGCCAATTCCTCTTGAATTGCTTGTATGCGAGCCTTTGGTAGGAAATCGTCCGGCTTCCGTTCGATCTAATTTAAAGAAGGGGGTCAATATATATATATATATATATATATATATATATATATATATATATATATATATATATATATATATATATATATATATATATATATACGAACACGTCACCGTGTACCCTCGACGCCGGGGGTGATGCACCGCAGCTCACGTCGAAGGAGGACCGTCCGGCAGCGCGATACGCAAGACAGCCGGTGGACGCTTTTGCAGACCCGAAACCCCGCACGCCCGGGAGGGACCCCGTCAGGGAGTGCGGCGGCTATGGGCTGCTCTAGGTCGATTCGCTCGCCCCTAGAGCCTCGGGATTCGCAGCTCTCAAACACGAAGAACAGCGAAGAACGAGAGAGAAAAACGATGGAGAGATAAAACGTAGACTGAAAAGTAGTATATTGATTTGTTCGATTGTGTGTTGTTTCAATCGGCCGTCACCTCCACTATATATAAGAGGCGGCTGGACTTCCCGTACAAGCAAAGGATTTATCTAGGCTTTCCTTACAAGAAAAATACATCAATTCACGTCCTAGAGTCCTAGCTCTAGTCTAACTCGGATTCAGCCCGAATCTTGCCCAAACTTCCGTCTTGCTTCCTGTGCGGGCCGCAGAATCTGCATATGACCTCCGATTGAGACGATATTTATATCAAAATCAATCATTTCAATGAGACGAACACTTCTTCTGTTGATGACTTTTCCAAATAAAGCCGTCTTGAATACTCCACGAGGCCATCTTTAACTTCCAGTCGGATTCAGTCCTGCAGCTGACCAGGTTGTCTGAGTTTCGTAAAAATTCTGAAGGCCATAGATTACCTCAAATGATGATGACTCCAAAAGCAAAATTGACCATCTCGACGAGGCAAAACTTTTTCGTGTTGTAAGTTTTTCCATTCGAGGCCTCCTTGAGGGCCGAATAGCTTACGCAACCCATCAGACATCATCCTGGCGGGTGTCTGATCCCTCGCGTCAGTTTACAAGCTATGCCGACGGCCTTACCATCGGCGTAGAAAAAGCAGTCGGCATTAACAGTTATTCTGGTAGCGAATGGCTCTAACTTTTCCATACGAACTCGGATTGAGAAGATTTTTATATGAAAATCAATCGTTTCAACGAGACGAAGACAATCTGTGTAGAAACTTTTCTCATATGAGGCCGTCTTGGGGACGTAATCAGCCGAATAGTGTTCTGCATACAAAATCTCAGTACTTCGAACACAACTTCGGCCTTAGAGACGAGATCGGATAGCTATGGCCCAAATATCAAAGTTTCTCCTTTTGACGATACGGAACTTTCACATTTTGAGAACTTTTCTATTTGAGGCCTTCTTAATTATGTTTTTGACCATGCCAAAATCTGGTGTCAACACATGCCCCCCTGTTTTTCAGCAGAACTTGTATGCCGAAAAATAATTTGCATCATGTTTGTTCTAAGGACAATGTCAACACTCCATCGGCCATCTATATTTCTCAGGGCGATAATTATGTATCGGCCATGTTTATGCTAAGGGCGATAATCATATATCGGCCATTGCCTAATTAGGCTTCTTGCCACACACTCGGGTGGTACTTCTTCAGATATCTGCCATTGAGAGCTCGAGGTAATAATACTCCTTGTATGGATTCCACCAAATATGAATTTCCAGGAACTATTCTTGCAATCCTAAAAGGACCTTCCCAGTTTGGAGACCACTTCCCGAATTTTCTATCTCTAGAACCAATCGGCAGAATCACTTTCCACACAAGATCGCCAACTTGAAAATTCTTCAACTTGACCCTTTTATTGTAAGCTCTTGCTACCCTCAACTTGTCCTTCTCTATGGCCTTTAATGCAGTCAAACATTTATCAGCAACCTCATCAATATTGTCCATCATCAAATCATAAAAGTCCACTGCCGATAAATCATTTTGTTTGGCTATTCTCAAAGCACTCAAATTTACTTCCACTGGTAAAACAACCTCTTGACCGTATACTAGCTCATACGGAGTTACCTTTGTAGCACCATGCCTTGAGATTCTATGTGCCCATAAAGCCTCAGACAACAACTCATGCCATTTTCTTGGATTATCCTCAATCTTCTTCTTGATGAGCTTAATCAATATTTTGTTGCTAGACTCAGCTTGTCCATTAGCTTGGGCATAATACGGAGATGAATTGAGCAACTTTATGTTATATGATTCGGCAAATTCTCTAACTTGATGTGACATGAAAGATGAACCTTGATCTGTAGTCAACGTCTGAGGAATGCCGAATCTATGAATAATGTGTTTGGTTATGAATTGAATTACCTCCGTATGTGTCATGTTCTTGAGAGGTACTGCTTCAGACCATTTAGTGAAACAATCGGTTGCCACCAACACGAACCGATGCCCCTTTGAAGAAGATGGATGAATTTGTCCAATGAAGTCTAAACCCCATCCTCTAAAAGGCCACGGCTTGATAATAGGATGTAACATAGCAGCAGGAGCCAACTGAATATCACCAAATTTTTGGCAAGCCTCACAGCCTTTATAATACCTGAAGCAATCATTGATCATAGTCGGCCAATAAAAGCCAGCACGTCGTAAGAGCCATTTCATTTTGGGTGCCAACTAATGAGTACCACAAATGCCTTCATGTACCTCTCCCATAGCAACTCTTGCTTGGTCCTCGTCCAAACACTTCAAAAGAACATCTTCAACCGTTCGGCGATAAAGACCATCATCTCTCATTGTGTATTTGAAAGCCATACGCCGAACAGCCCTGTCCACCCTTTCACTCGGATTGCACAAGTAATCAATAATGGGCTTCCTCCAGTCATGATTTTCACTTGCACTAGATTTATTGTTAGTGGCCGAATCAGTGGGCTCTGGTTCAGCCTCTCCCATATTAGCAAGACAGGACATCGGCTTCTGAGAAATATGAAACATGCCATGAGCAATATGATAGCCGGATGCTTGTTGTGCCAACTAATTTGCTCTCCAATTGTCATGTCTAGATATATGAGCAATGCTAAAATAATCCAAAGTAGAAATCGTATCTAGACACTTATCAAGATAAACATTAAGTGATTCGTCTAAACATTGAAAGACTTTGGACACTTGCTGCACTACTAATAACGAATCACCAAAAGCCTCAACATGTGTAGCACCTATAGCGAGCAACATCTCTAAACCAAATAACAATGCTTCATATTCGGCTTGATTATTTGTGCAAAAATATTCCAGTCGGCATGAGGCTTCAAAAACAGCACCATGAGGAGATATATAAACAATACCAACACCTTGGCCATTGCTACAAACTGAACCATCAAAATATAACCTCCATGGCACTAATGAGACAAGGTTTATATCAACATCATGCTTGTCATTAATCCGATGCTCAACAATAAAATTAGCAACAATTTGGCCTTTCATGGATTTTAGAGATTCATAAGCCAAATCATACTCAATTAAAGCATAAGCCCACTTGCCAATTCTACCACTAAGAATTGGCCTATGCAACATGTACTTAATGACATCGGTTTGACAAGCTACTATGCAGGCACTCGGCACTAGGTAATGTCTCAGTTTTGTGCAAGCATAATATAAATAGAGGCATAATTTTTCAATAAATGTATACCTTGTCTCGGCGTCCAATAAGCGTCGGCTCAGATATGTAATAGTATGCTCTCTTCCTTCGGTTTCTTGAGTCAATACAGCACCAATAACTCCTTCCTCCGCCGCAATGTAAAGCCTAAAGGGCTCTTTATGTTTGGGTGCTTTCATCACCGGAGGAGTGCTCAAATAAGTCTTGATCATGTCGAATGCCTCTTGCTATTTTGCCCCCCAAGTAAAATCAGCATCATTCTTTAACCGAAGGATAGGAGTGAATGCATCAACCTTCCCTGACAAATTAGCTATGAACCTTCTCAAATAATTGACCTTGCCAAGGAATTTTTGCATATCTCTCTTGCATGTTAGAGCCTCCACTTTTTGTATAGCTTCTATCTTTTTGGGATCAATTTCTACGCCATTCTCATGAATAATGAAACCCAAAAACTTTCCAGCCGACACGCCAAATGCACACTTCAAAGGATTCATCTTCAGTCCGTATTTTTTCATTCTTTCAAAAGCTAAACGCAAATCGGCCAAATGAGACTTAAAAGCATCCGATTTGACAACAATATCATCAATATAGACTTCAAGTATAATACCGAGTAAATCATGGAAAATTAAATTCATAGCCCTTTGATATGTGGCACCAGCATTTTTTAATCCGAATGTCATCACTGTCCACTCGAATAAACCAAGGAAACCAGGGCAACGAAAGGCTGTCTTGGACATGTCCCCTTCGGCCATAAAAATTTGATTGTAACCCGCATTACCATCAAGAAAGCTAATAACCTTATGTCCAGAAGCATCATTAATAAGCATGTCGGCTATCGGCATGGGATACTCATCTTTGGGTGTAGCTCTATTCAAATCTCTGAAATCAATGCACACCCTTAACTTGCCGGATCCTTTCTTCTCGACCGGCACAATGTTAGAGATCCACTCGGCATACCTACAAGGTCGAATGAAATTAGCTTTGAGCAACCGACCGATCTCCTCCTTGATCCGGTCATATGTTTTTGGATTAAATTTTCTGGCCGATTGTTTGTAAGGTCTAAAACCGGCCTTTATAGGTAACCGATGCTCCACTAGCTCTCGGCTTAAACCTGGCATCTCATGATATTCCCATGCAAAGCAACAAACATATTCTTTCAATAGCCCGATCAACTCAGCTCTACGATCGGCTTCCAAATTCTAGTTTACAAAAGTCAGCCGAGTGACTGAACCATCTCCTATATCTACCTCTTCTAATGGATCGGCCGACGTAAAACCTTGTCCTAATTTATCCATGTCATCCAACTCCTCTATAGATTCATACATATCATTCTCGCTAGACCGATATTTTGCAAGACGTTTCTGCAACCACTCGGAATTAGAATCCATTTAAACATATCATACCTTGGAGCCGATTGCCACCAATCAGCTTTAAAGAGATGGGCACAAAGCCATTTTTTGTTGCGCTGAGGAAATCAAACTCTGACAAGTCGCGTCCCGTCAAGCAAGTAGCATTGGGATGTTGCCAATCCACTGATGCATCGGCCAAAGCAACACAAGCCGAGTTATCCGCATGAATGACTTCCACCTCATCATCAACCCACTGGATCAAAAACTGGTGCATATTAGATGGCACGCATTGGTTTGCATGAACCCAATCACGGCCTAGTATGACGTTGTAGTTACCTTGCACCTCAGTGACAAAGAATGCAGTAGCCAAAGTTTTTCTCCCGACTGTAAGCTCCACATACATCACACCTTTGGCTTCAGTTTTCTCTTTGCCTTCAAACCCGTTAAGCACCATATTGGTCTTGATTAATTCATCATCGGGCAAACCCAATTTCTTGAAGACCGAATAAGGCATGAGATTCACCACAGCACCACCATCAACAAGCATCCGAGTGAGTGGTGATCCATTGATATGACCTCTGAGGTATAATGGTTTCAAGTGCGTCACTGGTTCTTTTGGCTTCTCGAATATTGCATTTTTGGGGCCAAAATCCAGCTGAGCCACTTCCCCTTCTTCATCTACAGCACGGAATTCAGCGGGTAAGTAATACACCATATTGATATCCATACTTTCATGAACCGGTGTAGACTCATAGTCCAACATATCGTCTTCCTCCTCGTGCGCGTCCACCAAATCTGAATTCTGTCTGAGTGAAGGAGAAGTAATTGGTGACGTGGACGATGTAAGAACGGTTGCATCATCTTCTTTTGGCGGTGTAAGTGCTACTGTGATAGATGTAGAAGCCACTATATTTTGTATTGGTTTAGGCTTCCACACTTGCTTTGCTGGTACCATGGGCCGAGTGACATTGAACAACTTGTCCCTTTGCTTCTCGGCCTCTTGTTCTGCCATCTCTTGATTTCTCAGCCTCTGTAGTTTCCTCTTTTGTGTCTTTGTTAGCCCTGAAGGACACCACCTTGGCTGAGTGTATTTAGGATCAATTGCCTTCACTTGGCTGGTACTTGCTTCATGATCATTAGCCGAGTGCTTTGGCGCGATAACAAGTATCGGCTCAGTTGGGTTGCTACGCACAGTCGGCTGTTGTGTGGTGAATGTTTCAGTGCCCAAAACGAGTGAGTCAGCATTGATATTTTCCTTGCCTTTTCCTGACTCCACTGCTGCAACACTTGGCAACTTGACACGCCACTCTTGTTGACTTTTCTTGCCTACGAAGTTTTCACTCGGGCGCACATTTTTACTCGGATGAAATCCACTCGGACGTTCGACTGAGTAGAATCCACTCGGCCATATTCTTTCATTCAGATAACTTCCACCTGGGTGCATTCTTACACTCGGATAGTTTTCACTCGGCGGCATATTTTGACCAACCGAGTGATGGACACCAATGTTCAGTCGGTTTTCATACGAGCATCCAAGTCGATCCCAAACAGGTTGTCGTTGTTCTTGTGGAAACGGCACCCTTGATCCAGTCGGTTTTGCATACTGACTGAACATATCAGCTGATGGTGACCTTGGTCGCTTCAGGTACGATGAGCGATTAGAGCTAGAACCGGTCGACTGATTTGCATATTTGGACAGCAACATATCAAAAGTTGGCTTGATTCTCTTACGCTGTACCTTAGCTTCATTCCTCTTCCACTTGCCAACTTCTGGACTCTTGGGTTTAACAAATTTAACACGAGTGTCTTGTTGCACCTGTGGTTGCCCTCCGAGTGCAGGATTCTTGATGGTGATCTTGATTACTTCCTTGCCATCGGGTTGCTTGTCAAGCACAACCTGCCTCCCCAAGACCTTGCTGTCCTCCTTGCTTCTACTGGGCTCACCAACAATGACATTAGTTTTATTAGCAGATTCGGCTACCTTCGGCCGAATGAGCAACTTTTTCCCCTCCAAATCCAGAGTGTTCATTGGGAAGGGCTGCTTATCAACTTGCATCTCAGAAAAGTTCAATCGTCCGTCATTAATGGCCGATTGTATCTGTCGTCGGAAAACATTGCAATCATTAGTAGCATGAGAAAAAGAATTATGATATTTGCAATAAGCACGCCATTTAAGCTCTTCAAACGACGGTAAAGTATGAGATATCCTAATGATCTTAGCTTGCAGCAAAGCATCAAATATTTTGTCACACTTAGCAATGTTAAAAGTAAACTTCATCTCTTCATCACGATTCTTATGAATCGGTTTCAGATCATTGCAAGTAAATGGTTTGGCCTTAGATGGCCAAACAAATTCAGCAGCATACATATCACCTTCATCGTCCGAGTGATCACTACCATACTCAACCATATTCATCTTAGGATGATCAGTCTTATATCTATGCACCTCCTTGAGATCTTTGCTTCGGCTCTCCTGAGCCAAAGCTCTTTGCAAGACTTGGTTGATACTTAAGAACTCATAGCCTTCTAGCTTTTCCCTAATGTGAGTTTTCAAACCACTGAGCACAAGGTCAGCCAAGTCCCTCTCGGTTATCACCAAACTATAGCACCGGTTCTTTGTATCTCTAAATCTCTTGACGTAATCGGAGACCGATTCATCATTTTTCTGCTTAACCGATGTAAGATGTGATAATTTAAGTTCATTGTCGCCGCTGTAAAAGTGATCATGAAATTTTTGCTCTAGCTGCGACCACACACGAATGGAACCATGTGGTAGAGAAGAGAACCATGAGAATGCAGTACCAGTTCAGGATAAAGAAAACAAACGCACTTTCAATTCATTCAGCGAACCTGCCTCACCCAATTGTGCTAAGTATTGACTAACATGCTCCCATGTGGTTTTTGTGCCCTCTCCATTGAACTTAACAAAATCTGGAATTTTATATCCCGGAGGGCACTGGACAGCGTCAAAGTACTCGGGGTACGGTTTTTGATAAATCCGATTCCGAGGTAACTCAACTCCAAAATTCTCTCGAAGCATCTTAGCCATCTCCTCTCTAAAATTAGCAAAAGCATCATCCGTAGTAGACGATGAAGCTTGCTGCTGTGGGATGGGAGGAGTAGAATTACTAGCAGTAGGCAGGAACTGTGGCACATATGCCGAACCATAGTTCGGCTGTGGCCGAGTGTTTGCACCTACAGGTAAAGCTTGGTTCGGTATTGGCACCGAACTTGGCATGCTCATGATGGGATTAGCGGGTGCAGCCACGATCTGATTGGTGTGGGTAGGATAATAATTCATCGGCATGGGAGGGGACGATGAAAGAGGTAAAGACAGATTAGGGTTTTCTACACTAGCAGCCACACCAATATTACCACTAAACGATTGAGGCATATTTTTCTGAGCATTGGTATTTTCTATGAAAGTTTGATAGACCAAATTATTACCATCAGCAATACGACTCTCAATCTCAGCCCACTGCTCGGGAGAAAAGATAGTACTTACAGAGGGTTTAACCTGCTCATCGTGAAGAGGAGGGAACTTGATTTCTCCAATCGGTGTGACATTGCCTTGGCGATCCTTCTTGAATTTCGCCAGGAATTCCTGCAGCTCCTTCTCCTCACGTGCCTTCTTGTACTCCTCATAAGCTTGGCGATGATCGACCGATAACTCATCAAGACTGGGCTTAATGATGTTATCGGCGTCTACTTCACTCGGCTTGGGAAGATCAGACATGATGGATGATGATGATGATGGATCTTCGAGTCCCCAGAGGAGTCGCCAAAAAGTGTGTTGACACACGAACACGTCACCGTGTACCCTCGACGCCGGGGGTGATGCACCGCAGCTCACGTCGAAGGAGGACCGTCCGGCAGCGCGATACGCAAGACAGCCGGCGGACGCTTTTGCAGACCCGAAAACCCGCACGCCCGGGAGGGACCCCGTCAGGGAGTGCGGCGGCTATGGGCTGCTCTAGGTCGATTCGCTCGCCCCTAGAGCCTCGGGATTCGCAGCTCTCAAACACGAAGAACAGGGAAGAACGAGAGAGAAAAATGATGGAGAGATAAAACGTAGACTGAAAAGTAGTATATTGATTTGTTCGATTGTGTGTTGTTTCAATCGGCCGTCACCTCCACTATATATAAGAGGCGGCTGGACTTCCCGTATAAGCAAAGGATTTATCTAGGCTTTCCTTACAAGAAAAATACATCAATTCACGTCCTAGAGTCCTAGCTCTAGTCTAACTCGGATTCAGCCCGAATCTTGCCCAAACTTCCGTCTTGCTTCCTGCGCGGGCCGCAGAATCTGCATATGACCTCCGATTGAGACGATATTTATATCAAAATCAATTGTTTCGATGAGACGAACACTTCTTATGTTGATCACTTTTCCAAATAAAGCCATCTTGAATACTCCACGAGGCCATCTTTAACTTCCAGTCGGATTTAGTCCTGCAGCTGACCAGGTTGTCTGAGTTTCGTAAAAATTCTGCAAGCCATAGATTACCTCAAATGATAATGACTCCAAAAGCAAAATTGATCATCTTGACGAGGCAAAACTTTTTTGTTTTGTAAGTTTTTCCATTCGAGGCCTTCTTGAGGGCCGAATAGCTTACGCAACCCATCAGACATCGTCCTGGCGGGTGTCTGATCCCTCGCGTCAGTTTACAAGCTATGCCGACGGCCTTACCATCGGCGTAGAAAAAGCCGTCGGCGTTAACAGTTATTCCGGTAGCGAATGGCTCTAACTTTTGCATACGAACTCAGATTGAGATGATTTCTATATCAAAATCGATCGTTTCAACGAGACGAAGACAATCCGTGTAGAAACTTTTCTCATATGAGGCCGTCTTGGGGACGTAATCAGCCGAATAGTGTTCTGCATACAAAATCTCAGTACTTCGAACACAACTTCGGCCTTAGAGACGAGATCGGATAGCTATGTCCCAAATATCAAAGTTTCTCCTTTCGACGATACGGAACTTTCTCATTTTGAGCACTTTTCTATTTGAGGCCTTCTTAATTATGTTTTTGACCATGCCAAAATCTGGTGTCAACAATATATATATATATATATGAATGAAACTCAACACAATTGATGGTAATAAAATAAATTTGTGAATGTTGTTTACGTACTTCAAGTTGTTCAAGTAATCTGCCCGTCTCAGAGGTCGTCTGGCGAATGAACTCGCAAACGTAGTATCCACATAAGTTATTCCCGGATCCCTGCCTCGGGCACTTTATGAGAATAGAGTTCAGTCAAAGTAATAATCAAGCATGATAGTGGTATTGAAACTACAATCAAAGAGATGCGCGGACCTAGCTAGTACTACTTACAGTGAGTTGTTCAAATCGCAGCTCCTCTCTCCATTTACCCTTAGCCTGCTTGGTGAACTTTTTCCAAACCCTGCCCGGCAAAGAAAATGAATAAAGGAGTTATTAATTACTTGATATCAGGAAATGAACGAAAGTTGCCGATATAGTGCGATAATGATTGAAATTACCTCTGGAGAATTTCTCTCAGGTTCACCCTCAACTCCATGTCTTTACGTAACGAGTCCATGACAAGTACTTTTCCTGCATCAAGCTGAATGACTAGCAGAATAAAGTGGAACCTGAGCACGCATAGCTCATCAATTACAGCTAACATCAAGTAATCGAAACAGAATGATGTGTACAAGACAGTATAACACTCACCCGAAGTTGTAAGGAAATAGTATTTCCCTTTTGGTTTGTTGTTTAATTAACGCCCTTAGCAAGATCTTCTCTACATCGTTGGGGTTCCACTTTACCGTACCTTCATGAATAGTATTTGGGTTAATGAACCCAATGTCCCAGATCCGTCCTCTTTTGCATTCGAGGATCTTCTTTCTGCATTATATATATAGTGAGGATAATTATACATCCAATGAATGAGCGGAGCTAGAGCTTAATTACAGAAATGATACTTACAAACAAAAGCAACTGATGACAGATTTATCGATGGCATCTTGATTGTATAACTAAAATAATTCTTCAAATTGAACATAAATCTCCTTGTTTCCGTTGAAGTAATGCTCATCTTTAACCCCCGCAATGATATAGTCGTCCCCTTGGTTTGAGGCTTCCAAGTACCAGTCATGCAATCTTCGCATTATCGTTGGTAGACGCGGGAGCTCCTCAGGTTTGACGAGAGGCTTCCCGTGCTCGAATCTAAAGTCCACCACCTCAGCCATTTCGAACTGTACCTCATCGCCTAAGTAATCACGAAGAGTGAAACCAGGAGCAGAGGCCGCTACCTCCGGATCATTAGCGATATCGGCAAACACCTTCAGCGGGGGGCACGATTGGTTTTTCTGTTTGCCCAGCTGGGGAATTGTTTTCCCCTTTGCACTACTGCTAGTACTTGCTGACCGCTGTTCTGGATCTCTATATGACTTTACAATAGAGCGGTCATAGTTTCATAGTAGCGGAGGCGGCGGTGGTTTCGTAAGGTTTTCTAGACAGCGCCTCGATTTTACCGGATCTATTTTCTCCGTTGGAACTGGAAGTTTGGGTGCAAGCTGGTGTTTCACGTCGGCAGCCACAGTATCGTTCCATTCCTCTTCAGTCATGCCGTATGGTAACTTGGCAGGAGCCTTTTTGACGCTACCTGCTCTGGATATCTTCGATGTTGTACTACTAGCCGCCGGAGCGGCGGCAGATCTCTTCCACCGCTGCTGAGGCAGCGGAGGAGGCGGAGTCAGCTGACGCGGCGGATTCTGCTGAGGGGCCTCCTCTGTCGGAGTCCACTGAGGCGGCGGTGGATTCTGCTGGGCCTCCTCCGGCGGAGTCCGCTGACGCGGCGAAGACAGGTGAGGCGGCGGAGGATTCTGCTGGGCCTCCTCTGTCGCCTCAGCAGCTGGACTGTGAGGAGTCTGCTGAGGGGCCTCCTCCGGCTAAGGGGCCTGCTGAGATAGAGCTGGACTGTGAGGAGGAGGAGCCTACTGAGGGGCCTGCTGAGATAGAGCTGGATTGTGAGGAGTCTGCTGAGGGGCCTCCTCCGGCTGAGTCTGCTGACGTGGCGTCCAGTGTGGAAGCATGATGTTTTCCTTTCTCCATAGAATGGTAGTCCTTAGGGCATCTCCCAGATGAGTCTCCCCTTCACCTGTAGGGTACTCAAGATCCAACCCCTCAAACCCGTTGGTAACTTCATCCACCCCGACAACAACATAGCCATCTGGAATCGGATTGCAATGGAAAGTTCCATTAGGTCGAGGAGGTAAGACATAGCCGACCGCCACCTTCAAGGGTATGTTCATGCAATTCGCAATTAGCTCACAATGTTCCCTCTCCGTGATATCATCCATGGGGTGGCGAGGAGCCATGATATCAGGCCGAACGAGCTCCGTGGAAGCCATGTTGCTTTTCCGCTGAGATGGTGGGGTAGCTTCATGGGTAGTATCGAATGAAGGATCTTCGTGCTGCTGAGATGGTGGGCCGGTAGCTCACTGACTGGTAAGTGCCTCTATTTTCTTCTCTTGCAAAGCTAATCTTTCTTCTACCATCTGCATCCGGTCTTTTTCCTCTTTCTTCTTTCTCCCTTGGCTTCTATAACCAGTGTTGTCAGGAAACCCATGCACCCATTGAATGGAGCCTGATGTGCCTCGTGTTCGTCCAGGGTGTTCAGGATTCCCGAGGGCGCGTGACGGCTCATCCTTCCCTCCGTCGGGATGGAACCTCCCTTCCTGCACGGCCTGGATTGCTTCCTGAATCTATTTGACGGGTGTTTTAACTTGAGCTTTCGTGTAAACACACTTCCCTGTTTGTGGGTGCAAAGTTCCCCCATGCCCGAAGAACCAAGTCCTTGCCCGTTCGGGCCAGTTCAATGTCTCTGGTTCGATTTCTTTAGCAAGCAGGTCGTTCTCAGCTTTGTCCCATGTAGGTCGGGCAACCTTGTAGCCACCTGACCCCGTAACATGGTGATATAGCTTCTTTGCAGCATTTTGCTTATTTATCTGTGACCTTTTCTTAGCTTTCTCCGATTTCTTGTACGCCACAAATGCGGGCCAGTGATCTTTTATCTTCGCATATTGACCGGTCAATTCTGGAGTCTCGTCTTTCTCGACAAACTATTCGTTCAATCTTTTCTTTCAGTTCTTGAATTGTTCTGCCATCTTCTTAAGAGCCCACACCTTGACTTTTTGCTGTATAACTGGGTCATTTTCATCCACCTCTGGCGGTAGGGTGAAATTTGTCATGAGCGAGTTCCAAAGCTCATCTTTGCATCTATCGTCGACATAAGTAACTCCATCTTTTGCCTTTGGCTTATTCCATTCTTGAATGGAGATCGGGACGCTGTCCCTAACAACAACTCCGCACTGACCTACAAATGCATCTGCGCTCCGCTTGGGAGCAATCGGTTTGCCTTCTGCATCGATGGCTTCGATCTTGAACCTTTCATTAGAGTCCAACTTTTTTTCGGGCCTCGTTTCTTTATCGAAGATTGGCTCGATCCGGAGGGCTAAAAGAAGAAAGAAGCGTTAATATATGTATATACAAATCAATTAATGAATCTAGTTAGCAAAGGCTTAATTAATATATATACCTCACCAGACTTTGCAACAGTTAAGGCTCCAACACCGGCGGAGACGTCATCTCCTCCCTCCATTCGATCACCGGAGTCGTCATCCTCTCTTTCCTCACCATCGGTGTCGTTAAGAAACGACAAGGCGACATCATCACCTCCGACGCGGATTATATCCCCCAACATCTCTTCTTGTTCTAAGTCTCTATCGTGTTCCATAGTTTCTGCAAATATTACAACATGGCAATATACAACCATGAGAGATGGATTAGTGGCAAACATAGACCTAATCACAACAAGGAATCATATGCATATGAGCAATGGATTAGTGGCAAACATCATGCAAAGTTGACAAGTTTTATAACAGTCAGTTTCAGACGATCGTCGAGGACTCCTCCCCCCCCCCCCCCTCATGTCAAAGTTATACCGAAATTATGGAGGTTATGTTTTAACGACCCCCCCCCCCTCATGTCGAAGTCAATGAACAACATGTCCAATATAACTATGTTCGCGATATGAGGCATTGGACATTATCTAGAATCATATCTGATGAGTCGTCCTATCTTTCGGGAGAGGATACTTTGCGGACCGCCTCTCTCATGCATGTCCGACGTGCAAATCATGTTTTCATATGCCTCAAAATCAGGGTTATGTTTTAACGACCCCCCCCCCCTCATGTCGAAGTTACGACGATATTTGTACAAGATGAATACAAGATTTATACACAAGATGAATACAAAAGGAATACACAATATGAATACAAGATAAATACACAACTCAACAAATGAACCAACCATCATCCTATGAACAAAACTCAACATATACAACAAATGGACACCTTTTGTCGAACAGCGGAGGGACGATCAGGGACCAACTCCACGGAGATGCAACACCACAACCTCTAATTCACGGACGATGCTGAATACATAATACTTGACATAGTGACAAGAAATATGATCTCGCATATTTTTTTCCAAAGTCTACATATATGTCACTAAAGCTCGGGTACATGTATAGAGCAAAGCACAAGTACTTGAGAATGCATATACAACATTGCACTGTCTACATATATGTGACCTTTGCTCACAATGACTTGAGAATGCATATACAACATTGTAGACCTGGTGTTAGAAGCATATGCTATATATGGACTATGATGTATGAATGTAGTAATAGAAAGTGTTGACTATACGCATGAGAACAATAAAGGGATTTGTCTACTTTCACTGCTAGAATTGCTTCTTTGGAAGGTGACTGTAGACAGACAATTTTCTTGACTGGACATTTAGTTTATTCCTATCATCTTTGCTAGATTTTGCAATCAGAGTGTCTCATCAAGTGGTTTAGTGGCCTTCCTGCACCACATGTTTCTAGTCACAAGATTTACAAAATAAAATGGTGAGCATCTATATTATAATTCCAAATGAGCTGACTAATTTAAAAGAAAATTCTCAAGACTATGCATTCATGTATCACATTATTTATATTTCTTATCACAAGAACACACACACATATATTATATTTAGAATTTTATATTGCCACCGCCCCTGATTTCGTTGGATGGCTCCCAGGTTTGGATGGCTCACCGAGGAGCACACGAAGGGGGCGGCGATGGCGAGGATGGCGGCAACGGCGAGGATGGCGGGGACAGCGAGGACAGTGGCACCGGACAGGACGACGAGGCCGAGCGGGCTCGGAGGCGACGGCAAGGACGGCGGCACCGGCGAGGACGGCGAGGACTGCGGCACCGACGAGGACTACGAGGCCAAGCGGGCTCGAAGGCGACGGCGATCTCCGGCGCAGCAGCCTGGCGGCGTCGTGCTATGGCTCGGCGTCGGGGGAGAGAATGGGAGAGATTGGGGGAGAAATTCACGAACTGCCGCTTATATACCCCACCCATTAGTCTCGGTTGGTGGCTCCAACCGGGACTAAAGGGGGGCCTTTAGTCCCGGTTGGAGCCACCAACCGGGACTAAAGCTGAATTTCACCAGCCCAAAGGGCGCAAAACCCACGCCTTTAGTCCCGGTTGGTGGATCCAACCGGGACTAAAGGCCCCCCTTTAGTCCCGGTTTGATCCACCAACCGAGACTAAAGGGTTTATCCTGGCGGGTGGTGGGAGTTTAGTCCCACCTCGCCAAGCGAGAGGCGCTCGCACTGGTTTATAAGCCCGCCTGCGGCTAACTTGGTAAGCTCCTCTGAATGCACAGACAGATCATCATCTGACCTGGCTCCTCTCTGCCCTATGGGGCCTACTGACAGCAGATATTCGTGCCCCGCGGGCCTGCATCCTGGTCCATATAGGGTTTCTAGTCGTATGCAGGCCGTGGTGTGTGAATTCTCCTTCCTAGTAGGTGGGCATTTTTTTATTTTTTGCATAAATGTCAATTTTTTGACCTTCTTCAAATCACATCCTAATTTTTATACATACTCACTTATGTGTAATACACATGATTATCAAAGAATTTCAACAAAATATATGAAATTCTAAAAAATGCAAAACTTTCATATTCTTTCTGTGTTAATAAAAGAGATCATGCCCTTTGGCTCATCGTATGATGTATTCGCTTCCTTATCTTTTCTTTTTCTAACTCCCAAAATATAGATTTCTTCTTCACATGAGGGTGTGTCCATCAGCGTCATTCGAAACAGATTGTCCGCCAGGGCCCTTTCCAAAGATTACTTGTAAATCCTTGACCATATCAAGTATATCATCACCAGTACGGAGGACAGGCTTCTTTCGGTGATCTGCCTCACCTTTGAAATGCTTGCCTTTCTTTCTTAAGGCATGCTTGGTCGGAAGAAATCGACGATGTCCCAGGTACACATTCTTCTTTCATTTATCCAAATATATACTTACAGTCTCATCTAAACAGTGCGTGCATGCGTGGTATCCCTTGTTTGTCTGTCCTGAAAGGTAACTAAGAGCAGGCCAATCATTGATGGTTACAAACAGCAACGCTCGTAGGTCAAATTCCTACTGTTTGTGCTCTCTGTGCATCAACAATGACCCGACGAAGATCATCAGTGGGCACATCTGGTGCCTCTTGATCTTCAGCTTCCCCCGTTGCAGTATCACCATATTCAGGGAACATAGGATAGTTGTGACCATCCTCTTCTTCATCATTGTCTTCCATCATAACCCCTCTTTCTCTACTCTTGGTCCAACAATTATAGTGGGGCATGAAACCGGACTTAAGCAGGTGGAAGTGAAGGGTTTTCGAGGAAGAGTAATCCTTCGTATTCTCACAGCCAACACATGGACAATACATAAAACCATTCCGACTGTTTGACTCAGCCACATCGATAAAATTATGCAGGCCCGTAATGTACTCAGAAGTGCGTCAGTCACCGTACATCCATTGCCGGTTCATCTGCATTATATAATTAAGTTTATCAAAAACCATTACAGAACATCATGAATAGAGAAATGACCAAATTAATAGTGATCAAATGTTATTACTGCAAAAATAAATACATCAAAATCGCAACTAAGGTAACAATTGATCCAACATCATAATGATACCAAGCCTCTTTATCAATGGCATATTTTCTAATCTTTCTAATCTTCAAGCGCATTGCATCCATCTGGATCTTGTGTAGATCGACGACATCGTCAACATGCAACTCCAATTTCATCTTCTCTTCTTCAATTCTTTTCAATTTTTCTTTCAAATAATTGTTTTCTTTTTCAACTAAATTTAACCTCTTGATAAGAGGGTCGATTGGAATTTCCGGTTCACATACCTCCTAGATAAAAACATCTATGTCAAGTTGGTCGACATAATTGTCATAAACACTAAATGAAACAAATAGTTATAAAAGATAATATAACACATCCGAATCATAGACCGAACGAGAGCCGACGGGGGCGGATACCAAAACCATGGCACTATATAATAACAAACAATAATACAACTAAGAAAATTATACAAGTAGCTATCTAAATCATACAAGAAAGAATTTTTTTCTTTTGAAAAAATATAAGAACAAGAGGCTCACCACGGTGGTGCCGGCGACGACATCGGCGCGGGCGATCGACGGCAGTGAGGACGGGGTTGGAGGAAGAACAGAGGAGAAATTTTATATTTGTCTATTATGCATATTTATACAAGGAAAGAAACATACATTTACCAAAAATTAAAACAGATGCCAATCTTGCCAGTTAATACATCGCCTTCATGTAACTGCAGTGATTCTAGATCAAAGCCGTCATCAAACGTGCAAATTATTCGGTTATCTTGTATATGCCGAACAGTTACTTGAACAATCCTATCATCTGATATGTTGTCCGTAGTTTCACCAGAAAGCAACCAGAACTCCTCTCATCTGGACTTGGCTCGGCATATACAAGATAACCGAAAAATTTGCACCTTTTGTGAACTTAAGTGGCATCATCCGCACAGCCATTTCATCAAACACCTCTTGTGCATAGGAAGGGAAAACAAACTAGCACACACCTCCTACCTTCTATGAGGAAAAAACAAAGAAGAGGGCAGGCAGGGGCGAGGGTATATATAGGCAAACTTGTAGTCCCGGTTGGGGTCTGAAACCAGGACTGCAGACAGACCTTTAGTCCCGGTTGGGGACACCAACCGGGACTAAAGGGTATCACGCCTGCCGCAACCCCTTTAGTCCCGGTTGGTGTAATGAACAGGGACTAAAGGTCCGATTCTGACCGGGACTGATGCGTGCCGAACCCCGGCCAGCGTCCTAGACGCTCGAACCGGGACTAATGCTCACATTAGTCCCGGTTCGTAAAACGACCGGGACTATTGCTCTGATCGGCCTAGAACCAAAGCCCTGTTTTCTACTAGTGACAGGGAGGGTTCCGGGAGTGTACGAGGAGTGGCCAGAGTGTCAGGCCCAAGTGTATCGCTTCCCGGGCGGCAGCCAGAAAGGGTTTGATACCAGAAACGAGGCGGAAGCTAGTTGTGGACGCTAGCGCGCGAGAGAAATCGGAACCGACGCCTCAAGAACTACTACATAATCCCGCTTGTGCTCATCGTGATCGTCCTTCTCTTGTATGCGATCAGATCATAGCTAGGTTACATAGATGATGAAACATGAGTATGACCATGGGTAGTTGCATGTACTTCTAATAACCTGTATCGCTATATCTTCGAGACATGAACGTGTTTGACTATTAGTGCTGATGATGTTATGAGATGAAAGACCTTTTATTCATCGATGCCGACGATTAGACATGTTGGTATCATATCTGTTTCAATGAATATACATGTTGTTATCGTATAGAAGCTGTATTTGTATAAATAGAGCAAAAAATCGAAAAAATATATAAAAATATTAGTAGTAGCGCTGGGACAAAAATGACCAGTAGCGCGTGTATAACAGTAGCGCGCACCAACAACAAGCGCTGCAGATAGTTAGCAGTAGCGCATGGCCGAAGAGCGCTACTGATATAGGATATTACCAGTAGCGCTGGGCAAAACGTGCGTTACTGCTAAAAAATAGTTGTAGCGCGCCTACCAGCGCTACTGGTAGGTACAAAACTAGCGCTACCGGTAGGGTTTTCCTTAGTAGTGATAGTATAAAACATGTAGAAAGATGCTCGTTGCCTCCTTGCCGACAACTCCCCGCCGACCCGGACGCTGCTACTCCTACCTTTACCCCATGATGATGGAGGCCGAAATCACTGTTTTGACCTTGTCAGCAAACCTCGTCACAAAATGAACTCGAGACAGAAGTATTTCACGATCTGACCCTTTTGGAAACGCCACAGACCATGGCGTTTTGCCCAACATAGAAACGCCGAGGTAGTTTGCATTTCTGCCCTGGCCCACTGCCAGGCCGAGCACGGGTTGGTCGCTGACGTGGCATGCCAGAAACGCCGAGCTATGCTGCGTTTCTGGAAACGCCATTGACCCTGGCGTTTCTGCCCTGGATTAAGTAAGCCGAACAGGGCCGCGGGGGGGTACCCAGCCAGTCGATCTATTCTTCCCAGGCGAACTCCCCTCCGCCCCTCTCTCCTTCTTCACCAAATCCCTCCCAAATCCTCTATTTTGGCCATCAAAACGAGTAGATCGGACCGTCCCCAAGTGGCTTGAGGTATTCTACTTCCATTCCTCCAAATTTTTTCAGTCTAGATTGGCTATTGTAGATGCATTTTTTGAAACATGGTGGAACCCTAAGATGAGTAGTTTGTGATTTGTTTGAAGCATATTTGGCTTAGATTATGTTTAGAAAGAAGATATACTATTTGTGTTGAAGTATTTGTTATGGTACTTGTGTAGTATTGGAATTAGAGATCGAACATTATTTTGTATTAGGTTGAATCCTAAGATTATTTGTTCATAATTAGTTGGATTAAATTCTTTGGGATAAACTTGGTTGAAAAGAATTGGTGTTGGTAATGTGGTTGGTGATTTGTAGTATTTGCTTTAGAGATTTAAATGTGTATGTACGTACGATTTCGTATGCAATGTGGTCATAAGTTTAAGCATATGTCTTAACAAGTCCATTCACCTTATTTTGTAGGATGTTTGAGCTGGATAAATATCCTGGCCTTGATGATTTCTACGAGGAGAAGCATCGTGCTGTGCTGGTGGAAAGAGGGGAGGTAATTATCTATCTCTATCAGTGGATTTACATATTATGACAAGTTGAGAGAAGTAACATATTGTGCGTTTCTTTGTTTAGGTTCCTCCAATACTTCGGTTGAGGGGCCACAACCCGCGTGAAGCCTTGCTATATGACCGTCGCTACGAGCCTTATTTTAGAAAATGGATCTTCTTCAGTTTGTGCTCAACTTTAAAGGCACACCACCATGGCTGAACTCGATGGCCATTACCGCCCTTACGGACCGTTGGACGCCAGAGACGCACTCTTTCCACCTTGCTCTTGGTGAGATGACCATCACTTTGGAGGATATTGCGATGATCTCCGGGCTACCGATCGAGGGCAGGGCTCTTACCGGGAAGGTGAAGTCTGAGGGGTGGCAACAACGGGTTGCAGGATTGGTTGGTGTTGAACCACCATCGTGGATTGATGAAACCAAGGATCCTAGGCCATCCGGTGTGTTGTTCTCGTGGATACGAGAACATTTTTACGAGTGCCCAGAGGGTGCGAGTCCGGCTGTTGTGGAGAGGGACGCCAGGACTTACTTATGGAATCTTTTGACCCAAGTGGTGTTTCCGGATGGCACGGGGGACACGGCCTCATGGATGTTCTTGGACCCTCTTCGGAACTGGGATGTTAAGTGGAGTTGGGGGTCGGTGGCACTAGCCTTCTTGTACCGTCAGGTAATGCTTAGTATGATGCATTTTCATTATATGAAATAGATGTTTGCGTGTGATCATTAAATGTGTGCACAAATGTGCAGTTGGACGGAGCATGTATGAGGAGTAAGCCGACATCTAGTCTTGGTGGTTTCGTTTGGGCCCTACAGATTTGGATGTGGGACCGTATCCCTGTAGGCCGTAACGTCCCCGTAGCTCCGGAAGAACCTTGGGAGTGGCCTTTTGACGGGGATGAGGAGCGGTACCCCACTATCGCACACGCATGGGCTAATGTCCAAGTGTCAAGTATCGCCGCCATGGGGCGGTACAAGGCATACATAAGCGAGCTTGACATGCTGAGTTATAATCAGGTAATTATCCAAATGATTTGCCATAATTCCTGAATTATTTTTTGTGCATGAGCGAGTGCCATTTTCTGATGTATGTCAATTGGAGGCCGTACATGGTACTTAGGCAGTTCCCTTTGAACAATATGTGCCTTCGTGACCAACATCTTTGGCGTGTGCGGTGCCCCTTGATATGTTTTTTTGCGGTCGAGTGGCATCTTCCACATCGTGTTTCAAAGCAATTTGGAGTACAACAACGCACCCCACCGGACTACGTTGAGACAAGTGTGCTGCTACATAGGTGAGAGTTTTTTGTAACACATGTTGATCAATGTGTAACACGATAAAATGAAACTGATGTATTCTTCTCATGCTTTGTAGGACGAACCGGCAAAACAACAAGAATGTCACGAATTGGGAGGATCACCACCTTATGTGGGTGGACATGTGGAATGCTCAGAGGAATGCTCGAGTGGAAAATGATGACACACCCGACAACGATGAGGGGGCATATTTAAGGCATTTGGAGTGGCTTCGCAAAGAGTACAGAGTTATCCACAAGGGTGCGTGGACTCGTGCCGATTGGTTGGACCTAATGCCAAGTGAGGCTGCTGATGGTGCATTCAACAACTCTATTAGGGAGACCATTGGAGCGCACTTAGATTATGGCCCTTTGCATGACCGAGTGGTATGTCTCTCTTTTGTCTCTCTTTTGAAATATGAACATGTGTCATTTCTTCGTGAGTGGTGTGCCACATACGTTCTATTCAGGGCACGGAGCTATGGAGATGTATGAATGATAGTAATATGGTTCATAACTAGGACTCTCAAGAAATATCAACACTTCCTCATACTTGTCAACAATATCAACATTCATGAATGCCTCTTTGTCAACATAATGAATATTCACAATATTTTCCATCTAAAAAAAGACAAACATGAGTACAAGAAATATACCACATTGCTAACAAAACCACTAAGAACAACTTTGTCCATCCAAATTAAGCACTACCAAGCATTACCCAAACCCTAACCCTAACCCTTACCCTAAATCTTAACATTAGGCATAACCCAAACAATAAGGTTTGTTCACCAACATCACAATGCAACACTATTGAAACAACAATACTCAAGAACATCACAATGCAACAACACTAGGGTTAGGAACCACATGAACAAAACAATCCAAATAGACAAATCCACCCAAAAAAATTGTGAGATGAAGGAGGTTACCTCAAGGAACAGAAATGACACCGGATCCATGGACCAACCCAATCAATTTGCAAGGATTTGAGAGGGACCAATGGGGGGGAAGAAAGGGGAAAAAGGGACAGAGCTCGGGATAGGCCAATGGGGGAGAATAGAGTGAGTGGTGAGTGATTGGTGAGAGCGCCACAGCCACCTACAATATCTAGGGCAGCAACGCCATGGACCCTGGCGTTTCCAGAAACGCAAGCAAGCTCGGCGTTTCTGACCTACCATGTCAGCGAGCAACGCGTGCTGGGCCTGACAGTGGGCCAGGGAAGAAACGCAGACTAGGTCGGCGTTTCTATGTTTCTCAGAAACGCGAACTGCCTCGGCGTTTCTATGTTGGGAAGAAATGCCGCGGTCTGTGGCATTTCCAAAAGGGTCAGATCGTGAAATACTTCCGTGTCGAGTTTAGTTTGTGACGAGGTTCGCTGACAAGGTCAGAACAGTGATTTTGGCCGATGATGGAGGCATGCTCGCTCGTGGACACACTGTCACTGGTACTGCTACTCCACGGACGCTTGTTTCTTTGATAGATGATGCGAAAACCAAGAGGGAAAAGGACAAAGATTATTTTGCCTCGTTTGCGCGGTGATGATGCTCGGCTCATGCAGTCATCTGCTATGAACCGTCCACGATGAAATAGATCATACGATGGATGGATAAGAGAAGCCATCCTACAAAATTACAATGTATATCGTAAGCCTCATTGTCATTTGTTAATATTTTGAGTAGGGCAAAAACAAAATACATACATGTGTAAATATCCATATCCATACAACAAATGGATACATACAAGTGCAAATATACATCTAAGACAAATCATCCATACAAGTAAACATGCATACACACATTTGCAAACAACCTAATTCTTCCCTATGTCAAATTTACTACAAAGAAACTAAAAAAACCTACTATAAGTACCAAATCCTAATCATGCCATACAAATCCCTACTCATACCTTTCTAAAACAAGTGCAAATATCAACAAATTTGAAAAAAAGAGATGAACTAGGGTTTCTACACATGGGGTCAATGCAACAAAATTAACCAATAAACAGAGGAGAAGGTTAGGGGAATACCTTGAGGAATGGGAGGGGAAGAAGATCCACCAATTTCCCCCTTCGATCCGCACTTCTACGCCACGATGTTTAGGTCGACTAACTAATGTTTAGTTGCTCGATTAAGTAAGTGGCAGTGTTGTAGGCTCTTTTGTGTAGTACTCAACTTTGCGAGTGTTGTTAAATTAAGCAATGACGTCGATGACCAATGTAACGAGGGAAATTCGGACCAAAATTTTACCACCGTATCCCCATTTTCTCTTCCAAATGAAAATGAAATGCAAGTACCGTGTGCAATGTAGTATCCGATATCTTACGCCGGAAGCTTGGAGACCAAAATTTCCACGTTCAACCTCATCATACACGGGATAAACTATAGGATTCGTTTGTGATGTTGGATATCGCACACAGTTCTGGTAAAGGGACTATGTCCGATGTGACAGTGTGCGCTAGTTTTTTGCCGCACCGAACGAAATTTTGGGTTGCCCGCGCAAATATCTACCTCCCCCACCCCTTGTACCAACCAAAAGCCGCATTTTCCCCTGCTTCCCCCTTCCTTTCCTAAATTCAAACCTTCACTACTTGCTTGCAGCGCCGCCTCCTCGCCGGTGATGCTCCTTCCTGCTGCTCAGCCTCCTCCACCTAGTCAGGTAATCCAAACCTTCCCCGTACCCCCTCCCCCTCCACCCCTCCTCCTCCATCCCTCATGCCCCGATCGGCTGTAGGAGATATGCCCTAGAGGCAATAATAAATGTTATTGATTATCTCCCTGTTCATAATTATGTTTATGATCCATGCTATAACTGCAATGATTCTTGAGTCTACAATAACCACGAGGCTTGGAGGGAAACTCATGTGCACGTGTGGTATAATAAACGGTAAATTGTATTCCTAGTCTTGCCTCTAAGACTGGGTCAAGTATTGCATGATGATCCTATTTTCCTGATCATGGGCATGGCTATGCCGGCAATTTTGAGGGCACGATGTTGGTAGAACACTTGTGTTGAATCGACCCAAATTGATGTTATACTATGAGATATATTCGTCACAAGTTAATGGTTAAATAACACAGAGATAGTTAACGTTTGCATGATTCCTTAGACCATGAGAGTATCGAGTTTCTTCATGCTTGCTTCATGAACTTTGGGGTTTGTTAAACGTCATCCGTAAATGGGTGGCTATTACGGCGGCTTACGGGTTCATGGAAAAGTATGTCAAGTAACTTGATAGCTCAAGATTGGGATTTGCTCCTCCGACGATGGAGAGATATCTCTGGGACCTCTCGGTGTTACGGTATCCATCATCGTCTGGCCAGACACTTTGTGATTTGATCACGGGGATGCCGGAACACGGGAACGAGAAAAGAGAACAATACCGGTAACGAGGTAACTGGAATAGTGGACAAGTTGTCGATCCGCGGGGATGCCAACATGTCTCACCTCGGGTATTTGTAACATATCGCGAAGCAACAGGAATAGCACACGGCAACTGGAGGTTCACTCGAATATTCATTCGTGTGGGTATAGGGGTCAATATGGGTGTCCACGGCTCCGATGTTGATCATTGATCGGAAGGGGTTCCGGGTCATGTATATACTTCACCGAACCTATAGGGTCACACGCTTAAGGGTCATCTATCTGCTGAATACTAGACGGGGAGTCTGAGAGAAAATCACCGAAAAAGTTTCGGACGAAACGGAAACGTTCCGGAGAGGATATCGGAATAGTTCCGGTGAAACCGAAAAGTTGTTTCGGAGTACACCATAAAGTCAAAATGGTTTCGGCACATGCCTGATAATTCTTGGAGGGTGCCAGAATCGTTCTGGAAACTTTCTGGAATTTTCCGGGATGAAAACCGGAAATGTTCCGGAGCTGCCGGAACCGCTTCAGATGCTTTTCGCAGATGAAAATCACTAAACCGGAATTGTTTCGGATCGCGTTGAAAATTATTTTAGTGGGTACTGGAAATGTTCTAAGCCCACATGAATATTTTCAGTTCGAACGGACGCTGAAATATGTCGTCGTGAATAGTGAAAGTGCTTTTTGGATTACTTTTTGGAAAACCACCTTTTTGGGCTTTTGCTCCAAAATATCTTGGAGATGACATGGATGGATGTGGCTGAAATTTCAGCCCATCCACCCCTCCTTCTCCTATAAATAGAGGTGGAGGGGGCAGCCCAAAGCTCACTCCTTCTCACATACAAGTGCCATGACATTTCTGGCTTCTCTCTCCCTCCCAGCGAAATAGTTTCGTAGAGCCGAAAGGCTGTCTGGGTTCCGGTGGGAACTAGTTCTGGACGGCGAAGCCCTGCCGGATAGATGACACTGTATGTGTGCAACCCCGTAGAGAGGTCGTAGGTTCGATCTTTTTGCCCGAGGGGTTGTTCGAGGGTCCTCCCGAAGGGCTGTCCGAGTTTCGGGGGTCCTCCCGAAGGGCTGTCCGTGAGGCCTCCCGGAGGGCTGTCCGAGGATCCGTCCGGTAGGACTATCCGAAAGACTGTCCAGAGGCCTCCCGGAGTGCTATCCGAGGATCCGTCCGGTGGGACTATCCGAAAGACTGTCCAGAGGCCTCCCGGAGGGCTGTCCGAGGATCCGTCTGGTGGGACTATCCGAGGGACTGTCCCGAGGCCTCTCGAAGGGCTGCCCGGAGATCCGTCCGGTGAGCTGACGAGGGAGTACATCCTCGCGGTTGGGAGGTTGTAAAATCCTAGCTGCGGGGATCTGCACCGCCGATCGTCATCGACTCTACTTCCGCTGCGCTACGAGTCGGTAACGAAAAAGATCAAACCTTGTATGCAGTCTCCATAGTGATCCTGGGCTGGTACGTAGGTTGGAAAAATTTTGTTTTCTGCTGCGTTACCCTTCAGTGGCATCAAGCGCCAGGCTATGCGTAGATGCAGGTTGCGATCTAGAATACATAGAGATGTATGGGTGTTGCACAATATAATTAGGTAGTAGATGAGTTCTATTACTGAAAATTATTTGTGCGGGTAGCAGATGAAATCTGTTACCCGATGTTCCTGTTGCTTCCCCTGAATTTGCGTAGTCCTGATCTTGACGGCATGGTGGAATCTCACAAAGTTCTGGCAATCCGCGATCCTTTCATGCTGCTCCTGAGTATGCTGATTGACAGATCAACGAAGTGCTAACAGTTCTTTGGGTTCCACCATAGTTGAGAAAGATGGATGTTTCGCAGACGAAAGGGCAATGCAGATGTGATCTGCACGGGGGTCACGCGTATGACGAAGTTCAGTATGGGGCTCGAGATTTTATTATCTCGTGTTTCATACACCCCGCAATGTTAATCTAGCGACTTGGATTATCATGCTTGATGATGGACGTTGGTAGCTTCGGTTTGTTTCGAAACCTTAGAAGCCACGTAAAACAAGTTTTTGCATGAACCGATTAGAGGCGTCTAACTTGGATTTGCGGGATGGTTTGCATGTGCATATGATGTGGTATAGCAGTGCTCATATTAATTTGATTATGTATGAGATGACAATACAATGTAAATTAACATGACCTGCGTGTCATGATTCGGCATGATGGCTGGAGCCATATGATTGTCACTTTAATGACCTGCGTGTCAACCTTAAGTAATGCACTTATTTTATTAGCTATAGAGATAGCAATATTATCTGGTGCATCGACAAGGTGGTGGCAATCTTCGCGAAGGTGAACACCAACGCGAATGCCGAAGACGAAGAAATGAAAGACTTCTCCGTCAGAAAGGGCTATACCATATCATGCTATTATGAATTGCCTGAGATGTTTATCCCTTATGATGCACCCTTCTTGATTGCGCGGTAGTCGCTTTTATTAGGGTGATCTCTCACAAAAATATCAAGTAGTTAGTGTTCTCCCAAGTGTAGCACCGTCACAGCATCCTTCCTTTCGAGGTGCGCCATGATCTATATGGGTACGAACGATTGTACGGGTGTAAGGCGGGTGAGGTCAGACCTCACAGCAAGATCACTTGGTTATCTTGACGTTCATGGCAGGATCGTCCTGAGCTCGGAACACACGCATCGAAAGATGAACAAGAGTCACATGGAGATGTGATTGGCAAGTTTGCCTACCAATTGAAGTTCGCGCCATCAGTGTTCATCTCGAACAATGGCGTTGAATGGAAATGTGGGTCTTGAATCGCTCACAATCAATTATGAGAGATATTGATTTGAGTGGGAGCGCACTGTAGAATTACCTTGTTTAATTCTCGGTGCAATTAATTTTGAACACTGTCTAAGTATGGTTTGCATCATAGTTGTAGAATAATGGCTCGCGTTTCCACCTTCCCTATTAAAATTGAATAGCTGTTAAATATCTGGTTAAAACTTTACGGTTGGTAACGTAATGTGAGGATTGTCCTCTAGAGTGCCGAGAAGGATTTTGTCCTATCGCATGCTTTCGGTATTCTTCCGCTAATGCTATGGATCATATGACTCTCGTCCTTCGATCCAAAAGCTAGAATTCCTTTTCAGTCAAAGTGCAAAATGTTTGCTTCCATGAGACCCGAACTTCGAAAGTTTGGATAGTTATGTGATATTCATGGAATCTGAAAATCATTTTCAGAGACAGACAAAGGCTAAAAGATATGAGATATCCAAAGCAATGTTTGTTTGCAAACTATTAGTAAAGGAGTTTACTATGCATTAGACTGATAAGAGAGGGATCCAGGAGAACGCCTGTCATATGATGAAAGGTGAATAAAACAACAACTTAAAGAGAAAGGAAGTGTCCGAAGGGTGTTAGTAAGACTTTCACGCCTAGGAAGTCTGGGGCTAACGCCACTCTTAAGTTGGATGCTTCTTCTGAGAGTAGGAGAAATACTAAAAGTTAAACTGTTAGAAGTATAAAGGCAAAAGGAAAGAAGACTGGAATATCCAGCTCATGTATGAATGTCATACAAGTTTTTGATGTATAGAAGGCTGGTCAAAGATATAGTTCTTGGGAATTATGGTTAAACATGTTAATCACTAATTCTTGGGTATTGTGAGTTAATCACAAAGATACCCGCTCGATTGCATTCTGTTGCAATTCGATGTAAGAACTACTATGGCCTGAAAGACTAGCCAGGGATGAGGTTTAGATACACGTAGGGAACATAGTAAATGTTACTATGCCTTCCATCGGTGTATTCCCTATGTATTTATTTTCATAATTCATTTTAGAGTTTCACACTCTAGCCCTTTGCATAAAGTATCCTGCAAGAAGGTTGTTCATAAGAGAACTTTTGATGTTCGGTGTTATGAATAACATCAGGGCCATACTTTCATTATGAATGAGATGTATGTTATGAATATTGATAATAATACATTACCTCTGGGTTTACTTTCATAATTCATTTTAGAGTTTCATACACTCTAGCCCATTACACAATGATTGTTGCAAAAGAGTTGTTCATAAAACAACAATTGTTGTTCAGTATTATGAATGACATGAGGGGCCATGCTTCCATCCTAGATGGGATGTATGTTATGAATATTGATGGAAATATGATACATCCATAACACTGACGCTAAATGTCGCAAGACTAAAAGAATACCACACAAGTGTGGCACTGCATTTGGTCACATTGGAGAAACCCGCATGGAAAATTCCATTATGATGGATTTTGAAGTCATTTGATTTTGAATCATCTGACACTTGCAACTTTCCTCTGAAAAGTGAAGTGACTGAAATACCGTTCACAGGCCATAAGGAACGAGCAAAGAACATATTGGTGATCATACATTATGATGTGTGTAGTCCAATAAATGTTGTTGCAAGTAGTGGATTTATCTATCTTCAGAAATGACTCAAGTAGATATATGGATATTTACTTGTTGAGACGTAAGTCTGGATCTTTTGAATTCATTCATAAGGTTTTCAAAAATGAAGTAGAAGTTATTGTAACAAGAAAATTATGTTTCTGCAATTTGATTGCGGAAAGGAATATTTGAGTTACAAGTTTAGCGAATGTCTGATGAGTTATGAAAGGGGTTTCATAACTTGCACCTCCCGGAACACCACTGCAAGTGGAAAGTCCGTGAAGATGTAATCGAACCATTTATGACATGGTAAGATCAAAGATGACATAAATAAATTTGCCATTACCCCTTTTAAAAGGTGATGCTTTAGTGACTGCGGCTTTTACACTGAAAAGAGATCCATCAGGTCTGTTGAAATGACGCCATGGTATGGTACGCCCAACCATGCTATATCTTTTCTTAACATTTGGAATATGGGGCTTGTGTAAAAGGTTACAAACCTATTCCAAATCAGACAAGTGCTACTTTGTAGGTTATCCCAAGTCATTGGGTATTCCCCCACCACTATACCGAGGCAAAGGATTTTGCCACAAAACGGTACGCTTTTAAAGAGAATAGTTCTTACAAAAGGTGAGTGGGAGGATAGTGCAACTCGACGAGATAACCAGTATCTTCGTCATCAGATCAAAAGAAAGAAACCTTGGAAGTGATTCCGGAGTTTCCTACTGCGACTGATACGGAAGTCTCTACAATAAAATGTATGGACTTCGGTCCAACTTGTAGCTGAACCACGTAGGCAAAGCTCGTGCAAACCTATCAGGTACGCAAACGAGATATTGTTGTTAGACAACAGTATACCTACAATACACAAGGAAGCGTTGATGGGCCCTGACTCCGGAATTGGCTAAATGCCATTACAATCCGAGATAGTTTCCATATAAGTGATTCGAGATTAAAATCTTGATACACCTTTCGGAAGACTTAGAGTCTAACGAATATTTATGGAACTAAAAACTGATACGGATAAAATGTTTATCCATAAAGCTCGACTTGTTGCAATAACAAGTTCAAGGAGTTGACTACGTTGAGATTGTCTCACCGTAGCGATGCTTAAAGTCGGTTCGGATTGAACTAGCAGTTAATACATATTTCAATCATGAGATATGAAACATGGATGACAAAAGGATTTCCATCTGATGGAAATGAAACCTAGGACTTGTATGTGATACAGTCCAAAGTAATTTGTCGATCCAGAGGATGCTTGTAAGTATGCAAACTTCAGAGTTCCAGCGATGGACAGAAGAGAGCAAAGTGGAGTTGGAATCTTCGTTTTTGATGGAATGGTCAAAGGGGTTTGACTTCATCAAATGGGTATCGAAGATGCTTGTGATTCAAGAAAGTAAGTGGGAGCATGATAATATTTCTAAAAACCTTGTGTACTTGACACATTGTTAATTGGAAATAAATTTCTTGACACGAATTAAGGACTTCATTTGAAAATAGTTTTTTGATGAAGTGCTTGGGCTAAATAGCCTCAATATTAGGCATGATGATCTATGGAGATAGATTTACCTAATAGGGCTAAGCTATGGATACATATTGACAAAATGCTAAAACCTTTTAGCATTGAAAAACGTCAAGGAGTGATTCTTGCCGAAGTCACATGGAAAGAGTTTTTGCAAGACTCGGTGTCCCAAAACACTGATGAGCAAAATACATGATGGTGATTCCACACACTCTTGTGTTTGGATTAATCATGTATTCCATGGTATGTAAAAACAACCAGATATGTCCGATACTCCAAAGTTGTTGCGAGTATGGATACCAAAGTGATCAAAGTACTGATCATAGGACAATAGTGAAAGATGTCATTAAAGTACTAGAGTAGTAGTGATGACATGTTTTCTCGCAAGCAGAGATTATGAAGTGCTCGTTGTAAGTAATTACATCGATACAGTCTTCATCAATGCTCCATGCGATTTTCGATTTAAGTTAAGGGTTTTTGTGTAATACACAATATGGTGGCACGGTAGTTGGAAATTGTTCCAAACAAGATACTATGGCGAATTCTATAACAAAGGCTAAGTATGTTGACGCTTAAGAAGCGACAAAGAAGTTGTTGAATCATATAGTTCATTCATGAACTTAGTATGGTTCCAAGATGGCTTTGGTCTATGGGACACTATTGCAGATAGTTGCTCTATAGCTCAGTCTGAGGAATCAGGTTTCGACCAATGATTCACACATATGCAAAGCCAAGTCCACACAAAATATGAATTTTGTGAAAGCGTGAAAACGCGAGGATATGCAAAGTTACACACGGAGCTGAAGTCGTCAGATCCGTTGGACATCAGGCTATACCACAAGCGAAGCATATTTTACACCAGTATGCCATAGGTGTAAAGTGCATTAGCATTGACTAGATTATTGACTCTAGTGCAAGTGGGAGTCTGTAGGAGATATGCCCTAGAGGCAATAATAAATGTTATTGATTATCTCCCTGTTCATAATTATGTTTATGATCCATGCTATAACTGCAATGATTCTCGAGTCTACAATAACCACGAGGCTTGGAGGGAAACTCATGTGCACGTGTGGTATAATAAACAGTAAATTGTATTCCTAGTCTTGCCTCTAAGACTGGGTCAAGTATTGCATGATGATCCTGTTTTCCTGATCATGGGCATGGCTATGCCGGCAATTTTGAGGGCAAGATGTTGGTAGAACACTTGTGTTGAATCGACCCAAATTGATGTTATACTATGAGATATATTCGTCACAAGTTAATGGTTAAATAACACAGAGATAGTTAATGTTTGCATGATTCCTTAGACCATGAGAGTATCGAGTTTCTTCATGCTTGCTTCATGAACTTTGGGGTTTGTTAAACGTCATCCGTAAATGGGTGGCTATTACGGCGGCTTACGGGTTCATGGAAAAGTATGTCAAGTAACTTGATAGCTCAAGATTGGGATTTGCTCCTCCGACGATGGAGAGATATCTCTGGGCCCTCTCGGTGTTACGGTATCCATCATCGTCTGGCCAGACACTTTGTGATTTGATCACGGGGATGCCGGAACACGGGAACGAGAAAAGAGAACAATACCGGTAACGAGGTAACTGGCATAGTGGACAAGTTGTTGATCCGCGGGGATGCCAACATGTCTCACCTCGGGTATTTGTAACATATCGCGAAGCAACAGGAATAGCACACGGCAACTGGAGGTTCACTCGAATATTCATTCGTGTGGGTATAGGGGTCAATATGGGTGTCCACGGCTCCGATGTTGATCATTGATCGGAAGGGGTTCCGGGTCATGTCTATACTTCACCGAACCTATAGGGTCACACGCTTAAGGGTCATCTATCTGCTGAATACTAGACGGGGAGTCTGAGAGAAAATCACCGAAAAAGTTTCGGACGAAACGGAAACGTTCCGGAGAGGATATCGGAATAGTTCCGGTGAAACCGAAAAGTTGTTTCGGAGTACACCATAAAGTCAAAATGGTTTCGGCACATGCCTGATAATTCTTGGAGGGTGCCAGAATCGTTCTGGAAACTTTCTGGAATTTTCCGGGATGAAAACCGGAAATGTTCCGGAGCTGCCGGAACCGCTTCAGATGCTTTTCGCAGATGAAAATCACTAAACCGGAATTGTTTCGGATCGCGTTGAAAATTATTTTAGTGGGTACTGGAAATGTTCTAAGCCCACATGAATATTTTCAGTTCGAACGGACGCTGAAATATGTCGTCGTGAATAGTGAAAGTGCTTTTTGGATTACTTTTTGGAAAGCCACCTTTTTGGGCTTTTGCTCCAAAATATCTTGGAGATGACATGGATGGATGTGGCTGAAATTTCAGCCCCTCCACCCCTCCTTCTCCTATAAATAGAGGTGGAGGGGGCAGCCCAAAGCTCACTCCTTCTCACATACAAGTGCCATGACATTTCTGGCTTCTCTCTCCCTCCCAGCGAAATAGTTTCGTAGAGCCGAAAGGTTGTCTGGGTTCCGGTGGGAACTAGTTCTGGACGGCGAAGCCCTGCCGGATAGATGACACCGTATGTGTGCAACCCCGTAGAGAGGTCGTAGGTTCGATCTTTTTGCCCGAGGGGTTGTTCGAGGGTCCTCCCGAAGGGCTGTCCGAGTTTCTGTCCGAGTTTCGGGGGTCCTCCCGAAGGGCTGTCCGTGAGGCCTCCCGGAGGGCTGTCCGAGGATCCGTCCGGTGGGACTATCCGAAAGACTGTCCAGAGGCCTCCCGGAGGGCTGTCCGAGGATCCGTCCGGTGGGACTATCCGAAAGACTGTCCAGAGGCCTCCCGGAGGGCTGTCCGAGGATCCGTCCGGTGGGACTATCCGAGGGACTGTCCCGAGGCCTCTCGAAGGGCTGCCCGGAGATCCGTCTGGTGAGCTGACGAGGGAGTACATCCTCGCGGTTGGGAGGTTGTAAAATCCTAGCTGCGGGGATCTGCACCGCCGATCGTCATCGACTCTACTTCCGCTGCGCTACGAGTCGGTAACGAAAAAGATCAAACCTTGTATGCAGTCTCCATAGTGATCCTGGGCTGGTACGTAGGTCGGAAATTTTTTGTTTTCTTCTGCGTTACCCTACATCGGCGATGCGACACCTTCCACCAAAATCACCGGCCCACCCCCCACATAATCGCCGCCGAAAGACATGGTGCACGTAGTATAGCCAGGATCTCAAGGAGCATCTAGCAGTGGAGAAACAAATCGCGGCCTGATGCTTGTGATCTACGTTGGGTTTTCCGTGAAGAGGAAGAGGTGATGTAGCACAATGCGGGTAAGTATTTCCCTCAGTTAAGAACCAAGGTTTATCAAACCAATAGGAATATCGGTCATCAACCGTCTTTAGCGGTTGCACACAAAAGATCACACACTTGCACCCAACGCGGCAAGAGCGTTGTCAATCCCCTTGATATCGTTATTTGCAAGTAAATGAGATGTGTAGATGATAGTAGATAGTTGTAAATTGTGAAATAAAATAAAATGTAAATAATGGCAGCAAGGTATTGGAAGCATTTGTAAACTTATAAGTGGATAGACCTGGGGGCCGTAGTTTTCTCTAGTGGCATCTCTCATGTAGTAGGCATACGGTGGGTAAACAAATTACTGTTGGGCAATTGATAGAAGAGCGGATAGTTATGCAATCTTTATTCACGGCAATGATCATATCTATATAGGCATCATGTCCATAAGCAAATAGGCCGACTCCTGCCTGCACCAATTACTATTACTCCACCCATCGACCGCTATCCAGCATGCATCTAGAGTATTAAGTAAAACAAAGTAATGCTTGGAGAATGATGACATGATGTAGACAAAGAGAATTCAATTAATATGAACGAACCCCATCATTTTATCCTTTGTCCCTTTCTGTCACTGGGATATAAAGCACCACCAGATTGAACCCACTACAACGCACCCCTCTCACTAAAGAAATATCAATCTAGTTGGCCAAACTATTTCAATAGATCAGAGAGATTTACGAAGCTATAATGATCATGCAAATAAGAATCATAATATTCAGAGGTGACTCAAATACTTTTCATGAATAATCTGAACATAAACCCACAATTCATCGGATCCCAACAAACACACTGCACAAAAGGATTACATCGGATAGATCAAAGCGAAGATGCGATGATCATTGTATTGAAGATCAAGAGAGAGAGATAGCCATCTAGGTACTAACTATGGACCCATAGGTCTGTGGTGAACTACTCACAAATCATTATGGAGGCAGCAAGGGTGATGTAGAGCCCCTCCATGATCGATTCCCCCTCCGGCAGATCGCCGGAAAAGGTCGCCAGATGGGCACGCGGCGGAACAGACTTGCGGCGGCGGAAAAAGTGTTTCGGGAGCTCCCCTAGGGTTTTTGGAATATTTGTGAATTTATAGGCCAGAGAGGGGCACCAGAGGGCGGCCGAGGGCGCCACAAGGCAACAGGGCATGGCTTGGCCACCTGGCACGCCCTGTTGGCTTGTCGCTCCCTCGTGCGGCCTCTCGTCTCCTCCCGAAGCTTTCAGGTCTTCTTTTGGTCCAGAAAAAATCATATTAAAGTTTCGTGGCAATTGGACTTCGTTTGGTATGGTAAACCTGAAAAACAAAAAACAAGCAGAAAACAGCAACTGGCACTAGGCACTGGGTTAATAGGTTAGTGCTCAAAAATAATATTAATCGGTAAATAAACACCCAAAAAGTATCCTAGAATGATAATATAATAGCATGGAACAATCAAAAATTATAGATGCGTTGGAGACGCATCACAGCCGCACGCGCGGATGAGGCCGCGATGGCTGCCATGCGTGCCGACCCCCAGATCTTGGAGCAGCACCTCGCCGTCAAGGCCACCGTCGATGCCTCGCGTGCGGACGCCGTCACCTGGTTGGCTGCTTTAAACAATACCTTGTGGTGTTTTCTCGAGGGCTCCGCTGGTGCCTTCGACGACGACTACGAGTTATTTTCTTAGCATGCCCATGCTTTCCTCAGCTCCAGAGCCGGCAGGTTGGTGCTCGGACAGGCTCAGGCCACTCACCACTACGAGGAGGGCACCCACGATATGGAGGCCTCGCCCTCTTCCAAGCCCATCATTATCGATATCTCCGACGACAATAGCTTGTTTTTTAGCTTAATTACTAATGACCTATGTTCAGCTAGCTACACATGTTAAGCATGTTTGGTTTACCTGTTGCATGTGCTGCTCCTACCTTTCCTTAAGAAATTCTAGTGAAATATGCAATGTAATGCTACTATGTAGTCTGACCTTCTAGTATGCTATATTGTGCAATGAGATGCTCAGTTAACTGTTTGGTTCATTTGTTTTGGTGATCATCTGCAATGTGATGTTCGATTGTTGTTGGTACAATTTTGTATTGTTATGCATGTGAGAAGTAAATCGAAATTGGATATACTAAATACATGTGAAACATATAATTGCTATATTTCATAGTTCTTAGCACGCTTGGCTTTTCCTTGTGGCTTGAATTAATATGTTGGATCTGCAATGCGTTTATTTTTCATTAATATATTTTATTAATACCATGCCAAATATCACTTATAACCTGATCAATATCTATCGTAAATACGTTACAGGGGGGAACAATGGGAGACACTGAAGTTTACCATCGAGGTTTGCACTTTCATGATCCTTTGGCTAATAGCACATTATTTTGCAATTGCAGAAACCATTCTAATATCTAGTTTTCTAATAATTTGGTCTTGCACATGTAGGTCCTGCTGTAAGAGGTTTAGACCCACTGTTTGACCCATTTTGCATGTGGGAAAATGATGTGTTCATGAATATCAGTCAAATCAAGAAACTCGGAAAATTGTTAAGATAAAGAAACTAACGACGAAAAGCAACAAGTTGTTTGTCTGCACAATGAAGAAGACATCAGTCAACTATAGGATGGTACTATCTCTTTTACCTTGTCTTTTTTCCCTTTGCGACATTTCAATTTTTTGAAACGAAATTTATGCATATCTTTGTTTCCAGTCCTTTCCAAAGCAGTTCATCGATGAGTATGTCTCAAACCACCTGTATGGTCAAGAGGCGATGAAGGTATTCATACAGCACCCACGGTATAATCTTGAAGTCTTTCTCAAGAGGATGAAGGATGGGCGGGCAACCATCCACAGGTACTGGCCTAAAGTTGCAAGGACCTTCGACATCAGTGAAGGCTCAATATTTGCCTTCCGCTTCAACAGTTTTCTACACGAGATTCATCTGTCTATTTACCGTATATGATGCTACTTTCCACAGGTTTTAGATGTTGCATATGAAACTTGGTCCTGTCGTGTAATTGGGTAGCTAGGTAGTATATGCCTATATGATGTTGTACTCTGATGTATTTCAATTATAAAATTCTGGTTGTAATACGAAATGAAATATATTGTGTGCTTGATATGAAGTGTCAATTTTATTACTAACTGGATTATAAAAAATAAAGCAATTAGGCTGATTATTGGGGCTTCCTATTGCAGAAGGTTTGTCATACAACACCGTGAGTGATGACCTCAACAAACCCACACGGTTTCTGGAAAGTTGGCGTGTTGGTTCAGTAAACAATCACACACGACTTCCGGCCGACCACTGTGTGTGTTAGGCCACCCTTTCACAAACGTTTTCACATAAAAAGTGTGTGTGATGGACAGCCCTATGCCAAACATTTTCTTCTAGGCACCGTGCGTGATGGCCACCCCTAACACAGATGATGTTATGCAGAAAATTGTGTGTGATGTACAATACGAACGGAAACGTATGGTTGGGATTCTTGTGTGGGATGCTAAGCAGATCTCACACGACATCCCCAATATGTCTGTTTGTGATGGCCCTTCCAATCGCACACGCTATATTTTTGCCCATCGTGTGCGCCGGGCGCAGGCATCGCCGATGATTTATCTGTGTCATGTGGGATAGGCCCCCCTATCGCCCACACAAGCAAGGTGACGGTTTAAAACTGCATCACGAAAAGGGGGTAAAACCATTTGTATAGGAGCCGCCTGCACTAGTGTATGAACAGTACCGAGCAAAAGGGATCGAATCCTATCGATTCTGAATCAAATCGAATCAAATCGAGTCGAATCGAATCCAATACAATGCATGCTAATGATGAAAACCCTAATCTACACATCTACGAGTAGAGATGGGGTTTCGTTCTTACCGGAGCGGCTGGAGCATACGCCGGCCGGGAAGAAAACCCCTGTAGGAAGAGGATGGTCGGTGAAGAGGAGGAGGAGGAGCCGTCAATGCCGACGGCCATCGGCCTTGGCCCGGTGCTCATGGCCACGCGCGCGGTCGAGGAGGAGGGCGCCGGCATCCATGGAACAAACCCTCGGATGGGGGACCCCCCCCCCCACCCACCAACAGGGGTTCCGACCAATGACGAGGTCGCCGCCCCCTCCGGCGGCGCCACCAAACCCAGGACCACGAGGTCCGGATACGGCGGCGGAGCCGGAGCGGCCGGCACCGCATTGGCCGGACGTGGTGGCCTGGTGCACAGCGGAAACAGCGTCCGCAAAGCCCGCATTAGGTCCACCCCGGAGTTCGCCAAGCCGGCAACCCACCGCTCGTGGATGTTGTTCTGACCGGCATTGATGGGGGTCAGTGGACAGCGCGGCGGCGGGCGACTCATCAGAGGAGAGGAGAGGAGAGGACAGCAGGGGGCGGTGAGAGGAGTGAGAGGTAGTGGTGTGAATGGAGTAGTGGGCGGTGACAGAAGAGGGAGAGGGAGTTATGAGACGTCTCATTTGTCTCCCGCGCTCCCCGAGGCGTGCAGTGGAGAGCCACGCATGGCCGCGCTAAGCCTGGCTGCGGAGAAACTGCCGATTCGGCAATAGCTCCCGGGCCAGGCCTGGAACTGCTTTAAGTTTCGTGCGGGCCGAAACGTGGGTGCAGCCCAGGCAACCAAACAGCCAATTTTCGCCCCGCGGGGGCCTGGTTGGCCCAAATGTGAGCAACCAAACGCGCCCTAGACTTGTAGTACACCTCGCTTCCCTAACACCATTTACAACTGGACCCTCATGCATGTCCCAAAACCCGAGGCGGGCTGTCCGATCACATTCTCGAATCAGACTTTCGTCCTGTTTTATATATAAAGCAACGAATCAAAGTACAAAGTACACGGCCGACCGATACAATGTGATGGGGAGATCCCCTTACAAAGCAGATCAAAAATACAACATGCCTAGAACAAGCCTAACATCTAATCGAGGCCCGAACAAAGACCCTTGAGCTCTATGACAGCGCCCTCAAGAGGGTGACGGCGCGAAGCGTCACCACTGCCGAGTCTGAAAACAGACAAATGTTTTCATCGTGAGCCCTGGCACATGAACGAGATCCACGACGCCGTCTTCAAGAAGCAAGCGGCACCCATGGGCGTCGCCGTCGCCGACGCCAGAAGTGCAAAGCTTTCGTTCGGACACTCACTTGCACCACTAGGAGGAGTCCCGGCCACCACCTCAACAAGGGGCAACTTGTCCACCCCGGATCTGTGCACTGCCAGAGCAGGCCTGAGCCTCCCGCCACTGCATCTCTAGTCGTCCACACGACCAAAAGATGAAGCCACCATCGCCACCACGAAGCCTTCGGGAAAGCTAACATTGAAGCCCGCCGTCCGGGACCGCCGCCCCGGCATTCATGCCCCTGGGCACCGCCGACCATCCACATCACGATCCCCCAACCACGGCAGTAAGAGTGAAAGGGACCACCTTTCAATCATAGCCCGGCATCAGCCACCGGGTTTGGGTCGGCACCTTAACAATAAGAAGCACCCACGCCTGTGTCCCGAACTGATCCTGGTGGACCGGGGGGACAACCTAGTGACTAACGACGGCCACCGCCGAGCCCGCTCGAGCGCCTCCATATCCATGGTCATTGGCGTCGATCCGTACGACGACACAACAACGCCCGGAGAGCAACCCTCGGACCGACTCAACACACCGACACCAAGCAAGGAGGGCACAACGCGAAGGCATCCAACGCAGACCAAGTCAACCCCCGTACCTGAGCACTGCTGGACTCGTCCACCCACGATCCAGATCCGCTTGGCCCACCGAAGACGCCAGACACCAGATCACACCGCTGCCCAACCACCGCCACAACCGCATACGTCACGACCCTCCCCTGCTGAGAAGACAAAGGAGGCCGCACCACACCCCTCCCCACCCGACAGAGCAGATCGAGGGGATGGAGGAGGACCGGACCAGAGGTTGTGGCCAGCCTCCTACAGCGACCCGAACGAGCCGCTGCCAACCACCGGTGAGCAGTAGCCACCCAGAGCCAGATCCGGCCGGATCTGGCCGGCAACCAGCCTGCACGCACCCGCCAGGGAAAGAGGCCCCCGCATCCGCCTAGAAAGAGGCCCCCGCACCCGCCGCACCATGGACGAGCTTCAGCCCGACGCCGCGCCGCCCCAAGACGACCCCGTCACCAGCCTACACGCCCGCCGTCGCGCCGCTGAACCCCGCAGCAGCTCAGCGCCTCCATGTAACCCGTCGTCCCGTGCTAGCACCAGGAACCGCAGGGAGGGGAAACAAGCCCTGCCGCCGCCTACGACGGCCCGGGCTTCGCCCGATGGCGCCTCACGGTAACGGCGAGGGAGGGGCCGGTAGGGGAAGACAAGCGGCGGCGCGCTAGGGTTGTCCCCGGTCGCTCGCGGAAGCGACGCAGGGGGCAGAGCGTTTTTCCACCAATCAAAACTGTTGTTCGGTCACTATCCGAATGAAAAAACTACATCCAATCGGACGCCCCATATCCGGCCAAACACCGTGATTGACCGACACTTTCCATACCGGGCCCTATATGGGGCAGACATGGGACGCCCGGATGCGCCCGCCATGTCGCACTGCTCGCAAGGGCCCACACGGGGACGCAGAGAGACCATTGGTCCGACGAGCTTCTCGCCCACTTCGGGTCGCTCTAGCGTGCCGCCCGAGGGAGCAAGTCCGGTTATTTAAGTTGGATGGCTGCAGTCCAACTCTAGCCCATCCCCATTCCTTCCTTCTACCTCCCATCCGCGTCGCCAACTTCCATCTACTTGCCGTGGCCGCTAGCCATGGACCGGCAGAGGATCATCACCTACATAAGGGGACATCGGAGCATCGGTTGCAGTTGCTGGAGGAGATCCGGGCCAGGCGCGCTGCTCGTTTCACTGTCGGTCTACCTTCGAATTCGCAGGAGCCAAAGGAGGAGGAGGAGGAGAAGGGGGAGCAGAAGCTGGAAGCGAAGCAGGAGCTCCAGCCCATGGAGGGGGCGGAGCCGGCTGCGTGCTTCGCCATGGAGGAAGCCATGGCGGAGTTCGAGGCCGCCTAGGCGAAGGAGATGGCGGAGCAAACCGCCATCCTCGAGTCCATCCAGGGACGAGGCCTATGTGGAGGCCAACCGACACTTTTTCCGGCAACAGAGAGCGGAGATCAAAGAGCTCTTCGCCTCTAGTTCGTCCGACGACGAGCCGGAGCTCCCGCAAGCACTCATCTATCCGGAGCCCGGCACAGAGATCATGGACATCTTCGACGATGAGTAGCTGGATATGTAGGTATTACGCGGGTTTTTATTCTGCATGGCTTATATGGATTCGAGGTATGAAGTTTGAGGTCCATGGATACATCGGACGGTTTTTATTGTGTCAACGATCAGTGTACGCGGACTTATAGGTGGCCAAATTAGATGACCAGGGTTGTAGATGATGTAAGTCCCGACCCTAGCCGCTAGGGTCTAAGGTTTCCTCCATGCCGCCGCTTTGACCCACGCCACCATATTTAACATGCTATATGAAATTTGATTAGAAAAATATGTAGAATCTGAATATGATGTTATTTTATCCATTAACCATTTTAAAATAATGCTATTTAGAGTGCAACCTTCATTAATAGCACATGATCCATCTTTCTTTCATAGCGATGTCGATCCGAAGTAAAAATGAATACCTCAATAAAACCATGATGGGAGACGAAAAACACATCTATAGCCATGCAGGCACGCCTCGCCAAAACCTCATATGAAAAAAAAGTATATTTATCAACTTACGCCGAGAGATACGCCTTACAATTGATAATATTCAAATATGTTATGATTGTATGAACGTTGAGGCCACCGCCGACGAAGGTGAGAAGAAGGATAAATGACAATACATATGAGATGTCATGTGTTGAAATAAAGTACATGAACCTATTAGAGTCCGGAGCCATGGCTATTGGGTTATGAGGCCTTAGACTTTTTTTCACCGGTTGCAACGTCAAGAGCTCTTTTGCTAGTAATGAAAAAAGGACTACTTTCATTCTACCGGTATTGATTTTTATCTTTTACCTTTTTTTTTTTGAAGGAAAAGAATGCCAGGGGCCACGGATGGGAGCAGCAACTGGGCCAGGCAAGTATAGCGTTAATTATTGCTCTACCCGGCATAGTACAAGACACTGGAGCAGCTCTCTCCCTCAGTGTTCCATCCATCTGCCGCCGGGGAGCCACCACGCCGTCCGTCCATAGCCCTCCGCCGCTGACCCCTTCGACGGCGGCCACCTACTGCTAAAGCCTACTCGCCGGCCACCGTCGCAGGTGCCCATCTCTGCTCTTTCCCCTTCTTGTTTCCTTCTCTTTATTTTCAGGGAAGAGATCTGATCGAATTCATCAGTAGAATATATATAGCTCTTGTTTGCTTGCCAAGTTGCCCATCAATTGGAAATCACCATCTTAATGTCTAGAATTTCCTGATTTTTGTGTCTATTTTGGGGATAACGAAATGCTGTTCATCTTGTGGTTAGCCGGCTAGATGTTCTAGTTGTAATACAGAATGTGCTAGAGGATCTAGCTTCTTCTATTAGTGAGTAAATATCGCTGAAAAAAATAGCACGCTATAGCGTGTAGAGAATTATCTCGTTAAATTTATCAGTGTACAATATCTCGCTAATAGCACGCTATAGCGCGCTAATAGCATATTTTCAGGGACGGCATTATTTTGTGTAACGCGCTATTTTTTTCCTTGGTAAATATTCACCTCAAGGAGAGTACCAATTGCCATATGTTGATAGGTTTTTTGGTTGGGGAACACAATTACAGTTTCATGTCCTGAATCTAAATTAATTGTTTTCTCACCGGGATTGATATGATGTTTTTCCTTTTCTTTTATAGAAAGATTGGCAACAGCTGCAATGGAAGTGAACTCACTATCTTAGGAAGCAACCATCAAGACTGCTCTACAAGGCAAGCTGGGCGGCTAGAAGGGCGCAGCTGACGCCTTCAACGACGGCTGCCCTGACCAGTGACTGCTCAACACTCCTCAGTGACCAGCCTTTTGTCCAGTTTGCAGGTGCCTCCTCTGCCCTGCCCCCATATCTGCTCCTTCCGTTTCTTCCTGTTTTCTGTTGTTTGGTAGCCTTTTCTAACTTGCCATGGCATTGTTGAGCATGTTTCTTTTACCGAATTTTCTTAGCACTATGACATATAAAAAAATACTATATAAATTGGAAAATGCCACCTTGAAGATGGAGAAGATGGAGTGCACAATTTGATTGGGGACAATTTGATATCCACAAGAATTCTTGCATGATCTGATTAGACATGTGGAGCCTTTTTCTGTTTGGTTATTTTCTAGTCATGGTTCATGTTGATAGTACCTTATCTTGTTTTTTTCTAAACGTTTCTTTCATAGATCAACAACTGCTGATCAGGAAGTGAACTTGAACTGTCTTTGCACTTGCAACAACAACAGGGGACAGATTGTACTAGTCAAGTCTTGCACAGATCGAAGGAGAAGATGGACAGATTGTACTAGTGAAGTCTTGCACAGATCGAAAAACAGAGAAGGAGAAGATGGAGTTTGTAGTGGGTGCTTCGGAAGCCACCATGAGATCTCTCCTAGGCAAGCTAGGCGGCCTCCTTGCCCAAGAGTACACTCTGATCCGTGGTGTCCGCGGCGACATCCAATACATCAACGATGAGCTCGCCACCATGCAGGCCTTTCTTGGCGACCTCGGCTCTGCCCTGGACGACCATGATCGCCGGCTCAAGAGCTGGATGAAGCAGATCCGTGACATGGCATACGACATGGAAGACTGCGTCGATGACTTTGCTCATCGCCTCCCTCAGGACTCTCTCAGCAATGCAAGATGCTCCTTCATCGTGACGATAGTCTACGAGCTGTGGACGTTCTGGCCTCGCCGCGACATTGCTTCCAAGATTGCTGAGCTCAAGGTCCGGGCACAACACATTGCCGAGCGGCGAAGCAGATATGGAGTGGAAAACCCAGTTCCAAGAAGAAGCTCAGAAGCCCGAGCAACCCATGCTGTTACGTCTGGCATTGCTGAGCATTTGGTGGCAAGCCGTCAGCTCATCCGCACAGAGAACCCCGTGGGAGTGAAGGTGGATATGAAGAAGCTCGGGGATTGGCTAACCAAAGCCAAACATGATAAAGGCTCTCATCAAGCTGTTCTGTCCTTGGTTGGATTCGGTGGTGTGGGAAAGACGACCATTGCCACGGCACTGTACCGAGATTTCAGGAATGAATTTGTCTGCCAGGCCTCAGTCACAGTGTCTCAGAACTTTGACGAAGATGAAGTTCTCAGGGATATTCTTGGGCAAATCAAGCCAACAAACAGTCAAATCAAGCCAAAGGAGGAGGAACCGGAGGGTAGCAACATAGGGAGGCTGGAGAAGAAAAACCTAGTGGCAGACATTAAAAGCTCAGTGAAGCGAGTTGTGCCACTGCTCTTTGGTCACAGGCCTCAGAGAAATGATAGCAGCACACAAAGTAAGATAGAAACGATGAACCGTGTCCAACTTATTCAAGAACTCGAAAGGCGCCTGCGTGGGAGGAGGTACCTTCAACTTACTCATAGTAACCGTTGCAGACTGCGTATGTATGCATCAAGTATCTGACCTTTCCCAAATTTGAATAAACCTTACAACACTTGGATGAAGCTCAGACTACTCGATCATACCATGTCCTCAATTCCTATATAACCCATGCACACACCTTAAGACAAGAAAAACCTATAACCAATACAAAATGTAAATGCAGGTAGAAATTTACAAAAAAAAAAAAAACACCAGAGTTGTAGTAAAACTGTGATAAAATCACACTGTTTAGCATGACAATTTCATTCTTAAGTATGTACAATGGTGACTGAAAAATGAGAGTTTTTTCACAAAAGAATAAATACAAAGTTATGTAACTAGTGGAGCCTTGCTAACAAAATACACAAGATTAATACTCCAGTTAAGGTTGCAGGAGGGTTTCTCTTTGACTGTTGAGAGATGTTTATTTTTGAAAAGGTCCAGTATGGGTGCCTTAAGCCCACCTGAACATTTCCATTAATGGCAAAATACATGCAGTTGATTACAGCAAGAGCAGAAAGCAAAAGCACGGCATAAAGGGGGAACAACCTAAAGCCTGGGTCACAATGTAACCGCCCACCGCCAGACTCAACTCTCTAGTTCTCTTATGTAATAATTGACCTCACCAAATAGGCATGCCTGTTTTTTCTCTATATTTAGCATTTTAGTACATGGATGTCTACACTGTTACAGCAACGAGGTATAGCTCAGATTAACATTTCTAAGCAAATTATCATCTTAGCTTTTGAAAAAAGAATATGTGAGGGACTATGTATTGTATCAATAAAGCAGAAATAAACATCAAATGGGAGATAGATCTAGGTGGTCACGACATTGGTGTAACAAAAAAAATCTCAGTTGTATATGAACTTCAATAAGCTAGCACATTTCTTCTCACTTGTATTTTGTTTCCTTTTTTTGGCAGGTACCTCCTTTTGATTGATGATATATGGTCTGTAGAAACATGGGAGACCATTAGAAACTGGTTGCCACATGATAATACAACAGATAGTAGAGTAATAGTAACTACAAGATTTCAAGCTGTTGGTGCGGCTTGCTCAGAAAGAGATGGAACTGATTATCTGCATAGAGTTAATGGTCTAAGTGATACCGACTCCAAACATCTATATCATCAGGGTGTTCCTGTATCCCCAAGCAGCCAAGAAAGCGAAAGAATGGATACAAGATCTCAACCTGTTGGTGCTGAGTCCTCTGAAGGAGATGGAACTGATAATCTGCAGTCAGCTGATGTTCCAAGTGATGCCAATGCCAAAGGTCCATTCGATGACCGTGTTTCTGATCCACAGAGAAGCAAAGAAAGGGGGAAAGAAGAGGTCCATGAGGAGATATGGAAATATTGTGGGGGGCTGCCTTTGGCCATAGTCACCATAGCTGGCCTTGTGGCCTGCAACCCAACAAAAGACAATGACCATTGGCGTAAAGTTTGCAAGTCATTATTTCCAGAGCAAGTAGCTCACCTTACATTGGAGGGGGTGACAAGGATACTTGATTATTGCTACAATGATTTGCCAGCAGACCTCAAGACCTGCTCGTTGTACTTAAGCATATTCCCCAAGGGCTCGAAAATTAGTAAGAAGCGTCTGACCCGGCGGTGGATATCAGAATGTTTTGTTGCTGAGAAGCAAGGGCTGAGTGCAGAGGAAGTGGCAGAAACATACTTCAATCAGCTTGTAAGCAGGAAGATAATACGGCCTGTGGAGCACAGCAGCAACGGGAAGGTAAAATCCTTTAAAGTTCATGACATGATCCTGGAATATATCGTGTCCAAGTCAAGCGAAGAGAATTTTATTACTGTTGTTGGTGGACATTGGCTGATGCCAACTCCTAGCAACAAAGTCCGTCGACTCTCCATGCAAAGCAGTGGTTCCAAGCATGGGAATTCAACAAAAGGCATGAACTTGTCTCAAGTGCGGTCACTGACAGTGTTTGGAAGCCAGAACCGGCGACTCCCTTTCGGGTCATTCAACAATGGAATAATACAAGTGCTAGATCTTGAGGGATGGAAGGGTCTGACAGATAAACATCTAAGTGACATATGTAAAATGCTTGTGCTTAAGTATTTGAGCCTCCGACGAACAGAGGTTTCTGAGATTCCCTCAAGGATTGAGAAGCTCCAGTATCTTGAAACTCTTGACATAAGGGAGACAAATGTGGAGGTGCTGCCCAAGGCTTTTGGACAGCTCAAACGACTCCGTAGCATGCTTGGTGGGAACAAAAACACAAGGAAGGCACTGAAGTTACCACATGAGAAGAATAAGGATCCGATGAAAGCACTTCGTATACTGTCAGGAATTGAGATCGATGAGGACTCGTCAGCTGTAGCAAGCCTTCATCAGCTGACTGGGCTGAGGAAGCTTGCCATTTACAAGCTCAATAAACGAGAGGGCGGTCAGACCTTCACACAATTACGCTCAGCCATCGAGTACCTCTGCAGCTGTGGTCTGCAGACTCTTACAATCAATGATGAGGGCTCTGATTTTATTAACTCATTGGACACCATGTCCGCTCCTCCAAGATATATAATTGGTCTCGAGCTGTCTGGCAAGATGGAAAGGCCCCCAAAGTGGATCAAAGATCTCAATAACCTCTATAAGCTGACCCTTTCTGTGACAGTTCTTCGGACTGAAACTTTCAAGCTCATCCAGGGCCTGCCCAAATTGTTTACCCTCACCTTCACACTCAGCACAACCAAGGATGATAGGGACATAGTGGATATTCTTGAGGAAAACAAACAGCTTACCGACAGGGAGATCATTATTCCACCTGGAGGATTCAAGAGTCTAAAGCTGCTTCGCTTCTTTGCGACTCTGGTGCCGAGGCTGAGCTTTGCAGTCACAGGAGAAGAGGTAATGCCAGCACTGGAGAGGATCGATATGAGGTTTGAAGCCTTCGAAGGGATTTACGGCATGGAGACCCTTGAAAACCTCCAGGAGGTGCATCTCAGCGTTGGTAATCAAGCAGATGAAATAACCAAGTTCTTGGTAGAAGATTTGAAGGACACCCCCAAGTATTTGGACAAAAAGTACGCCAACAAGTGGCCAAAGATAATCACAGAGTAACGAGATTGGAAGATGTCATACTGTCTTTCGGGCAGCCTACAAACCATCTGGCATTGTATAATAATAAGTGGAGATTGTTCCATCAAATGTGTGTCACCTTCTTGACAGCTAGGTAAACAGATTGCATCTATTATTGATTATTGTAATGTGTGTGTATGTGGCACTGCTAAATCCGTTACCAATTATTGTAATTTGTATTTCTATTCCAATCTTACTTCCATTATTGAACCTTTTGAGCTTACCTCTATGCTCGGTGATGGTATATATATTCCAAAGCACACGTTTTGATTGAGATTTTTATACCCTATTTTTAACAAAAATGCAGTTTCATGGTTCAGTTGGTGACGTGTATGGAGGTCTCTTGCCCAAAGTGCTGGAGGTTTATGAAGGTAGATTGCCTTCAGAATTCAAATGCATGCAACATTGTCCCCCTAAGTACAATTTGTGTTAACCTATTTTGTCAGAAACTGGAAGCATCGCCTAGCGAAGCAAAGAAGAAACCTTCGAGCTTGTTTGTTCCCAAAGAAAAGGAACAAACCCCCTGTATATAATATCAGTGCTCAAAGATCTCTTGTTCGAGACCATACTGTAGCCAACTAAGCCATGTTTTGTGTTTGGAAAAAGCCAATTGTTAGTCCAGCGTACAACTTTGGATATTGACAACAAAATTATTCTATCTTATCATAGAAAGTATCTAAAACAAATAAGTTTGATATTTACCAGTGAAAGTTTTAATTTTTTTGGCTGTGTATACATCCAACATGTAAGGTTTCAGACAGCTTAGGGGAAATGGTGTTGAACTGAAGAACAGACCAGGTGAAGGGGGGAGAGAAGAGGGTACCTCGTCTCAGCCGACAGAGCGAAAGAATGATGCAAAGTGTCAACATGATCAGCTTCCGAGAAACAGAAAATAGTTGCTGCCACCACGTGTCCACGTGCATAGCGTGTCGACGTGATCTGTTGGAACTGAAACATATACGGCGCATCAGCGCTCTATTGACCTGTATACACGTTGATTGCTTCGGTAATTCAACATAGGGCAAATAGTTGGAATCACCGAAAACAAAAAGAGCCAACAGCAGGGACTTCTTGCCAGGAACGATGCTACCCACAAGGTTGACGTAACGGCTCCCAGCCGCAATGGACCCGACCTGTAGCGGAAAAAAAATGAGTTAGCACAAGATGAATGAAAATAAAGTGTCTCTTCCCTGTGTTGGAGAAAGATGATTTGGGGTATGGTTTGAGATGATGAATAAAATGACAGATTTCAGGATAAATCAATGTGCATTGCATCATTTACAATATGTAGTACCATAGAAACGCTGGCCCGGAGATATGTGAATAATAAGAACGAAAAGGTGTTGTGGCACCCGGGTGCCCCGGCACCCCTTTATCCGATCCGTTCGCCTTTGCTGAGATTCGTGCCCTGCTCTGCCGAACAGCAGAGGATTAGCAGCGGCAGCCTGCTTATTAAGGCCATTCGGCCGTGCTAATGGCGTTGCCCCTATGGACAGGTAGGGCATAGAAGTAGGCAGCATAGGTAGCAGATGCTAGGCCTTTTCATGTGTGGGTCTGATAGGACACCTGCGCATGTACTGTTGAAGAGATCAGACATGGACGGTGCATGGTCAGTTCCTGCTGCAAGGATCACGGGTTGCACATAGAATAAATGGGTGGGCGAATGGTTCATGGATAAAAATATGCAAAGCATTATGCAGCCTTTTGAGTATTATATCAAGCCTTTGACGACCAGTTAACCTGACTTTAAAGATATATTACGATACCGGTTAGCTCGCTACCACTTTACATCCAAGTTAACATCTACCACTTCGGATCGGATGAGCTATCATAACCACTTCAGATCTGGAAAAAGGAAGGATTAGATCGGTACAAGGTGTGAACTAAGAGAAATGCTGACCCGACTGTCGCACATTGTTAGTGCAGCAAACGAGCAGACGCGCATTGTAATTCACAATTTTAGCTTCCGTCCTTGTGAACGTTGCAGCCATGTGCGCATGAAAAGCAGCGAGATTCTTATTCGCTGTAGTATACATCTAGCCATCTAGGAGCTATACGACTACGCCTATGGTGCAGCATACAGCCCGCTCGAGGGGACGTCTCTCGGGTGCCCAGTGTTTACGTTCACGTGGATCTGTCTGCGGCGTGTATTTCAGATGAGGAGATAAGCCACAGTGAGTTATTTTCCTTTTGACACGAGCCAGAGTGAGTTATAAAAAAGGCACAACCGCATACCATGTACCTGGACGTGTTTGTAGATAATGATAAGAGCGGAGGCCATCCAACCGCATACACAAAATTTTCATAATAGTTCAAATGATCTTTCACACAACGGGCAACATTCATGCTAAAACCAGACAATTATTTGTTAAATTTTGTTATATTACAACCAACAGGAATAATAATTAACAATTTTTCAACTGAAATGAATTAAAATTAACTAAATCTAAAATAAATTAAGCGAGGTATGGGACAATGACCTCCAAGGCCGTCGCACCTCTGTCCTCTTCGCCATCGTCCGAATCATCAGGTACACATAAGCCTCAGATGGTGTTCCTGATACACATTTATGGTGAACAATTGTCGTTCTTGTTCCAGGTACATGGAAGACTCGGATGGTGTTTGGGGTATTTATTTGTGGTGAGTTCTAAACTTGTTCCGAGAACAAAAATCACTTATTGTTCCAAGTACATATAAGACTTCGACGGTGTTCCCGGTAGATATTAATGGTGAGCTCTAAACTTGTTCCTGGAACACATGATTGTTCTTGTTGCAGGTACATATAAGCCACAGATGATGTTTCGGATACACATTTGTGGCGATCCTTAACTTGTTCTAGGAACAATAATCGTTCTTGTTCCACGTACATATAAGCATTGGATTGTGTTTCGGAAACATATTTGTGGTGCTATCCATTCCCAGGCGTGTACAATTATTTGGGTCCCAAGAATGTGTACCCGAAACATCATCTGAGGATTATATGTACATGGAACAAGAACGATTGTATGTTTCCGGAACAAGTTTAAAACTCATCATAAATGTCTACTTAGAACACCATCCAAGGCTTATATGTAACTGGAACAAAAACGACTGTTTTTCTCGGAACAAGTTCAAAACTAACCACAAATAAATACCCCCGAACACCATCCGAGTCATATATGTACCTGGAACAAGAATGACTGTTGTTCGCCATAAATACGTACCCGGAACATTATCTGGGGGTTATATGTCCCCGGAACAAGGACGACTATGTGTTTGTGGAACAAGTTCTTAACTCACCATAAATCACCACAAATGTGTAACCAGAACACCATCCAAAGTTTATATGTACATGGAACAAGAATGATTGTTGTTTCCGGAAGAAGTTCAGAACTCATCACAAATGTGTACCTAGAACACCATCTGGGACTTATATGTACATGGAACAAGAACGACTTTGTATTCTTGGAACAAGTTAAGAACCGACAATAAATGTATATCGGGAACACAATCAAAATGTTATATGTACCTGGAACAAGAAGTGATTTATGTTCTCGGAACAAGTTTAGAACTCATCACAAATATGTACCCCGAATACCATCCGAGACTTATATGTACCCGGAACAAGAACAACTGTTGTTCCCGAAACAAGTACATAACTCACTACAAATGTGTACCTTGAACACCAACCGGGGCTTATATGTACCTGGAACAAGAATGACCATGTGTTCCTGGAATAAGTTCAGAACTCACCCGAAATGTTTGCCCGAAACATAGTCTGAGACTTATATGTACCTGAAACAAGAATGAATATTGTTCTCGGAACAAGTTTAAAACTCACCACAAATATGCCCCTCAAACGCCATTCCAGGTTTATATGTACCTGGAACAAGAACGACTGTTGTTCCCTGAACAAGTTCAGAACTCACCACAAATGTGTAACTGGACCACCATCCCGGGCTTATATGTGGTTGGAATGAAAACGACCGTGCGTTCCCAGAACAAGTTCAGAACTCACCATAATTGTATACCCAGAACACAATCCGAGGCTATATACGTGGAACAAGAGAGAATTCTGTTATCGGAACAATTTCAGAACTCACCACAAATATGTACCCCGAACACCATTTGTGGCTTATATGTACCTGGAACAAGAACGATTGTTGTTCCCGGAACAAGTTCGTAACTCATCACAATTGTGTACCCGGAACACCATCCGGGACTTATATGTACCTGGAACAAGAACGACTGTGTGTTCCTAGAACAAGTTCGGAACTCACCACAAATGTGTAACCACAATACCGTCTAAGGATTTTATGCACATGGAACAAGGTCGACCGTTGTTCTCGGAACAAATTCAAAACTTACCCTAAATATATACCCTGAACGCCTTCCGAGACTTATATGTACCTGGAACCAAAACGACTTGTTCCCAGACCAAGTTCAGAACTCATCACAAATCTGTAATCGGAACACCATTGGGCTTATATGTAGCTGGAATAATAATGATTGTGTGTTCCCGGAACAAGTTCAGAACTCACCATAAATGTATACCCGGAACACAATCCGAGGCTTATATTTACCTAGAACAAAAACGAAATATTGTTCTGGCAACAAGTTTAGAACTCATCACAAATATGTACTCCGAACACCATCTAAAGCTTATATGCACCTGGAACAAGAAGGATTGTGTGTTCCCGGAATAAGTTCAAAACTCACCAAAAATGTGTACCGGAAATCCAAGGCTTATATGTACCTAGAACAAGAGCTACTGTTGTTCTCAGAACAAGTTCAAAACTCACTATAAATAAGTGAGCACACACAAGGAACAAGAGCGGCACTCTGTACGTTCTGAATAATGCATATAACTCTACTTGCCGACAACTATACAGTATGGGACACCTAACTTATCAAGAACGAACCCAGGAATCATCCAAAGACAGCTCCCAACGCATACCTGCGTTTCCAACCTCCAGCTGACTGCCATGACAAAGGATTCGTCTAGCCTCGCCCTGTCCGGACTTGGGTACATCGGCTGCTTGCGCGTCACCCCAAAACGGATCGGAAATGGTACCATCCACAACTTCGGGTCTGGAAGAGAAGGGGGTCGTTTTGGTTCAATGTATTGGAGGAGATCAGAGAAATCATCGTAAGTGTCAATGGAGTGCGCATCACTAACCTGGAGATTAGCTCCAAATTCAGATCGGCGGCGATACCACAAGCTGACTCTCTGTACTGCCAGATCCACATCGGCCAGCCTCGCTGAGGAAAATCCAAGGAGCAAACGCCGATGCAACACCTCCAGAACCTCCATCCCTGCCACCTCCCGCATCCGCACCAAAATAAGCGCCGCCAGCCTTATCCCCATAAAGCCGAAGCGGTGGACAAGCCGCAGCCACCGCAGTACAGGACCAAAGCCGCGACTGCCATGGGTCAGGACCAAAGCCGGAGCGCGCCAGTGACTTAAGGCGACGACCCACTCGAAGGAGGCAGAAACCCAGATCCGCGAGACCACGAAAGACCACAGGTCATCGCCGACGCCAAGAACGACGACAGACAGACGAAGAAGGAGCCTGGGCCACTTTATTCCACACACCGACACCCTCTCCGCCAAGACGCCGACGCTAAGGAAACTACACCTAGAAATCCTAGGACTATGTACACCGCCAGGCACCAAATCCGGGGTCTCCCACCACTCCGGCAACCAAACTGGCCACCGGTCTTGCCGACGGACCGAGAAACACATGGAACTCACTCTCCTTTCTACTGTAGGCAGTTCGAGAGAGAGCACGAAGAAAGTGGGGCGGAGTGTTTGTTGGCGAGGTGGAAGGGAGTGGGGAACAGAGATGGGGACGACGACGAGGTTCAAGGCGACACGTCTTTTCATCTATTTTAATCGGGGGACGCTACAGTGGACCGAAATGACATCTCCACGTCTCGGTTACTTACTATTCACCCTGTGCAAAACCGAACCGAAAACCGAAAACCAAATGAAAAAAACCGTAATGGAACCGAAACTTTGGTTTTTTCAGGTTCTGGTTATGGTTTCAGTTTACAAAATAGGAAACCATATCAAATTCGGTTTTTTCGGTTTAAAACCGAAATAATTCGGTTAAACCGAATAAAACCGAAAAGCCCAGCAGCAGGGTCAGCCCAGCAGGCAGCAGCCCGCCAGCCTCCCCAGGCTGTGACGGTGTGACCTAACACAGCGGTCCAGCCCCCGCAGCCCGCACGCACCCGAGTCGCAGATACGAACACGACACACGCAGAGGAGAGATCGAGAGAGGCAGAGCATGGCGGCGGCGGCGCCCTAGCTAGGTCAGAATCAGATCGAGTCCATCCACTCCTCCTGGCTCGTGGTCGTGGTCGTGGGACGTCGCATCGCATCCATCCGCTCCAGCCTCCCGTCGACTCGCTGGCTCGTTGGATTGCTGGTCGCCGCATCCAGCCATCCATCCAACTGATCCAAGTCGCTGACTCGCCGGTCGCCACATCCAGCCATCCATCCAAGTCGCCGGGACGCTGGCTCGTCGCATCCACGAGGACCTCCACGCTCGTCACGCACGCCTCCACGGGACGCGAGCCGCCGCCGCCGCCGGATGGTAAGCCACTGCGGCACGGCATTCTTTGGTTCGATCTGTATGTTTGTAGAGTTTTCCATCCAATATTGTGCACTATCATAGCTGTTCAGTAGCTAGTAGTTTGGATCTGAAATTAGTTTGGTAGTTCGAACTTGCAAATACACGCATAGATCTATTTAGTTTTCCTGTAACTTATTTATTTTCCAGTGTTGGATCTGCTGCTAATCAATGATACATTGATACTGAATGGAAACAACCTGACTTATGTTTTTAGGTGACCGGGAGTGTCCACCTTGGTGGTGGATATGCTGCTGGTCAGGCTTCCTTACCTGAAACTCTCTCAACAGATCCTGATGTTACCCCTGACAATGTTAGCAAAGGAAGGATCAAGAGGTCACAAGTATGGGCACACTTCACAATTCAGAAAGATGATCCAGATCATGCTAACTGCAACCATTGCAATGCTGTACTGGGTTGCAAATCCGCATCGGCAGGTACTGCTTCTTTAGTCAACCATTTGAAGATTTGCAGAAAGAATCCTGCACACCTATGTAGCAACCAGACCGAGCTTACCTACCAAGTTTATGCTGATGGTAATTCTGTGGTTCCTTGGCAATACAATGAGAAAGAAGTTAGAGAAGCATTTGCTCGCATGATAGTGGTAGATGAGCTTCCATTCATATTCGCAGAGAAAGAAGGTTTTAGGTTCTTCATGGCTAAAGCTTGCCCTAGGTTCAATGTGCCATCTAGGACAACTATGTATAGATATCATTGCTCTTTATGAAGTTGAGAAAGCTAAGCTTAGAAAATATTTCATTGATTCACGCCAAACTGTTTGCCTCACCACTGATACATGGACATCAAAAAGACAACAAAGCTACATGGTTCTTACTGCACATTACATCGATTCTTGGTGGAATCTTAGAAAAAACATTATTAGCTTTGTCTTGGTAGATGGACACAAAGGGGATGAAATTAGGAAATCATTAGAAAAATTACTGATTGAGTGGGGCATTGAGCGAGTGTGCACTATTACCGTAGATAATGCAAGTTCTAATGACACTTGCTTAGCCTACATGAAGAGATCTTTGACTAATAGGGGTTGTACACATGCAAGCAGTCAGTATCTTCACATGAGGTGTGTGGCTCATATTGTTAATCTTGTGGTCCAAGATGGGCTAAAGATAATGTGTCATCCTGTAAATAGAATCCGAAATGCTATCAAGTTCGTGAGAGCCTCCCCAACTAGACTGGATGTATTTAAAAAGTGTGTGCATCTCAGCAAGGTAGCGAGTAAAGGTTTGATAAATATTGATGTGGCTACGAGATGGAACTCCACATTTGTAATGCTAAACACTGCTGAGAAATTTGAGAGGGCATTTGAGTAATATGCACTTCATGACCCCAACTACAAGGCCGAGTTAGAAAAAGCTGCTCCAGAACCTAAACCTGGTACTCTTGACCAACGGGGTCCTCCAACTCAAAGTGATTGGGTGTATGTTCGTGAGTTCAAACAATTCCTCCAACACTTCTATGACCTCACCAATAAGGTTTCCGGCACTAAGTACATTACAGCCAACACGTTCTTGGAAGAGATTGCTGCTGTCCATTTTTTGGTGGGTGAATGGAGTGATCATGTGATCTGCGGTGATGATGAAATATTTAAATCCATGGCTACCAAGATGAAAGCTAAGTATGAGAAGTATTGGGGTGATCCTGAAAAGATGAACAAGTATATATTCATTGCTGCCATCCTTGATCCTAGGTATTACGGTTGTTCTTTTGTCAAATATATAGTTGTTGTTCTTTTGTCAAATATATGGTTGTTGTTCTTTTGTCAAATATATGACTGTTGTTCTCTTAATGCCCTTCTAACTTATCTTTTCTTGTCTTAATTCTTTTTGCAAGGACCAAGGAATCTCATTTCTTTAAGGACATGATTGAAGACACCTATGGCAGTATAATAGGTAACAGGATTTTGACTTCTTCACACAGGGAATTTGTCTCTCTTTTTGCAGAATACAAAGTATTATATGGAACTGGTACTACTAGTATTAGTGAACCAGCGTCACAAACTCGTGCTAGTGACAATGCGTCTGAAAATTCACTTATGAGGTCACGATACAACAAGAGAATGAGAGTTTCTGGAGAGGGTAGCAGTAGCACAAATACCAGAACTGAATTAGACAAGTACCTAGCTGAGGATACCGAAGAGTTGACTGCTGATTTTGATCTTCTTGTTTGGTGGAAGTGCAATGCTGCTCGCTTTCCAGTCCTTTCAAAAATGGCACGTGATATACTAGCAATCCCCATATCAACGGTTGCTTCCGAATCAGCGTTTAGCACTAGTGGTCGTATTCTCGATGACTTTAGAAGCTCTTTGACACCAGCGACACTCCAAGCATTGATATGTACACAAGATTGGTTGCGTTATAAGAGTATCAATGTTGAATTTGATCTTGCTGAGATAACCAAACTGGAGGAAGGTACTTAAATGAATGTGCATTTCATTTATTTCAATGATCATGCAACATTTATGTTACTTTAATCATGCAATATTTCTGTTATTTCTGTAGATGTGGGAGCTCTTCAATTGGATGATAATAATGTAATATCAATTGATTGATCTTCATGCGTGGAGCGGGAGTGGGAAGTTGCTGCCAGCCGTGATGAAGTCAATGCTCCTTTATCAGCCTTTATCTCTATGTGCGCCTTTTGTTTGTGTGCCATACTATCATGTGTTGAACACATTGTTGCTATGTTAACTTATGCTCCAGAATGTGTTCACGTGGCTGTACTGCTATGTGCTATGTTAACTTATGTTCTAGAATTTATTCATGTGGCTGTAGCCTGTACTGCTATGTTAACTTATGCTCTAGAATTTATTCATGTGGCTGTACTGCTATGTTAATTTATGCTCCAGAATTTCTTCATGTGGTTGTATGAAATTTATGTTGAGCAGTTCCGCTTGTGCTTGTACTGGACAAATTTTGTTCCAGAATTTATTCATGTGGTTGGTCGTACTGGACATGCACTAAATTAGTGCTTGTGGTTGGCTGTACTGGACAAATGGACATGCACCTGAATTCCTTCAAGTATGTAACCAGTTTATATTTCTAATTCGCGTCAACTTTGGTTTATTTGGTTATTACCGAAACCGAACCGAAAGCATATGGTTATTACCGAAACCGAACCGTATCTCTGTATAAAACCGTATAAACCGAAGTATAAAAACCGTATAAACCGAAAACCGTATAAACCGAACCGAATCAAACCGAAAAAACCGAATGCACAGGCTGACTTACTATGCGGAATCTACCTACAACGCACAGTGTCAGACTAGGCCCAGATTTGTTTGAAATGTGCCCAGCCTCCCGCGGTTAGCGACCGATGCGCCTGCTAAACAAAAGCTCGCTTGTGGTCCATATCCCTAGACGCTGAAGACTGGACGTGCGGTGCTGATAAGGGGGTGCCCAGGCACCCGGGTGCTAAAAATCCACTCTCATAATAAGAAACTCCAACCCGTGTGGCAGGCAGCCTTGAAGAACACAGCTTCATATATCACACCAGTATAGTAATCAAGGCCTCTGACAAAGCTTAAATCAAAACATACCAAGGAGTTCTGAATAATATCTCCACTTCGCCGGGGCCTCGGACAAGGCTTAAATCAAAGCCTCCTTCCTTCCTTCCTCCGGCTCCGGCAGCAAGAATGGAGGACCCGGTCAGGAGCCTCCTGCATCCTGAGGTCGTCGGCGACGTGGGCCTCATCCTTAGCAGGCGTGGCGGGAGCGTCGGGCGATCTCGCAGGAGAGCGCCGCAACGGCGGGCACGGGCAAGCGCGGCTGTGCAGCAGCCGCTGGCGGCGGCGAGGCCGGCGTCGTCGCGGGTGAGTGCGGCGGCGGCGGCGGGGGAAGTCTTCATGGGAGTTGTCGCCTAAAGTGCGTTTTTTTTAGGGATTGTCGCCTAAAGTGCGTGGCACTGCGCCTAATCTTCTTCTTCTCCTTCTACATAACATTTTTGGAGGCCACTACGTGCGGCGGCCGGTAACAATTCCCGCATCCGCGAACCCTGCAAAAGTAATTAACTCAACGCGGGCCAGGCAACGTAGTGTAGTATAAACACGGCATGGCAGACTGAGAGTGCATGCATGTAGGGAATCGTAAAAACTAAAAAGTAAGTACAAAAAAATACAGCAGGACCCACTGCATGCATGCAAAGCTTAGCACAAAAGCAGAAAAAAAAGGTGCATGCACTGACAGCGCTAGCTACAAATATAAGTAGGCAGTCAATGTTCAATACATAGCCAGAACTAGCCACATGCATCTGCTTAGGATTTGTTATGAAGTTTAACATATACTTTTTTAGATTAGGTTTGATATATACTTAACTGACAAAGTTATATGTATTTAGTTGTTAGATAAAGGATCAGTTGTCAGATTTACAAAATAGTTGTTAATTTAAACATACTTAGTTGCCAGATTACAAAAAAGGGAGTTGTCGCCTAAAGTGCGTTTTTTTTTCTTGAGGGATTGTCGCCTAAAGTACGTGGCACTGCGCTAGGCCCAGCAGCGCCTAATCTTCTTCTTCTTCTTCGACATTTTTGTTTTTATACTTGGACATGGATATGTTCCAAACGTTCGGACCTACAGAATAGATCCGAACGACCTTCGATCGATCCTCCCGCTGCATCGATCCATCAATCCTCCTTCTTCCCGATTTTCTTTCTCCCTGACTTTCTTCCCACCGATTTTTATACACACCTTGGTTCACAAATTTATTTACTCATCCGGTTTTATATCAGTTAGTCTAGATCGAGAAGAAAAGAAATAAAGTGCTTAAAAGGGGATTCGAACTCAGGTCTCCTAAGTAGGCTCTATGCCCACTAACCAACTCACCAATCTTTTCCTGTTGTAAGAAATACATAAAGGGGGGTATTTGAACCCTTCTTCTTTCTACCATATTAGCAAAAAAATAGTCCTGATAACTTTGGCATAAGCAATGTGATAACTATGACATGACCATCCTGGTAACTTCAACATTAGCGTCCTGATAAAAATTAAACATGATAATAAAGTTGATAACTATATTGGATCCCCGGTGCACAAATTACAATGCCATTTGCATAGAAGTTACCGGGGCATGTTATTCAACAATATTTTCCTCTTAAAAAGTTATTGTGATGTTTGTATGTGTCTTATCAGCTCTATTGTACATATATTACCATGCTACATATACACAAGTTATCGAGGTTCTTGAACAAACTTTTCAGCAAATATGTGAGTTATCAACAATCTTTTCAACAACTTTTTTTCTCGGGTCAAAGTTATCGTGGTATTTATACCTAAGTGATCAGGTCCGGGATCCTATATTACCATGTTATCTACACAGATGTTACCGGAGTATATTTTCAACAACTTTTTTTCACGGGTCAAAGTTTTCATGGTCTTTGTACCTAACTTATCAGGTCTGCGATGTGTATATTACCATGCGATTTAAAAATAAGTTACCAGGGGTGTTTTTCAACAACTTATTCCCCGGGGCCCGGGCTAAAATTACCCCTCGGTGTTTGTATGCAAGTTAACAGCTCTGTGGTGCCTAAATTATCATGCTATTCACAAAGAAGTTACCGGTTGTATGTTTTCAACAACTTTTTTGCACGGGCCAGAGTTATCGTGGTGTTTGAACCTAAGTTATCATGTCCAGGAGCCTATATTATCATGTTATTTACGCAAAAAAATTATCGATGGCATGTTTTTAACAACCTTTTTCCCGGGATCAAAGTTATCATGGTGTTTGTACCTAAGTTATCAGGTCCGCGATGTGTATATTACCATAAGATTTACAAATAAGTTATCGGGGGTGTTTTTCAACAACTTATTCCCCGGGTTAAAAATACCCATCGGTGTTTGTATGCAAGTTATCAACTATGTGGTGCCTAAATTATCATGTTGTTTACATGGAAGTTACCGGGGTGGTTCGGATTTTAGCATTTTCGTAAATATAATAGGACATCTACTTGACACAAACATCATCTACTGTCCCTCTGATTTGTCTATTGAAACTGAATTTAATTCTTAGTTTACCCGAGATGCAGTTCACAGAGAGAAAACGAAACAATGAAAGTCTGAATTTTCCGAAAACTAATAGTAGACCTTGGCCTCATACACTTTCTTAAAAAAAAGAACGCTAAAAAACTGAATTTTCTAAATTGAAACGATGCATTTATACCCGAGCATGTTCTAGTTGTTGTTGTTGCCGATGCTCAATTGGTACTCTAATTGAAATGATGCACACTGAATTGGTACTCTAATTAAGCACTGGATAGCTGCTGTTGCCGTTGCTAACTTGTAAAGTACAGTTTCTTCAAAGGCCAAAACTGCAATTTTTTCAGGGGCCAAAAGTGCAGTTGCGTGCTGCTGCAATTTCTTTAGAGGCCAAACCTGGTGCTACTACTGTCGCTCCCTGGGACGTGAGCAGATCGGACGCGCGAGGCAAGCAGTGACACGGCGGCTCCCTCTTCCACCCGAGCAGGAGGCATCAGCGACGATGATATGCGGCGGATCCAGCCCGAGCGGGAGGCATCAGCGACGATGATGGGCGGCGGATCCATCCCGAGGTCGATGCAGCCGGCGGTGGTGGGCGCCTGGGCTTCTCCCTTTCCCGTTTCTCTTGCTCTCGCAACCGGAGCTGGCTGAGCTCGGCCATGGCAGCCATGGCGCGGACGGAGCAGAATCTCGCGTGAATGGAGATGAAATTGAGCCCGGGGAAGAGGGGAAACGTTGTGGGGCTCGATTGGGGGCTGTCGGGATCGGAGGGAGGCAACGGCGGGCGTTCCGGTCACGCGTGGGAGCGCTTTCTATTTCTTGTGCGTCATAGTCAAAGGAATTATCAAGTGGCTGAGCGCGTCGTACGTGGGGATCGAAGGGCCATCGGGTCGTTCGGATCTGAAGCAAAGATCCGAACGTTTGGAAGTTACAAATTTCGTTTATATTTTTTGGGGGATAACCTACATAAATATAAAGTGTTTTAATAATAAAATATCCATGTATTTAAAAAATTATTCACGGACAAAATAAAATATGTCTATTTGAAAATTTCTTTTCGTATAACAAAAAAAGTTATCATACCAAAGAGATATATTCTTATATTTTAAAAACAATGTTCTCGTGTGCCCAAAAAATTTGGTTGAACATAAAAAATGTATATCTAATTTCAACAGAGTATTACATGATTTTAAAAATGTATAAAATTGTTTGTTAAAAAGTCATCATATATTTTTTAAATCAATCTGTATGTGAAAAAAAATTGAATGTGTCTTTTAAAGCTGTCATCATGTGCTTGAAAAAGGTTCATCGTGTAATTCTTAAATATTAATCAACATATATTTTTGAAATATTCAAGGTGCATTGTAATATGGTCATCCGGTATATATAGAATATTAACTGTGTATTAAAAAATGTGTTCACCATTTATGCTAAAAATGTTCGTGTTGTATTTAAAAATGGTTCAACCTGCATGAAAACACTTCATTGTGCATTCAAAAACATGTTCATCGTGTATTGACAAATGTTCATGGGTAATAAATAAATATTAATCCTCTAAAATTTAATGTTCAACATGAAATAAAAAATATCAAATGGTAATTAAAAAATGTCCATCTTGTATTTTAGAAGTAAACATGGTGCATTTTAAAAAATGATCATGTATTATTAAAATAATAATAATGTATTTATGAAATAGACTTTTGCCCTGCTTTATAGATACAGCAACCACCCGATTCATACATTGCTTGTAAGCATGAATTTATAAAATGTCCAACGTGTATTAATATGTTCATTATAAATTTCGAAACATCATGTATTAAAAAAATATGTATTTGACAAAAAGTTTAATATTTTATACTTTTTATAATAAAAAATCAAGCTAGTTTAATATTTTATACTTTGTATAACAAAAATGTTATCATACCAAAGAGATATATTCTTGTATTTTAAAAACAATGTTCTCGTGTGCCCAAAAAATTTGGGTGAACATAAAAAATTTATGTGTAATTTCAACAGAGTATTACATGATTTTAAAAATATATAAGATTGTTTGTTAAAATGTCATCATATTTTTTTAAACCAATCTGTATGTGAATTTTTTTGATTGTGTCTTTTAAAGCTGTCATCATGTGCTTGAAAAAGGTTCAACGTGTAGTTCTTAAATATCAATCAACATATATTTTTGAATTATTCAAGGTGCATTGTAATATGGTCATCCGGTATATATAGAAGATTGACTGTGTATTAAAAAACTGTGTTCACCATTTATGCTAAAAATGTTCATGTTGTATTTAAAAATGGTTCAACCTGCATGAAAACACTTCACTGTGCATTCAAAAACATGTTCATCGTGTATTGACAAATGTTCATGGGTAATAAATAAATATTAATCTTCTAAAATTAAATTTTCCAACATGAAATAAAAAATATCAAAATTGTAATTGAAAAATGTCCATCTTGTATATTAGAAGTAAACATGATGTATTTTAAAATTTTATCATGTATTCTAAAAATAATAATAATGTTTTTATGAAATAGACTTTCGCCCTGCTTTATAGATAGAACATCCACCCGATCCATACATTGCTTGTAAGCATGAATTTATAAAATGTCCAACGTGTATTTATATGTTCATTATAAATTTTGAAACATCATGTATTAAAAAATATGTATTTGTCAAAAAGTTTAATATTTTATACTTTTTATAATAAAAAATCATGCTAGTTGAAATTTAGAAAGAAAATGTTCATGATGAAAAAATTGTTCATGTACTTGAAAACTATATTCCCTCCGTAAAAAACATAAGTGCATTTTTTTAGGGATAAACACGATCACTTTATTGCATAATAATAGTGTAAGGTACAAAAGAAGTGTCATTAGGCTTAAAGAGCCACGTATAGCGACCATGCTCGAGGGAACGAGAGCTTTTCACAAAATTACGGGCTTCTGTGTTACTAGTCCTCCCCTCGTGAATGAACCGGACCTCCATGAAGGTGCAACTATGGACGTCAATCTCCTTTAGAATTGAGCCATAGATTCCTTCACTTCCAGCCTTGATCTGGTTTATTATTTGGGCAGCGTCACATGCAATAACCAGGGTATGCAAGTTTAGGTCAGCAGGAAGCGATAATGCTTTAGGCCATTGCTTCTAACCTTTTGGGATCCATGCAATCATCGATAACACGCGCTAAAGACCCTTGCTAGCATTCTTGGTTATTCCCTTAGAACCCCCGCAGATTGCTGCCGCAGCGCCCTTGCTAGCATTATTGGTTATTCCCCGTCAACGTTGATTTTCACAAAACCTGGAGGAGGAGGAATCCATCTCATAGCGCTAAGATCACTAATTTACGGAGGGAGTACTTACCTAGAACCTACATGGGTCGGCCTATTCACGATGCCCTGACGCGAGTATGTTAAATAGGAGGTCCGCGGAGATTATATCTCGCCTTCAACGAGACCATAGGATATCTCACTGAAGCGGCTACAGTAGTCGGGCCGGCCCACTTCGTGCACAATTGAAAAAAGAGAAGAAAAAGGGGGAGAATGAGGGATCGAAAACTGGAGCTCCAAGAAGGGAGCAAGCACTGCTAGTCATCGCACCCACCAACTGTTCATGTTATATAGTAGGGGCGCGAGCAACTTGCAGCAAGTCGAGCCGGTATTCTTCGGATTTTTTCTTTTTCTTTTTTTCTTTTCTATATTTTTGGTTTTTTCATTTGCTTCTTTAGTTTTTTATTTCCTTTTTTCTTTGGTGTATTTTGTTTCTTTTTTTTCATTTCTAAATTTTTCGTATGAGTCTTTTTTTAACACAGTACAGACGCAAGCGCTCATATACACAAGCATACACTCACCCCTATGAACGCACACACGCACACCCTACCCCTATGAGCACCTCCGAGAGACTGAGTCGACATATCATCTTGAGATTTACGAAGTCACCGTATGCGTCTCGTCGTCGACTGGAACATCTCCTCCCACTGAATGCGCATCGTCGGAAATCCTGAATAACTAAATTTTTCGTATGAGTTAACAACAATTTTCTATACGTTTAACATTTTTCTAATACAAAATTCATATGTTTAATACATGGTCAACAATTTTTTTACTCATTTTAAATAGTTTTTTAATGCTTGATTAATATTTTCCTACATGCAATATTAACAATTTTTGGATTAGTTTACCGTTTATATTCTATAGTTTTTCTTTGTTTCTTTCTTTCTCATTCTAAATTTGTTGTATGTACCAACAACATTTTTAATAGATGTTTAACATTTTTTCAATACAAATTTAATTTTTTTTAATACATCATCAACATCTTTTGTATACATATTTTTAACATTTTTCAAATGATTTATTAAAAAAAATCAAATACAAGTTTAATATTTTTTTAATACATGGTGAACATTTTTATTATATACATTTTTAATCTTTTTCAAATGCTTGATTAACATTTTTCAAAGACAAGATTAATTTTTTTAATAAGTGGTCAACATGTTTCCTACGCACATTTAGAAAAATTCAAATGATTGATTAACATTTTTCTAAATGTAATATCATCATTTTTTAATACATGCACAGCATTTGTTCTATACATATTTAAAAAAATTCAAATTCTTGATTAAAATTTTCAAATATTTGTTCAAAACAATTTCAAATGCTTGATTAACAGTTTTTGAATGCATGATCCAAATATTTATACTCAATTTTGTATACCTTTTTTGTATATGCAATGAACATTTTCTCTATACACATTTGAAAATTTTCAAATACTTGGTCAAATTGCTTTTAAAATATTTTTATAGTGTTTTTAATACATATATATATATATATATATATATATATATATATATAGAATATTTGAAAATATAAACAATAAAATAAAGCAAAAAAGAAATAGAAAACGTATAAAGAAAAAGAGAAAAAGGAGGCTGTGGCCTGCCGCACTCTTGGGCCGGCCCATGTGCTGTGGCTTGCAGCTGGAGAGGAGGAGGCCAGTCCATCAAGATACATGTAAGTAAGCTTTATTCAGCCCGTCCAGTCATCCCCCAGCTTAGATCCCGACAGTGGGGCGGCCGGCGGCCGACGATGTCTGTAGCGGGTGGCAGCAGCCGAGCACCATGCAGATGCAGATGCAGTTACCTGATACTAGTACTTTTTTTCTTTTCCTTTTGCACGGCAGTTTAAAATGGCATGCTTTTAATCCTGTAAATAAAAATGTCCCTCTTGTCCTCTCTCGACCTCTCGCTTCCTCTGGTGGACACACACACACACAAACAGAGAAATGTTGTCTCCTGGTTTCACAAAGAGCAGAGAGACAAACACAGGTAAACAGAGTAAAGAGACAGCAGATATGTCCGGGAGGGGCGTTTTGGCTCCCGGAAGCATTTGCTTCCGGATGAACAAAACCGTAAAAAATGTCACAAAATGTTTTGGAAAAATTCTGAATTTTTTTGTAGATGTTCGTGTCGGTGTCACAAACATGCTTGACAATTTTCATACGAAACCGAGCAGTAGTATTTCGTCGGTGAAAAAAACAAATTTGGGTGACATTTGGTGTTCAAATTTGTTATTTTTTGCATAGGCCACAATGTTTAACCTTTTGGCCTAAAACTTTGCAGGTGACATTTGAATGTGACTACAAATACATACAAATTTTGTTGGGATTTTTTTGACATTTGAAAAAAATTGGATTTCCCGATATGTCCGGGCAACGAATGCCGTTTCTTTCACTACTTGGCAATACATGCTTACATGCAACGGATGCTTCTCCAACCAGCAACAAATGCTTACATACTTTGCTATCTTACTAGCAACGGATGCAACAAATGCATAGTATTACAAGAACCGACTCTTTGATGGACTGCCTCAGCACGCACGTTCAGTGTGTACTGCTTGGTCAAATACAACTTGGCGATAGCAAATTCACTAAATCTAGTCTAAGCTGTAACCCATCACATACTCACACGTACACTGCCACATGTGCGCAACCAGCTTGACTTGAATCTACCAAGCCTGCCAGAATTAGTTACAGTTCAAAACCAATTTGGAACGCTTCCTTTTGTAGCGTCACAGCTATCGTAGCTTTTATCCTGTACTCAGCTGACATGCAGCTTTTCTTCTCATGTACTCCCTCTGTTCCAAAAATAAGTGACTCAACTTTATACTAACTTTGTACTAAAGTTAGTACAAAGTTGAGTCACTTATTTTGGGACGGAGGGAGTACATGTTTTCACTTTGGACATAAAAAAACCAATTTGCGTTTTTCATGTCATCGACAGACTAATTAGTACCAACAGAGGTATGCTGGTAACTCCGTTCTTGGTTTAATTTGGAGAATAAGGTCGCCAAGGACCTCTAAGGAGGAGATCATCACCCTCCATGAGGGGATCGCAAAGTACATGATTGAAGGAGACCTAGTAAGTCATCCCCCTGGCCCCTTTCACTAATCTAAAAATGTTCGGCTCTTGAAAATGCTTCCATCTGCAAGTTTCCACAGAGCAAGACCATCACCACAAACCTAGGTTGCTAAGCGCATAAAACATGAACGATAAGATTTCTTACTTCAGCTGCCGTTTGAGATGCTAGAAAAGGGCAGTTTGCACGCTCCATAAGCACCGAGAGGACTATTTCACAATTAATTCCCTTGTCCACCTGATACAAAATGAGGAAACAACGAGTCACTTGAAAAGGACATGGAATTTTAACTATCAATATTTGGCTGTAGCCTGAGGTTTCAGGCGTTTCTCTGAGGTTTCATGTAGTTAGCTTCCTCTGAGGTTTCGCAGCTGCTTTCCTCTGTTTTTTCCGAATACTAAATATTTGCATGTAGTTAGCTTCCTCTGAGGTTGCTCTGTTTTTTAACTATCAATATTTGGCTGTAGCCTGAGGTTTCAGGCGTCTGGTCGACCCGACTTGGGGCCTGACAGACGCGCAGGGATGCTGCTTGCCTCGTCACGCTAATGGCGGCTGATCTTCAGCGCCGAATCAACGGCATCAGGAACCTTAGCTAGCTGGGTACAGTCCCAACACTTACAGATCAATTTGGGACGACCCCACTCTCCTTCAGCTCTGCGAGGGGATGTCGACGGTGCTGGACAGAACTATCCGCTCTCCTTCTCTCCGGCATCTCTCTCTCTCTCTCTGCTACTCTGCTACGGAGAGACGACCACATGTATATCAGCTCACTGAATCAATTTATCTCTATCTAACAAGGACTGGATCAACCCATTTCTAAACTAGCAATCATCTAAATACAACTTAGTACTCCCTCTGTTCACTTTTGTAAGACGTTTAAGACAGCTGAAATGTCTTAAACGTCTTACAAAAGTGAATGGAGGGAGTAGAAAAAACTGTCAGGGAACAAGTTACCGATCCAAATGACGGCAGCTAGATTTCTCAAACTCATCTTTACCGTACTTAATGGCAACACCTCAGGATTATATATATCGTCTTCGAGAAAATCACAAATTACCATATACTCGTGACAGTAATTAACAAAGCACTTGTGATAGTAATAATAATATTTCTTGTTTCATCAATCAAACACAAAGCTCAGTTTATATATGGTTAAACAATCACACGCAGCACATACCACGCAAGGCTGGCCCCAGCCTTTTTATTACAAACCAACGCAAACCATCCGGCTTGACGGTGAACACCCCACCAAGCTGGAGCTACAAAAAGAAGAAACCAAGCAAGCAATCCAATGCCGCTTGCTTGACAATCACACACCAATCCAATCCAACCAAGCATATATCCACATCAGGTATATGTAGCTTGTTGAAGAAACCACACCACTTATTTATCCTTCACGCACAAGTTTGTGCCAACACCATCACCACAACGCAGATGGAGCTTGTAACAAACACACTTCATTGCGAAACACAGGAAGGCAATTGGAAACAAACACTCTATAGAGCCGTGAGAAAGATCACAACTTGGTTGTAACAGAAACACATTAATGCATGGTCCATGTATGCCCATCGACCTCCCTTCGCATGATCCAAATTACCTAGGAAATGAAAAATGGAAATAAAAAGCAGTAGTCACATGATGCATCAACGACACTTGCTCAATCAATCTACACATATAACAAATTAAATCCACATCAAATGAACAATACCTTAAAACGGAGACCCTCGGGAGGGTCTTCTTGTAGTAAGCCGAGTGGCAGGTCTCGAAGATGGTTGGCCTCAAAGCCTTCCCACTCAAGCCTTTCCCACCAGTCCTTCTCGCAGTTCACCACCGGCTTAGGACCTTGGCGTGACACTGCCGGCAGCCGTCTCAGGCCCCAGCAGTCTCTGAGGCTGATCGTCTCCAAGGCCGGCGCGATGATCAATCTGGCCCCGCATATCTGTTGTACGTTGTGGAGATGGTACAACTTGATGTGCTTCAGCTTCTTGAATGTGGTGCCAGATGCTATTTTTTTAGCATGCTTGTTGTCCTCCAGTGGGAAAATATGTTGGAGATTTTGGCAGTATGCAATCTGAATGGTCTCCAAGTTTGGCAAGGTGAAGGAAAGGGAGAGTACAAACACTAGCCTAGGACAGTTCTTCAAGTATATGTGTTGTAGGTTTCGAAAGTTTGAATCAGGGTGACCAAATAAGAGTCTACCCCAAATGCAATAGGCCATCAGGAGATCAGATGCAGAAAATATCCTTATTGATTTGAAGTTGTTAGATCCAAACCAACTAGGGAAGAAGAGAGTGTGCAACTTGGGACACCTCTCAACGTGACACCATTCTAGACCATCCCAAGATGTTGATGCGCTTGGAATGATAGATGTGATCGAGATATTGTCATGCACATGCAATGATTTAGCTTTATACGATATGAAATGTTTGAAATCTTCGTTTTCACCCATACTCTCTAAATGATGGCTTCCTTCACCAATCTCGATATGCATCCCCAAAGGATAAAGCTGTCGATGGACCCATGCCAAGGACGAGTGCATGCCAGTATCCTTGTTAAGGACAATATCATTGTAAGGTAAGAAGGGCCGTGTTCGAATAATACCCTCTTGGCTAGGCCCAATCTTGTTAATACTGTTGGTGATCTTGACTTGGCTTTGGATCGTAGAGGAGATATGGAGGTGCACCTTGAAGTTATGCCTAGTATTCCACAAATAGAGTCCCTTTATTGTGGACCAAACAAGCCTTCCATCTGTGAAAGCCATAAGTGCCTTGAACCTCTGTTCTCCACAGTAGATCACTGATTTAGCCTCCCCCCGAGTGTCTACATGTAAAACTTCCAATGAAGGGTTTCCTCCACCCCAAAATAGCCTACAAAGTTGCTCACAACCCAGCAGGAATAGCTTCTTGAGCCGTGGGACATCCATTGCACCGAGGTCAAGTGTTGTAATGGCTGTGCCAGAGAGGCCCAACTCCTCAAGATTGGGTAGTGCATGCAAGAACATGCTGCGCAATCGAGCACAACCCTTTAGGGAGATCCTTGTCACCTTGACTTCCTGAACTAGAGCATTGCGGGACTTGGGACGTAGTTCCTGTTTAGGCAGTTGTATGGCATGTGTCCACTTCTCTGTCGAGCCATAACCATCGAAGCTAAAACTCTCAAGCAGTGGAGGGGCTCCTTCGAGTTCAACATGCTCCAAGCTGGAACAACCATCAAGAACAAGCATCTTCAAGTTTCCCGCTGATGACATTATTGGTAACGATTCCATATGAATGTTACCTGACAAGTCAAGGAGCTCCAAATTCATCATATCTATGGAAGAGCATGTGTCCATAGTGATCACATCTAAGGATTCGGTTACCCGGAGCTTGTGAAGGCTATGCAGCTTTTTCCATGCATGACTTAAAGTCCTCCATGAGACACCCTTGGTATTTACCTCCCTGAGATTGCTCATCATCTCTATTGTCTCCGTCAGCAAGAAAAACTCTGTGAAGCGTATGTCAAGCACCATCAGGTTTGGGAAACATGGCCCTTCACTTTGCTCCTCCCCTGTGTATCCGCAATGGTCAAGCCAAAGGAATCTTAGGTTGTGGCAGCATTGGAATGGAGGGGATGCAAAATCAAAGCTGCACTTGCAGAGTTTTAGCACGCGGAGGTTGTTGGCTAGTTGAAACATATCATTTGGTAGTTGCAGCTGACTATCTCCGCCATATGAACAAAAATAGGATGAGGTATTGACAGGAACTATTGGGATATCTTGGGCTCCTAGTTGGTTGGAGGAGATTGAAATCCAGCGTTCATATCGTTCTCTATGTCCATCCAAATATTCTGCCAATAATTTTGTTGTGTCGGATGGATAGCACAACATTTGTATCACTCCATGCAATGCACTGCCAACCTCATAGGCTCTATCCCCTTGAAGTATGTCATCACATATCCAGTAGTTGCAAGCATGAGTATCCCAACTATAGTCAACACTAATAGACTTTCCACGTAGTTGCTCTGTCAGGAACAGTGAGTACAAGAAGCAGTCCAGAACTACTTCTGGGTTGACATCATCCATGCCCATGTAACCAATCACTTCAGCCGCTTCTTCGTGCAATGAAAGATGCATTAGTTGACTCCCATGTCCACCTAATTCAGCACGTAAATGAATTACTTTAAAGCAAGCAGAACGGGACTTTAACTTCTCTTTTCTCTCCAAGAGTTGAAATCTTCCATGACTGCTCCATAACAACTTTCCTAAAGCATAAGGTCCAAATTCAGGCTCAGGAATGCCAAAGTCTGCCAGATCAATGTCTTCTTCTCCCCCATAATGACAAATCATCAGAAATATTTCATTTCTAAGAGACTCATAGATCTCCCTTCCGATGCTTGGTATCTCTACTCAAGAGCTGACGTCTATCCCTCTTAAATCATCATCCTCATCCTGCTTGTCAAACATGGGCATTAAATTTCCAAGGTTTAATTCCTTCACGATTACCCTCTGCATAGCTCTTCTATTTTTCCACACAGAGCAGTCTACATGGATAATTTTGCCAAAATCCCCTCTCTTGACAAGATCAGATCTTCCGGATTTTAGGAGTTCAGCTGTTGTTCTAAGAACAGCAGAGGCTCCAACACCGTGGCCATAGCAGCCACCAAGGAAAAATGATTTAGCTCTGTGATTTGACTCTAAGTCCAACAGAAGCTCAAGCAGTTTTCTGGGGGCGTCATCAAAACCGTGTGCCCACTGTAGTAATAAACGGATGTTAGATATGACTTCCGCGCTGCATATGTTGCTACCATAGTTTCAATAGCTACAAATTTTGACATGAATAAATTGGGACGTTGAATGATGGAATGTTAATTATAAGGCCAGTTTAGTAATCATGCATACAGTCAGGAAGTTTAAATATGAAACGAAAGTAACCTATAAGGGCACAAAATAATTTGTTTTTGTATGCAGACAATAACTGATTCTTATATCCTCTCTTAGTATCTTGTGAGTTGCTGGAGAGAGTATGTTTTGCGTAGCCTAGAATGAAAGAAAGAAAAAAAAACCAGGTGCACTTTTGTATTGTTGGATTTTAAATGTCTGAGCGTTCCCGTGTGGCTGATTACCACTGTGGTGCACATGCTGACAAGATCAAGTTTTGAACAAACAACTACTACAAAACAACAACTCCCATGTCACGAGATATTAGCAAGGAGAGAGGTACTAACCAATCCTTCTGGAGAATCCATTTTGATTTTCTCCAAATAAAGTAACTAGTAACTGGTACTACCAGCAGCAGAAGAATTTAAACCATGACGTTTTAAATTCTAACCCATTGCCTGCAGATTAGATTAGTACTCCACTCCCCACAAAAGTTGCTGATCTGACACTGCAAAAAACAGAAGCAGCTTAATTATATATGTATGCGTATGCATATGCATTGAGATATGTCAGATGAAGAGATGTGTCACCTGATCCCCTTGCTCGAAATCGAAGATAATTTCACTCACAATGGTGGCAGCAGAGCTCTGGGTGGAGCTGAGAATGCTATGGGGTACAATGGGCAATGGTACTGGGAGCTACTCGTACATTGCTTTTCTATCTTTCCCCAAAGCATCTCCGTGGTTCCTTGCTTGCACATCACCCATGCACTTTGTCGGCCTTTTCTTTTTTCCTTCTTCTTTGCTTCTTTTGCTTTACGTAGTATAGATAGACGCAAAAGGACTGGTAGTAACTTGTAACACATTGTTCTGCTTCCTTCTGGATGCAAAAGGATTAGTTTAATTAGAGCTGAAAAACATAAGTTACAAGGTGCTCGTTAATAGAAAGCAATTAGGCCCCAATTTCCTCCCATTTGATTTGTTGCTGCCAGCTCTCAGGGAGGAGATAATGACGCTGCTAATCTTTTTTGGGAGCAAGGGACACACACGGCCAAGTGCTTTCTGTATTTCTTGTTTTTCTTCAGAAATAGTATCAAATATCTGTTGTGAAATGGAGGAAGTGCCAATGGACAACAATTCATACAGGGATTTGGTGCAAAATGTTATATCTGACAACACAGGAACTTTAGTTATCTACAAATGTGATTTTTTAAAATAAAATAAAATGTAAATTGTTTGACCATATTTTGATATGCAAATGTAATTAAGCCAACATGCTAAACTGATGTACTAATGTTATGTAGGAAGTACCTTATCCACACTACTGGAATCGAGTTCTTTGCCAAGTGCCAGGTACACTCGGCGAAGGCCAAAAAAACACTTGGCAACGTGTTTGCCGAGTGTCACACTCGAGAATGTGTACTCGGCAGACACCGGTCTGGCAAAGCCATGTTTGGTGAGTTCCTTCCCTGGGGCAGTTGGCAAAGCCTTTGCCGAGGGTTAGAAGCGAGTACTTGGCAAGATAAAGGCGATTGATGGCCAGCGGACAGAAATGATGACACCACATGGCATTTGTTTCTCGAGTGGGCCAGCAAGGCACTCTACAAACCGAGGAGCAAGCAGAAGGTGCCAGGTGTCCCCATAATTTGCCGAGTGTGGCACTAGGAAAACATCAGGCCATGGGAAGGCGCCACATGCCCCCCCAATTTGCCGAGTATCGTCGGCAGGCACTCGGCCTCCATTGCGGGGTTTGGCGACCGGCTGCTTCTTCGCCGACGTGCAGCCGCGACCGCAACTGGCTGAGGTGGGACAAAGGCGGGGTGCAGGATGTGGGCGGCGGAGACGACATCGGGGAAGGCGGTCACGCCGACGGCGGCCATGTCAAGGTGGGTTAGAGCACCGGCGGCTGTGGCGCAGGGTCATCGGAATCGGCCATGGCCCTGGCGGCGGGCGACGGGCAGCGCGCAGGAGGCGAGCGGGCGACATGCGGGCGGGTGATACGTCTCCAACGTATCTATAATTTTTGATTGTTTCATGCCGCTATATTATCAATCGTATATGCTTTAGAGGCCATTTTATATAATTTTTGGGAACTAACCTATTAATCTAGTGCCAAGTGCTAGTTCATGTTTTTGTCTATTTTCTTGTTTCGCACGAAACCAATACTAAACGAAGTCCAAACGGAACGAAACTTTACAGTGTTTTTTTCTGGACCAGAAAGGACCCTAGAAGCATCGGGAGGAGGCCAGATGCCAGGCAAGAGGGCCACAAGCTTAGGCGGCGCGCCTCTACGGGGCGCCGTGTGAGCTTGTGTGCCCCTCATGGTTCCTTTTGACCTAATTTCACTTCTATAAATTCTTATAAAACACAAAACCACCAAAAGGAGATGCAATTTTTTTTTTCGCCGCCACAAGCCTCTGTTCTTCCGCTATCCCATTTGGAGGCCTCCGCCAATACTCTGTAGGACGGGGAATCAATCACGGAGGCTATCTTCATTAACCTTGTCACCTCCATGATTATGCGTGAGTAGTCCATCACAGACCTACGGGTCCATAGTGATTAGCTAGATCTCTCTCTCTCTCTGTCTCTCTCTCTCTCTCTCTCTTTGTCTCTCTCTCTCTCTTTGATCTTCAATACCATGTTTTCTTCGGAGATCTATTCCGTATAATCCTTTTGTGCGGTGTGTTTGTTGGGATCCGATGAATTGTGGGTTTATGATCATATTATTCATCGAAAGTAATTGAGTCAAATCTGAACTTTATTATATGCGATTGTTATAGATATCTATGTTTTTCGATATATTAGTTTGCTTTGGCCAAGTAGTTGAGTAGATCTTTGGCCCGCGACATGGCCCGCCGCTTTGCCTGGGGAGCGCCGTCAGCTCCGATTCCTACTCTACAGTCCGCTGGAACGCCTGCTTGCCCGCCAGGTGCTTGCCTTTATTCCTTACTGAGCTCCCTTGGGTGTTCGGCTAGTTCTACTTCACTGTTCCACTGGGTCTAGCTGCATTTCTGCTTCCTGTGGAACAGGAATACTTGCCATAATTGGTGTTTGTGTGGCTTCTGAGCTATGAATCCCCTGTCCCTAGAACATTACCTGATAGTGATTTTCCTTTTTCTTTTCAGTGCAGTGTAAATGCCATGCTTTTAATCCCGTAAATAAAAATGTTCCTCTTCCCCTCTCGATCCCTCGCTTCCCCTGGTGGACACGTACACACAAACAGACACATGTTGTCTCCTGGTTTCATAGAGAGCAGAGAGACAAACCGAGGAAGTAGAGTAGAGAGACATCAGATATGTGACATGTTGCAAAGAGAGCTTTGGCTCAGTGGTTGTGCAGCCCAACGACCCGAGTTCAGTTCCTAGAATTGACATATGATGCACACGGATTTTTCCCAATTTATTGAGGATGAAGTTTGGTGTATGATGGAACCACACATTAAGAAATATCTCATCTAAAAAATTATGTGGACCATGTTTATCTTGATACTCATACTAAAATGGCCGTATGCATCCCTCGTTGGTGCAGGGGCTGGGAAGTAAAAAAACTCTCCCATTTTAAAGGGTATTTGGAATGATACTCGGACCCAACGTTTTGAGACACCCGCGTCTCCCCCGCTCGGGCGACTCGGGCGGCACGAAATCCTAGCCGCCGGGGGCAATCCTTCCTTTTCTCCCTCCCTCCGCCGCCGCCGAAGGAAACCGTCGGCCTATAGCCCGAGGGGCGACGGCGGTGGCGGGGGCCTCCCTCTCTCTTGCGCCATGGGGATGGTGCGGAGAACCGCGGCGTGTGGAGGCACGACCAATCTGGCCTTGGCGGCGCGACGGCCGGCTCTGCCTCGGGCGTCAATGGCTACGGGTGCGGCGGCCGGCCTTACAGGCATCAACGTTGGCTGTGTTCGGCGAGGGCTACCGGATCTGCGGAGACGGGCCATCTGGCCTCGGATCGGCGGCAGCGGCATGAAGGCCCTGGTGGATGGGTCGGCGCCATGCATGGTCTGGCCTTCAGACATATCTGATCTGGCTGGTGCGGCCTACTCGCTGCGCGACGACTCAGATCGGTGGCGACCCGTGCAATCGATGCTTGATGGAGGTTCACTAGTAGAAAACAGGCCATTAGTCCCGGTTGGGAAGGGCCTTTAGTCCCGGTTCCCCAACCGGGACTAAAGTATAGAGACTAAAGGGTCCAAGCCTTTAGTCCCGGTTGGCTACGAACCGGGACTAAACCCTGACCACGTGGTCGGCAGCGCGCGCCAGGGCATGGGGACCTTTGGTCCCGGTTGGTAACACCAACCGGGACTAAAGGTTTAGGGGTTTAGGGGTTTAGGTATTTAGGGGTTTAGGGGGTATTGTTTATTTTTCCTTTTCATTTTGTGTTTTCCATTTAATTCTTTTTCATTTCAAACATATTTTACGCTAATACATACTGTACACGTTATGCATATATAATAGAATTTCTCGTAGAACCGATCATATATCATAAAAAAAATCTCGTACAAGCAATCATATATCATAGAATTTCTCATACGACCACATGCATACACACACATATATATATATATATATACAATTTGGTATATACAATTTCTCGTGCAATTTGCAGATCATTTGCGGATCGTGAAATGGTATTCTCCGTCGGGAGATATGACCTGCTGAAGCAAAAATCCCGCAATTTCCTCTTGAATTGCTCGTATGCGGTCCGTTGGTAGGAGCTGATCCCGCATCTGCGTCATCTATATATAAAGAAGGAGATCAATATGAATATGCATGTTAGTTATGTGTATATGTATTAGATCATGATAAAAAAATATGAATGGTGTTTATGTACCCAAAGATCTCTTGCACTCTTGCTGCTTTCGGTCATAAAGCGAATGTTCTCGCAAACGTAATATGCACATAGATTAGTCCCCTGTGCCTGCCTCATGCACTTTACGAGAATAGAATTCAATCAGATAATAATGAAGCATGACAATGGTATTGAAACTAGAATTAAAGAGATGCGCGAACATAGCTAGTACTACTTAATTACCCTGGGCTTTCGCCATCTCAACTCTGGTTTCCATTCACCGGTGACCTCTTTGATGAAACGTTTCCAAACCCTGCCCGGCAAACAAAATGAATAAAGGAGTTATTAATTACTTGATATCAGCAAATGAACTAATAAAGAAGCCGACATAGTGCATCAATGATTGAAATTACCTTTCGAGCAACGAATGCAAGCTTATGTAATCTTCAGTGTCTTTACTTAGCGAGTCCAGTACTTCAACAGTTCCATCGTCAACTCTAATGATTAGAAGGATCCAGTGGTAGATGCGCACACGATTTGTATAAGCGGGCATGCATAACTCATCAACTACACTTAACATCGAGTATATATATATATAAGCAAAAATAAAATTTGTAGTACAAGACAGTAACACTCACTGGAAGTTCCAAGGTAAAAGTATTTCTGGTTTGTACTTTAGGGCCTTCAAAAACCTTAGAAGCATTTTCTTCGTGTCTTTAGGGTTCCTTCTCAACACTTCTTCATTAACGGTATTTGGGTCAATGAACCCAATGCCATAGACTCCAGCTCTTTTCAATTCAAAAATCTTCATTCTGCATAATACCACACAAAAGAATATAGTGAGTATAATAACAGGCAATGAACGAGCTGAGCTAGAGACTTAAATTACAGAAACAAATCACTTACAGACAATAGCAACTGACGATAGATTTGTCGAGTGCTTTTTGATTGAATAACTGAAAAAAATTCTTCATTTTCAATCCACAAATCTTTTTCATGGATGTAATGCTCTTTCTCGACTTTCACCATGAGGCTCTCTCGCCCGTCCTTTACTTCTCTCATGTACCAGTCATGCAAGTTGTGCATTTGCGTTGTTAGAAGCTTCTCATCGTCAGGACTGACCACAGGTTTCCCGGGGACATATTGCCATGCTATTTCCTTCGGATCCAATGGTGGAAATTCCTCGATCTCTAGGAGTTGTTCAACGGTGATACCGAGCAATCTAGCATTCTCTCTATCAGCGTCGGTTATTACCACGTTATTGGCACTCACCTTGAGCGGGCTGATCGATTGGACTGCCCGTTCTCCGAGCTGGGGAACAGTTTTCCCGCATTTACTGCTACCGCTCGACTTCTGTCTTTTGTGGGATTGATAGGACTTGGTAATACAGTGTTCATAGTCTGATACAGGCCTTTTCTCCGCCGGTTTAGCTGCATCAATAAAGTGTTGTACGACCTCGTCGGGTACTTTGTCCTTTGGCGGCGGGGGCGGTTTCGGTCCAAAATGGGTCAGCAAAGCGAGATTCACTGATTCATCGAGTTCCTCGTCAGTCTTCTCGTAAGATAACTTCTTTTTGACAGGAGGCTCGGGTTTCTTCTTTTGTGTTCTCTTCCGCTTTGGAGACGGCGGAGCTTGATATCGCGGACTCGCCATGCGCTCCGTCTCGGGGTGGGATGGACTATGCTGACGTGGCAGAGCTTGATATCGCGGACTCGCCATGCGCTCCGTCTCGGGGTGGGATGGATTCGGCTGGCGCGGCGGAGATGGATATGGCCGACTCACCCTGCACTCCGTCTCGGGGTGGGTTGGAGTTTGCTGACGCGACGGACTTGGAGGAGGAGTCGGTGGCCTTGGCACCGAGTTTGGAAACACGATGCATTCCTTTTTCCACACAATGATACCACGTATGGCTTCTCCTAGTGTCAGCTCCCCTTGACCTCCAGTGTGATCAAGCTCTAGTGTATCATATCCCGACAGAACTTGATCCACCCCGACACGAGCATAGCCAGGTGGAATCGGATTGCCGTGGAGGAGTGCTTCAGGTGCATTCGGTAAAGCAAAGCCGTGCGCCACCTTCATGGATATGTTCTTGAGTTTCATGTGTAGCTCACAAGGTGTCGACTCTAGGATATTATCCACGGGGTAGCGAGCCAGCAGTGCATCATCGGCCGGGACCCCCGTGGAACCCACGCTGCTTTTCGGCATAGATGATGGAATGGTACCATCCAATGCTGGATCTGGTTGCTGCTGCTGCTGAGACGCGCCTTGCTGGCTAAGTTTGTTGATTTGCTCCTGCTACATGTTATATTTGCGTTCCAAGTCCTGAATCCGATCTACTTCATGCTTCTTCTTTCTGTCACGACTTCTGTAGCTGTCGTTCCAATCCGCAAACCCCAGAAGCCACGGAACCATGCCTTTGCCTCGTGTTCGTCCTGGATGTTCAGGATTCTTGAGGGCGCGCGAAAGCTCGTCCTTCTCTCCCTCGGGCTCGTACACACCCGCTCGAGCTTCTGCTATTGCTTTAAGTAACTCGTCCGTGGCTTCTTTAAGACTTGCCTGTTCAAGAACCTCCCCTGTCTTTGGGTCCAACTTTCCCCCATGTGCATAAAACCAAGTCCTGCACCTCTCGGGCCAAGTCTCTGTTACTAGAGTGACCCCTGCAGCCTTCATGTTTCTCTCAGATTCATCCCACTTAGGCAACCCAGACTTGTAGCCGCCTGGCCCCAGACGATGGTGCCACGTTTTTTTGTCGGCATTTATCTTGTTTATTTTCGACCGTTCCTTAGCTACTTGTGATTCCTTGAACTTCACAAATTCGTCCCAGTCATCTGCTAACTTCACATATTCTCCTTTGAATTCTGGAGTCTTCCTTCCGTCTTTCACGTAACTTTTCCATAATCTTTTCTTCCAAGACTAGAATTGTGTGGCCATCTTCTTAAGAGCACACTTCTTGACTTTCTCCCGTTGGACATCTGTGAGACCCTCTGGTAGGGTGAAATGTTTCATGAGCGTCTCCCAAAGCAGATTTTTTGCTCTTTCGCTGACAAAAGAAACTGCTTGGGTATCTTTTGGCTGATTCCATTCTTGAACGGTGATCGGGATTTGGTCCCTAACGATAACTCTGCATTGACGTATAAATTTGTCCGCATTCTCTTTAGGAGCAATCGGTTCGCCATCTGCTCTGATTTGATCGATGTTAAACTTTACGCCTTCTTTCAACTTTTTTGTCGGACCACGTTTAACCCTTGTAGAAGATTTGCTCGATCCGGAGGGCTAAAAGGAAGAAATATTCATTAATATATACAAATCAACCGCCGAAAGCCTCAATGTGTGTACGTTGAATCCAGGGGTCAGACTTCTCCGGGTTCTTCGAGCATATAATATCCATGTGTTTCTCGATATACGGGGTCACCAAGGTAGAATTCTGTAGAACTGCGTAGTGTGCTTGCGCCCTAGAATGCCCGTCCCTACATATTATTGATTTTGGTCCAAGCGTGCCTTTTCCACGCAGTCTCCCCTCATGCCGCGATTGAGGAACACCAATCGGCTTAATGTCAAGAATAAAGTCAACACAAAACTCAATAACCTCCTCTGTTTCATGGCCCTTGGAGATGCTTCCTTCTGGCCTAGCACGGTTACGAACATATTTCTTTAAGACTCCCATGAACCTCTCAAAGGGGAACATATTGTGTAGAAATACAGGACCCAGAATGGCAATCTCTTCGACTAGGTGAACTAGGACGTGCGTCATAATATTGAAAAAGGATGGTGGGAACACCAACTCGAAACTGACAAGACATTGGACCAAATCATTCTGTAAGCTTGGTAGGATTTCCGGATCGATTACCTTCTGAGAAATTGCATTGAGGAATGAACATAGGTTCACAATGGCGAATCGAACATTTTCTGGTAGAAGCCCCCTCAACGCAACCGGAAGCAATTGCGTCATGATCACGTGGCAATCATGAGACTTTAGGTTCTGGAATTTTTTCTCTGCCATATTTATTATTCCCTTTATATTCGATTAGAAGCCAGACGGGACCTTCATACTGAGCAGGCATTCAAAGAAGATTTCCTTCTCTGCTTTGGTAAGAGCGTAGCTGGCAGGACCTTGATACTGCTTTGGATGCATGCCGTCGTTTTCGTGCACACGTTGCTGGTCCTCCCGTGCCTCCGATGTATCTTTTGTCTTCCCATACACGCCCAGGAAGCCTAGCAGGTTTACGCAAAGATTCTTCGTCACGTGCATCACGTCGATTGCAGAGCGGACCTCTAGGACTTTCCAATATTCTAGCTCCCAAAATATAGATTTCTTCTTCCACATGGGTGCGCGTCCCTCAGCGTCAGTCGGAACAGATTGTCCGCCAGGACCCTTTCCAAATATTACTTGTAAATCCTTGACCATATCAAGTATGTCATCACCAGTACGGAGGACGGGCTTCTTCCGGTGATCTGCCTCACCTTTGAAATGCTTGCCTTTCTTTCTTAAGGCATGCTTGGTCGGAAGAAATCGACGATGTCCCAGGTACACATTCTTCTTGCATTTGTCCAAATATATACTTTCAGTCTCATCTAAACAGTGCGTGCATGCATGATATCCCTTGTTTGTCTGTCCTGAAAGGTTACTACGAGCAGCCAATCATTGATGGTTACAAATAGCAACGCTCGCAGGTCAAATTTCTGCTGTTTGTGCTCATCCCACACACGTAGACCTTTTTTATTCCACAGCTGTAAAAGTTCATCAACTAATGGCCTTAGGCACACATCAATGTCGTTGCCGGGTTGCTTAGGGCCTTGGATGAGCACTGGCATCATAATGAACTTCCGCTTCATGCACAACCAAGGAGGAAGGTTATATATACATAGAGTCACATGCCATGTGTTATGCTTGCTGCTCTGCTCCCCAAATGGATTAATGCCATCTGCACTTAAACCAAACCATAAGTTCCTTGGGTCATCTGCAAAGTCTGGCCACTCTCTCTCGATTTTTCTCCACTGCGACCCATCAGCGGGTACTCTCAACTTCCCGTCTTTCTTACGGTCTTCTTTGTGCCATCACAACGACTTGGCATGCTCTTTGTTTTGGAACAAACGTTTCAACCGTGGTATTATAGGAGCATACCACATCACCTTGGTAGGAATCCTCTTCCTGGGGCACTCGCCCTCAACATCATCACCAGGGTCATCGCGACCGATCTTATATCGCAATGCATTGCATACCGGGCATGCATTCAAATTCTCGTACTCACCGCGGTAGAGGATGCAGTCATTAGGGCATGCATGTATCTTCTGCACCTCCGATCCTAGAGGGCAGACACCTTCTTTGCTTCGTATGTACTGTCGGGCAATTCATTGTCCTTTGGAAGCTTATTCTTCATTATTTTCAGCAACTTTTCAAATCCCTTGTCAGATACACCATTCTCTGCCTTCCATTGCAGCAATTCCAGTGTGGTACCGAGCTTTGTGTTGTCATCTTCGCAATTTGGGTACAACCTTTTTTTGTTATCCTCTAACATGCGCTGCAACTTCAACTTATCCTTTTCACTTTCGCAGTTTCTCTTTGCATCAGCAATGGCCCGACCAAGATCATCAGCGGGCTCATCTGATGCCTCAGCTTCTTCTTCTTCATTCTCTTCCCCCATTGTAGTACCATCATATTCAGGACACCCTGGATAGTTGTCGTCATCCTCTTTTTCTTCATTCTCTTCCATTAGAACCCCTCTTTCTCCGTGCTTGGTCCAACAATTATAGACGGACATGAAACCGAACGTAAACAGGTGGACGTGAATCTGTTTTGAGCTAGAGTAAGTCTTATCATTCTTACACACACCACATGGACAACGCATAAAACCATCCCGCTTGTTTGCCTCAGCCGCACGCAAAAAACTCCGCACGCCATTAATGAACTGGGGAGAGCGTCGGTCATCGTACATCCATTGTCGGTTTATCTTCATTACACAACACCCAAAAGACCAAATTAATACAAGTTCATACATAAAGTTCATACACACTTATTCTCATAAAACAACATACAACTATCTAGATAAAACATTTAAATGCAACAACAAATGCGATCAAAATCGCAACTAAGGTAGCAATTGATCCAACAGCGTAATGATACCAAGCCTCTTTATTAATGGCATCTTTTCTAATCTTTCTAATCTTCAAGTGCATTGCATCCGTCTTGATCTTGTGATCATCGACGACATCCGCAACGTACAACTCCAATTTCATCTTCTCTTCTTCAACTCTTTTCAATTTTCCTTTCAAATCCTCGTTTTCTTTTTCAACTAAATTTAACTTCTTGACAATAGGGTCGCTTGGAATTTCCGGTTCAACTACCTCCTAGATAAAAATATCTATGTCAACTTGATGGGAATAATTGTCATTAACACGAAATGCAACAAATAGTTACAAAAGAGAATATATGATACGTCTCCAACGTATCTATAATTTTTGATTGTTCCATGCTATTATATTATCTGTTTTGGATGTTTTATATGCATTAATATGCTATTTTATATTATTTTTGGGACTAACCTATTAATCTAGAGCCTAGTGCCAGTTTCTGTTTTTTCCTTGTTTTTGAGTATTGCAGATAAGGAATATTAAACGGAGTCCAAACGGAATAAAATCTTCGGAATGATTTTTCTTGGACCAGAAGAAACCCAAAAGACTTGGAGATGAAGGCAGGAGACCTGCCGTGGCGTCACAAGCCACTAGGGCGCGCCCTAGGGGGAGGGCGCCCCCCTGGCTTCTGGCCCCATGACAGCCCTCCTAACCCTATTCTTCGGCCTATAAATTCCCAAATATTCCCTGGATACCAAAAAGAGCCACGAAAATACTTTTCCGCCGCCGGAAGCCTCTGTTCCCGTGAGATCCAATCTTGGAGCCTTTTCCGGTAATCTGCAGGAGGGGGAATCGATCACGGAGGGCATCTACATCAACTCCATTGCCCCTCCGATGATGCGTGAGTAGTTTACCACAGACCTTCGGGTCCATATCTAGTAGCTAGATGGCTTCTTCTCTCTCTTTGTTCTTCAATACCATGTTCTTCATGATCTTCATGGAGATCTATCCGATGTAATACTCTTTTGCGGTGTGTTTGTCGAGATCCGATGAATTGTGGGTTTATGATCAGCTTATCTATGAATATTATTTGAATCTTCTCTGAATTCTTATATGCATGATTTCATATCTTTGCAAGTCTCTTCGAGTTATTGGTTTGGTTTGGCCAACTAGATTGATAATTCTTGCAATGGGAGAAGTGCTTAGTTTTGGGTTCAATCTTGCGGTGTCCTCACCCAGTGACAAAGTAGGGGTAGCGAGGCACGTATTTGTATTGTTGCCATCGAGGATAAAAAGATGGGGTTTTCATCATATTGCTTGAGTTTATCCATCTACATCATGTCATCTTACCTAATGCGTTACTCTGTTCTTCATGAACTTAATACTCTAGATCCAGGCAGGAGTCGGTCGATGTGTGGAGTAATAGTAGTAGATGCAGAATCGTTTCGGTCTATTTGACACGGATGTGATGCCTATATGCATAATCATTGCCTTGGATATCATCATAATTATTCGCTTTTCTATCAATTGCTCGACAGTAATTTGTTCACCCACCGTATTATTTTCCTTCACGAGAGAAGCCTCTAGTGAAACCTATGGCCCCCGGGTCTATTTTCCATATTATATTTTCAGATCTATAAACCAAAAATACCAAAAATATCTCGCTGCATTATTTTTACTTTTGTTTTACTTTACGTTCTAGCAATCTTTTATATCTATCTCTATCAGATCTCATCCTTGCAAGTAACCGTGAAGGGATTGACAACCCCTTTATAGCGTTGGGTGCAAGTGTTTGATTATTTGTGTAGGTACATCTATTGGGGACTTGCTTGTATCTCCTACTGGATTGATACCTTGGTTCTCAACAACTGAGGGAAATACTTATCTACTTTGCTGCATCACCCTTTCCTCTTCAAGGGAAAACCAACGCATGCTCAAGAAGTAGCAAGAAGGATTTCTGGCGCCGTTGCCGGGGAGATCTACATCAAGCCTACCAGGTACCCATCACAAACTCATCTCTTGCATTTACATTATTTGCCATTTGCCTCTCGTTTTCCTCTCCCCCACTTCTAAAACGATTTTCAGAAAAACCAAAAAGATTTGCCTTTTTATTCGCCCTTCTTCCGTTCGTCTTTCCGTTTGCTTTTCGTTTGCTTGTGTGGTAGATTGCTTGCTTTGTCACGATGACTCAAGAGAATACCAAGTTGTGTGACTTCTCCAATACTAATAATAATGATTTTATTAGTACTCCGATTGCTCCCGCCACTAGTGCGGAATCTTATGAAATTAATGCCGCTTTGCTTAATCTTGTTATGAAAGAACAATTTTCCGGCCTTCCTAGTGAAGATGCCGCATCCCATCTAAATACTTTCGTTGAGTTGCGTGATATGCAAAAGAAGAAAGATGTGGATAATGATATTGTTAAATTGAATCTATTTCCGTTCTCACTACGAGATCGTGCTAAAACTTGGTTTTCATCTTTGCCTAAAAACAGTATTGATTCATGGAATAAGTGTAAAGATGCTTTTATTTCCAAGTACTTTCCGCCCGCTAAGATCATCTCCCTTAGGAACGATATAATGAATTTTAAGCAACTTGATCATGAGCATGTTGTACAATCATGGGAGAGGATGAAACTATTGATTAGAAATTGCCCCGCGCATGGTTAGAGTTTATGGATGATTATACAAATTTTCTATGCGGGATTGAATTTTGCTTCTAGAAATCTTTTAGATTCCGCCGCGGGTGGTACTTTTATGGAAATCACATTAGGATAAGCTACTAAACTCCTAGATAATATTATGGCAAATTACTCTCAATGGCATACCGAAAGATCTCCTACTAGTAAAAAAGTGCATGCTATTGAAGAAATAAATACTTTGAGTGAAAAGATGGATGAATTGATGAAATTGTTTGCTAGTAAGAGTGCTCCTATTGATCCTAATGATATGCCTTTGTCTTCTTTGATTGGAAATAATAATGAATCTATGGATGTGAATTTTGTTGGTAGGAACAATTTTGGTAATAACGCGTATAGAGGTAATTTCAATCCTAGGCCGTTTACTAGTAATTCCTCTAATAATTATGGTAATTCCTACAACAATTCTTATGGAAATTATAATAAGATGCCCTCTGATCTTGAGAATAATATTAAAGAATTTATTAGTTCGCAAAAAGGTTTCAATGCTATGATTGAAGAAAAATTGCTCAAGATTGATGATTTGGCTAGGAACGTTGATATAATTTCTCTTGAGATTGATTCTTTGAAAATTAGATCTATTCCACCCAAGCATGATATTAATGAGTCTTTAAAGGCTATGAGAATTTCTATTGATGAGTGCAAGGAAAGAACTGCTAGAATACGTGCTAAGCGTGAATGGCTTGAAAAAGTGTGTTCTCGTGATAATATTGATGAAGATCTTAAAGTGATTGATGTGACTCCTATTGAATCTTTGTTTTCTAATGTACATCTTGATAAAGATGGGACTGGAGATAAGTCAACTTTAGTTAAAAGGCGTCCCAATGATTCGGAGTTTATAGATCCTAATGCTAAGATTGATAAAAGTGGGATTGAAGAGGTCAAAACTTTAAATAGCAATGAACCCACTCTTTTGGATTTCAAGGACTTTAATTATGATAGTTGTTCTTTGATTGATTGTGTTTCCTTGTTGCAATCCATGTTGAATTCTCCGCATGCTTATAATCAAAATAAAGCTTTTACTAAACATATCGTGGATGCTATGATGAAATCTTTTGAAGAAAAACTTGAGTTGGAAGTTTCTATACCTAGAAAGCTTTATGATGAGTGGGAACCTACTATGAAGATTAAAATTAAAGATTATGAGTGCCATGCTTTGTGTGATTTGGGTGCTAGCGTTTCCACGATTCCAAAGACTTTATGTGATGTGCTAGGTTTCCGTGAATTTGATGATTGCTCTTTAAATTTGCATCTAGCGGATTCCACCATTAAGAAACCTATGGGAAGGATTAATGATGTTCTTATTGTTGCAAATAGGAATTATGTGCCCGTAGATTTCATTGTTCTTGATATAGATTGCAATCCTACATGTCCTATTATTCTTGGTAGACCTTTCCTTAGAACGATTGGTGCAATTATTGATATGAAGGAAGGAAATATTAGATTCCAATTTCCATTAAGGAAAGGCATGGAGCACTTTCCTAGAAAGAAAATAAAATTACCTTATGAATCTATTATGAGAGCTACTTCTGGATTGCATACCAAAGATGACAATACCTAGATCTATTGCGTTATGCCTAGCTAGGGGCGTTAAACAATAGCGCTTGTTGGGAGGCAACCCAATTTTATTTTTATGATTTTGTTTTTGCTTCTGTTTTTGAGTGTTTTACACATTATTACCTCTGTAGTAATTGTGTTTTCTTGTTTAAATTAGTGTTTGAGCCAAGTAAGACTTTTGGGATGGTCTACGGTGTTTGTGATTTGATTTTGCTGAAAAACAAAAACTTTTGCTCTCAGTCCAGGAATTTTTTAAATTCACTGGAACGTGATTTTGATCTGAAATTTTTACACAAGATTGATATACAAATTTCCCTTATTGTTCTAATCTTTCAGAATTTTTGGAGTTACAGAAGTATTCGAAGTCTATAGATTGCTACAGACTTTTCTGTTTTAGACAGATTCTGTTTTCTTTGTGTTGTTTGCTTATTTTGATGTATCTATGGGTTGTATCGGGGGGTATGAACCATGGAGAAGTTGGAATACAGTAAATATTACACCAATATAAATAAAGAATGAGTTCACAACAGTACCTAAAGTGGTGATTTATTTTTCTTATACTAACGGATCTCATGAGTTTTCTGTTGAGTTTTGTGTTGTGAAGTTTTCAAGTTTTGGGTAAAGATTTGATGGACTATGGAATGAGGAGTGGCAACAGCCTAAGCTTGGGGATGCCCAAGGCACCCCAAGCCATATTCAAGGATACCAAAAAGCCTAAGCTTGGGGATGCCCCGGAAGGCATCCCCTCTTTCGTCTTCAATCCATTGGTAAATTTACTTGAGGCTATATTTTTATTCACCACATGATATGTGTTTTGCTTGGAGCGTCTTGTATGATATGAGTCTTTGCTTTTTAGTTTGCCACAATCATCCTTGCTGCACACATATTTTTGAGAGAGACACGCTGAATCGTGAATTTATTAGAATACTCTATGTGCTTCACTTATATCTTTTGAGCTAGGCAATGTTGCTCTAGTACTTCACTTATATCTTTTTAGAGCACGGCGGTGTTTTATTTTATAGAAATTATTGAACTCTCGTACCTCACTTATATTATTTTGACAGTCTTTAAAACAGCATGGTAATTGGTTTAGGTTATGAATTTAGTCCTAATATAATGGGCATCCAAGAGGGGTATAATAAAAACTTTCATATTAAGTGCATTGAATACTATGAGAAGTTTGATTCCTTGCATATAGTTTTGAGATATGAAGATGGTAATATGAGAGTCATGCTAGTGAGTAATTGTGAATTGGAAGAAATACTTGTGTTGAAGTTTGTGATTCCCGTAGCATGCACGTATGGTGAACCGTTATGTAACGAAGTCAGAGCATGATTTGTTTAATGATTGTCAACCTTTGTGTGAGGGTCGGGAGCGCGCGATGGTTAACTCCTACCAACCTCTCGCCTAGGAGCATGCGTCTAATGCTTTGTTTCGATAACTAATAGACTTTTGCAATAAGTATGTGAGTTCTTTATGACTAATGTTGAGTCCATGGATTATACGCACTCTTACCCTTCCACCTTTGCTAGCCTCTCTAGTACCGCGCAACTTTCGCCGGTGCATCAAACCCACCTTCCTCAAAACAGCCACCATATACTTTCCTCAAAACAGCCACCATACCTACCTATTATGGCATTTCCATAGTCATTCCGAGATATATTGCCATGCAACTTCCACCTTTCCGTTTTTCATGACACGCACCATCACTGTCATATTGCATATAGAGTCATATTTTGTTCTAGGTATCGAGTTGTAATTCTTGAGTTGTAAGTAAATAAAAGTGTGATGATCTTCATTATTAGAGCATTGTCCCGTGAGAGAAAAGGATGATGGAAGCTATGAATCCCTCACAAGTTGGGATGAGTCTCCGGACTTTACAAATAATAAAAGAGGCCAGCGAAGCCCAAATAAAAAAAAGAGAGGCCAATGATGCCCACCAAAAAAAAATGAGAGAAAGAGAGAAGGGACAATGCTACTATCTTTTTCCACACTTGTGCTTCAAAGTAGCACCATGATCTTCATGATAGAGAGTCTCCTATTTTGTCACTTTCATATAACTAGTGGAATATTTTTCATCTTATGCACAACCACTTAGTTTTCTTTTTGAGCTTTCATACACTTATAGCTCTAGTGCATTTGTTGCATGGCAATCCCTACTCGCTCACATTGATATCTATTGATGGGCATCTCCATAGCCCGTTGATACGCCTAGTTGATGTGAGACTATCTTCTCCTTTTTCCTTGCAACCTCCACCATATTCTATTCCACCTATAGTGCTATATCCATGGCTCACGCTCATGTATTGCGTGAGAGTTGAAAAGGTTTGAGAACATAAAAAGTGTGAGACAATTGCTTGACTTGTCATCGGGGTTGTGCATGATTTAGATACTTTGTGTGGGGAAGATGGAGCATAGCCAGACCATATGATTTTGTAGGGATAACTTTCTAAGGCCATGTTATTTCGAAAGGACGCAATTGCCTTGTTAGTATGCTTGAAGTATTACTGTTTTTATGTCAATATTAGACTTTTGTTTTGAATCTTATGGATCTGAATATTCATGCCACAATAAAGAATATTACATGGATAAATATGTTAGGTAGCATTCCACATCAAAAATTCTGTTTTTATCATTTACCTACTCGAGGACGAGCAGGAATTAAGCTTGGGGATGCTTGATACGTCTCCAACGTATCTATAATTTTTATTGTTCCATGCTATTATATTATCTGTTTTGGATGTTTTATATGCATTAATATGCTATTTTATATTATTTATGGGACTAACCTATTAATCTAGAGCCTAGTGCCAGTTTCTGTTTTTTCCTTGTTTTTGAGTATTGCAGATAAGGAATATTAAACGGAGTCCAAACGGAATAAAATCTTCGGAATGATTTTTCTTGGACCAGAAGAAACCCCGAAGACTTGGAGATGAAGGCAGGAGACCTGCCGTGGCGTCACAAGCCACTAGGGCGCGCCCTAGGGGGGGGGCGCCCCCCTGGCTTGTGGCCCCACGGCAGCCCTCCTAACCCTATTCTTCGGCCTATAAATTCCCAAATATTCCCTGGATACCAAAAAGAGCCATGAAAATACTTTTCCGCCGCCGGAAGCCTCTGTTCCCGTGAGATCCAATCTTGGAGCCTTTTCCGGTAATCTGCCGGAGAGGGAATCGATCACGGAGGGCATCTACATCAACTCCATTGCCCCTCCGATGATGCGTGAGTAGTTTACCACAGACCTTCGGGTCCATAGCTAGTAGCTAGATGGCTTCTTCTCTCTCTTTGTTCTTCAATACCATGTTCTTCATGATCTTCATGGAGATCTATCCGATGTAATACTCTTTTGCGGTGTGTTTGTCGAGATCCGATGAATTGTGGGTTTATGATCAGCTTATCTATGAATATTATTTGAATCTTCTCTGAATTCTTATATGCATGATTTCATATCTTTGCAAGTCTCTTCGAGTTATTGGTTTGGTTTGGCCAACTAGATTGGTAATTCTTGCAATGGGAGAAGTGCTTAGTTTTGGGTTCAATCTTGCGGTGTCCTCACCCAGTGACAAAGTAGGGGTAGCGAGGCACGTATTTGTATTGTTGCCATCGAGGATAAAAAGATGGGGTTTTCATCATATTGCTTGAGTTTATTCCTCTACATCATGTCATCTTACCTAATGCGTTACTCTGTTCTTCATGAACTTAATACTCTAGATGCAGGCAGGAGTCGGTCGATGTGTGGAGTAATAGTAGTAGATGCAGAATCGTTTCGGTCTACTTGACACGGACGTGATGCCTATATGCATAATCATTGCCTTGGATATCATCATAATTATTCGCTTTTCTATCAATTGCTCGACAGTAATTTGTTCACCCACCGTATTATTTTCCTTCATGAGAGAAGCCTCTATTGAAACCTATGGCCCCCGGGTCTATTTTCCATATTATATTTTCAGATCTATAAACCAAAAATACCAAAAATACCTCGCTGCATTATTTTTACTTTTGTTTTACTTTACGTTCTAGCAATCTTTTATATCTATCTCTATCAGATCTCATCCTTGCAAGTAACCGTAAAGGGATTGACAACCCCTTTATAGCGTTGGGTGCAAGTGTTTGATTATTTGTGTAGGTACATCTATTGGGGACTTGCTTGTATCTCCTACTGGATTGATACCTTGGTTCTAAACAACTGAGGGAAATACTTATCTACTTTGCTGCATCACCCTTTCCTCTTCAAGGGAAAACTAACGCATGCTCAAGAAGTAGCAATATACCACATCCGAATCATAAACCGGACGAGGGCCGACAGGCACGGATATCATAACCATGACACTATATATAACAACAATCATACAAGTAAGAAAATCATGCAAGTAACTATCTAAATCATACAAATACGATTTTTTTAATAAAAATGATAAGAACACAAGAAGAGGCTCACCAAGGTGGTGCCGGCGACGGGACGGTGCGGGCGATCGACGGTGGTTAGGACGGGGACGGGAAGGCACACTAAGTAAATCACACCTACACATATGCAAACTAAGGAGTTAATTTGAGCTCAAATTGCATATAAATCAAAAAACTACCACATAATTACACCCAAACTAAAACCCACAAATCACTATACTTATAAAGCATTGCACGAGCTGATCTAGCAATAAGAGATGAAAGGACAAAGTTGCTAACCTTTGTGGACACTTGGATGGATTGGGGTGCCTCAAATCTTGACAAATCTTGGCAAAAATGGAGGGAGGAGCTCGAGCTAGGGGAAGAACAGAGAGGGGAATTCGAATGGAGAAAACAGAGAAATGGAGTCGGGCTGGACGAAGGGTTTATATAGGGAAAGCTTTAGTCCCGGTTGGTTATACAAACCGGGACTAAAGGTCCACCTATAGTCCCGGTTTGTATCACAAACCGGGACTAAAAGGGCCCCAGGCTGACACCATCCTGCCACCACCCCTTTAGTCCCGGTTTGTGATACAAACCGGGACTATAGGTCTCGAATGAACCGGGACTAATGGGGCCCGTACACCCCGACCGCTCCTAGCCGTTGGAACAGGGACTAATGGACACATTAGTCCCGGTCCAAAGCCAAACGGGGACTAAAGGTTGAAACGGAAGGCCTGTTTTCTACTAGTGGTTCGTCGACCGGATTCGGATGAAAACCTCATTCTCGGCTTGTTGCCAAGACCAGCGATGGCGGCACTCTTTTGTGCCGTTACCTTCTTGAAAGCATCGCTGTGGAGAAGCTCCAGACCTCTATCAGGCTACCTCCGGGGGAAACCCTAGATCAGTAGATCGGATGACGGCGGCGCTCTGTTGTCGTTTTCGTTTTGGGGGCGTCAATCTTGGAGGTGTACACGGGCTCGAGGGACCAGTGGACGATTTCTTTGGTGGAGCGGTGCTTCATCTTACACATTGATGGTAGCGGATCTCGGCGGCATGGCGCAAGTGGAGACTCGGGGCCCAATGTGCGGAGATGGACTCGCGTAGGAGGAGGACGTTGTCTGGCGTCATGATGGCGTCGATGGCAGAGAGGCCTGACAAGGTCGGTACGTTAGTCTTCTCTGAAGATGGATTGGTGGAAGACGGCGGCGACGACACATGAGAGTGCGTCGGACCGGTTTGTACCCAAAACCCAGTATGTGGCTTGGTTGGGGCCTCCGGCTTTAGATTTTAGGGTTTCGTGTCATGTCTGTTTGGTATTAGGCTTGAACTATCGACACCCCTTCATCAAGTAGATTGGAATAGTGTAAGTTCTTGCTAAGATGGTGGTTTCAGACTACCTGATGTACTACTTTGTAAGGTCTTTGTGAATAATCAATAAAATGACTGCATGTATCGTCCAGACGCAGAGGCCGGGGGTAATCCTCTTTTTCTTAAAAAAAGATATGTCACATGGCATTTCTTTCATTACTTAGCAACACATGATTACAAGCAACTGATGCTGTTTCTATTACTAGCAACGAATCCTAGGATGCAACAAATGCATAATATTACAAGGTAGGACTGCTAGTCCTTTTATAGACTCACTAATCGACATTTATCCGATTTTAAATGGAAAGTGTCTCCCAGCCGGTCTCTGCTGGACTTTCATGAACTTTCAAATTCAACAAGGTTGGTTTATTTATATTCAGTTTAATGTTTGATCATCAGGGATATGTAATTTTGTCTGTTAAAGGTTTATGTGCTTCAGTTTTGACTGTTAAAGTTTTTCTGCACCCTCCACGTATTCAGCTCTTTCCTACCCCCATAAGTGATACCTGTTTCATTTTAATGCCGAAAAGGTGAAAAAAATAAAAGAATCTGAATCCTGATATCATAGACTGTATCTGTTAATTTGTCTCACCAGCCCTGTTATATTCACTTTGGTCATTTAAGGATGGTTCAACTTTGTGTTTGTTTTCTGATTTGTGGTTTGCAATTGTAGTTAATCATACGTGGGCAATTTTTTCAAATGATATGATATATGATTGTTTTGCTTACATACCCTGTCTTTGCTTCAAAAGGTCTTATCTTTACAAGATCAGCTCTGCTCCAACTATGCTTTTGTATCATCAGACTGCTTCTGGGCATTGTAATAGAGTACCATCCTTAAAAGATCCTATAGGTAGTCTTGTTGGCGCTCATGCGGGTGGTCGATGCGCGGATGTGGATTGAGATCCTCTACAATAACCGCACTGTACAGTATGGCAGATGACATGTGGGATCGAGTCGATGCGGCAGCCACCGTAACTATAGTGTTGTTACAGCAGAGGATCCGCACCCGTGGATGTGGGGTGTGGGAAGCTTGGGTGAATACCATGTCTCGACCTTGGCCTTAGACCAGCGACGGCGGGGGCGTTGACCTACACTGATGGGAAATATGAAGCTGTGTTCAAGGGTGCCACACAGGTTGGAGTTTCTTAATTCATATCTTCGCCTCACCTGCTGTTACCTTGTCCGTTTTTCCAATTAGTCGCATATCTTATTGTGCAACCATATTACTTTGGCGAGTGATAGGCGCCGGCGCGCCGTCCCAAAATTTCGCCGGTCGACTGCCAATAGTTCGATACAACCTTGTGCGACCGTCTGATTGCTTTCTTCTAAAAAGTCAAACCCATATGAAGAAAAACAAGAAAAAGACAGTCGTGCACACATGCCGGATCTCGCACGCTCGCCGGCCACTCACGCTTGTCGTCGGCTTCCCATGCTTGCTTGTACGTGTGCCACCACACCCACCACCTGTGCTCGCCGGCCGGCCGCTCGTGCCTCCGCTCGCCATGTCTGCATCCTGTAGCTCGAATACGGACGGGTTCATGCACGCCGTCACCATAGTTTGCAGCATCCCCCGGTGTTCCCTCATCTCCGTCTCGCTGCCGTTGTCAACTTGCCCGCCATGTCCAGCAAAAATAATCTAAAGCAACAAAACCTGTGGTGCTCGGTTGAAGCAACACAAAATGTCGGTTCCAGCACAATTAAATAATGGTTCTAGCAAAAATTCTCAGCAGCAGAAAACCATGGCTCACAGCCAACATCGGTGGCAGCAAAATTTTGTCCTGGTTCCAGCAAAACCAAAAACAGTGAAAACAAAATGCAAAAATGGGCCCTTTGTCACTGGTGGTAGCAAAAATCGAGACACTGGTGGTAGCAAAAATTGGAGCTGGTTCCAGCAAATCAAAACACCGGTTGTAACAAAAATGCAAAATTGTGCGTTCTTCCAATAAAGCAAAAAGCGGCAGTTGTAGCAAAAATTGGAGCTGCTGGTTCCAGCAAATCAATACGCCGGCTGTAGCAAAAATGCAAAATTGGGCGTTCTTGCAGCAAGGCGAAAGCGGCAGTTGTAGCAAAAATTGGAGCTGGTTCCAGCAAATCAAAACACCGGTTGTAGCAAATTGCAAAATGCAAAATTGGGCATTCTTCGAATAAAGCGAAAAGCGGCAGTTGTAGCAAAAATTGGAGCTGGTTCCAGCAAATCAAAACACCGGTTGTAGCAAAAATGCAAAATTGGGTGTTCTTGCAGCAAGGAGAAAGCGGCAGTTGTAGCAAAAATTGGAGCTGGTTCCAGCAAATCAAAACACCGGTTGTAACAAATTGCAAAATTGGGCGTTCTTCCAATAAAGCGAAAAGCGGTAGTTGTAGCAAAAATGGGAGCTGGTTCCAGCAAATCAAAACACTGGCTGTAGCAAAAATGGAAAATTGGGCATTCTTGCAGCAAGGCGAAAGCGGCAGTTGTAGCAAAAATTGGAGCTCATTCCAGCAAATCAAAACACCGGTTGTAGCAAATTGCAAAATTGGGCGTTCTTCCATCAAAGCGAAAGCGGTAGTTGTAGCAGAAATTGGAGCTGATTCCAGCAAATCAAAACACCATTTGTAGCAAAAATGCAAAATTGGGCGCTCTTCCAACAAAGCGAAAAGTGGCAGTTGTAGGAAAAATTAGAGCTGGTTCCAGCAAATCAAAACACCGATCGTAGGAAAAATGCAAAATTGGGCGTTCTTCCAGCAAAGCGAAAGCGGCAGTTGTAGCAAAAATTGGATAGGCGAAGGACCCGGGGCTCATGCCCGGGCGGATCGGCTTTTGGGGCCCGAGGTGGGTCGAAGCTCTTGCTTCGGGTAGGCGAAGGCGAGCACGGTCCGAGATGTGTCCACGGGCGATGAGATCCCTACCCTCGCGAGTGTGGTGGTAGTTAGTGGTGGTCGGGATTCCACTAACCTGTCGAATAGATCGTCGCCGAAGACCACGGACATGGCGTCGTGCGAGTGTGGTCGGCGACGACCGTCGGTAGGCATGGAGTTGTGTCTCCCCCGGTCCACCGGGACTGGCTAGAGACGCGGGCGTGGATGCCTCCTACTGTGGAGGCGTCGACCCAAACTCCGTGGATGATGCCAGACTAGGAGTGAAAGGAGACACCTTTTACTCCTCCTACCGTGGTGGTTACACGGTGATGTGGGCGGTTGGTCGTGTCTCTGACATGAATGTTGGCCCGGCGGCCCCGGATGACGGTCCGCATGGGTGGCTCTTCGGCGGGCTCCATGACGGTGGTGATGGACTTCCCTCTTGGTCGTGTGGGCAGCTAGAGGTGGAGCGGCGGGTGGCTAAGGCATGCTATCTGGCAATGGCATAGCCACTATCTTGATCTGGAGTTCTGACCTCGTCCCGTTTGTCCTGGAGACCTCATGGTGGCGTGGGAATGTGCCGAGTGAAAGCTCCGCGCTTTGCGTCGACGACGGCGATGCTTGCGGGCGCCGTTATCTTCTTGAAGACGTCGCTGTGGTGCTCCTCTTCGTGTATTGGTTCCGGGTGAAAACCTTTGTCGTTCTCCCTCTGCGTTATCGTGAAGCTTAGGTGTTAATGGGCGTAGCGTGGTGCTGTTTTCAGTTCTCCTTGTTCTCTCTCTTGGTAGCGTAGTCGCGTGTGACTTGCGTGATCATATTATCATAGAATGGACACTTTGTGTGGGCTACCTCATCACCTTGTATCGTTCGGTCGTGTACTTTGTTTGAATGTTGCTATATATAAAGCGAGACGAAAGCCTATTTCGAGGAGTCTATCTCGCTCCAATAGTGTTCAAAATGGGTCTTCCAAAAATAATAGAACAAAAAGCACTTCAAGAATTTCATAACTACCAAATCAATGGGATAGGTGAAAGTGCCTAGGACGATGTGAACATCCGGAAAAATGCCATACGGTGTTCTAAATGTCCAACCCGCTAATATGATGTTCATGTCGGTGGTTTAGAGTTCACTAAAGGGAAAGCTCTTACTACTATGTTAATATTTCAACAGTGTAGTTGCAGATTTTTCCTGAGACGTTGCTATTAATTTGATCAGAAGTAACACGGAATGCAAATTGGCTGACCATGAAAATCATGCAGAGTTTTCCAACGAAAATTTCCTAATGCTTTTAAATAATTCATGAAAATTCTTATAACACAAAGAACGAGGAAGCAAGAACAAGCGAGAGATGTAAAAAGTAGATGAAAAGTGATAGATTGATTTGGCGATTGTGTGTTGTTCAATGAGCCATCACATCTCATCTATTTATGTGACGGCTTGACTTTTTGTACGCGAAAAGGACTCCAAATGCCGTGCAAATCTTACCAAATTTCCCTAACTTGGATTTAGGATGGGTATGATAGCAGTTCTGTTTTTGGGACACACATGCCGAATAAGAACTCGGATTGAACTGATTGAAAATAATAGTTGTTGAGCTCGACAAGCTGAAGATTTGCTCATTCGAGGCTATCTTGGTGGCCGAGTAACTGGCACCATACATCAGACATGTCTGAAATCAGGCGAGAGTAACTAAGCTTTGGAGGTTGCATATGACCCTAGATGGAGATGACGCAAAAAAGCAAAGTTGTGCGCCTCGATGATGCCAATAAGTTTCATGTTGATCACTTTTTCAGTTGAGGCAATCTTGAGGGCCGAATAACTTGCGCCATGTATCAGACACATAGGTCATTATTTTCAAACACATAAGGGCTTGAGACAGGAAGACCCTATGTCTCATGTGTTGTTCAACATAGTAGCAGATATGTTGGCAGTCCTTATTGGTCGGGCAAAAGAGAATGACCAAGTAGAAGGACTTGTCCCACACCTTGTAGAGGGGGAAGTGTCCATAGCTGATGACACAATCATCTTCATGGAACACGATATCGCAAAAGCTAGAAATATGAAGCTTGTACTTTGCCTTTTTGAGCAATTGTCTGGACTATTTTTTTTAACAAAAGCGAATTGTTCTGCCTTGGGAGAGAAAAGGAAGAACAAGATGCTTACAAGCAGCTATTCGGTTGTGAAATGGGATCATTGCCGTTTAGTTACCTAGAGATTCCCATTCATCATAAACGGTTAACGAATATGGAATGGAAATGCATTGAAGATAGATTTGAGAAAAGACTATGTTGTTGGAAGGGCAAGCTTATGTCTTATGGAGGTCGGCTTGTGTTGATAAACTCGGTTTTGGCAAGCTTGCCGATGTTCCTTTTATCTTTCTTTGAAGTACCGGTAGGTGTACGGAAAAGACTAGACTTTTATCGATCTCGTTTCTTCTGGCAATGTGATGAGGCTAAGAAAAAATAAAGATTGGCAAGATGGGATATTATTTGCAGACCCAAAGACCAAGGGGGTCTAGGCATTAAGAATTTAGAAGTGAAGAACAAATGCCTGCTTAGCAAATGGTTATACATGTTATCTACTGAGACCGAAGGGATGTGGGTACAGATATTGAGGAACAAATACCTACAGTCTAAGACATTGGCCCAGGTTACTGCTAGACCTAATGACTCACCTTTTTGGAAGGGGTTGATGAAGGTGAAATTAACCTTCTTCCAACGGGTGAAGTTTTTGGTTGGCAATGGTACCACGACCAAATTTTGGGAGGACACATGGCTTGGGGATACACCTTTAGCTTTACAATATCCTATCCTATATAATATTGTACAACGTAAGTAAGATTATGTTGCCACAGTATTACAGTCGGTACCTCTTAATATCCAATTCAGGCGATCTCTAGTGGGAGAACGATGGAACGCCTGGTTGCACTTGGTCAGACGACTGATGAAGATTCACCTCTCTGACCAGTCAGATAATATTCACTGGAAATTAGCTACGAATGGTACTTTTTCGGTGAAGTCGATGTATATGGACCTAATTAAGTCTGGGCCTATCTCACGATCATTGCACATTTGGAAGAGTAAAGTGCCGCTTAGAATTAAAAATTTCATGTGGTTTGCATACAAGGGAGTTGTACTAACCAAAGATAATTTGTTAAAAAGGAGATGGGTAGGCAGCTCTACATGTTGTTATGGTGATCAAACTGAAACAATAAAACACCTCTTTCTCGATTGCCCACTAGCAAAATTATTATGGTGCACTGTTCATATAGCCTTTAATATTAATCCACCAATGATCATTACGCTATTTGGAACGTGGCTCAATGGAGTAGACGTAACTATAGCAAATCATATTCGGATCGGAATAAGTGCATTATTTTGGGCTATATGTAACACTAGAAATGATATGATTTTTAAGGGCAAGAACTTCAACAATTTTTTGCAGGTTATCTACAGAGCCACGGCTTGAATCCGTACGTGGTTGTTACTCACTCCTGCGGACTACAGGGAGCTTATGGTTATTGGGTGCAACCGGTGGGAGACGGTCGCACGGGCTATCTTCAGCCGATTTGGATGGCGAGCTAACAATAGGCTAGGTGTATAGGCATCGTAGTATACATTTGGTTTCGCCGGTTGTGACAGTTTTATTCACTTGCGCACTTGTTCTTATGCTCCTCTCGTGAGCTTTTTGTGGATCTAAGACTTTGTTCTTGAACTTTGATTAATAATATGGCTGCATGCATCAATTGATGCAGAGGCCCGGGGCTTTGTTCCTCCTTTTCCAAAAAAAAAAGGTATCAGACATGGTCATGTCGGTCTGCTTTGGCAGTAAATTTTGCAAGCGGCCTTGGATTGAGATGATTCGAAAGGCAAAACCGTTCGCCGCGACGAAGGGAATGATTTCATGTTAAACACTTCTCCATTTGACATAGTTTTGAGGATTTTATCACACAAGCCAAAAAGTGATGTCAATAGGGTCCGCATTGAAGATCCCTTACATGGTCGTGTATGTTTGCCTGTCGTGTGCATGCTGCAAGTGCTGGTCTGATATTCCAATAATTGCTATTTGGTCCAACTAAAAAAGATGTTTATTGTGTACCTTAACTTTCATATACCAGAAACTTTGTTACAGTAGAATATTCCAAAAACGCAATCACCATTCCTTGAAATATCTTAGACCGGACACCTAGCTGCAGACTGCGTCACCATTCCCTAGCAGTGGCTGGTGAATAGGACAATGTCATCAGCATCAACATGGCCAATGGCCGATGACCACCAAAGTCATGCAAACGGAGAATGTCGACCACATCTTAGTCAGCAATGGCTGTCACCATCATTTCAAAAAGATTGGTGTGTCCAATTGTTCTTCAGCCTTATATTATTACTCAGCAAAGGCTGCACTGAATTTCCGTGGTTGCACCTTCGTGGCTGTTCGCTGTTCTTTAAGCTCTGGAGCTGCAGTGTTAATACTAGAGCATTGCTTTCGTGTGACCTTTTTTTAACTCATCATCTTGTATCTTCCATGTAACTGAGAAAGCCAAAAAGAAGTTAAGTTTTCGAGAGAATTGAAAATTTTCAATGCGCTTCCCCTATCGTGAGCGCATTAATTGAAGAGAAAACATATCTTTTGGTGCTTTGGTTGGATGACCCTCAGAAAGGTTGCCTGTTGTTTTTATGTTTAGAGAAAAAGGTTTATTTTAGGGACGTGAGTTGATGAATATCTGGCTCAGTGTCCAGGTTCAAGATTCATGCTGAGTTGCCATCCCGATCAGGGGTGGAAGGGAGATGTAGGCAAATTGGGGCGGGCACCTAGATGGAACGGAGGAGGTCTAACAAGGCCTGGGCGGCGGTCCGGATGGTACGTCGACGGCGTCGATCTCCGATTATGTAAATACATAGCAAGGAGATGGAAGAAATGAGAGAAACAGGTTCTGAATGGGTTTTTTGGATGGGCCGAGGGTGCCGGGCGCCTACATGGAGGAGGTACGCACGCCGGCAAACCTCCCAACCGCAAGCGTATCGCCGGAAATACTGAAATAAATCCAGAAATAATGCGAGCATCAGGACTTGTTATGTTATGCTCCAAATTCCAATATAAAGAGAAAGGCCAACTTCTAACGAGCGAGCGGAGCGAGGCCCGTCGCCGGTAGGCTTGGGCTGGAGCGTACGGATCAGGGTTGACCTAGGACACATGTGTTATATATACCTCTTGTAAGCCGCCGCACGGGATAAGTCGATCGGTTGTAAATCCCCGGCGTTTGTAACCTCTCCCGATCATTGTGAAGTTTGGCTGGCTGGCGCCCGTGGTTTTTTCCCCTTCGTGTTGGAGGGGTTTTCCACGTTAAAATCTTGTGTCCCTTTGCTTGATTTCGTTCTTCATCGTATCGATTGCGTGTCGTATCTCTAACAAGTGGCATCAGAGCCTTGTTTTTGTTTAGGGTTCTTCGACGACATGGCATCGATGAAGTACGATCTTCCGCTGCTGGACTACGACACCAGATTTTCATTGTGGCAAGTGAAGATGCGGGCAGTGCTGGCGCATCCCGATCTGGATGAGGCGCTCGATGGATTCGGCGGTAAAGAACAGAAGACTTGGACCGCTGATGAGAAGCGTAGAGATTGTAAGGCTATGGCTCTGATTCATCTTTATCTATCTAACAATATTTTGCAAGAAGTGTTGGCAGAGAAAACTGCAGCAGGCCTCTGGCTCAAGCTGGAATCGATATGCATGTCCAAGGATCTGACCAGTAAGATGCACATGAAGATGAAGTTGTTCACGCATAAGTTGCAAGAAGGTGGTTCAGTGCTGAATCACTTATCAATCTTCAAGGAGATTGTTTCTGACTTACAGTCTATGGAGGTACAGTATGATGATGAAGATTTAGGTCTCCTACTTTTATGATCACTGCCTAGTTCCTTTGCAAATTTCCGTGATACGTTATTATATAGTCGTGATGAACTAACTATTGCGGAAGTATATGAGGCCCTTCAACAGAAGGAAAAGATGAAAGATATGTTACAATATGAGGAATCGTCCTCCAAAGGAGAAGCATTGCAGGTACGAGGCAGGCCTGAGCAAAAAACATACAACCCCAACAATAGAGATAAAAGTAAGAACGGCAGAGGTTGTTCGAAGTCCAGAGGATCTGGGAAATAAAAGTTCTGCAGGTATTGTAAGAAACAGGGTCACCTCATTGATGAATGTTGGAAGCTGGAAAATAAGGAGAAAAGGAACGGTACGTGGAAACCTAGAAACAAATCTGAAGGTGATGGTAAGGTGAATGTTACATCTGGTAATAAATCTGATTCAGATGATGCTCTAGTTGTTTTTGCTGGCTGTGTTTCATGTCATGATGAATGGATACTTGATTCTGCATGTTCGTTTCATATATATGCTGTAACAAAGATTGGTTCAATACTGATGAGTTTGTGCAGAGTGGAGATGTTGTGCGTATGGGAGATGACAACCCACGTGAGATTGTGGGCATTGGTTCTGTTCAGATCAAGACTCATGATGGCATGATACGCACGTTGACAGATGTGAGGCACATACCAGGCATGGCCAGAAACCTCATCTCGCTGAGTACTCTTGACGTCAAAGGGTACAAACACTCCGGTTCAGGTGGAGTTTTGAAGCTAACTAAAGGTTCCCTCATTCATATGATAGGTGATATGAATTCTGCCAAGTTATATGTTCTTAGAGGAAGCACTATTACTGGTACTGCTGCTGCTGCTGTTACTTTTGATAAATCCAGTAAAACTAATATTTGGCATATGCGCCTTGGGCATATGAGTAAACTTGGCATGGCAGAATTGACCAAGAGGGAACTCTTGGATGGCTGCAACGTAAGTGATTTGGAGTTCTGTGAGCACTGCATCTTTGGTAAGCACAAGAGGGTAAAGTTCAATGTTGCTGTTCATACCACAGAAGGTATATTAGATTATGTACATGCTGATTTGTGGGGACCTTCCCGTAAACCCTCGCTTGCTGGTGCTCGTTATATGCTTACAATTATTGATGACTACTCCAGAAAAGTGTGGCCTTGTTTTCTGAAAAATAAATATGATGTGTTTGATGCCTTTAAGGATTGGAAAGTTATGGTAGAAAGGCAAACTGAGAGGAAGGTAAAAATACTTCGTACTGACAATGGTATGGAATTCTGTTCAAAAGCTTTTAACAGGTATTGCAGAAACTTGGGCATCGTGAGGCACCACACCGTCCCATACACTCCTCAACAGAATGGTGTGGCTGAGCGTATGAACAGAACCATCATCTCTAGGGCTCGCTGCATGTTGTCCAATGCTCGCATGGGCAAACGTTTTTGGGCTGAAGCAGCCTCCACCGCCTGCTACCTCATCAAAAGGTCTCCATCCATTCCACTAAATAAGAAAACTCCCATTGAGGTATGGTCTGGTACACCGGCTGATTATTCACAATTGAGAGTTTTTGGTTGCAATGCATATGCACACGTTGATAACGGAAAGCTTGAGCCTAGAGCTATTAAGTGTATGTTTGTTGGATATGGTTCAGGAGTTAAGGGATATCGGTTATGGAATCCTAAAACTAATAAGGTTTTTGTGAGCAGGAGCGTTGTTTTTAATGAATCTGTTATGTATTATGATGATCTGTCCACAGATAGTTTTGATGTGGAGCCACAACGAGTTACTGTGCAGGTGGAGCATTTTGATGAGAAGGAAAACGAAATTGTTGATAATAATGTTACTACTCCAGATGCACAGGTTCATGATAATGTTGATGATGCTCCAGATACAGAGATTCATGATGATGATGTTGTGCAACGCTCACCCCCTATTTTGCAGCCACAAATTCAGTCTCTTGTAGAAGGCAGGAGAAAGAGAGTCATTAACAAACCTAAACGCCTAATTGAGGAGTGTGGCATTGTTCATTATGCTTTTAGTTGTGCAGAACAGGTTGAGAACATCCATGAACCAGCCACATACACTGAAGCCGTTGTTTCCGGTGACCGTGAGAAGTGGGTTGCTGCTATGCAGGAAGAGATGCAATCTCTTGAGAAAAATGGCACATGGGATGTTGTGCGCTTGCCTAAACAAAAGAAGACCGTTCGTTGCAAATGGATCTTCAAAAAAAAGGAAGGTTTTTCTCCTAATGAGCCCGCAAGGTTTAAGGCAAGGTTAGTGGCTAAGGGCTTTAGTCAGATACCAGGTATTGATTATAATGATGTGTTCTCTCCAGTTGTCAAGCATAGTTCCATTCGTGCATTTTTCGGTATTGTTGCTATGAATGATATTGAGCTTGAGCAGTTAGATGTCAAGACAGCCTTTCTGCATGGAGAACTAGAGGAGGAAATTTACATGGACCAACCAGAGGGTTTCATAGTGCCTGGTAAGGAGAACTTTGTTTGCAAGTTAAAGAGGTCCTGATATGGTTTGAAACAGTCTCCAAGACAGTGGTATAAAAGGTTTGATTCATTTATGATTGCACATGGATTTAAGAGGTCTGCATATGATAGTTGTGTTTACATTAAATTTGTTGATGGATCGCCTATATACTTGCTGTTATATGTTGATGACATGTTGATTGCTGCCAAGGGCAAGAGAGAGATCACTGCTTTAAAGGCACAATTAAGTAGTGAGTTTGGCATGAAGGATCTTGGTGCTGCTAAGAAAATTCTAGGTATGGAGATTACCAGGGACAGCAATTCTGGTTTGTTATTTCTTAGTCAGCAAAGTTACATTCAGAAAGTCCTTCATCATTTTAAGATGCATGATGCTAAGTCAGTAAGCATTCCTATTGCTCCTCATTTCAAATTGTCATCTTCTCAATGTCCTAGTTCGGATGAAGAGTTTGAGTATATGTCAAGAGTTCCATATTCTAGTCCTGTCGTTTCTTTAATGTATGCTATGGTGTGTTCTAGGCCTGATTTGTCATTTTCAATGAGTTTGGTTAGTAGATATATGGCTAACCCTGCTAAAGAACATTGGAAGGCTGTTCAGTGGATTTTTAGGTACCTTCGTGGCACTTCAAGTGCTTATTTGAAATTCGGCAGGACTGGTGAGGGCTATGTGGATTCAGATTTTGCTTCCAGCGACTTGGACAAGAGGAGGTCCCTTACAGGTTATGTGTTCACTGTTGGTGGTTGTGCTGTGAGTTGGAGGGCCACACTACAGGCAGTACTTTCTCAATCTACCATTGAAGCAGAATACATGGCTATTGCAGAAGCATGTAAAGAATCGATTTGGCTGAAAGGTTTGTATGCTGAGCTTTGTGGAGATAATTCTTGCATTAATCTGTTTTGTGACAGTCAGAGTGCCATATACCTCACTAAGGATCAAATGTTTCATGAGAGAACAAAGCACATTGATGTCAAATATCATTTTGTTCGAGACATTGTTGAGCAAGGTAAACTGAAGGTATGCAGGACTAGTACTCATGATAATCCTGCTGATATGTTCACAAAGCCAGTTCCTGTTGCTAAGTTTGAGCTTTGCTCAGACTTAGTTGGTATAACTCATTAGCCCTAGTGGCTGTTTGGCGCCGAAAGTGTTTTCTTTGTTGTTCAGGGAGAAGGTTCTCATTCATGCTACAAGATGGAATTTGTCTCAAGGTGGAGTTTGTTATGTTATGCTCCAAATTCCAATATAAAGAGAAAGGCCAACTTCTGACGAGCGAGCGGAGCGAGGCCCGTCGCCGGTAGGCTTGGGCCGGAGCGTACGGATCAGGGTTGACCTAGGACACCTGTGTTATATATACCTCTTGTAAGCCGCCACACGGGATAAGTCGATCAGTTGTAAATCCCCGGCGTTTGTAACCTCTCCCGATCATAGTGAAGTTTGGCTGGCTGGCGCCCGTGGTTTTTTCCCCTTCGTGTTGGAGGGGTTTTCCACATTAAAATCTTGTGTCCCTTTGCTTGATTTCGTTCTTCATCGTATCGATTGCGTGTCGTATCTCTAACAGGACTTAAACCCTGGTGGACTGAAGATACCACTGTACCTCTAACCAACCAACCACAGATTGGTTCACAACCTCCCCAAGATTTGGTTCCTGTTTGTGGATCTCGAACATCCGGATGGATTTGGGGCATTGCTTTAGATGATTAATAGTGTTCGAACCATCCGGTTTAAACATTTGAAGGCGGTTTGGTGCACCGTGTTGGTGCGGCCCTTAGTTAGCAGGAGGGACCGTTGTTTCGAATGACGCACGGAAGGGGAGCGCCACATGCTAATTAACGATTATATTATAGACTAGCAAACATGCCCGTGCGTTGCAACGGGAGAAAAAAATCATAATTTCGAATGGCAATGATCACATTAAAAACATGAACAATTTTTAAAAATCATGAACATTTTTTTAAACTCGTGAGCATATTTGAAATTGTGAACATTTTTTAAATTCACGAATATTTTGTAAAATCAAGAACGTTTTCTGAATTCAAGAACATATTATACTATATGGAAACATTTTGTTTTATCGGCGAACATTTCTAGAATCGACTAACATTTTTTTGGGATTTGATGAAACAAGTTTCTAAATTAATGAACATTTTTTGAACTGCATGATCTTTTTTGAATCAGCGTATATTTTGTGAATCAATAAACTATATATTTGAATTTATGAACAGTTTTATTTTATGCTATTTTTTAATACATGAATATTTTTTGAATTGGCGAAATTTTGTGAAATTTTAAAACATTTTTTAATACATGAACTTTTTTAGAAAAACTCATGAATGTATGTTTATTTCCCGGACATTTATTAGAAAATTTGCTAATATTTTTTAAAAATCACAAACAATTTCTGAAGCCACAAACATTTATGAATTATTAAATATTATTTAAAAATTCCCAGTTTTTAATTTTGGAAACTTTTTTAAATTCACAAATTATTTAAAGCTTTGCTTGATTTCGTTCTTCATCGTATCGATTGCGTGTCGTATCTCTAACAGGACTTAAACCCTGGTGGACTGAAGATACCACTGTACCTCTAACCAACCAACCACAGATTGGTTCACAACCTCCCCAAGATTTGGTTCCTGTTTGTGGATCTTGGACATCCAGATGGATTTGGGGCATTGCTTTAGATGATTAATAGTGTTCGAACCATCCGGTTTAAACATTTGAAGGCGGTTTGGTGCACCGTGTTGGTGCTGCCCTTAGTTAGCAGGAGGGACCGTTGTTTCGAATGACGCACGGAAGGGGAGCGCCACATGCTAATTAACGATTATATTATAGATGCAGGGTCACCGTGTAGTAGCGTCAAGTTTTGCTGAATCGAAAACGTCTTTCTTTACCCCACCACCAACTCCAAGAACCTGCGATTACTTTTCTTTTTTAGTGGACGCACCCAAATCACAGTCAACACCTCACCATTTCAGCGCACACGCGTGTGTAGCAATAAACAAGCCTAGAACCTAGCCTTCCCTAGGCCGAACGAAATCACTGTTCTGACCTTTTACGCTAACTTAACCACAAATTGATCTTGTTTTTCTCTTTTCCAAATCCGATCTTTTTAATCACACCATTGGCGTCCAGATTACACATGAGACACTAAAAACGTCGGAGTCTCGCCCCTAGTCCGCGTGCTGCGCTGGCTCGTTGACCGGCCAACGTGGAAAAGGCCCAAACGCCAGCAATTTGGCGTTTAACACCCTCCTCCTCCCCGACCTACCGAATCGCAAATAACATCTCTTTCACTAGGCCACGTATAGATTATCATGACAATGTCCTTTATTCTCGCATAACTTATGTATTAACAAAGATAGGGTCCTACCAGTCACTGATCACCATGTTCACTTTAAGCATTGTTTGTTTACGCATAAATTAAACCGGACAAGGTAAATATTCTTCCCCTGTAGTCTGCCTGGGCAAATGCATATCGCATATAGAAGTTTTGGTAGGCTAATATATTAATTCGGTACATAACTCAACTAATAACATGTTAGGTAGGTGAAAGGGATGTTTGTTCTATAGTGCAACCAATAATTGACAGCCCTCGATGTGACAAGCTACACATAGCTGCATCAGCGATCAGTTTCCTCCCGTCTCTTCTCTCCAACTCAATAATTGCCACACATACAGTTTGGAGGAATTCTGAGATGGAACTTGCCATATCTATAGTAACAAGTGAGTTCGTGAGCCGATTCATCACCTTCCTCACCAACAGATATTCATGCCATGCATGCTCTGATGAGAAGCGTGTGGAGAGGTTGCAGCAACTGCTCATGAGAGTTTGCACCGTCGTTGAGGAAGCGGACGGACGCTACATCACCAACTATGGGATGATGGCACAACTCAAGATGCTCGCGGACGCCATGTACCGAGGATACTGGGCGATGGGCGCGTTCAAGTATGGATCCCTCAAGGAGACTCTCATGGCGGATGATGATGAGGACGAGGTTAGCAACTCATCTCGTCTCAAACGTTCTCGTATAATTCATGGGAGTGCTAGAAAACACAAGGCAAGACACCTCATGGAGTTTCATGCTGCACTGGAAAGCCTAGAAATTGCGGTTGCCAACATCACAGAGTTTGTTGTGATTTTGAGTGGATGCGACCGTATGGTGCGAAGACCATATGATACATATCTTTACATTGACAACTTTGTGTTTAGCCGCCATTCTGAAAAGCAAATGATCTTGAGCTTCCTCTTGCAAGACAGCCATGCTGATGTCGTGCCAGCCGTTCTTCCAATCATTGGCGGTCTTGCGGTGGGGAAGAAAACTTTGGTTGCGCATGTATGCAAGGATGAGAGGGTCTGCTCACACTTCTCTTCAATCATGCGCTTGAATGAAACGGATTTTTATACAATAGCGGATAAAGGAAGTCTTAGGTCGGGGACAGGGAGGAAATTAATAGTTGTTGAGATTGTTTCAGATGTGGATGAAAAGGATTGGACCACATTTTATTCACATGTGGCAAGCATGGATAGAGGAAGCAAAGTGATCATCTTAAGTAGGCTTAAAAAGATGGAGAAATTTGGAACTGTGAATCCAATTTTTCTCAATGTCCTGACATATGAGGAGTTCAGCTACCTCTTCAAGGCACTCGCATTCGGAAGTGCAAACCCGGTGGAACACCCGCAGTTGGTACAAATAGCAGACAGGTTTGCCAGAGAGTTACAATCGGGATGGTCAATTCTTGCTGCAAATTTGTTTGCAGATGTAATGAGAACGAACCCGAATGTTCATTTCTGGCTTAGTATAATGAGCAGGTGCAGGAGACTAGTTAATAGAAACCTCTCCATGTTTGGTGAGCATCCAAAATTACGTCTTGAAGCAGGTCTTCCAATAGACGTGACGGACATGGTTTTGCGTCCTGCTTCTCCACTTCAGTTCATTTGGAATAGCTCAAACAATGTGCCAGCGAAGGAATTACCACAGGTCACCTTTACAGAGATGTTAGTGAATCTTAGGCCGAACATGCAGGCCACTGTAGTGAGATTTGAATCAAGAATTCCACCTTATACTACATTTGATCACATTCTTTCAAGTTATGCTCAAGATACTCGTCTGCCCGGGACCAAGCGTAGAGGAGTGCCTTAATTTCAAATCTTAGGCATTTTGTACATGTGTAATCTAATTGCTGTAATATGTTATGAAAATCTTCCCTATTCCATGAAAGTTCTCCATCGTATGATTTCGTGAAAATTACAACGTTTCGTATAATTAAAGAATCTCAGTTAGCCTATTGGGGCCCCGCATGCTAGTGAGGTTGATTTTCAGTTTAATTTCCTTTTTATTATGTGCAGGTAAAATAAGTCAAATAAAATTGTGTCGCATTTACCATCTGAGGCCCTTCAATTTTTCTAGAAGTTTGAGGTAAATTGTGTGCCTCAGACAGACACGATGCTCTTTGGGATACCGTGTGAACCGAGAATTCTTGAAATTGATAGTTGGTCAGTACGGTAGTTAGCCGGTCCACTATGATCTATATGGAGTCATTGCCTCTACTGGATCTGGGTAACCCAAAAAAAATCTGGGTGGAGGTGTACACTCTTTGTTGGGTAATTTGGAATTGCCAGGATGATTTTGTTTTTAGGAACTTTTACATTTATGCCCTTCTGTTTTACCCCTGATTTGTGTACACTCTCAGTTTTGACCTTTTTTCCGTTAAACTGTCTCCGTAATGCTAAGCACTTTGCAGCAGCCTGTGTAGCTGTAAGTGTGTTGTGTACACCTCCGTAAAAACGTCTTATATTATGGGACGGAGGGAGTAGCTTCTAGTTTCTGTCGGGTATTTTGGATACGCCAGCAAATCAAAGTGTTGGAATAATCTACGTACAACATATATTGCCGTGTGAGAGATGCAACATAGCCAGCCGCAGATCGGTATGCACATGCCTCCAACACGCATGACTTGACCGCTAGCTGGAGCTGGCCGTAACTCTCATGCATGGCGACTCTCCGTCAGGCACGGCAGGCAGGTTCTGCAGACTCTCATACGGTATGCATACGGTCTAGACGGTCATGGACAAAGGTGAGGTCGACTATTTAGTGAAATCTGTTCTTCAATCTTATGTTGCTTGAAATGGAGGACAGTATCTTAAAACTGAGAGTGTACACAAATAAACCTTGGATGTTGCTGTGGAAACTTTGAAACTCAATTGTGGAGGACAGTATCTTAAGTGAGGTCAGTGTTTGCAGAAGGGGTTGGAAATGTAGAGCAGAGGGTATGTTGTGCAGTGCTGGAGAAGCGAGGAGCGCTTGTGCCTTGTGTGCTCTGTTTCCGAAGCGTGGTTAAGTGCACATTGATGGTCTATATAGGTAAGTAGTTGAGTTGTCAAGCTTAGCTGCCTGCCGGAGACCCCTTGATGATGGACGCCGTCAATTCATTCTGTCGCAAACCTCTGACTTTTGCTCTGTTTTCTCAACTCTGCTTTACCTCCTCTGTTTTGCTCTGTTTTCTGAAGTCTGGATATTTGCATGTCCTTTTCCTCTGCTTTTGCTCTGTTTTGTGAGTGCTGAATATTTGGTTGTAGCTTCAGGCGTGAGGTGGACTCCACTTGACTCGGGACCAGACAGATAATGTTGCACCTTCCGACCATGGGACGGACAGAGATGATGCCGGCCTCCTCAGGCTGCAAGTGGGACTGCTCGTGTGTTGTTGGTGGGCAGGGCCTTGCTAGCTGGCGGCGGCTAATGTGGCCAGCGTGCCTCACGGCTTGGCCGTTGGAAGGGCCTGCGAGTTGGCCGCGGCCAATGTGGCCGGCGTGCGCCAGAGCACGGCCGATTCCATGCCCTCGACTTCTCGGCCTTAAGGACCTTGACACGCGTCGATGATGAAAAGTAAAGAGTTAGAGAAATGAATGAATGATTGATCCATCGGTCTTTGTTGATTTTTGTTTTTGGAAAAGAGGATACCCTCGGCCTCTGCATCAGGATGATGCATGCAACCATATATTACTAAGAGGGTTCACCAGAGACCGCATGCTTCGTGATAGTAACTCCACCATATAGCGACCAGCCTTATGTTACAAGACGATATCAAAACAAAAAAAATACACAACTCCTAGACTACGCCTTCAAGAAGGAATCGCCGCACATGCACCGATGATAGTGAGTCTAACTCAAGTTTGAACTTTGGATTCTCATCCCCGAAGGCAAGCTTGAACCCACCACCTTCAGTAAGGACATGACGCATGCGCGCGTCGACAAAATCTGATCGAAGATCTTGTGTTTTCCCCCGAGTAGACAAAATCGTCGCTGAAATCGTATGTACCATTATCCCTTATCCGGCTACCAACGCCTCGATAACCGTATACCTCTCGAGAAGACACCAGAAGACAGACGTCCCATATGACCTGCCTCCCGTCATTATCCCACCACCTTCGATCCAACAACAACAGGCTAGACACGAGACCTCCAGTAGAGCCACCATGCAACACGTGCCGGTAGCAGGCATGACTTGGCGCCCCCCCCCCCACTGCATGAGACATACTACATAGCATCAGCTGACGGCGCCTCCGCTGGAGGATTCATCTGCTAGTGACATGCACTGCTCAATGGCTCCGACGGAGATGCATGTGTCACCTGTCGAGCCACATCGACCCCGATCTGTTGATGGACGGGGCGTCCCATAGAACCACCAGCCTCAGAAAGGTCGTCACCACCTCGAGATCCAGACTCGGAGTCGCCCACACACCCGGGAGTCTGCCACCATCGAAGAAGAGGGGTCCCCGCCTCGATTCCGGGCACTACAGAGAGCACCCACCGCCGTGCTAGCTGTTGTCATCACCCATACAACGACAACCACCGCCGCGATCGTCAAATCCGGGCACTATGACCCGAACCCATCGCGCGCGCCGCCACATCGTCAGCCGCGATTGACCTGCCCTCGCGTCGACAAGCAGACCACCACCAGTTCCGCCGCCACATCGTCAGCCGCGATTGACCTGCCCTCGCATTGCAGATCTGAACCGGGATAATGCATGAGCACCAAGCACATGCATTGATCCTAGATCCATCGGCCGCCCGACCGCCTCTACTGGTAGAGTCGGTTACGCCCGCATGACGCCCGTCGTTGCCAAAACGCCGCCACGCGTCCTTCCACACCTACTCTCGCGGAGCCTAGACCGGGCTCGCCGGGCCTCCTTGTTCGACTGGCACTCCGCTGCCCTCAGGCAAAGTAGCACATGAGCATCTGTGGAGACTGGATTTTTACTTTTTTGAGAGAACTGCCCTTTTAAATTTTGTGACGTTCCATGGGTCCACTCAAGAGTCTAAGTGGGATGGGCTAAGTTAGACCCTGTTTGGTACTCCTCCAACTCCCGGAATCCGCGGAGCTGGAAAACTGCAGCTCCGTCTTTTCGAACTGCAGCTCCTCCAACTCCCGGAGTTGGGGAGCGGCGGGATACCGAACAGGGCCTTAGTTCCACTATTATTCACTGCCATCTGCAGCAAGCCATGCATTCTTGGATAAACAAGTCAATACCCTGCAAATGGTGCGGCATCAGTTGCGGTACTGATGTACACCGGCCGGGGATCGGCGTCATCTCTTTGCAGGGGCTACAGTCGAAAGGAGCGTCAAAGTCCCTCAACTTCTCGGCCTCGAGGACCTTGACGTGCACGCATGGACAATGAAAAGTAAAGAGCTAGAGAGATGAATGAATGGATGATCCATCAGTCTTTATTGCTTTTTTTCGCAGAAGAGGATACCCTCGGTCTCTGAATCAGGACGATGCATGTAGCCATATATTATTAAGAGGGTTCACCAGAGGTCGCATGGCTCATGATAGTAACTCAATTAGATAGCCATTAAGCCTATGTTACAGGACGACATCAAAACAAAAAATACATAACTCCTAGGCTACGTCTTTAAAAAGGAATCGTGGTACGTGTGCCGATGATGGTGAGTCCAACACAAGTTTGAACTCATGACGCATGCGCGCGTCGACAAAACCTGATCGAAGATCTTGTGTTTTCCCCAGAGTAGACAAAATCGTCGCTGAACCGTATGTACCATTATCCCTTATCCGGCTACCAACGCCTCGATAACCGTATACCTCTCGAGAAGACACCAGAAGACAGACGTCCCATACGACCTGCCTCCCGTCATTATCCCACCACCTTCGATCCAACAACAACAAGCTAGACACGAGACCTCCACGTGCCGGTAACAGGCATGACTTGGCGCCCCCCCCCCCCCCGCATGAGACATCCTACATAGCATCCGCTGACGGCGCCTCCGCTGGAGGATTCATCTGCTAGTGACATGCACTGCTCAATGACTACGACGGAGATGCATGTGTCACCTGTCGAGCCACATCGACCCCGACCTGTTGATGGACGGGGAGTCCCATACAACCACCAGCCTCAGAAAGGTCGTCACCACCTCGAGATCCAGACTCGGAGTCGCCCACACACCGGGAGTTTGCCACCATCGAAGAAGAGGGGTCCCCGCCTCGATTCCGGGCGCTACAGAGAGCACCCACCGTCGTGCCAGCTGTTGTCATCACCCATACAACGACAACCACCACCTCGACCGTCAAATCCGGGCACTATGACCCGAACCCATCGTGCGCCGCCACATCGTCAGCCGCGATTGACCCGCCCTCGCGTCGACAAGTAGACCACCACCAGTTTCGCCGCCCGAGGTCATCACCCCGGTCTCCACCGTTGTTTCAGGCATTGCAGATCTAAACCTGGACAATGCATGAGCACCACGCACATGCATTGATCCTAGATCCATCGGCCGCCCGACCGCCTCTACTGGTAGCGTCGGTTACACCCGCATGACGCCCGTCGTTGCCAAAACGCCGCCACGCGTCCTTCCGCACCTACTCTCCCGGAGCCCAGACCGGGCTCGCCGCCCCATCGAGACGCCATGGCTTCACTGCCACCGGCGAGCACCTCGCGCCAGGCCGCAGGAGCGCCATGGTCGCTAGCCGTCACCTGCCGACGCGCGAGTTCCCCAACTCGAAGCGTTCACCATCGGGCGGAGAGACCCCGCCGCCTCCTGCTCCACATGAGCTTCGCCAGTGGGATACACTGGCGATGGCGAGGGGGTGGCGGGGAGGGAGTGAAGATTCCTGGTGCCGCGGGAGGTTGCCACCCGTGTCGCCCCTGTGGATGGAGCGACGCGGGGCCAATCCGATTTTTTTGGTCTCCCCGGTCCGCCTCCCTATGGTTTTCTCGTGGCAACCAATGTCTGCCATGTCTTTATTGATGATTGAAATAGGGTATTCATATCCGGATATAGGGTATTCATATCCGGATGGACGTACACATTGCGTGGGAGTCAAGTAATCACATAGTTACTTAAGAGTGAAGGAATTACATAGTTTCCTTGAGAGCCAAGGAAGTACATGAACAAGCAACCTATCTCACAATTAATTTAATCCTAATCATTTTTGAGGAAATCGTTAACTAGTAGCTTCTCGGTTGGCTGACGAGTAGGAGATTAATAGGCCAATTGATAAGTTAATTGGTAAGTTATTTAATTTATCATATTATCGGCTACTCAGTGACCCTACGAGTAGGAATTAATCGTCAATTAACTGTTAATCGGATGAATTACTGAATAGGAATCCTATAATTAGCTTAATTAGTAAGCAGCTAATCTATGTTTAACGGAAACAAAGGGCCTGGCCCGACGGTAACTGGGCAATAAAGCATCACGGACAAAGCGCCAATCCAATGGCCCATATAGGCAACTCATAATCTCATATAGGATTGGCATTGCATATTCACGGACAAAGTAATAGTGGGGCTTTATTTTCGTCATCGGAACAAGAATTAATGGAAGACCAAGATCGTAATCAAACAAAATCAATTAGGAAGACAAAAAGTAATTAGGAACATACCCTTTCTCAAACACACACACACAAACACAAACACACACTACCACCCAAACAAAGGTGACTTATTCCCGTAAAAACAAACAACGGTAACTTATTAATTAACAAACAAGTACCACATGAAACGGAAGAATTGGGATGGAGATTGAATTGCCCGAGATATGACAATAAAAAGAAGACTTTGAACTCAAGGCTTGTTGCTCGGCTGCTGACCCGAGCCGCCGAGAAGGCTGCCCAGAACGTTGTGCACAAGGTTTAGGATGCGGCCGTGGACGTGCAGCTCCTGCAGCTGGCGAGCCTCCGCTCCCTGCGGAAGGAGAGCAGCGGCAGCGACCATGAGGACGAAGGCTACCACGATGAGGCGGCTGCTCCCACACCCAGAGGCGGCCATCTCTCTATCTAACTAGCTAGCTTGTTTTGCTCCGCTATGCTCTTGTTGAGGGGTACATATAGATAGAGGGATGTCGCTGTGTGTAGTGCTCAAGATAATGCTGCAAATTCGCCGGTTTACAGTTAGTTCTAATTCATCCATCCACACATAATTGTACGTGATGCCAGTTTGCCGATACTATAAGTCTACAACGTGCCGCTAAAAGATTCGCAATCTTTCCTCAACTAACATCTGCTGTTTAGAACTATACATGACAGCCATATTACTACCTAACCCTCTTGTCAGTGACAGATGAGCCCGCACGAGATACTGCACCCTCACACGATCCTGAGTCAGCTACCATCTGTTGTGAAAAACTATTCATGAAAGTCGTATTACTAACTAACCCTCTTGTCGGTGACACATGAGCCCCCACGAGATAGTGCACCCTCGCACAAACCTGGATCTCCAAATTAATTCAACCTAAATGCTAGATAATGTAGCTGCACAATTCGACGAAGCCGAACGCATGCAAGCGAGCCCTCCGATGCTGATGGATGGTTCGAGCGGCCGACACACTTGGCGACACAGAGGGGTACCCCGACGTGCACTTAGTGGTGGAGCCGAACACTAAATTAAAGCAAAAACGCCCCTTTCAAATATATGATTTTTTAAATAAACTTTTTCCAAACTCGTGACTTTGTTTTCAAATTCATGAATTATTTTGAGTCAGTGATTTTTATCTCAAATTCATGAACTTTTGGACCTGACGTTTTTTCTCCTGGCACTCGTGGGCGTCTCGGCCCCCGCGTCGCCCCCCGCTCGGGCGACTCGGGTGGCACCCCAACCCTAGCCGCCGCCGGGTCCAAAACCACCTCCCTCCCCTCCTCCCGCCGCCGCCGGAGGACGCCGCCGGCCTGCGCCCGGTGGCCGACGGCGGTGGCGGGGGTCCTCCTCTCTCCCGCGTCTCAGAGGTGGCGGGGCCCCTATGCGCGTGGAGGCACGGCCGATCTAACGGAGCGACGGCGATGGCAGCGGCGGCGGCGGCGGTTGCCGGCCCTGCCTCGGGTGGCGGCGGATGCAGGCACGTTGGGTTGCCCGGTCACGGGTGGCTGCGTGCGGCGGATGTCCTGGTTTCGGCGGCGGCGCCATGCGATCTATGCTGCGAGGCGCGTCATCTGGCTCTGGATCGGCGGCGGCGTCGAGGGCCTGGTGGACTGCTCGGCGGCACCTCCGGGCAGATCTGTTCTGGCTGGTGCAGCCGGCGGTGGTGGTCATCTTCTTCGTCGGAGGTGGCCGGCCAGAGGCTGGGTGGTCGGATCTCGAGATCCGTCATCTAGTCCCGGCTGCGAGTTGGGGAGATAGAGTTGCCGGTGAAAACCGAGCCGACGGCAGGCGATGGCGGCGTTCTGCGCCGTTACCTTGATGAAGGCATCGTCGTGTAACTTCTGTCGACCCACTCGTGCTGCTCCGGGGGAAACCCTAGGATCTGGTGTTCCAGATCGGACGATGGCGGCACTACGGTGTCGTTTCTCTCTTGGGAGCATCGTTTGTGGAGCGGCGCTGGAAGACAGAGGCAAGAGGCGGAGCGGCTTCGTCTTGAACGGAGCTTTGGGGGAGATGTCAAGTCATGCCTGGCCGACAGGTGCTACGCTGTGTTATGCCTGGTCGGCAGGTGCTACGCACGACAGATCTTCTAGAGTCTCCGCGTCAGGATGGACGAGCGCAGGGCGGTGGAGTCGTTGGGCGCCGTGGTGGCGTCGACGGATGGCCGGACTGGCAAGGATGATGCGGATTTCTCTCTTGAAGATGGGACAGTGGTTCGATGATGATGGCGGCTTCTAAAACGTGTGCATGTGGTGTACGCTTTAGGTCTGCTGCACCGGTTGTACGTTCCGATACGTTAGATGGATGGATCGGCGACGACATCGGTTATAGATATGGGGAGTGAGAGCACTCCACATTATCAAGTTTGTAGGTGTGAGTGGAGGCTTCGGGTGGCTTGATGTATGTTCTTGTCAGACCTTAGTGGAATAATTAATAAAGATGGCTGCATGCATCAATTGATGCAGAGGCCGGGGGTTTAACCTCCTTTTCAAAAAAAACAATTTTTTTTTTCAAATATGTCATTGTTTTTTAAATTCATGAGCACATAGAACTTTTTCAGTGGTTTCATGCTTGCAACCAACCCCACCGTGTACAACCTGCTACGTTTGGATAGGCCGGAAGGGCAAGTCTCGAACCCTTTTTTTTTTCATCTCCTCCGAACGCACCCAAATATTTTTCACACCTTGGCATCACCATGGCCAGCTTGCATGCCAAGTTTCGTTGGTTTCCGTCATTTTATGCATTTTCTAGGTTTTTCCGTTCAAAAGACCATAAAACATAGGCCCGGCGTGTCGCAACGTACGTTCGGTGTCCGAATTCATTCAAATTTTGCGTGGGGGACAACCCTGGACATGCCCACCGCTGGCAAATTTTGGTGCCATTTCATGCTTGCCACCAAACACACCGTGTACAACCTAGTACGTTAAGGTAGGCCGGAAGTGCAAGTCTGAAACCACTTTTCGTTTCACCTCCTCCGAACGCACCCCATATTTTCCACACCTTGGCATCACCATGGCCAGCATGCATTCCAAGTTTCGTTGGTATCAGACATTCTATGTTTTTTATAGAGTTTTCATGATGAAAAACCCCTAAAAGACAGGCCGGACGTGACGCAACGTGCGTTCGGTGTCCGAATTCATTCATATTTTGTGTGAGGGACAACCTTGGGCATGCCAACCGCTGGCAAAATTTAGTGTCATTTCATGCGTAGAAACAATTAAAAAAACTTAAAAAGAAGCGTACTAGAAGAAAAACTTAACTTTAAAAAATAGTTCTTTCATTGCAGTAGACGTATCAATAGTCACCTAGTAAAGGCTCCATGTCAATTTGTTTTGGTTTTCAACAGAATTTGCAATTTCTACAGTTTTCTCAGTCGAAGAAAGGTACATAAATGGCCAGAGGTGTCGTAACTTTCATACGGTGTCGGAAATCGTTCAAGCCAAACATGGATGCCTATCATGGCCATGCCCACCTTCCTGTAAAAGTTGGAGTCATTACAAGTATGTCCAAAACTGGACCATGTTCAACTGGAGGTGTCCGGGTAAGCCAGGTGGCTTAGTGTGAGAACCCATTGTTTCTCGATATCCTTGAAATGGTCCTAATTTTTTTCATGGCGTTGTATGACCAAATCATGGCATCATGCCAAAAAAATTCGTTTTCGACAAATTCTGCATTTTCTGGAGTTTTCTCGGTCGAAAAAGGTCGATAAACGGCTGAACATGCGCAACTTGCATATTGTGTTGAAAATCGTTCAAACCGGGCATGGATGCCTATCATGGGCATGCCCACCTTTCTACAAAAGTAGGGTTCATCTCAAGAATGTCCAGAACTGGACCATGTTCAACAGGAACATGCTCCGTATGAGATAGGACGCACCGTTTTGTGAATAGCTAACGTGCACATGCTCCGGTTTTGGGCACCTTCTTGAAGGTTCCTAGCCGGTTTTGGGAACCTTCTAGAAGGTTCCTGAATCGGTTTTCTTATAGGTTTTTCTTGTATTTTATTTCTATTTTTTTCTTATTTCTTTTTCTTATTTTTGCTTTTTCCTGTTTCTTTATATTCTTTTCATTTTTTCACAATTTTTTTACTTGTTCACAAAATTTGTCACACAAATTTAATAAAGTTTTCGTTGAAAAAGATTTACAAAATCTGTTTATATCTCTCATGTTTGAGAAAACATGTTTCTTGATAACAGGCGTGTGTGCGTGCGTATACATGTAGGCATGGTAAACAAACGTATGTTTTCCTCCATCGATATAGTAGTTGACCCTTATCCATTTCCTACTTTTAAATATCAGGAGCGGCAGCGTAGTCAGATGGCAAGCATGGTAATCAAGACGATGAGGTTACAAAATTTGTTCCAAAATTTTAAAAATATTCTTGATTTCAACATTTGTTCGCAAATTCAATAAATGTTTGGGGAATTTCAAAAAAATGTTCGCACTTTGAAACAATTGTAGTCACAGTGGCTAGCACAGCGCGCACATAAACTGGAAGACGCAGGTTCCATTCCCATCGGCCTCTTTTTTCTTCTAGTGAACGTAGCACACCTGCAAATGGGTTTTTTTCTCGCCGATTTTTCTCCCAGTGAACGCGGCGCACCAGCAAATGGGCCGGCCCAGGTGAGCCGCCTTTGTGCAAATCGGCAACTTCTTGACTCCACGAGCCCCTCGTATCGTACGGAGGCCTAAAATAAAAGTACTCAAGCTCTCAAGCCAAACTGACGATGCAAAGAAAAGAACACAGATTCTACTCCGATGAGGCGATCGGTCCTATGGTTGGGGGTGGATCTGAAATTCAGTATCAAGCAAGTGCGGTGGCGGCATCCTCCCTCTCGAACCATGCTAGTTCGAAAGAGAAAATGTTTTTGTTACCCGCATGTGTCGCTTCTCCGGAGTCAACAAGCAGCGGGGTGTGATCGGAAATCGCTCTCTGCAGGGCTTGAACTGTCACCAGAGGGAATTTCTGTTCCCATTCAACGCTGGTGAGAACCCGATCCAACTTCTCAAATGTCGGATTCGGTAGTGTGTTTGCCCAAGTAAACTTTCTGCCAGAGAGTTCTATCTCTCGCAAATCTAGACTTTCGATAATTATGTTAAACATAAATGACAATCTGCCATCAAAATTATCGTTATTTTTTTCATCCATCAGCCAACCGCAGATCGGTATGCACATGCCTACTCTCCGTTAGGCACGCATGGAAGGTTCTGCAGACCCTCATACGGTCTGCATACGGGTCTAGATGGGCATGGACAAAGGTGTGCTCGACTATTTAGTGAAATCTGTTCTTCAATCTTATGTGGCTTGAAACGGAGGACAGTATCTTAAAACTGAGAGTGTACACAAATAAACCTTGGATGTTGCTAAGGAAACCTTGGATGTTGCCAAGGAAACTTTGAAACACAGGTTTTCTATGTGGCTTGCTTGTGGAGTACAGTATCTTAACTTAGGTTACTGTTAGCAGAAGGGGTTGGAAAGGTAGAGCAGAGCGTATGTTGTACAGTTCTGGAGAACCCGAGGAGCGCTTGTGCCTTCTGTTCTCTCTTTCTAAAACGTGGTTAAGTGCACACTGATGGTCTTTAAATGTATGTTAGGTAGTCTAGTTGTGAAGTTTACCTGCCAGTGACCCCTTGATGATGGATGCCGTCAATTCATTCCGTCGCAATCTCTGCGTTTGCTCTGTTTTCTCAACTCTGCTTTAGCTCCTCTGCTCCTCTGCTTTGCTTTGTTTTCTCAAGTCTGAATATTTGCATGTCCTTTTCGTCTGCTTTTCCTCTGTTTTGTGAGCGCTAAATATTTTACCTGACGGCTTGGCCGTTGGCAGGGCCTGCGAGCTGGCCGTGGCTAATCCAGCCAGCGTGCCTGACGGCTTGGCCGTTGGCAGGGCCTGCGAGTTGGCCGCGGCCAATGTGGCCGGCGTGCGCCAGCGCGCGGCCGACTCCATGCATGTCCCTGGCCGCGATGGACTGCATCATGAGGTCCCGAGAAACGTCAAGGGCGTCGCAGTACTTCATAGGCTGGTCGGTTTGCCGGGCCTCCTTGTTCGATTGGCACTCCGCCGCCCTCAGGCGAAGTAGCAGATGAGCATCTGTGGAGACTGGATTTTTACTTTTTTGAGAGAACTGTTGGGTCCCGATGGGTTAAATGGGATAGCCCTTTTAAATTTTGTGATGTTCCATGGGTGTCCACTCAACAATCTAAGTGGGATGGGCTAAGTTAGACCCTCTTCTGTACTCCTCCAATTCCCGGAATCCGCGGAGCTGGAAAACTGCAGCTCCGTATTTTTGAACTGCAGCTCCTCCAATCCCGGGAGCAGAGTTGGGGAGCGGTGGGATACCGAACAGGGCCTCAAAGTCCCTCAACTTCTCGGCCTCGAGGACCTTGACGTGCACGTGTGGACAATGAAAAGTAAAGAGCTAGAGAGATGAATGAATGAATGATCCATCGTCTTTATTGATTTTTTTTCGCAGAAGAGGATACCCTCGGTCTCTGAATCAGGACGATGCATGCAGCCATATATTACTAAGAGGGTTCACCAGAGGTCGCATGGCTCATGATAGTAACTCCATTAGATAGCCATTAAGCCTATGTTACAGGACGACATCAAAACAAAAAATACATAACTCCTAGGCTACGTCTTCAATAAGGAATCGTGGTACGTGTGCCGATGATGGTGAGTCCAACACAAGTTTGAACTCCGGATTCTCATCCCCGAAGGCAAACTTCAATCTACCACCTTAGCAAGGACACGACACAGGCGCACGTCGACATAACTTGATCAGAGATCTTGTGTTTCCACCGGAGTGTTGAAAGTCGTCGTCGAAGCCGTATGTACCATTATCCCTTATCCCGCTACCGACGCCTCGATAACCGGATACCTCTGAAGAAGACACCAGAAGACAGACGTCCCATACCACCTGCCCCCGTCATTATCGCACCACCTTCGATCCAACAACAACGGGATAGACCTGAGACCTCCGCCAGAGCTACCGTGCAACACGTGTAGGGAGCAGGCATGACTTGACGCCCCCGCATGAGATGCCGTGCAACACGTGTCGGTAGTAGGCATGACTTGACACCCCAGCATCTCTAGCATCTCCAGCATCAACACGTGTCGGTAGTAGGCACTAAGTATCTCATTTGGCCTCAACGACATCTTTCCTAGAACCTTCCTCGGGTCTCACATTCGCCTTCTCCAGCATCTCCAATCCTGGGTGTGTTTTCCCGCTTTGCCCTTGCCCGAGAGCGGCTTCTATGAGGCACGCGGCATCATGCTCTACACTGGCCCAGACGCTTCTATGAGGCGCGTGGCCTCATGCTCCAGCATCTCCTTCACTGCCGGCACATAAACAGGTCATCTACATAAAAGAAGCTAAACCTTTAACAAATCTTATCCACATTCAAATTTTCTAAATCAATAATCAACCCAATATTCAACCTGAGATGAGAGCAGCTCCCGAAAATCCTTAGAATAGAAAATTACTGGCTTTCATTCCCCAGTCAAAGGCTAATCACAACACTATATGTACCGGCTTCCATACCACTAATTACCTGAATAGATTTATTTACCTCAGAGAAATAAATTTCACTTCAAACTTCGCCTCAGTTTTACTGGCTACGGCTAATTCAACCAATCCTTTTGCTAACAGAAGGAAGCAGAACAATATGTTTCAAGCTACTACGAGCAGTTCTTTTTTGCATCTATCTATACATACTTTGTAAAGCAAAAGAGGCAAAGAAGAAGGGAAAAGAAAAGGCTGCCAGTGCAACGGCAATGTGTGCAAGCAACGAACCATGGAGGGAGGGATGCTTTACTTTGGTGAAAGGATAGCAATGCAGTTAGCTCTCAGCAGCACCATTGCCAATTCCACCCAGCTATCTACCATAGCATTGTTTTCCTCTCCTGAGAGCTGAGCCCTGCTGCCACCGGCGTGAGTCAAATCATCTTCGATTTCCATTTTCCACCCAGCAAGGGGATATCTACAAGGTGACACATCTCTTCACCTGACATTTCTCTATGTGTATAGGCATATATAATGAAACTGCTTCTGTTTTCCGGGAGCAGTGTGAGATCAGCAACATTTGTGGTGAGGGGAGTAATTTCTTCTGCAGGAGATGTGCCTGGCCGTCATGATTTTTTTCTGCTGCTGGTACTAGCAGCAGTAGCAGTTACTAATTCCTTTGGAGAAGATCAAAATGGCTGGTTCATATATATTGGTTAGTACCTCTCTCCTTGCTGGCCCTCTTTTTTGTTTTAAATACGGTATGTGTTAATTAACCATAGTGCAAATGACATCCTACCTTCCACGAGTTTCCTGACCCACAATTTTAAATTTATCTGGGGATACCAGAATAACTTTGTTAATCAGCGACACGGCAACACTCAGACATATTACCGAAATGCATCTGTTTGTTCTTTCCTTTTCTTTCTTTCACCTACACAGGACTCACACTCTCTAGCAACCACAACATAAGAAATGAGGATACGGATCAATTATCTTCTGCATATTATCTTAATGGAAAAAAATTGCGCACTTATAGGTTACTTTCATTTTCTATTTAAACTTCTGGACTGGATGCATGATTACTGAACTGACCTTATAATAGACACTGCATCATTCACCGTCCCAATTTATTCACAAAGTTTTAAATAGCCGGCTAAGCCAAATAGCCGCACCCTGTGAAAACAGCTATAGCCTGGCTATAGCCTGGCTATAGCCAGCTATTTAAAAGTTTTAACACTACATAGCTGGGCTAATGCACTTAGCCGCAGCATGTGCCAAAGGCTATAGCGGGGCTATAGCCTGGCTATAGCCGGCTATTTAAAACTATGTTTATTCATGTTAAAAATTGTAGCTATTGAAAATATGGTAGCAATATATGTACAGCAAAAGTCATATCTAACAACTGTCCATTACTTCAGAGTCTACACTGTTTTGATGAAGCCCCCAGAAAACTGCTTGATCTTATGTTGACTTTAGAGTCACATAACAACGCTAAATCATTCTTCTTGTCTGGGTGGCTCGGCGGTGGTGTTGGAGCCTCTTCTGTCCTTAGAGCCACGGCCAAACTCCTGAAATCCACAAGAAGTGGTCCTAACATGAGAGAGTAGTTTGGCAAAATTATCCACGTAGACTGCTCTCGCTGGAAAAATAGAAGAATTATGCAGAGGGCAATCGCGGAGGAGTTAAACCTTGGCCATTTAATGCCTATGTTTGACAAGCAGGATGAGGATGATGATTTTAGAGGGATAGACATCAGCTCTAGAGTAGAGATACCGAGAATCGGAAGTGAGATCTATGCATCTATAACAAATGAAAAATTTCTGATGATTTTTCATTACGGGGGAGAAGAAGACATTGATCTGACAGAGTGTGGCATTCCTAATCCTGAATTTGGAACCTATGCTTCAGGAAAACTGCTATGGAGTGGTTATGGACGATTTCAGCTCTCAGAAAGAAAAGAGAAGTTAAAGTCCAATTCTGCTTATTTTAAGATGATCCAATTACGTCCCGAGGACTTTAGATATGAGCGTCGAGTACTACACCATTTATTGCGCGAAGAAGCTGCTGAAGTGATTGGTTACACTGGCATGGATGACATCAACCCAGCAATAGTTTTGGATTGTTTCTTCTACTCATTGTTCTTGACAGAGCAACTACGTGGAAAGTCTATCAATGCTGATTATGATTGGGATACTCATTCTTGCAACTACTGGTTATGTGATGGAATCCTTCAAGGGGAGAGAGCCTTTGAGGTTGGCAGTGCATTGCATGGAGTGATACAAATGTTGTGCCATTCATCCAATATATCAAAAAGATTGGCATCATACTATTTGGATGAGCATGGAAGACGATATGGAAGATGGATTTCAATCTCCTCCGACCAACTAGGAGCACAAGATACCTCAACCATTCCTGTAAATACATCATCCTATTCCTCACATTTGGGAGAGATGGTCAGCTACAACTACCAAATGATATGTTTCAACTAGCCAGCAACCTACGGGTGCTAAAACTCTACAAGTGCAGCTTTGAATTTGCCTCCCCTCCTTTTCGATGTTGCCACAACCTAAGATTCCTTTGGCTTGACCATTGCAAAAACACAGGGGAAGAGCAAGATGGAGGTCCATGTTTCCCAAACCTATTGGTGCTTGACATACGCTTCACAAATTTTATCTTGTTGACAGAGATGATAGAGTTGATGACCAATCTCAGAGAGGTAAATGCCAAGGGCATCTCATGGAGGGCTGTAAGTCATGCATGGAACAAGTTAAAGAACCTTCACAAGCTTCGGGTAGCCGAATCCTCCGATGCCATCACAGTGGACACTTGCTCTTTCATAGATATGATGAATCTAGAGCTTCTTGACTTGTCAGGTAACATTCATATGGAATCATTTCCTGCAATCTCATCAGCAGGAAACTTGAAGATGCTTGTTCTTGATGGTTGTTCCAGGTTGAAGCATGTTGCACTCCAAGAAGCACCACCACTGCTCGAGTTTTTTTAGCTTTGATGGTTACGGCCCGACAGCGAAGTGGACACATCACACACAACTGCCAGAAAAGGAACTGCATCCCAAGTCTAGCACAGTTGAGGAAGCTAAGGTGAGAAGGATCTCCCTAAGGGGTTTTGCTCGATTGTGCAACATATTCTTGCATGCATTACCCAATCTTGAGGAGTTGGATCTCTCTGGGACATCTGTTAAAACACTTGATCTTGGTGCAATGGATGTCCCGGGGCTCAAGAAACTATTTCTATTGGGTTGTGAGCAACTTTGCAGCTTACTCTGGGATGAAAGACCTCACTCATTGGAAGTTCTACATGTAGACACTCGTGGGAAGACGAGAACGGTGATCTGTTGTGGAGAACAGAGCTCCTCTGTCTTTGAGGCACTTATGGCTTTTACAGATGGAAGGTTCATTTGGTCTGTCATAAATGGACTCAGTAGGAAAATTCGGTATGGCTCCAATGTGCACCTCCATATCTCTTCTACAATCCATAGCCAAGTCAACATCACCAAAAGTATGGAGGAGATTGGGCCTAGCCAAGAGGGTTTGGTTCCAGTAGGGCCCTTCTTGCCTTACAACAATATTGTCCTCAACAAGGATACTATCACATGCTCATCCTTGGTGTGGGATCACCGACAACTTTATCCTCTAGATGTGCATATTGAGATTGGTGAGGGAAGCCATCATTTGGAGAGTATGAATGCCAATGATAAATTCATCTATTTCATAGATTATCAAGTTAAATCATTGCATGTGCATGACAATATCTCGATCACAACTATCCTTTCGGGGAAATCAAGATCTAAGGCCAATCTAGAATGGTGTCATGTTGAGAGGTGCCACAAGCTGCATATTCTTTTCCCTTCCTCGTCTGTATATATGGGCTTTAAATCAATAAGGGTATTTTCTGCATCTGATCTCACGACGGCCTATTGCATATGGGGTAGAGGCATGTTATCTAGCCCTTTCAACTTTAGAGACCCACAACACATATACTTGCACAAGTGTCCTAGACTGGTGTTCGTACTCCCCATTTCCTACACACTGCCAAACTTGGAGACCATTCAGATTGCATACTGCGGCAATCTCGAACATATTTTTCCACTGGATGTCAACAAGAATGCTCAAGTGATATATAGCATTTAGTGTCACATTTAAGAAGCTAAAGCACATCAAGCTGTACCATCTCCACAGGCTAGAGCAGATATGCAATGCCAGATTGATAACCGCGCCGTCATTGGAGACGATCAGCCTCAGGGATTGCTGGGGCCTGAGAAGGCTACCTGTTGTGTCATGTGAAGGTCCCAAACCGGTGGTGGTCTGCGAGAAGGATTGGTGGAACAGGCTCGAGTGGGATGGCCCGGAGGCCAACCATGAACCGTCCCTCTTCGACACTCGCCACTCGGCTCACTACAAGAAGACCCTCCCGAGGGTTTCTGTTCTGAGGTATGGTTCGTTCAACATGTTTTTTTTAAATCACTTATATGTGTATATAGATTGAGCAAGGGTCATTGATGCACAATGTGACTAATTTTTTTTATTTCATTTTTCATTTCCTAGGTAATCTGGATCATGCAAAGGGAGGTCGACCAGCTTACATGGACCATGCATTAGTCTATTGGCGTTACAATAAAGCCATGATCTCACTCACAACTCGATCTCTGAAGTGTGTTTCCCAGTGCTTGTCGTGTGTTCGTTACAAGCTCCATCTGCGGCGTGGTAATGGGGTTGCTGTGTAATACTGACGTCGGTATAAGCTTGATTGGATTGGATTGGATTCGATTGGATTGGTGTGTGAAGCAAGCAAGCAGCACTGGATTTGTTTGCTTGGTTTCTCTTGCTCCAGCTTGGTGTACGTGGTGCTCACGATCGATCAAGCTGGCTGGCTACCATAATCTGTGTTGGTTTGTAATATAATGGTTGCTTGTGGCCCGTGGCGCAACCTAGCGGGCTGTGTGTGTGTGTGTGATTGATGAACCATATATAAAAAAAACTGAGCTTGATTTGACCAAGAAATGCTATACTATCATGAGAGCTTTGTTAATTATATGGCAGCTGCATTATGTGGAAGAGTTTGAGTGGATATATTATGATCTTGTGGTGTTCCATCTAGAATGTATATTGACATATCTGCATGCTGGCATCCTGTCAATTTGATCGGTAACCTGTTCCTTATACATTTTTTTTTCTATCAGGTTGCATTCAGATGATAGCTAGTTTTGAAATAAACAGATGGCGCTGACACGTGCGCATCTCTCCGGAGCAGAGGAGTAGAGGGCCAGATGCCGTAGAGGCGGCTAGCGCATAGTTCTGCCGGCGTCGGCGGCATCCGGCCGCAGGGCTCAAGTGGAGTCGTCGCTGCTTGTTCTGTAAGTGTTGGGTCATCTCTCGTGGGCTTGCCTCCTTGGACGCGGCGCTCCCTCCTAGCGGTCGTCTCCTCTATGCTAGGTGGCTTTTTCCTCTCCTCCCTTGCCCCCAAACCCCCTCCCTCCGTCCGCATCCCCAGATCCGGTGTCCGGCGGCGCGGGCAGCCTACCCTGCTTGCTGGCGGCGCCGGCAGACTCCGGTGGCGCGGGTGGCCTGCCATGGCTCCTGTTTGCCCGAGATGCGATCTCGCTGGGGACCTTCACCGGCTGGCTGTGCTGCTCTTCGGCCGGCCTCCGTGGCGGCCGGCTGGTGGTTGGTGGTCGGGCTTCCGACCGGTGGAGGGGATCGGGCGGCGGCTCTTGGTCCTAGGGTTCCTCTTATGTCAAGACGAAGATCTGCCTGACGCCTGTCCTTCTGATCTGGCCGGAGTGTCGGGCTCCGGAAGGCTCCGCTGGCGAACTCCCATGGGTGTGTTATGCCTGGAGACTGCCGGATCGGGTGGGATTCGATCGTGCCCATTGGTCCTACGTTAAAGAGGGAGCGGCACGAAGCTCTGCTATCTGTTGCCATCAGGAGCTATGTTTTGCTCCATGGTGAAGTCAGAGGCGGAGAATGTCATGGAAGCCGAGGATGGAGGACTGGTAATGGTGATTGGAGCCTACGACGCTGAGGAACTTGCTTGGAGTTTCGGGATTCGTAGCAGTGGTATGTAAAAGTGGGGGTGATAGCACATGTGAAGGTTCAAGGTCTTACTTTTCAGGATGTAAATCCAAGGCCTGGCCTTAATTGGTTGTGCTTGGCAATGGCCTTATTGAAGGCATTGTTTTGAGAGCGGGGACTATCTTCAGGGTGAAAACCAAGATCTACGATCGGGTGACGACGACGCTTGTGCACTGTTTCCTTCTTTGAGGCGTCGCTTTTGAAGAACTTGGACCTCAGGTGTTGTTTTGGTGGTGGTTGTACTACTGCTGCAAGGACTGGCAGTCCGTAGCGTGGCTTTTACTTTTACCTTCTTCCTCTTTTTTTGGCTGTGTGCATCCGTAATGCCATTAGGGTATTGTGTTGGTGCAGAGGCTGGGTGTATTTGGTATCTTCGCGATATTAATATATTCCCTTTATAAAAAAAAGCTATAGGGCTCCTGATGCGGTCGGTTTGTCGCCGTATTTAAATATCACGAAGTCTATTGTATATTCTCCCTGCTAACAAAAAGAAAGAGAGGATATCTAGCAGACTCCATTAACGCGAGGAGGCAGGCAACATCTCCGTCGTCCCGTGGTCGGAAGAAGAAAGAGTGTCAGGCCCCAAGTCGAGTCGACATGAAGCATGAAAACTCAAGCTACAACCAAATATCCACAGCTGAGAAAACACATCAAAAACATAGGAAGCGACTGGCAAATATTCAGACTTGAGAAAGCAGAGCAAAACAGAGGATTAGAGGAGGGTAGCTACATGCCAAGCAGAGTTCAGAAAACAGAGCAAAAGCAGAGGTTGGGACATGCAAGTGTTCAGAGTTTAGAGAGCAGAGCTAGCGGCACGCACAACTGCAGTATGTATCAGTTCTAATTGTTCACTGCGTTCTGCCTTCACCCCTCGCTGATAATTTGTAGGGTGGAGCATGGTGTTTGCAATCCAGGCTCTGGGCTCAAGAGACAGAATGAATTGAGGGCATCCATCATGAAGGGGTCTCCGGCAGGTAAGCTTCACAAGTCAATACGTACATGTATAGACCATCAGTCTGCACTTAACCACGCTTTAGAAACATAGCATATAAGGCACAACATACACTCAGCTCTACCTTTCCAACCCCTTATGCTAACAATAACGTCAGTTAACATACTGTACTCCACAATCACATGCAAGCCACATAGAAAACTTGAGTTTGGAAGTTTCCTTGGCAACATCCAAGGCTTGTTTATTTTAGGAATATTGGAGTAGGATATCATCCTCACAACGATGGCATTCGGTGGCGACAAAGAATAGAGAGAAAACAAGTCTGGTCAAGCATATGACCCTGCCTCCTACCACCAGCAGGGGTGCATAGAGGCAATTGCTACTGTTTTTTTTTAGTTAGCCGAACCTGTAGGAATTTATTTCCAGGGTGTAAATTGCTGCCATTTAATTCCAGGAATCCTGCACATTGGAAATCAAGATCCACAATCACAGCAAGGTACTAGTATCTCATTTGGCCTCAACAACATCTTTCCCAGCACCTTCCTCGGGTCTCACCTTCGCCTTCTCCAGCATCTCCAATCCTGGGTGTGTTTTCCCGCTTTGCCCTTGCCCGAGAGCGGCTTCTATGAGGCACGCGGCATCATGCTCCAGCATCCCCTGTTCCTCCCCTACCTACACATTATTAGGTGTCCACTTAAAGAAGCTAAACGTTTAACACAAGTACACAGCTAACAAGCAGCTCCATAATCCTTAGAGTGAAAAATTACGGGCTTTGACTCCCTAACCAAATGCTAATAAAAACCATATGTACCAGCTTCCATATCAGTAATCACCTGAATAGATTTATTTACCTCGGAGAAATATTACCTCCAAACTTTGCCTCGGTTCTACTGGCTACGTCACCAAGAGAGGATTAGAAGAATTTAAGACAGTGGACTGTGTAAATTACTTGTGTGCCATGTTCCATCTACTAACCCTCTAATCCTGCCACTCCTTCTATCCTCTCTGTAAACATTGCCATGCACTAGTAGAAAACAGGGTTTTGGTTGAGGCCAGGATAAGGGCATTAATGCCGGTTCACTTACGAACCGGGACCAAAGGATGCACCAGTCCCGGTTCGTGCGGCCAGGGCGCCGGCCAGGCCTCGGGGGCCATTGGTCCCGGTTCGTCTGACACTTTTGGTCCCGGTTCCAGACACGAACCGGGACCAATGGGCCTCGCTCCTGGCCCAGCACCTTTAGTCCCGGTTGGTGGCTGGAACCGGGACCAAAGGTCGGTCTTCTGTCCCGGTTCTAGCCACCAACCGGGACTAAAGATAAGCCTATATATACCCCCGCCCCTGCCCGCTCACTCTGTTTTTTGGCCGGCCGGCGTGTGCAGGTGTGTGTTGCTCTAGCTCTCACCTCCTATGCACATGAGGTGTTCGATGAAATGCCCGAGCCACACTTAAGCTTTCTCCTCTCCAAGCTCGACCTCCAAGCTCCATTTTCCTCAAGATTTGTCTAGGTTTGGCGGTCCGTCCTGTCCCGTCCCCGTCCTCACCGCCGTCGATCGCACGCACCGATCTCGTCGCCGGCACCACCGTGGTGAGCCTATTGTTCTTATCTTCTTTCTAAAAGAAAAAAAATCTTACTTGTATGATTTAGATAGATACTTGTATAATTTTCTTACTTTTATTATTGTTTGTTATTATATAGTGCCATGGTTTTGGTATCCGCCCCCGTCGGCCCTTGTCCAGTCTATGATTCGGATGTGGTATATTATCTTTTATAACTATTTGTTTCATTTCGTGTTTATGACAATTATGCCGACCAACGTGACATAGATGTTTTTATCTAGGAGGTATGTGAACCGGAAATTCGAACCGACCCTCTTGTCAAGAGGTTAAATTTAGTTGAAAAATAAAACAATTACTTGAAGAAAAAATTGAAAAGAATTGAGGAGGAGAAGATGGAATTGGAGTTGCATGTTGCCGATGTCGTCGAAGATCACAAGATCAAGATGGATGCAATGCGCTTGAAGATTAGAAAGATTAGAAAATATGCCATTCATACTGAGGCTTGGTATCATTATGCCATTGGATCAATTGGTACCTTAGTTGCGGTTATGATCGCATTTGTTGTTGCATTTAAATGTTTTACATAGTTTCAATGTATGTTTTAATTAGATGCTCTAGAGAGCTATATGTTGTTCAATGAGAACTATGTATGAACTTTATGTATTTATTTTGGTCACTACTATACTTTGGTTTTAATGTGATGATGAACTTCTATTAATTTGGTCACTTCTCTATTCATGATGTTTTGTAATGGTTTTTGATACACTTAATTATATAATGCACGCAGATGAACCGGCAATGGATGTACGGTGACCGACGCACCTCCGAGTACATTAAGGGCCTGCATAATTTTCTCGAAGTGGCTCAGGCAAACAAGCTGAATGATTTTATGTATTGTCCATGTACTATCTGTGGGAATAGGAAGGATTACTCTAACTCGAAAACCCTTCACGTCCACCTGCTTGAGAAGGGTTTCATGCCACACTATAATGTTTGGACCAAGCACGGAGAAAGAGGGGTTATGATGGAAGACAACGAAGAAGAAGAGGATGATGACAACTATCCGCCCCCTGAATACGGTGATGCTGCAATGGGGGAAACTGAAGATCAAGAGAAACCAGACGATGTGCCCGATGATGATCTTCGCCAGGTCATTGTTCATGTAAAGAGACAATGCCAAAGTGAAAGGGAGAAGCTGAAGTTCGATCGCATGTTAGAGAATCACAAAAAAGGGTTGTACCCAAATTGCGAAGATGACAACACAAAGCTCGGTACCACACTGGAATTGCTGCAATGGAAAGCAGAGAATGGTTTATCTGACAAGGCATTTGAAAAGGTGCTGAAAATAATGAAGAATAAGCTTACAAAGGACAACGAATTGCCCGACAGTACATACGAAGCAAAGAAGGTTGTCTGCCCTCTAGGATTGGAGGTGCAGAAGATACATGCATGCCCTAATGACTGCATCCTCTACCGCGGTGCGTACGAAGATTTGAACGCATGCCCGGTATGCTGTGCATTGCGGTATAAGATCAGACGAGATGACCCTGGTGATGTTGAGGGCCAGCGCACCGAGAATAGGGTTCCTGCCAAGGTGATGTGGTATGCTCCTATAATACCACGGTTGAAACGTTTGTTCAGAAACAAAGAGCATGCCAAGTTGATGCGATGGCACAAGGAAGACCGTAAGAAAGACGGGAAGTTGAGAGCACCCGGTGATGGGTCGCAGTGGAGAAAGATCGAGAGAAAGTGGGGGGAATTTACAGGTGACCCAAGGAACGTATGGTTTGGTTTAAGTGCAGATGGCGTTAATCCTTTTGGGGAGCAGAGCAGCAAGCATAGCACATGGCCTGTGACTCTATGTATGTATAACCTTCCTCCTTGGTTGTGCATGAAGCAGAAGTTCATTATGATGCCAGTGCTCATCCAAGGCCCTAAGCAACCCGGCAATGACATTGATGTGTACCTAAGGTCATTAGTTGATGAACTTTTACAACTGTGGAATGGAAAAGGTGTACGTGTGTGGGATGAGCATGCACAAGAGGAATTTGACCTACGAGCGTTGCTGTTTGTAACCATCAATGATTGGCCTGCTCTCAGTAACCTTTCAGGACAGACAAACAAGGGATACCACGCATGCACGCACTGTTTAGATGACACCGAAAGTATATATTTGGACAAATGCAGGAAGAATGTGTACCTGTGTCGGCGTTCTGGATACCAGGGTACCCAGACTTGCCTGCTTGCGGCCCAAGGCATGGCCCACCTGGCGGACCGTACGGCCCAGTGCGGCCTCATTCAAGACAAGACCCTCGTGAGGAGCCCATCCTCGCGGGAAGGGTAGCGTCAAGGCAGAAGGGGAAGGCCTCCTCAGGCCTCCTCCCGAGCGGCGGAGATCCCTATGCAACGCCGGGCCTTAGGAGGTCAGGGGTAACGACAGCCAGGCCAGGTGGGTGCCAGCGCGCCAGAGGGAGCAGTTTCCTCTTTTGTGCAAAGGTGACAAGGATGAACGCGGGTTCCCAAGAAGCCCCGCCAAAGGTTTCCATTCCGGTGCAACAAGACCGGGTCAGCGAGCGCAGCAGGACGGATGTCACCGGCGAGCCCACCACCGCGTCACCACCACCAACTTTGCAGGCGAAGACCGCCTTTCGTCAGGATAAGACGTACCTCCTGTCCCCTTTCAAATTTGGTCGTTGTGGGATTCCTTCCCGCCATTGCGATAAGGGAAGAGGAACCGGGACGCTATAAATAGAGGCTAGGTAGCTCGGTAGAGGGGGACCCGAAAGACAACCACCCCACAAACACACCACTGTACTAGTTCGTCCACAAACCTCCTCGCGAGGCGATCCACCAAAAGCAGGAGTAGGGTTTTACGCTTCGCAGCGCCCGAACCTGGGTAAACTTTTGTGTGCCATCGTCTTCCTCGCCATCGAGCGGGGTACTGTGTTGTGAGCTTGGAGGGGGCGAAGCTGTTGGGGAATCTCCGCACACGCCCCTGGGTTCGAATTCCTTAGGGTTTTGCGGAGCCCAAAATCCGACATTTGGCGCGCCAGGTAGGGGGCGTGTCGGAGTCTTCCTCAAGCCTCACGCTTCCTCCGACTCACCGCTCCAATGGCCGACGCTCGCCGAGCCCGTGCTGAACACCGTGCTGCCCGTGTCGCCCAGACGGTGCCCGTGGGCCGCACCGCTGCGCGCCGCTCTCCCTCTCCTGTGGCCAACGCTGCCACGGGCCCGGAGGCACACGAGCAGCAGGATTCGTCTCAGCCGGTCACCGCGCGGCGCGACGGCCGCACCGCCACTCCGTCAATCGTTCCAGCTACTGGGTCGTCCTCCCATGCCCGCCCAGGGCCGGCGTGTGGATCGGGCGCACTGAACATGGCGCGTGAGCTACTGCGCTACCGCCCCGCTCCCAACCGCCTCGATGATTGGCTCGGCGCATCGCGGAGCTCGTCAGCGCGGCCGGCGACGCTTCGACGTTCACCTACTCGTTCCGGCCCCAACCCTACCTGGCAGGTGACGAAGCTCATGACGTGCCGCCTCCTCCTCCCCGGCGCGACGTCATCCCCGAGCCCAGGCGTGAAGCATGACCGCGCGACCAGCCGCGTGGGCCCCCGGCGAGGGTGAGAGAAGAAGTGAGCTGCCAGGTGGTGCCGCGGCCGCGAGTGCGCTCCCAGCGCCGGCGCGCCAGCAGTGCGACCGGGCACCCCTGGAGGCAGCCATGCAAGAGCGTCAAGACCAGGTTCCCCCCGAGCGCGCACCGCCCGTGGGCCCGGTGGGCTGCCGCGCCATCGCCCCGGAACTCCATCCGGCCGTGTGGCCCTGCAAGTTCAAGCCTGACCTGCCTCACTAGTAGAATGTCGACCAGTAGTCCCGGTCGGGAAGGGCCTTTAGTACCGGTTCCCCAGCCGGTACTAAAGGGTCGGGACTAAAGGTCCAGACCTTTAGTACCGGTTGGACCACGGACCGGTACTAAAGGCCCACCACGTGGCTGCCTGCGTGGGCTGGTGGTGGAGGACCTTTAGTACCGGTTACCAACCGGTACTAAGTGTTCTGTTTTTTTTGTTTTCGCTTTTAATTAGGTTTTAGTTTTCCTCTCTATTTATTGTGTTTTCCATTCATTTCAAATTTATTTTATGGTGCTACATACTGTAAACATTAATTACACAAGTTGATGCATATATATATGTAATATAATATACAATATCTCATACACAGTATATATACAAATGGAATTACACATCCATATATATTCTGGACTTATAACTTAAGGCCCAAAATCCGGCCGGGACTAGCTAGCTAGTGCTCCGGATGAAATCTCAGTTTTCTACTATTGATTTGCTGGCATTATTGAGGCGGCGGTTTGTAATAGTGCTCTCCGTTTACATCAATGACATGTTGAAGAAGAAATGCCGCAAATTCCTCTTCAAGTGCTACAAAGCGTTGCTCGGGTGAGAGCTTCGACATCATCTGCCAAACCTGGAGTTGTCTTTCACGTGCTCCTCTGCGACGTATACGGCCTTCGGTCTAGAGGCGAATGTTCTCGCAGAGGAAGTATCCACATAAATTTGTCCCCTGCTCTTGCTTCGCGCACTTTGCAAAAAGAATAGAATTCAATAAGATAATTAATAATCAAGCATGATAATGGTATTGAAACTAGAATTAAAGAGATGAGCGGACCTAGTAGTACTACTTAATTACCTGCATCTTTTTCCACTTTAGCTTCGGTTTCCATTGACGACCGTGATGGTTTTTTTCTATCATCTTTTTCCAAACACTACGCGGCAAAGAAAAAGAACGAAAGAGTTATTATAATTACTTTTGATATCAGGAAATAATGAAAGAAAGCGAGGTCGATAAAGATTGAAATTACCGTTCTATCATAAAATACAAGTCCACGTATGATTGTTCTCGTGTATCTAGTGAGTCGTACACTTGAACAAGTCCATCCGCGAGGATAATATTTAGGAGGATATAGTGGTCTCTGCGCAGAAGTTTATATAATAAAGCAGGCATGCATATAACTCATCAACTACACTTGACAGCGAGCTAGTAAGCAAAAATAGAATTTGTAGTATACAAGAGAGTAAACACTCACCCCATGTTGTAAGGAAATATTATAGTAGATTTGGTATTCATTAGTGCCTCTAGAAAATTTTCCAAGAGATCTTCTGTGTCCTTGGCATAATGTTTTACCACATGACCATTAACGGTATTTGGGTCGATGAACCCAATGTCATCGATTCCCTCTTGTTTCAATTCCCACATCTTCAATCTGCATAATAGCGTAGAAAAGAACATATATAGTGAGGATAAGCCAATGAACGATATCTTAGCTAGAGACTTAAATTATTAAAGATATAAATCACTTACAGACAATAGCAACTGATGAGACTTTTGTCGATAGAGTCCATGTGGTATAACTGGAAAAGTTCTGAGAATTCAAGACATATGTCACATGCATTGACGTAATGCTCTTTCCTTACTTTGACCATGACCGCCGTCTCCCCTCGCTCTACTTCACGCAGGTACCAATCATGCAACCGTCGCATCGCAGTTGGTAGTTCCTTGTACTGCTCGGGTGTGACAAGTGGTTTTCCTTTGGCATATTGCATTGCATACTCAGTTGCACCGTACCGGCGGAATTCCTCGGTGCCAAGGATTTGGCCAAGAGTGAGACCTGCAGCCTCTACTTCTTCGAGGTCGATTGGGTTGCCTTGCACGTCGACTAGTTGGATCGATTGCTTGCTTGGATTGGTACTCACCTTGAGCGGAGAGATCGATTGCTTGGATTGTTCTCCGAGCTGGGGAACTGTTTTCCCGGTAGTAGTACCACCTGTCATTGATGCCGTACTTCCCGACTTCTTCCTTGGGCTGGGCCGACTTCTCTGCTCACTTGCCTTCTGAATCTGTCGCTCATAGTGTGTCGGCATACGCTCGACATATGCCGGGGGTCGATCAATAAAGTGTTCCATAAAGGGCTCTTGGACTTCCTTGGGTATTACCTCCTTTGGCGTCACGGTCTTCTTTGCAAAAAAGGCTTTCAATTGGCGATCGCATTCAATTTCGTTTTCCTCTGGTGTCATGTCGTAAGGCAGCTTCCTTTTGGCTGGAGGCTCGGGTTTCTTCTTTGCTTTCCTCCGAAGAGGACTGCTGGTGGCCTTCCTCTTTTGGGAGCCCTGCTGGCGGGACCGCTGCCGGGGTGGAGTCGGCTCACGCGGCGGAGATCGATATCGATGATATGGACTCGCGTCGTGCTCCGTCCCGAGGTTGGGAGGACTGCTGGCGAGGTGGGGAGGACTGCTGGCGAGGTGGGACGCCTCTCGAGGTGGGGAGGACTGCTGGGGAGGTGGGGAGGACTGCTGGCGAGGTGGGGAGGACTGCTGGCGAGGTTGGGAGGACTGCTGGCGCTGCGATGCCTCTGGCTGGGATCCCTCGTGCTAGACATCGATACTCGGAGGAGCCGGTGGCCTTAGCGCCGTTTGTGGAAAGACGATGCAGTCCTTACTCCATAGAATGAGACCACGGCCGGCTTCTGCCAGTGTGGACTCCCCCTCACCTCCAGGGATGTCAAGCAATAGTTGATCATATCCTGGCTCTATTGCGTCCACCGCGACACGAGCATACCCAGCTGGAACCGGATTGCAATGCAGGAGAACACCAGGTGTATTTGGTAAAGCATAGCCCGTCGCGACCCGCACGGGTATGTTCTTAATTTTCTGGATTAGCTCACAAGATGTCTTCTCGGTGATATCATCCACGGGGGTGTGACCCAGCGGTGCCCCCGTGGAACCCACGCTGCTTTTCGGCAGTGTAGATGGGACGGGTTCCCCTGCCTCCTGCTGTGGAGTTTCCCTTTGCTGGGTCAGTAACTGTATCTGCCTCTGCTGCTGCTCGTACTTCTGTTCCAACTTTGAAAGTCGGTCTGCTTCCACCTTCTTTTTTCTCGAACGGCTTTTATAACTGTCCTTCCATCCCGCAAACCCCTCGTACCACGGAACAACGCCCACGCCTCGTGTTCGTCCTCCGTGTTCGGCATTCCCGAGGGCGAGTGTAAGCTCGTCGTTCTCTCTATCGGGGTGAAACCGTCCTTCTTGGGCAGCTTTTATTGCTTCAATCAACTCATGTGATGCATGCTTCAGACTGGCCAGTGCAATAATCTTCCCTGTTGCTGGGTCCAACTTTCCCCCATGCGCAAAAAACCAATTCCTGCACCTCTTGGGCCACTTGAAGGTTACTGGAGTGATCCCTTCAGCAAGCATCTTATTCTCTAATGCATCCCACTTAGGAATGGCTCCTGTCCCTAGTTTATGGTGATACTTTTTTTTCTTCGCATTTATCTGATTCTTTGCCGACTTCTCCATAGCAGCTTCCGATGTCTTGTACTCGATAAATGCGTCATAGTGATTCCTTACCTTCTCGTATATTCCTATGAATTTGGGCGCCTTCTGGCCTCTAGCGTTGTACTCGGTCCATAATCTTTTCTTCCAAGTCTGGAACGCGTCGGCCATCTTATGGAGAGCAAACTCCTTGACTTTGTTCCTTTGGCGCTCCGAGAGAGAATCTGGTAGGATGAAATGCTCCATGAGATCTCGCCAAAGGGCATCTTTAATTCTTGTATCGACATAATTCACTCCTGGTTTTGGGTTGTTTGGTTGAATCCATTCTTGCATTGTGATCGGGACTCCATCCCTAACAACCACTCCGCATTGACGCACAAATGTCCTGGCATTGGCATCAGGGTGAGTGGGTGCGCCATTAGGTTTGAAAGCATCAAGATTGAGCTTTACGTTGCCATCCAATATTTTGGCACCGCCTCGTACCTTTCTACTAGATTGGCTCGATCCGGAGGGCTGATAATTAAAAGAAAAAAGATTTGTTAATATATATATATATATATATATAAATCAATTAATACACATGTAATGATCACCAGAGGCTAATATGTGTATATACCTCGCCGGACATTGTTAGTTGTTCCGGATTTTGGAACATAAGTTGTTCTTCCTCGGCCTCACATCCATCACCGTAATCGTTCAGATATTGTGAGCCGTCATCATCATGTGATTCACCCTGAAGGTCCGCTGGGTTTTCGGAGCAGCGTATCATGTCGAAGATGTCCTCTTCATGAGCTCTACCGGTATTGTCCATAGCTTAATAACTAATCCATAATAATATAGATAAAACAAATTAGTATTCAAATTAGCATGCATTCAAGAAGCAAAATAACTGATAGTTAATTAATAATGCATCATCAAATACATATATAGTAGTTCTTAGAAAAGATCTCATCTCATAATCTCGGATAATTGTTAATACATCGGGTAATCCATCGATCCACTACTAGAAAAAAGGCTATTAGTGGCGCACCACATATTGCTATTAGTGGCGCACTATGGGTGCGCCACTATTAACACGCCATTAGTAATGGTTAGTAATGGCGCACCTCTGGTGCGCCACTGGTAAGGCACATACCAGTGGCGCACCATATGGTGCGCCACTACTAGCTTATGGTGCGCCACTGGTATTTCCTGGATGTGCGCCACTGGTATTTAGGATGGTGCGCCACTGCTATTAAAAGTCGGTGCGCCACTGGTAATTAATATGGTGCGCCACTGCTATTTTTATTAGGTGCGCCACTGGTAGAAAATATGGTGCGCCACTAGTATTTTTCTCTGGTGCGCCACTGGTAGTTAATTTCGTGCGCCACTAGTAGAATTTCGAAAATTTATTTTTTTATGCGCTGTCCACGTATTTATACATGTATACATTTTGAATATAGTACAGTACAGTATATACAATTTGCAAAATTCAAATGCTCATAATTAAATAAATAAGAATCATAAAAATACAAATTTAGTATCCAAATTCTCAGAATGAAACCATTTATCAAGATAAAATAGTTACATAATCATTTAAATGCTGGACTATTCTAGAATTACAAAAGTAGTAAACTGACCTAGTTACAAACTAAGAAATAAATAGAAAACCTAAGCTAAAACCTATCTACCTATCTATCCTACACTACCACTTCACCACACAGCCAACAACCTCGTCTGTCTTCATTTCCATGACCACCACTTGGTCATTGTCCAACACCTGCAGACAAAAACAATAGATAACCCTTGTGTTAAGATTAAAATGTAGGATCCACCAAATGGTTGGAAGTGGCAAGAAGTCTTCAGCAACAATGCGGGGATATTGGCTCTGAGAACAAATTTCTGTTAGCAGCTGTGTCATCAATGCGGGGAATAATTTTTTACCTTAAGTGTGCACATCGGACAGTAACTCTTGTTGTAAGCAAAACAAGCATGCCACGGATAGCAGGTCAGCAGTTGTGTCATCCAAGCCTTGCCTTCCTGAAATAGAAACACATGATTACCGGCACTAAGATGGGTTCAATCTGGGTTATGAGTTCAGAAATCTATACAGGCTATCTAAATGCAAAGAAAAGAGTTATCGGGCTGTTCGGCTGATGGTTTCTGCGGCTGTTAAGCCGGCTGATGCTATTTTGTTGTGAGAGAAAAACACTGTACCATGGCTGATAAGCCGGGCTGATAAGTTCAAGCGAACAGGGCCGTGTTACACAAAATTGCCCACACTTATCAAAGACATATGCATTCCTTATCAACATGGACAATTAAATTACAGAAAAATGAGAGCCTGCTAGTGACCAAAACTGATATGGTTACATGATGGCCATGTAAGTTTACCTCTGTTTTCATTTCTGCAGAAACTGTTGCAGCAATTTCTCTTTTTATTTCTGCAGAAACTGCTGCATCGATTTGTTCCTTGCGAGTGGCATGTCTGCATAGAAGGAACAAATTAGAGAGGAATAGATAATTAACTAGAGCAGTAAGGAACACTACCATTGCTACTGCACGTAATAATAACGATGCGTGCTGAGATGGATGCAATATATATGCAAAGATGAATCACTAGAATATGCAAGCATGTAAATTTAGCAGATCACCATAGTGTCACATCAACACTACAGCTCAAAGTTCGCACTCGGATATCACAAATATGCTGATCTTGTCTAATATGGATAACCACAGTACAATATTTGCATTGAGAAGCATTCTTACAAATTACCATATATATGGGTGATAGATTAATCTTTCCTATTAAATTATCTTACACATAACAGGAATCAAATCTTATTTTCCCAAACAGTAAATCAATTGAACAGCGTGAGAAAAATAAGGACTAAATTATTTGAACCTTCTAACTATTTTTAAGGCATCAAATTAAATTTGACACCACAGGAACCAGTGAAGTGCCACAAGTGAATACAGATCAACAAATTAACCACTGCTTGCTTGCTGGTCATTTCAGTACATATTGCTTGCAATTTAATTTCATGGAGAAAATAAATTGCTCTATTAAATCACCAGCAAGGCAGCTAGGCAGTGCTAGTAACGATTAAAGTACTAGCCAAATTTCTACTAAATAATCAAGCAGCAGTAGTACTTATAGGTACTAAAGAATCTAAGTATAAGAGCACTACTTCTACTAATAGATCTCTGGTACGTATTTAATTTCTACTAACTAATCAAGTAGCAGACTAGCAATAGTACTTGTACTAATAAATAGGAGTACTACTTCTACTAACAGATCTCTGGTATCCAGTCTACTAACGAGTCCCAGTAGTAGTGCTACTTCTAGTAAAAAGGATTTGGGATTTGAGAAGAAGAATGAGTGGATCACCGTAGCACGTTGCACGTGGAGAGAGTGGATGGTGCTCGGTGCAGTCTGCAGTCACGAAGATGCGCCCACAGCTTGAACTCCGGCGCCCTGCTCTTGGCGCGGCAACCCCGGCGCCCCAGCTTCGCCTGTGCATATTACTTGTATGCACAGTTAAGATATTACAAATGGATCTTCAGTTAAGATATGTAACCCCGGCGCCCCAGCTTTGCCTGTGCAACCCCGGCGCCCCAGCTTCGCTTGTTTTAGAATTAGTATGGTTTAGCTACAAAATTGCATATTACAACCACAAGCTTTGCAAGAAAACTAACACAGAGAGTCTCACTTCCCATGAAAACTGACATAAACAGACAGGTACAGAACGAACAAAAATGCTCTACAAGGATTAAAGGATACTAACAACTTAAACAGGTTGCCAATTCCATATCCCAAACCAAGTTTTATGCATCAGTATCATTTTAAGGAAGCCTGCTGAATTGAAGGAAGCCTGCTGAACATGTTAAAAACAAAAAATTACAAAAAGCTGGACCGTTGAAAATGTTGTATATGCCCACAAGGAATTAATACATTTTGTATTCAGCCCAAGTCTGGACTCTAATATGTCATACTCTAATATTTCAAAACAAAAAATATTACAGAAAGATGGACCATTAAAAATCCCCTCGAGTCTGAAATCTAATATTTCATACTCACTTGGCACTCCCAGATCCCTATTATGAACTCTCTGTATTTATCTCAAAATATAAGGAAGCAGCAGGGTGCAGTCTTAGGTTCTAACTTGACATCAGCTGTCAATAATATGCAAGATTGAACAACCTTGAAGCAGAGTATATGAATGATTCAAATTACTCACAGCATAATTTGAACAATGAAAGTAAGATTAATATGAGAAGAAAGTGGCAGGTCATTATCATTCATCATAAACACAAACACTGCAATCTACTACAGAATTTACAGAACTTGTTCATAGATTCTTAATTCATATCAGGCAATGTTTTCCAGAGCCAAATAGGCATGCATCTTTCTAAATCAAATAGGAATGCTAAACAGAGCCGTGCATCTCATTTTAGTGGCTCCTGTACTAAACAGAGCCGCGCAGCCTATTTGAACTGACACATCCTAAACTAAACTGAACAAATCCATTTTCGTTAAACTAACACATCTTTAAACTAAACTGAACAAATCCATTTTAGTTCGTCTATTGCTGAATTTATGTTTCTTTGGTGTCATGGGTTCAGTCTGTGTTGCACATTTATGTGTCAACGACGGCTATCAAACAAGAAAATTGCTTGCGAGCTATAGCCTACCCCTGACCTCCATGTTTATCTTTTCATGGTCATGGAAAATGAAATACTCATGAACGACCGCTTTAATCAACAAGCGCACACGAAAAGCGCGCACGGCACAACAGGGGCTAACCCCGAGCGGCAATAACAACGAGACTGGACACGAAAAACAGAGTAAACTGAACAAGCATGCATGTGAATGAAAACAGAGATTAGCACGAACCCAACCGAAGAGAGCGAGGCGAAACGGACGAAAAAAGAGCCTGTCGATGGGGAAAAACAAGAAACAAGGGTACATCAGCTCACACGCATTCGAACACAAAGTGAGCAAAGAGAAAGGTACCTCCCAAAGCAAGGACTCGCAGACGGCGACGGGATTGACTGATCTGCAGTAAGAAGCAAACGAAGAGCGTATAAGCAGCGGAACACAGTACATCAGAAGACAAAGAGGAAATGGCAAAGCAAAGGAACTGCAGGTGTGTTGAGCAGAAGAAGGTATGCCTAACCTCAAGCGTACGCAGCAGGCGCGGGCACCTAGGTGTAATCCAGTCGGCCCAAGAAGAAGCAAACCACACCACACGGAGGCTCCTCTCTGGGCGCACGACGACTGTGGAGAAGGAGCAGACCTCGAGGACCCTTTCAAGTCCTTGCATTTTGATTTTCAACACACATCATCGGCCCGGCGAACCACCGTAGTAAATAGAAAGAAACGTCATGAGTAATCGTTCAAACTGCGTAACAGAGAGGATGGTGATGGTGTGCAGAGCCTACAGGAGGTAACTGAGATGAATAGACATACAAACAAAACACCCACGTTTTAATTTCCATGAGCCTGCTTGATTCATCAATCAACCAGAGTAGTACCAAGCAAACATCTTCAATATATATACAACCTCAGAATAAGAATTTGCAGCAAAAGGTTCAACATTTTAATTCTTCAAGGAAATGAATGCAACCTCAGAATTTATTTAGCAGGAAAGGAAATATACATCACGGTGGTTCTCCTGTCAGTATATGCACGTATCAATCAAATGGAAGCAGTGGTTACCTAGAGTACAGAGACAAGATGGGGGTGGGAGAGGGAGAGCGAGAGATGGCTTACCTCTGTCTCCATTCACACAAGCGGAGCAGAGCAGAGCAGAGCATACCACACCAGATCGGAGCGAGCAAACTGCACAGACCAAACCGCACGCACGAATCAGATGCGGGAATGAAGGAAACCGGAAGAAGAAGAAGAGAAAGGGATTCATGCCTACCATAACCTCTCCATGTGGACGTTGTGTTGCTGTTGTTGGTCTTGGAGGGGAGGGTGCTGCGGATCCTGAGCTCGGTCGCCATGGCCGCCCGACCGCGGGCTAGGGTTTGAGGCGTGAGGAGGGGGGGAGGGAGGGCTGTGGAGGTGGAAGGAGGAGGGCGTGGTGGCGGTGGGAGGAGGAAGGCTCCTCTGCCGCTGTGTGGTCGTGGAGGAGGATGGTGGCGCGGATGCGGAAACGCCGGAGCGGATCTGGCGGCGGCCTGAGCAGGTAGAGCTGGTCTGGGCCCTCCCTAGGCGAGGGAGAGGGAGAGGGAGAGGGAGAGTAGGAGGAGGTCACCGGCTGAGAGGGAAAGGAGGAGGAGGAGGAGGTCGCCGGTGGGGTTGGGCGGCGGCTGGTTTGGGAATCGGGGAAGAGGAAGACGGCGAGCGGCGGCTGGTTTGTTTTCTTTTTCATTTTTCCGGAGCGAACTGGACCCGAGCGGGTGTCTCACCCCGCCTGGTGTGCGGTACTGGGGTGGCGCACCTAGGTGTGGTGCGCCATTACTAAGTCTGGGCATAGACTTAGTAATGGCGCACCACACCTAGGTGCGCCACTGCTACCTAAAATAGTAGTGGCGCACCTGGATGTGGTGCGCCATTGGTAAGCCTGGGGAGGGGGGTGGACTCAGAAAAAAATAGCAATGGCGCACCGTGTGTGTGGTGCGCCATTAGTAATATAGAGATTAGTGGCGCACCCATGTGTGGTGCGCCACTGCTATTTAGCAGTGGCGCACCACATACATAGTGCGCCACTAATGTCTATATTAGCTATAGCCCTTTTTCTAGTAGTGATCTAGCTAATACATCATAATAATACATATATAGTAGCTAATATATCGATCTAGCTAGAACCCTAGCGCCCGGCGGATATCGGGGCGGGCGGTGGACACCCAAAGAGAAGGAACCATCACAGGAACATAGCTCCAGTGAGATCCCTGAAGAATCTGCCAGGTATTGTCGGACCTGGCCTCCAAAGCTGCCATGTAGCGACGGACGTGCTCGTTCTCCTTGCTGACATGGTACTGTACCACCTCCGCGGGGGACTCAAGCCTCCGAATCATCCGTGGCCCATGCGGCCGCCACCACAGAACCTCCGGGTCGACGACGGGCTGGCTCCTCACCAAGCTGCGCCGCCCTGAAGGCAGCACCTCCCAGTACCAGCCCGGCGGAGCCCAGTCCCTGACAGGGCCCCTCGGCTCAAGCAAGTGACCTCCTCCGGCGACTCGACGACGAGGATGCGGGATCGGCATCGTCGACGTCGAGAAGAAACACTTAATTATGAAAACAAATTAAATAAAACTTAGCAAAATTAACACTTAGCATCTAACAAATTAAATAACACTTAACAAATTAAATAACACTTAGCATCTAACAAAATTAACAAAATTAACACATACCCTAATAACCTAAGAACCTAACTAACTAACTAACTAAACTAACCTAACTAACTAAACTAACCTAACTAACTAAACTAACTAATTAACCAACTAAATAGGGGTGCTGTGTCGTGGTCGGGGTCGGGGTGTCGGGGGTGTCGTGTCGGGGTGTCGGGGGTGTCGTGTCGGGGTAGGGGTGTTGTGTCGTGGTTGGGGGTGCCGTGTCAGGGTGTCGGGGTGTCGTGTCGGGGTCGGGGTGTCGGGGGTGTCGTGTCGGGGTCGGGGTGCTGTGTCGTGGTCGGGGGTGCCGTGTCGGGGTGTCGTGTCGGGGTCGGGGTGTCGGGGGTGTCGTGTCGGGGTCGGGGTGCTGTGTCGTGGTCGGGGGTGCCATGTCGGGGTGTCGTGTCGGGGTCGGGGTGTCGAGGGGTGTCGTGTCGGGGTCGGGGTGTCGGGGGTGCCGTGTCGGGGTGTCCCCTCGATCCTCGACCCCCGACAATCTAAATAAACCTAAAAAAAATCTAGCGGGGGGGCCTCCTCCTCCTCTCCTTCTTGTTCTTCTTCTTCTTCTTCTTCTCCTCCTCCTCCTCTCCTCTTTTTTCTTCTTCTTCTTCTTCTTTTTTTCTTCTCCTCCTCTTCTTCTTCTCCTCCTCTCCTCTTTTTTTCTTCTTCTTCTTTTTTCTTCTCCTCCTCCTCTTCTTCATTTTCTTATTCTTCTTCTTCTTCTTCTTCTTATTTTTTCTTCTTTTCCTTTTTTCTTTTTCCTTTTTTTCCTTCAAGAACACATCGGTTTTCTCGACCCACTCTATTGTCACTTGATTCCGACGGATAAAACCATTCATCATATATACAAACATCATCATATATATATTCATCATATATACAAACATCATCAAATTCATCTAAAAACATCATCAAATTCATCTAAAAACATCATGAAATTTAACTACAGAACATAAACATCATCATATATTCATCATATATACAAACATCATCAAATTCATCAAATTCATATATACAAACATCATCAAATTCATCTAAGGGGCCTCACCGACGCGGGTCCCCGACGTAGCAGGACGGGGCAGCGGGGCGACGGACTGCTGGGCGGCGCGGGACCGTGGCGGGGGCCGACGGCAGGTCGGGGACGGGCCAGGACGGGGCGGCGGAGGGCGTGGCGGGGCAGGGCCGGAGTGGGGGCGGCGGTCGGCGGGTCGGGGAGGGGCTGGGGAGGAACGAGGCGGCGGAGGGCGTCGCGGGGCGGGACCAGAGCGGTGGGGCGGGACAGGGGAGGGGAGGGGCTTGCCGGGGCGGGGGCGGCGAGGGGCGTGGGCGGCGGTGGTGGTGCGATGGCGGCGAGGGCGACGGCGAGGGCGCGGGGGCTAATTTCGGCAGCCTGGCGGCGCAAACTGAGCTCTCCCGGTGCGTGGCTCGGCCCGGGAAAAAGGGCGTTCCTATTTATACCACGCACCCCTTTAGTACCGGTGCGTGGCTCACACCGGTACTAAAGACCCTTTAGTACCGGTGCGAGCCACGCACCGGTACTAAAGGTCCTCCCCAAAAAATGCGCGGGGCGGTGGACCTTTAGTACCGGTGCGTGGCTAGCACCGGTACTAAAGGTTTTTTAATTCAATATTCATTATTATTTTCAGGAAAACCCCTAAACTTTAAAAAATCATAGAAAAAAATCTATGACTCCAATGGAAATAAATAATATATGAAAAAATATCAGAAAAATACGAAGAATCTGTTTATGGCATATCCATGCTTGTTTGAACAACTTCAACTGCTGTATAAGACAATTTGATTAAATGGCATTTGAAATGTCATATCTCGAGTTTGAAAACCAGTATAAATGAACTCTGAAAAGGTTGTAACTTGGCATGACATCATAATTTCACCCACATAGCAACTTCTAAAGAGTTGCGAGGGTTACGGCAAAAACTGGATGCACTTCGTGTACAAATTGGACAATCTCTTTCGAAGTATGAGGGTTTTGGACGAAAACTCATCTATTACAAAGGGATTTCATTTTTAATAACTTATTTGAACTCCATACTTTTTGTGAGTTCAATATGCACCATTCAAAGGCACATCATCAATTTTCAACCCTTTCTGACTTCATTTGATATTTTTCATGCATTTAATGATTTAGTTTGAGCTAAATGACCCTGAATTTGAAAAGCAGTACAAATGAACTCTGAAAAGGCTGTAACTTGGCATGACATCATAATTTCACCCACATAGAAACTTCTAAAGAGTTGAGAGGGTTACGGCAAAAACTGGATGCACTTCGTGTACAAATTGGACAATCTCTTTCGAAGTATGAGGGTTTCGGACGAAAACTCATCTATTACAAAGGGATTTCATTTTTAATAACTTATTTGAACTCCATACTTTTTGTGTGTTCAATATGCACCATTCAAAGGCACATCATCAATTTTCAACCCTTTCTGACTTCATTTGATATTTTTCATGCATTTAATGATTTATTTTGAGCTAAATGACCCTGAATTTGAAAAGCAGTACAAATGAACTTTGAAAAGGCTGTAACTTGGCATGACATCATAATTTCACCCACATAGCAACTTCTAAAGAGTTGAGAGGGTTACGGCAAAAACTGGATGCACTTCGTGTACAAATTGGACAATCTCTTTCGAAGTATGAGGGTTTCGGACGAAAACTCATCTATTACAAAGGGATTTCATTTTTAATAACTTATTTGAACTCCATACTTTTTGTGTGTTCAATATGCACCATTCAAAGGCACATCATCAATTTTCAACCCTTTCTGACTTCATTTGATATTTTTCATGCATTTAATGATTTATTTTGAGCTAAATGACCCTGAATTTGAAAAGCAGTACAAATGAACTCTGAAAAGGCTGTAACTTGGCATGACATCATAATTTCACCCACATAGCAACTTATAAAGAGTTGAGAGGGTTACGGCAAAAACTGGATGCACTTCGTGTACAAATTGGACAATCTCTTTCGAAGTATGAGGGTTTCGGACGAAAACTCATCTATTACAAAGGGATTTCATTTTTAATAACTTATTTGAACTCCATACTTTTTGTGTGTTCAATATGCACCATTCAAAGGCACATCATCAATTTTCAACCCTTTCTGACTTCATTTGATATTTTTCATGCATTTAATGATTTATTTTGAGCTAAATGACCCTGAATTTGAAAAGCAGTACAAATGAACTCTGAAAAGGCTGTAACTTGGCATGACATCATAATTTCACCCACATAGCAACTTCTAAAGAGTTGAGAGGGTTACGGCAAAAACTGGATGCACTTCGTGTACAAATTGGACAATCTCTTTCGAAGTATGAGGGTTTCGGACGAAAACTCATCTATTACAAAGGGATTTCATTTTTAATAACTTATTTGAACTCCATACTTTTTGTGTGTTCAATATGCACCATTCAAAGGCACATCATCAATTTTTAACCCCTTTCTGACTTCATTTGATATTTTTCATGCATTTAATGATTTATTTTGAGCTAAATGACCCTGAATTTGAAAAGCAATACAAATGGACTCTGAAAAGGCTGTATCCGACGGTGGCTCGTGAGTGCCCGCATATGAAATGCACCGTCGGACCGTATGCAGGGAATCTGAATGATTTGTATTCGGTCGATGAACTAAAGGATTTCTAGATAGATCAACAAAACACACGGTTTCCCCTGCATACAGCCCGACGGTGGCTCGTGAGTGCCCGCATATGAAATGCACCGTCGGACCGTATGCAGGGAATCCGAATGATTTGTATTCGGTCGATGAACTAAAGGATTTCTAGATAGATCAACAAAACACACGGTTTCCCCTGCATACAGTCTGACGGTGGCTCGTGAGTGCCCGCATATGAAATGCACCGTCGGACCGTATGCAGGGAATCCGAATGATTTGTATTCGGTCGATGAACTAAAGGATTTCTAGATAGATCAACAAAACACACGGTTTCCCCTGCATACAGCCCGACGGTGGCTCGTGAATGCCCGCATATGAAATGCACCGTCGGACCGTATGCAGGGAATCCGAATGATTTGTATTCGGTCGATGAACTAAAGGATTTCTAGATAGATCAACAAAACACACGGTTTCCCCTGCATACAGCCCGACGGTGGCTCGTGAGTGCCCGCATATGAAATGCACCGTCGGACCGTATGCAGGGAATCCGAATGATTTGAATCCGAATGAGTACACACACTTAGTGTCGAACATGTCCGAGAGGTGGGTTATATATAGGGTCGTGTGCCTCTTTAATCCCGGTTGCTAGCACGAACCGGGACTAGTTATAGTGCTGATCCAACAGCTCACAAGCGCTTGAAAGAAACACACGATCCGTGTGCTTCTTCCTGATTGGTACGACCTCGGTCCTGGGAGTGGCTAAAATTTAGTCCCACCTCGCCAAGCGAGAGGGACTCGCAGCGGTTTATAAGCCCTGAGTGCAGGGACGATGAAGCGAGAGGCGCAATGCTCACCTGCACGTTGCTTAGCTTCAGGCCTTGAGGAAATGGTGTAGACTGCATGGAGCTATCTGCAGTTTCTCAAGGCCTGAAGCTAAGCAACGTGTAGGTGAGCATTGCGCCTCTCCATTTTTAATAACTTATTTTAACTCCGGACATCATAATTTGGCATGACATCATAATTTCACCCACCCACATCCCTGAATTGGTTACTGTTACACTTCGTGTACAAACTGGTTACTGTTACAAACTGTTACACTTCGTGTACAAACTGGTGGATGCACTTCGTGTACAAACTGTTACAAAGATACCATGCTAGAAAATGCATGCACGTCCTTCACATAGAAAGTGATGACGGTGAAGCCGGTCACATCCCAGAGTGGGATCTCGCGGTGTAAGACTTTTTCTGCGTGTTTGTCCCTTGCTTATGATTGCGCCGTAACCATGGAGAATCTTCATCATTTAACAGGATGCTTGGGTCAGTCTTCACTCTGAAGGGAGGGATTTCATGAAACTTTTCATAATCTTCTGACATGTCTGTCTTGTCCTCCACTCCCACAATGTTTCTTTTCCCTGAAAGAACTATGTGGCGCTTTGGCTCATCGTATGATGTATTCGCTTGCTTATCTTTTTTTCTCCTCGGTTTGCTAGACATGTCCTTCACATAGAAAACCTGAGCCACATCATTGGCTAGTACGAATGAGTCGTCTGTGTATCCAAGATTGTTGAGATCCACTGTTGTCATTCCGTACTGTGGGTCTGCTAGCTGTACCCCGCCTCCAGTATATTTGACCCATTTGCACCGAAACAAAGGGACCTTAAGATCAGGTCCATAGTCAAGTTCCCATATCTCCTCTATGTAACCATAATATGTGTCTTGAAAGTTGGTTGCATCATAGCGGACACCACTGTTTTGGTTGGTGCTCTTTTTATCTTGGGCGATCGTGTAAAATGTATTCCCATTTATCTCGTACCCTTTGAAAGTCGTTACAGTCGAACTTGGTGTCTTGGCCAACCTGTACAGTTCATCTGGAACATCGTTGTCATTGATGAGCTTTGTTTGCAACCAACCGGCAAAAGTCTCCATGTGTTTACGTTCAATCCAGGGGTCAGACTGCTCCGGGTTCTTGGACCGTACAATATCCTTGTGTTCCTCCATATATGGAGTCACCAAGGTGGAATTTTGTAGAACCGTGTAGTGTGCTTGAGTGAAAGAATGCCCGTCCATATTTATTGCTTCTTTCTTTCCTAATGTGCCTTTTCCACCCAGTCTCCCCTCATGCCGCGATTCAGGAAGACCAATCGGCTTAATGTCAGGAACAAAGTCAACACAAAACTCAATAACCTCCTCTGTTCCATATCTCTTGGCGATGCTTCCTTCTGGCCTAGCACGGTTATGAACATATTTCTTTAAGACTCCCATGAACCTCTCGAAGGGGAACATATTGTGTAGAAATACAGGACCCAGAATGTTAATCTCTTCGACTAGGTGGACTAGAACGTGTGTCATAATATTGAAGAAGGATGGAGGGAACACCAACTCGAAACTGACAAGACATTGGACCAGGTCATTCTGTAACCTTGGTAGGATTTCTGGATCGATTACCTTCTGAGAAATTGCATTGAGGAATGCGCATAACTTCACAATGGCTAATCGAACATTTTCCGGTAGAAGCCCCCTAAGTGCAACCGGAAGTAATTGCGTCATAATCACGTGGCAGTCATGAGACTTTAGATTTTGAAATTTTTTCTCTGCCATATTTATTATTCCCTTTATATTCGACGAGAAGCCAGACGGGACCTTGATACTGAGCAGGCATTCAAAAAAGATTTCCTTCTCTTCTTTCGTAAGAGCGTAGCTGGCAGGACCTTGATACTGCTTTGGAGGCATGCCGTCTTTTTCGTTAATTCTTTGCTTGTCCTCCCGTGCCTCCGGTGTATCTTTTGTCTTTCCATACACGCCCAAGAAGCCTAGCAGGTTCACACAAAGATTCTTCGTCACGTGCATCACGTCGATTGCATTGCGGACCTCTAGGGCTTTCCAATATTCAAGTTCCCAAAATATAGATTTCTTCTTCCACATGGGTGCGTGTCCATTGGCGTCATTCGGAACAGATTGTCCGCCAGGACCCTTTCCAAAGATTACCTGTAAATCCTTGACCATATCAAATATATATTCACCAGTACGGAGGCTAGGCTTCTTCCGGTTATCTGGCTCACCTTTGAAATGGTTGCCTGCCTTTCTTAAGATATGCTTGATCGGTAGAAATCGACGATGTCCCAGGTACACATTCTTCTTACATTTATCCAAATATATACTTTCAGTATCATCTAAACAGTGCGTGCATGCATTGTATCCCTTGTTTGTATGTCCTGAAAGGTTACTAAGAGCAGGCCAATCATTGATGGTTACAAACAGCAATGCTCGTAGGTCAATTTCCTTCTGTGTGTGCGCATCCCACACACGTACACCTGGTTTTTTCCACAACTGTAGAAGTTCATCAACTAGTGGCCTTAGGTATACATCAATGTCGTTGCCGGGTTGCTTAGGGCCTTGGATGAGCACTGGCATCATAATGAACTTCCGCTTCATGCACAACCAAGGAGGAAGGTTGTAGATACATAGAGTCACGGGCCAGGTGCTGTGACTGGAGCTCTGCTCCCCAAAAGGATTCATGCCATCTGTACTAAGACCAAACCATAAGTTCGTTGCGTCAGCTGCAAAGTCCTCGAACTCCCTCTCAATTTTTCTCCACTGCGACCCATCAGCGGGTGTTCTCAACATCCCGTCTTTCTTACGTTCTTCTTTGTGCCATCGCAACAACTTGGCATGCTCTTTGTTTTGGAACAAACGTTTCAATCGTGGTATTATAGGAGCATACCACATCACCTTGGCAGGAACCTCTTCCTGTGGCGTTCGCCCTCCACATCACCAGGGTCATCGCGGGGGATCTTATAGCGCAGTGCACCGCATACCGGGCATGCATCCAAATTCTCGTACTCCTCACCGCGATAGAGGATGCAGTCATTAGGGCATGCATGTATCTTCTGCACCTCTAATCCTAGAGGGCAGACAACCTTCTTTGCTTCGTACGTACTTTCAGGCAATTCGTTATCCTTTGGAAGCATCTTCTTTATCATTATCAGCAATTCTTGAAATCCCTTGTCAGTTACACCATTCTTCGCCTTCCATTGCAGCAATTCCAGCGTGGTACCCAGCTTTTTCTGGTCATCTTCACAATTTGGATACAATAATTTCTTGTGATCCTCTAACACGCGTTTCAACTTCAACCTCTCCTTGTCACTTTCGCAGTTTCTCTTTGCATCAGCAATGACCCGACCCAAATCATCAGCGGTCTCATCTGATGCCTCTTGTTCAGCTTCCCCCATTGATGCCTCTTCTTCAGCTTCCCCCATTGTTGTATCGGCGAAAGGATAGTTGTCATCATCCTCTTCTTCTTCATTGTCTTCCATTATAACCCCTCTTTCTCCGTGCTTGGTCCAAACATTATAGTGTGGCATGAAACCCTTCTCAAGCAGGTGGACGTGAAGGGTTTTTGAGTTAGAGTAATTCCTATCATTCTTACAGTCAAGACATGGACAACACATGAAACCATTCTGCTTGTTTGCCTCAGCCACACGAAGAAAATCATGCAGGCCATTAAGAAACCCTGGACTTAGTCGGTCATCGTACATCCATTGCCGGCTCATGTTCACTACACAACATCGAAGTGACCAAATTAATACAACTTCATCATCACATTACAACCAAAAGTAGATCTAGCAGTGACCAAATGTTATTACTGCAAATAATAGATACTTATAGTTCATACATACATCTCATAAAACAACATACAACTATCTAAAACATGTAAATGCAACAACAAATGCGATCATAATCGCAACTAAAGTAACAATTGAGCCAACGGCATAATGATACCAAGCCTCTTTATCAATGGCATATTTTCTAATCTTTATAAGCTTCAAGCGCATTCCAGCCATCTTGTTCTTGTGATCATCGACGATATCGGCAACATGCAACTCCAATCCCATCTTCTCATCTTCAGTTCTTTTCAATTTTTCTTTCAAATGATCAATTTCTTTTTCAGCTTGTGTTAATTTCTCGAGCAGAATTGCATAGTCGGTTGGAATTTCTGGTTCAACTACTTCCTATAGATAAAAACATCTACGTCAATTTGGTGGCATAATTAATTGTCATAGACATTAGATGATGTGTGAAATAGTTATAAAAGATAACGACATACCACATCTGAATCATAGACTGGACGAGGGCCGACGTGGGCTGATACCATAACCATGACACTATAGAATAACTAACAATAATACAAGTAAGTAAATCGTACACGCAGCTATCTAAATCATACAAGTAATTTTTTTAACAAAAAGGTTTTAAGAAGAACAAGAGGCTCACCAAGGTGGCCGGTGCCGCGACGAGACGGTGCGGACGATCGACGGTGCTTAGGACGGGGATGGGAATGCACCAAATAAACCACACCTACACATATGCAACCTAACAAGTTAATTTGAGCTCAAATTGCATATAAATCAAATAAACTCCCACATAATGACCACTCCTCCAAAACCTAGCTAAAACCCACAAATCACATATCTTTGAGCATACCACAAGCTAATCTAGCAATGAGAGATGAAGGAGCAAAGTTGCTAACCTTTATGAACACTTGGATAGATGGGGTGCCTTTAAATCTTGACAAATCCTTGGCAAAATGGAGGATGAGCTTCGAGCAAGAAGAAGAACAGGGGAGAAAACAGAGAAATGAGAGCCCCTTCGAGCGGCTGCGGACGAAGCCCATATATGTAGGAAGTCTTTAGTACCGGCTGGTGACACCAACCGGTACTAAAGGTTGCACTTTAGTACCGGTTGGTGTCACCAGCCGGTACTAAAGGTGCAAGCGGGGCCCAAGTCTGACCAACAGCCTGCCACGCCCCCTTTAGTACCGGCTCGTGACACGAACCGGTACTAAAGATCGCTCACGAGGCGGTACTAAAGGTCGCCCTGCTCCTAGCCGTTGGAGCCGGCATGAACCGGGACTAATACCATCTTTAGTACCGGCTCGTGACCAGACCGGGACTAATGCTCGGGACGAAAGGTCCGTTTTCTACTAATGCCTCCTCGCTACGACGGCACCGCAGACCCCACCGAGTTCTTACAGCTCTACTCGCTGAGCATCCAGGCAGCCGGTGGGAACGACAAGGTCATGGCAACCTGGTTCCCCATGGCGCTCAAAGGAGGCGCGCTTTCCTGGCTCCTCAACCTCCCGGAGGGGTCAATCACCTCCTGGGAAGGCCTGCGTGAGCGCTTCGTCGCCAACTTCCAAGGCACCCGCGACCGCGCGCTGGGGGTGGGAGACCTACGTCGCGTGAAGCAACAGCCTGAAGAAACCCTGCACAAGTTCATACAGCGCTTCACGACTACCCGCCTCAAGATCCCAAGGGCTTTCGATGAGGCCATCATCTCGGCGTTCACCGACGGCATCAGGGACCAGAGGCTGAGGGAGGAGCTAGCTATCCATGACGACCTGAGCTCGGCCTTGGAGATGTTCAACTTGGCGAACAAGTGCGCGAAGGCCGAGGAGGGCAGACTCTCCCTCCGCGAGCTTCCGGAGGTGGAGCCCGAAGACAAGAAGACCAAGGCCAAGGAGCCAAAGCGCAAGGCACCCGCGGTACTGGCGACAGAGACCGAGGTAAAGCGCGTCCGGGACAAAGAGCCCCTCGCGGGCGGGTGACCATTCTGCATCTTCCATGGCACCAACAGCCACAACATCGTCAACTGTCAGGAGCTCAGAGTGGTCCGCGATGAGCACTTCGGCCGACGCCCTGGGAGGACTGACCGAGGCTACGGATGTGGCGGAAGCCATGGCGGAGGCCGCTGGGACAATCGTGACCCGCGTCAGGAGTGGCGAGACCAGCCTCGGGAGGACCGCTGGCGCCATCAAGCTCGCGAGGACCGCTGGCGCGACGAGCCTCCAGAGGGATCACGCCGAGGTCAGCCTCGTGAGGTCCGCCCTCGCGAGGCCGGTCTTCCCCCGCTTCCGCCTCCACCCAGAAGGAAGGAAGAGGACAGGCAGAACGACGGGACAGGGGGCTTCTAGGAGGTCAGGGCAATAGCTTGCATCCTGGGCGGCGCCCAATCCCCGGCCTCGAACCGCATCTTCAAGCAGTTTTCACGGGAGGTGAACGCGGCGCTTCCAAAGCTTGAGGCCGCTCGCCCCCTCAAGTGGTCCCAGTGCGCCATCACCTTCGACTCCAAGGATCAACTCAGATGTTCAGCCATGGCGGGCGCGCTCCCCATGCTGTGCACGCCCACCATCAGCAACGTCCTCGTCACCAAGACCCTCATCGACGGGGGCGCCGGACTCAATGTCCTCTCCATCGAGACGTTCGAGACTCTCCAAGTGCCTTATGATACGTCTCCATCGTATCTATAATTTTTGATTGTTTCATGCTAATATTCTACAACCTTCATATATTTTGGCAACTTTTTATACTATTTTTGGGACTAACATATTGATCCAGTGCCCAGTGCCAGTTCCTGTTTGTTGCATGTTTTTTCTTTCGCAGAAAATCCATATCAAACGAAGTCCAAATGGGATAAAAAAATTACGGAGATTTTTTTGAAATATATGTGAATTTTGGGAAGTGGAATCAACAGAAGGCAATGCCCGAGGGGCCCACAAGCCATAGGGGCGCGCCCTGGGGGGTAGGGCACGCTAGGCTGGCTTGTGGCCACCCTGTAAGGCGGTTTGTGCCCTTCTTTCGCCGCAAGAAAGCTAATATCCGGGTAAAAATCGTGTTAAAATTTCAGCCCAATCGGAGTTACGTATCTCCGGGAATATAAGAAACGGTGAAAGGCCAGAATCTGGAACGCAGAAACAGAAGGAAACAGAGAGAGAAATCTAATCTCGGAGGGGCTCTTGCCCCTCCGCCACCATGGAGGCCATGGGCCAGAGGGGAAACCCTTCTCCCATCTAGGGGGAAGGCCAAGGAAGAAGAAGAAGGAGGGGGCTCTCTCCCCCTCTCTCCCGGTGGCACCGGAACGCCGTCGGGGCCATCATCGTGACGGCGATCTACACCAACAACTTCGCCGCCGTCATCACCAACTCTCTCCCCCTCTATGCAGCGGTGTAACACCCCTTCTCCCCCCTGTAATATCTACTTAAACATGGTGCTCAACGTTATATATTATTTCCCAATGATGTATGGCTATCCTATGATGTTTGAGTAGATCCGTTTTGTCCTATGGGTTGATTGATGATCATGATTGGTTTGAGTTGCATGTTTTATTATTGGTGCTGTCCTATGGTGCTCTCCGTGTTGTGCAAGCGTGAGGGATCCTCGCTGTAGGGCGTTGCAATGTGTTCATGATTTTCCTATGGTGGGTTGCTTGAGTGACAGAGGCATAAACCCGAGTAGGTGGGTTGTTGCATATGGGAGTAAAGAGGACTTGATACCTTATAATGCTATGGTTGGGTTTTACCTTAATGATCTTTAGTAGTTGCGGATGCTTGCTAGAGTTCCAATCATAAGTGCATATGATCCAAGTAGAGAAAGTATGTTAGCATATGCCTCTCCCTCATATAAAATTGCAATAATGATTACCGGTCTAGTTATCGATTGCCTAGGGACAAATAACTTTCTTGTGACAAAAAGCTCTCTACTAAGACTATCTTAGTTGTTCCTTCATCTAAGCAGCCCCTAGTTTTTATTTACGTGCTCTTTATTATCTTGCAAACCTATCCCGTTACACCTACAAAGTACTTCTAGTTTCATACTTGTTCTAGGTAAAGCGAACGTTAATCGTGCGTAGAGTTGTATCGGTGGTCGATAGAACTTGAGGGGATATTTGTTCTACCTTTAGCTCCTCGTTGGGTTCGACACTCTTACTTATCGAGAAAGGCTACAATTGATCCCCTATACTTGTGGGTTATCAAGACCTTTTTCTGGCGCCGTTGCCGGGGAGCAATAGCGTGGGGTGAATATTCTCGTGTGTGCTTGTTTGCTTTATCACTAAGTAGATTTTATTTGCTGTTCTAAGTTGTTCTCTATCTTTAGCTATGGATATGGAACACGAAATACCAAAAAAATTAGGTGTACTTGCTACTCATGGAGATGGGGAACCTCCTAAAACCCTCGATGCTCATTATGTGAAAGATATTATGCACTACTTTAATAATCCTGAGAAAACCCCATTCAATTATATATTGGGAGACACATTGGATCAACGTGAATACTTTAGGGATTATCGCTTGACTCAAAAAGGGAAACTGTTATGGGATCAAATTGATATGTTGAAATGGTATGCTTGGAATCTATGCTTGAGATATGATATTACTTGTTGCTCTAGGATGAAGGCTAAACACCTTCCCTTTTCATGTAAATTTAATGATAATGAAACCTTGGCTTCTTATGCTAATGGTATATATGATTACTATGATGTGGAACAAATAGAAGAGTTTGTTGCTTTTAAGGGTGCTTATGAAATTGAAGCTTTGTTTGAAAAGTATGAAGATTATGATGATGCTGTTTACCGATCTCAAAATTTGGCTATGCTTCGTTATTGTTATGCCAATTATGAATATAATGCCGGTATTAATGCTTTTATTGAGAAAGTCTCGACTGTCCAAGAAGAGACTAATATTTTGCAGGAATCTATGGAAGAAGAAATTCCTGACACTATGAGCTCATTGGATGAAAAAAATGAGGAGGAGAGCGAAGAACAAAAGGAGGAAGAGCGGATTAGCTACCTGTGCCCACCTTCTAATGAGAGTAACTCTTCAACTCATACATTGTTTAATTTCCCTTCGTTCTTACAGAAGGATGAATGCTATGATGATTGCTATGATCCCTTGGATTCTTTTGAAATATCCCTTTTTGATGAAATTGATGCTTGTTATGCTTGTGGCCATGATGCCAATATGAATTATGCTTATGGAGATGAACTTGCTATAGTTCCTTATGTTAAACGTGAAATTGTTGCTATTGCAGCCACACATGATAGTCCTATTATCTTTTTGAATTCTCCCAACTACACTATATCGGAGAAGTTTGCACTTATTAAATATTATATAGATGGGTTGCCTTTTACTATTACACATGATGATTTTGATGAGTATAATATGCATGTGCTTGCTGCTCCTACTTGCAATTATTATGAGAGAGGAACTACATCTCCACCTCTCTATGTTTCCAATACGATAAAATTGCAAGAAACTGCTTATGCTATGTATTGGCCTTTACTTGATGTGCATGAATTGTTCTTTTATGATATGCCAATGCATAGGAAGAGAGTTAGACTTCGTTATTGCATGATATATGTTACTTTGTGCTCACTACTAAATTACAAATCATTGTTAATTAAAATTGGCTTTGATATACTTTGGGATCCGGGTGGATTCATTACTTGAGCACTTTATGCCTAGCTTAATGGCTTTAAAGAAAGCACTGCCAGAGAGACAACCCGGAAGTTTTAGAGAGTCATTTTATTCTGTTGTGTGCTTTTATATAGTTCAAAAACAAAAAATAAAGAGGGGAACCTAAAAATTTTTCAAAAAGAAAAGTGAAAGTGAGAGGGACGAGCATTGTGAAAGTGAGAGCTAGCCTTGAACTTTGTTCATGCCCATGGAAACCTTGTGAATCTTAATTACAGAAACTTTTCAACAAAAATAATTATCCCCTTGTATGAATCCATTGTATTATAAAAATAATGTGCCAAGATTTTCCTTTAGGATGATTAGATTGCTTATTTGATGTGTGCAGTGCAAAAACAGAAACTTCGGCTGTAGTGCGTGAATTTACGTTTTTTACTGGTATGTCAAAAGTTTCTGAAATTTTTACACAGTACTTCTAGGAATTTTTTTTATTTTGTCCTAATTTTTTAGAATTTTTATATTTACAGAAGTATGGTGAATGTTCATATTACTACAGACTGTCCTGTTTTTGACAGATTCTGCTTTTGATGCATTGTTTTGCTCGTTTTGATGAAACTATCGATTGTATCGGTGGTATAAGACATGGAAAAGTTATATTACAGTGGCTACAATGCAAAAACAAAATATGAATTGGTTGGCAACAGTACTTAAAGTTGTAATTTGCTTTATTATTACTAACGGATCTCACGAGGGTTTTGTTAAGTTTTGTGTGATTGAAGTTTTCAAGTTTTGGGTGAGATCACGATGGATGAGGAATAAGGAGTGGAAAGAGACTAAGCTTGGGGATGCCCGAGGCACCCCAAGGTAATATTCAAGGACTCCCAAGAAACTAAGCTTGGGGATGCCTCGGAAGGCATCCTCTCTTTCTTCTAACAACCATCGGTAATTTTACTTGGAGCTATATTTTTATTCGTCACATGATATGCGTAAATCTTGGAGCGTCGTGTGCTTTTTATTTTTATTTTAATAATGCACCATGCTGGTATGAGAAAGTCCTTGGTTGATTTATAGAAGGCTCTTTGCACCTCACTTATATCTTTTGAGTATGGCTTTATAGAATGCTTCATGTGCTTCACTTATATCATTTGAAGTTTGGATTGCCTGTTTCTCTACACATAGAAAACCGCCATTTGTAGAATGCTCTTTTGCTTCACTTATATTTGTTAGAGCGTGGGCATATCTTTTGTAGAAAGAATTAAACTCTCATGCTTCACTTATATCTATTTAGAGAGTTAACAGGAGTTGGTCATTCACATGGTTAGTCATAAAATCCTACATAAAACTTGTAGATCACTGAATATGATATGTTTGATTCCTTGCAATAGTTTTGCGATATAAAGATGGTGATACTAGAGACATGCTAGTGAGTAATTGTGGATTGGTAGAAATATTTGTGTTAAAGTTTGTGATTCCCGTAGCATGCACGTATGGTGAACCGTTATGTGAAGAAGTCGGAGCATGATTTATTTATTGATTGTCATCCTTTGTGTGGAGGTCGGGAGCGCGCGATGGTTAACTCCTACCAACCTCTCCCCTAGGGGCATGCGTCTAATACTTTGTTTCGATAGCTAATAGATTTTTGCAATAAGTATGTGAGTTCTTTATGACTAATGTTGAGTCCATGGATTATACGCACTCTCATCCTTCCACCATTGCTAGCCTCTCTAGTACCGCGCAACTTTCACCGGTGCATTACACCCACCATATATCCTTCCTCAAAACAGCCACCATACCTACCTATTATGGCATTTCCATAGCCATTCCGAGATATATTGCCATGCAACTTCCACCGTTCCGTTTTTCATGACACGCACCATCATTTTCATATTGCTTTGCATGATCGTAAGATAGCTAGCATGATGTTTTCATGGCTTGTCCGTTTTTTTATGTCATTTGCTAGGCTAGATCGTTGCACATCCCGGTACACCACCGGAAGCATTCATATAGAGTCATATTTTGTTCTAGGTATCGAGCTGTAATTCTTGAGTTGTAAGTAAATAAAAGTGTGATGATCTTCATTATTAAAGCATTGTCCTGTGAGAGAAAAGGATGATGGAAGCTATGAGTCCCTCACAAGTTGGGATGAGTTTCCGGACTTTACAAATAATAAAAGAGGCCAATGAAGCCCAAATAAAAAAAAGAGGCCAAAGATGCCCACCAAAATAAATAAAAAAAATGAGAGAAAGAGAGAAGGGACAATGCTACTATCTTTTTCCACACTTGTGCTTCAAAGTAGCACCATGATCTTCATGATAGAGAGTCTCCTATTTTGTCACTTCCATATAACTAGTGGAATTTTTCATCATTATGCACAACCACTTAGTTTCTTTTTTGAGTTTTCATACACTTATAGCTCTAGTGCATCCGTTGCATGGCAATTCCTACTCACTCACATTGATATCTATTGATGGGCATCTCCATAGCCCGTTGATACGCCTAGTTGATGTGAGACTATCTCCTTCTTTTGTTCTTCTCCACAACCACCATATTCTATTCCACCAATAGTGCTATATCTATGGCTCACGCTCATGTATTGCGTGAAAGTTGAAAAGGTTTGAGAATACTAGAGTATGAAACAATTGCTTGGCTAAAATCGGGGTTGTGCATGATTTAATACTTTGTGTGATGAAGATGGAGCATAGCCAGACTATATGATTTTGTAGGGATAACTTTCTTTTAGCCATGATATTTTGAGAAGACATGATTGCTTTATTAGTATGCTTGAATTATTATTGTCTTAATGTCAAATGATAGACTACTGCTTTGAATCACTCGTGTCTCAATATTCATGCCATGATTAGATTATATGATCAAGATTATGCTAGGTAGCATTCCACATCAAAAATTATCTTTTTTATCATTTACCTACTCGAGGACGAGCAGGAATTAAGCTTGGGGATGCTGATACGTCTCCGTCGTATCTATAATTTTTGATTGTTTCATGCCAATATTCTATAACTTTCATATACTTTTGGCAACTTTTTATACTAGTTTTGGGACTAACATATTGATCCAGTGCCCAGTGCCAGTTCCTGTTTGTTGCATGTTTTTTGTTTCGCAGAAAATCCATATCAAACGAAGTCCAAACGGGATAAAAACTTACGGAGATTTTTTTTGGAATATATGTGAATTTTGGGAAGTGGAGTCAACAGAAGGCGGTGCCCGAGGGGCCCACAAGCCATAGGGGCGCGCCCTGAGGGGTAGGGCGCGCCAGGCTGGGTTTTGCCCACCCCGTAAGGCGATTGGTGCCCTTCTTTCGCTGCAAGGAAGCTAATATCCAGATAAAAATCATGTTAAAATTTCAGCCCAATCGGAGTTACGGATCTCCGGGAATATAAGAAACGGTGAAAGGCCAGAATCTGGAACGCGGAAATAGAAGGAAACAGAGAGAGAGATCCAATCTCGGAGGGGCTCTCGCCCCTCCGCTGCCATGGAGACCATGGGCCAGAGGGGAAACCCTTCTCCCATCTAGGGGGAAGTCCAAGGAAGAATAAGAAGGAGGGGGGCTCTCTCCCCCTCTCTCCCGGTGGCACCGGAACGCCGCCAGGGCCATCATCGTGACGGCGATCTACACCAACAACTTCGCCGCCGTCATCACCAACTCTCTCCCCCTCTATGCAGCGGTGTAGCACCCCTTCTCCCCGCTGTAATCTCTACTTAAACATGGTGCTCAACGCTATATATTATTTCCCAATGATGTATGGCTATCCTATGATGTTTGAGTAGATCCGTTTTGTCCTATGGGTTGATTGATGATCATGATTGGTTTGAGTTGCATGTTTTATTATTGGTGCTGTCCTATGGTGCTCTCCGTGTCATGCAAGTGTGAGGGATCCTCGCTGTAGGGTGTTGCAATGTGGTCATGATTTGCCTATGGTGGGTTGCTTGAGTGACATAAGCATAAACCCGAGTAGGTGGGTTGTTGCATATGGGAGTAAAGAGGACTTGATACCTTATAATGCTATGGTTGGGTTTTACCTTAATGATCTTTAGTAGTTGCGGATGCTTGCTAGAGTTCCAATCATAAGTGCATATGATCCAAGTAGAGAAAGTATGTTAGCTTATGCCTCTCCCTCATATAAAATTGCAATAATGATTACCGGTCTAGTTATCGATTGCCTAGGGACAAATAACTTTCTTGTGACAAAAAGCTCTCTACTAAGACTAACTTAGTTGTTCCTTCATCTAAGCAGCCCCTAGTTTTTATTTATGTGCTCTTTATTATCTTGCAAACCTATCCCGTTACACCTACAAAGTACTTCTAGTTTCATACTTGTTCTAGGTAAAGCGAACGTTAAGCGTGCGTAGAGTTGTATCGGTGGTTGGTAGAACTTGAGGGGATATTTGTTCTACCTTTAGCTCCTCGTTGGGTTCGACACTCTTACTTATCGAGAAAGGCTACAGTTGATCCCCTATACTTGTGGGTTATCACCTTACGACCAGCTCATGCCAACCAAGCCCTTCTCAGGAGTCACTGACGGCTCCACGGTCCCCATCGGGCAGGTGCGCCTGCCCGTCACATTCGGCGGGCGCAACAATTACCACACCGAGATCATCACCTTTGAGGTCGCCCACATCCACCTCCCGTACATCGCGATCCTTGGATACCCAGCCCTTGCCAAGTTCTTGGCAGTGACCCACCACGGCTACAATGTGCTCAAGATGCCAGGAAGTGGTGGCGTCATGACTATCGCCTGCGATGAGAAGGACGTCGTCTGCTCCCTCGAGCTCGCCTACCGTGCTGCGGAGGCAGAGCGCTCGGACGACGAAGGAGGTGCCCTGCCACGCGAGGACGCCCCCAAGAAGAAGAAGCAGCTCCCATCCAAGGGACGCCAGGGGATGAAAACCCTAAGGACGGCGCCTCAGGATCCGCACCTGGAGCACAGGCCCCTTCCTCCTTCGCATAGGAAGGCGCGCCCGGCGCCTCTCTTGGGCCGGGCTTGGGGGCTTCCACCCGGAGGACTACCAACCTGACCAGTGAGACAAGAGAGGTGCTCGGGCACAACTCGGGGGCGTGCGCCGGCACGCACCCGTCCAAGCAAGGAGCACGGCGCGAGGCGCCAAGTCCGCGGGAGTTCATCACCAGAGCAATCGAGGAGCTTCAGGAAGCACAGGTTGTGCGAGGAGGGCGCGGCCCCGCGCCCCCCGACGCCGTCGCCGTCATCGTCCTGGGCGGTGCGCCGTGCATCTGCGTCAATGTACCCAGCATCAGCAGGGCTGCATCATCAGACATCTTCTGGCCGACGCGCGTCAGTCATGGCAGGGCCTACACGCACAACCACGTCAGCATGCCCTTCGGGCTGGCGAACGCGGCTGCCATGTTCCAGCGCCTTGCCCGGGCCATGTTCGTGCCATATCGGGCTAGGCACCATGAGGATTTGGAGGAGGTGCCGTGCCCGAGCGAGAGCCCCGAGCCTCCGGAGGCGACGGGCTCATGAAGGCCAAGCTTGCAGAGGCACAAGGCCGAGCTCCTGCGACTACCTCCACACCCCAGCGGCATCGCCGCCAGGTGATCCATTTGCCCAGTACCAGGTAACCTTTCGGTTTGCTCAGGTAACTTTTTGGTTTGCTCAGTTTAGAGGGCACCCATCGGGCTGCATTATCCTCGGACGGCTAGAACTCATCCCAGCCGCGTTTTACCGCATGATTAGGACTTTTACATGCTTTCAATCTATTTCCCTAAGTATTTCGACTTGCGTGCTCGGTGCTTCGCCGCCATGAATGTCGCTGCGCCCTAATGAGCCTGCCCTCGACCGCCTCATGATTAAGGGCTGGCGCGGCGTCTGTGCTCAGGTCCGTCCCTGCAGCGTCGAAAAACCCAAGTGGTCGAGCTCTGTCTCGTGGGCCGGCCCCGTGTACGTCACCTCGCATGGCCCTTGGTGCTTTGCCCTCGCATGAGCTAATCGGGGGTGGGTGAGTCAGGGCACGTGGCACGGTTCCGGTCGGCCTTTCGCCGCCCTAGGGGCCGTGCGCCGGGTGTTTTCTCCTCGGAGCTGTCGCATGAGAAGACTGGGCACGGCGTCTGTGCTCGGGTCCGTCCCTGTAGCATCGATAAATCCAATGGCTGAGCTCTGTCTGGCGGGCCGGCCCCGTTCACGTCACCTCCTGGGGTCATTGGTGTTTGGCCTTCTCAAGCGATGGCCCTTGGAAACCCATTCGGCTTAAGTTTCTCCAAAATATACAGGACTTGAAGCGGCGATTCACACAGGAAGATTCAGGCACAACCCGCCTTTGAGGTAGGGCCATGTGAGACCTGAGCTGTCTCATGTCGCCCATATACACCACCCAGTTCTACCGTGCAGGCCACGCGTACGAACTTAATGGGCTGTACATGCCCGGAGCCCCCCGAGGACGCGGAGGGGTTCCATTCCCACGCCCAAGTGGAAGCCCCATGCTCCGCGCTGGCGGATGACACGGCCCACCAATGGCTATGCCCACGCAACGTGGAAGCCCTATGCTCCGCGCTGGGGATAAACAACTGAGGGCGCCTTAGCGGGTGCATTCAACCTCAGGATGGCTCCTCGCGGCTCCATCTCGCGACATTCCCCCGGGATGCACGCGTGAGGGGGCTGCGAGGGGGCTATGCCACCTCACCAGGTCCCTGGCACCTGGTCTTCACGCGTCCCCCCCGGACAAAAACGAAGGTATGGGAGCCGCTCGTACGTCAAGGGGGACTCCTGAGCATCGCGACTCAAGAGCCTCACTGGCCTCGTAGCCCCTCACCTGTTGGGACCGTCCTGGTGATCCGGACGCCCCAACGATGGTCGAGGTATGCGTGAGGCCGGGCCCTGTCGACACAGAGCTCAAAGCGCTCCAAATCCCCAAGTCAACCCCGTGGGAGCCGCTCGCACGTCAAGGGGGACTCCTGAGCATCGCGACTCAGGAGCCTCACTGGCCTCGTAGCCCCTCGCCTCTTGGGACCATCCTGGTGATCCGGACGCCCCAACGACGGTCGAGGTATGCGCGAGGCCGGGCCCTGCCGATGCAGAGCTCAAAGCGCTCCAAATCCCCAAATCAACCCCATCTTCGCCACGTTCCCTTCAGGAGGGCTGCTCGCACGTCAAGGGGGACCCCTGAGTATCGCGACTCAGGAGCCTCACTGGTCTCGTAGCCCCTCACCCCTTGGCATCGTCCTGGCGATCCGGACGCCCCAACGGCGGCTGAGGTATGCGCGGGACCGGGCCCTGCCGACGCAGAGCACTACATCAAGCAGGAAGGAAACGGTGTGAAGAAACAAAATCACACAACTTAGCAGTCATTACAAGCATTTGAATGTCTTCAAAACAAGTCTAACGCCTCCACGTGGCACGATAAATGTTACATGGGAAGACCCAGGAAAAGAAGCTAAGAGGAGCTGGCACCACTGCTCGCCCCGGTCGTAGGGAGCTCGTCATCGACGTCGCTGCCACTGTCATCGTCATCGGCAGCCCTCGCAGTGGCAGGCGGAGCCGTGGGAACGGTGATGCAGGCGAACTTCTTCATCAACGCATCCACGGTGCCCTCCACGGCCGTAGACATAGCGGGGCGAACCCCAGGATCGACTGGGCGAATCACGGAGCCGAAGTCGAAGCTCGGCTCACGAAGGTAGAGGTGGCTGAAGACGCATGTTGCGGCCTTAGAGAAGAGGTCGCGGCACTCACTCTCCAAGATGTTCTCCACCCTGGCGACGGCACCCTCAAGCACCTCGGCGAGCTTCGAAGAGACCCCTATGAAGCCACCCTCAGGAGCAGCCAGGGGCTCTGAGTATTCCCCTCGGCGGATGGACTGCAGCGCCCGGCGGAGCCTGAGCTCGATGGAGGGGAAGGCCTCGAGCTCCGCAGCCTTCTTCTCCTCAGCCGCGGCAAGGGACTCCTCCCTGGAGGCAAGCCGGGCCTTCTCCGCAGCCACTTCCTCCTTCAACTCGTCCCGCCGCCCGCGCTCGGCAGCTAGGTCGACCGCCGCCTTGGACAGCGCGGAGTCACGATCAGCGATCTGGGCCTCGCAGGCCTTGAGATCATCCTCCCGTTGGCGGAGCCTCTCCGCAAGCATGGACATGTCCTCTTGAAGGGCCTTCACGCGGGCCTCCGCCTCGTCACGGCGCTTCGTGGCAGACGCTGCGTCAGCCAGTGCAGCGTCTCGGGTTACTGTGGCCGACGCGGCCTCCTCCCTGCTCGCAGTCGCGGCGGATTCGGCTTGGCCCCAAAACGCCACGGACGAGGTGTCAGTTTGAAGCCACCCAGAAAGAAGACCCAGGCGCCCCCTTGCGAGGCGATCGTCGGCACCACCCAGAGCGCCTCGGACCTGATCCAAGACGGAGTAGGCCCCGTCCAGGGCGCCTGGCTCGACCAGAGGGCCACGGGTCGGTGGCACCAGGACATGGCCCGGGGGCGGCGTCTGTGCGGCATCAGGGGCTGCCTCGGAAGGAGCGGAGGTATGAAGGGCAGAAGGCACCGGTGGCTGGACCGCCACCATGGACAAGGAAGGGGCGGACGACTCTACACCCAGCTGGCCCTCGGGGGCTGGCCCCTCGGGCTGCAGCACGGGCCTGCCCCCCCAAGGCAGGGGCAGCCTCTTGTGGGATCACTAGCAGAGTGTCTAGAGGGGGGGTGAATAGACTACTAGCAGGAATTTAAAAACCTAACCTTTTCCCAAGTTATTGGTTGGCAGATTTTAACAGTTTTAGCAAGCATAGCAAGTCTAACAGCCCTACACATGCATGTCAATAGATATGGCAGCGGAAAGATAAGAACAATGCATGTGAAGTAAGGAGTAGAGATAGGAAGATCAAACACAGTTGGAGACGCATGGATTTTTCCCGTGGTTCCGATAGGTGGCGCTATCGTACATCCACGTTTATGGAGTCTTCAACCCACGGAGGGTAACGGTCGCGAGAGTCCATGGAGGGCTCCACCCATAAGGGTCCACGAAGTAGCAACCTTGACTATTCCATAACGGCTTCCGTCCACGAAGGACTAGCCTCACTATGGGTAGATCTTCACGAAGTAGGCGATCTCCTTGCCCGTACAAACTTCTTGGTTCACTCCACAACACGCAGTAGGAGGCTCCCAAGCGACACCTAACAATCTAGGAGGCACCACCCTCCAAAAGGTAATAGGCTCGGTAATGACGATGAACTCCTTGCTCTTGTGCTTCAAGATGATAGACTCCTCAACACACAATCACTCTCTCACAGATTTGGCTGGGTAGAAGAGATGGGATTGGTGGAAAGCAACTTGGGGAGGCTAGAAATCAAGATCCATATGATTGGAGTGGAAGATCTTGACCTCAACACAAGACTAGGTGGTTCTCTCTCAGAAAACTGGATGGGCAAGTATGGAATAGTTCTGAGTGCTCTCTTGTCGAGTGGTTGGTGGTGAAGGGGTATATATAGGCATCCCAAAAATCCAACCGTTACACACAAAATGACCAACTCGGTGACACCGATGTGTGAGTCTCGGTGGTACCGAAGTGACCAAAAGGTGGCAACTTTTGAATCTCGGTGAGACCGATATAGGAATCTCGGTTGCACCGATAAGGTGACCAACGGTCAGATTTCCAATCTCGGTGACGCCGATCCAACATTCTCGGTGGGACCGAAAACGTGAATTTGCGTAACAGAAAGTTGGCAACCTAAACTCGGTGGCACCGGTATGGAATCGGTTGCACCGAAGTGGCTAGGGTTTGGCTGAGTCTGTCTAGGGTTTGGAATCGGTGGCACCGGGATAGGAAAGTTGGTTGCACCGATTTTGAGTGTTAGGTTTTGGACAGACTTTGGTGGGAGAGCTTGTGGATGTTTTTGGCGAATGTCACTTGTGCACGTATGAGCATATTGTTCACCAATCAAGACCTTACCCCCTTTTAATAGTATTGGCTTTCCTATGGACTCAAGGTGATTTCTCACAAATATAAAATGTAGAGTCCTCTTCCTTGAAGCTTGGCCAACCTATTTCCTTTGCATCTTGGGGTATCTCCACAATCTCCTCAATCCTTTAGCCAACCCTCTCTGTGGACTTTATCTGAAATACACTAGGTAAAAGTATTAGTCCAAGAGACAATGTATGTTGTCATGAATTATCAAAACCACCAAGGGAGCATGTTGTGCTTTCAATCTCCCCCTTTTTGGTAATTGATGACAACATACAATCAAAGCTTCAAATAAAGATATGCATGGATATAATGAAGACTTTGAGAGACACATGACTTAGATTTGCTCCCCCTAAATGTGTGCAGTCCTTTAAAGGATAGTTGCTTTGGAATGCATGGACACACAAGTAGTAGAAGGGATATAATGAGTCATGTGTATCTTGGCCATATGCATCAAACATATATGAATGAGATGTATCCTTGTTCAAGACTTCACTCTTGCAAACAATATGTGCAAGAAGCAAGAGATCATCTTGATCAAGGGTATGATGCATATACTTACCTTGAGTTCTTGAGCATTCTAGTAGTAGAAACACACTTGAGAAAACAATGTTAGCGAACACAAGAGTATCCTACCAAACAACAAGGCAATAGAACTCAACAGTACCAAGATATGGAGAACATATAGAAGATAGTATTAAGATTGATATGTCTCCAAGATCATTAGAACTTTCTCCCCTGTAGATATGAAAATGAATTATCCTCTCCCCCTGAATCTTAGCATGTAGATATTGGGATTGGATAAGGTGAGAAAATCTAACATGAAAAACTGACTTTTTCTCCTCCTACTTTAGTATCCTCCCCTTGTTGAAGTGAGTATGAATATATATTGGCTCTCCCCCTTAATCATATCTCCCCCTTTGCGTAAGCATGTATCTCCCTTTTAGCATGAAGCTTTGTTCCTCTCCCCGTTTGGCATTAATTTCCAAAAAGGTAAGGACAGGGATTGATACAGGGATCATTAACTGAGAAGGGATCCTTGAGAACAAGGGTCACTGAAACGTAGGGTTCACAGAAATGAAAACTTGAGGGAATCATTGAAAATGTTTTCTCTCCCTTTGAGACGTTGTAGCACTTTGTTATTCTCCCCTTTCTTGTTGAAGTTAGGGATCCTTGAATGAGGAAACTCTCACAAGATTAGCTTTTGTTCTTCTCCCCCTAAGTTTTTTTTTTAAGGAAGGGGTCATCGAAGTAACAGAAGAATGACAAATAAGAGAAGAAATGAATCGGTGACTCCGAGACGGATAGATCGGTGATACCGAAACTTGAGGTGCAGCTTATCTGTAATTTCGGTAGAACTGAGATATCTGAGTCGGCGGCTCCGAGAGAAAAACCAAGTTTCTGTTTTCACAGAGATAAGAGAAATATATTCAAGGAAATGACAGTTTTTACAAAGGACATCAACTAGAGAATATTGGAGTGATTATGAGAAATCATGCAAATAGAAAGCAAACCACACCAGATTCTTAACTAGATGATGAGCAGTGACTAGGTCACCTATATTAGAGTATATTGACTTAGGAGCCAAGCAAGAATACTTGATCATAGGTCATACTCTACGTTAAGCTCAAATGGGGTTACCATTTTCGATTAAGTATTTAGTGTCTTCATATCGCTTGAGTTACTTTAGCTCATTTCTTGGAGTAAAACCTTTTCAAGGATATGAATACATACCTTTGAGTGATGTTGATGACGTAGCTTGTAGATGAACTTAATGAGGATGCTCGAAGTTGATGAAGATCATCTTGAGTTTGGAGCAATCCTTCTCGATTTAGTTCACTTGTCACCTACAAAGATAAGTCAAGCAAGGAAGGGCAATAGATATATCCAATTGACATGATACCAAATTGAGAGTTGTCAATATATGTCAAGGATATGGTTGTGCAGACTTCTTCCTTTCATCATCAAGAGGGGTTGTGGATACTTGGTCAAGACAAGATTGCTTAGGATTTGAGTTGAGGGAAATCTTGTGGAATGAAGTTCTTCCAAGTACCTACAAAAGACTAGATGCAATACAAGGGAGCATAGAATTCCATGGCATAAGATAACATGTTAAGGCTACATGGAAATATTGAGAAAGCTCATGCCCTTGCAAGCATCCGAGTGAGTCTAGATTAAATTTGAAGCATCAATGATGTTCAACTCACTCCTCAAGTGACAAAAAGTCTTCTCATCAAGTGGCTTAGTAAAGATATCGGCTAATTGCTTGTTAGTGCGAACATGCTTGAGATTAATATCTCCTTTGGCAACATGATCACGAATGAAATGATGTCGAACTTGAATATGCTTAGTTCGAGAATGTTGCACAGGATTATGACCAATTTTAATAGCATTTTCGTTGTCACAAAGTAATGGAACATTTTTAACATGGATTCCATAGTCCTTAAGCGTTTGTGTCATCCATAGTAATTGCGCACAACAAGATCCAGCAGCAATATATTCAGCTTCGGCAGTAGATAGAGATACCGAGTTTTGTTTCTTGGAGGACCAAGATACAAGAGATCTGCCCAAAAATTGACAAGTACCCGAGGTGGATTTTCTGTCAACCTTGTCACCGGCATAATCCGAATCGGAATAGCCAACAAGATTAAAGGAAGATCCCTTGGGATACCAAATGCCAAAGTTTGGTGTTTGTATCAAATATCTCACAATACGTTTAACAGCCAAAAGATGACACTCTTTAGGTGCAGCTTGATATCTAGCACACATGCAAACACTAAGCATAATATCGGGACGAGATGCACATAGATATAGCAAAGAACCAATCATAGATCGATAAATCTTTTGATCAACCGGTTCATCCTCTCTAGTGAGGTCAACGTGTCCACTAGTGGGCATGGGGGTTTTCATACCTTTGCACTCTTGCATGTTGAACTTCTTGATCAAGTCCTTGGTATACTTAGTTTGAGATATGAAAGTTCCTTCTTTTGATTGCTTGATTTGCAAGCCAAGAAAGAATTTCAGCTCACACATCATAGACATCTCGTACTTTTCGGACATCAACCTTCCAAATCTTTCACTAAATTGAGGGTTAGTGGAACCAAAGATAATATCATCCACATAGATTTGGCACACAAACAATTCACCATTCACTCTCTTAGTGAATAAGGTTGCGTCAATTTTACCAATTTCAAAACCTTTTTCGATAAGAAACTTCGTTAGGCATTTATACCAAGCACGAGGGGCTTGTTTAAGACCATAAAGAGCTTTACGAAGCTTGTACACATGATTAGGTTTCTTAGGATTTACAAAACCAGGTGGTTGCTTAACATAAACTTCTTCTTCAATTTCACCATTTAGAAAGGCACTTTTAATGTCCATTTGATAAAGCGTGATATCATGGTGATTGGCATAAGCAAGAAGAATGCGAATAGCTTCAAGTCTAGCGACGGGTGCATAAGTCTCACCGTAGTCCATACCTTCGACTTGCGTATATCCTTGGGCTATGAGACGTGCCTTGTTCTGTACGACTTGACCGTCTTCGTCTTGCTTGTTTCGAAACACCCATTTCGTTCCGATGATGTTTTGCTCATCCTTGGGCTTCTCCACGAGTGTCCACACTTCGTTTCTCTCGAAGTTGTGAAGTTCTTCATGCGTAGCGTTCACCCAATCCGCGTCTTCAAGAGCTTGTTCTACCTTCAAGGGCTCAATGCTAGAAATGAAAGAATAATGCTCACAAAAGTTAGCTAGACGAGTTTTAGAGCGAGTGATTCTTCCTGTTTGTATATCACCAAAGATTTGGTTTAGGGGATGATTCTTGGTCACTTGTGCTCGAACTCGGGTCAGCTTCCGATTGTTGGATGGTGGAGCTTCTTCTTCATCATCATCTCCATCATCTTCATTGTTGTTGAAGGCGTCGTTCCCTTGAGGTGGTGGTGAAGGAGGTTGTGGTGGATCTTCATGATGCACTTCCTCCTCTTCATCGTCCTTTCGTGTACCGCTTGTGGATGCCTCCAAGTCATGTTGAGGTTCACCTTGACGTGAAGTAGGGGCTTCCACTTGAGTTGATGAAGTACTTTCCTTCACCTCCATGGGGCGAATCTTGCCGATGGGTAAATCTAGAATAGCTTCCGAAGGGTTCTTATCACCTACATCATTTGGCAATTGTTCGACTTGCAAACCATTAGATTCATCAAACTTCACATCTACCGTCTCTTCAACTTTTCGAGTGAAGTTGTTGTAGACACGGTAAGTGTGAGAGTTCGATCCGTAACCAAGTAGGAATCCTTCATGAGATTTAGGAGCAAATTTAGTACGATGATGCTTATCAAGAATGTAGCACTTTGAGCCGAATACCCGAAAGTATCCAACTTGGGGTTTGTTACCGGTGAGTAGCTCGTATGCCGTTTTACCGAGAAGCTTGTGCAAGTAAAGTCGGTTTGTGGCATGACATGCTGTTTCCACGGCTTCTGCCCAAAAGTGTCTTGGCGTCTTGTATTCGTCAAGCATCGTTCTTGCCATCTCAATAAGCGTTCGGTTCTTCCTCTCAACAACTCCATTTTGTTGAGGTGTGTACGTAGCCGAGAACTCATGTGAGACACCTTCTTCGTCAAGAAAGGTATCTACATGGGTGTTCTTGAACTCCGATCCGTTATCGCTCCGAACCTTCTTGATCTTCACTTCAAACTGATTTTGCGCTTTGCGAGCGAAGTTCTTGAAGATCTTTTGAACCTGCGACTTATCATCAAGAAAGAATACCCACGTAAATCTGGAAAAATCATCAACTATAACTAGACCATAGGAATTTCCACCGAGACTCTTGTAAGCATTGGGACCAAAAAGATCCATATGAAGTAACTCGAGTGGTCTCCTAGTAGTCATGATATTCTTAACAGGATGACTTCCACCTACTTGTTTTCCAGCTTGAGAAGCACTACAAAGTCTGTCTTTGTCAAAGATAACATCTCTAACACCAAGTATATGATCACCTTTGATGAGCTTGTCTAAATTACGCATGCCAACATGTCCTAATCTTCTATGCCAAAGCCAACCTTTAGAGGATTTAGCAATCAAACAAGTGCGAGGTTTGGATCTCTTAGTGAAGTCAACAATGTATAGATCACCTCTACGGATACCGGTAAAGACTATTTTATGATTATCTTGACGAAACACTTGGCAATCTACTTTCGTGAATAGCACATTAAAGCCAAAGTCGGCAAGTCTAGATACGGAAAGAAGGTTGTAGCCAAGAGATTCTACAAGCATAACATTTTGGATAGAGCTATCGTGGGATATGGCCACCTTACCAAGACCAAGTACCTTACCCTTGGAGTTGTCTCCAAACGTTACGTACCTTCGCGGTCCATGGTTTGGTGTGATCTCTTCAAACATTTCTTTATCTCCGGTCATATGATCGGTACATCCGCTATCGAGAATCCACTCTTTTCCTCCGGACATGTAATCCTTGAAGTTTGCCATGAGACTTAGATTCTTCATGATCTTCTCATACTCGATGTCGAACAGCTCATCTTCATCATAGTAGCCATGTTCCACATTGTCATCATCAAGTGGAAAATCCTCGTCATAAAGAACAAGAGATTCGTTAGGATTGTGATCATGACAATGTTCTAGTTTATGAATGCGAAGGGCTTCTATAATGATATTGTTGATAGTAGTGACATCTCCTTTAGCACGCATGAGGTCTCTAAGCTCAAATAGATAAACATCGAATTTAGGATCACTAGGCTTCATTTTGTGGAAGGCAATAGTTTTATGAAGAATTTCATCAAGACTTCTTAATGAATAATTTGGATATAGTTTCTCCAAATCATTCCACAAAGTGTAAGCACAAGCAAAATTCTTCATTTGGCTAAGCACAATTCTAGGCAATGCTCTAACAATAAGATTGACAGTTCTAAGATTGCATAGCATATCAATTTCCTCTTCGTGTGTGGGATGCAAGGGATCAATGGGAGGTACATAAGGGCACTTGACATATTTGCTCAAATGAAATTCATTAAACAGCTCAAGCATCAAGGTTTTCATTGACTATAGTACTCTCCATCAAGAATGGGAACTCTACAACTCAAACTCCCTATGCTAGACACATCCATCTTCCTCCTCGGTGATTAAACCGAAGCAATGGAGACCAAAGCACTGATACCAATCGAGGGATCACTAGAAGAGTGTCTAGAGGGGGGGTGAATAGACTACTAGCAGGAATTTAAAAACCTAACCTTTTCCCAAGTTATTGGTTGGCAGATTTTAACAGTTTTAGCAAGCATAGCAAGTCTAACAGCCCTACACATGCATGTCAATAGATATGCAGCGGAAAGATAAGAACAATGCATGTGAAGTAAGGAGTAGAGATAGGAAGATCAAACACAGTTGGAGACGCATGGATTTTTCCCGTGGTTCCGATAGGTGGCGCTATCGTACATCCACGTTTATGGAGTCTTCAACCCACGGAGGGTAACGGTCGCGAGAGTCCACGGAGGGCTCCACCCATAAGGGTCCACGAAGTAGCAACCTTGACTATTCCATAACGGCTTCCGTCCACGAAGGACTAGCCTCACTATGGGTAGATCTTCACGAAGTAGGCGATCTCCTTGCCCGTACAAACTTCTTGGTTCACTCCACAACACGCAGTAGGAGGCTCCCAAGCGACACCTAACCAATCTAGGAGGCACCACCCTCCAAAAGGTAATAGGCTCGGTAATGACGATGAACTCCTTGCTCTTGTGCTTCAAGATGATAGACTCCTCAACACACAATCACTCTCTCACAGATTTGGCTGGGTAGAAGAGATGGGATTGGTGGAAAGCAACTTGGGGAGGCTAGAAATCAAGATCCATATGATTGGAGTGGAAGATCTTGACCTCAACACAAGACTAGGTGGTTCTCTCTCAGAAAACTGGATGGGCAAGTATGGAATAGTTCTGAGTGCTCTCTTGTCGAGTGGTTGGTGGTGAAGGGGTATATATAGGCATCCCCAACAATCCAACCGTTACACACAAAATGACCAACTCGGTGACACCGATGTGTGAGTCTTGGTGGTACCGAAGTGACCAAAAGGTGGCAACTTTTGAATCTCGGTGAGACCGATATAGGAATCTCGGTTGCACCGATAAGGTGACCAACAGTCAGATTTCCAATCTCGGTGACGCCGATCCAACATTCTCGGTGGGACCAAAAACGTGAATTTGCGTAACAGAAAGTGGCAACCTAAACTCGGTGGCACCGGTATGGAATCGGTTGCACCGAAGTGGCTAGGGTTTGGCTGAGTCTGTCTAGGGTTTGGAATCGGTGGCACCGGGATAGGAAAGTTGGTTGCACCGATTTTGAGTGTTAGGTTTTGGACAGACTTTGGTGGGAGAGCTTATGGATGTTTTTGGCGAATGTCACTTGTGCACGTATGAGCATATTGTTCACCAATCAAGACCTTACCCCCTTTTAATAGTATTGGCTTTCCTATGGACTCAAGGTGATTTCTCACAAATATAAAATGTAGAGTCCTCTTCCTTGAAGCTTGGCCAACCTATTCCTTTGCATCTTGGGGTATCTCCACAATCTCCTCAATCATTTAGCCAACCCTCTCTGTGGACTTTATCTGAAATACACTAGGTAAAAGTATTAGTTCAAGAGACAATGTATGTTGTCATGAATTATCAAAACCACCAAGGGAGCATGTTGTGCTTTCACCTCTTCAGCAGGCATCGGGGGCTCCGCGGCCGTGACAAGGAGAGTCGCCCCGCGGGCCTCCTCTCACCCGACGTCCGGCGCCTCGTCAGGCGGCGGCAAGGAACCAGGAGCGGGCGTCGCGTCGGAGGGCGCCCTTGGCTTGACGCCGGCCTTCTTCTTCCTCGACTTCGGCCCGACAGCGCCCCTAATTGCCAGACAAAGAGAGGCCCATCAGTACATAAACCACTGGGAGGCAGCATGAAACCGAGTGGGATTACTTACTCCTCGACGCCAACCCATTTCCTCTTCCTCTCCATGTCAGCAAAGGCGGGGAGGCCTCCGTCCTTCTCCAAGGGGCAACTGCTGCGTGGAGGAGCGGTGGAATGCTACTTCTCGAGAATGCGTTGGTTTCCGTGAGGAGGAACGGGTGATGCAGCAAAGTAGATAAGTATTTCCCTCAGTTGTTGAGAACCAAGGTATTAATCCAGTAGGAGATACAAGCAAGTCCCCAATAGATGTACCTACACAAAGAATCAAACACTTGCACCCAACGCTATAAAGGGGTTGTCAATCCCTTCACGGTTACTTGCAAGGATGAGATCTGATAGAGATAGATAGAATAGATTGCTTGAAAGGAAAGTAAAACAAAAGTAAAAATATTGTAGCAAGGTATTTTTGGTGTTTTTGGTTTTATATCTGAAAGTATAAGATGGAAAATAGACCTGGGGGCCATAGGTTTCACTAGAGGCTTCTCTCATGATGGCAAGTATTACGGTGGGTGAACAAATTACTGTCGAGCAATTGATAGAAAAGCGAATAATTATGAAGATATCCAAGGCAATGATTATGCATATAGGCATCACGTCCGTGTCAAGTAGACCGAAACGATTCTGCATCTACTACTATTACTCCACACATCGACAGACTCCTGTCTGCATCTAGAGTATTAAGTTCATGAAGAACAGAGTACGCATTAGGTAAGATGACATGATGTAGAGGGATAAACTCAAGCAATATGATGAAAACCCCATCTTTTTATCCTCGATGGCAACAATACAATACGTGCCTCTCTACCCCTACTATGTCACTGGGTGAGGACACCGCAAGATTGAACCCAAAACTAAGCACTTCTCCCATTGCAAGAATTACCAATCTAGTTGGCCAAACCAAACCAATAACTCGAAGAGACTTGCAAAGATATGAAATCATGCATATAAGAATTCAGAAAAGACTCAAATAATATTCATAGATAATCTGAACATGAACCCACAATTCATCGGATCTCGACAAACACACCGCAAAAGAGTATTACATCGGATAGATCTCCATGAAGATCATGAAGAACATGGTATTGAAGAGCAAAGAAAGAGAAGAAGCCATCTAGCTACTAGCTATGGACCCGAAGGTCTGTGGTGAACTACTCACGCATCATCGGAGGGGCAATGGAGTTGATGTAGATGCCCTCCGTGATCGAATCCCCCTCCGGCAGATTACCGGAAAAGGCTCCAAGATTGGATCTCACGGGAACCGAGGCTCCTGGCGGCGGAAAAGTGTTTTCGTGGCTCTCTCTGGTATCCAGGGAATATTTAGGAATTTATAGGCTGAAAATTAGGGTTGGGGGAGTTGCTGTGGGCCCACAAGCCAGGGGGCGCGCCCCCCCCCTAGGGCGCGCCCCCTGTGGCTTGTGGCCACACGGCATCCCCTCTGCCTTGGTCTCCAAGCTTGGTAGATTTCTTCTGGTCCAAGAAAAATTATTCTGAAGATTTTATTCCGTTTGGACTCCGTTTAATATTCCTTATCTGCAATACTCAAAAACAAGGAAAAAACAGAAACTGGCACTAGGCTCTAGATTAATAGGTTAGTCCCAAAAATAATATAAAATAGCATATTAATGCATATAAAACATCCAAAACAGATAATATAATAGCATGGAACAATCAAAAATTATAGATACGTTGGAGACGTATCAAGCATCCCCAAGCTTAATTCCTGCTCGTCCTCGAGTAGGTAAATGATAAAAACAGAATTTTTGATGTGGAATGCTACCTAACATATTTATCCATGTAATATTCTTTATTGTGGCATGAATATTCAGATCCGTAAGATTCAAAACAATAGTCTAATATTGACATAAAAACAGTAATACTTCGAGCATACCAACAAGGCAATCGTGTCCTTTCGAAACAACATGGCCTTAGAAAGTTATCCCTACAAAATCATATGGTCTGGCTGTGCTCCATCTTCCCCACACAAAGTATCTAAATCATGCACAACCCCGATGAACAAGTCAAGCAATTGTTTCACACTTTTGGTGTTCTCAAACCTTTTCAACTCTCACGCAATACATGAGCGTGAGCCATGGATATATCACTATAGGTGGAATAGAATATGGTGGAGGTTGCAAGGAAAAAGGAGAAGATAGTCTCACATCAACTAGGCGTATCAACGGGCTATGGAGATGCCCATCAATAGATATCAATGTGAGTGAGTAGGGATTGCCATGCAACGGGTGCACTAGAGCTATAAGTGTATGAAAGCTTAAAAAGAAAACTAAGTGGTCGTGCAAGATGAAACTCCACTAGTTATATGAAAGTGACAAAATAGGAGACTCTCTATCATGAATATCATGGTGCTACTTTGAAGCACAAGTGTGAAAAAAGATAGTAGCAATTGTCCCTTCTCTCTTTCTCTCATTTTTTTTCTTTTTTCCCTTTTTTTGGTGGGCATCTTTGGCCTCTTTTATTTTATTTGGGCTTCGTTGGCCTCTTTTATTTTTTTGTAAAGTCCGGATACTCATCCCAACTTGTGAGGGAGTCATGGCTTCCATCATCCTTTTCTCACACGGGACAATGCTCTATTAATGACAATCATCACACTTTTATTTACTTACAACTCAAAAGAAAAATTACAACTTGATACCTATGACAAAATATGACTCTATATGCAATATGAAAGTGGTGGTGCATGTCATGAAAATATATAGTGGCTGTTTTGAGGAAGGTGTATGGTGGCTGTTTTGAGGAAGGTGTATGGTGGCTGTTTTGAGGAAGGTGGGTTTGATGTACCGGCGAAAGTTGCGCGGTACTAGAGAGGCTAGCAATGGTGGAAGGGTGAGAGTGTGTATAATCCATGGACTCAACATTAGTCATAAAGAACTCACATACTTATTGAAAAAGTCTATTAGTTATCAAACAAAGCATTAGACGCATGCTCCTAGGGGAGAGGTTGGTAGGAGTTAACCATCGCGCGCTCCCGACCCTCACACAAAGGTCGACAATCATTAAAAAAATCATGCTCCGACTTCGTTACATAACGGTTCACCATACGTGCATGCTACGCGAATCACAAACTTCAACACAAGTATCTCTCCAATTCACAACTACTCACTAGCATGACTCTCATATTACCATCTCTATTATCTCAAAACTATATGCAACGAATCAAACTTCTCATAGTATTCAATGCACTTAATATGAAAGTTTTTATTATATCCCTCTTGGATGCCCATTATATTAGGACTAAATTCATAACCTAAACAAATTACCATGCTGTTTTAAGAAACTCTCAAAATAATATAAGTGAGGTACGAGAGTTCAATAATTTCTATAAAATAAAACACCACCATGCTCTAAAAAGATATAAGTGAAGCACTAGAGCAACATTGCCTAGCTCAAAATATATAAGTGAAGCACATAGAGTATTCTAACAAATTCACGAATCAGCGTGTCTCTCTCAAAAATATGGGTGCAGCAAGGATGATTGTGGCAAACTAAAAAGCAAAGAGTCATATCATACAAGACGCTCCAAGCAAAACACATATCATGTGGTGAATAAAAATATAGCCTCAAGTAAATTTACCGATGGATTGAAGACGAAAGAGGGGATGCCTTCCGGGGCTTCCCCAAGCTTAGGCTTTTTGGTATCCTTGAATATGGCTTGGGGTGCCTTGGGCATCCCCAAGCTTAGGCTCTTGCCACTCCTTATTCCATAGTCCATCAAATCTTTACCCAAAACTTGAAAACTTCACAACACAAAACTCAACAGAAAACTCATGAGATCCGTTAGTATAAGAAAAATAAATCACCACTTTAGGTACTGTTGTGAACTCATTCTTTATTTATATTTGTGTAATACCTACTGTATTCTAACTTCTCCATGGTTCATACCCCCCGATACAACCCATACATACATCAAAATAAGCAAACAACACAAAGAAAACAGAATCTGTCAAAAACAGAACAGTCTGTAGCAATCTGTAGACTTAGAATACTTATGTAACTCTATAAATTCTGATAAATTAGGAAAACCAGGGAAATTTGTATATAAATATTTTGTAAAAAATTCAGATCAAAATCACGTTCCAGTGAATTTATAAAAATTCTGTACTGAGCGCAAAAGTTTCTATTTTCTAACAGAATCAAACCACAAATACCGTAGACCATCCCAAAGGTCTTACTTGGCTCAAACATTAATTTAACCAAGAAAACACAGTTATTACAGAAGTAATAATGTGCAAAACACACCAAAACAGAAACAAAAAACAGAAAACGAAAATATAATTGGGTTGCCTCCCAACAAGCGCTATTGTTTAACGCCCCTAGCTAGGCAAAACGCAATAGATCTAGGTATTGTCATCTTTGGTATGCAATCCATAAGTAGCTCTCATGATAGATTCATAAGGTAATTTTATTTTCTTTCTAGGAAAGTGTTCCATGCCTTTCCTTAATGGGAATTGGAATCTAATATTCCCTTCCTTCATATCAATAATTGCACCAATCGTTCTAAGGAAAGGTCTACCAAGAATAATAGGACATGTAGGATTGCAATCTATATCAAGAACAATGAAATCTAAGGTCACATAATTCCTATTTGCAACAATAAGAACATCATTAATTCTTCGCATAGGTTTCTTTATAGTGGAATCCGCAAGATGCAAATTTAAGGAACAATCATCAAATTCACGGAAACCTAGCACATCACATAGAGTTTTTGGAATCGTGGAAACGCTAGCACCCAAATCACACAAAGCATGGCACTCATAATCTTTAATTTTAATATTAATAGTAGGTTCCCACTCATCATAAAGCTTTCTAGGTATAGAAACTTCCAACTCAAGTTTTTCTTCAAAAGATTTCATCATAGCATCAACAATATGTTTAGTAAAAGCTTTGTTTTGATTATAAGCATGAGGAGAATTCAACATGGATTGCAACAAGGAAATACAATCAATCAAAGAGCAGCTATTATAATTAAAGTCCTTGAAATCCAAAAGAGTGGGTTCATTGCTATTTAAAGTTTTGACCTCTTCAATCCCACTTTTGTCAATCTTAACACTAAGATCTATAAACTCCAAATCATTGGGACGCCTTTTAACTAAAGTTGACTCATCTCCAGTCCCATCTTTATCAAGATTTACATTAGAAAACAAAGATTCAATAGGAGTCACGTCAATCACTTTAAGATCTTCATCAATATTATCACGAGAACACACTTTTTCAAGCCATTCACGCTTAGCACGAATTCTAGCGGTTCTTTCCTTACACTCATCTATAGAAATTCTCATAGCTTTTAAAGACTCATTAATATCATGCTTGGGTGGAATAGATTTAATTTTCAAAGAATCAATCTCAAGAGAGATACTATCAACGTTCCTAGCCAAATCATCAATCTTGAGCAATTTTTCTTCAATCATAGCATTGAAACCCTTTTGCGAACTAATAAATTCTTTAATATTATTCTCAAGATTAGAGGGAATATTATTATAATTTCCATAAGAATTGTTGTAGGAATTACCATAATTATTAGAGGAATTACTAGGAAACAGCCTAGCATTGAAATTACCTCTATAAGCGTTATTACCAAAATTGTTCCTACCAACAAAGTTCACATCCATAGATTCATTATTATTTCCAATCAAAGAAGACAAAGGCATATCATTAGGATCAATAGGAGCACTCTTACTAGCAAACAATTTCATCAATTCATCCATCTTTTCACTCAAAGTATTAATCTCTTCAATAGCATGCACTTTTTTACTAGTACGAGATCTTTCGGTATGCCATTGAGAGTAATTTGCCATAATATTATCTAGGAGTTTAGTAGCTTCTCCTAATGTGATTTCCATAAAACTACCACCCGCGGCGGAATCTAAGAGATTCCTAGAAGCAAAATTCAATCCAGCATAGAAAATTTGTATAATCATCCATAAACTCAAACCATGCGTGGGGCAATTCCTAATCATTAATTTCATCCTCTCCCAAGATTGTGCATCATGCTCATGATCAAGTTGCTTAAAATTCATTATATCGTTCCTAAGGGAGATGATCTTAGCGGGCGGAAAGTACTTGGAAATAAAAGCATCTTTACACTTATTCGATGAATCAATACTATTTTTAGGCAGAGATGAAAACCAAGTTTTAGCACGATCTCGTAATGAGAACGGAAATAGCTTCAATTTAACAATATCATTATCCACATCTTTCTTCTTTTGCATATCACACAACTCAACGAAAGTATTTAGATGGGATGCGGCATCTTCATTAGCAAGGCCGGAAAATTGTTCTTTCATAATAAGATTTAGCAAAGCAGCATTAATTTCATAAGATTCCGCACTAGTGGCGGGAGCAATTGGAGTACTAATAAAATCATTATTATTAGTATTGGAAATGTCACACAACTTAGTATTCTCTTGAGTCATCGTGACGAAGCAAGCAATCTAGCACACAAGCAAGCAAAAAGCAAACGAAAAGGCAAACGGAAGAAGGGCGAAAAAAGGCAAATCTTTTTGGAAAATCGTTTTAGAAGTGGGGGAGAGGAAAACGAGAGGCAAATGGCAAATAAAGTAAATGCAAGAGATGAGTTTGTGATGGGTACTTGGATGGCTTGATGTAGATCTCCCCCGCAACGGCGCCAGAAATTGGCAAATTGACGGGAAAGTTCTTGTCCTGACTTGCTATGTATCTCCCCGGCAACGGCGCCAGAAATTGGCAAGTTGACGGGAAAGTTCTTGTCCTGACTTGCTATGTATCTCCCCGGCAACGGCGCCAGAAATCCTTCTTGCTACTTCTCAAGCATGCGTTGGTTTCCGTGAAGAGGAACGGGTGATGCAGCAAAGTAGATAAGTATTTCCCTCAGTTGTTGAGAACCAAGGTATCAATCCAGTAGGAGATACAAGCAAGTCCCCAATAGATGTACCTACACAAAGAATCAAACACTTGCACCCAACGCTATAAAGGGGTTGTCAATCCCTTCACGGTTACTTGCAAGGATGAGATCTGATAGAGATAGATAGAATAGATTGCTTGAAAGGAAAGTAAAACAAAAGTAAAAATATTGCAGCAAGGTATTTTTGGTGTTTTTGGTTTTATATCTGAAAGTATAAGATGGAAAATAGACCTGGGGGCCATAGGTTTCACTAGAGGCTTCTCTCATGATGGCAAGTATTACGGTGGGTGAACAAATTACTGTCGAGCAATTGATAGAAAAGCGAATAATTATGAAGATATCCAAGGCAATGATTATGCATATAGGCATCACGTCCGTGTCAAGTAGACCAAAACGATTCTGCATCTACTACTATTACTCCACACATCGACCGACTCCTGCCTGCATCTAGAGTATTAAGTTCATGAAGAACAGAGTAACGCATTAGGTAAGATGACATGATGTAGAGGGGTAAACTCAAGCAATATGATGAAAACCCCATATTTTCATCATCGATGGCAACAATACAATACGTGCCTCGCTACCCCTACTATGTCACTGGGTGAGGACACCACAAGATTGAACCCAAAACTAAGCACTTCTCCCATTGCAAGAATTACCAATCTAGTTGGCCAAACCAAACCAATAACTCGAAGAGACTTGCAAAGATATGAAATCATGCATATAAGAATTCAGAAAAGACTCAAATAATATTCATAGATAATCTAAACATGAACCCACAATTCATCGGATCTCGACAAACACACCGCAAAAGAGTATTACATCGGATAGATCTCCATGAAGATCATGAAGAACATGGTATTGAAGAGCAAAGAAAGAGAAGAAGCCATCTAGCTACTAGCTATGGACCCGAAGGTCTGTGGTGAACTACTCACGCATCATCGGAGGGGCAATGGAGTTGATGTAGATGCCCTCCGTGATCGAATCCCCCTCCGGCAGATTACCGGAAAAGGCTCCAAGATTGGATCTCACGGGAACCGAGGCTCCTGGCGGCGGAAAAGTGTTTTCGTGGCTCTCTCTGGTATCCAGGGAATATTTAGGAATTTATAGGCTGAAAATTAGGGTTGGGGGAGTTGTTGTGGGCCCACAAGCCAGGGGGCGCCCCCCCCCCCCCTAGGGCGCGCCCCCTGTGGCTTGTGGCCACACGGCATCCCCTCTGCCTTGGTCTCCAAGCTTGGTAGATTTCTTCTGGTCCAAGAAAAATTATTCCGAAGATTTTATTCCGTTTGGACTCTGTTTAATATTCCTTATCTGCAATACTCAAAAACAAGGAAAAAACAGAAACTGGCACTAGGCTCTAGATTAATAGGTTAGTCCCAAAAATAATATAAAATAGCATATTAATGCATATAAAACATCCAAAACAGATAATATAATAGCATGGAACAATCAAAAATTATAGATACGTTGGAGACGTATCATGGAACCGCTCGAAGCAACCACGACCGGCAAGGTCGTGCCAGCCCCGGACGCGACCGCCTCGCCCGCGAGTTGCGGCTCGGGCAGGGGCGAGGCGAGCGCTTCATCCACCATACCAACGCGGGCTGGGGGCTCAGGAGGAGGCCCAGCCTCGCGCTTCCTCGGGGTCACCCGACAGGCAGATCGGGCGGCCCGAGGCGTAGGGCCTGGACCCCTGAGGACCCCGGCGAGTCGCGGAGGACTTGCAGCAGGGGGCTCACCGGCGTCGTCGTCATCGAAGCCGCGGAGGAGGGCACTCCGCGACGGAGGAGACACCTCCTCTGGGTCGTCATCCGCCGTCTCCTCCGAGTCCCCTCCATCGACGGTGTCGTCGGAAGACACCGCCACAGGGGCGCCGGGGCTCTTGGCCGGAGAGAGCCCCAACTCGTCGAAGCTGGGCATCGTGGCGACCAAGTCATCCTTGTCGTCGTGGCAGTACAGCGGGGCATAGGCCTCGGGAAGATCCCCGGGATCGCCGTTGAGTAGGGTCGCCACAATCCTGTTCAACGCCGCGTGGGTCAGCGGCGCAGAACGGAGCCTCATGTCGTCACCGCCACCCTTATAGTCCCACATGGGCCGCGAATGAGCCTGGAGGGGCGCCAAGCGCTGCACCAGGAACTCCTTCACTATCATTCCCCCAGTCAACTTCCGGGCGCTGATGTCTCGAAGGACCCGCTCCAAAACAAGCTTGGCTCGGGGGTCGGAGAGCTTCGCGGAGCTCCATGCCGGGATCTTCTCGGGCAGCCCCATGAGGAGCTCCAGGCAGGGGTCGATGCCCTGGAGATCCAAGAAGACCCAACGGTTCCTGAAGTTCTCCACCTTCTTCCCGGCCTTGAAGAGCATGTTCCCGCTCTGGACCGCGACGAAGGAGACGCATGCTGACCGCTGAGCCCCGTCATGAAGACGCAAGCTGAAGAAATGACAGAACAGGGCCACCGACAGCCTCACGCCCACGAAAGCCTCGCAGTAGAAGGCAAACACGGACAGGAGCAGGATGGAGTTGGGCTGAAGGTGGAGGGCCTGGATCCGGTAGTGCGCGAGGACGGCGGTTAAGAACGCGGAGAAAGGTGGGACAAGCCCAAAGAAGACGCTGTGGAGGAAGAAAGGATAGGCCGACTTGGCCAGGCGACGTCCCTCCGTGGAGCTGCACCATATGAGGTCCACCTCCACTCATTGGAGTCATCGGCCGTCGACGGGACCACCGGGGCAAGGTCCCCGTCCTTGGCAATGGTGGACTCTGAGAGCGCCAGCGAGACTGGAGCAGAAGCCGAGCTCTGGACCTCAGGCTTCCACTTGCCGGCGGGAGCCATCGAGAAGCTTCAGAGGCCAAGGGAGCGAGAAAGAGGATGGAACGGTGCTGAGATCTGGGGAGGTTCGCGCAAGGGATGGAGATCTGGAAAGAAGAGCAAGGGCGCGGAAGAGGAAAGCAATAAGGGCTCAGCGCTGGATGTCAGGCTTTTGTCGGTTCGGACAGTTGCCAAGGAGACACGGGGCGGGACGCCCGCGCCCCACCAAGCACCGCACGCCAAACCAGGCCCGCAAGCAATAGGGGCCCGCGGCACTCCGGGCCACCCCCTACGACTTTCCCCTCGAATCCAGCTCGAGCGCGTCTTGGGCCCGGGGGCTACTGTCGGCGTTCTGGATACCAGGGTACCCAGACTTGCCTGCTTGCGGCCCAAGGTATGGCCCACCTGCCGGACCGTACGGCCCCGTGCGGCCTCACTCAAGACAAGACCCTCGCGAGGAGCCCATCCGCGCGGGAAGGGTAGCGTCAAGGCAGAAGGGGAAGGCCTCCTCAGGCCTCCTCCCGAGCGGCGGAGATCCCTATGCAACGTCGGGCCTCAGGAGGTCAGGGGTAACGACAGCCAGGCCAGGCGGGCGCCAGCGCGCCAGAGGGAGCAGTTTCCTCTTTTGTGCAAAGGCGACAAGGACGAACGCGGGTTCCCAAGGAGCCCCGCCAAAGGTTTCCATTCCGGTGCAACAAGACCGGGTCAGCGAGCGCAGCAGGACGGATGTCACCGGCGAGCCCACCACCGCGTCACCACCACCAACTTTGCAGGCGAAGACCGCCTTTCGTCAGGATAAGACGTACCTCCTGTCCCCTTTCAAATTTGGCCATTGTGGGATTCCTTCCCGCCATTGAGATAAGGGAAGAGGACCTGGGCCGCTATAAATAGAGGCTAGGTAGCTCGGTAGAGGGGGACCCGAAGGACAACCACCCCGCAAACACACCACTGTACTAGTTCGTCCACAAACCTCCTCGCGAGGCAATCCACCAAAAGCAGGAGTAGGGTTTTATGCTTCGCAGCGGCCCGAACCTAGGTAAACTCTTGTGTGCCATCGTCTTCCTCGCCATCGAGTGGGGTACTGTGTTGTGAGCTTGGAGGGGGCGAAGCTGTTGGGGAATCTCCGCACACGCCCCTGGGTATGAATTCCTTAGGGTTTTGCGGAGCCCAAAATCCGACAACCTGGGGCATCGTCGATTTCTTCCGACCAACCATCAATGTCGAAAGAAAGGAAAGCATTTCAAAGGTGAGTCAGATCACCGGAAGAAGCCCGCCCTCCGTACTGGTGATCACATACTTGATATGGTCAATGATTTACAAGTAATCTTTGGAAAGGGTCCTGGCGGACTATCTGTTCCGAATGACGCTGAGGGACGCGCACCCATGTGGAAGAAGAAATCTATATTTTGGGACCTACCCTATTGGAAAGACCTAGAGGTCCGCTCTACAATCGACGTGATGCACGTGACGAAGAATCTTTGCGTGAACCTGCTAGGCTTCTTGGGTGTGTATGGGAAGACAAAAGATACACCGGAGGCACGGGAGGACCAGCAACGTGTGCACGAAAAAGACGGCATGCATCCAAAGCAGTATGAAGGTCCTGCCAGCTACGCTCTTACCAAAGAAGAGAAGGAAATCTTCTTTGAATGCCTACTCAGTATGAAGGTCCCGTCTGGCTTCTCGTCGAATATAAAGGGAATAATAAATATGGCAGAGAAAAAGTTCCAAAACCTAAAGTCTCATGACTGCCACATGATTACGACGCAACTGCTTCCGGTTGCATTGAGGGGGCTTCTACCGGAAAACGTTTGATTAGCCATTGTGAAGCTATGTGCATTCCTCAATGCAATCTCTCAGAAGGTAATCGATCCAGAAATCCTACCAAGGTTAAAGAGTGATTTGGTGCAAAGTCTTGTCAGTTTCGAGCTGGTGTTCCCACCATCCTTCTTCAATATCATGACGCACGTCCTAGTTCATCTAGTCGACGAGATTGGCATTCCGGGCCCAGTATTTCTACACAACATGTTCCCCTTTGAGAGATTCATGGGAGTCTTAAAGAAATATGTTCGTAACCGTTTTAGGCCAGAAGGAAGCATCTCCATGGGCCATAAAAAAGAGGAAAGCATTGGGTTTTGTGTTGACTTTATTCCTTACCTTAAGCCGATTGGTCTCCCTCAATCGCGGTATGAGGGGAGACTGACTGGAAAAGGCACGCTAGGACCGAATTCAATAATATGTAGGGACGGGCATTCTTGGTCTCAAGCACACTACACAGCTCTACATAATTCAACCTTGGTGACCCCGTATGTCAATGAACACAAGAATATTCTGCGCTCCAAACACCCGGAGCAGTGTGACGACTGGATTACATGTGAACACATCAGGACTTTCGGCAGTTGGTTGCAAACACATCTCATGGGTAACACCACTGTTACAGATGAGCTGTACTCATTGGCCAGGGGACCATCTTCGACTGTATTGACTTACAAAGGGTACGAGATAAATGGGAATACATTTTACACGATCGCCCAAGATCAAAAGAGCACCAACCAAAACAGTGGTGTCCGCTTTGATGCAGCAACCAACAGGGGAAATGACACATATTATGGTTACATAGAGGAAATATGGGAACTTGACTATGGACATGATTTTAAGGTCCCTTTGTTTCGGTGCAAATGGGTCAATCTGTCAGGAGGCGGGGTACAGGTAGACCCGCAGTACGGAATGACAACAGTGGATCTGAACAATCTTGGGTACACAGACGAACCATTCGTCCTAGCCAATGATGTGGCGTAGGTTTTCTAGGTGAAGGACATGTCTACCAAACCGAGAAAAAGAAAAGATAAGGAAGCGAATACATCATACGATGAGCCAAAGCGCCACATAGTTCTTTCAGAGAAAAGAGACATCGTGGGAGTGGAGGGCAAGACAGACATGTCTGAAGATTATGAAAAGTTTCATGAAATTCCTCCCTTCAAAGTGAAGGCTGACCCAAGCACCCTGTTAAACGATGAAGATTATCCATGGTTACGGCGCAATAAGCAAGGGACACACGCGAAGAAAAAGTGAAGACTTTATCTCCACAACTATTATGATGATGGCTTTGATCTAAAATATCACTGCAGTTACATGTCAAGAAATGAAATGCCCTTTGTAACAGATGAGTTTTCGTCTGAAACCCTGATACTTCGAAAGAGATTGTTCATTTTGTACACGAAGTGCATCCAGTTTTTGCCGTAACCCTCTCAACTTTTGAGCACATGCTATGTGGGTGAAATGATGATACCATGCCAACTTTCAACCATTTCAGAGTTCATTTGCAGTGCTTTTCAACTCAGGGTCATCTTAGCTCAAAATAAATCATGAAATGCAAGCTGAAAAATAGCAAATGAAGTCAGAAAAGGTTTGAAAAGTGATGATGTGGCTTTGAATGGTGCATATTGAATGCAGAAAAAGTCTTGAGTTCAAATATGTTTAAAAAATTGAAATCCTTTTGTAACAGATGAGTTTTCGTCCCAAACCCTGACACTTCGAAAGAGATTGTCCAGTTTGTACACGAAGTGCATCCAGTTTTGCCGTAACCCTCTCAAATTTTTAGCATATGCTATGTGGGTGAAATGATGATACCATGCCAACTTTCAACCATTTCTGAGTTCATTTGCAGTGCTTTTCAATTCAGGGTCATTTCAGCTCAAAATAAATCATGAAATGCATGAAAAATAGCAAATGAAGTCAGAAAAGGTTTGAAAAGTGATGATGTGGCTTTGAATGGTGCATATTGAATGCAGAAAAAGTCTTGAGTTCAAATATGTTTAAAAAATTGAAATCCTTTTGTAACAGATGAATTTTCGTCCAAAACCTTGACACTTCGAAAGAGATTGTCTAGTTCGTACACGAAGTGCATCCAGTTATTGCCATAACCCTCTCAACTTTTTAGCACATGCAATGGGTGAAATGATGATACCATGCCAACTTGCAACCATTTCAGAGTTCATTTGTAGTGCTTTCAATTCAGGGTCATTTTAGCTCAAAATAAATCATGAAATGCATGAAAAATAGCAAATGAAGTCAGAAAAGGGTTGAAAAGTGATGATGTGGCTTTGAATGGAGCATATTGAATGCAGAAAAAGTCTTGAGTTAAAATATGTTTAAAAAATTGAAATCCCTCTGTAATAGACATGTTTTCGTCCGATCAAAGTTATTTAACCTAATATTATATAAAATTTATGGAACTAAAATTATCAAAGCTATTTTTGTTAAAAACTTTAATAGCAAAAAGAATATTCATGAAGTATTTTTTGTTAAGAACTTTTAATATGCAAAAAAATAACATAAAAAATAGCAAAAGTGAACATATATGCGCTTATAGGGAAAATTCGACCTAAATTCAAAGTGCATACTAGCACTTTGAATTTAGGTCGAGTTTCCTGTATAAGGGCATCTATTTTCACTTTGAGAGGAACATAACAAGGCAGAGAGGGGCGGGCTTATAAACCGGTGCGAGCGCCTCTCGTTTGGCGAGGTGGGACTAAACTCCCACCATAGCCAGGACCAACCCTTTAGTCCCGGTTGATGGCTCGAACCGGGACCAATGCCACCCTTTCGTCCCGATTGGTGCCACCAACCGGGACCAATGCCACCCTTTAGTCCCGGTTGGTGCCACCAACCGGGACCAAAGGTCTCTGCTTCCCACCCATTGGGCTGCTGAAATTGAACTTTAGTCCCGGTTGGTGGCACCAACCGGGACGAAAGGGGGCCTTTCGTCCCGGTTGGAGCCACCAACCGGGACTAAAGGGTTCGGTATATAAGCAGGGACTTAGGAATTTTTCAGATTTCATCTGCAGTTGCCCCTGACGATGCCGAGCACATCGACGCCGCCAGGCTGCCCTCGCCGCCCTCTGCCCCGTCGACGCCGTCAAGCTGCTCCACCTCGCCGTCGACACCCTCGATGCCGCCCCTGCCCCGACGCCGCCCCTGCCCCGACGACCTCGACGCCGCCCCTGCTCTGCGCGCCACCGTACCGACCCGACGCCGTCGCCGCTCCTCGCCGGTCTCCTCCGTCACTCCGTCGCCGTCGCCGTTCCTCGCCGGTAAGGCTCCCCCTCCTCTCTGTCCCCGTCAGCCATGCGCGCGCGCCTCCGCCGCTCGCCCCCGCCCACCGCGCGCAGCACCGCCACCGGCCCCGCCTCCACCCACCGCAGCATCGCCGCTGGCCCCGCGCGCGTCTCCGGCGAGCCCGCAGCGCTGCCCGCGCCCGACGATTTTAGTTGATTTAGTTAATTTAGTTGTTTAGTTAATTTTAGTTGTTTTAGTTGATTTAGTTAATTTAGTTGTTTAGTTAATTTAATTAATTTAGTTGTTTTAGTTGTTTTTATTGTTTAGTTGTTTTTAGTTGTTTTTATTGTTTAGATGTTTAGTTGTTTTATCGTCGGTCGTCGGTGACGCGATATCGAGGAGTCCCCGACGATCGTCGGTGAGGGAGAGTCCCCGAAGATATCGAGGAGTCCCCGACGATCATCGGTGACGCGATATGATGTTTAATTAGATGTTTAAATGTTTAGTTGCATAGCGTAGCCGTTGAGTCAACGATGCCCGGCCAGCATCCTCGTCGTCGACTCGGTGGCAACCACCTGCTTGAGAGGTGCCATGTCCGGGACTGGGCTCCGTAGGGCTGGCACTGGGAGGTGCTGCCTTCCGGGGCGCCCAGCTTGGTGAGGAATCAGGGTCCCGTCCTCGACCCGGAGGTTCTTTGGTGGCGGTCGCGTGGACCACTGTCGGTGCAGAGGGAGCCGGCCCCTACGGAGGTGGTACGTCGTTGTGTCAGGAAGGAGGACGAGCACGTCCGACGCTACATGGCTGCGTTGGACGCCAGGTTCTCCAATACCTGGCTGGTTCTTCAGGGATCTCACCCGAGCTATGATCCTGTCATAGTTCCTTCTCTTTGGGTGTCCACCGCCTGCGCCGCGAGATGTCAACTATATCTGTATTAGTGATATTATATAATAATATTCGAGATGTATTAATGATAATATTCGATGATGTATTAGCGATACTATTCGATGATGTATTAGTGATATTATATGATCGTATTGTTGCATTGCCTTGTATTGATTTGCATATCTCATGTTTGTATATTGCCATGTTGTAATATTTGCAGAAACTATGGATCACAAAGACTTAGAAAAAGAACAGTTGTTGGGGGATATAATCCTCGCCGGAGGTGATCCCTTGTCGTATCTCAATGACACCGATGGTCAGGAAGGAGAGGATGACGGCTCCGGTGATCCAACAATGGAGGAGGAAGGAGATCATGACGGCTCCGGTGACCGAATGGCGGAGGAAGGAGATCATGATCACGGCTCCGGTGACCGAACGGAGGAGGGAGCCTCAACTGTTGCAAAGTCCGGCGAGGTAAGGAGACGAGGCCCGAAGAAAAGGTTGTGCCAGATGAAAGGTTCATGATCACAGAAGTCGCGAAAGATAGCCAACCGATTGCTCCCAAGCGAACCAAGGACGCATTTGTACATCAGTGTGGAGTTGTTGTTAGGTACTATGTCTCGATCAACACCTAGCAATGGAATAAGAATAATAAGGACCCTGAAGTTTCTTATGTCCATGATAGACTGAAAGATGATCTTTGGACCGAGCTAATGACAGATTTCAGCCTACCGCGAGAGGAGGATCCGAATAACCCAGTTATAGAGCGAAAGGTCAAGGCGTTTGCTCTTAAGAAGATGGCAAAACTATTTAGGAACTGGAAGAAAGAGTTGAACACAAAGTTTGTCCAGAAAGAGGAGACTCCGAAATTCATCGGTCGATATGAGAAGATAAGAGATCAATGGCCCGAATTTGTGGCCTACAAGAAATCGGAGAAGGGTAAGAAATGGTCACTGACAAACAAGAAAAATGCTGCAAAGAAGAAGTATCACCATCACACGGGGTCAGGTGGCTACTACAAAGCCCGGCAGTTGTGGGACAAAGCTGAGCAAGACCTGCTTGAAGAATGTCCAACCAGCGACATTGCACTAGCCAAATCGTTCGAGGACTTGGTTCTTCGGGGTTGGGGGAACTTTGGACCCAAAAACAGGGGAGTGTGTTTGGACGGACGAGCAACTTGCAATACTCTTCCGGAAGCTTCAGGCAGCAATCAAGGCAGCGCAGGAAGGGACGTTCATTCCCGACAGAGAGAAGGACGAGCTGACAGAGGCCCTCGGGAATCCTGAACACATTGGACGAACACGAGGCACATCAGGCTCCGTTCCGTGGAAGCATGGGTTTCCCGACAGCGGTGGTTATAGAAGCCGAGAGAGAAAGAGGAAACAGGAAGCAAGCGAAATGCAGAAGCTCAGTGCAAGATTAGCAAAACTAGAGGAACTTGAGAGCCAGCGAGCTACCGGCCAACCATCTGAGCGGCACGAAGATCCTTCCTTCGACGTTGCCCCAGAAGCTACCCCACCACCTCAGCGGAGAAGCAGCGTGGCTTCCACGGAGCTCGTTCAGCCTGATTTCACGGCTCCTTGCTACCCCGTGGATAGTATCACGAAGGCTGAACATTGCGAGCTAATAACGAAATGCCAGAACCTGACATTCAAGGCGGCGGTCGGCTCTGTTGTACCTCCTCGAGCTGAGGGAACTTTCCATTGCCGCCCGATTCCACATGGCTATGATGTTGTGACGGTGGATGAAATAATGGATGGATTTGAGGGGCTGGAGCTTGACAACCCTACAGGTGAAGAGGATATTATTATTCTATAAAATGCTTTGAGGAATACCTGTCTATGGAGAAAGGAGTACATCAAGCTTCCAAAGTGGACGCCTCAGCAGACTCAGCCTCCTCCGGCGCGTCAGGGCACTCCGCCTCCTCCTCCTCCTCCTCCGGCGCGTCAAGGCACTCCGCCTCCTCCTTGTCCTCCTCCGGCGCGTCAGGGCACTCTGCCTCCTCCTTCGCCTCCTCCGGCGTGTCAGGGCACTCCGCCTCCTCCTCCTCCTCCTCCGGCATGTCAGGGCACTCCGCCTCCTCCGGCGCGTCAGCAACGGCGGAAGAGATACGCCGCCGCTCCGGCGGCTAGCAGTACAATAGGCGGGAAGAAATACAAATTTGGTCCAAGCCTCAAGCCTCTTCCAAAGTTACCATAAGAGAGGACTGACAAGGAAAACGCTGAAATCAGTGAAGCCGAAGTGAAGGCCCATTTTGCACGGAAACATCCACCTCCGAAGGAAACGGTAGATCCGGTGAAAGGGAAGCGCACTCTGGATGCCCTGAAGCGACCACCACCACCTCCGCCGCAATCCAACTATGACCGCATAATTACAAAGACATATGATGAAGCGCGGCGGTCGGGAAGTACTTCCAGTGCTGCAAGAGAAAAAAAATGAAGAAGTGGGAAAACAATTCCCCAGCTTGGCGAACAGGAGAAGCAATCGTGCCCCCCGCTGAAGGTGTCTAGCGATATCGCTAATCATCCGGTGCTACTGCCCGGTACCACTCTTGGTGATTACGTGGGCGATGATGTACAGTTTGAAACGGCTGAGGTAGTAGTAGAGGACTTTAGATACGAGCACGGGAAGCCTCTCGTCAAACCTGATAATCCTCATCTAACAACGATGATGCAAAAATTGCATGAGTGGTACATGGAAACCTGCAGGAAGTCTGGGACCGACAGTTTGATGGTCGGAATTAAAAAAGAGCACGACTTCATTGGAGTCGACCTGATGCCTGTTGAATTTGTGGAGTTATTTCAGTTATTCAATCAAGAGGCCCTCGACAAACAACTCATGACTTGCTACTGTCTGTAAGTATTACTTCTATAATTAAGTCTCTAGCTCAGCTCGTTCATTGCATGTATATATAATTATCCTCACTATATTATGCAGATTGAAGATGGTCGAATGCAAAAAAGAACAAATCTATGACATTGGGTTCATTAGCCCAAATACCGTAAATGAATGGTCGGTACAAAAGAGAGCCAAAGTTACTGAGGACAACTTGCTAGAAGCGTTCCTTAGACATCAAAACAAAAGGGAAATACTCTTTCCTTACAACTTCAACCGAGTGTTACTGTCTTGTGCATATTCGGTTTCGCTTACTCGAGGTTAAGTAATGTAATTGATGAGTTATGTGTGCGCAGCTTCCACTTTATTCTGCTATCCATTAATCTTGACGGGGCATTAGTAACAGTCTTAGACTCGAGACGTAAAGATCCCGAGTATTATGCGGACATGACTGCAATGCTCCAGAAGTAAGTTCAATCAATACCGGGACCATATCGGCAACTTTCGTTCATTTCCTGATATCAAGTAATCATTTACTTTGCCTGCCAGGGTTTGGAAAAATTTCACCGGAATGGTTCCCGGTCTAAACAACGAGCTGCGATTTACACACCCCAAAGTAAGTAGTACTAGCTAGTTTCGCGCATCTCTCATTGATTCTAGTTTCATCAATACCATTATCATGCTTGCTTATCAGTTTGATTGAACTCTATTCTCGTAAAGTGCTTGTATCAGGCACCCGGGAATCATTTATGTGGATACTATGTATGCGAGTTCATTCGCCACTCGACCTCTGAGCGGGGCTTCTCTGAGAAACAATTTGAAGTACGTAAACAATATTCACAATTTTATTTTATATATTACCATCAATTGTGTTGAGTTTCATTTATATATATGTATTGACCCCCTTCTTTAAATTAGATCTGGCAGATGCGGGATGAACTCCTACCACATGATCGCATACGAGCAATTCAAGAGGAATTGGCGGGATTCTTTCTTGACCACGTCATACCCAAACACGGAGAATACCATGTGAAATTGCAAATGGATCTTAGGTATTAGGGATTGTAAGAGATGTTATATTGTACATATGTAGTAGCGTCGGATAGATATACGAAAACTTGTTGTTCGACCAAGCACGGAGAAAGAGATGTCACTTCGAGAGTGGATTTTCAGAACATGGGTGCATTGGAGGACTTTATTTTAAATAGTTCAAACATCACATGTAAACTTTCAAAAAATCCTGAAAATAAATCTACATGATCATATGGATGTAGGTTACACATGTGTAAAGTTTGGTGATGAAATAAGTAAACATGTGAGCTATACAAAAATGTCAAAATTGCGATTTCTAAATAGTGAATAGTATATGCACTGTTCATCTTTCCAAAATCATGATTTTGTCATTTTTGTGTAACTCGCATGGTTAATTATTTCATCGTCAGAATTTGCACATGTGTAACCTACATCCATATGAACATGTAGAATTATTCTTGGAATTTTCTGAAACTTCAAAATATCATTTTCACACTATTCAAAATATAGGGCTCCAATGCACCCGTCCACCAAATTGACTTTTTGATGTCACTTCTCTCTATATATGTTCATGACGATCTTGTGTAATTAATGGTTTCCTTCATTTGCTTACTAGCTAGCGTCGAGTTCTCTCTATATGTATAGTAGCTAGCGTCGACCAAGCACGGAGAAAGAGAGGTCACTTCTCTCTATTAGCTAGCTAACACAATATGAAACCCCTAAATTAACCCTCCAAAACCCCTAAACCCCCTTTCCAAAAAAAAAACCCCAGCACCTGCGAGCTGCTGACGCGTGGCCGCCTTTTGGTCCCGGTTGGTGTTACCAACCGGGACTAAAGGTCCTCCTGCCTGGGCACCCCGCAGCGGCCACGTGGAGCCCCTTTGGTCCCGGTTCGTAAGAAAACCGGGACTAAAGGTTTTGGGTATTAGTCCCGTTTGTTTTGTCCCGGCTCCAGAACCGGGACTAAACGCCCTCTGGAACCGGGACTAGTACCCTGTTTTCTACTAGTGATGTTAGTGTTGTGCCCATTTTCACTAGCAAAATCATTTGAGTCGTCGGAGCTATCTACATCTTCTGTTCCATAATCATCAAGTTGACCATCACCATCAACTTGTACTGCGCAATAAAAAGTGACACATGAGGGCGTGAAGAGGGAGCATATATAACTCATCACCAATACTTAACCAAAGTACCAGCAACTAAGCAAAACAACATCACCAACTACAGTACTTAGTTGATTTCCAGGATGTTCTTGTTATGCATTAGCAAAGAAGTCATGGTTAACTCATGTTGCATTATCAATGGTAGATAATGCCATGGGGATTTCAACACATCTCAAAAGCAACCACTTTTACTTCATAATACAGAAAACAATAAAAATGTAATTGCAACCTCCCCGCCATGCTGCTCCGCCACCGCCATGTTCTACTACTTCGACCTGGTCTGCGAGTACCCGCACGACCCAGGCACGCACGCTCTGCTCCTCTCTGATCTGATTAATTCGCTCCTCTCCCATGATGCATTTCTTCCTCGACATTTTCTCAGATCTCATGACGTAGGCCAAATCCCGTATGCTGCATATTGTGACAAAATGTCATTGTTTCGTACAAGGACGAGCCAGTGAGTAAGTCGGCTGGCCCATTTTGCGTTAGGATGAGGGTTTCGACATTTTTTTATTGGGCTTCTTGTTTCTCCTTTCGGTTATAAATTTGATTGATTTTTAAAAGAAATCTTCGTGTTTCATAAAATGTTCAAAAACAATTTAAAAATTTATTCATAATTTCAGAAGATATTAAAATATTTCAAAAAAGTTCATAGTTTCAAAAAGTGCCCACTCTCTAAAAATTACCAGGATTTAAAATTTCGCTACATTCTTTTGAAAAAGTTAACTTTTTCCACAAAAACTTGGAATTTTTTAACGTTGGTTCCATTTATAAAATAAAATAGTTTACATTATTCAATTTTTTTGGACTTCTAAAAAGATCTCATTTTCAAAAAAAGTTCAGAATTTTCAATAAATGTTCACGTACCGGGCGACTACTTGCTGCAGCGAGCCGCATATTGGAGCCGCCCTGCACTTCCTATTTAGATATTTCTTATCAGGCTCGGAGATCAGCCCATGCACCTTTCCTGATCTCTTTGGAAGCCTGTGTCACGTTTCTCAAAAAACAAAAAAAATGTAGGGGACATCCCCCCGCGTCCCATCGGCCTCGGCAGTAAGGTGCTCTCCCCGGCCGTTGTGCTGCTGCGTGCCATTGCCACCGGCCTCTGCCTCCTCTGCGCCGCCCAAGACGAGGAACGCCGACTCCGACTCCTCGCGCCGAAGACGATCACTTGTCAATTTCATATTATACTGGAGAGGAAATACAATATAAGATGAAGAGATTTTTCACTCAAAAAACAAAAAAATCTGGTAGAAAATCTAAGCTGCACACCAACATTCAAAATAGAATAGAAAGGACAGAATATTAACATCTTACTCACTGCATGGAGGACCATACTACATACCATAAGTGTTACTACATACACGCTTCACTTACATAAAAACCTCCAAACGTTACTTCGCAGTGGCTACACATATGGCTAAATAATACATCCAGCTAGGTAAGTAAATGTTGGTCTTAGTTCTAGCTGCAGAAGCACAACAACTGCACACGAATACAAGGGTGATTAATCACTTGGTTGTACTTCATGAATCATGACTGTTGTGCACAAATGTACTCCCTCTTTATCTTCTTCAACCTCACAACCACATCGCTCATCGTCAACCTTTGCTGAGGCGACTCATGGGAGCAGAGCAAGCCTACCTCGAATATTGGCTTAAGAAATTCTTCCAACCTGCAGCTAGAAGGAGAGTGTTGGAGCAACTGATTATCCATGACGAGAAAAAGCTGTCCAGGAGAAGACTCAACAACCCACTGCCTAAGGCTTAGATCCCCGATAAAAATTGCACATGTGGGTCTCTTCCCCGTGAAGACTTCAAGGAGCATGATCCCGTAGCTGAACACATCTGTCTTCCTCAACGCTTTTCCAATGGATGCACATTCTGCCCAAGAAAATAGAAAATTAAAGGACGACGAAAGACCTAAAACAACAACTATATTGAGGAAATTGTATGAAAATTGAATTTCCAAAGCTAGATAAGTACCTGGTGCCATATACCCAATTGTTCCAGGCATGCTCACCGAGACCATAGAGTTGTCGTCACCTAGCAACAACCTTGCAATGCCGAAGTCTGCCACATGAGCCGTCATGTCCTCAGCGAACAACACGTTGCTAGGCTTCAAGTCACAGTGCAAGATCACCTCGTAGTGCTCATGGTGTAGATGCTCCATTGCCATTGACACGTCGAGCATGATGTCAAGCCTCTCAAGGAATCCCAGCCGCCTTGTGCTTTCAGAGTTGTGTAGGAGCATCTCTAAGTTGCCATTGGGCATGTACTGAAGGACTAGTGCTCTGAAGTCTAGGTTAGAACATGTGTTCAGTATCTTGATTAGGTTGCGATGCCGTGCCATACGCAATGCACCACACTCGACCTCGAAGCTTCGCCTAGCTTGTTCCAGCTGCATGTCTAGGACTTTTATTGCAACCACCAATCCATTGCTCAACTGGCCCTTAAAAACTTTTCCAAAGCTTCCAAACCCCAATAAGTTGTTGTCGCTAAAATTATCAGTGGCACGAGCGAGCTCATGGTAGGAGACTAACTGATGGCCGATCATGTCGTCCATACCATCAGAAATTGTTGTGCGCGGTGTCTTCTTAAGTTTCTTTCTGATCATCATGTATAGACATGAAGATACAACTCCAATTGCTATGATGGTAGTAGGGAGCAAAAGTTTTAGCATGTGGACATTGGTTCTTCGCTGAGAGTTACTTGGACACGGTGAAAATCCGAAACGTGGAGCGCCACATGTTGGCTCTGCCCAAGGTAGGAGATGAAGTCACGCACACAAGATAGAAGAAGAGTACACGGGAGTTTTGGCACCGCACAACTTGTGCCTTTTCTGACTCTCTTTCTCTTGAGTTAACAACCTGGGTACAATGGTTTAAATAGGGAAACATGCAACGCACTGGCCAAGCCACAACCGGCTTGATCCGACTTTTACTCCACTACTACCTACACACACGCACACGTTGAGTCACTACCAAGTCTGCAGTTTAGGAGCTAGTCCAGCGGCACCACACCTGCATCGATCCGCTTCTAGCTCCACGTCCAACTGCTCGTTGACTTCGATGCTGGTACTCCACATGTACATGCATGCAGCTGAACATGACCACTAATCTCCTTCACTAATTCTTGCCAACATGTGTATGCAAGTACTCGACTAATGGCTGGCAGTCTAGCCGCTGCACTGCACTCCCTCTATCGCTGCGTGCTGTGCTCTAACATCATGCAATCAGAAATAAACATGAAACTAAACCTATACAACAAGATTAACACCAACAATCACCCCCTTAATCTTGTTGTCTTTTATTGGGAACTCCCATGCCGTAGCCAACACCACAGAGCCCTAAGTTCCCCTTTAAAGACTGTAGGCTGATGTTTGTAAAAATACCTCCTTCAGGTATTTGACCTTCTAGCTTGTTGAAAGACAGGTTCAAGATAGTGAGGTAGGTAAAATTGGCAAAGTACATTGGAATGGTGTCGGAGAAATTGTTGTGGGATAGGTCTAAAATTTCCAAGTTAGCCAGCTTACTAAAAGCGTGTGGAATTGAGTCATAGAATGAATTGTGTGATAGGTTCAAGTAAGACATCATTAGGAGGTGTCCAATCGAATCTGGGAGGCTACCAAGCAAGCGGTTGGTAGAGAGATCTATGCTATTAATTTGTTTCAAATAGCTTATATCAACTGGTAATGGACCATTCAAGAACTTTTGAGATAGATCAAGTGTAATGAGGCTACTAATATGAAATAAGCTTGGTGGTATTGTTGATGATAGTTGGTTGCCAGATAATCCTAAGTATTCTAACTTGGTGAGTTTGTCGAGTCCATTTGGTATGGAGCCAGAAAATTTGTTGTGGTTGAGGTAGAGTTCATCAAGATTTTTTAGCATTACAATTTTTGCTGGGATGGAGCCAAACATAAGATTGCTGGAGATGTTAAGGAGTTGTAGATTTTCCATCATCATAACTGATTCTGGAATTGCACCATGTAGTTTTGGTTGGCTGAGAGGTCTAGGATGTTGAGGCTAGTGAGATTTGACAATGTGGCTGGAAGCCCACCTGATATCTTGTTTCCATATGCAATGAATTCTTGCAGCTCAGTGGACATGTTCCCTACATGATTTGCAATTGGAGACTCCCGGTGAAATAGTTTTTCGAGATGTCAAGCTTTTGACAGTTAGAAAGAGTTGACAGGAAGTTCAAATCTCCATGAAAGTTGTTGTCTGCAATACTTAGGAATGCTAGAGAGTTTAATTTACCAATTGTTTCCTGTACTGGTCCAAATAACAAGTTGGACTCCAATAGTACCAGTCCTAAGCTTGACAAGTTACCGAGAGAAGCAGGAAGAGGTCCTATCAGTTGATTTTGTGCAAGATGCAAATATGACAACTGGCTCAACTGCCCCAGCTCTGACGGGATGACTCCTGTCAACTTGCAGGATGATATGTCCAATACCTCTAGCCCAGTGATGTTGCTTATGGCAACAGGGATTGGGCCAGAAAGGGTATTCCCACCCAAAGTAAGGATTTTAAGACGCGTCAATCTGCCCAACCATGTAGGGACAATATCGTGAAATGAATTTGTGAACAAGGAAAGGGTATCGAGGTATTGACAAGATGCAATACTCGATGGAATCTGGCCGGTGAAACTGTTCCGTCCGATGTCGATCTCTTGCAGCATCGGGAGACTGAAACTTGTGTTGCCAGGGATAGGACCAGTTAGGTTGTAATTGCAGCACATCCAGATACGGTGTAGTCTAGACAGGTTAAACATGCCTGGAGGCAGTGGACCGTTGAGATGATTGAATTGCATGCTAAGAAACTAAAGCTTTGGCAACGATCCAACGGAATATGGCACTAGTCCTGAGAAGCTGTTGTTGCCCAAGTTGAGATAAGTTAACATGGGAGTATTGTTGAATAGATTGGTCGGTATTGAGTCACTGAGATCATTCCTCGCGAGATTTATGTATGCAAGACTCTGCAGGTTCTGCAGCTCTACTGGGAGTGGACCAGAGAAATGGTTCGACTCGAGGCTAAGATTTCGAAGCATGGTGAGGTTTCCTATGGTAGGAGGGATGCTACCTGACAGGCCATTATCACCGAGATAAAGGAATTTTAGGCGATGCAGTCTTCCTAAATCATCTGGGATTGTGCCCGTAAGGTTTGTGTTGGTGAGGTTGAGGAAGGAGAGGAAAGAGAGGTTACCATGGTGAGGAGCAAGCAATCCATGGAGGGGCGCATCTGGCAAGGACAGAGAGGTGACATGCAAGAGAACAATCTCAGCAACTCAGCATACAATCGTCAAACTGTAGACCTGCTTCAAGTCAAGAGTCAGTCAATCACCGGCGGCTACACGTCCAGGAAACGTTGATTCCAGTGGGCGAAAACTTGTACTAGTACGACCAGCTAGTCTTCCCAAATCAGTTTCTTATTTCCTTGATGGACGTCACCCTTGGGTAATTAATTAATGACAAGTTGATTAGTACTACTACTATCTAGTACGACCAGCAAAATGCGTGCCGCAGCCATTGGAGATGGGTTGTGGGTTACGTGTCTGTCCTTCTAGCTTTTGATTTATGCAGTGAGTGGTGGTGCCCTTATATTGGATCTCTAGTCGGTCTACGCTGACACAGCACGACACGGTCAGCATAGCATTAAACAGTACACTTATCAAACCTTAGCATTAGTAAACGTTTCAAGTCAATCAACCACCAGTGTCTACACGTCCAGTATACAAGATCGATTTCAGTTTTTATTATACACTTCGTTAGTGGGTTGTTTATTGGCCAGGAAATATCACCGGGGCACGGAAATGATGTTTGGAGCTCGAGCTCTAGGTATTTCTTTATCAGGACCACCAATGCGCCTCAGTGATGTGTGAAACCGAGGTATTTGCTGGTTGTATTTGTTAAGTATTTCACATCTGGCAAATTTTTTTTTTTACATGGACATCTGGCCATTTTTTTTTTTTTGCATGGACATGTGACTGCCTTGCCCCGTGAGGCCACTGACACCAGAGATGGCAGTGCACTCTTCATCAATGTGCCCGCACTTTGTTATTCCTCTCGTTAAATCCAGATCTAATAATGGGTCCGGATTACCATTCTTTTTTGATGCAATTTGACCAGGAAATATCTGAGCAGAATTAAGGACATACACTTAAGTACCAAGTGATCCTAACGGTGAAGATCAGAATTTCACATTCATCAACACATGCACACATAGAACCTTCTACGCAAAGGATTTGCTGAATGAGATCTTGACCGTAAATTAACCAATTTTTTTACATCCTACTACTGAAAGAAAACAAATAGCACACCCTAATTGCAAGATCACAATTCATAAAATACAAAAAGAATAGTAATTGCCAGATTGGTCTTCGTAAGAAAAAAACAAACGCAGATTAGGCTTCATAACAAAGAAGGCAGATTAGGCTTCAGCACTCCAAATTCGTACAACAAAAATATTAAATTGGACATCAATCTGTACTCCCCTAGAACAAAATCTATCACCTGAATAGTTTTTGGTTTTAGAAAAGTTCACCACAGCTGAAGAAACCATCCCCAAATAAATAGTAGTATTGTGTGCTCTTGGAAATCACGACATGTGCGACGCAATCGGAAGAACACACTACATAAATAAAGCACAGTCAAATATCAAGTGATCCGTGGTCTCTTAGCTCATACAGAAATGGCACTGCTCATTCCTAAGCATCAACCACAATAAAATCTTAATCTTTAGGAAGATCTTCAACTTCCATGGAAACCAATAAGCTAACTATATTTCCTGCCCTAATGTGACCATAGCATGATGTCACAGAAAGTCTCTTCCTTCAGTTCCATTGCATCATCTAGATTCTTTAAAGATTTGCATCTTCTGCTGTCCCGCTCCACAAATATCGTCTGAAGCTAATACTATTCTAGAATCCATGCTTTACATTTTTTTGACAGGTCTATCCTTCACATTTTAAACGGTTATGTTTTTTGGAGAAGGTAATGTTTCACAGCCTGGGATTGAGTAGCTAAGGCCTAAGGGTGAATTGTTCACCCAAACATCTTCCTAGAAATGGGACTCATGGGCATTGACCTAGTGAAGTCCAGAATTAATCATTTTCCTTAGTGATTGGCTCATACAATCGATTGTCGGAGGACCACACTGTCTAAATCGTTTCGACATCATAAAGCTTTTTCAAATAAATTTTATAGCACATCAAAATTATGATTTATGCTAAGATTATGTGTGTGTACATACTTCCTCCGTTCTACAAAAACTGAAGACCTCTTCAAACTGAGATTTTCTTTTTGCACATCTACATGATTTATCTCTTGGATCTGAATTTGTGCTTCAAGTCAGTACAGTTACTTTTGTATATTTTCGTAGTATATTTACTCAGAGAACATTCAAACGTTCAATACAGGCTAGGAAGGGAGAGATTAACTAAGACTATGGATGGTTTACTAGGTGCGGACGTCATTCAAAATTACATGATATACCCTGACAGTACCATACGCAACGTAGTCTAGTCAACGCGACTTATGGGCAATGAGCGAGTCAAGCACATCAAATTAATGATTTTCAGGTCTGTCAAAGGACCACCCTGTCAATCATTCAACATCTGAGACTTCTTCACACACAAGCTTCATTGCACATCTAAATCGTGGCCCTTCCTATATCTCTCTAGATTTTATTGCATATCTACATCATGACCGCCACCCCCTCCTTCTCTCCCTGAGATGGTTCACAACAAATCACGGAGGGGACAAGGCTGCCCCTCCCCTGCTACATTGCTACCTTGCTTCTTCACGTAGCCGGCGGGAATCTGTTGGTTCCCCTCCCCTCAATCTACCGCTTGGAGAAGGAGGATGGAGGTTAGGGCATCTACAACGGCAACCGGCAAAAAACCTCCCGCATCCGTCCGCGGACAGGGGGGACCAGTCCGCGGACACGGATGCGGGAGGTCGACATCCAACCGTAGCCGCATACATCCGGCCTTACGGATTTTTTTTCCCAGTCCGCACGATCAAGTAGCCGCATGCAAAGGGCACAGAAGTTCAAATAGCCGCATGCAGCAGTAGTTAAAATTTTAAAAAGTTCAAATATTTTACATCGCAACATTGTTGTCCCCTTTTACCACCCACTGATGCTCAATCAGATCCTCCTTGAGCTGCTCGTGAGTTGGTCAATGCCGAATTTGTTGATGCATTTGAATAAACTCCTCAAATGTGGCCGGATTCTGGTCCAGAAGTTGGATAGGATCACCCATGTTCTCAAGTTCCAGAGCTGCGGCAGCATCGTCACCCTCATCCTTGACGATCATGTTGTGCATGATCACACAACATGTCATCACTTCTCACAAGGTCTACGGATCCCATTGTTTTGCAGGTCCATGAACAACTGCAAAACGGGCCTGAAGAACTCCAAATACCCTCTCGACATCCTTTCTAGTTGCTTCTTGTTTTTGGGCAAAGTGAGCCTTTTTCTGGCCAACTGGGTTTGAGGTGGTGCTGACAAAGGTAGCCCATGGAGGATAGATACCGTCAACCCGATAGTAGCCCATGTTGTACTCATGTCCATTGACAGTATAGTGGCAAGGAGGAGCTTTTCCTTCCGTTAGCCTCGCAAACAACGGCGATCGTTGCAGCACATTGATGTTATTGTGACACCCGGGCATGCCAAAAAAAGCGTGCCAAATCCAAAGATCCTGTGATGCAACTGCTTCAAGAATGACGGTGGGCTTCTTAACATGACCTTGATATTGCCCTTGTAAATCCTTCGGGTAGTTCTTCCATTTCCAATGCATGCAGTCAAGAGATCCAAGCAAACCTAGCCACCCTCTTGCTTCTGAGATTGCCAGGAGCCTCTCGGTGTCCGCCACAGTTGGCTCTCTCAGGTACTGAGGTCCGAACACTTCGACCACGACAGTTGCAACCTGACCATGGCATCTCCGCATGTTCTCTCAGACATTCATAGGTACTCGTCCCACGAATCAGCGGCCGTGCCATATGCAAGCATCCGGAGTGCGGCCGTGTGATACGTCTACAACGTATCTATAATTTTTTATTGTTCCATGCTGTTATATTATCAATCTTGAATGTTTTTATATACATTTACAGCAATTATATATCATTTTTGGAGACTAACCTATTAACTTAGTGCCCAGTGCCAGTTGTTGTTTTCTGCCCTGTTTTTTTTACAGAAAATCAATACCAAACGAAGTCCAAATGCCACGAAACTTTTTGGAGATTTTTTTTCTGGACAAGATAAACACTAGAAGCTTCGGGAGGGGGCCAGAAGCCCCAGGAGGTGCCCACGAGGCACCAGGGCGCGCCTGGGGGGGGGGGCAGGCACGCCCTGGTACCTCGTGGGGCCCACAGAGCTTCGTTTAACGGAAATACTGCTTGTGCATCCAAACTCCTTAAACCCAAGTTGTGCCAAATGAGTCCACTATATCTACCTATATGTGGCATTTCAATGTCGTTCCAAGTAAATTTGCGTGTGCCAACTCTAATTTTCAAAATAATTTTCCGTTTTGTGTGCCCGTACCGCTCATGAAGCGGTGGGGGGTGGCCATTATTTTCCATGTTAGGTGTGTTATTTTCATGATGAGTGTTTATTCACTTGTCATTGCACGAGAGAGTGGCTGGTAACAGGGATGCCCAGTCCCACAATGAAATCAAAAATTAATAACAACAAAATTCCTTGGAAAGTGTTGGTATGGAGGGCACCCGTGGATACGGCTAGCCATGGATTGTGAAAGAAATGGGGGAAAGGAAATAAACTTTACTTTCTGTTTGGGAACCGCCTATGATGTGTCTAGCATGGAAAATATTGGGAATTCTCGGTCGTTTTCGTTGACAGTAAAAGCATGCCTCTCAAAATATTTTTATCTCTCTAATTTAAGATTTGAGCTCTGGCACATTTGACAAACCTCTGCTTCCCTCTGCGAAGGACCTATCTATTTACTTTTATGCAATTTTTATTTTTTCTTTGAGTCTCCATCTTCTCTTATAAAGGACCAACTAGAGAGCACTATTGTCATACTTCTGCATTGTGTGTAGCTAATATTTGAGTGTGTTTCATGAATGGATCAATGATTGAGCATAATGGGCTAGGGATAACTTTCTTTAGCGTTGATATTTTGAAAGACATGGTTGCTTGTTAGCATGCTTGAGTATTTATATCTTCATGTCAAATTATAGACTATTGCTTTGAATCATTCAAGTCCAATGTCCATGCTATAAAAGAAAAGAATATGTGATGAATATGATAGGCAGCATTCCACATCAAAAATTCTGTTTTTATCATTTACCTACTCGAGGACGAGTAGGAATTAAGCTTGGGGATGCTGATACGTCTCCAATGTATCTATAATTTTTGATTGTTCCATGCTGTTATATAATCAATCTTGGATGTTTTTATATACATTTACAACAATTATATATCATTTTTGGAGACTAACCTATTAACTTAGTGCCCAGTGCCAGTTGCTGTTTTCTGCCCTGTTTTTATTTTAAAGAAAATCAATACCAAACGAAGTCCAAATGCCACGAAACTTTTTGGAGATTTTTTTCTGGACAAGATAAACACTAGAAGCTTCGGGAGGAGGCCAGAAGCCCCAGGAGGTGCCCACGAGGCACCAGGGCCCTGGTACCTCGTGGGGCCCACAGAGCTCCGTTTGACCTAATTCTTCCACTATAAATTCAGAAAAAATCAGAAACCCTCAGGGGAGTCCACGAAATACTTTTTCCGCCGCCGCAAGTTTCTGTTCTCGAGAGATCCCATCTGGAGGCCTTCTCCGGTACTCCGCCGGAGGGGGAATCAATCACGGAGGGGCTCTACATCAACCTTGTTGCCCTTCCGATGATGCGTGAGTAGTTTACCACAGACCTTCGGGTCCATAGTTAGTAGCTAGATGGCTTCTTCTCTCTTTTTGATCTTCAATACAATGTTCTCCTCGATGTTCTTGTAGTTCTATCCGATGTAATCACTTTTTGCGGTGCGTTTGTTGGGATCCGATGAATTGTGAGTTTATGATCAGATTATCCATGAATATATTTGAGTCTTCTCTGATCTCTTTTATGCATGATTATTATAGCTTCGTATTTCTTCTCCAATCTGTTGATTTGGTTTGGCCAACTAGATTGATTTATCTTTCCATGGGAAGAGGTGCTTTGTAATGGGTTCGATCTTGCGGTGCTCAATCCCAGTGACAGAAAGGGACATGACACGTATGTATTGTTGCTATTAAGGGTAAAAAGATGGGGTTTATTCATGTGTGAGTTTATCTTGTCTACATCATGTCATCGTTCTTAAGGCATTACTCCGTTCTTTATGGACTTAATACACCAGATGCATGCTGGATATCGGTCGATGTGTGGAGTAATACTAGTAGATGCAGACAGGAGTCGGTCTACTTGTCTCGGACGTGATGCCTATATACATGATCATTGCCTTGGATATCGTCATGATTATTTGCTTTTCTATCAATTGCCCAACAGTAATTTGTCTACCCACCGTATGCTATTTTCTTGAGAGAAGCCTCAAGTGAAAACTATGGCCCCCGGGTCTATCTAAATCATATTACTAAAACCCTAAAAATATTGCTGCCATTTTCTTTTATTTATTTTATTTTGTATTTTTGTTTCAATCTATCTATCTATCGCATACAATTTAATCTTGCAATTTACCGCCGAGGGATTGACAACCCCTCGTTTGCGTTGGGTGCAAGGGTTTGTTGTTTGTGTGCAGGTACTGCTAACGAGGTGTTGCGTGATTCTCCTACTGGTTCGATAACCTTGGTTTCATAACTGAGGGAAATACTTATCTCTACTGTGCTGCATCATCCCTTCCTCTTCGGGGATAAAACCAACGCAAGCTACAAGTAGCACCGTGCACTTCTGTTAACCAGAGAAGCCAATCGTTCCCACGGCGTCCTTCTTCAGGATGAAGTAGTCATCGTAGGACCGGACGCCATGATACAAACGATCGAAGACGGTCTTGCGCATCTGAAAACGTCGGCGAAAATGGTCAGTGAAGAGTGCATCGGGGGCAAAGTAGTCGGCCATCAGTGTCAAATGCCCGCGCGCCCTGTTGTGGTTGAGCACTCGATGACCCTTGATCGAGCCCTTGAAATTGAGAATATGCTCCTCTGGACACTTCGCGTCTTCAAGGACCGCCTGCATCATCGCCGTCTCATCGGAGTACTCCTCCTCGTTCGATGAGCCGTCGGAGGACTCAACATACTGCTCGTATATGTACTCCAAATGGGAATCCATTGCTACAAACAAGAATGGACAATTGTTTTCAGCTCCAGCGATTCTTCGAATAGTTGTCGGGCATGGTAGAGGATGGTACCTCGCGGGGCGGTCGGAGGACAGGGGGTTGAACGGAGACGGAGGAGAAGCGGCGAGGAGCCCTGCTGGATCACCGGAGGTGACGGAGACGCAGATTTCTGGCAGTGGTGTGGCGTGGTGGCCGGGGTGGTCGAGCGGCGACGACGGCAAGAGAGAAAGAAGGAAGGAGAGAAAATGGGGAGGATGGAGTCGTGGGGTCCGGGAAGGGTTTTGGGTGGGCCTGGGGTGTCGGATTCGTACGTTTCGCGTGTCCAGACTCCCGCAAACCTCCCCCACTTTTGTCTTCGTTTTGCGGGAGAAATCGATTCCGGACCACCCCGCGGACCGATACAGGGCCGCGTTGGATGGCTTCCGCAGTCCGGACAGTGCGGTCCGGACAGTTGCGGGAGGTTTACGGGTCCGCCTTGGAGATGCCCTTATGCCAAAGTCCAAACGATTTGATTCTCCATTTGGAATTTGGAAGCTGAGATTTAAAATATACCCATTTTGGATTTTTAGTGCACAGGTTGTCATTTGGAAGGGGAATATTGTTATAATCTCTATCTCTACTGTCTATACTATTTAAAAAGGGCGTACGGTTGCCACTTCGCTCGTAGGCCATCCAACCTCTTGTACGTACGTTCTCCCTACCCCTCCCCGTTTTGATATTTTCCCCTATATGTTGTCCCCCCCCCCCCCCAAGTTTTCCCTAAAAACAGCCTCAACCATCTCATGTCTTATTGACTTACCAAATAAAAATCATGTATTACTTGATAAGCCAACAAATGCTTACCAAATATAAAAACCTAGCTTTTTTTACGCAGTCACATCTTAGTAGAAGATACAAGCGGTATTGCGAACTACGGCTCCGAGTAGAATTTTGACATAGCCTAATATGAATAATACAAGTTTGTCTACTACTCCCTCTACGTCTAGATACATCTGTTTGAGCGTCAATTAATATAGGACAGAGGTAGCAGACAACAGGGACTTTACTTCATGCACCATAAAAAACTAAACTGATGAATCGCACGATTCATTCTTTCGCATCTTAACTAGCTCCAAGCAGTCTGATTTGACCAAAATTGGGATATCTGACCACTGCAAAGAGGGAAGGAGCAAGGAGCGGTGGCGGCCGGTGGCGGTGCGGGCGTCTATGGGAGGATAGGATGCGTCCCTGATTAGTTTCCTCTGTGGGGGAACATGGTCAGTCAATAAAAACTGCTAAGTACACATAGAGAATGAAGTAGATAAAGGGTAGCTGTTAGAATGAGTTTAGTGGGTCTAATCTTGTGGTGGTAATGAGTACATGTATGTTTTGGGGGGTGCGTTTAGAGAAGATGATGTTTGCTCTTTTGTAAGTAGTGTAGATTATCAGGACTGACCATCAAAGCCTAAAGTACATCCAGGAGCAAAACCTAACTGAAGGCATTCAACACAAGTTACCAATTAAACTATTAGGCTACAAGTTCAGGATAGAGTACAAGAAAAGGCAAAGAAAACAAAGTGGCAGATGCACTTTCCAGAGTTAAATATGTTGTTCAAGCCCTTGCCACTATAGTTGTAGTCCCTGCTTGGATTAAAGAAGTGATCAATAGTTATAAACAAGACACAAAATGCTCTAAACTAACAGATCAGCTGGTTATTGCCCCAAATGGCAATCCTCCATATATTGTTACCAGTGTAGTTTTGAGATACAAAGGAAAAATTCCCATTGGAAACAACACTGAATTGAGAACCTCCCTATTGAACTCCTTTCACATTTCTGAATTAGGAGGACATTCAGGGGAAAGGGCCACTAACCACATATTGAAAATAATTTTCACATGGCCAGGCATGAGGCAAGCAGTAAAGTCTTTTGTTCAGTAATGCTCAGTATGTCAGTTAAACAAGGCACATCACTCTCCTTACACTGGACTGTTACAACCCCTACCTGTCCTTGATTTTGCATGGACACACATCTGCGTGGATTTTGTAGAGGGACTGCCTATTTCAGATAACAAAGATCTCATACTTGTGGTGGTGGATAGGTTCACCAAGTATGCACATTTAATATCTCTCAAGCACCCAATCACTCTTAAAGGAGTAGCTCAAGCCTTTACAGATAACATATTCAAACTGCATGGCCTTCCAACTGTTATAGTAACTGACAGAGACAAGATCTTTACTAGTCACTTGTGGCAAAAACTTTTCGCCAAAATGGGAGTCAAATTGCACCTCATACCATCCTCAATCATATGGACAAACTGAAAGGGTCAACCAATGACTGGAAAACTATCTGAGATGCATGGCTTTTGCTCATCCAAAAAGGTGGCACAAATGGATTTCTATGGCAGAGTTGTGGTACAATACTAGCTTCCACACATCTTTGAAAATGACACCTTTCCAGGCCTAATATGCAAAACCTCCTCCTCTCATTGCTGAGCTGATGCTACCACCAACTGAAGGGGAAGAAAGGCAAGCTGAGTTGGACAGAGAGGCAATTGCTCAACAAATCAAAGATAACTTGGTGAAAGAACATGAAAGAATGAAGTACTTTGCAGAGAAAAAAAGATCTGATAAGAAGCTTGAAGTTGGAGACATGGTCTATGTCAAACTACAACCCTATAGACACACTAGTTTGAGCATACACCGGCATTTGAAATGCATTCAAAGTACTATGGACCATTCAGAGTCTTGGAAAATATTGGGTTAGTGGCCTAGAAGTTACTTATTCCTGGGGGCTGCCAACTTCACCCTACCTTCCACATCAGTCAGTTGAAGAAACACCTTCGCCCTAATGCAGTTCCCAACCCTAATCTTTCACTGCTGGATGAAGAAGGGCACATTTTGATCCAACCTGAAGCTGTACTAGAGAGGAAATTAATTCCAAGGGTTCAAGGAGATATCGGTGTACCAGTGGTGTACTGGCTTATCAAATGGGTAAACTTTCCAACTGATGATGCAACTTGGGAGGATATAGCGTTTATACAAAAGATCTTTCCAGCATTTCAGCCTTGAGGACAAGTCTAATCTCAGCAGGGGGAATTGTCAGGCCTGTAGCACTCATTGACAGGGGCCTGATATAACACAATATCGATTCAGTTGTCAAGTCATCTTCTGACCGTCGATCTACGATGTAACGGGCACTGGAGCTACTTACCACTTCGCGGGCGTGCCAAGCAATGTCACCCGCAGATCTCCAGATGGATGACCCTTCTGAATGCAACGTTTACTTTCAAATGTTACTGCAAGCACTATAGCTTCTGAACCTGCCATTTTCTTTCTTTTTCACTTTGTGTTGGACTATTTACACGAGCTGCTCCGCATGTGTGGAGGTATCTTGGTTGTAATTGCGCTGTGCCCTAAGCCGCCGTGTTTCGGCTGGCCAAACCCTAGCTACTGTTCCTCATATCTGAATGAATTCATCCCCAAAATCCACCATGAAATCAAGTGTTTTTCATTAAATCCTCTGAACAACATTGCTACTTGTGAGTTGCGTTGATAATTCCCTGAAGAGGAAGGAAGATGCAGTACAGTAGAGATAAGTATTTCCCTCAGTTAAGAAGCAAGGTTATCCATCCAGTAGGAGAACCAAGCAAAATTATGTTAAAGCGCACCTGCACACACAAGAGCAAACACTTGCACCCAACGCGAATAAGAGGGTTGTCAATCCTCTTAGCGGTTATTTGCAAGGATTAAATCTTATCTAGGTAAATAGATAAACCCCATCTTTTTATCCTTAATGGCAACAATACAAATACGTGTCATGTCCCTTTCTGTCACTGGGATTGAGCACCGCAAGATTGAACCCATCACAAAGCACCTCTCCCATTGCAAGATAAATCAATCTAGTAAGCCAAACTAAACCGATAGATCGGAGAGAAATACAAAGCTATAACAATCATGTATAAAAGAGTTCAGAGAAGACTCAAATATTTCTCATGAATAATCTGATCATAAACTCACAATTCATTGGATCCCAACAAACACACCGCAAAAGAAGATTACATCGGATAGAACTCCAAGAACATCGAGTAGAACATTGTATTGAAGATCAAAGAGAGAGAAGAAGCCATCTAGCTACTAGCTATGGACCCGTAGGTCTGTGGTAGACTACTCACACATCATCGGAAGGGCAGCAAGGTTGATGTAGAAGCCCTCCGTGATCGATTCCCCCTCCGGCAGAGTACCGGAAAAGGCCTCCAGTTGGGATCGTGGAAGAACAGAGGCTTGCGGCGGCGGAAAGGTTTTCTCTTCTGGCTCTCTGGGGGTTTCCAAATATTTGTGAATTTATAGAAGTGGAATTAGGTCAAAAGGAGTCACGTGGGCCCCACAAGGTACTACGGCGCCCCCCTGGGGCGCGCCCTAGTGCCTTGTGAAGCCCCTGTGGGGCTTCTGGCCTCCTCCCGAAGCTTCCCAGGTTTCTTTTGTCCAGAAAAAAATCTCCAAAAAGTTTCGTGGCATTTGGACTTCATTTGGTACTGTTTCTCTGAAAAGCCAAAAACAAGCAGAAAACAGCAACTGGCACTAGGCACTGGGTTAATAGGTTAGTCCCAAAAAATGATATATAATTGCATACAATTGCATATAAAAACATCCAAGATTGATACTATAATAGCATGGAACAATAAAAAATTATAGATACGTTCGAGACGTATCAAGCATCCCCAAGCTTAATTCATGCTCGTCCTCGAGTAGGTAAATGATAAAAACAGAATTTTTGATGTGGAATGCTACCTATCATGTTTCATCATGTAATCTCTCTCTTATGGTATGAATAATAAGATCCAAATGATTCAAAGCAATAGTCTATAATTTGATATAAAGACATCAATACTCAGGCATACTAGTAAACAATCATGTCTTTCAAAATAAAAATGCTAAAGAACGTTATCCGTACAAAATCATATAATCCTGTCATGCTCCATCTTCTTCACACAAAGTATTTATCATGAACAACCCCGGTTTTAGCCAAGCAATTGGTTCATACTTTTTAACGCGCTTCAGCTTTTTCAACTTCCACGCAATACATGAGCGCAAGCCATGAATATAGCACTATGGGTGGAATAGAGTATGGTGATAGAGATAAATAGGAGAAGTCAAAAATGGAGAAAGTCTCAGATCAACGAGGCTAATCAGTGGGCTATGGAGATGCCCATCAATTGATGTCAATGCGAGGAGTAGGGATTGCCATGCAACGGATGCACTAAGAGCTATAAGTGTATGAAAGCTCAACATGAAAACTAAGTGGGTGTGCATCCAACTGGCTTGCTCATGAAGACCTCGGGCATTTGAGGAAGCCCATCATCGGAATATACAAGCCAAGTTCTATAATGAAAAATTCCCACTAGTATATGAAAGTGACAAAATAGGAGACTCTCTATATGAAAAACATGGTGCTACTCTGAAGCACAAGTGTGGAAAAAGAGAGTAACATTGCCCCTTTTCTCTTTTTCTCTCATTTTTTTATTTTTTTTCTCTTTTTATTTTCTTCTTTTTTTTCTTTTTTCTTTTTATATATTTCCCTTTTTTTCATGGCTCTTTTTTGCCTCTTTTTTTTCTATTTTTTTTATTTTCGTCCGGAGTCTCATCCCGACTTGTGGGGGAATCATAGCCACCATCATCCTTTCCTCACTGGGACAACGCTCTAATAATGATGATCATCACACCTCTATTTACTTACAATTCAAAATTACAACTCGATACTAGAACAAAAAATGTGACTCTATATGAATGCCTCTGGCAGTGTACTAGGATGTGCAATGATGCTAGCGTATCATGTATAAAAATTATGAACGGTGGCTGAGCCACAAATACTATGTCCGCTATATGATCATGCAAAGCAATATGACAATGATGATGTGTGTCATAAAAACGGAACGGTGGAAGTTGCATGGCAATATATCTCGAAATGGCTATGGAAATGCCATGATAGGTAGGTATGGTGGCTGTTTTGAGGAAGATATAAAGAGGCTTATGTGTGATAGAGCATATCATATCACGGGGTTTGGATGCACTGGCGAAGTTTGCACCAACTCTCGATGTGAGAAAGGGCAATGCACGGTACCGAAGAGTCTAGCAAATTGCGGAAGCGTGAGAGTGCGTATAATCCATGGACTCACATTAGTCATAAAGAATTCACATACTTATTGCGAAAGTTTATTAGCCCTCGAAGCAAAGTACTACTACGCATGCCCCTAGGGGGCAGGTTGGTAGGAGTTAACCATCGCGCACCCCCGACCGCCACACAAAAGAAGTCAATCAATAATAATTCATGCTCCAACTTTTTAGCATAACGACAGACCATACGTGCATGCTTCGGGAATCACAAACCTTAACACAATTATTCTTACTAAACCACAATTATCTACTAATACCTCCCACATATTACCATCTTAATATCGCAAAACTATTGCAAGGAATCAAATTTATCATATTCAGTGATCTACATGAAAGTTTTTATTATATCCCTCTTGAATACCTATCATATCAGGACCAAATTCATAACCCGTGCATATTACCATTGCTATCATGAGACTCTCAAAAATATATAAGTGAAGCATGAGAGTGCAACTATTTCTTTAAAATATCATCACTGCCGTGCTCTAAAAGATATAAGTGAAGCACTAGAGCAACTGCCTAGCTCAAAAGATAAAAGTGAAGCACATAGAGTATTCTAACAAATTACAAATAATGTGTGTCCCTCTCAAAAAGGTGTGTTCAACAAAAATGATTGTGACAAACTAAAAATCAAACAAACTATTTGACAAGACGCTCCAAGTAAAACACATATCATGTGATGAATAAAAATATAGCTCCAAGTGAGTTACCAATAGATTGTAGACGAAAGAGGGGATGCCTTCCGGGGCATCCCCAAGCTTAGACGCTTTAGTATTCCTTGAATATTACCTTGGGGTACCTTGGGCATCCCCAAGCTTAGGCTCTCGCCACTCCTTATTCCTTTGTCCATCGTAGTCTCACCCAAAACTTGAAAACTTCAGCACACAAAACTCAACAGAAACTTCGTGAGATACGTTAGTATAACAAACAAATCTTAAACTTTAGGTACTGTTGTAAATTGATTAATATTTAATATTGGCATAATGCTACTGTACTCCAACTTCTCCATGACTCATACCCCCGATACGATCCATAGATTCATCAAAATAAGCAAACTATGCAACAAAAACAGAATCTGTCTAAAACAGAACAGTCTGTAAAGATCTATTTAAAATCCATACTTCTATAACTCCAACAATTCTGAAAAATTAGAACAACGTGGGAAATTCATATACCAATACTGTGTAAACATTTCAGATTTTTCTGACGCTCCAGTACAGAATTAAAATTCCAGCACTGGACGCAAAACTTTTCGTTTTCCAAATAGCATCAATTATACTATCTTCCAAATCATCCCAAAGGCATTGCTTGGCACAAACACTAATTAAAACATAAAAACATAATCATAACAGTAGCATAATCATGCAAACACTCAAGAACAGAAACAAAAGCAAAAAAATTATTTTATTCATTGGGTTGCCTCCCAACAAGCGCTATTGTTTTATGCCCCTAGCTAGGCATAATGCATAGTTTCAAGTGTTGTCATCCTTAAAATTGATTCCATAGGTGGCCCTCATAATGGATACATATGGTGCTTTAATTCTCTTCCTAGGGAATTGTTCCATCCCTTTCTTCAGTGGAAATTGAAATCTTATATTACCTTCTTTCATATCAATAATAGCACCAATAGTTCGAAGAAAAGGCCTACCAAGTATTATGGGGCAGGAGGGATTACATTCAACGTCAAGAACAATAAAGTCCACGGGCACATAATTTCTATTTGAAAGAATAAGCACATCATTTATTCTATCCAATGGCTTTTTAATAGTGGAATCCGCAAGATGCAAATTAAGGGAACAAGGATCTAAGTCGGTGAGACCTAGCACATCACACAAAGACTTTGGTATAGTGGAAACGCTAGCACCAAGATCACAAAGAGCATTACATTCATAATCTTTAATTTTTACTTTAATAGTGGGTTACCATTCATCTTTTAATTTTCTAGGAATTGTGACTTCTAACTCAAGTTTTTCTTCATGTGCTTTCATCATGGCTTCTACAATATGTTTAGTGATGGCTTTATTTTATTCATGGATTGCAACAAGGAAATACACTCAATTAAAGAACAAATATCATAATTAAAGTCCTTGTAATCCAAAGTAGTGGGTGCATTACTATTTAAAGTTTTAACCTCTCCAAACCCATTTTTTCATTTTTTATGACCAAGATTATCACCCTCCAAACAAGTGGGACTCCTTCTTTATAAAGTTGACTCTTCTTTAGTCCCTTTTTAATCAAGTTTTATATTATTAAACAAAGATTCAATAGGTGTAACACCAATTATTTTAATATCTTCATCATTACTACGATAGAAACCGGGTGCAATAGCTTTTTCTAGAAATTCTCGCTTAGCTCTTAACCTAGTGGTCCTTTCTTTATTTTCATTAATGGAGACATAGATAGCTTTAATAGACTCATTTATATCATGCTTAGATGGCAAAATTTTAGTTTTAAGATTTTCCACATCATGAGCAATTTTATCCATGTTCCTAGCCAATTCATCAACTCTATTCAATTTTTCTTCTATCATAGCATTGAAATTCTTTTGCGAACTAATAAATTCTTTAATATTACTTTCAAGATCAGAGGGCATCTATTATTATTATTATAAGAATTACCATAAGGATTGCCATAAGTATTAGAGGAATTTCCCGGAAACGGTCTAGCATTCAAATTACCCCTATAAGCATTGTTGTTGAAATTATTTCTAGGGACAAAATTCACATCAATAGCATCATTATTTTGCTCAATCAAAGTGGACAAGGGCACATCATTAGGATCAATATGAGCATTTTTACTAGCAACCAATTTCAACAAAGCATCCATCTTATCACTCAAAGTATTAATTTCTTCAACAGAATTTACCTTCTTACCAGTTGGAGTTCGTTCAGTGTGCCATTGAGAATAATTTGCCATAATATTATCAAGAAGTTTTGTAGCTTCTCCCAATGTAATTTCCATGAAAGTGCCACCTGCGGCAAAGTCTAGCAAATTTCTAGAGACAAAGTTTAGTCCCGCATAAAAATTTTGTATGATCATCCATAAATTCAAACCATGAGTTGGGCAATTTCTTATCATTAATTTCATTCTCTCCCAAGATTGGGCAACATGTTCATGCTCAAGTTGCTTAAAATTCATAATTTGATTTCTTAAAGAAATAGTCTTAGCGGGAGGAAAATATTTAGTAATAAAAGCATCCTTACACTTATCCCAAGAATCAATACTATTTCTAGGCAAGGATGAAAACCAAGTTTTAGCACGATCTCGTAGTGAGAATGGAAATAATTTCAATTTGACAATATCATTATCCACATCTTTCTTCTTCTGCATATCACAAAGTTCAATGAAAGTATTTAGATGGGATGCAGCATCTTCATTAGGACTACCAGAAAATTGTTCTTTCATAACAAGATTAAGCAAGGCAGCATTAATGTCACATGACTCTGCACTAGTGGCGGGAGGAGCAAGAGGAGTACTAATAAAATCATTATTATTGGTATTGGAAAAGTCACACAATTTTGTATTTTCTTGAGACATCGCGACAAAGCAAGCAAACTAGCAAACAAGCAAGCAAAATATTTTTGTGTTTTTTGTAAAATATTTTAGAAGTGGGGGAGATGAAAACGAGAGGCAAATGCAAACAAAAGGTAAATAAAGTAAATGCAAGTGAATGATAATTTGTGCGAAGGTACTTGGTAATTTTGATGATGTCTCCCCGCCAACGGCGCCAGAAATTCTTCCTGCTACTTGTGAGCTGCGTTGGTAATTCCCTGAAGAGGAAGGGAGATGCAGTACAATAGAGATAAGTATTTCCCTTAGTTAAGAACCAAGGTTATCAATCCAGTAGGAGAACCAAGCAAAATTCTATTACAACGCACCTGCACACACAAGAGCAAACACTTGCACCCAACGCGAATAAGAGGGTTGTCAATCCTCTCAGCGGTTATTTGCAAGGATTAAATCTTATCGAGGTAAATAGATAAACTAAACTACTAATTAAAATAAAAGTAAATAAATTGCAGCAAGGTATTTTTAGATTTTTTATATGATGAAGATAGACCCGGGGACCATAGTTTTCACTAGAGGCTTCTCTTTTGAGCACATAAGCATACGGTGGGTAAACAATTTACTGTTGGGCAATTGATAGAAAAGAAAATAATTATGACGGATTCATGGCAATGATCGTGTATATAGGCATCACGTCCGAGACAAGTAGACCGACTCCTGCCTGCATCTACTACTATTACTCCACCCATCGACCGCTATCCAGCAAGCATCTAGGGTATTAAGTATGAAATAGAGTAACGCCTTAAGCAAGATGGCATAATGTAGATAAGCAAATTCAAGCAATATGAATAAACCCCATCTTTTTATCCTTAATGGCAACAATACAAATACGTGGCATGTCCCTTTCTGTCACTGGGATTGAGCACCGCAAAATTGAACCCATTACAAAGCACCTCTCCCATTGCAAGATAAATCAATCTAGTAGGCCAAACTAAACCGATAGATCAGAGAGAAATACAAAGCTATAACAATCATGCATAAAAGAGTTCAGAGAAGACTCAAATATTTCTCATGAATAATCTGATCATAAACTCACAATTCATCGGATCCCAACAAACATACCGCAAAAGAAGATTACATCGGATAGAACTCCAAGAACATCGAAGAGAACATTGTATTGAAGATCAAAGAGAGAGAAGAAGCCATCTAGCTACTAGCTATGGACCCGTAGGTCTGTGGTAGACAACTCACACATCATCGGAAGGGCAGCAAGGTTGATGTAGAAGCCCTCCATGATTGATTCCCCCTCCAGCAGAGTACCGGAAAAGGCCTCCAGTTGGGATCGTGGAAGAATAGAGGCTTGCGGCGGCAGAAAGGTTTTCTCTTCTGACTCTCCGGGGGTTTCCCAATATTTGTGAATTTATAAAGTGAAATTAGGTCAAAAGGAGTCACGTGGGCCCCACAACGTACTACGGCGCCCCCCCTGGGGCGTGCCCTAGTGCCTTGTGAAGCCCCTGTGGGGCTTCTGGCCTCCTTCCGAAGCTTCCCAGGTTTCTTTTGTTCAGAAAAAAATCTTCAAAAAGTTTCGTGGCATTTGGACTTCATTTGGTACTGTTTCTCTGAAAAGCCAAAAAGAAGCAGAAAACAACAACTGGCACTAGGCACTGGGTTTATAGGTTAGTACCAAAAAATAATATATAATTGCATATAATTGCATATAAAAACATCCAAGATTAATACTATAATAGCATGGAACAACCCAAAATTATAGATACGTTCGAGACGTATCAAACATCGACAATCCTAGGTAGAGCCTGTTAGTGGGTGAGCGGCGGCGGAGGTTCGTCGCCGGTGGCGTGGAGCTTGGAGATCTGTCTAGATTTCTTGGGCTGACACGTGGTGTCATGTGTAGCTGCGGCCAGGTGAGCCGGCGGCCCATCGTTCCCGCTTCCGGCTTCCTGCGTTTTGGAGCCCACTGCGTGTGTGCAACTTTTTTTTTCTTTTTTTTCAAGAAAAAACATCCAAAGGGCATTTTAGATCTGGTAAATATTAACATTAACGAAATAATATCCATTAATAAAATGGATAGACGAAATAAAATAAAATTACATTAAAAATTATACTAGCCTTCTTCTTCCTCCGATTGTACGTCACCCTCCGGAGATTGAAAAGCAAACGGTAAAATGCGCACACCCCTCCAGCTTTAGTTCCTTAAGTGAGACGGTCATGTACATTCCCTTCAATTGATTTTTTCTTACTCGGGTTTTGTCCGCTTTTTCTTTTTTATTTTTCAGTTCATTTTTATTTTAAAACATAAATTTGTTTAAATTCATTTTTTAAATCAGCGAATAATTTTCTAAATTCGTGACTCTTTTTATTCGTGAATATTTAAAAAAATTCTCTAACGTTTTTTAATATTTATTAAAATTCATGAATATTTCAATTCAGGAATAATTTTAAAATCCATGAACATTTTTTTAATGTATGAAAATTTTCTATTTTCTAAAAAACTGGTAGTCCGTTTTTCTCCAAACTAGTAGATGCATGTTTTTCCCTGAAGTGAGCGAAAAAAACAGAATGAGCGAATTGAACTGATAAGTGTAGCCGCTAGCGCTTGATGATCCGGCCCATATGCCTTCAGACGCTATAGCGGCAAACCGACAGCTAAGGCGTTGTATAGGAGCTCCCAAGCAAATGGGCATATTTCTCAAAAAAAAAATGCAAACGGGAATGGCACTTTTCTCTCATGGACCAGGGAGCATGCGACCAAAGGAAAACCTCTCGGTGTAGACTGCTTTAGCGGATGATGTTGATTACTCTGTTCAACCATGCGATTTTGGCTCCACCTTTGCATAATTGTCTCCATGTTGGACCACATCCGGAGATTGCATGTGACTTTCTTGTGAAGGGAACGATATTATCACTTGTGGGTTGTGATGTCGAACAGAGTACTAGTAGATTGCAAAACGGGACCAGCTGGCCCCTTTCTCTTTGCAAAACGTTGGGCGTTTTTTCACGCCCCTTTTGTCATTAACGAAGGGAGTACTAGTTGTTTGAGCTCTCTTGATCTATGGCTTTCCATGTTTCTTTGGCAACTCCGTGGCATCAATGTGTTTACCGTGCAGGTGTCATCTCACGCAAGCATCAAAGATACCTGCTAGGTGAGCAGTTTATGTATGAGAAATCCAATGCGAAGGCGAAGAATCGACACCTACCTCACGTCCGTGCATTTTCTGGTTGTCAAAAAAATCTGCAAGTGAGCTTCTAATTCCCTTGTAACAGATTGAAATGCCTATCGATAAAGCTATGGAGACACTGATGCGTCTGGGTCTGGTGTAATAAAGGGTGGGTGGGAGAGCTAAGCATGCGTGCCACCCTTTGTCCTGGACCCCTCCTCCACCACCAAACGCCAACAACCATGGCAAAGCAAGAGCTCAGTGGAAGAAGGGAAAATAAAGGATGATTATTAAAGATGTGCAATGGGAATCTCAAGTAATGATACTTTCCTTCAACTTTCTCCATATTTTTCCAAGACTTGTACAACAACGCCCTCTTCCAAAGTTCACCTCTTTTAGAAAGCCTTAAATTAGATAGGCACTTAATTAAGCGAGGTGACATAAGTGATGGTGTGATGGCACGTTTAATTATTAAGCGCAGCATGCTAATTTCTTATAGTATTATCATTGCTTGTTGGTTGGTCAAATCAGTGGTGGAACTTCGGGACTAAAGTAGGAAGTTGGGCCGAAAGATCAATACTAGTTCCACAAAACGCACATTTAATGAGAATATATATGACGCAAGGGTGGTACAGAAGTCCTCTGTAAGGACATTTTAGAGCTCACTTACTTTGTAAATCTCAAATGATAACATTGTTTATTTATTCATCGGATATGCATATATAATTGTAGTGGCTTTGTATAAAATTCATTCATTATTGTGCCACATTGATTCCAACGGCAGCAACCAGCAAGCTTAGCTAGCTTGTTCATCTAATCACTATCCATCGCCACACAAAGAAAGGAAAAACTACTGCAGACATTTTCTGTCAACCGAGCTACCAGCTGGCGAGAGAGAGCCATAGACCTCGCAATGGGGGCCATGGGCAGCCTGCTCCACAAGCTCGGCGAAATCCTCAAGGCCGATGGACTCACTTCCTCCAGATCTAGCTATTCCGATCTCATATTCAATCAAGTTGGGCAATGTTGCGTCACGCTCCAGTACTTCCATTGCTTCTTTCATGGAAGGTCGCCTGGTATCGTCATACAATGAACACCAGAGTCCTAGGACAACCACATGCTGCATCTGAGCCATGTCGAAGTCGCCATTTAACCTTGCATCCGCCGCATCTGCCATGTTTTCTGGGTTGCGTTTGTACTCATCCCAGACTTCCGCCCTTGATTTTCCTGTACATGCAATCTCTAGTAAGACGATTCCGAAGCTGTAGACATCAGAGCAAAGGTTGACACTGACTATCCCATATTTCATGCACTTTGGGTCCATGTATGCTACCGTCCCGTTAGGTCTTGTCAGTACTTCTGGATTGGCATTGGCATCACATCTCAATGTCTCACTAGCTGTTGTCAGCACTGCTTCATTCTTTTGGTGGGCAATCCTCGACAGCCCGAAGTCAGCAAGCTTCGCATTGAAATGTTCATCCAGGAGTATGTTGCCTGGCTTGATGTCTCTGTGCAATATACATTGATTACATTCATAATGGAGATAACGAAGAGCCGACCCTACGCCCCTCACTATGTTATACCTGTTAAACAAATCGAAAGTCACTGTTAAATGTTGAGACTTCCATGGCCTTCATGAATGTTTTTCTTTTAGGCTCTCTGTTCTAGAGTTGAACGAGCATATTCACGAATCACGAGAAACACATATGAAGGTGTACTTAAAAAAGTTAGGTTGGTAACTCCTGCATGAAACTTTTGAGATATTGTCACCTACTCTCACATAGGTTCTTAAGCAATGTGTTGTGTTATTTATGCCATTTTGAACTCTTACTATGCCAAATATATATGAAAAAGCTCTTACCTTTTGAACAAGAATGAAAATAGTGAAATTCATATTGATTTAAACTCTTATAAGTTATTTTGAGAGAGGAGATTATCTATGCATAGCTGTGGGAGTACTTTCATGTGCTGACAAAAGAACTATAGAAGGAAATAGTACTGCACTTTCAGAATCACCAAATGATCCACATATACCTGATTACTTAGTGTTTATTATTTCACCACCGTACCACCAGATTCTATCAAGTTACAGTTAAAACGTGGATCTGACCTAGGGATAAAATTGCCATTTCAGAACCTAGCAAGTTAATATTAGATTATAAGAACTTCAATTCCCCCCTGAAAAAAGAAATAAGGGCATCTACCTAGTGTAACATCATGATATAATAAGGTGGAGCTATCGTAAGTGCACATGCATATATATACCTCTATTTCATAATGTAGTGCGTTCTAGGCTCCTCAAAATTTCCAAATAATAGTAGTAAAGAAGTTCAAAACGTTGATCAACTTTATGCAGAAATTTCTTAAAATAAAATTGTACGTTTCTGAATTGACCTTACTGCAAAAGGTAATTAAATTATATTACTCAACCATTTTTTTATCAGCTAACTACAAGTTTTAATTTTTCTATGATATAAGTTTTTTTGACCGTTCTGTGTGGATCAATCGATGCACAAGCCAGGGGCTTTGCCGACAATTTTGGAAAAAAAAAGTTACGAGTTTTATTTAATGTTGTATTTTTTTCACACTGTTTTTTCTGTTTTGAATGGCAACACCTCCAATTGTGTTACAGCCCTATATATGTTAATAAATATAGCATCATTTCTTTATGTTTTTATGCTTTTAGAAGTTCAATATTTCGGCAGGTTCTTATTTGTGACATGCCAATATTTTTTAGGTTAAAAAATCCAATTGTTGAATGGTTTATTTTGATACACTCATTTTTTAATTGAAACAATTATTTTGAGTAAATTGCAAAACACCACCACAATCGGGGAAATGTCGACAAATGCCCACCAAATGCATCAAAAGTGGTGGTTTTTTATTGAAGCGTTGATAACATATCCCCAATTGTGGTTTTTTTTTTTTGCAATTTACTCCAATTATTTTGCTCAAGATAAATTAACTTGCATGCAATACAATTAGGTACGTACCTCTTTGCCCATGTTAGAACCTGTTCTTCATTCTTGTTCAAGTGCACATCAAGGTTTCCATTAGGTACCAATTCGTAGACGAGGAAGAGTTCAACGCTCTGCTTCTGCCTCCACCAACACATGAAATCGATGAAGTTGCTACTGCTTCGGCAACACCAACCCTTCAGCCTGATTAGATTTTTGTGCCTCGTTTCACTAATGGTCTTGAGTTCCGCATGAAAATCCTTAATTTCTCCATTAGTCCTCTTGATTTTCTTCACAGCCACTTGATGCTGCTTGCCGTCGACCTCGTCCGTCAACATCCCCTTATATACAATGCCAAAAGCACCCTCTCCAAGTTCTCTGCTATTGGAAAATTCATCCGTCGCGACAGCCAATTCGCGATACTTAAATCGTTTAGCCAAATCCCCAACTCCTTTCACAAAGGAATCGTCTCGGTGTATGTGCTTATAACATGCCACACTAAATAAAACCACGACTACCAAAAGCACTAGCAGCACAATGGGTCCGCCCATCAATATTGCATATAAGACACGATTTCTAGGACCTGTTCATGGACGGGGAATACAGATGAATTTAGTATAGAGAGATGGCGGGATTACTACTTTGCTCAAGAAAAATAACTTGAAAATATTGAGCACGATTGGGGTGCTGACATTTTTTATTACTTGATCGATTCTTTGTCTGTTTCATAAGAACATACGAGAATAGCTTTCTTTTTATTTTGGGGTGTTGTAACTGTTGCTTTTTTTTTTGCTCTTCTAGGGCTCTTCTCCTCTGTATAGCTTTCTTTTTATTTTGGAACACTTGCTTCTTTATATTTATTTATTTGAAAATCAATAAAAATACGCAGCAGAGTCCTATTGTTTCCCTCCAAAAAAAAATATTAGAACATATGAGAAGGATCAAGCCGGTAGTGACATAACACAGAAATCAACTATTTGTTTTTTAACATAGAACTTAGTTATTTAGATGCATGGTAGGAATAGTCAACTATAGTCCCATGTATGTTTGTATGAATGGTGAGCTAGAGTTGTGTCTCTTGGGGTGAAGATATGAATGTGATCAAATGGACACACTGCGCAATTTTTTTTGATACCATGTAAATATATATATAATGATATTTATTGAATAAAAAATATCTTTTACATAGTATTTAAATTGCACACACCGCGCAGCAGGCGTGGTAAGCAATCTTCAAATCATTCAAAAAAGTATTTAAATTGCACACAAAAATTTAACTTTATTGTTCGCAAATCCACATTCTATTTTGTACTGTTCACATACCAAATTTGAAGATTGTATACTTTTTAATTTGGGAGAAACAAAAAATAGAAACTTGAAACAGTTTGGGATTGTAGATGAGTCCCTGCTCAGCCACAACTTTTCCTTCGGAACTGAGAGCTCGAAAATTTTACAAGTGTAAGCTGGTTTATAGATGGGTACTCTCTCTCCGTCCCATAATATAAGAGCGTTTTTTACACTAGTGTAGTGTCAAAAACGCTCTTATCTTATGAGACGGAGGAAGTAGATAGTAGTACATACGTACCTTTGCGAGCAAGTGTTGAGTTGAATGACCAGGCCATAATCTGATGGAGCTCGACGTTGACGCCGGTGGCCGCAGAAAACCCCACCGCAACCTCCGACGGCAGCAAGTCCGTGATGGGATTGGTTAACTGCGTACTGACCTGATAGGAGGCACGAGAAGGTTGGTCATTAAAGTGCAGAGAGGCCACCAGCATGCGAGTGCTGCTGTTGAAAGTGATGGACGCTGTCATGGAGCCGATCATGGAGCCGTTGACGCTTGTTGTGTTAACCGAGGCCCGGACAGTGTTGATGTCGATGCCGATGTGCTCGAAATTGGAGTCAAATGTGTTTTTGTATGTGTCGAACTCGACGGCAACGAACCGGTTTGTGGCTTCGGCGTTGGCCCCGTCGCCATCATGGAGGCCAAGGTTGCCCCCGCCAGACTGGAGAGGCAACTTGGATGGGTAACTGGAGAGGAAGAAAGCGATGCCGTCGCCGGCGTATTCTCCTGGGAGCTTGATGGTGAAGTTGAAGCGCGTGGAAAAGCTCGCGACCTCGCCGGTGGTGGCGTCGTACAACTGCACCGGGTGGTTGTAGGACATCCGCCCCAAGCAATTAAAGCGTGCTTTCGCGATCGAGCTACAGGTGAGGTCGATCAGGTCCGCCTGCGCGACCGCATCGCCCTCGAATCGGAGATCATCCGAGCGGTAGCTGGATCTGTTGGAGAAGTCGAAGTTGAAGGAGAAGGGTGAGGCTACAACTTGGTAGCAGAGGATTCGGAAGAAACAGCAGCTGGCGTAAAGGTGAAAGAGAAAGAGCAGCCTGCTTCTGGGCGTGAGCATCAACATACCGATATGCTTGTGGGCATATCGTGTTAGCTCGCCTCCATTAATACTCCCTCCGTCCCAATTTAGATATTGCGCGCAGTACACTGAACATTTTGCAAGAAAACCTCCTACTTTGAACAATTTGTATCGTGTGAGCTGAAGGAGAAGGGTGAGGCTACAACTTTTTTTTTTTTTTGCTATTTACTAAATAAAAAAAGTGGATTTAGGGCATCTACAACGCAAACCCTCAAACCACCCGCAACCGTCCAGACCGCGTGGTCCGAACATATATTGCCATCCAATGTGGTTCTGTATCAGTCCGCTCGGCAGTCCGGACGTCCTTTTTCCCGCAAACCCGGACCACTGCCATGCAAGCATCCGACAACCCTAGCCCACGCAAACCCTCTCCCTCGCCCGTTCCCTTTCCCTCCCGAAGCGGTTAGTGCCGCATTCATGCCGTCCCAGAGCGAACACGACCTCTCACATCGCTCCGACATTGAAGCGGCACGCCGTCCGAGAGCGCCGCCTGAGCCGCTTCCTGGTGCACGCGGCTGCTCCGTGTTCAAACAATAGCCCGTTCATCCACCTCCCTACATTAAACATGTGCGGCTGCCGAGGAACCTGCTCCGACACCACCCGTCCGTCCGCATGCCGCCCACCATTAACCACCTCACCGCCTGCCCTGCCATTCGCCCGCTATTTTAACTCCAGGCCCGGCAACAGCCGCATCCAACCACCTGCGCTCCCTATCTCCTCTCTGCACCACGCCGCGCCATGGCCTCGTCAAGCTCCAAAGCCCTCTGGGATAGCCTCTCGCCCGAGCAGAAGAAGGAGATCCCCGCCACTACAGCTGGCTGGCAGGCCGGCAAGCAGACGAGCTCCCTAAGGCCAGCGCTGCAGACGCCCCCAATGGAAGAGGCAGCCGAGGACGAGCCGGCGCCGCCGTCCTCGCCGCCCATGCCGGCATCACCATGGGCGAGGCCCGTGCAAACTACACTGACATGGTTTCGACAGAGCTGGAGGCCGCGTTCCAGCAGGCGTAGGCCGACCAGGCCTACAACCTCCGACTCTTGAACAAGCACCGACGCGTGGAGGAACAAATCGCCACCGGCACGGGCATCGCGGCGGACGTGGACGTGGGCGAGCAAGAGGTGCTCCTCCAATCCCACCGCTCTGCCCGCGACATCCGTCGTGACCGCTGGCGGTACCACGTCCATCGAGCAGAGTTAGTAGCCGCCTTCAAGGAGATAGATGAGGCGGCGGATGAAGTGTACGACAAGGACGAGGACGACGTCGCCAGCTCCGCCCCGGTCGCGCCCCGCTGCCATGACGACGAAGTCGGGACGTGTGCGGGCGCCGCCGACAGCGAGGAAGAGTAGAGCATGGGAGGCCGCTGGTCCTCGGGTTCCAGGAAGACCACCACTCCTCCTCTCCCATTGAAGCTAAGCTTGGCGAGCTCATCATCGTCGGCCGATAAGCCGCTTGTAGGCTGCGGATGCGGAGCTTCATTTTCCTGGACTCATGGCCGACCGGACATGGGGAACGGACGCCGGCGGTCATTTAGACTAGGTTTATAGTATGGCTTAGTTGACATATGTCGAAATGTAATGAATTTTCTCAGGTTTAGATGAAAAGCATTTGGTTTAATGTAAAAAATATATCCAAGTATGAATGAAAATCGTCCGGTTTGTTCAAATATGCATCAAATTTGTTCATTTCGGCTAAATTTCTTTCGAAATCACTACTTGAGAAAAGCCTAGCAGTAGTGCGGGTTAAACGTCTAGCAGTAGCGCGGGCACCCAAGCTACTGGTACGGCGCTACAGCTATCCTTTAGTAGTAGCGCGGGTACCCCACCACCCCCCCTCCCCGCGCTACTGCTATCCGTATGTAGCAGTAGTGCGTTTTAGGAAACCGTGCTGCTGCTAAAAGCTGCAGCCCTCCTATTTAGAACGTGCTACTGCTAAAGCCGCGCTGCTGCTACACACATACCCCGCGCTACTGTTATTATTTTCTGAATTTTTTTTGCAGCATATTTCCTCTGTATTTGTACATGTTTTATACAATAGTCTTTATCATATCATACACACAATAGTCTCATCATATCATACACATACAAATCTAATCATATCATACACATACAAATAGTCTCATCAAATCATGTCATCATCATAATCATCATCCAACACAAATGATGTCTCTTGTCATCATCTCGAAATAACGATACAAGTTATGACATGTCTCGAATACATGCAACTACATCGCCATCCATCTAAACAATGATATAGAAGAGAAGAGCTATCACTAGGAGCAAGAGCGGAATTATGCAGTATACGAGGCGCCGGTTCTGATTCCTCTCTCGCGTTAGCATAAACTTCAAGTAACTAGCTTCTGCTTCTTGTCTACTATCGAACCCTTTCTGGCTGCCGCCCGAGAACCCTGACACTTGGGCCTGACACTCTGGCCACTCGTCGTACACTCCCGGAATCCTCCCTATGTACACGGCATAGCACATCTTCGCCATCAAGGACCTATGTACCTGTTAGAGATGCATCTTCAACAAGTGAATTCAACAATAATATGCAACATAATATACTTGAGCAACACGAAGAGAAAGAGTTAGCAAATAGATGCAACATATAGTAAACATAAGTAATCTACGCGTGTTCATTGTACCCAAACTAATTAACTAGATGTACGCAGGTCATCGTACCCAAACTAACTAAGTAGCGTTACGCAAGTTCAGCAGGACCGTTTACATCACAAAGTTTCATCGCTACAGAAAGTACAAATTCAACCGACACATCATCATCGGCATCGTCAATCACTGGAAGTTCCATCCATCCAGATCCGGGTGGATGCACCCTAGCTTCGTGAACGGCGTCAGGTCCAAACGTTGTAGGCCTATGCGAGTTCGGACGTCATCTCGCGATATAGGGCCGTGGTGGAACATCCCGTTCTCTTCGACGACTTCTTTCACAATGATCGTTGCAATGTCCTTCTGGATGCGAGAGAAGTCATCTCTGAGTTTATAATCCGGTTCGGCTCCTAAGGATTCTGCCCATTTGCGGATATGTTCATCGTTTCTGGTTGTCATGCGAAGCTGTTGGGGATCCCTTCTGAACTCCATCATGAGATGGAGGACGTAGAATCCATCGTTCTTGCTTGTTGTCGGTTGATGGACGCAGCAGAAGGTAGTTTTATGCGAGAAACCCGGCGCGTCCTTCCTTTATTTCCTGATCTCGATGTGGCCACCCCTCATGCTGAAGCCGTGGAGAGCAGCATCAAGAATATTCATTATGTGGGTGTAGTCCTTCTTCTGGTAGTTTCTGGACGAGTCGAAATACACTGCGTGGGAGACTCGCGGGAAAATAACGATAAGGACGGCGCGCCCGTTGCTGTGGAAAAAAAACACACCTCAAATTAGTCTTCATATGAGCGAAGGATTGATTGAAATGTACGAAAGGGTTGTCCAGCAATGACTTACATTGGATGATAAGGCAGGAGAACCGTTTCCTTGTCCTTATTCATTATCATGAAGTGTTCGATGTACTCCCTAGAAGCTTTACGTTCAAAGTCGCCGAGACTCAAGAAGGACTCATGCATGAAGTATGGATCCGCCACCGAGATTTGCGAGATTTGTTCTCTCCTGATGACGAAGTTCATATGTAGCGCAAAAAGGTGGAAGATCGTAAAATCGAGCCGCCTCGTGAGAAATATCTCAAAGATGTGATCAAACCACAAGAAGAACACCTCCGCGGGTAGTCTGTTGACGTAGCACTTGCTCTCAGGCACACGAACCGCGTAAAGTGGGTATCCTGGAACCTTCGAGGCGAGAAGGCTTTTCTCAGTAGACAGCACATGGTCGTGCAGTCTCCTGAGATCCCCTGATATGCCCTCTAGCGGTTTCGGCGGCAGGATCGGCTCGCCCGCGACATGGAACATCGCCGCAACTTTGACCGGTACACGGTCGGCAAAATCGGTCGGCGGAGCTGACTGGCTGCTAGAAGCTTTGACAGCTTTGGCGGCAGCAGAGCCTCTCTTTGGCGGTCTCTTCCTCTTCTTTTTCTTGGGTTGACCTTCCAGACCCTTCCTTACCCCCGCCACCAGTGTTGTCGGGCTAAGCACTGTACGACCCTCGGCTAGTTGACCCTGCGTTGAGGCGGCATCTGGAGGCGTGTCCTGTGAGGATTGCATGAAGAGAGACTTCTTGCAATCAACCCTAGGACGTTCCTGCCCGGGCACATCATCCATCTCCTCATCCGCATGCTCATAGCCCGGGTCATATGGCTGACTCATCATTTGTCTGTCGTCATAGGCGCCGGTATTGAGGAACCGAAGAGGGTCATCCTCCTCCATCTCATCATCCATTCCTTGTTCCACGGCGACGACTACATCATCCACTATTGGACCCCCTTCCTCGCGTCGTCCGCCGCTCTCACTCGGCACGAGATCAGGCGCTAGTAATTGCGTAGGCGGGGTGGTGTTCATACCTTGCTGATGTGTTGTCATTGGTGTGCTCTCGGCAGCCTCCACACGAAGAAGATTCTTCGGCCACAACAGCATCCAACCCTTGCATTCTCCAAGCCAAATCGGGGTCTCGTCGTCCTCTCCCCCGAGTCGTACTGGAGGAGCCAAATCCTCGTGGCCCACATTGACACTCTCCAAGGAAACCCCGAAGGTGCCAACGGGCAACGACTGGCCATGGAACGAGCGTTCCAAGGGCTTCTGTATTATTGCCTTTCCCACGTCCACCTTCTGACCTTTGATCATGTATAGTACGGTACACGGGGTTTCGTCGGCCTGCGAAGACATGTCTGCGGCATTAGACATCCGAAAGGCAACAAAAATGGAAGATTATAGATATGTCGGTGCGACGTGTAATTACCGTGAGGGCGTCGAGTTCAGCCAAAGTTGAGGCCCCGCCTAGCACACCAGAGACAGAGGACGGGCTGTTCTACTTGTGAGCTGCGTTGGTAATTCCCTAAAGAGGAAGGGAGATGCAGTACAGTAGAGATAAGTATTTCCCTCAGTTATGAAACCAAGGTTATCAATCCAGTAGGAGAATCACGCAACACCTCATTAGCAGCACCTGCACACAAAACAACAAATCCTTGCACCCAACGCAAACAAGGAGTTGTCAATCCCTCGGCGGTAATTGCAAGATTAAATTGTATGTGATAGATAGATAGATTGAAACAAAAAATACAAAATAAAATAAATAAAGAAAAAGTGCAGCAAGTATTTTTAGGGTTTTAGTATATGATTTAGATAGACCCGGGGGGCATAGTTTTCACTAGAGCCTTCTCTCAAGAAAATAGCATACGGTGGGTAAACAAATTACTGTTGGGCAATTGATAGAAAAGCAAATAATCATGACGATATCCAAGGCAATGATCATGTATATAGGCATCACGTCCAAGACAAGTAGACCGACTCCTGCCTGCATCTACTACTATTACTCCACACATCGACCGCTATCCAACATGCATCCAGTGTATTAAGTCCATAAAGAACGGAGTAACGCCTTAAGCAAGATGACATGATGTAGACAAAGTAAACTCACGCATGAATAAACCCCATCTTTTTACCCTTAATAGCAACGATACATACGTGTCATGTCCCTTTCTGTCACTGGGATTGAGCACCGCAAGATCGAACCCATTACAAAGCACCTCTTCCCATGGCAGGATAAATCAATCTAGTTGGCCAAACCAAATCAATAGATCGGATAAGAAATACGAAGATATAATAATCATGCATAAAAGAGATTAGAGAAGACTCAAAAAATATTCATGAATAATCTGATCATAAACTCACAATTCATCGGATCCCAACAAACACACCGCAAAAAGTGATTACATCGGATAGAACTCCAAGAACATCGAGGAGAACAATGTATTGAAGATCAAAAAGAGAGAAGAAGCCATCTAGCTACTAACTATGGACCGGTCTGTGGTAAACTACTCACGCATCATCGGAAGGGCAGCAAGGTTGATGTAGAGCCCCTCCGTGATCGATTCCCCCTCCGGCGGAGTACCGGAAAAGGCCTCCAGATGGGATCTCTCGAGAACAGAAGCTTGCGGCGGCGAAAAAAGTATTTCGTGGACTCCCCTGGTGGTTTCCGATTTTTGGGAATTTATAGTGGTGGAATTAGGTCAAAAGGGGCAGAGGTGGGCCCACGAGGCACCAGGGCGCCCCTGCCCCCCCCCCCCAAGCGCGCCTTGGTGGCTCGTGGCCACCTCCTGGGTATTCTGGCCTCCTCCCGAAGCTTCTAGTGTTTGTTATGTCCAGAAAAAAAATCTCCAAAGAGTTTCGTGGCATTTGGACTTCGTTTGGTATTGATTTTCTGTAAAACCAAAAACAGGCAGAAAACAACAACTGGCACTGGGTACTAAGTTAATAGGTTAGTCCCAAAAAATGATATATAATTGCATACAATTGCATATAAAAACATCCAAGATTGATAATATAGCAGCATAGAACAATCAAAAATTATAGATACGTTGGAGACGTATCAGCATCCCCAAGCTTAATTCATGCTCATCCTCGAGTAGGTAAATGATAAAAATAAAATTTTTGATGTGGAATGTTGCCTATCATATTCATCACATATTCTTTTCTTTTATAGCAGGGACATTTAGACTTGAATGATTCAAAGCAATAGTCTATACTTTGACATGAAGATATAAATACTAAAGCATGCTAACAAGCAACCATATCTTTCAAAATATCAACGCAAAAGAAAGTTATCCATAGCCCATTATGCTCAATCATTGATCCATTCATGGAACACACTCAATATTAGCTACACACAATGCACAAGTATGACAATAGTGCTCCCTAGTTGGTGCTTTATAAGAGAAGATGGAGACTCAAAATAAAAATAAAAATTGCATAAAAGTAAATAGATAGGCCCTTCGCAGAGGGAAGCAGAGATTTGCTAATGTGCCAGAGCTCAAAGCTTAAATTAGAGAGATAAAATTATTTTGAGAGGCATGCTTTTCCTGTCAACGAAAACGACCGAGAATTCCTAATATCTTCCATGCTAGACACATCATAGGCGGTTCCCAAACAGAAAGTAAAGTTTATTTCCTTTCCACCATTCTTTCACAATCCATGGCTAGCAGTATGCACGGGTGCCCTCCATACCAACACTTTCCATGGAATTTTGTTGTTATTAATTTTTGATTTCATTGTGGGACTGGGCATCCCTATTACCAACCATTCACTACAGGAATCATGTAATTTGCCGTCTGTGAAGATATTTGCCGTCAGCTTTTCGTCGTGGATGACGGCAAAGACCACTTTTGCTGTCAGCTGCTGACGGCAAAGAATGATTGACGGCGTAGATATATTTTGCCGTCTGTAATAAAAACTGCTGACGGCAAAGATATTTTGCCGTCTGTAAAAAAAACTGATGACGCCAAATACATATTTTGCCGTGTGTAAAGAAAACTGATGACGGCAAAGACATGTTTTGCCGTCTGTAAAAAAATGATGACGGGAAAGGCATATTTTGCCGTCTGTATTAAAAACTGCTGACGGCAAAAAATCTTTGCCGTCTGCGGTTTATTTTACAAGACGGCAAAAAAGAAGCACAGCACGCGGATCAATCACGCGGATCGATGACATGGCAAGATCTGGACCGCACATCGCAGATCACAGGCGACCCACCGCTCCGTCTGACCGCCCCACGTGCCGTCTGACCCGTTCCAGCCCCATGCACCACTCTCTCTCCTTTATCCTCTCTCCCATACCCACCCACCCACCCATGTCTGTCCCTTATCCTCTCTCCCACCTCACCCCATCTCCTCCCGATCCAGAGCAGCGGCCGAGCCGCCTCGCCACCAGCTCGGCTGCCGGCCGGTGCCTCTCCCGCCGGCCCCCGCCTCACCCCCACCACCTCTCCCGCCGGCCCCCGCCTCGCCCCCCCCCCCCCACCCACCTCTCCCATCGCCCCCCGCCTCGCCCCCCACCCCACCTTGCCCGCCAGCCCCCGCCTCGCGCCCACCACCTTGCCCGTCGGCCGAGCCGCCTCGCCACCACCTCGCCGGCCGGCACCTCTCCCGCCTGCCCCCACTTCGCCTGACCCCCGGGCCTCGTCTCCCGTTGCCCCCGCCGGCAGCAGGCTCCGGCCTCGTCTCCCGTCGCCCCCGCCAGCCGCCGGCCCCGGCCTCATCCGCCGCCGCCGTCGCCGCTCGTGCCACCGGCCGCCGCCTCGCTCGCCCTACAGGCCGTCGTCGGGAGCAGGGCCAGATGCGGAGGGCTGCTGCCACTCGCCCACATTGGGTGCAGCACGCCGAGCGGCTCCATGGCCCGCGAGGCTGCTGACGGCCGCTGCTCCGCGGCAGGAGGACCGCGCCCGTCGCCCACGACCACGAGCCAACCACTTGAGCCCTTTTCTCTGTGTAAATTTGTAGCAGAAGTTTGTAAATCAATGTTCAGATCTGATTTGTTCTGTAAATCGATCTATAAAGATCTGATATGATTTGTTGTGTATGAGCTCTTTTCTCTCTGTAAAAAATTTGTAGCAAAAGTTTGTAAATCGATGTTAAGATCTGATTTGTTCTGTAAATCGATCTATAAAGTTCAGATCTGACGCGGGCTAGCACGGCTAACAAATGCCCAATACACGCTGGTGGCTGGACTTGTCTGCTGCACCGCATACGCGTCAACCGCCTCGCCGTACGGTGGTCAAACGTCTCAGTTTCTTTTTTAAATAATAAAATATCTTTGCCGTCTGTTCTTATCATCATGACGGCAAAGCGGAGAGGTTTTGCCATCTTGATTTTCTATGCGCTGACGGCAAAGCCATTGACGCCGTCCGTCAAACATGGCGTTCTGTTAGTTAGCTTTTTTTTACCGTCTGGCTATTCCCGCTGACGGCAAACACACTTGACTGACGGCAAAATCTTTGCCGTCTGCCTGACGAAATGCTGACGGCAAATTAACCCTTTCCCGACTTAGTGTATGCCGACATGCTTTGCCATCATGGGCTGACGGCAAAATCTTTGCCGTCTGTAATCCTACCTTTGCCGTCTGTAGCAACCTGACGGCAAAATACATGATTCCTGTAGTGATTCTCTCGTGCAATGACAAGTGAATAAACACTCATCGTGAGAATAACACACCTAGCATAGAAAATATTGGTCACCCCCTGCCGCTTCATGAGCGGTACGGGCACACAAAACGGAAAATTATTTTGAAAATTAGAGTTGGTACATGCAATTTTACTTGGAACGGCATGGAAACGCCGCACATAGGTAGATATGGTGGACTCATTTGGCACAACTTGGGTTTAAAGAGTTTGGATGCACTAGCAGTATTCTCGCTTAGTACAAATGAAGGCTAGCAAATAGATTGAGAAGCAACCAACCAAAAAGCGAAAACGGTCATAAACATGCATTGATCATAAATAACACCGAATAATGCACCATAAGTAGGATATAATTTCTTTGCATAACTATTGACTTAATGTGCATGCATAGGGAATCACAAACCTTAACACGAATATTCTTACTAAATCACAATTACTCACTAACATGACTCACATATCATCATTTCCATATCGCAAAACTATTGCAAGGAATCACACTTATCATATCCAATGATCTATATGAAAGTTTTTATTTTATCCCTCTTGAATATTCATCACTTTGGGACCAAATTCATATCTTGTGCAAATTACCGTTACTAACATCAACTCTCAAAAAGATATAAGTGAAGCATGAGAGTGCAAATATTTCTTCAAAATTTTATCAACTCTCAAATTAATATAAGTGAAGCATGAGAGTTTAAATATTTCTTCAAAATTTTATCTTATCAACTCTCAAAATAATATAAGTGAAGCATGAGAGTTTATTTCTTCAAAATATAGCCACCGCCGTGCTCAAAAATATTTAAGTGAAGTACTAGAGCAACTGCCTAGCTCAAAAAAATTAAGTGAAGCACATAGAGTATTCTAACAAATTATGATGAACGTGTGGCTCTCTCAAATTGGTGTGTTCAGCAAAGGTGATTGTGACAAACTAAAAAGCAAACAAAGCAAAGACTCATATAATACACGACGCTCCAAGCAAAACATATATCATGTGACGAATAAAAATATAGCTCCAAGTAAAATTATCGATGGTTGGTAGAAGAAAGAGGGGATGCCCCGGGATGCCTTCCGTGGCATCTCCAAGCTTAGACGCTTGAGTATTCCTTGAATATTACCTTGGGGTGCCTCGGGCATCCTCAAGCTTAGGCTCTTGCTACTCCTTATTCCTTCATCCATCGTGATCTCACCCAAAACTTGAAAACTTCAATCACACAAAACTCAGCAAAACCTTCGTGAGATCCGTTAGTATAACAAAATAAATCACTACTTTAAGTACTGTTGCAAACCCATTCATATTTTATTTTTGCATTATACCTACTTTATTCTAACTTCTCCATGGCATATACCCCCCGATACAATCCATAGTTTCATCAAAACAAGCAAGTAGTGCATCAAAAACAGAATCTGTCAAAAACAGAACAGTCTGTAGCAATCTATTTAAAAGACATACTTCTTTAACTCCAAAAATTCTGAAACCTTAATACAACGTGGGAAATTCATATACCAATACTGTGTAAAAATTTCAGATTTTTCTGACGCTCCAGTACAGAACCAAAATTCCACCACTGGACGCAAAACTTTATGTTTTCCAAACAGCATCAATTATACTATCTTCCAAATCATCCTAAAGGTTTTACTTGGCACAAACACTAATTAAAAACACAAAAACACAATCACAACAGTAGCATAATTGTGAAAACACACAATAACAGAAACAAAAGATAAAAATTTATTTTATTCATTGGGTTGCCTCCCAACAAGCGCTATTGTTTTATGCCCCTAGCTAGGCATAATGCATAGTTTCAAGTATTGTCATCTTTCAAGTTGATTTCATAAGTAGCCCTCATAATGGATTCATATGGTGCTTTAATTTTCTTCCTAGGAAAATGTTCCATACCCTTTTTAATGGAAATTGAAATTTTATATTCCCTTCTTTCATGTCAATAACGGCACCTATGGTTCGCAAGAACGGTCTACCAAGTATTATTGGGCAAGAAGGATTATATTCAATGTCAAGTACAATAAAATCAACGGGCACATAGTTCCTATTTGCAAGAATAAGAATATCATTAATCCTACCCAAAGGCTTTTTAATAGTAGAATCCACAAGATGTAAATTAAGAGAGCATTCATCTATATTGGTAAAACCTAGCACATCACATAGAGATTTTGGAATTATGGAAACGCTAGCACCCAAATCACATAAAGCATTGCACTCATAATTTTTAATTTTAACTTTAATGGTGTGTTCCCATTCATCATATAATTTTCTAGGAATTGAAATCTCTAGTTCTAGCTTTTCTTCTAACGCTTTCATCATTGCTTTTACGATGTGTTTAGTAAAAGCCTTATTTTGCTCATAAGCATTGGGTGAATTTAACATGGATTGTAACAAAGAAATGCACTCAATCAAAGAACAATTGTCATAATTAAAATCTTTGTAATCCAAAAGAGTGGGCACATCACTATTTAAAGTTTTTACCTCTCCAAACCCACTTTTATCAAAAAAATTATCAAGATTTTCACCCTCTGAATTATGGGAACGCCTACTAGCTAAATTTGACTCTTCTTCAATCCCCTTTTCATCAAGTTTTATATTGCTAAATAAAGAATCAATAGATGAAACACCAATCATTTTAATATCCTCATCATTACTACGATAAAAACCGGGAGGAATCGCTTTTTCTAAAAATTCTCGTTTAGCTCTTAGCATGGCAGTTCTTTTCTTACTCTCATTCATGGAGACATATAAAGCTTTAATTGATTCATTAGTATCAACTTTAGATGGCAAAATTTTAGTCTTAAGATTTTTCACATCATGAATAATTCTATCAATGCTCCTAGACATATCATCAAGTTTACTCAATTTTTCTTCTATCGTAGTGTTGAAAACTTTTTGAGCATTAATAAATTCTTTAATATTACTTTCAAGATTAGAGGGCATCCTATTATTATTATTATAAGAATTACCATAGGAATTGCCATAATTATTAGAGGAATTTCCAGGAAACGGTCTAGCATTGAAATTACCTCTATAAGCATTATTATTAAAATTGTTTTGCGAGACAAAATTCACATCTACGGAATCATTATTTTGCTCAATCAAAATGGATAAAGGCACATCATTAGGATCGATAGGAGCATTTTTCTTAACAACCAATTTCATAAGCGCATCAACTTTATCACTCGAAGTATTAAATTCTTCAACAGAATTCACTTTTTTTACTAGTAGGAACTCTTTCATTATGCCATTGTGAATAATTTGCCATAAGATTGTTAAGCAATTTAGTAGCTTCTCCCAAAGTAATTTCCATAAAAGTACCTCCCGCGGCAGAATCTAAAAGATTTCTAGAGACAGAATTTAATCCCGCATAAAAAATTTGTATGATCATCCATAAATTTAAGCCATGAGTAGGGCAATTTCTTATCATTAATTTCATCCTTTCCCAAGATTGGGCAACATGTTCATGATCAAGTTGCTTGAAATTCATAATTTGATTTCTAAGAGAAATAATTTTCGCGGGAGGAAAATACTTAGTAATAAAAGCATCTTTACACCTATCCCAAGAATCGATACTATTTCGTGGTAAAGATGAAAACCAAATTTTTGCACGATCCCGCAATGAGAACAGAAATAATTTTAATTTCACAATATAATTATCCACATCTTTTTTCTTTTGCATATCACACAATTCTACGAAAGTGTTAAGATGAGATGCAGCATCTTCATTAGGACTACCAGAAAATTGTTCTTTCATAACAAGATTTAGCAAAGCGGCATTAATATCACAACTCTCCGCACTAGCGGCGGGAGTCTCCGCACTAGCGGCGGGAGGAGCAATTGGAGTACTAATAAAATCATTATTATTAGTATTGGAAAAATCACAAAATTTTGCATTTTCTTGAGACATCGTGGCTACGCAAACAAGATAGCAATCAAGCAAACAAGAAAAAGGCAAACGGAAAATATTTTTGTAAAAACTTTTTAGAATTGGGGAAGATGAAAACGAGAGGCAAAGGAAAATAAAGTAAATGCAAGGAGATGTAAGTTTTGTGCATAGGTACTTGATAGATGTTGATGATGTCTCCCCGGCAACGGCGCCAGAAATTCTTCCTGCTACTTGTGAGCTGCGTTGGTAATTCCCTGAAGAGGAAGGGAGATGTAGTACAGTAGAGATAAGTATTTCCCTCAGTTATGAAACCAAGGTTATCAATACAGTAGGAGAATCACGCAACACCTCGTTAGCAACACCTGCACACAAAACAACAAATCCTTGCACTCAACGCAAACAAGGGGTTGTCAATCCCTCGGCGGTAATTGCAAGATTATATTGTATTTGATAGATAGATAGATTGAAACAAAAAATAGAAAATAAAATAAATAAAGAAAAAGTGCAGCAAGTATTTTTAGGGTTTTAGTATATGATTTAGATAGACCCGGGGGGCATAGTTTTCACTAGAGCCTTCTCTCAAGAAAATAGCATACGGTGGGTAAACAAATTACTGTTGGGCAATTGATAGAAAAGCAAATAATCATGACGGTATCCAAGGCAATGATCATGTATATAGGCATCACGTCCGAGACAAGTAGACCGACTCCTGCCTGCATCTACTACTATTACTCCACACATCGACCGCTATCCAACATGCATCTAGTGTATTAAGTCCATAAAGAACGGAGTAACGCCTTAAGCAAGATGACATGATGTAGACAAAGTAAACTCACGCATGAATAAACCCCATCTTTTTACCCTTAATAGCAACGATACATACGTGTCATGTCCTTTTCTGTCACTGGGATTGAGCACCGCAAGATCGAACCCATTACAAAGCACCTCTTTCAATGGCAAGATAAATCAATCTAGTTGGCCAAACCAAATCAATAGATTGGAGAAGAAATACGAAGCTATAATAATCATGCATAAAAGAGATCAGAGAAGACTCAAATAATATTCATGGATAATCTGATCATAAACTCACAATTCATCGGATCCCAACAAACACACCGCAAAAAGTGATTACATCGGATAGAACTCCAAGAACATCGAGGAGAACATTGTATTGAAGATCAAAAAGAGAGAAGAAGCCATCTAACTACTAACTATGGACCCGAAGGTCTGTGGTAAACTACTCACGCATCATCGGAAGGGCGGCAAGGTTGATGTAGAGCCCCTCCGTGATCGATTCCCCCTCCGGCGGAGTACAGGAAAAGGCCTCCAGATGGGATCTCTCGAGAACAGAAGCTTGCTGCGGCGGAAAAGTATTTTGTGGACTCCCCTGGTGGTTTCCCGATTTTTGGAAATTTATAGTGGTGGAATTAGGCCAAAAGGGGCAGAGGTGGGCCCACGAGGCACCAGGGCGCCCCTGCCCCCCCCCCCCAGGCGCGCGCTGGTGGCTCGTGGCGACCTTCTGGGTCTTCTGGCCTCCTCCCGAAGCTTCTAGTGTTTGTTATGTCCAAAAAAAATCTCTAAAAAGTTTCGTGGAATTTGAACTTCGTTTGGTATTGATTTTCTGTAAAACTAAAAACAGGTAGAAAACAGCAACTGGCACTAGGCACTAAGTTAATAGGTTAGTCTCAAAAAATGATATATAATTGATGTAAATGTATATAAAAACATTTAAGATTGATAATATAACAACATGGAACAATCAAAAATTATAGATACGTTGGAGACGTATCAGGCTGCTATGAGCGGCTGCGGGAGCAGACGCGGGAGCGGGAGCAGGTGCGGTTGCGACAGCAGTTGATGGTGCGATGTTCACCGAGTTGCTCCCGACGAAGCTGGGAAGGGGATAATCCTTTTCCGTTTTGTCTGGATTTTGCTTCGTCCAGTCGATAACAGCCGGAATCAAGGTATTAACCGAAGCAACAAAATCACTTCTGCAGGCAGCTAAAGCTGCATTGACTGCCTGCTGGACCAACTCATCTCTGGTCGCTTCTGCGGTCTCAGCTGCATTTTTCTGGACCGCAAGCTTCACCTTCTCGTCGATGTTCACCTGACTGAACTTCTTTCTCTGCCTTTTGGCCTGCGGGTCCTCGTGGTAGTAGTACTTCCACGTGGCGCCGTCTCCGACGCCGTGCACACGTCCATACTGCGGCCGCTGGTCGATAGGGAGTCCCTTCAATATGTTCAAGGCCCGGTTGAGAGTGTGCCCCACTTGGGCCTCGTCGACGACTGAGACGACGAGTCGCTTTCGGTCGCAAGCATGTGTTGCTCTTTCTGCAAAAGGAACGTGAACTGGATTTGAAGGTCTTCAGTAATGAGGAAGATTACGTGTATGCATGTATTTTGGTTTAAACTAACAGTGCATCCGATGGGTACGCTCGCTATAGACGAGGACTCCTCAGTCCTCATTGGTGTTCAAAACAAATGTACAACGCACACGACAGCATGTAGTTTGTTACAACGTGGGAGGCTAATTTGCAGTTACCTGGAAACACCTGCCCGGCCACTTTCCAACAACCCCGCTGCCGGAACGATAGCAACTTTCCACCACCCAACTCGTCTCACAAAAATTTAAAAGCAAAAAAACTCAAATTAGTTTTGAGGAGGTTTTCTGCAAATTTGCATCGACTCCTAAAGTGATTGTTGGATCAGAGATCCAACGGCCTCCAGGAGCCCTCTCATATTCTCCCCTAGTCCCATAGGCTGTCCAAGAGCCACATTGTCTAAACCGCGTCGGCATTACCAAGACTTGATCAATGCAGCACGCGTCTGGTACACTAGCTAAAGATGCGAAAATTGCTTTTGGAGCTCGGCCTCCATGGAGGCCGGTTTTTGAAAAATTCAAAATTCAACAAAATTCATATTTTTACATTTCAAAAAATTCTGAAAAAAAATATAGACATATATGGAGGCATAACACACGTGTGTAAATTTTCAGGATGAAATACATTGAAATGAAGGCTGTGCAAAAAAGACAAATATGTGGCTTTTGAACATATGATACTATTCATCCCAAAAGTCCATGAATTTGTTCTTTTTACACAGATCACATCTCAAGGTATTTCATTCTGAAATTTTACACGCATACACATCACATCCTTGTGTACTTGTACAAAAAATTTCAGAATGTTTTGAAACCAAAAAGTATGAATTTTGAATTTTTCAAAAAAAGCGGCCTCCATGAGGCCGAGCTCCAAAATGCCGTTCTCCTAAAGATGGGGACTTTATGTTGGTCTACATAATAATATTATTACATACAATTATTGTACTTCTTAACTAGTCCATGTATGTAACTTGTCGCTTTTCTCCTTGGAGCGTCAGGCATCAGCTTACAAAGTTCAAGTATGCACCAACTGTTTCGGCATCACCTGGACTTTAATAGTGCAGCATACGGATTACACTGACTAAAGACGAGGACTCTAAAGTCAGTCTAAAACAAATAATATTACATACAATTATTGTACTTCTTATAACTATACTCAACATGTGTAGCTTGTTAGTTTTCTCCTTGGTGCGGCAGGCTGTATTGTATATTGTGAGCTAATAGTAATTAATAATGGAAACCTGTTCAAGTTGAAGGTTCCATCTTTAATTACATATGGTATATACGATTAGACAACTTTTTTTTTTTTCGAAACGAGGCAAAAGATTTGCCATTTCATTGATTAAGAAGAAGAGATTTGCCCGGTTAATTGACGGAAAACCGGGCTAAAACCGATACAAAACACAACCCACATAACATGGGCACCACCGGCCATCCTGGCACATGCCACCAGATGACCGCACGCGCAAGCAGCCGACAGCTCCGACTTTGACGACGAGCATCACAAGGAAAAAATGCAGGACTTGCGCTGACCGTGCCCTTCGCAAACGGAAGACCACCTCGGACACGCTGAGAGGAACCGACTACCAAAGTCCATGCCGCGACCCGAGCTCCTCTCAATGCCATCATCGTTGCCAAACAGAAACCAGCGCCCCGCCTCAGCAAACCACGCGGCGAAGATGCCGCAATCCACTAGTCTATCGGTCGTAGCCGGCTCCGAGACGATGCCCCCAAGGAGGAGAAAGACGCGAAGACGCCTCCATCGCCCGATCCAGTGGATCTAAGGTTTCCCTCCGGAGCCAAAGCCGTGGGGAGGAGGAGCACCTCCACGGCGACGCTTCCAAGAAAGATCACGGCACCCACAGGCACCGCCGTCGCCGGCTCCGATGAAGATCGGAGCAAGGATTTCTCCCGGAGACCACCGCCCCCACCGACCGCCGCCCACCAATCACCACCCCTGCTGAGGCCGACCTCACCCTAGCCACGGGATCCCACGATCCACCGCGCCCAGGCACGCACCGCCCCCTGGCCGAAGCCGCCACCACCGAACCCGGGGCCGCCGCCCCGGCAACACCATCGGCCACCATCTTGGACTAGCGCCATCCACGAGTCCCCACAACCGGAAACTCAGTCAGGGAGACAAGCTGCAGCGACGATGCCCTCAACAGGGTCACGACGCCCGTGGACGCCGCCATCGTCGCCCCGACCGCAGTCAGGCATGGTTTTCACCAGCAGCCGCACCACACGACCGAAGACGGACTGGACCAACCGGCATACCGCGGCCACAGCTTCACCCGCGTGAGCAGACTCCACCCGCCTGCACATTGTGACCTGCGAGCCGCAGCACCTCATGCTCCGTCGACAGAATCACCCCAACTCGCCGCGGATCCATGAATAGGGAGCAAGATCCGCGCACCACGACCCTCCAGCCGGCAAGATCCGGCGGCGTCAAGCCCGGGGCCGCCGCCCCGGCATCCTCCTTTTCCCTCGGCCGAAGCAGGCCCTTGCACCACGCGAAGTCGTCGCTGAAGAGGTCGCCGCGCCGGATCCAAGGATCCAGAGGCCATCTCGTCGAGCAGCAGAGCCCACGGGCAACGCCGGGCCAGATTCGCCGCCTCCGCCACGCACAGCCGCGGCCGCCCGCGCCGCCCGCGGCACACCACGCCGGCGTGCCACCTCTCCGGCGCCATCCCTTCTCGCACGCGCAACCGCGCTACCCCACGCCACCATAGCCAGCAGCGCCAACCGACGCGCCGGCCTCCGGGATCCGCCGTCGTGGATGAAGAAGAGGCACCCCGCGGCCCCCGCTCCAGCCGAGGGCGAAGGAGATCCCGCCGCCGCCGGCACCGCGCGGGCTTTGCCCGACGGCGCCCGCCGGCGACGGCGGAGGAGAGGGAGCGGGAGGGAGTTGGTGGCGGCTAGGGTTGGAGCGCCCGGGTCGCTCGCGGGGGGGCGACGCGAGCGACGTTAGACAACTTAGACATTGCAGCCGATGTCTCCAAGGAACCACTTCAAATTGTATGCACATGATGATTGTCCATCGCGCCACAAAGTTCAAGTATGGTTTCCCTAACGTATGCTTGAGAGGTAAGCGATAATCTTTTTTCCAGAATAACTGATACAAATTCTACCATACTGGCTGAAACTTCCCAACAAATTGAGAGCAATATTTTCATTTTCCCGTTTCGAAAAAAAAAATATTTTCATTTTTGTTAACGCGCAAAAGCTTTTTGTGTCATGTATTAGCAGAAGAGAAGAAATAGGCTACAAGGAGTTTAAGAGTTCAGCACATGAGCCCCTGACAGAACCACTGACGGGCATACTTGCAAAGCACAAAAACAACACAACCCCTAGAAGAGAGCCATTTCTTTGAACTGGCTAAAGAGGTTCTTCAACGACCATTTGCTATGACAATTATCATTCTAAATAGGCTACAAGGAATTAAAGAAATGGCAAGATTTTTCATAATAAGACTCCTAGTGCCGGGTTGGAGGCTTGGAGCCGTAGCCTCTCAGAGCTGATCTTACTCTATAGTTGCTCACGTGATTATAAAAAATCTTTCGGTCTTGGATACAACTTGTACTCTAATCCCCTCCTATGTGTAAAAACTTCCTTCTAACTTTACATAATATGTTTTCAAATTTTGTGTTTTTCTCTAACAAATACTCCCTCCGTTCCATATTAGTTGTCGCTGATTTAGTACGAAGTTCAACTAAATCAGCGACAACTAATACGGAACGGAAGGAGTATATAGAAAGCACACAGTAGGATTTTTTTTCCTACTGTTTTTCCGGCCAAAAAAATGATAAATTCTACCTGTGCAACACTGTTCAGTAAATATGAATTTAATTCGGGTCTGGAATTAACTCTGTGACATTGTAGATGCATCCGGTTTCAATATATATCGAAAATACAAGGCATTTCCCTAAAAAAAAGAAAATACAAGGCATTGGCAACAGAAAAATAAGCCAACTACTCTTTGTGGCTTATCTGTGGGCCACACACTTCACAATAATACGACTGTAGTAGCTGAAATGCACATACTCTAATTAAGAAAAGATCAAGTTTGTTTAACTTTTAGTCCTACTCCAACGACCCTACCAGTAGTATATCCATGCAATCTAATCTAGTCAATACGACGGAGTCAAGTCCAAAATGAAATGAGCTGTATTACTGAGCAGCTAGCCCCCATTGTCTGGAGAGTTCTTTTATTGCACATCTAAATCATGACACTTCTATCTTAAAAAAAGAAAGCATGGCACCTCTATCGAATCTGCATCTGCGCGTAAGTTCACGGATGCTAAACTTTCCTTTTTGTCTTTTCTGGTGAGCAACGACACCTGCTGCTCCCTACTCCCAACAACGAAGCTTCCTTCATCTCATGGCCTGTTTCAGCAGGCTTGCTCGATGGTGGCGTGGACAGGCAAGAGGAGGAAGGTGGGTGGAGGTTGCGTCCGAGACGGTGTGATTCTCTGTTTAGAAGATGAGATCAAGAAATCACCCTTTTTTCAGAAAAAAAAAAATAACTTGATGATGTATGTCCTAAATTATGCGTGCTGATTGTGTGCGCTAATTTTATCTTAGCATGAAAAAACAATAGAATGTTTCATTTCACCCCAAACACTTGATTCAGTAAAAAAGAAAAATTGGGGATTACGCATGGGAATTTGGGATGGAGGTCTGTTCCCCTGTTTGATAATGACAACTCATGGTCATGAAGGATCGATTTAAGTATTGATGAAAACAAATGCTACAGCATGGTCACTAATAGAAAGCAAGGGCAGTCTCGAAGAGAAGGCTAGAACTAAAGAAAGGGACCCGACCTAACCCTCCTCTGGCGCTCCCGCGGGAGACAGAGGAGGCTACTCGCCGCCGCCGGCCCCCGCCCCCTCTCCTCCTCCTCTTCCCTCGCCGCCGCCCGGGCGTGCCGGCAGGGGAAGCCTGCCTGGCGTGGGCGGCGGTGGGGAGCCTTCTCCTCCTCGCCTGGTGAGGTCGACGCGGGTCGATCTGGCTCGGCCAGGGCGCGGCGCTGTGCGGGCGCGGCGGCGCTGGAAGTCGCGGCGGTGGTGTGGAGGGCTGCGTGCGGGCGGGCGCGAGCGGCTGCGTGCTGCGGTGGTTGGCGCCGGGTGGATGCGTGCCTGCCGGATCTAGCGCTGGGATCCCGGCCGACGGCACGGGGTGGGGCAGCGGCCCGGCGGGGCGGCTGCTCCAGCAGTGGGCGTGGTTGCAAGGTGGGGAGATGGCGGCGTGGCTGCGTCGTCCTGGTCGGCTCTGGGCGGCGCGGCGGCTGTGCGGGATCTCGATCTGGCGGTGCGTGCTGGCCTGAGATCCAGCCGGGACCAACCTGGTCCGGGTCCTGGATGACGGCGGGCGGCGCGGGGTGGCCCTCCGGTGAGCTTTCTGGGCTGCGGGTGAGGGGTGGCCTGGTCCTCCTTGTCGATGGGCGAGCAGGTGTTGGTGGCCTTGCATCGAGCTACGTCAGCCGCCACGGTGAGGCGACACGGGGGTGTGTCCGGTGGGGAGTTCTAAGGAGGGATGGGAGGCCCCGATGTCAGGCCACCCGTCGCCGGTGCGGGGGTGCACCGGTCCGGATGCGTCCGCTCCTCCTCCCCCTTTCCTCGGCCGTGTGCCTGCTTGCGTGGTTCTGGCGATGTTTGAGGCAGGGCGGCTGCTGGCTGCTCCGTCGGTCAAGGGTGGCCGGTCAGGCCAAAGCCAAAGCCTTTGGGGGGTTCACGGAGTTGCTTGGATGCAGGGCGGCGGCCCTGGCGGCGAGAGACGTGATGTTCGTGGGCGGAGCGCGCGGCTTGGGTGCGGTCGGGCAACCATTGTCACGCGGGTGGCATGGTTGGGGATGTCCGGCGTGCATGATGGGCGGAGGGGGGGGGGGGGGGGGTTTAACACCGGAGTACATCACTTGCCCGGTTTTTTCCGGCCGACGGTGGCGGCGGCCGCGGGCGTCGTTTCCTTCATGAAGGCCCCGTCGTGGTGTTCCCTTTAACTTCACGTTGCTCCGGGTGAAAACTTGATCTTCGGGATCGGGCGGTGGCGACAATTCGATGTCGTGCCCTTCTTGAAGGCACCGCCTTGGAGTCCATGCTCTGTCAGTGTCCCGCTTCACTTCTTCCCGGTGTCTAGTCCTCGGGATGTCCTCGTTGGCTCCAAGCGGTTCTTGTTTTGCTCATCTGTAGTGTGCTTGGTGGTTGATTGGGTAGTGTGGCGGTGTGTCGGCACCCTTGTATCTTGCCTTGGGTGAGTGTGGTGTGTGTTGGTGGCGTGTTGTATCCGGATGTGTATCTCTGGTCGTTGCTTTATATATAAAGCGGGGCGAAAGCCTTTTTCGGTAATAGAAAGCAAGTATACCCCATTCTCCTCCCATTATATTGCTATGCTGCTCCTGCTCATGAGTCAGGAGTCTGGAGATGAACATTTCTTCTCTGAAGCTCCTCAACAACATGTTAATGGCCGGGGGAGACGTTGCCTGCCCCTCCTCCACTCGCGTTAATGGCAGCTGCTACCTTTTTTTCTCTTGGAGCAAGAAACATTTGGCACCCCGCTCCGTCCCAATTCAGAAAGAAACCCTAGCTAGGTATAGACAGAGCACTTACAAACAGATAGAGCCGCCGTGACGCGACCTCCGTCTGAGATAGGGCGATGACACCGGGGCAGCGGGAAGCCTCCCGCCGGCGCACCACCGCTGGCAGAACCATCCGCCTCTCCCGCCCGCACCATTTGGCGGTCCCTGCTCTGCTTCTCTCAAGTCTCGCTCCCCTGCTCCTCCTATGCTGCTGCTCTGTTCCGCCGCCCAGCCAGTCTATGTTGGCACCCATCGCCGCGCATATCCGACGGCCACCAAATTTGACTGCATTTTTACTCCTTTTTTCCAGATTCACTCTGGTCAAGTAAATCCCGTTTTTCATGCGATAAAGGACCACATCAGCCTACACTTTCCTCTTTTTCTGTTTTCTTGGGTTTTTTTACGACTTTCAGAAATTTCTCTAAATAAATCTAAACAGCTTTCAAATAAATTCCAAACAAACTTTTGAAAAAAAATCATAGCTCTTAAAATGGTAATCATATCACGCACGATGGGCAGATGTCCGTGGACACTGTCACCTCCTAGAGAGAAATCAAAGTATAAGTATTTTGAATTCGTATACATTTTTCTTCAAAAAGAAACAAGTATTTTAAAATGGAGCGAGTACCCCTGCATGATAAATAATGGTCGGATCACTCAGGTGATAAATCAGATGAACAAGGAAAGTCTCAAAGAGGAGATGGAAGGAGTGGCAGGTTTAGAGGATCTGCAGATGGACGATGGCACCCAGGTAACATACACATTCCAACTGTTTTAAATTCTTCCAGTGCTTCTCTTAGTGATGTACTCCCTCTATCCAGATAAATAGGGCCTAATTCGTATTTGGAGATTTACTTTGACCGTCGATAAGATCAATAATATATGAGATGTATGCTATAAAAAATATATCATTGGCTGTATGCATCATAATGATGCAGAGGCCGGGGGTTTAACCTCCTTTTTGAAAAAAATAAAAATATATCATTGAAAATTCTTTCAAATATGTGTTTTTATAGCTAGCAAGGAGAAGTCTGACAGTGATTAGAGATATTCAGGTTGTTCCTGTTTCTTTTCATGATTATGTAGTTGGACTTCTGAATTTTACTGGAGATGTTGGAAATTTGATGATTGTTGGAGCAGTTGTTTTAGTTTTGACAGTCAGCCATATGTTTCCTACTACTACTATGGGGTTTCAATTGTCAATTTGGTTATGGCCTGGACTGGTTTGCAGAAACGAGGCCTACAAAACAAACATGATGATGTTTGTGTAATCAAGAAAGTACCCTTTTCTTCACAAAAAAAAAAACTTGATGATGTTTGTGTTCAATTTATGCGTGCTAATCTTAGCAAGAAAATAATAATAATAATAATAATAATAGAATGTTGCATTTTACTCCTAATACTTCATTTGGTATATAAATGGGCGGATTACACATTTGGTATACTTCAGATAGAATGTTGAATTTGGGATGTGGGTTTCCTCCCCTGTTCGCTAACTTCATGGTGGTGAAGAACTTGTTTAGAGGTGAAAATATAAAGCTACAGGATGTTCGGTAGAAAGCAGTTCGTTAACCCCCAATCTCCTCCCATGAATTTGATTTGCTGCTCAGGAGTCATGAGCAACAGGACGATGGAGGGAGGTGCTGCCCCTCAAGCCGTGTTAATGGCGGCTGCTACCCTATATTTTTGAGCAAGAAATACAGGCGACTATCCTCGCCGGTCCGATTCAGAGAGCATCAGAAAGAAACCCTAGCTGGGTACAGAGTACAGAGCACTTACAAATTAAGCCGCCATGACCGCGAGCTCTGCCCCCTGAGATAGAACGATGGCGCCGGGGTGGAGGGCAGCCTCCCGCCGGCAGAATGATCCGCCTCCCGCCCGCACCATTTGGCGGCGGCCTCTGCTGGCTGCTCTGCTTCGCTCTCGCGCTCCCCTGCTCCTATGCTCTGCTCTGTTCCGCCGCCCAGCCAGGCTATGCTGGCACCAATCGCCGCGCAGATCGGACGGCCACCAAAATTCGACTGGATTTTTTTACATTTTTTTTCAGGTGACTCTGCTCAAGTAAATCCCCTTTTTCACGCGATAAAAGGGCCTCGTAAGCATACACTTTCCCCCTTTTCTGGTTTCTTGCATTTAATTTTTTATGTGACTTTCCCCGAAAAAAAAATTATGTGACTTTCAGAAATTTCTCTAAAAGTGTAAATCTCTGCCTATATATATATATATATATATATATATATATATATATATATATAATAAAGCACGTAGTATTTCTATCCGTTCACCGTCATTAAATTTACATTCAAAGTTGTCACAAATTACCCACTATGCCACCTATAATTAGTAAAAAAAAAATGTTTCATGAATAAAAAACAATTCGGATCGCTGTATTAGGCCTCGGCCCACGCTGCCTCTCTACACACGCACGGCACGGACACGCACTGGGATCCATGGAGATGAGGAACGAAGGTGGCTGGATGCGATGCGGTCGAGCGTCGCTGGCTGTTCGGCGCGACGCAGGCGCGGCTGGAAGAACGGCGCGGCGGCGGGGCTTGCCGGCGGCGAGGCGGAGAAGGAGTGCGGAGGCAGCGCGGCTTCGGGCTCGTGGTGGACCGGATCCAGCAAGGGGGAGGTCGGATCCGTCGGCTGGCGACGCGAGGAGCGCGCGACGGAGCTCGAGCACCATGGGAGTTGCTTCCCTGCGAGAGAGAAGAATTCAGAAAGGGAGAGAGCAAGAAGAAGGAAAAGGATAGGGCGGCGGGGTCGCGGGTGCATGTGCGCACTCGCGGACGCAGGCGAACGGCTCTGGCAGGGGACGTGGCGCACGGCGGCGGCGGCTCTCCTCGGGAGGCGCTCGGGCCACTAGTAGAAAACGGACCTTTTGTCCGCAGCTTTAGTCCCGGTCGGGTTTTGAACCGGCACTAATGTGACCATTAGTCCCGGTTCAGGACGGGCATCATTAGTCGCGGTTCGTTCCGGACCTTTAGTCCCGGTTCGTAACACGAACCGGGACTAATGTGGTGGTGGCAGGCTGGTGTCAGCTGGGGCCCCCACGATCCCCTTTAGTCCCGGTTGGTATCACCAACCGGGACTACAAGCCCCCCCTTTAGTCCCGGTTCGTAACACGAACCGGGACTAAAGGGTGGTGGCAGGCTGGTGTCAGCTGAGCCCCCCACGAGCCCCTTTAGTCCCGGTTGGTATCACCAACCGGGACTAAAGGCCCCCCTTTAGTCCCGGTTGGAGATACCAACCGGGACTAAAGATCCCCTATATGAATTCGGCCAGCCCGATCACAGTACTCCTCCCTTTTTTTTCCCCTTCTTCCCCTCCTTTGTTCTTCCCTCTTCCTCGAGCTCATCCTCCATTTTTGCCAAAATTTGTCAAGATTTGGAGGCACCCCATCCATCCAAGTGTTCACAAAGGTTAGCAACTTTGTCCTTTCATCTCTCATTGCTAGATTAGCTCTTGCAATGCTCTATAAGTATAGTGATTTGTGGGTTTTAGTTTGGGAGTATTTATATGTGGTAGTTCATTTGATTTATATGCAATTTGAGCTCAAATTAACTTCTTACTTTGCATGTGTAGGTGTGGTTTACTTAGTGCCTTCCCGTCCCCGTCCTAACCACCGTCGATCGCCCGCACCGTCCCGTCGCCGTCACCACACCTTGGTGAGCCTCTTGTTCGTTCTTATCCTTTTTATAAAAAAAAATCTTATTTGTATGATTTAGATAGTTAATTGTATAATTTTCTTACATGTATGATTGTTTGTTATACATAGTGCCATGACTTTGATATCCGTCCCCGTCGGCCCTCGTCCGGTTTATGATTCGGATGTGGTATATATATTCTCTTTTATAACTATTTGTTCCATTTCGCGTTTATGACAATTATGCCCATCAAGTTGACATAGATATTTTTATCTAGGAGGTATGTGAACCGGAAATTGCAACCGACATAGATATTCTTGTCAAGAAGTTAAATTTAGTTGAAAAAGAAAACGAGTATTTGAAAGAAAAATTGAAAAGAGTTGAAGAAGAGAAGATGAAACTGGAGTTGTATGTTGCCGATGTCGTCGATGATCACAAGATCAAGATGGATGCAATGCGCTTGAAGATTAGAAAATTTAAAAAATATGCCATTGATAGTGAGGCTTGGTATCACTATGCTGTTGGATCAATTGTTACCTTAGTTGCGATCTTGATCGCATTTGTTGTTGCATTTAAATGCTTTAGCTAGAGAGTTTGTATGTTGCTTTATGAGAACAAGTGTGTATGAACTTTATGTATGAACTTGTATTAATTTGGTCTTTTCGGTGTTGTGTAATGAAGATGAGCCGGCAATGGATGTACGATGACCGATGCTCTCCCCAGTTCATTAATGGCGTGCATACTTTTCTGGTTGCGGCTGAGGCAAACAAGCGGGCGGATGGTTTTATGTATTGTCCATGTGCTGGCTGTAAGAATGATCGAAATTACTCTAACTCAAGAACCATTCACGTCCACCTGTTTGAGTCCGGTTTCATGTCCGGCTATAACTGTTGGACCAAGCACAGAGAAAGAGGGGTCCTAATGGAAGAGAATGAAGAAGAAGAGGATGACGACAGCTATCCTGGCCATGGGTTCCATGAATACGATGGTACAACAATGGGGGAAGAAGCTGAGCCGGCAATGCAGGAAGGAGCTGAAGAAGAGGCATCAGATGAGCCCGCTGATGATCTTGGTCGGGCCATTGCCGATGCAAATAGAAACTGTGCAAGTGAAAATGAGAAGCTGAAGTTGCAGCGCATGTTAGAGGATCACAAGAAATTGTTGTACCCAAATTGCGAAGATGACAAGAAAAAGCTGGGTACCACACTGGAATTGCTGCAATGGAAGGCAGAGTATGGTGTACCTGACAAGGCATTTGAAAAGTTGCTGAAAATAATGAAGAATAAGCTACCAAAGGACAACGAATTGCCCGACAGTACGTACGAAGCAAAGAAGGCCGTCTGCCCTCTAGGATTAGAGGTGCAGAAGATACATGCATGCCCTAATGACTGCATCCTCTACCGCGGTGAGTACGAGGATTTGAATGCATGCCCGGTATGCTGTGCATTGCGCTATAAGATCGGCCACGATGACCCTGGTGATGTTGCGGGCGAGCGCCCCAGGAAGAAGATTCCTGCCAAGGTGATGTGGTATGCTCCTATAATACCACGGTTGAAACGTTTGTTCCAAAACAAAGAGCATGCCAAGTTGATGCGATGGCACAAAGATGACCGTAAGAAAGACGGGAAGTTGAGAGTACCCGCTGACGGATCACAGTGGAGAAAAATCGAGAGAAAGTGGAAGGACTTTGCAGATGACGGAAGGAATGTATGGTTTGGTTTAAGTGCAGATGGCATCAATCCTTTTGGGGAGCAGAGCAGCAATCATAGCACCTGGCATGTGACTCTATGTATCTATAACCTTCCTCCTTGGTTGTGCATGAAGCGGAAGTTCATTATGATGCCAGTGCTCATCCAAGGCCCCAAGCAACCCGGCAACGACATTGATGTGTACCTAAGGCCATTAGTCGAAGAACTTTTAGAGCTGTGGAATGGAAAAGGTGTACGTGCGTGGGATGAGCACAAACAACAGGAAATTGACCTGCGAGCGTTGCTGTTTGTAACCATCAATGATTGGCCTGCTCTCAGTAACCTTTCAGGACAGACAAACAAGGGATACCACGCATGCACGCACTGTTTAGATGATACCGACAGTATATATTTGGATAAATGTAAGAAGAATGTGTACCTGGGGCATCGTCGATTTCTTCAGAGCAGGCATCCCGTAAGAAAGAAAGGCAAGCATTTCAAAGGTGAGGCAGATCACCGGAAGAAGCCTCGCCACCGTACTGGTGATGATATACTTGATATGGTCAAGGATTTAAAAGTAATCTTTGGAAACGGTCCTGGCGGACAATCTGTTCCGAATGACGCGGACGGACGCGCACCCATGTGGAAGAAGAAATCTATATTTTGGGACCTACCCTATTGGAAAGACCTAGAGGTCCGCTCTGCAATCGATGTGATGCACGTGACGAAGAATCTTTGCGTGAACCTGCTAAGCTTCTTGGGCGTGTATGGGAAGACAAAAGATACACCGGAGGCACGGGAGGACCAGCAACGTATGCACGGAGAAGACGACATGGATCCAAAGCAGTTTCAGGGTCATGCCAGCTACGCTCTTACCAAAGAAGAGAAGGAAATCTTCTTCGAATGCCTGCTCAGTATGAAGGTCCCGTATGGCTTCTCGTCGAATATAAAGGGAATAATAAATATGGCAGAGAAAAAGTTCCAGAACCTAAAGTCTCATGACTGCCACGTGATTATGACGCAACTGCTTCCGGTTGCATTGAGGGGACTTCTACCGGAAAACGTTCAATTAGCCATTGTGAAGCTATGTGCTTTCCTCAATGCAATCTCTCAGAAGGTAATCGATCCAGAAATCTTACCAAGGTTAGAGAATGATTTGGTGCAATGTCTTGTCAGTTTCGAGTTGGTGTTCCCACCATCCTTCTTCAATATCATGACGCACGTCCTAGTTCACCTAGTCGAGGAGATTGCCATTCTGGGTCCTGTATTTCTACACAATATGTTCCCCTTTGAGAGGTTCATGGGAGTCTTAAAGAAATATGTTCGTAATCGTGCTAGGCCAGAAGGAAGCATCTCCAAGGGCCATGAAACAGAGGAGGTCATTGAGTTTTGTGTTGACTTTATTCCTGACATTAAGCCGATTGGTGTTCCTGAATCGCGGCATGAGGGCAGACTGGGTGGAAAAGGCACGCTAGGAAAGAATTCAGTAATATGCCGGGACGGGCATTCTTTGGCGCAAGCACACTACACAGTTCTACAAAGTTCCGCCTTGGTGGCTCCGTATATCGAGCAACACAAGAATATTCTACGCTCCAAACACCCGGAGCAGTCTGACGACTGTGACGGGGATATTACCCCGCGATATGACCCGGCAAACATGCTGACCCGGTGAACAGTACTGACCCGGAGAACAGTACTGACCCGGCAGACATGCTGACCCGGCAGACATGCTGACCCGGCAGCTACAGTACCAGGATGGTAACCCGGCTGCTACAGTGTCAGGATGGTAACCCGGCTGCTACAGTGTCAGGGTGTAACCCGGGGTGCTACAGTGTCAGGAGGTAACCCGGCTGCTACAGTGCCAGGAGGTGAACAGTGTTATCAGATAGTCACGGAGACGAGTCTCTGAAGATAAGCCCTGGTTGTAACCCGCCCGGTGTAAGCCGCCCGGGATGGGTTACAAGCCCAGGACTCGGAAGCCCATGAAGAGAAGCCCGCGATGGGAAGTCATCAATCCGACTTAGACTCTACATGTAAACCGCCCCTTCAGCCTTTATAAGGAGGGGCGGGTCACCCCAAGAGGGTCAGGTTAGACGTCTCATAGACAGGTCTCATAGACAGGTCATCCGAGATAGTCAGATTAGAGGGTCTCGAGATTAGAGGTAGCGACTCCGCACCCTTGTAACCGAGATCGTCATCGTCATCAATATAAGACACAAAGCAGGACGTAGGCTTTTACCTCCATCGGAGGGGCCGAACCTGGGTAAACTCTCGCGTCTCTCGTCCCACTCAACCCCTCTCAAGCTACCAGTTACGTGCGCTGGACCTCACGACTAAGTCCTTACAACTAGGACATCTGCCGTGACAAATCCACGACAGTTGGCGCCCACCGTGGGGCCACGCGTTGTGGTGTTGAGTTCTTGAAGGGATCTCTCTCAGGGATCGAGGAGTCAGCAATTTTTTCGGACAAAGAATAGTTGGTTTTGGAAGGATCTGGGTCAACTTCGAGCTCATCAAATCCAGATTTGTAATCTGAGAGATACAAAGTATAAAGGAGTTAGGGTTACGCCGCTTTATTCGGTGGAAGTCGCCAAGACCGATGGATTTTTTCTGAAAAGGATGTATCCAAACAGCCGCTGCCATCACGTGTGCCAGTATTGTTGCTGTCTCAACTCCAAACCGGAGAACAAGAAGTCAAGTTAAAACCCGAGAGATGCCAGTGTTTTCTACGACAACAGCCGGATAAAAAAGGGGGGGGGGGTCCTGACCCGGAGATGGATTGGTCAACCCACCGTGATTTGGAAAGGACTCAGATATTGATGCCTCTTCGCCTTGCCGGTGCCTCTCCGCGGTCGCGGCATCACCTCTCCCGCAATTTGCTGAGCCGCCATTGCCACCAAGTCGCCGCCTCGCGCTGGCCAGCACTACCTCACGTTAAGCCGCCCAAGCCGCCTGTGGCCTGATGAGCTGCCGCCTTGGGCCGTTGCCGCCGTGACCCGCCGGGTCGACCTGCCTCGCTTCGCGAGCCCTCTGCCGCGACTGCGGCCTTGCCTTACCGGCGCCTCACCACCGAGCTGCTTCCAAGCCGCCCTGAGCTGTTTCTCCTCATGGGTTTCTGCCATGGTCAAAACCGCCGGCGTCGTCTGCCATCTCACCGAGCCGCCGAAGAACAACTCTGCTTCCAGCCGCCGGCCTCACCTCCAACACCCTTGTCGCGGCTGGCTTGGCCGACTCGCCCTCGTCGAACCTCGCGCCCGCATCACTGCGGTCACGTTTCCGCCTCACCGTGGCCTGTTTCCGCCAGCCCCGCCGTGGCCCGTTTCAGAGCCGCCACCGGTGCTCTAACCCGCCGCCGAGCTGCCTGGCTGCATGAGCCGCCTCCCCTTCTGTTCGTCTCCATCTCGGTTTCCTTCGGCGAGCCGCCGCCCTGTGGCCGCCGCTGCGGCCTCGTTTCCGAGTCGTCCGCCGGGTCGCCATGCCCACTCGCTCCTCTGCCACACCTTAAGTCCACACCGTGTCCGATCCGCCCGCCGCCTTGGGCCAGCACTCCCGCCTCTTATCGCCTTCGTTTTGAGTCGCTCCTGCACCTGCCAGCCACACCGGCCTTCGCCGTTGCTGCTGCTCGCCTCCAAGGCGCCTCACCTCCACCTCGACGCTGAGTCGCGCAGGTGGCCTGCCTCTACTACAGCTTAACTTGCAGGCCCGTCGCTGCCATGGTCCCGCCTCACCGTATCACCATCCGCTCCGTTTCTGCCTGCGCTGCGCGTCTGCAACTGCACCAAGCGCCGCCACCGCTGCGTCGCCGCCGCCGCAGCTCAGCCTCTACGTTGGGCCGGCACCTCCGAACCGCCTTGGCCGTTGCCGCTAAGGTTCCGCCGCGTCAAGCCGCCCCCATGGCCTCGTCGCTCCGCCCCTGCCGGGCTCCACTTTGAGCCGCCGCCTCCGCTATGGCCGGCCTCAAGCAGCCGCCGTGGCCCGCTCCTCCATGCGTGCGCAACTCGCCGGTCTCCACTCGCCGTGAGTCGCCCGCGCCGAGCAAGCCGTCCCTGCCGCAGCTCGGCTCCGGCTGAGCCGCACGCCGGTTGCCTCACCCACCGGCAGTCCGCACCCGCGTCCGCCTCAGTAGTAACCGGCCCCCGTTTCACCTTCGCTGCTGGTTCCGTGCGCTTCCTCTGGCCGTGTCCGGCTCCCGGCTGCACGTGCGCGCACCTCGCCTCGCCTTTGCCGCGTCTACTGAGCCGCCGCCTTGCTGCCCTGGCTCCGCCTCTGCCGCGTCAAGCCGTCCCCGGCTCTGCCTCCGCCGCATCGCCGCACGGCTGAGCCGCCCTTGCTCCGCCTCCGTCGACGTGGCCCTTGCCTCGACGCCCACCTCCTCCGGCCATGCCCCGACCCGCCACCGGCTGCCGTCGCCGCTTCAAAGCCGCCGTAATCACTTGCAGAGTCGCCGGTTCCCCTGTGTTAAGCTGTTTCCAGCCGCCCGTTTCAGTTGACTGGGCAAGGATAAGGAAAGAAACAGAGGAAAAAGAAAGAGGCAAGCTGCCTTAAAAAAAAAAAAAAAAAAACGGGGGGGTGACCCGGAGGGTCTATTCTAAGCCGCCCAGCTTTGGCTCTGCTGTGGTCGCACTTCAAATCGCCGTCTCCGCCATCGCCGCTGCGACCATGCGCTCGCCCGCCGCCTGTTGACCTTTCTGAGCCGCCATGCATTCAATGCGAGCCGCCTCTGCTTCATCATCTACAGTCTTGCCTCGAGCCGTTTTCGCCGCTACGGCCCGCCGCCTCCGCCGCGGCCTCGAAAGAGTGGCTAAACCGCCGTTGACGTTACTGGGGGTGATCCACGGACGCTGTATCCGAATAATTTGTCGTCCGAACAAATCAGGTGATATCCGTCTAAAGACTATTTTATTACCACATATTGTTTTTTGTCAACGAACAGTTACGTTGGTCTGTATATTTTATATGCAGGACAGTTATTCTATACAAACGTGGTCTATACCACGGGTACGGAGCACGCGTTGGCAATATTCCACACCAGCGTTCGACCGTGCCACATGACCCGGTGATTGGACGCGCGCAAGCCACCGTTATTGTGGTCCGGTTTACATCAACATGCCGGTACTGCGCACGCTCACCCGCCAGCCTGAGCCGCCCAATGAGTGCGGCAAGCCGCCGTAGCCGCGGCATGGTTTTTACCAACAACGCCACGGCCGACTCGTCGTCTGCACCAGCTTACAACGCCGAGGCCGACTCTCGCGACCGCACCGGCTTACAACGCCGTGGCCATCTTTCGCAACCGCGCCGTCTTCAAACGCGCGGCTGACTCCTACATCTACATCAACATACTGGGGCTGTGCTTGTCTGTTCAAGTCGCCCAGCGGACGAGCGCAAGACGCCGCCCGTGGTCTGATCTACATCAGCATATCAGTGCGGTGCTCGCCTGTACGAGCCGCCTAATTGACGAGCGCAAGCCGCCGACTACAGTACGATCTACATCAGCATATCGGTGCACTGTTCGCCTGCACAAGCCGCCCGACGGACAGGCGCACAAGTCGCCACTATTACAGTGGTTAAAGCTTCAACAACCAGCCGGGACGAACCATCGACCGGATTATTGAAACAATTCATGCGGGATCATCTATGACCTGCCACGGCCAACCTCAATTTTCAGTGGAGACTCTCAAGCCGCCTCTTCGAGATGATTCAAGACTCAGGGGCTACAGACATGGCTCCACACACTTGGCCGTTTTTAACGAGAGCTCCAGATCATGACAAGAAAGTTAACCCGATATCGGGGGATACTACATTATTGGCGGAAGGATTAAAAGTTACCCAAGAAGACGAGTCGCCATGATGCACCGTTCAACTTGGGGGCTTCTGCTATTTTCTTCATACAAGATGGCGGCTTACAAGATGCTGCCACAATGTTGATACTTCAACAAGGTCGTTTGGGGGCTTTCAATCCGCCGGGTTAAGCTTCAACCCTCTCGGTCAGGCTCTTCAGCCAATATAAGGCGGGTCATGGACCCAAACGTTGACTCCGTCAACAAAGATCACTAGGGGTGCAGCGAAGTTCTAAAACTTACCTCCTTTTCGATCTACAATTCCGGGTTATACCTGCCTGTAAGTAGATGCGCTTTGTCAGGGGTGCAGCGAGTTCTAAAACTCACCCTCTGCAAAGGCCTCTTACAGCGGCGAGGCAACCCCTTACATCTACAATTCCGGTTTATACCTGCCTGTAAGTAGATGCGCTTTGTCAGGGGTGCAGCGAGTTCTAAAATTCACCCTCTGCAAAGGCCTCTTACAGCGGCGAGGTAAACCCTTACATCCGCAATTCCGAGTTATACCTGCCTGTAAGTTGCTGCCGCTTTGCCAGGGGTGCAGCGAGTTCTAAAACTTACCCCCTGCAAAGGCCTCTTACAGCGGCAAGGCAAACTCTCCCATCTGCTGCGTACTCTCCGCCAAGTGGCCCGTCGTACCCTGGAGGTTCAAACGACGAGTTTACGTCACGTGAGAAGTAGCTTATGGGTTCTAAGGGTACTCACCCCCTGCTGTGTCTCTCTTTGGTTCGTTGCGCTCTTATCAGTTACACTGGTATGAGTTCAAGCATCGAGTCCACCCAGAAGAACCATCATATGAATTTTTTGGAAGGCAAAGCAGAAACATCATACATTGCATCATACATTGCATCATACATTACATCATGCATTGCATCATATTTACATATCATGCCGGTTTGCCAAACCGGGTCAGAGCAAGATTGTGAAAGAGGAAGCAAGGCTATACGAGATTTTAACATCTCCGGGTTGTGCTTTTTCAAGCCACCCTTACAACAATGCAGAATATACTCGGTTTTGTTTATTTTTGCAGGTCTTGTCTTATAAGATAAGCCGCCAGAACAAATAGATCTTTAATAGCCAACATGGCTGGATCTTCATCATGGATTTCTCGCATACTCGCTGGGTTGCACCGCAACTACGAGCAGGGATTTCATATCAAAGACAAAGGAATTATTCCAGGATATTCATTCCGGGTTATATTACAACCACGGCCAAGGATTCATCCAACAAATTATGATGAGTCATATTATTATCACAATAGTCCCGAGTCGCCGCAGGCAGACGACCCGGCACTTGGGGGCTACAATATTCAAGTCAAGTTTATATCAAGTATGCAAAGTCCCATGTCGCTGCAAGCATGCACCACGGCACTTGGGGGCTAATGCAAGCTGGTTTTCAAAGCATTACATTGTCAACAAGACCCTGTTATCTCAAGGAGATGAGCAAGCCTTTCAATATTTTTCTAAGTCCCAGCCCAGTACTTCTTACTGACCTGGCACTTGGGGGCTACACCGCTCAGATCAAATTTTCTAAAGTCCTAAGTCGCCGCAGGCGTGCGACCCGGCACTTGGGGGCTACAGTATTCAGTTGCTCAAAACAGATCATAAGGTACAAATTGAAGACCCGGCGCATCACATATTGATGAGCCGGCCCTTGGGGGCTACACCAGCTGAAACTTTATAAGGTATAAGACAGTTACAAGTCCCAGGCTGCTGCAGGCAAGACAACCTGGTACTTGGGGGCTGCACAGTCAAAGATATTGTTGCAAAGCGCCAAGTCATCATGGATAACTTGGAGCTTGGGGGCTACAGGTAATATGGATATATCAAAAAGTTGAAAAGAGTTATCAAAGTCAGCTGGAGTCTGGATATCTGAGCCGGCGTCACCAACATTACATGACCCGGCGATTCAAAGATTATAACCCGGCGGTGATAACCCGCCGAGAGTATGGGAGGCCGACTCAAGGGCATATGAGGTATTGTATTCCCAATATTTTATTTCAAAGGACATATACCTGCAAGATGATGGAGCTTACCATGAATAAATTCAAGCTAACCTGGGGGCTAATGACGGGGATATTACCCCGCGATATGACCCGGCAAACATGCTGACCCGGTGAACAGTACTGACCCGGAGAACAGTACTGACCCGGCAGACATGCTGACCCGGCAGCTACAGTACCAGGATGGTAACCCGGCTGCTACAGTGTCAGGATGGTAACCCGGCTGCTACAGTGTCAGGGTGTAGCCCGGCTGCTACAGTGTCAGGAGGTAACCCGGCTGCTACAGTGCCAGGAGGTGAACAGTGTTATCAGACAGTCACGGAGACGAGTCTCTGAAGATAAGCCCTGGTTGTAACCCGCCCGGTGTAAGCCGCCCGGGATGGGTTACAAGCCCAGGACTCGGAAGCCCATGAAGAGAAGCCCGCGATGGGAAGTCATCAATCTGACTTAGACTCTACATGTAAACCGCCCCTTCAGCCTTTATAAGGAGGGGCGGGTCACCCCAAGAGGGTCAGGTTAGACGTCTCATAGACAGGTCTCATAGACAGGTCATCCGAGATAGTCAGATTAGAGGGTCTCGAGATTAGAGGTAGCGACTCCGCACCCTTGTAACCGAGATCGTCATCGTCATCAATATAAGACACAAAGCAGGACGTAGGCTTTTACCTCCATCGGAGGGGCCGAACCTGGGTAAACTCTCGCGTCTCTCGTCCCACTCAACCCCTCTCAAGCTACCAGTTACGTGCGCTGGACCTCACGACTAAGTCCTTACAACTAGGACATCTGCCGTGAAAAATCCATGACAGACTGGATTACACATGAACAAACTGCGACTTTCGCCGGTTGGTTGCAGACACGTCTCATTCATGACGACACTGTTGCAGATGACCTGTACTTGCTGTCCAAGTTACCATCTTCGACTATATTGACTTTCAAAGGGTACGAGATAAATGGGAATACATTTTACACGATCGCCCAAGATAAAAAGAGCGTCAACCAAAACAGTGGTGTCCGCTTTGATGCAGCAAACACCAATAGGCCAAAGGACACATATTATGGTTACATAGAGGAGATATGGGAACTTGACTATGGAGTTGGTTTGAAGGTCCCTTTGTTTCGGTGCAAATGGGTCAATCTGAGAGGAGGCGGGGTAAAGGAAGACCCGCAGTATGGAATGACAACAGTGGATCTCAACAATCTTGGGTACGCAGACGAACCATTCGTCCTAGCCAATGATGTGGCGCAGGTTTTCTATGTGAAGGACATGTCTACCAAGCCGAGAAAAAGAAAAGATAAGGAAGCGAATACATCATACGATGAGCCAAAGCGCCACATAGTTCTTTCAGGGAAAAGAAACATTGTGGGAGTGGAGGACAAGACAGACATGTCAGAAGATTATGAAAAGTTTCATGAAATTGCTCCCTTCACAGTGAATGTTGACCCGAGCATCAAGTTAAACGATGAAGATTGTCCATGGTTACGGCACAAAGGGACACACGCGAAGAAAAAGTTTTATATCCAAAGATCCCACTCTGGGATGTGACCGGCTTCTCTAGTTAGTTTCCGGACTTATATATCTGGAAAGTCCCACTTCGGACAAACCGGAGGGAATCTTTGTAATAGAACTCCGACTTATGTGTTTTGGCATTTGAAACGCGAAGAAATATTATGTCCAAAGCCACGTCATCAATTTTCAACCCTTTCTGACTTCATTTGCTATTTTTCATGCATTTACTGATTTTTTTGAGCTAAATGACCCTGAAATTGAAAAGCACTACAAATCACAATCAGAAAAGGTTGAAAGTTGGCATGGTATCATCATTTCACCCACATAGCATGTGCTAAAAAGTTGAGAGGGTTACGGCAAAAACTGGATGCACTTCGTGTACAAAATGGACAATCTCTTTCGAAGTATCACGCTTTCGGACGAAAACTCGTCTGTTACAAAGGCATTTCATTTTTTTTAAATAACCTAAGAATTACCAAATTGAATATAATGATAAAACACACTAATATTAAACAGCAGAAAAAAGAATCACTGAAAAATCTTTTTTTAAAATAAAGTTATTCACAAACTAGTGATTCACACAAATTTCAAATAATTCAAATTTGAAAACTACTGGCACTAACAGAAAGTTTATAATTTTTTTGACCTAAAGCAAAAAGATTCACTCAGAAACTCTAAATAAAGCAAAAAACAACCAAGAAACAAAAGAAAATAAATATAGAAGAAAACAAAAAAAAAACTGAAAAGTAAAAAAAAAGCCCGCCTACTGGGCCGCCACGACCTGCATACGACTAGACACCCACTAGTTGGGCCAGGATGCAGGCCCGCAAGGCCCAGTATGGCCCACAGGGCAGGAAAGACCGGTAGGCCTTGTAGGCCTGCTTTAGAGAGGAGTTCGAATGAGCTACCGCGCCGGGGTTTATAAACCAGTGCGAGCGCCCTTCGCTGGGCGAGGTGGGACTAAACATCCACCACACTGCGCCGTGCCAGGAACAGGCCTTTAGTCGCGGTTGGATCCACCAACCGCGACTAAAGGGGGGCCTTTAGTCGCGGTTGGAGCCACCAACCGCGACTAAAGGTGAATTTCATCCAGTCCAAGCGGCGGGAAGCGAGACCTTTAGTCGCGGTTGGTGGCTCCAACCGCGACTAAAGATCCCCTTTAGTCGCGGTTGGAGCCACCAACCGCGACTAAAGGGTCTTCTATATATACCACACTTACGAAAATTTCCCCAAATCCAGCCTTTCGTCGTCCGCGCGCGCCCCTACCCTTGCCCCTCGTCGTCGCCGTCGTTCGTCCGTCCGCGCCCCGCCGCACCTCGACGCCGCCGTCCGTCCGTGCCGCCGCACCTCTACGCCGCCGTCCGTCCGCGCCGCCGCACCTCGACGTCGTGGCCGCCGCGTCGTGTACCTAGCCGTCGCCGTCCGTCCACGCACCTCGACGCCGCCGTCGCCGTCGCCGTCGCCGCCCCTGCACCTCGCCGTCGCCGTCGCCGCCCCTCCTCGACCTCGCGTGCCGTCGCCCCCTTGTGAGCCCTGCCGCCATGGCCGCCGCCCCCTCCCGTCGATCCCGCACACACACACACGCATGAACACACACACACACATATGTTCTATTTTTTATATGCTTAATTAGTATATATGCTTAATTAGTGTTTCTTTATGTAATGTTGTTTTTCTGTTTTTTATATAATGTTGTTTTTCTATAATTAGTGTTTAATTAGTATATATGATTAATTAGATTTTTTGCTTAATTAGAAGTATATAATGTCCCTAACCTATTAAAATGTTGCTTAGAAGTATATAATGTTGTATATCATATTACAGAAAAAATTTGCATACTAAAATGTTGCATAGGAAATTATAATTGAGAAATTTTTCGGAATTTTTTATTGAGAAAGGAATATTATTAGTGTAGTTATAATGTTGTATTTTTTATTGAGAAAGGAATTTGATCCAATGTATAGCAATTAGTATTTGCAAAAGTTGCATATTTTAATGTTGTATTTGCAATAGATTTTCTTAGTCCTTTAAGGGATTAAATATCAGGAATGCCCCCATTATGGATGTGCACAAGTTGATCCAATTTCTTTCTGATCTCATGCATCTACCTTTCGGATCTCTGAATACTAAATTGTTTTATCTTTCTTCTGGATTAGTTAAATAAAAGCTATGGACAATACCGACAGAGAAGGAGAAGAGGCTGTGTTCGACATCATACGCTCCACGAGCCCAGATGATTATGATGACGGCTCGCAATATCTGAACCATTCGGGTGAGGGTATGATGTTTGATGAAGACGAACGAATAGATGAAGGTGACGACAACGATGTTGACGAAGAAAATGTTCTTCAAATAACAATGACCGGCGAGGTATATTTAATATATAAGCCATCCGGTGATCATTACATGTCTTAATTGATTTGTATGTATTAACGAATCGATCTTTCTTCTTTTAGGCCTCCGGATCGAGCAAATCTTGTACAAGCGACAGGGTAGTTCGAGGCCCAGCCAAAAAGTTGGACAAAGGCGTAAAGTTCAACATCGATTCCATCAAAACATCAACTGGCGAACCGCTTGAACCTAAGAAAAATGCGACCACGTTCAAGAATCAATGCGGAGTTATTGTCAGGGACCAAATCCCGATCTCCGTTCAAGAATGGAGAAAGCCAGCAAAGGGAGATCGAGCAGGAGTTACTTTTGTCAACGAAAGAGCAAAAGATGTGCTTTGGACTACGCTCATGGAACATTTCACCCTACCAGATAATTTGACAGATGCAGATCTGAAGAAAGTCAGAAACTATGCTCTTAAAAAGATGGCGATCGCATTCAACACCTTCAAGAAAAATGCATGGGCTAAGTACGTCAAATCAAAAAAGAAGACTCCAGAATTCACGGGAGCACTGGTGAAGGCAAAAGATCACTGGGACGCTTTCGTGAAGTTCAAGGAATCGGAAGAAGCTAAGGAACTGTCGAGGAAAAACAAGATTAATGCTGCGAAAAAGAAGTGGCACCATCGTCTGGGGCCAGGTGGCTACCAGGTGGCCCTGCCTAAGTGGCATCAATCTGAGCAAGAGATGATTAGTAAACGGGTCAGTCCAGTTACATTGACATGGCCCCCCAGGTGCAGGACATGGTTTTATGCGCATGGGGGGATGTTGGACCCAGAGACAGGGCTGGTTATGGTGAAGGCAAGTCTTAAAGAAGCAACAGACGAAATACTTATTGCAATAGAAGAAGCTCGATCGGGGGTGTTCACGCCCAACAGAGATAACGACGAGCTTACGCGCGCCCTGAAGAATCCTGAACACCCGGGAAGAACACGAGGCAAAGGCGTTGTTCCGTGGTATGAGGGGTTTGCGGATTGGAACGACGACTATAGAAGCCGTGCGAGAAAGAAGAAGCATGAGGAGCAGAAGAAGAAGGAGGAAGCACTCCGCCTTGAAGGCCTAATATCCTCGCACCTGGAGTTGGAACGATTTGTCAGGCGACAGCAGGAGCAGATCGACTCACTCAGCCAGGAAAGGGCGTCTCAGCGGCAGCATGAGCAGATCGATCCAGCATTGGATAGCACCGTCCCATCTATGCCGAGAAGCAGCGTGGGTTCCGCCCCGGCCGATATCGATAATGCACTGCTAGCTAGCAACCCTGTGGATGATATCAAAGACAGGACTAACTGTGAGCTACACATGAAAGTGAAGAACTTATCCATGAAGGTGGCGGACGGCTATGCTTTAGCAAATCCCCCTGAAGCAACCTTCCATTGCAATCCCATTCCAGCTGGCTATGCTCGTGTCGGGGTTGATGAAGTGATGTCAGCATATCACGAGCTACAACTTGACATTCTTGGAGGTGACGAGGAGAGAACACTGGGAGAGGCCATACATCGTATCATTCTATGGAAAAAGGATTGCATCGTCTTTCCAAGGCCACCGACTCCTCCTCCTCCAAGTCCGCCGCCGCGTCAGTCGACTCCTCCTCCTCCAAGTCCGGCACCGCGTCAGCCGACTCCTCCTCCAAGTCTGCCGCCGCGTCAGTCGACTCCTCCTCCTCCAAGTCCGGCACCGCGTCAGCCGACTCCTCCTCCAAGTCCGGCACGGCGTCAGCCAACTCCTCCTCCTCCAAGTCCTCCGCCGCTTCAGTCAACTCCTCCTCCAAGTCTGGCACCGCGTCAGCCGACTCCTCCTCCAAGTCCGGCACGGCGTCAGCCAACTCCTCCTCCTCCAAGTCAGCCAACTCAGCGTGCTCCGCCTAAGCAACATCGGAAGAGAGAGGCCGTAGCTACGACGGCTAGCGGTACAACAAGCAAGAAATTCAAATATGGTCCAGACCTCAAGCCTCTTCCGAAGTTGTCTTACCACCTGACTCAGGAGGAACTCGACGACGCATGTGATGCCCAATTGAAGGCCCATTTTGCACCAAAACCGCCCGCGCCGCCAAAGGAGAAAGTACCTGAGCATGTATCACAACACTTTATTGATATGGCTCGACCGGCTGACAATCAGAAGGACTCCGACTATGTGCGGTCTATCAAGAAGTCATATTCTGCAGGGCAAAAGGAGTCGAGCTCGAGCTCGAGCCAAGCAGTTGGCAAAAAAAGCGGGAAAACTGTTCCCCAGTTGGGAGAACAAGCAGTGCAATCGATCCCCCCGCTCATTGTACAAACACATGTGAGTACCGCCGATCGGCCGGCAATAACCGACGATCTTAGAAGGCAGGCTAAAGAGGCCGGTGTCACTGTTGAACAACTCCTAGGCCTTGAGGAAATCCCCGGGATTACAGAGGAGGAAGTAAAATACCAATATGTCCGTGGCAAACCTCTGGTCAAGCCTGACGAAGTCAAGCTTCTACCAACGAGAATGTACGAGTTGCATACGTGGTACATGCAAAAAACAGCAAATACCAATGAAGAGTCCCTCATGGTGAAAGTCAGGAAAATGCATTACTTCCATAAAAAAGACGTGTGGATTCATTATTCAGAGTTGCTTCAGTTATTCAATCAAGACGCACTTGACAAATCTATCGTCAGTTGCTATTGTCTGTAAGTGATTTCTTTCTGTAATTTAAGTCTCTAGCTAGCTAGCTAGATGTGCTCTCGTTCATTAACTGTAATTATCCTCACTATATTCTTTTCTGTGGTATTATGCAGAATGAAGATGTATGAAATGAAAAAAAACTAGACGCTATGGAGTTGGGTTCATTGACCCAAATACGATTAATCAGGCGATATGGGAAGATCAATATTCGAGAGAAGACACAGAGAGATTCCTGCTAGAGTTTTTGAAGCAACTAAACACCCAACCAAAAATACTACTTCCTTACAACTTCGGGTGAGTGTTACTATATCTTGTACTACAAATTCTATTTTTTGCTTACTAGATGTTAATAAGTGTAGTTGATGAGTTATGCACATGCCCGCTTATTTATAAAAAACGTGTGCGCATGCAGTTTCCACTGGATCTTGTTAATCATTGAAGTTGACAAGGGAAAAGTTGAAGTACTGGACTCACTATATAAGGATCCATCCGAATACGCAACCGTGAAGGGGATGTTCGACAGGTAATTTCAATCATTATCGCACTATGTCTGCCTCTTTACTTCATTTCCTGATATCAACTAGTTAATAACTCCTTTATTCATTTTCTTTGCCGGCGGGTAGGGCTTGGAAAAATTTCATCGAAGAGGTCCCCGGCCAATGGAAACAACAGCTGAAATGGGTGCGACCCAAGGTAATTAAGTAGCACTAGCTAGCTACGTCCGTGTATCTCTTTAATTCTAGTTTCAATACCATTATCATGCTTGATTAATTATTACCTGATTGAATTTTATTCTCGTAAAGTGCATGAGGCAAGAGAAGGGGAATAGTTTATGCGCATACTACGTTTGCGAGAATATTCGCATGATCACGTCTGAAAGGAGCATAGATGAAAAAACTCTTTGGGTACGTTTGCCAGAACACTATCCATAATTTTTTTATCATGATCTAGCTAATATATATACACACAACTAATATATTCATCTTGATCTCCTGATTATAGATGATAGAGATGCGGGGCCAGCTCCTACCAACGGCTCGCGTACGAGCAATTCAAGAGGAAATAGCTGGATTTCTGGTCGACCAGGTCATAGATCCCAAAGGAGAATACCATTACAAGATCAAGCAGTAATGCCCTGCATATGTAATGATCCGCAAATTGTAGGAGAAATTGTATATACCAAATTGTATATATATATGTATGTGAATGGTCGTCGTACGAGAAATTCGATTTATATATATATGCACAACGTGTACAGTATGTAGTAGCGTAATATATGTTTGAAATGAAAAATAATTAAATGGAAAACACAAAATTAAAAGGAAAAATAAACCAAAATTAAAAGGTGTTACCAACCGGGACTAAAGGCTCCACCTTTAGTCCCGGTTGGTAACACCAACCGGGACTAAAGGTCCCCCAGCGAACGGCCCCGGCAGGCGCCACGTGGTGGGCCTTTAGTGCCGGGCCGTGACGAACCGGGACTAAAGGGGGGGGGGGGGCTTTAGTCCCCCCCTTTAGTGCCGGTTGTAGAACCGGCACTAAAGGGCCTTACAAACCGGGATTAAAGGCCCGTTTTCTACTAGTGGGCGTTGAGAGGCTGGGGCGTGTTAGCTAATCTAGTCGTTGTGCTTAGGCTAGTTTATTTTTCTGTCAAATAAACAGGACGCATGAGCCGCGACGTGTGCGTGCCATGCAAGTAGCTAGCATGGGCCGGTTGGACGTAGTCACCACGATCGACCCGGTAGTCTCGCAGGTAGCTTAGGAGGCACGATCGGCTCTCGTGGGATGGCGCGAGTACGGCGGATCGTGGCGCATAGTTAGGATCGCTACTTGCCTCTTCTTCGTTGTAACAGAATAAATAGCTGAAAGAAAAAACGAGAAAAGTCGCACGTTGCACGCGACGCAAAACCAACTGTCTCCCTGTGATCGTGAGATTAGCTAGCCTAGTTTCCTAACAAGTGGTATTCAGAGCCTCGTTTTGCGATCTCGGCGATCATGTCCGACACCAGAGAGCGGCCGGACCAGGAGGCAGCAGCGGCAGCACCCCTCAACGGAGGCAGGGGTGGGCCGAGCCGCTCAGCGACTCCACCACGGGAGCGCAGCCGCGGGCGTAGCCGTGTGAGGCGGGAGCGGCAGGTGGTGATCCACCAGGCGGCGGCCACGGAGCGCGCGCCGTTCGTGCCGGGCGCCGGCACCACGTTCCCAACGCTCACCTCCACGAACTACATCGAGTGGTCGCTGGTGATGAAGGTGCATCTGGAGTCCTGGGGACTCTGGGACGCCATCCAGGGCAACGCGCAGTGCGTGCGCGACGACAAGCTGGCGCTCGGCGTCCTGTTCCGGGCCGTTCCGCGGGAGATGCTCGGCGTCCTCGTCGTCAAGGAGACGGCGAAGGAGGCTTGGGACACCGTGAAGGTCATGCGCATGGGGGTGCACCGTGTGCGTGAGGCCACCGCGCAACGACTCCGCGCGGAATTCGAGCAGATGACCTTCCACGACGGCGAGTCCCTCGACGCCTTCGGCATGCGCATCACCAGCCTCGTGAACCAGCTGCGCACCCTCGGCGACAACATTGAGGAGGTACGCGTCGTGCAGAAAGTATTGCGTGTTGTTCCCCCACGATACGCGCAGATCGCAGTGGCGATCGAAACCCTTCTCGACCTGAGAACGATCTCGGTTGAGGAGCTGATCGGCCGACTGAGGACCGCCGAGGAGCGCTGCGCCGCGCCCGCGCCGAGCCAAGGCGGCGGGCAGCTGTATCTCACCGAGCAGCAGTGGGAGGCGCGCAAGCAGGCGCGCGAGAGCGGCCAAGGCTCCGGCGGCGGCGGCGGCGGCAACGGCGGCGGGCAGAACAACCGCCGCGGGAAGAACCAGGGGCGGAAGAACGACGCCCGCCCACCTCAGAACGCCGGCGGCTCTGGAGGCTCCGGCGGCGCTGGCGGCTCCGGCGGTCGCGGCGGCGGCCGCGACATGAGCAAAGTTAAGTGCTACAACTGCAACAAGCCGGGGCACTTCTCGCGGGACTGCACTGAGCCCCGACGCGAGCGCAAGGAGCAGGTTCACTTGGCGGAAGGCGGGACCGAGGAGTCCACGCTCCTCCTGGCAAGCCTGTACGCGCTCACCGCGCCCACGGAGATGGCCGTGGAGCACGTCATGCTCAATGAGGAGCGCTCCCAGGCGCGCCCCGCGTCGGACGGTGGAGGGTGCGACACCTCCTGGTTCCTGGACACGGGCGCCAGCAACCACATGTCCGGGCGGCGGGAGATCTTCTCCGAGCTGGACACCGGCGTGCGCGGCTCCGTCAAGCTTGGCGACGGTTCAGCGCTGCAGATCGAGGGGAGAGGAACCATCCTTTTCCAGTGCCTCAACGGTGAGCATCTGGTCCTATCAGAAGTGTATTACATCCCCAGCTTGTGCAGCAATATTGTGAGCGTAGGCCAGCTGGATGAGAACGGCTACGAGGCGCACATCTCTCATGGCGTGCTGCAGCTGCGCGATCCGGGCGGGCGGCTACTCGCGCGAGTGCAGCGCAACCACGGGCGCCTGTATGTGCTGCGCCTGAACCTGGCGCGTCCGGTGTGCCTCGCAGTGCACGCCGGCGAGGACGCGTGGCTGTGGCACGCGCGCTACGGCCACATTGGGTTCCAGGCGCTCCGATCACTCGCACGGGAGGGCATGGTGCACGGTCTGCCCCTCCTCGACGAGGTGGACCGCGTCTGCGAGGTGTGCCTGGCCGGGAAGCACCGTCGAGCTCCTTTTCCCCGCCAAGCACTGAACCGCGCCGGGGAGGTCCTCGAGCTCGTACACGCGGACTTGTGCGGGCCGATCTCCCCTGCTACGCCGGGAGGGAAGCGGTACTTCCTCCTGCTCGTCGACGACAAGAGCCATTTTATGTGGCTGCGGCTGCTCACGACGAAGGACGAGGCGGAAACGGCGCTCCGTCAGTTCCAGGCAGCGGCAGAGCTCGAGTCCGGCCACCGTCTCAAGACCCTGCGCACCGATCGCGGGGGTGAATTCAACCTCACCAGCCTTGGGGAGTTCTTCGCGGAGCTGGGAGTGCACCGGCAGCTCACCGCCCCGTACACGCCGCAGCAAAACGGCGTGGTCGAGCGCCGTAACCAAACGATCGTCGGCATGGCAAGGAGCCTGCTCAAAGCCAAGGGCGTTCCGGCTCGCTTCTGGGGCGAGGCTGTGACGACTGCTGTGCACCTACTCAACAGGGCAACAACCAAGAGTGTTACCGGCATGACCCCGTACCAGGCGTGGTGTGGGAGCCGGCCCAGCGTCCAGCACTTTCGTACTTTTGGGTGCGTCGCTCACGTGAAGGTGACACGCCCGAACATGAAGAAGCTGGACGATCGCAGTGTGCCCATGGTATTTCTCGGGTACGAGCCCGGATCGGCGGCCTACCGTGTCTACCACCCGCCCTCCGGGCGTGCCCATGTTTCGCGCGACGTCGTGTTCGACGAGAGCGCGTCGTGGGACTGGAGCTCCGTCGCAGAAGAACAGGGCGGCGACATGGACTCTTTCACCGTCGAGCTGGTGCCCGCATCTACGACCAGCGCCCGGGCGGAGCCGGTGGACACTCCGGGCGCACACGACGCGGTGCCCACGCCCAACGCCGAGCCGTCCACGCCACGGACGGTGATCGGCACGCCCTCTCCAACCTTTCCGGCGCACGGAACGCCGATCTCGACACCAACGGGCGTTGAATTCGTCTCACCGCCCACCGGCGCGTCAGAGGCACCTGCCGGCGCGGAGGCGCCCCGTCGGTACCGCACACTCGAGAACGTGTGGGACACGACAGAGGAGGTGGAGGCGATCTACAGCGACAGCGAGCTGTGCATGTTCGCGGGAGAGGAGCCTGCTTCCTACGGTGAGGCAAAGAGGGAGCAAGGCTGGCGTGCGGCGATGGACGAAGAGATGAAGAGCATCGTCGCCAACAAGACTTGGGAACTTTGTGAGCTCCCGCCCGGTCACCGCCCGATCGGCCTCAAGTGGGTCTATAAGCTCAAAAAGGACCCCCGAGGCGTGGTGGTGAAGCACAAGGCGCGGCTGGTGGCGAAGGGCTACGTTCAGCGGCAGGGCGTGGACTTCGAGGAGGTCTTCGCGCCGGTCGCGCGCATGGACTCAGTGCGCGTCCTCATCGCGCTCGCGGCGCACCATGGCTGGCAGGTACACCACATGGACGTGAAGTCCGCATTCTTGAATGGTGACCTGCTCGAGGAAGTGTACGTGCAGCAGCCGCCGGGGTACGCCGTGGCCGGCCAGGAGGGCAAGGTGTTGCGCCTTCGGAAGGCGCTGTACGGACTCCGCCAGGCGCCCAGAGCCTGGAACGCGAAGCTGGACGAGAGCCTGTGCGCGCTGGGCTTCGAGCGCTGTCCGTCGGAGCACGCGGTGTACCGACGCGGCACGGGCAGCTCACTCCTGGTCGTCGGTGTCTACGTCGACGATCTCGTCATCACCGGCGCAGCCACGACGGAGATCGGATCTTTCAAGCAGCAGATGACCAGGCTGTTCCGCATGAGCGACCTGGGCATGCTCAGCTACTACCTCGGGATTGAGGTGAGCCAGGAGCGCGACCGGATCGTGCTCGGGCAGGCGGCCTATGCCAAGAGGCTGTTGGAGCGCGCGAAGATGGAGGACTGCAACCCGTGCAACACTCCTATGGAGGCACGGCTCAAGCTGAGCAAGGAGAGCGCCGCTGATCCAGTGGACAAGACCAAATATCGCAGCATCATCGGAGGGCTGCGGTACTTGGTGCACACGAGGCCCGACATCACTTTTGCCGTCGGGTACTTGAGCAGATTCATGGAGAAACCTGCAGCCGATCACTACGCCGCGGTGAAGCATCTCTTGCGGTACGTAGTCGGGACGTTGGATCACGGCTGCGCATATGGGCGCGGCGAAGGAGAACTGCAGCTGACCGGTTACAGTGACTCGGATCATGCCGGGGACACGGATGACAGGAAGAGTACCACGGGCGTGATCTTCCTCCTTGGCAACAGTCCGGTAAGCTGGCAGTCACAGAAGCAAAGGGTGGTGGCGATCTCCTCGTGCGAGGCCGAATACATGGCGGCCACCACCGCTGCGTGTCAGGGCATTTGGCTGGCGCGGCTACTTGGAGAGATGCTGAACAAGGAGGCCGTACTGCCGAAGCTCCTCGTCGACAACAAGTCGGCGATCTCCCTGGCGAAGAACCCTGTCTTCCACGATCGCAGTAAACACATAGAAATCAGGTACCACTTTATTCGCGAGTGTGTGGAGCAGGGGCGGATCTACATCGACTACGTCAGGACAAGTGACCAACTGGCTGATACTCTGACGAAGGCACTTGGACGTCTCATCTTCCAGGAGCTGAAGAAGAAGATCGGGATGGTTGAAATAATTCGCCAACGTCAAGATTAGGGGGGTGATTTGTTAGCTAATCTAGTCGTTGTGCTTAGGCTAGTTTATTTTTCTGTCAAATAAACAGGACGCATGAGCCGCGACGTGTGCGTGCCATGCAAGTAGCTAGCATGGGCCGGTTGGACGTAGTCACCACGATCGACCCGGTAGTCTCGCAGGTAGCTTAGGAGGCACGATCGGCTCTCGTGGGATGGCGCGAGTACGGCGGATCGTGGCGCATAGTTAGGATCGCTACTTGCCTCTTCTTCGTTGTAACAGAATAAATAGCCGAAAGAAAAAACGAGAAAAGTCGCACGTTGCACGCGACGCAAAACCAACTGTCTCCCTGTGATCGTGAGATTAGCTAGCCTAGTTTCCTAACAGGGCGTGCGCTGCACCAAGGACGGAGCCCACCGACGCTTGCTCGTCAGTCGTCATCGTCCACGAGTATCCACCACGCCTTCGACGGGATCGATCTCCACCACTCCAGCGAGCAGGGAATCGAATCAGCTGTTCTGAACCCCAGCCAACATAGACATTCTTCTTTGATTTTCCTTGCATCAGAGAGGCTTTCCAATATTAGCGTAAACACATTATCTTTTTATTTCCTTGCTTCAGAAAGGTTTTCCCTTTATTGATGTTCCATTTGGGCAAATTGGTTGAGGCCACTCCTCTGTCAACCGTCTTCCAGTACCACTTGAGAAAAAAAAAATCCAGTATCTAACATCAGAACCCGTGAATGGAGCAAAAATAAAAAGAAACTCAAGGGGCGAATTCCAGTTAGAGAACATGTAACATGGTAAAACATGACATTTTCCTGCCAATAGATGTGCTTATGTGAAATTCTAATTTTGCAGTTCAGGGCATGGAAAGACAGTGTTTACAGTCACGCCGTAGTGACCACCTGAGGTGGAGGCCACGCCGAGGAGAGCTCCCCAAAGACGGCGTAGCGACGAGACGACATGTACCATTCGTTCTTGCCGCAGCCCCGGGGTGGAATCAGCGGCAGGCTGGGCGGTGGCGGCGGCGACGGCGCTTCGCACAAATAATCACAGATATACCATGCACTCCACTTCTCCAACCGAAGACAAGCCATTGATGGTTACCTTGCCTCTGCCAATGAAAAGAAAGTTTTGGTGGCATATCAAGACTACAAAGAAATTCGTTCCATCCGGGACAACTCGAGCAGAGAAAGATTATAGGTTTCTTCTTGGTTGAGAATAATGGATATTTGAGATATAGTGACGTGTTTGCTCTCCATCTTTGTAGGGATCGGCAATTCGGAATATACTTGTTGATTGTTTTACTGTCAATTCTATGAATATTGTTAGTGACTAACTATTTCCTAATTTTGTTTATTTAGGTTGGAGAGAATATGTAAGGCTAATGTTTGAGCAGGAGGAGAGTGAAAAGATGCAAGAGTTGTACATCCAAGCACTTGATTTGAGTCAAACTTGGTTTGTTGTAGAGGATTCCACCGTATTTGTCCATACAAATAGTTATTGATATTTAGTCATGATTGTTTTTCTCCATAGTTCAGCGTCTACATCTTTATTCTCCTAATATAGTCATACTGTCCATTTCATAAAGTGCAGATGTACTTTGGCCAATTGATTTTAGTAGAGCTCCTGTTTGTACAGTATGGATGAAAGGTGCATTGAAACATCTTGTGAAAAAAAAAAAGTCTTGTGCTGGATGCACTTTTATAATCAGTTCTATAACCACATCTCCAACGACCTTATTAGCCTTTTCTCATATTTATGCTAAATTAAAATGAGGTCGAACACATACATTGTAAATATAATCAGTTTTCCCAGAAGTGGTTATGGAACTCATAGGCACCCTCCTACTTACTGTAACATAATCGAACTATTAATGGAATTCAGGTGGGCAGTCTTTTCTGCCGCCCGGTGACGTTTCAAAAAAAAACTATCATTTTGGAGACAAAAACTTTCAAATTGGACCTGCCAATATACCTATAAAGATATTAAGATTGGATACTTACAAATCCTATACGAACTTTTGTCTTCAACATGATTTCACTATATATAGTTTTATGACATTTTAGAAAATATATTCAAGTAAAATATTGGTGGTTAAAGCCGGATTATGGAGATCTTACCAAAACAAACAACTACTAGGGAACTGGATCAATATATGTTTGCATGTCAAGCTCAGCTTATAGTGATTGTGAAGTGGGATTGAATACATGTTGACAGTGAAATCATCTCCTAGGATCAAAGCGGAGGTGCCTGCTTTCTACCAAGAAATTGCATCTTCATCAAATGTTTATGTCTTCCTTTCTTCCTTGACAATCTGAATCTGAATACTACTTTCTTTTCCTGGATGTAGCTGCCACTATAGTATATATGTACCTTCCATGTCTTTTGTGAACCCAGTTTGTAGTATGCCATTCTGAAGCCGTATCATGCACCTGTGTCTTGTCGTTGTATATTCTCAAGTCTCAACTGCAGATTCTCAAAGGCTTTGGACACCACTTCGACCTGCCACAAAGATTTGGACTATTTAATTTAGTGACATTGATCATAGCTGCCCTCAGGTTACCTTCACTCACCAGCTCCGGCTTTTCGCGTACACGGTACACCGTGATAATTCTGTCTTGGTTCTAGGCAAGTAGGTTGACATGTTCATCTGTTATCATGAGTGTTGTGTTTACACTTGCAGTTCAGTTATTAAGCTTAAGCTGAAGATCTGATTGTACTGTCTAGAGGCGGAATGGCTAAGCTCTCTCTACTGTCCTTTTTGCTGAATATCTTGCAAATGCCACACTAAAGTGCAGGAAATTGTTAGGTGTGTGGGTATCAGTCCAGTATGTTCTTATGTCTATGGATCCAGGAAATGTTGACTCTTTATTGGTTTTGGTCACAAAAATGTTAGGTGTGCATGCTTTCATCTTGAATATATGTAGTTCTAAAGTAATACTACTTCCCATTTAGTTCAGTGAAGTAATAATACAATCAATCGGATGTTTTTCTACGGTTATGGATATAGCGGAAAAAATGTTGTTTTGACATCATTGTTTTTCTCCATAGTTCATTGTGAGCATCTTTATTCTCCTAATAGTCATATTGTCCATATAAGTGCAGCTTTTAGTTCGTATAAAAGTACTTTGTACTTTGCCCAATTGATTTCACTAGATCCCCTGTTTGTACAGTATGGATGAAACACCTTGCAATTATTTGTAGTCTTGTGCTGAACGCAGTTTATATAAAGAAAAAGAATTCAATCTTTGTGTTTCTTCCATGGCGATAAAACTGAATATTTTCGGACAGGAAGTGTCAAACAAGCAATGACGAGTTCATGTCAAGCACCTACAACTCAGTCGTCAACAAGTCGATGACATTGCATACTTGGTTTTACTAATTAAAGTAACAAGCACAAACACCAATCCGCGGGTGCATCTCGGCGTTGCCGGGTAAGAGGCTATGGTGGATCACAAGGCGGCATCTCGGCGTTGCTGGGAATAGGTTTGGCCGTGTCAGGCGTGGGCTTGAGGCAAGCCTCTCTTGCCTCCTGCACTGCCATTGGGCTCGGGTAGACGGAAGAGGGGTAACTAAACAAGAATATATGGAACTGTAAAATCAAGTGCCTTTTTCTTCCATTGCAAAATCATTTTGTTTCTCCCGTTGCAACGCACGGGCACATTTCCTCGTAGCTTTCAAACAAATTCTAGATAAAAAGTGAATCATATGCCACCTTGCGCGTAGTTGTGTCACTCGCTGTCCGTGGCATAAAGCCGTCAGCAGTTGAAGCCTCGCCGTCGCGGTTGTAGCATGGCGGTCCACGCATGGTGAAAGCTGGCACCACGCCACACTCCCCTCCTGCTTGCAAGGGAAAGTTTCAGGTGATACCGGACTTCATATGCTATCGTGATACAGGCCTCTGACCGTTGGATTTCAGATCCAACGACATCTAAGGAGCTGTTGTACTGCGCAAAATTTTGAGATTCTTGGATGACTTTTCTGCAAAACGTTCAAAAGCTCCCGGTAACCGTTTGATCTGAGATCCAACGGCTCCCAAGAGTCCGTATCATGGTATCATCTAAATCTTGGTAGCACCTGATATTTCCCCCTGCTTGCAACACTGCTCTTTGTCGGTCCCAGCATTCAACATTGTTGGATGTAGCATCACACATCACACGTCGCCAGCATCACTCTCGACAAGTGGTATCAGCGCACCTCGTCGGTCCCGCTTTCAACATTGTCGGTTGTAGCACTGTGCATCATGCCTCGTCGCCCCGCCGCACTGCTCCTCGCCAGTGGCAGCAGCACACCTCGACGGGCCCAGCACACAACACACATTCCCCATGCACCACCGTCGCCGGTCCGCAGCACCGCTCCCCTGGCCAGTGGCAGCAGCACCTCGAGTCCTCGACGGTCCCAGCACACAACACGTGCTCCCCATTTACCACCGTCGCCTGTCCGCAGCACCGCTCCCCTCGCCAGTTGCAGTACAAACCCCACGCCATCCCAGCCTGCGAGGTCTGGCACAACACACTCCAACTGCACCAGTTGTTAAGACTTAAGAAAGGACACACCCCCAGGTGTGCAGGCAGTCGACGTCGAGGCAGCCCGGAGGAGCTCGAGCTGGCCGCCAATAAGGCAGGGTTGCGGCATGCACGAGAAGCGGAGATTGGTCTCTCATGGTGAGGAGCAAGGGTGGAGGAGAAAGAAGAAAAGGAGAGGCGAGCTTGCATGATCAATTATTTTACTTGGCATACATTTTTCTTCAAAGGACAAAAAAAGTATTTAAAATGGAGCGAGTATCCCCCCCCCCCCCAAATGCATGATCAATTCTACTATGCGGCTTGCTTGCGGAGCTCAGTATCAGAACTTCACAGGTGGTTGGGAAGGAAGAATTTCAGAAGTGTATATGTTGTGCAGTGCTGCAGAAGCTGACGAAAACCAATACAGACGAAGCACATAAACTACTCACACGGGATGAAACCCTACAACCGCACAGGCGGCCCGTCACACTCGTCGAATACACAACATCCACAGACCCTGAGGCACCTCCCAACCCACAACAACCCAATCAAGCAGCAAGAGACATCTAGCCTTTGGCGCCACTCTTGCCTTTGCCCACCTTCTTTTGTTTGTCCCTTATTGGCGTCCCCGTTAGGAGGCAAGCGATCGACCTGCCCAAACCAGGTCTAGCAACCTCCACGCTGGCTAGCAAGTCACAAAGTTCCTTCGTGAAAAGAGCATTTGAATTTGGAGTAGGTGCCAACACAAGCGGCTCAATGGTCATGCCACTCACAGGCATCACCTGCCCGATGGTCACAGACGAGGGAATGGCGGCAACATCTAGAACTCCGCGCTCCATGACGCCGAGAGGTAGGCTGTTTGACGCATGACAAGGCTCCATGGGGGGTGGTGAGTGTTGGATTAATGAGCAATTTACCAAATAATTTTACTAATAGAAATGGTAGATAAAGCATGACTAATACAGAATAGATAAAACAAATCATGCAATCTGCCAAAGAGAAGGTAAATAACATCTGCATATATGAACTAGAACCAAACAAATCTAGTGCAGGCACTAGGGCAGTAAACAGAACATCAAGTAGAAAGAGCATGTATACGTACGATGCAGGTGCAGCAGCAGAAGCACTGTTCTTGGGGTCAGCAGAAGCACTGTTCTTGGGGTCGACATCCTCGCCAGCCATGTCGTAGAAGAGGTCGTCGACGTCGGGGAAGAAGTCGTCGTTGGGGAAGTGGTCGTCGTTGGTGTCCGGAGCGTCCGTGATGAACCAGTCAGTAGTCGCGCAGAGCGCTCCCCAAAAACCTTATCACCCTTCTCCCGTACAGGACTCAAAGAGGTGCGGTTTCGGAGGCCTACTGTCCCGACCTGCGGTGCACGCCGCAAGCCGGGATGGGGAAGATCGTGGCAGCAGCGCAGTGCTCAGGAACCGGTGGCGAGAGGAAGAAGTAGTTCTGATGCATCTCTCTGAGAGGAGCGACCTCCCTTTTATAGGCACAAGAGAAGGAGGAGAGAGGGCAGCGACGGGAGGTGAAAAGAGAGAGGGAGACGAAGCAAACGGACTTCAGCCAAAGAGGCGTGCCGTTCGGATTCAGTGTCCACTACAGAAAAAACGTTTCAGCTCCCGTGTGACCTTTCGTATACCCGTCGTGCGTGGCAAAAATTTAGACATCGGCTCGTTCCCGCAACCCGCAACCCGCGGCGCGTCGTGACGAGGCGTGGCGTGGCGAGGCGGGCGGCGGAGGAGGAGCGCGCGTGGATGTCCCTCTTGTTCTCATCCTCATACATGTGGGGAAAGAACCTCCCTTATAAAGAGGTCCAACTCCCTCTAAACTAGCAATGTGGGACTAAACTTTAGTTCCACCTCTTGCCTTGCACGAATGGGCTGCGTGGGCCTCTAGGATTTATTAGGAATTTCTGAAACTGCTATTGGGCTTGTCCCATAATAGACAAAATTCCAGCAATCCCCCACCAGATCCCAGAGGCACACAAAATTTGCCTTTTGGTTCTAAAACACTGTTTTATATACCGGTACTGCAGTGGAGACTGTTAAGTTGAACTTCCACCTAGAACTCTATGTTGCACTAGTAAGCAACTTGAACAGTGGACTGGGCCTTGAACTGCAAGTTTTCTGCGAATCTAGCTTCACACAAAGCCTTGACCGATACTGGGCTACCATGGGTCTTCCCCGCGGGTGGAGCTTATGCGTCATACTCCGAGACCTTTCATGAGTTTATTAGAGAGAACCCAACTCTCATAGATTGCGACATTTAACAATCAGACTCATATAGGTGTGTTCTTCAAAGGATGTTCTGCAGGACAACATCTCTGCTTCAATGAGCCACTTAGAACACATTAAGATATACATCAACCTGCCATGCAGATTTAGGAGAGTATTGCATCTTCATGGAGTGGTATTGTTAACAGTAAGGATACTCTCCTCTCAGTTGACCAACAACTTGTCTTCCACATCTAATTCACGGGATCTCCGATCACAAAGAATAGGTTACCACTGTGAACAACTCATATTGTGGGTCTCATACCCATCTCCCTCGATGCATTATCTATCACATTACGTGATAGACCCTTAGTAAAAGGATCTGCCAGATTTTTAGACGTTTGGATATAATCCAATGCAATAACTCCGGAGTTTCTCATTTTTCTGACAGACTTTAACCTTCTCTGAACGTGTCTTGATGACTTCATGTTATCCTTTGAGCTGCTCACTTTCGTGATCACAGTTTGATTGTCGCAGTTCATAAGGATACCCGGTACAGGTTTCTCAACAACCGACAAGTCATTCAAGAGCCGACGAAGCCAATCTGCTTCAACCGTAGCTGTATCTAGTGCTGTGAGTTCTGCTTCCATTGTTGACCTCGTTAAGATGGTCTGCTTGCAAGACTTCCAAGAAACAGCGCCACCTCCATGAGTGAATACATATCCGCTCGTGGCCTTTATCTCATCAGCATCAGAGATCCAGTTTGAGTCACTATACCCTTCAAGCACCTTTGGGTGCCCAGTGTAGTGAATTCCATAATTCGCAGTGCCTTTCAAATAACGCAAAACTCTCTGTAGAGCTTTCCAATGCACATCTCCTGGTTTTGAGACAAACCGGCTCAGTTTGCTAACAGCAAAAGAGATGTCAGGTCTTGTAGCACTGGTTAAATACATAAGTGAGCCAATAATCTGAGAATATTTCAATTGGTCTCTAGCAATTCTTCGATTCTTTCGAAGCAACACACTAGCATCATATGGTGTTGGAGAGGGCTTGCAGTCACTATAGCCAAAGCGACTCAAGATCTTTTCCACATAGTGAGATTGAAGTAATGTAATCCCACCATCATCGTCTCTCAACAACTTGATGTTCAGAATGACATCAGCCACTCCTAAATCCTTCATTTCAAAGCAAAGAGATAGGAAATCCTTGACCTCCTTAATAACCTTCAGATTTGTTCCGAAAATCAGTATGTCATCAACATACAAGCAAAGGATAACTCCCTCGCCCCCACTATGGCGATAGTACACACATTTATCAGCTTCGTTTACAACAAAGCCTGCGGCTGTTAAAGTTCTTTCAAACTTCTCATGCCACTGCTTGGGTGCTTGCTTAAGTCCATACAAAGACTTCAGCAACTTGCACACTTTCCCTTCCTGACCATCTACTACAAACCCATCTGGTTGTTCCATATAAATTTCCTCTTCTAACTCTCCATTTAGGAAAGCAGTCTTAACATCCATTTGATGAACGAGAAGACCATGTGAGGCAGCAAGTGAAAGTAGTACTCGAATAGTGGTTAGTCGAGCCACAGGTGAGTAAGTATCAAAGAAGTCTTCACCTTCCTTTTGGGTATAACCCTTAGCCACGAGCCGAGCCTTGTACTTCTCAATAGTACCATCAGGCCTAAGTTTCTTCTTGAACACCCATTTGCACCCTATAGGTTTGCACCCATAAGGTCGATCAGTTATCTCCCAAGTTTCATTTGCCAAGATGGAATCCATCTCACTACGGACCGCTTCCTTCCAGTAGTCAGCATCTTCAGAAGCATAGGCCTCTGAAATAGAACTGGGAGTGTCATCTATGAGATACACAAGAAAATCATCACCAAAAGACTTTGCAGTCCTCTGTCTCTTGCTCCTAGTAGGAACTTCATTGTTCTCCTTCACAGGATTTTCAAAGTGTTCCATCGAAATGACAGGTTCAGTAATTGTAACTGTTTCCTGAGTCGATGAACTAGGCATCTCCTGATTAGATGAGGTAGCCATATCCTTCATGGGAAAGATATCTTCAAAGAAAGTTGCATCATTCGACTCCATGATCGTACCGACATGCATGTCAGGTACCTCAGATTTCATAACCAAAAATCTATAACCAATGCTATGAAAAGCATATCCCAAGAAAACACAATCCACAGTCTTCGGTCCAAGCTTCCGCTTCTTTGGAATTGGCACATTGACTTTCGCCAAACAACCCCAGGTTCGTAGATAAGAGAGCTTCAACCTTTTCTTTTCCCATTCCTCGAATGGAGTTATCTCTTTGTTCTTTGTGGGAACTCGGTTTAGGACATGACATGCAGTCAATATCGCCTCCCCCCACCATACCTTGGAGAGACCCGATGTGTCTAACATGGCGTTAACCAAATCAGTTAGAGTACGGTTCTTTCTTTCGGCCACCCCATTTGACTGAGGTGAATAGGGAGGTGTCCTCTCATGGATTATACCATGTTCCGCACAAAAAGAATCAAATTCATTTGAGAAATACTCTCCACCACGATCGGATCTAAGCCTCTTGATCTTCCGATCAAGTTGGTTTTCCACTTCAGCTTTATAGATCTTGAAATAGTTCAAAGCCTCATCCTTAGATTTCAGAAGATACACGTGGCAGTATCTAGTGGAGTCATCAATCAACGTCATAAAATACTTCTTTCCACCTTTTGTCAAAACACCATTCATTTCACATAGATCTGAATGTATGAGCTCTAGTGGTGCAAGATTTCTCGTTTCCGCAGTCACATGAGACTTACGAGGTTGCTTAGCTTGCACACACACTTCACACTTAGATCCCTTGACAGTGGTGAAACTAGGGATTAAGTTTAACTTCGCTAGTCGCGACATGCAACCAAAGTTAACATGACAAAGACGTGAATGCCACACATTTGATTCACTATTGTTGCAAACATGATTAACAACTTTATTGCAAATGTCTGATAAGGATAAACGAAACAGGCCTCCTGACTCATAGCCTTTACCAACAAAGGTTCCATACTTGGAAATTACAAATTTATTCGACTCAAAGACAAGCTTGTAGCCATCTCTACACAGAAGAGACCCGCTAACAAGATTTTTATTGACGGAGGGGACATAATGCACGTTCTTCAGCCGCACGATCTTCCCCGAAGTAAACTTCAGATCGACCGTGCCAACACCATGAACAGAAGCACTTGAACCGTTGCCCATCAGCACGGTGGAAGTCCCTGCGGTCTGATAAGACGAAAACATGGAAACATCACCGCATACATGCACATTAGCACCCGTGTCAATTAACCAATCAGGAGAATGACATACTGAAAGAATAGTAGGAAATATACCATACCCAACATCCTTCATGTCAGTGTCTCCAATGACAACATTAGCGGTTTTGCCGCCTTTCCCAAGATGACGCTTGTCATAGCGATTAGGGCAACTAGGAGCCCAATGATCAGGATCTCCACACACATGACAAACACCTTTCTTCTTGTCATTCTTCTTCTTGAAGTTCGTGTGCTGTACAGCCTTGTTCTTCCCATCAAATTTTGCTTTACCATTAAACTTGCCCTTGTTCTTGAAGTTGTGGGGCTGGAAGTTTTTCTTCTGTACCAGATTGGCACTAGATCCTCCCTCAATTCCTCGAGCACGTGTATCCTTTGCTCTCGCCTTTTCTTCGACATCAAGAGTACCAATGAGATCCGGGACGGAAAACTCCTGTCTCTTGTGTTTCAGAGAGGTAGCAAAGTTCCTCCACGTAGGAGGAAGCTTAGTGATGATGCCTCCGGCAACAAACTTGTCCGGTAACATACAGTTGAAGTGCTCAAGTTCTCTAGCAAATGACTGTATCTCGTGAGCTTGCTCAACCACGGAGCGCTCTTCAGTCATCCTGTAGTCATAGAATTGTTCCATGATGTACAGCTCAGTGCCGGCATCCGAGACCCCAAACTTGGCCTCGAGTGCGTCCCACATATCTTTTCCATTATCAATTGATGCATAAGCATCAACTATGTTCTCACCAAGAACACTCAAGAGAGCAGCCTTAAACAGGGTATCCATTTTCTGGAAAACTTGCTCCTGTTGAGCATCATAATCTCCTTCCGGTTTGCCAAGAGTGGCGTCATAGCAACTCATGGTTTGAAACCATAAGACTGCTCTCACGCGCCACCTCTTGTAGTGCACACCTTCAAACATAGGAGGCCTCATAGATGCAGCAAAACCACTTGGGGTAAATTGCCTATTATAAGGTTTTTGGATTGTTAGATTAATGAGCAATTTACCAAATAATTTTACTAATAGAAATGGTAGATAAAGCATGACTAATACAGAATAGATAAAACAAATCATGCAATCTGCCAAAGAGAAGGTAAATAACATCTGCATATATGAACTAGAACCAAACAAATCTAGTGCAGGCACTAGGGCAGTAAACAGAACATCAAGTAGAAAGAGCATGTATACGTACGATGTAGGTGCAGCAGCAGAAGCACTGTTCTTGGGGTCAGCAGAAGCACTGTTCTTGGGGTCGACATCCTCGCCAGCCATGTCGTAGAAGAGGTCGTCGACGTCGGGGAAGAAGTCGTCGTTGGGGAAGTGGTCGTCGTTGGTGTCCGGAGCGTCCGTGATGAACCAGTCAGTAGTCGCGCAGAGCGCTCCCCAAAAACCTTATCACCCTTCTCCCGTACAGGACTCAAAGAGGTGCGGTTTCGGAGGCCTACTGTCCCGACCTGCGGTGCACGCCGCAAGCCGGGATGGGGAAGATCGTGGCAGCAGCGCAGTGCTCAGGAACCGGTGGCGAGAGGAAGAAGTAGTTCTGATGCATCTCTCTGAGAGGAGCGACCTCCCTTTTATAGGCACAAGAGAAGGAGGAGAGAGGGCAGCGACGGGAGGTGAAAAGAGAGAGGGAGACGAAGCAAAACGGACTTCAGCCAAAGAGGATTCAGTGTCCACTACGTATACCCGTCGTGCGTGGCAAAAATTTAGACATCGGCTCATTCCCGCAACCCGCGGCGCGGCGGGCGGCGGAGGAGGAGCGCGCGTGGATGTCCCTCTTGTTCTCATCCTCATACATGTGGGGAAAGAACCTCCCTTATAAAGAGGTCCAACTCCCTCTAAACTAGCAATGTGGGACTAAACTTTAGTTCCACCTCTTGCCTTGCACGAATGGGCTGCGTGGGCCTCTAGGATTTATTTGGAATTTCTGAAACTTCTATTAGGCTTGGCCCATAATAGACAAAATTCCAGCAGTGAGGACACCAAGTGCTGCACACCGATGGCTTATATATATGTAGTTGAGTTGATGCTGCTGCTGCTTTTAATTCATCCTGTCTGTCTCTTTTGCCCAGGGCCTGGATTGCAAACTCGACGCTCCAACTTCATCTTTGTCAGGACCTCCACTCGACTCGACGAAGTTATCAGCGAGCCATGAAGGCACTGGCTGGACAAAGATGGACCAGAGCTGATACATACTGCAATTGTGCTTGCCTGTAGCTAGCTTCCTCTGCTTTACTCTGCTTTCTAAACTCAAGTAATACTTGCTCTGTTTTCTCAACTCTGAATATTTGCTTGTAGCTTGAGGTTTCAGGTTTCAGGCTCAGGTCGACTCGACTTGGGGCCTGTCAATCTTCCTCCTTCCGACCACGGGGCGGACGGAGATGCTAATGGCGGCTGCTATCCATCCTCTCTTTCTTTTAACAAGGAGAATAAACACTAGACTGTGGCGTGTGTCAGCTAATAAACTGAGCCTGATTTGTGTGTTTTTGATGAAACAATAAATGTTATACTGTCCTGAGCGCTTTGTTAAATATATGGTTATTTGCGATTGTACCGAAGAGTTTGAGTGGATAATCTTGTAGGGCTACTATCATAGTAGTACTGATATATTCTTCTTCATGATGCCGGCTTCTGATCAATTCGGCAGATCCATAACTTGAATTTACTCTAGTAGGTTTCATTCAGACAATGAACTGTAAGTTAAGGCATTCCCATCAGCAACCGTACGTGCCAACCTGCTAATCCTCGAGGAGCGGATGGCGTGCGACACACGACTGCCGTACGACACGTGATTCCCGTACGTGTTCGTTTTTTATCTCCATGCGGCGAGCCTCCTGGTTTTCTGGCCGGGTTCCCTTCTCCGGCGTGAGAAGGAGCGGTGGCTGCTGCTTTGTGGCGATCGAGATCGGGTCATTGGAGCGCGACCATGGAGGGGTGAGGACTAATTTCAGGAGGGAGTGCTAATCCATTTCCCGTGCCACATCACACGTATTGGTGCGGTTCAGGGGGGAGGAGCTGTGCGGCGCGGGTGTGCACGTTGCGACCCCTGAGGTGAGTAATGGCAGTCATCGCCATGTATCATGTGGCCAGTTTGACTCCCGATCCACCTCTTCACTCTCTGTCTAGTCGCCTCCGCTTCCCTCGCTTCTAATCCCCTCCACTTTCGATCCCTCCTCTCCGTGGGCTACTAGCCATTGATCCCCTTTCCATCCCTTGGCTCCATGGAGACTTGGAAAGGAGCGCATGAAAGCGCGCATAGCGGCGGTGGCGAAAGGCGATGTCGACAAGATGGGAGGCTCTGCGAAATCAGATCGTGGTTTGTCAATTCGAAGGGGGTCAATCAAGCGGCCATGGTGATCTGCGAGAGACTGGCGGAAGAGGATGATGTCAGGCTTACCCTCGATGAGATGTCAAAATCTCCCTTTGAGATCCTGCTTTGGGCAGTGATGGAAACGGAATCGGCGGATCCTGTGCAGCGAGCGAAATGGACGAAGTTTCGCTCTCACGCTCGCATTCCGACAGGCCCGGGGGAGTTTGAAGTGGGGGTGGTGATGACGCTGCCATCATCGATCGGGGACTGCTTAGATGCCGATCGTGATCTCGGACGAGGAGGCGGTGGTGCAGCGGGGTTCGAAGAAGAAGGGAATGGTGGTGGATCTCTCTTGCCGCTCCCCACGCTTCCCACGTCGCTCCGCCAGGCTCCGCTCTCTCTCCCATGCGGAGTACGAGCTGGCAGCCGCATATAGCTGTTGGCCGGAGAGGACTCCGACGGCAATGCCAAGGAGGTCTTCATGTTGGATTCGTCAGGTATAAAACTTCCTGCCTCCAAATATTTCCATTATTCAGGATTCTCTTACTCGTGTATTTCCATGATGATTTAGGGCTTAATCGCCTATATATCATAGTTAAGTTTAGTTAGTGTCAGTTTTTCAAGGTCAGGCTGTCATGTTTGCTATCTAAGGCATGTATGTTCAAACCATAAACTTGCAGTACTTGTGTTCTTTTCATCCTAACATTTTTGGTGGCATATTTTTTGTCTAAGTTCTAGTGAACATGGTGTTTTAATTTGCCAGGTATGTGATCTAGAGAAGCATGCGTTGTGGATTCTTCTCCAAGTTAGTGGGTCTCTATTTTAAAACCCGCTAGTATTTTAAAACACGTTAGTGGGAAAAATTTGACATTTTTTTGAAACTTCAAAAACACGAATTTCAAAATGTTCAAATATAGAGAGCACTGGAGCTCTGGTGCTGCAAATCTGCATTCTGTGGACAGGCTGTTATTTACAAGGAACTTAGAATCTCACCCTAAAAAAACATTAAATGGAAATGAAACTCAAAAAGGAAGAGTCAACCTGTGGGACGGAGAAGAAACCAATATCTAACCAATGTCTTTTTTGTCGAATACATATCTAACCAATGTGGATAGATGACCAGGAAAGAAATAATCTGGTGAAACCAAACCCCTTTTTTTTACAGTGACTACGGCGGGCTTACGCCGGCCTGAACTTTCATTAAAAGGGTGAGAAAACCAGCAGCTGGTAGCCAGAATTACACCAAGTTTAGAAGCTAATTAGAGGGGCATAAGGACCAGCCCAAGGCGGAGTAAAAGAGAGAAAATGAAAAGCTAAATTCTTCCGGCCAAGTGATACAACATAGAACACCAATCTCTAAGAAGAGATTGCATTGCATCGTTAGTGCATCTGTTAAACCAGAGAACGATGTCATCGACGCAACGCCGAAGAGAGAAGTGCATCAAGTTTTTGTTGTAACGCACTTATATTTTTACCACACGTCCAATGAAGACATCATGCAAAGTTTCATCCTTTTCGGACCTCGTTTGCACGATGTTTCCCACTGAAGAGCGTTCTGCCCTTTAGTGGCTGAAAAATCAATTAATGCCTCACAAATAGCAGGCCAACTCAAAAAGTGGCCAAATTTGAGCATGGGGCTTCCAATGGTGTGTATTCACCATGGAAAAAGTTTGAAGTTGAAATCATGTAAAAAATGACTTCGGTGTGGCAGGCAGTGGTTTTCCGTTCGAAACCCTGACAATTCGGTGAAGATTGTTCGTTTTGTACACGAGATGCATCAAGTTTTTGCCGTAACTCTTTCAAATTTTTATCAAACCCTATAAGGGTCCAATGAAGACAGCATGCCAAGTTTCATCCCTTTCGGAGCTCGTTTGCATGCTATTTCCTACCGAAGAGCATTCTGACATTTTTAGTGGCCGAAAAATCTGTTAATGCCTTGAAAATAGCAGACCAACTCAAAAGTGGCCAAAATTGAACATGGGGCTTCCAATGATGTGCATTCATCATGGAAAAAGTTTGAAGTTGAAATCAGGTAAAAAAATTGACTTCAGTGTGGAGGGCAAAAAGTGGCCGGTAGACAGTCCAGTAGGCAGCGGGTGGGCGGGGCAATTTTTTCCTAACTGCGACCAAGGCAAATCGTGAAGTAGACACGTATGACATCATCATTGGACAAAAATTCGACTTAGACTAAAATGAAAATCAGTAGAAAGTTGAATAGACAATTCCAAAACAAAAGGACTTGCTAAATCGCACCAAAGTTTTTGTGGCCGTCCGGCGATTCGCGTAAGCACCTGTGGCTCCTTGTTTCATTTGTAGGTTTAGTTAATCGTCCCAATCAAAATGGTGGAAATAATTTATTATATGTGAAAGAACGTGGTGGTTATTTTTCTCGTCGTGCCTATCTCCATATGATTGCACATATCTCCATCGTACTCTAATTTCCTATGTCACTTATCCATTAAAGCAATGCAACTATGAATTTGTCAAAAATTGCTAGAAAATATCTCCCACTCACTCTCAGCATATATTGTTCTTTTAATAGATAATTTTGTTGTATTTAGTACCGTATATTTGCTACTCACCAAAGAAGTTTTCATTATCTCCGAAAAGAAGCTTTCATTATTTTAGGGTCTTTAAGAAAAACGTACACAGATGAATTGGGCTACAGAACATGGGAAGCCGAGAAGAAGAATTGGGCCACCGGCCGCCGACCCCCAGGTAAGTGCAGCTACACAGAGAGAGCACGCCTCGGCCCTTCAGAGAAGGCAAAAAAAAGGAGACAGAGACCCACCGCGTCGTTCTCCTCGTCCCCAAGCTCCACGCCGCCGGTGTCGATTCTCCTGCGCCGCTGTTCTCCTTCCTTACCCCATGTAGCTCCTCCTCATGCTGATCCGCCCTGCTTCTCGCGCGGGGCTTTGGCGACCACGATTTCATTTCACCGTAAGCAAGGGAGGGGAGGGGAGCACCGGCCGCTGGCGGGGAGGAGGAATGTGGAGGCCCCATGCGCATCGGCTATGAGGCTTCATAAGCCATTACATTTCTGTCCGCCGGGCAGCGAATCCTCAAAATGCGATGCAAGTCCCAAGGTTGAACTGTGGTTCAGGATGTGAATCCACTCCCGCTTTTGCACCAGAGTGTATTTTCCATTTCTCTATGTTTAATGTGGTGTGGCCTCCCAGTGAATCAGAATCTCTTCGTGTAAATTATTCTTCAGCATGTAGGCTGTTTAGTTATGAGAAACTGAAACTGGTGACATCAAATTTCACATCAGGCATTTTCCTTTGACATCTGCATTACTTTCCTATACATGTTCTTTTTTTTCTTCTAAAAAACAAAGTCCCGCCTCTATCCTAGTTGTAGTATATGCAACCTAATCTAGCGACTAGCGTAATACACCGGAGTCAACTCCAGAATGAAACGGGTTTTCGTAGTGCGAACTAGCCTCATTGGTTATCAGATTTTTCTTATTGCACATCCAAATCATGACCTCTCTCGGGATCTCAATTTTTATGTAAGTTCATCAGTGTTAAGTCTTAGATCATTGCAGCGGGACTTTTCTTTTTCGTAATTCTTCTTTCTTTTTTTGGCTGTGTGCATCTGTAATGTCGCTAGGGCATTGCGTTGTTGCAGAGGCTGGGTGTAATTGGTATGTCCGCGATATTAATATATGCTCTTTGTCGAAAAAATATAAAAAAGTTGCACAAACAAGTCACACATGTGTGAATCGATTACAAAAGATATTATTCAAACTATAAATACAAAGTATGACCATGTCTACAATTGCCTCCGTTGCATATTTCTAACAGAATACACCCTTGTGCTTATAAATGAGAGCACGTGGACACCAATGTCATTGTATTCCGCCAGTAAAGTTGTTGGATGACAGATACAAGTTTTCAAGATGAATAAGGTTAGCAAACTAGGTTATGCCACCTTGGAAATTGTTGTCGTTAAGGTCCAAGGATGTGAGCTGCTGGAGGTTCCAAAAGCTGGAAGGTATGAGGCCCTCGAATTCATTTTCATCTATATACAGATACTTCAAGTAAGTAAGATTGCCTATGGAGGATGGTATTGGGCCAGTGAAGCTGTTCGACTCAAGATTCAACACTCGTAGGATTTTTAGGTTTCCAATCCATCCTTCAATTGTACCACTTAAATCATTTTCACCTAGTACCAGTTTAGTCAAGGCACTAAGGTTTCCAATACTTTGGGGTACTTGTCCCGATAAGCTGTTTCCAGCTAACATAAGTGTATCAAGGCCGGGTGTTAGGTTACCAACGAACTGTGGAATATAGTCCTGCAGCTGATTGTAAGACAGTGATAGAATATTCAGGGATCGACAGTTTCTCAGTTCTTAGTTAAGAAAAGGTCAGCTTTATTTTAGTCCTACTCCTACCCTAACAGCAGTATAGGCAACCTAATCTAGTCAATACGATGGAATCAAGTCCAGAATGAAACGCGTTTTCTTAGTGAGCAGACAGCCCTTTGGCATAAGATGTGTGTGGCACGTGAGATAATTAACAGTGTATGTGTTAGAAGAACCATCTAGCTGGTATCTAGGAGAGACGCAACTCACGCTGTTCCCCATTAGGGCATGTTCGGAAACTCTCCCAACTCTCTCAACTCCGAAGATTCAGCTTCTCGACCTAGCTTCAAGCTGCACACAGCGATTCCTGTCCATTCGGCAGCGAAATCAGCTTCTCTCTCATCACCTTGGGCTGGCAGCGGTTGTTGGCCTGTGTAGCGTCATACTGGGCCGGCTTGGAGGCAGCCTGGCAGCCCAAAAAGGTAGGTCTGACCTTTTTCTGTTCGAGGAAGAAGCACGAGCAAGGAAAGAAGGGAGGAGAGAGACTAATCGAAACGTTTTCCTTCACTTGGCGGTGGCAACCCTTGTAATTTCAGTGAACTCCGCGTTTTAGAGGATTCCGTGGAGCACCGATTTCTCAGCTTCTGGAACTCCTCCAGAAATACACTATGGGTCGTCAAGACTTCTCGAAGCTAGCTTCCCACAGCTAGGACGTTCAGCTCAGCTCCGCACGTGTGGAGTTCATGGAGCGCGGAGCCGGAGGACTTCTGAACAGGCCCTTAGTTGCGGAGAGGAGACTAGCTATCATTTCAGATTCCCGATCGGAAGCATCTCAAATTGATGATAAGTATCTAGTAGGACCAGCTAGTCGTTGCTTCCGAGCTGCCATCTCTCATTATTGTTAGGTGAAAGAGATAATATATCAGTTCGGAGTATGATATGATCTTTGATGGGTTAGCCACTAGACACGCAGGTAGATATATAAATGTAATTTGGAGGATCAACAATTGTCATTTCCATATTGAAAGAGGCCAATTTATCTAAGAAAGCCAATAAGTCAACTGTTGGATCTCAACTTCAATTGGAACACATCACATGTTCATACATCATACTTGTGCAACCTGTAACAATAAAGTTTCAATGACAACTGGCCTCTAGAAGCGCCGGCTTTATAAAGCCATGACATGGAGCTGTTTCAGGAGCTTATCCTTTGCCTGGGTGATCCTGAAGGTCCTCCGATGCTGGCCTCCGTATAGAAATCTGTAAGTTATTTTTTTTGTGTATCAAATGCTATGTATCCTTAAAAGGTTAGGAAATATGTCACTTTTTCTAAAAAAAGATTCATAATATTCCTATAAAGTCAGTTTCTTAGCCCAAACTCTAGTGAGTCATGTATTTGCAAATTCAGCAAAAGCACATTTAAATGCATCAAAATAATATCAAAATTATTACAGCTACATAAGGAATATATGGCAAACATTGAAGAAGTCATTTTTTTTTTTTGCATTTCCTGGCCTGTATAAAAGACACACAAAAGTGGGGTCAAAATATTGTTCAGAGAGTTCTTCGCAGATATTTTGCATACGATGCTGAAATTTATATGTATGCCATCCATGCTCTTTTCTGCAACAATGTTTAGCTACATATTGTACAACAATTGCTAACTTAAGCCTTCTTCCATGTTATGTGGCCAAAGGATCGTAGGTTGCACTGACTACTAGAACAGTTAGTGTGCTATTTAGGATTTAGCCCAATCACGAATATGAACTCCAGCACGGTTTATCACAATACATGTGTGCAATCTCTCATACACTCATTGTGTGTGTTTTGATATTTCCGCTGATAACAATTTTATAAAGTAATTTACATGCTGTGATTGATTGAAGAGAAGTGCTTCGGTACACCCCCCCCCCCCCCCCCCCCCCCCCCCAACAAAACGTAGAAAGGCAGAATGGTCATACGGAGGAAACGTATACCCACCTCGTATTGTACACTACCGGCCGCCGTACCTATACCCGCACGCATGCAAAAAAAAAAACACGATCTGCCGCCTGCCGCCCGCGTAGGGAAAAAACAGAAAGTTCCATGATCTCGCCGCCCGCCCGGCGATCACGCTCCTCCCGATCCATTTTTCCAACTGGCCGATCGCCGCCGGTGGCCGGAGGTGTGGAAGAACGCCGTCGCCTGGCTCAAACGCCCTTCGAACCCCGTCCGACGCCACTTCTCACCGTCCTTGTCCGACGCCGCGGACGTGACCGGCCCGACGTCCCACGCCGCCTTCGCCGCCACTTACCGCAGTCGTTCCCCGCCGCGGATCCGGCCAATAATCCCACGGCTTCCTCGTCTTCCACGTCGGCGCCGGCTAGAATCTAGCCGGAGGCCCCCTGCCTGAAGGCCCCGTCGTCCTAGACCGGCGACGTCCACACCGCCACCCAAGGTTTGCCATGTAAACCTAGCATGATAGATGGAAGTGATTTAGTTCATTAGTTCTTATAAAAAAGAGAAAAAATTATTTGAAATCGTATTAGTTTTGCAATTTATTCTTGGGCATGATCCACTGTACGAATTCTAACACAAGATAAATTATCAATGTTGTGCAGTGTTGCTAGTTAGGTGTGTTTACATGGACGAAGAAACCGCATTCACGGGGGATGAGAATGGTACTGATAAGTGTTGGATTAATGAGCAATTTACCAAATAATTTTACTAATAGAAATGGTAGATAAAGCATGACTAATACAGAATAAATAAAACAAATCATGCAATCTGCCAAAGAGAAGGTAAATAACATCTGCATATATGAACTAGAACCAAACAAATCTAGTGCAGTAAACAGAACATCAAGTAGAAAGAGCATGTATACGTACGATGCAGGTGCAGCAGCAGAAGCACTGTTCTTGGGGTCAGCAGAAGCACTGTTCTTGGGGTCGACATCCTCGCCAGCCATGTCGTAGAAGAGGTCGTCGACGTCGGGGAAGAAGTCATCGTTGGGGAAGTGGTCGTCGTTGGTGTCCGGAGCGTCCGTGATGAACCAGTCAGTAGTCGTGCAGAGCGCTCCCCAAAAACCTTATCACCCTTCTCCCGTACAGGACTCAAAGAGGGGCGGTTTCGGAGGCCTACTGTCCCGACCTGCGGTGCACGCCGCAAGCCGGGATGGGGAAGATCGTGGCAGCAGCGCAGTGCTCAGGAACCGGTGGCGAGAGGAAGAAGTAGTTCTGGTGCATCTCTCTGAGAGGAGCGACCTCCCTTTTATAGGCACAAGAGAAGGAGGAGAGAGGGCAGCGACGGGAGGTGAAAAGAGAGAGGGAGACGAAGCAAACGGACTTCAGCCAAAGAGGCGTGCCGTTCGGATTCAGTGTCCACTACAGAAAAACGTTTCAGCTCCCGCGTGACCTTTCGTATACCCGTCGTGCGTGGCAAAAATTTAGACATCGGCTCGGCTCATTCCCGCAACCCGCGGCGCGTCGTGACGAGGCGTGGCGGGCGGCGGAGGAGGAGCGCGCGTGGATGTCCCTCTTGTTCTCATCCTCATACATGTGGGGAAAGAACCTCCCTTATAAAGAGGTCCAACTCCCTCTAAACTAGCAATGTGGGACTAAACTTTAGTTCCACCTCTTGCCTTGCACGAATGGGCTGCGTGGGCCTCTTGGATTTATTAGGAATTTCTGAAACTGCTATTGGGCTTGGCCCATAATAGACAAAATTCCAGCAATCCCCCACCAGATCCCAGAGGCACACAAAATTTGCCTTTTGGTTCTAAAACACTGTTTTATATACCGGTACTGCAGTGGAGACTGTTAAGTTGAACTTCCACCTAGAACTCTATGCTGCACTAGTAAGCAACTTGAACAGTGGACTGGGCCTTGAACTACAAGTTTTCTGCGAATCTAGCTTCACACAAAGCCTTGACCGATACTGGGCTACCGTGGGTCTTCCCCGCGGGTGGAGCTTATGCGTCATACTCCGAGACCTTTCATGAGTTTATTAGAGAGAACCCTACTCTCATAGATTGCGACATTTAACAATCAGACTCATATAGGTGTGTTCTTCAAAGGATGTTCTGTAGGACAACATCTCTGCTTCAATGAGCCACTTAGAACACATTAAGATATACATCAACCTGCCATGCAGATTTAGGAGAGTATTGCATCTTCATGGAGTGGTAATGTTAACAGTAAGGATACTCTCCTCTCAGTTGACCAACAGCTTGTCTTCCACATCTAATTCACGGGATCTCCGATCACAAAGAATAGGTTACCACTGTGAACAACTCATATTGTGGGTCTCATACCCATCTCCCTCGATGCATTATCTATCACATTACGTGATAGACCCTTAGTAAAAGGATCTGCCAGATTTTTAGACGTTTGGATATAATCCAATGCAATAACTCCGGAGTTTCTCATTTTTCTGACAGACTTTAACCTTCTCTGAACGTGTCTTGATGACTTCATGTTATCCTTTGAGCTGCTCACTTTCGTGATCACAGTTTGATTGTCGCAGTTCATAAGGATACCCGGTACAGGTTTCTCAACAACCGACAAGTCATTCAAGAGCCGACGAAGCCAATCTGCTTCAACCGTAGCTGTATCTAGTGCTGTGAGTTCTGCTTCCATTGTTGACCTCGTTAAGATGGTCTGCTTGCAAGACTTCCAAGAAACAGCGCCACCTCCATGAGTGAATACATATCCGCTCGTGGCCTTTATCTCATCAGCATCAGAGATCCAGTTTGAGTCACTATACCCTTCAAGCACCTTTGGGTGCCCAGTGTAGTGAATTCCATAATTCGCAGTGCCTTTCAAATAACGCAAAACTCTCTGTAGAGCTTTCCAATGCACATCTCCTGGTTTTGAGACAAACCGGCTCAGTTTGCTAACAGCAAAAGAGATGTCAGGTCTTGTAGCACTGGTTAAATACATAAGTGAGCCAATAATCTGAGAATATTTCAATTGGTCTCTAGCAATTCTTCGATTCTTTCGAAGCAACACACTAGCATCATATGGTGTTGGAGAGGGCTTGCAGTCACTATAGCCAAAGCGACTCAAGATCTTTTCCACATAGTGAGATTGAAGTAATGTAATCCCACCATCATCGTCTCTCAACAACTTGATGTTCAGAATGACATCAGCCACTCCTAAATCCTTCATTTCAAAGCAAAGAGATAGGAAATCCTTGACCTCCTTAATAACCTTCAGATTTGTTCCGAAAATCAGTATGTCATCAACATACAAGCAAAGGATAACTCCCTCGCCCCCACTATGGCGATAGTACACACATTTATCAGCTTCGTTTACAACAAAGCCTGCGGCTGTTAAAGTTCTTTCAAACTTCTCATGCCACTGCTTGGGTGCTTGCTTAAGTCCATACAAAGACTTCAGCAACTTGCACACTTTCCCTTCCTGACCATCTACTACAAACCCATCTGGTTGTTCCATATAAATTTCCTCTTCTAACTCTCCATTTAGGAAAGCAGTCTTAACATCCATTTGATGAACGAGAAGACCATGTGAGGCAGCAAGTGAAAGTAGTACTCGAATAGTGGTTAGTCGAGCCACAGGTGAGTAAGTATCAAAGAAGTCTTCACCTTCCTTTTGGGTATAACCCTTAGCCACGAGCCGAGCCTTGTACTTCTCAATAGTACCATCAGGCCTAAGTTTCTTCTTGAACACCCATTTGCACCCTATAGGTTTGCACCCATAAGGTCGATCAGTTATCTCCCAAGTTTCATTTGCCAAGATGGAATCCATCTCACTACGAACCGCTTCCTTCCTGTAGTCAGCATCTTCAGAAGCATAGGCCTCTGAAATAGAACTGGGAGTGTCATCTATGAGATACACAAGAAAATCATCACCAAAAGACTTTGCAGTCCTCTGTCTCTTGCTCCTAGTAGGAACTTCATTGTTCTCCTTCACAGGATTTTCAAAGTGTTCCATCGAAATGACAGGTTCAGTAATTGTAACTGTTTCCTGAGTCGATGAACTAGGCATCTCCTGATTAGATGAGGTAGCCATATCCTTCATGGGAAAGATATCTTCAAAGAAAGTTGCATCATTCGACTCCATAATCGTACCGACATGCATGTCAGGTACCTCAGATTTCATAACCAAAAATCTATAACCAATGCTATGAAAAGCATATCCCAAGAAAACACAATCCACAGTCTTCGGTCCAAGCTTCCGCTTCTTTGGAATTGGCACATTGACTTTCGCCAAACAACCCCAGGTTCGTAGATAAGAGAGCTTCAACATTTTCTTTTCCCATTCCTCCAATGGAGTTATCTCTTTGTTCTTTGTGGGAACTCGGTTTAGGACATGATATGCAGTCAATATCGCCTCCCCCCACCATACCTTGGAGAGACCCGATGTGTCTAACATGGCGTTAACCAAATCAGTTAGAGTACGGTTCTTTCTTTCGGCCACCCCATTTGACTGAGGTGAATAGGGAGGCGTTCTCTCATGGATTATACCATGTTCCGCACAAAAAGAATCAAATTCATTTGAGAAATACTCTCCACCACGATCGGATCTAAGCTTCTTGATCTTCCGATCAAGTTGGTTTTCCACTTCAGCTTTATAGATCTTGAAATAGTTCAAAGCCTCATCCTTAGATTTCAGAAGATACACGTGGCAGTATCTAGTGGAGTCATCAATCAACGTCATAAAATACTTCTTTCCACCTTTTGTTAAAACACCATTCATTTCACATAGATCTGAATGTATGAGCTCTAGTGGTGCAAGATTTCTCGTTTCCGCAGTCACATGAGACTTACGAGGTTGCTTAGCTTGCACACACACTTGACACTTAGATCCCTTGACAGTGGTGAAACTAGGGATTAAGTTTAACTTCGCTAGTCGCGACATGCAACCAAAGTTAACATGACAAAGACGTGAATGCCACACATTTGATTCACTATTGTTGCAAACATGATTAACAACTTTATTGCAAATGTCTGATAAGGATAAACGAAACAGGCCTCCTGACTCATAGCCTTTACCAACAAAGGTTCCATACTTGGAAATTACAAATTTATTCGACTCAAAGACAAGCTTGTAGCCATCTCTACACAGAAGAGACCCGCTAACAAGATTTTTATTGACGGAGGGGACATAATGCACGTTCTTCAGCCGCACGATCTTCCCCGAAGTAAACTTCAGATCGACCGTGCCAACACCATGAACAGAAGCACTTGAACCGTTGCCCATCAGCACGGTGGAAGTCCCTGCGGTCTGATAAGACGAAAACATGGAAACATCACCGCATACATGCACATTAGCACCCGTGTCAATTAACCAATCAGGAGAATGACATACTGAAAGAATAGTAGGAAATATACCATACCCAGCATCCTTCATGTCAGTGTCTCCAATGACAACATTAGCGGTTTTGCCGCCTTTCCCAAGATGACGCTTGTCATAGCGATTAGGGCAACTAGGAGCCCAATGATCAGGATCTCCACACACATGACAAAAACCTTTCTTCTTGTCATTCTTCTTCTTGAAGTTCGTGTGCTGTACAGCCTTGTTCTTCCCATCAAATTTTGCTTTACCATTAAACTTGCCCTTGTTCTTGAAGTTGTGGGGCTGGAAGTTTTTCTTCTGTACCAGATTGGCACTAGATCCTCCCTCAATTCCTCGAGCACGTGTATCCTTTGCTCTCGCCTTTTCTTCGACATCAAGAGTACCAATGAGATCCGGGACGGAAAACTCCTGTCTCTTGTGTTTCAGAGAGGTAGCAAAGTTCCTCCACGTAGGAGGAAGCTTAGTGATGATGCCTCCGGCAACAAACTTGTCCGGTAACATATAGTTGAAGTGCTCAAGTTCTCTAGCAAATGACTGTATCTCGTGAGCTTGCTCAACCATGGAGCGCTCTTCAGTCATCCTGTAGTCATAGAATTGTTCCATGATGTACAGCTCAGTGCCAGCATCCGAGACCCCAAACTTGGCCTCGAGTGCGTCCCACATATCTTTTCCATTATCAATTGATGCATAAGCATCAACTATGTTCTCACCAAGAACACTCAAGAGAGCAGCCTTAAACAGGGTATCCATTTTCTGGAAAACTTGCTCCTGTTGAGCATCATAATCTCCTTCCGGTTTGCCAAGAGTGGCGTCATAGCAACTCATGGTTTGAAACCATAAGACTGCTCTCACGCGCCACCTCTTGTAGTGCACACCTTCAAACATAGGAGGCCTCATAGATGCAGCAAAACCACTTGGGGTAAATTGCCTATTATAAGGTTTTTGGATTGTTGGATTAATGAGCAATTTACCAAATAATTTTACTAATAGAAATGGTAGATAAAGCATGACTAATACAGAATAAATAAAACAAATCATGCAATCTGCCAAAGAGAAGGTAAATAACATCTGCATATATGAACTAGAACCAAACAAATCTAGTGCAGTAAACAGAACATCAAGTAGAAAGAGCATGTATACGTACGATGCAGGTGCAGCAGCAGAAGCACTGTTCTTGGGGTCAGCAGAAGCACTGTTCTTGGGGTCGACATCCTCGCCAGCCATGTCGTAGAAGAGGTCGTCGACGTCGGGGAAGAAGTCGTCGTTGGGGAAGTGGTCGTCGTTGGTGTCCGGAGCGTCCGTGATGAACCAGTCAGTAGTCGCGCAGAGCGCTCCCCAAAAACCTTATCACCCTTCTCCCGTACAGGACTCAAAGAGGTGCGGTTTCGGAGGCCTACTGTCCCGACCTGCGGTGCACGCCGCAAGCCGGGATGGGGAAGATCGTGGCAGCAGCGCAGTGCTCAGGAACCGGTGGCGAGAGGAAGAAGTAGTTCTGGTGCATCTCTCTGAGAGGAGCGACCTCCCTTTTATAGGCACAAGAGAAGGAGGAGAGAGGGCAGCGACGGGAGGTGAAAAGAGAGAGGAGCGTGGCGTGGCGAGGCGGGCGGCGGAGGAGGAGCCCGCGTGGATGTCCCTCTTGTTCTCATTCTCATACATGTGGGGAAAGAACCTCCCTTATAAAGAGGTCCAACTCCCTCTAAACTAGCAATGTGGGACTAAACTTTAGTTCCACCTCTTGCCTTGCACGAATGGGCTGCGTGGGCCTCTAGGATTTATTAGGAATTTCTGAAACTGCTATTGGGCTTGGCCCATAATAGACAAAATTCCAGCAATAAGGTCACTCGGACCGATAACGATAGTATTAACGAAGATGATGACAGCAATGACAACAAATCGTGCTCGTCATATGATATCTTACCTTCGGAGGATTTTGATAATAATGAACATGGCGTGAACAGTGAAAACGTAAGTGGCGTATATTTTGATTTCATTTTTGAATTTGCAAAGTATGGCAAGGCTAACTATTTGTCTCTGTTTATTAATTTGCAAGAAGATGTGGATGTTGACAATGTGCAAAATAGTTTTCAGGAATCATTCGCAGATAACTTGAGCCAGGTTCGTTCATACATGTTGTACATCGCGCAATAGTATTAAATAAATGATAGTAATTGACATAGTTTCATATGTAATTTTGTAGGAGGAGTCAGATGGTCCTAGCGGTGATCACGATGAGGCAGAGATGGACATTGAGGAGGCTCAAAACTAGCAGCAGATCCTGGAGACACATTGGAAGGTCATGGCTATGACATTTCGGTCACAAGGGGATGCATACATATTCTACAACAAGCACGCCAAAGAGCGTGGGTTCAGCATCAGGAAAGAGAAGGTGAAACGAGGGAAAGGTGCTTCAGGAATTATACGGTTCCGGCGGTTTCTTTGCTAGAGGGCAGGGAGAAGGCAGAGTAAATTCATTACCATGGAGGGCCGCAAGCGCAGGCTTTGACCCGAGACTCATTGCGAGTGCGGTGCACAGATGGTGGTGAAGTTGGACAGAGAACGTGGCGTTTGGTTCGTCGCGTCATTCGTGGATGATCACAACCACGCGATGGCTCGACCCGACAAGGTTTCTTTTTTGTGGTCACACAGACGGATTGGCGATGGCACGAGGGCAGAGATATTGGCGATGGGAGCGGCTGGGATAAGAAAGCATATAATAATGGACAACTTCATCAGTAGATACGGTTCGTACGATAAGTGCGGACTTATCAGGCAGGACATTTACAATCTGTGCTGCAGAGAGAAAATGAAGCTCATTGCAAAGGGTGATGCTGAGCCGGCAGTTGGCATTATGAGGAGCAGAAAGGTGAACGACCCTGACTTTTTTTTTGAGTATGTGCTTGATAAGGAAGGGCGACTGAAGAGTATGTTCTGGTGCGATGCACAGTCACGGAGGGACTATCAGGACTACGGAGATGTGGTCGTGTTTGATAGCACATATAAGATGAACAGATATGGTATGCCGTTCATCCCCTTTGTCGGTGTTAATAACCACCGTTGCACCACAGTGTTTGGTTGTGCCATTGTTTCTGACGAGACCGAAGGGACGTACGTGTGGCTGCTGCAGACATTTATGAGGGCAAACTGTCAGGTGAAGCCAAAGTCAATAATCATAGACGGTGACGCTGCAATGATCCGAGCGATTCGGACTGTCCTTTCGGATGTGTTCCATCGTATTTGTTCCTGGCATATCGAGAAAAATATGCAGAGGCACCTACATTACATGTCACTGGCTGAGTTCAGATCGCTCCTGTACTATGCCACCTCTCAAGCCAACTTTGAGCAGAGATGGACCGCTTTCGTCGATAAATGGAAGGTGGATAAAACTGAAGAGTGGCTTAACAGGATGTATAGGAAGAGGAGACTTTGGGCAGCTTCATATCTTTCCGATGGTTTTTTTCTTGGTATGCGAAGTAACCAGAGGAGCGAAGGCCTCAACTCCTGCCTTCACCTTCACCTGGACTATGGTATGACAATAGTTGATTTGGTAGTGCATTATGAGAACTGTATAGTTCGCCTCCGTGAGAACGAGGCGCACGATGACTGCGATGCTAACCAGAAAGTACCACCGTCGGTTACTGAATATAAGGACATTGAGGAGCATGCTGCCGATGTATTCACACCTGCTAATTTCTACATCCTGCAAGATGATTTGCAGAAGATGGGACAGCTGGAGATATTTGAGACTCTCGTGGGAATTGAGCGTCAGACATTCATCGTGACATGGAAGGATAACCACAAGTTTAGGTACAATGTTGTTTATCAACCAGGCAACTCAGAAGAAACTATAGCATGCAGTTGTCTTAGGATGGTTCGGAAAGGGCTGCCTTGCAAACACATTCTCTTTGTTCTGCATCATCTTAACTTAACTAAAATACCAAAGTGTTGTGTCCTTCATCGGTTGACGAAAAATGCGAGAGTGATATGTTTGGATGGGGTTGGTCAGGGTCAGAGGAGAGAGAACGGCATAGTCAAATTAGCATAAAATCCGCAGAAGCTGCTCATGTTGTAGCAAATGATCCCTTCTTGTTCGACGAGTTGATGAAGTGTCTGGACAACATAATAACAAAGAAAAAGATTCCGGAGGAGGAACTTATAGGCAGTAGAAGGTGTGCTATTGCTAGGAAGGAGGCAAGTAAGGCGCAAGAAGGTGCACCTACTATTGCTGATCCGGAGAAAGTTTTGACAAAGGGTGCACCTAAGAAAGGGCGTTCAAAGGGTGGTGTTGACGTTACAAAAAATGGTAGACCGAAATCTTTTGATGAGAAGAAAAGTGGTCCTTTGTGCAGTCTGTGTAACACTGGAGGTCATAACAAGCAGACATGTAGGATGAACGAAAAGTAAGTTTTACATTCATGTTTTTTTTATGTTGCTTGTTTGATTCAACCGAGTACATTTTCTCACATATAGTTTTTTTTATGTTTCGTTCAGGAATTGGGCGTAGAGATGCAGCTTCATGCGTGCGAACAAGAAATCTGGTTACTCGCATCACGTCGGAACAACTTATGTTGCAGTTTAAATATGTATATGCGTGGGACGAAAAACTTAATAAGTGTTTTGTTTATGTTTGGTCCAAACATTTATGTGAACATATATTATATGGTAGAGTGAATTGGGACGTTTTTTATACTGTTATGTGAATGAGTTTATTTTACTTCACTGATTTTTAATACTGATTATTTGAACGAGTTTTCATTAAGTACTAAAAAAGTAAAAATAAATAAATAAATAAAGAAGCCCGACCGCGGCTGCTGGACCGCCGTTTAACCAGCGAATAAACCGTCCAAATCAAGCCCGCAGGCGACTCGGGCGGTGAATCGGGCACACGAACGGCCCAACGGCTGGGTCAACCACAGGGCAAGCGGCTGCATTGTGTTTCGAGGAGTTCAAAACTTCTGCACGACGCGCCTATTTAAGCCGGTCGGCGCGTCCTTCGCTCGGCGAGGTGGGACTAAAGGTTCGACGCACCCTGCACGCGGGCGTCGCGCCGCTTAAGGGGCCGGTTTTTTCCACCGTCGTCTGTCGTCCCAGTTCGGCCCAACAGTGCAAGCCCCGATCTCGGCCCCTCCCCCACCCGCGAAACCTCCCAGCACGAAATGGGCCGGCCCAGAATGCAGCAGCGCGTTCGGCACCGCCCCCCGCCAGCGTGTCGCAAGTTTAGTCCCACCTCGGCGAGCGACGGGCGCGCCGACCGGCTTAAATAGCCGCGTCGTGCAGCCATTCTGAACTCCTCGAAACACAATGCCGCCGCTTGCCCTATGGTTGACCCAGCCGTTGGGCTGTTCGTATGCCCGATTCACCGCCCGAGTCGCCCGCGGGCTTGATTTGGACGGTTTATTCGCTGGTTAAACGGCGGTCCAGCAGCCGCGGTCGGGCTTCTTTTTTTATTTTATTTTACTTTTTTTAGTACTTAATTAAAACTCGTTCAAATAATCAGTATTAAAAATCAGTGAAGTAAAATAAACAGTATAGAATATCTGTGAACTAAAATAACCTCATTCAGAAAACAGCCTCATTCACATAACATCATAAAAATATGCCATAAGAATATAAATAATAATTCCGAAAAAGTGCCATTACAAAATCAAAATTGTACGAAGTACCGAGCACGGCACTTTTATTTAGTTGCCAATAATGAAAAATCATCTGCCATTACAATATAAAAAATGGTACGAAGTACCGACCACGACACTTTTATTTAGTTGCCAAAAATGAAAAATCATGTGGCATTACAATAAAGAAAGAACGTAATATCCAACACCACATCCTCCCATTCATTCCTTCGGCATGATTTTAAGAATATTTTCCTTCACCGTTTCCATCGTGTTGCACTCTGAAAATAGTATTTCAGCGAGAATGCGTCCCCTTAAAGAATTAATCTCGTTCTGGTCAATGTCATATGTCCACTCATCTCCGTCCCAGTGTTCAACGCATTTGATCGTGAATAGACCACAAGAGACTCTGAAAAAATAACGCAAGTCAAGTAATGATGGAGCACACAATTACATATGCATTGAACTGTGAACTCACGTGTCTCCTTGTAACGGCATTTTGTACTCCCTTATTGGCAAGGATGACACATCAGGGTAATCCATTTCTAAAGACGAGTTAACCTCCTTGGTATCTTTAACTATTTCTGCCCTCTGTAATGGAAATTTTAAATCAATATTAAGTACGAAAAAATGAACACCTTTCGAAAGAAATTATGCATTCTGTTTAATGTAAAATTGTAAGCTTACCAGGGTAGTAATCTTTGATAGAACTCTCGCGCTGATTTTACCAGTAGAATTTAAAACTTGAAACTCTTTCTTCTTGTTATGCATAACAACGGTTATCCAATGATGATTGTCCAGATTAAAAGGAAAATATGCCTACAACACAGTTTAGTTATGTAGGTGTGCATAAAGATAGATACGTAATACAAAGGGTCGTTTGAAATGCGATACCTTATCTTTCACAAAATACTCTTCAGTTACTCTAGACACCGTTTTGGATTTCTTTGTGAAATGTTCCATAAAATTCTTCTTAGAGTTCTTAACCTTTCCAGCAGCACGAAGAAGAAGCCTGTGGGACACCCACGATGATAATATGTGACGATCAGAACGAGGAGTTCGGGTCTGCATGTGGTTGCAATAACAATTGATGACCTGAAAATATCATAACAGAAATATGGTTGTTAGAAAATGAATACAACTCATGTGTACTACGTTAAAAAATTATACTCATACTTACAGCGCCATTCAACCAATCATACGAAGTGATGGCTTGAAGATGTTCTGCCGTACACGTTTCCCCACCTATTCCCATCATGCGGACGACAGTCTTTCTACAATGCTTCGACGCGTCTGACAGCGTCTGAATATAGACCCTCGCGGCCTCTATGTGATCCTCAGTAATGTAGTCCGTACCAATTAGAACATCCCTTATACCAAACACACCTACAACAATTAACGTACAATGAGTTAATTAAGTGCACATGCTAGGACAGAACCACCTTTAAAAAACAAATTACCTCTACCTTACTTTTTTTGCACGTTTGCGTCCACCGTTATGATGGTAGGGTGACCGAAAGTATTTTGACGGTTGCCGCTTGCGTTTCCCATCATGCTCCTTGATACGTCTCCGTCGTATCTATAATTTTTGATTGTTTCATGCCACATATTTTTGGCAACATTTTATATTATTTTTGGGACTAACCTATTGATCCAGTGCCCAGTGCCAGTTCCTGTTTTTCTGCTTGTTTTTGTTTCACAAAAAATCCATATCAAATGAAATCCAAATGCAATAAAATTTTACGGAGAATTATTTTGGAATATATGTGAATTTTGGGAGGTGGAATCAACGCAAGACGGCACCGTGGTGCCTCGTGAGTCCCTCGAAGGTCGGTTGGTGCTCTACTTCGGGCGCAAGGAAGCTAATATCCGGAAAAAAAATCGTGTTAAAATTTCAGCCCAATCGGAGTTACGGATCTCCGGGAATTTAAGAAACGGTGAAAGGCCAGAAAACATGAACGCGAAACAGAAGAGAACAGAGAGAGAGATCCAATCTAGGAGGGGCTCATGCCCCTCCGCCGCCATGGAGACCAAGGACCAGAGGGGGAAACCTTCTCCCATCTAAGGAGGGAGGCCAAGCAAGAAGAAGAAGAAGGGGGGGCTCTCTCCCCCTCTCTTCCGGTGGCGCCGGAGCGCCGCCGGGGGAACCATCGTGATGGCGATCAACACCAACAACTTCGCCGCCGTCACCACCAACTCTCTCCCCCTCTATGCAGCGGTGTAACACCTCTTCTCCCCGCTGGAATCTCTACTTAAACATGGTGCTCAACGCTATATATTATTATCCAATGATTTGTGGCCATCCTATGATGTTTGAGTAGATTCGTTTTGTCCTATGGGTTGATTGATGATCGTGATTGGTTTGAGTTGTATGTTTTATTTTGGTGCTGTCCTATGGTGCCCTCCGTGTCGCACAAGCGTGAGGGATTCCCGCTGTAGGGTTTGCAATACGTTCATAATTCTCTTATAGTGGGCGGCAAGAGTGACAGAAGCTTACACCCGAGTAAGGGGGTTGTTGCGTATGGGAGTAAAGAGGACTTGATACTTAATGCTATGGTTGGGTTTTACCTTAATGATCTTTGGTAGTTGCAGATGCTTGCTAGAGTTCCAATCATAAGTGCATATGATCCAAGTACGGAAAGTATGTTAGCTCATGCCTCTCCCTCATATAAAATTGCAACCATGATTACCGGTCTAGTTATCGATTGCCTATGGACAAATCATTCTCTTGTGTTACGAAAGCTTTCTACTAAACAACTAACTTTTATTATCTTGCAATTCACTAGTAGTTTTATTCGCACAAAGTACTTCTAGTTTTATTCTTTCAAACCTATCCTATCACCTACAAAATAGTTTCATACTTGTTCTAGGTAAAGCGAACGTTAAGTGCGCGTAGAGTTGTATCGGTGGTCGATAGAACTTGAAGGGAATATTAATTCTACCTTTAGCTCCTCGTTGGGTTCGACACTATTATTTATCGAAAAAGCTACAATTGATCCCCTATACTTGTGGGTTATCACTCCTTAGTCCCACTGTCAATCGCATTCTTCATACGGGTTTTCAGACTATCAATACTAAATTCCCCTGATTTGTCGCCGCTAGACCCATCTGAAACTGTATTTGCATTCTTTGGGGTTCCAGTAACACATGGAAAATCTTTCGTGTCTAACGATGCTACTGATGCAGGGGGGTGAATCACCATCTTCCTCAAGAATGAAGGGTCAGATTCATCACCTATACTGGGTGTATTGCGATGCGCGCCTTTGTCAACCGGAAACTTCATACCATTCGCACTCGTGAAGGATGGCTCAATCTTCTCCTCCGTACGTTCATTCAAAGGAGTTGAATTAACTTCGTCAAAATATTTTGGATTGTACTTCTTCATCCGCTCTTCACTTTGCTCCACAAAATCAGCCTCATCACGGAACTCCCGGGTTGGCTTGAATATCAGACCTTGCTTCTTCAACTTCTCGATGAGAATCTGCAACAACACATCGAAACCATAAAGTATTTGCAAACATTTTGAACAAGCACTTGTAAATTTAAGTACACGTCAATCATTACCTCAGCACATTTCTCAGGAATGAGACGAATTTCTTTCTGCATATCTTTTACGTATTTCATGACTTGATCCAATGTAGTGTGCCTGCTCGACGAAGCCTCGTCCTTATTATCTTTCCTTTTTCTGCCACCAGCTGTTCGTTTTGGTGGCTCAATTTCTTCCTCTGCAATCACTCCTTCTTTAGCAATTAATGCGTTTCTGTATTTTTCATTTATTAAGTCATCAATCTGCGAAACGTTCAACGAATATAAATTAGTGAACAATTGTAGTTCGATCAATGCATGCGGTACAAAACATAAGTATTGACCTTGCCATGACCGCGTCCGTATGTTGTGCCGTAGCCGTCTCGCTTCCCAGCCTCAACTTCTATCCAATTTACCATTAAGGGGTACTCACGAGACAGTGGATCGAATGTCTGTACAGCTGTTGGCTGCACCTTCTCCCAGTACATGTACTGCATAAACATCAAACGTATTAGCAATCTTTAATGACGAAAATGTAATTACAAAGACACAAATTAAAATTACAATTTACCTGAATGAGGGCAAGGTTTCCCACCGGCCATTTAAATTTTTTCACATCTCGAACCGTTTTTGTGATGCCATCAATGCAAACGCATAATGTAAACGCGTTCCAATTAAATGATTTTATGGCGTCCACATCCTCCACCAACTTGTAAAAGCTCTTAGGAACCTCTTTCGTGGAGTGCGGTGCTATAACCGTGCGAAGGAGAACCAATACAGTTCTATGCACAAAGTCATCATCATATGTGCCACTAGTAACAATGTTTTCAATCAACTGGTCTATCACTATTTCACCTTTACTGGAATCCAGAAAACGAGAAGGCACCATTACCTTTGCCTCCACCCCCCCCTTTACCTAGTGCTTTCATCACATCTTTACCCTTGTTCTCTAGCCCAAATATGTCAAACACATCATCAGTGCACAATGATATTTCACCGTTTGTTGGACGCATAATAAACCTCTTTTTGGTCAAGTCACACGTTTTAATAATAAATTTGAGCAAGCACTTGCGGATTTGCAAACTAGGAATCATCAACATTTTCTCGTTGGGTTCGATACTCTTATTTATCGAAAAAGCTACAATTGATCCCCTATACTTGTGGGTTATCAAGACCTTTTTCTGGCGCCGTTGCCGGGGAGCAATAGCGTGGGGTTGATATTCTCGTGTGTGCTTGTTTGCTTTATCACTAAGTAAATTTTATTTTCTGTTCTAAGTTGTTTTATATCTTTAGTTATGGATATGGAACACGAAACACCAAAAAAATTAGTTGTACTTGCTACTCATGGAGATGGGGAACCTCCTAAAACCCTCGATGCTCGTTATGTGGAAAACATTAAACACTACTTTGATAATCCTGATAAAACTCCATTCAACTTGATAATGGGAGTTACTTTGGATCAACGGGAATACTTTAGGGATTATCGCTTGTCTCAAAAAGGGAAACTCTTATGGGATCAAATTCATTATTTGCATTGGTATGCTCGGAATTTATGCTTAAGATATGATTATACTTGTTGCTCTAAGATGAAGGCCCCACACCTTCCCTTTTCATGTGAATTTAATGATAATGAAACCTTAGCTTCTTATGCTAATGGTATATATGATTACTATGATGTGGAACGAATAGAAGAATTTGGTGCTTTTAAGGGTGCCTATGAAATTGAATCTTTGTTTGAAAAGTATGAAGATTATGATGATGCTGTTTACAGATCTGAAAATTTTGTTATACTTAAATATTGCTATGAGAATTATAAATACAATGCCGATATTGATGAATTTATTGAGAAAGTCTCCGCTGTCCAAGAAGAGACTAATATTTTGCAGGAATCTATGGAAGAAGAAATTACTGAAATTGTGAGCTCATTGGATGAAAAAGATGATGAGGGGAGCGAAGAACAAAAGGAGGAAGAGCGGATTAGCTACCCGTGCCCACCTTCTAATGAGAGTAACTCTTCAACTCAGACATTGTTTAATTTCCCTTCGTGCTTACCGAAGGATGAATGCTATGATAATTGCTATGATCTCTTTGATTCATTTGAAATATCCCATTTTGTTGAAATTGATGCTTGCTATGATTGTGGCCATGATGCCAATATGAATTATGCTTATGGAGATGAACTTGCTATAGTTCCTTATGTTAAACATGAAATTGTTGCTATTACACCCACACATGATAGTCCTATTATCTTTTTGAATTCTCCAAACTACACTATATTGGAGAAGTTTGCGCTTGTTAAGGATTATATTGATGGGTTGCGTTTTACTACTACACATGATAATTTTGATGAATATAATATGCATGTGCTTGCTGCTCCTACTTGCAATTATTATGAGAGAGGAACTATATCTCCACCTCTCTATGTTTCCAACACGATAAAATTGCAAGAAACTGTTTATACTATGTATTGGCCTTTACTTGATGTGCATGAATTGTTCTTTTATGACATGCCGATGCATAGGAAGAGAGTTAGACTTCGTCATTGCATGATATATGTTGCTTTGTGCTCACTACTAAAATACAAATCATTGTTAATTAAAATTGGCTTTGATATACCTTGGGATCCGGGTGGATCGATTACTTGAGCACTTTATGCCTAGCTTAATGGCTTTAAAGAAAGCGCTGCCAGGGAGACAACCCGGAAGTTTTAGAGAGTCATTTAGTTCTGTTGAGTGCTTTTATAAAGTTTAAAAACAAAAAAATATAGAGGGGAACCTAAAACTTTTCAAAAAGAAAAGTGAAAGTAAGAAAGACGAACACCGTTGAAGTGGGGGACGTCCTTGAACTTTGTTCATGCCCATGGAAACTTTGTGAATCTTGATTACAGAAACTTTTCAACAAAAATAATTATCCCCTTGTACAAATCCACTGTATTATAACAATAATGTGCCAAGATTTGCCTTTAGGATGTTTAAATTGCTTGTTTGGTATGTGTGGTGCAAAAACAGAAACTTTTAATGTAGTGCGTGAATTTACATTTTTTACTGGAATGTGCAAAAATTCTGAATTTTTTGTACAGTACTGCTATGCAAATTGTTTATTTTTTCCTAATTTTGCAGAATTTTTAGAGTTACAAAAGTATGGTCAAGGTTTAGATTACTACAGACTATTCTGTTTTTGATAGATTCTGTTTTTGATGCATTGTTTTGCTTGTTTTGATGAAACTATGGATTGTATCGGAAGGTATAAGCCATGGAGAAGTTAGAATACAGTAGGTATAATGCTAAAATAAAATATGAATGGGTTTGCAACAGTACTTAAAGTAGTGATTTGCTTTATTATACTAATGGATCTCACGAAGGTTTTGTTAAGTTTTGTGTGGATGAAGTGTTCAAAGATCGAGGAGGTATTGATATGAGAAGAATGAGGAGAGGCAAGAGCTCAAGCTTGGCGATGCCCAAGGCACCCCAAGTAAATATTCAAGGAGACTCAAGCGTCTAAGCTTGGGGATGCCCCGGAAGGCATCCTATCTTTATTCAACAATTATCGGTATGTCTCGGTTTTTGTTTTGTTCAGATGATATGCGTAAATTCTTGGAGCGTCGTGTGCCTTTTCTTTTTCTTTTAATAAATGCACCATGCTGGTATGAGATAGTCCTTGGTTGATTTATAGAATGCTCTTTGCACTTCACTTATATCTTTTAAGTATGGCTTTATAGAATGCTTCATGTGCTTCACTTATATCATTTGAAGTTTGGATGTCTGTTTCTCTTCATATAGAAAACCGTTATTTGTAGAATGCTCTTTTGCTTCACTTATATTTATTAGAGCATAGTCTTTTGTAGAAAGAATTAAACTCTCGTGCTTCACTTATATCTATTTAGAGAGTCAACAGGAATTGGTCATTCACATGGTTAGTCATAAAATCCTACATAAAACTTGTAGATCACTGAATATGATATGTTTGATTCCTTGCAATAGTTTTGCGATATAGAGATGGTAATATGTGGGAGGTACTAGTGAATGATTGTGGTTTAGTAGGAATATTGGTGTTAAGGTTTGTGATTCCCGAAGCATGCACGTATAGTCTCTCGTTATGCTAAGAAGTTGGAGCATGATTTATTATTGATTGTCTTCCTTTGCGTGGAGGTCGGGGGCGCGCGATGGTTAAATCCTACCAACCTCCCCCCTAGGGGCATACGTAGTAGTACTTTGCTTCGAGGGCTAATAAACTTTCGCAATAAGTACGTGAGTTCTTTATGACCAATGTAAGTCCATGGATTATACGCACTCTCACCTTTCCGGAATTTGCTAGCCTCTGCGGTACCGTGCATTGCCCTTTCTCACCTCGAGAGTCGGTGCAAACTTCGCCGGTGCATCCAAACCCCGTGATATGAGACGCTTTATCACACATAAGCCTCCTTATATCTTCCTCAAAACAGCCACCATACCTACCTATTATGGCATTTCCATAGCCATTCCGAGAATATTTCCATGCAACTTCCATCATCATCATATACATGACTTGATCATTCATTGTTATATTGCTTTGCATGATCGTAAGATAGCTAGCATGATATTTTCATGGCTTGTCCGTTTTTTGATATCTTTGCTACGCTAGATCATTGCACATCCTGGTACACTGCCAGAGGCATTCACATAGAGTCATACTGTGTTCTAGTATCGAGTTGTAATTTTTTGAGTTGTAAGTAAATAGACGTGTGATGATCATCATTATTCATTATTAGAGCATTGTCCCAGTGAGGAAAGGATGATGGAGACTATGATTCCCCCACAAGTCGGGATGAGACTTCGGACAAAATTAAAAAAAAAAGGAGAAAAAAGTGAGGCCAAAAAGAGCCAAAAAAAAAGAAAAAGAAAAAAAAGAAAAAAAAATGAGAGAAAAAGAGAGAAGGGGCAATGTTACTATCCTTTCCACACTTGTGCTTCAAAGTAGCACCATGTTTTTCATATAGAGAGTCTCCTATGTTGTCACTTTCATATACTAGTGGGAATTTTTCATTATAGAACTTGACTTGTATATTCCGATGATGGGCTTCCTCAATTGCCCGAGGTCTTGAGCAAGCAAGTTGGATGCACACCCACTTAGTTTTCAGTTTGAGCTTTCATACACTTATAGCTCTTAGTGCATCCGTTGCATGGCAATCCCTACTCCTCGCATTGATATCAATTGATGGGCATCTCCACAGCCCGTTGATGAGCCGCGTCGATGTGAGACTTTCTTTCTTTTTGACTTCTCCTTATTAATCTCTATCATCATTATATTCCACCTATAGTGCTATGTCCATGGCTTGCGCTCATGTATTGCGTGGGGGTTGAAAAAGCTGAAGCGCGTTAAAAAGTATGAACCAATTGCTTGGCTGACACCGGGGTAGTACATGATTTATATTTTGTGTTAAGAAGATGGAGCATGATAGGGCTATATGATTTTGTAGGGATAGCATTCTTTAGCATTTTTATTCTGAAAAGCATGATTGTTTGTTGGGATGCCTGAGTATTGATGTCTTTATATCAAATTATAGACTATTGCTTTGAATCACTCGTGTCTTAATATTCATGCCATGATTAGATTATATGAGAAAGATTATGTTAGGTAGCATTCCACATCAAAAATTATCTTTTTTATCATTTACCTACTCGAGGACGAGGAATTAAGCTTGGGGATGCTGATACGTCTCCGTCGTATCTATAATTTTTGATTGTTTCATGCCAATATTCTACAACTTTCACATATTTTTGGCAACATTTTATATTATTTTTGGGACTAACTTATTGATCTAGTGCCCAGTGTCAGTTCCTGTTTTTCTGCTTGTTTTTGTTTCACAGAAAATCCATATCAAATGAAATCCAAATGCAATAAAATTTTACGGAGAATTATTTTGGAATATATGTGATTTTTGGGAGGTGGAATCAATGCAAGACGGCACCGTGGTGCCTCGTGAGTCCCTCGAAAGTCGGTTGGTGCTCTACTTCGGGCGCAAGGAAGCTAATATCCGGAAAAAAAATCGTGTTAAAATTTCAGCCCAATCGGAGTTATTGATTTCCGGGAATTTAAGAAACGGTGAAAGGCCAGAAAACAGGAACGCGAAACAGAATAGAACAGAGAGAGAGATCCAATCTAGGAGGGGCTCATGCCCCTCCGCCACGATGAAGACCAAGGACCAGAGGGGAAAACCTTCTCCCATCAAAGGAGGGAGGCCAAGCAAGAAGAAGAAGAAGGGGCTCTCTCCCCCTCTCTTCCGGTGGCGCCGGAGCGCCGCCGGGGGAACCATCGTGATAGCGATCTACACCAACAACTTCGCCGCCGTCACCACCAACTCTCTCCCCCTCTATGCAGTGGTGTAACACCTCTTCTCCCCGCTGTAATCTCTACTTAAACATGGTGCTCAACGCTATATATTATTATCCAATGATTTGTGGTCATCCTATGATGTTTGAGTAGATTCGTTTTGTCCTATGGGTTGATTGATGATCGTGATTGGTTTGAGTTGTATGTTTTATTTTGGTGCTGTCCTATGGTGCCCTCCGTGTCGCGCAAGCGTGAGGGATTCCCGCTGTAGGGTTTGCAATACGTTCATAATTCTCTTATAGTGGGCGGCTAGAGTGACAGAAGCTTACACCCGAGTAAGGGGGTTGTTGCGTATGGGAGTAAAGAGGACTTGATACTTAATGCTATGGTTGGGTTTTACCTTAATGATCTTTGGTAGTTGCGGATGTTTGCTAGAGTTCCAATCATAAGTGCATATGATCCAAGTACGGAAAGTATGTTAGCTCATGCCTCTCCCTCATATAAAATTGCAACCATGATTACCGGTCTAGTTATCGATTGCCTATGGACAAATCATTCTCTTGTGTTACGAAAGCTTTCTACTAAACAACTAACTTTTATTATCTTGCAATTTACTAGTAGTTTTATTCGCGCAAAGTACTTCTAGTTTTATTCTTTCAAACCTATCCTATCACCTACAAAATAGTTTCATGCTTGTTCTAGGTAAAGCGAACGTTAAGTGCGCGTAGAGTTGTATCGGTGGTCGATAGAACTTGAAGGGAATATTAATTCTACCTTTAGCTCCTCGTTGGGTTCGACGCTCTTATTTATCGAAAAAGCTACAATTGATCTCCTATACTTGTGGGTTATCACTCCTTAGTCCCACTGTCAATCGCATTCTTCATACCGGTTTTTAGACTATCAATACTAAATTCCTCTGATTTGTCGCCGCTAGACCCATCTGAAACTATATTTGCATTCTTTGGGGTTCCAGTAACACATGGAAAATCTTTCGTGTCTAACGATGCTACTGATGCAGGGGGGTGAATCACCATCTTCCTCAAGAATGAAGGGTCAGATTCATCACCTATACTGGGTGTATTGCGATGCGCGCCTTTGTCAACCGGAAACTTCATACCATTCGCACTCGTGAAGGATGGCTCAATCTTCTCCTCCGTACGTTCATTCAAAGGAGTTGAATTAACTTCGTCAAAATATTTTGGATTGTACTTCTTCATCCGCTCTTCACTTTGCTCCACAAAATCAGCCTCATCACGGAACTCCCGGGTTGGCTTGAATATCAGACCTTGCTTGTTCAACTTCTTGATGAGAATCTGCAACAACACATCGAAACCATAAAGTATTTGCAAACATTTTGAACAAGCACTTGTAAATTTAAGTACACGTCAATCATTACCTCAGCACATTTCTCAGGAATGAGACGAATTTCTTTCTGCATATCTTTTACGTATTTCATGACTTGATCCAATGTAGTGTCCCTGCTCGACGAAGCCTCGTCCTTATTATCTTTCCTTTTTTTGCCACCAGCTGTTCGTTTTGGTGGCTCAATTTCTTCCTCTGCAATCACTCCTTCTTTAGCAATTAATTCGTTTCTGTATTTTTCATTGATTAAGTCATCAATCTGCGAAACGTTCAACGAATATAAATTAGTGAACAATTGTAGTTCGATCAATGCATGCGGTACAAAACATAAGTATTGACCTTGCCATGACCGCGTCCGTATGTTGTGTCGTAGCCGTCTCGCTTCCCAGCCTCAACTTCTATCCAATTTACCATTAAGGGGTACTCACGAGACAGTGGATCGGATGTCTGTACAGCTGTTGGCTGCACCTTCTCCCAGTACATGTACTGCATAAACATCAAACGTATTAGCAATCTTTAATGACGAAAATGTAATTACAAAGACACAAATTAAAATTACAATTTACCTGAATGAGGGCAAGGTTTCCCACCGGCCATTTAAATTTTTTCACATCTCGAACCGTTTTTGTGACGCCATCAATGCAAACGCATAATGTAAACGCGTTCCAATTAAATGATTTTATGGCGTCCACATCCTCCACCAACTTGTAAAAGCTCTTAGGAACCTCTTTCGTGGAGTGCGGTGCTATAACCGTGCGAAGGAGAACCAATACAGTTCTACGCACAAAGTCATCATCATATGTGCCACTAGTAACAATGTTTTCAATCAACTGGTCTATCACTATTTCACCTTTACTGGAATCCAGAAAACGAGAAGGCACCATTACCTTTGCCTCTACCCCCCCTTACCTAGTGCTTTCATCACATCTTTACCCTTGTTCTCTAGCCCAAATATGTCAAACACATCATCAGTGCGCAATGATATTTCACCGTTTGTTGGACGCATAATAAACCTTTTTTTGGTCAAGTCATACGTTTTAATAATAAATTTGAGCAAGCACTTGCGCATTTGCAAACTAGGAATCATCAACATTTTCTCCAACATAGTGCCACCAAGACGCTTTCATTGCCTAGAGTTCAATTTGTTCACCAACGAGCACCACTTCTCGACAGAACAACAAATTTCCCCATACTCGTCCATACTATACGGAAAAAATTACACGAAGAGTTAGCTACTTTAAATCTTTACATGCTATATATGATGATGGCAATGTGAGTTACGAATACAGCACCTTTCGTCCTAGCACTTGGCGTCGGGGGCCGGCGGCGTGCGCCTTTGGGAACCGGTCCAGGCCGGCGGCGTTCTGTTCGCACGTACGGTTGGGATGGCGGCCGGACGGGGAGGGCGCGACGTGATCTTCAGCTGCGACCACGGCGGTATCGGGGGGACGGCGTCGTGACCGATGTGGGCGGCGTGACCGAGAGATGGGACGGCGGCGGGAACGGGGGACGGCGGGGTGCGTGATGTGGGCGGCGTGACCGACAGCTCGAAGGGCGGCGTGATCGGGGCAGGGTGACGTGGGCGGCCAAGTTAGCTAGGGTTGGGAGGGCGGCGGGGTCGGGAGGGAGCGACGTGATCGGCTGGGAGGATCGCATGCAGGCGCACAAATCAAGGGAGATCTTGTCGGGCCCGAGTTATCGCGGCGGGCCCCACGGACGCACGAACGCGCGTCGGTTAGCGCCTGGTGTGCCACGCGGCGTGCGCTGACTGGCTGACCGCGCCGCCTACACGCCTCTCACGGCGCGCCGCCGCCACGGGGTTGACCATCAAAAACAAAGACGATCGTTATTTCATGTGTTTGCTACACGGTTTTTTTTTTCAACTCAACCAAACGAACCAAAACTTTTTCCGCACCCTCCCACCACCATGCCAAGCATGCATGCCAATTTTCGTTGATTTCCGACGTTCGATGCATTTTCTAGGATTTTCCCCGTGAAAAAACCCAAAAACACGGCCCGGACGTGACGCAACGTGCGTTTGGTGTCCGACTTCCTTCTAATCTTGGGTGGGGGACTCTAGTGGGCATGCACACACAATGCCAAAATTTGGTGTCATTTCATGCATGCCATCACGTACACCATGTGCAACCAGGAACCTTCGGGTCTGCCGGAGGGCAAGTCTGAAAGAGGTTTTTTTTTCAACTCCTCCAAATGAGCCAAAACTTTTTCCACACCCTGCCAGCACCATGGCAAGCATGCATGCCAATTTTTGTCTTTTTTCGACTTTCCATGCATTTCCTAGGATTTTCCCGGTGAAAAAACCCTAAAACACTGCCCCCACATGACGCAACGTGCGTTTGGTGTCCGAATTCGTTCATTTCTTGCATGGAGGCCTACATTGGTCATGCACACATGCTCGTAAATTTTGGTGTCATTTCATCGAACCCACGTCACACATCATGTACAACCAGGACCGTTCGGGTCTGCCGGAGGGCAAGTCTGAAAGCGGTTTTTTTTTCCAACTCCTCCAAATGAGCCAAAACTTTTTCCACACCCTACCAGCACCATGGCAAGCATGCATGCCAATTTTTGTCTTTTTTCGACGTTCCATGCAATTCCTAGGATTTTCCCGGTGAAAAAGCCCAAAAACACGGCCCGGACGTGACGCAACGTGCGTTTGGTGTCCGAATTCGTTGTAATCTTGTCTGGGGGACTCCAGTGGGCATGCACACACAATGCCAAAATTTGGTGTCATTTCATGCATGCCATCACGTACACCATGTGCAACCAGGAACCTTTGGGTCTGCCGGAGGGCAAGTCTGGAAGACGTTTTTTTTCCAACTCCTCCAAATGAGCCAAAACTTTTTTCACACCCTGCCACCACCATGGCAAGCATGCATGCCAATTTTTGTCGATTTTCGACGTTCCATTAATTTCCTACGATTTTCCGGATGAAAAAACCCTAAAACACTCCCCCCACGTGACGCAACGTGCGTTTGGTGTCCGTTTTCATTCTAACCTTGCGTGGGGGGTCTAGTGGGCATTCATACATGCTGGCAAAATTTGGTGTCATTTCATGGAAGCCACCTCGCACATCATGTACAACTTGGACCCTTCGGGTCTGCCGGAGGGCAAGTCTGAAAAACGTTTTTTTTTTCAACTCCTCCAAATGAGCCATAACTTTTTCCACACCCTGCCACCACCATGGCAAGTATGCATGCCAATTTTCGTCGATTTTCGACGTTCCATTAATTTCCTACGATTTTCTCAATGAAAAAACCCTAAAACACTTCCCCCACGTGACGCAACGTGCGTTTGGTGTCCGTTTTCGTTCCAACCTTGCATGGGGGGTTCCAGTGGGCATTCACACATGCTGGCAAAATTTGGTGTCATTTCATGGAAGTCACCTCACACATCATGTACAACCAGGACTGTTCGGGTCTGCCGGAGGGCAAGTCTGAAAGACGTTTTTTTTTTCAACTCCTCCAAATGAGCCAAAACTTTTTTCACACCCTGCCACCACCATGGCAAGCATGCATGCCAATTTTTGTCGATTTTTGATGTTCCATTAATTTCCTAGGCTTTTCCGGATGAAAAAACCCTAAAACACTTCCCCACTTGACGCAACGTGCGTTGGGTGTCCGTTTTCGTTCCAACCTTGCATGGGGGGTTCTAGTGGGCATTCACACACGCTGGCAAAATTTGGTGTCATTTCATGGAAGTCACCTCACACATCATACGTGCCACCAGGACCGTTTTGTGTCCGTTTTCGTTCTAACCTTGCGTGGGGGGCCACGGTGGACATTCACACACGCCGCCAAATTTGGGTGATCAATTGCTTGCGCTGCAATCGCCACCTCCTTCTTATGTTATTGTTTTATTTATCAAATTATTATTCTAACTTAACATAATGTCGCATCAATTTCTTAAACACATCTAACGTAACAAATTTTTGAAACAACATTTACGATAAAACATTTCAAGTTCCATTCATTTTAGGTTTTTTTACACTGATTTGAATGGAATTGAAATTCAAACAGAAAATAAACCTAAACTACTCCTGGTCACTCTCCGCGGCAAGGTCAATGACCTCCACCATGCCGCCGTTGTCGCCGTCGTCGACGCCGCCGTCGTCGTCGTCGACGCCGCCGTCGTCGTCCTCGTCGGGCTCGTTCACCACGGCATCCCAGTCCACGCCGTCGTCATCCTCCGCCGCAGCCGCCGTCGCAGCCGCCGCCTCCTCCGCCGCAACCGCCGCCTGCGCAGCCGCCACGGCCGCTGCCTCCTCAGCAGCCTCCTGCGCCGCCACCGCGGCCTCCTTCGCGGATTGGGCCAGCACCGCCAGCAACCCCGGCGTGTCCTCGGGGTCGCCATCCTGGTGTAGCGCCGCCTGCTCCGGCGGGATCTGAAAACCCGCCGGGGCAGGGGGGCTGGAGCGGCCGCGAGGCCGGTGGCGGGGACGGCTGAACGGGCGCGCCCGCGGGTGCGGGAGGGGCTGGCTCCACCTGTGGCGTCGGCGGGGAGACCTCGGGCGGCGCGCTTAAGCGCCCCGATCACGTCGTCGAACCGCTTGCCGTTCCAAAAATGGCGGCCATTCTTGATGTTGTACCGGCCGCCGGGGTGCGCCCGGAGCTCCGCCGCGGTCGCCGGCGGGCCCTGCGTCGCGTAGCCGTTAGCGGAGATCCTCCAATCCCGCGGCAGCTTCGCCACCGGCGGGATGTACAGGCCGAAGCGGGCGAGGTCCTCCACCTGCCCTAGGGTGAGGCTCGACGGCCACACGCCCCCCGGTGCCGTGCCGTCTTTGTCGGAGTCGCTGGACATGGCGGCGGGGTCGGCGGATGACTGGGCGCCGCGGGACAGATGGATCGGCGGGGGTGGAGTTGGAGAGGAGAGGTGTGAACGGCGGTGTGCGAGGAGACACGCCGGGGCCGGGATTTATAATGGCGGGCGGGGCGGGACGTGGCGGCCGAGGAGGCCACCGCGCTTTAATGCGGGCCGGCAGCCGACTGACGGGGCGGTGCGCGGCAGGCGAGGAGGCGGGGGGGGGGGGGGGCAGCGGCGCGTGCTGTCGGCTACCGGCAGCGGTGAGCGGCGCGGCAGGCGACGGGACGGGGGGCAGCAGCAGCGCCGCGGCGTGCGAGGAAAGGTCAAACCGGCAGGCGCGTTGAAGGCGGGCGGCGAGGCGCGTTGATTGCGGGCGCACGACTGCATGCATGCGGGCAGGCGCATGCCACGCCAGGGAAGAAAACGCCGCGTATTCGTATACGTATACGCCTCGGGCGGGCGGGCGGGCGTGCACTTTTTCAAATAATGCCTATCATGCCCTTCGTTATGAAGAGGTATCGGGCAATCTCGGCCCTCCTTGTGTTAGGGGGGGGGGGGGGTGTACCGAAGCAAAAGTGTTGATTGAATGTGAGAGAGAATCACTCCGGTCAATGGCGAGGGGGGGGGGGGTGGTGGTGGTGGAACAAATGAACTGAAGTTTATGACTCTCAAATGCGAGTCCTCGCCTCAGCACACTTCTAACCCACAGTCTGCTCTACCTATTCATTCTCTTCCCTTGGATACATTGTCGACAATGTAAAGAGTGGGACACCATATTCAGCTTGCGGTAACTAAAGAAGGCACACCTATAAACAACAACAAGAAGTTCATGCTAAGAATATGGTTTGTGCTACAAACTGTTATAGTTTTAGTTTTATCATATAGTGCATATTTTTACTACCAATAATTTTGAACAATTACCTATTTGTGAACTCTATCATATTGTTGATTCAAATTATTTTCTTCTTTGATATATGAATGTTACTCCGAAGTCCACGAAAAAATCCCGCAGCAACGCGCGGGGCATCATCTAGTTGTTGCTAAGAGATCATCTCTTAATTAAGAGAAGGCAAGCCTTTTCTTACGATTTCTATTTCTCCGCCTTAGCATTTATCCTACGTGACACTCCTAAGATAACACCACTTATTTAGGAATATCACTGCTTCATGCGGTAGGAAAGTTTCCCCTTTATAAACAAGTTCATAAGAGTTATCTTTTTTCATGGAAATTCAAAAGAGTATGTTTCCTTCACCTTCACAACGAATTGAATTTCTCATACATTGGCTGCTTGCAGGTATCTTTAATGCTTGCGCGAGATCGATGACACCTGCACGGTTTTGCCGAGAGAAAGGGGCCAAGTCTTGTTTGTGTGGTAGTATGCCAAAACAGTCCCCAGTTTCGCGTTCCCTTCACAAGAAATGCGCCTGAAGCCCTGTTGGCTGATTTCTTGTGGTCGCATGCATTTCGAGCGTTCCGATGGAGTAGGTAGATGATTTGGAAGCTGAGAGTTGAACGATGCCCATTTCTCTTTCATGACGAAAAACAAGTTCACAAATAAGTTGGGCTCCAGAACACTGGAACGATGCGCCATCAGCCAGTTGAGCGCAGCTACACAGGGTGGACGCCACACACAACTGCTATGTATCGCTCCTTGTGAGCAATAAGCATTTGATCGCTCACTGACGTATGAAGATGGGCAGGCCCTGTAGGATTTGTAGCAAATCGAGCGATACGGCCGTTCTGGAAGGTTTGTGACCGGTAATGGGAACTTTTTCCTTTGATAATTTTTTCTTTTTTATTATTATTTCTTTTTTCATTTACTTTTCCTTTTCTTTTTCATTTTTAATTTTTAACTTTTTTATTTTAATCATATTTATTAAAATCACAATTTCAAAAATTGTTCACTTTTAAAATGTTCATCGTATATTAAATAATTGCTCAGTACGTATTTTGCAAAAATGTTCACCATATTTAAAAAATATTCAGTGTGTAATTGAAAATTGTACACCATAAATTAGACAACATTCATTGTATATAATAAAATTTTCATCGTATATAAAATATTTCCTCAATGAATATTGTTTGAATTCATGAACATTTTTTGAATTCAGGAACATGCTTTTGAATTTGTGCACATTTTTTTAATTCGCAAACATTTTTTTTACATTCAGAAATATTAGTTAGATCAGTGAACTTTTGAATTCGTGAACTATTTTGAATTATCAGATTTGTTTGAACATTGTTTTTGTTTTTTTGGTGCAGTGGAATAAAAACACAAATCGTACCTGCACTGATTTTTTTTAGGGGTTCGTACCTGCGCTAATTTATTTTTTTGCGAGAAAACTTCCAATCTATTCATCATCGATAGTACAACGAACATCAGAAATAATAAAAATTACATCCATATCCGTAGACCACCTAGCGACGACTAGTCATAAGAAAAAAAAATGAGAGGACAACCTAGGCCGACTACAAAATCGTGATGACATAAGTCGATTGAGAAATACGGGCATGTACAATGGTTGATAAGACGGTTTTATCTTAAGATAAGGTGGTTTTATCTTAAGCCCACCACGTAGTTAAGAGAAGACAATGAAAAAGATGTACAATGGGTTGTTTTCTAGTCTTATCTCCGGTAAATAGATATTGCTAAATAAGTGGTGAGACATATTGTTCCTAAGAGATCATCCCTTAATTAAAAGAAGGCAAGCATTTTCTTATGATTTCTATTTCCTCCACCTCAGCATTTATCCTAAGTGACACTCCTAAGATAGATCATTGTGCATGCCCTCATTATTTTTGAGCTCCAAACACTCCCATTATATATAGTACTGCAAAGACCTTGAAAATAATAAAGGAATACAGTGTTGTTGTCGAAATAGATTCTACCAGTGTACTATATTGACCAATGTTTTAAATAGTCGGGTTATAGCCTCGCTATAGCTTTTTGATCAGGGTGCCGCTAAATGATACTCATGTACAATAGTCCGCTAATAGTATGCTATAGCTGATTTGGAGGACCGCCGCTATTTAAAACATTAATGCTTACTCAGTGAGTTGATTCCAATTCCCTGGCCACAACAGTGAACGGTGCCTCTTTCTCACTCAACTCAACAGGACCACTAAGCCACTAGCCACCAAGTCAGGTCAATACATGTCATACAAGTAGGAGTATACCTCAAGCAGGGGGCTACTTCAGCACCACCACAGCTAGCTAGACTCATCGTCCTCGTCCAGGCACGCACGCACATTTCTTCCTGCTTCATCGTTTTAACTGTTCTAGCTCAGTGTGCCGTGCACACGACACGATGATGTGCATGCGCATGCGCCGCCATGTCGATGTCGTCGCCTTCGCCTTGGCGGTTGCCGGCCTGCTGACGACCCTCGCGGCCGATAAGCCGGTGGTGGTATGCGGCACAGCTGGTAACTACACGGCCAGCAGCACATATCAGGGCAATCTCCGCCTCGTCGCCGCGGGCCTACCCACCAACATCTCCACGTCCCCTGGCCTCTTCGCCACCGCCGAAAACGGCGCTGAGCCGGACAGGGTGTACGCCGTCGGGATATGCCGCGGCGACCAGGACGCCTCCGCCTGCCAAGCCTGCATCGCCCCTACCTTCAAGGACGCGCAGGACCTGTGCCCCTACAACAGGGGCGCCACCATCTTCTACGACACCTGCCTCCTCAGCTTCTCCGACCGAGACCTGCTCGTCTCGCCCACCAATTCCAACGACGAGGTGATGCGGCTCTATAATGCTCGGAACGTCACCTCTGACGTCGGCCAATTCAACGCCACCGTCTACAAGCTCCTCGACGCCATGGTCGAGTACGTCGAAACCATAGACTCGGTGAGGAAGTTGGCCACCGGGACCATCGGCTTCGACGCCACCTACCCCATTATCTACAGCATGGTGTGGTGCACGCCTGACCTCACGCATGGGCAGTGCCGTGCTTGCCTTACCGCCACGGTTGCCCAGATGCCGTACACCTTCATCCCAAATACGCAGGGCTCCACCATCACTGGGCTGCGATGCAGCGTGCGCTACGAGGTACACCCGTTCTACAAGGGCGTCACCATGCTGCAGCTGCCAGGCACCTCGGCTGGTGTGTTAATTCATTCTTGGGTTTTTCCTTTCTGTTTTGCTAATTAACAAAGCACTCTTGCTTCCTCGTGCACACACACACACACCTCCTAAAAGTTTACACGAGTCTTAAAGTTACTTAAAAAGAGTTTTCTCGCATTCACGGTCAACTAATTGTAATCCCTATTCTCCCAATTGATCAAACAAGAGATCAGAACAATCTAATCTTTTTTATTACAGGGGTAACTCCTAATCCCCACCTTTAATCTTAAAAGTTATTAGATATAGAATTGATATAAACAATACTACTTTCTTCTCTTTCAGAATAACTTTCACATATTAGCTAGTAGTAACAGTTAGTAACACTCTCCTTTTTGTACTAGCAATATCATTACTCCATCACTTACACAAATAACTGGCTCTCGACCAGTTACATGGATTAGAACAGATAAGTAATATGTTGAGAACATGTTGAGAAGCGTACATTTGCATTTGCATGTGTGAAAATATGGTAACTAGTAATATGCAATAATTATACATACCTCAATATTCTTTGATTGCAACCACCGTTCACAAAAAAAATGTCCACTGACCCTTATGTACAAGAAGACACTCTTTTAACACATATTTTCATTTGAGAAAAAAGTTAATATGCACACGAGTAATGGTTTCAATTTTAATTTAAGTAAGATTTCAGAAACTGTTCGATATGAGGAGAATTGCATGTATTTGCAGGTAAGAAGAGTAATGAAACCAGTAAAATTCTTTCAATCGTGCTACCTTCAGTGGCAGCTCTACTTGTAAGCATTGTGGCATGCCTTTGTTGCTGGAGGAGGAGAACAAAAAGTAAAAAGTTGCTGGCATGTAAGTTCTCCAAAAGTCTGAAATCGCTGATTGAAATATTGTCATAGGTCATTTGTGTCGCCGGATGCACTATATTAGATTGATTAGTACTTGACCTGTTGTGGTCAATGACACTTCACCACCACCGTTTACTACAGTTTACCTATATTTGTCATGGATGAATTATAGCCACCGTAATTTCAGCTGTTTTGTTCCTCTCGTACATACTCAGAGTAGCTAGTTCAGACATGTTGAAATGCTTTCTCTTCTGTGGCAGATGGATCTCATATGGAGGGCATTGATAGTATTGAATCACTTATTATTGATCTACCAACAATACGGATTGCCACAGATAACTTTGCCGAAGATCATAAGCTTGGTGAAGGAGGATTTGGTGCAGTTTACAAGGTATTGACACTTTTGTGGTACCATGCATATTCAATTATTCATATATCTTGTCTTGTTTTTTGTTAGTTTTAGCATAACTAACCAGTCTTGCTGGCTTTTCCGGAAAAAAAAAAGTCTTGACGGCTGATCTTATATTTTGTCTTGTCGATTACTGAAATTAATTACAAACACCTTTTTAAAGTTATTTGCCGACATGTTAACCTCCACAGGGCTCCGTTCCTGATGGTCAAGATATAGCAGTGAAACGCCTCTCTCAGTGTTCTCAACAAGGAATAGGGGAACTAAAAAATGAGCTAGTCTTAATTTCCAATCTGCAGCACAAAAACCTTGTGAGACTTATTGGTGTCTGCTTGCAAGAGGATGAGAAGCTTCTTGTCTATGAATACATGCCAAACAAAAGTCTGGACACATTTCTTTTTGGTATAATACAAACTACAATTACTATGCTTTATTCCTATATTCCTGGGAAAAAATTCACGGTATCTATCTGTAGGTCATGATTCTAATATTTTACCTCATTGGACCAACAGATTCCGAGAAACGCAAAGAGTTACATTGGGGGAAGAGACTCACGATAATAGATGGAATTGCTCGTGGATTGCAATATCTGCATGAAGATTCTCTATTGAAGATAGTTCACCGGGATCTAAAGGCAAGTAACATTCTATTGGATGCAGACATGAATCCAAAGATTTCAGACTTTGGCTTGGCAAAGCTTTTTGGAGGGGATCAGTCACAAGACACCACAAATCGAGTTGTTGGAACATAGTAAGGACTGTTAATATTCATTAAGTAAGATTTTGCATGAAACATCAAATGTTATAAATTTTCCATGATATTTCAGTGGATACATGGCACCAGAATACGCTCTACGGGGGCGGTATTCTATAAAGTCAGACATATATAGCTTTGGTGTGTTGATTTTGGAGATACTCACCGGAAGGAAAAATAGTGACACCTACAATTCTGACCAATTTATCGATCTGCCGAGTCTCGTGAGTACTTATACACAGTAGTTCATAATCTATAGATGATACTCCCTCTGTTCAGTAATATATCGCATTTAACTTTGATGGTTTTCTTGTGAATATGGTAGTACAAAATATAATGTTGTCAAAACACAAATAAGATGGTGCCAATTTCACACCATCAGTATAAGCAACTTGGTAACATCAGTAGGCAAAGTTATAAGCTATGGCTATATCTATGAGGTGCAGGAGGGTATTAATTAAAAACTCTTATGGATGCAGGTATGGGAACACTGGACAATGAAATCAATTATGGAGATGATTGACCCTTACTTGAGAGGCGATTCCTCGCAGGACGAGATTTTGAGGTGTGTTCACATTGGACTATCATGCGTTCAGGAAGACCCTGCTGAGAGGCCAACTATCTGGACGATCAACGTCATGCTGGATAGCAACACAATCCCGTCCCACCCTCCATCCAAGCCAGCATTCTACGTAGAAATGGGTGGCAACTTTGTCTCCAGAGGTATCAATGATTCAACGCCCAAGTCGAACGCGATGTCATTTAATGAGCTGTCGATAACAGATCCAGAACCAAGATAAGAGCATCTCCAACAGCCTTTGTATAATGGATTGCTAAAAACTGCTTTTAGCAAGAGGAGAGAGAAGGTTTAGCAATTCAAGTCAAGTTGTGCTTTCGCAGCCTTTGTATAATGGATTGCTATATTTACACAAAACACACAATGACATGTGGGGACAAATTGTCATACACACTACACACTACCATCCATACATGTATACGTTTACTACCACAACTCACCACACAATACACATACGTACACGTACACATACACACGCAGCACACACCACATGTACAGCACACACCACATGTACACGTACACACACATACACACCCCACACGTACAGCACACACCACACGTACACGTACACACATACACACCCCCACACGTACAGCACACACATACACGTACACGTACACACATACACACCCCACACGTACACACATACACGTACCACACGTACACACATACACACCCCACACGTACAGCACACACATACACGTACACGTATACACAGGCAGAACACAACACACACATGGCCCACCAGTCATTGAGACCAAAATATGGAGGGGACCACTTTAGAAGGCTTTGTAAAATTATAGCAAGTGGTCTCTCCACTTTGCAAATATAGCAAGTATGGGTGCAAGTATAGCAAGGCTTGTAAAATTTTCAGGTGGGGGGGCACTTATACAAAGGCTGTTGGAGGAGGTTTTTTGATCAGGATTTGTATAATACAAATTGTGTGCAAATATACAAAGGCTGTTGGAGATGCTCTAAGTTTGGAAATAATGAACGAGAACAAGTTTCCTATTTCTGTTGTAGGGAAACCAAAATGTTGTTCGTTCCTTGAGTTAGACAATATTATTTGTGTGTATGTATTTTAGTACGGTTTAACTTATGTATGTGTTTGTACAAGCTGTTTTTTTTTTTTGAAAAGGAGGAAGACCCCCGGCCTTTGCATCTGGGCGATGCATGCAACCACTTTATTAATTATTCACAAAGACCTTACAAAGTGATACATCAGTAAGTCTAAAGCCACCGTCTTGACAACATCTGTCGCTACTCCTATCCAGTTGATGAAGGGATGCTGATATTCCGAGCCTAATACCAAACAGACCTCGCAGCAAAGCCTAACATCTAAGACCGGAGGCCCCAACCAAGCCACTTGCCGGGTATGGGGCACACACCGGTCCGGCGCACTCTCAGAGGCCGCCGCCGCCAACTACCCCCGATCCATCTTCAGAGCTGTGCTGACGCATTGACCTTACCTGGCCTAGCTGCCGTCGACGCCACCACGACGCCAGACAACGCCACCATCCTGCGCTCGTCCATCATAACACGCCCAGCGGCGAGACCCCGCTGCTCCATGCCGCCGAGACCCGCCGTTGTCGACGTGCCAGATGCCACGCCGCTCCTCCTTCGCGAACACCACCTGCTGCCACTGGTCCCATCCCCTCCGCCTGCAGTCCCTCTGCACTCCCAACCGAGCCCCAAGGCCCCTGACGACGCCTCCAGGAAGGTCACGACGCGAACAGCGCCGCCGCCGCCAGATCCGAAGTGGATTGAAGGTTTTCACCCGGGCAGGTGATCGGGATGGGTAGTTTGGGACCTCAGCTGCGCCTCCATGAAGGAAAGCAGCGCCCTTGGGCGTCGCCGCCGCCGGGCCGGCCAGACCGGCCAAGGTTTCCCACGGACCCCAAGTACACCACTAGGGCTCACCACCACCGGAGCCAGCAGACGCAAGCCACCGGGACGTCGAGAGAGGCAGCAGGACAGAGGGGAACCTCCAGATCTGACGCAATAGAGCACCGCGCCGCAGACGGACTCCACCAGCGACCCGCCGCCCGCGCGGCCGAGCAAACTGGCCAGCGTCTCCTGCGGACATCGCCAGCCGCCGGACGACGCCGCCTCGCCGGCAGGGCCGCCGCCCCAAGAACCGCAGGCCTCCGATGCGATCTGGTCCGCAGGCAGTCGAGATCGATCCGAGCGTCGAGATCCCCGCCGCCACCTTCCCCGGCGCCCGCACGGGCTTTCCCGGCGGCCGTCTCCGGTGGCGGCGAGGAGGGAAGGGAGGCTGAAGGGGTGGCGGCGCGGCGGATCCCTAATCTCCCCCGAGTCACCCGAGGGGCGACGCGAGGTCCGAGCCCATAAAAATTGGGGGAGAATTTCACTTCCCCGGCCTCTGCACCAACTAGGGATGCATACGACCATTTTAGTATGAGTACCAAGATAGACATGGTCCTCAGAATTTTTTTAAATGAGTATCAAGATATTTTTTGATCAGTGGTTTCACCACACACCAAACTTGATCCTCAATAAATGGGGAAAAACCCCTGTGCATCACCTGTCAATTCTAGGAATTGAACTCGGGTCGTTAGGCTGCACAACCGCATGCCCAACCACTGAGCCAAGGCTCTCTTTGTACAAGCTGTAAGATGGATCACTCTTCTCGACTGCCTAGAGGGGCATTGTATTGTAATAATTCAGTAACCAACATAGAATTCACACTGCTGGTCAACTGTAATAAAAAAAACATATTCCACAGGGCATTCTATCTTCGGACATTTTTCTATAGAGTTGGTCAACTGTAATTTGATGTTGTAGATCTTCGGACATTTTTCTATAGAGTTGATCAAACTTAAACAAGTTCGACTTAGGACAAACCTAGAAGTTCACTTAATTTGGAGCAAAGAAAAGAGTAGAAGAGTGGCTGATATTTGTGTGCAATAATGCTTCCTTTCCTTTGTGATGAGGGAAGAGTGGTTAGCTAGCGTATTTATAGCTAGGACAGTACGTACCAAGTACCATAGATAGGAAAGCTAGCTACTGGGATGTGTGTGGACACTGTCTAAGTGTCGGCATTCCAAGACTTGTTCAAAGTTCAAACAAAGTTTCTATTGCACATCTAAATCATGACTTCTCTCTCAATCTGTACCATGTGATGTGCAGACAGGTTGGAATTTACGGGACCTGAGTTTATGCGCAAGTTCACTCAAAGACTTGTATGTTTTTTTGAAGTTCAAGCGGTTGCTGGAATTTGTGTGCCTGCTGTCTAAGGGCCTCTTTCACTCAAAGGAATTTCATAGAATTTTTAGAGGATTCCATCCCTTAGAATTTTCTTCTATAGAGTTTGTTTGGTTTATAGGATTGAAGACAATAGGATTTTTTTACTATGATCTACATTGCATGCAATTCCAAAGGAAAATTACCAACCTCATGAAAATTATTTTTCTATGGCAACCATGACATGCACCTAATCATTTAGAAAATTTGATGCATTTTTCGTGTGGTGTAACCAAACTTTACAGATTATAGATGGGCATGGCGAGCTAGCCGCTGGAATTTATGGGGTCAATAGCTCCTATGCGACGTTTTTTCTGCGAATTAGCTGCAAAGTGATATCGTTCGCAGGAATAGCTCTGCTGCGACATATCTCTGCGCACAAATAGCCCAGGCACGACATGGCCCTTAAGCACTATCTCTGTCAGGATTAGGGGGAGCCGGGTGAGACCCACAGCTTATCCACGTCGGCGTGGGACCCAGTTGGCGGCGACTACGGTTAAACTGTTTTCCCCTGCGCGCGCATCCTCCCTCTTCTTCTTCTCCGGCGACGAAGCACGGCAACGCCGGCGAGCTCCGATACAGACAAGCATACTTACAAGCATTCAACCGAAATCGACCGAATTCAAACAACATACATAGATTTTAGCAAACATAGCAGATAATTTAGTTCGATTACACATGGAGTAGTAGCCGTAGTTCTAATGGCGGGCTCGTCGGAGCAAAAGCCACACTCGTCGGAGCAAAAGCCAGACGGAGTACTTCGATTACCTAAATCTACGCGGGTATCCCGCAGCTCCTACCCCTAGTTAGATCTCCAAAATTGGGCTCACCTGAGCCCCAGGGGTGCGGCTCCGACGAGGCGGCGGCGCCGCTCAGTCGGAGTCGGAGTTGGAGGCGCCCCACCCCCTGTCGGCGCGGGACTTCTCGATGGCTTGGCGTAAGCGGAGCTCGTCGAGCTCCTCTTCCATCTGCCGGCGCGCAACGAGCTGCTGCGGCTCGTCCTTGGTGCGCTCCATAATCTCGGCGATGACGCCGTCGAGGTCGCCGTCGTCGACGTAGTCTCCCGGCAGAAAGCCGAGCGGGCGCGGTGCCAAGCCCTGCTCCGGATCCCCCTGCTCCTCCCCCTCCCTCTTCGGAGGCGGCAGCGGTGCGCGTGCAATGGCGGAGCTCCCCGCGCCACCCGCGCTAGCACCTCCCGCCGCCACCTCGTGGTCGTACTCCTCCACCTCGCGGCGAGCGAACGCACGCGGTGGCGCGAGCCCCCAGTTGGTGTACTTGCACGCGCCGCGCTTCCGAGCACCGTCGGAAACAACCCGTGCCGCCCGTTCAGGGTCAGAGTCGGGCGCCGGCCGGAATGGCCGCTTCTTGTCGGAGCGGTTTCCGCCGCCGGAATGGCCGCCGCGCGAGCTGGAAGATCCGGGCCTCATGATCGTCGCACGGCGGCACTTGATCTGCGGCGGCGGGGCTGGATTGCATGGTGGTCGCCGGCGGCGAGAGTGGCCCAGATCTGGTCGCCGGCGGTGCTGGAAATAGCTAGGGTACGACACATTTGACCGTATAAGTAGGGGGTGGATTTCACTAGTGACACAGACATCCCAGGCCCACGGGTCAGATTGACCGGTCAGCCCCCCACGTCAGCATGAATAAACCTTTTATATTTACTCAATAATCCAGAAAATGCAATAAACTTGTAAATTCAATAACTTTTAAACCGAAACTCCAAATGAAATAAATTATATATGTGGAATGATCATAAAAATTCAAGGATTCTGAATATGTAATTTTGTTTCATGACAAAACACTTTAAAGTGGAGGAACAGAGGCAAATGCATATATGGTTCATTTGAAATGAGCATAAAAAATTCAAAAAAATCAAAAAACTTTCAAAAACCTCACAAAAGATTCATTTTGGAGTGACTAAGAAGGATCCAGGCTTGGTTTTTCATTTTCATGTTTGAAACTTGTTTAAATGTTGGTCAAAGTTAGGTTTGACCAAGTTTGAAATGAGCATACAAAATTAAAAAAAAATCAAAAAAATGGAAAACCAGTGCACATGTTCTTACTTTGTCATATACTAACAACTAAAATTGATTTGGATGTCTTATACATGGTGGAGAAGAAAACTTGCTTACAAATGGGTTGTTTACCCTACATTTGGAATTTCAAACACATGTGTGAAGACAAGTGGTTTTGGGTGTTGAACTTGAAACTTTCAAAAACCTCACAAAAGCTTCATTTTGGAGTGATTAAGAAGGATCCAGGCTTGGTTTTTCATTTTCATGTTTGAAACTTGTTTAAATGTTGGTCAAAGTTAGGTTTGACCAAGTTTGAAATGAGCATAAAAAATAAAAAAAAATCAAAAAAATGGAAAACCAGTGCACATGTTCTTACTTTGTCATCTACTAACAACTAAAATTGATTTGGCTGTCTTATACATGGTGGAGAAGAAAACTTGCTTACAAATGGGTTGTTTACCCTACATTTGGAATTTGAAACACGTGTGAAGACAAGTGGTTTTGGGTGTTGAACTTGAAACTTTCAAAAACCTCACAAAAGCTTCATTTTGGAGTGACTAAGAAGGATCCAGGCTTGGTTTTTCATTTTCATGTTTGAAACTTGTTTAAATGTTGGTCAAAGTTAGGTTTGACCACACTACTAGGAAAAAGCCTAGTAGTAGCGCTGGTTTTCCCCCTACTAGTAGCGCTGGGGGCAGCGCTACTGCTAAGGCGCTACAGCTAAGTTTTAGCAGTAGTGCTAGTTGGTGCAGCGCTACTGCTAAGTCTGGTTAGCAGTAGCGCTGCACTGACCAGCGCTACTGCTAACTATCTGTAGCGCTGCATAAAGGAAAGCGCTGCTGCTAATCCAGCGCTGCTGCTAGATGCCTTTCAGCGCTGCTGCTAGTATTCCTGCTTTCAGATTCATACCTACGTATTCGTGATGTATTTATACAGGCTCTATATAGTATTTTCATCAGATCACAATAAACATACACTATTATCATCATATCATACACATACAGTAGTCTCGTCATACCATCATCATCATCATTCAACACAAATATCATCAGATCTCGAAAATAGCGATACACAAGTCATGTCATGTCTCGAATAAGTGCAACTGCATGGTCATGGCACACACACAAGTTTCATCATCTCTATCTAAACCATGATGTAGAAGAGAAGAGCGATCAGCATGAGCAAGACCGCGACTATGTAGTACTTGAGGCACCGGCGGTTCCGCCCCCGCTCTTGCTGGAGCGTCCACCTCAAGTAACTCCTTTCCGCTTCGGCTCTGCTGTCGAACCCTCTGTGGCTAGCACCCGGGTACTTGTCCACCTGGGCCTGAGCGTCTGGCCAGTGGTCATAGACTCCTGGAACCTTCCCAACGAACACGGCGTAGCAGCCCTTCGCCATCTCTGATCTATGTACCTGCATCGTGAACGATAATATGCAACATAATGTACTTAAGAACACAAAGAGGCATAATTAGCAAAATACAAGCAACCTATAGTAAACATAAATGACAAAGTTCCTCATACCCAAACTAATTAACTAGAGCGATATACGCTAGTTCAGGACCACGGTTTAATTACATCACATAGTTTCGTCTGGACGCTAGTGACACATATATTGTCAACGACAATCAGTCCTCGGCCCAATCTTCATAGTCAGGGAGGAAGCACCCGAGCTTCTTGAAAGGCTTCAGGTCCAGACGCTGAGCGATTAGCAGTGCTCGGACATCATCCCGCGTGATTGGCCCATGGTAGAACATCCCTGTTGGTTCGAGGACCTGCTTCATGATCACTTGGGCAAGTTCACACTGCACGTGATAAAACTCAGCTCGAATTCGATGATCCGGTGTCTTTCCTATGCTTGTGGCCCAGTTGACAATCTCGGCATCGTTGGTAGTAGCTGACATGCGAAGGTGTTGATTATCCCTTCTGAACTCGAGCAAGTGATGCATGAGGTAGAATCCATCAGCCTTACTGTTGTGCGGTTGCTGGATGCAGCAGAAGTCGGTCTTATGGCTGAAAACCAGCCCTTTATTCCTGCGCCTTTTCACCTTGATATATCCACCAGACAGGTTGAAGGTTAACAGGGCACTATCGAGAACACTCTTTATGTGCTTGTAATCCTTTTTCTTGATGTTCTTCGATGAGTCCAAGTATATAGCATGGGAGTATTCTGGGTACAGAACGATGAGGACGGCGCCCCCCCCCCCTCCGCTGCGCAAATTAAGTACACCTCAAATTAGCCTCCATGCTTTCAAAGGAATGATTAACACTTACGAAAGGATATGCGCGGATGACTTACGTGGGATGATAAGGCAGGAGAATCGCTTCCTTGTCCTTATTAGCGATCATGAAGCTGCCGATGTACTTGCTCGCATAGTCACGGTGCTCTTTGCAGACATCCAAGAAGCTCTCGTGCATATGGTACGGGTCCGCGACGCAGATATATTTTATATTCTCGATCCTGATGATGTAGTTGAGATACAGCGCATACATGCGGATGAACTGGAAATCCAGCTTGGTCATGTGGAACATGTCGTAGATGTAGTCAAATCGCAGGATGAACTTATCCGCGGGCCATCCCTCGACGTACAACTTCCCACCCGGCACCTGAGCCGCGTAAAGCTGGTATCCTGGTTTTTCCGAGATGAGAAGGCTTTTCTCTCTGGCCAGCACATCATCATGAAGTCTCCTTAGATCATTGTTCAGTATGTCCTCTAGCGCTTTCTGAGGTAGGATCGGGTGGCCGGCGACATGGAAACGCTCCGCACCTACGACAGGTATTCTGTCTACCTCCCGGGGCTTCAGAGGCGGCTGGCTGCTTGAGGCAGCTCTGGCGCCTTTAGGGCCTTTCTTCTCCGGTCTCCTCCTTTGCTTCCTGGCGGGTGGCGGTAGTGAGCCCACCATACCTTCCCTAACTGTCACCCCCAGTGTCGCCGGGCTAATCAGTGGACGGCCCTCGGGTTGTTGCTGGGTAGAGGCGGCATCTGGAGGCGTCTCCTGCGAGGATCGCTTGAAGAGAGACTTTTTGCATTCCGCCTTAAGACGTTCCGGGACCTTTTTAAGTATGTTCAGGCCCGGTTGAAATGGGTGTCCCACTTGGGCCTCGCCGACGACTGTGACGACTCGTCGCTTTCGGCTGCCTTTTGGTGCTGCTCTTTCTGCAAAAGGAACGTGGATGGTTTACTAATAATGTGACAAAACTTGTAGTCGAATTGATTGGAAGCTAATATGATAATGTGGTAATATAACAATTACCAGAAGTCTCATGAACTCCCTCGTGTTCGGGTCCGTGTAAAAGGTTTTCTTGACGCGGTCCCACTTGTACCGGGCCCTGATCCAGTCACGCTCCAGCGGGTCGGTGAACTCCGCCAAGGGGTCTGGGATTCCGTGACTTTCACGTTCGGCGTCCTCCTTGGCCCATACGTGCCTCTTCCCCTCGTAACCACGGCTTCCGAGGCGGTGGGGAGGCGTGTTCCTGGCCTGGAGCGCCTTCATTTTCTCTGACTTTTTCTTGGTTTCATCTTTAGCGCAAGTCTCCTTGAATTTTTCAAAGTCCTCTTCCGTAAGTGACGGATTGTCAGCATGAATCTTGGACCACGGTTCATTCTTATCAATCGCTTTTTTCACCCGAACTTTCCAAGCGGACAAGTCGTTGGTGAACGTCACCATCGCCTTGTTGTTTATCTTTGTCATGGCGTTATCGTCCCACGGATCTTTGCTTTCTGTGCGGCCGGGGAACAAGAACCTATTGTGCAACTTCTTTAGGAGCATGTGCTCCATATGTGGTATCTTCTTCCACTTCTCATCGTTGATGTTGGCGGTTTCCCTGAGGATGCATCCTAGTTGATTGCCCCAGCACGAGCGCGCTTCATCCGGCGCCGTTGGCTCTAATTTCTTGGGGTGCATCTCCGTGACCACAATTTGTCCGATGCCGAGCTCGTTTGGTCTTCGTGTCCTCTTCTGCTTCGGTGCTTTACCGGCTACGGCAGCATCGTTGCCGGTCTCGGGGGTGGTGTCGGTGCCGGTGCCAGTGCTGGTGCCGGTGTCGGCGTCGGCGTCGGGGTTGGTGCCACTGCCGCCACCATGCACCCCCATCTGGTGTTCGTCCAGGTAATCGAAATAGTGATTTGCTGCCTCGATGGGGTCTTCTTCGAGGCGAGCAGAACCCCCGGCTGAGGTGTGGCTAGACATGTTTCCTATTCAACAATTGTAAATAAAAGATATAATGAAGAGAAAAAAGGGGCCTATATTTGGTCGGAATGTTGATTCATTCCCCTTCCGGTAAATCCCGGGCACTCCATATGTCCTAGTTTCTAGCACAAGTCATGCCGAAAATCACGGAAATTTTCGGCATGACCTTTGCTAAAAAGTGGACATATGGAGCGCCTGAAATTTGCCGGAACGGAAATGAATCAACATTCCGGTAAAACATAGGCCACTCGGATATTCTTCGACATTCAACCAACATTGCAAAATCATATAACATCAATGACATATATCATATAACATCAATGACATATGAGCATCACAGGAGCACATAGTGAAATGACCTCACTAAACATTGCAAAATAGTGGTCTTTTCAAAAACCAAAAACCTTTGCAAAATGACCTCACTAAACATTTGCTACTGTTCTTTATTTATAGGAAGGGAGCTACTGTTTTTTGCTACTGTTTTATATTTATAGCTATTTTATATACCTACAAAAATTGCCTAGCTAATTTTAATTTATAGCTATTTTATATACCTACAAAAATTGCCTAGCTAATTTTAATTTATAGCTATTTTATATACCTACAAAAATTGCCTAGCTACTGTTTTTGATAAATTGCCTAGCTACAAATAATTTGCTACTGTTTTTTATAGCTAATTTTTTTATAGCTATAATGCTACTGTTTTTTATTAATAGCTATTTTACCTAAATTTGCTAAATTAGCTACTGCCCTAAACTAAATTTGCTACTGCCCTAAACATATTTGCTACTGCCCTAATTAAACTAATTTGCTACTGCCCTAAACTAACTAGGGTTCATCTCCTAGGGTTCATCTAACTAGGGTTCTAATTCCGGCAAAACATAGCGAGAGCAGAGAGCAGAGAGAGGGGGAGGTGGGGGGAGGGGGTACCTGAAGGGCAGAGAGCAGAGAGCGGGGGGAGACGTGGCCGGAGCGGCGGCGGCGCGGACGAGGAGGCCGGAGCGGTGGCGGCGCGAACGAGGGGGACGAGGAGGCCGGAGCGGCGGCGGCGCAGACGAGGAGGAGGTCGGAGCGATGGGCACGGGCGACGACGGCGGGTAGGGGCCGAGGTGCGACGACGGCGGGCAGGGGCGACAGCGGCGCGCAGGAGCGACGGCGGCGCGTGACAGCAAAGAGGAGGGGGAGAGAGGGAGAGGGGGGAAATGGGAGTTGGCAAAATTTGAGCCCGCGCGGTGCGGTTATCTCAAAATAGTAGTAGCGCTGGTTAGGATCCAGCGCTATAACTAAGTTAGCTATAGCGCTGGTTCATAATTCAGCACTACTGGTAAGTTTTCTTTTCTTTTTATTATTTTCCTTTTGTTTTCTGTTTTGTTTTCTTTTTCTTTTGTATTACTTTCTTTCTCCCTTTTGTTTTTGTTTTTGTTTTTTTTTGTATTGCTTACTCCCTTTTGTATTTCTTTTGTATTGCTTTCTCGCTTTCTGTTTACGACGGCGTCTCCCTCCCACACTGCGTGAATATCACCGGAACCATGCATGTGGTGGTAACATATATATCAGTTGACCGATAACGGTTACTTAAGTGCGTACACAAAATAGATACATATGTATAAATGATGGTTTCTCAGCTGCGTCGACGACGTTTCACATTGAGCTTCTTCCCTTTCTTGTTCGTTGCCGAATAATTGAGCCCCTCCTTATGACTTTTTCGGAACCATGGAGTACGATCTTTCTTATGTAATGTAGTATTGATTCTTCTTTTCACGTATGCTTCATCGTCATCGTCATCTTCCCTCATCGGGTTGCCGTATTGGTCGTAGTCTTCCTCGTTGGCGACTCCATCCATTCCGACGACGCTCCTTTTGCCTCTCCTCACGACAACACGGCTGGGATTGGTCGGGTCGGTTATGAAGAAGCATTGTGTCATGTGCTTAGCGTGTACCCATGGCTCAGTTTTGGCGATGACGTTAACGTTCACGGTTGCGCTCTTCGCGTCAGCGGGTGGTATAGACATGGTAGTGAAATACTTGTTTTCTCTTACGACGTCCTTAGCCCATCTGACACGGAACATCGTCGCATCGTGCAATCCAGTATAGTCAAGCTCCCAGATCTCTTCGACCCTTCCGTAGAATCTTTCAGTTGTGCCGTTAGCGTCGGTCACGCATTCAATCGTCACCCCGGAGTTCTGGTAATCACTGTCCATGTCTTTGGCCTCCGTGTAGAACGTGTACCCGTTGATATCGTATGACTGATAGCTCGCGAGTTTGGGTGCGGGGCCATGTGCTAAGGCGTGTATGAGCAATCCGTCCGAACTGTCCTCTTCCGGGGTATTTTCAAGAACTTGCTCTTTGAACCAACGCAAGAAAGTGGTGTTGTGCTCTACAGTAACTTCGTCGTTCGTCTTGAGCATCCCCTTATCACGGTACTTATTTGCGATGGTTTCTTTGTGCCGTGCCACATAATCATCTACCACATCTAGGTGTTGTAGCACTACTAAATTAGCCCTGTCAAAGTCGTTCCGTCGATCCGAGTAGTCCACGTGCAATTCCCTCCGGCCGTTGTTGTGACCTTCTCCTTCTAGCCTCCCATCGTGCTTGTTGACGGGCAAACCAACAACAGGGTCTCCGACGCCTATATAATTCTCGCAAAAGGAGATGCACTCATGCGTCAGATACCCCTGGACGATGCTCCCATCGGGACGGGACATGTTACGAATGAATCCTTTGATGACCCCATTCATCCTCTCGAACGGCATCATGCTGTGAAGGAATGTCGGCCCGAGGTCGATGATGTCGTCCACGATGTGGACACACAGATGCACCATGACGTCAAAGAACGCGGGCGGGAAGTACATCTCAAGCTCACATAGTATGACAACGATCTCTTCCTGTAGCCTTCGGAGCTGCTTCACACTTATGGACTTTCGAGAGATAACGTCGAAGAAGTTGCAGAGACCAGTAAGCGTGTCACGGACGTGCTTGTCCATTATCCCTCTAATGGCAACTGGGAGTATCTGCGTCATCATCACGTGACAGTCATGAGACTTCATCCCGCTGAACCTTTTCTTCTTGGGGTCTAGAAATCTGCTTATCTTCCCACAGTAACCAGAACTGACTTTGATTCCCATAAGGCACTTGATGAATTGATCGATCTCCTTCGCACTTAAGGTGAAGCAAGAAGGGGGGCAATAATTCTCCTCCTTCTTGTTGACTTTTCTGCCCCTTTCCCCCTCATGCGTCTCCGTCTCCGTCTCCTCCGTCGACTTTTTACGGTGGACATCTTTCCTGATCTTCAAATCTTCCAAGTCTTTCCTTGCCTTCGGCCCGTCCTTGGTCTTCTCCGGCATGTTCATCAGTATGCCAAGCAAGCTCTCGAGGACATTCTTCGTGATATGCATTTGATCAAGGCAATGAGGCATGTCGTGATTGGGCCAGTACTCCAAGTCCCAGAAAACAGACCTCGTTTTCCATACCTTCAGTAGCGGCTCCGGCGCCTTTTTCATCGTTCCCGGCGCGGGGCACTGTCCCGGCCAGTTTTTCAACAGCTCGTTGATTTCGGCGCCGCTTCTCTTACGTGGAGGTCCTCGATGCTCAGTCAACCCATTGAATAGATCTCCACGCTTTCTCCACGGGTCATCCTTCTCGAGCCATCTACGATGCCCCATGTACACGATTTTCCCGGACCCGCCATCTTTCGTTGACGTAAGCTGCTGAGACGTTGTATCATCCATGCACCTCGTGCATCCGCAGTATCCGTGGCACACTTGGCCTGAGGTGTACCCGTAACCGAGATAGTCGTGCACCGTCGTCATCAGCGCGGCTCTCATATAGAAATACTCTCCTTTGCTGGCGTCCCATGTCCATGCCGGTGTTTTCCATAACGTGTCTAGCTCCTCTTTCAGAAGCCCCATATACAGGTTAATATTATTTCCCGGTTGTTTCGGCCCTTGAATCAGCATGCTCATGTGTATGTATTTTGTCTTCATGCACTTCCATGGGGGGAGGTTGTACATCCATACAAAGACGGGCCATGTGCTGTGGTTGGTGTTTTGGTTTCCAAACGGATTCATGCCATCGGTACTAGCACCAAGCACGATGTTCCTTGGATCTTCTGCAACAAATCCATATACGGTGTTGAATGCTCTCCACTGGCTACCATCTACGAGGTGTCTCAGCTTCGGATCATCTCCATCGTCGGGCTTCTTCCTCTCCGCGTGCCAGCGCATGAGCTTTGCTTCCTTAGGATCTACGAAATACCGCTGCAGACGGGGAGTGATCGGAAAGTACCATACAACTTTCTGAGGAGCTTTCTTTCCTGCCTTCTTGTATCGAGAAGCATTGCACACTGGACAGCTGGTTTTTTCCGCGTGCTCCACCCGATAAATGATGCAATCGTTGATGCATGCGTGGTACCTAATGTGCGGCAAATCAAAAGGGCAAACGATTTTCTTGGCCTCATCGACACTAGTAGGACACAGGTTCCCCGCGGGAAAAACTTTATTATGTAGATACTTCAAATGCTCATCGAGGCTTTTGTCTGTCCATTTGTTTTTGGCCTTCGTCTTTAGAAGTTCGAGCGTGAAACTCAAGCGGGTCACCTCGGGATCGCAACCGTCATACAATGGAGTCTTCGAGTCTACTTCAAGTTGCGCCAGCTTGGCCTCCTCTCTAGAAGCAGCTCTCTCGCTAGTCGTACTCTTGCGAAGGAGGTCTCGAACATGAGGGTCCTGCACGACTGCACTTAGTCGCGTCAAAGACTGCGGCATGACCGCCGCCTCTGCTTCTCCGCCATGTCCGGACTCTTCTTCGCCGTGTCCGGAATCTTCTCCGCCGCCATGTTCGGAATCTTCTCCGCCGCCGTCGTCATTTAACTCTTCCCCGCCGCCATGTCCGACGCCATCGTCTTCGTGTCGATCGGTCATCTCTTCGTCTAGCCCCATGTCGTTATTCCCTGCCATGTGGACGTCCTCATCATCATCATCTTCACTTATCCACCGAGTATAGCCATCCATGAAACCATTCATCAGCAGGTGCGCCTTCAACCTGCCACGATCATAAGGGTCCAACAGGACTCCTTCTTTGCATCTTGTACACGGACATCTAATCCTAGTCCGATTATTTGCATGCATGTCCATCACCGCGGATTGCATGTATCGCACCACCTTCCATCCACTCACCTTCATGACCGACTGCATGCACAGTATAACAAGCAAAAGGGTTATAAACAAAATGCATGCATGCATCAAAGTCATATAAAAATTTGGCATGACCTTGCCTAAAAATAGGACATATCAAGTTTGCTCGAAATTGACCGAAACGGAAATAAATCGACATTTCGGCAAAACATAAGCAACTCGGGGGCATGTCACTCGCACAAATCTCTCCATATCCCAAACACACATATTCCCATTCACACACATATTCCCATTCTTTAAATGAACAACTTTTTACTCACCTATATCTAGCTAGATCTAGCTAGATCTAGTTGTTGGGGACAGGTCAATAGCTAGCTAGATCAAGTTGTTGGGGAGGAGAGATGACTCTAGGTAACTAATGGAGAGGGAGAGAGATGACCTAGCTAGATCTATATCTAATGGAATGGAGGGAGAGCCAAACAAATGAGGTAGGGGGGCATTTATGGAGCTAGCTAGAGATGAGAAGGCCATTTATGGAGGAGAGTTATGGTGGAGGGGGGCATTAATGGGGAGAGAAAAGAGGTAGGAGGAAGAGAGAAGAAGGGCAACAATGGTGAGGGGAGAGGGGAAAGGAGGGGGAGAGAGGGCAATGGGGGGAGGAGGGGGAGAGGGAGGGGGTGAAAAGGTGGCACCATCCACGCATAGCAGTAGCGCTGTTTTTCAGCAAGCGCTACTGCTATGTTACTTACTAGTAGCGCTTTCCATAAAGAGCGCTACTAATAAGTGGGGCCCATTAGCAGTAGCGGGTCCACAAAATAAAGCGCTACTGCTAAAGTCTTAGTAGTAGCGCTGTATTCTGGACTGCGCTGCTACTACCAATAGTGTCGGTGGGCTCGTCGGGTCCCGCTTATCAGTAGCGCTCTTTATGTTGCCAGCGCTACTGCTAAGTCCTTACTTGTAGCGCTTCTCAAATCCAGCGCTACTGGTAATTAGCAGCAGCGCCTGTTACATTCAAGCGTTACTGATATTGTCCTGCCTATAAGGTTTTTCCTAATAGTGCCAAGTTTGAAATGAGCATAAAAAAATCAAAAAAAATCAAAAAAATGGAAAACCAGTGCACATGTTCTTACTTTGTCATCTACTAACAACTAAAATTGATTTGGCTGTCTTATACATGGTGGAGAAGAAAACTTGCTTACAAATGGGTTGTTTACCCTACATTTGGAATTTGAAACACGTGTGAAGACAAGTGGTTTTGGGTGTTGAACTTGAAACTTTCAAAAACCTCACAAAAGCTTCATTTTGGAGTGACTAAGAAGGATCCAGGCTTGGTTTTTCATTTTCATGTTTGAAACTTGTTTAAATGTTGGTCAAAGTTAGGTTTGACCAAGTTTGAAATGAGCATAAAAAATTCAAAAAAAATCAAAAAAATGGAAAACCAGTGCACATGTTCTTACTTTGTCATCTACTAACAACTAAAATTGATTTCGCTGTCTTATACATGGTGGAAAAGAAAACTTGCTTACAAATGGGTTGTTTACCCTACATTTGGAATTTGAAACACGTGTGAAGACAAGTGGTTTTGGGTGTTGAACTTGAAACTTTCAAAAACCTCACAAAAGCTTCATTTTGGAGTGACTAAGAAGGATCCAGGCTTGGTTTTTCATTTTCATGTTTGAAACTTGTTTAAATGTTGGTCAAAGTTAGGTTTGACCAAGTTTGAAATGAGCATAAAAATTCAAAAAAATTCAAAAAAATGGAAAACCAGTGCACATGTTCTTACTTTGTCATCTAATAACAACTAAAATTGATTTGGCTGTCTTATACATGGTGGAGAAGAAAACTTGCTTACAAATGGGTTGTTTACCCTACATTTGGAATTTGAAACACATGTGTGAAGACAAGTGGTTTTGGGTGTTGAACTTGAAACTTTCAAAAACCTCACAAAAGCTTCATTTTGAAGTGACTAAGAAGGATCCAGGCTTGGTTTTTCATTTTCATGTTTGAAACTTGTTTAAATGTTGGTCAAAGTTAGGTTTGACCAAGTTTGAAATGAGCATAAAAAATTCAAAAAAAATCAAAAAATTGGAAAACCAGTGCACATGTTCTTACTTTGTCATCTACTAACAATTAAAATGGAAAACCACTCGCACTGCACACGGGTGACCACTGGAGGGCCCAGGCACACGGTGGCAGCCGAGCTCGACGGTGTTTGACATGTCCCGAGCACGCCCCCAAGGTGTTCGACAAAGTGATTACATGGCCAGTTCTCAAAAGTAACCCCAAAAGTAATCACCCACACGGGTAAGTGCACTAAATTTTCCTCTTACTGACAAGATTTCACCTACCGGAACGTGCGAATGCCAAAATCGGCATGTCCCGAGCACGCCCCCAAGGTGTTCGACATAGTGATTACATGGCCAGTTCTCAAAAGTAACCCCAAAAGTAATCCCCCACACGCTAAACTAAACTACAATATTCACAAACTAAACTAAACTACGGTCTGCAGCTCAATCTTCGAGCGTCCATCTTCCCTCCGAACGCCCTGCAGCTGTCTCTGTTATTGCAGCTGTCTCTGAGCATACCAATCTGTCCTCCGCCAGCACGGCAACTTGACTGAAATCCTCTAGAGCCACCGCTACTTCGAAGTCCAGGCTCAGCTCGCGTTGAAACGGGGTTGAGCGTGTTGAAATCCCCGTCGTTGAGCTCCGGCCCGATAAGCTCTGGTCGCGCGCAGCAATGTTGCGCATGGAGGCAAACCTCTGTCTCCGTAGAGGAAAACGCTTGCCGCCGTAGCCGTGACGCAACCACGCCAGCTTCAACACCTGCTTCACCGAAATCCGGTGAGCTCCAAGGGTAGGGACGGCGGCGCGTGGCAGGAGAAAAACCCCGGTGAGCTCCAAGGGACGGGACGGCGGCGCGTGGCAGGAGAAAAACCCCGGTGAGCTCCAAGGGACGGGACGGCGGCGCGTGGTAGGAGGAAACCCCCGGTGAGCTCCAAGGCACGGCGGGTCGCTACAACGCACGCACCGGGCTGCCTCAACGCGCATGAGGTCCCACTCGTAATAAACAAATCCATGTAACGGTCAAACGGGGTTGACCGATGTCGCTGCAATCTGGGTCCCACGCCGACGTGGATAAGTTGTGGGTCCCACCCGGCACACCTAATCCTGACAGAGATTGCGCTTAAGGGCCATGTCGTGCCTGGGCTATTTGTGCGCAGAGAGATGTCACGATAGAGCTATTCCTGCGAACAATGTCGCTTCTCAGCCAATTCACAGAAAAAACGTCGCACAGGAGCTATATACCCGAATTTATGTGGCCACCGTCTAAACCATGTCGTCATTCCAAGAATTGTTCAGAGTTTGTATTGCACATCTAAATCATGACCTCTCCCTCAATCTGTACGATGTGATGTGCAGACAGGTTGGAATCTACTGAATTTGTATGTATGTTTAACGTACATTCGTCCGCAAACGTTCAACATTCATTACAGACAACCAAGGCAGACCACGAATTCAATTGGAGCGACACTGACGGTCTCAATGACAGTGGTGAACATGAAGTTACTCCAGGCACAAGCGGCAGAGGAGAACTGGATGCCGTGTCGGCATTCCATGGCTTGTTCAGAGTTTGTACTGCACATCTAAATCATGGCCTCTCTCTCTCTCTCTCTCTCTCTCTCTCTCTCTCTCTCTCTCTCTCTCTCAACCTGTACCATGTGATGTGCACTCAAATTGAAATTTTATAGGATCTGAATTTCCGCTCGAGATTCACTCCAAGACTTGTATGTATTTTTTAAGCAAAACGTTCAGCGTTCAGTACAGACAATAAAGGCAGACCGAGAATTCAACGTCAACCTTGGACGCAATCCATCTAGAACGACACGACCAGTCTCAAGGACAGTGCTGAAGATGAGATTACCTTGGGCATACGGCGAGAGCACAGCGATGGAATGGTCATGGCCCAAGTCAATCGACCAAGGAGAACTGGACAGCGTCACACACCAATGCAGCTCCACAAGCGGACACCCGGCTGTGCAGTTTACTCCTTGGCTCAAGGTTAGAAGAGTATCTCTCTCTTTTTTAGAAATTCAGAAGAGTATTTTCCTTCAACATCTCCATCGTAGACCAAGATCGACACAGTCGCGGAGAGCCATCCAGCTGTAGTTGAGAAGACGGAAAAACGCCCCCGCGTCGCCTCCGCGTCGGGCGACTCGGGTGGAGCCGAACCCTAGCCGCCGGGGCGCCGTCCCCTCCTTCCTCCTCCCCGCCGTCACCGCCGGAGGACGCCGTCGGGCTAAGCCCGGTGGCCGACGGCGGTGGCGGGGGTTTTCCTCCCTTCCTCGCGCTGGTGGGATGGCGCTGGATCTCACGACGCGGGGAGGCGCGGCAAGGCTCGGGGCCATGGCGGCACGCCGGCTAGCTCCTGGCGGCGGCCTAGGGTGGCGGCGTGCGTCGTGTGGCTGCTGGGTGGTGCTGGCGGCGTGGATGGAGAGCGCCGTGGAGGGCTTGGTGGAGCGCGCGCGGTGGCCCCGGTTGCCGGCGTGAGCCCGTGGTGGCGGCTGCCCGGCGCGGCGTCCTCGTCCTCTCGCAGGTGATGGGCTGCCGCCTGCTCGTGGCTGCCTCGACGCGACGGCGTCCCGAGGTTTCAGATCTGGCCGTGGCGGGCTCGGCCGATCTGGCCCGTTAGCTTCGGCCGGAGGTGAGGTTGGTGGTCCTGCGTGGTGATGGCGCCGCCGCCGCGCAGGAGGTGCTTGGGCCAGTGGATTCGCATGCTGGCGGCGCTGGGGTTCCCCCATCCTCGTCTGGCAGCGTGAGGGTGCGGAGGTAGGGTTGCCCCGGGCGAAAGCCGATGGCGCGGCTTCTACGGATGTCGTTCTCTTCTTGGGGGCCATTGTGGAGCTCTCCGACCTCCTTCGCTCTCGGGTCACTTTCTTCGGGTGAAAGCCTAGGACCTGCGGTGCAGGACCAGACGATGGCGTGATACGTCGCTTCCCCTCCTGAGGGTGTCGTCTTGAAGATCGTGATTCCCTGCGTGCTTTCCCGGGGCTGGACGTGCACGACATCGCGGCAGGTGGCCGGCGATGCGCCCAGGTGGAGCGGCTTCATCTTGCACGGAGCTTCGGTGGAGATGTCAAGTCATGCCTGGCCGACAGGTGCTACGCTTTGTCATGCCTGGTCGGCAGGTGCTACACACGACAGATCTTCCAGAGACTTCAAGCTGTGTCGGCTGGTGGTACTTGGCGGCATGGTGCTGAGGTGTACCGGTGGCGACCGCGACGTGCTCAGTTGTTCGCGCGCAGGGAGGTGGTGCCGTTGGGCGTCGTGGTGGCGTCGACGGCAGCTAGACCGGGCAAGGTTGATGCGTCAGTACAGCTCTGATGATGGAGTGGTGGCAGTTGGCGGCGGCGGCCTCTGAGAGCGCGCCGGACCGGTGTATGCCCCAGACCCGGCAAGTGGCTTGGTTGGGGCCCCAGGTCGTCTTAGATGATAGGCTTGGCTATGAGGTCTGGGTATTAGGCCCAGACTATCAGCATCCCTACATCAATTGGATAGGAGTAGCGACAGATGTTGACTAGACGGTGACTTCAGACTTACTGTTGTATGTCCTTGTAAGGTCTTTTGAGAATAATTAATAAAGTGGCTGCATGCATCGCCCAGATGCAGAGGCCGGGGTCTTCCTCCTTTTCCAAAAAAAAAATTCGTAGACCAAGATCAACAGCGCCTCCTATCAACTATCACACTTTACTAAGACACTTTACTAATTAATTACTGTACAGTCATTCTGCTGTAGGAATAAAACCCGATTTGCAGCCAGGTTTCATCACCCTGAAAAACATACTGTACATCATAAATCTTAGACAAGGCATTTCACTTTGAGGATCATTCTCTATCAATGAAGATTAGAATTAAATTTCTCGTACATAAACTGCTCGCATGTATCTCTGATGCTTGCGTGAGATGACACCTGCATGAAAAAGGGATCCGAACAAGGAATCGGTAAATTAGACGTGATAAGTCTTAGGGTACTGAAAGCAAACGTGTGTAAAATGAGAGAGATCGATGGGTTAAGCATATGCTGCCTGCAGGGACGCATGCGTGTTTATATTCAGAGAAGTATTACAGATTGGTATGCTAAGATTTGGGAGATATTCCTTGATATGCAAGAGAGCTATACAAGGGAAATATCAGGAATATCTCTAACCAAATCACAGCCATAACTCAGTACAAACACAACTCACGCACGCTCCTATACATGTCTATGTACGCTGTTTAACACCTCCCTCAATCTCAACTTATCCAAGTTGAGATTGCGTCTAAAGTTTTCCAGCTGTCGAACAGACAAGGGTTTAGTAAAACCATCAGCTACTTGATCACCTGTAGGGATGAACCTGATGTTCAACAGCTTGTTAGCTACTCTTTCACGAACAAAATGATAGTCCACCTCGATGTGCTTTGTCCTAGCATGAAACACCGGATTAGCTGAAAAGTAGGTGGCACCAAGATTATCACACCACAATAATGCTGCCCTTGGATGACTTATTCCAAGTTCTGTCAACAAGGTTTGAATCCATATTATTTCAGCAGTAGCATTGGCCAAAGATTTGTATTCTACCTCGGTACTTGACCTAGATACTGTTGCCTGTTTACGTGCACTCCAGGAAATAAGATTGCAGCCTACAAAAACTGCAAAGCCTCCAGTAGACCTTCTGTCATCTGGACAACCAGCCCAATCCGCATCAGAAAAAGCGCTGACTAAAGTAGACTCAGACTTCACAAGTTTCAGTCCATGAGAAATAGTATACTTAAGATACCGAAGAATTCTTTTTACCGCTGTCCAATGAAGAGTTGTAGGTGCATGCAGAAACTGACATACTTTGTTAACAGAATAAGAAATATCTGGACGTGTCAAAGTAACATACTGCAAAGCACCAACAATACTCCTATAACGTGTGACATCACCTTCTGCAAGAGGATCGCCTTCTGTCAAGGACAACTTTTCGGAGGTGGAAAGTGGGGTGGTGACAGGTTTACAGTCCCCCATGCCAACACGCTTTAACACATCCCAGATGTATTTTTCTTGAAGGGAACCCAAGTCCTTGAGAGCAAAGTCCGTGCGCAAATCATGTAACACAGCAGTGACTGCTTCTGGAGATGAACTGGTTATAACAATGTCATCAACATAGATCAACATAAAGATGGTGACACCTTTTTTTCGATAGAAAAATAGTGAGGTGTCCGCCTTGGAGGGAATAAAACCGAGATCAATAAGTTTGGAAGACAATCGGGAGTACCACGCTCGAGGAGCCTGTTTGTGACCATACAATGCTTTATTAAGTTTGCACACATAACCAGGATGTTTAGGATGCTCATACCCAGGAGGTGGTTTCATAAACACTTCTTCTTCCAGAACGCCATGGAGAAACGCATTCTTCACATCTAACTGACGCATAACCCAATTTTGGGAAACAGCTAGAGACAATATTAAGCGAATGGTTGCAGCTTTAACCACGGGACTGAAGGTATATTCATAATCAATGCCATACCTTTGCTTAAATCCTTTAGCCACTAACCGTGCTTTGTATCGATCAATGGTACCATCAGAATGTCGTTTGATCTTATAGACCCACTTGCAGTCAATAACATTACCGCGGGACGGCCATGGAACCAAGTGCCATGTGTTATTCTTCATCAGGGCAGAAAATTCCTCATCCATAGCACCTTTCCAGCGGGCATCTCCAAGTGCTTCAGCCAAGTGTTGGGGTTCACCTGTACTGCAAAAATTACACCAACGAACAGTGCCATCTTTATATTCTTTAGGACAAAAAATGCCATGTTGAGAACGTGTGACGACTCGTGTAGGAGGCGCCACAGGAGGAGCAGTCGATGGAGAAGATTCAGGCTGCAGATTTCCTGCAGCAGCAGCCGAAACACCAGATGACGCTGGATCCAAGGCCGGGGTAGACACGAGGCTGCTGCCGCTGGCTTCCTCGTACCCAGCAGAAGCCCCCTCCCCCCCCCACCTGGGGAGACAACGCCTGCAGGCCTGTTGGCCCGCTCCAATGGCGAGGCGCCAAGTGGCGTCCATGGGCCGGCCCATGCGGAAGACGACGCGGGCAAGCCTGGCGCGTCCGTCCGCGCGAAGGAGGGAGCCGCCCTACGCGGCGCCTGCTCGTTCGGCCACCTGCGCGATGCGGAAGGAGAGGCGGGCACGGTCTCCTGGTCCTGGACCGATTCACCCGCAGAATCAGGCCACGCCGATCCCGAGGACTCGGCAGTTGTGCCAGCCGAGGGTGCAGGCGAATCTGCATGGAAGGAGGCGCCCGGATTTCCTATAACAGAGGGCTCCTGCATGCTGTTTTCATCAGAAAAATTAGCAGATACAGACATAAAATCATGACGCAAATCACCTTCCTGATCAGAGTTGGATGGATTTCGAAGAATAGAAGGAAGGAGGAGAAGTTCTGCACGAAGTTGAGCGTCGGCATTGGGATGAAGATTAGCAAATGGAAAAACGGATTCGTCAAAGATGACGTCACGAGATATATAGACCCGGCCAGTGGATATGTCAAGACATTTGTACCCCTTATGAAGTCCACTATAACCAATGAACGCACACTGTTTGGAACGAAATTGGAGCTTATGTTGATTATATGGACAAAGATTAGGCCAAACTGCACAACCAAAAATCCGAAGAAAAGAATAATTCGGTTTGGTGTGAAAAAGTTTTTCCATGGGTGTTTGAAAATGAATTACTTTGCTAGGGAGACGATTAATGAGATAAGCTGCTATAGTAAAAGCTTCATCCCAAAACTTTAGTGGCATCGATGCATGAGCTAAAAGACATAGGCCAATTTCAACTATGTGGCGATGTTTGCGTTCAGCGGAACCATTTTGCTGATGAGCATATGGACAAGAAACATGATGTGATATGCCAATGCGTTCAAAAAAGGAGTTTAATTTTCGGTATTCACCGCCCCAATCAGATTGGATGGATAAAATTTTCTTATTAAACATCCGTTCAACAAGGTTCTGAAAATCATGGAATTTCTGAAAGACATCGGATTTATTTTTAAGCAAATAGATCCAAGTGAATTTACTATAGTCGTCAATAAAACTCACATAGTATTTATAACGACCAACTGAGACGGAATAAATGAGCTCCAACGGAGCATGAGACTCACTAGTAGAGTTTGGATATGGTAACTGGTGACTTTTGCCCTTCTGACAAGCATCACAAATCGACTCATCATGTTTATTCGTAAAAGGAAGACTATTATTTTTAAGGACTTGGTGAACTATTGGAAAAGACGGATGTCCAAGGCGCCGATGCCACCGAGTGGAGGACGGTTTGCTTGCACTAAGAACTTGTTTGGATTCTTCTTGAGACACACTCCGGAAGGGATAAAGGCCACCCCTACTCTTTCCGTGAAGAAGAATTTTCCCCGTAGCCTGATCCTTAACACAAAAGAATTGAGGGTGAACTTCAACATATGCATTATTATCTATACCAAGTTTAGAGGCAGAAACAAGACTCTTAGATGCTTGTGGAACATGCAAAATATCATTGAGATGGATAGGACGATCAGAAGTGTGAAATTGCGTATGACCAATATGTTGTATTGCCATACCTTGCCCGCTAGCTGTGTGGACTTGTTCGTCACCGGTGTAACGATCACGAACAGTGAGTTTTTCAAGTTCACCCGTCACGTGATCTGTTGCGCCTGTGTCAAGATACCAATTAGTATCTACACCATATGAAGGAACGGAGGTGGTTGCTGCGTTGGCCTGAACCTCAGGCATGAGGGGCGTGACGAAGGAGCGATTGAACCTCTGAAAACACTGGTAGGCGGGGTGGTTCGTGTAGGGTAACGCAGCAGAAAACAAAAAATTTCCGACCTATGCACCAGCCCAGGACCACTATGGAGACTGCATACAAGGTTTGATCATTTTCGTTACCGAGTCGTAGCGCAGCGGAAGTAGAGTCGATGACGATCGGCGGTGCAGATCCCCGCAGCTAGGATTTTACAACCTCCCAACCGCGAGGATGTATACCCTCATCTGCCCCGCGGACAGCCCTCCGGGAGGCGGTCGCACAGTCCCCCGGACGGTGTCGCGGACAGCCCTTCGGGAGGACCTCCGAAACTCGGACTGTCACTCGGACAGCCCTTCGGGAGGACCTCCAAAACTCGGACGGTCACACAGACAGCCCTTCGGGAGGCATTCTCGAACTAAGACCGAAACTACGATCTCTCTACAGAGTTGCACGCATACGGTGTAATCTATCCGGCAGGGCTTCGCCGTCCAGAACTAGTTCCTGTCGGAACCTAGACAACCTTTCGGCTCTACGAAACTATTTCGCTGGGAGGGAGAGAAGAAGCCAGATCATTGCAATGGCACTTGTATGTGAGAAAAGGATGTGTTTGTGGGCAGCCCACTCACCTCTATTTATAGGAAAACCAAGGGGTAGGGTTGGCACTTGAAAATACCAAACTACCCCCACTTTATGTCACACATAAAAAACATTAAGAAGGAAAAAGGGTGCCATGTGGAGCTCCATGGAGGAGCTCCACCCTTGGCCGGCCACCCCTTGGGGGGCCCCCCATGAGGGGCTTACTTGCTCCCCAATCCCTTCTAGAAGCCTTTTTGGAAATATCCAAAAAGGTGCTTTTCCATAAATATCCAAAAAGCACTTTCACTATTCACGACGACATTTTTCAGCGTCCGGTCGAACTGAAAATATTTATGTGGGCTTCGACCAAATCCAGTACCCACCAAAATAATTTTCAACGCGAGCCGGAACAATTCCGGTTTAGTGATTTTCATCTGCGAAAAGCATCTGAAGCGGTTTCGGCAGCTCCGGAACATTTCCGGTTTTCATTCCGGAAAATTCCAGAAAGTTTCCACAATGATTCTGGCACCCTCCAAGAATTATCAGGCATGTGCCAAAACAAATTTGACTTTACGGTATCCTCGGAAACAACTTTTCAGTTTCACCGGAACTCATCCGGTGACCTCTCTGCGGAACTTTTCCGCTGTCCGAAACTTTTCCGGCGTCCGAAACTTTTTCCGTGATTTTCTCTCAGACTCCCTGTCTAGTATTCAACAGATAGATGACCCTTAAGCGTGTGACCCTATAGGTTCGGTGAAGCATAGACATGACGCGGAACCCCTTCCGATCAATGATCAACATCGGAGCCGTGGACACCCATATTGACCCCTATACCCACACGAATGAATATTCGAGTGAACCTCCATTTCCCGTGTGCTATTCCTGTTGCTTCGCGATATGTTACAAATACCCGAGGTGAGACACGTTGGCATCCCCGTGGATCAACACCTTGTCCACTATGCCAGTTACCTCGTTACCGGTATTGTTCTCTTTTCTCGTTCCCGTGTTCCAGCATCCCCGTGATCAAATCACAAAGTGTCTGGCCAGACGATGATGGATACCGTAACACCGAGAGGGCCCAGAGATATCTCTCCATCGTCGGAGGAGCAAATCCCAATCTTGAGCTATCAAGTTACTTGACACACTTTTCCATGAACCTGTAAGCCGCCGTAATAGCCACCCATTTACGGATGACGTTTAACAAACCCCAAAGTTCATGAAGCAAGCATGAAGAAACTCGATACTCTCATGGTCTAAGGAATCATGCAAACGTTAACCATCTTTGTGTTATAAACCATTTAACTAGTGACGAATGTATCTCATAGCATAACATCAATTCGGGTCAATTCAACACAAGTGTTCTACCAACATTGCGCCCTCAAAATTGCCGGCATAGCCATGCCCATGATCAGGAAAACAGGATCATCATGCAATACTTGAGCCAGTCTTAGAGGCCAGACTAGGAATACATTTTACCATTTATTATTCCACACGTGCATATGAGTCTTCCTCCGAGCCTCGTGGTTATTGTAGACTCGAGAACCATAGCAGTTATAGCATGAAACATAAACCTAATTATGAACAGGGAGATAATCAATAACATTTATTATTGCCTCTAGGGCATATCTCCTACAGACTCCCACTTGCACTAGAGTTATAATCTAGTCAATGCTAATGCACTTTACACCTATGGCATACTGGTGTAAAATATGCTTCACATGTGGTATAGCCTGATGTCCAACGGATCTGACGACTTCAGCTCCGTGTGTAACTTTGCATATCCTCGCGTTTTCACGCTTTCACAAAATTCATATTTTGTGTGGACTTGGCTTTGCATATGTATGAATCATTGGTCGAAACCTGATTCCTCAGACTGAGCTATGGAGCAACTATCTGCAATAGTGTCCCATAGACCAAAGCCATCTTGGAACCATACTAAGTTCATGAATGAACTATATGATTCAACAACTTCTTTGTCGCTTCTAAAGCGTCAACATACTTAGCCTTTTGTTATAGAATTCGCCACAGTATCTTGTTTGGAACAATTTCCAACTACCGTGCCACCATATTGTGTATTACACAAAAACCCTTAACTTAAATCGAAAATCACATGGAGCATTGATGAAGACTGTATCGATGTAATCACTTACAACGAGCACTTCATAATCTCTGCTTGCGAGAAAGCATGTCATCAGTACTACTCTAGTACTCATTGTCATATTTTCACTGTTGTCCTATGATCAGTACTTTGATCACTATGGTATCTATACTCGCAACAACTTTGGAGTATTGGACATATCTGGTTGTTTTTACATACCATGGAATACATGATTAATCCAAACACAAGAGTGTGTGGAATCTCCATCATGTATTTTACTCATCAGTGTTTTGGGACACCGAGTGTTGCAAAAACTCTTTCCATGTGACTTCGGCAAGAATCACTCCTTGGCGTTTTAAATGCTAAAAGGTTTTAGCATCTTGTCAATATGTATTCATTGCTTAGCCCCATTAGGTAAATCTATCTCCATAGATCAACATGCCTAATATTGAGGCTATTTAGCCTAAGCACTTCATTGAAAAACTATTTTCAAATGAAGTCCTAATTCGGGTCAAGAAATTTATTTCCAATTAACAATGTGTTAAGCACACAAGGTTTTTAGAAATATTATTATGCTCCCACTTACTTTCTTGAAAAACAAGCATCTTCGTTACCCATTGATGAAGTCAAAAACCCTTTTCGACCATTTCATCAAAAACACGAAGATTCCAACTCAATTTTGCTCTCTTCTGTCCATTGCTGGAACTCTGAAGTTTGCATACTTACTAGCATCCTCTGGATCGACAAATTACTTTGGACTGTATCACATACAAGTCCTAGGTTTTATTTCCATCAGATGGAAATCCTTTTGTCATCCATGTTTCATATCTCATGATTGAAATATGTATTAATTGCTAGTTCAACCCGAACCGACCTTAAGCATCGCTACGGTGGAACAACCTCATCGTAGTCAACTCCTTGAACTTGTTATTTCAACAAGTCGAGCTTTATGGATAAAACATTTTTATCCGTATCAGTTTTTAGTTCCATAAATATTCGTTAGACTCTAAGTCTTCCGAAAGGTGTATCAAGGTTTTAATCTTGAATCACTTATATGGAAACTATCTCGGATTGTATTGGCATTTAGCCAATTCCGGAGTCAGGGCCCATCAACGCTTCCTTGTGTATTGTAGGTATACTGTTGTACAACAACAATATCTCGTTTGCGAACCTGAGAGGTTTGCACGAGCCTTGCCTACGGGGTTCAGCTGCAAGTCCGACTGAAGTCCATACATTTTATTGTAGAGACTTCCGTATCAGTCGCAGTAGGAAACTCCGGAATCACTTCCAAGGTTCCTTTCCTTTGATCTGATGACGAAGATATCGGTTATCTTGTCGAGTTGCACTCTCCTCCCACCCACCTTTTGTAAGAACTATTCTCTTTAAAAGCATACCGTTTTGTGGCAAACCTATTTGCCTCGGTATAGTGAGGGAGGAATACCCAATGACTTCGGATAACCTACAAAGTAGCACTTGTCTGATTTGGAATAGGTTTGTAACCTTTTACACAAGCCCCATATTCCAAATGTTAAGAAAAGATATAACATGGTTGGGCGTACCATACCATGGCGTCATTTCAACAGACCCGATGGAGCTCTTTTCAGTGTAAAAGCCGCAGTCTCTAAAGCATCACTTTGAAAGGGATAATGGCAAATTTATTTATGTCATCTTTGATCTTACCATGTCATAAATGGTTTGATTACATCTACACGGACTCTCCACTTGCAGTGGTGTTCCGGGAGGTGCAAGTTATGAAACCCCTTTCACAACTCATCAGACATTCGCTAAACTTGTAACTCAAATATTCTTTTCTGCAATTGAATTGTAGAAACATAATTTTCTTGTTACAATAACTTCTACGTCATTTTTGAAAACCTTATGAATGAATTCAAAAGATCCAGACTTACGTCTCAACAAGTAAATATCCATATATCTACTTGAGTCATTTCTGAAGATAGATAAATCCACTACTTGCAACAACATTTATTGGACTACACACATCATAATGGATGATCACCAATATGTTCTTTGCTCGTTCCTTATGGCCTGTGAACGGTATTTCAGTCACTTCACCTTTCAGAGGAAAGTTGCAAGTGTCAGATGATTCAAAATCAAACGACTTTAAAATCCATCATAATGGAATTTTCCATGCGGGTTTCTCCAATGTGACCAAATGCAGTGCCACACTTGTGTGGTATTCTTTTAGTCTTGCGACATTTAGCGTCAGTGTTATGGATGTATCATATTACCATCAATATTTATAACATACATCCCATCTTGTATGGAAGCATGGCCCTTCATGTTATTCATAACACCGAACATCAAAATTTCTCTTATGAATAACCTTCTTGCAAAATACCTTATGCAAAGGGCTAGAGTGTATGAAACTCTAAATGAATTATGAAAGTAAATACAGAGGTAATGTATTATTATCAATATTCATAACATACACCTCATCATAATGAAAGTATGGCCCTTATGTTATTCATAACATCGAACATCAAAAGTTATCTTATGAATAACCTTCTTGCAAGATACTTTATGCAATGGGCTAGAGTGTGAAACTCTAAAATGAATTATGAAAGTAAATACATAGGGAATGCACCGATGGAAGGCATAGTAACATTTACTATGTTCCCTGCGTGTATCTAAACCTCATCCCTGGCTAGCCTTTCAGGCCATAGTAGTTCTTACATCGAGCTGCAACAGAATGCAATCGAGCGGGTATCTTTGTGATTAACTCACAATACCCAATAATTAGTGATTAACATGTTTAACCATAATTCCCAAGAACTATATCTTTGACAAGCCTTCTATACATCAAAAACTTGTATGACATTCATACATGAGCTGGATATTCCAGTCTTCTTTCCTTTTGCCATTATACTTCTAACAGTTTAACTTTCAGTATTTCTCCTACTCTCAAAAGAAGCACCCAACTTAAGAGTGGCGATAGCCCCGGACTTCCTAGGCATGAAAGATTCACTAACACCCTTCGGATACTTCCTTTCTCTTTAAGTTGTTGTTTTATTCACCATCATCATATGACAGGCGTTCTTCTGGATCCCTCTCTTATCAGTCTAATGCATAGTAAACTCCTTTACCAATAGTTTGCAAACAAACATTGCTTTGGATATCTCATATCTTTTAGCCTTTGTCTGTCTCTGAAAATGATTTTCAGATTCCATGAATATCACATAACTATCCAAACTTTTGAAGTTCGGGTCTCATGGAAGCAAACGTATTGCACTTGACTGAAACAGAATTCTAGCTTTTGGATCGAAGGACGAGAGTCACATGATCCATAGCATTAGCGGGAGAATACCGAAAGTATGCGATAGGACAAAGTCCTTCTCAGCACTCTAGAGGACAATCCTCACATTACATTTACCAACCGTAAAGTTTTAACTAGATATTTAACATCTATTCAATTTTAATAGGGAAGGTGGAAACGCGAGCCATTATTCTACAACTATTATGCAAACCACACTTAGACAGTGTTCAAAATTAATTGCACTAAGAATTAAACAAGTTAATTCTTCAGTGCGCTCCCACTCAAATCAATATCTCTCATAATTGATCGTGAGTGATTCAAGATCCGCATTTCAATTCAACGCCACGGTTCGAGATGAACTCAAATGGCGCGAACTTCAATCGGTAGGCAAACTTGCCGATCACATCTCTATGTGATTCTTGTTCATCTTTCGATGCGTGTGTTCCGAGCTCAGGACTGTCCTGCCTGAACGTCAAGACAACCAAGTGATCTCGCTGCGAGGTCTCAACTCACCCGCCTCACACTTCTCTAATCGTTCGCACCCATGGAGATCATGTGATGCCCCGAAGAGATAGGTGCCGTGACGGTGCTACACTTGGGAGAACACTAACTACTTGATATTTTTGTCAGAGATCACCCTAATAAAAGCGACTACCGCGCAATCAAAAGGGTGCATCATAAGGGGTAAACATCTCAGGCAATTCATAATAGCATGATATGGTATAGCCCTTTCTGACAGAGAAGTCTTTCATTTCTTCGTCTCTGGCATTCGCGTCGGTGTTCACCTTCGCGAAGATTGCCACCACCTTGTCGATGCACCAGATAATATTGCTATCTCTATAGCTAATAAAATAAGTGCATTACATAAGGTTGACACGCAGGTCATTAAAGTGCAATCATATGGCTCCAGCCATCATGCCGAATCATGACACGCAGGTCATGTTAATATTACATCATATAGTCATCTCATACATAATCAAATTAATATGAGCACTGCTATACCACATCATATGCACATGCAAACCATCCTGCAAAACCAATTTAGATGCCTCTAATCGGTTCATGAAAAAACTTGTTTTACGTGGCTTCTAAGGTTTCGAAACAAACCGAAGCTACCAACGTCCGTAATCAAGTATGATAATTCAAGTTGCTAGATTAACTTTCCAGGGTGTATGAAACACGAGATAATAAAATCTCGAGCCCCATACTAAACTTCGTCATACGCGTGACCCCCGTGCAGATCATATCTGCATTGCCCTTTCGTCTGCGAAACATCCATCTTTCTTTAACTATGGTGGAACCCAAAGAACTGTTAGCACTTCGTTGATCTGTCAATCAGCATACTCAGGAGCAGCATGAAAGGATCGCGGATTGCCAGAACTTTGTGAGATTCCACCATGCCGTCAAGATCAGGACTACGCAAATTCAGGGGAAGCAACAAGAACATCGGGTAACAGATTTCATCTGCTACCCGCACAAATAATTTTCAGCAATAGATCTCATCTACTACCTAATTATATTGTGCAACACCCATACATCTCTATGTATTCTAGATCGCAACCTACATCTATGCATAACCTGGCTCTGATACCACTATAGGGTAACGCAGCAGAAAACAAAAAAATTCCGACCTACGCACCAGCCCAGGACCACTATGGAGACTGCATACAAGGTTTGATCATTTTCGTTACCGACTCGTAGCGCAGCGGAAGTAGAGTCGATGATGATCGACGGTGCAGATCCCCGCAGCTAGAATCGATGATGATTACCGACTCGGACAGCCCTTCGGGAGGACCTCCAAAACTCGGGCGGTCACACGGACAGCCCTTCGGGAGGCACTCTCGAACTAAGACCGAAACTACGATCTCTCTACAGAGTTGCACGCATACGGTGTCATCTATCCGGCAGGGCTTCGCCGTCCAGAACTAGTTCCTGCCGGAACCTAGACAGCCTTTCGGCTCTACGAAACTATTTCGCTGGGAGGGAGAGAAGAAGCCAGATCATTGCAATGGCACTTGTATGTGAGAAAAGGATGTGTTTGTGGGCAGCCCACTCACCTCTATTTATAGGAAAACCAAGGGGTAGGGTTGGCACTTGAAAATACCAAACTACCCCCACTTTATGTCACACATAAAAAACATTAAGAAGGAAAAAGGGTGCCATGTGGAGCTCCATGGAGGAGCTCCACCCTTGGCCGGCCACCCCTTGGAGGGCCCCCCATGAGGGGCTTACTTGCTCCCCAATCCCTTCTAGAAGCCTTTTTGGAAATATCCAAAAAGGTGCTTTTCCATAAATATCCAAAAAGCACTTTCACTATTCACGACGACATTTTTCAGCGTCCGATCGAACTGAAAATATTTATGTGGGCTTAGAACAATTCCAGTACCCACCAAAATAATTTTCAATGCGAGCGAAAACAATTTCGGTTTAGTGATTTTCATCTGCGAAAAGCATCTGAAGCGGTTTCGGCAGCTCCGGAACATTTCCGGTTTTCATTCCGGAAAATTCCAGAAAGTTTCCAGAATGATTCTGGCACCCTCGAAGAATTATCAGGCATGTGCCAAAACCAATTTGACTTTACGGTATCCTCTGAAACAACTTTTCAGTTTCATCGGAACTCATCCGGTGACCTCTCTGCGGAACTTTTCCACTGTCCGAAACTTTTTCGGCGTCCGAAACTTTTTCGGTGATTTTCTCTCAGACTCCCTGTCTAGTATTCAGCAGATAGATGGCCCTTAAGCATGTGACCCTATAGGTTCGGTGAAGCATAGACATGACCCGGAACCCCTTCCGATCAATGATCAACATCGGAGCCGTGGACACCCATATTGACCCCTATACCCACACGAATGAATATTCGAGTGAACCTCCAGTTGCCGTGTGCTATTCCTGTTGCTTCGTGATATGTTATAAATACCCGAGGTGAGACACGTTGGCATCCCCGTGGATCAACACCTTTTCCACTATGCCAGTTACCTCGTTACCGGTATTGTTCTCTTTTCTCGTTCCTGTGTTCCGGCATCCCCGTGATCAAATCACAAAGTGTCTGGCCAGACGATGATGGATACCGTAACACCGAGAGGGCCCAGAGATATCTCTCCATCGTCGGAGGAGCAAATCCCAATCTTGAGCTATCAAGGTACTTGACACACTTTTCCATGAACCCGTAAGCCGCCGTAATAGCCACCCATTTACGGATGACGTTTAACAAACCCCAAAGTTCATGAAGCAAGCATGAAGAAACTCGATACTCTCATGGTCTAAGGAATCATGCAAACGTTAACCATCTTTGTGTTATAAACCATTTAACTAGTGACGAATGTATCTCATAGCATAACATCAATTCGGGTCGATTCAACACAAGTGTTCTACCAACATTGCGCCCTCAAAATTGCCGGCATAGCCATGCCCATGATCAGGAAAACAGGATCATCATGCAATACTTGAGCCAGTCTTAGAGGCCAGACTAGGAATACATTTTACCGTTTATTATTCCACACGTGCATATGAGTCTTCCTCCGAGCCTCGTGGTTATTGTAGACTCGAGAACCATAGCAGTTATAGCATGAAACATAAACCTAATTATGAACAGGGAGATAATCAATAACATTTATTATTGCCTCTAGGGCATATCTCCTACACTCCGTGGAAGCCACGCTGCTTTTCCGCTGAGATGGTGGGGTAGCTTCGTGGGCACTATCGAATGAAGGATCTTCTTGTTGCTGAGATGGTGGGTCGGTAGCTCGCTGACTGGTAAGTGCCTCTAGTTTCTTCTCCTGCAACGCTAATCTTTGTTCTACATTCTGCATCCGGTCTGCTTCCTCTTTCTTCTTTCTCCCTCGGCTTCTATAACCAGTGCTGTCGGGAAACCCATGCACCCATGGAACGGAGCCTGCTGTGCCTCGTGTTCGTCCAGGGTGTTCAGGATTCCCAAGGGTGCGTGATGGCACGTCCTTCTCTCTGTCGGGATGGAACCTCCCTTCCTGCATGTCCTTGATTGCTTCCTGAATCATTGTGACAGGTGTTTCAAGTTGTTATTTCGTGTAAACACACTTCCCTGTTTCTGGGTCCAAAGTTCCCCCATGCCCGAAGAACCAAGTCCTTGCCCGTTCGGGCTAGTTCGATGTCGCTGGTTGGATCCCTTTAGCAAGCAGGTCGTTCTCAGCTTTGTCCCACGTAGGCTGGGCAACCTTGTAGCCACCTGACCCCATAACATGGTGTGATACTGCTTCTTTGCAGCATTTAGCTTATTTGTCTGTGACCTGTTCTTAGCTTTCTCCGATTTCTTGTACGCCACAAATGCGGGTCAGTGATCTTTTATCTTCGCATATTGACCGGTGAATTCTGGAGTCTCGTCTTTCTCGACAAACTGTCCGTTCAATCTTTTCTTCCAGTTCTTGAATTGTTCTGCCATCTTCTTAAGAGCCCATTTTTTTTACTTTTCGTTGTATAACTGGGTTATTTGGATCCTCCTTTGGCGGTAGGCTGAAATTTATCATGAGCGAGTTCCAAAGCTGATCTTTGCATCTATCGTCGACATAAGAAACTCCATCGTCCTTCTTCTTACTCCATTCTTGGATGCTGATCGGGACGCTGTCCCTAACAACAACTCCGCACTGATGTATAAATCGGTCTTGGGTCTGCTTGGGAACAGTCGGTTTGCCATCTGGATCGACTTCTTCGATCGTGAACCTTTCATTCTCGCCCAACCTTTTCTTCGGGCCTCGTCTCCTTATAGAAGTTTGGCTCGATCCGGAGGGCTAAAAGAAGAAAGAATTGTTAATATATGTACATACAAAACAATTAATGCATCTAGTCAGTAGAGGCTTAATTAATATATATACCTTGCCGGACATTGCAACAGTTAAGGCTCCAACACTGGCGGAGCCGTCATCTTCTCTTCCCTCATCATCGGAGTCGTTGAGAAACTGTGAGGTGATGATATCATCATCTCCGTCGCGGATTATTTCCTCCAACGCCTCTTCTTGTTCTAAGTCTCTGTCGTGTTCCATAGTTTCTGCAAATATTACAACATGGCAATATACAACCATGAGAGATGGATTAGTGGCAAACATAGACCTAATCACAACAAGGAATCATATGCATATGAGCAATGGATTAGTGGATTATCGGGGTTATGTTTTAACGACCCCCTCCCCCCTCATGTCGAAGTTATCCCGAAATTATTGGGGTTATGTTTTAACAACCCCCCCCCCCTCATGTCGAAGTCAATGAACAACATGAAGATTTGTAAGTGATCGCTAAACTTTTATGCTTCATTTATATGAAGATCAATTATCCAATATAATTATGTTCACGATATGAGGTATTAGACATTATCTAGAATCATATCTGATGAGTCATCCTATCTTTCGGGAGAGGATACTTTGCGGACCGCCTCTCTCATGCCTGTCCGACGTGCAAATCGGGTTTTCATATGCCTCAAAATCAAAGGGAAATCTCCTCTCACAACTCTCCGCGGTGCCCACGAATCTGAAATCATTCACTAATATTGATGTTGGACTCGACTAAATATGCACTCCAAAGTCCGATCAATTATATAAGCCTGCGGTGATCAAACACATACATGTTACAAAAATTTCTATGTTCACAAAAACCTAAAAAAAATATCTTCCATCTCATCTCATCTTCACAAAATATCTATCTATCACATTGAGTATATGTATCTAAAAACCTAGTAAAACTACACAAAACAAACAAAAAATTTCAGCCATCTCCATCTCCATCTCATCTCATCTCATCTCAATGAACAAAAATTTATATTACACATGAAAATATCAAAAATTCATTACATATGCTGGGAACAAAAATATCACAAATGAAATGACTTTGATCATGAATAATGCTATAAAAATGGCTTTGATCATGACTAATGCTATAAAACATTTGCATAAATATTACACATGAATAATATCAATGACTTTGAGATCATGAATAATGCTATAACTCTTTTCCACCTTACAAAAATATTTCTACAATATTTACTAAAATTCCAAAGTTGAAATTTATTTTGTTCATGGTTTCTTTGGTTTACAAAGGAACCATATTTTCTACAAGTCTTCTGCTCCCACCAAAATTATCCTAGCAACTAGACGGTACCTACAACCCATTTCACCAAAGACTTTGGGTTCCACAGTTCAAAAATTTCAAATTTCCTTCAATTCAAATTTGGACCAGAAACAAACTCTCTGATACAAACTCAATTTTTATAGCTCCAAAAATTCTAAAACTTTGCCAAACTCTCTTATATACATCAACACCTCACCACAAAAATTCCTCAAAATTCCTAAAATGCCTAGACCTCTCTGTCATTTCATCATATAGGTTATGTGCACACTGTTCATTGTCGAAAAATTCAGTTATCTGAATTTGGTTCAGAGAGAGGGGTCAGCGTCGGCCAGCAGCGCGGGCGGCGTCGGGGTCGGCGTCGGCATCGGGGTCGGCCTGCAGCGCGGGCGGCCGGCGTCGGTGTCGGTGGCGTCGGCGTCGGCGCCCAGCAGGGGGGGGGGGTAGGAGGAGGAGGAGGGGATCGGGGCGGCGCTCACAGCAAGGAGGCGTCGGCGACGGCGTCGGGGCAGGGCTCGGGGACGGCGTCGGGGGCGGCGACGAGGAGCGGGCTCGGGGAGGAGGGAGAGGAGGTCCGGCGATGAGGAGGGCGGGGAGGTCCGGCGACGAGGAGCGGGCTCGGGGACGGCTCGGAGGCGACAGCGAGGTCCGGCAGCCTGGCGGCGTCGAGGTGGTCTTCGGCGTCGGGGGAGATGGAGATCGAAAAGTGCAGATGGTGTTTGGAAAATTTTCTAAGTGCTGCTTATATACACAGAGTTTTAGTCCCGGTTGGTGGCTCCAACCGGGACTAAAGGCCCCCCTTTAGTCCCGGTCCGAGCCACCAACCGGGACTAAAGGCCTGGGTTTCCCGCAGCGAGGCACCAACCGGGACTGAAGCTCGTTTTCAGCAGCCCAAAGGGCGGGAAACCCAGGCCTTTAGTCTCGGTTGGTGGCTCGGACCGGGACTAAAGGGGGGCCTTTAGTCCCGGTCCTAGCCACCAACCGGGACTAAAGGGTGGCACAGCCGTGGGGTGGTGAAAGTTTAGTCCCACCTCGCCAAGCGAGAGGAGATCGCACCGGTTTATATACGCGGCTGCGATCTTTCTCCCAAGCTCCTCTCTAAATCAGGCAGTTAATTACCTAACCTTTGCCCTGTTGGGCCTACTAGCCCCGCGGGCCTGCATCTTGGCCCATATATAGTTGGGTTTCTAGTCGTATGCAGGCCGTGGTGTCTGCTAGTAGGCGGGTATTTTTTTATTTTTTATGTTATTTTTTGCATATGTTATGTTTTTTATTTTTTATGTTATTTTTTGCATTTGTTATGTCAATTTTAATATTCTTTCATAACCACTATAAAATATATGGCACATGTTATGTCTTTTTTATTTTTTATGTTATGGCAATTTTAATTTTTTGCATATGTCATGTCTTTTTATTTTTTATGTTATTTTTTTTGTTATGGCAATTTTATTTTTTTTGCATATGTTATGTTTTTTTAATGTTTTTTTTGCATATGTTATGTCAATTTTATTTTTTATTTTTTATGTTATTTTTTGCATATGTTACGACAATTTTATAGAGAGGAGCGGGCTTGAGGTAAAGTCGGAGGTATGTACCTCATTTTTATATAATTTTAAGTTAATATTATTTTGATCATAACTAGAGTTTTATAAAAGCTTTTTAGTTGATTATTTTTGCTATTGAAGAATATTATAGTTTTGGTTTAGTTGATCATAACTAGAATTTTATATAAATTTATTATTTGACACATCAGGTGGTGGTTTGTCAATATGTTTTTGAAAATATTGAGCAACCAACCGGTGCTCAGAAGACATTCATATTTTGCTTGGACATAATTGCATTGATTAACTCCTCTGTATAATTAAAATACTAAAAGGATATGAATAATTGAAATTTCATAACTTAATAAATAATTATTCCAAAAGCATGTTTCAAATGCCAAAATGCCCTAGCTAGCTCTTACAAAGATTCCCTCCTGTTTGTCCGAAGTGGCACCTTCCAGCTATAATTAAAATACTAAAAGGATATGAATAATTGAAATTTCATAACTTAATAAATAATTATTCTAAAAGCATGTTTCAAATGCCAAAATGCCCTAGCTAGCTCTTACAAAGATTCCCTCCGGTTTGTCCGAAGTGGCACTTTCCAGCTATAAGTCCGGAAACTCACACTAGAGAGAAAGTGATGGCGGTGAAGCCGGTCACATCCCAGAGTGGGGTCTTTTGGGGTATAAAACTATTTATTCGCGTGTGTCCCTTGCTTATTGCACCGTAACCATGGATAATCTTCATCATTTAACAGGATGCTTAGGTCAGTCTTCACTGTGAAGGGAGGAATTTCATGAAACTTTTCATAATCTTCTGACATGTCTGTCTTGTCCTCCACTCCCACGATGTTTCTTTTCCCTGAAAGAACTATGTGCCGCTTTGGCCCCTCGTATGATGTATTCGCTTCCTTATCTTTTCATTTTCTCGGTTTGGTAGACATGTCCTTCACATAGAAAACCTGCGCCACATCATTGGCTAGGACGAATGGTTCGTCTGTGTACCCAAGATTGTTGAGATCCACTGTTGTCATTCCGTACTGCGGGTCTACCTGTACCCCGCCTCCTGTCAGATTGGCCCATTTGCACCGAAACAAAGGGACCTTAAAATCACGTCCATAGTCAAGTTCCCATATCTCCTCTATGTAACCATAATATGTGTCCTTTGCCCTATTGGTGTTTGCTGCATCAAAGCGGACACCACTGTTTTGGGTTGGTGCTCTTTTTATCTTGGGCCATTGTGTAAAATGTATTCCCATTTATCTCGTACCCTTGGAAAGCCAATATAGTCGAAGATGGTGTCCTGGCCAACAAGTACAACTCATCTCCAATAGTGGTGTTACCCATGAGATGTGTTTGCAACCAACCGTCGAAAGTCCCCATGTGTTCACGTGTAATCCAGTCGTCAGACTGCTCCGGGTGTTTGGAGCGTAAAATATTCTTGTGTTCATTGATATACGGGGCCACCAAGGTAGAATTCTGTAGAACTATGTAGTGTGCTTGCGCCCAAGAATGCCCGTCCCTACATATTATTGCTTTTGGTCATAGCGTGCCTTTTCCACCCAGTCTCCCCTCATGCCGCGATTCAGGAACACCAATCGGCTAAAGGTCAGGAAATAAGTCAACACAAAACTCAATGACCTCCTCTGTTTAATGGCCCGTGGAGATGCTTCCTTCTGGCCTAGCACGGTTACGAACATATTTCTTTAAGTATCCCATGAACCTCTCAAAGGGGAACATATTGTGTAGAAATACAGGACCCAGAATTGCAATCTCGTCGACTAAGTAAATTAGGATGTGCGTCATAATATTGAAAAAGGATGGTGGGAACACCAACTCGAAACTGACAAGACATTGGACCAAATCATTCTGTAACCTTGGTAGGATTTCTGGATCGATTACCTTCTGAAAAATTGCATTGAGGAATGCACATAGTTTCACAATGGCTAATCGAACATTTTCTAGTAGAAGCCCCCTCAATGCAACCGCAAGCAGTTGCGTCATAATCACGTGGCAGTCATGAGACTTTAGGTTCTGAAATTTTTTCTCTGCCATATTTATTATTCCCTTTATATTCGACGAGAAGCCAGACGGGACCTTGATACTGAGTAGGCATTCAAAAAATATTTCCTTCTCTGCTTTGGTAAGAGTGTAGCTGGCAGGACCTTGATACTGTTTTGGATGCATGCCGTCTTTTTCGTTCATACGTTGCTGGTCCTCCCGTGCCTCCGGTGTATCTTTTGTCTTCCCATACACGCCCAAGAAGCCTAGCAGGTTCACGCCAAGATTCTTCGTCACGTGCATCACGTCGATTGCAGAGCGGACCTCTAGGTCTTTCCAATAGGGTAGGTCCCAACATATAGATTTCTTCTTCCACATGGGTGCGTGTCCGTCAGCGTCATTCGGAACAGATTGTCCGCCAGGACCCTTTCATAAGATTACTTCTGAATCCTTGACCATATCAAGTATATCATCACCAGTACGGAGGACAGGCTTCTTCCGGTGATCTGCCTCACCTTTGAAATGCTTGCCTTTCTTCCTTAAGGCATGCTTGGTCGGAAGAAATCGACGATGTCCCAGGTACACATTCTTCTTACATATATCCAAATATAAACTTTCAGTCTCATCTAAATAGTGCGTGCATGCGTGGTATCTCTTGTTTGTCTGTCCTGAAAGGTTACTAAGAGCAGGCCAATCATTGATGGTTACAAACAGCAACGCTCGTAGGTCAAATTCTTGCTGTTTGTGCTCATCCCACACACGTACACCTTTTATGTCCCACAGCTGTGAAAGTTCTTCAACTAATGGCCTTAGGTACACATCAATGTCGTTGCCGGGTTGCTTAGGGCCTTGGATGAGCACTGGCATCATAATGAACTTCCGCTTCATGCACAACCAAGGAGGAAGGTTATAGATACATAGAGTCACAGGCCAGGTGTTATGACTGCTGCTCTGCTCCCAAAAGGATTAATGCCATCTGCACTTAAACCAAACCATAAGTTCCTTGCGTCACCTGGAAAGTCCGGCCACTTTCTCTCGATTTTTCTCCACTGTGACCCATCAGCGGGTACTCTCAACTTCATGTCTTTCTTACGGTCTTCTTTGTGCCATCGCAACAACTTGGCATGCTCTTTGTTTCTGAACAGACGTTTCAACCGTGGTATTATAGGAGCATACCACATCACCTTGGCAGGAACCCTCTTCCTGGGGCGCTCGCCCTCAACATCACCAGGGTCATCTCGTCTGATCTTATACCGCAATGCACCGCATACCGGGCATGCATTCAAATTCTCGTACTCCTCACCGCGGTAGAGGATGCAGTCATTAGGGCATGCATGTATCTTCTGCACCTCTAATCCTAGAGGGCAGAGAACCTTCTTTGCTTCGTACGTACTGTCAGGCAATTCATTATCCTTTGGAAGCTTCTTCTTCATTATTTTCAGTAGCTTCCCAAATCCCTTGTCATATACACCATTCTCTGCCTTCCATTGCAGCAATTCCAGTGCGGTACCGAGCTTTGTGTTGCCATCTTCGCAATTTGGGTACAACCTTTTTTTGTGATCCTCTAACATGCGATCGAACTTCAACTTCTCCCTTTCACTTTCGCATCCTCTCTGTGCATCAACAATGACCCGGCGAAGATCATCATCGGGCACATCTGATGCCTCTTGATCTTCAGCTTCCCCCATTGCAGTATCACCGTATTCAGGGAACATAGCATAGTTGTCATGATCCTCTTCTTCTTTGTTGTCTTCCATCATAACCTCTCTTTCTCCGTGCTTGGTCCAAACATTATAGTGTGGCATGAAACCGTTCTTAAGCAGGTGGAAGTGAAGGGTTTTCAAGTCAGAGTAATCCCTTGTATTCTCACAGACAGTACATGGACAATACATAAGACCATTCTGTTTGTTTGCCTCAGCCACATCGAGAAAATTATGCAGGCCCGTAATGTAGTCGGAGGTGCGTCGGTCACCGTACATCCATTGCCGGTTCATCTGTGTGCATTATATAATTAAGTATATCAAAAACCATTACAGAACATCATGAATAGAGAAATGACCAAATTAATACAAATTCATCATCACATTAAAACCAAAGTACAGTAGTGACCAAATGTTATTACTGAAAAAATAAATACATAAAGTTCATACATAGTTCTCATAGAACAGCATACAGCTCTCTAGAGCATCTAATTAAAACATACATTGAAACTAACATACAACTATGTAAAACATTTAAATGCAACAACAAATGCGATCAAAATCGCAACTAAGGTAACAATTGATCCAACAGCATAATGATACCAGGCCTCATTATCAATGGCATATTTTCTAATCTTTCTAATCTTCAAGCGCATTGCATCCATCTGGATCTTGTGTAGATCGACGACATTGGCAACATGCAACTCCAATTTCATATTCTCTTCTTCAACTCTTTTCAATTTTTCTTTCAAATAATTGTTTTCTTTTTCAACTAAATTTAACCTCTCGACAAGAGGGTCGGTTGGAATTTCCGGTTCACATACCTCCTAGATAAAGACATCTATGTCAAGTTGGTCGGCATAATTGTCATAAACACTAAATGAAACAAATAGTTATAAAAGATAATATAGCACATCCGAATCATAGACCGGACGAGAGCCGACGGGGGCGGATACCAAAACCATGGCACTATATAATAACAAACAATAATACAAGTAAGAAAATTATACAAGTAGCTATATAAATCATACAAGTAAGATTTTTTTTTGAAAAAAAGATAAGAACAAGAGGCTCACCACGGTGATGCGGGCGACGAGATCGGCGCGAGCGATCGACGGCAGTGAGGACGGGGACGGGACGGCACCCTACACATGTGCAAACTAAGAAGTTAATTTGAGCTCAAATTGTGCATCTAAATCAAATAAACTCACACATACACTCCTCCACTAAAACCCACAAACCACACTACTTCTAGAGCATTTGAAATGAGCTAAACTAGCAGTGAGAGATGAAAGGATGAAGTTGCTAACCTTTTTAGAACACTTGGATAGTTGGTGTACCGCCAAACCTAGACAAATCTTGGGGAAAATTGAGCTTGGAGGAACAATAGAGGAGAAAGCTTAAGTGTGGCTCCGGCATTTCATCGAACACCTCATGTGCATATATAGGCAAAAAACAGAGTAGCCCACACCTCCACCCTTTCACGGCCAAAAAACAGAGGAGATAGGGGGTGGGGGTGGATATATATAGGCAAAACTTTAGTCCCGGTTTGTGTCTAAAACCGGGACTAATGGCCTACCCTTTAGTCCCGGTTCCAGACACCAACCGGGACTAAAAGGCAGCAACCCCTTTAGTCCCGGTTGGTGGATGGAATCGGGACTAAAGGTCCCAGCCGAACCGGGATTGATGCCTGCCGAGGCCCGGCCGGCGTCCTAACCTCTCGAACCGGGACTGATGCTCCCATTAGTCCCAGTTCGTAATACGACCGGGACTAATGCTCTGATCTGGCCAGGACCAAAGCCATGTTTTCTACTAGTGCCATGGCGACAGCCACCTTGGCCCGTCATGCCACGCATGCTCATCGGCCTCCGTTCCGCTCGGCGTGCCCACCCTCTCAATCTGACCCCGCTTCAGCTCGTACTAGACCCCCCCCCCCCCGTGACGGCTCTCTCGTCCCTGTTCAATTAATCATTGTGCGACCGGATACGGCGTGCCTGAACCGCGCAGTAAAACCTGCTACGCGTGCTACCGTACTGGACGTGCTAGCTGCTGGATTGCTGCCGAGGCCGGCAGGCCCTATGCCATGGCTAACCTACGATTCCATCACCCCCGACATATTAGGCTGCATGGCTCCCAACATGCACTGATGCACCCAACCATCTATGCCCATCAAGCGCAGGAAGTATCCCCTATTAGATCTACTAGTCGCCAACCAGTGCACCAGCACGGGCTAGTATGTGAAAACATGTACATAGTATAAATTTACCGGATAAACGTGATTTAGAACATGTTTCATAACTTAGAATAATTTCTTTGTATGGTTTCGAGGAATCATTTTACCATTAGACACACTATTTCGTGCCTATCATGGACACACTATTTCGTGCCTGACAATCTCTCGATCACAACTGTCATTCCAGGGGTATCGGTATCTTGGAACAGTCTAGAATGGCGTCATGTTGAGAGGTGCCCCAAGCTGCACACCATCTTCTCTAGTTGGGATGGATTTAGGACCTTTAACTCAATAAGGATATTTTCTGCATCTGATCTCCTGATGGCGCACTGCATCTGGAGTAGATACATTGGACATTACTGCTTGGAAGGCCTACAACACATATACTTGCACAACTGTCCTAGGCTGGTGTTCGTCCTCCCCATTTCCTCCACCTTGCCAAACTTGAAGACCATTCAGATTGCATACTGTCATAACGTCCAACATATTTTCCCACTATATGGAAACCGTCACCCTATAGCATCTGGTGTCACATTCAGGAAGCTGAGCCACATCAAGCTATATCATCTCCACAAGCTAGAGCAAATATGCGAGGTTAGACTGTCTGCGCCAGCACTGGAGACGGTCAGCCTCTCAGGGACTGCTGGGGCCTGAGACGGCTATCAGCCATGTCACCTGAATATCCCAAGCCGACAGTGGACTGCGAGAAGGATTGGTGGGATAGGCTCGAGTGGGATGGCTCCGAGGCTAACCATGAGCCGTCAGTCTTCAAAACGCGCCACTCGGCTCACTACAAGAAAACCCTCCCGAGGGTCTCCGTTTTGAGGTACGATTGGTTCGACATGGTATTAATTTTTCTTTTAAATTTGTTCTATGCATGTACATTGAGCAAGTGTCATTGATGCACAATGTGACTAATGTTTTTTTATTTCATTTTTTATTTCCTAGGTAATCTGGATGATGCAAAGGGAGGTCGACCGGCTTACATGGACCATGCATTAGTCCATTATTAGTGTTACAATCAAGCCATGAGAACTCGATCTCCGAAGTGTGTTTCCCTTTGCTTGTCGTGTTCTTGTTACCAGCTCCATCTGCAGCGTGGTGAGGGTGTCGCCACGTACATGCGCATGGAGGAATAAATGAGTGGTGTGCTTTCTTCACCAAGCTACATATACTTGATCTGGGTATGCTTGATTTGATTGGATTGGATTGGATTGGTGTGTGATTGTCAAGCAAGGAGCACTGGACTGCTTGCTTGGTTTGTCCAGCTCCAGCTTGGTGTACGTGGTGTTCACGATCGATCAAGCTGGCTGGCTGGCTGGCTTTAATTGTGTTGGTTTGTAATAAAAAGATTATGTGTGTGTGATTGATCGATGAACCATATATAAATGAGCTCGATCTGAACAAGAAATGCTATACTTTCATGAGTGCTTTGTTTAATTACATGGTAATTTGTCATTGCACCGAAGAGTCTTAGTGGACATATATAATTTTGTGGTGTTGCCACCATCAAGTAGTGCACCGAAGAGTTTGAGACATCTAGCTGCCGCCATTTCGATCGATATATGCGTTAGTGTGTATTCTGCTAACAAAAAGAAAGATAGCAGCCTCCATTAGCGTGATGAGGCTATAGCCAAATATTCAGAGTTCAGAACACAAAGCAAAAGCAGAGGAAGTTTTTTTTAAAGAAGCAATATATTAATATCGCAAAGATACCATTTACACCCGGCCTCTGCACCAACAAGACGTCTCAGAGACATTCAGGATGCACACAGCCCGAAAAGAAATAAAAAAAAGGAAAAAACAAAGGCCTCACCACAATGATCAACTCCTCTCAGCAGCATCACACAAACCACCACCAAAGACAACACCCGGAAAACATAAAAGATCTCCAAAAGCGACGCCTTCAAGAATGAAACAATTCACAAACGCCGTCGTCGCCCGATCCAAGATCTTAGATTTCACCCTAGAGAAAATCCGAGCTCTCAAATCAATACCTTCAGCAAAACAATGGCCAGACACAACCAATGAAGGTCAGACCTTAGGTTTTCACCCTGAAAGTCATGAGTCGTACTCGAGGAGCACCACCAAAAATGAAATCTTCCAGTGCTGCCTCCCTCACTTGTCATTGCTGCTTCTGAAAGTTATCAACACCTGGCTGACTCCATTGCCTCCAAGGCCCCCTTTGCCTTACTGATCCTCCGATCTCAGCCGCCATGACTTTCTCCATCGCTGTCTACGCCACGAAAATCGAGATACCGACATGTCCCATGGTGTCAACACACAACAGAGCTTCGCGTCGCGCCCTCATGGAGTCGCGTAGGTTGATATGGACGCGCACGATCGGATTCTATCCGATCAAGATCACTACAAGAAATATGCTAACTTGTGACCTTCTGTCAGTGACCCTGAAAGAAAAAGTCATAAATCTACGACCATTTTCAACCAAATGGTCGTAAGTTGTTTGGGAGGGTCCAAGCCCTAAACCATAACGACCATTTTAGTCAGAAAGGTCATAATTTCCTTACACAAAATGGTCGTAAAGCAGACAGCACTAGTCTACTGCCTTATTTTCGTCGGTTACAACCAATTTAAATTGGTCATGACCTTGCAAATTGTGGTGCATTGCTATGACTGGGCGCCACTTCATCATTTTTGCCTATGTGTCATGCTTAGTTGACAGTTTCGTTTACCAATTTTGCACATGTGTCGTGCTTAGGTGTCATTTTTTTGCTTATGTCTCAATTTTACATATGGTTTGAACCACACTCAGCTGACCTGTGGGATCCACCCTACTAACATATTAGATTCACCCTGCTAACCCGCCTTGCTGACCAGTGGGACCCGCCATGTGGGACCCACTGGTCTGACCAATGGGCCCGCCATACTGACCAGTGAGGGCCACCCTGCTGACATGCAGGACCCACCATGTGGGACCCATCCACCTAACATGCAGGACCCACAAGCTGACACGTGAGACCCGGGACCCTCAAACAACCAATGGCGAATAATCAAACAAAAATAGGCAACAGAGGGAGTTGAAGCCGCGATCGCTCGTTCCTGGCGATCGAACCATACCACCACACCACCCGGTCTTTGGTGTTAGAATACCTCGCGCGGGCCACTTAAACCAAACAGAACGTTGCTTGGCCTGGGCCTTTTTGGACAAGGCCACCTGGTTTTTTTCTTTTAACAATTTCATTGTGTCGAGTGGGCCGACAACCCATAGGCCTTTCGAAGGTCCATTGATGCCTACTACGCAACTTTTATTCTTGTAGATGTTGTTGGGCCTCCAAGTTCAGAGTTTTGTAGGACAGTAGCAATTTTTTCTCTAGTGGATGACCTAAGGTTTATCAATCCGTGGGAGGCGTAGGATGAAGATGGTCTCTCTCAAACAACCCTGCAATCAAATACAAGAAATCTCTTATGTCCCCAACACACCCAATATAATGGTAATTGTATAGGTGCACTAGTTCGGCCAAGAGATGGTGATACAAGTGTAATATGGATAGTAGATATAGGTTTTTGTAATCTGAAAATAAAAAAACAGCAAGGTAGCAAGTAACAAAACTGAGCACAAACGGTATTGCAATGCTTGGAAACAAGGCCTAGGGTTCATACTTTCACTAGTGCAATCTCTCAACGATGCTAACATAATTGAATCGTATAACAATCCCTCAACGTGCGACAAAGAATCACTCCAAAGTTCCTATTAGCAGAGAACATAAGATAGAAATTGTTGTAGGGTACGAAACTACCTCAAAGTTATCATTTCCGATCAATCTATTGAGCCATCCCTATAAGTGTCACAAACAGCCCAAGAGTTCGTACTAAAATAACACCATATGATACGCATCAACCAACTCTAATGTCACATAGATACTCCAATGTCACCACAAGTATCCGTGAGTGGATTATTCGATATGCATCAAACAACTTCAGATTCATAATATTCAATCCACACAAATAACTTCAAAGAGTACCCCAAAGTTTCTTATCGGAGAAAAGATAATGAAAACGTGCAACCAACCCCTATGCCTAGATCACCCCAAGGTCATGGGAATCCGCGAGTTGATCACCAAAACATACATCAAGTGACTCAATAGAATACCCCATTGTCACCACGGGTATCCACATGCAAGACATACATCAAGTGTTCTCAAATCTGAAATATTCAATCCGACAATAACGAAACCTCAAAGAGAAAGACTCAATTCATCAAAAGAAGATAGAGAGGGAAGAAACACCATATGATCCAACTATATTAACAAAGCTCGTGATACATCAAGATCGTGCCAAATCAAGAACACGAGAGAGAGAGAGATCAAACACATAGCTACTGGTACATACCCTCAGCCCCAAGGGTGAACTACTCCCTCCTCGTCATGTAGACCCCTGGGATGATGAAGATGTGATGTCTACTACACAACTTATTCTTGTAGACTCGTGTTGGGCCTCCAAGCGCAGAGTTTTGTAGGACAGTAGCTGTTTTCCCTCAAGTGGATGACTAAGGTCTATCAATCCGTGGGAGGCGTAGGATGAAGATGGTCTCTCTCAAACAACCCTGCAATCAAATACAAGGAATCTCTTGTGTCCCCAACACACCAAATACAATGGTAAATTGTATAGGTGCACTAGTTCGTCGAAGAGATGGTGATACAAGTGTAGTATGGATAATAGATATAGGTTTTTGTAATCTAAAAATATAAAAACAGCAAGGTAGCAAGTGATAAAACGGAGCACAAACAGTATTGCAATGCTTGAAAACAAGGCCTAGGGTTCATACTTTAACTAGTGCAATCTCTCAACAGTGCTAACATAGTTGAATCATATAACAATCCCTCAACGTGCGACAAAGAATCACTCCAAAGTTCTTATCTAGCGGAGAACATAAGATGAAATTATTTGTAGGGTACGAAACCACCTCAAAGTTATCCTTTCCGATCAATCTATTGAGCCATCCCTATAAGTGTCACGAACAACCCTAGAGTTCGTACTAAAATAACACCATATGATACGCATCAACCAACTCTAATGTCACCTAGATACTCCAATGTCACCACAAGTATCCGTGAGTCAATTATACGATACGCATCAAACAACTTCAGATTCATAATATTCAATCCAACACAAAGAACTTCAAAGAGTGCCCCAAGATTTCTACCGGAGAAAGTAGGACGAAAATGTGCATCAACCCCTATGCATAGATTACCCCAATGTCACCTCGGGAATCGGTGAGTTGAGTGCCAAAATATACATCAAGTGAATCAATATAATACCCCATTGTCACCACGGGTATTCATATGCAAGACATACATCAAGTGTTCTCAAATCCATAAAAAGTATTCAATCCCATAATAGTGAAACCTCAAAGGTAAAAACTCAATTCATCACAACAAAATAGAGAGGGAGAAACATCATATGATCCAACTATATTAACAAAGATTGCGGTACATCAAGATCGTGCCAAATCAAGAACACGAGAGAGAGAGATCAAACACATAGCTACTAGTACATACCTTCAGCCTCGAGGGTGAACTACTCCCTCCTCGTCATGGAGACCGCCGGGATGATGAAGATGGCCTTCGGTGATGATTTCCCCCTCCGACAGGGTGCCGGAAAAGGGCTGTAGATGAGATCATGGAGGTACAGAGGCTTGCGGCGGCGGAGTCGAAGTTTTAGGGTTATTTCTGGGGGTTTTGGTATTTATAAAAAAAATTGGCATTGGAATCACGCGAAGAAGGACCACAGGGGGCCCACGAGGCACCAGGGCGCGCCTGGGGGGTGACGCGCCCAGGTGGCTTGTGGGGCCCATGTGGGTCTTCTGCTGCTCCCCCGAAGCTTCCTGGGTTTGTTTCCTTCCAGAAAAAATCGTCAAAAAGTTTCGCTTCATTTGGACTTCGTTTGATATGGATTTTCTGCAAAACCAAAAACAAGCAGAAAACAGCAACTGGCACTGGGCACTAGGTCAATATGTTAGTCCATGAAAATCATATAAAATCCATATAAAAGTGCACCAAAATCATACTAAACTATAATAAACATGGCATGAATACTTCATAAATTATAAATACGTTGGAGATGTATCAGCATCCCCAAGCTTAATTCCTACTCGTCCTCGAGTAGGTAAATGATAAAAGAAATAATTTATGAAGTGTGAATGCTAGCATAGTGCATAAGTTTGATCAATGATAATTCCAATCACTTTTTTTCTAGCATCATTATATATCATAAACAGTGGCTCATCTCATAAAACTTCTCATGATCAAGTAGCAAGCTATTCACATGTTAAAGTATAGACCATAAACTTTCTTGAAAACTAACAAACTATGTTTTCAGTCATCAAACAATTGCAATTCATCTTATTTTCAGGAAGGGTCTATGTAAGAGCTTTGATTTAGCAAATTCCACATACTCAACTATCATTTAGTCTTCCATGATTGCTGACACTCAAAGCATATTTTTAGAACAAACTGTTTCAGTGAAACACATCGGAAGATAGGGGCTTAATGTGTTGCCTCCCAACTTATTTATCTCATGGATAATGTCAACAATAATAACTTATGATCACCTATATTCAACGGGATATATATGCCTGGATCAATCCCCACCACATGATGCTTGCCCACTAGAGAATAAATAGAGCGGAATAGCGATGAACATTACTGACACTTGCATAAAAGTAAATACAGAAAAGTAAAAACAAAAAATTAAAAGATAGGCCCTTCGCAGAGGGAAGCAGAGGTTGTCATGCGCTTTTTATTTTTGGATGTGCAAGCCCTTAATGCAAAGGAACATCACGTTATATTGCCCCTTGTGATTGTAGGAGATATGCCCTAGAGGCAATAATAAATGTTATTATTTATCTCCATGTTTGTCGTTAAGTTTATATTCCGTGCTATAACTGCTATGGTTCTCGAGTCTGCAATAACCACGAGGCTCGGAGGAAGACTCATATGCACGTGTGGAATAATAAACGGTAAAATGTATTCCTAGTCTGGCCTCTAAGACTAGCTCAAGTGTTGCATGATGGTTCTGTTTTCCTGATCATGGGCATGATTATGCCGGCAACTTTGAGGGCACAATGTTAGTAGAACACTTATGGTTGAATCGACCCGAATTGATGTTATGCTATGAGATACATTCGTCACAAGTTAATGGTTTATAACACAGAGAAAGTTAACGTTTGCATAATTCCTTAGACCATGAGAGTATCGAGTTTCTTCATGCTTGCTTCATGAACTTTGGGGTTTGTTAAACGTCATCCGTAAACTTTTGGTATTTTTCCCCTTGGCTTCTTGGAGAAGCCACCCTTGGGCTTGGCCTATAAATAGGGGTGGAGGGGGCTGCCTAAAGACACACTCTTTCTTAACATACACAAGCCATGCATGATCTAGCCTTCTCTCTCCCTCCCCGCGAAATAGTTTCGTAGAGCCGAAAGGCTGTCTTGGTTCCGGCAGGAACTAGTTCTGGACGGCGAAGCCCTGCCGGATAGCTGACACCGTATGTGTGCAACCCCGTAGAGAGGTCGTAGTTTCGATCCTTTGCCCGTGGGGCTGTTCGAGTACCTGCCCGGAGGGCTGTCCGAGTGAGCCGCCCGAAGGGCTGTCCGTGTGGCCTCCCGGAGGGCTGTCCGAGGATCCGTCCGGTGGGACTATCCGAGGGACTGTCCAGAGGCCTCCCGGAGGGCTATCCGAGGATCCGTCTGGTGGGACTATCCGAGGGACTGTCCAGAGGCCTCCCGGAGGGCTGTCCGAGGATCCGTCCGGTGGGACTATCCGAGGGACTGTCCAGAGGCCTCCCGAAGGGCTGTCCGAGGATCCGTCCGGTGGGACTATCTGAGGGACTGTCCCGAGGCCTCCCGAAGGGCTGTCAGGCGATCCGTCCGGTGAGCTGATGAGGGTGTACATCCTCGCGGTTGGGAGGTTGTAAATCCTAGCTGCGGGGATCTGCACCAACGATCTACATCGACTCTACTTCCGCTGCGCTACGAGTCGGTAACGATCAGATCAAAACCATGTATGCAGTCTTCATAGTGGTCCTGGGCTGGTGGGTAGGTCGGAAATTTTTTGTTTTCTGCTGCGTTCCCCTACAGTGGCATCATGAGCCATGCTATGCGTAGATGCAGGTTACGATCTAGAATACATAGAGATGTATGGGTGTTGCACAATATAATTTGTAGTAGATGACTTCTACTGCTGATAATTATTTGTGCGGGTAGCAGATGAAATCTGTTACCCGATGTTCTTGTTGCTTCCCTGAAATTTGCATATTTCTGATCTTGATAACAGCATGGTGGAGTTTCAAAGTTCTGGTAATCCGCGATCCTGATTGATCAACGAAGTGCTAACAGTTCGTTCAATTCCACCATAGTTAAAAAGAAAGATGAAATTTCGCAGACGAAAGGGCAATGCAGATATGATCTGCACGGGGGTCATGCGTATGACGAAGTTCATTATGGGACTCAAGATTTTATTATCTCGTGTTTCATACACCCCGCAAAGTTAATCTTGTGACTTGAATAATCATACTTGATGATGGACGTTGGTAGCTTCGGTTTGTTTCGAAACCTTAGAAGCCACGTAAAATAAAATTTTGCATAAACCGATTAGAGGCGTCTAACTTGGTTTTGCAGGATGACATGAGATGTGCATATGATGTGGTATAGCAGTGCTCATATTAATTTGATTATGTATGAGATGACTATACAATGTAAATTAACATGACCTGCGTGTCATGATTCAGCATAATGGCTGGAGCCATATGATTGTCACTTTAATGACCTGCGTGTCAACCTTAAGTAATGCACTTATTTTATAGAGATAGCAATATTATCTGGTGCATCGACAAGGTGGTGGCAATCTTCGTGAAGGTGAACACCTACGCGAATGCCGAAGACGAAGAAATACAAGACTTCTCCATCAGAAAGGGCTATACCATATCATGCTATTATGAATTGCCTGAGATGTTTATCCCTTATGATGCACCCTTCTTGATTGCGCGGTAGTCTCTTTTTATTAGGGTGATCTCTCACAAAAATATCAAGTAGTTAGTGTTCTCCCAAGTGTAGCACCGTCACGGCACCTATCTTCTCAGAGTGCGTCATGTCTCCATGAGTACAAACGATTAGGAAAGTGTGAGGCGGGTGAGGTCAGACCTCGCAGCGAGATCACTTGGTTGTCTTGACGTTCTAGCTTGATCGTCCTGAGCTCGGAACACGCCCATCGAATGATGAACAAGAATTACATAGAGATGTGATTGGCAAGTTGGCCTACAGATTAAAATTCTTGTCATCAGTGATGTCCACATCAATGGCGTTGAATTGAAATGCGGGTCTTGTATCACTCACAATCAATTATGAGAGATATTGATTTGAGTGGGAGCGCACTGTAGAATTAACTTGTTTAATTCTCTGTGCAATTAATTATGAACTTTGTCTAAGTAAAATTTGCGTAATAGTTGTAGAATAATGGCTCGCGTTTCCACCTTCCCTATTAAAATTGAAAAGTTGTTAAATATCTGGTCAAAACTTTACGGTTGGTAAACGTAATGTGAGGATTGTCCTCAAAAGTGTTGAGAAGGACTTTGTCCTATCGCATGCTTCCGGTATTCTCCCGCTAATGCTATGGATGATGAGACTCTCGTCCTTCGATCCAAAAGCTAGAATTCCGTTACGGTCAAGTGCAATATGTTTGCTTCCATGAGACCCGAACTTCAAAAGTTTTGGGATAGCTATGTGATATTCATGGAACTGAAAATCATTTTCAGACATAAACAAAGGCTAAAAGATATGTGATATCCAAAGCAACGTTTGTTTTGCAAAGTATTAGTAAAATGTTTACTGGGCATTTGACTGATGAGAGAGGGATCCAGAAGAACGCCTATCATATGATGAAGGTGAATAAAACAACAACTTAAGAGAAAGGAAATGTCCGAAGGGTGTTAGTATGACTTACACACCTAGGAAGTCTGGGGCTGACGCCACTCTTCAAGTTGGTGCTTCTTCTGAGAGTAGGAGAATTATTGGAAGTAAAACTATTAGAAGTATAAAGGCAAAAAGAGAGAAGACTGGAATATCCAGCTCATGTATGAAAGTCATACAAGCTATTGATGTATAGAAGGCTGGTCAAATAAATAGTTCTTGGGAATTATGATTAAACATGTTAATCACTGATTCTTGGGTATTGTGAGTTGATCACAGAGATACCCGCTCGATTGCATTCTGTTGCGACTCGATGCAAGAACTACGAGGGCCTAAAAGATTTGCCGGAGTGAGGTTCAGATATGCGCTGGGAATATAGTAAATGTTACTATACCTTCCATCGGTGTATTACCTATGTATTTATTTTCACAATTCATTTTATATTTTTACACACTCTAGCCCATTGCATAAGATATCTTGCAAGAAGGTTGTTCATAAGAGAACTTTTGATGTTCGATGTTATGAATAACTTAAGGGCCATACTTTCATTATGAATGAGATGTATGTTATGAATATTGATAATAATACATTACCTTTGTATTTACTTTCATAATTCATTTTAGAGTTTTACACACTCTAGCCCATTGCATAATGTTTGTTGCAAAAGGGTTGTTCATAAAAGAACAATTGTTGTTCAGTGTTATGAATAACATAAGGGCCATACTTCCATCATGGATGGGATGTATGTTATGAATATTGATGGTAATATGATACATCCATAACACTGACGCTAAATGTCGCAAGACTAAGAGAATACATCACATGTGTGGCACTGCATTTGGTCACATTAGAGAAACCCGCATGGAGAAATTCCATAATTGATGGATTTTGAAGTCGTTTGATTATGAATCATCTGACACTTGCAACTTTCCTCCAAAAAGTGAAGTGACTGAAATACCGTTCACAGGCCATAAGGAACGAGCAACGAACTTATTGGTGATCATACATTTTGATGTATGTAGTCCGATAAATGTTGTAGCTGGCAGTGGATTTGTCTGTCTTCTGAAATGACTCAGGTCGATATATGGATATTTACTTGATGAGACGTAAGTCTGGATCTTTTGAAATCATTCAAAAGGTTTTCAAAATGAAGTAGAAATTATTGTAACAAGAAAATTATGTTTCTGCAATTTGATTGTGGAAAGGAATATTTTGAGTTACAAGTTTAGCGAATGTCTGATGGGTTGTGAAAAGAGTTTCATAACTTACACCTCCCGAAACTCCACTGTGAGTGGTACGTCCGTGATGATGTATTCAAACCATTTATGACATGGTAAGATCAAAGATGACATAAATCAATTTTCCATTGTCCCTTTTAAAGTAATGCTTTAGAGACTGCGGCTTTTACACTGAAAAGAGCGCCATCAGGTCTGTTGAAATGACGCCATGGTATGGTACGCCCAACCATGCTTTGTATTTTCTTAACATTTGGAATATGGGTCTTGTGTAAAATATTTACAAACCTATTCCAAATCAGACAAGAACTACTTTGTAGGTTATCGCAAGTAATTGGGAATTCCTCCACCACTATACCGAGGTAAAAAGGTTTGCCATCAAGAACGGTATGCTTTTAAAGAGAATGGTTCTTGCAAAAAGGTGAGTGGGAGAACAGTGCAACTCGACGAGATAATAGTATCTTCATCATCAGATCAAAGGAAAGGAACCTTGGAAGTGATTCCAGAGTTTCCTATTGCGACTGATACGGAAGCCTCTACATGAGATGTATGGACTTCGGTCGAACTTGCAGCTGAACCACGTAGGCAAAACTCGTGCAAACCTCTCAGGTGCGCATACGAGATATTGTTGTTAGACAATAGTATACGTACGATACACAAGGAAGCGTTGATGGGCCCTGACTCCGGAATTGGCTAAATGCCAATACAATCCGAGATAGTTTCCATAAATGATTCAAGATTATATCTTGATAAACCCTTCGGAAGACTTAGAGTCTAACGAACATTAATGGAACTATAAACTGATGTGGATAAAATGTTTTATCCATAAAGCTCGACTTGTTGCAATACCAAATTCAAGGAGTTGACTACGATGAGATTGTCTCACCGTAGCGATGCTTAAAGTCAGATCGGGTTAAACTAGCAATTAATACATATTTCAATCTTGAGATATGATACATGGATGCCAAAAGGATTTCCATGTGATGGAAATGCAACCTAGGACTTGCATGTGATATAGTCCAAGGTATTTTGTCAATTCAGAGGATGCTAGTAAGTATGCAAACTTCAGAGTTCCAGCAATGGACAGAAGAGAGCAAAATGGAGTTGGAATCTTCGTTTTTGATGAAATAGTCAAAAGAGTTTGATTTCATCAATGGATAACGAAGATGCTTGTGGTTACAAGAAAGTAAGTGGGAGCATAATAATATTTCTAAAAACCTTGTGTGCTTGACACATTGTTGATTGGAAATTTCTTGACACGAATTAGGACTTCATTGAAAATAGTTTTTCGATGAAGTGCTTATGCTAAATAGCCTTGATATTAGGCATATTTATCAACGAGATAGAATTGCCTAATAGGCTAAGCCAAAAATACATATTGACAAGATGCTAAAACAGTTTAGCATAAGAGCGCCAAGGAGTGATTCTTGCCGAAGTCACATGGAGAGAGTTTTGCAAGACTCGGTGTCCCAAAACACTGATGAGCAAAATACATGATGGATTTTCCACACACCTTTGTGTCTGGATTAATCATGTATTCCATGGTATGTAAAACAACCAGATATGTCCGATACTCCCAAGCTGTTGCGAGTATAGATACCAAAGTGATCAAAGTACTGATCATGGGACAACAGTGAAAAATGTCATTGAGTACTAAAGTAGCACTGATGACATGTTTTCTCGCAAGCAGAGATTATGAAGTGCTCGTTGTAAGTAATTACATCAATACAGTCTTCATCAATGCTCCATGCGATTTTCTATTTAAGTTAACGGTTTTGTGTAATACACAATATGGTGGCACGGTGTTTGGAAATCGTTCCAAACAGGTTACTGTGGCGAATTCTATAACAAAGGCTAAGTATGTTGCCGCTTTCAAAGCGACATAGAAGATGTTGAATCGTACAGTTCGTTCATGAACTTAGTATGATTCCAAGATGGCTTTGTTCAATGGAACACTATTGAAGATAGTTGCTCCATAGCTCAGTCTGAGGAATCAAGGTTTGACCAGTGATTCACATATATACGAAGCCAAGTCCACACAAAATATGAATTTTGTGAAAGCGTGAAAGCGCGAGGATATGCAGAGATACACACGGAACTGAAGTTGTCAGATCCGTTGGACATCAGACTATACCACAAACGAAGCATGTTTTACACCGGTATGCCATAGGTGTAAAGTGCATCAGCATTGACTAGATTATTGACTCTAGTGCAAGTGGGAGTCTGTAGGAGATATGCCCTAGAGGCAATAATAAATGTTATTATTTATCTCCATGTTTGTAGTTAAGTTTATATTCCGTGCTATAACTGCTATGGTTCTCGAGTCTGCAATAACTACGAGGCTCGGAGGAAGACTCATATGCACGTGTGGAATAATAAACGGTAAAATGTATTCCTAGTCTGGCCTCTAAGACTAGCTCAAGTGTTGCATGATGGTTCTGTTTTCCTGATCATGGGCATGACTATGCCGGCAACTTTGAGGGCACAATGTTAGTAGAACACTTGTGGTTGAATCGACCCGAATTGATGTTATGCTATGAGATACATTCATCACAAGTTAATGGTTTATAACACAGAGAAAGTTAACATTTGCATAATTCCTTAGACCATGAGAGTATCGAGTTTCTTCATGCTTGCTTCATGAACTTTGGGGTTTGTTAAACGTCATCCGTAAATGGGTGGCTATTACGGCGGCTTACGGGTTCATGGAAAAGTATGTGAAGTAACTTGATAGCACAAGATTGGGATTTGCTCCTCCAACGATGGAGAGATATCTCTGGGCCCTCTCAGTGTTACGGTATCCACCATCGTCTGGCCAGACACATTGTGATTTGATCACAGGGATGCCGGAACACGGAAACGAGAAAAGAGAACAAAACCGGTAACAAGGTAACTGGCATTGTGGTCAAGTGTTGATCCACGGGGATGCCGATGATTCTCACCTCGGGTATTTATAACATATCGCGAAGCAACAGGAATAGCACACGGCAACTGGAGGTTCACTCGAATATTCATTCGTGTGGGTATAGGGGTCAATATGGGTGTCCACGGCTCCGATGTTGATCATTGATCGGAAAGAGTTCCGGTCATGCCTATACTTCACCGAATCTATAGGGTCACACGCTTAAGGGTCATCTATCTGTTGAATACTAGACAGGGAGTCTGAGAGAAAGTCACCGGAAAAGTTTCGGAGACAGCAGAAAAGTTCCGGAGAGAGAACACCGGAATAGTTTCGGTAAAACTGAAAAGTTGTTTTAGGGTATACCATTAAGTCAAATTGGTTTCGGTACACGTCTGGAAATTCTTGGAGGGTGCCAGAATTGGACTGGGATCTTCTGGGATTTTTCGAAGAAAAAACCCGGAAATGTTCCTGAGCTGCCGCAACCGGTTTGGTTGCTTTTCGCAGATGAGAATCACTAATCCGGAATTGTTTCGGAACGCATACAAAATCATTTTAGTGGGCGCTGGAATTATACTAAGACCCACAGAAATATTTTCGGATTTAACGGTCGTGGAAAAATGTTTCCGTGAATAGTGAAAGTGCTTTTTGGGTGGTTTCTTGGAGAAGCCACCTTGAGGGCCTTTTGGTATTTTTCCCCTTGGCTTCATGGAGAAGCCACCCTTGGGCTTGGCCTGTAAATAGGGGTGGAGGGGGCTGCCTAAATACACACTCTTTCTCAACATACACAAGCCATGCATGATCTGGCCTTCTCTCTCCCTCCCCGCGAACTAGTTTCGTAGAGCCGAAAGGATGTCTGGGTACCGGCAGGAACTAGTTCTTGATGGAAATATGCCCTAGAGGCAATAATAAAGTTGTTATTATTTTATATTTCCTTGTTCATGATAAAGGTTTATTATTCATGCTAGAATTGTATTGACCGGAAACTTAAATACATGTGTGAATACATAAACAAATACCGTGTCCCTAGTGAGCCTCTACTAGACTAGCTCGTTGATCAAAGATGGTTACGGTTTCCTAACCATAGACATGAGTTGTCATTTGATAACGGGATCACATCATTAGGAGAATGATGTGATGGACAATACCCATCTGTTAGCTTAGCATATGATCGTTCTGTTTATTGCTACTGCTTTCTTGAATGTCAAATACATGTTCCTCCGACCAAGAGATCATGCAACTCCCGGATACCGGAGGAATACCTTGTGTGCTATCAAACGTCACAACGAACTGGGTGATCATAAAGATGCTCTACAGGTATCTCCGAAGGTGTCTGTTGAGTTGGCATGGATCGAGACTGGGATTTGTCACTCCGTGTTTCGGAGAGGTATCTCTGGGCCCTCTCGGTAATGCACATCATAAGAAGCTTGCAAGCAAAGTGACTAAGGAGTTAGTTACGGGATGATGTATTACGGAACGATTAAAGAGACTTGCCAATAACGAGATTGAACTAGGTATGGAGAAAGCGACGATCGAATCTCGGGCAAGTAACATACCGACGGACAAAGGGAATTACGTATGTTGTCATTGCGGTTCGACCGATAAGATCTTCGTGGAATATGTAGGAACCAATATGGGCATCCAGGTTCCGCTATTGATTATTGACCAGAGAGGCGTCTCGATCATGTCTACATCATTCCCGAACCCGTAGGGTCCGCACACTTAACGTTCGTTGACGATATAGTGTTATATGAGTTATGTGAATTGGTAACCGAATGTTGTTCGGAGTCCCGGATGAGATCCCGGACGGCACGAGGATTCTCGGAATGGTCGAGAGGTAAAGATTTATATATGGGAAGTCATATTTTGGGTTCCGGAAAAAGGTACAGTTTTTTCGGTATTGTACCGGGAAGCTTCCAGAAGGTTCCGGAGGATTTCGGAGGGGTCCGGAAGTCCACAAGTGGGTCCACCACGTCCCAAGGGCTGGCATGGGCTAAGGGGAGGCGCCCTGGCCTTATTGGGCCAGGCGCACCAAGTCCTCAAAAGCCCACGCAGCTAGGGAAGGAAAAAAGGAGAGTCCTAGTAGGAATAGGATTGGACTTTGGAGTCCAAGTCCACGTGTGTACTATTCACGTGGTACTGTTCACGTGGTACTATTCACGTGGTACTGTTCACGTGGCACTATTCCTTCTACTCCAAGCCCCTACACATATATAAATAGAGGAGAGGGGGCGCCCCAAACGAGACACAACATTGTCTTAGCCGTGTGCGGCGCCCCCCTCCACAGTTCCGTCCCTCGGTCATATTTTCGCAGTGCTTGGGCGAACCCTGCGAAAATAGCATCACCATCACCGTCACCACGCCGTCGTGCTGCCGGAACTCATCCACTACCTCGCCGTCTTGCTAGATCAAGAAGTCGAGGACGTCACCGAGCTGAACGTGTGCTGAACGCGGAGGTGCCGTACGTTCGGTACTCGATCGGTTGGATCGTGAAGTTGTTCGACGACATCAACCGCGTTGTTCTAACGCTTCCGCTTACGGTCTATGAGGGTACGTAGACACACTCCCCCTCTCGTAGCTATGCATCTCCATGGATAGATCTTGCGTGTGCGTAGAAATTTTTTTGTTTTCCATGCAACGTTCCCCAACAGTGGCATCATGAGCCAAGTTTATGCGTAGATGATATGCACGAGTAGAACACAAAGAGTTGTGGGTGGTGATCGTCATACTGCTTACCACCAACGTCTTATTTTGATTCGGCGGTATTGTAAGATGAAGCAGCCCGGACCAACCTTACATGTCCACGTACATGAGACCGGTTCCACCGACAGACATGCAACTTGTTTTGCATAAAGGTGGCTGGCGGGTGTCTGTTTCTCCTACTTTAGTTGAATCGAATTTGACTACGGCCGGTCCTTGTTGAAGGTTAAAACAGCAAACTTGATAAATCACCGTTGTGGTTTTTTTGCCGTAGGTAAGAACGGTTCTTGCTAGAAGCCCGTAGCAGCCACGTAAAACTTGCAACAACAAAGTAGAGGACGTCTAACTTGTTTTTGTAGGGTATGCTATGATGTGATATGGTCAAGACATGATGTGATATACGTTATTGTATGAGATGATCATGTTTTGTAATTTATCGGCAACCGGCAGGAGCCTTATGGTTGTCTCTTTATTGTATGAAATGCAAGCGCCATGTAATTGCTTTACTTTATCGCTATACGTTAGCAATAGTTGTAGAAGCAATAGTTGGCGAGACGACCACGACGCAACGATGGAGATCAAGGTGTCAAGCCGGTGACGATGGAGATCATGACAATGCTTTGGAGATGGAGATCAAAAGCACAAGATGATGGCCATATCATGTCACATATTTTGATTGCATGTGATGTTTATCCTTTATGCATCTTATTTTGCTTAGAACGACGGTAGCATTATAAGATGATCCCTTCACTAAATTTCAAGATAAAAGTGTTCTCCCCGAGTATGCACCGTTGCTAAAGTTCATCGTTTCGAAGCACCTCGTGATGATCGGGTGTGATAGATTCTACGTTCACATACAACGGGTGTAAGCCAGTTTTACACAAGCAGAATACTTGGGTTAAACTTGACGAGCCTAGCATGTACAGACATGGTCTCGGAACACTGGAGACCGAAAGGTCGAACATGAGTCATATGGTAGATATGATCAACATGGAGATGTTCACCATTGATGACTATCCCATCTCACGTGATGATTGGACATGGGCTAGTTGATTTGGATCATGTATCACTTAGTTAACTTGAGGGGTGTTAATTTAAGTGGGAGTTCATTAGTAATTTGATTAATTGAACTTAATTTATCATGAACTTAGTCCTGATAGTCTTTGCAAATTATGTTGTAGATCAATAGCTCGCGTTGTAGCTCCCCTGTTTTTGATACATTCCTAGAGAAAGCTTAGTTGAAAGATTATGGTAGCAATTACACAGACTGGGTCCGTAACTTGAGGATTATGCTCATTGCTGCACAGAAGGATTATGTCCTTGATGCACCTCTAGGTGATGGACCTGTTGCAGGAGCTGCTGCAGACGTTGTGAACGCCTGGCAGGCTCGATCTGATGACTACTCGATAGTTCAGTGTGCCATGCTCTACGGCTTAGAACCGGGACTACAAAAGCGTTTTGAACGCCATGGAGCATATGAGATGTTCCAGGAGCTAAAATTTATATTTCAAGCTAATGCCCGGGTTGAGAGATATGAAGTCTCCAACAAGTTCTTCAGCTGTAAGATGGAGGAGAACAGTTCTGTCAGTGAACACATACTCAGAATGTCTGGATACCACAACCACTTGACTCAGCTGGGAATTGATCTTCCAGTTGAGAGTGTTATTGACAGAGTTCTTCAGTCACTGCCACCAAGCTATAAAGGCTTCGTGATGAACTATAATATGCAAGGGATGGAGAAGACAATTCCCGAGCTCTTCGCGATGCTGAAATCGGCGGACGTAGAAATCAAGAAGGAGCATCAAGTGTTGATGGTTAACAAGACCACTAGTTTCAAGAAAAAGGGCAAGGGAAAGAAGGGGAACTTCAAGAAGAACGGCAAGCAAGCTGCCGCCCCCACGAAGAAACCCAAAGTTGGACCCAAGCCTGAAACTGAGTGCTTCTACTGCAAAGGAACTGGTCACTGGAAGCGGAATTGCCCCAAGTATTTGGCGGATAAGAAGGATGGCAAAGTGAACAAAGGTATATTTGATATACATGTTATTGATATGTACCTCACTAGTGCTCGTAGCAGCGTCTGGGTATTTGATACGGATTCAGTTGCTAATATTAGTAACTTGAAGCAGGAACTGCAGACTAACGGAGACTAGCTGAGGGCGAGGTGACGATATGTGTTGGAAGTGTCTCCAAGATTGATATGATCAATATCGACACGCTCGTAATACCTTCGGGATTAGTATTAAACCTAAATAATGGTTATTTGGTGCTTGCGTTGAGCATAAAACATTATATCTGGATATTTTTTATTGCAAGACGGTTATTCATTTAAGTCAGAGAATAATGGTTATTCTGTTTATATGAATAATATCCCTCGTTATCATGCACCCTTGTGAATGGTTTATTCTTGTTGAATCTCGATCTTAGTGATACACATATTCATAATATTAATGCCAAAAGATGCAAAGTTGATAATGATAGTGCAACATACTTGTGGCACTGCCGTTTTGGTCATATTGGTGTAAAGCGCATAAAGAAACTCCATGCTGATGGACTTTTGGAATCTCTTGATTATGAATCATTTGATACTTGCGAACCATGCCTCATGGGCAAGATGACTAAAACTCCGTTCTCCGGAACAATGGAGCGAACTACTGATTTTTTGGAAATAATACATACCGATGTATGCGGTCCGATGAATGTTGAAGCACGCGGCGGGTATCGTTATTTTCTAACCTTCACAGATGATTTGAGTAGGTATGGGTATATCTACTTGATGAAACACAAGTCTGAAATATATGAAAAGTTCAAAGAATTTCAGAGTGAAGTAGAGAATCATCGTAACAAGAAAATAAAGTTTCTACGATCCGATCGCGGAGGCAAATATTTGAGTTACGAGTTTGGCCTTCATTTAAGCAAATGTGGAATTGTTTCACAACTCACGCCACCTGGAACACCACAGCGTAATGGTGTGTCTGAACGTCGTAACCGTACTTTATTGGATATGGTGTGTTCTATGATGTCTCTTACCGATTTGCCACTATCGTTTTGGGGTTATGCATTAGAGACAGCTGCATTCACGTTAAATAGGGCACCGTCTAAATCTGTTGAGATGACACCGTATGAACTGTGGTTTGGCAAGAAACCTAAGCTGTCGTTTTTTAAAGTTTGGAGATGCGATGCTTATGTGAAAAAACTTCAACCTGATAAGCTCGAACCCAAAGCGGAGAAGTGCGTCTTCATAGGATACCCTAAAGAAACAATTGGGTACACCTTCTACCACATATCCGAAGGCAAGGTCCTTTTTGCCAAGAATGGGTCCTTTCTAGAGAAGGAGTTTCTCTCAAAAGAAGTGAGTGGGAGGAAAGTAGAACTTGATGAGGTAATTGTACCTTCTCTCGAATTGGAAAGTAGCTCATCAAAGAAAACCGTTCCCGTGATGCCTACACCAATAAGAGAGGAAGATAATGGTGAAGATCATCAAACTTCAGATCAAGTTACTACTGAACCTCGTAGGTCGACCAGAGTACGTTCCGCACCAGAGTGGTACGGTAATCCTGTTCTGGAAGTCATGTTGTTAGACAACGGCGAACCTACGAACTATGAAGAAGCTATGATGAGCCCAGATTCCGACAAATGGCTTGAGGCCATGAAATCTGAGATAGGATCCATGTATGAGAACAAAGTATGGACTTTGGTGGACTTGCCCGATGATCGGCAAGCCATTGAGAATAAATGGATTTTTAAGAGGAAGACAAACGGTGGGAGCTCTGTAGCATTTCTAATATTATATGTGGATGACATATTGTTGATTGGAAATGATATAGAATTTCTAGATGGCATAAAAGGATACTTGAATGAAAGACCTCGGTGAAGCTGCTTATATATTGGGCATCAAGATCTATAGAGATAGATCAAGACGCTTGATAAGACTTTCAATGAGTACATACCTTGACAAGATTTTGAAGGAGTTCAAAATGGATCAGTCAAAGAAGGAGTTCTTGCCTGTATTGTAAGGTGTCAAGTTGAGTAAGACTCAAAGCTCGACCACGGCAGAAGATAGAGAGAGAATGAAAGTCATTCCCTATGCCTCAGCCATAGGTTCTATAATGTATGCCATGCTGTGTACCACACCTAATGTGTGCCTTGCCACATGTCTGGCAAAGGGGGTACAAGAGTGATCCAGGAGTGGATCACTGGACAGCGGTCAAAATTATCCTTAGTAACTAAAGGACTATGGAAATGTTTCTCGATTATGGAGGTGATAAAGAGTTCGTCGTAAAGGGTTACGTCGATGCAAGCTTTGACACCAATCTGGATATCTCTGAGTAGCAAACCGGATACGTATAATGGAGCAGTCATTTGGAATAGCTCCAAGTAAAGCGTGGTAGCAGCATATACAGTATGACATAAGGATTTGCAAAGTACGCATGGGTCTGAATATTGCAGACCCATTGACTAAAATTCTCTCTCACGAGCAAAACATGATCACACCTTAGAACTCTTTGAGTGTTAATCACATGGTGATGTGAACTAGATTATTGACTCTAGTGAACTCTTGGGTGTTAATCACATGGCGATGTGAACTAGATTATTGACTCTAGTGCAAGTGGGAGACTGATGGAAATATGCCCTAGAGGCAATAATAAAGTTGTTATTATTTTATATTTCCTTGTTCATGATAAAGGTTTATTATTCATGCTAGAATTGTATTGACCGGAAACTTAAATACATGTGTGAATACATAAACAAATACCGTGTCCCTAGTGAGCCTCTACTAGACTAGCTCGTTGATCAAAGATGGTTAAGGTTTCCTAACCATAGACATGAGTTGTCATTTGATAACGGGATCACATCATTAGGAGAATGATGTGATGGACAAGACCCATCTCTTAGCTTAGCATATGATCGTTCTGTTTATTGCTACTGCTTTCTTGAATGTCAAATACATGTTCCTCCGACCATGAGATCATGCAACTCCCGGATACCGAAGGAATACCTTGTGTGCTATCAAACGTCACAACGTAACTGGGTGATCATAAAGATGCTCTACAGGTATCTCCGAAGGTGTCTGTTGAGTTGGCATGGATCGAGACTGGGATTTGTCACTTCGTGTTTCAGAGAGGTATCTCTGGGCCCTCTCGGTAATGCACATCATAAGAAGCTTGCAAGCAAAGTGACTAAGGAGTTAGTTACGGGATGATATATTACGGAACGAGTAAAGAGACTTGCCGGTAATGAGATTGAACTAGGTATGAAGATACCGACGATCGAATCTCGGGCAAGTAACATACCGACGGACAAAGGGAATTACGTATGTTGTCATTGCGGTTCGACCGATAAGATCTTCGTGGAATATGTAGGAACCAATATGGGCATCCAGGTTCCGCTATTGATTATTGACCGAAGAGGCGTCTCGGTCATGTCTACATCATTCCCGAACCCGTAGGGTCCGCACGCTTAACGTTCGTTGACGATGTAGTGTTATATGAGTTATGTGAATTGGTAACCGAATGTTGTTCAGAGTCCCGGATGAGATCCCGGACGTCACGAAGAGTCTCGGAATGGTCGAGAGGTAAAGATTTATATATGGGAAGTCATATTTTGGGTTCCGAAAAAAGGTGCAGTTTTTTCGGTATTGTACCGGGAAGCTTCCAGAAGGTTCCGGAGGATTCCGGAGGGGTCCGGAAGTCCACAAGTGGGTCCACCACGTCCCAAGGGCTGGCATGGGCTAAGGGGAGGCGCCCTGGCCTTATTGGGCCAGGCGCACCAAGTCCTCAAAAGCCCACGCAGCTAGGGAAGGAAAAAAGGAGAGTCCTAGTAGGAAAAGGATTGGACTTTGGAGTCCAAGTCCACGTGTGTACTATTCACGTGGTACTGTTCACGTGGTACTGTTCACGTGGCACTATTCCTTCTACTCCAAGCCCCTACACATATATAAATAGAGGAGAGGGGGTGCCCCAAACGAGACACAACATTGTCTTAGCCGTGTGCAGCGCCCCCCTCCACAGTTCCGTCCCTCGGTCATATTTTCGCAGTGCTTGGGCGAAGCCCTGCGGAAATAGCATCACCATCACCGTCACCACGCCGTCGTGCTGCCGGAACTCATCCACTACCTCGCCGTCTTGCTGGATCAAGAAGTCGAGGACGTCACCGAGCTGAACGTGTGCTGAACGCGGAGGTGCCGTACGTTCGGTACTCGGTCGGTTGGATCGTGAAGTTGTTCGACGACATCAACCGCGTTGTTCTAACGCTTCCGCTTACGGTCTATGAGGGTACGTAGACACACTACCCCTCTCGTAGCTATGCATCTCCATGGATAGATCTTGCGTGTGCGTAGAAAAAAATTTGTTTTCCATGCAACGTTCCCCAACAGTTCTGGACGGCGAAGCCCTGCCGGATAGCTGACACCGTATGTGTGCAACAACGTAGAGAGCTTGTAGTTTCGATCCTTTGCCCGTGGGGCTGTTCGAGTACCTGCCCGGAGGGCTGTCCGAGTGAGCCGCCCGAAGGGCTGTCCGTGTGGCCTCCCGGAGGGCTGTCCGAGGATCCGTCCGGTGGGACTATTCGAGGGACTGTCCAGAGGCCTCCCGGAGGGCTGTCCGAGGATCCGTCAGGTGGGACTATCCGACGGACTGTCCAGAGGTCTCCCGGAGAGCTGTCCGAGGATCCGTCCGGTGGGACTATCCGAGGGACAGTCCAGAGGCCTCCCGAAGGGCTGTCCGAGGATCCGTCCGGTGGGACTATCTGAGGGACTGTCCCGAGGCCTCCCGAAGGGCTATCAGGCGATCCGTCCGGTGAGCTGACGAGGGAGTACATCCTCGCGGTTGGGAGGTTGTAAATCCTAGCTGCGGGGATCTGCACCAACGATCTACATCGACTCTACTTCTGCTGCGCTACGAGTCGGTAACGATCAGATCAAAACCATGTATGTAGTCTTCATAGTGGTCCTGGGCGGGTGCGTAGGTCGGAAAAATTTTGTTTTCTGCTGCGTTACCCTACAGTGGCATCATGAGCCATGCTATGCGTAGATGCAGGTTACGATCTAGAATACGATCTAGCAACCTTTATTATGCAGTCATTCGCTTTTATTTCTTTACCATCACAAGTTCGTACAACGCTTATTTTCCCTTGCAATAAAAGATCATACATATTTTAGGAACAATTTTTATTGCTTTTTGCACCGATGACGACTTACTTGAAGGATCTTATTCAATCCATAGGTAGATATGGTGGACACTCATGGGAAGAAACTGGGTTTAAGGGTTTTTGGATGCACAAGTAGTATCTCTACTTAGTACGAATTTTTGGCTAGCAAAAGATCCTAAGCAAGGACCACATGTTAGAGGATCCATGACAATATAATTTCTATGTGAATATAAACAAACATAACTCATTACATTGTCTTCCTTGTCCAACGTGAACTACTTGATCAAGTTTGAAAATAATTAATGGGGGCTCACAATCATAGAAGATGTCCAAGATAGTATATTTATATGTGAAATCTCTCTTCCTTCAATATTCTTTCATGAATTGTTCAAGTGACCAATGTTATGTTTGTTAACTTTCAATAAATTTTACCACTTATACTTCTTTTATGTGAAGTCACTACTCCCCATGGGACAAGCATATAACGCACATATAATTTCAACTTTATGATATTCAATACATTCAACAATTTACTCATAGGATATAAGTGAAGCACAAGAGTAAATGTCAAACTACTCCAAAAAGATATAAGTGAAGATCAAATGAGTAGTTAAGTAAATAGGTAGCTATGTGAGGACTCTCTCTCTCATTTAAGATTTCAGATCTTGATAATTTTATTCAAACAGCAAACAAAATAAAAATAAAAGGACACTCCAAGAATAGCACATATCATACGAACAAGTAAAATTTAGGCTAACCGATAGGTGTTGATGAAGAAAGGTGGGATGCCTACCGGGGCATCCCCAAGCTTAGTTGCTTGAGACTTCTTGGAATGTTATCTTGGGGTGCCTTGGGCATCCCCAAGCTTGAGCTCTTTTGTCTCCTTAATTCCTCTCATATCGTGGCTTCTCCTAAATCTCAAAACTTCATCCACACAAAACTCGACAAGAACTCGTAAGATAAGTTAGTATAAATCAACCCAAAACCTTAACATTCTCTACTGTAACAAATCAATAAAATTATAATTAAACATTGTATACTAAATGCCTCTGCATATTTAATACTCCTATCCATAAATAGAAACATTAAACAAGCAACATATGCAAACAATGCAACTATAACCGAAATCTGCCAAAACGGAAAAGTCTGTAAAGGGGGATTTAAAATTCATACTTACCTAACTCCAAAAATTCTAAAAAATTAATACGTGACATAGAACTCATGCATTATTACTGTGTAAAAATTTCATATTTTTATCATGTTCTGACAATTCACAAAATTTCAGGACATAACAGAAAACTTTCTGTTTTCAAACAGCAACACATAAACTTGCAAACTGAGCAAGGTAAAGGCTATAATTTGCATTTTATTTAACTAAAAGATACAAAACATGATTATTGATAACAGCAAGCAAATATCAACAAAAGAAAATGACGCTCCAAGCAAAATACATATCGTGTGACGAATAAAAATATAGCTCCAAGTAAGGTTACCGATAATGTTGAAGACGAAAGAGGGTATGCCTTCCGGGGCATCCCCAAGCTTAGACGCTTGAGTCTTCCTTGAATATTACCTTGGGGTGCCTTGGGCATCCCCCAGCTTAGGGTCTTGCCACTCCTTATTCTCCACATATCGATATCTCACCCAAAACTTGAAAACTTCAATCACACAAAACTTAACGGAACTTGTGTGATAGGTTAGAATGATAAAAATAAATCATCGACTTAGGTACTGTCAAGACAAGATTCAGAATTGTTCTCACATAATGCCTACTATATTCTATCATTTCCACAATTTATATTACTCAATATAAGCTATGGAAACACTAAAACAAGCAAACTATGCACTAAAAACAGAATCTGTCAAAAACATAACAGCATGTAGTGAGCGATTTAAAAACCATACTTCTGTACCTTAAAAAATTCTGAAAATTTAGGAAAATGTAAACAAAATTGTAACCCAATACTGTGTAAAAATTTCAGAATTTTCTCACGCTACAGTACAGAATAGAAATTCCAGCACTGGACGTAAAAGTTTTTGTTTTTGCACATAATCAAATCAACAAGCATCCACACTATCCCAAAGGCTTTACTTGTCACATTATTGAAAGAAAACATATGAAACATGATTACTACAGTAGCTTAATCATGTGAACACAAGAAAAACAGTAGGTATAAATATTGGGTTGTCTCCCAACAAGCGCTTTTCTTTAATGCCTTATAGCTAGGCATGATGATTTCAATGATGCTCGCATAAAAGTAAAGAATTGAAACATAACGGGAGCATCATGAATCATATGTTCCTCTCTCATAATAATTTTCAGTAGCATCATGAATGAATTCAACAATATAGCTATCACATAAAGCATTCTTTTCATGATCCACAAGCATAGAAAATTTATTACTCTCCACATAAGCAATGTTCTTCTCATTCGTAATAGTGGGAGTATCATATGAAACTTGAATACTATAAATTGTTTCCACATTAAAAGAGTGATGTCCAGTAAAAGGATATTCATAATTATGACAAGTTTTATAAGAATGATCATCACTTCTTTTTATAACATAAGTATCATCACAATAATCATCATAAGTAGGAGGCATGAAATCATCATCACAAATTTGATCATTCAAAGTAGGGGGACTAAAAAGATCATCTTCATTAAGCATAGCATCCCCAAACTTGGGACAAACATCAATTGCAGCAAATAAATTCTCAAACATGTCATTCTCAACAAACATAGCATCCCCAAGCTTATGGCTTTGCATATCATAAGCATAATTACTCTCATCATTAATAGTATGAATAGCACCAATAGTATAGCAATTATTATCATCATAATTTTCTAAGTTGGTGCCAAAAAGATTCTCAAGATTATAAGAAGTATCATTATCTTCCCAATCATAATTATCACAACAAGTAATAGGTATAATAAAATCATCCTCAATAGTTCCTTCGGACATTGTGCCATAAGACAAAGAAGCAATATCATCATCAAGTGTATCATCTTCCACAATTATTTTCGATTCATTCTCATGAGGCACAACAATAATAGGAGGAACATTATTTGGGAGAGATACCTTTTTACCTCTACTTTTTCTTCTTTTCTTCTTCTTCACCACATCATGTGTGGGTTTAATCAATTTTTTCAAGCTTCTTATTGATGAGATTGGTTGAATAGGGAGCTCCTTCTCATCACCTGTTTCATCATGAGAGACAATAGGAGGGAAAGTGGAAATCTTTACCCTTTCATTAGTATTCCTTTTATATTCTATTGGTTTTCCTGTCGTTCTATAGTTGGCAGTATAAGCATTTTCATTGCAATTTACCATACAAAACATATGGATTTCTTTCAAAGTAGTTTTAGCATGGTCTGTGAATATGAATGCTTCAAACCAACTATTTTTATGTGACAATTTTTCACACCCTCAAAATAAGCAAAGTTCATTATAAAGCTCAAGAGTGATCAAGTCATTACAATATTTGCTCACGATTCGATCATGAAAAAGTTTGCATTGGAAATTAAGATGACCAACTTTATTGCAAAGCTCACAAGTAATAGGATAAAGAGAACATAATTTTGTAGCAAATTCATCTATCACTTTGAGAGAAAAATTGGTTCTATCATGTTTATGCTTCTTACAAAATCTATCGTCCCTATAAGGCATGTCTTCACAAACTTTATGCACTCCACAAAAATTGACATGCTTATAAGAAACATTTTTTTCATGACTAGTGCAATCATCTTTAGTATTTTGGATATTCAAAGAATTCATATACTAACAACATTGCAATCATGCTCATCATTCAAAGATTTTATGCCAAACATTTTATTGAATTCTTCTTCTATTAATTGAGCACAATTTTCTGCTCCATCATTTTCAAGAAAAACATTATAAAGACGAACAATATGAGGCAACCTCAATTCCATTTTTTTGTAGTTTTCTTTTTATAAAACCAAACTAGTGATAAAACAAGCAACTAAAAGATTCAATTGCAAGATCTAAATATATACCTTCAAGCACTCACCTCCCCGGCAACGGCGCCACAAAAGAGCTTGATGTCTACTACACAACTTATTCTTGTAGACTCGTGTTGGGCCTCCAAGCACAGAGTTTTGTAGGACAGTAGCAATTTTCCCTCAAGTGGATGACCTAAGGTTTATCAATCCGTGGGAGGCGTAGGATGAAGATGGTCTCTCTCAAACAACCCTGCAATCAAATACAAGGAATCTCTTGTGTCCCCAACACACCAAATATAATGGTAAATTGTATCAGTGCACTAGTTTGGCGAAGAGATGGTGATACAAGTGTAGTATGGATAGTAGATATAGCTTTTTGTAATGTGAAAATATAAATACAGCAAGGTAGCAAGTGATAAAACGGAGCACAAATGGTATTGCAATGCTTGAAAACAAGGCCTAGGATTCATACTTTCACTAGTGCAATCTCTAAACAGTTCTAACATAGTTGAATCATATAACAATCTCTCAACGTGCAACAAAGAATCACTCCAAAGTTCTTATCTAGCGGAGAACATAAGATGAAATTGTTTGTAGGGTACAAAACCACCTCAAAGTTATCCTTTCTGATCAATCTATTGAGCCATCCCTATAAGTGTCACGAACAGCCCTAGAGTTCGTACTAAAATAACACCATATGATATGCATCAACCAACTCTAATGTCACCTAGATACTCCAATGTTACCACAAATATCCGTGAGTCAATTATACGATACGCATCAAACAACTTCAGATTCATAATATTCAATCCAACACAAAGAACTTCAAAGAGTGCCCCAAGATTTCTACCGGACAAAGTAGGACGAAAACATACATCAACCCCTATGCATAGATTACCTCAATGTCACCTCGGGAATCCGCGAGTTGAGTGCCAAAACATACATCAAGTGAATCAATATAATACCCCATTGTCACCACGGGTATTCATATGCAAGACATACATCAAGTGTTCTCAAAACCATAAAAGTATTCAATCTGATAATAGTGAAACCTCAAAGGTAAAAACTCAATTCATCACAACAAGATAGAGAGGGAGAAACACCATATGATCCAACTATATTAACAAAGCTCGCGGTACATCAAGATCGTGCCAAATCAAGAACACGAGAGAGAGAGAGATCAAACACATAGCTACTAGTACATACCCTCAGCCTCGAGGGTGAACTACTCCCTCCTCGTCATGAAGACAGCCAGGATGATGAAGATGGCCTCCGGTGATGATTTCTACCTCCGACAGGGTGCCAGAAAAGGGCTGTAGATGAGATCGTGGAGGTACAGAGGCTTGCGGCGGCGGAGTCGAAGTTCTAGGGTTATTTCTGGGGGTTTTGGTATTTATAAGAATTTTTAGCGTTGGAATCACGCGAAGAAGGGCCACAGGGGGCCCACGAGGCACCAGGGCGCGCTTGGGGGGTGGCGCGCCCAGGTGGCTTGTGGGTCTTCTGCTGCTCCCCCGAAGCTTCCTGGGTTTGTTTCCTTCCAGAAAAAATCATCAAAAAGTTTCGCTGCATTTGGACTTCGTTTGATATGGATTTTCTGGAAAACCAAAAACAAGCAGAAAACAGCAACTGGCACTGGGCACTAGGTCAATATGTTAGTCCATGAAAATCATATAAAATCCATATAAAAGTGCACCAAAATCATACAAAACTATAATAAACATGGCATGAATACTTCGTAAATTATAGAAACGTTAGAGACGTATCAAGATGGCCTCCGGTGATGATTCCCCCTCCGGCAGAGTGCCGGAACTGTTGGGGAACGTTGCATGGGAAACAAAAATTTTCCTACGCGCACGCAAGACCTATCCATGGTGATGAGCATCTACGAGAGGGAGATTGTATCTACATACCCTTGTAGATCGCTAAGCGGAAGCGTTAATAAACGCGGTTGATGTAGTCGAACGTCTTCGCGATCCAAATCGCCGAGCGTCCCGCGATCCAATCACGATCCTTCCGATCTAGTGCCGAACGTACGGCACCTCCGCGTTCAACACACGTACGGCTTGATGACGCCTTCACCTCCTCGATCCAGCGAGCGATGATGAAGTAGTAGATGAGTTCCAGCAGCACGACGGCGTGGTGATGATGGTGAGTAGCAATCTCAGCAGAGCTTCGCCAAGCACTACGGAGATTATGACGGAGGAACTAGAGGGCTAGGGTTGCCGGCACACGGCTTGGGAAATCCTGATGTGTCCCGTGTGCTAGCCCTGTCCCTCTATTTATATGTTGAGCCCTGGGGTCTAAACTTGGACAAAAAGCCTCCACCAGCTCGGTTTTGCCCGCACAAGGTCGGTTTGGCCCGCAAGGAAAGAGTCCAACTCGGATCCCTACAGCACCGCGCACAAGCGGTAGTACCGCTCTAGAGCGGTAGTACCGCTTGGGCGGTAGTACCGCTTCACCCAAGCGGTAGTACCGCTTGAGCGGTAGTACCGCTTCACACAAGCGGTAGTACCGCTTAAGCGGCAGTGTTGCCTTACTGCTTAAGGCAGCAGCAAAACTCCTTTTGCACTTTCCAATACCTCGTGGGCTATACCCCTTTGGCCCATATAAAGTGTTGCTGCACCCGAACACTTCGGTGAACATCCGGAACCCCTTCCGGTGAATTCCGGAACTCTTTCCGGAGATCAAAACACCATTATCACATATATCAATCTTTATCTCCGGACTCTTCCGGAGATCCTCGTCATGTCCGGGATCTTATCCGAGACTCCGAACAACCTTCGGTCACCAACAATAACTCAACTATACTAATCGTCACCAAACGTTAAGTGTGTAGACCCTGCGGGTTCGAGAACTATGTAGACATGACCGAGACACCTCTACGGTCAATAACCAATAGCGGGACCTGGATGCCCATATTGGTTCCTACATATTCTACGAAGATCTATATCGGTTGAACCTCTATGTCAAGGATTCAGTTAATCCCGTATGCTGTTCCCTTTGTTCTTCGGTATGTTACTTGCCCGAGATTCGATCGTCGGTATCTCCATACCTAGTTCAATCTCGTTACCGGCAAGTCTCTTTACTCGTTCCGTAATACAAGATCCCGTGGCTAACACCTTAGTCACATTGCTTGCAAGGCTTATAGTGATGTTGTATTACCGAGTGGGCCCTGAGATACCTCTCCGTCACGCGGAGTAACAAATCCCAGTCTTGATCCATGCCAACTCAACGGACACCTTTGGAGATACCTGTAGAGCATCTTTATAGTCACCCAGTTACGTTGCGACGTTTGATACACACAAGGTATTCCTCCGGTGTTAGTGAGTTGCATAATCTCATGGTCATAGGAACAGATACTTGACATGCAGAAAACAATAGCAACAAACTGACACGATCATATGCTACGTTTATAGTTTGGGTCTTGTCCATCACATCATTCTCCTAATGATGTGATCCCGTTATCAAATGACATCTCATGTCCATGGTCAGGAAACCTTTACCATCCTTTGATCAACGAGTTAGTTAACTAGAGGCTTACTAAGGACACAGTGTTGTCTATGTACCCACACATGTATTTGAGTTTCCAATCAATACAATTATAGCATGGATAATAAACGATTATCATGAACAAGGAAATATAATAATAACTACTTTTATTATTGCCTCTAGGGCATATTTCCAACAGTCTCCCACTTGCACTAGAGTCAATAATCTAGTTCACATCACTATGTGATTTACATTGTAATGAATCGAACACCCATGCAGTTCTGGTGTTGTTCATGTTTAGCCCTTGGAAGAGGTTTAGCCATCGGATCTGCAACATTCAGATCCGTGTGTACTTTGCAAATATTTATGTCGTCCTCCTTGATGTAATCGCGGATGGAATTGAAACGTCGCTTTATGTGTCTGGTCCTCTTGTGAAATCTTGGTTCCTTGGCTAGAGCAATGGCACCAGTATTATCACAGAACAGAGTCATTGGGTTAAGTGCACTAGGCACTACTCCAAGATCTGTCATGAACTCCTTCATCCAGACACCTTCCTTCGCCGCCTCCGAGGCAGCGATGTACTCCGCTTCGCATGTAGAATCAGCTACCACGCTTTGCTTGGAACTGCACCAGCTAACCGCACCCCCATTAAGAATAAATACGTATCCGGTTTGTGACTTAGAGTCATCCGGATCAGTGTCAAAGCTTGCATCGACGTAACCCTTTACGACGAGCTCTTGATCACCTCCATAAACGAGAAACATGTCCTTAGTCCTTTTCAGGTACTTTAGGATATTCTTGACCGCCGTCCAGTGTTCCACTCCTGGATCACTTTGAAACCTTCCGGCCATACTTATGGCAAGGCTGACATCGGGTCTTGTGCACAGCATTGCATACATGATAGAACGTATGGCTGAAGCATAGGGGACGACACTCATCTTTTCTCTATCTTCTGCAGTCACTGGGCATTGAGTCTTACTCAACTTCATACCTTGTAAAACAGGCAAGAACCCCTTCTTGGACTGATCCATTTTGAACTTCTTCAAAATCTTATCAAGGTATGTGCTTTGTGAAAGTCCTATTAAACGTCTTGATCTATCTCTATAGATCTTGATGCCTAATATGAAAGCAGCTTCTCCTAGGTCCTTCATTGAAAAACTCTTATTCAAATATTCCTTCACGCTTTCCAACATTTCTATATTGTTTCCAATCAGCAATATGTCATCCACATATAATATTAGAAACGCTATAGAGCTCCCACTCACTTTCTTGTAAATACAAGCTTCTCCGTAAACTTGTATAAACCCGAACGCTTTGATCACCTCATCAAAGCGAAGATTCCAACTCCGAGATGCTTGCACCAGTCCATAAATGGATCGCTGGAGTTTGCAAACTTTGTCAGCATTCTCTGGATCGACAAAACCTTCTGGTTGCATCATATACAACTCTTCCTTAAGGAAACCGTTAAGGAACGCTGTTTTGACATCCATCTGCCAAATTTCATAATCGAAAAAGGCAGCTATTGCTAACATGATTCTGACAGACTTAAGCATCGCTACGGGTGAGAAGGTCTCATCGTAGTCAACTCCTTGAACTTGTGAAAAACCCTTTGCCACAAGTCGAGCTTTATAGACGGTGACATTACCGTCCGCGTCTGTCTTCCTCTTAAAGATCCATTTGTTCTGAATGGCTTTACGCCCTTCAGGTAATACTTCCAAAGTCCACACTTTGTTTTCATACATGGATCCCATCTCGGATTTCATGGCCTCTAACCATTTCTCAGAATCCGGGCCCACCATCGCTTCTCCATAGCTCATAGGTTCATCGTTGTCCAACAACATGACCTCTAAGACAGGGTTGCCGTACCACTCAGGAGCAGTACGCGTCCTTGTCGACCTACGAGGTTCGATAGCAACTTGATCCGAAGCTTCATGATCTCCATCATGAACTTCCTCTTCAACTGATGTAGGCTCTACAGAAACATCTTTCTGTGCTGCGCTACTCTCTGGTTGAAGTAAAGGTTCAATAACCTCATCAAGTTCTATCTTCCTCCCACTCAATTCTTTCGAGAGAAACTCTTTCTCAAGAAATGTTCCGTTTTTAGCGACAAACACTTTGCCTTCGGATCTGAGATAGAAGGTATACCCAACTATCTCTTTTGGATATCCTATGAAGACGCATTTCTCCGCTTTGGGTTCCAGCTTTTCAGGCTGAAGCTTTTTGACATAAGCATCACATCCCCAAACTTTAAGAAACGACATCTTTGGCTTCTTGCCAAACCACAGTTCATATGGCGTCGTCTCAACGGATTTCGATGGTGCCCTATTTAAAGTGAATGCAGCTGTCTCTAATGCATAACCCCAAAACGATAGTGGCAAATCGGCAAGAGACATCATAGATCGCACCATATCCAATAAGGTTCGATTACAACGTTCGGACACACCATTACGCTGTGGTGTTCCAGGCGGTGTCAATTGTGAAACAATTCCACACTGTCTTAAGTGACTGCCAAACTCATAACTCAGATATTCTCCTCCTCGATCAGATCGTAGGAATTTAATCTTCTTGTTACGATGATTCTCAACTTCACTCTGAAATTGCTTGAACTTTTCAAACGTTTCAGACTTGTGTTTCATTAAGTAAATATACCCATATCTACTTAAGTCATCAGTGAAGGTGAGAAAGTAACGATAACCACCGCGCGCCTCAATGCTCATCGGACCGCACACATCAGTATGTATGATTTCCAACAAGTCACTTGCCCGTTCCATTGTTCCAGAGAACGGCGTTTTAGTCATCTTGCCCATGAGGCATGGCTCACATGTGTCAAGTGATTCAAAATCAAGTGACTCCAAAAGTCCATCAGCATGGAGCTTCTTCATGCGTTTTACGCCAATATGACCTAAACGGCAGTGCCACAAGAAAGTGGTATTATCATTATCAATCCTACATCTTTTGGCATCAATGTTATGAACATGTGTATCATCACTATCGAGATTCAATAAGAATAAACCCCTCACATTGGGTGCATGACCATAAAAGATATTACTCATATAAATAGAACAACCATTATTCTCAGATTTAAATGAGTAACCGTCTCGCAATAAACAAGATCTAGATATAATGTTCATGCTTAACGCAGGCACGAAATAACAATTATTCAGGTTCATCACTAATCCCGATGGTAATCGAAGAGCGAGCGTGCCGACGGCGATCACATCAACCTTGGAACCATTTCCCACGCGCATCGTCACTTCGTCCTTTGCCAGCCTCCGTCTATTCCGCAGTTCCTGTTTTGAGTTGCAAATGTGAGCAACCGCACCGGTATCAAATACCCAGGCACTACAACGAGAGTTGGTAAGGTACACATCAATAACATGTATATCATATATACCTTGTTTGTTGTTGGCCGCCTTCTTGTCAGCCAAATACTTGGGGCAGTTCCGCTTCCAGTGACCAGTTCCCTTGCAATGAAAGCACTCAGTTTCTGGCTTGGGTCCAGCCTTGGGTTTCTTCACGGGAGGGGCAACTGCTTTGCCACTCTTCTTGGAGTTACCCTTCTTACCCTTGCCATTCTTCTTGAAACTAGTGGTTTTATTGACCATCAACACTTGATGCTCCTTCTGAATCTCAGACTCAGCGACTTTCAACATCGCAAACAGCTCGGCGACTGACTTGTTCATCCCGTGCATGTTATAGTTCAACACGAAGCTCTTGTAGCTAGGCGGCAATGATTGAAGAACTCTGTCAGTGATAGCCTCTGGTGGAAGGGGCATCCCCAATTCAGCCAGACGGGTGGAGTACCCAGACATTCTGAGTATGTGATCACTGACAGACCCGTTCTCCTCCATCTTGCAAGCATAGAACTTATCGGAGGTCTCATACCTCTCGATCCGGGCATTCTTCTGAAAGATAAACTTCAACTCCTGGAACATATCATATGCTCCATGACGTTCAAAACGTCTTTGAAGTCCCGGTTCTAAGCCATACAACATTGCACATTGAACTATTGAGTAATCATCAGAACGAGCCTGCCAGGCGTTCACAACGTCTGGAGACTCAACTGGAGCGGGTGGATCACCAAGCGGTGCATCAAGGACATAAGCCTTCTGGGAAGCCGTAAGGATAATCCTTAGATTACGGGCCCAGTCCACAAAGTTGCTTCCATCATCTTTCAACTTAGCTTTCTCTAGGAACGCATTAAAATTCAGGGGTGCTACTGCGCGAGCCATGATCTACAACATAAATAGTGTAAAGACAACTTAGACTATTGTTCAAGATAATGAGTTTAGTTAATCATATTACTTAAAAACTCCCACTCAAATTGACATCCCTCCGGTCATTCGAGTGTCACATGATCCAAATTAACCAACTCAAATCCGATCATCACGTGAGTTGAGGTGGTTTCAATGGTGAACATCTCCATGTTGATCATATCTACTATATGACTCATGTTCGACCTTTCGGTCTCTTGTGTTCCGAGGCCATGTCTGTACATGCTAGGCTCGTCAAGTTTAACCCGAGTGTTCCGCACGTGCAACACTGGCTTGCACCCGTTGTATGCGAACGTAGAGTCTATCACACCCGATCATCACGTGGTGTCTCGAAACGACGAACTTTCGCAACGGTGCACACTCGGGGAGAACACAATTTTATCTTGATATTTAAGTGAGGGATCACCTTATAATGCTACCGTCGTCCTAAGCAAAATAAGATGCATAAAAGGATTAACATCACATGCAAATCATAAGTGACATGATATGGCCATGAACTTGTGCTTTTGATCTCCATCTCCAAAGCACCGGCATGATCTCCATCGTCACCGGCATGACACCATGATATCCATCATCTTGATCTTCATCAACGTGTCGCCATGAAGTTGTCGCGCCGACTGTTGCTTCCACGACTATTGCTAACTCATAGCGATAAAGTAAAGCAAAACGGCGAAAAATAATTAAAGACAACTCTATGGCTCCTGCCAGTTGCCGTACTCATCGACATGCAAGTCGTGATATTCTATACAACACATGATCATCTCATACATCACATATATCTCATCATGTAATTGGCCATATCACATCACAACATACCCTGCAAAAACAAGTTAGACGTCCTCTAATTGTTGTTGCAAGTTTTACGTGGCTGCTACGGGTATCTAGCAAGAACGATTCTTACCTACGCCAAACCACAACGTGGTGTAGTGATTGCTTTTTAATCTTCTAAAAGAACCCTCTTCATTGAACCGATTCAACTAAAGTGAGAGAGACAGACACCCGCCAGTCACCTTTATGCAACAAGTGCACGCAGCGGTAAAACCAGTCTCGCGTAAGCGTACGCGTAATGTCGGTCCGGGCCGCTTCATCTCACAATACCGCCGAATCAAGTATCAACTAGTAACGGCAAGCAATATGTATACACCCACGCCCACAACTCCTTTGTGTTCTACTCGAGATCTCATCTACGCATAGACCTAGCTCAGATGCCACTGTTGGGGAACGTTGCATGGGAAACAAAAAATTTCCTACGCGCACGCAAGACCTATCCATGGTGATGAGCATCTACGAGAGGGAGATTGTATCTACATACCCTTGTAGATCGCTAAGCGGAAGCGTTAATAAACGCGGTTGATGTAGTCGAACGTCTTCGCAATCCAAATCGCCGAGCGTCCCGCGATCCAATCACGATCCTTCCGATCTAGTGCCGAACGTACGGCACCTCCGCGTTCAACACACGTGCGGCTTGATGACGCCTTCACCTCCTCGATCCAGCGAGCGATGATGAAGTAGTAGATGAGTTCCAGCAGCACGACGGCGTGGTGATGATGGTGAGTAGCAATCTCAGCAGAGCTTCGCCAAGCACTACGGAGATTATGATGGAGGAACTAGAGGGCTAGGGTTGCCGGCACACGGCTTGGGAAATCCTGATGTGTCCCGTGTGCTAGCCATGTCCCTCTATTTATATGTTGAGCCCTGGGGTGTAAACTTGGACAAAAAGCCTCCACCAGCTCGGTTTTGCCCGCACAAGGTCGGTTTGGCCCGCAAGGAAAGAGTCCAACTCGGATCCCTACAGCACCGCGCACAAGCGGTAGTACCGCTCTGGAGCGGTAGTACCGCTTGGGCGGTAGTACCGCTTCACCCAAGCGGTAGTACCGCTTGAGCGGTAGTACCGCTTCACACAAGCGGTAGTACCGCTTAAGCGGCAGTGCTGCCTTACTGCTTAAGGCAACAGCAAAACTCCTTTTGCACTTTCCAATACCTCGTGGGCTATACCCCTTTGGCCCATATAAAGTGTTGCTGCACCCGAACACTTCGGTGAACATCCGGAACCCCTTCCGGTGAATTCCGGAACTCTTTCCGGAGATCAAAACACCATTATCACATATATCAATCTTTATCTCCGGACTCTTCCGGAGATCCTTGTCATGTCCGGGATCTTATCCGAGACTCCGAACAACCTTCGGTCACCAACAATAACTCAACTATACTAATCGTCACCAAATGTTAAGTGTGTAGACCCTGCGGGTTCGAGAACTATGTAGACATGACCGAGACACCTCTACGGTCAATAACCAATAGCGGGACCTGGATGCCCATATTGGTTCCTACATATTCTACGAAGATCTATATCGGTTGAACCTCTATGTCAAGGATTCAGTTAATCCCGTATGCTGTTCCCTTTGTTCTTCGGTATGTTACTTGCCCGAGATTCGATCGTCGGTATCTCCATACCTAGTTCAATCTCATTACCGGCAAGTCTCTTTACTCGTTCCGTAATACAAGATCCCGTGGCTAACACCTTAGTCACATTGCTTGCAAGGCTTATAGTGATGTTGTATTACCGAGTGGGCCCTGAGATACCTCTCCGTCACGCGGAGTAACAAATCCCAGTCTTGATCCATGCCAACTCAACGGACACCTTTGGAGATACCTGTAGAGCATCTTTATAGTCACCCAGTTACGTTGCGACGTTTGATACACACAAGGTATTCCTCCGGTGTTAGTGAGTTGCATAATCTCATGGTCATAGGAACAGATACTTGACATGTAGAAAACAATAGCAACAAACTGACACGATCATATGCTACGTTTATAGTTTGGGTCTTGTCCATCACATCATTCTCCTAATGATGTGATCCCGTTATCAAATGACATCTCATGTCCATGGTCAGGAAACCTTTACCATCCTTTGATCAACAAGTTAGTTAACTAGAGGCTTACTAAGGACACAGTGTTGTCTATGTACCCACACATGTATTTGATTTTCCAATCAATACAATTATAGCATGGATAATAAACGATTATCATGAACAAGGAAATATAATAATAACTACTTTTATTATTGCCTCTAGGGCATATTTCCAACAGGAACAGGGCTCCGGATGAGATCGCTTCGGTACAGAGGCTTGCGGCGGTGGCATGGGAGTTCTAGGTTTCTTTCTGGGGTTTTCTATATTTATAGGAATTTTGGCGTTGGTTTCACGTCAAGGGGGACCACGAGGGAGCGACAAGCTCGCTAGGCCCTCCCTACACCCCCAAGATGCGCCTAGCAGACTTGTCGCTTCCTCGTGGCTCTTCTGGTCCTTCAACGAAGCTTCGGGGGTCTCTTATGTTCCAAAAAAATCACCAAAAAGTTTCAGCCCAATCCGAGAACTTTTATTTCTGCACAAAAAACAACACCACGGTAGTTTTGCTGAAAACAGCGTCAGTCCGGGTTAGTTCTAATCAAATCATACCAAAACCATATAAAATTGTTGTAAACATGGCATGAATACTTCATAAATTATAGATACGTTGGAGACGTATCATCCATCTGGTGGCAAATGTGAACTTCCCACAACTTTGAGTCCATATAAATAGTGGGAGTTCAATTTCTCTCAAAAAAATAGAGGGAGTCCAAACAAAAAAGGAAAAGTCTAAAATGTAATTGCACCGTCAATTTTGCGTATGACCTCGAATCAATATTATCCAAAAAGAGGTTTGGTTTATCTCAAAGAGCATTTGAAGAGAAATGTTAATAAAGCATTTGAAAAATGTAAAAAATGTGTATAAAAAATGGTAATAAAGCATTTGAGAAAATGTTGACCATGTATTAAAAACTGTTAATCTTGTATTTGAAAAATGTTAATCAAGCATTTGAAAATGTTAGAATGTGTAGAAAAAAAAGTTGACCATCTATTAAAAAAACTTGTATTTCAAAACTTTAAATCAACCATTTCAAAAATGTTAAAAATGTGTATATAAAAATGTTGAACATGTATATAAAAAATATTATGCCGGTTTTAAAGACATTACAAGTTTTTTATTTTTCCTAGAAACTAGGTCACGTATACTGACACAATGTGAATGTTTTCAATTTTTGACTCTTTTTGAATTTCTTATGCCGGTCCGAGGTCAGCTGAGTACTCCCTCCGTCCGGAAAAGAATATCCGGGGCTTAGTTCATTTTCATTTTTGCAAAAAAACCCTTATGCTTTAAAACCCGTTGCAAAGTGACCCGTCTTCTTCCTTTCTCTCCCCGCGTCGTCCGCAAAGATCCTGGCGGGTGAAGATCCTGCCGTCAGCCAGGTTCCAGGCCGGCGGAGCTCCTACCACTGGCCTGCAAGTCTCGTGCAACTTCTGCCCTGCCGCCGACCGCCGCTTCCGCACAGGAGCTCGTCCCACTCCGGAATCGAGGTCCTCTCCTCCCACTACGCCACCGCTTCCGCGCATGAGCTCGACGCCGTCGCGCCTCCTCTGTCCTCCCAGAGCAAACCAGGAGCTCCGCCTCGCCGAGAGCTACGCCCTCCTCGAGCCACGCTTGCTGGGAAGGCGTGGATCGACGGAATCGACCATGTCTCCTCCTACTCCGGCCGCAGCTTCCCTACACGAGCTCGATGCCGTCGTGCCTCCTCTGCCTTCCCCGAGCCGTTCAACAGCTTCAGGGTGATCTTCTGGTCCTCCAGGCCAATTTTGCACTCTCGATTGGTTGCTGGTTCGCCTGGCCGTGGTGGTCTGCCGCTCGCCGCCGCTGGAGCTCGTCACGTAGTTCCTCCGGTAACCAAAAACCAGCGGCGCCGCTACCCAAGTGTCGCCAACGGTCGGGCGCGTGCACGCTCGCCGGTGGAACTCGTGATGCTGCTGATCCCTTGCCTTCGTGCTCCCAATTTCTGCAGATCTCAGTAAAACGGGACACATTCTGCTGATCCAATTAGTGTTCAAGTGAAGAAAAGTGAAGACAATGATGAATTTTGACTGAAGAATAAGCATGAGGCTATATCCTGTTTTGGTTTATTACAAAACAGGACATAATCAAAATTAACTGAATTTTGACAAAAGATCAGTAACATATTAGAAAAAATATGAATTATACTCCAGTTCCTGTGTGATGACTCCAGCTTGCTGTAATGGAATGGGGGAGTTAACTGAATTTAGTTTCAGTGAAGTTTTCAGTACAGTCAAATTAAATGAATTTTCAGTGATTTGTCAGTATCAAGTTCTTTTCTTAATAAGAGTGAGTGATACTCCTGTTAGAAACCAGAGTGCAAATTAGGCATTCTACAAAGTTTTCATTATCAAGTTCTTTTTCAGTATAAAGTAGACAACCTATCAGTAGTACTGATGTTCAGTTAGAGCAAAAAAAAATCAGTTAGAGCAAAGTGGAATGAAATTGAAAATTCAGTTAGAGCAAAGTGTACAAATATTACTACAAGCACAAGCACTACAAATATTACTAGAATTTTCTCTGAATTTTGACAGTAAGAATAAGAATGAAAATGCAAGGAGTAAATAAGATTACAGAATGAGAATAAGAACAGTGGGCTTGAGGATATTCCTTGAGTTACCAACAAAATGTGAATTTGAATCATGTTGTAAATTGAATCATGGCAACTGATTGTGTAAATTCAGAACTCTGAAGCCTATGTAGCACATGGCAATTTACCGTAGCAGAAATTGATACTGTTATGAAATTGATAGTGACTTAGCAGAAATTTGTAGTGAAAGAAACAAGGGAGCAAAGCATATAATACATGAGCAGTTTGCATAGAAGAGAAGAAATTAAGAGCCGTCATGTAGGTAGGTATATAATGGTTGCAGCAGGAGATCTTAAATGAAGATGATCTGCAACATCGTTATAAAACATTCTGAATTTTGATGAATCATAGGAGATCTTAAATGTTAAATGGAGATGATCCAATAGTAGAAGATGTTAAATGAAGATGATCTAATTAAGATGATCCAATAGTATGTGTTCAGTTAGAGCAAAATTGAAAAGGAGCAAAAAAAGGTCAATACAGTTAGAGCAAAATTTCCAATAGGTGTACAGTTTTAGTCGCTGATTGTGTATGGACAAAATTTCCAATAGATCTCTTGATGCTCTTGTGCATTCAGATTTTTGAAAAATTCAATCATTGTTTACTCCAGATTTTGCACAGTTGCAAGCAATGATCATATTCTCATGCTTTTTTGCAATATCTAATAAACATATAGAGAATGATCAGTTGTTGATCTGTTGTTGCTCTTGATGATCTGTTGTTGTTTATTTTCAGTAAATGTAGAGTAATGACACAGTAGATCATCATTTTCTTCTGAGTAATGACACAAGTTGTTACCTTCTTCGAGGAAGTTTTGGGTGAGATCTTCCTTTGCAGTGTTCCTGTGAACAATTCAGCAAGTGATCTTTAGATGCAGTCTACTGCAACTGTACTTGTGCCGAAACTTGTAAAATTGGTTTAGATTTCTAGTTACAAGCAGCATGTTAGATAAAGAGGATAATTGTCCCTCAAAATATTCAGATATTTACAGGTAAAAAATTTGTTGAAAAGGAAGAAGCTCATTCATTATTTCACCAAATGAAAGCTGGGGAAGGAAGGAAGCAGATATTGCACCCATTAGAGTAGTTTCTGGAGTTTGATAGCTTCTCCTGGTTGTCAGCAGCATTAGAGGAGTGAACAAGTGAGCCTAGGCAGGCTGCAATCAGAAAGCATCTGACGCCGGGGAACAGAACCTCTGCCCTGTTGATCCGACCGTCCAGAAAATAGTTCAGTGTTGTCCCTGCAACAGAAATTTCAGTCATTCATTTTGAGATTTTGGAAATTGATGCAACGGAACACTTTCTAACCAAAAAAAAGAAGACAAGCATGGTCCAGAGACAAACCACATGGAACATCTGTACCGGATTAACACTTTGGTCGGTCCACTTTGCTATGGGGAATTTGTGAGATGCAAAATTACAACAACCGGTAAACATAATGGAGTTACCCAAAACTATCTCCTCCAGTTTAAGCAGGTCATCTTACAAACTGAACGCAACATCGATTCTTAAGCAGTGCCATGAAGAATTTAAGCAGGCAAACCATCCAGCTACAAACGCGCCAAGGCAGCTGATGTGTGTCATACAGTCAGCTGATACAGACTAAAAATGATGCTACTTTCCACTAACAGCAACGTGCAAGTTCAGATTTCATGTCTCTAATCTCATGACAGCAACATGCAAATACACAAGATTACTTGTCAAGCCATAAATTTTCAAACATTTACATTTAGTACACTCAACGGGATTCTTGCACAAATCTGAAACATGATGCACATTCACATTCAGCAAACTCAACAGGATTACTTGGTAATGCACAGATCTTGAAGCATCAACATTCACATCCAGTAGCGCAAAATCTTGAGTCATTGTTCCTGTTAATCTTCATTACTTACTATTGGAGCATTATTAAATTCAGAATCAAGAAAATCAAGACTAAATACTACAGCACAAAATGCTCAACTTCTGTAAAACAAAAGGCTACAACGTGCAGATGGTTTGCTTGGAAGACTTGGGCTGGCACAAAACGGAAAATAGATTGATTTTTTCAATGAGATGAATAAAAACTGATGCATTGGCTCAGATTAAGAAAGATCCACGCTCTGATCGGGAGTGAGAGGGGGGCATGGACGAACCTTGGGGCCCATGGTGACCTTGACGGCGTCCGCGAAGTCGCTGACGCACCGCAGCATGGCGGCGTGCGCGCCGACGCCGAAGGTGACCTCCTTCGCCGCATACTTGCACGCCCACTGCTGTTGCTCGCTCCCGCCGCTGCCGCGGGCGAGCTGCTGCCATAGCGCCGAGGAGGAGGACCTGGAAATGGTCGCCGCCGCGCGGTACATGACCGCGTGTTTGTGTGTGTGAGGTGGGTTTGCCGAGAATTGAACTCGTCTATCGTCGGTGAAGGCCGCCGCCGTCGGAGAGCAGATCAAAAGAAAAATCGAGCCTTCTCCTCACCGTGGATCACCATGGGGAAGGAGAAGGGGACAAGGAGAGGGAAGCTGTGGGGGAGGCGTGGGGCAGGGGAGGCGTGCGGCGGAGGAGCTCCGGCGACGCGCGGGGGAGCTACGGGGGAGCCGAGCAGGGGAGCTCCGGCGTGGGGGAGCGGACCTCCGGCGCGGGAGACGAGCGGGAGAGGAGTGGGGGAGACGACAGGGAGTGGGGGGCTTGTCGGGGATTCGCTGCGGGGTTTTCTGAAAAAACACCTCGGGGACAAGCTTTACCGGACGGAGGGAGTATTAAACATCAAGCATTTCAAAAATGTTAAAAATGTGTATATAAAAATGTTGAACATATAAAAATTTGATTTGGTGCAATTTTGCAACAAATATTTGCTAGGTTCTTGAGAAAAAAAACTCATTTTGGCCCCTCAAAAAATGAAAAATGAATTTTTTGTGCAAAGAAAATGAAAACTCCCTTTGAAAACATTGTTTGCTATTCCAATATGCACCCTTGTGCACAATATGATATAATTTGAACAAACTATGCCATGAATGTTGACATAACATTGGGCATTTGCTTTGAAAGCCATGGATCTTCATACATGATAGCTCGTTTCTGAGAACACTTTTTTAAGACATTTGCCGTAGTCCAAGTTTGTTATTTTTCCTAGAAACTAGGTCACATATAATGACACAGTGCGAAGCTTTTCAATTTTTTTGATTTTTATTTTATTTCTTATGCCCGTTTCAAAATGCGGTCAAAACGACGGGCATGACCGTTCGTAGCTAGGGGTTGAATCTTACAAAACTTTTGGAGTTTCTCTGATTAAATAGATACTTATGTACCTATAAAATATTTTTGGAAAAAATAAAAAGCAAACTATGAGGCAGTTGTAGTTCAAATTTGACCCGCTTCCTACTGAATCGGCGGAAATTTGTCTTTTTCACGAGAGGTGGATCAAAAGCTTTTGACACCCAACCATTTGGTCAATTGTGCATTAAATATGGCATAATATTTTTGAAAATTGAATTGGTCCAATTTTGCACCAAATATTTGCTAGGTTCTTCACACAAAAAATCCATTTTGGGCACGGAAAAAATGGAAAATGAATTTTCCGTGCAAAGAAAGTGAAAACTTCCTTAGGGAATATTGTTTGTCATTCCAATATGCACCTTGTGCACAATAAGAGATCATTTGAACAAACTGTGCCATGAATGTTGTCATAACGTTGGCCATTTGCTTTGAAAGCCATTGATCTTCATACATGATAGCTCGTTTCTGAGAACACTTTTTTAAGATATTTGCCGTAGTCCAAGTTTGTTATTTTTCCTGGAAACTATGTCACATATAATGACACAATGCGAAGGTTTTCAATTTTTTTTTGATTTTTTTTGAATTTCTTATGCCCGTTTCAAAATGCGGTAAAAACGACGGGCATGACCGTTTGTAGCTAGGGGTTGAATCTTGCAAAACTTTTAGAGTATCTATGATTAAATAGATACTTATGTACCTAGAAATTATTTTTGAAAAAAATAAAGAGCAAACTATGAGGCAGCCGTAGTTCAAATTTGACCCGCTTCCTACTGAATCGGCGGAAATTTGTCTTTTTCACGAGAGGTGGATCAAAAGCTTTTGACACCCAACCATTTGGTCAATTGTACATTAAATATGGCCTGATATTTTAGAAAATTGATTTGGTCCAATTTTACAACAAATATTTGCTAGGTTCTTCACAAAAAATATCCATTTTGGGCACTCAAAAAATGGAAAATGAATTTTTCGTGCAAAGAAAGTGAAAACTTCCTTAGGCAACATTGTTTGTCATTCCAATATGCACTCTTGTGCACAATAAGAGATCATTTGAACAAACTATGCCATGAATGTTGCCATAACATTGGCCATTCGCCTTGAAAGCCCTGGATCTTCATACATGATAGCTCGTTTTTGAGAACACGTTTTTAAGACATTTAGCTTAGTACAAGTTTGTTATTTTTCCTGGAAACTATGTCACATATAATGACACAATACGAAGGTTTTCAAATTTTTTGATTTTTTTTTTGAATTTCTTATGCCCGTTTCAAAATGCGGTCAAAACGACGGGCATGACCGTTCGTAGCTAGGGGTTGAATCTTGCAAACTTTTGGAGTTTCTCTGATTAAATAGATACTTATGTACGTAGAAATGATTTTTGGAAAAAAAATAAAGAGCAAACTATGAGGCAGCCGTAGTTCAAATTTGACCCGCTTCCTGCTGAATCGGCGGAAATTTGTCTTTTTCACGAAAGGTGGATCAAAAACTTTTGACACCCAACCATTTGGTCAATTGTACATTAAATATGGCCTAATATTTTAGAAAATTGATTTGGTCTAATTTTGCAACAAATATTTGCTAGGTTCTTCACAAAACAATCCATTTTGGGCACTCAAAAAATGGAAAATGAATTTTTCGTGCAAAGAAAGTGAAAACTTCCTTAGGCAACATTGTTTGTCATTCCAATATGCACCCTTGTGCACAATAAGAGATCATTTGAACAAACTATGCCATGAATGTTGCCATAGCATTGGCCATTCGCCTTAAAAGCCATGGATCTTCATACATGATAGCTCGTTTCTGAGAACACTTTTTAAGACATTTACCGTAGTCCAAGTTTGTTATTTTTTCTGGAAACTAGGTCACATATAATGACACAATGTGAAGGTTTTCAATTTTTTTGATTTTTTTTAATTTCTTATGCCCGTTTCAAAATGCGGTCAAAACGACGGGCATGACCGTTCATAGCTAGGGGTTGAATCTTGCAAAACTTTGGAGTTTCTCTGATTAAATAGATACTTATGTACCTAGAAATGATTTTTGGAAAAAATAAAGAGCAAACTATGAGGCAGCTATAGTTCAAATTTGACCCGCTTCCTACCGAATCGGCGGAAATTTGTCTTTTTCATGAGAGGTGGATCAAAACTTTTGACACCCAGCCATTTGGTCAATTGTACATTAAATATGGTCTAATATTTTAAAAAATTGATGTGGTCCAATTTTGCAACAAATATTTGGTAGGTCCTTCACAAAAAACTCATTTTGCACACTCGAAAAATGAAAAAAAAAATCGAGCAAAGAAAATGAAAATTCCCTTTGGCAACATTGTTTGCCATTCCAAGATGCACACTTGTGCAAAATATGAGGTCATTTGAACAAACTATGCTATGAATTTGTCCATAACATATGTCATTTGCCTTGAAAGCTATGAATCTTCATACATGATAGCTCATTCCTGAGAACACTTTTTAAAGATATTTGCCGTAGTCCAAGTTTGTTATTTTTCCTACAAACTAGGTCACATATAATGACACAATGCAAAGATTTTTTAAATTTTTTTGAATTTCTTATGCCGGTTTCAAAATGCGGTCAAAATGACGGGCATGACCGTTCGTAGCTAGGGGTTGAATCTAGCGATAGTCTTGGTGGTTCTCTGATCAAATGACTACTTTTGTACCTAGAGATGATTTTTGGTAAAAAAAAATAGAGCAAATTATGAGGCAGCTATAGTTCAATTTGACCCGCTTCCTACTGAATCGGCGGAAATTTGTCTTTTTGACGAGAGGTGGATCAAAAGCTTTTGACACCCAACCAGTTGGTCAATTGTACATTAAATATGGTCTAATATTTTTTTAAATTGATGCTGTCCAATTTTGTAACAAATATTTGGTAGGTTATTCACAAAAAAACTCATTTTGCACACTCAAAAAATGAAAATTGCTTGTTTTACTACAACTCCTTATTTATAATCAAGTACGACCAATTTAGATGGTCATAACATCAACTAAGTGTGTACTGTGTTCTGATTGGTCCATAAACATCTCATGCGGATCGTGCATCAAACATCGTCGGATACTCACAGATCCAACGGCAGCACACATCCCCCTCACCCTCTGACCTCTCGTCCCTCTCTTGCCTAAAAAAACCTCTCGTCCCTCTCCCACCCACCCACCCTCCTCTCTCGCTCATCTCTCCCTCTCCCCGCACCACTCCTCGCTGCCACAACCCGATGCCGCCCGATTCCGGCATCCTCCAGCGGCGCCCAGCCGACCCACAACTTCCTCTCGCTACGCTCTTTCTTCTCCACCGCGTCGATTTGCTTTACCCTATCTCATGTGGTCGCCCGCATCACTTCCTCTTGCTAGGGTATCGGTGGTGGGGTAGACCTCGTCGCTGGTCTCCTGCTCGGGCTCGTGGCCGAGATAAACGGCCTCGGCGGCGGTGGCGGCGCGCGTGAGATCCTCCTCCCCGACAAGGCCGCAACTGGATCCCCTCCTCTCCACCGCTGGATCCACTCCTCTCCTACAAGGCCGCCACGGGATCCCCTCCTCTCCGACTGCAACGCCTACGGATCCAGCGCAAGGTCGACCAGGTCACCCTCTTCGTCAAGGTCGACGAGGCCACCCTCTTCGACCGCATCCTGGTAGCTACCCCCAACCCAGCGCAACCTGATTAGATTTGGTTATGTTACGAAGTCATTGTTATGATTTGATTCCATCTGCTTGCGGTATGATATGCTTGTTCATGATCCAAGTCAAATCCTTGGATGTAGTATTACTGTGGCTGTAATTTGTATCCATCTTATTAGATTAGGGTTTGTGTAGCAGCATACATCTTCCCCTGCCAAAGGTTTCTCTGTGGTGACTATTAATTTGCAAGATACAATGGTTATTTGGTATACAGCTGCACAGCAATTATGTGGTATTGTATTACAATTGTGCTGCATGTATCAATTTTTTAACTCTGCTTTCTTTGCCCAAGTCTTTATTATCTTGCCTAGCCTTCTAATGTATTGTTTGCTGCTAAGTACCCAAGTTAGTGGGTGATTTTAAGGATAACATGAGAACACTTGCCTAAGTTTATAAGATATGACATGTGACAGTCCAAAGCACTTTTGTTGACTATCCAAATCAAACCGACAAATGCACATATTTCTCTCTGGATTGTTTAAGTTAAATGAACTGCTCTACTTTAAACAAGTTGGGATCCATCACTACAATAGGAGTATGTTTGCATTTCACCTAGCTTGTAACCAATAACCAAGTCCTTAAGTAATTATTTGATTACATCATGAGCTTTTCTAAAAATTAGTTAGGTAGTGGTTTCAGCTGCTGCACTGTTGCATATATTTGATACTACACAATGTGACTGGAGTTTATTGTGCTATGTAGAAGATAGAATCTGGATGCAATTGCTTTGATATGCTTGTTTGCCCCCCAAGCATGCCCATGAAGTACAATGAGGCGTCCTCATATGACTATTTCGCCAATATGTAAGACTCACTGCCAATCTTTCCAGCAGTAGTAGTATGGTGTCGCTATCACCTGTGTGTGTATATAAGTATGCCACTGGTGAGGTTTACCGATCTCTGTTATTGTGTTGATCTGAATCATGCTTTTGTGCATGTGCTGTGCAACAGCAAACTGGTTACCCTCGTGTAGTCGAGCAATTAGTATCCATACATGCCTAGTGCATGCCTAAATCGTGAGTTTTATTTTTAAACACTTCTCCATGTATGTGCAGTGCCTATTGTAATTGTCAAGTGTGAATTATGTACATGAGGTGTGCTGTTCTCCTTCTTGTAGTAATTTCTAGTAGCCTGCTTGTTACGTGCAGTGCATTTGCCATGTGCATGTGAAGTGCACAACACGTTGCGTGTATGGAGTATGAAATGGTCAGAGTATGGCATTGTCAATTTAACTTCCATTTTTGGTGTTGAGCTGTCTATAAATTGGTGTTGGTACCATGATGCTTGGTCTGTTAGTTTCTTTTGGTAAATGAACTGCTTCTTTGGTGCATAGATGTATCTTCACGAGTCGCATAACTCCTGACATGTAGGCGACTGGAGCGCACCAGAAGCATTGATGGCGACTCTGTCCTCGGCGCCGCCCTCTCCTACAGCGGTGCGTCCCCTCTCTGTTCTCCCACCCACCCCCTAAGTTTTGGAATTGGATCGTTTCTATGAACTCTAGCCATGCTCACTTGTAAATCTGGTTTGGTGTTTAAACTGTGACTTATGATAATCTGGTTTGATCGTTTCTGTGAACTCTAGCCATGCTAACTGTTTGATCGCTCCTGTATAACTTGACATGAATCTTTTATGCCCTTGATTTTTTTTACATAGTTTGACCCACAACAGCAGCATCCTTCATGCCTACTGATTCCTAACTTGCTTGTGCTCTCCCAGAACCGAAGGAGCCCATATGCTTACCTTTGCTACCCTATTCCTTTTCCTGCTACCTCGAACTTGGAAGCATCCTACTTACACAAATATGATCTCGTCCTGGTACAGATATCCTCCTCTTGGATGTGACTCCCCTCACCCTTGCTATCGAGACTGTCAGTGAAGTCATGACCAAGCCAACCCCCGGGAACACTGTCATTCCCACCAAGAAGTCATTGGTTTTCACCACCTACCAGGACCAGCAGACTACCTTCTCTATCCAGGTAACAGACAATGAGCAACCTTCTTCACCCCTTTCTGAAACTCTTCAGTATCAGCTAGCTGGGACATATATCTGCAGGTCTTCGAGGGTGAGCATATCATGACTAAGGACTGCCGTCTTCTCGGCAAGTTTGACCTTCATGGCATTCCTGCAGCTCCCAGGTTAGTTATGTTCGAAATCAGAGATAATGAATCTAATGTGGGATGCAATATGACACGTAAAGCATCAGATTAATGTGTTGCAGTCAAGTTGTTGGAATTTTTTCTATGCCATGCTTAGTGTTTACTGAACTGAGGCATTTGGGCATAGGAATTTGGGCATGTATGTATAATTTTGTCTCTTGAATGAATATTTTTTATTCGCAAGCATTTAACTTCCACTATATTTCACTTATTGTTTTTGTAGATCTAATGTCGTTGAGGCTACTGCTACTGTGACAGAAGATCAGAAGAAGCCTGGAGATGTGCACCATAGTTTTAGTTGATATTTGCCACCATATTTTGGTGCTTGTTTATCTATTTTAGATTGCATGTACACTTCTTGGATATAAACTGTAATTAGACTTGTTCAAGCTATGTTACTGCGGACGTGTGGTCTTGTATGTGCTGTTGTGAATATTTGATCGTATCAGATCTAGATTTAATCATTTAATTGAGAGAATTATTGATTGTTTGCTTTTTAAATGTGTATAAATTGGGCTCTAAGAAGGCTACGGCCCAAACCGTAGTGGACTGGAACATCGTGCATTTCTAAAAAACCAGAACAAAAAGGATAAACGAAATGGACATAAAAGAGGCCAAGGCCAAAAAAAAGGCTGAAGTGTTGGGCTTGGCCCATGTAGCTGTCTAAAATTAAATGGGCTGTATTATTGGGCTCAGCCCATAGAGACGGTTGAATTGGACCGGGCTGATTCTAATGTACGACCAATTCATTTGGTCGCAATTTTGCCACGTTAGCTTGCCACGTTGGATCTGACGTGGTCTGGGCTGGCTGCCAGTGACCAAAACAATTGGTAGTAAAATATAGGACCTTTTATTTTGGTCATAACCTTCTATGACCATTTCACAAAAAGACGGTCAGCTTTTGACCAACTCTTTTTGGTCACAAAAAGGTCATAAATGGAAAACAATGACCATTTAGTGACCAATATTGATGGTCGCAAGTTAGCATATTCCTTGTAGTGGATATTCTTGGGAAAGATCTCCGGGAGCAGTTCCGGAACACATCGACGACCAGATCGAGGATGACCATGTAGGGGAACGCGACAGAAAACAAAAAAATTCGGTACAGCGAGCATGCCCAGGACCACTATGGAGATGTCATACAGGGTTTGATCTGATCCGTACCGACTCGAAGCACAGCGGAAGAAGAGTCTGTGTAGATCGTCGGTGTAGATCCCCGCAGCTAGGATTTACAACCTCCCAACCGCGAGGATGTACTCCCTCGTCGGACAGCCCTTCGGGAGGCAGTCGGACAGTCCCTCAGACGATGTCACAGACAGCCCTTCGGGAGGACCCTCGAAACCCGAATGGTAACTCGGACAGCCCTTCGGGAGGACACCCGAAACTCGAACGAAAACTCGGACAGCCCTTCGGGAGGACACTCGAACAGCCCCTTGGGCAAAAGACTGAAACTACAATCTCTCTATGGTGTTGCACACATACGGTGTCAGCTATCCGGCAGGGCTTCGCCGTCCAGAATTAGTTCCTGCCGGAACCCAGATAGCCTTTCGGCTCTACGAAACTATTTCGTGGGAGGGAGAGAGAGAGAGCCCGATGAGCATGGCATGTGTATGAGAGCAAGGATGAGCTTTGGAGAGTACCCCTCCACCTCTATTTATAGGAAAGACAAGGGGTAAAGTTGGCATTCAAAAATACCAAAAGTACCCCCACTTTATGTCTTACATAAAAGAATAAAAGCAAAAAGGGGTGCCATGCGGAGCTCCATGGAGGAGCACCACCTTGGCCGGCCACCCCTTGGGGCCCCCCCCATGAGGGGCTTCCTTGGCCCCCAAGCCCTTCTAGAAGCCTTTTGGAAATATCCCAAAAGGTGGCTTTCCATAAAGTAACCAAAAAGCACTTTCACTATTCACGAAGACATTTTTCTGCGTCCGTTAAAACCCAAATTATTTCTGTGTGCCTAGAATAATTCCAGTACCCACTAAAACAATTTTGAATTTATTCCGAAACAATTCCGGAACTATGTTTTTCTTCAGCGAAAAGCAACCAAAGCGGTTCAGGCAGCTCCGGAACATTTCCGGATTTTATCCCGGAAAATTCCCAGTAGTTTCCAGAACACTTCTGGCATCCTCCAAGAATTTCCAGGCGCGTGCCGAAACCAATTTGACTTAATGGTATCCCCTGAAACAACTTTTCAGTTTTACCGGAACTATTCCGGTGTCCTCTCCGGAACGTTTCCGTTTCGTCCGAAACTTTTCCGGTGATTTTATCTCAGACTCCCTGTCTAGTATTCAGCAGATAGATGACCCTTAAGCGCGTGACCCTATAGGTTCGGTGAAGTAGAGACATGACCCGAAACACTTTCCGATCAATGATCAACATCGGAGCCGTGGACACCCATATTGACCCCTATACCCACACGAATGAATATTCGAGTGAACCTCTAGTTGTCGTGTGCTATTCCTGTTGCTTCACGATATATTACAAACACTCGAGGTGAGATTTATTGCATCCCCGTGGATCAACAACTTGTCCACCATGCAAGTAACCTCGTTACCAGTTTTGTTCTCTTTTCTCGTTTCCGTGTTCCGGCATCCCAGTGATCAAATCACAATGTGTCTGGCCAGACGATGATGGATACCGTAACACCGAGAGGGCCCGAGAATATCTCTCCATCGTCGGAGGAGCAAATCCCAATCTTGAGCTATCTCGTTTCTTGTCATACTTTTCCGTGAACCCGTAAGCCGCCGTAATAGCCACCCAGTTACGGATGATGTTTAACAAACCCCAAAGTTCATGAAGCAAGTACGAAGGAACTCGATACTCTCATGGTCTAAGGAATTATGCAAACATTAACTATCTCTGTGTTATTAACCATTAACTTGTGACGAATGTATCTCATAGCATAACATCAATTCGGGTCGATTCAACACAAGTGTTCTACTAACATTGTGCCCTCAAAATTGCCGGCATAGTCATGCCCATGATCAGGAAAACAGGATCATCATGCAATACTTGAGCCAGTCTTAGAGGCAAGACTAGGAATACATTTTACCGTTTATTATACCACACGTGCATATGAGTTTCCCTCCGAGCCTCGTGGATATTGCAGACTCGAGAATCATTGCAATTTTAGCATGGAACATAAACATTCATTATAAAATCGGAGATACAAAATAACTGTTATTACTGCCTCTAGGTTATATCTCCTACAGACTCCCACTTGCACTAGAGTCATAATCCAGTTACATGGCTTCCCTAACACCAATGGCTATCCGGTGCTGCTCATGCTTTGCTCGTGGTAGAGGCTTTGTCATCGGGTCTGACACGTTCAGATCCGTGTGAACTTTGCGTACTTTCACTAAACCCGCTTCAACATGATGTCGAATGAGTTTATATTTGCGTTCTATATGTCTTGTCTTATGGTGCGAACTTGGCTCCCTTGCCTGAGCCACGGTGCCACTATTATCACGATAGATCTCCACCAGGTCCAGAGCACTTGGAACTACACCAAGGTCTTCAAGAAATTGCTTGATCCATACCGCCTCCTTGGAGGCTTCTGAAGCAGCAACATATTCCACCTCCGTCGTAGAATCCGCCACAGTCTTTTGTTTGGAACTTTTCCAATCAACTGCCCCGCCGTTCAATATGAAAACATAGCCTGGCTGAGATTGGAAGTCATCTGGGTCAGTCATGAAGCCTGCATCAGTGTAACCACTTACAATGAGCTCGTCATCACCTCCGTACACAAGGAGTAAATCCTTGGTCCTTCTGAGGTACTTAAGAATGCCCTTGACTGCGGCCCAGTGATCCAATCCTGGATCACTTTGGTACCGGCTGCTAACACTTAGCGCATAGGAAACGTCCGGTCTTGTACATAGCATGGCATACATAATAGAACCAACTGCCGAAGCATATGGAACATCATTCATCTGTACTCGCTCATCGAGAGTCCGAGGACACTGATTCTTGCAAAGCACTATGCCAGGTGACATGGGGAGTAGGCCTTTCTTGCAGTTCTCCATGTTGAACCTTTTCAACACCTTGTCAATGTACGTGCTTTGGCTAAGCGCTATCAGGCGTTTTGATCTATCTCTATCGATTCTAATGCCCAATACATATGCCGCTTTGCCTAAGTCTTTCATAAAAAAACTTTTCTCCAATGAGTCTTTTATTTTGCTAAGAAAATTCACGTCATTTCCAATCAACAATATGTCATCCACATACAAGATTAGAAATGCTTTTGCGCTCCCATTAAACTTCTTGTAAACACAAGATTCTTCGTCATTCCTGATGAAGCCAAACTGTTTGACCACTTCATCAAAACGAATGTTCCAGCTCCTTGACGCTTGCTTCAGACCATAAATGGCTTTGTGAAGTTTGCATACCTTTTCAGCATCCTTATGAACGACAAAACCTTCTGGCTATATCATGTATACATCCTCTTTGAGGTTTCCATTTAGGAAAGCCGTTTTGACGTCCATCTGCCATATTTCATAATCGAAATAAGCAGCAATTGCTAGTAATATCCGAACAGACCTAAGCATAGCTACGGGCGAGAAAGTCTCGTCGTAGTCCACTCCTGGAACTTGCGTGAACCCTTTTGCGACAAGTCTAGCTTTGTGGATAGTAATGTTACCATCCGCGTCCGTCTTTCTTTGGAAAATCCATTTACAACCAATGGGCTTTACGCCTTCTGGAAGTTCTTCCAAGTTCCAAACTTGGTTTTCGTACATGGATTCCATCTCGGATTTCATGGCCTTGTGCCATTCCTTTGAGCTGGGCCCCGCCATTGCTTCCTTGTAGTGCGCAGTTTCATCGTCTTCAAGAATGAAGATTTCATTATGAAACCACTCAGGTGGCTGGATAGCCCTACCTGATCTGCGCGGTTCAGTTACAACATTGTCTGAAGTTTCCGCATCACATGCGATAACTTTCGGCTCGGTTGTAGGGATGATTTGCGGAATTACTTCCTGTTCCTCAGCCATATCAACTGTCGGCGAAGATTCACTAATCTCATTAAGTTGTACTATCCTCCCACTTGGTTCTTTAGCGAGAAATTCTTTCTCGAGAAAGTGTCCAACTTTTGCGACAAACACTTTGCCCTCGGACTAGTTGTAGAAGGAATACCCAATGGTGTTATTGGGATAACCTACAAAGTAACATTTGTCTGATCTGGGATCGAGTTTGCTTGGCTGTAAACGCTTTACGTACGCCTCACAACCCCAAATTTTAAGATGCGACACACTAGGAATCTTCCCATGCCACATCTCATGTGGTGTTGTCTTAACAGACTTAGATGGTGCTCTGTTTAATGTCTAAGCGGCAGTTTCTAGTGCGTGACCCCAAAAGGATATCGGCAGATCTGTAAGAGACATCATCGACCTTACCATGTCTAACGGGGTTCGGTTGCGTCTTTCCGACACTCCGTTTCGCTGCGGAGTTCCGGGAGGCGTAAGCTGTGAAACGATTCCACGGTCACTCAGATGTTGGCCAAACTCATGACTAAGATATTCGCCTCCGCGATCAGACCGCAGAAACTTAATCTTTTTGTCACGATGATTTTCTACCTCATTCTGAAATTCTTTGAACTTTTCAAAGGTTTCCGACTTATGCTTCATCAAGTAGATATAGCCATACCGACTTAAATCATCAGTTAAAGTAACGAAGTAGAAATACCCACCCCGTGTGGCTGTGCTCATTGGACCACATACATCACCATGTATTATTTCCAATAATTCACCCGCCCGTTCAGGATGACCCGTGAACGGCGTCTTGGTCATTTTCCCCATCAAGCAAGCTTCACATGTGTCAAATGATTCAAAATCAAGGGACGGTAAAACTCCAGCTTTATGGAGTCTTTGCATGCGTTTCTTTCCGATGTAGCCAAGCCGACAGTGCCACAAGTAAGTGGTGGTGGTATCAGCCTTCTTAAGGCGTTTAGCATTTACATTAAAGACATCATTTCCAAATTCAAGATTTAGTATGAAAAGGCCCCCAACAATGGGTGCAAATCCATAAAACATATCCTTACAATAAAGTGAACAACCATTGTTCTCAGACATGTACGAATACCCATCCTGTACTAAACATGATCCGGAGATAATGTTTCTACACAATAGTGGAACAAAATAACAATTATTTACTTCTAAGATAAATCCTGAAGGGAGACGTAGAGGCATAATGCCGACGGCTTGAGCGGCGATCCCAGTGCCGTTCCCGACGCGCATCACGACTTCATTCTTTGCTAGCTTGCGCACCTTCTGAAGTCCCTGTATCGAGTTGCAAATGTGAGCAACCGATCCGGTATCAAATACCCAAGACTTAGAATTTTCGCTAGCAAGCAAAACGTCAATGACATTAACTTGTATAACAATTATACCTTTTCTGGTTTTCCCGGACTTCTTATCTTCCAGATACTTCTTGCAGTTTCTCTTCCAGTGTCCTGTGCCCTTGCAGTAGAAGCACTCAGTTTCATTCTTGGCTCCGCCCTTAGAGTTGCTTTGGGAGCCGGTCTTACCGGCGCCCTTGCCCTTCTTTGGCTTGCCTTTCTTTTTGAAACTGGCGGTTTTATTCACAAGCAACACTTGCTTGCGATTTTTCCGCAGTCCTCCTTCCGCAGTTTTCAGCATGGCGAGCACCTCTTCTGGTGTTTTCTCCATCCCACTCATGTTGTAGTTCATGACAAAACCGTCGTAAGATGGGGGGAGTGAAGAAAGCATCATGTCCATCATATGGCCAGGGGGAATTGGAAATTCCAGGGTTTTAAGCCTTTCAGCATAGCCAATCATTTTGACTACGTGTTCGCCAACTGAACTGCCCTCAGCCATCTTGCATTCCATCAAGGTCTTCATGATATCAAATCGTTCAGACCTTGCGGTTTCCTTGTACAGAGCATCCAATTCCCGGATCATATCACGGGGTTTATGGAATTCAAAACATTTTTGAAGCCCTGCACTCATGCAAGCTAGCATGAGGCACTGCACTAAGTTATGATCATCATCCTTAGTGGCCCAGACATTTTGTTCATCTTCCGGGGCATCGGCCGCCGGTTTAGCTGGAAGTGCATTTTCAACCACATACATTTTCTTAGCGCTCCTGAGGACAATCCTCAGGTTACGGACCCAGTCCGCATAGTTGTTCCCAGTCACAGCTAACTTCTCTTTCTCTAACATCGGGCCTAAGTTGAACGCGGTGTTGCGAGCCATTTGATCTACAACGGAAAACACAAGTTTCACTTAGACTTTGTTCATAATGATTTTTGGCACTAGTGAATAAACAATTTTATTCTAAAGTGCGCTCCCACTCAAATCAATATCTCTCAAAATTGATTATGAGTGATACAAGACCCAAATTGTAATTCAACGCTAAGGATGTATCCATCTCAAGTGACGAGAATTTCAATTGGTAGGCCAACTTGCCAATCACATCTCTATGTGACTCTTGTTCATCTTTCGATGGGCGTGTTCCGAGCTCAAGACGATCCTCCGGAACGTCAAGACAACCAAGTGATCTCGCTGCGAGGTCTCAACTCACCCGCCTCACACTTCACTAATCGTTCATACCCATGTATCCATGTGGTACCCCGAAAAGATAGGTGCCGTGACGGTGCTACACTTGGGACAACACTAACTACTTGATATTTTTAAGTGAGAGATCACCCTAATAAAAAGCGACTACCGCGCAATCAAAAGGGTGCATCATAAGGGATAAACATCTCAGGCAATTCATAATAGCATGATATGGTATAGCCCTTTCTGACGGAGAAGTCTTTAATTTCTTCGTCTTCGGCATTTGCGTCGGTGTTCACCTTCGCGAAGATTGCCACCACCTTGTCGATGCACCAGATAATATTGCTATCTCTATAGCTAATAAATTAAGTGCATTACTTAAGGTTGACACGCAGGTCATTAAAGTGACAATCATATGGCTCCAGCCATCATGCCGAATCATGACACGCAGGTCATGTTAATCATATAGTCATCTCATACATAATCGAATTAATATGAGCATTGCTATACCACATCACATGCACATCCTGCAAAACCAAGTTAGACGCCTCTAATCGGTTTATGCAAAATTTTATTTTACGTGGCTTCTAAGGTTTTGACTTAAACCGCAGCTACCAACGTTTTATCATCAAGTATGATTATTCAAGTCACTAGATTAACATCTCGGGGTCTATGAAACACGAGATAATAAAATCTCGAGCCCCATACTAAACTTCGTCATATGCATGACCCCCGTGCAGATCATATCTGCATTGCCCTTTCGTCTGCGAATTTCATCTTTCTTTTGACTATGGCGGAACCCAAAGAACTGATAGCACTTCGTTGATCAATCAGGATCGCGGATTGCCAGAACTTTGTCAAATTCCACCATGCTGTCTCGAGATCAGAAATACGCAAATTCTAGGGAAGCAACAAGAACATCGGGTAACAGACTTCATCTGCTACCCGCATAAATAATTTTCAGCAATAGATCTCATCTACTCCAAAATTATATTATGCAATACCCATACATCTCCATGTATTCTAGATCGTAACCTGCATCTACGCATAGCACGGCTCATGATGCCACTATAGGGGAACGCGACAGAAAACAAAAAAATTCGGTACGGCGAGCATGCCCAGGACCACTATGGAGATGTCATACAGGGTTTGATCTGATCCGTACCGACTCGAAGCGCAGCGGAAGAAGAGTCGGTATAGATCGTCGGTGTAGATCCCCGCAGCTAGGATTTACAACCTCCCAACCGCGAGGATGTACTCCCTCGTCGGACAGCCCTTCGGGAGGCGGTCGGACAGTCCCTCAGACGATGCCACAGACAGCCCTTTGGGAGGTCCCTCGAAACCCGAACGGTAACTCGGATAGCCCTTCGGGAGGACACCCGAAACTCGAACGAAAAATCGGACAGCCCTTCGGGAGGACACTCGAACAGCCCCTCGGGCAAAAGACCGAAACTACAATCTCTCTATGGGGTTGCACACATACGGTGTCAGCTATCCGGCAGGGCTTCGCCGTCCAGAACTAGTTCCTGCCGGAACCCAGACAGCCTTTCGGCTCTACGAAACTAATTCATGGGAGGGAAAGAGAGAGAGCCAGACGAGCATGGCATGTGTATGAGAGCAAGGATGAGCTTTGGAGAGTACCCCTCCACCTTTATTTATAGGAAAGCCAAGGGGTAAAGTTGGCATTCAAAAATACCAAAAGTACCCCCACTTTATGTCTTACATAAAAGAATAAAAGCAAAAAGGGGTGCCATGTGGAGCTCCATGGAGGAGCACCACCTTGGCCGGCCACCCCTTGGGGGCCCCCCATGAGGGGCTTCCTTGGCCCCCAAGCCCTTCTAGAAGCCTTTTGGAAATATCCCAAAAGGTGGCTTTCCATAAAGTAACCAAAAAGCACTTTCACTATTCATGAAGACATTTTTCTGCGTCCGTTAAAACCCAAATTATTTCTGTGTGCCTAGAATAATTCCAGTACCCACTAAAACCATTCTGAAGGAATTCCGAAACAATTCCGGAACAATGTTTTTCTTCAGCAAAAAGCAACCAAAGCGGTTCCAGCAGCTCCGGAACATTTCCGGTTTTTATCCCGGAAAATTCCCAGAAGTTTCCAGAACACTTCTGGCATCCTCCAAGAATTTCCAGGCGTGTGCCGAAACAAATTTGACTTAATGGTATCCCCTGAAACAACTTTTTAGTTTTACCAGAACTATTCCGGTGTCCTCTCCGGAACGTTTCCATTTCGTCCGAAACTTTTCCGGTGATTTTCTCTCAGACTCCCTGTCTAGTATTCAGCAGATAGATGACCGTTAAGCGTGTGACCCTATAGGTTCGGTGAAGTATAGACATGACCCGGAACACTTTCCGATCAATGATCAACATCGGAGCCGTGGACACCCATATTGACCCCTATACCCACAAGAATGAATATTCGAGTGAACCTCTAGTTGTCGTGTGCTATTCCTGTTGCTTCACGATATATTACAAACACCCGAGGTGAGATTTATTGCATCCCCGTGGATCAACAACTTGTCCACCATGCAAGTTACCTCGTTACCGGTTTTGTTCTCTTTTCTCGTTTCCGTGTTCCGGCATCCCAGTGATCAAATCACAATGTGTCTGGCCAGACGATGATGGATACCGTAACACCGTGAGGGCCCGAGAATATCTCTCCATCGTCGGAGGAGCAAATCCCAATCTTGAGCTATCTCGTTTCTTGTCATACTTTTCCGTGAACCCGTAAGCCGCCGTAATAGCCACCCAGTTACGGATGACGTTTAACAAACCCCAAAGTTCACGAAGCAAGTACGAAGGAACTCGATACTCTCATGGTCTAAGGAATTATGCAAACATTAACTATCTCTGTGTTATTAACCATTAACTTGTGACGAATGTATCTCATAGCATAACATCAATTCGGGTCGATTCAACACAAGTGGTCTACTAACATTGTGCCCTCAAAATTGCCGGCATAGTCATGCCCATGATCAGGAAAACAGGATCATCATGCAATACTTGAGCCAGTCTTAGAGGCAAGATTAGGAATACATTTTACCGTTTATTATACCACACGTGCATATGAGTTTCCCTCCGAGCCTCGTGGATATTGCAGACTCGAGAATCATTGCAGTTTTAGCATGGAACATAAACATTCATTACAAACTCGGAGATACAAAATAACTGTTATTACTGCCTCTAGGGCATATCTCCTACAGACCAATCATGCAGATCGTTGCCGTGATGCGATAAGAGACCGCCACCACACCACTGCCTCCACCATGCCGACGACATCGCCGACACCGCGGAGGACACCGGCCCATGCTGCCCACAGCCCACACCGCCGGCTGAAGACGGATGCCAGATCGGGAAGGATCCCGATCCGCCGCCACCCTCTCGCCTGCATGATCCGCCACCTCGAAGCCCGCAGTACGCCACCGGTCCCGAGCGCCGCCGCCATGGGGATCCGCCGCTGCGACCCTCGTCATCGCGGTGTCCCGGCCCAGCCGCGCCACCCCATGGCGGAGGCCCTGCGCGAGAAGGCGAAACGCCCCGGCGCCGCCGACTTTGCCCGGCTGCGTCCTCTGGCGGCGGCGAGGGAGGAGGGAGGGAGAGGAGGGTGCTGGTGGCGGCGGCAAGAGTGCCCTCCCCGTCGCCCACGGGAGCGACAAGGGAGGGTCCGATCCTAAATTTTAGGAGCGTCCATTGAGATCCTAAATTTTATGGAGTAATCCCCATGAGAAGACAAAGCCGAGTTCAGAAAACAGAAAACAGAGCATAGCAGAGGAAGTTGAGGTTAAGGCCCTGGGCACGAGAGGCAGACCGAATTCATAGCATCGTCATCAAGAGATCTATGTTATGTAGGCTTCGCCATCAGTGTGCTGTGTGCAGCAATTAGCCACGCTTTAGCAACGAGGGCTCCTCAGTTAAGGGATACAGTCCTCCGCAAGCAAGCCGAAGCTGTATATGAATTAGCTCGTCTACTTAAAGAAGCTGAACCTTTAAACACTATCCACGTCTCCATTTTCTAAATGAACCCCTTACTCGTCTGAGATGAGGGCAGCCCTCGGATAGCATTAGAATAGAAAATTACTGGCTTTGATTCGCCACTCAAAGGCTAATAAAAGCACTATATATACCACCTTCTGCATCACTAATGGTTACTAGTAGAATGCCGTGCGTTGCCACGGGCTTTTGAAATTTTTAGTGGTTGCATATATAAACATAATGCATGTCAAATTTCACATGTATAGAAAAGATAGCCACGGGATAACATAACAATGTTGATTGGTTGTATTTATCATGGCAGATTATCTCTTCTTCCATTGGTTCTAAATTTTCTAAACACACACATCTTATTTCTCACACCCCACCAACAAGATAGAATCTGCTCTTCCTTCACCCTCTTTTATCTCGGTCTACTCCTTGCTCTAGCTTTGGTGTCATCACTCTATGTCGTCCATACAGTTTCATTGTAACATGTTAAGCTAGCTCTTACTATGCTTGTCATTTGTTATTTTTATGGATGGGTAACGCTCATATGTAGGTGTGTATTTATCAACTATTTCGATTTTGGACTATCGGGCCATTCAAATAAATGCTTCACATGATTTTCTTGAGCTGAACAAACCAAGCGTAGAAAAGAAAAAACAAACTGGTTTTGGAAGATGAAAACAAACGTGGCAATCATGTGCGCTGCAACGGGGGCATACATATTCTAGTGTTCCAACATTTATCAGGTCTAACATATACCTTAGGATCCTCATGCACATTACATGGGTTTGTCATGGTCATCTTGTCCCGTGGTGGTAACCGTCTTTTCTTCCCCCATCGTGGTCGTCCTTCTGATCCTTGTTGAGTAGCTTGGTCAGAACAAACCCCAGCCTCGGTGCTCCAGCAGCTGTCTCGCAAGAGGGTTCATGTTGTTGTCGAGCAGCGCCAAGAGGTTGTTGATGCTCTTGATCTCCTCCCCATGGCCATCGTCGCCATCAACTGCACCGCCTCCATCAACATCTTCTCATCTTCCTCCCAAGCACATTGTAAATAAATTAATCCCAATCTGATATCAAATCATCTTACTAATTATGTTCCCTAAAAATAAAAATGATCTAAAATCAGATGAAATTATCTAGCGGTCTACTTGGGGACCAATTTTAAAATCAAAAAAAAAATGTTGAAGTCGCAACAAAGTAAATTACGAAACAAGTGCTCAAGTGTATTCATACATTATTTGTTTGGCTAATTTAACTGCTCCTAGGAGATCATTGTAAAATTGTATCAGAGGAAAATATGGAAATAAATTTAAATTATATAACATTACTAAAAAAATATATATATAGCTTGTTGTATGCATAAAAGTGGCACGTACATACAAACAGATTTAATTTTGGGATCCCAAAACCCCATCACTGTGATATACTACTCTACAATTTACTTCAATAAAATGGTACGTCAGTAGTAGCGTTAAGCCATCCCCAATGGAAAGATAATTGCATAGACTCTTATACGGTAAAACTGAAGCGCTTCCTAAGAAACCTAGATTCTAGCACAAATTATCAGTACATGTCACAACCAATGCACATGGAATTCGTGCGAGTATAAATTGTGAATTCATATTTTGGAAATTTTGAAAATAAAAGAACTATATCCCCCCCCCCCCCCCCCCCCACCCAGATGGAAGGATAAAAAAATCACAACCAATTATCTTTTTGCGGGACAGAATACACAAAACCAGTGTTTGGAAATCCCTAACAGAAGTTGGAATTGTAGCCCCTAATGCTAAGATTAAAACTATTATCACACTTGGATAAAATTTGTACATAAATATTTAAACTGTACAAGGATTATATATCCAAACTAATCCATGATTCATACATAAACTGTATAAGGAAGTCAGTATGTTAAACATGCATGTGTATGCAGTATAACTGTTATTGAAACCTCTTCCATAGCTTAATCATTGAAAACACAAATTAAACATAGGTACAGTTGCTCAATCGTATCACCTGCAAAAAGAGGGCCAAAATCTAATGTGTGTGGTGCTGTAGAGTGCATAGTTACATCAAGGCAACACAGAAAACAGTGCTGTAGAGATTTATGGCTGACAATCAATTGAAACAACTAACAAAATTCAGAGATTCTAAAAACATACAGACAAAGCAATTCCTATATTCTGAGCCTGACTCTAGAACCATTTATAGACGGTGAATACTAACAAATTAGGCTCTGCACTTATATTTGGAGGGATCCATTGCCACTTGAGTTATACTCGTCAACATCATTTCTTTCAAAGAATTCCTGACAGTATATAATAAGAGCCTACAAAACTGAATAAAATGCTCAGTAAAATGAGAACTTATGGTGACGCTAACTCAGTAAGATAGAGATGCAACATTTGTTGTGCAGCGTAGTACCGTTAGCTCAATAAAACAAGGCCAACTTTTCATGATTGCAGATGAAAATTTCACAAAACAATTTAGGAAAAGCTAATGATAGCCTGCATCAGCCACACTGGTTTTTTTCACATCCAGTGTGGTACATCATCAGCGAAGCCGTCTCATCATCAAAGCAGCCTCCCGGTTCAAGGGGTCCGAGAGTTTGGGGTACAAGAAACTGAGCTACCATGTGACCAAGATCCTCATGAGTATATTCTTCTTCTCTCCCCCCTCCCAATCCCTCTCCTCTTCTCTCTCCCTTTCTCTCTATCCCATGCATATCCACCTCTAAAGTAAAGAGTAAGAAATTAGGGAGTAAAAACTGAGGCAAAAACATCCAACTGGACATGACAGTCACTCAAGATGTGCAGTTTGTCAGTTGTTCATACGTGCTTATAACTTGGCACAAAATAGAAGGATCTAAAATAATCTTGCAGTAAAACAATTGTATCCTTCAATATTATGTGGCTAATATCGCGAGTGTTTCTGGCCGTGTTTCAATAACTCCATGTGTACCAGCTACCTCTGTAGAAGGAACTCTAGAAAGAAGTACTTCAATTTAAATAGATCCCAGCAAAAAAATCATGGACCTCAAGAAAAATGTGTATATAAAAGAACATGACAACGAAAGCGAATATGTTTTGACAGAAAAAATGTACAACACCTGTGCTCCACCACAGAGAAAACACGGTACACGTGTGCCAGTGGCACAAAGCTTTGGCGAACACCCTGTCGCCCATGATTTTGTCATGAGCGTGGTGACGATCTGATTGGATAGGCCAAGCCTGGAAATCGCAAGCTCCTCCTCGTCCCCTGGAATGCCTCTGCGGTGTACCATGGGTTCTTATGAGGGCACCTGGTCATATATGTATCGATATATTAACTAATGAACTTGGCAATGCAATATTATTAATTTCTGAAATCCAGCTACCTAAATATTTATCTTGTAGACCAGACCAGTTTTTTATGATTGTAGATATAAATTTTACAGAATAATTTAGGAAAAGCAAATGATAGGCTGCATCAGCTACCGTTCTTTAAAGTAAGATAGCATATAGCAGGAAAATAATAAAAATTTCAATCTCTGAAGTCTGAAACCTAAGTACCCATATATCTACTGGGTTGATCTGAGCTCCAAACTATATCAGCAATATCTTGGATATAGGAAAATAAAAGCATATTTCAAGTTATTACTATTGACAATACTACTCAAATATCCAAATAAAAAAATCAATTGCAGCCTGAACAATATTTTTTTGTGGGGAAACAATATTGGATATTTGAAGCAATCATAAGAAAAATTTAAATCAATGTTTTCTATCATGTAGATCATATCGCAATAAGCTACCGTATTACTGGTAATTCAGGGTTTTGAGTAAAAACAGGAGCCTACTACTCAACCAGAGGTTTGCCACTACTTTTTGTCAGTAAACATTAAGCAAACAGTATAATTCAGAACCTCAAGCAAATGTATGTCGCTCTATCGGTCCTAACTGTCTACATAGACTTCCGATGAACAGAATATAACAAACTTGGTCAGGCAAGTTGGTTGTACTTCCTTAAATTGATGTAGTAGCTTCTACAAAGCAGATTGTATGGAAAACACCGGATAAACTGCAAGAACGAAATTCATGTAAGGTGCAAGTAAGATGGAAAGGTGATTCAGTTCAATTACAACTTCAAATACAGTCTAGTTTTTGCATGTACTGTGGACGTCACCTAGAGGTCGATGTCCAAGCACCTCCGGTACTCCTTCATGGTGTGCGTGCTCATGCAGAACGTCCACATCACCACGTCGACAGTGAGCCCCCTCCCTTCCAGCGATGCAAACACCGCCTTCATCCTCTTCAGGTACCCTGCTTGGCCCTACACGTTCACTGCCCATGTTGCACGTCTCTCGGCGGTCCATGGCAGCGAGGGCTGCCGATCTCGTCGAGGCGGCCAAAGCGCCGTAGGCGTTGAGCATGACTTTGAGCGCGAAGGTCTCCTGGGCAAGGCCGGACTTATGCAGCTGCGCCATCACCTCCTTCCACCATGCCACATTGCCGGACCTAGCATGTGCCGCTAGCAGCAGCATGTGTGACTTCATCGTCGGCACCATTCCCTGCTGCTTCAGTGGCTCGAACGCGGCCTCAGCCTCTGCATCCGTCCACAGTTCCATGGTGGTCAAACTCAGCATCTCATTAGAGCACCTGGAATTCTAATAATTCATGCTTAATGTACCTCGGTGGAGACAGGCTCTCTCATAAGCATCCACCAAGATGCTGCACGAAGCTCTGCGCAACCCATGTGCTACATCAGGGCGAAGATCTCGGTAGCGGCTTGTGGAAACCCTGCATGGCTGCGAACAGAAATTATGTTTGCAATCACTTTTGACAGAATTCAAACTCAAAGCAACATGGACAAATTCCATTTGAATTATACATAGATCGTCATGGTTGATGGACGGATCATCATCAGGTATCTAATTATGTATCCATTCAGTGGCGATTCTACATGTAATCTGTGGGGTCAACTGACCCCACAGCTTTTAGAGAAAACAGCCTAAATTTACTGTGCACTTACTGTACACTGTGAAGAAAATTATCCCAAAAATTACCAGTGACCCCACAGATTATTTCGGCTGGCTTCGCCACTGTATCCATTAATACAACGTATCCATCAGATCCATATTTGTATAACCAAGTACTATACATATAATAGCATGGAACAATGAAAAAAGATCAGACCTGAGACTAAAGAGGCTGGAGCACGACCACCATATATCCCACTTCGTATGCATCGGCCATGGCGATGAGGTGGCAGCTTGATGCATGCTAATTTTTTCAGAGAAAGTCTGTTTAGACAGGCATGATTTAGATGGAGAGGGCGTCCGGCCGTGGAGGGATACCCTGATGCAAATGAATCAGTCAATACGTATACTTAGTATACTTCACACTGATCATTATCAATGTGTTGATCCCCATGAGGAAAAAACAGATCTGAAAAGGAATAAAAAGAGAACATACCTTGCTGCAGCAGCTGCTGACGCCTACGAAGTGGAGACCAGCAGGTGAGCTGCTCCGCGTGGACCTGTGTTGGCTTGAGTCCATGTTAGCCGTCGGCCGCCGCTCGCATTTGTCCCGCCCATGCCCAAGCCGGCGCTAGGAGCAAACTCGATAGCCTTACCCACGTCCATGGCTCCAATCCACGCGATTGAAACAAGAAGCGTACTCATGTCGACACCGTGCCTGGGCTGGTTGGGCCGCCTCCAACCCTGACACATAGGGGAGATCCTGCTGAGAGGAAACCAGTGGAGAGGAGGGGCGTTGCCGCCCACTTCGCCATCCACGTGCTCCTCCTGTTCAGCTCGGCCACGTGAAAAGGTGTGGGGGTGGGGAGCGACGTCGGGAGGGGAGATGGAAGCGTGGCCATGGGGAGGAGTGGTCGGGGAGGAGGAGCCTCTCCACCGTCATCTCGGGAGGCACCGGGGCAGACCAGGGAGTTGCTGAGGCGGGTGCTGTGGAAGGCGGGTTTGTGTGCTCTGGCGGCTGCGGATGAAACCCTCGGTATGGGTCAGGACTCGGGAGGAAGAGGTGGAGGGGAGTGGTACGGGGATGAGGGGGCCATGCGGTGCTTTTCTCCATCGTTTTTTTATCGTGGGGATGGGGAGTCGGTTTCGGCTGAAAAACCGCGGGAGGAAAAAAAATTGGTGGTGGGAGGGTGTGATCGAGGGATCGGTGGGAGGGGGTCGATTTTGGGTACGAACGAACCACGTACGAACTCCTCCTTTAGAGTAGGGAAAATTATGTGTCGAATATGTGTACGAGTTGTGCTTCCGTTTGGACTTGTAATTAGCGATGGGTTGGGTGTTTGTGTCAGACTGTAACCCGGGCCTATTATATAAGGGCACCGCAGAGTAGCCAAATGGACTAGACATAAGTTGTAGGCTAAGACAGAGATCACGAGAGGGACAGTTCGGGCGCCCGTGGCAGGGGTGGGCGGACCGGCCGTGGCGGTCGCAGTGCTGTCTGGTGGCCTTGGAAGGCTTATTGTTGATCTGTGTCATGTGATTGGTACATGAAGAGGTGCATCCGTAATCATGCCCCGGGATATAGCCATAAAATTCATTAACAAATCTCGGTGTCGTGCTCGTGCTGTGTGATTGCTTGTCCTTGATATATCGACTCGGTGGCCGCGAATTAATTCTAAGACTAATCACCTGAATATATTTATTTACCTCAACAAGTATTACCTCCGAATTTCACCTCAGTCATGTAGGGGAACGCGACAGAAAATAAAAAAAATCGGTACAGCGAGCACGCCCAGGATCACTATGGAGACTGCATACAAGGTTTGATCTAATCCGTACCGACTCGAAGTGCAGCGATAGAAGAGTCGGTGTAGATCGTTGGTGCAGATCCCTGCAGTTAGGATTTACAACCTCCCAACCGCAAGGATGTACTCCCTCTCCGGACAGCCCTTCGGGAGGCGGTCGAACAGTCCCCCGGACGATGTCGCGGACAGCCCTTCGGGAGGACCCTCGAAACCCGAACGGTAACTCGGACAGCCCTTCGGGAGGACACCCGAAAACCGAACGGTAACTCGGACAGCCCTTCGGGAGGACACTCGAACAGCCCCTCGGGCAAAAGATCGAAACTACAATCTCTCTACGGGGTTGCACACATACGGTGTCAGCTATCCGGTAGGGCTTCGCCGTCCAGAGCTAGTTCCTGCCGGAACCCAGACAGCCTTTCGGCTCTACGAAACTATTTCGCTGGGAGGGAGAGAGAGAGCCAGACGAGCTTGGCATGTGTATGAGAGCAAGGATGAGCATTCGGGGCAGCCCCCTCACCTCTATTTATAGGATAGCCAAGGGGTAAAGTTGGTATTCAAAAATACCAAAGTACCCCCATTTTATGCCTTTTCAAAAAAGAATAAAGCTAAAAGGGGTGCCATGTGGAGCTCCAAGGAGCTCCACCATGCTTGGCCGGCCACACTTGGCCCCACCCCCCCCCCCCCCACATGGGGGTGCCTTGCATTGGCTCCCAAGTCCTTCTAGAAGGCCTTTTGGAAATATCCCAAAAGGTGCTTTCCCAAAAATATTCAAAAAGCACTTTCACTATTCACGAAGACATTTTTCTGTGTCCGTTAAATCCCAAATTATTTCTGTGTGCCTAGAATAATTCCAGTACCCACCAAAACAATTTTGAACGCATTCCGAAACAATTTCGGAACAATGTTTTCTTCAGCGAAAAGCTACCATTGCGGTTCCGGCTGCTCCGGAACATTTCCGGTTTCTGTCCCGGAAAAATCCCAAAAGTTACCAGAACGATTCTGGCACCCTCCAAGAATTTCCAAGCATGTGCCGGAACCAATTTGACTTAATGGAATACCCTGAAACAACTTTTCAGTTTCACCGGAACTATTCCGGTGTTCTCTCCGTAACGTTTCCGTTTCGTCCGAAACTTTTTCGGTGATTTTCTCTCAGACTCCCCATCTAGTATTCAGCAGATAGATGACCCTTAAGCGTGTGACCCTATAGGTTCGGTGAAGTATAGACATGACCCGGAACTCTTTCCGATCATTGATCAACATCGGAGCCGTGGACACCCATATTGACCCCTATACCCACACGAATGAATATTCGAGTGAACCTCCAGTTGCCGTGTGCTATTCCTGTTGCTTCACGATATATTATAAATACCCGAGGTGAGATTTATAGCATCCCCGTGGATCAACAACTTGTCCACTATGTAAGTTACCTTGTTACCGGTTTCGTTCTCTTTACTCGTTTCCGTGTTCCGGCATCCCAGTGATCAAATCACAATGTGTCTGGCCAGATGATGATGGATACCGTAACACCGAGAGGGCCCGAGAATATCTCTCCATCGTCGGAGGAGCAAATCCCAATCTTGAGCTATCTTGTTACTTGTCATACTTTTCCGTGAACCCGTAAGCCGCCGTAATAGCCACCCATTTACGGATAACGTTTAACAAACCCCCACTACAAGGATCCGGGTCTATTGCAACAAAATCGTTCGTCGCAATAAGTGCCCAATTGTCGCAATAGGTACCTATTGCCACGACATGGTGTTTGTTGCCAGCCGTTGCGACAGGACGCATGGTAATAGGTTATTGCCACAAAAAAGTAAATGTGCCAAGAAAGCATGATATTGCAACAACCATGTGCCATGTTACCACATTTTCCCCCGTGGCATCACGCACTTGATGCCACAATTTGGTTTGCGACAATAGATTAATGCAACAGGTGGCGAACCGTGGCGATTTGGCCGTTTGTGGCGATAGGCATTTGCGGCAATAACCTATACCAACAAAAAAATCGTGGCGCGTGCTCTTTCGTGGCAATAGTCAATTGTGGAAATACCCTATGGCAACAACTCTTGTTCTTGTGGCTATAATCCTTTCGTTACAAACCCTATGTTCCTGGCAGTAACGTATGCCAACGACTCTCCAGACGTGGTAATACTGAAATTACAACATACTCATTTTGGTGGTGATAAATAGTTGTCACAACGGACAGAATGTTTGTGGTGAGAGGATGTTGCGACAATACGAACATTTCATGGCGAAAGGATTATTTCAACAAAACTGAATTCAGTGGCGACAAGTAGTTATCTCCACGGACTGACTGTTTGTGGTGATAAGTTATTGCGTCAATATTAAGTGTTCCGTGGCAACAACGTAGTGCAACAAAAACAGCTAGGCGTGGTGACTAAGGTTTAACGCAACGCTACATTTTTGTGGTGACAACATGTTGCGACCAAAAGTAGGTTGTGGTAATATCCTGCTGCAACCAAAAAACTATACAGGCATTCAATTACATGATTCAAATAATGCATATATGGCATAGATTCATAAAATATCAAAATTTGCATAGCCAATATCCATCTAATGAAACTGAAATATTAGCACGCATTCAACATACTGAATGTGCCATCCTAATTAAGAGCGAAGACTAAATTGTCCGTGGTCTAGAGTCCATTCCAGTTAAGTCTTTGGATCCTGTGATGAAGAAATAAAAAATTTATTTAGCTCAAGTTAAATGAAGATAGGAAATACTTAGTCAGGAAAATAAAGAAACAACTTAATGACTAATTATCAGAAATATGTAATCATTGTCATGACAATTGCATAATTACTATATTTGGGCATGCAGGGGTGCCTTCCTGCCCAATTGTTATGACCATAGCAACTAGCAAGCTAATGCTTGTTCCTGTTGTACTACTCCATAAAAAATTAGGTGCTATGCAAAAAAAATGGATAATTTCACAAAACAATTGTAGTTAAAACACAAGAATAATTACCTAAATTGATCAAGCAACTAAACTTCTCCGAAACGACTACATGCTGGTGCAAGTTCACAATGTCTAATGGTGAGAAAAATGTTCTATTTCTAGCTTCCGTACTCTATGTGCTTCAAAAACAAAAAGTACAGTAGTGCAAGCAAGTAGACAATTGCACATTATGAAGGCCATTTATGTATCAAATAAAGGTCAACATGACGACAAACCAAGCTTGTGACTTACCATTGCTTGAAACATTCGAGAATTCATTGTTGTATATTTGGAGCAATTATATTGTGCCTTGTAACCAGAGTCCCAGTAGTGCTAGCGGTCTATAAAAGAATATTTTTCAAGTTTGGATTACTATTTTGTTTGCCAGTCCTTCTCTTAAGCATCTGCAAAAAGAAGTGCACTTTTAGCAATGCAAGTAAGCAAATAAATCTTACAAGTTCACAAGCATATGACTATAATCACCTGATGTGTTTGCGTCTACTGGGACAACTGTGCAAACTTTGCCATCATGTTTTTCTCAAATTCCGGCCTTGATCTTCGCTTCTCTTCCAACAATCTTTCCCTTTCAGCGTGCTCTTCTTTTAACCTCTCCTCAATGTTTTCTCTCTCAGCGCGCTGCAAGTTAATCTTCTCTTGTGTGCTTTCATGTTCTGCTTGTAATTGATCTTGTAATTCGATGACCTGATGGCTGGGCTAAGCACGAACATTACCTGACGCATCCCTAATTGCATGTTAATCCCAAATGTTAATTACCTTCGCTTCTATGGCATAAATTGAAGTGAACATAAATATTATTACCAAGTTGTCGTTGTATTGCACTCTGTCTCCTACCAGCGGGATCTTGCGTTGAATTCATCATTGTGCCATTCTGTAAGTAATATCGCAATTTGAGTCAATTTTGGAAGAAACTCAATACATAAAGCAGGCATATAAAAGTGACTGGAAAAATATCTATTCAAGTCTATACGGAAGCTGTTGTAAGCAAAAAGAAGCTAGGCTTAATGATTAAATGAAATCAAATTGCGTTATAGCGTGCAAAACATATGTCTTTTAGCATAGCATATGTCTATAATTTTGATTTAGAAATTAAAAGCTAGGCTTCAAAGATCAAAGCAGAGCATATGACACACCAATATTCTGTGTATGCTTCAGAATACATACACATGCAGTATTCTATGTATCCTTCAAAGCAGCAAATACATCAATATTCTGTAATCAAGTCTATACTGACGCTGTGGAGCATACACATGACACACCAATTAGAGCCCATCCTGACAAGGCTACTCGCAGTACTTACACATGCAGTAATCTAGCCTGAACGTGGTAAGCAAACTACTACCAAGGATGATTCCATCTGCCAGCCAGGAATCGGTGTTCTGTAATCAACAGCACGTGCCCAGCACTCAGGATGAAGAACGAGCAGGTCAAGTAAGGGCGATGTGAGCCTGTGCCATGGACCGTGAGGCCTACATGTAGGTGTGCGTGTGTGAGTATAGATGACACCTTGTTGCCGTGTGAGGGCAGGCTATTGTAACGAAACATCTGAATCTCACCTACTGCCTCTATCTGAATTTCTCATGCCATGTTCGTCTTTCTCACCCCTTGCTCATCTCACCCCAAATTCTTCTCTACTCATTGGATCCCCAATTCCCTCCGGTTTGGAACAACAGAGAAGGCCAGATGGAGGAGTGGCCGGAGCGGGAGGAAGCCCATAGGAAGTCGGCGACTAGGAAGAGTCAGAGGATGGCGACAACGGCGAGCGCCACGAGGTGCTTGGGCGGCAGCGCCTTCGCCGCCGGCCTCGCCATCAGTGGATCGCTAGAACCTACAGGCGGCGGCCGCGGCCGCGGCGGCGAGAGGAGCGTATCGGTGACATCAGAGGGAGGAGTGCTGCACGGCGGCCATCGGCATGGTAGTTCTACGATGGATTCCGGTATGGTCCGGCGCTGTACATCTATGCGGAGTAGATTTGGGAGAAAGTAATAACCTGAGGCAGTGTACGTTCGATGTACTCCGATGTTGTCTGCAGTGTCGACGCCGTCAAGACGCCGTGAGGACGGAGGAACCAGAACGAGAGAGCTCAGATCCAATCTCGATGATTTGGTGAAGAGAAATAATCGGGAGTACTTATGAGGGTGTTTAGCGGGGAGGTTAAAAATATTTTGGCGCAAGACACAACTAAATTATTTGGTGGAAAATTACAAAAAAATTGGAGGGAGACTGAAATCTTTAACGGGAAGGATAACTAAAAATTACTTCCGTAAAGCACAGTACACGCTTAATTATTTCTTTGTAAAGTATTTTTTTAAGGGAACATTTAGAATAATGAAATAATTTGGAAAAGAATATTTCGAATCAATATGGAATATATCTGCTACTGTAAATAATATTACTAAAATTTGTTCAAAAGGTTTTTCGCTGACTGTCCGAGATATATGTCCGTGTAGTTGGCAATCATACATGACAGTTGTGATGGCGAGGAGAGCACGTAGTCGACACAAGAACAACAGCTGAGCCGGTGAGGGTAATGGGGGTGGCGGCGGAGGCATTGGGCCTGGTCTCCGGCCAGATCCGATCCGGCAGGTACGACCTCCATGCTCGGCGACGATGATCGGTGGCGGTCCCGTGCACACGATGCTGAATGGAGGGTCCTCGAGCGGAACCGGGTTGGCGTTGGCGGCGTTGAGTGATGATGATTGTGCGTAGGGACATGGCTAAGAACAGGAAGGACGCGATGGAAAACCGCTTTCAACGCTTTCTTCTTACCGACCGGTCGCCAATCCAATAGAATCGAATGCAAAGAAGACCCGACGGCCACACATGGAAATACCCACACAAAGAAAATAAATAGATCATCTCCATTGGAGGTCTTGTGGTTTCCACGCATATGGGGGAATAGCATAGCTCATCTATCTCATCATCATCTATGTCCCAGATCAACAAGTAGTTTATACACATATATTTAGGGGATCATCATGTTAATCATACACAATGCCACCACATATATTCGGCATTTTCCAACTAGCAAACCCTAGCGAATCAACCGATCTCGCTAGCTAACCTTAACCTACGCTCCCGGGCTACCAACTCGCCTGGGCTTCTAGTGGTAGGACAATGCCGATCCAATTAATCCAATCCAAGGAAGACCTGATAATATAGATCATCTCTATCTGAGGTCTTGTGGTTTCCACACATATGGGGGGAATAGATCCATAGCTCGTCTATCTCATCATCATTTCTGTACTAGATCAACAAGTAGTTTATACATACATATATAGGGGATCATCATGTTAATCATACAAGAAAAATCAAATGCCACCACATATATTCGGCATTTTCCAACTAGCATACCCTGGCTAACTGATCTAGCTAGCTAACCATAATCGGCGCTCCCGGGCTACAAACTCACCGGGGCTTCTAATGCGAGGACGACGTCGATCCAATATAATCCAATCCAAGAAAATACCGATGACCTGGACTTGGATGAAGATCCATTTGTAGCGAAAGAGGCCATGTACGTCTAGTTTGTCTACATAAACCATGTTTGAATCGAATTTGTGCATTCATCATAAGGTCCACTTTAGTTCGGCAAATAGTTTGGAAAACGGTCAAAACTCTGTTGACCCGAAACTCTGTCGCCCAGGCCTGTGAATACTGTGGTGGGATACACTACCACTCTAAATTAGCCCATAGGCAAATCTAGCCCTACCTCTCTTCTCTCCTTTCTAGTTCGACCACGCGTCCGCCGCCCTCCATTGTGATCTCGCCGAATCGCTAGGTCTGGTCGGATCCTATTTGACGCGTGCGTGCGTCAAGGAGCCACGACATCGCTGAAGGCACCTAATCCTGGTGCCTAGTTTGGGCCAACCCACGATCGAGCTTCACTGTGTCTTAATTGTTTATGTTTTTGTTTCTTTTTGTCTTTTATTTTTTATTTTATTTTTTCCTATTTATTTTTGTTTTTATTTGTATTTGTATTTTATTTCTGTTTCCTTTTTATTTGTTCCATATTTCTGTTTTTGGTATGATACAAAATTTCACTGTGTACAAACTGTTCAATGTGTATTACAAAAATGTTCATCTTATATTAAGAAAATGTTCACGGTATATCAAAAAAGTTCAATATGTATTATGAAAACTTTCATCATATATTAAGAATTTTTTGAACAAAATAGTACAAATGTTAATTATGTATTTGCCAATTGTTCAACGTATATTACAAAAAATACTCAATGTGTATTAAAAAATTATTCAACGTACATACAATATATTTAATGTGTATTTGAAAATTGTTCATTGTATATATATTCATATTTTCAAAATAAGAACGGAGCGGATCGTAGGTGCTACAGTGAACCGGGATCTTTTTGTTTTGGTTGATTCAGTGAACCGGGATCTACAGTACTGGAAATTGTTTTTACTAGGTATACTTGCCATCTGGCCCAGCCCATCAGGAGATAGATTCACAAGCCACAGCCCACTTGTTGCACCGCTCGGGAAGACAGATCGAGACACCAACACCTCGTGTCCTCGTTCCCCAATCCCCTCCCTGCGTCCGGCGTCGCCCCTCTGCCTCTCGATCGTCCTCCTCGCCCCTCAATCCTCCTCCTTAGCGCCGTGCCGCCGCGATCCCAACCCTGCGCTGCTGCTGGTCCGCCCGAGCACGGCGCCCAGCTCCCCACTTCCTGCCTGCACGCCCAGCCGTGAGCCGCCAGCGCCAAGATAGGTATGTGCCCAAATCACTTCGCGGCAACATCCTTGCATCTTAATTCCCTCTCAATACCGATTTCCATACATGCTAAAGAAGTAAAATTATTGTTAAACAATCTTGTTGTTGGTTTTGAGCTGTGATCTCCTCACTGTCTCTCTCTGAATTTCTCTGGTGAAATCTCAACGCACACACACGAGGCTGAAGGGGTCAGAGTTCCTGTACAAGAATTAACTTGGTAAGAACAACCCATGCACATTCTGGAACACTACTAGCACACACACTTCTACCGTGAGACTAGGCACCATCAGACTAGGCATAACACATTTACACAAAACGTGGGACACTCCAAAATACAGAAATTTTGGAGTCGTGGTCGTGGTAGCAGCCGCCGGCCATGGCTGTGGTCGCCGTGGCCGAGGCCATGGACGGCATCGACGACAGCAGGTCAACCATCTCCCAGCTCGGTGTGAGAGCGGCCGCCACCGCCGTCGAGGGGGCATGTTGCATCCCGACGGTTGTTGTAGAACGAAGGCGAGGCGGGCTATTGTATCCCGACGGGCATGCCGGAGGCGAGACTGAGGAGTATTGTATCCCGATGAACCTCAATACTGAACACTTGGCCAACGAGACCTATACTGCACAATAACACAGAGTAAAGGTTCAGACTTTGCGCTTCAACAAAACATACATTACTTTTGTGCACTTAAACAAAATAAACGTGCAGAGTTTATACACACAGATGACATATCTATTCACTTTAGCACCAAGTGTTCAGTTTGTGCACTGAATATATTCAGTTTCTACACTGAATATGAATATGTATATTCAGTTTGTGCACTGAATATATTCAGTTTCTACACTGAATATGAATATATATATATATATTCAGTTTATGCAATGAATATGGCACATATATATTAAGTTTCTGCACTAAATATGGGCATATGTTTCAGTTTTTGCACTGAATATGAGTAGATGTTCATGTTTTCAGTTAAAACAGAGTGTACATCTTTCAGTTTTTAGCACTGAACATGATCTGTTCTTTCACCTATACAGAGCAGATTTTCACACTAGGAACAGAGTGTAAATGTTCAGTTTGTTTCCACATATATATTCAGTTAAAACAATGTGTAAAGGTTCACTTTTTTTTCACTTACTATGATCTGTTTTTCTACCTGCACAGAGCAGATTTTTCACACAATGTAACAAAGTGTAAATGTTCAGTCTTGTAATGAGCATGTGTGTGGTATCCCTGTTGTCTCGTCATGTATTGCAGCTAGTGATGCTAATGACTGTAATGCAGCTCCTAATGCAGCTGTTATGTTTTTTTAACAGGACTGGCTTTATGGAGATAAGGCAAAAATGACACGAGATAAGAGTTGGATGGACAAGGAAAGAGATTCTGTTGAGTGGCAAACTGGCATGAAGGACAAGTAATGTTTTATGTTCCAAAAGAAAAGACAGCATATAATGATCTACACACAACTAATTATGACCAATAACTAGCTCTGGCACCATCGGTATTAAATATGATCCAAAACTTTTTATGGACATAAAGGCATGTTCTGGCACCATCAGTACTAAGTACAGGGAAGTAGCAAAATGCCAGTCTTACTCATTCGGCACCACCATCACTAGACCACCCGGAAGAGTGATCCTCCAAGTTGTGATACCACCGATGTCCACTTTGCAAGATATGCGACTAAAACACAACTTAGGTGCAAGTTGTGGTACCAAATGTGTTAATACCTCTATAAACTAATACGCCCCTTTTAACCAGATCCTGAGAAATAGTATAATAAATAAATGAAAAAAATCAGGAGCACTGTAGAGAATATCATTGCAATATCTTGCTCCTTTTTTGCAACCCTAGAGGATTGTTGCAATATGTTGTACGTATTACCATGGATGCACAGTTTGTCGCAATATGTAATAATTTTTGCAACACAATTAACGTGAGGCAAAAAGTGTCCCTATTACAACCAATACATGTTTTGTTGCAATACAAAGCCATCTTTTTGCAACAGTAACTATGACTAGCGCCACATGTTAGAATTGTTGCAATATATGTCTAAATATTACCACAAAGATTTAATTTGTTGCAATACCTAGTCTTTATTGCAACAAAATGACCAATTCACACAACGGGACGCAACTGTGGCAATATCACTACCATATTACAACGCTGATGCAGATTGTGGCAATACATGGCTTCTATTGCAACAAAATGAGTACTTAGCGCGATGAAACGAAACTGTGGTAGTATGTAGTTCCTATTACCACAAGCCGGAATTTTGTGGTAATATAGCATTTTATTGCAACGAAAGATAGTTGTAGCAATAAATTTTGTTGCAATAGACCAGAATCCTTGTAGTGCCCAAAGTTCACGAAGCAAGTACGAAGGAACTCGATACTCTCATGGTCTAAGGAATTATGCAAACATTAACTATCTCTGTGTTATTTACCATTAACTTGTGACGAATGTATCTCATAGCATAACATCAATTCGGGTCGATTCAACACAAGTGTTCTACTAACATTGTGCCCTCAAAATTGCCGGCATAGACATGCCCATGATCAGGAAAACAGGATCATCATGCAATACTTGAGCCAGTCTTAGAGGCAAGACTAGGAATACATTTTACCGTTTATTATAGCACACGTGCACATGAGTTTCCCTCCAAGCCTCGTGGTTATTGCAGACTCGAGAATCATTGCAGTTATAGGATGGAACATAAACATTCATTACAAACTCGGAGATACAAAGTAACTGTTATTACTGTCTCTAGGGCATATCTCCTACAGACTCCCACTTGCACTAGAGTCATAATCTAGTTACATGGCTTCCCTAACACCAATGGCAATCCGGTGCTGCTCATGCTTTGCTCGTGGTAGAGGCTTCGTCATCGGGTCTGACACGTTCAGATCCGTGTGAACTTTGCGTACTTTCACTAAACCCGCTTCGACATGATGTCGAATGAGTTTATATTTGCGATCAATATGTCTTGTCTTATGGTGCGAACTTGGCTCCCTTGCCTGAGCCACGGCGCCACTATTATCACAATAGATCTCCACCGGGTCCAGAGCACTTGGAACCACACCAAGGTCTTCAAGAAATTGCTTGATCCATACCGCCTCCTTGGAGGCTTCTGAAGCAGCAACATATTCCGCCTCCATCGTAGAATCCGCTACAGTCTTTTGTTTGGAACTTTTCCAGTCAACTGCGCCGCCGTTCAATATGAAAACATAGCCTGATTGAGATTTGAAGTCATCTGGGTCAGTCATGAAGCCTGTATCAGTGTAACCATTTACAATGAGCTCTTCATCACCTCCGTACACAAGGAGTAAATCCTTGGTCCTTCTGAGGTACTTAAGAATACCCTTGACTGCGGCCCAGTGTTCCAATCCTGGATCACTTTGGTACTGGCTGCTAACACTTAGCGCAAAGGAAACGTCCGGTCTTGTACATAGCATGGCATACATAATAGAACCAACTGCCGAGGCATATGGAACATCATTCATTTGTACTCGCTCATCGAGAGTCCGAGGACACTGATTCTTGCAAAGCACTGTGCCAGGTGACATGGGGAGTAGGCCTTTCTTGGAGTTCTCCATGTTGAACCTTTTCAACACCTTGTCAATGTACGTGCTTTGGCTAAGCGCTATTAGGCGTCTTGATCTATCTCTATAGATTCTAATGCCCAATACATATGCCGCTTCGCCTAAGTCTTTCATTGAAAAACTCTTCTTCAATGAGTCTTTTATTTCGTTAAGAAAATTCACGTCATTCCCAATCAACAATATGTCATCCACATACAAGATTAGAAATGCTTTTGCGCTCCCACTAAACTTCTTGTAAACACAAGATTCTTCGTCATTCCTGATGAAGCCAAACCGTTTGACTACTTCATCAAAACGAATGTTCCAGCTCCTTGACGCTTGCTTCTGACCATAAATGGCTTTCTGAAGTTTGCATACCTTTCCAGCATCCTTATGAACGACAAAACCTTCTGGCTATATCATGTATACATCCTCTTTGAGTTTTCCATTTAGGAAAGCCGTTTTGACGTCCATCTGCCATATTTCATAATCGAAATAAGCAGCAATTGCTAGTAATATCCGAACAGACCTAAGCATAGCTACGGGCGAGAAAGTCTCGTCGTAGTCCACTCCTGGAACTTGTGTGAACCCTTTCGCGACAAATCTAGCTTTGTGGATAGTAATGTTACCATCCGCGTCCGTCTTTCTTTTGAAAATCCATTTACAACCAATGGGCTTTACGCCTTCTGGAAGTTCTTTCAAGTTCCAAACTTGGTTTTCGTACATGGATTCCATTTCGGATTTCATGGCCTTGTGCCATTCCTTTGAGCTGGGCCCCGCCATCGCTTCCTTATAGTGCGCAGGTTCATCGTCTTCAAGAATGAAGATTTCGTTATGAAACCATTCAGGTGGCTGGATAGCCCTACCTGATCTGCGCGGTTCAGTTACAACATTGTCTGAAGTTTCCGCATTACATGCGACAACTTCCGGCTCGGTTGTAGGGATAATTAGCGGAATTTCTTCCGGTTCCTTAGCCATATCAACGGTCGCCAAAGATTCACTAATCTCATTAAGTTGTACTGTCCTCCCACTTGGTTCTTTTGCGAGAAACTCTTTCTCAAGAAAGACTCCGCTTTTAGCGACAAACACTTTGTGCTCGGAGGGTAAGTAGAAGGACTACCCAACTGTTTCTTTTGGATAACTTACAAAGTTACATTTGTCTGATCTCGGATCGAGTTTGGTTGGTTGTTAACATTTTACATGTACCTCACATCCCCAGATCTTAAGATGCGACAAACTGGGTTTCCTCCCATTCCACATCTCATGTGGTGTCGTCTTAACAGACTTAGACGGTGCTCTGTTTAGTGTGTGAGCGGCAGTTTCTAGTGCGTGACCCCAAAAAGATATCGGCAGATCTGTAAGAGACATCATCGACCTTACCATGTCTAACAGGGTTCGGTTACGTCTTTCCGACACTCCGTTTCGCTGCGGAGTTCCGGGAGGCGTAAGCTGTGAAACGATTCCACGGTCACTCAGATGTTAGCCAAACTCATGACTAAGATACTCGCCTCCGCGATCAGACCGCAGAAACTTAATCTTTTTGTCACGATGATTTTCTACCTCATTCTGAAATTCTTTGAACTTTTCAAAGGTTTCATACTTATGCTTCATCAAGTAGATATAGCCATACTGTCATGGATTTGTCACGGCAAGATGTCCGGGTTAGCAGAGTTAGGTGTGAGGCCATCGCAACTATGTGGCGGCTTGAAGGGGTTGGTCGGAATCGAGAGACGCGAGTTTACCCAGGTTTGGCCCCTCCGATGGAGGTAAAAGCCTACGTCCTGCTTTGTGTTGTATTGATGATGAGGAAGATCTCTCGGTTACAAGGGTGCTGTCTTGCTACCTCTAATCTCGAGAGCCTCTAATCTGTCTATCTCTAATGACTTGAGTCTGTCTTAACTTGTCCCTCTAGGGGTGCTCTACCCCTCCTTATATAGGTGGAAGGGGTAGGTTTACATGTAGAGTCCTACTAGGAGTAGGATTAGGACTAGTCTCTCTTGAATCCTAATCCGGGTCTTGTTTCCTTTGTGAGGGAATCCTTTCTTTCCTTGGGCCTTCTCTTGTGAGCCGCCCCTCCAGGCCCGTCCACGAGCCGCCCTTCGCCGGCTTGCTCGTTGGGCCCTGGGCCTTGTCGCTCATCTGACCCGCCTGGCGGGTCACCAATGAACCGCCAAGTCTCGACCGGGTCACCAGTGAGTCGCTAAGTCCTGGCCGGGTCATACTTCCAGCCGGGTTATACCGCGGGGTAATATCCCCGACATTAGCCCCCAGGTTAGCTTGAATTTATTCATGCTAAGCTCCTGAAATAAGAATAAATATGTTAAGTGACCGGCTCGCTCCACTGGCCGGCTTAATGAAGTATCTCCTTGAAAATCCGGGTTTCTTCTTCATATGAACGAGTCGCCTTCTCAATCGTCTTGCTTGCCAGTGTTCTTTGAAGTAAAATATTGGGAATACAACACCCACATGTCATTGAATCGGCCTCCGATGCTCTTGGCGGGTCATCTCCGCCGGGTCATAATCATTGATGATGCCGGGTCATGATCATTGGCGATGCCAGGTCTCTGTTGAGCCGGTCTCACTCACAATTGACATCTTGAAAACTCTCTTCAATTTTTTGATATATCCATACTACCTGTAGCCCCCAAGCTCCAAGTTAATCCATGATGACTTGGCGCTTTGCAATAATATCTGTGATTGTGTAGCCCCCAAGTGCTAGGTTGTCTTGCCTGCAGCAACCTGGGACTTGTAACTATCTTATACTTTATAAAGCTTCGGCGGGTGTAGCCTCCAAGGACTGGGTTGTTTTGCCTGCAACAACCTGGGACTTTTGAACTTGGTGTTGAATGTTGAGAAATCTGGGTTGTCATCTGAGTTGCCAGATATATACTGAGTGTCTTGTATTTCACATGTGTAGCCCCCAAGGGCCGGCTCATCAGCATGTGATGGGCCGGGTCTTCAATTTGGACCTTATAATCTGTTTGAATAGCTGAATACTGAAGCCCCCAAGTGCCGGGTCGCATGCCTGCAGTGACTTGGGACTTTTTAGAAAATTTGATCTGAGCGGTGTAGCCCCCAAGTGCCGGGTCAGTAAGAAGTACTGGGCTGGGACTTAGAAAAATATAGAAAGGCCGGCTCATCTCCTTGAGATAACAGGGTCTTGTTGACAATGTAATGATTTGAAAACCAGCTTGCATTAGCCCCCAAGTGCCGTGGTGCATGCTTGCAGCGACATGGGACTTGCATACTTGATATAAATTGTCCTTGAATAATGTAGCCCCCAAGTGCCGGGTCGTCTGCCTGCGGCGACTCGGGACTGTGTGAAAGTAATATGACTCATCATAATGCACTTCAAAAGTTCTCTTTGAACTGATATTGATCTGATTTGAATGAATCTTTGACCGTGATTGTAATATAACCCGGAATGAATATCCTAAAATAATTCCTTTGTCTTTGATATGAAATCCCTGCCCGTAGTTGCGGTGCAACCCGGCAAATATTTTGAGAAAACCATGAGTGTTGTAGTATACTACAGAGCACAGGTTGAAGAAATCCAATAGTCGGTCAATTAAATGACACGACATTATATCTGATAGGGCGGCTCATCTTAAGAGACAAGACCTGCAAAAATAAACAAGACAGAATATTCTGCATTGTTGTAAGGGCGGCTTGAAAAAGCACAACCCAGAGACGTTAAAATCTTGTATAGCCTTGCTTCTTCTTTCATAATCTTGCTCTGACCCGGTTTAGCAAACCGGCATGATATGTATGTATGATGTAATGCATGATGTAATGTATGATGTAATGTATGATGCAATGTATGATGCTCTTGCTTTTCTTTTCAAAAAATTCATATGATGGTTCTTCCTGGCTGGACTCGATGCTTGAACTCATACCAGTGCAGGGTCTCTAACGAGAGTGACCGTCAACTCCTTTGAGCGGTTCAGGGTCTCTAGGCGAGATTAACTGATAAGAGCGCAACGAACCAGAAAGAGACACATCTGCCGGTTCTGCTGGGTGGACTCATTGCTTGAACTCATAACAATACTCGGTTTCCAGGCGAGGATTGCTGAGCGCAGCGTCCCAGCAAGAGACACAGCAGGGCATGAGTACCCTTAGGGCCCATAAGCTACCTCTCACGTGACGTAAATCCGTCGTTTGAACCTTTAAACAGTGCAGGGTCTTTAAAAGAGTAACTGTTTAAGAGTACGAACGGGCCACATAGCGGAGAGTCGGCAGCAGATGGGTGAGTTTATCCTCGCTTTCTGTAAGCCGGCCCTCACGTGACAAGAGCCGATGGTTGAACCTTGACCAGTACAGGGTCTCTAACGAGAGTGACTGTCAAATCATGTTTGAACAGCTCAGGGTCTCTAACGAGATTAACTGGTAAGAGTTCGGCGGGTCACATAGTGGAGCAGCAGCAGCATACAGGCAGGTTTAACTCAAACTTGAGGGGGCTGAAGAGCCGATCAAGAGGGTGTGTAAGCTAAACCCGGTGGGTTGGAAGCCCCCAAGTGACCTTGTTGACGGAGTCAACTTTTGGGTGTATAACCCGGCCTTACTGTGGCTGAAGAGCCTGATCGAGAGGGTTGAAGCTTAACCCGATGGGTTGAAAGCCCCGAAACGACCTTGTCGATGATATCAACTTGTGCATCGTCTTGTAAGCCGCCGTCATGTGGACCGCCAACTTGTAAACCGCCGTCTTGTAGACTGCCAACTTGTAAGCCGCCGTATTGTTTACTATTGTGGCTGAAGAGCCGATCAAGAGGGTGAGTGAGCTAAACCCGGCGGGTTGGAAGCCCCCAAATGACCTTGTTGAAGTATCAACATTGTTGCAGCATCTTATAAGCCGCCATCTTGTATGAAGAAACAGCAGAAGCCCCCAAGCTGAACGGTGCATCATGGCGGCTCGTCTTCTTGGGTAACTTTTAATCCTTCCGCCAATAATGTAGTAGCCCCCGAGATCGGGTTAACTTCTTTGCAATGACCCGGGGTTCTCGTTGAAATCGACCAAATGTGTCTCGCCATGTCTGTAGCCCCCGAGTCTTAAGTTGACTCGAAGAGGCGGCTTTGAGAATCTCCATTGAAGGTCGAGGTTGACCGTGGCGGATTATAGATGACCCTGTACGAATTGTTTCAATAATCCGGTCGACGGTTCGTCCCAGCTGGTTGTTGAAGTTAACCAAACTGTAGTGGCGGCGACTTGCACGCCTGTCTGTTTGGGCGGCTCGTATAGACGAACACTGCACCGATATGCTGATGTAGAATCACTGTGGGCGGCGGCTTGCGCGCGTCAGTTGGGCGGCTCGTACAGGCGAGCACTGCACCGATATGTTGATGTAGAATCACTGTGGGCGGCGGCTTGCGTGCGTCAGTTGGGCGGCTCGTACAGGCGAGCACTGCACCGATATGTTGTAGATTAGACCATGAGCGGCGGCTTGCGCGCGTCCATCGAATAGTGCGGCATAGATGGATGCTGGCACATGATAATGTTGATGTAGACCGGACCACGGGGATGACGGCTCCGGCGTTGTAAACCAATGCAGACGGGCGAACCGGCCGCGGCGTTGCAAGCCAGCGCGAACGGCGAGTCGGCCATGGCGTTGTTGGTGTAGACGTAGAAGTCAGCCGCGGCGTTGTAAGCCGGTTCGACCGCGAGAGACGACCGCGGCGTTATAAGCCGGTGTGGTTGCGAGAGACGGCCGCGGCGTTGTAAGCCGGTGCGGTCGTGAGAGGCGGCCGCGGCGTTTGTAAACCGATGTAGACGGTGAGTTGGCCGTGGCGTTGCTGGTGAAAATCATGCCGCGGCTACGGCGGCTTGCCGCACTCATTGGGCGGCTCATACTGGCGGGTGAGCGTGCGTGGTACCGACGCGTTGATGTAAACCAGGTCGCGGCAGCGGCGGCTTGCGCGTGTCTATTGAGCAACGCACCACAGACGAGCACCAGTACATAACGATGCGCTCCATCTCCGCGGTATGATGCCACTTGAGTAATTGTTCTGCATAAAGACATTGCAGGCGAGAGTAACTGTTCTCGAAAGAATAAGAATGTATCAAATAAAAATTGACTGGATAGATTTCACTTGATATGTTTGGCCGGAAATTATCCGCCGCGGAGTTGATGACCACTGCGGTGGAGCGGAAGTCAACCGCGGGTGAGTTGTAAATGTTTGCAATCCTTGGCGTGTATACACTGATGAATATTAAGCCACCTTTTTTTTGTGCAATAAGTGCCCAGGGCCCATTCTTTTCTTCTGCTGCTATCGTTTTCTTCCGATAGCAGAAGAGCATGCGGGAACTGCCAATGCAGGGCTGGGCGGCTCACAGGCAGAGCTTCGGCCGGAGGCGACTTTAGCGGGGGCTCGCGGGGGCGGCTCGAGGCCTGCTCCGGCGGGTCGAGGCGGACTCGGAGGGCCGTAGCGGAGGCAGGCGAAGGCGAGGCCGGCTCATAGGCGAATCGGCGACGGCGGACGCGGATCGGGGCTGGCGCACGGTGGCTCACGGCGGAGGAGCGGGGCGCGCGGCAAAGCGGAGCCAGCGGGTGCAGCGGCAAGGCGGAGCCAGTGGGTGCAGTGGCGAGGCGAAACCAGTGGGTGCAGCGGCGAGGCGAAGCAACCCGAGCCGGCGTGGGCCGTTGGTTTGGTCCAGGAGCGGGACGGCTTGTGCGGGATGGGCGTGCGACTCGGCCGGCGCGGAACGGAGCCACAACGGCAGGGCGCGGCATGCTCGGCGGTGGAGGCGACTCGAGGGGCCCCGTGCGGACGCGGCGGGTCGGGGTGGCGCGAGGGGCGACGGAGATGGCAGAGGCTCGGCGGTGGAGGCGAGGGCGAAGCTGACGGTGGCGGGGAGCCGGCGGCCGGCAGGTGTGCAGCGACGGCTTGCAGCGGAGGCGCGGCGCGGAGCTGGCACGGGCGGGAAACCGGCGGCCGGAGGCGTGGAGCGGGGCCTGCTGGCGGTGCAGGCGCGGCGAGGTGAGACTGCGGGCCGGCGGCTCGGTGGTGCGAGGCGAGGCCGGCGAGCTAACCCGCAGTGATGGGGCGGCTTCGAAGTGGCCGACGGTGACTTGAAGGCGGCTCGGCGTGGCAAGGCGGCTCGGAGCGGGCCGTAGCGGAGCCGGCGGCCGCGGGCAGGCGAGGTCACAACGGAGGTGCGGCGGAGCCGGCGGCCGAGGCGGACAAGGCGTGGCGGCTGGCGGGCGCGTTGAGACGGCTCGGAAGCGCCGGCCCGCGGCGGCGGAGCAAAGTGGAGGCAAGGTCCACGGCGACCGGGCGGCTCGGATGTGGAGCTGCAGGGGCTACGGCGGCCGGTGGCTCGGCGTGGTGAAGCGAGGCATCCATGGTGCGGCGGTGGCTTACGGCGCGACGGGATCGATCCCAGGCGGCTCATGGTCAGGCGACTCGGCGGCGTGAGGAGCTGCGCCGGTCACGGCGGCTGAGCGGCTCGGCGATGGTGCACAGCGGAGGCGCCGCGCGGAGCTGACTGGCGGCTTAGGGACGGGCGGCTCAGCACGCACGCACGGCGGCGGGCTCAGCACGCGGGCACGACGGCTCACGCGGGACGGTGGTGGTGGAGCAGAGGACGCCGGGGTGAGGTGCGCAGGTACGTCTGCCGGGGCGAGACCGGCTCGAACGCGGGGCAGACGGCGGCCGAGGCCGGCGCGACGGCATAACCGCGACGGAGGAGGCGAACAGGCGACGTGGGAGTTGGTAGCCGAGTCCGTGTCCATGTCTATCTCCTCGTCGTAGTGTTCCTTTCTTTCTCTTTTTTCCATCAATCTTTTGCGCCAGCGGAATCCACATCAATAGGCCGGCTGCCGCCGTAGTGAGTACTGGAAGCAGTATTTGATGATTTTACTTCGGTCTTCATGGGAAGAATCGATGGCTGGCTAAATCTGGAGTTGCCGCGAAACAGTAGCTGCCTCGGGACTTGATTTGTATGTAGGAGCAGCCACTCGACGGAATCAGGTTGCAGCAGAAACTTTGCGCGATTTGATAGATCCGCCTCGACCAGAAACAGCAACTCGTCGGATCAAATAACATCTACGTGGTAGAAGTCCTGTCGAACTCGGCTTCAATCGGATTCGACTGAACATCCGATGCGGCGGCGTCTCGGACAACTTTAGCTCTCGTCTCGGACTTGGCGGGTCATCACGATGCGTACAACACGAAACCCTAAAATCTCCAAGTACACATCGCGAGCGTCTCAAGCTCGAACGTGTTGTTTCAACTTCTGCACCGGCTCTTCTTCATTCAGCACATCACGAGCTTCTCGATCCCTGAAGATATCCCACCAAAAATACAACACCATCGTGCGTGGCCCCACGGTGGGCGCCAACTGTCGTGGATTTGTCACGGCAAGATGTCCGGGTTAGCAGACTTAGGTGTGAGGCCATCGCAACTATGTGGCGGCTTGAAGGGGTTGGTCGGAATCGAGAGACGCGAGTTTACCCAGGTTCGGCCCCTCCGATGGAGGTAAAAGCCTACGTCCTGCTTTGTGTTGTATTGATGATGAGGAAGATCTCTCGGTTACAAGGGTGCTGTCTTGCTACCTCTAATCTCGAGAGCCTCTAATCTGTCTATCTCTAATGACTTGAGTCTGTCTTAACTTGTCCCTCTAGGGGTGCTCTACCCCTCCTTATATAGGTGGAAGGGGTTGGTTTACATGTAGAGTCCTACTAGGAGTAGGATTAGGACTAGTCTCTCTTGAATCCTAATCCGGGTCTTGTTTCCTTTGTGAGGGAAACCTTTCTTTCCTTGGGCCTTCTCTTGTGAGCCGCCCCTCCAGGCCCGTCCACGAGCCGCCCTTCGCCGGCTTGCTCGTTGGGCCCTGGACCTTGTCACTCGTCTGACCCGCCTGGCGGGTCACCAATGAACCGCCAAGTCTCGACCGGGTCACCAGTGAGTCGCCAAGTCCTGGCCGGGTCATACTTCCGGCCGGGTTATACCGCGGGGTAATATCCCCGACACATACCGACTTAAATCATCAGTAAAAGTCACGAAGTAGAAATACCCACGTGCGGCTGTGCTCATTGGACCACATACATCACTATGTATTATTTCCAATAATTCACCCGCCCGTTCAGGATGACCCGTGAACGGCATCTTGGTCATTTTCCCCATCAGACAAGCTTCACATGTGTCAAATGATTCAAAATCAAAAGACGGTAAAACTCCATCTCTCTGGAGTCTTTGCATGCGTTTCTTTCCGATGTGGCCAAGCCGACAGTGCCACAAGTAAGTGGTGGTGGTATCAGCCTTCTTAAGGCGTTTAGCATTCACGTTAAAGACATCATTTCCACATTCAAGATTTAGTATGAAAAGGCCCCCAACAATGGGTGCAAATCCATAAAACATATCCTTACAATAAAGTGAACAACCATTGTTCTCAGACTTGTACGAATACCCATCGTGTACTAAACATGATCCGGAGATAATGTTTCTACATAATAGTGGAACAAAATAACAGTTATTTAGTTCTAAGATAAATCCTGAAGGGAGACGTAGAGGCATAATGCCGACGGCTTGAGCGGCGATCCCATTGCCGTTCCCGACGCGCATCACGACTTCATTCTTTGCTAGCTTGCACACCTTCTGAAGTCCCTGTATCGAGTTGCAAATGTGAGCAACCGATCCGGTATCAAATACCCAAGACTTAGAATTTTCGCTAGCAAGCAAAACGTCAATGACATTAACTTGTATAACAATTATACCTTTTCCGGTTTTCCCGGACTTCTTATCTTCCAGATACTTCTTGCAGTTTCTCTTCCAGTGTCCTGTGCCCTTGCAGTAGAAGCACTCAGTTTCATTCTTGGCTCCGCCCTTAGAATTGCTTTGGGAGCCGGTTTTACCGGCGCCCTTGCCCTTCTTTGGCTTGCCTTTCTTTTTGAAACTGGCGGTTTTATTCACAAGCAACACTTGCTTGCGATTTTTCCGCAGTCCTCCTTCCGTAGTTTTTAGCATGGCGAGCACCTCTTCCGGTGTCTTCTCCATCCCACTCATGTTGTAGTTCATGATAAAACCGTCGTAAGACGAGGGGAGTGAAGAAAGCAGCATGTCCATCATATGGTAAGGTGGAAGTGGAAACTCCAGGGTTTTAAGCCTTTCAGCATAGCCAATCATTTTGACTACGTGTTCGCCAACTGAACTACCCTCAGCCATCTTGCATTCCATCACGGCCTTCATGATATCAAATCGTTCAGACCGTGCGGTTTCTTTGTACAGAGCATCCAATTCCCGGATCATATCGCAGGGTTTATGGAATTCAAAACGTTTTTGAAGCCCTGCACTCATGCAAGCTAGCATGAGGCACTGCACTAAGTTGTGATCATCATCATTAGTAGCCCAGACATTCTGCTCATCTTCCGGGGCATCTGCCGCCGGTTTAGCTGGAAGAGCAGTTTCAAGCACATACATTTTCCTAGTGCTCCTGAGGACAATCCTCAGGTTACGGACCCAGTCCGCATAGTTGTTTCCAGTCGCAGCTAACTTCTCTTTCTCTAACATCGGGCTTAAGTTGAACGCGGTGTTGCGAGCCATTTGATCTACAACGGAAAACACAAGTTTCACTTAGACTTTGTTTATAATGATTTTGGCACTAGTGAATAAACAATTTTATTCTAAAGTGCGCTCCCACTCAAATCAATATCTCTCATAATTGATTGTGAGTGATTCAAGACCCGAATATCAATTCAACGTCATAGAATCATCATCTCATGACGAGGATTTCAATTGGTAGGCCAACTTGCCGATCACATCTCTATGTGACTCTTGTTCATCTTTCGATCCGTGTGTTCCGAGCTCAGGACGATCCTTCCATGAACGTCAAGACAACCAAGTGATCTTGCTGCGAGGTCTGACCTCACCCGCCTTACATTTCCCCAATCGTTCGTACACATGCATACATGGCGCACCCCGAAAGGTTAGATGCTGTGACGGTGCTACACTTGGGAGAACACTAACTACTTGATATTTTTAAGTGAGAGATCACCCTAATAAAAAGCGACTACCGCGCAATCAAGAAGGGTGCATCATAAGGGATAAACATCTCAGGCAATTCATAATAGCATGATATGGTATAGCCCTTTCTGACGGAGAAGTCAAGTATTTCTTCGTCTTCGGCATTTGCGTCGGTGTTCACCTTCGCGAAGATTGCCACCACCTTGTCGATGCACCAGATAATATTTGCTATCTCTATAGCTAATAAAATAAGTGCATTACTTAAGGTTGACACGCAGGTCATTAAAGTGACAATCATATGGCTCCAGCCATCATGCCGAATCATGACACGCAGGTCATGTTAATGAATTTACATCATATAGTCATCTCATACATAATCAACTTAATATGAGCATTGCTATACCACATCACATGCACATCCTGCAAAACCAAGTTAGATGCCTCTAATCGGTTTATGCAAAAATTTATTTTACGTGGCTTCTAAGGTTTTGACTTAAACCGCAGCTACCAACGTTTTATCATCAAGTATGATTATTCAAGTCGCTAGATTAACATCTCGGGGTGTATGAAACACGAGATAATTAAATCTCGAGCCCCATACTAAACTTCGTCATACGCATGACCCCCGTGCAGATCATATCTGCAATGCCCTTTCATCTACGAATTTCATCTTTCTTTTGACTATGGCGGAACCCAAAGAACTGATAGCACTTCGTTGATCAATAAGGATCGCGGATTGCCAGAACTTTGTGAAATTCCACCATGCCGTCTCGAGATCAGAAATACGCAAATTCTAGGGAAGCAACAAGAACATCGGGTAACAGATTTCATCTGCTACCCGCATAAATAATTTTCAGCAATAGATCTCATCTACTCCAAAATTATATTATGCAATACCCATACATCTCCATGTATTCTAGATCGTAACCTGCATCTTCGCATAGCACGGCTCTTGATGCCACTGTAGGGGAACGCGACAGAAAACAAAAAAAATCGATACAGCGAGCACGCCCAGGATCACTATGGAGACTGCATACAAGGTTTGATCTGATCCGTACCGACTCGAAGCGCAGCGGTAGAAGAGTCGGTGTAGATTGTTGGTGCAGATCCCTGCAGCTAGGATTTACAACCTCCCAACCGCAAGGATGTACTCCCTCTCTGGACAGCCCTTCGGGAGGCAGTCGGACAGTTCCCCGGACGATGCCGCGGACAGCCCTTCGGGAGGACCCTCGAAACCCGAACGGTAACTCGGACAGCCCTTCGGGGGGACACCCAAAAACCGAACGGTAACTCGGACAGCCCTTCGGGAGGACACTCGAACAGCCCCTCGGGCAAAAGATCGAAACTACAATCTCTCTACGGGGTTGCACACATACGGTGTCAGCTATCCGGCAGGGCTTTGCCGTCCAGAGCTAATTCCTGCCGGAACCCAGACAGCCTTTCGGCTCTACGAAACTATTTCGCTGGGAGGGAGAGAGAGAGCCAGACGAGCTTGGCATGTGTATGAGAGCAAGGATGAGCATTTGGGGCAGCCCCTCACCTCTATTTATAGGATAGCCAAGGGGTAAAGTTGGTATTCAAAAATACCAAAGTACCCCCACTTTATGCCTTTTCAAAAAAGAATAAAGCTAAAAGGGGTGCCATGTGGAGCTCCAAGGAGCTCCACCATGCTTGGCCGGCCACACTTCCCCCCCCCCCCCACATGGGGGTGCCTTGGCTCCCAAGTCCTTCTAGAAGGCCTTTTGGAAATATCCCAAAAGGTGCTTTCCCAAAAATATTCAAAAAGCACTTTCACTATTCACGAAGACATTTTTCGGCGTCCGTTAAATCCCAAATTATTTTTGTGTGCCTAGAATAATTCCAGTACCCACCAAAACAATTTTGAACGCATTCCGAAACAATTTCGGAACAATGTTTTCTTCAGCGAAAAGCTACCATTGCGGTTCCGGCTGTTTCGGAACATTTCCGGTTTCTGTCCCGGAAAAATCCCAAAAGTTACCAGAACGATTCTGGCACCCCCAAGAATTTCCAGGCGTGTGCCGGAACCAATTTGACTTAATGGAATACCCTGAAACAACTTTTCAGTTTCACCGGAACTATTCCGGTGTTCTCTCCGGAACGTTTCCGTTTCGTCCGAAACTTTTTCGGTGATTTTCTCTCAGACTCGCCGTCTACTATTCAGCAGATAGATGACCCTTAAGCGTGTGACCCTATAGGTTCGGTGAAGTATAGACATGACCCGGAACTCTTTCCGATCATTGATCAACATCGGAGCCGTGGACACCCATATTGACTCCTATACCCACACGAATGAATATTCGAGTGAACCTCCAGTTGCCGTGTGCTATTCCTGTTGCTTCACGATATATTACAAATACCCGAGGTGAGATTTAAAGCATCCCAATGGATCAACAACTTGTCCACTATGCAAGTTAGCTCGTTACCGGTTTCGTTCTCTTTACTCGTTTCCGTGTTCCGGCATCCCAGTGATCAAATCATAATGTGTCTGGCCAGACGATGATGGATACCGTAACACCGAGAGGGCCCGAGAATATCTCTCCATCGTCGGAGGAGCAAATCCCAATCTTGAGCTATCTTGTTACTTGCCATACTTTTCCGTGAACCCGTAAGCCGCCGTAATAGCCACCCATTTACGGATGACGTTTAACAAACCCCAAAGTTCATGAAGCAAGTACGAAGGAACTCGATACTCTCATGGTCTAAGGAATTATGCAAACATTAACTATCTCTGTGTTATTTACCATTAACTTGTGACGAATGTATCTCATAGCATAACATCAATTCGTGTCGATTCAACACAAGTGTTCTACTAACATTGTGCCCTCAAAATTGTCGGCATAGACATGCCCATGATCAGGAAAACAGGATCATCATGCAATACTTGAGCCAGTCTTAGAGGCAAGACTAGGAATACATTTTACCGTTTATTATACCACACGTGCACATGAGTTTCCCTCCAAGCCTCGTGGTTATTGCAGACTCGAGAATCATTGCAGTTATAGCATGGAACATAAACATTCATTACAAACTCGGAGATAGAAAGTAACTGTTATTACTGACTCTAGGGCATATCTCCTACAAGTCCTACCTACGTCACCAAGTGAGGATTAGAAGAATTTAAGACGGTGGATTGTGTAAATTACCTGTGTGCCATCTTCCATCTGTTGGCCCTCTATAATCCTGTCACTCCTTCCATCTACCCTGTAAACCTTGCCATGTTAGTGCTCTGCCTATTTTGACTAGCAAAATCATCTGAATCATGAGCTATCTACATCTTATTTTCCTTGATCATCATATTGACCATCACGATCAACTTGTACTGCAAAATAAGAAGTGTCACAAAGGTGTGTGAAGAGGGAGTACATATAGCTCAGCACAAATACTTAACCAAAGTCTAGCAATTAAGCAAAACAAGATCCGCCGTGCTCGGTGATCCACCGTGCTCTCCTTGTTGCAAATTAGGTCTGACCCCTTTATAAAGTCCGTTTGGATAGACGTCACAGTGCCGATGGCGGCTGGTATGACCGGCGGTACGAGCGGCCTCGATCGTATTGAGCGCCGCCTTTTGCTTTGTTTTCATTCGTGTCCCCCCAATTGTCTAGTCCATACCCTATATCAGCTTCATCGCGCATAGTTGAATAATGCAGAAGAACACTTGTACTAATGCCAAAAAAATGCAGGGTACAATTGTCAGAAGTCTCCCTAATGACATGTTATTTATTGTTGCCGTTGCACACACAGTGAATCTTGTTCTTCCACCTGCAGTTAGATACTTAGATGAAAAAATACATACTTGGGAAGATTGCAGAAAAACTTTTTATGTGGTCAGATTTGATTATAACAGGGATTAATAAGAGGACATCAATAAAAAATGAAGGTAATATTGGCATATTTTATCAGAAAAGATCATTATGCAAATTGGCAAACACCTTCCGAGCATAGTGGCTAGAGAGGTGAAAAATAATTGAACTGTAACATCATGACATATTGGAGATAAGAACTCAGTTAACCTTTTATGTGGCATCAGCTTCGCATCAGATTAATTCCATGGATAAAAATCAACTTGTTCGTAACGTTGTACTACCCTCTTAGGTTCTCACGCTCTTTCTCTTGCAAATGCACGTGATCCCAAATTCAGAGGACGAAATAATCTTAAGTGAAAGGCTACGCTCGACCGACAGACGCTCCCCTCGGTCGCTCCCGCGGGCGACCAGGGAGCGAACCCTTGCCGCCGCCAGAGCTCCACACCGGCGTCCTCCTCCCCTCGCCGCCGCCGGCAGGAGTCGCCGGGCGAAGCCCGCGCGGCTCGGCGGCGGCGGGGCCCTCTTCTTCCTCCTCCTGGGCGAGCGGCGCGGGTCGCTTCTTCGGGGGGAGTCCTGGCTCGCGGTCGTCTTGGGCGGCGCGGCGAGGCTATAGGGCGGCGCGGCTGCGCCCGGTGCGCGTGCTGGCGCGGGCGGGTGTGGTCCGGCGCGGCGTGGGGCGCAGGTCCGGGGGCGGCCAGGTGCGGCGGCGCGCGAGCTGCTCGGATCTGGCGCGGGCGCCACGGCTCGGTGGCCGTGGGCGGGCGCGCGCGGCGACGCGGCTGTGGGCGTTGGCTGGTGCGCGCGGCGGCTGGTGCGGTGCTGCAGGGGCGGCCAGGTGCGGTGGCGCGTGCTGGCGCTCCCTGGCCAAATGCGGGCGACGTGGATGGTTCGCGGCGGGCGCGCGCGGCGCGCACGGAGGTGTCCGGGGCGCGGCTCTGGGCGGGGCGGGCGCGGCTCCGACGATGGCTGGCTCGGCTCCGGCAGGGGATGGCGCGGATCCGGTGGTCTCTGACGGGCGATGGCTGCGGCGGGAGGTGCGGGTCGAGGCCCTCGGGGGCGGATGGGCGTGTTCTGCTCGCGGTCGGCTGCTCCTGCGGGGCGGATCTGGCGAGCGAGTGGTGAGGTGTTCAGCACGGCTGCTGCAGCGTGACGGATCTGAGGACGGGATGGCAAATGGTGCTCGGACGCCGGGGCGGCGGCCCCGGACCTCTTCTTCGGCAACGGCGGCTGTGGTGGCTGCGTGGGTAGCGGCATGGCTGGAGCTCGGGGGCGTCGGTGCTCCGCAGCAGTACGTCGGTCCTCGGTCGCACCAGGGACGCTTGGTGCTGGCCGATGGGTTGACTGTGACTGTTGCGCGGGACGTCGGATCTGTCCAGACGTGGCCAGTTTTGACTCCTGCGGTGGGGATGCAGTAGCCTTGTCGGTGGCTCTGTGTGGTGCAGGTGGCGGCGGAGGGCTGCTCTCATCGATGGCTTCGGGCTCTGAGGCGGGTGGTGGTTCAGGTGGGCGGTGGATCCCGTGTGCCGTTTCGAGGGGAGGACTTCCGTTGGCTTCTCGGGGCGAATGCCTTGCCCTGGCTCTCGCCGGGGCCGACGACGGCGACGCCTGTGGGCGCCGTATACCTTCTTGGAGGCGTCGTTGTTCGAGGACCTACGACCTCTTTTCTCGCACTCCGGGGGAAACCCTTGTTCCAGGTTCCTGGAGCGGATGATGGCGGCGTTCCGGTGTCACGTTCCTTCTTGGAGGCATCGTTCTGGAGTGGTCTTGGCCTCGGTGAGCCAGCGGCTCGGGTGGTGCGCGGTCTTGGGGCCAGCGTGGAAGTCGGAGCGGCGGCTCCGGAACTCGTGTTCATGGAGGGGTGTCGGCGCTGGTCATGTGGGTGACAGTGTCGTTGGCCAGCCTGGTGCGCGGCCTCGGGGTCGGCGTGGAGGTCGGAGCGGCGGCTCCGGATATGGTTGTGTGGTGTCGGCTTCGATTGCTAGGGTGATGAAGCTGGCGGCTAGCCTGGTGCGCGGCCTCGGGGTCGGCGTGTGTGGTCACCGTCTGTACGTCGGAGCGGCGGCTCCGGAGATGGATGTAGGGCGTCGGCTCCGGTTGCTTGGGCAGCAGGGCAGGCGGCTCGCCTGGTGCGCGGCCTCGGGGTCGGCGTGGATGTCGGAGCGGTGGCTTCGGGTTTGGTTGTAGGGTGTCGGCTACGGGTTGCTCGGGTGACGGAGCCGGCGGCTCGACTGGTGCGCAGCCTCGGGGTCGGCGTGTGTTGTTGGTGTCCTGTGGGACGTGTTGTAACGGTTTTCGCCCGGGTTTCCGTTAATTAACCGGGCAACTCTCTTCTATCTTAATTAATGAATCGGGCCCTAAGGGACCGTCTTTCAAAAAAATTCAGAGGACGATAGTAAAGGCCTGACCATATACCGTGGCTGCCGTTCTGATCTGAGTGCGGCCACTACAGTCATCGTGGTGATTCTGACTTCAAGCATAGCCACGGCGGTCGTACCCAGCGGAGGCGGTTCCGGCACCGTCGCACCGGAGTCAAGATTACCTAGCATGCATGTCACACGCATGGCCCGTGGACGCTGTGTAGCTAGCCGCACCCAAATCACAGCAAACCCAACATAACAGGACACACACCCTGAAAGAACAGAAGAATCTAATGAAGAATCAGCAAATATTATAACCCAAGAAGAAACAGAACATTTCGAGCTAACCTGGGATATCAGAGGCCACGGCCGAGCCAGCATCATACATGCCAAGATGGAAGTCATCGTTGCTCACTGTAAACAGAACAAGACCAACATCAGTACAGCGCAACACATGCCTGCAAAATTCGGAACCAGCAAATCTGGTTCAAACAAAAAAGAATAAGGGCCAGCTTATGCTAACCTGACATCTCAGATGACCACCAGTACCGAACCAACTGCATTCCAAGAAAAGATGTACCCTGGATGACATCTCAGATGACCACCATGGCACCATCACAGACATCTTCAACCTGTGGTTGCTGCAGGCCCGAGCAGTGCTGCTGAACAAGCTCCTCCTCAGACCGTCCTCCTCCTCCGAGCTCCTCGTCACACCCGCGCCCGCCCACGCTCCCACCGTCAGATCGATCGATGTCGCAGTCACCCACGACAAGGTTGTTGTCGTCGTGGCATCCGCGTCGACATCCCTCTCCCTCGCCGCCTAGATCGACTGCTGCGCGGCCTCGCTACCCTTGCCAGCCACGTTGTTGCCGGGCTCTCCCGGGAAACCGCGCGCTGGGCCGTCCTCGAGGCACCCGCCTTCTAAGGACAAAGCCGACGACACCGTCGACCTCAGGATTCTTCTACTCGGAGGTGACCAGGAGGAGGGGAGCGGCGGCGGGTCGAGATCTGGGCCGGTGAGGGAGCGCGTGTGGGTATGGTACCGAGCTAGGCGGCGGCGAATTTTTTGGGGAGAAGGAGAGAGGCGGGATCGGGAGCGAGAGGTGGGGGAGATGGGGACGTGGTTCTATAGCGGAACGTGAGGAGCGGTGGGCTGGTTTACCAGATTTTTTTTTTTAATCGGGAGCGGGATGATGTATCGATAGGAGGTGGAACCATCACGACAACAACGACGACGGCAGATTCCCCTTTAATAGTAGAGATATGACTCAAAACAGTTCTTCCAAGATTCTGCAAGACATATTGCAGCAGTGAAGACAATTCATTCATCACAGCCCAAACTTTTCTTACTGTGTATGTATACTTGATATTGCTTTTAGAGAAGACAAGTGCAGAAATTAAAGATAAATTATACTTTGTCAGTATAAATCAAAGACCAGTATTGTAAGTATATATCTGTCTCAACATTTGTACATCTTCTCTGGAAGGCTTTAGTTAATATCTGCTCCACACATTTCTTCATCTCTAGGGGTTAGTTATTTAATCTCCGCTTCAGCGCCTGAGCAAAATCCTTTCTCGGAAACTACTCTTCCCGGCGAGCTATGATGTCCTTTAGGGTGTGTTTGGTTGCAGTCACCAACCGGAATGTCACGGGTCGGACCCGTTCCTAGACCCCGTTCTAGCATTAGGTACATATAGTCCTGGCCATGGGCAGCCCGGCCCGGACGGCCCGACCCGGCCCGGTCTGAAAAAGCCCAACCCGGCCCGGCCCGACCTTGCTCATGGGCCGGGCCTGGGCCTGAGATCTAGGCCCGATGGCCGGGCTGGGCCGGACCCGGGCCAGCCATATTTGTTGTTTACTGAAGAGGCCCGACGGGCTTTTTTGCTAATGGGTCGGGCTTGGGCCTGGATTCTAGGCCCGATGGCCGGGCCGGGCTTGGGCCTGGATTCTAGGCCCGATGGCCGGGTCGGGCCCGGGCCTAGCTTTTCTGCGTCGGGCTTAGTCAGGCTCGGCCCGAGGCCCGGCCCGGCCCGAGTTTTGCCCAGGTATAGGTACATAGATGGAATGGTAACCGACTAGTTCCCACGGACCGAATATACCTCCCAGATGCGGAACGCGCTCGTACCACCAAATCGAGCGGACCACATTGAACCGGTCGTTCTCCTCGCACTCCCGCAACTCTACCCCTCTTCCTCTCTGGACACGACCGGTGGCAGGTAGCAACAGGCGGCGCTGGATTGAGGGCACCTAGCGATGGCGACGGATGGAGGCGAGCGGCTGCGGATGGCAGCGAGCGGCGCCGTAGATCCGTACCAGAGATGTACGCGCAGCTCGTGCGCCGCGAGATGGCCGCGCTGGATGGCGGCGAGCGGCGACGTCGATCTGTAGTACGCGCAGCTGTGCGGCCTCGTGCACCGTGCGGACGTGCTCCGCATCAACGCGGTCTTCGCGGCCAGGTTTCTCCAGTCTTGTGTCGGCGCCCAGCGAGCTTCCCATCCAGTGCGCCGGCGATTGGGGCTCACGGCTCCTACGCATGGGCCTGTACTGGCGGCCAGCGAGCTCCCATCCAATTCAGCCTTTGTTTGTCTTGTTGAGATTAGCCTTTTGACTGAAATCAGCAGTATTTGGTTGACTGAAATCCAATTCAGTGTGCACCGCTCTTATTTGATTCAGCGTCATCTCGGCCATATGTGTGTGCCAATGCATTCAGTGGTTTTTGATTTACTGAGATCCTGTTCAATGTTCAACATATTGTACATAATCACAAGCAAGCAAGTGAAGAGATGAACAAATCTATTTCATTCCATCTCTGAAACCAAACACTAAAATGTAACCATTCCATTCCTTACAATTGTCTCTGTACCAAACACAAGGACGGAACCGACCCATTCTAGTGGAATGGAACCATGACATTCAGTGGCGGAGCCAGAAAATTTCTATCACCTGGGCCAAGTGCTATTAAAAAAGATTAGGGAGGGCCAACCCATTGAAAACCTGATTTTTTGGCAGCAAATAATCACTGTTTGTTCACTGTTCATTAACAAATATGCACTAAATCCCAGATGTTAGGGGGGGGGGGCCAAGGCCCCTGCTGGTCCCCCCCCCCCCCGTCTCCGCCACTGATGACATTCCATTTCACTTCGTTCTCAAACCAAATGCACCCTTAGCTTCAGCGTCCTGTCCCTGACTCGCCGACCAGCGCCATCCACGGGATGCCTGACTGCGTTGTTAACCTTATGTAGTCCTGCACCCTAGGCGTGACTTGAATTGTGCCTTTATCCCCACGCTCCACAGCTTGCTCGCGAGCTCGGCGGCCAACAGAAGGTCCTACCCGAGAATCGACAGCAAAACATCCGTTTCGGTTGCACGTACCGCCAGAGATTCGAGAAGCCAAGTTCATTTTGGATGTGCTACTGCAACTCAATAATGACAGGGGCATTGAGAAAGAAATACCTGATTCTTCTTTTTCTCCTGTTTCTCCTGCATGATCGTGAAGATTCCTTCGATTCCAAGGCTGACGCCAACAGCGGGACTTCTTGCCAGGAACGATGAGGTTGTCGTAACGGCCACCAGCCGCAATGGACCCGACCTGTAGCGAAACAAATGAGTTAGCACAACATGAATCAAATGAAAGTGTCTCTTCCCTGTGTTGGAAAAAGATTATTTGGGGTATGATTTCAGATGATAAATAAAATGACAGATTTCAGGTATAAATCAATGTGCATTACATCAATTACAATGTACAATAGAAACACTGACGCGGAGATATGTAAATAAGAAATTCCAACCTGTGTGGCACCCTTGGACACAGCTTCATATTTCACACCAGTATAGTAATCAAAGCCTCTGGCAAGGCTTAAATCAAAACTTATCCTTTCAATCCCATCTGCCTTTCCTGCTAGCTCTGAATAATATCTCCAGCACATTCAAGGGAACAGCAGACCCAGCATTCTCCATGCCCCATCAGAGCCTCCACCTCGATGGTCTTGCCGGCCAGCAGCATCAAAGCCTCCTTCCTCTCGCTGGTTTCAGCAGGGGCGGCGGTGAGCGTTGAGCTCGCCCAGCCATTCACGTGGAGGGCTCGCGCCGCCGCACGAAAAGGCCCGTGCACGGCGGGCATCTTGGCGAGCGCTCCCGGCGCGGAGGCGCCTCTTCCGGCTCCGGCAGCAAGATTGGAGGACCAGGTTAGGAGCCTCCTGAGGTCGGCGGCGACGTGGGCCTCGTCCTTGCGGGCGTGGCGAGAGCGTCGGGCGGGGCGCAGCGCGCGGCCTCGCAGGAGAGCAGGGCCGCGCAGCAGCCGATGGCGGCGGCGAGGGCGGCCTCGTCGCGGCTGAGTGCGGCGGCGGCGGGGGGAGTCGCCATGGGAGTTCCGACGGTAAATTACATGATTAATATTTTATAAAATGTAAACACCTGATACGGGGGCCAGTCGCCTAAAGTGCGTGGCACTGCGCTAGGCCCAGCAGCCCCTAATCTTCTTCTTTTTTTTAACATTTTTGTTTTGTTTATATTTTTTGGGGTAAATTACACAAATATCAGGTGTTTAAAAAAATAAAATATCCACGTATTTCAAAAAGAATTAGCGGATATTAAAAAAATTCATGTCTATTTGAAAATTTCCTTTTGTATAACAAAAAAGTTATCATACCAAAGAGATATATTCTTGTATTTTATTAAAAATGTTCTCATATACCCAATTTTTTCCTGTTAATATAAAAAATGAATGTGTAATTTTAAAAAAGTTTTCCATGATTTTCAAAATATATGACATTGTATGTAAAAATGTTCATCATATATTTAAAACAAATCAATGTGTATGGGAAAAAATAATCTCAATGCATCTTTTAAAATGTCATCGTGTGATTAAAAAAGTATCATCAAGTAATTCATAAATATTAATCATGTATTTTGTAAATATTGAAGGTGTGTTATAAAATGCTCATCGTGTACATATAAAAAGTTGACTGTCTATTTACAAATTGTTCATCGTGCATGAAAAATTATTTATTATGTAGTTATGAAAATGTTTATCATGTATTGACAAATTATCAAGTGTAAAATAAATATTCATCTTATAACATTAAATCTACAACATCAATTAAAAAAATTAACATGTAATTAAAAAATATTCATCTTGTATTTTAAAATAAATGTCATGTATTTTAAAAGTTCATCATGTATTTAAAAATACTCATAGTGAATTTGTAAGATGTCCAACGTGTATTAATATGGTCATCATATATTTTGAAACATCATGTATTCGAAAAATAAGTATTTGTCAATTTTTTATATTATATAAGAAAGAAGCAGGTAAAATGTTCAAGTACTTTTATAATAAAAAAATCATACTTTTCAAATTTGGAAATAAAAATCATGATGAAATAAATGTTCATATACTTTTTTGCGGGGTAATGTTCATGTACTTAAAAACTATACTTTAAAAAAAATGTTTGCACATATAAATAATGGCTCATATAACTCACTGAAAAAAACATATATTTTACCTCCCGAGAATAAAGAATAAAGTTAAAAAAAATCAGAAGACAAAGAAAAAAAGAAAGAGAGAAAACCAAGAAAGTAATATAGACAGAAAAGGTTAAAAATGAGACAGAAGCAGAAAAAAACAAAAGGAAAAGATAAATAAAAAATAAAACAAATAGTTAAACGAGAAAAAAAAGACTAGAGGAAATCCAACTCAAAGAAAACAACATCAAAAACAAAAAAAAATTGATCACGCGAAACAAAAAATCCCACTAAGCACTACTATTGAGCCTGGCCCACATGGAACCGCGTTGAGGCAAACGTAGGTTGTATCTCCTAACAAGTGAGGAATAGCCTCTGCGTTGCCATGCAGACAAACCATGTGCCCCAAAAAGATGTCTCATGGGCACATCCACTTCTTCTCTCTCCTTTGGCTCTTCGATCCAGCAAACCCCAACTAAATTTGCACAAATTAGAGAATTAGATGTACCTTCAAGCAATATGTTATCGAACACTTTAAGGGAGTTGATCTCATCATCACGGGTGATACATCATCGTGAGGAGATCGAGTGGCGCTCATTGGCAAGTGAGAAGGGAGCAAGGGCCACACGGGGTTCCTTTCGGGATGGCAGAGTAATATGTCTCATGTAAATTTGAAGTTGAACTTAATTAAACAAGCCAAGCAATTCTATTCGCTCACAATCACAAGAAATTTGTCCCCCGCCATATTTTCTTCCCCTCTATTTGTCCACTACCTCGGCTAAACCTAAGCAAAAGAAAAAGAGGTCCAAGAGACAGACCCGAATAAAGAAGAAATAGTAATCTAACCTATTAAAAGTTTTCATACCATTTTGTTGTCAATTCATTTAATGATTTAACTTTAACTGGACTATCCTATTGATAAAGTGCAAGGAGGGCCATATGCATGTGTGTGTGTGTGTGTGTGTGTGTGTGTGTGTGTGTGTGTGTGTGTGTGTGTGTGTGTGTGTGTGTGTGTGTGTTAATTACATGATCTCTCGAAATCCAAAATATTATGGAAATAAACTATTTGCACTGACCTATTGATAAGGTGTATGGTGCTGCTCAGCGAGTCCGAGATGAGGTACAAAGCGGTGAATTTGAATGACCTTAGAGCTTGCCCGGAAGAAGAGGTTTCGAGAAAGGATTTTGCTTAGGTGTTGAAGCAGAGATTAAGTAACTAACTCCTGCGGACAAAATATCCTATAAAGATGTAGAGCAGAGATTAACTAATCAATACCTAGAGATCAAGAAATGCGTAGGAAGATGCATCGGTTACCTCATAACTTCCTACATGGGTTCACTCTATCTCTTGCTCGCCCCTAGTTAGTTCTTCGATTTAACATCCATTTATGTGTTGAATGAAATTGATTTTATTAACTCAAAATGTAGCATCAAGATGATGCAAACATAGTGAGCACACACCTGGCCTCTCCATTAATAGGATGCACAGAGTCAACACCAACTCATACACACAAAGAATCACATAGGCAAAATAGCAAAGTTATACATGACAGAAAGCTATGCCTAGTGGAGTAAAAAAACTCCAAAGTGATCAAAACAATGATCAACAAGGTACAACAACGATCATATCCCACCAACCATCTCTTGACATCACATGTACAACGAGACATGTTCTTCAACAACAACGTCTTCAAGAAGGGAATGCCACTCAAGTGCCGCCATCTGCAAATCCAACCACCGAATGCAAGATCTTGAGTTTTCATCCTAATAAAGATCAAGTCTGAATAAATCGAGCAATGCCTTCAACAAGGTAATGACATAAAAAACATCGTCAGTGCCAGATACAACTTTAGAAAATGACTACATTTTTTTTACTTGATCATAGAAAGTCTTGAACGCATGAAGTTTAATATTACCAATGTAAGTTTTATGAGATTTTGGCTATGTACACATCCAAATTGTAAGCTTTTAGATAGCTCACAAGAGTAGATGCTAAGGACACCTAGTCATTTAGCAACGAAAATAGATTTTAAACCGAATACCCAACCAGCAAGGACGACCCGGGGGGAGAGGCAATAATAAAAGAACTCATATCAAAAGAAATGATGTAACCTCCTCCCATTCATCTCTAGGGTATGGGGTTCGCACATCGGACAGCTACCGGGGCGACCAATTGCGCAGTTAAAAAAACTAAAAAACTCAATTTTTAAGGGATGCTCATGTTTTTATCAGCTTCTCGCTCGTAGTCCAAATGCTACCGGGCAACTGCTAGCTCAACAACTATCCCCCACAACCGGGAACCCTATTCCCCGCGTAGCATGACAAATGTCCACTAAACACACCCCCTCCCTGCTAGCTACCTGTTTTGGGCCGGACCAAGTAGCCTAGAACCCACTTTCAGACTTCCCGTCAAAAAAATAGGACCCACTTTCAGACTTTTATTTTATTTTATTTTTTTCCTTTTTTTCATGTTTTTTTATTTTTTGTTTCTTTTTTATTATTTTCTTTTTCCTTTTGTGAACATTTTTTGAAAATCGGGAACATTTTTTCTTCATTGAATTCTAAACTTATTCATAAAATTTAAAATGTCTTCATCGAAGTTCAAAAAATGTTCATAAAATTCAAAAATTGTTCATCAAATTCAAAATTTATTTATTCGATTAAAATTTTGAAACCTTGAACATTTCATAAAAAATTGCAAAATTGTTTTCTGAAGTCATATTTTTTTCGAATTTATAAACATTTGTTTTGGAAATGATGAATAATTTTTGAAATCATGAACATTTTTTGAATTCGTGAACATTTTATAAGTCAGAAAGATCTTTTGAAATTGTGAATCATCACGAGGTGCACACACTTGCACCTGAGACCGAGAGAAAAGCATCACGAGGGGCGGCTGAGGGAGATAGGAAGGTTAGAAGGAGAGAGGGGGCTCGGGGTGCCCTGTACCTGCCGGAAAATGGCGAAAGACGACGGCGGGAGAGTGGATCTCCGGCGAAAAATTTGGGGTAGTCCGACGGCGTGGTTTTCGTGGTAAACTTGGGGGAAATGGAGAGAGCGAAGGGGCTCTCGGGTGTGGCTCCAACTAGAGACGGGGAGAGCGTCAAGGAGGTGGAAATCGTGGCCGAGGTGGGCAGGGTCATGCGCGTCGGGCGGTTGTGGGAGGTGGGTGATGACCCTGACGGGTGGCGTCCAGCCTCGGTGGGACCCGCTTGGCAGTGGGGGAAGAGAGAGAGGTGCGGGGCGGGCTGTTTTTTTTTTTTTTTTTTTTTTTTTGAGAAACTGCGGGGCGGGGTGCTGTTTGCTGCCCTGAGCGGCAGACATCTGCTGGGCTCGGCCCGTTTAGGCTAGTTTTTGTTCCTTTTCATTTACTATTTTCTGTTTAGGCCTGAACATAACCCTTGTCCACCAATCCCTTCCCCCGCTCTCCTCTCCTCTTCCTTGCAGCCGCCACTGCCAACAATGGCGGAAGACGGTCTCAACAACGACTACGAGCGGCTTCGCCAGGAGAACATCCGCCGCAACGAGGCAAAGCTTGCCCCCCTCCGCCGCAAGGCCGACGAGCTCTCCGCCGCCATCCGGCTCGCTAAACCTAAGCGAGCGTATCAGGTTAAGCCCCCCAAGGCCCCGACCGGCCCCGTCCGCTCTTCCCTCCGCTCCCGCGGCATCGCTCCGACCAACCTCCCCCCGGATCTCAACAGCACCCGCCTCTCACCCTCGCTCGCTTCCTCCATCCTCGGGGTCGGGGCTCCCCCACCGCCACCGGAGGGGGCCAAGATTCGTGATTTCGATGCTGGGAGGGACATGGTGCTGAAACCCGCGCACGTGAGGAAGGTGGTGCCCTGGAGTATAACGTCGCTGCGGGTCCTTCCGCTCGTCGACCGGACCGTGGTGGCGGCGGGAGACAGATTGGGGAATGTTGCCTTCTGGGACGTCGACGGCGTCTCTGTCTCGGACGGCGACGGTTCAGATGGGGATGGGGTGTTCCGTTATTGGCCACACAAGGGCCATGTGTCAGCAATCGTGGCGCACCAGGCGGCACCACACAAGGTCTGACCTTCTTCTTCCTTCCGCTCTTTTTTTCAGTTTCATTTCCATATAGAGTTGGGACTCATCCAATAGCTGCATCTGTTAATCATGGTCAAGGTAGCTGCTAAATTAGGTTGGATTTATCCCATTTTCCAGTGCGCAAATAGTTATTTAGAGGTTGTATATTTCTTTGAACCTTCTGTATCAATTCTAATTCTATTTTCGTGGTGTATTTCGTATACTTGGCTCAAGATTTACAGCTCTAGCCGTCAGGGTGAAATCTGTCTTATGGACTTTGAGGAGGAGAACTTCAGTATGGTCCATTTGTGGGAGTGGCCTGTTTATTCGCTTTCTCAAGCACAAAATAGTGTCCGATGCCTATATTTTGGTGATGGAAACGGTGGCCTGACACTTTTCGACGAGCGCGTGGGTAAGGTGTTAACCACATGGGATGCACATGACGACAGAATCAACTCAATAGATTTTCATCCGGAGAAAACACATATTCTTGCTACCAGCTCAAGCGATCGAACAGCCTGTATATGGGATGTGAGAAATATGAAAAGGAAGGATCCAGATAGCCTCAAGGTTTTCAAACTTAACAAATCTGCTCAGTCAGCTTACTTCTCACCTAGTGGCCGCTTGTTAGCAGTAACAAGGTACTCTATTTCTAACCATTTTCCTACCCTTCAGCCTGCTTACAACGTTCTCCCCCCCTCTTTGATTTAATAAACATGTTTCTTGAACCACCATTATGTCATGGCTGAACTCAATATATATAAGTTGCTGTTAGATTTTTCGCAGGTTGTGCCAATTTATTGCTAGATATTTGATAGGCAGATCAACATAACTTGATAACATTTTAAATAGTTTCTATTATGCTATGACTTCTAATCCAATATTCTGGCAACATCGCACATGTATTTTGAACTCTTAGCCTTAGTAGTGTCTAGCTTCAGGATTAAAATATTCTGCACTGTTACTGACACCTGGATGATAAATCTGTTTTTTTTTTCTGGATCATTTCCTTCCGAATGACGTTATTCTTATTGTATCAAGCTCCAACCATTGTGGTACTGTCCAAGTATTTAGCGTGGATGACTTTGAAAAGTCGCATGCTGTGGAGTATAATAACCAGACAGGCAGTTGGCCTAATAAATTCAAGTATGACAGCTCTTCTCACCTATTTCTGTGATTTTTTTTATGTAAAATATATTTCTGTGATCTTGAATAAATATTTTTTTAAATGTAATTGATCAAACAATTTTCATTGGTTGCAGGGTAATCTGGGGCTGGAACAACACCGACCTATATGTTGGAAACATGAGCAAGGGAATAGATATTATCTCAGTTGATGTCAATGACAGTGGCCTCTCGGCTCTGAAACTGAACAACGCATGTCTTCGGAGTGAACCCATTACACCCGTTCCATACCAGTTTTCTGCACACCCATATAAAGTTGGCTATCTTGCCTGTTCAAACTCCAATTGTAGCAAGGTGTTCCTTTGGACCAGAGCTTAAATCAAAAAGATCTCTAGTGGCTGACTGGTGAATCTGTTCTTGGCTCTGTTATTGGTAAGTCATGCTTGGAAGATTATTTTTTATTTTTGGTAGTTGTAACCCATAATCTTGCTTGACATCCTGCTCAAGAAATGCATACTATGTGGTAAGTGATGTTTTAGATGGTGGACCTGCTGAATGTTGTGCTACGAGGAATATATTCTCGTGACGTATTTGCAGTATTGTCACAACATATGTTAGTATCATTTTACATACAGATACAAGTATTGCTTATCTCCTACTATGGCAATGTTGTAATTGATCTGGTGTGGTAACATGATTAGAGTGGGTGGTGGAGCGTTGTTTTCTTGGTGCTTGCTGCCCTGCGGCGCCACGTCCGGCTTATGGTGCCGGTTGCCGTCTTTGCCGGGAGGGTGATGCCGGCTAGATCTAGTGTGTGACTCATGATGCTGCCGCCTAGGAGGAGGCCGGGGCGCTTGGGGTCTTTGTCGCGGCTATGGTGGGACGGCTATGGTGGGACTTGCCACCCTTGTGGCTGCTAGATCCCCCAGGTTTGCTAGGCTCTCTGCCGCTAGACTTGCAAAAATCATACGTAGATGTTCACAAGCTTGCCTAAGGGCCTGTTTGTTTGGGCTGGGTGTGCTGCTGCGAAAGGAAAGCTGTTGTTCTGAGTTTTAGTGTTTGGCAACTGAGCTGGCTGTTTGGCTGTAAACTGTGTCAAACACCCTTAAGCCATGAATCTCGTGTATTGTTGTTGGTTTATGGGTAATAATTAACATATGGATCACTAAAGTTCAGATAAAATATGCCCCACCAAATAATTCATCAAATATAACTTTTATCAAACTACTTAATTTTTTTTTACTTGTCAAACTACTTATTTGGCTGGTTGTAATCGTTGCACACGACACAAAGCTAGTCATTTACCCTATTGATAGCCAATTTGTGAGGAGGCAGTCAACGAACGAAAAGTCACCCCGAACGAACCAGTCTAATCACGACGCAGTCGCCGGAGCACAGCCCAAATCCGCAGGTCCCGGAACAGAAGCTGACGCCGGCGCGCGTCGCGCCGAAGGAGGCGGCTGTCCGCGTACCGCCTGCCCAAGTCCCTCCGCGAGCCTATATGCAGCAGGTGGTCTACATCAGCCTGCAAGCGGCAGCTCCGCGAGATGAAGCTGCACAAGATCCCGCCTACCTCGACAAGCTTCGGCCCATGGAGGATCGGGCGCATCACCTGTATCTAGCGCCGGCGGCGCAACACGGCTGGGATCCAAGAGGCACTGCCTCCGCTGCCATCAGATGAAGGGGAAAGCGGCATCGCCTATGTGTCATGGTGGAAGTCATGACCGAGCTGGAAATACAAGAGGGAGCTCTGCCTCTCCTCGAGTTCCTTCGGCTACTGTGTAAGGATATAAATGGCTTTAGCCGCACAATCCAGTCCCTGCCACGTCTTAAAGAGGTTGATGGAGTGAGTGATGAAACAAAACAGGAGTGGAAAGGAGCGACAAAGAACCACCCCAGACGTCCCAAGCTCTTGTTTGTTGAGACAAAGCCGATGGGAAGTGAGCCTGCTGCGGAAATTATCCGTGCAGAAACAACTACTGATACAACGATCGAAGAGGTTGATGTGGAGAGGGAACCTGCAGCAGCACCTACTGATAAGACGTTAGTGACAACGCTGCCCAATGTCACTTCTACTAAAGAGACTGGTAATTAAGTGATGTGCCTCATATTTCGCTTACTTTGGTTAATTCTTGGGGTGTGTTGAGTTGTATATACTCTCTGTTCATGCGTGCATGTGTCATTCCGTTCTTACTTTTGTGCAGTACAAGTTGTTACTTCTGGGATGGTTGATGATCATGAACTAATGAAAAGTGAGCCCGCTGCAGATACTAGCCCTGCAGCAATAGCTGCTGACACGACGACCAATGAGGTTGATGTCGAAAGTGAGCCGGAGAATTTTGAGAGCCATGTGCCATCACCTACTGATGCGATGTTATCAATGACAACGCTGCCCAATGCCATTTCTACTGGTCAGTCTGGTAATTAAGTGATATGCATCTTGTGTTGCTTAATTGCTAGTACTCTGATCCAATATTGGTCTTGAGTTATATATAGAGAAAAGTATGTTTTTGATCCCTCAAGTTCCCCAAAAGTATAGACTTGGTCCCTCAAATTTTTTTTGGTATACATTTGGTCCTTCAAGTCTCAAAACCGGATAAGTTTGGTCCAAAATCAGATTTTGAGCACTTTGACAGGGGTTTGACCGGGTCTGACCATGTTGACCAGGCTTGACCGATGAACAGTAAAGTCGAAAAAATAGCAAACAAATTCAAAAAAAAATCTGAAATTTCGTGACAACCAACATGCTTGGGGTGCGCTGGATGCGTATTAATTTTCGTGGTCAAATAACATCCGAGGAGCTCTAGCAAAAAAAAAAAAAATTGGCTTTTTTTGTGAGCAAAAATTTGTTTTTTTTTTGCCACTAGCTCCTTGAATGTCGAAATATCACACAAATTTTCATGCACCTAGCGCACACAAGCATCTTGGTTGCCACAAAATTTCAGAATTATTTGATTTTTTTTGCTTTTTGAATTTACTTTTCATCGGTCAAACCCGGTCAACGTGCTTAAAATCAGGTTTTGGACCAAGCTTATCCGTTTTTGAGACTTGAAGGATCAAACGTATACCGAAAAATCTTGAGGGACCAAGCCTATACTTTTGGGGAACTTGAGGGACCAAAAACATACTTTTCTCTTATATATACTTCCTCTTCAAGCACACATGTGACAATTTTCATTGTGCAGTACAAGTTGATGTTGTTCAACATGATGATGAACAAGGAAAATATTTTGCCAACACATAGGATGCAACATATTTTGCTAAGAAACATGGTCTGAGCGCTCAGGTGACAGACCGGATGAACAAGGGAAGTTCTAAAGAGGAGATGGAAGGAATGGCAGGTTTAGAGGGTCAGCAGATGGAAGACGGCACCAAGGAAATTTACAGATCCCAATTGTCTTGTATTCTTCCGATGCTTCTCCTAGGGATGTAGCTAGTAGAACTGGGGCGGAGTTAGGCAGTGACGTTCTTATGATAAATAAGTCTATTATGGTTTTTCGATTGTCAACTTGGTTGTCGTCTGGACTGGTTTGCAGAAACGAGGCCTACAAAACAAACAACGTCTGCGCGCAAGGTTGTCGTCACTGGTGAAAATTGGTGTCTTTCGTCAGAGAAGTCAACAGGGGCAGTTGGTGCATCGACTGGGTTAATCTTGCTCGAGACAGGGCTGGGGTGTGTTTCGAGTATCAGGTTGGTGTTTTAAGTAGTTGTGCTATCAATTTCTGATGCACTAATGATGGATTCTCAGGTGCTGGGTGTACCAGAATGACTGCTACTGCTATGGGGAGTAGTTTACTGAAGATGATAAAGTGTTTCTGATAAGTTTGGCCTGAATGCACATGAGTTTGTTCTCATGAGTTCAGATTTGGTGGCTTTCTGCTGTCCTGTGACAGAGTCCACCATGTATGTTGTTGGACATATATTTGGTCCAAATGCAGAAATAGAAAGCGCATAAGGACCAAAAGAACCTGAACCAAGTTAATTTGGAGCCTTTCTGATAAGTTCATTTGGAACGAGTAACTACCGCAGGTGACATGTATGCCCCGTTTGATTGTACATTGAAAACTGTCATAAGTTACATGCCTATAATCTTTATTTTGTTTGTGCTAATTGTGTGTCGAGCCATTGGTTTCATGAATGTAATCAAGAAATCACCCTTTTCTTCAGAAAAATATATAACTTGATGAGGTGTGTCCTAAATTATGCAGGCTGATTTTGTGTGCTAATCTTAGCATGAAAAAACAATAGAATGTTGCATTTCATTTTCACCCCAAACACTTGATTCGGCAAAAGAAAAGAATGGGGATTACACATGGGGAATTTCAATGGACGCTCCACGTTCCGACCAAGCAACAGTTCGCGGACGTGCTCACCAAGGGGCTCCCAACTGCGGCGTTTCAAGAGTTCCGTTCCAGTTTATGCATCCGGCTGCCGGATGCTTCAACTGTGGCGGGGTGTTAGATAGTCAAAACCCTAGCCTAGCTAACCGTTTCTAGCACGTCCTCTAACCACGATCTTTTTTTTTTGCATGGTAATATGTGTCTCATTCATATCATAAAGATTAAAGTACAAGTCACATAATGACTGACATGACAAAACTGAAAAGGTAGCAGAACGTCTCTGAGCTTCACACCAACGCCCGTCACCTGCCTCTGGCACCACCACAGCAGCCACCGAAAGAAAAAATGACGGATCACCTCCTCACCCGAGCTCGACGCGGCTCCATCGCTGATATGCAGCTTTGCGGACCTCCAAGGTGGCTCGCCAAAGGCGAAACCATTACCGTTGAACGAACCAGACCGGGGCAACACCCCGGACACGCCATCGAACTCCAGATCTGGCACCCCCACATGACTAAGACGTCAGGGGAGGAAACCATACCTGCCATCCACGAACCACGAACCCAGCACACGTTTCGTCTTCCAGATGTCATCGATGCAGACCACAATCTGCATCCGCTCCTCGACTACCTCCCAAGCTCCACGCCGACGTTGGAGCAGACGCCGTCGCAATGGCGGAGCCCGAGGACACATGTCCACCACAAGGATGCCGCCGCCGCCACGACATCCCCGCTTGAACAGACTGGTTCCCAAATCCATCACCGACCATAGAGACGATTGCCTCGCCGGAGAAGAATCCGGAGCTTCTTTATTTAGCATCGCCGTCGCCGCCGCCGAAGCCAAGACGTCGAATGACCCAAAACCCTAAGCTTCTTGGGCCCTAAAACCTAAAGCTAAAATGATCCAGACGCGCGGGATCCGGCGACCCCCCTTAGCACCGACGACCAAAAGGCCGCCGGTGGAGGAGAGCCGTCGGAAGACGGCGCCGGAAGGAGCGGCTCTCCTGTGGCGGCGGCTAGGTTTCGCTACAGGAGGAAAAAGTACGATTGTACTTGCGTATAGCAACGCAACGGGCTTACCTCTAACCACGATCTCCACGATCACACGAGCGCCCCGCGCTCCCCCCTGTACATGTACCATATATACATGATGCTAATCACGGCAGCACCCAAGGTGCATTGCCCATTCTTTCCATTCGCTCACATGGTATCAGACGCTGGTTCCTCCTCCCGTCTGTAGATCCCTTCCGCTGCCCACCTCCTCTTCCCAACTGCACCACGTTGCCATGTCGACGCCCCCACCTCCCCCACCTCCTCCCCCTCGTCCCGTTTTCGGGGCCGGCGGCGCTCCCCGCTCGCCCGCCACGCCGGCGAGCATGCCGCCTACCAGCCGAACCCTCCTCACTCCGTCTGCGTTCGCGATCCGCGGCGCCTCCTCCTCTCCACCGCTCCGCCTGCCCTCTCTTCGCTGGCCGGCGTGTTTATCAACCAACACGTCCCCATCGTTCTCTCGCTGAACCCACCCAACTTCTTGCACTGGCGCACCCTCTTCGAGGTGATGTTCCAGAAGCACGCTGTCGGCGACCACATCACCGGAGCGCCGCGCCCACATGATCCTCTCTGGGCGCAGGACGATGCCCACATCGTCTCCTGGCTGTACAACCGCATCAGCGCGGAGGTTTTCGGCCTGATTCACCAGCGCGGCGCCACTGCTGCCGAAGTCTGGGCGACCATCTGCAACCTCTTCCTGGAGAACGCCGAGCACCAGGTGGTGTTCCTCTCCACCGAGTTCAGGCGCATCGAGCAGGGGGGTTCCTCCATCCTCTCCTTCTTCACGCGTCTCAAGGACTGCGCCGATCGTCTCGCCGAGCTCGGCGCGACCGTCACCAACCGCGAGCAAGTACTCAACATGATCCGTGGGCTTCACCCGCGGTTCAGGTACGCCGTGCCCATACTAACCATGCAGACGCCCTTCCCCTCGCTGTCGCGCTGCCGCGCCTTCCTCCTCCTCGAGGAGAGTCGCCGACTGCTCTGCATGCCGCTCGCGCCCCCACCAACGCCAACCCTGGGGGCAGCCCGGCGCTGGGAGCGGGAACGGCCACAACCGCGGCGGTGGCAGTGGCGGTCGCCATCATGGACGAGGCAGGGGCCACAACTCCGGCGGGGGCGCGCACGCTCCTCGCCCAACTGCTCCCGCACCTGCCCCGTGGACGGGCATGGTGCACGCATGGCCCATGCCCTTGCGCCCCCATGCTCCTGGATCGGGCATCCTCGGCCCACGGCCTGGTGGTGCTCCTCCCTTCGCTGGCATGGCCTCTCATCACTCGGCCCCGCCCGGTGCGATCGGCGCTCCACCGCCTACTGCCTGGCAGGACGGTGCCGTCCCTCCGCATCCTCTCTACGGGGCACCAGGCGCGTCTTCATCAGCCGCTCCGGTTCCTGCCTGGGACCAGAACGCGGTCATCGCCGCCCTCAACAACATGACGATGCAGCAATAGCAGCCGGCTCCGCCGAGCGCGGACTGGTACATGGACACGGGTGCCACTTCGCACATGGCGGCGTCCCCAGGTATGCTCTCCTCGTCCCAGCCCAATTACACTCACCGCATTGTGGTCGGCGACGGGTCCTCGCTACCAGTCACGCACACCAGCCACCAGCGCATCCCCACCTCCGCCTCCCCTATCCATCTCCACAATGTTCTCGTCTCACCAGTCACCTCACCTAATCAAAAACCTTATCTCTGTCAAAGCCCTCGCCCGCCATAACCCTCTCAATGTAGAATTTGATGATCTTGGTTTTTCTGTCATGGACCGAAGAACGAAGAGGGTGATCCTCCGCTGTAACTCCGCTGACGACGAGCTCTACCCCATGTCTGTCACGCCACCGACCAGTGCTCACCATGCCCTCGTCGCCATCTCGTGCGATCTCTGGCACCAGCGACTAGGCCATCCTGCCGTCAATGCTTTGGATTGCACGCTGCGGCACTCCACCATCCAGCCCGCCCCCAGCACATCGGCCACCGGCGTGTGCCAGGCATGTCAGCTTGGCAAGAGCACTAGGCTCCCTTTTAGCTCGTCGGAGCATGTATCTTTCTTTCCGTTTCAACTTGTACACAGTGATGTTTGGACCTCGCCTGTTCCTAGTAATTCTGGTTGTCAGTACTACCTATTATTGCTTGACGATTACAGCCACTTTGCATGGACGTTCCCACTCCGTCACAAATCCGATGTTCTGCCCACCCTACGTAATTTCATCACTTTCGCCAAGAATCACTTCAACCTACCCATCCTAACCATCCAAACACACAACGGGAAGGAATTCGACAATGCAGCCGCGCGCGAGCTTCTCTCCTCCCTCGGGATTACATTGCGCATGTCGTGCCCGTATACTTCACCTCAGAATGGACGCGCCGAGCGCGCCCTACGTACCCTCAACGACATAGCGCGCTCCCTCCTAACCCACGCCCACATGCCTTTCTCTTACTGGGCCGAAGCTCTTCAAACATCCACATTTCTCCTCAACAGACGACCGTGCCGTCCGCGCCACGATCAGACGCCGTTCTTTCTGCTCTACGGCGCCCACCCTGATTACACCAACATGCGCGTGTTCGGTTGTCTATGCTTCCCCAACCTCACGGGCACAACCCCGCACAAGCTCGCCCCTCGTTCTGCACGGTATATCCTCCTCGGCTACTCCACCGATCACAAAGGATATCGCTGTCTAAACCCAGCCACCGGGCGCGTGATCATATCACGCCACATAATTTTTGACGAACGGCGCTTCCCCTTCCGTGACCAGCAAAGTGCGCCACCGTCCAACCCAATCGTCGCTCTTGACGACAAGCTCAACCTCCCACCCGTGCCCCGGCGTCCTCGCACTGTTCGCCCCCCAACCACACCACCCGAGCCCAACCCTGCCACTGTGGCAGACAGAAACGCTGCCATGGCAGCAAATTCACCATCCCCCGAAACCGCTGCCATGGCAGCCGATCCGCACTCACCCAAAAACGTTGCCATGGCAGCCGATTCCTTCCCCGAAAACGCTGCCACGGCAGCCGATCGGGACGCATCTCCTTCTCCACCCCACCCCACGCCACTGACCTCGCGTCGCCAGCTACACCAACTCCACCTCGCCCTCGCCGTCGTCCCCCACCTGCTCCTATTCAAACCATGCAAATATGCGCGCAGGCCGACAAATTCATGCCTAACCCGAAATATGCCACCAACCTCTCCGTCGTCACCACACCCGCCATCTCACCCATCCCTAAAACCGTGCGTGCTGCGTTGCAAGATCCTTGTTGTTTGGCTGCTATGCAGGTGGAGTACAGGGCTCTGATGGAGAAGAAAACCTGGCGCCTCGTCCCTCGGCCACCCGGCGCCAACATCGTCACCGGCAACTGGCTTTTTCGGCACAAGCTCAAGGCAGACGGCTCCCTCGAGAGGTACAAAGTGCGCTGGGTTGTACGCGGCTTCTCCCAGCGGCCCGGCGTTGACTTCGACGAAACGTTCTCCCCCGTCGTCAAGGCCGCTGTAACATCCGCATGTAATAGCTACAGTGATCACCTTTTGATAATGCCAAGCCACCATGCTTATCAGTGCTTGATCATCATATGCATCATATCCCATTTCAAATTCCAAATTAAATTGAAATTCAAATTTGAAGTGAAAATAAAAGTTGCTCCAATCTGGACATAAAAATGTTCATTAAATAGAAAATAATTCATAACTAAATATGTTCAGGAAAACAACATCACCTAAATTCATTAAGTGACTCTATCATCTTGAAACAGTAGCTAACAGCAACATTTAATATCATTTTATTTAATAAAATTGCAAATGAAATCATAATTTCCCCCAAACCAATTTCTGGTGGTAGGTAATATTGCACTGTAATATTTGAACCAGGTCACATAATTTTCAAAAGTCATCTAGTGGCCTAAGAATTTGCAAGACAGAAGTAAAGAAAAGAAATAGAAAAAGAAAAAGGAAACGGGCAGAGGCTTACTGGCGCACTGGGCCTTGAGTGCACAGTACGGCCAGGCCTAGCCCAGCCGGGTCTTCGTCCTCCTCGCGTGCGCTGTCGCACGCCCGCACCGACACGACGCCGATCGCCGCGCGTCGCCCATCCAACGGCTCGCCGGCGCCGTTAAGGACTCCCCCGTGCGCCTCTCCCTCCTCCACGAAACCCTAGCCCACCAGAACCCCCTCTCGTCCCCTCCATCGCTCTCGCGCAAGCTAACCCAAAAGTCGCCGCCGCCATTGCCATCGATCCCGTGCTATCCGTCGACCCCGAGCCTCGCCGAGATGTCGTGAGGCTCCGCCATCGTCTTCTCCGTCGACTGCGCCCAGCCGTTCAAGCCGAGAGCCACCGAGTCGAGCCCGGCGACATCGTCTTCCTCCTCGGGCTTCTTCTCCGGCGCGATTCCGGCGACGACAGGCTACCCCGAGCTCGCTTACGCACATCTGCAGGGCCCGGTGAGCAGTCGCCGTCTTTCCCCTCTCTCCCCCGCGCGTTTTCGTCGCCGTAGTGGCCGCATTTGAGACGCCCGAACCCCTCGCCGCCGGTGAGCTCCTCGCCGTGGCCACGCTGCCAGTCGAGCTCCGCCGAGCTCATGGCCGTGCTCAGCGCACCCGTGCGAGTCCAACGCGCTAGATCCCGTCGCTTGCCGTGCCCCCTAGCCGCAGTTCGTGCGATGGCCGAACTCCGGCGTCCGCTCCGCCGCTCGCCGCCGTAGTTTCCGGCCGTTTCCGGCCGCGCCGCCACCGTAGCTGGATGCGGCGTTGAACGCCCGATCGAACGAGCCTAGGCGCGCCCCGAACGGACCACCGTGGCGCGATTCCGGCCAAGTCCGGCGAACTCCGCCGCGGGAATGGTCGTCGCCGGCGAAACTCCGGCGACGCCGACGTGGCAAAGTCGGGCCCCACCCCAGAGACGCTAACAGCGGGCCCCAGTTGACCCAGTTGACTGGGTCAACTACTGACTGGGCACCGTGGCCCCCTGACATGTGGGTCCCGCGGCTAGTTAATCCGGTTTAAGTTTAAATAAAATTTAATTAGTCTAAACAGTCACTGACAGTGCGGGCCCACCAGTTAATTAGGTTAATTAGTTAAATTAAACCTTGTTTAGTCAGATGAGTCACTGACCAGTGGGACCCACTGGTCAGGTTTGACTCTGGTCAGTGGACTGTTGACTGCTGACGTCAGCAATACGTCATGCTGACGTCACCCTACACTATTCTGGATAATTCGGATTTAAATAATTAAAATAATTCCAGAATATTAATAAAACTTTGAAAAATCATATAAAATAAACCGTAACTCGGATGAAAATAATTTATATATGAAAAACGATCAGAAAAATATGAAGAATCCGAATATCCTACCCACATACCTGCCACACCCCTCTAACATACCGAACATGGAACTTTTTGCCCGATTTCGATAGATGAATAGTGCATAACTTCAATAAACTAAATCCAAATAAATTCCTAAATTAACTAAAACATTTAGATAGGCAATATATCCCATCTGCATACCATTTAGGCATGTCATGCATAGTGATTGCATTTTTGCCGTGAATTTATTGTTTCTTCCCCCTCCTTCTCTCCTGATAGACGTCGAGACCGCCGCCGACGCAGCTGAGTTCGACTACACTCCCGACGAGCAGTCTTCCGACGACCAGCCCCTTTCAGCAGAGCTTCCAGGCAAGCAACCCCCCTTGACGCATGCCTATATCACCTATTCCTTCTCCCTCCTGCTTGCATTAGAAATTGCTACTGCTTTGTTTTATCCTATTCTGATGCATAGCCTGTTCTTGTAACCGTTATTGATACCTGCCTGTTATCCTAAACTGCTTAGTATAGGTTGGATGGAAAATCATCTGTGGCCCCTCTCCCTTGCTGTAGTTGCTCCGCTTTAGTACTGGTGCCCCGATCGATGTGATCGAACGGGCTGAGAACAGCACAACACCGCACACTCCCTAAGTTGCTCGTCCCTGCAGAGCTGGCATCGAGTGCCGAGGGTGATACCTCTCATCTCACTTCCGATAATGCCTCTGTAGAATAGCTATCCGGACGTGGGTTACCGAGGGTGATTCCTCTTTCATCACTTCCGATAAAGCTACCGTCGTGCAACTCCTCGAGTGGGAAACCGTCGAGGGTGATTCCTCGGATTCCTTCTCGATACTTTGGACACACGGTTACTTTGACCTTTATTACAGGCAGGTCGACCCCGAGGGGTACCCGCAGGGATTTATGAAGTCGGGCTTGCCAGGAGGGCACCCGCGAGAGATTAATGTGGCGGAACGACAGGGCAGGCGGAGACCACCCTGATCGTGATCCGTGTGTTACTAAGTCGGAGCGACAGGTAGTCTGATCGTCTCTGCGAGTTACTAAATACGCCTAACGGATTTGGGTATTTGATCTGAGTGGGTCATTGGCCATATACGCACTACCACCACGTGGGATAATGGTTTATGGGACCCTCCACGTCGTTGTTTCTCCCGAAAGCTCTTCAGATGTCATAGTTCAGAGATGCGGGCTGATTGCTGGGGTGGGCTGGTTACGTCACTGTGTATACAGTGTCGCGCCTGGGCCCCGGCCAGTCACGCAACGTGTAGGAGTGCAGAGGGTGATGGGCCCAAGATCTATTCGCACTTAGGATTTAGACCGGCGTGTTGACCTCTCTGCTGAGCCTAGGTAGGACTACGTCGTGTCGATTACCCGAGGCTGGGCATTACCCAGCAAGTGTGTCCGGCCAGATGTAATCGAGCGTGCTGGGTAACAGTAGTGCACCCATGCAGGGAAGTTATCTATTCGAATAGCCGTGTCCACGGTAACAGGACGCTCAGTGTTGTATCCCGATCTACTACTACTTGAACTGGATACCTGTTAAATAATTATAAGCTCTGGGATCGCTTTCTCGCAGGGAGTCGAGGAAGGATCTCTGGACTTTGCTTCAACATGCTTGTTAATTTATAATATGCAAATCTGCTCTCTTCTACTGCTGCAAGATTGCTTCAAGATGCTAGTCTTCGATAGGCTAGGTTTTCTCCCCCTCTATTCTGGCATTCTGCAGTTCAGTCCAAAGATTTAGCCCCATTCCTTTGATACCGATGCATACTTAGCATAGATTTGATGTCAGTCTTGCTAGTACTTTGGATGAGTACTCACGGTTGCTTTGCTATTCTTTTCCCCCATACCCGATACTTGCGACCAGATGGTGGAGCCCAGGAGCCAGACGACACCGCAGGAGCTTACTACCAGGAGAGTCCCGGAGGCACGTACTACTAGGTTGAGTCAGCCGACCAGGAGTAGTTCGGAGGCTCCCAGGCAGGAGGCCTGCGCCTTTTCGATCGTTGTTGTTGTTTTGTCTCGCCTTCTTAAGGCTTATCTGTTTTCTTTTTATATCTGTACTCAGATATCTGATGCTTCCGCTGATGCTTGTATGACTCGAGCTTATGTATTCGAGCCCTCGAGGCCCCTGGCTTGTAATATAAAGCTTGTATTATTTTATTTGTGTTTAGAGTTGTGTTGTGATATCTTCCCGTGAGTCTCTGATCTCGAGCGTGCACATTTGCGTGTATGATTAGTGCACGGTCGAGCAGGGGCGTCACAAGTTGGTATCAGAGCCGACTGCCTGTAGGAAGCCCCCTTCCGATTCCTTGGTCGAAGTTGAGTCTAGACGTTCAAAAAACTATTTTACTAACATGGCTGTGTGGCTTACGGGCCCACGTCGCCAACTGGGTGGTATTAGGATCTTTTATTCCTCTTCTATACTCTGGGACTCTGAATTCTCTTCCTTTCGGGTTAAATGGATTTTACTAACGCCGACACTAGGATCTCATAATCTCGTCCACCCGGAGAGCTGGATTATCTGCACTTGTTCCTTCACATTGATCTGATTAATCTGATAATCACATTTTCTTTTTCATTGGTTTGTTTAACCTTTCAAATAAATTAATATGATCTAAGCGGTGATAAATCCCTGCTTATGTAAACACCTCGGTGTACAACTCAGTCAGAAAGACCCTGCTACCATTGCTGTTAACCCAGAACGAGTTCAGGCTATTCTTGACTGGACTCCTCCGAAGAATGTTAAGCAAGTCAGAAGTTTTCTCGGTCTCGCTAGTTATTGCCGCCGATTCGTCAAGAACTTCTCCAAGATTGCTAAGCCGTTGACTGATCTGCTCCACAAAGGCGTTAAGTTTGAGTGGACATAAAAGTGCCAAGAAAGTTTTCAGACACTCAAAGATAAGTTGACATCTGCCCCAGTGCTAGCACCCCCGGATTCCAAAAAGGACTTCGTGATTTACTGTGATGCATCTCGTCAAGGATTAGGCTATGTCCTAATGCAAGAGCGCAAAGTAATTGCTTATGGCTCTCGTCAATTGCGTCCTCACGAGGAAAATTATCCAGTACATGATCTCGAGCTTGCTGCAGTTATTTATGCTCTCAAACTGTGGCGACATTACCTCCTTGGTAATCGTTGCGAGATATACACGGACCACCAGAGTTTGAAGTATCTGTATACCCAACCAGATCTGAACCTTCGTCAACAAAGATGGCTTGAGACCATAGCTGACTATGACATGAATATTTCTTATACCCCTGGCAAGGCTAATGTAATGGCCGATGCCTTGAGTCGCAAGGCTTATTGCAACAACCTCATGGTTCAGGAAGCGCAACCTATGCTTTATGAAGAACTTCGCAAGTTGAACCTTCACATTGTACCACAGGGTCATCTCAATACCCTGGTTGTTGAATCAGAGCTCGATGACCTCATCAAGCATATACAGAAAACTGACTCTGAGGTCGAGAAAATTAAGCGAGATATCAAAAGGGGAAAGCCATTATTATTCACTATTGGTACTGATGGCGCCTTGTACTTCAAGAACCGCTTAGCGGTTCCTAGAACGGGACACCTGAATCTGACCCCGCACGTCATGAAAGAAGCTCATGATACGCCTCTTTCAATTCACCCTGGTAGTACCAAGATGTACCAAGACATCCGACAGAGATATTGGTGGCCTGATATGAAGCGAGACATTGCTCAATATGTCGCTGAGTGTGACGTTTGCCGTCGCATCAAAGCAGAACATCAAACGCCTGCTGGAACTCTGCAACCCCTTGAAATTCCTGAATGGAAATGGGACAAGGTCGAAATGGACTTCATTACTGGTTTTCCTAGATCCCAGAAGGGTCATGATGCTATCTTTGTCGTCATCGACCGATTCTCAAAGGTTGCTCACTTTCTGCCAGTCAAGGAGACAATCACTGCTAGCCAGTTAGCAGACTTGTATGTTTCCAGAATTGTGTCGCTCCACGGTGTTCCGCTGGAGATCAGCTCAGATCGTGGCAGCCTCTTTACTTCAAGATTTTGGAACAGTTTCCAAGAAGCTATGGGAACTCATCTGTCCTTTAGCACTGCTTTTCACCCTCAGTCTCAGGGACAAGTTGAACAAGTCAATCAAGTGCTTGAAGATATGCTTCGAGTCTGTGTCATCTCATTCGGTAAGAAATGGGAAGAATCTCTCCCGTATGCCGAATTCTCTTACAACAATATCTATCAAGCTAGTTTGAAGATGGCACCCTTTGAAGTTCTCTATGGACGTAAGTGTCGAACCCCTCTGAATTGGTCAGAAACTGGGGAACGATCACTCGTCGGACCGGACATTATTCAACAAGCTGAAGAGCAAGTCCGCATTATCCGTGAAAATTTGAAGACTGCTCAGTCTCGTCAGAAGAGCAATTATGACCGTAAACACAAGGTATGTGACACCCTGGTTTTCGCTCCTTGTTGTTTTCCATTTCGGGATTTGACTCCCGTCTTTTTTTCTTTCGATGTTATCGGTTTTTCTCTCGCTCTTGGGCATACGAAGATGGTCATTTAGCCTTGCCTTTCCTACCCAACCAGAGATTCTCTCCAGACCAACCTTGCCACCCAAGATATTTTCCCATTATTTTTGCCACCTTTCTACTCTCCGATCTACCGGAAGGGAAACCCTAATTCCTTCCGTTACAAAGGAACCCCAATTTCCTTTGATATGTTGCCTCCCAAACTTTTCCCAGAGACTCTCCTATATCTATAAACCCTGGATATGCAAAAATATTGCCAAGTCATTTGCAATATTTTTCATTTAGAATTAATTCCTTTTTCTGCTGTTTAAAGGAATTAAATCCAGGAAAATATCTATCCATCTCCAAAGCTCATGAAAACTTGTGGAGATATTCTTTGTGATCATATTGAGCTCCCATAAAAATATTGGCCATAATTAAATATGGGAAATTGCCTTTTCCTATTTAAAGCCAATATTGCATTTTGGGCACTTTACAAAGGAGCTACCATTTGGGTAGCCAGGAAAAATCCAAAATAATTTGTGGAGCTTATCCTATCCATATATTCACCATTTCCATCAAGAACCCAAGTTCCATAGTTCAACTTTTGAGCACATCATCCAATTCTTATTTCTGGATTTATTTTGAGGTTGTGAAGCAACTGTATTTTATATTGCTTAAAAAATCTTGAAATTAATCCAGGACCTCAAAATCCATATATGATGTGAGCATGAAAAAATTCACATCATTTGATCTATCCAATTTCTCCCAAAAATTCCATCTAGTTTCTGTCCAGATTCACGCTCTGTGAAGGAAGTACCACTTTGGCATTTCCAAATGATCTAAATTTTTTCCAGTATCTTCATACCTCCAAATAATAGCCCTACACAAAAATTCAGTTCATTTCATCAAGCCATATGAGTGCAGCTTCAAAGTCAAGTTTCTGGACCAAATTTAGCATTTCCAAGGAAGTGCATGCAAACTTGGTCTAAATGACCTCAAAATTTGCCAGAATCTACTACTTCCTACCATCTTTCATTGTGACATGGAACCAGCTCAACACCTCCAGCCATTTCTCCAGAAACCACCACCCAAAGTTCTGTCCAGAAGTTCTTCTGGATCTCCTCGACCACCCTAGAGCCTTCCTGGTCCATCCAGTGATCGACCTCATCTATTTGAGCAGTGAGACACCCCGTTGATATGGTGTAGCACTCAGAAAAGCTCCAGAGCACGTGGCACCCATGGTGACCACGCTTGGGACAGGCCAAATCGATGGTCAGCGTACTGTTCTCGTCGGCAGGCCAGCTCCGGCAAGCTCCGGCGTGTCCCGGCGTGTCAAACTGCTCCGCGGCGTCCACCTGCCCCTTCATAGACCCTTCTTCACTCCTCTATCTTCCTCCTCACGCCACGGCGAGTGCCGCCATGGCCACTGTTGCCTCGTGATCCATCGTCGTCTTCCTCTCCATTGGCCCCTTCCTCCTCGAGCTGTCGCCTCGTTCTGGGCCTTGTCAGGTCGGCACCGCACGCGGCCAAGGCCAGCTCGCCGCGAGCAACAGAGCTCCGGCCAGCTCATCCCGAGCTGCCGAGCCTATCCACCCGCGCCGGCAGCCTATAAATAGCCGTGGCCCGAGCTTCCCCGAACACCCACAACTCACTCAGCCCACTCCCCACTCCCTCTAGTCCACCCCTGTGCCCGCGCCCGATCGAATCCCTCACCGGAACGCTCGAATTTCCGGCGAGCCTCACCCACTGTCCCGCCTCCAATCCCGGCGTCCGAGCACCCCCACGCCGCCTCCCAACCGCTTAGGGATGCGCCACTCTCCCACGAGCTCGCCCATGCCCTCGCCTTCCCCTACGACCCACCGGAGCGTCGGCGGCCGCCGCCCGAGCCTGCCACTGCCGTCCGCCATGGCCGGCGCCGTGGGCACCTCGGCCCTTCCCCGCGACCACTGCTAGGTCTCTCCGGTGCGGCATCACCTTCCGCGTCCACCGGTGGCCGGACCTTGGCCGGGGATGGCCTGAGCCGCCAAGGAGCGCCGGCGTGCGCTCAGCCACGGCCTGCCCTCTGTAGCCGGTCGGGAGGGAGAAGGGCGTCAGCGGGAGAAAGGGAGAGGATGGGGCGGGACCCCTCGTCAGCCACTGTAAGCCTGGGCCCGCGCGGTTTGAGTGGAAACGTACTTTCGAAAGTACGTTTTCCAAACTTTGAAAGCGTATTCAAGCGCAGTTTCAGACAAAACTACGTTTCCACTACAGTGAAAGCGTAAACTCTGAAATACGCCTTTGCTTTCTCAGCCGCCGGTTGAAACGGCTATAGTGTGGACGTTCACCCGTTAGGGACTGAAATGGACACTATTCTGTCCATTTTTCTGCTTAACGAATGAACGGCCATTTCTCCGCGACCGCAACTCCGATTCAGGTGATTCCAAAGCCCACGTTCTCTGTTCGTCGAGCCCGTTCCGATGACATCACTTTCACCATGTTTACACTTTCTGAAAATGCCCATTTTGCCCCTGCCCTATATCCAGCCTCTCTGAGAGGGGACCCTTTCCGGCGAATTTATCCTTGAGCTTTCCGCACTTCTTCCGGAGTATTCCTTCACCCCCAGGCAAGCCGACCATCTGATATATGCCCTAAAGCATTGCTCTGTGTTATTCTTGCGTGTTTAAATTGATATGCTTATGCTTGTATGCGTAGTGGTGAGCTGTATGTGACGCTATTGAACCCTTGCCTGCCTTTCTTTGGTGACGGCACCACGCCTGTGTTCTGAGCCGCTTCCGGCCGTCCGGGGTGGATGCCAACTTTATGTTTCTCTTTTCAACAACTGGCCCGTGTTCTGAGCTGCTTTTCGGCCGTCTCGGGCAGCTGTTGAATTTCTTTCCGTAGCGGTAACCCTATGCTTTGATCTATTCTTCGGCCATCTTAGGGGACCGCTAACCTCTTTTTATCAACACCGTCTCATGCTCTGAGCTGCTTTTCAGCCGTCTTGAGCTGGGGTTGAGTTATTCCGGTAACGTCCCAGATCTGAGTTGTAAAGACCGTTCTGGTGGCTACTGGTTTATTTGCCGGTTTCATGCAAGGGTTTAGATGGTCGTAACTTACAGCTAAACCTTGTAAAGTGATAACTTGCCATTTAAATATTGTTTCACTAATGACTCGTTGTGATATTGTATGGAGATAGGTTGTTATGTTTTCATAGTTGTTACATCATGCTTTGTTACTGTTATTGCTATAATAAAGAATGTGACTTAATAATGACAACAACCTCCCCGTCGGCTGGATCGAGTCATAGTGCCACCGAACCGAGCTCATCGAGTGCAACCACATTTGCCGGTATGGGACGGCCCTGACTTAGTCTATTGTCTTGCCTCTTGTCGGTACCACCAAAATAGGGAGAATTATGCGTGCGTGCTACCCTGGCCCGGTAGGCGGCGATAATCCTGTGAGCCCAGTTTGGTTTATGTGCGCACGTCCCCGTTTGGGACAGTTTTGTTTGGCCACGACGGTGGAAGGTGTCACGGGGTGACACAGGGGCCACCCAGGACATGACCCTGGGAGGGTATGATTGTCGGTGGGACCGTAAGAGTGCCGGGCAATAGACAGAGTTTTGTTGGAGCAGCACCGGTCCACCCGAATGGGAACATGTACTAAAGTACGAGGCCAGGCGCTCCATAGTGTGGGTAAAGTGCGCAACCTCTGTTCCGCCGCCCAGCCAGTCTATGTTGGCACCAATCGCCGCGCAGATCCGACGGCCACCACGGTGACTCTGCTCTCTGTTTTTTCTCTCAGCCTCTGCTCCAGAAGGTCAACAGCAATTGTGATGCAAAACGGACGACCACAAAATTCGCCTGGAGTTTTTATTTTTTATCTGGTAACCATGCTCCAGTGATGAGAAGTGGAAAGTGCCAAGTGCTTTCACTACTCCTTGGTTTTCTTCAGAAATAGTATCAACTATCTATTGTGAAATGGAGAAAGTATAACAGTGAACAGCAAATCATACATGGATGCGGTGCAAAATGTTAACTACTGTATATCCAAATTCGTGGTTGTTTTCACTAGTGATCTGTGTTTCAGAGCACCTTACTGGGCCGGCCCGCTACAGGTCGCCTGTGACGCTGAGGGTGCCTGCAAACTGCTCAGCGGCGTTGAAGGTGCCGAACAGGAGCCCCCATTTGATGCTCGCACGCATCAAACTGCTACGCTTTTTTTTTTTTTTTTTTTTTTTTTGAGGGTTTGCTACGCTTTTGCTGAAGCGCGCAAGCTAGCACCGTGAAACGGGCCGGCAAACTTCGAGCGTTAAAGCACTGCAGGCAAGCCACTTTTGGGTTCCCTCAACCAGTTTTTTATATTTTTTTCTTTTGCCATTTTCCCACTTTTTTTTTGTTTCTTTTCTTTTTTCCTTTTCTTTTATTTTATAATTTTTCGTTTTTATTTTTATCCTTTGTATTTGAAAAAGTTTGAAATTCCAAAATTTGTTCATGTTGAAAAATTGTTCATGGTTTTCAAATTTTGTTCACTTTTAAAAAATTTGTGCACAATACAAAAAATTGTTCAGCGTATATCACAAAAATATTCAATGTGTATTTAAATTTTGTTCAACGTTTAGCTAGAAATTGTTCAGCGTATATTACGAAAATGTTCATCATGTACCACAAAAATGTTCAATGTGCTTTAAATATTGTTCAGCGTATATCACAAAAATGTTCACTGTGTAGTTAAAATTGTTCAGCTTTATTACAAAAATGTTTAATGTATATTTGAACAAAATTGTTCAGCCTTTTCCTTCTCGTCACTGAGTGTGTACCCAAGTACTGTAGCAGTGTGGGCTGTGTGCGTGCACCGGCATGGCCACAGTGTGGTGTTGGTTTTTGTAACTGGACATCAAAAAGAGCAGAGCCGGCGTGTGTTACTGGTTCAGTGGGGAGAAGGAAAAGGGCATTTGTTGCCTGAAAAACTAACCTCTGTGTGCGTGCGCGCGCGCTGCTGCTGCTCTGCTTCTCCTCTGTTTTTGCCCGTGTCCATTTGCTCGAACACCTTGTGTGCGTGTGAGCATCCACTGAGACCAAGACGAGAGGGAGACTCTTGCCAACAGCAAGCAGGAGAGGCAGGTTGGATGAGAACGGCCGAGCAAGCATCAGCATCGACCACACGTCTTTGCGACTCCCGGTGGGGTGACGACCTCAGCCCTGTTCATCCACGTCGTCCTTCTTGACTGACCTGCAGCAACGACGGTGCAGCCTGCAGGAAGTTGCTGCTGTTCTTTGCCCATTTCTCGTGTCAGATATCATGCTTGATTTTTTACTATCAGAAGAAATGTCTGAGTCTGACCGATGTCGTCCACAAAGCAGAATCTTCAACCATCAAACAAGCTCATCTTTTGAATCAGCCAAGGTGTCTACGGTTCAATTGGCGATGAGGCATAAGCTGCCCGTTACAATTCTGTCCACCCAGGCAGCAAATCCCTGAAACGTGATGCGGCAAATCCATGGTTGAGCTATGAAAATCAGAATGTGAATCCACTTCAGTTGTTGAGCCAGAATCTATCTTCTCCTTCTCGTTCCTTGATGTGGTGTGGCCTCCCACTGAATTAGGATCTCTTCGGTAGAAGTATTCTTCAGTACTATGTAGGCTGTTGAGTTATGACAAACTGAAACTTGCGACATCAAACTTCTCATCAGGCAATTTCCTTCGACGTCTGCATTACTTTCATATATACATATTCTTTTTCCTTCAGCAAAAGTGAAAGCTAATTTTATTTCTCTATAATGCAGATATGTTGATTGGGAAGGGAGAATTACAAGGCACAGTTTTGATGGCAACTTATAGATACTGCAAATAAGATTCTGAAACCTTCAGTTAATGCACAACAAGCGTTCATCTCGCAGAGAATGAGACTGTAACCAGCTTGCAGCATGAGAATATTCTCTCCATAATTGATTCAACTTTGATACAGTCTTGTCTTGGTGTACGATTATATGCACCAGGGAAGCTTACAGTGTTTTATGGTAAAAGCATCAAGATGAAATATGCCTTCTATTTGATTCCTAATCTCTTAGTAAGTAGCCTAATACTCCCTCCGTCCCAAAATAAGCGACTCAACTTTGTACTAACTTTAGTACAAAGTTGGTATAAAGTTGAGTCACTTATTTTGGGACAGAGGGAGTACTATGTAACTTCAACTATTCTTCAGGCAAGTGTGAGAATATTCAGTCTGAATTGTTTCTTCACATCGCAAAAGGTGCCTGAATTTCTGCATCAAGGTGGTGTTACTCGATCTGTGATCTCATGGTAAGTTATCCACGATATGCGTCATTGTAGATGCACCTGGTTTTGATGTTATCAAAAATAAAAGTGAGAATTTTGAATTGCCTTTCGCACATTGTCCGCCTTTTGCATGGTTTGCACATAGACGCCTATTTGTCCTGAAAGACCTCAGCTTGAGGAATACACCTGCACCCCCATGACATCATGGTGGAGACCGGCCGGCGTGTTCAACCGGAGGGTAACAAGCTCTGGAAATAGTCCAAAGATCTTCAGATCTGGACTCTCCACATCTTTTGATAAATGGGTGAGGTTCGGAAGAAGTGAGGAACTGATCTTTGCTCAAAGAACAGGTTGTTCGCGCGACATGTGTAGAACATGGAGTTGTGTAGGGGGCACATAGCCTTCCAAGCAGCTGGTGCCCTCATCATACTTACTGGACAGAATAGTAGAACTGTCTATGACTTGGATTTTCTGCAGTTTGGCCAAAGACTCCACGCAAGCTCTTATCGAGCTAGCACTATATAACCATAAAGTTCCGCTGATGCGGAGCTTCCTCAACCCTGTCAGGTTGCCGATATATGTCCCGTTTAGTGTAACAGACCCATTGGGTACAAGTGATTTGGTAGGATCAAGCTTGAGTAGAAGCAAGATGCTTGCATGTCATGTTGTTTTGAGGAAAATGTTCTTATTTTATGATGATGATGCCATGTTTCATTCGGAAGCCATGGATAATCATTTCATTGTGTCAGAGTATTTGATGTTCCGTGAAAATTTAACTTGTTTAAGGCAGCAGCAAAAAATCGATTTTGCTATGCTTCATTTCATCACAGATTGTTTGTTATGCCCCAGGAAAGAAACTATTTTTTTTTGCTCAGATTCAGAAGTGAAACTTCCCTGAAATTCACATCTCTGCAAGTGAAATGACTACTTGGTGGCTTTGATAGAAAGTGTTGTTCAATTAAGCAAAATCTTTGATAGAAAGTGTTGTATTCGAATACATCATGTTGAAGGCTGAACTCGATTAAGTAATCTAAAAACGAGAGAAATGATCAGTTGTTCTGAAAGTAGTTTTCTCTGGATGCCACCTTCAGGTTCGAAAAAAAAAAACTATGCTAGCTTTACAATTAGATCTGATCAGCAAGGTTGTATTTGCCCGTAAGGGTTTCTCTCAACTCAAATGCAGGCGTATCAATTTCAGCAACACCGTGCATCTCAAATACATCTGTTATTACTGAAAGTGCACGCCGCCTTATGGCCATTTGATCTCCCCCAAAGTCACGAGTTCCTATAGCAGTAGTAAGGATAAACATTCAAACAGGAAAAAGGTACTACAAAATTGAATTCAAGATGCTTCTGAAATCTATCTACTCAACATAAGTAACAACACCATGCGCAGTGGTTCATTAATTCATACCTTGGGAACTTTAGGCAATCTCTTCCTCGCTGATTAATTCACTGCTCTCCGTAGCTTTCTTCACTTCACCCTGTACTCTAGGGGCTCCAGTTTAGGACAACTGGGAGCAAACAACAGCGATAGCTTGGGTAACCACTGCAGAATCCACGCGAAGAAGCAGTGCCCTTTCCGTCAGTAGCATGATTCTATGCAGCAGTAGCGCAGAAGCAGTGCCCGAGCGGCGCTGAGGTTGAACATCGAGTGCACCTACCACGTACAAGTTGCACGGCCAGTGGCATCAGGGCCTCCTCGGTCGCCTCACCCGTTTGAGCAGCCAGCAGCATCAAAGTGTCCTCCTTGGTGCATCAAGGGTTTGGAAAGGCTGAAGAAAATATTCTGCAACAGTTTGGACTGCAGGTAATCAAGTTTCTCCACCAACAGCAGGCCTTTTTGGCTCTCAGTCGAATATCCACGCTGTAAACAATTAGTCGTACCACGGGAGCTCCATTTCCCTTTTGTGTGCACGCAACGGACTGCAAAGTCACAGGACTAATACTCACCGGAATATGATCGCGTTGGACTCGGCTGCCTTTTTCCGGTCGACGTAAACCGGCAGCGTCAGAGGGTAATCGCTGTTCAGGGAGTAGGTCAGGAAGAGATCCTGCGCGGAGAGCTCTTCGAACTGAGCATTGCACAGGGGGCTTATGAAGGCGCGCTGGAAATGAGTTGCAAATGCAAGCCTTGTTTTCATCATCAAACAAGCAGTGAACCATGGTTAGTACTAGTAGTATCAATTTAATTTAGTTGGGCAAGTATAACCAAAGCAAAATTGAGAGTGTGTGGGTGTCACCTGGTGGAAGAAACAGGAGCAGGATCTGGGGATAAGCCGTGCAGAGTCTTCCAGTCCAGGCAACAACAGACCCAACATTCTCCATGATTCATTCTCAGTTTTAGCATAACTTCCAGCGCCAGTCCTCTGTTCTTCACTAGACTTCCAATATTTTCAGTGTTTCATCTGGTACACCCTTCTCTTCCACCTAAGTCACAGCATAATGAATAATCAGGATTATGGCACATAAATCCACATCAAGATCACAAAGAACATATACGAGCACTGAATAAAAACAGAAAAAAGGAGTTTGGATGTGCACCAGTTCTCTTTTCACGTCTTCGAATGTCAGTTTGTCGAGCTTGGCGATACTCGAGCAAACCGTTCTGAACTTCTCAGGAGGCACGCCGCAGATCTCCAGCATTCCATCGGGCAATCTTCCGTGATTTAGTTTTATCTCATACATGTCAATATCTAGCCTATCTAGCAACTCTGTCAGAATTTTGATAACCTCGAAATCTGGTTCCACTGTCTCGTACACTCCAGCAATGTCGAAGTCACACTGGTAGAATTCTCGGTATGTTCCTTTTGATGGGTTATTATTATCTCACCTGTATACTTTTCCCAAAGCCACGTGTTCCCTAGCAGCAATAATGATAAACATTCAGACAGAAAAAGGCACTAGAAATTGAGTGGCTATTTATTCAAGATGCTTCTGAAATCTACTCAAGACAAGTAACAACACCGTGCGCAATATAATTAATGGTTCATTAATTCATACCTTGGGGACTTGAGGGAATCTCCTCCTCGCTAATTCACTGCTCTCCGTAGCTTTCTTCACTTTACCCTGTAGTGTCTGTGGCTACTCCAGTTTAGGACAGCTGGGAGCAAACAACAGCGACAGCTTGGGGGTTCCCCAATCTGTAACTACTGCAGAATCCACGCGAAGAAGCATGATCCGATCCCTAAGCAGCATTAGCACAGAAGCAGTGCCCGAGCGGCATCTACCGTACAAGCTGCACGGCCAGTGGCACCCCTGTTCCCGAGCTTCAGTACCGGAGCATTGAGCCCGCGCCGCCCCCCGGCACGGTGCTTCAGTACCGGTGCTTCGGGGACGGCCCAGGCGCGCGTCCTCGCAGGAGAGCGCGCCGACGACGTCGGTGGCGCAGGCGAGAGGGGTCGCGCGGCAGTCGAAGACGGCGAGGGCGAGGGCCGCCGGCGCGGACGCCGCGGCGATGGCGGCCTAGTCGCTGGTGAGCGCGCCGGCGTCTATTGACCCGGCGGCGAGGGCGTGGGCCTTGGCGGCGGTGAGGACGAGCGCAGAGGAGGAGGAGGCGGAGTCGGCCGCCGTGAGGAGGAGCTTGTGCAGCAGCACCACGGCAGCGGAGCTGGCGCAGGGGTTTGGTCCCGTCCCGCGAGGGAGAGGAGCAGCAGCACCACGAAGGGTGGATGAGACGGTGCACCTTCTACTTCTTGTGAAATTTTCCCACAAAGATAATTCTACTACTCCGTACAAGCTAGTCTAGGCTGTTTGTGATGAAATCTGTTAGTGTGTTGTTGCTAAGCTCTACGTACTCTAAATTCAACAACCCAACCTATTTCTCATGGAATTGGCCCAGAAAGTTGGTTCTGGCCAAAGTACAATTTTTTTAGTTTTGTCAGGTTGCCAAGGCTATTTTGGGATGGGACCTGTTAATGAATTATTTCTAAGAGACAAGGACTCTAAGCTGACCAAATAACCTAATTCTCGGGGAATGTGGCCGGAAAGGCTAATTTTTTTTAAATAATACATTTTTTTTTTATAAATTACAGAAATAATACACGAATTTGAAAATTTTCAAAAATAGAATCCAGTCGGCTGGAGCTAAGCCGATAGGCCACGTGGCAGGTTCAGTCGGCTACGGCTAAGCCGACAGGCCACGTGGCAGCTTCTGATTTGCCCGAACACGTCGACCGTCGCGTTGGATTCGCCAGTCGGCCTGGCGCGCTGCAGTCGGCTGTGGCCCAGCCGACAGGATTCCAGTCGGCCCCGGCGCAGCCGACAGGCCGTCCAATCGGCCGGGGCGTGGCCGACAGGGGCCTGCCAGCCCACCACGCCTTTTCTCCTTCCCTCCTCCTTTTCTCCTTCCCTTCTTCTCCTTATCTCCTTCCTCCTGCGCCCGTGAGCTCTCCTTCTTCCTCTTCTTGCTCTCTCTCTCATTTCTCTCTCAGTCTCTCGCAACCCCCCGTCGATCTCCTCGCTGGTCCATCCATTTTTGCATCCAACCCACAGAAAGAGTAGATCATAGCCAACTCCGGTGGCCTACGGTATTTTTTTTTCCAATAGGATAGTTTTTTTTCTCGTTCAAGTGAGGTGAGGAGGAGGCATGGTGGAGGTGGTTGAACCATGGTAGAGGTGGTGGTGAGGAGGAGTTGCTGCTGGGGAGGAAGAGGTGGTGAGGAGGAGGAGGAGGTGCGGCTGAGTTGAAGAGAGGAGCAAGAAGCAGTGTCAGACGCCGGCTCAGATCACACAGAGGAGTTGGGGTTCGGCGGTCTTAGCGGCTACATATCGAGGTATGTGCAACGCCTGCCAGCTGACGGCACCCACGTCAGCTCTTCTTGGATGCCCTCTATTTCTACAACTGTGGTCGTGGGAGAGGTTCTCTATAGGACGACCGGACGTACGTATTCAAGAGCCTATGCCCGTAATGTTCGATGCTGAAGGCATCGATATGCCTACTTTCGGTCTGTGTTGGACACGTCGCAAGGTATGTCCCGTGTTATAATTTTCTTCTTTGTGTACACTATGGCTGAAACTAACTTGTGTTTGCCGCAGAGACGCTATGCTGGTGATCAGACTAGGCGAGCATACAGGGCATTAAACGAGCAGTTTGATTTGTACACTGGGGTGATCTGGCAGCCGTACACGCAAGGAGTCATGAATGCAAGATACCCCGGCGGTATGTCTGAGCTATGCTTCAGAGATAGTGATTACTGGATGACGAAAGCGAAGATCATATTCGACGTCTTCGTCGAGGAGATGGCCCAGCAGAGGGTTATGAGGCAATTTGGTCTTCAACAGTTGGAGGTGCCTCCCCCTACAGAGCACCCGGTGCCAGCACACATCCACAGGTATTGTCTTGTTATTCAATATTGAATTGTCTTTCACAATTGTCCATAGTGAAGCATTACTTAATTGTTTAACACCATAATTTTAGGATCACAAGGAAGGGGATTCACAGGACTGCTGCTGAGTGGCTACAACGTGTTCAGCCGTACGTTACACAATGGGAGACCGCGAACACACTTGTGTGGCAGGAGAATGTCGAGTTTGATCTCGATGAATTCGATCTCTATTTGCAGCGGTACATGAGCAGAACACGGTTATGCATCGTTCAACACACTCACCCAGATGAGTTACCTGCCCCTAGTGTGTCCGATATGTACCCGAGCTATGATATTTCGGGCTCTAGGCAATTGGCGGTAAGATATATTCTCTTTGTGTAATGCATCTAGTTGTTACATACTTTGCCGTGCATACTTAATAATCGTCGTGACAATTTCAGGCTGAGTTGACTATCGGACTTGGCGAGGAGGTGTCCAACTATCGGCGTTCACTTTCGGATGCACCACTACTCGTTGCTCGGCCTCAGGTGCAGAACTTTATGGCGCGCATTGAGGGGAGGCTACGAGCTGTGTATCGGGCTATCACGTGCGGACGCACTTCGGACGTTCTTCATCAGCAGCCCGTACAACGCCCCCCGCGTCACTCGACTGGTCAGGTAGACCCCACGCATCACCGACATGACCCGCGTCCACGTCTAGCAGAGCAGTGGACGCCCAGGCCACCACGTCCTGACCAGGCTGGTAGTTCGGCGTGGCATCAGCAGCAGGATCCCACGTCAGGCTACGTGTTTCGGCCAGGACCACAGCAGCAGGGTCCCACGCCAGGCTACGTGATGCAACCCCCCCTACAGGTATGTTTCTTCATATTAATTCTTTCCAATATCGATTGCGACTACGTATTTCGTCAGTACTTATGTTCCATCCCTCCCGCAGCAGGCTACGGATATATGGCGTCTATGTCCGGACATGACGCGTCTATGTCCGAATCCAGGTGGGAGAGTGAGCCTGACGATGGGCATAACACACAGGAATACTTGTCGCAGCACAACGAGTGGGTGGACATGTATTCGACTCCTGCACCACCTCCCACACAGGAAACACAGTATGACCTGGACGGGTCCGAGCTTCCTCCCCGTATCATCCGGCCACCCCACAGGTATATGTGGCCGACGCCGGAGACACCACCTCAACGACGTGGCGGACGAGGTGGCTGATGATTGTGTGTCACTTATATCTAGCTATGTATGCGATAGACATATATCTGCCTATGTATGCGAGAGACATATTCTACCTATGTATGCGAGAGACATATTTCTGTTCATTCGCTTTGTTAATCGAGTTACATTTCCGGAGAGACTGCTGCAGATAATTAAGATACAAGTACATCTGAATTAAACGGTACGACTGACCATAAATAATACTGCATACAAACTACATGAAGACATCATCGTGCTTCTCGCTAACACTACATAAAGTCATCATCACTATTCTCACTAACATGTTTCTTCGACTTAGATTTTTTATTGGCTGACATAAACTCATCGCTGGAAGAGTAACCATCATCACCGGGCTTTGGTGATGCATCGCTGCATTTCTTCTTCTTCGAGCTTGAGCCATCATGAGTTGATACATATTTCGGCGGCGGAACGGACCCAAATAAAAGCTTGAACCATGCCAACATACTCACATCGTGGTTCATTTCTTTAGCGTCCACATTGTATCTCTACAATTCACAAAATGAACAAAAATGAATTAAAACGACAAACATATTAAATATGTAAATCAAATACGAAATTTAAATTACCTTTTGAAACGCAATATATTCATCAACTGGCAAATCTATCACATGATGATCTAAATCATCAAATGATCGTGTGAATCGCGCTGATTCATATATTAGTTCACAAAGTCTTTCCCACCTTGCACGCAACCGAAAAAGTTCTAGTCGAATGTCCGCTGTGTTTCTACTATGACAAGCTGTTTGTCTAAACCTCCGCAAGTTACTCTCACTGCTAACTAATTCATCGAAAGATACACCTGGAGTTCCATGAAGCCCGGACTTCATGGAAACCGCACCCATCAAGACATCACAAGATGCCTCTCGTGAAAATGGACGAGGATCACCCATCACTGCGGATTTGTTAATGCTACCACAACAAGTAGTGAGGAGAAGAGGAAGTGAGGAGAAGTATTGTGAGGACAAGAGGCAGAGAAGAGCTCTTTTTAAATAACCGTCGAGGCTCAGTGCGCTGCTGTTTTCCAGTCACACTCACCACCGAAAGCAACACTTCCAGTCAAACTCACCACTGAAAGCAACACTGCCAATCAAACTCACCACCGAAAGTAGCACTGCCAGTCACACTCACCACCGAAAGCATTGTGGATGGTGGCCGCAGAAGGTCAGATGAGACGGATGGCGGCGGCGGGCATCACTGGCATCACCGAAAGGGGGTAAAAAAAAAAACCAGTCGGCTTAGCCCCAGCCGACTGGCCAGTCGGCTTAGCCATAGCCGACAGGAGCCCCAGTCGGCTGGGGGGGCATGCAGTCGGGGGGGGGGGGGCATGCAGTCGGCTATGCTGGGCCCAGTCGGCTTAGCCGCAGACGACTGAATCCAGTCGGCTTAGCTCCAGCCGACTGGATTCTATTTTTGAAAATTTTCAAATTCGTATATTATTTCTGTAATTTATAAAAAAAAATGTATTATTTAAAAAAAATTAGCGCCGGAAAGTTGGTTATTGTCAAGGTACAAGCCAGCGAGTCTTGTGAGACTGCCTAGGTTGTTTGGGATGGAGCATGTCAGTGTGTTGTAGCTAAGATAAAAGTAGTCTAAGTTGACTAAATAACCTAGTTCTCGTGGAATTTGCCCAGAAAGTTGGTTGCTGTAAAAGTTCAAGGTGGGGAGTTTGGTCAAATTTCCTAAGCTATTTGGGATGGAACTAGTTAGTGTGTTGTCGCTAAGCTCCAAATCCTCTAAGTTCACAAGGCGACCTAGTTCTCGAGGGATGTGTCCAGAAATTTGGTTGTGGTGAAGATACAAGGTTGTGAGTTTTGTCAAATTTCCTATGCTATTTGGGATGGAACCAGTTAGTGTGTTGTGACTAAGCCCCAAATCCTCTAAGTTCACAAGGCGACCTAGTTCTCGAGGGATGTGCCCAGAAAGTTGGTTACGATAAAGGTACAAGGTGGTGAGTTTGGTCAAATTTCCTAAGCTATTTGGGATGGAACTAGTTAGTGTGTTGTCGCTAAGCTCCAAATCCTCTAAGTTCACAAGGCGACCTAGTTCTCGAGGGATGTGTCCAGAAATTTGGTTGTTGTGAAGATATAAGATAGTGAGTTTTGTCAAATTTCCTATGCTATTTGGGATGGAACCAGTTAGTGTGTTGTGACTAAGCTCTAAATCCTCTAAGTTCACAAGGCGACCTAGTTCTTGTGGAATTTTTCCAAAAAGTTGGTTACGATAAAGGTATAAGGTGGTGAGTTTTGTCAAGTCACCCAATTTGATTGGGACATAGTCGGAAAGATTATTGATGGACAAATCTAATCTAACCAGGTGCTTTAGGTATCCTATTTCAGAATGGATGTTACCAACTAAGTGATTGTTTGACAAGTTGAGGGTCACAAGATTACTCATACTGCCTATTTGTCTTGGTATTTCACCAGAGATTTCATTATTGTGAAGCATCAAAAAACGCAATTTTGCGAGGTTTGCTAGACCTAGTGGAATTGAGCCTCTTATCTGGTTGCCTTGCATAAGCAGAGCTTGGAGCTCCCCGAGGACCCCAATGCCAGGAGGGATGTTCCCAGTGAGGTTGTTGTACGAGAGGTCGAGGCGCGTCAAGGTCCTCAAGGCCGAGAAGTTGAGGGACTCCAGCACCCCTCTCAGCCGCATCCCCCGCAGAGAGATGTCATCGATCACCGGCCGGTGCTGGTGCACACCGGTACGGCAAGTGATGCCACGCCAATTGCAGGGCGCTGACGTGTTTCCCCAGGAGCGCAGGGCCTGCTGGCTTTGGTTGTCGAGGCTATCTTTCCAGACGAGGAGCGCTCTTGCTTGTCCTTCGAGCACCGCTGCATCCGACGCAAGCGCGACAGAGGTGGCCATCGTCATCATCAGTATGGTCATGGTGAGAGAGGCAAGCATTTTGGGTGGTGGATCCATCTCCATGACTAGCTAGCTAGGCTGGATGGAATTGGCTGTGGTTTTTATTCTGAGAAGTAATGGCAGCACATTAAATAGTCGAGCACACATCTGTCGATATGTTAACGGACTATACATGTCAAAGAAGAGAACAACCGTGGCCATGGAATTCCGCAGAACATGCCATGCTTGATGGAGTAGGCATGAGAGTTACGGCCAGCTCCAGCTAATGGTCAAGTCATCCGTGTCGGAAGGCATGTGCATACTGATTTGCGGATGGCTGCGTTGCATGTCTCACACGGCACGGCAATGTTGTACTAGCTTCCAAACATTCGATGGATACATGGACCAAACCAGGCAGCAGAACGAGTGATGTCGCTCTTGTTGCTTAACCCAGAGAACGGAAAACAATAAATTGTACAACGGACTATGAAGCATCCAAGACTAAGATCATACTCCCTCTGTCTCATGTACTAGTTTGTAAAAGCCGATCCTCGGTCAAGTGTATGATGCGGTTCAACAAGATTATGAATTATTCAAGACTGTTGAGTAACGTGATTATTAGGAAGTATAGTATAGACTAGGATTTGTTTCTGCCTTGTCTTGTACTCCAAGTTAATCATGTACTCCTATATATATGCCCACGGGGCTCAAGCAATATCAACAACTATTCCACCAATCCCTCTTTCTCCCTTCAACATGGTATCTGCCGCAAGTTCCTAGACCTAGCCGCCGCCGCCGCTTCCGCACCGCGCGCCGCCCCCGGGGCGGTCGGCCTCCATGACCGTCGTCGGGGGCCGCGCCGCCCGTACCTAGGGTTCGTCCGCCGGTCGTGTTGACCGGCTGCCCTAGAGAGTCTTTTTTCCGATCTCTTGATCCGGGTTTTCTCTCTTCCGCCGGTCGCATTGATCGGCGTTTCCTTTTTGGTTTTCCGATCTAAGATCGGTTTGCGTCGCCCGCCGCCGTCGTCGACCCCACGCCTCTACTCCGACATCGGCGCGACCCGGCCTCTACACCGACCCGGCGGCCTCGCGCGACGCGGCGGCCCTTCACGGCCGTCGCCCGCGCGTCTACTCGCCCGTCGCCCTATGCCGGCCGTCACCGTCCTGCTCGGATCGGGACTCCTGCATCGCCCCAACCCGGCGGCGTCGCGCAATGCGGCGGCCCATCACAGCCGCCATTCGCGCGCCGGCCCGCCTATCGATCTACGCCGTGCCTATACGGCCGCTCTGCCGACCGTCGTCGCCGGCTTCATCTTGGACTCCGCCGGCATCCCGCCTCCATCGAGCGTCGTCCCCGACCTCGCGCGCGATCGGATTGATCACCCGCCCGCCGCCGCGATCCGTCTCATCTACGCCGTGCGACCAACCTGGCCCGTTGGTTGCGCGCGCCTCCGCAGGTCCCGTGAAGACTGTCCCGAGTAAAGCGCGCCCCTCCACCGATCGAGCACCGGGCTGCCGTTGCGTCGCCCCTTTGGGTCGCAGCACCGCTGCCCCTTGGTTCTCCCCGCGGCCGCATCGACCCACGTGCTGCCGCTGCGTCGCCCCTTCGGGCCGTAGTGTCGCGGCCTGCGGTCCACCGCCGCCCCGAGGCCGTCCGCTCCAGGCCGTCCCCGTGGCTGCACCGACCCTCGTGCTGCCGCTGCGTCGCCCCATCGGGCCGTAGCGAGCGTGGCACGCGGTCTCCGCCGCCGCCCGAGGCCGTCCCCGCAGTCGCACCGACCCGCGCTTCGCCGCCGTGCCGCCCCTTCAGGCCATAGCGCCGCGGCCCGCGGTCACCGCCGCCGCCCGAGGTCTTCCCGCCGTCGCCCCGACCCGCCTGCTGCCGCTGCTTCGCCCCTTCGGGCCGTAGCGCCGCGGCCCGCGGTCCACTCCGCCATCCCCGCGCGTCGACTTCTCGTGGTATGCGTCGCGCCGTCTCCCTCGGCGCAGGAACGCCACCGTCCGTGCCGGTCTTCGTCACGTTGTCGGGTTCCTCGCCTACTTCGAGCATTGTCGCCGCGCTCCTAACCAGCCGCCGCCGTCAGGCCGCCGCCGCCGCTCTTCTTCTGCGTTGCTGCAGCTCGCTCACCCGAGCCGCACCGCCCCGTCCACCCCCTTCATCTTCGTCCAGCACCAGCTCATCGCCAGCGTCACCGTCGTCTACCCCGACCACTTCATCTACCCCGACCACCGCGGGCGGCATCGGCCCCCCGCCGATTTGCGCCGCAACCGTCGTTGAGTCCTTCTCTGCTAGCCTCCTCGACATGGCGTACAAGTTGTGTGCAGGTCCCCGTCTACGCATGCCCGGTGCTGGCAACACCGACGCGTGCCTTCGTCCCCGATGTGTTCCTAGGTCTGGCAAGCCTGGAGCGACGCATCGTCAACATCGACTTCGTCCGTCTATGCATGCCCGGTGCTGGCAACACCGATGCGTGCCTTCGTCCACGACGTGTCCCCGGACTTGACAATCCCGGCGCGACGCGTCTCAACTTCGTCTTCTTCCCGGCGCACCACTACTTCGACACCACTGCGCCCATGACTAACTCGGCGCCTCCTTGCGCCCGCGGCTCCATGGCGACTTCCTCGACACCGGCTACCCCGACTCGACATCGACCACGGCGTTCTTCGCACGGCTACCTCGACCACGGCTACACCACCCTACGCTCTCGGCTACCTCGACATCGGCATAAAGGGCTACCGCCTTGCTTGAGCAACCTCGTCGGTTTCTACTCCAGCCACGACTTCCGCGATGCATCGACCGTTACGACTGTGGAGGGGATAACCGTCGGTTTACCTTCGGATTCTTCTCCAGTCTCACCGTCTGCATCGCTACCGTTGTGACTGCGGGGGGATGTTGAGTAACGTGATTATTAGGAAGTATAGGATAGACTAGGATTTGTTTCTGCCTTGTCTTGTACTCCAAGTTGATCATGTACTCATATATATATGCCCACGGGGCTCAAGCAATATCAACAACTATTCCACCAATCCCTCTTTCTCCCTTCAACAAAGACTAAAATAATGTCTTTAAAGATTTGCAGTCAGTGAGTATATATGATGCGGATATACGCAAACCTTCCCAATTTTCTGCTTCCGGAGAAGCACGACCTGTGCCAGCTGTGCGCCTGTGCGGTGGAGAAGTAACCCAGTTTTTTCATTTCTTCACCCCACTAATAATACTAATGTACTTATATAGGCAGGAAGCAGTGATGCGCTAAAATCATCTCACAGTATATGTTGCTCATGTTTTATTGATTTCATAGATAGGCTTACCAGTTGGTAATTTTACTAAGTACTCTAGCTACTTTATTACTCAGATATAATGGAGTGTCTAAAATTACGTAAGTGTCTTCATGAAGCAGAATGATACAGCGCCATGATGTTTTTTCGCGCACAACGACCGTGAAGTCGTGAACACAACCACGCCACCTTTGTCCATAGTCAAAGAATAGAATAATTGATCAACCTTGGCCATGCAAGTCTAGACCGTATGCAGGCCGTATGAGAGTCTGCAGAACCTGCCGTGACTGACGGAGAGTATACATGAGAGTTACGGCCAGCTCCAGCTAGCGGTCAAGTAATTCGTGTTGGAGCAATGTGCATACCGATCTGTGGATGGCTGTGTTGCACCTCTCAGACGGCAATGCTGTACGTAGATTATTCAAACACTTTGATTTGCTGGCATAACCAAAATATCTGACAGCAACTAAAAGCTAGATTAATTTTCTGCAGATGTACAAAACACACATAAAGCTACACAGGCTGCTGCCAAGCGCTTAGCATGACGGAGGCGATTTAACGGAAAATGGTCAAAACTGAGAAATGCCAAAAATTAGGAGTAAAACAGATTAGTGGGACTGATCCGCAAAAAAAAAAAAACAGATTAGTGGGACACCCGCAAAAAAAAAAGAACTAAGGGCAGAAATGTAAAAGTTCCTAAAAACAAAATCATCGCCGCAATTCCAGATTTCCCAACAAAGAGTGTACACCCCCACCCAGATTTGTGCCTTGAGCTTTGGGGTCAACCCCGCTAACCAATTACTGAACATATTCGTGATGCTCCTTGATGGAGGTAATAAATTAAAAAGCAACGTGAACAGTCAATACTGCAACTTGAGCCTTTCATGACAGGCCAGTTCATGCCCGTCGGCGGAGGCCCCCGTGCTACGTACGGTCGTATTTAAAATAATACTAGCATGAATCTCTCATTCTTTGGAAAAGAAAATAACTGAACATTTGAACCATTCTGGATGGTGTGCCTTAGGTGAAGTTCAGTAATTCATCCTTCAGTTCAGTTCATGGGAGGTACTCTCTCTTAAAAAAATATAAGATCGTTTACATGATTATGTAGTACCTTGTCTGGAATGGTTCATTTAATTTTTAATAATACAAAAACTAGCTATATAGAAACCTAGCAGCACACCGCTGCTGACCTAGATACTTGTACGATTATACCTCAGGATTGTCACATGGCTTTCTGTTGACATTTTATAGGTACAAGAAGATGGAGACATGCATATCTCCTCTCCCGGATGTGAACAGTTAAGAAGAAGTTGCTGGCGGAGCCCTCAAGAAATGTCCAGAAAGAGCATTTGCTGTCTCTCCAAGAATAACCCAAGGTCCAGTATCAGGCGGGCCTCACCGCCGAGAAGTTCCACGAGGATATGGATAGAGAGAGCAGAGTACTACAAGAAACTGTTCCCGTCTGCCTTTGGCCCAGGGCGCAACGCCTGGCATGGACCCAGCAGGTCGTCACCACCGAGCATCTCACCAAGACCCCTCATGAGGCCCTGGCCTCCTGAGGCCCCCTCCTCAGGAAGTGGCGAGTAATCCTCAGCACCACCATCAACGGCCTCGCGAGGCCCTCTCACGAGGCGGCTTCACGAAGTGACCTCGCGAGGCGGCTTTCCGAGGTGGCCTCCCGAGGCCCCCTCCCGCAGGCGCTCGAGACGAAGGCCGTTTGGCGTGCCGCGCGGCCTGGAGCCCATCACGTGGCAGCAGAGGCCGCGCCAGCAGGCGCGGATGAAGATGGTTTCCTCTTTCGTGTTAAGGGAGCAGGGCCAGCTATCTACTCACCAAAGCAACCCCAAAGGTTGCCCGATCGGCGAAGGAAGACCAAGACGACGGGCGCGCAGGGCGGAGGTCATCACCGAGCCCACCGGCGCGTCATGGATCATGCTTTGGCAGACGAAGACCACCTTTAGTCAGGATAGCCTGAGCGCCTGTCCCCTTTCAAAATCGCCAAGTGTGGCAACCCTTCCCGCCTAAGTTTCCAGGGGGAAGAGGACCAAGGCTGATATAAAAGGGCAGTGCTGCCATTGTAGAGGGAGGATCCTCGTCGTCTTCAACCTTGTATTCTCTCTCTCGCACCAGAGCAATACCAACCAAGCAGGAGTAGGGTCTTACACCGCAAGGTGGCCCGAACTTGGGTAAACCGCTGAGTCCTCGCTCCGTCCCTCGCTAGTGCGCTCTCGCCGTAGCCTCGCCGTAGCTTAGCCGTGGTAGGAGACGAAGCGGTAGAACGAGCTCACCCCATTATTCGAACCTTTGGGTCCCCGGAGCCCGACTTCCGACAACCTGCACTTCAAATTTGGATTTTATCCATTAAATGCCTAGAAATGCATTTAATGGCTTAAATATTGCAAACGGACCCCAAAAATTGCCAAATTATGACATGATACATGTAATGATGTGTGTTGATTGTGGAAAACATTTCAAGCCCAAATGCCAAATTACACAATAAATAGTAGAAAAACAGGCAAAAAGATAGCAGTGGTGGGTGCACTGGCTCACCGGCCACTGTTAATACAGCTACCAGTGGCGGGCTCAATCTAGAGCTCGCCACAGGTACTTCCGCGATCCGGCGTGGACAAAATGCTTCCTTCTGATTGGTCGAAACGACCCTCCCATGGATTGATGACGTGGCTCCCATCTGCGCGTCCACACCCATCTGTGCTTTTTCTGAATGGTGGAGAGGAGAGGAGCCACACAGGTCACCGGCCACATCCACTTCTCTCCCTCGATCTTTCTCTCCCTTGCTCGTTCGAAGCTCCGATCCCCTATTCGCCTCCATCTTCACCGGTCGATTCCGGCCGGCTCCGGCCATCTCTCCTGGCGCCAAGCACGCTCCAGCGCCGCCTCGCTCTCCTCTCTCTTCCCCACCAGACCAAATTATCGATTTTCTCCTTCCCACGCTGCATCGGCTAACCCTACTTGCCTTTGTCCGTGCAGATGCGATGGTGCTCATGTCCATGTATGCGAGCTCAATGGTGGGCGCCAGTCCGTGCGGGAGATGATGCTCCGATGGTAGTGTCGAGGTCACGTGCAACCTGCTCGAACACGGGAGCATCGACGTCGTGGAGGTGGAGCGACGCGCGGCGGATGGAGTGCGGAAGGGCGCATGGAGGCGGCGCGGGGCGGTGGATCCAGTGCGCGGCGGCGTTGCCGCCCTAGATGCTGCGTGCGTGCGTGTGTGCCAGCTTCCCGAGCTGGGCAGGGCTGCACGTGGAGTGCCGCCGCTGCGCCGCCGGGAGGTGCATATTTTTTTTAATTTGTAAAATCATACCAGTGACGGGCGGGAAATAAGGACCGCCACAAGTACGTTTCCCTAGCAGTGGCGGGTGAATATTGACGCCCGCCATTGATAGTGTGTGCCTTTAGTGGATTACTAGTGGCGGGCGCTAGGTAAAGCCCGCCACTGCTTGGTCTTTACCATTGGCGGGCGCGCGCCCGCCACTGATGCCATGTTAGCAGTGGCGGGAGGTCAGTGGCGGGCGGCCCTGAGAGCCCTGCCCGCCACTGTTGGGCTTTTGGCGCCCGCCACTGATAGCCTTTCCTGCAGTAGTGTAGGTATCACAACACCACCAATACGAATGGAATCGATGAAGCCACCGTGACCGAAACCTCCATCCTGTCAAGTCCACGATAAAAACAAGAATGGAGTTAACAGCATACGGCCGTTGGTACTAATCTTGTTATGACTGGAAAAAGGCAAATTGGTTTTTGTCCATGTCCAAAGTGCATGCATGTACGTGAGAGGAAGAGCTGCATCCATCTTGTAATACAATGCATTTGTTGCATCCTAGCATTCTCTTGCTAGTAAGAGAGCAAGTATGTAAGCATTTGTTGCTTGACAGCATTCGTTGCTGGTTAGAGTAGCATTCGTTCCTTTGTAAGCATGTGTTGCCAAGTAAAGATAAAAAGGGCATGTGTTGCCCAGACATTTCTGGTGTCTCTCTACTCTGTTTGTCTCTGTACTCTGTTTTCTCTGTTTGTCTCTCTGTTCTTTGTGAAACCAGGAGACAGTGGGCAAAAACGACAAAATTGACCTGAGGACGAAAATAATTCACAAACTGAACTGTGTTTGAAAAAATTTCACCCAGCTGACCCTTTTATGCAGCGCCCGACAGTCAGGCGCTGCACTCCACTGTGCAGCGCCTGACTCTCAGGCGCTGCACGCCTGGCCAGCATGGCACAGCTGGGCCCAACACCGAGCAGTGCAGCGCCTTGATTCTAGGCGCTACACATGTAATGTGCAGCGCCTAGCGCTTAGGCGCTGCACTGTGACTTTGAAATGGCCGCGCGCTGGCCCTCCCCCACCCCACCCCATTCCTTCCGGTCACAGAACAGAGCGCGGCGGCGGCTTCCTCCTCTCTCCCAAAATCCTCAAATCTGACGATTTGTTGTGTGCATTTCTTCACCAATCCATCCTATAAGGTATTCTCCTCCGATCCCCTTCTTTATATGGGATTAGAAATTTGCATGGATTTGGTTGGATTAGAAATGAAATTTGCATGAAATTTTGAAATAGATTTGTGGGATCTAGGATTTGTAGATGATTTGTAATCATTTTGTGCCTCATTTTGTAACCCTAGTTCATTTGTATATGCGTCCATAGTGAAAACGTAGATTGTTGAGATGAACCCTATACATAGTGAAAACCTAGTTTGTGTTGATGTTTTTCTAGATGAGTTAGATGAAATCCTAGATTTGTATTGACAAGGATGCTTTCGTTCGGGAACATTACATGTTGAGATGTTTTTGAGATGAGTGAGTTGAAGCCATTATGGAAACTTATATTTGTTTTGGATGCATATGTGTTTTGTGATGCTTATTGCTATGCTTTGATTGTTTGTCTTACACAGCCGCCACCGCCACCACCGCCGCCGCTTCCCATGGCCCACAACTCCAGATCTACCAGGGTGCCATTGGGGGAGGGGAGGGGGTATCGAATGCCGCTGCCTCTGGTTTACCAGGCGTTTCCAGATCTCCTGCAGCCGCTCGATTCGCTCTCAGCGGAGGTCCAAGCGGAGACCAGGGCGCAACGCTGGAGGGAGCGGGCGATGCGGATCAGAGACGATGTTCTCTCATGGTCGCAGTGCGTGAGGGAGTGGAAGGAAGCAGAGGAGGAGGTGGAAGAGGGGTCAGATCTGAATTCTGTCGCCAGGAGACATTCTCGGGTGTGCAAGGATCGTGCAGATCGAGAATTGCTGAATCTCGCCTTATGAATTTGGTTCGATGTCGACATGGAGTAGAAGCGCAGGATGCCGCATCCATCGGAGCCGCCATTAGCGTTCGCCGATTGGGCAAAGAAGGAAGCGAAGTCAACAGATCGGAGTCGTGCAGATAGATGGGATTGCATCATAGGTCGGATGCCTACCCGCACCCCGCCGCCCCCGGAGCCGATGGATCCCTTGCCATTACACTCACCACCGCCGGCAACGGATTGAGGGAGTGGACAGTATCTGCAGATGAGGGCATGGAGTTTGTGGAAGGAGGCAACCACCTATCTGCTAACATTTAGAACTAATCGTCGGTTTCTTTGTGAACTTCTTGTCTTTGTCGATGAACTGTTAGTAATGTGCTACTTCTGTTTGAAATGATGTTGATGAACTCTTAGTAATGTGCTACTTCTGTTTGAAGTGATGTTGAACTTGAAGTGATGTTAAAATTGTCAATGTATGACAAAATTGCTTTATGTTAGATCCATGTTATATATTATGAATACCAAAATTGGATGAAAAAGAAATGAACAACAAATCTGCTGTTTCTGCAGTGAACAGATGAGTGACGCCTTTGGCTCAGGCGCTGCACTACACAGTGCAACGCCTAGGCGTCATGCGTCACACTATGTAGTGCAGCGCCTGAGCCAAAGGCGTTGCAGCAACACTTAGACAATTTTTTGGCCGAAAACCTACTGGAACCTGGAGGTTGCTGATATGCAGATGTGCAACGCCTACGCGTTAGGCGCTGCACTATACCGTGCAGCGCCTAAGATCTAGGCGCTACACTAGAATGTGCAGTGCCTAGTACTTAGGCGCTGCACAGTGACTTAAACCGCCGCGGCCCGCCAACCCCCTCCCAACCCCCATTACTTCGTTCGTTCCAGTAACCGCACACAACAGCGCGGCGGCGGCCATCTCCTCTCCCCCTCTCTATCCCCTCTCCAAAATTCTTCCGATCTGAAGGTTTTGGCCGTGGATTTGTTTCCTCATTCCTCATAGAAGGTAAATTCCTCCGATCCCCTTCTTTGTATCCATAAAATCGTTCACTTTGTTTTAAGATTTGTTTGCAAGTTAGGGTGAAACCCTTGATTTGGTGGGATTAGGATTTGTATTGAAATAGTGTTGTGTGATTTAGGATTTCGAGATGATATGCAATCTTTTTGGAACCCTAATGTTGTTGATTTGTATTGTCAATCTTTGTTCCATGCAAATTTGTACGTATATATGTATGGAAAACAAGTCACATAGGAAGTCATATTTGGTTGTTGAGCATTATTGTTGAGTATTACATTAGAATTTAACCGTTTTTGAGTATATATGGAAAAGAAGTCACATAGGAAGTCACATTTGAACTCTAGTGTTTAAATTTCTTTTAGTACCTAGTGTTTTAGTATGTATACATGAAAAATGCTCGCATGTGAAATAATGAATAGGAAGTGTTTTAGTTTTGTCATGTATGTTTACTGTTTCAAAAATGTAGGATGGTTTGGCTTCTCGAAGATTACTATGACGTTCAACACCGGGCCTACATGATGTCGGAGAAGAAACATGTAATAATCATAGTAGTTGGTATTTTGAAATATGTGTCTAGTTCATCAACATCCTCTCAACATCTGATCTGCGTCTTTGCAGTTCCTTCAACCTCTGAAGATTCGGTCTCACGGGGTCTCTGGTGCTGTCATGCCTTACGATGAGCGGTACACACCGTACATCAGGCAGACAGGACTCCTCCCGTTCATTCAGCTGGTCAGCCGGTCGACGCCGAACCTGAATGCTGCAGCAATCACCGCGCTTGTTGATCGGTGGAGGACGGAGACGCACAATTTCCATCTTCGCACGGGCGAGATGACCGTGACGCTCCAGGATGTCGCGATGATCACCGGTCTTCCTATCGAGGGGAAGCCTCTCTGTATGAGCACCGATTCTGATGGGTGGCGCCAGCAGATGGAGGCCCTTATCGGTATGGCTCCTCCAGAGGCTTAGGTAGAAGAGGGGGAGAAGAAGAAGGAGAGAGTCGCAGCCGGAGCTCCTTTCACGTGGATTGTAGTAAACTTTGCGCATTGCCCTCAAGGTGCTAATGAAGATGTGATCCAGATATATGCTCGTGTCTACATGTGGTACATTATCTCCAGGACTTTGTTTGCCGACGCCACTGGGAAGAACGCTCCATGGATGTGTCTTAAGGCGTTGACCGTCTTCGACAACAAATGGAGTTGGGGTTCGGCGGCACTGGCCTACTTGTACCGACAGGTAGTCAGTTGTTTGTTTTTCACTTCATTTCTACATTATGAATGCAATCTTGCTCTTGAGTGAACCATGTTTTCCTTTATGTGCAGTTGGACGATGCTTGATGTAGGATCTCGAAGGACGGATGTATTGGTGGTTGTATGCTCGTACTCTTGGTATGGACCTGGGAGCGCCTGCCGGTCGGACGCCCGAAGGACGTCAAGTTCAATGAATGGGACGACAAAGAGGACGAAGTACGGCTCCCCACTTGGGCTTACAAGTGGGATGTGGTATTCGAGATGACGAGCGATGTCACTCTCATGTATAGGCAGTACACCAACAAGTTGGACACGATTACGGCTGAGCAGGTAAACATTGACATTACATCACTCATTCTCGTGCTTTTATGAAAACTCGATATCAATGTTGCATTGTTGTGCTATGTTCCAGGTGGAATGGGAGCCATATGGCGCCAAGGATAGACTAGGTGATGCACGAGAATTCATCCTGAATCCGATGTGCTTGCGGGATAAGCATCTTTGGCTTATGCGGTGCCCGCTCATATGCAACTGGGCGGTTGAGCTTCACATGCCACATCGTGTGTTCCGCCAGTTTGGTCTGTTCTAGGGTCACCCGCCGGAATGGGAGGACACGGACAAAGCGCTTCACAGGTAAGAGAGAATGACCCGTGTGCACTTATCATTGTCAGGTCCTTTTTGATGGTGGTAATATTTGGTTTCTTAACATGCAGGTTGGATAGGAAAAAGCAGCGAAAGATCAAGGACTGGGACAAACATCATAAGAAGTATGTCACCATGTTCGAGCTAAGTGTGGAGCGAGCTCAGTCGACTGCAGGATCCCAGCTTCGTCAGCACTGCCCGCTCGCCTTCAACAACTACCTTAAATGGTTTCTTGCAAATACTCGTGTGGAGATATTGAAGCCGGCGTATGATGACGATATTTTGGAAGAACCCACCGTCTTTGATGAGCTAGCCCAGACCGAATACAACAAATATGTTAGGGAAGGCACCCGAGTCCCTCATGCTCCAGTGATGAACTTTCTGGTAAAGTGTCCCCTCTTCGCGTTCCCGTTGTCCCAATTACATAACTTTACTTGCCTAACATGTTTATTTCATTCCCGTGAACAGCGCAAGCAGATCAAGAAAGCAGCTGATGAAACCCACGATATTCTGGACACAACCCCGGTTGGCCAAGGCAATGAGGAAGGTGCACTTCGATCATTCATGAAGGTACATATCTCATTAAGTTGTTCATGTTACATATGTAGCAAAGTTCGATATCTCATTCACTTGTCCATGTTACAGCGTCAGGGCCAAAGGTTAAGGCGGTTGGCCAACCTTATCGGTTGCCGTGACCCCAAATATTCAGAACCAGAGCTGTCTAGGTCCGCTACACCATCTGACCATGGGGCTCATCTGGATGATGAGACTACCTCGACAGCTCATTTGGAGGATGAGGGTGTGGTCACCCAAGAGGTATGACAATATCACATATTCATAGCTCGGATGCATTGGTCATTTCGTTATGACGCACGTTCTTGACCATATCATTTGCTTGTATGATAGGTTGACGATGACATGACATTGCAGGACTATCAAGTTCGTTCACAATACATGTTGAAGCCTAGGAAGGGATTCAAACACTACACGCCCGAAGACTACAACACTAGTGGCAAGAGGGCGCTCGCTGGGAGCTCGCGGATGGCGAGCTTGGAGGATGATGATGTGAACGATGAGGAGGAGGAGGCACCGAAGCGGTTGCTCGTCCTAGGAGGAAGAAGATAACCAGCAAGAGGGGAAGAGGCGGCAATACAACGCGCTGAACGAACTAGTCGCCGTCGTTCTTTGCTTAAGAAACTGAACTAGTCGTCGTTTTATTTGGTTGATGAACTTGTGAGGTTATGTAAGATGTTGAGAGAATGTTGATGAACTCTTAGTAATGTGGTACTTGTGTTTGAAGTGATGTTGAACTTGAAGTGATGTTGAAATTGTCTTAATGTATGACCAAACTGCTTCATGTGAGATTCATGTTGTATATTATCAATAAAAATGTTGGATGAAAATAAAATGACCAGCAAATCTGCTGTTTCTGCAGCATCCACATGTGCAAAGCCTAGGCGTTAGGCGCTGCACTACACAGTGCAGCGCCTGTACTTCCGGCGCTGCACTGTGTAGTGCAGCGCCCTACGCCTAGGCGTTGCACCCACACTTATAAAATTTTAGGGGCGAAAACTGCCTGTAACCTTTCTGTTGCTCTCTGGATAACATGTCCAGGTGTGCAACGCCTAGGCGTTAGGCGCTGCACTACACAGTGCAGCGCCTGTAATTCCGGCGCTGAACTGTGTAGTGCAGCGCCCTACGCCTAGGCGTTGCACCCACACTTAGAAAATTTTAGCGGCGAAAACTGCCTGTAACCTTTCTGTTGCTCTCTGGATAGCATGTCCAGGTGTGCAACGCCTTGGTCTCAGGCGCTGCACTACACAGTGCAGCGCCTTGCCTTCAGGCGCTACACTGTGTAGTGCAGCGCTTGACGCCTAGGCGTTGCACCCACACTTAGAAAATTTTAGGGGCGAAAACTGCCTGTAACCTTTCTGTTGCTCTCTGGATAGCATGTCCAGGTGTGCAACGCCTTGGTCTCAGGCGCTGCACTACACAGTGCAGCGCCTTGGCTTCAGGCGCCACGCTGTCATCCTTTTCAAAAACTGAAAAAAATACATTTTGTGGTTCACATCTTATATCACAAATCACATAGCACAAATATACAATCATGTCTAGCACACAGCAGTACACATAGAGTAGTCCAAAACACATAGTGGTACACATGGAGGAGTCCATAGTACATATTAGTACACATAGAGGAGTCATAGCACATAGTAGTAGACATAGAAGAGTCATAGCACATAGTACTACACATATTGGTCCACAACCGAATCGAAGATAATAGCGTAGTAGACAACAAGGTCACATTGCTCTATTGTGTCGAGCAAGGTCCCTTTCCCTTCTTCTTCTTCCTCTCCTCTTCTTCTTCCTCCTCCCTTTTCCTTATGAGATGAGACTCATGAACCACCTTTTCTATGAATACCTTATGCTCCCTCTCTTTCTTTTCCTTCTCAAAAGCCCAAAGTATCTTGCATTTTTCTTCAAAATCCTTTTGCCGTTGCGCAGCTGCCTTCTCACATGCAATTCTCAACTTGTCATTTCTCGTGATCTCCTCAAATATCCCTCTCTCTTTTTCCTTCATCTTCTCTTCGAACTCATGTTGCTTCTTCTTCTGTAGTGCGGCTGCATCCTCTTCTCTAAGCTTCCTCGCAGCCTTCTCCCACCATCCCGCCATCTCACCTTCCCTATCCTTCTCCTCCCCCCCCTTCATTGTTGGTTTGTTGGGTTGAGAAGCCGCCATACCTACGATGACAGAAACATAGTGGTTAGTAATGACAACAAGACCATATAGAAAAACATGTAAATTGCTACATACTAGTGAATAAGGACAAGAACAACATATGAAATAATATGTAAATTGAAACATTATACTTAGTGAGCCACATACGGAAATGGTCCATCTAGGTATCCAAACATTCCTCTATGACGACCTTGGCCAAGACCACCACCAAGGCCAAGACCACCACCACGGCCTAAAGCATCGCCACGGCCAACACCACCACCAAGGCTAAGACCACCACCACGGCCTAAAGCATCACCAGGACCAAGACCACCGCCACGGCCTAGAGCACCGCCACGGCCAAGAGCACCACCAAGGCCTCTACCACCACCTCGTCCTCTTGTAAGTCCTAGTTGCCTCCCTCTTTGTTGCCTAGTTCCTCCTTGTCTTGCCCCTTGTTGGCTACTACTTGGTTGGTTTGGCACTTGTTGGCTACCACTTGGTTGGCTACCACTTGCTTGGCTTGGCCCTTGTTGAGAACTATTTGCTTGGCTAGGAACTTGTGTATCTCCTTGTTGGCTTGTGCTTGCATCATTTTTCTTTATTCTCTTTCTTGGTTTGGTACAAGTTCTTGTGTTGTGTCCCCCACCTTTGCAATCACCACAACGGGATCTCTCACGAGGCTCTTGGAATTGGCCGTTGCCCGATTCTCGACCGCCACCATGGCCCCATCCGTCCATGTCACCTCTAAAACGCTTTGTCTTACGTCTTCCCCGTTTAACGACCTTCAATTCCGGATCCGGCCATAGTTGAACTCCATGGTACTCCGGCCATTGTGATTGGTCGAAGTATGGGTGAAATCGGGGAGCCCATGTATTCTTAACCGTCATGATTGAGAACTCGGACTCCCTCACGGTGAGCGCGTGAGTGACGTCCACACTCCTAACGCGGGCTGCGGTATACAAGTGCGAGCATGGGAGATGAAGCAACAATGGCCTCTGGCAAGAGCAATCACACCGTGTTAAGGAGACCTTGAAAGCCCGTCCTCCGTGTTGGCGGCCATCGTTTGTGGTTCCTCCTGGCTCTTTCACTTCGAACAACCAATCGTCATCGTTATATAATATAGCTTCTTGGGAGTCTGCCTTCCGTGATTGAAATTCCAACCATTCATCAACCTTTGGTGGGAACTTGTACTTGTACTTCTTCTTGTTCTCACCCGCAATCTGCTTATCCGTTTCCATTGAGTGCTTTAGAAAGTACGCATTCATCTTGTCGAATGTGTATATAACTATTGCCGTCATGGGTAATGCACGTACACCCTTGAGCACCCTATTGAAGCATTCGGCCATGTTGCTTGTCATTTGACCATACCTCCGGCCATCTTCATCAAAAGCACGTGCCCACCTATTCCTTTCTTGAATGTTCCTATTGAGAAAGTCAAGACCCCCGGGATCAAGTTTTTTGTGTGTCACCAATTTGTTGTACAAGTTGGCGAACCGCTTGTCGGAGAAAGCGAGACAACAATCTTGAAGATCATCGGCCAATTCCTTAACGCCACATGCCCTATAGAAGTTTGAACAAAAGTGCCTCATGCACCATCGATGGTGCAACGGAGCATGCCCGGGAATGTCAATGTCCACCGCGTTAAGAATTCCTTGATGGCGATCCGATATGACACAAATTTCCCTTTCAGCCGGTAATACCTTGGTTCTCAAAAGACGCAAGAACCACTCCCAGTTATCATTGTTCTCCACCTCAACCAAAGCAAAAGCCAAAGGCAACACCCGGTTATTGGCATCACTTGATATTGCAACCAACAAGGTGCCCTTGTATTGTCCGGTCAAGAACGTGCCATCAATGGCGATGACCGGCCAACAGTGTTCGAAAGCCCTCATTCATTGCTCGAACGCCCAAAATGCACGGCCAAATACTCGCACGGTCCTTCTGTCGTGAATCGTTGTTTTTTGCCCATGAGGCTCGACCACATGAACCATGCCCGGGTTAGTGGCGGCCATAGCTAACAACAACGTAGAGATTCGGTTATATGCTTCATCCCAATTACCATACAACATCTTGAATGCGGCTTGCTTCGCCTTCCATGCCTTGCCGTATTTCACCTTGTAATGAAATATGGCTTTCACAAGGTCCATGACACTCTGAATGCTCATGATTGGAAGTGTGGATATTCTGTTGGAAAGCCTGTAAGCGATGAACTCGGACGTGAGTTGTCTAATGTCTTGGGACACAATCTTGCCATCCACCTTCTTGCCTCGGCACATGTGACTTGGTACACAACTAACTACGTGCCAAGTGGGGCCTCCTTTCCATGGTCTTGCACGCACAATCCATGGACATCGCTTCACCTCACATGCAACCGTGTAACGCACATTGACGTCCGAGTGAACCACCTTGTGTGGACGATAATGCGTGACCGAATAGTTGTCCAGCCACATCTTCAATTCCAACAAGGTTCCGAATTTCGACCCGATTGAAATCCGGTTCTTGCCGTCTTCCAAATCCCGGTGAGAAGATGGCCTAACTCCAAGACATACACCTTTGCCGCCGTCCACCACGGCTTCATCCGCGAGACTAACATCCTTGAACAATGGTGTCCGATGATCCCGCCCGAATACCTTCTCAAAAGCTTCGGCCTCCTTCACCGTGAACCCCTCCTCATCAAGTTCTTCATCGGGACCTTCGTCATCCGACTCCGATGCATAGCCATGGGAATAAGGGATGGAATGGTCCATTGTCTCTTGCACGTGATATTTGTCGAGATCACCCACATTGTTGTCATGGAGATCAACTTCATTGTCATCGTCCTCATACTCATCATTCTCCTCTTGCAAAACTTCATTGTCATCACCCACATTGTTGTTTGAAATCGGGCTCAATGTTGGCCTCACTTGTTGAGTCAAAGGAGGTTCACTCATTTCATCTTGCTTCATGGGTGGGGGACTACTAGTAAGCAACGGGGAGGCGGTTCGGTTCAAGTCCAAATGCAAACTAGACTCAACCTTCTTCGTAGCAAATAACTCAAGAGCCTTGTCTAGTGATTCGGCCACCGTCTCCTTGTATGCAACCCAACGTTGCTCAGAGTTCACACGCATGGTCTTCCAACGGATGTGCATTCCAAAACCCACATTATGCCTTCCCTCCAACTCAACGATATCACTTGGGTCCATCCAATTCAAATCTTTCCTAACTTGTTCCAAGACCTCCGCATAGCTAGGATTACTCTCAAACACCATGTCAAACTCATCCGGGTCCGGTTCAATATTGCCTTTCAAAAATGAGTCTTTGTCCACATGATGAACATAAACACATGTTCTTCCCATCCCTAAAATAATTTAAACAACACAATGAAAAATATATTTCATAAGTAGTCATGGCAATATTAACTCAAAATCCATAGCCCTAACATAGATATCGAACAATAACCCCAATCCCAACTTAACAACAACCATAACCCCAACCCCAACATAACAAGAACCATAGCCCTAACCCTAACATACTAAGAAGACTAACCCTAGCAAAATGTCAAACAATCATCTCATATCTCCATATAAATTGCAAAATCCAATGAAGAACTAGGGTTTGCCTAACCCTAGCAAAAATTGAGCAAATGTGACCATTTCTTGGATGAAAACCACGGGATCGGAGGAGATTACCTTGAGGGAGGGATTGGGTTTGAATTCCACGGAGAAAATCTTCAGATTTGCAAGATTTTGAGAAGGATGGAGTAGGGGGACAGAGGGGGAGAGAGGGGGTGGGGTTGAGGATTGGAATGTGTGGGGGAGGGGGAGGGGGGCCAGCCTCTCCCATAGCCCTAACCCTAACAGAATGTGCAGCGCCTAAGAGCTAGACGCTGCACATTAAATGTGTAGCGCCTAGCACCAAGGCGCTGCACATTACATGTGTAGCGCCTAGCACCAAGGCGCTGCACTGCTCGGTGCTGGGCCCAGCTGTGCCACGCTGGCCAGGCGTGCAGCGCCTGAGAGTCAGGCGCTGCACAGTGGAGTGCAGCGCCTGACTGTCGGGCGCTGCATAAAAGGGTCAGCTGGGTGAAATTTTTTCAAACACAGTTCAGTTTGTGAATTCTTTTCGTCCTCAGGTCAATTTTGTCGTTTTTGCCAAGACAGTGTGTGTATGTGTATGTGTGTCCACCAAAGGAAGTGAGAGGTCGAGAGAGGGCTGTGGCCGACGAGAGGACTACATATAAAGGGACAATTATATTTGCAGGATTAAAGGAAAGAGAATAACAAAGGGCTATTCCTATAACATCCACATAAGAATTTACAGTCCCATGTAAAAAGGAGGAGGAAAAACCACTATCAGGTAACATGCTAGGGACGGGGGGATTCATGATTCAGAAGCAAACATCCACGCAAACACCAATTATGCCAAGCATTCCCATACCCCAGGCAAGACAAGCACCTGGGATAAAAGCTAGCTGTATCCTGTACTCAGCCGACATGCAGGAAAGGCTGCATGTCGGCTGAGTACAGGATAAAAGCTAGCTGTGACGCTACAAAAGGAAGTGTTCCAATTGGTTTTGAACTGTAACTAATTCTGGCAGGCTTGGTAGATTCAAGTCAAGCTGATTGTGCACATGTGTTAGTGTACGTGTGAGTATGTGATGGGTTACACCTTAGACTAGAGTCAGTGAATTTTCTGTTACCAAGTTGTGTCTGACCAAGCAGTACACACTGAACGTGCTGAGGCGGTTCATCAGAGTCGGTTAATGATTCCATAATAGGACTAGCAACCTCATCTTGTATGCATTTGTTGCATCCTAGCATTCTCTGGCTAGTAAGAGAGCAAGTATGTAAGAATTTGTTGCTGGTTAGAGAAGCATTCATTGCTTGTAAGCATGTGTTCTCAAGTGATGAAAGACAGGGCATGGTGTCTCTACTCTGTTTTCTCTGTTTGCTCTGTTTTTTTTTTTGCAAATAGGACCTCAGTTTATATTGAAATTTCTATAGTGGTACAAAGAACCTCAGAAGTAAAGAAAATTACACCCAGGTCCTCAGACCACACAACAACTACAGCAGCCGCCGGAGCGAGTTGAAGGCGCGCCGTCGCCGTCGCCGCTCCATAGCTGTTGCCAGCACCTTGTAAAGACGACCATGGCGACCGGGAAGTCTCCAAACTTCGGCCAGAAGACCAGCACCCCGAGAAAGACGTCGTTGCCGAGGAAATTTCGCCACAAACTGCAGATCCCGTACCTCCTACACTCCAGGACCCCACCTCCACGCCACCGATGGAGACCTCGCCGGCCCGACGACAAAGAGGAGGGGGAGAGCAATACTCACATGGCATGGACGCCGAAGCCGCCTCACCACCCTGCCAGAGGATCCAAGAACTCGCGGGATCGACCGATCCGCGAGGAGCAAAATTGCTTCTCCTTCCGCCGGAGAAGAAGCCCGAAACACCGGCTGATCCATAGATCGACGGGAGCAGAACGCCGCTCGCACGCCGGCACCCACAGTACCAGCAAGGGGAGGGAAAAGCGGCGGATTTATTATACCTAACCGGCGACGACTCCTCCACCAAATCGCCGCCGGCGGGAGGACTACCTACCCTATCTACACGCCCGACGCAAAGGAATGGGATCCCCACCTCCTCCACCCTCCGGAGCGAGCGGAGGAGGCCGGGATCCGCGCCCTCGCCGGCGGGGAAAGGGGATTTCGCCGGTCGCTTCCTTTTCGCCCCTCTCTCACTACAGTAGCAGGAGGAGGGGAAAGTAGATACCCAAGATGTTTGCTCTGTTCTTTGTGAAACCTGGAGAGGAAGTCACGTCGAGCGTGACTGTTTCGTGCTCTCGCCTTCGAGGGTCAACCTTACGAGGAGGGGGTCACGTTGTCATCCGCCGCCCGCCGGGATCTGGCTTGGTGGTGGATGGGATGACTGGAGGACGGACTGAATGAAGGGTGTGTTTGGTTTGAGTCAACAAGTGGAACGTAATGGACCGCACCCAGAGGCAGTGGCGAATCCGAAAAGAAAATGGATGGTGGGCTCAAAATTAATGGTGTAGAAAAAACATTATCTCTCATCCTTTAGTTCAAATAAGATCAAATATTCCTAGATTACTACTCTCTTCGTCCCATATTAGTTAACGCTCAAACGAATGTATCTAAACGTATTTCAGTGCTAGATACATCCGTTTGAGCGTCAATTAATATGAGATGGAGGGAATACTCCTGAATTACTTGTCGCAGAAATGGATGTATCTAGACGTATTTTTAGTTCTAGATACATCCATTTTTATCCATTTTTGGGACAAGTAATTTGGGACGGAGGGAGTAGTATTTACTGGATTGTTTTAGGAATTTTTGGAAAGTATCAAATTATGAAGCAAAATTTCAATCCGTTTAGCAAAAGAACAAATATCTCCTATTCATATAGTCCAAATAAGCTCAAAATTTCATAGATTACTAGTGGGAGCACGTAGTATTTACTGGTTTTTTCCAGGAGTTTTTAAAAAAAAAAAAATCAAATTTTGAACTAAATATTGGACCGACTTAACAAAAGAGCAATTATTGGTGCAGGTTCGGGCTGTATGGGTTCAGGTTGAACAGTATATATAACAACTTGAAGACTTAATCGTTCCCCAAAAGATGAAATATGAAAGACTTGGGTTACTAATTAAGTTGGAGACTTGAAGTCGCATAAAAGATGCAGAAATATGAAAGACTTGGCTTACTAATTAAGTTGAAGACTTGAAGTCGCATAAAGGATGCAGAAATTGTGTTGGCATTTTCTTAATTACCACAACATCATCCCCACTTGGATCCCTTGACAGTCCCCAAACCATCACTGATGTCAATAAATTGCACACGGTTGTGCAGACCCGATCGTGTGTGCGATGTGGTGCAAGGCAAAACATGCCCGTGTGCGGTCTGATGCACATCACATGCGGGCACGAAAAATAAAAGATATTCAAAAATAAACAGAGAAGTCAAGTAACTCATGATAAAATCTCCATCCGAAGCTAGCCGTTGCGGTAACTTTGGAAATAATCAAGTTAGGCCAAGGACTAAATAAAGCGCGTAAGCAAGAAAGGAAGGCACAATAGATAGATAAATAGTAATCCTATTTATCATTTGGTGGGGCATACAGGACAGGACAGATGCTTGGCTGGTTTCCGAGACAAGTCATCTTCCTGGTCTTTGGCAATTGATGGCATATAGTCTATAGCCGACCAACTGTGGAGGAGCCATGCTGTGTCTGAGAGAGAAGACGATCGACCGGGGACCCGGTTATGGGCACACTTATTATGGTTGTTAGCCATAATAAGTGCCCCATCTAGCTGACGCTGGGTGCAGTACGTCTTCGGTCATCCCGCTGGCATGACTGACTCGTGTGAGTGTAGCTGACGCTGGGTGCAGTACGTCTTCAGTCTTCCCGCTGGCATGACTTGACTCGTATGAGTGTAGCATGGGCTCGTGTGGGGCCTGAGAAGACTGACTCATTGTGTACATTGAAGCTAGAGTACCACTACAGTCATGGTTTGCTTCAGTTTGGACAAGCATCTAGTTAGGCTGAGAACGAAGGTGACCAGCATTTACCTGCTGAGTCGACCAAGCTAGGCTGCAGCAAGCTCTACGTACGTAGTAGTATTAAATAGCCGTGCCAAACATGCAAGCACCTCCCACAACCATCGGAGCCATTTCCATCCAGCCAAAATGCTAGTCATGGATCAGGCTGGCAATGGGGATTACCCAGGCGGGTATTACACTCCCATCCCCGTCCCCGCGACAGCCTTCCCATGCCCGTCCCCGTCCCCATACCCGTCTGCGGGGATAAAAATATGCCCATCCCCATCCCCGTCGGGTTTGTTATCCCCGTTGGGAAACCCATACATGAAATCAATAACAACCTCCAATAGCATTTCAGTAGAAAAAATAAGCATTTCAGCACACTAAAGAATCTGTTGGGGCTAGGTTAAGGATTTCTTAGGCCTTTTTGGCCAAAGGGCTGGGATGGGTGGAAATTTGGGTAGGTAAGGGCGGGAATTACATGGGGCCTACTAATTTTAGAGCACACATGTAAGGCCTTCATGGGTAAGGCGGGTAATGGGCACGGGTAATGCTATCCCATCCCCATCCCCGTCTTGCGCGCTGGGTAAGGTATTTGACCCACTAGCTTCCCCGTGGGCATTAAAGCTGGCGCATACCCGTCCCCTGATAGAGTAATTACCCACGGGGATGCGGGTAACGGTTAACCATTGCCAGCTTGAGTCATGGAGATGGAGCCACCCAAAATGCTCGCCTCTCACGCCACACTGCTGCTGCTGGCGACGACTACCGCCGTCGCGCTCGCGCCGGATGCGGCGGTGCTTGAGGGACAAGCCAGAGCACTCCTTGTTTGGAAAGCCAGCCTCAGCAACCAAAGCCAGCACGCTCTGCGGTCCTGGTAGAACTCGGCCTCGGCACCCTGCCGCTGGCGCGGCATCAAGTGCACGGTGTGCCTGCGCCGGCGCACGCTAGTGATCAGCGGTATCTCTCTGCGGGGGATGCGGCTGAGAGGGGCGCTAGAGTCGCTCAACTTCTCGACGCTGACGACCCTGACGCGCCTCGAACTCTCACACAATCACCTCGCCGGAAGCATCCCTCCCGGCATCGGGGTCCTCGGAGAGCTCCAGGCTCTGCTCCTGCAAGGCAATCAGATAAGCGGCACGGTTCCACTAGGCAAAATGAGCATTAATCTTATGAATCTTAACTTGTCACACAACCACTTAGTTGGTCACATTCCTCCTGAAATAGGCCACCTAAAGCACTTGGTTGTGTTAGATTTGTCTAGTAATAATCTTTCTGGCTCTATCCCAAGCAATTGTGGTGACTTGACCGAACTCACCACCTTGTACCTTTTCGACAACCAACTTTCTGGTCAAATTCCACGAGAACTAGGTTATTTGGTAAACTTGGAGAAGTTGGCTCTTCAAGAAAACACACTCTCAGGTTCTATCCCAATCACCATAGGAAATTTGACAAAACTCACTCTCTTGTACCTTTTTCAGAACCAACTATCTGGTCAAATTCCACGAGAATTAGGTTACCTCGTGAACTTAGAGGACTTGAATCTTAGCAACAACACACTCTCAGGTTCCATTCCAAGAAATTTATGTAATTCGACCAAGCTCACTTTCTTACGTCTTTGGGAGAACAAACTTTCTGGTCAAATTCCATGAGAATTAGGTTACCTTGTGAACTTAGAGAACTTGGCTCTTCAAGAAAACACACTCTCAGGTTCTATCCCAATCACCATAGGGAATTTGACAAAACTCACTCTCTTGTACCTTTATCGGAACCAACTTTCTGGTCAAATTCCATGAGAATTAGGTTACCTTGTGAACTTGGAGAACTTGGCTCTTCAAGAAAACACACTCTCAGGTTCTATACCAATCACCATAGGAAATTTGACAAAACTCACTCTCTTGTACCTTTTTCAGAACCAACTATCTGGTCAAATTCCACGAGAATTAGGTTACCTCGTGAACTTAGAGGACTTGAATCTTAGCAACAACACACTCTCGGGTTCCATTCCAAGAAATTTATGTAATTCGACCAAGCTCACTTTCTTACGTCTTTGGGAGAACAAACTTTCTGGTCAAATTCCACGAGAATTAGGTTACCTTGTGAACTTAGAGAACTTGGCTCTTCAAGAAAACACACTCTCAGGTTCTATCCCAATCACCATAGGGAATTTGACAAAACTCACTCTCTTGTACCTTTATCGGAACCAACTTTCTGGTCAAATTCCACGAGAACTAGGTTGGTTGTTGAACATAGAGGTCTTGGAGCTTAGCAACAACACACTCTCAGGTTCCATCCCAGACAGCCTAGGAAATTTGACAAAACTCACTACCTTGTACCTTGACCATAACCAACTTTCCGGATTTGTTCCTCAAGAAATTGGCAAGTTAATGAGCCTAGCTGTGTTGGAACTCGCTTTTAACAGCCTCTCTGGTGCCTTGCCATCTGATCTTTGTGCAGGAGGTCAGCTACAACATTTGACCGCTACTAACAACAACTTGGTTGGACCATTGCCATCAAGCCTGCTAAGTTGTACAAGCCTAGTCAGGGTTCGACTTGAAAGGAATAACTTTGAGATATCACTAAAATGGGAGCTCATCCTAATCTTGTCTATATTGATATCAGTCTGAATAAACTATTTGGAAAATTATCTCATCTTTGGGGTGAGTACTACAAACTTACCGAGCTACGTGCATCAAACAACAACATAACTGGAGTAATACCATCAAGCATAGGGAAATTATCTCGGTTGGGGATACTTGATGTTTCAGTAAATAAGCTTGAAGGACAGATTCCACCAGAAATTGGCAATGTAACGATGTTGTTCAGTTTGAGCCTTTCTGGTAACTTGCTCCAGGGAAACGTGCCACAAGAAATTGGATCACTGAACAATCTGGAGTATCTAGATTTATCATCAAACAACCTATCTGGGCAGATACCTGGATCAATTGAGCACTGTTTGAAGCTTCACTTTCTAAAGTTGAGCCATAATCACCTCAATGGTACCATTCCTTTCGACCTAGGATTGTTGGTAAACCTACAAGATCTGTTGGATCTAAGTGACAATTCAATTGATGGTGCTATTCCAAGTATGTTAGGTGGTCTTAGTATGCTTGAAGCCTTGAATCTTTCTCACAATGCACTGAACGGCAGCATTCCACCATCATTTCAGAGCATGAGCAGCCTCCTATCCATGGATGTGTCATACAATGAATTAGAGGGGTCAGTGCCACATACTAGACTTTTTGAAGAAGCTCCAATCAAATGGTTCGGGCATAATAAGAAATTGTGTGGTGTTGTGAAAGGTTTGCCCCCTTGTGATCTTCCTCAAAGTAGTGGACAAATAAAAAAGTCTGGAGCTATTTTACTAGCTATTATACCCACTATTGTATCTTTTGTGTTTGTCACTGCACTAGTAACATGGCAATGCAAAAAGAAGAAACCCAAGGCAGAAACTGCAAATGAAGTACAACAAACCAAGATGTTCGCCATCTGGAACTTTGATGGGGAAGATGTGTACAAGAAAATTGTTGATGCCACAAATAATTTCAGCAACACTCATTGCATTGGAATTGGAGGGACTGGATTGGTCTATAGAGCTCAGTTACCAACAGGTGAATTGTTTGCAGTAAAAAAGATCCATATGATGGAAGATGATGAGCAATTTAACCGTGAAATACAAGCATTGATGCATATTCGACATCGCAACATTGCGAAGTTATTTGGTTACTGCTCAGCAACTCAGGGAAGATTTCTTGTTTATGAATACATGGATAGAGGAAGCTTAGCGACATTTTTGAAGGGTACGGAAACTGCAGTTGAATTGAACTGGACGAGGAGGTTAAATATTGTTCTGGATGTTGCTCATGCTTTGTCTTACTTGCATCATGACTGCTTCGCGCCGATAGTCCACAGAGATATAACAAGCGGCAACGTTTTGCTTGACCTGGAATTTAAGGCATGCATCTCAGATTTTGGTATAGCGAAAATACTTGATGTGGATGCATCAAACTGCACAAGTCTTGCCGGGACAAAAGGATACCTCGCCCCAGGTAAAATCATATATCTATGTCGGTTACATAAATAATCTTTTTTTAAGCCACACTACGTTTGTCTCTTGTTTATACAATCTACATTACTAAACAACAGATGGCTATCAAAATTAACTCTCCAATGTTGATGTTTCTTCAGAGCTTGCATACACAACCAGGGTGACAGAGAAGTGCGATGTTTATAGCTTTGGCGTGCTCGTTCTAGAGCTGTTCATGGGACATCATCCAGGTGATTTCCTTTCATCCATGGACAACAACAACAACAACAAGAATACATTACTTGAGAATTTGCTGGACACCCGGCTCCCACGCCCTGAAGCCGAGATCGCAATTGAGATATTTCAAGTGGTCGCCGTCGTTGTTCGGTGCATAGAGCCTGATCCATCACGCCGTCCGACAATGCAGCAAGTAATCAAGGTGCTCTTAATAGTTGAACGATCACCTGCTAATAATCTTGATTATCTCCACACTGGCATTGTCATCCCCGCCTGCTGGTCCTGAATGTTCGTTTAGTTAGCACGCTGTTGTTTCTTTCTTATGATTATATACAAACTGTCTGTATTGTAGTTTGTTTTCTACAATACCCTCATGTCGTGTACTAGTACCATCATTGCCAACTTGTGGCTGGTTGGCAATTTGTGACATATAAATAAATATTTGTGTAGCAGACAGAGCTCCTGCTATTTGTTCAAAACATTGATAAATAATCCTTTTTGCATCCTCTGTCAAACGTCTCCCTTTGGGGCCTCGTGGCCATTACAAGATGCTCAAGCCTTTAGCTATTGTTACCTGTCACTTGGGGCTGCAGCAAGATCCTCCGGCTGCTTTTCAACAAGAATATGATTGGTACAATGAAGCACCATTTCAGGTGGTTTTGGGAAGAACAAAATTAAATATAATGCATATATTTTGTATTTCTGTGCCTCAAACATTAGATTCTAGCTAGAAGATATATACAAGCAATGCAGATCATTTCTTTTACTGGCTCGGTTTCTGGTTTCAGAAGCAGGAGCAGAGACTGGAAAGAAAGACAAAGACAGAGCCCTCAATTTTAATTTTATTTTTTTGGTCTACTAATGATATGATCCGTATCAGACTAGAAAGATAAGCTACTATTAATAAAGACTAGGAAGCTGTGGAGCAGAGATTTGTAGGGGAACGCGACAGAAAACAAAAAATTTCGGTACAGCGAGCACGCCCAGGACCACTATGGAGACTGCATACAGGGTTTGATCTGATCCGTACCGACTCGTAGCGCAGCGGAAGAAGAGTCGGTGTAGATCGTCGGTGCAGATCCCCGCAGCTAGGATTTACAACCTCCCAACCGCGATGATGTACTCCCTCGTCGGACAGCCCTTCGGGAGGCGGTCGGACAGTCTCTCGGACGATGGCACGGACAGCCCTTCGGGAGGACCCTCGAAACTCGAACGGTAACTCGGACAGCCCTTCGGGAGGACCCTCGAAACTCGAACGGTAACTCGGACAGCCCTTCGGGAGGACCCTCGAACAGCCCCACGGGCAAAAGATCGAAACTACAACCTCTCTACGGGGTTGCACACATACGGTGTCAGCTATCCGACTGGGCTTCGCCGTCCAGAACTAGTTCCTGCCGGAACCCAGACAGCCTTTCTGCTCTACGAAACTATTTCGCTGGGAGGGAGAGAGAAGCCAGACAAGTCTATGGCATGTGTATGAGAACTCATGTGAGAACTTGGATGAAAATGGAGAGCACCCTCCACCCCTATTTATAGGGTGAGAAGATATTTTCACACTATTCATAATAGTGTTTCCACTATTCATAATAGTGTTTCCACTATTCGTGAGATATTTTCTCCCAATAGTGTTTCCGCTATTCATATAAGTGTTTCCACTATTCATAATAGTGTTTCCACTATTCGTGAGATATTTTCTAACAATAGTGTTTCCACTATTCATAACACTATCCATGAAAAAAATTCATCGTCTGTTTAATCCGAAAAAATTCCTGAAGGCCCAGAACATTTCCGGCACCCCCTAAAATAATTTTGGACGCGTTCCGAAACAATTCCGGATTAGTGATTTTCATCTGCGAAAAGCAACTAAAGCGGTTCCGGCAGCTCCGGAACATTTTCGGTTTTTGTCCCGGAAAAATCGCAGAAGTTACCAGAACAATTCTGGCACCCTCCAAGAATTTCCAGGCGTGTGCCGAAACCAATTTGACTTAATGGTATACCCCGAAACAACTTTTCAGTTTTATCGGAACTATTCCGGTGTCCTCTCGGGAACGTTTCCGTGGCGTCCGAAACTTTTCCGGTGATTTTCTCTCAGACTCCCTGTCTAGTATTCAGCAGATAGATGACCCTTAAGCGTGTGCCCCTTTGGGTTCGGTGAAGTATAGACATGACCCGGAACACTTTCCGATCAATGATCAACATCGGAGCCGTGGACACCCATATTGACCCCTATACCAACACGAATGAATATTCGAGTGAACCTCTAGTTGCCGTGTGCTATTCCTGTTGCTTCATGATATATTACAAATACCCGAGGTGAGATTTATTGCATCCCCGTGGATCAACAACTTGTCCACCATGCAAGTTACCTCGTTACTGGTTTTGTTCTCTTTTCTCGTTTCCGCGTTCCGGCATCCCAGTGATCAAATCACAATGTGTCTGGCCAGATGATGATGGATACCGTAACACCGAGAGGGCCCGAGAATATCTCTCCATCGCAGGAGGAGCAAATCCCAATCTTGAGCTATCTCGTTTCTTGTCATACTTTTCCGTGAACCCGTAAGCCGCCGTAATAGCCACTCAGTTACGGATGACGTTTAACAAACCCCAAAGTTCACGAAGCAAGTACGAAGGAACTCGATACTCTCATGGTCTAAGGAATTATGCAAACATTAACTATCTCTGTGTTATTAACCATTAACTTGCGACGAATGTATCTCATAGCATAACATCAATTCGGGTCGATTCAACACAAGTGTTCTACTAACATTGTGCCCTCAAAATTGCCGTCATAGACATGCCCATGAATAGGAAAACAGGATCATCATGCAATACTTGAGCCAGTCTTAGAGGCATGACCAGGAATACATTTTACCGTTTATTATTCCACACGTGCACATGAGTTTCCCTCCGAGCCTCGTGGATATTGCAGACTCGAGAATCATTGCAGTTATAGCCTGGAACATAAACATTCATTACAAACTCTGAGATTCAAAATAACTGTTATTACTGCCTCTAGGGCATATCTCCTACAAACTCCCACTTGCACTAGAGTCATAATCCAGCTACATGGCTTCCCTAACACCAATGGCTATCCGGTGCTGCTCATGCTTTGCTCGTGGTAGAGGCTTTGTCATCGGGTCTGACACGTTCAGATCCATGTGAACTTTGCATACTTTCACTAAACCCGCTTCGACATGATGTCGAATGAGTTTATATTTGCGTTCAATATGTCTTGTCTTATGGTGCGAATTGGCTCCCTTGCCTGAGCCACGGCGTCACTATTATCACAATAGATCTCCACCGGGTCCAGAGCACTTGGAACCACACCAAGGTCTTCAAGAAATTGCTTGATCCATACCGCCTCCTTGGAGGCTTCTGAAGCTGCAACATATTCCGCCTCCGTCGTAGAATCCGCCACAGTCTTTTGTTTGGAACTTTTCCAATCAACTGCGCCGCCGTTCAATATGAAAACATAGCCTGATTGAGATTTGAAGTCATCTGGGTCAGTCATGAAGCCTGCATCAATGTAACCACTTACAATGAGCTCTTCATCACCTCCGTACACAAGGAGTAAATCCTTGGTCCTTCTGAGGTACTTAAGAATACCCTTGACTGCGGCCCAATGTTCCAATCCTGGATCACTTTGGTACCGGCTGCTAACACTTAGCGCATAGGAAACGTCCAGTCTTGTACATAGCATGGCATACATAATAGAACCAACTGCCGAGGCATACATCATTCATCTATACTCGCTCATCGAGAGTCCGAGGACACTGATTCTTGCAAAGCACTGTGCCAGGTGACATGGGGAGTAGGCCTTTCTTGGAGTTCTTGTAACACCCCAAAAATCGGGTTATCGATTTTTGTGCTGTTATTCCTTCCTAGCTTTTCTCTCCCGAATTTTTCCTCTGGAATTTGGCAAGTGACCAGGTGAATCCAGTCTGTCCTCAGCCTCTTCATGTTTTTCCTCTGTTCTTGTGCCAGTCAACCCTTCTGTCTGCAACCCCGAATCCTATTCAAACCCTAGTTCTGAAATATTGGAACTAGGAATCCTGCCTTTGGGTTTTCAAAGGAGCCTTCATTTACCTTGCTCTGTTGATCCTCCCAAGATTTCCAGAGATCCTTCTTTCTTCCCAGACCCTAGATTTGAAGAAATATTGCTAAGTCATATGCAATATTTTCCCTCTAGAATTAATTCCTTCTTCTGCCTTTCTGAGAAATTGAATCCAGGAAAATATCCATCCATCTCCAGAGGTCATGAAAACCTGTGGAGATATTCTGTGTGGATATATTGAGCTCTCATAAAAATATTGGCCATTATTAAATAGGGGAAATTGCATTTTCCTATTTAAAATCAATATTGCAATTTGGGGCCTTTCCAAAGGAACTACCATTTTGGTAGCCAGTAAAATTCTCAAATAATTTGTGGAGCTTCTTATATCCATATTTTCTCCATTTCCATCCAAATATCCAGTTCCCCAATTCAATTTTTGAGCTCCGCTTCCATTTGCAGATTCTGTCCAGATTTCTGGTTTGCAAAGGAAGTGCATGATTCCTTGATCTCCATGGGCTAAGATTTTGCAGGGTGATGCATTGTGATAAATTAGCATTGTCCTCCAGGAATTAGCTCAATCCCTCTAGCCAATCTTCCTCAGCATTTTTCTCAAGTTTCTGTCCATATTGGGGCATTGTGAAGGAAGTACCATTTCTGCTTAGGCAAATGGTATGAAACTTTGGCAGTGTCTCCATATGCCCAAATCATTGATCTCCTCCAAAAATTCATCCATGTTCATCTAGCCATTTATCCCCAGCTCTTCCATTTCCAAAACTGGTCCAATTGCCAAGTTACAAAGGAAGTGGTATTTTTCTTGGCCCATTTGAGCTGAGATTTTTCCAAGGGAGTGACCCTAGCGTGTGATTGACCTCTGCCAAGGATCAAGCCAAGTGGTGCACTGTGGTGGCCACAGCACAGCACAAACACTTGGCTGTTGGATTCTTGTTAGGCAGGGAGAGGTCACACCAGAGCTCTACTGTGGTTTCTGAGAGCATAGGTCAACTCAGCGCTTAATGGTGATAGCCCTAGACAAGGTTTGGTCGCTTGTAGGGCGTGGCAACGACGTGGCCACGCGGTGACCACGTGCGGAGCCAGCCAAAACCGTGCTCTGTGCAGCAATGGCGTCGGTAGCGAGCCTCCAGTGCGTTCCAGCTTGTCTAGAGATGTCTTGGAGATCCCCAGAGCGCGCGCGAATCATCCAGAGCCGTCTCCCCTTCGTCCCCTAGCCGTTGGCCGCCTCTGCCGACGTCGATTCGCCGTCGGAACGCCGCCACGTCGCCGGTCCTCTTGAAGCTTCGCCGCCGTCGTGTAGCTTCGCCCCCGTGCTATAAATAGGCGATTCTCCGAGCCCCCCCCCCCCGAGCATCAGTGAGCCCCTAGCCCCTCCCCTCGAGCTCTTGGAGCTCTGGCAGCTCCAATGGCCGAAGATGGCCACCGGAACCCGCAGCGATTCCGGTGCGGTGGCCCATCCCCTCCCCTCTTCCCTCGCCAGTGGCTACCCCAGGAGCTCTCCGAGCCGCCGCCGCCTTCGTTTGAGTGGGGAAAGCACCGCCGGAGCCGCCCATGGTGCCCATCCGCCGCCGCATCCCGTCGCCCACCGCAGCTCCATCTCGGGCAGTCCCCGGCGCCGTGGAGCCTTGCCCTGAGCGCGGAATGACGCGGGGAACCCATCCCCGTCGACGCCCGCGGCCGCCGTGGCTTCCATCGCCGGCGTCAGGACGGCTGGACGCTCCTGCCCCCTCCTCTGTTTCGGGTCAGAGGTAGAAGATAAGGGAGGAGAGAGGAAGAGGAGCGGGCCCCGCTGTCAGTGGGTGTGGCTCGGGCCCGCCCGTTTTTAAGTGGTGGCGCATTCGCCCGAAGGCGCTTTCCCTTTTGGAAAGCGTATTCCGTCGGATGCACGATCAGTTTTAGCCCAGGGACCCTGTGGTAGTAGTTTTTATTTGCAGATAGGTCCCTGGTGCTAAAACGCTTATATCTTCGCGACCGTAGCTCGGAATCAGGTAAAACCAGCGCCCCCGCTTTCGTTTCGTCGAGCCTGTTCCGATAGTGCTATTTCCATATTGTGTTAACACAGTGGAAATAACAGTTTTGCCCTTGCCCTCCGATCGAGCCATCTGAGAGAGAGCTCGTTTCGGCGATTTCTTCCGCGAGGTGATCGTGTTTATTCCCGGCGTATTCGTCGCCCCCCAGGCAAGCCAACCTCTTCCATGAGCTCCGGACTTGCGTGATGACGTTGCTTGCACCTGTGTGTTCATCTGTATCGCATGCTAGTCTGCATTTGCATTCACCGGTGGTGACATCGGTATAGATACTAGTATTACTCTTTATATAGTGACATGCTTATTTCAATATTGCTATGCTAATAATAATATTACTAGTGACATATTAGTTCTGTGATTGATCTCCTGCTACAATTATCAGTACTATGATCCGTTATGCTGTCACTTATAATTGTCGGTAAAGTGGTATGGATATGCTGAGTTGGATTAAGAGATTACTGTTTATGATTATGTTGGGTTTCATCCGGCAGTTGTGGATATGAGGAATTAAATTAATGCAACCTAGTTGGTTGATCTTGAGCCACCTATCCGGGCTTATTCGTGCAACCACATTTGCCGGTATGGGACGGCCCTGACCGTGTCTGATTGCGTGATCTTTCATCGGTACCTCCAAAGAGGGATGGTTAGGCGCGGCGTGCTACCCTGGCCCGGTAAGCGGCGACAACCTTGTGAGCCTAGTTGATGAGTTTGTGCGCACGTCCCCGTTTGGGACAGTTTGACCCCGTTTGGGTCGTGGCCACGACGGTGGCAGGTGTCATGAGGACACAGGGGCCACCCAAGGCTGACCTCCAGGGGAGGAAAAGTGCCGGTGGTACGATGAAAGAGTCACGGGTCAGGCAGGTTTTGTCGGAACATCGTTGGTCCACCCGAATGGGAGCACGAGGCCATGAGTTCTGTGGTGTGGGTAAAGTGTGCAACCTCTGCAGAGTGTCAAATCTATTCGAATAGCCGTGTCCACGGTAATGGACGACCCGTACAGACCTCAGTAGGTGGTCAACCGTAATAATGATAATATTGATGAAAGACGTCATCTTGGGTAGACATCAAGTGATGTCAGGGATAAGATATGTTAGCCAAGAGATGGCTAGATGATGAGTGGTCGGATGACCACATGGTTTGGATTTGACTAGAGTCAGTCCAGGTTGGATCATGAATATGTCGAGGGTTGTGGAACTACCCAGAAGAGAGTAAGTTGGTGATGGGCACAGTAGTACTCTAAGCACTTAACGTAATCATTGCCATGTCATGTAGATTGCATGCCTGATCCATGCTATGCCATGCTTGATCCATGATTGCCTTGTTAGCATTCATGCCATACTTAGGATTAATTCATGCATAGCTTAGCACGGTGATCCTGCCCTAGATTATATGACTGATCCATGATATGCCATGCTTGATCCATACTTGTCTTGTTAGAATTTATGCCATGCTTAGAATTTGTTCATGCATAGCATAGGGCTTGCTTTGTCATCTGTTTGTTTGGATGCTATGTATTTGGTTGTCTTGCGAGTACATTCAAAGTACTCACCTGGCCTTGCACGTGGCCAGTTACAGGAGAAGATTCGTCGTGCTAGATGGTAACCTAGCCAGTCCTGTGCGTTATGGAGCCCAGCCAGAGACGTAGTTGCCAAGACCTCTGATGCCCTGCAGTTAGCCTTGGAGTTATGGAATATTGTTGTAAGCAACAGTATTGTATTACTCCATTGCTATTAATAAAGCCATTTTTGCCTGGAATTGCTGTATCATGTCTTTGGCGTGCGTCAGGTCTTATCCTAGGAACTGGCGTACGTCGGCCCTCTATCGGGGTGCCACAGTTCTCCATGTTGAACCTTTTCAACACCTTGTCAATGTACGTGCTCTGGCTAAGCGCTATCAAGCGTTTTGATCTATCTCTATAGATTCTAATGCCCAATACATATGCCGCTTCGCCTAAGTCTTTCATTGAAGAACTTTTCTTCAGTGAGTCTTTTATTTCGCTAAGAAAATTCACGTCATTTCCAATCAACAATATGTCATCCACATACAATATTAGAAATGCTTTTGCGCTCCCACTAAACTTTTTGTAAACACAAGATTCTTCGTCATTCCTGATGAAGCCAAACTGTTTGACCACCTCATCAAAATGAATGTTCCAGCTCCTTGACGCTTGCTTCAGACCATAAATGGCTTTCTGAAGTTTGCATACCTTTCCAGCATCCTTATGAACGACAAAACCTTCAGGTTGTATCATGTATACATCTTCTTTGAGATTTCCATTTAGGAAAGCCGTTTTGACGTCCATCTGCCATATTTCATAATCGAAATAAGCAGCAATTGCTAGTAATATCCGAACAGACCTAAGCATAGCTACGGGCGAGAAAGTCTCGTCGTAGTCCACTCTTGGAACTTGCGTTAACCCTTTCGCGACAAGTCTAGCTTTGTGGATAGTAATGTTACCATCCGCGTCCGTCTTTCTTTTGAAAATCCATTTACAACCAATGGGCTTTACGCCTTCGGGAAGTTCTTCCAAGTGCCAAACTTGGTTTTCGTACATGGATTCCATCTCGGATTTCATGGCCTTGTGCCATTCCCTTGAGCTGGGCCCCGCCATCGCTTCCTTGTAGTGCGCAGGTTCATCGTCTTCAAGAATGAAGATTTCGTTATGAAACCACTCAGGTGGCTGGATAGCTCTACCTGATCTGCGCAGTTCAGTTACAACATTGTCTGAAATTTCTGCATCACATGCGACAACTTCCAGCTCGGTTGTAGGGATAATTAGCGGAATTTCTTCCGGTTCCTTAGCCATATCAACGGTTGCCAAAGATTCACTAATCTCATCAAGTTGTACTGTCCTCCCACTCAATTCTTTAGCGAGAAACTCTTTCTCAAGAAAGACTCCGCTTTTAGCGACAAACACTTTGTGCTCGGAGGGTAGGTAGAAGGAATACCCAACTGTTTCTTTTGGATAACCTACAAAGTTACATTTGTCTGATCTGGGATCGAGTTTGGTAGGTTGTAAACGTTTTACATGTACCTCACATCCCCAAATCTTAAGATGCGACAAACTGGGTTTCTTCCCATTCCACATCTCATGTGGTGTCGGCTTAACAAACTTAGACGGTGCTCTGTTTAGTGTGTGAGCGGCAGTTTCTAGTGCATGACCCCAAAAAGATATCGGTAGATCTGTAAGAGACATCATCGACCTTACCATGTCTAACAGGGTTCGGTTACGTCTTTCCGATACTCCGTTTCTCTATGGAGTTCCGGGAGGCGTAAGCTGTGAAACGATTCCACAATCACTCAGATGTTGGCCAAACTCATGACTAAGATATTCTCCCCCGCGATCAGACCGCAGAAACTTAATCCTTTTGTTACGATGATTTTCTACCTCATTCTGAAATTCCTTGAACTTTTTAAAGGTTTCCGACTTATGCTTCATCAAGTAGATATAGCCATACCGACTTAAATCATCAGTAAAAGTCACGAAGTAGAAATACCCACCCCGTGCGGCTGTGCTCATTGGACCACATACATCACTATGTATTATTTTCAATAATTCACCCGCCCGTTCAGGATGACCCGTGAACGGCGTCTTGGTCATTTTCCCCATCAGACAAGCTTCACATGTGTCAAATGATTCAAAATCAAAGGAGGGTAAAACTCCATCTCTCGGGAGTCTTTGCATGCGTTTCTTTCCGATGTGGCCAAGCCGACAGTGCCACAAGTAAGTGGTGGTGGTATCAGCCTTCTTAAGGCGTTTAGCATTCACGTTAAAGACATCATTTCCACATTCAAGATTTAGTATGAAAAGGCCCCCAACAATGGGTGCAAATCCATAAAACATATCCTTACAATAAAGTGAACAACCATTGTTCTCAGACTTGTACGAATACCCATCATGTACTAAACATGATCCGGAGATAATGTTTCTACACAATAGTGGAACAAAATAACAGTTACTTAGTTCTAAGATAAATCCTAAAGGGAGACGTAGAGGCATAATGCCGACGGCTTGAGCGGCGATCCCAGCGCCATTCCCGACGCGCATCACGACTTCATTCTTTGCTAACTTGCGCACCTTCTGTAGTCCCTGTATCGAGTTGCAAATGTGAGCAACCGATCCGGTATCAAATACCCAAGACTTAGAATTTTTGCTAGCAAGCAAAACGTCAATGACATTAACTTGTATAACAATTATACCTTTTCCGGTCTTCCCAGACTTCTTATCTTCCAGATACTTCTTGCAGTTTCTCTTCCAGTGTCATGTGCCCTTGCAGTAGAAGCACTCAGTTTCATTCTTGACTCCGCCCTTAGAGTTGCTGTGGGAGCCGGTCTTACCGGCGCCCTTGCCCTTCTTTGGCTTGCCTTTCTTTTTGAAACTGGCGGTTTTATTCACAAGCAACACTTGCTTGCGATTTTTCCGCAGTCCTCCTTCCGCAGTTTTCAGCATGGCGAGCACCTCTTCCGGTGTCTTCTCCATCCCACTCATGTTGTAGTTCATGAAAAAACCGTCGTAAGACGGGGGGAGTGAAGAAAGCATCATGTCCATCATATGGCCAGGCAGAATTGGAAATTCCAGGGTTTTAAGCCTTTCAGCATAGCCAATCATTTTGACCACATGTTCGCCAACTGAACTGCCCTCAGCCATCTTGCATTCCATCAAGGTCTTCATGATATCAAATCGTTCAGACCTTGCGGTTTCTTTGTACAGAGCATCTAATTCCCGGATCATATGACGGGGTTTATGGAATTCAAAATGTTTTTGAAGCCCTGTACTCATGCAAGGTAGCATGAGGCACTGCACTAAGTTGTGATCATCATCCTTAGTGGCCCAGACATTTTGTTCATCTTCCGGGGCATCTGCCGCCGGTTTAGCTGGAAGAGCAGCTTCAAGCACATACATTTTCATAGCGCTCCTGAGGACAATCCTCATGTTACGGACCCAGTCCACATAGTTGTTTCCAGTCGCAGCTAACTTCTCGTTCTCTAACATCGGGCCTAAGTTGAATGCGGTGTTGCGAGCCATTTGATCTACAACGGTAAACACAAGTTTCACTTAGACTTTGTTCATAATTAATTTGCACTAGTGAATAAACAATTTTATTCTAAAGTGCGCTCCCATTCAAATCAATATCTCTCATAATTGATTGTGAGTGATTCAAGATCCGAATATCAATTCAATGTCATAGAATCATCATCTCATGACGAGGATTTCAATTGGTAGGCCAACTTGCCGATCACATCTCTATGTGACTCTTGTTCATCTTTCGATGCGTGTATTCCGAGCTCAGGGCGATCCTGCCATGAACGTCAAGACAACCAAGTGATCTTGCTGCGAGGTCTGACCTCACCCGCCTTACATTTCTCCAATCGTTCGTACCCATGCATCCATGGCACACCCCGAAAGGATAGATGCTGTGACGGTGCTACACTTGGGAGAACACTAACTACTTGATATTTTTAGTGAGAGATCACCCTAATAAAAAGCGACAACCGCGCAATCAAAAAGGGTGCATCATAAGGGATAAACATCTCAGGCAATTCATAATAGCATGATATGGTATAGCCCCTTCTGACGGAGAAGTCTTTAATTTCTTCGTCTTCGGCATTTGCGTTGGTGTTCACCTTCGCGAAGATTGCCACCACCTTGTCGATGCACCAGATAATATTGATATCTCTATAGCTAATAAAATAAGTGTGTTACTTAAGGTTGACACGCAGGTCTTTAAAGTGACAATCATATGGCTCCAGCCATCATGCCGAATCATGACACGCAGGTCATGTTAGTAAATTTACATCATATAGTCATCTCATACATAATCGAATTAATATGAGCATTGCTATACCACATCACATGCACATCCTGCAAAAACAAGTTAGACGCCTCTAATCGGTTTATGCAAAATTTTATTTTACGTGGCTTCTAAGGTTTTGACTTAAACCGGAGCTACCAACGTTTTATCATCAAGTATGATTATTCAAGTCGCTAGATTAACATCGCGGGGTGTATGAAACACGAGATAATAAAATCTCGAGCCCCATACTAAACTTTGTCATACGCATGACCCCCGTGCAGATCATATCTGCATTGCCCTTTCGTCTGCGAATTTCATCTTTCTTTTGACTATGACGGAACCCAAAGAAATGATAACACTTCGTTGATCAATCAGGATCGCGGATTGCCAGAACTTTGTCAGATTCCACCATGCTGTCTCGAGATCAGAAATACGCAAATTCTAGGGAAGCAACAAGAACATCGGGTAACAGATTTCATCTGCTACACGCATAAATAATTTTCAGCAATAGATCTCATCTACTCCAAAATTATATTATGCAATACCCATACATCTCCATGTATTCTAGATCCTAACCTGCATCTACGCATAGCACGGCTCATGATGCCACTGTAGGGGAACGCGACAGAAAACAAAAAAATCGGTACAGCGAGCACGCCCAGGACCACTATGGAGACTGCATACAGGGTTTGATCTGATCCGTATCGACTCGAAGCGCAGCGGAAGAAGAGTCGGTGTAGATCGTCGGTGCAGATCCCCGCAGCTAGGATTTACAACCTCCCAACCGCGAGGATGTACTCCCTCGTCGGACAGCCCTTCGGGAGGCGGTCGTACAGTCCCTCCGACGATGTCACGGACAGCCCTTCGGGAGGACCCTCGAAACTCGAACGGTAACCCGGACAGCCCTTCGGGAGGACCCTCGAAAAGCCCCACGGGCAAAAGATCGAAACTACGACCTCTCTACGGGGTTGCACACATACGGTGTCAGCTATCTGGCAGGGCTTCGCCGCCCAGAACTAGTTCCTGCCGGAACCCAGACAGCCTTTCGGCTTTACGAAACTATTTCGCTGGGAGGGAGAGAGAAGCCAGACAAGTCTATGGCATGTGTATGAGAACTCATGTGAGAACTTGGATGAAAATGGAGAGCACCCTCCACCCCTATTTATAGGGTGAGAAGAGATGGTAAAATACCAAAATGCCCTCAGATATTTTCACACTATTCATAATAGTGTTTCCACTATTCGTTAGATATTTTCTCCCAGTAGTGTTTCCACTATTCGTGAGATATTTTCTCCCAATAGTGTTTCCACTATTCATGAACTATTTTCTCCCAGTAGTGTTTCCACTATTCATAATAGTGTTTCCACTATTCGTGAGATATTTTCTCCCAGTAGTGTTTCCACTATTCATAATAGTGTTTCCTCTATTCGTGCGATATTTTCTCCCAATAGTGTTTCCACTATTCATAACACTATCCATGAAAAAATTTCATCGTCTGTTTAATCCGAAAAAAATCCTGAAGGCCCAGAACATTTCCGGCACCCCCTAAAATAATTTTGGACGCGTTCCGAAACAATTCCGGATTAGTGATTTTCATCTGCGAAAAGCAACTAAAGCGGTTCCGGCAGCTCCGGAACATTTCCGGTTTTTGTCCCGGAAAAATCACAGAAGTTACCAGAACAATTCTGGCACCCTCCAAGAATTTCCAGGCGTGTGCCGAAACCAATTTGACTTAATGGTATACCCGAAACAACTTTTCAGTTTTACCGGAACTATTCCGGTGTCGCCGAAACCAATTTGACTTAATGGTATACCCCGAAACAACTTTTCAGTTTTACCGGAACTATTCCGGTGTCCTCTCCGGAACGTTTCCGTGGCGTCCGAAACTTTTCCGGTGATTTTCTCTCAGACTCCTTGTCTAGTATTCAGCAGATAGATGACCCTTAAGCGTGTGACCCTATAGGTTCGGTGAAGTATAGACATGACCCGGAACACTTTCCGATCAATGATCAACATTGGAGCCGTGGACACCCATATTGACCCCTATACACACACGAATGAATATTCGAGTGAACCTCTAGTTGCCGTGTGCTATTCCTGTTGCTTCACGATATATTACAAACACCCGAGGTGAGATTTATTGCATCCCCGTGGATCAACAACTTGTCCACCATGCAAGTTACCTCGTTACCGGTTTTGTTCTCTTTTCTCGTTTCCGTGTTCCGGCATCCAAGTGATCAAATCACAATGTGTCTGGCCAGACGATGATGGATACCGTAACACCGAGAGGGCCCGAGAATATCTCTCCATCGCCGGAGGAGCAGATCCCAATCCTGAGCTATCTCGTTTCTTGTCATACTTTTTCGTGAACCCGTAAGCCGCCGTAATAGCCACCCAGTTACGGATGACGTTTAACAAACCCCAAAGTTCTCGAAGCAAGTACGAAGGAACTCAATACTCTCATGGTCTAAGGAATTATGCAAACATTAACTATCTCTGTGTTATTAACCATTAACTTGCGACGAATGTATCTCATAGCATAACATCAATTCGGGTCGATTCAACACAAGTGTTCTACTAACATTGTGCCCTCAAAATTGCCGCCATAGACATGCCCATGATCAGGAAAACAGGATCATCATGCAATACTTGAGCCAGTCTTAGAGGCATGACCAGGAATACATTTTACCGTTTATTATACCACACGTGCACATGAGTTTCCCTCCGAGCCTCGTGGATATTGCAGACTCGAGAATCATTGCAGTTATAGCATGGAACATAAACATTCATTACAAACTTTGCGTACTTTCACTAAACCGCTGTTCAATATGAAAACATAGTCTGATTGAGATTTGAAGTCATCTGGGTCAGTCATGAAGCCTGCATCAATGTAACCACTTACAATGAGCTCTTCATCACCTCCGTACACAAGGAGTAAATCCTTGGTCCTTCTGAGGTACTTAAGAATACCCTTGACTGCGGCCCAGTGTTCCAATCCTGGATCACTTTGGTACCGGCTGCTAACACTTAGCGCATAGGAAACGTCCAGTCTTGTACATAGCATGGCATACATAATAGAACCAACTGCCGAGGCATATGGAACATCATTCATCTGTACTCGCTCATCGAGAGTCCGAGGACACTGATTCTTGCAAAGCACTGTGCCAGGTGACATGGGGAGTAGGCCTTTCTTGGAGTTCTCCATGTTGAACCTTTTCAACACCTTGTCAATGTATGTGCTCTGGCTAAGCGCTATCAGGCGTTTTGATCTATCTCTATTGATTCTAATGCCCAATACATATGCCGCTTCGCCTAAGTCTTTCATTGAAAAACTTTTCTTCAATGAGTCTTTTATTTCGCTAAGAAAATTCACGTCATTTCCAATCAACAATATGTCATCCACATACAAGATTAGAAATGCTTTTGCGCTCCCACTAAATTTTTGTAAACACAAGATTCTTCGTCATTCCTGATGAAGCCAAACTATTTGACCACCTCATCAAAACGAATGTTCCAGCTCCTTGACGCTTGCTTCAGACCATAAATGGCTTTCTGAAGTTTGCATACCTTTCCAGCATCCTTATGAACGACAAAACCTTCAGGCTGTATCATGTATACATCTTCTTTGAGACTTCCATTTAGGAAAGCCGTTTTGACGTCCATCTGCCATATTTCATAATCGAAATAAGCAGCAATTGCTAGTAATATCTGAACAGACTTAAGCATAGCTACGGGCGAGAAAGTCTCGTCGCAAGCTCACGACAACCAAAAACATCAAGGCAAGACAACAACATAGCATTGACAGGTTAAGTTATTAACAACTACTATGATGTGGAAGTAATTACTCATCATAATATGGTAATGCTAGAATTACTAAAGAACCAACATCTTGGGTCACAAGGAACCATCTCACTCTTGGCTACCCGGCCAAGCAACATATCATCTCGATCACCTCGTGATCAAAACCTCCTCGTGATCATTGCGTGATCACAACACAAACTGAACGATCATCCTCAAGATCATCCCAACATCATCATCGGCATTCTGCCAAACTGTTACTGCTCACATATAAATCATCTCATAAGTCATTCCGTCATCATGAGTGTTGATCGAACGGTGTGACCTACAACGAACTGTGTCCATAACCGAGGACGCGGCTATCGATAGATTATACACTCTGTAGAGGTTAGTACACTGTACCCACACCACGGAACTCATGGCCTCGTGCTCCCATTCGGGTGGACCAACGACATTCCGACAAAACCAATCTATTGCATGACACTCTCCCGGCCACTCCGACAAACTCCCCTTTGGGCTATGTCCTGGGTGTCCCCGATGTCAACTCGTGACATCCGCCAAATTTGTGGCTGCCACCGTCGTGGCCAAACAAAAACATCGTCCCAAACGGGGACCTCGGTATACCATGCAACTTGGGCACACAAGGCTTATGGCCGCCTACCTGATCAGGGTAGCGCGCGCACATAACCTTCCCTAGTTGGAGGCACCGGCGAGAGGCATGACAATAGACCGAATTAGGGCCTCCCCATCCAGGCAAGTGTGGTTGCACTGGTGAGCTCGATTCGGTGGCACCCTGATCAACGAAATGACGGATTTTGTCCCCAAAATCCATCTGTGACAACTGTTACTCCAATATCGTATTAACCTGTGATTGAAGTCAAAGAAATGCCCATCCAATAATCCAAGGAATAATATATCCATATCATTATTATGAACTCCACTAAGTGATAAAATTCAATATGATCATAAAGAAAGCATAACCATTATCACTAGTAATCCCGTAGTAACATGTCATCCTCAGTCTGCAAATTATAAATTCTAAAAATCCAAGCATCGGCATGGCAGTAACCAGATCAAATATATCTCCAAGAAAGGACATGAATAAATCATATTTAACCAATGAATATATTAAACAAATTTATTTAAATAAACCATGGCATTGCATTGCAATCATGCAAATGGAGGTTGTGGCTTGCCTTGCTCCAAGGGAAAGGGTGGAAAGGACTCCTGGTCTTCATCCAGCAACCAAACACTCTGGAAAAATATTTTTAAAAGCATTTGTAAAAAGCACACAAAGCAATTTCCTCTGTCCAGAAATTCTAGACAGCAGAGAAAAATACAAAAATCTACCAGAAAATAAAGGAGCTCAAAATAAAAATAATGCAAAAAGAATCAGCTCATTTGGACTTGTAGTTTAGGAGATATTCATGGTCAAAGTTGTGGTCAAACTTGTAACATCCCTATGCAATAGCTACAGTGATCCCCTCTTGATAATGCCAAGTCACCATGATTAACTAGTCTTGATCATCATTGCATCATATCTCATTTCAAATTCCAATTCAAATTCAAATTTAAAGTGAAAATAAAAGTTGTTCCAAATTTGAAATAAAAATGTTCATTAAATAGCAAATAATCCATTTCTAATTATGTTCAGAAAAGCAACATCACTAAAATTGCCTAAGTAACTCCATCAACCTAAAACAGTAACTAACAGCAGCATTTTAATACCTTTTATTTAAACTAAATTACAAATGAAATCATATTTTACTCAAACCAGTTTTTGGTGGTAGATAATAATGCACTGTATTATATGAACTAAGTCACACAATTTATAAAACTCATTTAGTGGCCTAGCAATTACAAAATAGAAACTAAAACATAAAATAGAAAATAGAAAATGAAAACGGTTAGAACTTACTGTCCCGTTAGGCTTTCAGTGTACAGAAAGATTAGGCCCGGCCCACCGCGGCCTTTCTTCCACCTCCCGCCATCTCCCTCGCGTTGTCAACGGCGCCCGTCGACACGTCGCCGATGCCGCACGCGTCGCCCATCCGCCGTCTCCTCGGGGTGGATAAGGTCCCCCGCAGCCTCCCGTAACCCTAGCGCCCTCATTCACCCCCCCCCTTGCTCGCCTCCTTCCTCTCCCGCAAATGCCCGCCGCCGTCGCCGCCATGGATCGCCGTAGCCATGGCCTCTGACCAAGCCACGCCTCGTCTCCGCGCCGGATAGAACCGCCGTCGTCGACTTCGTCCTCTGCTCCGACCAGCGCGGGCTAAGTAGCGCCGCATTGCCAGATCGGGCTCCGTCTTCTTCCTCGGTTCCGGCGCACTCCCCCGAGCCCGCTGTTGCACACTTACAGGGACCGGTGAGCAAGCGCGTCTTTCCCCTCTTTCTCCCGCGTGTTTTCGCCGCCGTAGCCGTCTCTGCCGCCACCGCCCGAAGCTTGGCTCCGCCGCATCGCTTGTCGCCGTCGTCCTCGTCGATGGCAAGCTCCAACGAGCTCACCACCGTGCTCCACGCGTCTCTAGGACCCCGTAGAGCCCAACCCCACGGCCTGCGGTGCCCTGCGGCGACTCCACCGAGCTCGCCCGAAACACCTCGCCGCCGGCGAGCACATAGCGCTCTACTCCGGCCGAGTTAGCCCGCGAGACCACCGCCAATCGACGCGCCGTCGTCGTGCCGTTCGAACGCGCCCGACCGCGATCAAAATGATGCCCCGTAGACGATTTCCGACGAGGTCCGAGGCCGCGCCGCCGCGGATTTGGTCGCCGGCATGATTCCGGCGCCGACGCCGGCGACGCTGACCTGGCCTGACGTGTGGGGCCCCCTGCGTCGCTGACGGGTGGGTCCCGTTGACCTGTTAACCCGGTCAACTCGCTGACGTGGCACCCCCTGTCACTGACGTGTGGGTCCCGCTAAATTAAAACGATTTTTATAAATAACTAAAACGTTAATTAAACTGTTGATTAAATTAGCTAGCTAATCAGTCTCTGACATAGGGGTCCCACTGGTTAATTAGGTTAATTAGATTAAATTAAACCATGTTTAGTTAGACGAGTCACTGACCAGTGGGACCCACTGGTCAGGTTTGACTCCGGTCAGCCTCTGTTGACCGCTGACGTCAGCACTACGTCATGCTGACGTCATCCCCTGCTGTTTTGGATAATTCGTGTTTATTAATTAAATTAATTCCAGAAAATGTTTAAAACTTTGAAAAATCATAACTTTTAAACCGTAAGTCAAGTGAAAATAATTTATATATGTAAAATGATCAGAAAAATATGAAGATTCTAAATATGTAATCAAAATGCCTGTCCAACACTCCTAACTAGGTGAACATGGAACAATTTGCCCGATTTCGATAAATGAATAGTGCTCTACCTTAATAAAATAAATCTAAATAAATTCCTAAATTAACTAAACCATTTAGTTAGGCAATAAAACACATCTGCATATCATTTTAGGCTTGTCATGCATAGTGATTGCATTTTTGCCGTGAAATTTATTGTTTCTTCCCCCCTCCTTCTCTCTCGATAGACGCCGAGACCGACGCCGTTGCAGCAGAGTTCGACTACACCCCCGACGAGCAGCCTACAAACGATCAGCGTCTCTCAGCAGAGCTTCCAGGCAAGCAATCCCCCCTTGACGCATGCCGTTGTCTCCTATTCTTTCTCCCTCCTGCTTACACTAGAAATTGCTGCTGCCATGCTTTAACTTATTCTGATGCATAGCCTGATTTTGTCGCCTGCTACTGATACATTACCTGTTATCCTATGATGCCTAGTTAGCTATGCTGCTGATCCATCTTTGGCCCTTCGCCTTGTCCGTATGCCATGCTTGTTACCGGGCCGTGATCACTCTGGGTGAGGATCACGGAAATGCTTACATTACTACATTCATTTACTGTTACGGGGCTGAAGGGCTGGTGGTACCATCCAGTCAGAGATGGACCTGAGTCCCGACAGCTTCCAATGTTAAAGTCGGGCTGGCCCCAAGAGTACTCACAAGTGATATCAAGTCGGAGCGACAGAAACTCTGTTCGTCTCTACGAGTTACTAAATACGCCTAACGGAACTGGGTATTTGATCTGAGTGGGTCGTCGTGCCCTTTACGCACTACCATCACGTGGGATAATGGTTTAATGGGGCCCTCTATGTCGTATGTATCAGCCGAAAGCTCTTCAGACGTCACAGTTCAGAGATGCGGCCTGATTGTCGGGATTGGGCTGGTACTTCACTTGTGTATACAGTGTCGCGCCTGCACCCCGACCAACCACGCAATGTGCAGGAGTGCAAAGGGTGATGGGCCCAAGACCCCTTCGCACTTAGGATTTAGACCGGCGTGTTGACCTCTCTGCTGAGCCTAGGTAGGACTGCGTCGTGTCGATCACCCGAGGCCGGGTATTACCCAGCCAGTGTGTCCGGCCGGAGGTAATCGAGCGTGTTGGGTAACAGTAGTGCACCCCTGCAGGGAAGTTATCTATTTGAATAGTCGTGTCCACGGTAACAGGACGCTCAGAGTTGTATCCGGATCTATGACAACTACAAACTGATGATGATACATATTAAACTGTTACTACTGCTCTCGGGATTACTTTCTCGCGGGATAGTCGAGAAAGGATCTTAGGGAGTTGCTACCATACAACCACTATTATATGCTACTATATTCTACTCTCTTCTGATGCTGCAAGATTGCTTGAAGATGCTAGTCTTCGATAGGCTAGGCTTCTCCCCCTCTACCCTGGCATTCTGCAGTTCAGTCCAAAGATATAGCCCCATTCCTTTGATACCAATGCATAACTAGCATAGTTCTGATGTCAGTCTTGCGAGTACTTTGGATGAGTACTCACGGTTGCTCTGCTCTTCTTTTCCCGTACCCATTTGATGATACATCAGACGATGGAGCCCAGGAGCCAGATGCCACTGCAAGAGCTTACTACCAGGAGGGTCCCGATGGCACTTACTACTGGATCGAGCAGCCGACCAGGAGTAGTTAGGAGGCCCTAGGCAGGAGGCCTTCGCCTTTCGATCTGTATCGCTGTTTGTGCTAGCCTTCTTAAGGCAAAACTTGACTAACTATGTCTGTACTCAGATATCATTTGTGTGTATGACTTATGTATTCGGGCCCTTGTGCCCCCGGTTTGTAAAATGCAGACTTATGCTTTCATTTGAGTTTAGAGTTGTGTTGTGATATCTTCCCGTGAGTCCCTGTGCTTGATCGTGCACATTTGCGTGTATGATTAGTGCACAATTAAGTCGGGGGCGTCACAAGTTGGTATCAGAGCCGACTGCCTGTAGGAAGCCCCTCTCCAACTCCTTGGCCGCAGTTGAGTCTAGTATTTCCGAAAACTATTTTACTAACATGGCTATGTGGCTTACGGGCCCACGTCACCAACTGGGTGGTATTAGGATCTTTTATTCCTCTTCTATACTCTGGGACTCTGAATTCTCTTCCTTTCGGGTTAAATGAATTTTACTAACGCCGACACTAGGATCTCGTAATCTCGTCCACCCGGAGAGCTGGATTATCTGTGCTTATTCCTTCACGTTGATCTGATTAGTCTGATAATCACATTTTCCTTTCCATTGGCTTGTTTAACCTTCTCTCCAAGTTATTAAATACTTCTCATGGTCATTTGACAATCTTGAATTTCCTCTGTTTCAGATGGATCGTTTGTTTCCGCCGCGCCCTGCGACGCAGCTTGTGCTTCGCACTTGGGCTCGTGATGCCCCTGGTTTTCCAGCTGTCCCGATCGCCCTCCTGGCCAGACTGGGTTACCGCTGGTACCCCGAGTATATGGTTTACGAGGATTACCGCGAGTTCAACCAGGAGCAGTACCATGCTGATGTTCGTATTTATGATCAGAGGGACAACTCCGACACTGAGTTGCACATCTTTCACGGTATCGGTGTGACGATTGAGATGGCAGTCCATGATGCTGCCTATTCTGTTGTCGCACGACTCCGTGGAGAGCATAGTCACTTGGATGCCTCTGAGTTCCGATACATTCCGTATGCACCTACTGGAGATGCTACTGGAAACTACACAGCTACCTGTGCCCCTTACGAGCGTCGTCGATACGACCCGCACGTGTTGATTCAGTGCACGCAAGCTCTGGATCGCACTAACCGGGCTCTTGCCGTCGAGCTGTTTGCCACTCGAGCACGTCTTTACGATGCTATGATGCAGTTGCTACCAGCTGTTCGTGCAGGGATACATCCAGAGTATATCCTTTACCTGCGCAGGACTCAGATGCCGGCAGATATCGAAGAAGTTCAGGATCAACCTGCTACTGTGATGGGTACCCTTCCCGTTAACTCAGTACCCGCTTCTGTTTTATTTGATTCAGGAGCATCGCATTCATTCTTGTCAGAAGCATTTGCATTATCACATGACATTGCATTTGATAAAATGAACCTTCAAATGGTTGTCCGCACCCCTGGAGGCCACTGTCGTACCTCCATGATGGCACACAATATCCCTGTTGAAATCGAAGGATTGGAATTCCTCGTTTCACCCATTATTCTGAAGTCTTCCACCATAGACCTCATTCTGGGAATGGATTGGTTGAAAGCTCATATTGCTTTGATCAATTGTGCCACCAAAGTCGTCCAACTCCTTCACCCCTCCGACGAGATAGTGAACTACACCGCCCGAATTACCCGGAATGCCGAAGCTCAGATATATGCTCTGAATGCTTTGAACGCCTCACCTCTTGAGGGGATTGAGAACGTTCCGGTCGTCCGTGACTTTCCGGACGTCTTTCCGGAAGAACTTCCAGGAATACCACCGGTTAGAACTGTCGAGTTTGTCATCGACTTGAAACCTGGCACTACCCCTATTGCGAAGCGTCCTTATAAGATGCCTCCGCATGAACTTCTCGAGCTCAAGGAAGAAATCGACAAGTCACTGAAAAAGGGTTTCATCCGCCCCAGTTCCTCTGCTTGGGGGGCACCTTCCCTCTTTCTTAAGAAGAAGGATGGAACTAACCGATTGGTCCAGGACTATCGGCCCATTAACCAAGCCACAATCCAGAACAAATATCCACTACCCCGGATCAACGATCTTTATGATAAGCTTGCTGGATCCTCTGTGTTCTCGAAACTCGACTTGAGGTTGGGTTATCATCAGATCCGAGTTCATAAGGAGGATATTCCGAAGACCGCTTTCGTTACTCGCTATGGATCATACGAGTACACCGTCATGTCGTTCGGATTAACTAATGCTCCAGCAACCTTCTCCCGATTGATGAACTATATCTTCATGGACTACCTCGACAAGTTCGTCGTGGTCTACTTGGATGATATCCTTATATTTTCCAAGAATGAAGAAGAACACGCTGAACATCTCCGGCTTGTATTGGAGAAACTTCGAGAACACCAGTTATATGCCAAGTACTCTAAGTGTGAATTCTGGTTATCTAAAGTGACCTATCTTGGTCATGTGATTTCCAAGGATGGCATTGCCGTTAACCCCAAACGAGTTCAGGCCATTCTTGATTGGACTCCTCCGAAGAATGTCAAGCAAGTCAGGAATTTTCTCGGACTCGCTAGCTATTGCCGCCGATTCGTCGAGAACTTCTCGAAGATTGCAAAGCCATTAACTGACCTGCTCCACAAGGGTGTTAAATTTGAATGGACAGAAAAATGTCAAGAAAGCTTTCAGACACTCAAAGATAAGTTGACATCTGCCCCAGTGTTATCACCCCCGGATTCCCAAAAGGATTTCGTGATTTACTGTGATGCATCTCGTCAAGGATTAGGCTGTGTCCTAATGCAAGAGCGCAAAGTAATTGCTTATGGCTCTCGACAATTGCGTCCTCATGAAGAAAATTATCCAGTACATGATCTCGAACTTTCTGCAGTAATTTATGCTCTGAAACTGTGGCGACATTACCTCCTTGGTAATCGTTGCGAGATATACACGGACCACCAGAGTTTGAAGTATCTGTATACTCAGCCAGACCTCAACCTTTGTCAACAAAGATGGCTCGAGACAATAGCTGACTATGATATGAATATCTCCTACACCCCTGGCAAGGCTAATGTAATGGCCGATGCTTTGAGCCGCAAGGCTTATTGCAATAACCTCATGGTTCAGGAAGCGCAACCTATGCTTTATGAAGAGCTTCGCAAATTGAACCTTCACATTGTTCCTCAGGGTTATCTCAACACCCTGGAGGTTGAGCCAGACCTCGAGCGCAACATCAAGACCAGACAGAAATATGACTCTGAAGTCGAGAAGATTAAGAACTTTCTCTCCAAGGGTAATCCTTCATTCTACCATGTTGGTGAGGATGGTGCCTTGTTCTTCAAAGGCCGCCTAGTGGTCCCCAGAAAGCATAATCTGGACTCTCGTTCGGACGTTATGAAAGAAGCGCATGAAACGCCTCTCTCAATTCACCCTAGAAGCACAAAGATGTACTAAGATATTCATCAGAGATTCTGGTGGCCTGGTATGAAACAAGACATCGCTCGATATGTTGCTGAGTGTGACGTTTGTTGTCGCATCAAAGCGGAACATCAAAGGCCTGCTGGAACTTTAAAACCCCTTGAAATTCCGGAATGGAAATGGGACAAAGTCCAAATGGACTTCATTACTGGTTTTCCCAGGTCTAAGAAGGGTCATGATGCTATCTTTGTCGTCATCGACCAGTTCTCAAAGGTTGCTCACTTTCTTCCAGTCAAGGAGACTATCACTGCTAGTCAGTTAGCAGACTTGTATGTTTCCGGAATTGTGTCACTCCACGTTGTTCCGTTGGAGATCAGTTCAGATCGTGGCAGCCTCTTTACCTCCAGATTTTGGAACAGTTTCCAAGAAGCTATGGGAACTCATCTGTCCTTCAGCACTGCTTATCACCCTCAGTCTCAGGGTCAAGTCGAAAGAGTTAATCAAGTGCTTGAAGATATGCTTCGAGCTTGCGTCATCTCATTCGGTAAGAAATGGGAGGAATCTCTTCCGTATGCCGAATTTTCTTACAACAATGGCTATCAAGCTAGTCTGAAGATGGCACCGTTTGAAGTTCTTTATGGACGTAAGTGTCGAACCCCTCTGAATTGGTCAGAAACTGGGGAACGTTCACTCGTTGGACCGGACATTATTCAACAAGCTGAAGAACAAGTCCGCATTGTCCGGGAACATTTGAAAGCTGCTCAGTCTCGTCAGAAGAGCAACTATGACCGAAAACACAAGGTAATGGTCTATCAACCTGGCGAGCAGGCTTACCTTCGTGTCACTCCGATGAACGGCACTCATCGGTTCGGAATCAAGGGCAAGTTAGCTCCTCGCTACATTGGCCCATTCCGTATTCTCGCCCGTCGTGGAGAAGTGGCATATCAATTGGAATTGCCGCCAAACCTTTCTCAAGTGCATGATGTCTTCCATGTATCGCAACTTCGTCGCTGTTTCAAGGATCCTATTCGAGCTGTGGATCATGAAGTGCTTGAATTGCGAGAAGACCTGTCTTATCTAGAGTATCCGATCCGCGTTCTTGATCAAACTGAACGTCGGACTCATCAGAAGTCGATCAAGTTCCTCAAGGTTCAGTGGTCGAATCATTCTGAGGATGAAGCCACTTGGGAACGCGAGGACCGTCTTTGTGAAGAATACCCTGCTTTCTTTCAGCCTACCTCTTAATTCTCGGGACGAGAATTCTTGTTAGAGGAGGAGAATTGTAACATCCCTATGCAATAGCTACAGTGATCCCCTCTTGATAATGCCAAGTCACCAAGATTAACTAGTCTTGATCATCATTGCATCATATCTCATTTCAAATTCCAATTCAAATTGAAATTCAAATTTAAAGTGAAAGTAAAAGTTGTTCCAAATTTGAAATAAAAATGTTCATTAAATAGCAAATAATCCATTACTAATTATGTTCAGAAAAGCAACATCACTAAAATTGCCTAAGTAACTCCATCAACCTAAAACAGTAACTAACAACAGAATTTTAATACCTTTTATTTAAACTAAATTACAAATGAAATCATATTTTGCTCAAACCAGTTTTTGGTGGTAGATAATAATGCACTGTATTATATGAACTAAGTCGCACAATTTATAAAACTCGTTTAGTGGCCTAGCAATTACAAAACAGAAACTAAAACAGAAATTAGAAAATAGAAAATGAAAATGGTTAGAACTTACTGTCGCATTGGGCTTTCAGTGTACAGAAAGATTAGGCCCGGCCCACCGCGGCCTTTCTTCCACCTCCCGCCATCTCCCTCGCGTTGTCAACGGCGCCCGTCGACACGTCGCCGATGCCACACGCGTCGCCCATCTGCCGTCTCCTCGGGGTGGATAAGGTCCCCCGCAGCCTCCCGTAACCCTAGCGCCCTCATTCCCCCCCCCTCGCTCGCCTCCTTCCTCTCCCGCAAACGCCCGCCGCCGTCGCCGCCATGGATCGCCGTAGCCATGGCCTCTGACCACGCCACGGCTCGTCTCCGCGCCGGATAGAACTGTCGTCGTCGACTTCGTCCTCTGCTTCGACCAGCGCGGGCTGAGGAGCGCTGCATTGCCAGATCGGGCTCCGTCTTCTTCCTCGGTTCCGGCGCACTCCGGCGACGATTCCGGCCTCCCCGAGCCTCCCCCGAGCCCGCTGTTGCACACCTACAGGGCCCGGTGAGCGAGCGCGTCTTTCCCCTCTTTCTCCCACGTGTTTTCGCCGCCGTAGCCGTCTCTGCCGCCGCCGCCCAAATCTTGGCTCCGCCGCATCGCTCGTCGCCATCGTCCTCGTCGATGGCAAGCTCCAACGAGCTCACCATCATGCTCCACACATCTCTAGGACCCCGTAGAGCCCAACCCCACGGCCTGCCGTGCCCTGCGGCGACTCCACCGAGCTCGCCCGAAACACCTCGCTGTCGGCGAGCTCGTAGCGCTCTACTCCGGCCGAGTTAGCCCGCGAGACCACCGCCAATCGACGCGCCGTCGTCGTGCCGTTCGAATGCGCCCGACCGCGATCAAAATGATGCCCCGTAGACGATTTCCGACGAGGTCCGAGGCCGCGCCGCCGCGGATTTGGTCGCCGGCGTGATTCCGACGCCGACGCCGGCGACGCTGACCTGGCCTGACGTGTGGGGCCCCCTACGCACTGACGGGTGGGTCCCGTTGACCTGTTGACCCCGTCAACTCGCTGACGTGGCACCCCCTGTCACTGACGTGTGGGTCCCGCTAAATTAAAACGATTTTTATAAATAACTAAAACGTTAATTAAACTGTTAATTAAATTAACTAGCTAATCAGTCTTTGACATAGGTGTCCCACTAGTTAATTAGGTTAATTAGATTAAATTAAACCCTGTTTAGTTAGATGAGTCACTGACCAGTGGGACCCACTGGTCAGGTTTGACTCCGGTCAGCCTGTGTTGACCGCTGACGTCAGCACTACGTCATGCTGACGTCATCCCCTACTGTTTTGGATAATTCGTATTTATTAATTAAATTAATTCCAGAAAATGTTTAAAAACTTTGAAAAGTCATAACTTTTAAACCGTAAGTCAGATGAAAATAATTTATATATGTAAAATGATTAGAAAAATATGAAGATTCTGAATATGTAATCAAAACGCCTGTCCAAAACTCCTAACTAGGTGAACATGGAACAATTTGCCCGATTTCGATAAATGAATAGTGCTCTACCTTAATAAAATAAATCCAAATAAATTCCTAAATTAACTAAACCATTTAGTTAGGCAATAAAACACATATGCATATCATTTTAGGCTTGTCATGCATAGTGATTGCATTTTTGCCGTGAAATTTATTGTTTCTTCCCCCCTCCTTCTCTCTCGATAGATGCCGAGACCGACGCCGTTGCAGCAGAGTTCTACTACACCCCCGACGAGCAGCCTACAGACGATCAACCTCTCTCAGCAGAGCTTCCAGGCAAGCAATCCCCCCTTGACGCATGCCGTTGTCTCCTATTCTTTCTCCCTCCTGCTTGAACTAGAAATTGTCGCTGCCATGCTTTAACCTATTCTGATGCATAGCCTGATTTTGTCGCCTGCTACTGATACATTACCTGTTATCCTATGATGCCTAGTTAGCTATGCTTCTGATCCATCTTTGGCCCTTCGGCTTGTCCGTATGCCATGCTTGTTACCGGGCCGTGATCACTCTGGGTGAGGATCACGAAAATGCTTACATTACTACATTCATTTACTGTTACGGGGCTGAAGGGCTGGTGGTACCATCCAGTCAGAGATGGACCTGAGTCCCGACAGCTTCCAATGTTAAAGTCGGGCTGGCCCCAAGAGTACCCGCGAGTGATATCAAGTCAGAGCGACAGAAACTCTGTTCGTCTCTGCGAGTTACAAAATACGCCTAACGGAACTGGGTATTTGATCTAAGTGGGTCGTCGTGCCCTTTACGCACTACCACCACGTGGGATAATGGTTTAATGGGGCCCTCTACGTCGTATGTATCAGCCGAAAGCTCTTCAGACGTCACAGTTCAGAGATGCGGCCTGATTGTCGGGATTGGGCTGGTACTTCACTTGTGTATACAGTGTCGCGCCTGCACCCCGACCAGCCACGCAACGTGCAGGAGTGCAAAGGGTGATGGGCCCAAGACCCCTTCGCACTTAGGATTTAGACCGGCGTGTTGACCTCTCTGCTGAGCCTAGGTAGGACTGCGTCGTGTCGATCACCCGAGGCCGGGTATTACCCAGCCAGTGTGTCCGGCCGGAGGTAATCGAGCATGTTGGGTCACAGTAGTGCACCCCTGCAGGGAAGTTATCTATTCGAATAGCCGTGTCCACGGTAACAGGACGCTCAGAGTTGTATCTGGATCTATGACAACTACAAACTGATGATGATACATATTAAACTGTTACTACTGCTCTCGGGATTACTTTCTCGCGGGATAGTCGAGAAAGGATCCCAGGGAGTTGCTACCATACAACCACTATTATATGCTACTATATTCTACTCTCTTCTGATGCTGCAAGATTGCTTGAAGATGCTAGTCTTCGATAGGCTAGGCTTCTCCCCCTCTACCCTGGCATTCTGCAGTTCAGTCCAAAGATATAGCCCCATTCCTTTGATACCAATGCATAACTAGCATAGTTCTGATGTCAGTCTTGCGAGTACTTTGGATGAGTACTCACGGTTGCTCTGCTCTTCTTTTTCCCATACCCATTTGATGATACATCAGACGATGGAGCCCAGGAGCCAGATGCCACCGCTGGAGCTTACTACCAGGAGGGTCCCGATGGCACTTACTACTGGATCGAGCCAGCCGACCAGGAGTAGTTAGGAGGCCCTAGGCAGGAGGCCTTCGCCTTTCGATCTGTATCGCCGTTTGTGCTAGCCTTCTTAAGGCAAAACTTGACTAACTATGTCTGTACTCAGATATCATTTGTGTGTATGACTTATGTATTCGAGTCCTTGTGCCCCCGGTTTGTAAAATGCAGACTTATGATTTCATTTGAGTTTAGAGTTGTGTTGTGATATCTTCCCGTGAGTCCCTGTGCTTGATCGTGCACATTTGCGTGTATGATTAGTGCACGATTAAGTCGGGGGCGTCACAAAACTGGAATAAAAATGGATTTAAACTGAATTTTTGGAAAACCTCCGGGGCTGACGTCGAAAGCGTAAAACAGAATTATGCTTTCACTTGAAAACGGTTCGGCGCGGCCTGGGTCACTTACTAGTGGGCCCCTTCGGTCAGTTTTAATAGGGACAGGGAGGGAACAGGGGACCGCGGCTCACCGGCGATGAAACGGCGACGAGGAGACCACGGCGGATGTCGGGGGGATGACCCCCGGGTAGGCGAGCGGACCCGGAGCCCCTTTTCAAAAACTTCAGGGCAGCCCGTGCCCCTCCCCGCCGGCTGGCCAACCGACAGGCTTCCCAGCGTTAGCCGGCTAGGCCTGGCTCGGGGCCGGGTCCGGCTGTCCGCTAGCCGGCTGGCCGGCTGGCGATGGGTCGGCGGCCGACCCATCATATCCGACGACAAGACAGCCCCCCACGACGGGAGAACATGGCTACAGTGCAATCCGTCTCGGGAGGGCGCGCCGGCAAAGCTGCCAACCCTGTTGACCGTGACGGCCGGCGTCAGCACCAGCACGCCTCTGCCAGAGCGCGCACGCGCCATCCACTCCTGCACGCCTCTGCAGAGCGCACACGCGCCGTCCACTCCGTGACGCTCGAGGTGACGGGCCACAGTGCCGAGCAGCCGGCGGGCCCCGCAGCAGGCGGGGCCCAGCAGCCGGCGGGCCCGGAGCCGGCTCCAGACACCGACGCCCGGGTCCCGGCGCGTGCGGTTTACCCTTGTAACCCTGGGGGTCGAGCTATAAGAGCCCCCAGGAGGCCTCCATGCAGGGGGTCGGCACCCAATAGCAACACACACACACCCACACACAGGAGAGGCCGAATGGAGAACTAGCTCCTTCTTCCTCCTCCACTCAAACAGCTCCAGGAGCACCATTGTAACCATTGTGGCCTCTGAGCCTATCAACCCATTTGGCAGGACTAGGGGTGTTACCTCCCCGGAGGGCCCTGAACCTGGGTACGCCTTGTGTCTCCCGCACGCGCGTGCCAACCTCGCTTCCGGAACCCACCGGCGTCCTCACGCAGCCCCCCACTTTTAGCCATCTCATGGCATCTGCCGTGATTTCACCACGACAGTTGGCGCCCACCATGGGTGTCGTGGTTTTAACACGGCAGATGTCCGAAGACTTAGATTCGAGGCCATCGCCATAGCAGTGGACTCAAAGGGGTTGATCGGGACGAAGGACACGAGTTTACCCAGGTTCGGCCCCTCAAGTCGAGGTAAAAGCCTACGTCCTGCTTGTGCTGTATTAACTGGAGTATCGATTACAAGGGAGCGGATTGCTTGACCTAGTTCTCGATAACTTGGTTTCTTGTCTAAGCCGCCCCGGGGTCTAGCCTTTATATATGAGGTCAAGGCCCCGGGTTACACGAGTCTCAAACCGACTCACATAACGTACCCTACTCTGTCTCTAAGCCGCCATACCATCTTGGGTAAGCCGCCACCGGGCGGCTTGGCCACCCGGGTCATCACGCTATCTTCCGTCTCTGGGCCTCCGTCTTGGCCTGTCTGGCAAGCCGCCACGCAGCCTGGCCGTGGTCCTTCGGCCCACCTTACAGGTCTTGGGCTTACGAGCCGCCTGGTGTGACCCAGCCCCGCCTGGGCGGGTCTTACCACGGGGTTATATCCCCAACATTAGGCCCCAGGTTGATTTGAGCCAGCTCATGTCAATCTTCAACTTACTCGGCGGTGAGTCTTCATATTTCTGTCATCCGGAAAGACAATTTGTAACCCGCCATGACGTCATCCCGAATATTTGAAAAAGATTCCATGACGTCTGTAACGGATCTTTCTCATTGAAGGGTCATCCCGAAAATCGAGGCGTCACGCTCGGTCAATCTTTACTGTGCTTCCCCAATTTTCGCGCGCACTGTTTGCCCTTCCACCTTATAAATAGGACACGTGTGCCCCCTCTCTCTTTCTCCGCTTCCTCTCCTGTCGCTGTCATCCTCTTCCTTCGAGCACCCGCGCCTCTGGAGCTCCGCCGCCCGCAACTGGACCTCGCTGTTGCCCTCCTCGCCGGCCGCTGCATCAACTCGAACCGGACCAGAGTCTCACCGGCGACTTCCGCACCCAGAAGGTATCTTCCTCCATCCTTGTTCGAATCTGCATCCACCCCATTAGGGTTTTCTCGAGTTCGTTGGAGTTCTTGAAAGTTCATCGCTGTTCATCAGCATCATCATGGCATTGAGCACCACTCCATGCCCCATAGCACTGCCCATCTGCTGCGGGTATTCCTCCGAGGCCAATGCCCCATTCGTTTTAAGTCCATATAGCACTTATCTCTGCGGGTAGATTGATCTTGTTCTCCCACTGTTATTTTTAGGTCATAAATAATTTCATTTTTCCTTCGCCTGTAGATCTTGCAACGGAGATATGATATGCAAAATCTGTTTTTGCACTTAGCCGTTTTCTTTCCCATACTGCCTTATTTCCGTAACTCGCCATTGCCTTGGCGGCTCTCCGCCAATTACTCTGGCGGCTTAACTCTTTCATTGTTATGCTGATCATAGCTGCCTTACACAGCAAGCGCTCCTCTAACCCGCCATGCTTTCTATCTTCGTAGCATAACCCGCCGTCATGTCAAGAGCTCCATCATCCTGTGACTGGGTCAGCTCTGGAGTCACTGAAGAGCTCCTACTTAATTTTGTTGAGTCCGGCATGCTGCCGGGTAAAGATGTAATACACTGGCGGGTCCCAGGACCAGAGAAGAGGCCTGAGCCCAAGGAGGGGGAGATTGTCATATTCACTGATCATATCCTTCGCGGGTTCTGCCCTCCCGGGTCAAAATTCTTTCGAGACGTCCTTCACTTTTTCAAGATCCGCCCCCAAGACATAGGCCCAAATTCAGTCACCAACATTTGCCAATTCCAAGTTTTAAGCGAAGTCTATCTGCAAGAAGAGCCGTCTGTTGACCTCTTCCACGACTACCACTATGCAAACCGCCAAACTGAAATGGCGGCTGGGCCCAGTTTGGAGCTTGGTGGTATTACCATCCAGAGACGGAGAGATCTGCCATACCCTTCAGCTACCTTGCCAAGCCATCCCAAAGACTGGAATAAAACCTGGTTTTATTGTAAGGACACCTCTCCTGAAGGAGAGAATCCCATGCCGGGTTACCGTCCAACCCGGCTCTGCTTTACAAATGACAACCCACTCCCAGCACGGATGACAGCCGCCGAACGAGCAAAGTATGCCCCGGCTTATACCAAAGTCAAGGCTTTACTGGCGAACGGCTTGACAGGTGTTGACCTAACCCGCTGCTGGGTAAGTTGGAAAATCATGCCACTGAGCCGGCGTGATCGGCTCATGTGTGAATACACGGGTGAACCCAATGACCCTCTTTGTTTCAAGAGTACTCCCTTGACTGACGAGGATATCAACACTGGCGTCAAGGGACTCCTTGGTGAAAATCAGGAGGCTTGTAACAAGGTTGGGCTGAAGCCCTTCTACGCCAAGAACCCGGCTCCAGACGTAAGTTTCTTTTTCCTCAATTGGTCACATGTCTTACACCTTCTAACCTTTGTTGGCGGCTTATGTATAGGCCAACTCCCCTTTCTGGAAAAAGAAGTTTAACCCGCCAGTGAGGAAACCAAAGGCGAAAACTCCTGCAAAGAAGAAGAAGAAAACCGCCACTCCAGAGCCACTTGAAACTGATGAATCGGAGGTAGAACTTGACTCCCTCGGCCGTCTCTTTATGCAATTTATTGACAATAATTACTCACAGGATGAAACGGAGGCGAGCCATGCAGACGCCCCTGAGGTAATTGACATTTCTGATTCAGAGATCTTTCCACAAGACAGAGTACGGCGGGTCGTCCGGAAAGTCCCCTTCTCTCATCCTCTTGCTCACTTAGATCCCAATTTCCTTTTGAAAAAGCAACAGCACACCTCCCGCCGTCAGACCCGGAGCGCCGGCTCGGAAGATCTCGTGGCCGGGTTACCACATGCTCCGGCTCAACGAAAACGGCCAGCTGAGGTATCCTTTAACTGAAACATAGCTTTCGTCAACCTTGCATTGTAACCTTATTTTGTCTTGTATTGTTTTAACTGCCTTCAGGACTCTCCTCCTTCATCTGGCGACTCAACTGCTTCCAAGCTGCCTCCGATGAAGATCAACCCGGAGTGCGTGTTTTTACTTTGCATCCAATGCTTCAATATCCTTAACATGTGTGTAACCATCATCTGCGCCTTCCAGGGCCCAAGCGAAACGAAGGAAGACTGGCGGGTCTACTGCCGCCCCTACTGCCCAAGAGCCAGTGTTTGCTAAGCCGGCCTTCCCTTCACCAGCTGCTGACCTTATGAAGGATGCGTCTGAAGATACTCTCAAGCCATCTGAGCCGGCGGGTAATGACACGGCTGCTGAAAGCCCTGCAAGGGATGACCCTAAGCCGCCCAGCCCTTCACCAGCTGGTAAAGACACGACCCTTCCAGAAGTTGCTATAACTGGGACGGGTCAGCGAAGCCCCGAACGTTATGTACTGTCAAAGCATTCTAGCAAGGCTGAAGCTTCGCCTGAGAAGTTTAACTTTGAACACCCTGTGTTGGAAAAGTTAACTGTTGACGAGCTTCACGCTGGGTTTTTGAACCGCCTGGAATCAAGCCGAAATATGGAGCTGAAACTCGTCAGCCTGATGAAGAAAAAATATGAGGTAATATTTTTACCAGCTTTTTCCCTTATATCCTTTCATAGCCGCCAAGAGCCGGATTAATATCTCAAATAATAAACCGGGTCTTTCCTCAGCAACACACTTTATAACTTGAGCTGTAGCCCCCAAGTATCGGGTTAGTATAGATAGTAAGGCAATACTCAATTTGTAAAGTTTGATCAATGGTAGCCCCCAAGTCCGGGTTAACATGAAATGATGAACCGGAATTTCAGTGGAAACTTCGAAAATGCTGATTGTAGCCCCCAAGCACCGGCTTATTTTTCCGAAGATAAGCCGGAGCTTTAATGAAGGACTTGAGCGTCGCCTGTAGCCCCCAAGGGCCGGCTTATCTTTTCAAAGATGAGCCGGGACTTAATTTTAAGACTTGAGAGCGTGATCTGTAGCCCCCAAGGGCTGGCTTATCTTTTCAAAGATGAGCCGGGACTTAATTTTAAGACTTGAGAGCGTGATCTGTAGCCCCCAAGGGCCGGCTTACGTTTTCAAAGATGAGCCGGGACTGCAGTATAGCCTTGAAGAGCAAACAGACATTAGCCCCCAAGTGTCGAGTATATTGCTTGCAATCTACTTGAGACTTGTAGCGTAATTGCCTTACTGATAACTTATCCTGACCATTGAACCTTTTTCCTGTTTTTGTATTGTCACAGGATGCTTTGGAGGCGGCTGAGTCCGAAATGGCCAGCCTGAAGAAAAACCTCGCTTTTCAACAAACCGCCCGGTCAGAGGCGGAAACCAAATGGCGGGTTGCCGTCGAAGATCTTGAGAAGACGCAAGTTGACTTTGCGCTTTTCAAGAAGAATACTGAAACACATCAAGTCGCCCTGACCAAGCGTGTAGAAGATGCTGAAGGGCGGCTTACAATTGTATCAGCTGAGCTGCAAACACTGAAGCGTCATATATCGAGGATGACCTCTGTTGTCTTTGGTAAGCATATAACACTTAGTGACCTTCCTTTCCATGCTAAATAACCTTGCTGGCGGCTTATACCACCCAATCTTTCCGTGCAGGCGAAAGGAGCCGCCAATTGTCATCTGACAGCCTGATGAAGTTGAAAGCAGTGTACTCCTTAGCCGAACAACTCTACTGCGGGACTCTTCTTACCATCAAAGCAATGTTGACTGAAAAGAGCATCCCCAAGTTCATGAAGGGAGTTATAGAGCTGCTATCCACGCTGCCTAAGCAGGTTGAAGAGCTGAAACGATCAGCCGCCAGGCAGGGAGCTATAGCCGCGCTAAGCCGGTGCCAAGCCTTCGCTCCTGAGCTGACTGCTGAAGAGATGATGGACGGGTTCCCATCCAGGAAGGACGATGGCTCTGAATTCACAGCAGAAGACTATGCCCAATGCAGAAAATCCTCCAGGGTGCTTGCCTCAAAGCTAGTGGAGGAACTTGATATGTCAACTTATCAGGCGGCTTACAGCGAGGTTTCCAAGAAAGTGCGCTGTCCAACCTTTGCATGCAGAGACTTAACTCCTGCCCGCCGTAAGCATCTCTTCGCTCCTGAGATTGACCCGTCTCCTATCTTTGAAGACGCTCGGTTTGAAGCACTAACACACTGCAACTGGGACGTGGACAATCTTCAGATCGAAGAGGTCGAAGACCCGGAGCAGGATGACCCGCCATCGAGCTGAACACTTTATATTTGATAACCCGGCCTCCTGAGCCGCCAACTGAGTTGTACAAAACTTTTGTCTGTTGCCTGTTGGGCTCTCGAAAAGGGCTTTGTAATAGGCTGTAGAAAAAACCTTTCACTGTTTGACCCGTGCCATCGTGCACGTATAAATCTTTTGTCGATCTTAATATATTCCTTGCTTGTTTTTGTCCGGCTTATGGTGCCAATTTGCACGGCGTCTTACCTTATAGATAAAACCCGGCAAAAATAAATAAGACAGAAACATGTTCTGTACTGTTGTAAGGGCAGCTTAAAAGCCTAACCCAGAGACGTGAAATCTCATAATTTTGCTTCTTTCCAAACACATAAGCCGGCTCAACTGGGTAATCTTACTACTTTGAACTCTTAATAACTGATAAGAGCGTAGTGAACCAGAGAGAGATGCGGCAGATGAGCGAGTTTGCCTCGCCGCTGTAAGAGGCCCTTGCAGGGGGTAAGTTTTAGAACTTCCTGCACCCCTGACAAAGCACAGCTGCTTACAGGCAGGTCTAACCCGGAGTTGTAGATGTAAAAGTTTTACCTCGCCGCTGTAAGAGGCCTTTGCAGAGGGTGAGTTTTAGAACTCGCTGCACCCCTGACAAAGCACAGCTGCTTACAGGCAGGTATAACCCGGCCTTACAGATAAGAGTTAGCCTCGCCGCTGTAAGAGGCCTTTGCAGAGGGTAAGTTTTAGAACTCGCTGCACCCCTGACAAAGCGCAGCTACATACAGGCAGGCGTAACATGGTTTTGCAGATCAGTAGAGGAGGTGAGTTCATGACTCGCTGCACTCCTAGTAATCTTTGTTGACGATATCAACTTACACACCATCTTGTAAGCCGCCGACTTGTAAGCCGCCGGTTGATGGTGATGTTGTAGTTAAAGAGCCGATCAAGAAGGTTAAAGCTTAACCCGGCGGGTTAGAAGCCCCCAAATGACCTTGTAACTCCGGCTGAAGAGCCTGACCAAGAGGGTTGAAGCCTAACCCGGCGGGTTGAAAGCCCCCAAGTGATCATATGATTGTATCCATCTTTGAACAATGTGAGATACGTAAAACGGCAGAGGCCCCGGCTTACAGGGAAGCCAACTTTATTATATATATATACGTGAGATATATACAATGATAATATACAATGGAGGGAGTCGATGACTCAGGGGTAGTAAGGCCGCAGATGAGCTATGTTCCACGGCCGATAGGTCTCTTGCCCAGAAGTGCGTGACTCGTCCCGTACGTCAATGAGATAGTATGACCCATTGTTGAGGTTTCTGCTAACCACAAAAGGCCCTTCCCATGGAGGAGACAACTTGTGCGCGTCCGTCTGATCTTGAATCAGGCGCAACACTAAGTCGCCTTCTTGGAACGTCCGGGTCTTGACTCGGCGGCTGTGATAGCGGCGCAGGTCTAGCTGATAAATCGCCGATCGAGCCGCCGCCAGGTCACGCTCTTCATCCAAAGCATCCAACGCGTCCTGACGCGCCGTCTCATTGTCTGCCTCGACATAAGCCGCCACTCTTGGCGAGTCATAACGTATATCACTTGGTAACACGGCTTCTGCGCCGTAAACCATGAAGAAAGGCGTATAGCCTATTGATCTGTTAGGAGTTGTATTGATCCTCCATAGGACTGATGGTAACTCCTCAACCCAGCAACCCGGCGTTCTCTGTAGAGGAACCATAAGCCGGGGCTTGATACCTCTTAGGATTTCCTGGTTAGCACGCTCCGCCTGACCATTGGACTGTGGATGAGCCACAGCAGAAACGTCAAGCCGGATGTGTTCACTTTCACAGAACGCTTGCATAGCCCCCTTAGAAAGGTTTGTGCCGTTATCTGTGATGATGCTGTGGGGGTATCCAAAGCGGTAAATCAATTTTTTGACAAATTGAACCGCCGTCGCCGCGTCACACTTGCTGACCGGCTCAGCCTCCACCCACTTGGTAAACTTATCCACCGCCACCAAAAGGTGGGTCTTCTTATCTTTGGATCTCTTGAAAGGCCCAACCATATCAAGCCCCCAGACCGCGAACGGCCAAGTAATTGGGATCATGCGCAATTCCTGAGCCGGCACGTGAGCACGTCGCCCGAACTTTTGACAGCCGTCACACCTGAGAACCAAGTTTTCTGCGTCTTTATGAGCCGTCAGCCAGAAGAAACCATGTCTAAAAGCCTTGGCCACCAGAGATTTTGAGCCGGCATGATGACCACAATCTCCGGCGTGGATTTCATTCAGGATCTCCTTGCCTTCCTCAGGTGAAACACAACGCTGGAAGACGCCACTGACACTACGTTTATGTAACTCGCCATTGATGATTGTCATGGACTTGGATCGTCTGACGATTTGCCTCGCCAAGGTCTCGTCCTCAGGTAACTCGCCGCGAGATAAGTACGCCATGTAAGGCAACGTCCAGTCAGGAATAGCACGCAGAGCCGCCACCAGCTGCCCCTCCGGGTCAGGAATAGCCAGATCTTCCTCCGAAGGTAACTTAACGGATGGGTGATATAATACGTCCAAGAAAACGTTAGGCGGCACCGGCTTACGCTGAGAGCCAAGTCTTGACAATGCGTCAGCCGCCTTGTTCTTGCGACGATCAATGTGATCCACCTGATAACCCTTAAAGTGACCTGCAATGATGCCCACCGCCTGACGATAAGCCGCCATCCGTGGGTCTTTGGAATCCCACGTGCCTGAAACTTGCTGAGCCACGAGGTCTGAGTCGCCGAGGCATCTAACCCGGCTCAGATTCATCTCCTTAGCAACCCGGAGGCCATGAAGCAAAGCTTCATACTCAGCTGCATTGTTAGTACAAGGAAACATCAGCCTTAACACATAACAGAACTTATCACCTTTGGGGGAAGTTAAGACAACTCCAGCCCCCGAGCCTTCCAGCTGTCTAGACCCGTCGAAGTGAATCGTCCAGTAAGTGTTGTCCGGCTTTTCCTCTGGCGACTGACACTCTGTCCAGTCGTTTATAAAGTCCACCAAGGCTTGAGACTTAACGGCCGTGCGAGGCACATATTTTAGATTAAGAGGCCCAAGCTCCAATGCCCACTTAGCAATCCGGCCAGTGGCTTCTCTATTTTGAATTATGTCTCCCAACGGGGCAGAGCTAACCACTGTGATCGGGTGTCCCAGGAAATAGTGCTTCAGCTTTCGATTCGCCATGAATACCCCATAGATCAGTTTCTGCCAATGCGGGTACCGTTGCTTGGACTCAATCAAAACTTCGCTGACGTAGTAAACCGGCCTTTGAACCGGATATTCCTTCCCTGCCTCCTTGCGCTCCACAACAACCGCAGCGCTGACTGCCCTGTTGTTAGCCGCCACATAGAGGAGTAAGGGTTCCTTCTCAGCCGGAGCGGCTAAGACTGGCGGCTCAGTCAACTGCTTTTTGAGCGCCTCAAACGCCTCACCCGCCGCCTTGCTCCAGACGAAATCGTCTGTTTTCTTCATCATCTGATATAAAGGGATTGCCTTCTCGCCTAGGCGGCTTATGAACCGGCTTAACGCGGCGATTCGACCCGCCAGGCGCTGAACGTCGTTTATGCACGCCGGCTCAGACAAAGAAGTAATTGCTTTGATCTTGTCCGGGTTAGCTTCGATTCCACGCTCAGAGACCAGAAACCCCAAAAGCTTGCCTGCAGGAACTCCAAAAACACACTTGGCCGGGTTAAGCATCATCTTATAAACCCGTAAGTTATCGAAAGTTTCCTTCAGGTCGTCCAGCAAAGTTTCCTTCTTCCTTGACTTGACCACAATATCATCCACATAGGCATGAACATTACGCCCAATTTGACTGTGAAGACAGTTCTGCACACATCGCTGATAAGTCGCCTGGGCACTCTTGAGCCCGAAAGGCATAGACACATAGCAGAAAGCACCAAAAGGCGTGATGAAAGCCGTCTTCTCTTGGTCTTTGACTGCCATCTTGATCTGGTGATAACCTGAATAGGCGTCCAGGAAGCATAGACTCTCGCAACCCGCCGTTGCATCAATGATCTGATCAATACGGGGGAGAGCAAACGGGTCAACTGGACAGGCTTTGTTAAGGTCCGTGTAATCCACACACATACGCCAAGTGCCGTTCTTCTTAAGCACTAGCACCGGGTTAGCTAACCACTCCGGGTGAAAGACCTCCACGATGAACCCTGCCGCTAAGAGCCGGGCCACCTCTTCCCCAATAGCTTTGCGCCGCTCTTCATTGAAACGACGAAGGAATTGCTTGATCGGCTTGAACTTAGGATCCACATTAAGGTGGTGCTCAGCAAACTCTCTCGGTACACCCGGCATGTCAGACGGCTTCCATGCAAAGATGTCCCGATTCTCACGGATGAATTTGATGAGCGCGCTTTCCTATGCGGGGTCCATGTTAGCCCCTATAGTGAACTGCTGAGATGAGTCGCCCTCTGTGAAATCCACCTGCTTGGTATCATCTGCCGCAAACTTGAGGGGCGGCTCTGATTCTGTAGTGGGCTTCTTCAAGGGAGTCATATCCTCCGGGTCGACGTTCTCTTTATAAAACTTGAGCTCTGCCTCTGCACAACTTGACTCTGCATAAGCTGCATCACCTTCCTCACACTCGACAGCCGTTTTCCGATCACCATGCACGGTAATCGTTCCTCTTAACCCGGGCATCTTGAGCTGTAAGTAAACATAACAAGGCCTGGCCATGAACTTGGCATAAGCCGGCCGTCCGAATAAAGCATGATATGGACTTTTAATTTTGACCACCTCAAACCACAAGGACTCCACCCTGTAATTGTACTCATCACCAAAGGCAACTTCCAGAGAAATCCTGCCCACCGGATAAGCCGATTTGCCAGGCACCACACCATGAAATACTGTGGAAGAGGGCTTAAGATCTTTGTCAAGCAGACCCATCCGGCTGAAAGGGTCATAATAAAGGATGTTGATGCTGCTGCCACCATCCATAAGCACCTTCGTGAACACGTATCCACCCACTTGGGGGGCAACCACCAAAGCTAGTTGCCCCGGGTTGTCAACCCGTGGCGGGTGATCCGCCCTGCTCCAAGTGATGTCATACTCAGACCACTTCAAATATTGCGGGAGAGCCGGCATGACCGCATTAACCGCCCTCTTGCGTACCTTCTGGTCTCACTTGTCAAGGCTGGTTGTGAAAACATGGTACTGACCCCCGCTAAGCTGTTTCGGGTTGCTCTGAAAACCTGACTGGTTATGCTGCTGTTGGCCACCGCCTCCAGACTGTTGATGATGACCTCCTTGATTGCCTTGATTCTGGTAACCAGATCCTGAGCCGCCAGGACCAAAGCCGGCTCCTGACCCGCCTGGTCCTGAGCCGCCCGACGGACCATTACCGTTGTTATGATGCTGTTGAAGGCTGTAATCTCGAAACTGCCGCATAATGCTACAATTCCTCCATGTATGGTTTGCCGGCTTATCAGGCTGACTATGCTCTGGACAAGGTTTATTGAGCATCGCTTCCAAGTTGAAAGGAGCTTTTCCCTTGTTAAAATTCTACCTGAAGTTCCCGTTGCCCTTAGCACGGTTGTTTCCAGCGCTGGTGTTCGCCACCAGTTCTGACCCGCCGTCCGGGTGTTTCCGCTTGCCAGAATTTCCGTTTCCAGTTGCGTTCTGCTGCTGACCCTTTCCATTGTTACCTTTCTTCCCCTGACCTGATTTTTCATCATCAGAGCCCGGGTCTTTCGTGTTGTCAGAGTCTGCATATTTGGTTAGAGCCGCCATGAGCTCCCCCATGTCTTGACACGAGCGTTTGAGCCGGCCAAGCTTCTGCTTCAAAGGTGTAAAGTGACAATTCTTCTCCAGAATCAAAACTGCTTGAGCCGCCGTGATCTGTTCTGAAGAGTGGATGATAGTTGAGACCCTCCGGACCCAATGATGAGCTGACTCATCCGCCTGTTGCACACAATGATCTAAATCCACGATCGTCATGGGCTGCTTGCACGTCCCTTTGAAATTTTTGATAAATTTCGCCTTCAACTCGGCCCAGGAAGTAATGGTGTTGGGCGGCAATCCCTTCAACCACGTGCGAGCCGGCCTTTCCAGCATCATGATAAAGTACTTGGCACATACTGCATCACTAACATCCAACATCTCCATAGCCAGCTCATAGCTTTCGATCCAAGCCTCCGGAGGTAAATCAGCCGTGTAGTTAGGCACCTTGCGAGGGCCCTTGAAATCCTTCGGCAGGCGCTCATTGCGTAAAGCCGGCACTAAGCACGGCACCCCCACAGCCCTGGAAGTTAACCCCGCTCCGGTTGAAACAGAGGGTGCGACTGTGGGTTCCTGATAAGCCGCCGCTGCCGCCAGAGCCGCCGCCTCTCGCTGTGCTCTCGCTCGATCCACCAGTGACTGAGCATCCAGAGCCGCCCGGTCAGCCCGCGGCGGGTTCCGATGTCGTTCACTGCTAGAAACCGCCGGCGACTCATAACGCCGGCTGTAGCTGCGACTGGGGATGGGGGTTGAGTGCACGCGACTCCGGCTGTAAGCATACTTCTCCTGCTGGGCCACTGCCGTGCGCAGGTACCCAACAGCGTTTCGCACCTCTTCCGCGAAAGGCGATTCATCAGGGATTGGGATAGCAGCCAGCCGGGTTGCTGCCACCACCATGTTCTCCGCCGGGTTAGAATAATGACCCGGCGGTGTAGGGAAAGAAGTTGGTGTAACCTGGTTCCGTCGGGGCGGGTTAACCTGCTGATGCTGAACCGCCGCCCGGCTTCCAGGCACTTCCGCCGTCCGGGTTACGGCCAAAGGCACGTTCTGTCCCGTTCCTGGCGTGTTGAAAAGATTCCTTGCTTCATACTGATCCGGCAAGCGGGACTGATGCCTCATCCGCTGAACCGCCGCTGCCGACTGCTGTTCCAACTCAAGACGAAAGGCATCTGCCTTAAGGCGCTCCGCCTCCGCATCCATCTGAGTCTTCAGCTCATTGATCTCCTGCTGGACTTCAGTCATCTGATTCTTCAACCTCGCAATCTTCGTGTTACGGGCCGCTTGGTTTTCAGCCGTGACCTCAGTCGCCATCAGGGTCATAAGCTCACCCATCAGATCCAGAAGGACCTGAGCCGGCGGCCTGCCAGCCCCAGATCCGGTTGCCTCAGCGGTTGTGCTGCCATGAGCCGCCGCTGATCCCGCCATGAAGACGGCAGCGCGGATCGGCGGCTCAGACTCCTCCGGCTCATGGAAATCCGACTCGGGGTAAGGCTCAACGTAGCCCCCGAGCCCGCCATCATGGAGCTGGTAGATTGATTCCGTCTCTCCGCTCGAAGATCCATCCTCGGAGCAGATGAGAGTTTCCTCCTGTGACATAGATCCCTCGAGATCCATGCCTTGAGTGAAGCCGACAAAAACATGCTTCCGGCCCGGCTTAGCACGGGCGGGTTGCACGCATCGGGCGGGTTGCATGCGTCGAGCCGGCTCGACGATGTCGGTGCAGGTGTCCGGCCCGGGCTCAGATCCGCCGATCTTGCCGATGAAGACGTGAATCCCGCCGAAGGGGACCCGGAAGCCATACTCAATGGAGTCAGCCTCGGGGCCCCAGCTGGCGTCGTCGATGTAGAGCCGGCCGCGGTGACTCTTGGTCATCCTGCCAACCACGTACCCCTCGATCCCTGGTAAAGAGCCCTTTGAGAACTCAACACCACCGAGCGCTAGCCCCATGGTGGGCGCCAACTGTCGTGGTTTTAACACGGCAGATGTCCGAAGACTTAGATTCGAGGCCATCGCCATAGCAGTGGACTCAAAGGGGTTGATCAGGACGAAGGACACAAGTTTACCCAGGTTCGGCCCCTCAAGTCGAGGTAAAAGCCTACGTCCTGCTTGTGCTGTATTAACTGGAGTATCGATTACAAGGGAGCGGATTGCTTGGCCTAGTTCTCGATAACTTGGTTTCTTGTCTAAGCCGCCCCGGGGTCTAGCCTTTATATATGAGGTCAAGGCCCCGGGTTACACGAGTCTCAAACCGACTCACATAACGTACCCTACTCTGTCTCTAAGCCGCCATACCATCTTGGGTAAGCCGCCACCGGGCGGCTTGGCCACCCGGGTCATCACGCTATCTTCCGTCTCTGGGCCTCCGTCTTGGCCTGTCTGGCAAGCCGCCATGCAGCCTGGCCGTGGTCCTTCGGCCCACCTTACAGGTCTTGGGCTTACGAGCCGCCTGGTGTGACCCGGCCCCGCCTGGGCGGATCTTACCACGGGGTTATATCCCCAACAGTGGGGCTGCTCGCGGCGTCGGCCGGAGTCAAGTTCCGGACGAGGCCCTTCGCCAGCTCCGGTGAGCGCATCACGCATGGCCTGGTCCGCGCCCCCCGCGCGGCCAGCCCGGCCGGCTGCGACGCAGCACCTGGCGCGGACGCCGTCTGCCCCGCGGGCTGCCTCGTCGTCCCTTTCGGCGCGCTGCGCGTCTTCGTTGCGCTCGTCCCCGACGAGTACCCCGGTGAGGTACGCAGCTTCACTGACTCGCCCGTCCCCGTCGGCTGCGCCGTCTCCGACGACGTCGCGGCTCTCTGCGCCCGCGCGGAGGTGCTGACCATCGACACTAGCTCCGGCTCCTCGCGCGACAAGGAGAAGGCCGCCGCGGCTGACGCCGCTGCGGCTGCGGCCCCGCCTCGCCGGGCCGACCCGCTCCACGAGACGATCCGGAGTCTGCAAGCCCCCATCACGCCCGACGCCGACACGGCGGCAGCGGTGGCTCAGCTCAACGAGCACCGTGAGCACCTGCTGGTCGAGGCCACGGAGCTCGCGGCAACGCGGCGCCAGCTGGAGTCCGCCCAGCGTGAGTACGATAGCGCCCACGGCTTCACGCCGGCCGCCGCTGAACCCAGCCGGGTTGCGGAGGTGCGAATCCATGGGGGCGCAATCGGCCGCGCACTAGGCGCAGGCCGGCCCATCTACGACACCCCCGTCAAGAACATGCGCGCGGCGCAGGCGGCCATGGCGGATCTCGAGTTCCTGGAGGGCGAGGAGCTGCTGCAGCAACAGCAGCGCATCCGCGACCTCATCACCGTGGCGAACAAGCAGCAGCAGCGTTTCGACCCGGCCCAGCCATCCACCTCCGCCTCAGGCCAAACCAGAAACCCGGAGAGGGCTCTTCGGGACACGCAGCAGGCGTCTTCCCCTGCCGGCATCGCCAGCCGCTCTGGCCGGCACCGGGCAAGTCGGAGCCGGCGTGACCGCGTCGCAACGGCTGGCGACGGCATTGCCGATGAGACAGCCGGCAACGACCGGGTGCGGCAGCCGGAACTTCCTCCCCCGCAGCCTCGACGGCCCCGACTAGCTTCCGCCGGCGCGGTGCCACGCGGCCCCGTCGCAAGCCGGCTGGGCCCCCGCGAGCCCTACGACGAAACCGACGCCCGCCACCGCATCGACCGGCTGGCGCGGTCCACGCTTCTCGAGGAGGAGAGCTCTGTTGGCCCGGCGTGCTTTGGCCCCCGCATTCGCGAGGAGCCCTTCCCCAAAGGCTTCTCGCTACCCCGCGACTCCCCCAAGTACAGCGGCGTCTCCAAGCCGGAGGACTGGCTAACCGACTACACCACAGATGTCGGCATCGCCGGCGGCAACTGGCGTGTGGCGGTTCGCTACGTTCCCCTCATGCTGCTCGGCTCGGCCCGGACATGGCTCAACAGCCTGAGGGCCGGCAGCGTCAACTCCTGGTTGGACTTCGAGGATGCATTCGTGCGCAACTTCACCAGCACGTACAAGCGTCCGGGTCAGCCTCGCCAGCTATCCATGTGCGTTCAGGGCCCGGGCGAGCCCCTCCGCAACTTCCTCACGTGGTGGACCGAGCTGCGCAACTCCTACGAAGGCATCCACGAAGTGCAAGCCGTCCAGTATTTCGTCGACGGGTGCCGAGACGGCACCCTCCTCAAGCACCGCCTGATGTGCGACGAGCCGGACACCCTGGCGGAGCTCATGGCAGTGGCGGACAAGTACGCCACGGCCGACTCAGCGATGCGCGTAAAGATCACGGTCGACGTGGACGGCAAGCCGGTCCCGGTCCAGCCGGCAGCCCCGAAGCCGGCTGGCGAAACCAACCAGCGCCGGCAAGACAACAACAACAACAACAAGCGGAAGGCCGAACAGCCGGCTCCTCGTTACAACAACCAGCAAGTGGCCGCCGTGGCGGAGGAGCAGCCGGCCGAGCAAGGCGGGGTCAAGCAAAAGCGCACCGGCAAGACGGCCTGGCAGCCCAAGTTCTCCTTCGAGCAGATGCTGGACGCCCCATGCAAGCACCACAGCGGAGCGAAGCCTTCCACGCACATGCTCCGGAATTGCAGCATCACCCAGCGCCTGATGCGTGGCGATTTCCCACCACTACCGCCCGGTCCCGACCCGCAGCTCCCGCCCCCTCCCCTGCCGCCTCCGGCAGCCGGTGCCCTCGCCAACAACCCCTATCCGCAGCAGGACGTGGCCTACGTCGTTTTCACCAGCGAAGGCGACGACAAGCACAGCAAGCGCAAGTACCAGCACGAGGTGAACGCCGTCGTCCCCCCGGTCCCCCAGTACATGCACTGGTCCGACCGTCCTATGAATTGGACCCGGGAGGACCACCCGGCCATGATGCCCATGCCGGGTGGCTACGCGCTCGTCCTCGACCCCACCTTCGTCGCTGAGAAGCGCACCTGCTACTTTTCGCGGGTGCTGATCGACGGCGGCAACAGCATCAACATCCTCTACCGCGACACCATGGTCAAGCTCGGCATCGAGGAGGGCCAGCTCCAGCCCACCCAGGCGGTGTTCCACGGCATCGTGCCAGGCGCCTCGTGCTCCTCCATCGGCCGGGTGCGGCTGGTCGTGCTATTCGGCATCAGCGCCCATTTCCGCCGAGAGCCGATCTGGTTCGAAGTGGTCAACCTCGCCAGCCCCTACCACGCGCTTTTGGGCCGGACCGCCATGGCGAGGTTCATGGCGGTTCCCCACTACGCATACCTTAAGATGAAGCTGCCGGGTCCCAAGGGCATCATCACCGTCACCGGCGACTACAAGAAGTCCCTGGAGTGCACCAAAGCCAGCTCCAAGCTGGCCGAGTCGCTGGTCATCGCCGAGGAGAGGCGCCAGCTCGACCGTCTTGTCGCGCTGGCTGGCGAGTAGCCGGTCATGCCGGCTCAGCTCAAGCAGCTGGCCGATGAGGGGCCCTTCAAGCCGGCCAAGGGCACAAGGAAGGTTTCGCTCGACCCGTCCAACCCCAACTCCAGCGAGTACGTCGTCGTGGGCTCCGGCCTCGACAGCAAATAGGAAGGCGAGCTCGTCGACTTCCTTCGTGAGAATCGGGATATCTTCGCATGGTCCCCTAAAGACATGCCGGGTGTTCCGGGGAAGTACGCCGAGCACAAACTCCATGTCCGGCCGGATGCCAAGCCGGTCCGGCAGCCGCTACGCCGCTTCTCCGAGGAGAAGCGAAGGACCATTGGCGAAGAGATCGCCCGGCTGCTCATAGCCGGGTTCATCATGGAAGTATTCCACCCCGAGTGGCTGGCCAACCCGGTCCTCGTCCTGAAGAAGAACGACACTTGGCGCATGTGTATCGACTACACCAGCCTGAACAAGGCCTGCCCCAAGGACCGTTTGCCCTTCCCCGGATTGACCAAGTCATCGACTCCACAGCCGGCTGCGAGCTTCTGTCCTTCCTGGACGCTTACTCCGGCTACCACCAGATCAAACTGGACTCAGCGGATGCCCTCAAGACATCCTTCATCACCCCCTTCGGGGCGTATTGCTACATCACCATGTCGTTTGGCTTGAAGAACGCCGGCACCACCTTCCAGCGCTGCATGCAAAAATGCCTCCTACCTCAGATCGGCCGGAACGTGCACGTCTACGTCGACGACATCGTGGTGAAGACCAAGCAGCACCTCACCCTCCTCGAGGATCTCAGGGAGACGTTTGCAAACCTGCGCTAGTACCAGATTAAGCTCAACCCGGAGAAATGCGTCTTTGGCGTGCCGGCTGGCCAACTCCTTAGTTTCCTCGTCTCGGAGCGCGGCATTGAGGCCAATCCGGAGAAGATCAAGGCAATCGAACGCATGCGCAAGCCGGCTCGGTTGTGCGATGTCCAGAAGTTCACCGGCTGCTTGGCCTCTCTCAGCCGGTTTGTCAGCCGGCTGGGGGAGAGGGCCCTGCCCCTATATCAGCTAATGAAGAAGACGACGCCGTTCGAGTGGTCCGAACAGGCGGACGAGGCTTTCCGCGACCTCAAGCGCATGCTCTCCACCACGCCCGTCTTGGCCGCGCCGGCTGAGAAGGAGCCGCTCCTGATGTACATCGCGGCAACCACCCGCGTGGTCAGCGTGGTGCTGGTGGTAGAGCGCCCCGAGGAAGGCAAGGCACAGCCGGTCCAGCGCCCTGTGTACTACCTCAGCGAGGTCCTCTCCACCTCCAAGCAAAACTACCCCCACTACCAGAAGATGTGCTACGGTGTGTACTTGGCCGCCAAGAAGCTCAAGCAGTACTTCCAAGAGCACGCCATCACCGTGGTGAGCACGGCCCCCATCGGCGAGATCATGGGCTGCCGGGATGCCTCCGGACGGATCGCAAAGTGGTCCATCGAGCTAGCCGGCCACACCATCCTCTACGAGCCTCGCACCGCCATCAAATCACAGGCGTTGGCCGACTTCCTCGTCGATTGGGCGGAGACCCAGTACTTGCCGCCAGCTCCCGACGCAACGCACTGGCGCATGCACTTCGATGGCTCGAAGATGGCCTCCGGCTTGGGAGCCGACATCGTGCTCTCCTCCCCCAAAGGCGACCGGCTGCGCTACGCGCTTCAAATCCACTTCGCCGCCTCCAACAACGTCGCCGAGTATGAAGCCATCATCCACGGCCTCCGGCTGGCCAAAGAAATCGACATCCGGCGCATCCTATGCTTCGGCGATTCCAACTTGGTGGTTCAGCAAGCCTCCGGCGAGTGGGATGCCAGGGACTCCAACATGGCCAGCTATCGCAACCTGGTCCAGCAGATGACCGGCAGCTTCGACGGCTGCGAGTTCCTCCACGTCCCCCGAAACGAGAACGAGGCGGCGGATACCCTAGCCAAGCTCGGCTCCAGCCGGCAAGCAATCCCCACCGGCGTCTCCCTCGAGCACCTGCGCAAGCCGTCCATCAAGCCATCTCCGGATTCAGAGTCCATCTTCGTCCCGGCCGACCCAACAGTCCCTCGCTCCGACTCGGGGGCTGCTGGCCCCGGCTCGAGAGCAGCCGACCTGGCCCCGGAAGCTGCCATCTTGGACCCAGCCCCGGGGGCTGCCGCTCCCAACTCGGGGACTGCCGCCTTGATCCCGGACGCCGCCGCCCCTCACCCAGCCCCGGGGGTTGCCTGCTCCGGCACGGGGGCTGCCGGCTCCAGCTCGCCGCCTACCGACCCGGCCGAACCCGCGCAAGTGGCCGTCCTCACGGTGCTGGAGGCCCCGTCTTGGGCCCAACCAATCCTCGCTTTCCTGGCAAACGGCGAGCTCCCGGTGAACGAGGTCGACGCTCAGCAGGTGCAGCGCCGGGCTTCCGCCTACAGCATCATCAACCGCGAGCTCGTCAAGCACAGCACAACCGGCGTCTTCCAGTGATGCGTCGAGATGGCCAGGGGCCTCGAGATCTTGCTCGATATACACCAGGGCGAGTGCGGGCACCACGTCGCCTCCTGGTCCCTGGTGGCCAAAGCATTCCGCCATGGTTTCTACTGTCCAACGGCGCTGAAGGACGCTGAGGAGCTGGTCCTTAAGTGCAAGGGCTGCCAGCACTTCAAGGCCCAGAGCCACCAGCCGGCTGCGGCGCTCCAAACCATCCCCATCGCGTGGCCCTTTGCTGTTTGGGGCCTCGACATGGTGGGACCCTTCAAAACCGCTAGGGGCGGCATGACACACGTTCTGGTGGCCGTCGACAAATTCACCAAGTGGATCGAGGCGAGACCGATCAAGAAACTCGACGGCCCCACAGCCGTCAAGTTCGTCAAAGACATCGCTGTCCGCTACGGCATCCCCAACAGTATCATCACCGACAACGGCACCAACTTCGCCAAAGGCGTGCTAGCGCGCTACTGCTCCGTCTCCGGCATCCGGCTTGACCTGGCCTCCGTCGCACACCCTCAGTCCAACGGCCAGGCGGAGCGGGCAAACGGCCTCATCTTGGCTGGCATCAAGCCACGACTCGTCGAGCCGCTCGTACGTTCACCCGGCAGCTGGATCGACGAGCTGTCGGCCGTCCTATGGAGTCTCCGGACCACCCCCAACCGCTCAACCGGCTTCACTCCATTCTTCCTCGTCTACGGGGCCGAGGCGATCATCCCCACGGATCTCGAGTTCGACTCGCCTCGGGTCACCCTGTACACGGAGGTGGAAGCCGCGGCAGCACGCGAAGACGGCGTCGACCTGCTAGAGGAGGCGCGCCTGCTGGCCCTTAGTCGGTCAGCCATCTACCAGCAGAACCTACGCCACTACCATGGCAAGAAGATCAAGCCCCTCGCTTTCCGCGAGGGCGACCTCGTGCTCCGGCTGATCCAGCGAACAGCCGGCCAGCACAAGCTATCCTCTCCATGGGAGGGCCCCTTCATCATCAGTAAGGCCTTGCGCAACAACGCGTACTACCTCATCGACGCGCAAAAGCGAAGCAAGCGCAAGAGAGATGCTTCCGGCGAAGAGACGGAACGCCCCTGGAATGCGGAGCTCCTCCGTCCGTTTTACAGTTGAACCATGTATGTATGTATCACTACCCCTTTTGAACTTAATGAAAGAAGCAGGTCCCCCGAACGACACTCGGGGGCTACCTTTTCATCTCTACCGAGTTCTTGCGCACTTTACCGCATTCGCCCCCTCCCCACCGTGTCGGCACGGCCGGCTCGGGGGCTCGGGGGCTCGCCGGCTAGCCCGCGCCGCGTTCTCCTCAACCCGATCAGTAAACGTGCGCACCGCCGAAGCCCTCTCCGCCATAAGCCACAGACCGGCTCCCGGCTGTTCAAGGCTGGCAAGAGCCAAAGGCTGCAAGCATCCGCACGCAAAAAACGGCTAAGTACGAACAACCGGCTCGGTCAACCCGGCCCCTCTCACTTCACGCTTCACCGCACAGACCGGCTGCGCTCCAGCCGGCCCAGTGGGTGTTTCGCTTGCGCTCAAATCCTAAGGCCCAAGTACTAAGCGCTCTCTTCTAAATCCGGCTCCCCGTCCCGGCTACAGACCGGATCCCGGCTGTCCGGCTGGCGGGGAGACGGACGCAAGCGGAAGCGAACAGGAAAACAGCTAAGGGAAAAGAACAAAAACGAAACTACCAGACGGCAGGCACAAGCACACAAGAGACAAATATGCATTCATATATACAGCAAGGCCCGCGGCCAATAGTTCATTACATTAAACTCACACCCCCCAGTGGGTGGATCTGCCGGCTAACAAAAGTTTCAAGTTTGAAAGAAAGGAAAAAATAAAAGCCCTAGGCTGCGGTGTCGTCCAGCTCACCAGCGTCGTCGTCCGCGTCGGCGATCGTCTCGGCCGAGCTGCCCTCCGGGTCCTCGAGCTCCAGGCCGAAGTCATCGGCGGGAAGCTCCGCACCGTCCGGCGCCCGCTCCGGCACGAAGTCACCGTACGGGGCGAACGACGCAATGTCGTAGCCCGCACGGCGATCGCCGTCGCCCGCTCCGCCAAGTCCGCCTCCGCTCCAGCCCTCCGGGCGCGCAGCTGGTCCAAGCGGATGGTCGGATACCAAGACAGCACGACCCCGAGCGCCATGTCAGCGCCGGCTCGAGCTGCGGAGGCCCTCCACGCGTTGAGTCGCGCCGCGCCGGCCTCCAGCCAACGCGCCAGCCGGCTTACGCTGCTTGTAGCCACCGCATCCGGCCAGAGGGCGGCCACCATCGACAAACCGGCTTCGAATAGCCGATTCATCTGGCGCTCCACCGCCTCCAAGCGAGCCTTGGCGGCCACGGTGATCTCCGCCACCGACCAGGCGGCATACTCCTCGATGGCGGCCCCCGCCGCCATCTGCTCCTGTCGGTGGGCGTTCACCGCCGCCTCATCCGACACTTGGGTCTCGGGGAAGAACCCAGGAAAGAGAAGGGGAAGAAGATTGACTAAGACGCCAAAGGGCGGAAAACAGAAAGAAGCAAAAGACGCTAGTAAAAAACGCTTACGCGTGAGAAGCTCGTCGATGTAGAGCGCCTCCTGCAGCGCCTCCCGCTCCCTCGCCGCCAACGCATTGGCACTACGGTCGCGGTACGCGTGCAGCTGAGCGACCTCCTCGGCGGCCTTCTTTGCCGCCTCCTCCTGCCGCGCCACCGCTTGACGACGCTCCTCGGCAAGCCGATCCAGCTCGGCCTTATGGGCGGCAGCGGCCTCATCCCTCTCCCGGATTGCAGGGGCCGCCTCCTCCTGCAGTCGGTCGCGCATCCGGAGCTGCCCGGCTTCCGCCAGCTGGCGCCGGAGCGCCTCCATCTACGCCGGGTCAACTGCGGCGGCTGCGCATCCGGACCCGGATTCCGGTCAGAAGCCGGACAAGAAAGCAAAACAAGAAGCAAACACAGATCCGACCCGGCTGCTGAGCAACCGGCCCGAATCTCAGGGGCTACACCCAGTGGGAGCGCTGGCGCGCCCCCACTGGAGGAATGCAAGAAAGTTCAAAAAAATACCTCTGGCCTGGCGAAGCTCCCCCTCCTTGGCCGCCAGCTGGTCCCTGACCGTGCGGTACCGGCCCAGGAGGCGGTTGTACGCCGCCACCTGCTGGTCGTAGATGGACTGCAAATAAGCAAGTCAGCACACGGACGCCTGAGAAGGCCCGACCCGCCTGCTACGCAGCCGGCCCGGGCCTCGGGGGCTACACCCAGTGGGTGCGCTGACGCGCCCCAACTGGAAAAGCGACCAGGCCGGTCAAAAAGAAAGAAAAGAAAGCAAAAAGCAAGAAAGCATGAAGGGCAAAAGAACTCACTGCGAAGGTCTGCTCCAGCTGTCGCAGCCGGCCGCTCTCCGCCTGAGCAAAGCTCTGCCACTGACTGTGGTGGTTGGCGATCTGCAGCCGCAGAGAGTCCACCGCTGCGTCCAGCTCGCTCCGGGGAGCGCCGCTCGTCGCCTCACTGGAGCTCGCCGCCCAGGTCCGCTGCGGCTGAACGGCGGATCCGGCGCTGTTTCCGCTGCCGGTCGGCCTCAATTCGAGGTTTAGCCCTGCGGCTCGCGGCTCCGCCGTCACCAGGGCATGCGAGCTCCCCAGCGCGGTCTCCGTCCTTGGCGGCGGCGCTCCTCCGGTCGGCGCGGCCTCCGGCTCGTGGTCCCCTCCGCCTCCGCCTCCGGCTCCATCGGCCGGGTCTACAGCCGGCGGCACCTCCTGGTCGGCCGTCGGGTCGGCCTCCGGCTCGTGGTCGCCGGATTCACCGCGACTGGCTGCTACCTCGGCGGCCGCACGGGCATCCGCCTCCGCCCGGCGGGCCGGATCATGCACCGCCTTGGAGCGATGCTCCGCGACCGGCGACGGCGGCGGCGACGACGCCGTCCACTCCGGCCACGGGGTCTCCTCCGCGACCCGCGGCCGCCTCGCCACGACCTCGGCCACGGCAACGCTCCACGCCTTGGCCGACGCCTCGGCCATCTCCTTCTCGGCCTCGGCTCGGGCCCTCCAGGCATCCCGCTGGGCGTCCTCCAAGGCGGAGCCAGCTTGGCGGGCCGCGAGCACCTCTTCGGTGGTCTCCGCCGCGTCGCTCTCCCCCGTGCCGCTCCGGCTCCGTCGCCGGTCGGCCTCCTCCGTGGCCGCCGCTGCCGCGGCCACCTCCGCCAGCTCGAGCGCGCTCCTGGACGGTGCGCGAGGGAAGTGAAGAAGAAGGAAAGACAAGAAAACAATGGCAACAGCGGCAAATAAGGCAGCAACTCCGACTGCGAAAAAGAAACTTACCCTATGGCCACGGGAACCGCTCGCGTCCGGCCTGCCGGCGGCGCCATCCGGCGCACCTTTTTGGCGGACCTCTTCAGGGCGCCCGTCTGCGCAACAGCGGGGCGCTTCGCAGCCGGCCGCGCCTCGACCGGCTGCTTCCCGCGCGGCCGGCTCATACCGGCCGGCTCCCCGGTCGCCCTCCTCTGCCGCCCCCTGGGGGCGGCCCCGTCGCCCGCCTCCGCGCCCTGAGGAGCTGCATCGCCCGTCCCGTCCTCGTCATCTTCATCGTCATCCGGCCAGTCGCGCAAAACATCCGGAATCAGAGACTTACCGGCTTGAGCGGAGCCGCCGGCTTCCGCGTCCGCATGATGCTCCACGCCGCCTTCAGCTCCCGCGTTGGCGGCCTCCTCGTCCTCCAGGTCCGACTCGTCCCGGTCCGGCTGCAGAACCATGGGACTCGGGCCGTCATGTACCAGCTGGCTCGGGAAGCGCTGCAGCCGGCCCAGGGCGTCAGGGCGCATGAGAAGGGCGGACGCAGCGAAGAACAAGGACCAGAGACTTACCGTTGGCGTCGGGGCATCCCGGCTGTACGGCTCCTTGCCGAACCGCCACTCCTTCACCTTGAGCCCGGCGGCGAAGACGTCGTTGACGCGCACGGCGATCTCCTCTGCCGACAGCTCCTTCGTCGACAGCCGGCAGGGGTCGCGCCGGCCGCTCATATCGCAGATCCGGTGCGGCCGCCTCTGCAGCGGCAGAACCCGGCGACCGATGAAGGCGGCGATGAGGTCCACGGCGGTGAGCCCCTCGCAGTCCGTCATCTCCTTGACCCGGCGGCAGATCCCCAAGATCTCCGCGGATGGGCTCTTCGGGTTGTGCCCCCAGTTCAGCTTCTCAGCCGGGGGCGCATCGACGAATGGAGGGAGGTTGATCCGGTCGTTGGCCGGGTTCGCGTTCTTCACGTAGAAGAAGGATTTCTGCCACTTCTTGGCGGAGCCCTCGAGCGGCAGCTTTAGGAAGGGCCCCACCGTCCGGGTAACCGGCACGGCCGCCCCGCACTCGGCCATGACGCCGGCTGCCACTCCTTGCTGCTTGAGGTAGAACAGCCGGCACCACAGCTCCACGTACGGGAGGATGCCGACGTAGCCCTCGCACAGCGTTGCGAAGCCAGCGAGCTGCAGAATGGCGTTCGGCCCCAGGTGGTGTGGCTGGAGACCGAAGAATGTAAGGAAGCGCCTAAAGAAGACGCTCGCCGGAAGCCCGAGCCCGCAGAGGAAGTGGGTGTAGAACACCACCACTTCGCCACTCCGCGGTTCGGGTGCCGTCTCCTCGCCGGGCGCGCGCGCCTCCACTTCCGCCGCTGGCGGCAACCGCCGTGTGCGGCGAAGATACTCAATGTCGTCGTCGATGACCACCGACCCCTCCCACGAGCCCTTCGGCGGCGCCATTGGCAAAAGCGGGAGAACCGCGGTCGAGGTAGAAGGAAAGCAGTGGCGGTGGAGCGAGGAGGCAACGGCCGCGCGAGTGTCGCAGCGCGGTGCGGTGGCGAGCCTAGCGGGCGACGGCGTGCGGCGGCGGTGTGCGCGAGAAGGAAGACGGGGAGGCAGAGGCGAAGCAAAGGGCGGGGGCAGAGGAGGGAATGCCTCGGCCTCTCCCCCTCCCTTCCCATTTAAAGACCGCGCACGAACGTGGGGGAGTGGGATCGTTTGCGCCCACGATCCCCGCTCCCCCGCAATACACGGGCACGTTAAGTCGTGCCTTAACTACCTCGGGAACTCCAACAGGCGCGTGCGGCCGCAGTAAATCCCGCGCGCGGGCCAAGGCCCCGGCCCAGTGGGACCCAGCCCATCGCGACGTCTCGTCACGCGCGTGGCCTTGCAGGCCTCTTCGGCCGCTGGGCTGCACGTGGTGGGATTTCGTCTGGCGACCGGTGCGGCCAACCGGCCGAGCCGATCATGCTCCGGCGAAATCAAGTATCTCAACCCGGCTCCCGGAAGCCGGCGAGCGGCGACTTCGAGCCGGCACATCCTCGCCATGCGACCATGCTCCTTCAGGGAGAGGGTAAGCTGCAAAGCCTCCCCCGCTTGGAGCCGGCGAGCCTTTACAGCTTCGGGGACTACTGTCGGGGGGATGACCCCCGGGTAGGCAAGCGGACCCGGAGCCCCTTTTCAAAAACTTCAGGGCAGTCCGTGCCCCTCCCCGCCGGCTGGCCAACCGACCGGCTTCCCAGCGTTAGCCGGCTAGGCCCGGCCCGGGGCCGGGTCCAGCTGTCCACTAGCAGGCTGGCCGGCTGGCGATGGGTCGTCGGCCGTCCCATCGTATACGACGACAAGACAGCCCCCCATGACGGGAGAATATGGCTACAGTGCAATCCGTCTCGGGAGGGCGCGCCGGCAAAGCTGCCAACCCTGTTGACCGTGACGGCCGGCGTCAGCACCAGCACGCCTCTGCCAGAGCGCGCACGCGCCGTCCACTCATGCACGCTCTCTGCAGAGCGCGCACGCGCCGTCCACTCCGTGACGCTCGAGGTGACGGGCCACAGTGCCGAGCAGCCAGCGGGCCCCGCAGCAGGTGGGGCCCAGCAGCCGGCGGGCCCGCAGGCGGCTCCAGACACCGACGCCCGGGTCCCGGCGCGTGCGGTTTACCCTTGTAACCCTGGGGGGTCGAGCTATAAGACCCCCCAGGAGGCCTCCATGCAGGGGTCGGCACCCAATAGCAACACACACACACACCCACACACAGGAGAGGCCGAATGGAGAACTAGCTCCTTCTTCCTCCACCACTCAAACAGCTCCAGGAGCACCATTGTAACCATTGCGGCCTCTGAGCCTATCAACCCATTCAGCAGGACTAGGGGTGTTACCTCCCCGGAGGCCCCTGAACCTGGGTACGCCTTGTGTCTCCCGCACGCGCGTGCCAACCTCGCTTCCGGAACCCACCGGCGTCCTCACGCAGCCCCCCATTTTTGGCCATCTCATGGCATCTGCCGTGATTTCACCACGACAGCGGAGCTGGGAGGCTGCGGGGATGGAACGAGCAGACTGAGGCGATCACGCCCGTACTCGTTGCTCACCGGGAGGTGGCCGGACGGCGTCGGCATCTTCCTCTCCGGTGGAGGCGCGCCACGGTGGTCGTCGGAGTTGGGCGCCCAGGCTTCCATTGGCTCACACTGGTGGCCAGGAGGGGTAAGAGGTGTAGCAGAAGCTCGAGGGAGAAGCTGCTTGGGGCTGGGATCGACCGGAGTAGGCGGGCAGCGGCGGAGGCCGAGCGGCGGAGCTGTGGCTCGATCCGCGGTCAGAGGCTTCCCCGGCCTTGCTCTTGCTGCTAGGAGGGGAATTGAGGGTGGAGGAGGGCTAGTGGTGAGGAGTGCCGCGGCTGGGGACGGCTTAAATAGCCAGGGCAAAGATGCTCGAGCCGGAAGCCGCCATGGACGAGCGGGTGATGCTCCTGGCGAGGGTGAGGCACGCGCGGCCAGTTGAGGCGACGGGAGAGGGAGAGTGGAGGTGCAGTGATGCAGAGGGGCGGCGCTAAGGACGCTAGGCAAGGCGACGCGGGAGCAGAGGCGGTCGGCCACCGAAGCGGCACTGTGCTCGCGCGTGCGGTGATGGCTGGGGCCGACGGCAGGCGCTACAGGAGGGGGAGAGGGGCCAGGAGAATACGTGGAAGAAGGAGGAGGATGGACGGCACCAGCGGATGCGCGGGGTTGGACGAAGGGAACGAGCCCGACGCTCGGCGACACCCAGAGCGCGTCCACAACACGCAGAGCACGCGCACAGGCGTGCCCGCAGCGTGGTCACCGCGTGGCAAGGTGAGGAGAGGGCACGAGGGCCTGGAAAAAGATGTCCAAGGTGTTGTCCCTTCATCCAGTGACCCCTTTGCAGCTTTGGTTCGATTAAAGGGTCTCTAGTATGAAGTGTAACATCAAATGAACATTGCTGCCGTAAGGTTAGACTGGATGTTGTGGTCAAGGGAGTTGATGAATGAGATAAACAAGATGTCACAGAGGGTTAGGGTAGGAAGGACTACAATCCTGTGAAATCTGGAGCCATTTGGACCAAGTTTTATCATACTTGCTTCACAACTGACCATCTGGTCCAGAAAATAGAACTGGCTGATGCACTCACATGGAGTGTTGGGTAAGGCTGAAACTTGGTGGAGGATAATTATTTTGGCATAAGAAGGCACTGGTAAAATTTCACACCATTTGGATAAGTACAAAGGATACTTCCTTCACAATGATTCACACTGGACAGGAACTTGGGGGAATTTTGTGGAGAAAATGGCTTGGCAAAATATGTGAATTTTTACATGCTCAAATGATATAGGGACTTTTAGGTCCTGGATTAATTTCAGAATTTATGAAGCAAATAAAAATATAGTTGCTTCACAAACTGAAAATATTACCAGAAACCCAGATTTGAAGATGTGCTCACATAGTTTATTGAATGGAGATGAAATTTGGTGGAGAGTAATTGTTTGATCATATGAATGACCTCCAAAATTTCAACTCATTTGGATTAGCCTAGATAGTACTTCCTTTACAAAGCTTCTCTCTGGACAGGAACTTTGGAAATTTGCTGAGGAATATTTACTAGGCAAATGAAGCTGAATTTTGGCATGTGGAAATTATTTGGATAAGAGAGAGTGCACAAATTTTTAAGGCAATCAAGAAAAGATAAATAGCACTTCCTTCATAAAGTGTCATTCTGGACAAAATGGAAAATGAATATTCCTGAATTATTTTTGAACTAGGCAGGGATAGATTTTGACATATTTGTGGAAGATATGATCCAAAGGATTTATAGGAATTTTTTTTGGGGAATTTTGTGGAAGACAGAAATATAGGTTGCTTCACAACCTAGGTCAGACAGGGGTATTCCTTTAATAGAAAAAGGAATATTGCCAAGAAAATAATTTGGGGTTGGGCTAGAATAGAAAATGATTAAGGATGATGCACCACTTGAGAGAAGAAGAAATGATGATCTCCCAGGTTTCAAGTCCACAGAACTGCTCCAAAAAAAGAAAACCAGAGCAAAAACCAAAGAAAGCCAAAAGAAAAAGCAAGGGCCAAAAATCGGGGTGCTACAACATTTTACCGTTTATTATACCACACGTGCACATGAGTTTCCCTCCGAGCCTCGTGGATATTGCAGACTCGAGAATCATTGCAGTTATAGCATGGAACATAAACATTCATTACAAACTCGGAGATACAAAATAACTGTTATTACTGTCTCTAGGGCATACTCGTATCTCCTACAAGATTAACTAATCAATCTCTAGAGATGAAGAAATCTTGGGAAGATGCGCAGCAGAGATTAGCTAGTGTTGTCCTAATCAATCCCAAGATTAACTAATGAATCAGTGCTGGTCTTTGATCTATAGTGACAGAATATAACTGCCTCTAATTTCTACATTTGTCTCCTCACTAAAAACAACCAAGGAATCAAGTATATAGTACACAGGAAGAAATGTTCGCAGCAGAACCATCTACCTTTACAGGATACAACCATCTTTTACACTACTCGGGGGAAACACACACATGATTACACAACTATCACAACAAAAACCTATCTTCCAACTGCCAATTGCCTCGAATCAACCAGGAGGCGTCGTAATACATGTGTCAATCATGACACTCAACATCCTCGCCGGGGTAAAAAATCTTGCCTCGACATCCTTGCCGAGGCATCGACACTTCTCAGCGATAAAAGCTTGCCCTTGGGCACAGTTTCTCCACGGACCCATCCGGTGGCCCGTCTACCGGGCGCAGCTTGATCTCGTAAAGCTTTGGCCACAATTTTCCGGTCACTGCGAGTAGAGTGAAAGGGTTAATTGGAGAAGAACCTCAGAGGCTTCGATCTATAGGACGAAAACAGTCAACTGCAAGTGCAAACAAAACTCACCGAACAATCTGTGGTTTTCTTCATCCCAAGCATTTAAAACATCAATAGCCTGGAACATGGAACAGATTTAATGTCATGTCACTTCCGGTACCGGATTTGGATTACATTTTGCGTGCGTGTAGAAAATGCGACTAGGCAATGAACCATCATAGGCTGCTCACCCTATTGCCAGAGTTCCACAATTGCTGCCTCCAAAATTGCAAGGACACAAGGTTCGGTTATTATTTCAAATGCAGACACTAATACGCAAACAGAACAATTTTATGAAGAAACTCAGTGGGTAAGAAAATGGAAAGAGAACAGCAGTCATGTGCTACTCGGGACATACCTCAGCTCATGAAGAAAGATCCAGCTCGCCACATGGCCATCTTCATGAGAAACTCTAGCTATGCAATCTGTCTACACATCATAGCTTTGAATACTGAGAGTTGCAGTTCACAATATTCTACCATATTCATAGGCAGTTCACATTGTATTGTTACACCATATGATACTTGAATATGATCAGACTTTACATGGAAAATACAGCTTAAACACAAATGGCATTAGCTAGTCATGCAGAGACCTCAGTTACCTAATCGCCATGTCAAATCTGAGCCCATTGTGTTGTAGGATATAAAAAATCCAGACCAGTTAATTGTACATCAATGGCCTATTTGGGACTATCAAGTGTAACAAAGGACAACACAGGATAAAACTTGGATACACCTCAGTACAAATTGAGTCACACCCCATAGTTAGTTTGTTAAACTTAAACCTCATCCACGTTTTGTCTAGACGAAGCATTTATAAATGATACCAGGGAGCAACGTGACAGCACTAAGGTATACTACTGAAAAATGTTCTGGTCCTTGAGATCTTGATCAATATATTAAAACGTGAAAGCAATATGGTTAAGATACTGCGTAATAACTCAACCTGCCAGACATTTGCCCATACTCACCATTTATATACTCCAGTTCATTAATATAGGGAACTTCATTGTCTTGATACTTCACAGTTACTGTCTTCGCCACTGTATCAACGGAAATGTCAAACAAAAGAAATGAAGTCTCAAAGCTAATAGAATATCTAGCATCTGAATAACTCAATATACCTTCAAGTGATTTAGGATCCAACTGGTACAACCTTGAGGTACCATCACTGCCAAATATAATTTTTCAATCAGAAGCCAACCCCCACCCATCACGCATTTTATGGGTAAAACGCTCAAACTGCAGCAGAGGACACATTAACTCGTTAACTCATACATCAGCAAGAAACCACGATAGATAAAAAAGGAGTGATCAAAATGACAGACATTTGCTAGAGTCAACTATGATTAAATAGAGTGGAAGGCTACACAAATTTGTGCATCTGCTGCTCTGAGCTTCTGCTGGTGGAAATCAACCCCAATGTGTAACAAAGAGTATGTCTCCAACTTGCCAGTTTGTATTCAAATACCATGTGTATAGCTCGAACCTAGAAGACGGCTACAAAATGCACCATGAGAACCTAAAGGATGGAGCATGTACCAGGGACAAACTTGAGAAATACCATTGGGCATTTTATTTGAAAGTAAAATGACTGACACAACTCGAAGCACGACCAGTAATCCATATTTCAAAAGAAGAGCTACAGACAATACATATTGATAGGTGGGAGTTGGGTATAATTAGCTGAGAGCAAAAACATCTGAATCATCTATAAGTGCACTAAAACAGAAACAGGCGCAGGAGTATTACTTTGCTAAAGTTATGGCGGTCGTATATGAATCCATCGTTCTTCAACCAAGTAACTTGAAACAATCTACAAAGAGAATTTTAAAACAAACAAAATGAGATTTAACAGGACCACAGAAGCAAATAGAGCCATCATATTCAGGAAAGCGATTATAATGTCAGGTATAGTTGAGGTTTATCTACCTGTCACCGAGAAGCGTTAGGCCTTCTCCAAACATATGGCCATCCATTTGGTACTGATCTAAAACCTGAGAAATGACAAACCGGTGATTAACGATTTATAAGGTTCACTGAAGATGTTTACCGAGGAAAGTGAAGGTGAACCATGTTGCAACTATGAAACATGCAAAGTATTTAACGTACTTTTCCAGTTTGAAGATCAACCTTTCGGATCGATGACTGTTCAGAAACAAAGGCAGAGGACTTTAGATTCTGGTTACAGAAAAGCAAGCAAACGAAACAAACGCAACTTGCAAGCTCAAGAAATAGATTCTCAACAGCTCACGATAGTGATACCCAGTCTGCTTCTTTCCACTAGGGAGTCGTGAATACCAAGAATAATAATTTAAGTGAAACTATAGGTAAGTGATTGTCAAAACCAAGGAAGTTAATTATCCTTAACACGTCACATTTGCATCAGGCGGGATGACAACATATACTGAGCCTGATGTTACAAGGCCCAATGTTTATCACAATTAAGCACACATTTTAAGCGTCAATCAAGATTGTAGTACTAAGTATAGATTCTTGGGCAAGGCAATGACGAGCCCTGAGATGCAAGAAACGAATTCCACAAGAAGAGATCAATCCACATCGCACATTTGCAACAGGCGGGATGGCAACATATACTGAGCCTGAGCTTACATAGCCCACTGCGAAGGGTAGCCAAGCATCCATTTTTATCGTCGATCAAGATTGTACTAGTATAGATTCTTGGGTAAGGTAATGAGGAGTCTTGAGATGCAATAAACGAAAGCAGCAAGAAGAGATCGAACCACACTGCATTACCTTGTGATAAAGGCCAGTCCGCCAGTGGACTCGAAGAGAGTGTCGTTTCCCCCATACAAGAGACCCTGTCAAAAGAAACCACGCGATCTGAGGAAGAGATTCCCCATGGGAGCGAATCAATCTGATCGGGAGGAGCGTGCGCGCGTGCCTGGGTGAAGGCGTCGGGGTCGTGTGGGTTCTCGCGGACCAGGTCAAAGGAGTAGAACCTGGCGGCGGCGGGCGCAGTAACAGGATCCGGGCGGCGGAGGAGCGCGGCGGGGAGGTAGTCCGGGCGCCAGAGGGCGGCGGCCGCGGCGAGGAGGAGCAGCACGGCGAGCGCGGCGCCAGCGGCCGCGATGGCCGGGCGGCGGGGAAGCGCTAGGCGTGGATACGGGCAGGGGGACAGGTGGAGGAGGCGCGGAGGCGGGGCGGCGGGGGCCTCCGTCGGGAGCCGGCGATCATTTGGGTCCGGTATAGTCGCAGGAGGATAAACAAAGGGTCAACTCTAATTCTGACTTTAGCACCTACTTCTCCTGTGATTCAGATTTGAGTTTTATCTTCTTAATTTCTTAGCTGAAAATCTGGACTTTGGAATGAATGTCTACTTTGAAATCTTTTTTTTTTCACACATGATTTGATTTTCGTATTTTATGAAATACGCCAGAATGAATGTCTATTTGATTTGGTTTGATTTTTATATTTTATGAAATATGCCAGAATGAATGTCTATATTATTTGATTTAGTTTTTATATTTTACGAAATACACCACACGGAGATGAGCTGCGACGTCGAGCGGCGACGCCTGGTGCTATAGGTGGCCACGCCGGTGCTACGAGCTGGTTACGCGTGCGTTGACGTCGGGGCTGAGGAGACAAACGCGATCCAACTGCGCGGGATGGCTTCGTCCAACGACACGCGTGGCGACCGATCACGCGACCAGATCGGTCCACCGACGCCTAGTAGTGTCCAATAAAAAGACGGTAGGGTATGTGTTGGAATTATTGGGCCTTAGCCCATTTATTCTTTTACAACAATTCCTAGGAAAATCCTACAGGCATATATGATCCATTCAAGCATGCCAAGGGGAGTGAGGAAGTTTAGTCCTGCCTCCGTACACATACACGCGCGCTCCTCCTCTGCCGCCGCCCGCCCCGCCCTGCCCCGCCATGTGTACGCGTTGCTTTCTTTTTGTTACGTAGGAGAAGGACTACCTACTCGTGCCGTACCGTTCCCTGTAAGTAATTCTCTAGCTACTTTATGCTTTCGTAGATTTTCATTATGCTTGCACGTACCATACTTTCTAAACTTGACTAGTAAGATGCCCGTGCTACGCTACGGAATCACAAAAGATCGTGTTGGAATTTTTTACTGAAGTGTCACTGAACAATAAAGATTTTTCAAGACATCAATCAAAGTAATGACATATTGTTGATTAGTACACATCGAGCAAAATCGAACATATGGTTTCCCACCGATGAACCCCTCGTCCAAGGCAACAATTTTCTTCTCAATTTTCACCTTGTAGAAGACTTGTTGTTCTCCCTACCTAGCTTTCCCATTGTTGTCCCATATTGAGGGGACAAAGAGTATGCGGCAAATAGAAAATCCGTCCACACACATTTGGCAATTGCGATGACCCCAACCAGCTTTTGGTTAACACAGGATCTACCTCCAGTCTGCACCCCATTAACCGCTACAAGAATCTGCATACATCGCCACCATGAGGAGAAGCAATATTTTAGACCCATTCATGCTTAGTTACATACCTTAAGCATCTACGAGGCCATGGAATCATTCGCTAAGCATAGTATACCCTTCTTTTAGTTGTTTGCTCAAAACATCTATGCCAACAATATTAGCTCTCGCTTCATCTATCTTCTCACCTAAAAACGGTATGTAGTATATATAATGGTCTGTAGAATATTTAGACAAAGGAAAAAAAGGAACCTTTAGAGGGTCTATATAGTATATTTAGGCAAACGGAAAAACCAATGGATAGCACTTTCACAACATTTTGTACAGAGCAAAGAAACAAAATGTAAAGTAAAAGATGCTCTTGGATCATATGTATATAGCAGGGGTGAGTGCACATGTATGTATTTTAAGATGCAAACACTTACTTAGGTTCAGAAACTTCATATAAAGGAATAATTGGATGCAAACTAAAAACAAGTTTGTGAAATTTCTAAACTTCAGTTCATGATTTGAACTAAAATTTAGAAGGTCTTCAAGAAACCCCCTCACCAGCGTATTCACTAACAAAGCACCCCAAAGCTAGAAGAAAAATAACGGCCTAGAAATGGACAGATAAAATATGCGTGGTACCTGATCCATAGTTGAGATATTCAGTCAAACTATTATTCTTCATCAGAGGCTAATTTTCAACAGTTCCAAGAAGTGCAAAGAGAAACCTAACCTGCAACATTGTTATATGCATTAACATAAGATTTCCTTGAAGATCTTACAAACTTGAGACCAACCTTTTGTAATTGCAGAAAAAATTATATCAATTATAAAGGTTTTCTAAGCACAAACCAAGAATATATACATACTAACAAAGCCAGGACCACTAAAGCAAACATGTACCACACCATCCTCCTACTAAATCAGTATACATGCTTAACAGATGTTCACTTATGCTAATTTCCCTTAGTTACCATGTCTAACCGATTGAAGAAACAATTCTGCTCAAAAGTCAATACGTGCATTTCAGATTAGAGTTGTATACTGTAGATATATCTTAATGATATCTTTAAAATGTATAAACTATTTACATATCTTTCAGACATTGATGTATCATACACTGATACACCGCCGGATATATACGGCCGTACCTTAGCCTAGGCGTCAATACAGTGTTATTTGCACCTTAGGCGGACCTGGCCCATTTACGTTTTTCTTTCTTTCTTTTTATTAAACTTCAAAAAGTAAAGCTTTGTAGGATTCGAACCCAGACCATCCACCTCTAGTAGTGAGACCGCTAACCACTGGGATACTTTAAATGTTGTGCCATAAAATTTCTTTCCTCCTTCTTATCGAAATATAATGCTAATAAAAAAAGCATGCGTGTCCCATCTGATTTTTTTTCAGTTTGGCCGTTGTTCTTTGGTCTTTTTTTCATTTTTCATTTTTCCTTATTTCTTTCTATTTTTGTTTTCTTTTCTTAATTCGCAGACCTTTTTAAAATTCGTTAACTTTTTCAAATTTATGATTTGTTTTTTTAAATGACTTTTTTTCAAACTCATGACCTTTTTTCAAATTCATGATTTTTTTCGAGTCTGCGATTTTATTTCAAATTCATGAACTGTTTTGAGTCTGCGATTTTATTTCAAATTTGTGATATTTTTTTAAAAATTCATGAGCACATGGAACTTTTTCAGTGGTTTCATGCGTGTAACCAAACACACCGTCTACAATCTGGTACGTTCGGGTAGGCCGGAAGGGAAAGTTTCGAACAACTTTTTTTTCACCTCCTCCAAACGCACCCAATTTTTTTTCCACACCTTGGCATCACCATGTCCAGCATGCATGCCAAGTTTCGTTGGTTTCCGGCATTTTATGCATTTTCTAGGTTTTCCCGTTGGAAAAACCCTAAACACAGGCCGGACGTGACGTAATGTGCTTTCGGTGTCCGAATTTGTTCAAATTTTGTGTGTGGGGCAACCTTAGGCATGCCCAACCGCTGGAAAAATTTGGTGTCATTTCATGCTTGCAACCGAACACACCGTGTACAATCTGGTATGTTCGGGTAGACCGGAAGGGCAAGTCTCGAACCACTTTTCTTTTCACCTCCTCCAAACGCGCCCAAATTTTTTCCACACCTTGGCATCACCATGGCCAGCATGCATGCCCAGTTTCGTTGGCTTTTGACATTCTATGCTTTTTCTAGGTTTTTCCGATGAAAAAACACTAAAACACAGGCCGGACGTGACGCAACGTGTGTTCGGTGGCCGAATTCGTTCAAACTTTGCATGGGGGACAACCTTGGTCATGCCCAACCGCTGGCAAAACTTGGTGTCATATCATGCTTGCAACCAAACACACCGTGTACAACCTTGTACGTTCGGGTATGCCGGAAGGGCAAGTCTCGAACCATTTTTTTCACCTCCTCCGAATGCACCCAAATTTTTTCCTCACATTGGCATTACTATGGACAACATGCATGCCAAGTTTTGTTGGTTTCAGACATTCTATGCTTTTTCTAGGGTTTTTCCGGTGAAAAAACCCTAAAACACAGGCCGGACGTGATGCAATGTGTGTTCGGTGTCCGAATTCGTTCAAATTTTGTGTGGGGGACAACCTTGGGCATGCCCAACTGCTGGCAAAATTTGGTGTCATTTCATGCTTGCAACCAAACACACGGTGTATAACCTGGTACGTTCGGGTAGGCTGAAAGTTCAACTCTTGAACCACTTTTTTTTTCACCTCCTCCGAACACACCCAATTTTTCTCACACATTGGCATTATCATGGACATCATGCATGCCAAGTTTCGTTGGTATCAGACATTCTATGCTTTTTCTATGTTTTTCCCCGTGAAAAAACCCTAAAACACAGGCAGGACGTGACGCAATGTGCGTTCGGTGTTCGAATTCGTTCAAATTTTGTGTGGGGGACAACGTTGGGCATGCCCAACCGCTGGAAATTTTTGGTGGTTGACCCTTATACATTTCCTGCTTTTAAATATCACGAGCGTTCGTAGTCGGATGGCAAGCAGTGTAATCAGGACGATGAGGTTACAAAATTTGTTTCCAAATTCAAAAAATATTTTTGATTTCAACAGTTGTTCACAAATTCAATAAATGTTTGGGGAATTTCAAAAAAAATGTTCGCACTTTGAAACAATTGTTCGTAATTTTGAAAAATGTTCGTGTTTTCAGTTTAGTTCCTGTTTTTCAACAAATGTTCTCCTTTTCAATGTTTTTTCCTTTGTAAAACAAATGTTTGAGAGTCCAAAACTCGCGTTTTCACAAATGTTTGAAAACTGTTCGCATTTCCCAAAAAATTGTTCGCTATTCGAAAAAATGTTATCGTTTTCAGTTTTGTTCCTTTTATGATCCCAAAAAACGTTCACGTTTTCACAAAATGTTCTAGTTCTTTTAAAAATATCACAAACTTTTAAATGACCGCGTTTCTAAAAATATTTACTTTTTCCAATAAGAAAATGAGGTCCGAATTTTTTTTTTAAAATTGTCGCGGCGTATGGCTCATATAGACTGGACTACCTTTTTGGACACCAAATCTTAGTTAGTATATTGGCTACTGACGTGGTTGACTGGTGCGATGTCCCTGGTTCGAACCCTATTGCACACTTTGGTTTATCTTTTATTTTGCGAACTCTTGTTTTAAATTTTGCCGCGACCTTTAGTTTCTTAATGATTCGTGCTAGAAATCTAACACAGCAGATTGGCAGTCACAGTGGTTAGCGCAGCATGCATATAAACTGGAAGGTGCAGGTTCGATTCCCGCCGCCCTCCATTTTTCTCATGATTTTTCTCCCATTTAACGCGGAGCACCCGCAAATGGGCCGGCCCAGGTGAGCCACTTGCCTCTACGAGCCCCTCGTATCGTATGCAGGACGCGTACCGGAGGTCTCGGCGCGGACGACGTACTTCGAAGAAAAGACCATCCTGCCATTTATTATGAAGGGGTATAGAGTAATCTCAGCCGTCGATGTGTTTAAGGGGGTGTTTTTCTCCCATTTAACGCGGAGCACCCGCAAATGGGCCGGCCCAGGTGAGCCGCTTGCCTCTACGAGCCCCTCGTATCGTATGCAGGACGCGTACCGAAGGTCTCGGCGCGGACGACGTACTTCGAAGAAAAGACCATCCTGCCATTTATTATGAAGGGGTATAGAGTAATCTCAGCCGTCGATGTGTTTAAGGGGGTGTACCGAAGCAGAAGTAAACTAAAAGAGGATATGCATGTTGCATTCCATTCATGATGGTTAGCTCTAATTTAATAAACGGGATTCTGAGATGGATAGAATATTTAAGCTGCACTGCCGTACACCCCTGATATATCATCTGGTCATGCGCACACGGCCGCACAACCAATCGGACGGTGTTAAAATCACGTCGTGCCCTAGGTTCATGGACTGTACTGGTCTTGAGCTATATTACGGAGCTCTGGCGCCAAATAATGCTTAGCCGTTGGCACTTTCAGCCCGATTACCATCACCGTTAGTTGAAATTGGCGTAATAAAAAGAACATGCACATTGCATGATCCATTTCGTATATGGGTGGTACCTCACCAACACCGATGCTAAGGCTCGTTTCGTGCTGATATATATTGCACGTGACAATGGGCTCCACTAGAAAATATGTACAATATTTCAGTATTCCCACCTTGAGCTATTTTATCCTATTATATATATATTCCCCCTGTTTGAGGTGTAGTAGTTGAAATTTGTGTACATTCAAATGTAATTTTTTTTTTGCGGGAACACATTCATTCATTCAAATGTAATTGACCGTTGGAGAGTTTATACATGTGTAAGAAAATAAAATAAAATAAATGTAAAACGGTGGGATGCCTTAATCTTTTATCAGCGTGTGATCTACTATTAATTTTGAATCGTCTGACCCCACATTTATTCTGAATCACGTAAGGCGTCCGAGAGGGAAGAATCCGAGCGGGAAGGAGGACTACTCCAGAAAGATTCTCGATAGGAACAAGTCGACGAGGCCACCAATGATGACAAGTCTATCGTCGCTCTGCACCCGGACACCATGGACAAGCTGCAACTCTTTCTTGGTGCCGGACCGGTTGATGGTCGACGAGGCCACAAATGACGACAACTCCATCGTCGATCTACACCCGGACACCATGGACATGTTGCAGCTTTCCATGGCGACATTGTCCTGCTGAAGGGATGCGCTACCCAATTATTCTTCATAGATGCAAGGCTCAAGACATTCTGACATGGCCGACCAGGAAGCAAGAGGGTGGAAGGAATGGACGACTATGAGCAATTCGCTGGGTGGACTACACCGAGGTCGACCATCATGGATCGCATCCGACGGCCAATGACACGTCCAATAGGAAGCAATAGATCAGTAGTTTGATCCTTAGCGGCCCCTATGCTTTCCCCCGTTGCAACGCACGGGCACATTATATTATTAAAACAAGAGGCAAACGAGCCACCACGTTCGTCCACATAGGCTAAATTATTTGCTCCATTTGATCGTGGTGGACGCATATTATAATGGTTGTGATTTAAAGATTAAGAGTCAGCAAATATAAGTTAGCATTCGCAAAAAAAAAAAGCAAATATAAGTTAGAACATGCACGTACGCATCGGCAGCCCGAAACGCAATCAGCCAGCACAACATGCCGTACATGGATGATGGATACAAATTCATGCCGATGACATCACTGCTGATGTCAGCAGCCCAATTGATCAAATCTCACGTACAATTAGCGTTTCAGCTGCACTTAGGAACCAGCCAATGTTATATGTTCGTATATCCTTCCGAACTCTGAAAAGAATAGATATAAAATTCAATTAATAGGAAATTAGATAATCTATTTTTGTAGAGACTCCAAGCACCCACAAATAGTTAAGTTCCCAAATATGTTTACATGGAAATTACCAATCAGAGCTTTATATATGAAACTCATCCTTAAAATTCTAAGTGAAATAAAAGATAAAATAAATTTAGCAATTTCATTCGGTAACATGCAATATATAGCATGATCGAGGAAAAACATTAGTATAATATGCCTCGGATGTATCAACATGCACGTGTTTGGAAGTATAAGAAAGCGTTGAAAAGAGTAGAATATAGACGGACATAAGCATTGATAAATTGATTGTCACTTACGGAGATCACGGTCCTAAAAAATATGGAGAAGCGGTATACTAAAAATTGGGCGATGCTAATGCGCGCGCGCGCGTCGCAGAGAGCGATTTCCGACCAGGTTTGTAGGCTCCATTAGGAAACAATATCCAGCCGCATGCAGCCGCACTTTCCTTATAAAACAGGAAGGAGAGAGAGATAACAGGAGAGAATTAACCGTAGGGAGAGGATTAGAGGGAACCTCACCTGCCCCACGCTAAATCGCGGGGGGGGGGGGGGGGGGGGGGGGGGGGGGGGGCAGAGAGATTTAGAGGAGATCTCCGGAGAGAGAGAGATTAGGATCGCTCGTTGCTACGCTCGCTCGTGAAAGAGCTTTTCCGCTAAAAAATACCATGACATCACGTAAGAATAATCGGCAAATCGCTGCCAAATGTGCTACCTGTGTGTGAGCGAGTGAATCATTACTATGAGACCGATTGACCCACGTGCCGTCTCAAGTACGCGCGATCGCCTTGATCATGTGCCACGTTGCATGGCGCGTCGCTGAGCTAAATTAACAAGTCTTTGTAGGGGACTAACAAGAATGCAATTCCAAAAATTGATTAACCTCATAGTAATTGTATTGCCATCCATTAAAGTTTGTGCATATGCTTGAGACCCCTACAGGTTTTCCCCCAATATAGTATATGTACAGGTTTTCCCCCAAAACAGAGGCTACATTTCCAAAGCTCAACTTTCATTTCACATCAAAATATATATTATGTAATCCGCTTTATACGCAAACCACTTCGCATTCGAGTGGCCAGCACGCGTCGGCCCTTTCCTTAAGGCGTGGGTTGGGTTCTAAACGCGCTAGGAGCAGTCAGTTTGCAAAAAAAGAAAAAAAAAGATGTAAACATTAGCCCTAGGGCGAGCGGTCCAAGGTGCACCGACGTGGCAGCCACGTGGACGGTCCTCCTCCCCCCCCCCCCCCCCCCCCCCGCGGGAATCTTTTTCACCTTAATTGATCACATAAATGAGTTTATGGCCTAAATCTGATCACTTCCCGAGTTATTGGCCTAAAGTGTGCAACCACTTTGAGCTAATGGACTAATGACACATTTCACTCCATACTCTATATGAATTCCATAAATATTGTAGGCTTGAAATAAATTTTATAAAACAAATAGTATGTGCAAGCAAAAGTTCAATATACAACTAAAACATAAAATAAAAATAAAAACATTTAGTAACTTTATTTTCATTCGACGTCATTCATTTGTAACGAAGGAGATCTATGGATCAACTTGCATGGGTCGTGACCAACATGGCCGGGTTGGTTTAGCAACAGGAAAACATGATAAATAAGACCTAAGGAGAGAAGAGGCATGCATGAATTGTGCCTCTAGGGGAATTCAACATGGCTAGAAGCCATCTAGAAGTGGTAAAATGGACATCAGTTTGAAAATCTATGGTTTAGCAGGACACGCGGCAGAGTGGAGGAAAGCATGGGTTTTGGCGGTCACTGGCGAAAGTCATGAAAGCTAGATGCAATGGAAAGGAGTGGTAAACTAGATATTAGTTTGAAAGTCTATGTTTTAGTATGCTAGGTCACTGACCTCATCGACACCAGTCTTTTGTGGTAATAGATATATCAATATCCTTACCAACAACTGAATACACTTTGAAAGGATTTCTAATGCATTCCAATCATGATTTATGTACATTTTGGCTACAGTACTTTTCTATAATTTAGATCATATATCGATGCTGATATAGGGGCCAATCTACTACATTAGAATGATAGAAAACGAAGTCACCATGTTCTTCCGCATAGGCTAGATTATCACAACCGTTGATCATGGTGAGTTCAGATTACGTAGATGGATCCATTTGGATGAAAATAAATTATTTCATTTTCGTATGGACCTCATATGAAGTTCATAAATAAATAGCTAAATTTTGCAATAATTATATATGGAATTTTTAGTATATATAGTTTGAATTTTGAATTATAGGAAGATCAATTTTTTTTGTTTTTGTACACATTCCATACAAAGTCCATAGATAGATGAAATTTAAAAGAATTCCTACATAAAAATTAGCATTTGTAGAAAAGTGAAAAAAAAAGTAATTAGTTTTCATGTGAGAGAATACAATATATAGTGACAGAGGACCAGTGTAATATGCTGGAGGTCAAACGTAAAAACATGCATGGGTTGTTGAAATATATCAACATTAGGAAAAGCGGCCCAGGAAATACAACAAAGACGAGTCCACACATACATGAACTGATAGACGTCACTCACGAAGTGTTAGACTGAGGAGAATAAAATAGTATATGCCTCCACAAGAAACCCCTACAGTGTGTACTTGAAATTAGGTTCCAAGGGAGCCAAGTGATGTTGTCAATGAAATAATAAAGTCCAACGCATCAAACTAATCGTGTCAATGTGCTAAAAGATAATGATCGATGTAAAACAACACGGGCACGGACGATAAAAAAGAACAAGTTACGACGAGATTGTACATGTACACTAGTACATAACAGGGCTTTGGTCCAGGCCGGGCCAGCCCATTAGTCACGAACCGGGACCAATGGGGGCAACGGTCCCGGTTCGTGAGGCCAGGGGGCCGGCCGGGCCTCGTGGGGCATTGGTCCCGGTTCCAGACACGAACCGGGACCAATGTGCCTCGCTCCTGGCCCACACCCATTGGTCCCGGTTCGTGGCTGGAACCGGGACCAAAGGGGGTCCTTTAGTCCCGGTTCCATCCACGAACCGGGACCAATGAGATGCCTATATATACCCCCTCGCCAGCGAGCAGACTGCTCTGTTTTTCTGGCCGGTGAGGGGAGAGCTTTGTGGTGCTCTAGCTCACCTCCTATGCACATGAGGTGTTCGATGAAATGCCCGAGCCACACTTAAGATTTCTCCTGTCAAAGCTCCTTGTCCAAGCTCCATTTTCGTCAAGATTTGTTTAGGTTTGGCGGTCCGTCCTGTCCCGTCCCCGTCCTCACCGCCGTCGAACGCCCGCGCCCATCTCGGCGCCGGCACCACCGTGGTTAGCCTCTTCTTCTTATCTTCTTTCTAAAATAAAAAAGTTCTTACTTGTATCATTTAGATAGATACTTGTGTAATTTTCTTACTTTTATTATTGTTTGTTATTATATAGTGCCATGGTCATGGTATCCGCCCACGTCGGCCCTCGTCCGGTCTATGATTCGGATGTGGTATATATTATCTTTTATAACTATTTGTTTTATTTAGTGTTTATGACAATTATGCCGACCAACGTGACATAGATTTTTTAATCTAGGAGGTATGTGAACCGGAAATTCCAACCGACATAGAAATTCTTGTCGAGAAGTGAAATTTGGTTGAAAAAGAAAACAATTACTTAAAAGAGGAGAAGATGAAGTTGGAGTTGCATGTTGCCGATGTCGTCGACGATCACAAGATCAAGATGGATGCAATGCGCTTGAAGATTAGAAAGATTAGAAAATATGCCATTCATACTGAGGCTTGGTATCATTATGCCGTTGGATCAATTGGTACCTTAGTTGCGGTTATGATCGCATTTGTTGTTGCATTTAAATTTTATAGTTTCAATGTATGTTTTAATTAGATGCTCTAGAGAGCTATATGTTGTTCAATAATGAGAACTATGTATGAACGTTATGACGCAACTGCTTCCGGTTGCATTGAGGGGGCTTCTACCGAAAAACGTTCGATTAGCCATTGTGAAGACATCAGGACTTTCGGCAGTTGGTTGCAAACACGTCTCATGCGTGACAACACTGTTTCTGATGAGCTGTACTCGTTGGCCAGGGGACCATGTTCGACTGTAATGGCTTACAAAGGGTACGAGTTCATTTGAAGTGCTTTTCAATTTCAGTGTTATTTAGCTCAAAAAAATCAGTAAGTGCATGAAAAATACCAAATGAAGTCAGAAAGGGTTGAAAATTGATGATGTGGCTTTGAATGGTGCATTTTGAACACACAAAAAGTATGGAGTTCAAATAAGTTCAAAAAAAATGAAATCCCTTTGTAACAGATGAGTTTTCGTCCAAAACCCTGATACTTCGAAAGAGATTGTCCATTTTGTACACGAAGTGCATCCAGTTTTTGCCGTAACCCTCTCAACTTTTTATAACATGCTATGTGGGTGAAATGATGATACCATGCCAACTTTCAACCTTTTCAGAGTTCATTTGAAGTGCTTTTCAATTTCAGTGTTATTTAGCTCAAAAAAATCAGTAAGTGCATGAAAAATACCAAATGAAGTCAGAAAGGGTTGAAAATTGATGATGTGGCTTTGAATGGTGCATTTTGAACACACAAAAAGTATGGAGTTCAAATAAGTTCAAAAAAATGAAATCCCTTTGTAACAGATGAGTTTTCGTCCGAAACCCTGATACTTCGAAAGAGATTGTCCATTTTGTACACGAAGTGCATCCAGTTTTTGCCGTAACCCTCTCAACTTTTTATAACATGCTATGTGGGTGAAATGATGATACCATGCCAACTTTCAACCTTTTCAGAGTTCATTTGTAGTGCTTTTCAATTTCAGTGTTATTTAGCTCAAAAAATCATTAAATGCATGAAAAATAACAAATAAAGTCAGAAAGGGTTAAAAATTGATGATGTGGCTTCGAATGTTGCATTTTGAACACACAAAAAGTCTGGAGTTCAAATAAGTTCAAAAAAATGAAATCCCTTTGTAACAGATGAGTTTTCGTCCGAAACCCTGATACTTCGAAAGAGATTGTCCGTTTTGTATACGAAGTGCATCCAGTTTTTGCCGTAACCCTCTCAACTTTTTAGCACATGCTATGTGGGTGAAATGATGATACCATGCCAACTTTCAACCTTTTCAGAGTTCATTTGTAGTGCTTTTCAATTTCAGGGTCATTTAACTCAAAAAAATCAGTAAATGCATGAAAAATAACAAATGAAGTCAGAAAGGGTTAAAAATTGATGATGTGGCTTCGAATGGTGCATTTTGAACAAACAAAAAGTCTGGAGTTCAAATAAGTTCAAAAAAATGAAATCCCTTTGTAACAGATGAGTTTTCGTCCGAAACCCCGATACTTCGAAAGAGATTGTCCGTTTTGTACACGAAGTGCATCCAGTTTTTGTCGTAACCATCTCAACTTTTTAGCACATGCTATGTGGGTGAAATGATGATACCATGCCAACTTTCAACCTTTTCAGAGTTCATTTGTAGTGCTTTTCAATTTCAGTGTTATTTAGCTCAAAAAATCATTAAATGCATGAAAAATAACAAATAAAGTCAGAAAGGGTTAAAAATTGATGATGTGGCTTCGAATGGTGCATTTTGAACACACAAAAAGTCTGGAGTTCAAATAAGTTCAAAAAAATGAAATCCTTTTGTAACAGATGAGTTTTCGTCCGAAACCCTGATACTTCGAAAGAGATTGTCCGTTTTGTATACGAAGTGCATCCAGTTTTTGCCGTAACCCTCTCAACTTTTTAGCACATGCTATGTGGGTGAAATGATGATACCATGCCAACTTTCAACCTTTTCAGAGTTCATTTGTAGTGCTTTTCAATTTCAGGGTCATTTAACTCAAAAAAATCAGTAAATGCATGAAAAATAACAAATGAAGTCAGAAAGGGTTAAAAATTGATGATGTGGCTTCGAATGGTGCATTTTGAACAAACAAAAAGTCTGGAGTTCAAATAAGTTCAAAAAAATGAAATCCCTTTGTAACAGATGAGTTTTCGTCCGAAACCCCGATACTTCGAAAGAGATTGTCCGTTTTGTACACGAAGTGCATCCAGTTTTTGTCGTAACCATCTCAACTTTTTAGCACATGCTACGTGGGTGAAATGATGATACCATGCCAACTTTCAACCTTTTCAGAGTTAATTTGTAGCGCTTTTCAATTTCAGGGTCATTTAGCTCAAAAAAATAAGTAAATGCATGAAAAATAACAAATGAAGTCAGAAAGGGTTGAAAATTGATGATGTGGCTTAGAATGTTGCATTTTGAACACACAAAAAGTCTGGAGTTCAAATAAGTTCAAAAAAATGAAATCCCTTTGTAACAGATGAGTTTTCGTCCGAAACCCTAATACTTCGAAAGAGATTGTCCGTTTTGTACACGAAGTGCATCCAGTTTTTGCCGTAACCCTCTCAACTTTTTAGCACATGCTATGTGGGTGAAATGATGATACCATGCCAACTTTCAACCTTTTCAGAGTTCATTTGAAGCGCTTTTCAATTTCAGGGTCATTTAGCTCAAAAAAATCAGTAAATGCATGAAAAATAACAAATGAAGTCAGAAAGGGTTGAAAATTGATGATGTGGCTTTGAATGTTGCATTTTGAACACACAAAAAGTCTGGAGTTCAAATAAGTTAAAAAAAATGAAATCCCTTTGTAACAGATGAGTTTTCGTCCGAAACCCTGATACTTCGAAAGAGATTGTCCGTTTTGTACACGAAGTGCATCCAGTTTTTGCCGTAACCCTCTCAACTTTTTAGCACATGTGGGTGAAATGATGATACCATGCCAACTTTCAACCTTTTCAGAGTTCATTTGAAGTGCTTTTATAAAACTCTAATAGCAAAAGGAATCAACTAAAAAGCTTTTATAAACCTCTAGTATTTTTTAAACTAAAATTATATAAAATTTATGCAACTAAAATTATCAAAGTATTTTCTGTTCAAAACATTAACGGCAAAAAGAATTTTCATAAAGAAATTTTTAGTTACAAACTTTAATAGCAAAATAAAATAACAAAATCTGTTCTTGATTAAAACAGACATTGAAAATAACCTAAAAATTACCAAATTTAATATAATGATAAAACACAATAATATTAAATATCAGGAAAAAGAATCACTCCAAAATCTATTTTTATAGTAAAGTTATTCACAAACTAGTGATTCACACAAATTTAAAAGAATTCAAATTTAAACTATTCAAATATGAAAATTAATGGCACTAACAGAAAGTCTATAATTTTTGTGACCTAACAGCAAAAAGAATCACTGGAAAACTGAAAAAAAAAGCAAAAAAAAAATAAAGCAAAAAAGAAAACAAAAAAACAGAAAAAAATGCCACCTACTGGGCCACCACGGCCTGAATACGACTAGAAACCCAGTTAGTTGGGCCAGGATTCAGGCCCGCAGAAGGCCAAGCAGGCCCATAGGCATAGCAGTGTCAGATTAGGCCCATAGGCCTACAGTTTAGAGGAGTTCGAGAGGGAAGAGGCAGCGGGGCTTATAAACAGGTGCTCGGCGCTCTCAACTAGCGAGGTGGGACTAAACTCCCACCACCACGCCGCTGTGCAAGGCCATTGGTCCCGGTTGGTGCCACCAACCGGGACCAATGCCACCCTTTGGTCCCGGTTGGTGGCACCAACCGGGACCAATGCTTCTTGTATATAAGAAAACCCTTGGAAAATTTCAGGTTTTCATCTACCAGTTGCCCCGAGCCCGCCTCCCCGATTCCGCCGTCCCCGTCGTCGCCGCCGCCTCCCCATCGCCGCGTCGTCGCCTCCCCGAGCCTGCCATCCTCGTCGTCGCCGTCGCCTCCCTGTCGCCGCGTCATCGCCGTCGCCGAGCCCGCCGTCCTCGTCGTCGTCGCCTCCCCGAGCCCGCCGTCCCCGTCGTCGCCGTCGCCTTCCCGACGTCGCCGCGTCGTCGCCGTCGCCGAGCCCGCCGTCCTCGTCGTCATCGCCTCCCCGAGCCCGCCGTCCCAGTCATCGCCGTTGCCTCCCCGTCGCCGCGTCGTCGGTTCCCCGAGCCCGCCGTCCTCGTCGTCGTCGCCTCCCCGAGCCCGCCGTCCCCGTCGTCACCGTCGCCTCCCTGACGTCGCCGCGTCGTCGCCGTCGCCGAGCCCGCCGTCCCCGTCACCGCGTGCCGCCTCGAGCCCGCCGTCCCCGCCCCGAGCCCGCGTCGCCGAGCCCGCCGTCCCCGTCCTCGTCCCCGTCACCGCGTGCCGCCCCGAGCCCGCCGTCCTCGTCGCCGGCCTCCAGCCATCGCCGCCCACCCCAGTGAGCCCCCCCCCTTTCCGGCCATGTATATGTTTTTTTTCATGTATATGTATATGTTCATGTATATGTGTGTATATGTTCATGTAATTAAAAAGTCATGTATATGTTTTTTTCATGTATATGTATATGTTCATGTATATGTGTGTATATGTTCATGTAATTAAAAAGTCATGTATATGTTTTTTTCATGTATATGTATATATGTTCATGTATATGTGTGTATATGTGTGTATATGTTATCCGGAATGTATGTCGTTGTCGATATACCCCCTCCCCGATAACTTCGACATGAGGGGGGAGGGGGGGTCGATCCATATACCCCCTCCCCGATAACATTTTTTTTCTAAGTTACTAAGGTAAAATGTTCACCCCCCTCTCGATATACCGGGCGACCAACTCTCGAGGCCACCCAAACCCTAGAAAAAAAATTCATACAGAAAACTCCGGTAATTGTGGCCTCCCGTCCCTCGAGACCAACTCTCGAGGCCTCCCGTCCCTACCCGATAAACTCTCGAGGCCACCCAAACCCTAGAAGAAAGAGCGTTGTCGATCTCCTACCCCCTCCCGTCCCTACCCGATAAACTCTCGAGGCCAGCCAAACCCTAGAAGAAAGAGCATTGTCGATCTCCTACCCCCTCCCGTCCCTACCCGATAAACTCTCGAGGCCACCCAAACCCTAGAAGAAAGAGCGTTGTCGATCTCCTACCCCCTCCCGTCCCTACCCTAGAAGTGTTGTCGAGGCCACCCCAAACCGGACGTCGGACATTCATGAGAGAGGCGGTCCGGACGTCGGACATTCATGTTTGTATATTAATTGCCATGTTGTAATATTTGCAGAAACTATGGATCCAAGAGACTTGGAACAAGAACAGTTGTTGGGGGACATAATCCACGGCGGCGGACGTGATATCTTGTCGTTTCTCAACGACACCGATGGTCTGGAAGGAGAGGATGACGGCTCCGGTGATCGAACAATGGAGGAGGAAGGACATGATCATGATGGCTCCGGTGACCGAATGCCGGAGGAAGAAGGAGACCATGATGACGGCACCGGTGACCGAACGGAGGAGGGAGCTGTTGCAAAGTCCGGCGAGGTATATATATTAATTAAGCCTGTGCTGACTAGCAAATTGATGCATTAATTGTTTTGGTATGTACATATATTAATTAACTCTTCTTTCTTCTTTTATAGCCCTCCGGATCGAGCCAAACTTCGGTAACGAGACGAGGCCCGAAGAAGAGGTTGCGCAAGGATGAAAGGTTCACGATCACAGCACTCGCGCACGATGGCCATCCGATTGAACCCAAGCGGACCAAGGACGCATTTTCTGCTCAGTGCGGAGCTATTGTTAGGGACGACATCCCGATCAGCATCAAGCAATGGAATAAGCCTAAGGACGGCGCCCCTGAAGCCGATTATGTCACCGATAGACAGAAAGATGATCTTTGGACCGCGCTGAAGGCAAATTTCATCCTACCGCCAGAGGAGGATCCGAATAAGCCAGTTATAGAGCCACTGGTCAAGGCGTGTGCTCTTAAGAAGATGGCAGATCTATTCAGGAGGTGGAAGAATGAGTTGAAATCAAAGTTTGTCGACAAAGGGAAGACTCCAGTATTCACCGGCCGATTTGAGAAGATAAGAGATCACTGGCCCGCATTTGTGGCCTACAAGACATCGGACAAGAGTATTAAAATGTCAGAGACAAACAAGACAAATGCTGCAAAGAAGCAGTATCACCATCACACGGGGTCAGGTGGCTACCTCAAAGCCCGACCGTTGTGGGACAAAGCTGAGAATGACCTGATTGCTAAAAACGTCGTACCACAGACATTGAACTGGCCAGACCGTTCAAGGACTTGGTTCTTCGGGGTTGGGGGAACTTTGGACCCTGAAACAGGGAAGTGCCGTTGGACGAACGAGCAACTTGCAATACCCATGAACAAGCTTCAGGAGTATATCACCGCAGCGCAGGAAGGGACGTTCATTCCCGACAGAGAGAAGGACGAGCTGACTGAGGCCCTAGGGAATACTGAGCACCCTGGACGAACACGAGGCACACCAGGCTCCGTTCCGTGGAAGGTTGGGTTTCCCGACGCAGGCGGTTACAGAAGCCGGGAGAGAAAGAGGAAAGCGGAGCTGAGCGAAATTCAGAAGCTCAATGCAAGACTACAAAAGCTAGAGGAAGCTGAGAGCCAGCGAGCTGTCGGCCAACCATCTCAGCGGCACGAACCTACCCCAGAAGCTACCCCGCCATCTCAGCGGAGAAGCAACGTCGCTTCCATGGAGCCCCTTCAGCCTGACTTCACGTCTCCTAGCTACCCCGTGGATACTATCACGGAGGCTCAACATTGCAATCTTATGACGAAATGCCAGAACCTCACTTTATTGGCGGCTGTCGGCTCTGTTGCACCTCCTCAACCCAACGGAACTTTTCACTACCGTCCGATTCCACATGGCTATGCTGTTGTGATGGTCGATGAAGTAATGAAGGAATTTGAGGAGCTTGAGCTTCACCACTCTACAGGTGAAGGGGAGAATCGGCTGGGTCGTGCCGTGAAGAGTACATGTCTATGGCAGAAGGAGTACATCAAGCTTCCAAACTGGACACCTCCGCCTCCTCCTCCTCCGGCGAGTCAGGGCACTCTGCCTCCTCCTCCTCCTCCTCCTCCGGCGAGTGATCAAGGCACCCCGCCTCCTTCTCCGGCTCCTCCGACGCGTGAGGGCACTCCGCCTCCTCCTTCGCCTACTCCGGCACGTCGGAGCAGTACGCCTCCTCCTCAGCCTCGTCGGCAATGACGGAAGACAGCCGCCGCCGCTCCGGCTCCTCCGACGCGTCCGAGCACTCCGCCTCCTCCGCCTCGTAAGCAACGACAGAAGAGAGACGCCGCCGCTCCGGCGGCTAGCAGTACAAGAAGAGGCGGGAGGGATTACAGATACGGTCCATCTCTCAAGCCTCTGGAAAAGTTACCATATGAGAGGACCGAGTCTGAAAACGAGGAGATATGTCAGGCCGAATTGACGGCCAATTTTGCAAAGAAAAATCCACCTCCGAAGGAGAAGCTAGATCCGGTGAAAGTGATGCGCACTATCAATGCCCTGAAGCGACCACCACCGCCTCCGCCGGATTCCAACTTTGACCGCTGTGTTAAAAAGACATATCAAGACGCGCGGCGGTCGGGAAGTACTTCCAGTGATGCAAGGTTAGCAAAACGAAGAAGTGGGAAAAAAATTCCCCAGCTCGACGAACAGGCGAACCAATCGTGCCCCCCGCTCAAGGTGTCTAGCGATATCGTCGCTAATAATCCGGGTATGGTGCCCGGTACCAATCCTGGTGATTACCTGAGCGATGATGTACAGTTTGAGCCGTTGGAGGTGGACGAATTCAGTTACCGGTACGGGCGGCCTCTCGTCAAACCTGATCATCCTCCTCTAACAACGATGATGCGAACATTAAATGAATGGTACATGAAAACCTGCAACGAGTCTGGGAGGGATACTTTGACGCTGGGAATTAAAGAGGAGCACGACCTCGTTGGAATGGATCTGTTGAATGTTGAATTTGAGGAGATATTCCAGTTATACAATCAAAAGGCCCTCGACAAAACAATCGTGACTTGCTACTGTCTGTAAGTACTACTTCTGTAATTAAGTCTCTCTATTTATATAGCTCAGCTCTTTCATTGCATGTATATATAATTATCCTCACTATATTATGCAGATTGAAGATCGTCGAATGCAGAAAAGCACAAATGTATGACATTGGGTTCATTAACCCAAATATCATACATGAGTTTACGGTTAAAAACAATGTCACACAAACCGAGGACAACTTGCTACAATCGTTGCTTAAAAATCAAAACAAAGGGACAATACTCTTTCCTTACAACTTCAAGTGAGTGTTACTGTCTTGTGCATATTCGGTTTCCCTTATTACTCGAGGTTATAGTAATGTAATTGATGAGTTATGCATGCGTGCGCAGTTACCACTTTATTCTGCTAGAGATTAAGCTTGAGCGGGGAGTAGTAATCGTCTTAGACTCGAAACGAAAAGATCCCCAGGAATATGCGGACATGACTGAAATGCTCCAGAAGTAAGTTCAATCGATCATTATCGCATCATATCGGCAACTTTGTTCATTTCCTGATATCAAGTAATTATTTTCTTTGTCTGGCAGGGTTTGGAAAGAGTTCACCGCAATTGTTCCGGCACTGCCGAGGGAGCTGCGATTTACACACCCGAAAGTAAGTACTACTAGCTAGTTCCGCGCATCTCCCATTGATTCTAGTTCCATCAATACCATTTATCATGCTTGATTATCAGTTTGATTGAACTCTATTTCTCGTAAAGTGCTTGTGGCAGGAAAAAGGGAATAATTTGTGTGGATACTACGTTTGCGAGTTCATCTACAACGCGACGAACCCTAAGCGGGGCTACTCTGAAAAACAATTTCAAGTGCGTAAGCAATAATATTCACAATTTTATTTTATTACCATGATTTGTGTTGAGTTTCATTCATATATATGTATTGACCCCCTTCTTCAAATTAGACGTGGCAGATGTGGGATGAACTCCTACCACATGATCGCATACGAGCAATTCAAGAGGAATTGGCGGGATTCTTTCTTGACCACGTCATAAATAAAGCCGGAGAATACCATCTGGAATTTGAAATTAAATGTTAGGGATTGTAAGAGATCTTATATTGTATATATGTAGCTAGTAGCGTCGGATAGATATACGAAAACTTGTTGTTCGACCAATCTCTCGGAGAAAGAGAGGTCGATCACTTCTCTGTGTATATGTTCATGACGATCTTGTGTACTTAATGGTTCCTTCATTTGCTTACTAGCTAGCGTGTCGAGTTCTCTCTATAGTAGCTAGCGTCGACCAAGCACGGAGAAAGAGAGGACACTTCTCTCTATTAGCTAGCTAACACAATATGAAACACCTCAATTAACCCTACAAACCCCCCTAAACACCCCCCCCCCCTTTCAAAAAAAAAAAACAAAAACCCCAGTGCCTTTTGGTCCCGGTTGGTGTTTCCAACCGGGACTGAAGGTCCTGCCTTTTGGTCCCGGTTGGTGTTACCAACCGGGACTAAAAGTCCTCCTGCCTGGGCTCCCAGCACCGGCCACGTGGAGAGCCTTTAGTCCCGGTTTGTAAGCCAACCGGGACTAAAGGTTTTGGGCTTTAGTCCCGACCCTTTAGTCCCGGTTCCAGAACCGGGACAAAAGGCCCTTACGAACCGGGACAAATGGGGGTTTTCCTACTAGTGGTAAGAGATAAATGTTTGAACAATTATTTTATGAAAACACTTTGGCAATTGCATTTTCTTAGATATACAAGGAACATAGGCCAATAAAGTAAAGTAAGCTTGTGTGAAATCATTTAGAGGCATGTCGAGGGATAAGGAGTGTCAGAGAAAAAAACTATAGGTTAGTCTCAAAGCCTGATTTTGGATTGGGTGCCACCGACTGTCAATCTTTCATTATAACACACTTAAGTATTTACCGGCAACCTACACACGTAATGAGTTTGTACTAAAGTACAGATACAAAATAAGTTCTCGCATGATATGATGTGGCTACATGGTATTCTATAATTAATGTCTATCTAATAGCACACCGGTATTTCATGGGTAACATACTTATAAACATGTAAAAATACTATTATAACAAAAACTAACACATCTAGCCACGCAAATGCGCGGGCCACCCGGCTAGTTTAAATAAAATAGGGATCACCTCCATCACCATCGCCTTCCTTCCTCCATTGGTGTCCTCTCTGTAACCTCTGTAATTCCCTACTTAAACATGGTGTTGAATGCAATGGATTGTTTCCCTATGATTTATTGTATCTATTTTATGATGTGTGGGTAGTTCCCGTTATCCTAATGGCGTTGATGATCTAGTATGATATTGGTATGAATTATTTGCTCTTTAATATGATGCAATCATTTGTGCTAGTGTATGGATGCACGTGCATTAGATAAACACAATAGGGGTTTCACTATGTCTAGATGAAAGAAGGAGTGGATGCAGAAGTGAAAGGATCGAGATGGACCTGGCGCGGGGGGGGGGGGGGGGGTGAATAGGTCAACTACAAAGTTTACGCCAATTATTAGCAAGTTAGGCTTTGCGGAATATGAAAGGTAAGCCTAATAATGCTAGGGTGAGATAAACAACCTATATGATGCTTGCAAGGTCAAGGGACCAAAATAATAACACAAGTAAACATGCTAGGGTTAGGGATAACCGAAGACCGTGGAGACGAAGATGTATCCTGATGTTCACTCCCTTGGAGGGGGGCTAGTCACCGTTGGAGAGGTGGGAGTTCCACAAAGGAACAACCAACACCACAAACGGCCACCTTCTTCTCCTTGAAATATCACCACAAAGGCGATTCTCAACCACTAGTGGTAGACCTTGAGACTGCCTCCAAACCTTCACAAACGACGGGGCAAATCACAAGTTGATTCCTCGCCGGGGACTCCTACCGCATAGGAGTCTCCAACCTAACAAAATCATTATGAACTCAAAGGGGAACCCAATTTCCTTAGGTGGAAACGTAAATCGAGTGTCCTCTATCTTTTGCCTCAAAGGTGTGTAGAGATTTGACGGAGGGATGTGGAGTTTTTGGAGCTTTTCAGCTTTGTAAAAATGGAGGAAGAGAGAGAGTGTTGCTCAGCTAAAATGGGGGAAAGGATAATCCTTGGGGAAGAAGGAGTGGGCCTTTATATAACCCAGTTCCAAATCTGCCCGTTGTGCTATTCTGACACGTCCTGGAACCTTCGGGATGCACCGGATTCTGGACCCAACTCCGGGAGCAACTCCGGTTGACATCGGAAGCTACTGATTTCAGTCGAAGGTAGCTCCGGAGGGAGGCCCGAATTCTGGCATGCCCGGACACATGTCCCGGAACCTTCGGGTGACATTCTGGGCCACTCCAGATTCCGGACCCGACTCCGGGAGTGACTCCGGTTGACATCAGAAGCTACTGATTTTAGTCGAAGGCAGCTCCAGAGAGAGGCCCAGGTTCCAGCTACCCCAGAAGGTTATCCCGGAACCTCCGGAAGGATATTCCGGCCCATACAAAAATAGCCAACTGAAAGGTGTATGAAGGGGATTGCTTGGCTATTTGTATGGTAATATGAAGGAAACTTAGGATGTGGATTTTGGCTTTATGCAAAGGGAATGTGGTTCCACTCTAAGTTCATCGTGAGACCCCTCTTAGGGCCAGTTCTTTTGAGACCCCTCTTAGGATGTAGATTTTGGCTTTATTCTAGAAGTCTACTAGCTTAGTAAACTTTTAGAATAAAATTTTAGGTTGGGCTGCCAGAATAAGCTGGGTAGGGGGCAGCTTATTTTGGCAGCCACCCTTAAGCCCCAAAAGAACTGGCCCTTAATAGTGCGACTTTCCTATACTCAAGACAAGGAAACAAAGCATAAAATAAATACGCCAACTTTCTTCTCTCTTTTGCAACGGGGGGGGGGGGGGGGGGGTGTGGGATCGAGGAGATAGGTCTAGAGGGGGGGTGAATAGACACTTAACCAACCAAAGTTGCAGTTTTTAGTTTCTCTTGAAACTTAGGCAGATTTTGGCACAAGTTAAGGCAACTCCAATACTTTCTACACATGCATATCTAGAGATTGAGCAGCGGAAATAGTAAAGCATGCAAGTGTACGGAAAGTAAAGGGGTAGAGTATGGAAGATCAAACGCAATGAAGACATGGTGGTTTTTGGCGTGGTTCCGATAGGTGGTGCAATCGTACGTCCACGTTGATGGAGACTTCAACCCACGGAGGGTAATGGATGTGCGAGTCCACTGAGGGCTCCACCCACGAAGGGTCCACAAAGAAGCAACCTTGTCTATTCCACCATGGCTTACGTCCACGAAGGACTAGCCTCAATCGAGTAGATCTTCACGAAGTAGGCGATCTCCTTGCCCTTACAAACTCCTTGGTTCAACTCCACATCATGTCGGAGGCTCCCAAGTGACACCTAACCAATCTAGGAGACACCACTCTCCAAAAGGTAATAGACGGTGTGTTGTTGATGAACTCCTTGCTCTTGTGCTTCAAATGATAGTCTCCCCAACACTCAAACAACTCCTCACAGATTTGGCTATGGTGGAAGAAGGATTTGAGTGGAAAGCAACTTGGGAAAGGATAGAAATCAAGGTTCAAATGGTTGGATTGGAATGTCTTGATCTCAACACATGAGTAGGTGGTTCTCTCTCAGAAAATGTATGGTGGAAGTGTAGGCACGTTCTGATGGCTTTCCTTACTTGGAAGGAAGGGGTGGAGGGGTATATATATAGCCTCCACACAAAATCCAACCGTTACACACTTTTGACCCAACTCGGTGGCACCGATCAGAAATCTCGGTGGCACCGAACTGTGTAAAAGATATGAACGTTAGGAATCTCGGTGGGACCGATTGGAACAACTCGGATGGACCGATGTGCAATGGTTAGGGCAAACCTCGTCTCGGTGGCACCGATTGCATCAACTCGGTGGGACCGAAGTGAAGCAATAAGGCAACAGAGAGTTGGCAAGCCATCTCGGTGAGACCGATTTGCAAGACTCGGTGGGACCGAAGTAATTGCAACCGATTACAGAGAGTTGGCAAGGCCATCACGGTGGGACCGAGATCCATATCGGTGGATCCAATTTGTTAGGGTTTTGGCAGTGGCTAAGACCAGATGAACTCGGTGGCTCCGGATAGGAAATTTCTGTGGGGCCGAGTTGGAATGTAGGTTTTGGACATATTTGGATGGAGAAAGTGGTTGAGGGTTTAGGAGCACTGTCACTAAGCACTTGAGCAAAAAGACCATTAAGCAACACCTCATCCCCTTTTAATAGTATTATCTTTCCTATGGACTCAATGTGATCTTGGATCACTTAACAAAAAATGTAGAGTCTTGATCTTTTGCCAATCCATGTCCTTAGCATTTTGAAGGGTTCCACATCCTCTTGTCCCTGCCACGCCATTGTTGAACTTGTCTGAAATTCACTAGATAGAGACATTAGTCCAACAACATGTATGTTGGCATAAATTATCAAAACCACCAAGAGAGCAAATGTGCTTTCAGTGTGTGTGTGTGTGTGTGGGGGGGGGGGGGGGGGGGGGGTCACCTTCCATCTTTGCTCGCAACCAATCAGACTAACAACCTGTTCATTTACTTCATAAGTACCGTTAGTCCTCAATTCAATGTGTCATATACACCAAAACCCACTTACGGGAACAAATGCACTTTCAAGGAGTGATAAAAACCATTCCCCAAACTCCAGATTCCTGATGTAGGGGGTAGAATGGGACCAAAGTATTTAATGCTATGGTTAGGTTTTTACCTTAATTATGTCCAATAGTAGCTAGGTAAACCATCGGAAATTTAATCATAAGTAGCATGTTGTCATAGGTATTGAGCATGCTAAGCATATGCCTCTCCCCTCATGTTAACTATATCAAGTATTTATATTGCTTTCATTTACTATAACCAAATTGCCTAGGGACAATTCCATCCACTTGTTCACCGCTGTAGTAATTATAGTATTTGGCATCTTTGCCAAGTACCCTACCCGATGTAGGTTTGTGTTTGGTATCTTCACTAAACACCGTACTAAACACTTGCTCTCAAATCCATCCACTTTAAATTGATTTTTGCTTGGCAACTAAATTATTTCTTTTAGCAAATATTATAAGTGCAGGTACATCAAGAGTGACGCCTTAGTGTGTTGAGGTCATACCACTATCTTTGTTCCCAATGGTTCGATAAACTTGGGTGGAAAATATTTCCATTGAAAGCTGCAATGATCACAGGGGACGAACTCCCACCGATTTGTGGATGCTTGTGTTGCATGTCTCACACCGCAATGATGTAGATTCCAAGACTTGGACGGTAATAAGGTAGTTTCCAAACACTTGATAGATACGTAAAAGCAAACTTAGCAGCAGAACGAGTAGTGTCGGTGTTGTTGCTTCACTGAGAAAATGAAAAGTGAAAATTGTACAAACTTTGAAGCATCCAAGATTAAAATAATAATTTGTAAAAGAATTACAGTTAGTCAGCCAGTCAGTCAGCCGTATGATGCGGAGGGAGGAATGGATGCACGTATGAGTTACAGACAAGAGAAATTCAGTGATTGTTAGCCATATAATATGGGTAGAGAGACAAATCTATCTATTATATACAAAAAAATACGGTGGAAAAAGAGAAATAATCTAGAAAATACGACCCCAAAAAAATCCGGCCGCTTATTTGGTGGTCCTCTATTTGTAAGTAGTTCACAACCAATAGATCTTTGTAACTGTATCTAAACAAATCATAACCACTAAATCATTATAATTGTGCCAAAATAGATCACAACCATTAGATTTCTATCATTACATCTAGACATATCATAACCGGTGGATTTTACAATTTTGTTGGCTATGAAGTATACATACGTTTAGTTGCTATCCTCTTCCCTCCAAGAACCCCTTACTAGACGCCGGCCAGAACAAGCAAAAGAGATGCTTATTCTTTTCTATAATGGTGGGTACTGTATTTGCTGATATAATTCGGCAAAAGAACTTGAGTCCATGCATGTAACCACGCATACCATCGCATTTCCAATCAAATGTGTTGGGATGCGCTTCGTCGGGATAATAAACTTGTGGTGTCTATCTAAAAACAAAGAAGGGCGCATGAATGAACTGTGTTATCGGATGGTAAACTTGGCAGCATCCCCATTCGACTGCACAGTCACACGGGCGTGTGCGGAGAGGAAACGAGACATATGAGAGCAGGCTTCGACACTCGGCAGAAGTTAGAAAGCAAGAGAAATTCGTATCAATTGAAAACTTCTCTTCTCAAAAGAGTGGTGTGCCCTCCTATTTATAGGCTAGGAGGGGGACTGGTGTGAAGCTGCACTTTTGCCCCTAAGAAATTTATGGTTTTTCCCCTAATCACATTGTCCCACTAGGGGCAATTTGGTCTTTTCTGCCCTGCCCCTTAGGCTGGTTGTAATGGTGAGTATCATATACTAGTATCATGCATATGATACTAGTGTATGATACTACATCCGTAATGCATAGTATCATATGTTAGTATTATACGATAGTTCATTTACTCATAGTAGCACATCATTTAATATGATACGGTATCATGATATGATACTCAACCCTCTCTTTCTTCATTTAATTCTATGCCATCTCATCAAAATTGCTTAGTTGACATGCATGATACTACCTATGATACTCCCATTACAACCAGCCTTAGGCATATTCTAGAGCATCTTTTTTATCCTCCAGTACAGTTCATCATGCGGACGCTCGTCATCTTGCCCGGGGTTGATCATGGGCTAACCCCTAGGTGCACGCACATCGTCGTACCTCGGGATTGGTCCCGTGGTAGCACGGGAGTGCGCACGTCGTTAGTTTTACTGTTCACTTGGGAGTACATGAGCCCAAGCTCCAAAACACCTCCCCTCCCCCAAGCAGCCAGTAAACACTAGAGTAGTCAGCATCACAAACAAAACACAGAAAGAAAAACAAAATTCCTATACATTTCCCCTCACACATCAAGGAAAACAAAATTCTTGAAGCAGATTTCCAATTTGTTTTACAATCTATATCATTCTATTACCAAACACTATTTCCAAACACGGGGCATCTGAACCATCCGAAAATTTAGAGCATCTCTAGCGCTTCCCCTATAACTTAACTCCCTATATCACCTCCCTAAAATTTAAGAGTTTTAAGAGGCTATCACCTAGTCCTTCCCCTAAATTGAACTTCCGAAGACAACTTTTTGCATAAACATTGCAATTGAACATACTTACATCAACTTCATCAATATAGTACTCAACATACTTACATCACATAGTTCACGAACATAGTGCTAAACATAGTGTTTAACTTAGTCGGAGTCATCGGAGGAAATCACCACGACATCCTCGGCAACCTCCTCCTCGGCGATCTCGGCCTCAAGCTCGGCTAAGGCCTCCTCCTCCTCCGTCACCCTTCTTCGTTCCTCAGTGGCGGCCCTTGCGGTGGCCTCGGTGCGTGCCTCAGACAAGGAGTCGTTAATGGCTTTCTTCAGCGCCTCTTCCTCCTCTCCTCGAGTTCTTGCTTGCGCTCTAGCCGCTCCCACGGCTCCAACTCTAGTTCCCCCTCAAAGACAGACGGTGAGCCCGCCAAGTGCGACATTTTGTTGAGCAGTTGATGGGCGATACAGCTGGCGGAAGAGGAGGAGGCAGAATGCGGCAGTGGGAGAATGCAGACGGGGCGGTGAGCCGGCGAGGAGGTCCCGAATGGAGCCAGGAACAACCATAACGATGCGCGGGAGCGAAATGGGTCGCGGGGCCGGTGGTCTCGGCGGTCGGGAGGCGTCGCGGCATCGGCGGTGCGCGGGGAGCGATGCGGGGCGGTGGTGGGGCGGCGAAGGGACGAGAGACCGACATCGGTGGTGTGGGATCCGGTGCCGAGTAGGCGGTGAGACGCGGTTACGCCAGGAACCGAGCGACGACTGCAGCGGGGAGGCAGAGAGGAAGGAGAGACCGGCAACAGTGGCGGGCGATCCAGTGGCGAGGAGGCGGCGGGACGCGGTTGGGCAGGTAAACGGAGCGGCGGCGGTGGCGGGGAGGCGAGGCCGGCAACGGTGATGCGGGATCCGATGGGAGGACATGATCAGGCTAGGAAACGGAGCGGCGGCGGTGGCGGGGAGGCGAGGCCGGCAACGGTGACGCGGGATCCGATGGCAGGACACGATCGGGCTGGGAAACGGAGCGACATCGGTGGCGGGGAGGCGAGGCCGGCAACGGTGACTCGGGATCAATGGCGAGGAGGCGGTGGGACGCGATTGGGTTGGGAAACGGAGCGACGGCGGTGGCAGGGAGACGAGGACCGCAGCGGTGGCGCAGGATCCGGTGGCTAGGAGGCGGCGGGACACGATTGGGTCGAGAAACGGAGCAACGACAGTGGCGGGAAGGGGAAGGGAGGCACTGAGCGCCGCGGACGGCCGGTGGCGGCGAGATTGGGTGGGGAGAGGAGGAGGCGGGTGGGCAGTTGGAGCGTGTGAAATTTTCCGGCGCATTTTTTGGTGGATCAGGAGAGAATTGGGAAGGAGCCAAATCCCTAGATGTAGAGACAAGGGGTAAGTTTTTTAGAATCTTTCCCCGAATTATAGGGAGTAAAAATGTTATCAGGGAAGGGTTAGATCTCTGACTCCCTCTATTTTCAGTTTTAAGCAAGTTAGGGGATTTTAAGGGAAAGGCTAGAGACGCTCTTAGCAAAACGTGATGACATCAGTCTTCTCTTAGCAAAACCATGTCCGCTTTCTCTAGAAAACAAAACCACGTCCGATAATTGCTGACTTGCAAGAGAGAGATTTGCTTACATGCTACACGTTTTTCATCGGTACTAATCATCGCATATTCTTTTATTCACACGCCGCCGTTTCGAGCCACATAACCCTAGCACGAAATGCGATGCACACATCATATTTGTAAAAATCCGAAGATCGAATCTAATCAAATCAAGATATTTTTGTGTGAAATGATTTCATACTAGACATCCATTCGAAAAGTCCAATTTACATTTACAGCCGAGAAAGTAAGAAGATGCTGCGGTGAGAAATTAGAGATGACCTTTTCTCTTCTCCTTCGACCAAACCAGTCCCAAATGACTGCCGGCTCCCGATGGAGGCCCCCGCCACTCCGCCGTCGTGCCTCCTCCACGGCCATGGCGCCTGCCTCCCTATCCGTGACCGCCCTCAGCGCCTCCCCCGACGCCGCGCCGCCCCCTCCACCCGGCCATCGCGGCCGCCGGCGCTACGCTCCTCCTCCTCGCCACGGCCACCGACGTCTGGCGCCCGGACTACCTCCCCGCCACGCTCCTCCGCCGCCCGGAGCCCGCTACGTCGGTTGTCGCAAGGTTCTACTCCTTCGACCTAGTCGAATGACATTTGATGGAGGCTTTGACTCCACTTCATCAAGTCATCGCTCCTTTTGAAGGTTGTGTGCGTCCGTACATACTCCTCCATGTGGTGGATGACGTAGTAGCCACACGTCACACTGTTTTCCGGCTGCCGCCTGCAATAGAATTTAGTGTTGTGGATGAAGCGTACCATGCAATTTTTCATCTTCAGATCCCTGATGTATCCTCCCTTGAAATTATAGTCGAAAAGAGCTTTATCTAGAACGTTCTTTAGGAGGCTGTAGTCTTTCTTCCTGCTTCTCATAGAATCCAAGAAATAACATTGGGACCACTTCGGCATTAGTATTATGAGGATCCAGTAGTCGCTACATAAACAATTGAACAAACCAATATCATCTCTACTCCTATAAAAAAAAGCGAGTTGGTGATGATGGTGTGCCTGCCTTCAGGCTATATGTACCGTCCGATCTGGAATCTGAGGTTGAGATTGAGACGGAGACGTGTTGTGCTGAGCCGACCGCAGACACAGATAGTCTGGACTCTGGAGGTTTCGCCTTCTCTCGCGAAACAGCCTGCAACCGCCCCCGTCCCAGCGCGCCCGCTCCGGCCGCCGTCTCGTCGTCGTCACATGTTAGCGCCGCCTATAACGCCTTCCAATGCCCCCGTTTTCAGCGCCTTTGCCCCTAGCTCGCCCCCTCCAAAGCCTACCGCCGCCCTCTTGAGCTCACGTACAGATACCCGTTGCGGCTGCGCACCCGAATCCCATGGTCAACTCATCCACCGACGACGCCACAGGCCGCCGCCGCAGCCCCAAGCTTCGTCCATAGGCCGCCGCCGCCACTGCACGCGAGGTACTCGGTGTCCTGGCCGCCGTGTATGAAGATGCCCAGCTCATGGATCCGGCGGAGGTCGCCCCAATCCCAGCGTCAGCTCGTCCTGCTGTTGCTGCTAGCTCGTCGACAGGACACCGCGCTGCATGCGAGGTGCTCGATGCCATGGCTGCTGCGTATGAAGAAGCCAGCTCGTGGATCCGGCGGTCCCGCTGTTGTTTGTTTTTGCCTAGGGGCTAGGGCCTAACGATCGAGCTTGTGAGAATGAGAGTTGCGAGAAAGAAGATGAACACTGACAGAAGGTTTTGCGCTGCTTACCGAACCACAACATTTTTCGGTTGTCTGTTATATATGCAGTCTCCAACGGCTGCCGAATTACAAGGGAAAATGCCCACTTCTCAATGTCTGAAAGATATGTAAATAGTTTATACATTTTAAAGATATCATTAAGATATATCTACAGTATACAACTCTAATCTGAAATGCACGTATTGACTTTTGAGCAGAATTGTTTCTTCAATCGGTTAGACATGGTAACTAAGGGAAATTAGCATAAGTGAACATCTGTTAAGCATGTATACTGATTTAGTAGGAGGATGGTGTGGTACATGTTTGCTTTAGTGGTCCTGGCTTTGTTAGTATGTATATATTCTTGGTTTGTGCTTAGAAAACCTTTATAATTGATATAATTTTTTCTGCAATTACAAAAGGTTGGTCTCAAGTTTGTAAGATCTTCAAGGAAATCTTATGTTAATGCATATAACAATGTTGCAGGTTAGGTTTCTCTTTGCACTTCTTGGAACTGTTGAAAATTAGCCTCTGATGAAGAATAATAGTTTGACTGAATATCTCAACTATGGATCAGGTACCACGCATATTTTATCTGTCCATTTCTAGGCCGTTATTTTTCTTCTAGCTTTGGGGTGCTTTGTTAGTGAATACGCTGGTGAGGGGGTTTCTTGAAGACCTTCTAAATTTTAGTTCAAATCATGAACTGAAGTTTAGAAATTTCACAAACTTGTTTTTAGTTTGCATCCAATTATTCCTTTATATGAAGTTTCTGAACCTAAGTAAGTGTTTGCATCTTAAAATACATACATGTGCACTCACCCCTGCTATATACATATGATCCAAGAGCATCTTTTACTTTACATTTTGTTTCTTTGCTCTGTACAAAATGTTGTGAAAGTGCTATCCATTGGTTTTTCCGTTTGCCTAAATATACTATATAGACCCTCTAAAGGTTCCTTTTTTTCCTTTGTCTAAATATTCTACAGACCATTATATATACTACATACCGTTTTTAGGTGAGAAGATAGATGAAGCGAGAGCTAATATTGTTGGCATAGATGTTTTGAGCAAACAACTAAAAGAAGGGTATACTATGCTTAGCGAATGATTCCATGGCCTCGTAGATGCTTAAGGTATGTAACTAAGCATGAATGGGTCTAAAATATTGCTTCTCCTCATGGTGGCGATGTATGCAGATTCTTGTAGCGGTTAATGGGGTGCAGACTGGAGGTAGATCCTGTGTTAACCAAAAGCTGGTTGGGGTCATCGCAATTGCCAAATGTGTGTGGACGGATTTTCTATTTGCCGCATACTCTTTGTCCCCTCAATATGGGACAACAATGGGAAAGCTAGGTAGGGAGAACAACAAGTCTTCTACAAGGTGAAAATTGAGAAGAAAATTGTTGCCTTGGACGAGGGGTTCATCGGTGGGAAACCATATGTTCGATTTTGCTCGATGTGTACTAATCAACAATATGTCATTACTTTGATTGATGTCTTGAAAAATCTTTATTGTTCAGTGACACTTCAGTAAAAAATTCCAACACGATCTTTTGTGATTCCGTAGCGTAGCACGGGCATCTTACTAGTCAAGTTTAGAAAGTATGGTACGTGCAAGCATAATGAAAATCTACGAAAGCATAAAGTAGCTAGAGAATTACTTACAGGGAACGGTACGGCACGAGTAGGTAGTCCTTCTCCTACGTAACAAAAAGAAAGCAACGCGTACACATGGCGGGGCAGGGCGGGGCGGGCGGCGGCAGAGGAGGAGCGCGCGTGTATGTGTACGGAGGCAGGACTAAACTTCCTCACTCCCCTTGGCATGCTTGAATGGATCATATATGCCTGTAGGATTTTCCTAGGAATTGTTGTAAAAGAATAAATGGGCTAAGGCCCAATAATTCCAACACATACCCTACCGTCTTTTTATTGGACACTACTAGGCGTCGGTGGACCGATCTGGTCGCGTGATCGGTCGCCACGCGTGTCGTTGGACGAAGCCATCCCGCGCAGTTGGATCGCGTTTGTCTCCTCAGCCCCGACGTCAACGCACGCGTAACCAGCTCGTAGCACCGGCGTGGCCACCTATAGCACCAGGCGTCGCCGCTCGACGTCGCAGCTCATCTCCGTGTGGTGTATTTCGTAAAATATAAAAACTAAATCAAATAATATAGACATTCATTCTGGCATATTTCATAAAATATAAAAATCAAACCAAATCAAATAGACATTCATTCTGGCGTATTTCATAAAATACGAAAATCAAATCATGTGTGAAAAAAAAAAGATTTCAAAGTAGACATTCATTCCAAAGTCCAGATTTTCAGCTAAGAAATTAAGAAGATAAAACTCAAATCTGAATCACAGGAGAAGTAGGTGCTAAAGTCAGAATTAGAGTTGACCCTTTGTTTATCCTCCTGCGACTATACCGGACCCAAATGATCGCCGGCTCCCGACGGAGGCCCCCGCCGCCCCGCCTCCGCGCCTCCTCCACCTGTCCCCCTGCCCGTATCCACGCCTAGCGCTTCCCCGCCGCCCGGCCATCGCGGCCGCTGGCGCCGCGCTCGCCGTGCTGCTCCTCCTCGCCGCGGCCGCCGCCCTCTGGCGCCCGGACTACCTCCCCGCCGCGCTCCTCCGCCGCCCGGATCCTGTTACTGCGCCCGCCGCCGCCAGGTTCTACTCCTTTGACCTGGTCCGCGAGAACCCACACGACCCCGACGCCTTCACCCAGGCACGCGCGCACGCTCCTCCCGATCAGATTGATTCGCTCCCATGGGGAATCTCTTCCTCAGATCGCGTGGTTTCTTTTGACAGGGTCTCTTGTATGGGGGAAACGACACTCTCTTCGAGTCCACTGGCGGACTGGCCTTTATCACAAGGTAATGCAGTGTGGTTCGATCTCTTCTTGCTGCTTTCGTTTATTGCATCTCAAGACTCCTCATTACCTTACCCAAGAATCTATACTAGTACAATCTTGATCGACGATAAAAATGGATGCTTGGCTACCCTTCGCAGTGGGCTATGTAAGCTCAGGCTCAGTATATGTTGCCATCCCGCCTGTTGCAAATGTGCGATGTGGATTGATCTCTTCTTGTGGAATTCGTTTCTTGCATCTCAGGGCTCGTCATTGCCTTGCCCAAGAATCTATACTTAGTACTACAATCTTGATTGACGCTTAAAATGTGTGCTTAATTGTGATAAACATTGGGCCTTGTAACATCAGGCTCAGTATATGTTGTCATCCCGCCTGATGCAAATGTGACGTGTTAAGGATAATTAACTTCCTTGGTTTTGACAATCACTTACCTATAGTTTCACTTAAATTATTATTCTTGGTATTCACGACTCCCTAGTGGAAAGAAGCAGACTGGGTATCACTATCGTGAGCTGTTGAGAATCTATTTCTTGAGCTTGCAAGTTGCGTTTGTTTCGTTTGCTTGCTTTTCTGTAACCAGAATCTAAAGTCCTCTGCCTTTGTTTCTGAACAGTCATCGATCCGAAAGGTTGATCTTCAAACTGGAAAAGTACGTTAAATACTTTGCATGTTTCATAGTTGCAACATGGTTCACCTTCACTTTCCTCGGTAAACATCTTCAGTGAACCTTATAAATCGTTAATCACCGGTTTGTCATTTCTCAGGTTTTAGATCAGTACCAAATGGATGGCCATATGTTTGGAGAAGGCCTAACGCTTCTCGGTGACAGGTAGATAAACCTCAACTATACCTGACATTATAATCGCTTTCCTGAATATGATGGCTCTATTTGCTTCTGTGGTCCTGTTAAATCTCATTTTGTTTGTTTTAAAATTCTCTTTGTAGATTGTTTCAAGTTACTTGGTTGAAGAACGATGGATTCATATACGACCGCCATAACTTTAGCAAAGTAATACTCCTGCGCCTGTTTCTGTTTTAGTGCACTTATAGATGATTCAGATGTTTTTGCTCTCAGCTAATTATACCCAACTCCCACCTATCAATATGTATTGTCTGTAGCTCTTCTTTTGAAATATGGATTACTGGTCGTGCTTCGAGTTGTGTCAGTCATTTTACTTTCAAATAAAATGCCCAATGGTATTTCTCAAGTTTGTCCCTGGTACATGCTCCATCCTTTAGGTTCTCATGGTGCATTTTGTAGCCGTCTTCTAGGTTCGAGCTATACACATGGTATTTGAATACAAACTGGCAAGTTGGAGACATACTCTTTGTTACACATTGGGGTTGATTTCCACCAGCAGAAGCTCAGAGCAGCAGATGCACAAATTTGTGTAGCCTTCCACTCTATTTAATCATAGTTGACTCTAGCAAATGTCTGTCATTTTGATCACTCCTTTTTTATCTATCGTGGTTTCTTGCTGATGTATGAGTTAACGAGTTAATGTGTCCTCTGCTGCAGTTTGAGCGTTTTACCCATAAAATGCGTGATGGGTGGGGGTTGGCTTCTGATTGAAAAATTATATTTGGCAGTGATGGTACCTCAAGGTTGTACCAGTTGGATCCTAAATCACTTGAAGGTATATTGAGTTATTCAGATGCTAGATATTCTATTAGCTTTGAGACTTCATTTCTTTTGTTTGACATTTCCGTTGATACAGTGGCGAAGACAGTAACTGTGAAGTATCAAGACAATGAAGTTCCCTATATTAATGAACTGGAGTATATAAATGGTGAGTATGGGCAAATGTCTGGCAGGTTGAGTTATTACGCAGTATCTTAACCATATTGCTTTCACGTTTTAATATATTGATCAAGATCTCAAGGACCAGAACATTTTTCAGTAGTATACCTTAGTGCTGTCACGTTGCTCCCTGGTATCATTTATAAATGCTTCGTCTAGACAAAACGTGGATGAGGTTTAAGTTTAACAAACTAACTATGGGGTGTGACTCAATTTGTACTGAGGTGTATCCAAGTTTTATCCTGTGTTGTCCTTTGTTACACTTGATAGTCCCAAATAGGCCATTGATGTACAATTAACTGGTCTGGATTTTTTATATCCTACAACACAATGGGCTCAGATTTGACATGGCGATTAGGTAACTGAGGTCTCTGCATGACTAGCTAATGCCATTTGTGTTTAAGCTGTATTTTCCATGTAAAGTCTGATCATATTCAAGTATCATATGGTGTAACAATACAATGTGAACTGCCTATGAATATGGTAGAATATTGTGAACTGCAACTCTCAGTATTCAAAGCTATGATGTGTAGACAGATTGCATAGCTAGAGTTTCTCATGAAGATGGCCATGTGGCGAGCTGGATCTTTCTTCATGAGCTGAGGTATGTCCCGAGTAGCACATGACTGCTGTTCTCTTTCCATTTTCTTACCCACTGAGTTTCTTCATAAAATTGTTCTGTTTGCGTATTAGTGTCTGCATTTGAAATAATAACCGAACCTTGTGTCCTTGCAATTTTGGAGGCAGCAATTGTGGAACTCTGGCAATAGGGTGAGCAGCCTATGATGGTTCATTGCCTAGTCGCATTTTCTACACGCACGCAAAATGTAATCCAAATCCGGTACCGGAAGTGACATGACATTAAATCTGTTCCATGTTCCAGGCTATTGATGTTTTAAATGCTTGGGATGAAGAAAACCACAGATTGTTCGGTGAGTTTTGTTTGCACTTGCAGTTGACTGTTTTCGTCCTATAGATCGAAGCCTCTGAGGTTCTTCTCCAATTAACCCTTTCACTCTACTCGCAGTGACCGGAAAATTGTGGCCAAAGCTTTACGAGATCAAGCTGCGCCCGGTAGACGGGCCACCGGATGGGTCCGTGGAGAAACTGTGCCCAAGGGCAAGCTTTTATCGCTGAGAAGTGTCGATGCCTCGGCAAGGATGTCGAGGCAAGATTTTTTACCCCGGCGAGGATGTTGAGTGTCATGATTGACACATGTATTACGACGCCTCCTGGTTGATTCGAGGCAATTGGCAGTTGGAAGATAGGTTTTTGTTGTGATAGTTGTGTAATCATGTGTGTGTTTCCCCCGAGTAGTGTAAAAGATGGTTGTATCCTGTAAAGGTAGATGGTTCTGCTGCGAACATTTCTTCCTGTGTACTATATACTTGATTCCTTGGTTGTTTTTAGTGAGGAGACAAGTGTAGAAATTATAGGCAGTTATATTCTGTCACTATAGATCAAAGACCAGCACTGATTCATTAGTTAATCTTGGGATTGATTAGGACAACACTAGCTAATCTCTGCTGCGCATCTTCCCAAGATTTCTTCATCTCTAGAGATTGATTAGTTAATCTCTGCTCCACATCTATTTCTAGTCTGATACGGATCATATCATTAGTAGACCAAAAAATTAAAATTAAAATTGAGGGCTCTGTCTTTGTCTTTCTTTCCAGTCTCTGCTCCTGCTTCTGAAACCAGAAACCGAGCCAGTAAAAGAAATGATCTGCATTGCTTGTATATATCTTCTAGCTAGAATCTAATGTTTCAGGCACAGAAATACAAAATATATGCATTATATTTAATTTTGTTCTTCCCAAAACCACCTGAAATGGTGCTTCATTGTACCAATCATATTCTTGTTGAAAAGCAGCCGGAGGATCTTGCTGCAGCCCCAAGTGACAGGTAACAACAGCTAAAGGCTTGAGCATCTTGTAATGGCCACAAGGCCCCAAAGGGAGACGTTTGACAGAGGATGCAAAAAAGGATTATTTATCAATGTTTTGAAGAAATAGCAGGAGCTCTGTCTGCTACACAAATATTTATTTATATGTCACAAATTGCCAACCAGCCACTAGTTGGCAATGATGGTACTAGTACAGGACATGAGGGTATTGTAGAAAACAAACTACAATACAGACAGTTTGTATATAATCATAAGAAAGAAACAACAGCGTGCTAACTAAACGAACATTCAGGACCAGTAGGCGGGGATGACAATGCCAGTGTGGAGATAATCAAGATTATTAGCAGGTGATCGTTCAACTGTTGAGAGCACCTTGATTACTTGCTGCATTGTCGGACGGCGTGATGGATCAGGCTCTATGCACCGAACAACGACGGCGACCACTTGAAATATCTCAATTGCGATCTCCGCTTCAGGGCGTGGGAGCCGGGTGTCCATCAAATTCTCAAGTAATGTATTCTTGTTGTTGTTGTCCATGGATGAAAGGAAATCACCTGGATGATGTCCCATGAACAGCTCTAGAACGAGCACGCCAAAGCTATAAACATCGCACTTCTCTGTCACCCTGGTTGTGTATGCAAGCTCTGAAGAAACATCAACATTGGAGAGTTAATTTTGATAGCCATCTGTTGTTTAGTAATGTAGATTGTATAAACAAGAGACAAACGTAGTGTGGCTTAAAAAAAGATTATTTATGTAACCGACATAGATATATGATTTTACCTGGGGCGAGGTATCCTTTTGTCCCGGCAAGACTTGTGCAGTTTGATGCATCCACATCAAGTATTTTCGCTATACCAAAATCTGAGATGCATGCCTTAAATTCCAGGTCAAGCAAAACGTTGCGGCTTGTTATATCTCTGTGGACTATCGGCACGAAGCAGTCATGATGCAAGTAAGACAAAGCATGAGCAACATCCTGAACAATATTTAACCTCCTCGTCCAGTTCAATTCAACTGCAGTTTCCGTACCCTTCAAAGATGTCGCTAAGCTTCCTCTATCCATGTATTCATAAACAAGAAATCTTCCCTGAGTTGCTGAGCAGTAACCAAATAACTTCGCAATGTTGCGATGTCGAATATGCATCAATGCTTGTATTTCACGGTTAAATTGCTCATCATCTTCCATCATATGGATCTTTTTTACTGCAAACAATTCACCTGTTGGTAACTGAGCTCTATAGACCGATCCAGTCCCTCCAGTTCGGCAGTTCCAATGCAATGAGTGTTGCTGAAATTATTTGTGGCATCAACAATTTTCTTGTACACATCTTCCCCATCAAAGTTCCAGATGGCGAACATCTTGGTTTGTTGTACTTCATTTGCAGTTTCTGCCTTGGGTTTCTTCTTTTTGCATTGCCATGTTACTAGTGCAGTGACAAACACAAAAGATACAATAGTGGGTATAATAGCTAGTAAAATAGCTCCAGACTTTTTTATTTGTCCACTACTTCGAGGAAGATCGCAAGGGGGCAAACCTTTCACAACACCACACAATTTCTTATTATGCCCGAACCATTTGATTGGAGCTTCTTCAAAAAGTCTAGTATGTGGCACTGACCCCTCTAATTCATTGTATGACACATCCATGGACAGGAGGCTGCTCATGCTTTGAAATGATGGTGGAATGCTGCCGTTCAGTGCATTGTAAGAAAGATTCAAGGCTTCAAGCATACTAAGACCACCTAACATACTTGGAATAGCGCCATCAATTGAATTGTCACTTAGATCCAACAGATCTTGTAGGTTTACCAACAATCCTAGGTCGAAAGGAATGGTACCATTGAGGTGATTATGGCTCAACTTTAGAAAGTGAAGCTTCAAACAATGCTCAATTGATCCAGGTATCTGCCCAGTTAGGGGGGGAGGCGTTTTGGCTCCCGGGTGCATTTGCACCCGGATGAACAGTACCCGCAAAAATAATAGAAAATGTTTTCAAAAAATTCTGAAAAAAATTGTAGATGATCGTGTTGGTGTCGCAAGCATGCTTGACAAATTTCATGCGAAACGGAGCAGCGGTGTTTCGTTGGTGAAAAAAACAAATTTGGGTTGTCATTTTGTGGTGACATTTTGTCTTCGATTTGTTTTTTTGCGCAGGCCAAAATGTTTAACCTTTTTGCCTCAAAATTTACATGTAGCATTTGTATGTGACAAAGATCACCAAAAAAATTTGTCCCAATTTTTTTGACATTTCAAAAATCATTTTCCATAGGCAGGAGCATATGCTCTTGGGAGCCGAATTGCATTTCCGCCCAGTTAGGTTGTTTGATGATAAATCTAGATACTCCAGATTGTTTAGTGATCCAATTTCTTGTGGCACGTTTCCCTGGAGCAAGTTACCAGAAAGGTTCAAACTGAACAACATCATTACATTGCCAATTTCTGGTGGAATCTGTCCTTCAAGCTTATTTACTGAAACATCAAGTATCCCCAACCGAGATAATTTCCCTATGCTTGATGGTATTACTCCAGTTATACGATTGTTTGATGCGCGTAGCATGGTAAGTTCGTAACACTCACCCCAATGATGGGATAATTTACCAAATAGTTTATTTGAACTGATATCAATATAAACAAGATTTGGATGAGCTCCCAACTTGGTGATATCTCCTTCGAGGTTATTTCGTTCAAGTCGAACCCTGACTAGGCTTGTACAACTTAGCAAGCTTGATGGCAAGGGTCCAACCAAGTTGTTGTTTGCAGTAGTCAAATGTTGTAGCTGACCTCCCGTACAAAGACTAGACGGCAAGGCACCAGAGAGGCTATTAAAAGCAAGTTCCAAACTAACTAGACTCATTAACTTGCCAATTTCTTGAGGAACAGATCCGGAAATTTGGTTCTAGAGAATGTTCAAGGTAGTGAGTTTTGTCAAATTGCCTAGACTATTTGGGATTGAACCTGTTATTGTGTTATAGCCAAGCCCCAAGTGCTCTAAGTTCAACAACCAACCTAGTTCTCGTGGAATTTGCCCAGAAAGTTGGTTACTATGAAGGTACAAGGCAGTGAGTTTTCTCAAATTTCCTAGGCTATTTGGGATTGAACCTGTTATTGTGTTATAGCCAAGCCCCAAGCCCTCTAAGTTCAACAACCAACCTAGTTCTCGTGGAATTTGCCCAGAAAGTTGGTTACTATGAAGGTACAAGGCAGTGAGTTTTGTCAAATTTCCTAGGCTATTTGGGATGGACCCTGTTAGTGCGTTGTTGGTAAGCCCCAAGCCCTCTAAGTTCAACAACCAACCTAGTTCTCGTGGAATTTGTCCAGAAAATTGGTTACTATGAAGGTTCAAGGTAGTGAGTTTTGTCAAATTTCCTAAGATATTTGGGATGGACCTTGTTAGTGCGTTGTTGCTAAGCTCCAAGCCCTCTAAGTTCAACAACCAACCTAGTTCTCGTGGAATTTTTCTAGAAAGTTTGTTGTTCCGAAGACGTAAGATAGTGAGCTTGGTCAAATTATATAAATTTCTCGGAATGAAACCTGTGAGTGTGTTGATGCCAAGTTGCAAGTCCTCTAAATGCACAAGGTAACCTAGTTCTTGTGGAATTTGTCCAGAAAATTGGTTATGGTAAAGGTACAAGGTAGTGAGGTTGGTCAGACCACCTACACTGCCTGGGATTGAACCCGAAAGGTTATTTCTAGACAAATCTAATGCAACCAAGTGTTTTAGGTGGCCTATTTCAGAAGGGATGTGACCAACTAAGTGATTGTCTGACAAGTTGAGGGTGACAAGATTACTACTCATTTTGCCAAGTGGAACCGAGCCGCTTATCTGGTTGCCTTGCAGGAGTAGAGCCTGGAGCTCTCCGAGGACCCCAATGCCGGGAGGGATGCCCCCGTCGAGGTGGTTGTGCGAGAGGTCGAGGTGCGTTAGTGTCGCCAAGGCCGAGAAATTGAGTGACTCCAGTGACCCTCTCAGCCGCCTCCCGCGAAGAGAGATGCCGCTGATCACGGTATGGCGCAGGGGCGGGTGCCCTGTGCACCTGACGCCACGCCAGCTACAGGGCGCCGAGGTGTTCTCCCAGGACAGCAGGGCGTGTTGGCTCTGGTTGGTGAGGCTGGCTTTCCAGGCGAGGAGTGCTCTGGCTTGTTCCCCGAGCACCGCAGCGTCTGGCGTAAGCGCGACGGCCGTGGCCGTGGTCACTGGTCAGCATCAGCAGCAGTACGGCGAGGGAGGCGAGCACTTTGGGTGGCTCCGTCTCCATGACTAGCATTTTGGCTGGATGGAAATGGCTCCGATGGTTGTGAGAGGTGCTTGCATGTATGGCACGGCTATTTAATACTACCACGTACGTAGAGCTTGCTGCAGCCTAGCTTGGTCGACTCACCAGGTAAATGCTGGGCACCTTCGTTCTCAGCCTAGCTAGATGCTTGTCCAAACCGAAGCAAACCATGACTGTAGTGGTACTCTAGCTTCAATGTACACAATGACTCGGTTTTCCTAGTCCCCACACGAGTAACGCCCATGCTACGAGTCAGTCATGCCAGCAAGAAGACCGAAGACGTACTGTACCTAGCGTCAGCTAGATGCTGCCTAGCTTCGCACTTATTATGGCTAACAACCATAATAAGTGTGTCCCTGGTCCGCTCACCGTCCCCGGTCGATACTAGACTATATGCCATCAATTGCCAAAGACCAGGAAGATGACTTGTCTCGGAAACCAGCCAAGCATCTGTCCTGTCCTGTATGCCCCACCAAATGATAAATAGGATTACTATTTATCTATCTATTGTGCCTTCCTTTCTTGCTTACGCGCTTTATTTAGTCCTTGGCCTAACTTGATTATTTCCAAAGTTACCGCAACGGCTAGCTTCGGATGGAGATTTTATCATGAGTTACTTGACTTCTCTGTTTATTTTTGAATATCTTTTATTTTTCGTGCCCGCATGTGATGTGCATCAGACCGCACACGGGCATGTTTTGCCTTGCACCACATCGCACACACGATCGGGTCTGCACAACCGTGTGCAATTTATTGACATCAGTGATGGTTTGGGGACTGTCAAGGGATCCAAGTGGGGATGATGTTGTGGTAATTAAGAAAATGCCAACACAATTTCTGCATCCTTTATGCGACTTCAAGTCTTCAACTTAATTAGTAAGCCAAGTCTTTCATATTTCTGCATCTTTTATGCGACTTCAAGTCTCCAACTTAATTAGTAACCCAAGTCTTTCATATTTCATCTTTTGGGGAACGATCAAGTCTTCAAGTTGTTATATATACTGTTCAACCTGAACCCATACAGCCCGAACCTGCACCAATAATTGCTCTTTTGTTAAGTCGGTCTAATATTTAGTTCAAAATTTGATTTTTTTTAAAAAAAAAACTCCTGGAAAAAACCAGTAAATACTACGTGCTCCCACTAGTAATCTATGAAATTTTGAGCTTATTTGGACTATATGAATAGGAGATATTTGTTCTTTTGCTAAACGGATTGAAATTTTGCTTCATAATTTGATACTTTCCAAAAATTCCTAAAACAATCCAGTAAATACTACTCCCTCCGTCCCAAATTACTTGTCCCAGAAATGGATAAAAATGGATGTATCTAGAACTAAAAATACGTCTAGATACATCCATTTCTGCGACAAGTAATTCAGGAGTATTCCCTCCATCTCATATTAATTGACGCTCAAACGGATGTATCTAGCACTGAAATACGTTTAGATACATTCGTTTGAGCGTTAACTAATATGGGACGAAGAGAGTAGTAATCTAGGAATATTTGATCTTATTTGAACTAAAGGATGAGAGATAATGTTTTTTCTACACCATTAATTTTGAGCCCACCATCCATTTTCTTTTCGGATTCGCCACTGCCTCTGGGTGCGGTCCATTACGTTCCACTTGTTGACTCAAACCAAACACACCCTTCATTCAGTCCGTCCTCCAGTCATCCCATCCACCACCAAGCCAGATCCCGGCGGGCGGCGGATGACAACGTAACCCCCTCCTCGTAAGGTTGACCCTCGAAGGCGAGAGCACGAAACAGTCACGCTCGACGTGACTTCCTCTCCAGGTTTCACAAAGAACAGAGCAAACATCTTGGGTATCTACTTTCCCCTCCCCCTGCTACTGTAGTGAGAGAGGGGCGAAAAGGAAGCGACCGGCGAAATCCCCTTTCCCCGCCGGCGAGGGCGCGGATCCCGGCCTCCTTCGCTCGCTCCGGCGGGTGGAGGAGGTGGGGATCCCGTTCCTTTGCGTCGGGCGTGTAGATAGGGTAGGTCGTCCTCCCGCCGACGGCGATTTGGTGGAGGAGTCGTCGCCAGTTAGGTATAATAAATCCGCCGCTCTTCCCTCCCCTTGCTGGTACTGTGGGTGCCGGCGTGCGAGCGGCGTTCTGCTCCCGTCGATCTATGGATCAGCCGGTGTTTCGGGCTTCTTCTCCGGCGGAAGGAGAAGCAATTTTGCTCCTCGCGGATCGGTCGATCCCGCGAGTTCTTGGATCCTCTGGCAGGGCAGTGAGGCGGCTTCGGCGTCCATGCCATGTGAGTATTGCTCTCCCCCTCCTCTTTGTCGTCGCGCCGGCGAGGCCTCCATCGGTGACGTGGAGGTGGGGTCCTGGAGTGTAGGAGGTGCGGGATCTGCAGTTTGTGGCGAAATTTCCTCGGCAACGACGGCTTTCTCGGGGTGCTGGTCTTCTGGCCGAAGTTTGGAGACTTCCCAGTCGCCATGGTCGTCTTTACAAGGTGCTGGCTCCGGCTATGGAGCGGCGACGGCGACGGCGCGCCTTCAACTCGCTCCGGCGGCTGCTATAGTTGTTGTGTGGTCTGAGGACCTGGGTGTAATTTTCTTTACTTCTGGGGTTCTTTGTACCACTATGGAAATTTCAATATAAACTGAGGTCCTATTCGCAAAAAAAAAAAAAAAAAAACAGTGCAAACAGAGAAAACAGAGTAGAGACACCGTGCCCTGTCTTTCATCACTTGAGAACACATGCTTACAAGCAATGAATGCTTCTCTAACCAGCAACAAATTCTTACATACTTGCTCTCTTACTAGCCAGAGAATGCTAGGATGCAACAAATGCATACAAGATGAGACTGCTAGTCCTATTATAGAATCATTAACCGACTCTGATGAACCGCCTCAGCACGTTCAGTGTGTACTGCTTGGTCAGACACAACTTGGTAACAGAAAATTCACTGACTCTAGTCTAAGGTGTAACCCATCACATAATCACACGTACACTAACACATGTGCACAATCAGCTTGACTTGAATCTACCAAGCCTGCCAGAATTAGTTACAGTTCAAAACCAATTGGAACACTTCCTTTTGTAGCGTTACAGCTAGCTTTTATCCTGTACTCAGCCGACATGCAGCCTTTCCTCTCATGTACATGGCTAATTAATTAGCTTAATGACAGGGTTGAGATCTGGGGATGTTACACAGTCGCTCATCACTCGAAACAGTACAAATTTTCAGCTTTATTTTGCTTTTTATCTACTATAGTAACTTGCAGGCACAATTCCATAAATCCTTACAACGGACAAAGTCCAATTTCTGTGGTCCCTATGGGATCGATACTCTTATTCAAAAAGTCTACCGTGAGGAGGAGCTTGTGCAGTAACACTATGGCGGCAACACTAGAGTCGTCAGAGATGGGCCCCGCTGGTGCTGGGGTTCGGACCTTTGGGGAGGAAGGGGATGGATTGGAGGTGAAGAGTGTGCGGAGAGCAGAAGGGTCAATGGGGCGGGGCCGGCGCGGCTGAGGGAGAGTGTGTTGACAGCGGCTATCGAGAGCGTGGCGTCCTTGCCGCCATGCATCACGGCGGTGGCGGGAGTCGCCATTGGAGTTTCGATTCTGGTACGAGTGTTCTTGTGAAATTTTCCAAAAGTTAATTCTGGAAAAAATAGTCCAGTGAGCTCTGCCAAACTATCCAGTTCTCCTGCATTCATGGGTGCTCAACGATAGATTCCACATCAAGATAGGCAAAGCGGGATACAGCTCGTTTATTACCTCAAAGAAAACAAGAAACAGGTCTTTTCTAATAACGGAACACGAGAATAGCATGCACGGGAGAAGGATTTAGGGAAAGGTACACGTTGCTTTTTCGGAGTCTATAGGGGAAAGGTACACGATGATTTTTTGGAGTCTCTCTATGTTCTCAAGGTAACCTTGTTCTCGAGGCATGTGTCCAAAAAGTAGGTTGTGGTAAAGGTACAAGATAGTGAGTTTTGTCAGATTTCCTAGCCACCATCCTCCCGACGTCCAACCAGCATCACGCAACTAATGGTGCTGCCGCCATGACGATGCCCACCTCCATGCCGATCGAGCTTTTGGACCTCCTGAAATGGACAAGGTCATTCGGGCATCTGCTTATGATGTGTTATTTGCTCTCTTTTTCATAAGAATTCAAGCGTAGCCTACATGATCAATTTTGTATGTGCACTGTACTTCTATGTTGTATCTTTATTTTTCAAGAAGCAGCGGCATGCTCCTGTCAGAGTTATTATATTGCTATCCATTGGCATGTGCAATCAAAATCAGAAAAGAGAAGTGAAAAGGGTGTATGTGCATGTGTCAAAGCTAAGAAATTTAGCTGCTTTTATCAGTTAAGCAACAGTTGCCAGTACATGTGCCGCCCAAACCACAAAAAAGCAAATGAAAAGTGCCGCCACCGACCAGGCACCGCCGAACTTTCTCTCAGGTGGCGTGCCATGGACGCGCCCCAATTGCTAGTATATGAAAACTCGCTTGTTTAAAAAGAAGATGTCCCATTGCAGACGGTTGAGTCCGTCCCGTGTGTGACGGTAGGGTACCCCGCAGTGACGCGTGGGCGACTAGGTTGGCGCCGTCCGTCTCGCCGCCGATTTGCTGATCCAAACCCGTCTCCCCCTTGCATCCCCCAGCGCTAGTGTTGCCAGCCACAACCGCCGCTCCCTGGTTGTGGCCGGGGCGGTCCTTGGCTGCGAGTGGTGAGGTCTGAGTGGGGAAGAGAAGTGAGCTGCCCAGATCTGGGCGGGGGCGGCAGTCCGCCGGCGTGAGGAAGTTTCGAGAGCGACCCCTGCCACCAAAAGCCTTCCCTGGGAGCCCGGGGCCCGGGGTCGTAATACACCCACCCGGAATGGCGACGGAGAAGGGGAGGGGGAAGGAGGCGGGCGCGGATGGAGTGGAAGCCCTGCTCAAGAACTTGAGGATTGCAGAGAAGAAGAAGTGTGTGGTGCTGGGGTCGGCGAGCGCAAGGGCGAAGGTAAACCCAAATCAAGCCATTGGGAAAGTGCTGTCCGAAAAAGCTGCGTATGCGGATGGCATTGTTCAGACCCTGGGGAGGATTTGGTGCCAAAGGGAGGGTACGCTGTGCAAGGAGCTTAGGAGGAATTTGTTCCTGCTCACTTTCGGCCAGGCGTCGGGGAAGAGGAAAGCGCTCGAAGGGGGACCGTGGCTAGTGGGCAAAGATCTGCTGGTGCTGGAGGATTTCGTTGCAAGCAAAACTTTGGATGATTATGAGTTCCGGTACTTCTCGATATGGGTTAGGGTGTCAAACATCCCACTGGGAATGATGAACAAAGAGACAGGCGAACTGATTGGACAAGCAATGGGGGAATTCCTCGAAGCGGAGGTTGATGCAGAGGGCATGGCAGTGGGGGAGTTCATGAGAATAAAGGTCAAACTCGATGTCCATGAGCCACTGATGCGTGGTATTAAAATTCAGGTGAGCCCAGGTAATGGGGAAGGGGAGGAGGAGGAGGAGGAAGGGGAGGATAGCGAGGAGGAGAGCGATGAGGATCAGGGGGGCGAGATGATGGAGGTAGTCGGAAAGAAGAGAAAGAAGGAAAAGTGGTGCCCCTTTGCTTACGAGTACCTACCGGATTTCTGCTTCACCTGTGGGATCATAGGCCATACGGACAAAGAGTGTGCTTATAAGCTGAAAAGGGGTGAGGTGCAATTATACAACAAAGAGATGAAGGTGAACATGCTGTTCAGTTCAAGGAGGCTGGGTTGTGAGGAGGATAGAGGACAGTGGAGTGGCGGACGAGGGGCTTTTCTGCTAGAAGCAATAGCTCTGGAGGCAGGGGAGGCTGGACCAGAAGTGATTCGGAGTCATGGCGAAGGAAGGAGGATGGGCAGGCCGGGGACACGAGAAAGAAGAAAGGGGAAGAGAAGGAAGTTACTAGTCCTTTAAAGCTCCCTGAGCCGAGAGTGCCTATGCCCAACAAAAAGAAGCTTGTGTTCCCGGATGGGGATATGGTGTCTATTGAAAATATAAAAGGAAGTACATCAGGGGGTGAGCAGTTCAAGGAAGGAGGGAGGGAGGGGAAGAAGGATGACATGGGAGAGGTGGCGCAGAAGAAGGGAGAGGTGGGGGCCCTAGGGGATCCTGTCTCAAGCGAGCTGGGGGCTGGAAGTGCAGAGGCAGGAACAAGTATAAAAAACAAAAAGGGTAACGGTAAGAAGGCAGGGGAAGGTAAACAGGCAAAAGGAAAAACGTACAAAAGGGTGAACGGGAGTGGTCAGGTGGACGGATCACCGTTGGGAGTGAACCTGGGGTCAAAGAGGGGAGGTGATACTATGGAATGTGATGCAGAGATGGCAGGAGATGTGAAGAAAAGCAAGACTGAGGTGGCCACACCGACAAAAAATAGCGCGGGGCTGTCAGAACAGCCCTGCGAGCAGCAATGAAAGTTATATCATGGAACTGCCGGGGGCTTGGGAACCCCGAGGCAGTTCGTTGCCTTCTGGAACTCCAGAAGGTCGAAGAGCCTGACATCCTCTTCCTCTCGGAAACCAAAATGACTGAGAAGGAAGTGGAGTTCTTGAGGTGGAGATTGAATATGGTGAACATGGTGGCGGTGGACTGTGTGGGGGAGGAGTGGGGGTTTGGCGCTTTTTTGGAAGAGTGGGATAGATGTTCAGTTGAGATGGAAGGGAAAATACCACATTACTACTGATGTGGTGCAGGAGGATGGCAGCAAATGGAGGTTCACGGGGGTGTATGGAGAGTCAAAGGCGGGGGAGAAGGAGAGTACATGGAGGGTTCTTCGAAATCTGCATGGGCAGGACAAGCTAGCGTGGCTTTGCATGGGTGATTTTAATGAAATATTATTTGCGGGAGAGAAGGAAGGAGGGCCGGCTCGGGCCCAGGGAAGCATGCAAGCTTTCAGAAGAACCCTGGAACACTGTGAACTTGAGGACTTGGGTTTTGTCGGCGACCCGTTCACTTGGAGAAATAACTGGAGGGATGCGACCGGGTATACAAAGGAGAGGCTGGATAGGGCAGTAGCAAATGTTCAGTGGAGGTGCTTGTTTCCGTTGCACAAAATCATAAACGGGGACCCGAGACATTCTGACCACCGCCCCATTATTGCTGAACTAAATGCGCAGGATAAATCCCTGGGCGTTGAAAGGGGTCCGAGATGTTTCCGTTTCGAGGCACGGTGGCTACAGGAGGAAGGGTGTCAAGAGGTTGTGGAGGAGGCATGGAATAATGCGTTCGGGGAAGGAGAGATAGAAGTTGGGGAGGCATTGAAGAGAGTGGGTGCAAGTCTACTGAAATGGGACAGGGAGGTCCTGGGTGAACTGAAACACAGAATAAAGAAGGTTCGAAGGGAGCTAGAGCGGTGTCGGAGAGGAGCCATTAACCAACAACAAGTCTCTCGCGAACAGCTGTTGCGGTACAGACTAAGCCGGTTGGAGGACCAATATAATGTGTACTGGCAGCAGCGGGCGCATGTCAACTGGCTCAAATTTGGTGATCAAAACACTGGCTTTTTCCATGCCCATGCTTCGGAGAGAAGGAGGGTGAATATGATCCGGAGGTTGAAGAGGGATGATGGAAGTGCTGTGGAGAAGAAGGAAGATTTAGGGCCCTTTATTACTGATTCTTACCAAAGTTTGTTCGCATCCTCTGCAGGCCCCCTAAATGATGACATTTTCCGCCATATTAATGTGTCGGTTACACCCGAGATGAATGTGTCCCTCACTAAGCCATTTACCGGGGAGGAGATCAGAGAGGCTCTTGATGCTACCGGTGATCTCAAAGCTCCTGGACCGGACGGCATGCCGGCCCTGTTCTATAAAATGTTTTGGGGTATGGTGGGTCCTGGTACAAGAGGAGGTCCTGGCAGTGTTAAATGGTGGTATCATGCCCATGGGATGGAATGAAACAACGATAGTGTTGATTCCAAAGGTGAAGAACCCAGAGTCACTCACACAATACCGGCCGATCAGCCTATGCAATGTCTTATATAAGCTCATTTCAAAAGTTTTGGCTGACCGTATGAAGGGGATACTACCGGATCTGATTTCTCCAACACAATCTGCTTTTGTTCCGGGACGGATGATCACGGACAACGTGTTGCTTGCCTATGAGATAACTCACCTGATGCATAAGAAGAAGGGAGGGAGACAAGGATTGGTGGCAGTGAAACTTGACATGAGTAAGGCGTATGACAGGGTGGAATGGCGCTTTCTGGAACGTATGATGCTTACCATGGGCTTTGCTGCAACATGGGTAAGCTTGGTGATGAAATGTGTGTGTTCAGTCTCCTACAGGGTCAAGGTGAATGGAAGCTTAACAGATTCTTTTCTTCCCCAGAGAGGTCTGCGACAAGGAGATCCCTTATCTCCGTATCTTTTCATCATATGTGCAGAAGCTTTTTCCAAATTGCTGCAGCATGCAGAACATGAAGGAACGATCGAGGGTGTCAAACTGGGCCCAGGTGCTCCGAGCATAAATCATCTTTTCTTCGCAGATCACTCCCTGATTGTCATGAAAGCTACGGAGGCGAGTGCCTCGAAACTTCAGGAGATCCTTGCGCTCTATGAAGCTCAGTCAGGCCAAAAAATAAATAGAGACAAGTCCTCTGCGTTTTTCAGCAAGAAAACAAGTCTGCAGAATAAACAACAAGTACTACAAGCCTTAGGGATTCCGGCAGAAACACACAATGAGAGGTACTTGGGTCTGCCTGTGCACCTCGGTGCAGCAAAAAGCAAGGAGTTTGAGTACATAAAGGAGATGATCTGGAGGAGGATCCAGGGGTGGCTTGAGAAGCTATTATCAAAGGTGGGAAAAGAAACCTTAATCAAGGCAGTTGCTCAAGAGATTCCGACCTACGTAATGTCATGTTTTGACTTGACAAAGAACCTTTGTGATGATATAAGTGCGATGGTTTACCGGTACTGGTGGGATCAGCAGGATGGGAAGCATAAGTGCCATTGGATTGGATGGGAAAAGCTCATGAAAAGTAAGAAGGATGGTGGGCTAGGTTTTCGGGATCTGCACATCTTCAATACGGCAATGCTAGCAAGACAGAGCTGGAGGCTTATACAGAATCCGGAGTCCCTGTGTGCGATTGTGCTCAAGGCAAAATATTTTCCGAACTGTTCTATACTAGAGGCGGAGGAACAGCCGGGGATGTCATACACCTGGAGGAGCATCTTAAGAGGGCATGACCTGTTAAAAGAAGGAATTGTTTGGCGCATTGGAGATGGAATGCAAGTGAATGTCTGGTCTGACCCGTGGCTACCAAGGGGAACGACGAGACGGCCAGTAGCGTTGCAAGGACAGGCGATCATTACTAAAGTAAATGAGCTCTTGAATCCGGTTACTGAGACATGGGATGATGAACTAGTGCGAGAGCTCTTCACGGAGGAGGACGCGAGAGTCATCCTTTCCATCCCTGTGAGAGCGGAGATGGAGGATTTTATCTCCCGGCACTATGATAACAAAGGCTTGTTCTCTGTCAAATCGGCCTACCATTTGGGAGTGAGCCTGAAGGAAGCAAGGAAACAACAAAATGCAGGGACCTCGAATGGCCGGAGACATACGGACCAGTGGCAACATATCTGGACGATGGAGGTGTCGGGGAAAGTTCGCATGCTCTTGTGGAGGCTGGCTCATAACAGTCTACCCACTCGTATGAATATAAAACGAAAACACATTGAGCTGGATACCCGCTGCCCTATGTGCAATCGCCTGGACGAAGATGGTGGACATCTTTTCCTCCGCTGCAAGTGTGTGAAGGCGGTCTGGCGAGAGCAGAATCTGGAAGAGACCCGTCTTATGCTGTGCGACTGTCAGGACTCTTTCCAAGTCATCAATGCTGTTTGTGCACTGCCAGCAGAGAAGAAACACCGGGTGGCGGTACTCCTGTGGGACTGGTGGACGACGAGAAACAAAACAAATGCGGGTGAGAAACAGAGAACAGTTCAGGAAGTGAGTGGAGTCATCAGCAGACACGTTCAGGATTTTCAGAACTTGCAGGCTAAGGGCAACTCACAGGGTATGCAAAAACAGTCCTGGACTGCTCCTAGGACAGGTCGGGTAAAGATAAACATGGATGCTGCCTTCCTTGCGGAAACAGAGGCGGGTGCTTGGGGTTTTGTGGCACGGGATGAGATGGGAAGGAGCAATAGATGGATTCCTCCACTTGCTACAGTGTCTGCCGGATGGCGTTTTTGGCGATCTTGCCGATCTCTTCCCCAATCCCTTCCATCTTCGCCCCTAATCCCTGTCTCTAACCTCCCTCACCCCCCGCTCTCTCTCTGCTTTCTGCAATCCCCCTCCTGATCCACCTGTTCCTTCCCCAATTCCTTTTCCCCTTCGTTTCTTCTCTCTTCCAGTGCTTTGGTCCTAACCGGCGAATCCTTGGCAGCCTGCTTGTTTTCTGCGGCCCTTGAGGATGGCGGCTAGCTGTGTTGGCGTGGATGTGGTGGAGCTGGAGGGGTGGAAGGCGAGGGCGATGCGGTTGGTCCGTAGCTCTTCGGATCCGACGCGGAGCTTCAAGCGTTTCAGGAATAAGATAGTGTCTTTGTTCGGTTTGGGTGATCTGCGGCTAGCTAACAAGCAGCACGGATGAAGTTCAGGCCCTGCTTCCCCGGAGCTGGTCGCATCTGATGCGCATGCCGCTGGGTTGGAAGTTAGGATTGAGCCGGAGCACCTGCGTTGTTTTGGTCCTACTGATTATGTTGTTGCCACTGCCGGCGCTCAAGTCTGTTCCGTTGGTTCGCCAGTTTTGCGAGCCCGGCTACCTGGACACCAAAGCGGTTGTGAGAACTCTGTACTTCCTCGGAGTCGTCCAGTTCACGAAGGATGCCGGAAACCTGAATTCCTTGATGGCGGCCTTATCTCTGCCGCTTTTCTTTGTGTTGGAACCAACGCTATCTTGCTGGTGAAGGATGTTTTTCTTGTGATATGGCTTCAGTGGAACACAATCCAGGAAGGCAAGATCAAGAAATGTGTCACAAAGAGAGTTAAGATGAGGATCAGTATTGTAGGACTGAATCTGCAGAAAAGTTGGAATTTTAACACTTTGGAGGATCAGTACTTGGTATATGTGACAGACCCAAAAAAGCCAAAGGCGGAGGTGCAGAAGAGTTTGGAGGGGAATGCAATTGACAATGACGCTGGGCTGAATGGGCAGCCCGGCGCGGCACCATGAAAATCGTCGCTTGGAACTGCCGGGGGTTGGGGAACGGCCCGGCAGTTCAAGGTCTTCTGGACCTCCAGAAGAAGGAGGACCCCGACATCCTATTCTTGTCGGAGACTAGGATGAGCGAGAAAAGGCTGGAGAAGTTTCGAATAAAGTTGGGACTGATGCACATGGTGGCGAGGGACAATGATGGTAAGAGCGGGGGTGTGGCCTTGTTCTGGCGACGGGGAATAAACCTGAGCTTGCGATGGAAGGGACGGATGCATATTGACGCCACGGTGACAGAAGATGATGGCTACAAGTGGAGGCTGACCGGGATATACGGAGACCCGAAGGAAAAATCTAAAACTTTTTTTTTTGCGGGTAGGAAAAATCTAAAACTTGGCGGCTGCTTAGGACGCTCCATCATCAGGAAAGCCTTCCGTGGGTCTGCTTTGGTGATTTTAATGAAATTATGTTCAACTATGAAAAACAGGGTGGTGTGCCTCGAAGCCAAACTTGTATGCAAAACTTTAGGGATGCTTTATCTTTTTGTGATCTAAAAGACCTCGGTTTTGAGGGAGACGTTTTTACATGGCGTAATAATAATTTCAGAGTTGATGGGTACATTCGAGAAAGGCTGGATAGAGCTGTGGCAACTCCTGCATGGTGTAATCGTTTTCAAGGGTACAAAGTGGTCAACGGCGACCCGTTCCACTCAGATCATAGGCCGGTCATCTTGGACCTAGAAGGAGGCAGGCCAATGAGGCGTAGCAACATGGCAGATCCAGTGAAACGTTTTGAGGCCAGATGGCTCCTCGAGGAGGATTGTGATGAACGTGTGCAGAATGCCTGGGGCCTGGCTCATGCAAGGGGTGCAACTCATATTCAGGAGTGCCTGAAGATGGTTGTGTCAGAGTTAATTGATTGGAGCAGGAACGTTTTGGGTGACTTGGCGAAGCGTATAAAAAAGATCAAAAGGGAGTTAGAGGAGTGCAGGCGAAGGGTTATTTCACAGCAGAATATCAATCGTGAGCGGATGCTTCGTTTCAAATTGAGCCGTCTGCAAGAACAACATGAGTTGTTGTGGAAACAGCGGGCACATGTTACCTGGCTTACTCAAGGTGATAGAAATACCCAGTTCTTTCAGGCTTTCGCTTCAGAGAGGAAGCGCAAAAATGAGATAAAGAAATTGCGAAGGGAGGATGGTGGCGTGGTGGAAGGGGAAGAAGGGCTAAAGGCCCTTGTGACTAACTATTATTCTTCTCTGTTTACCCCTGTGGCAGGTGTCCCCTTTGGTGACTTCATCAGCAATATTAATCCCAAGGTCACACCACAAATGAATGATTTTCTTATGGCGGAATTCACGGCTGGGGAAGTGAAAGAAGCCCTAGATGGTATTGGGGACTTGAAGGCTCCGGGAGCGGATGGACTACCAGCTATCTTCTACAAAAAGTATTGGCAACTGGTGGGTGACAGCGTGGTACAAGAGGTGCTCCAGGTATTGCGAGGTGGCAGTATGCCGGCGGGATGGAACGACACCATTGTCGTATTGATCCCAAAGGTTAAGAACCCTGAAAAGTTGAAAGACTTACACCCGATTAGCCTATGCAATATTGTGTACAAGCTTGTATCCAAGGTTATTGCCAACCGGTTGAAGTGCATTTTGGGGGAGATTATATCCGATAATCAAAGCGCTTTCGTGCCTGGGAGACTCATCTCGGACAATACTATATTGGCTTATGAGCTTTCACACTTTCTGAAGAGGAAGAGGTCGGGCGGCACAGGTTACGCAGCTCTGAAACTTGATATGAGTAAAGCATACGACCGCGTGGAGTGGTGTTTCTTGGAAAGGATGCTGCAACAGTTGGGATTCTGTGATGCATTTGTGCAACTTATTTCAAAGTGTATCAGAACCGTTTCGTACAAGTTCAAGGTCAATTCCTACTACACTGAGACGGTGGTGCCGGGCAAGGGGCTACGCCAGGGAGATCCCATATCTTCGTATCTTTTCCTGCTGTGTGCAGAAGGTTTCTCGGCCTTACTTCAGGAATCAGAGAGGAATGGTCACCTCAAAGGAATTAAAATCGCGCCTACAGCACCAACGATTACACATTTGCTCTTCGCTGACGACTCGATGTTATTCTTCGAGGCCACACCAGAAGGCGCCACTGAGGTCAGTAGGATATTGCAGGCCTATGAAGCGGGATCAGGACAAGTGGTCAACAGGGACAAGTTATCCATTATGTTTAGTAAGAACACTAAGGCAGCAGCGAAACAGGCGGTTATGGCACAACTGGGACTCCAGCAAGAGGCAACGAATGGCAAGTATCTCGGTCTGCCCATGTATGTTGGCCGGTCTGTTTCCCAATGTTTTGAGTATATTAAGGACCGGTTGTGGGCAAGGATCCAAGGATGGCTTGAGCGCTTTTTGTCAATGAAAGGAAAGGAAATTCTGGTTAAATCGGTGGCCCAGGCGATTCCCATCTATGCAATGAGCTGTTTTGATTTAACTAAAGGGTTGTGTGAAGAGTTGAGAAAAATGATATGCAAGTACTGGTGGTCTCAGCAGCAGGACGAAGAGAAGATGCACTGGGTGGGATGGGAGAAGATGAAGCTACCTAAGAACAAAGGAGGACTTGGTTTCAGAGACCTATACTCTTTCAATCTGGCTATGTTAGCAAGGCAGGGGTGGCGGCTACTCCAAGCTCCAGAGTCGTTATGTGCGCAAGTGCTACGGGCGAAATATTTCCCAGATGGCCACATTCTTTCTGCGGTTCCAGTAGCCAACATGAGTTATACATGGAGGAGCATTCTGAAGGGGCTTGAAATTGTCAAGGAGGGGTTTATCTGGAGGATTGGTTCTGGCGAACATGTAAAGATATGGTCTGATCCGTGGCTGCCGAGAGATTCCTCGAGGCTGCCACTGTCGAGACAAGGGCAGCACCTGCTTACCAGAGTTTCAGAACTGATCGATCCTACCTCGAATTCTTGGGATGTGGATCTTGTGCGCCAAACTTTCCTGCCCGTGGACGCAGATATCATCTTGAGCATTCCCCTCTGCGAGCAGTATGACGACTTCGTGGCCTGGCATTTCGATGTGAAAGGACTTTTCTCAGTCAAGTCAGCCTATCAGGTCCATGTGGCTATGGTAAAGAAACTGGCTACGAGACCACCTGGGGAGAGTTCAAACGGAGACAATTGGAGAGCTAAGGTCTGGTCTGAACTTTGGAAAGTTGACTGCCCAGGGAAGGTTCACCACTTTCTGTGGAGGTTCGCACACAATAGTCACCCACTGAAGATGAACATTCAGAGAAGATGCAGTGTGTGTAACAGGCTTTTCGAGGACGGCGGACATCTCTTCTTCAGATGCAAGCATGTTAAGGCTGTGTGGCAGGCTGCAGATCTCGAGCCGCAAAGAGCTCGTATCATGCAAGCACCAACACCGTTGGAAATCCTGGAGCTCGTGTTCGGATTGCCTGAAGAGGAAAAGCTGAATGTTGTGTGCCTCTTATGGAGATGGTGGTCCGAGCGCAATAGGATCAGGCATGGCGAGCAACGCCTTCCTCCAGCCGAACTGGCCGCGGCAGTCTCATCTACGACCAGGGAATGGAAAGCTCTCCTAGGCCCAAAATCTACGCCTAGAGTAACAGCCCAAGACAGATGGAGCGGGCCGCCTCTAGATTGGGTCATGATTAATACAGATGCATCCTACGTTAAAGAAACAAGATCAGGGGGCTGGGGGTGTGTGGCTCGTGACTCAGTTGGGGATGTGTTGTTTGCTGCTGCCGGGAGTCTCGTGGATCAGTCAGAAGCGCTTCATGCTGAAACTACTGGTCTGCTGAATGCTATCCGTTTAGCAGAGGAATTTGGTATGGGACGGGTCATTTTTGCCACTGACTGTTTGCCTTTAAAACAGGCCCTCGACTCCAGCAACTTTGATCGGGCACCTATGGGCATCCTCTTCCGTGAAACAAAGTACTTGCTCCGGCTGAATTTCATAGATGTTAAGGTTGTGTTTTGTCCACGTGCTTGTAATGTTCCAGCTCATAAGCTTGCCAGTCATGGTGCTAGGGCACCGGTCAGAAGCCAGCTTGTGTGGCTCTCTGATCTTCCCCCTGATGTAAGTGTGGCTGTGGCCGACGATTCCGTCGCGCCCACTAGTTAATGGAATGCATGGTGTTCCACGTCAAAAAAAAAAAAAAAAAAGAATAGGCGACTAGGACGCCGGCCGGCCATGGAGACGTGGTGGCTGCGCATGCCAGAGCAGCGTGCGGAGGACCGAGTCCCGCGCGCTCCTCCGTTGAGCGTGGCTACTGGCGGCGCACGCATTGCGTTCGGCGGCGCTGTCAGGCAGGCATCTCGCCGACGACTGCCGGTGCAAACATTTTGCCGCGTAGGAGACGTGCGTGGTGCGCAAACCACGCCACGGGCCCTTCCATCATTACGGCTACGGCGGCCGGATTCATTCCGCACGTCGTCCTGAGGAACGGCGGCATCGGCGCGCTCGCACGGCGGCGCGGCCGTGCGGGCCCCGAAGCACATGGCGTAGTCCATCACGCGCTGCTCTAGGCGCCGTAAACCCGCGCTCGTCCGGTGTGGCGAACAATGATGGCACGACTTCACCAGTGCTGCCGCAGCATAAGGTAGTGACGTTGGCGCGCATGGCGTGGTGGCCGTGCACGTCGGCGTCCATGATGTGTGTGCGGCACGGCAACGTCCACAATCCGGAGCGTCCGGTGGTGCTGCATAGACATGAGGCGTACATCAGGTAAGCATCCAGAGCCTTAAACATTCTGGGGATTTATTACTTCTTTTCTGTTAGAGAAGTGAGCAACTGCATTCTCTGAAGGGCAAAAGGCCAATACATATACATGTGAGTACAATGGGGATAAACCGAAAAGGGGCTATACACATCTAACACCCCCCCTCAAACTCATGGTGGATCAACCACACTGAGTTTGGAGAGAAAGAACCCATGCTGCGCTCGAGTCTGTGCCTTCGTGAAGAAGTCCGCCAACTATGACTCAGAAGGCACATAGTGAAGAGCAAGAACTTGATCTTGCACAGCCGCACGGACAAAGGAGGCATCCACACCGATGTGCTTGGTGAGCTCATGCTTCACCGGGTCACGCGCAATGCTGATAGCACCTGTACTATCGGACAGGAGTGGAGTCGGTGCAGCAACAGAAACACCAAAGTCCTTGAGTAACCAGCGTAACCAGATCACCTCAGCCGTCAACATAGCCATCGCTCGCAACTCAGCCTCCGTACTCGAGCGAGAAACAGCTGTCTGTTTCTTCGTCTTCCAGGCAATGAGAGAGCCACCAAGAAAGACACAGTAAGCAGACAGCGAGCGGCGATCAGTAGGATCACTAGCCCATGTAGCATCAGAGTAGGCCTGGAGCTGGAGAGAGCTGGAGCGGGGAAAGAAAAGACGGTGTGAAATCGTGCCACGAAGGTAGCGTAGAACACGTAGGAGGTGACCATAGTGGACAGAGGTGGGAGCTGAAACGAACTGACTGAGAATGTGAACAAGATAGGATATATCAGGACGAGTGACAGCGAGATAGACAAGGCTCCCAACGAGGTGGCGATACCGTGTGGGATCAGCTAGAGGATCACCATCAGTAGCACGAAGCTGAACGTTGAGCTCCATAGGAGTCACAACGGTGCGATCATCACCAAGGGCGGCCCGGGAGAGAAGATCCTGAATATACTTTTCTTGAGAGATGAAGAAGCCTTCAGAGGTCGAAGAAATCTCAATCCCAAGAAAGTAGCGAAGAGGACCAAGATCAGACGTGAGGAACTGTTCCCGGAGGCGGGCCTTAACAAAGGCAATATACTCAGAATCGTCGCCAGTGATGATCATGTCATCCACATATAGAAGGAGAAGAGTCCGACCACGAGGAGAGGTGTGGACAAACAAAGCTGGATCATGATCACTAGGCAAGAAGCCAGCGGCAGTCACCACAGAGGCGAACCGCGAGAACCATGCGCGAGGGGCTTGTTTAAGGCCATAGAGGGAGCGCCGAAGGCGGCAGACCATACCATCAGGAACAGAGTACCCCGGAGGGGGCTGCATATAGACCTCCTCACGCAACTCACCGTTGAGAAATGCGTTCTGAACATCAAGCTGAGACACAGGCCAATGACGAACAGAAGCCACAGCAAGGAGAGTGCGGATAGTGGTCATGTGGGCCACAGGAGCGAAAGTCTCATCATAATTGCGCCCCTGTTCCTGCTGAAAGCCACGAGCCACAAGACGAGCTTTGTAACGCTCAAGAGAACCATCAGAGCGAGTCTTGATCTTATAGATCCACTTGCACGTGATGGGACGAACACCAGAAGGAGGAGAAACTAGATCCCACGTGCCATTGCGCTCAAGCGCCGCAAGCTCCTCGGCCATCGCAAGCTGCCATTCAGGCTGAGTCATGGCAGCATGATAGGTGGTGGGCTCAGCAATGGCAGAAAGACCATACCGGTCAGGAGAATAGCGATCAGGTGGGGGACAAGGCCTAACACGGAGGTTATGGACCGGTGTAGGCGTGAGAGGAGGAGCATCGGAAGTAGAGGGCACATCAGTAGGATCATCCTCAGGATGAGAACGACGAGTGTAGTGGAAAGGAAAAGGGGAGTGAGGTCGAAAAACTGGAGAGGAGGGTGGAGAGGGAGATGACAAGGGAGAGGAGGAGGAGGGAGAAGATGGTGGTACCGGTGGTGTAGGAGGTGGAGGGATACTCACCGGGGGAGAGGGAAGAACAGGAGGCACAGAGGAAGACGTGTCGGGAAGGAGAAGGAAGGAAATATCTTCCACGAAAAAGCTCGAGGAGGAGGGACGCGGATAGTACAAGCGGGACTCATCAAAAGTCACATCACGCGAAATGCGCAGCCGGCGACCAACAGGATCCCAACAGCGATAGCCCTTGTGCTCATCACTGTAGCCAAGGAAAACACACTCAACAGACTAAGCAGTCAACTTGGTTCGTTCTCGCGGAGCAAGAAGAACATAGCACACGCATCCAAACATACGAAGAGCAGAGTAGTCAGGAGAGCGACCAGAGAGACGCTCCATAGGAATACCACCCTTCAAGGCAGCCGATGGCTGAATGTTGACGAGGTGGGTGGATGCGGAAACGGCCTCAGCCCAAAAATGGGGTGGAAGAGAGGCGGCGATCATCATCACTCGAGCCGTTTCAAGCAAATGGCGATGTTTGCGTTCTGCAACGCCATTCTGAGCATGGGCACCAGGGCAAGAGAATTGGCCAAGAGTACCCTGTTCCGCAAGAAATCCACGCAACATGTGAGAGATATACTCTCCAGCTGAGTCAGCACGAAAGATACGGACAGGCGTGGAAAATTGAGTGCGAACCATGGCAGCAAAACGCTTGTATATGGGGAGAACCTCGCTGCGAGATTTCATACAATAAAGCCAAGTGTAGCGAGAGAAATCATCAATAAACAGAACATAGTAGCGATGACCCCCTTTCGAGTCGAAAGGAGCAGGACCCCATACATCAGAATGAACTAAGTCGAAAGGACGCTGAGATACAGACTCACTGGTAGGATAAGGTAACTGAGTCTGTTTGCCAAGCCTACAACCATCACAATGCAACGAAACATCACCAGAGACAGACCCTAAGACGCCTTGATGTACCAATGAGGACAAGCGAGAGCCACAGATGTGACCAAGCCGATGATGCCACTGCTGGAAGGACGCAGAAGAGGAGGCAACACGAGCATGAGAGCTGGCGGATGTGGTAGCAGCGGAAGGAACACGAAGCCAGTCAACCTCCCAAAGGCCCTCAGACTCACGGCGCCGAGGGCCAGCACCAACCAGAGCCTGAGTGCGACGATCCTGAACGGAACAAGAGTCGACATCAAGAATGACGCGACAACCAGAATCAGTAAGTTGGGTAGCGGAAAAGAGATTCATGGTAAGACGAGGAACATGAGAAACACTAGGAACCGAAAAAGACGGAGTAGAAAGAATGCCACGACTAGCAACATGAAGAGGTGTGCCATCGGCAGTGACAACATTAAGAGGAAAATCAAGAGGTCGAAGAGAGGATAAAGCAGAAGAATCAGAAGACATATGAAAAGAAGCTCCAGAATCCAGAACCCACGAGGATGTACCTGACTGAGTAGGCTCCGGCGGGGGCGGAGTGGTGGTGGCAGTCACAGCGGCAACAGAACCCGTCGAGGAAGAACCAGAGGAAGCCAACATGCGCTTGAGTCGCATAATATCCTGGTCAGTGAGTGACGGAGTCGAGGAAGACGCACGAGTCCCACTAGAAGAGGAGCGCTTCAGGTCTTTCTGCTTCTTGTAACAATCAGACTCTGGGTGACCTGGCCTGTTGCAGTAGCCACAGAAGGTGTGCGAGCACGGCCGACCCTTTCCTGAAGAAGGAGGACGACCAGCCCCCCCTGGAGGTGTGGGCAGGAGCGGTGGAGCGGTGAGGCGAGCAGACGACACAGGAACTCTGGCAGCAAGAACTGTGGGAACAACAAGCAGACCAGCAGAACGAAGTCGGGTCTCCTCAGCACGAAGCTCTGCAAGCACCTCCGAAATAGGAACACGACCACGAGCAAGCAGGTGAGCACGCCGAGGCTCAAACTCTTGACGGAGGCGAGACAAGAACTCATGAAGACGATGAAACTCCAAGTCAGACCGCATAGTCTGGCAACAATGGCAAGTACCACAAACAACTGTCCTGAGAAAGTCAAGCTGACGCCAGATGGCAGAGCTCTGTGAGTAGAACTCATCAACAGAAGAGTCACCCTACTGAAGAGCGTGCTCCTGGCGCACCACAGACAAGTAGAGAGCATCACTAGAGGGCTGATATCACTGACAAAGATAAGACCACATCGCAGCAACAGGGCCGAGACCCATGAACTCAGAAGCAAACTGAGGTAACACACTCGCAGTGAGGACAGCAGTAGCTCGAGCATCATCATTGCACCACTGAGTATAAGCAGACAGATCATCTCGATAGACAGAAAGAGCATCTGAGTAGGCTGATACCTGCTGATCATAAGCGTCGACCGCAGCATCGTCAAGAGCTTTGGCAGTATCCCGATCAGCCTGAGAAGCATCAGCAGCAAGAACAGGCGGCACCGGCGGGGTAGGAGCCACGGGAGCAATAGGGCAAGGCGGACAGGGGACCTCGCCAGATAGAACGCCCACAGGAGAAGACCGCACATGTGGATACGCATGAAACCCACAAACTCAGCATAGTTGGTGCCATCAAAGATCACAGAGCACCGAGGAACAGCCACATAGCCCGAGGAAGACATGACTGCTTCGAGACACACAGCCACCGGAAGTCCGGAACGTGCCGGTCGTCCGGAGACCGGTCGTCCGGTGAGGACCGGAAATCCGCTAAAAGTGTGATGTTGAGGATGTACCGGATTTCCGGAGAGAAACGGACGTCCGGTGTCCGGTCGTCCGGAGTGGACCGGAAATCCGCTACTTTGGTGCTGTTAAGATGCACCGGACATCCGGAGAGTGCCGGACGCCCTGTAGAGCCCCGATGCAGAATCGAGGGGCGAGCGCGGGGCGTCGTCGGCAGGGCGCGGGACGGCTGGGCGCGGGGCGCCGGCGGACGGGCGCGGGACGGCCGGGCGCGGGGCGTCGGCGGCCGGGCGCAGACGGGCACGGGACGGCCGGGCGCGGGGCGCCGGCAGCCGGAGGAGCAGCGGCGGCCGGGGGTGCGCGGCAGGGCGCGAAGCAGCAGCTGCCAGGCGCAGGCGGGCGCAGAGCAGCGGCGGCCGGCCGCGGGCGAGCGCGGCGGGGGTGGGGGGGGCTCGGAGCAGCTGCGCCGGGCCTCGGGCGCGGGCACGCGCGGAGGAGAGGCAGCAGGGCGCGCGCGGGACGGAGGAGAAGCAGCCGGACGGCCGACAGCCAGGGAGGAGAGGGCCAGTGGCGGGGGTGGAGGTGGCCGGCGGCCAGGGAGGAGATGGCCGGCGGCGGGGCAGGCTAGAGCGCACGGAGCTGCGGCGTGCGGGAGAGGAACCAGGCAACTGATACCATGTTAGAGAAGTGAGCAACTGCATTCTCTGGAGGGCCAAAGGCCAATACATATACATGTGAGTACAATGGGGATAAACCGAAAAGGGGCTATACACATCTAACATTTTCCAGTGTTTGGGATCGGGGGAAAATGTGGAATCTTTCCAGAATTTTCTTCTTCTTAAATAAATTTGCCAATCCCCTCCTTATTTCTTAGCCAAGACCCAATTGAGACACGATCAGTGCTAATTGTTGCATCTAACAGGAACAATTAACTAGTAAACATGATTAATTAGCTTTAACATAATAATAGTACAAATTGGATCTTAAGCATGCAATTATCACTCAATCGATAACCATTATGACTGAATCTTGATGCTTAACATTAACCGTACCGATAGCCATGAATATGTAACAATAATCAGAAGGTTCTAAGAATACATCACTAGGCTTTAAACGCATCCAATTAGGCCTATCACTGAATTAACTGACATTAGTTAGGCCTAATTAGGGTTCTGAACAAAGATAAATCTTGCTCTTGACACCAATGTTAGAATAATTTCATTAGCAGTAACATAATAGGATCTGAATCTCTGATTGGAACACCTTAAGCACAGCGGAAGATTAGTTACTAACCTTGATTGACAGGGACCAATATGGGAAAGCCCCTGATTCAGCTACCGTGAGCATCCATGGATGTGGAGTTTGGTGGGGAAGAAGCAGCAGCAGGGCGATCAGGATGCTGCCGGCACTGACCTAGTGGTGGCCGGCGGTGGTAGACGGCCTTCCAGCAATCAGCTCCCTCTTTTTAGGATCGGCTGTTTGCACTCAGGAGTTTACCCTGTGTGTTTCTCTTCCTTTTATATGAGGGGTTCATGGGCCTGGGACCGAAAACAAACGTTGGGTTTGGGTTCCCCCGATCAAAGCACCAACGTGGGGATGGACTCCCCCTTTTATCTCGGTCTATAACAACTTGAGATCAATTCCAGCACAAGTATGTGTCTCTGAGTCGTACATCTCTATGGAGCTCAAGAAACTATCAGAAGAATCAGCGCCTCCTGCGACGTATGCCTTTTCACCGACGTATGCCCAAACCAGAACCACAGGGTGTTCATCGCATCAGCCAGCCCTGTCCATGAATTGGTCAGGATGCTATATCTCAAGGCAACCCTTCCGTCCACAAACACAAGCAGCTCGGTTCCTACAGCGAGCGAGCCCCAATGGAGCTTCCAGCCGGTGGCATCTTGGGCACTTGGATCCAGCACCCGGTGGATGGGTCATAAGCCTCCCACTCATGGGGATCACCGCAAGAGAGGTATATCCAGTGCTCTGCGACCCCATTCTTGCGACGCAGGCGATAGATGTCCCCGTTGCGAACCATCGAATTGAAGTCACGGTTCAGGGAGGCGATGGCGCCATAGTCCCACCTCAACAGATGGTGGAGGCAATAGATGAAGAGGTCACGACCTATCACATCAATGATATTGCTCCACGAGATCACATCCTGCTGCTCTCCACCCAGTGGCGGAGCCAGGATTTGGATATGGGGGGGGGGGGGGGCAAGCCAAGTGAAGAAAAAAAACAGTGTCAAAATAATCATGTAGAACAAGGTTTTGCTGAAGTGACATGAAAATACCATTACATTTCTATTAATTTAAAGTGGCCTCTACGATTGCCGATAAGATCAAAAATATTAACAATTTCATCAGAAGATATCTTAGCTGCTATTTTTTTTCCTATGTAAATTATCATGCAATGGCGAAGCAAATCGTCTCCCATTTTACTTCGAAGACGTGTCTTGACAATCTTCATAGCCGAGAAAGCCCGCTTTGCAGTTGCCGTTGAGACTGGGAGAGTGATAACTAGTCGCAACAACCTGTCAACCATTGGATATGAAGAAGCTTTACCTGTTTTAACTAGTCCTTTTGTTAAACAAGCAATAGATGGCAAGGTCATCAGTTCTGGATGGTTGCACACATCTAGCTGAAAATGAGGTAGCTGACTTTCCAACTGAGCTAATTCTTGACTTGAAAAATCAGCGGGATAGAATTTTTCTGCGAGGGTGCTTATCTTTGGGATATCAAAATAAGACACACCAGACCACCAGTACAACACTGACGGACACGCACATGAGAATTGGACATGTAGAAAATAAAGATAGGAACTCTTCATAGAATCATAGATCATAGTCACAAATATTTCACACTGATGCAACCTAATTATACCAAAACAGAAATAAATCTGAAGTACCAATTTGACACTGATACAGGAATCGACTTGCTCGTTCGTTGGTTAAGCGGAACTGCAGGAAAAATTGACAAGTGCAGAAGCCAAATACCTGAATCTCTGAATCAGACTGATCGGGAGCCAGTACTGTCGAGAGCAGCAGCGCTAGGTCCTGGATCAGGCGAGAAGAGGGAAAGATGAACTGTATGCGAGGGCAAGAGACGAACAGGCGGCGAGGGCAAGAGACGAACAGGCACGGCGGCGTGGCGGCGACTAATCACATGTAATTAAGGATTTACAGTTACGATGGACCAGAGCAATGCCCACGGCCGCCACTAGTGGGCTTTTTCACATGGCCACATGGGCTTTTTTTTCCTTCTTACTAATACTTGACGTTGAGATACCTGATGGGGGGGGGGGGGGCAAATACATGCGTACAAGCCTTCAGGTTCGCTCGATCAGGTTATGTACTTCAGGTTCGCTCGATCGTTGGGGGGGGGGGGGGGGGGGGCAGGCCCCTGCTCGCCCCCCCTGTCTCCGCCACTGTCTCCACCCTCTTCACCTGACAAAAGTAAATAGTTCATCGATCGTTTTGCTAATTTCTAAAGGTAATTTATCACTTGACGACGAAACGTCTATGTAATCCACCTTTTCCCATCAGCCTGAGCTTTTGGGTGAACTTGTTGGTGCATGAATTCCATACGGTATCCGAGTAAAGAGGTCTCCATCAGTTTGGGCTTTTGGAGCAACTGGCTGAAGCATAAATTCAATAGTGAAAAGCTTTTCACCCAAGGTGGTCACCCTTGTGGAGCGAGAGCTGGACACGAGCACATCTCATTTCCCTCAGAGGTTCGGGGAGGTGCTGGACTACTACACCACCGTCTTCGAGTCCATCGATGTGGCTCTCACTACTGGGAAAAGGCTTATAGGTGAACTCACATTAGTGGCGGACGCAGTCTAGAGCTCGCCACTGGTAATATGAGAATTTACCAGTGGTGGGTGAAAAAAAACGCCTGCCACTGCTATTGACTTACCAGTGGCGGGCGCCAGTTTGCGCCCGCCACTGGTAACAGTTGTCCAGATTTGCCGTGGGACAATTGTTATCAGTGGCGGGCACAAAATGGGGCCCGCCACTAGTAGATGAGTTACCAGTGACGGGCGGCAATACGTGCCCGCCACCGGTATATTTTGGCCTCGCGGCAAATATGTGCGAAAATACCAGTGGCGGGCGGCCGTACATGCCCGCCACTAGTAACGAAAATAGCAGTGGCGGGCTGTAATATGTGCCCGCCACCGGTATTTTTTGGCCTCGCGGCAAATCTGTCCAAAAATTACCGGTGGCGGGCAGCAGTTCATGCCCGCCACGAGTGACGAAAATAGGTTTCTAGTAATGTTAGGATTTTAGTATTTTATGTTTAGTCTTATGGGCAATTTTTTTTCTATATTAAAGATACATCATTTAAAGTTTCATGTAAGAGTTAGGCCCCTTTTAATGTTAATTAACTATTTTTAGGACATTAAATAGGTTTTTTGGTATTTAATGGAGGCAAATCAACTTAAAGACTTAAATATAGCAGACCGACCCGAAACAATGTCAAATTTTGACATGTCACATGTAATGGTGTATGTTGAGTGTGGAAAATGTTTGAACCATAACTAAGGAATGAGCGGTCGCTTCGCATGCAAACTGGTCTATTCATATGTCTAGAAATGCATTTAATTTCTTAAGTATAGCCAACGGATCCCAAAAATGCAAATTTTGACATGATACATGTAATGGTGTGTATTGAGTATGCAAAAAATTTCAAGATCAACCGACAAAGCAGCGCTAGATTCACATGCAAACTTGACATGTTCCCTCTCGAAACCTAGTTTTTCTTTCTCGGAGATGGTCCGGTTTGTAAGCAGTCTACGTGACAACTTTCATGAAACATTCTCAAATTTTTACCACAACCTCTATGGATGATATCATTGCACCATGCCAAGTTTCGTAATTTTTGGGCATCGTCTGATTTATTTTTTGAATTAAAATGCCAACAACCACCATGTTGGTTCCCCGATCTCGGGCACCTGCTGTATGAGACTCCTTATTTTTCCTTACACAAGTACTAATCATATTCTAAAGACCCCTAATAAGATTTTCGAACCCATTCATTGTTATTTTTTAGTGTATTTGCAGTTCAAATTTGATTATATACATAAAATGCCTAGAAATGCATTTGATGGCTTAAATATAGGAAACGGACCTAGGAAGTGCCAAATTTTGACATGATACATGTAATGTTGTTTGTTGAGTGTGGCAAAAGTTTCAAGCCCAAAGGGTAAAGCAGTGAACGATTCACGTGCAAACCTAGCCTATTCCTTTCCGAAACCTAGTTCTTTCTTCAAAGATGGTTCGGTTGGTAAGCAATCTCTAGGGGTCATATCATGACACCATGTCAAATTTCATGATTACTCTGCGACTTTCCCATGGTTGCCCCTTTTAAAATAACACAAGAAATTACTTACTCAGCGATTTTTCCACGATTGTCACTTAGCACATAACACAAGAAATTACTTATTATGTGACTATCTCGCTATTACCACGTTGTATATAATACAACAAATTACGTACTCTATGACTTTTTCATGATCGCCACTTTGTAAATAACACAAGAAATTATTTACTCTGCGACTTTCCCATGATTTTCACTTTCTAGATAACACAAGAAAATACTTACTCTGCGACTTTCCCATGATTGCCACTTTCTACGTAGGAGACTCAAAGAGCGATTTTTTTTTGCGAAATTTGAAGAGAGAGAACATGTGAGAGAGAGCTTGCGACTTTCTCCTTAGGAGACTCAAAGAGCGATTTTTTTTGCGAAATTTGAAGAGAGAGAGAACATGTGAGAGAGAGCTTGCGCATGTGAACGTAAATTTCATTGCATGGACTGACTGTTGCATCTAACTTGAGAGAGAAATGTGGTCAAGAACAAAGTTCTTTTTGTCTGCATGTGCATGCAGAATCTTTTATCAGAGGGTGAGGGACATGACGTGAGGAGAGAGAGAAATGGCCAGCACATTACTGTTCACACTGCGATTTAACTTCTCACGCATGTGCTATTCATGGAACGGATCTCGAGGAACAGTGCAAGGCACAAAGATATGGGGTGTACCAGGGGTGCATCTAGCTGGGGCATAGAAAAACTACTCTCATGTTGAAATCATTTGGTTGTGCATGTTGACCACATCTGCGCCCCTACAATTCTAGAAAACTTGCTTTCCGATCCAAAGAATGCATCTTTGTTGGTTATAGTTCACACCACAAGGGATATAAGTGTCTCAATGCTAGTACTGGACGCATATATATTTCTCGTGATGTGGTTTTTGATGAAGCGTTTTTTCCATTTGCTCGTAAGTTTCAAGCTACGCTTGCACCTGCCAATTCATCAACACTCCCATAGGTCCAACTTTTCCCACCCACCACACATTCACCAGACCATGTTCCAGCCCCAAGCGGAAGTACTAATAGTTCTAATGATCTGATGGCCGATGTGCAGCCTGTTTCTTTTGATGCTCATGCAAATTCTGCTGCTGATTCGGAGTCGACTTCATCTGCGCCTCATAGCATGGATCATGAAACAACCGCGGTTTCTCAACAAACATCGCTTGGCTCTGCAGCGGCCGACTCTGACACTTATGGGTCGTCTCCTGGCTCAGATTCTCCCGTCACCTCGAGCTCAGGTTCTTCCGCGGCCCTGACACCTCCTGTCCCGAAGCAGATGCGCCCGCACACTCGGTCTCAGTCCGGCACTGTCAAACCGTACATCCGCACTGATGGCACCGTTACGTATGTGTGCACGACATCTTCAGACGACCCCGTCGGGCCTACCAACTACGCTGAAGCTGCACGGCATCCATCTTGGAAGGCTGCCATGGATGACGAGATCGCTGCCTTACATCGGAATGAAACCTGGAGTTTGGTTCCATTTCATCCAGGACTCAATATAATTGATAGTAAATGGGTTTTTAAGCTCAAACACAAGGCTGATGGCTCTGTTGATCGGTACAAAGCTCGTCTAGTTGCTAAAGGATTCAAACAACGCCAAGGAATTGATTATGATGATACTTTCAGTCCGGTCATGAAGCCCACTACAATTCGTGTTCTATTATCTCTTGCTGTCACTCTATTCAGAATGCATTTTTGCATGGTGTGTTGACTTAAGACGTGTACATGTATCAACCGCCGGGCTACGTCGATCAACGGTTCCCTCGTCATCAATGCAAACTTCAGAAGTCTCTTTATGGCTTGAAAGAGGTGCCACGTGCATGGTTTTCTCGCCTAAGATCTCGTCTTCTCGATCTAGGCTTCCGCGCATCGGTTGCTGATGTCTCTCTATTCCTATTTTAGAAAGGGGAGCTCCACATGTATTTCCTCATATATGTTGATGATATTATTATCATCAGTTCATGCGATGCAGCCATTGGTCGGCTTCGTCAAGATTTTGCCATCACGGATCTTGGAGTGTTGAGCTACTACCTTGGCACTGAAATTCAGACTATTGAAGGTGGTCTTGCTCTTTGCCAGCGCAAGTATATACTTGATCTTCTTAAGAAGGCCAACATGGCAAACTCCAAGTCATGCATTACACCGATGGCAACAACGGAGAAGCTATCCAAACAGTCCGGGACACCCTTGTCTTCAACTGAGGCCACACGCTATCGTAGTGTGGTTGGTGCACTTCAATACCTTACTCTGACGAGGCCCGATATCTCGTATAGTGTAAATAAGGCCTGCCAGTTCTTACACTCGCCGACCGAAGCTCATTGGACAGCCGTGAAACGGATCCTACGATATCTTCAGGGAACATCGTCATATGGACTCCTACTCCGGCGTTCTCCATCCATGATGCTCAGTGCCTTCTCTGACGCTGACTGGGCTGGGTGCCCAGATGACCGACGATCCACCGGTGGCCATGCCGTTTTCCTTGGTGGTAATCTAGTTGCATGGAATTCTCGGAAGCAGCCTACTATTTCTCGTTCAAGTACGGAGGCCGAGTACAAGTCCGTAGCAAGTGCAACAGCAGAGCTCATGTGCATACAAGCGTTACTTGGAGAACTTGGTATTCCAAGAGAGCAGATCGCCGTCCTTGTGGTGTGATAATATTGGCGCGACGTATCTCTCCATGAATCCAGTTTTTCATGCTCGCACGAAGCATATCAAGATTGATTACCATTTCGTGCGTGAAAGAGTTGCGAAAAAGGCACTTGAAATTTGACATATCTCAACTCGTGATCAACTCGTAGATATACTAACCAAACCATTGATGACTCAACAGTTTGAAAGGTTCAGAACCGATCTCAATGATCCCACCGGTTTGGGCTTGCAAAAGCTTAAGCTTGGGGGGTCACTACCATGTCTCCATCAAGATGTGGCTGTATTTGAATAAATTGTAATGAGGTTGTACTTAAGCTCAAGGAGCTTCAAAACACTCGTGTTGGTTTGTTCCAACACTTTGTTTTTTATTTGCTTTCGTTTTTTTTTTGCCTTTGCGATTTTTCGTTTGCAAGTTAGTTTTCGAAAACCCAAAAAACCAAAAAATAGAATAAGCATTGCTTTGTTCTTATTTTTTTTGCCCCTTGGAGTTCGTTTGCATTTTGTTTTCAGAGGAGTTGATCTATGCCGGACAACAAGGAATGCAAGAATAAGGAAGAGAAGTGTGTAAATCCACAACCGTGAAGGTATGTCCTACGGCTCCCGTCTTTTGCACTTGAAATACTTAGAGTAGATGTAGTAGTAGTATGTGTGATATGTGCAAGAGGGAGTAAGTCTTGATAATTAAAACAAATGTTTTGTTATAGTGGCTGAAATAATTTTGTAGCCTTTGTTCTGTTTAATCTAGATAACCAAGACTTGCCGTGGGACTGTTTTTAAATGAAATGATCCTAACTAAGAATAACCATGCACAAGAGAAAGTCTTCAAAGACTTGGGTGTTGAGATAATTGTAGAGAAGATGATGTTTGAAATGCTTAACCCCATGTAGTTAATTTTATTAGACTTGATAGCACTTGTGGATTAAATTGTCTAGAGGAACTTAATTAAAGGGTGAATGAGATTATGCCAAAAATATGTGTTGTATGTCTTACATGGTGCTTCAGCTTCTCGCTAGTGCCATGGCCCTACTACTATAGGCATGTGTACGTGTGTAAATGTGGCTTTGTCACATTTCTTGATGTTATGCTAAGGACTCTGCTAGCCAATGAACGATCCACCAGAGCTACAACTCGGATTTCAGCTATGAGTTTGTTACCGTACGTAGTGGCAACACTACAAACGAATATTATTCGGCTTTCTCTTGAATAGGTGTGTATGTGGTAAATGCCTGAAACTAATCATAAAAGCTCGAAAGAGACAATTATCAGAGATCCATACTTCCTAAAATTAAGCCACAACGAAACTCTATACTTGATCATTTATTGGGCTTAATCCCCTTCACGTGACAACCAATGTTCCAGCAAACAATGATTGAAATGAAGTGCTTGAGAGCTTTGAGGAGGAGATAATTGTGGGTATGTTTATGAGCAGTAGAGCATCATGTTTTTCTACAAGCCTTTCACTCCCCAACTTATGTTTTTATGGCTCTATCAAAGAAAACTCTTCCATGCATTCCCGACAAGCAAGTGTTGTCTAGAATAAATATAATTGAGTGTTGCAAAGTCGTTTTATCTAGTAGATCAAAAAAAATTGTGTTGATTATGTTTGTTTCACTAACACTTGCATAATTAACCATGCCACCGTTACAGCTACACTAAGTTTTCAGGTCAAGAAGCAGAGAGCTATCTAGGCGTACCGATCGTAAGTGAACCAAAACCTTCTCGTTATTTTGGTTTAAACAACTGAGTTCCTTATGATTCGGATTTCTCTTTATGTTGCTCGAGGACGATCAAGTTTAAGCTTGGGGAAGTTGATGAGTGATATTTTTACACTTATTCACCCTTTGTTTAAACCAAGATATTTCATTAAACCCGAGATATTCGCTCCGATATTGGTACTAATGACTAATGAATGCAAAGGATTCCACAAATCCTCTCTTTATTGTGTATCTATAGGAAATGGGCTATAAATGGACGAAATCAAGCCAAAACAAGGAAGGAAGTAGAATAGGAGATAGAGGAGATCAAGAAGAGGCGCACCAGAAGAAACAGACCAAAAGACGGTGTTCCATACGACCGCGACTGCTCGTATGAGTGGTCGTATGGCATGGATTCCGAGGCTTCTCGTCCACCTGAACATCTTTTATAAAGGGGACCAGGCCAAAATGTGAACAGAACGTCCGTGCTACCTGTGAGCTGCATTGGGTTTTTCCCCGAAGAGGAGGGGTGAATCAATATAGTAGCGATAAGTATTTCACTCAGTGAGAACCAAGGTTATCGAACCAATAAGAGAACCACGCAAATTCATGTCAACAGCACCTACACACACAAAAGCAAACACTTGCACCCAATGCAGGCAAGAGGGTTGTCAATCCCCTTGAACTCGTTAGTTGCAAGGATTAATTCTGATAGTGATAGATAAATAAAAAGGAAAATAAAAAAATTGCAGCAAGATATTTTTGTTTTTAGTAATATTATTAAGTAGACCCGGGGGACATAGTTTTCACTAGAGGCTTCTCTCTCAAACGCATATCATACGGTGGGTAAACAAATTACTGTTGAACAATTGATAGAAAATCACATAGTTATGATGTTATTCATGGCAATGATCATGTATATAGGCATCACGTCCGTTACAAGTAGACCGAAACGATCCAGCATCTACTACTATTACTCCACCAATCGACCGACTCCAGCCTGCATCTATGGTATTAAGTTCATAACAAACAGAGTAACGCATTAAGCAAGATGACATGATGTAGACAAAGTAAGACAAGCAATATGTTCAGACCCCGTCATTTTATCCTTAATGGAAACAATACAAATACGTGTCTTGTACCCTTCTGTCACTAAGATATAGAGCACCACAAGATTGAACCCATTACCAAACACTCCTCCCACTGAAGATAAATCAATCTAGTTGACCAAACTAAATGGCTAGATCGGAGAGAATTACAAAGCTATAACAATCATGCATAATAAAGTTCAGAATAGACTCAATTACTTTCAATGAATAATCTGATCATAAACCCACAATTCATCGGATCCCAACAAACACACCGCAAAAGAAGATTACATCGGATAGAACTCCGAGAAGATTGAGGAGCACATGGTATTGAAGATCAAAGAGAGAGAAGAAGCCATCTACCTACTAGCTATGGACCCGTAGGTCTGAGGTGAACTACTCACGCATCATCATGGAGGTAGCAAGGTTGATGTAGATGGCCTCTGTGATGGATTCCCCCTCTGGCAGAGTATCGAAAAAGGTCTCCAGATTGGATCACGGAAGAACAGAGGCTTGCGGCGGCGGAAAAAGTGTTTCGGGTGTCTCTTTGTTGGTTTCGGGGTAATTGAAGATATATAGAAGTGGAATTAGGTCAGGAGGGGCTATGAGGGGCCCACGAGCTCGGGGGGCGCGCCCTGTGAGCTCGTGGGGCCCTCGTAGGTCTTCTGTCCTCCCTCCGAAGCTTCTAGGGTCTCTTTATGTCCAAAAATAACTCCCGTAAAGTTTCATCCAATTTGGACTCCGTTTGGTATTGATTTTCTGAAAAGTCAAAACACGTAAAAAATAGGAACTAGCACTGGGCACTGGGTTAATAGGTTAGTCCCAAAAAATGATATAAAATAGCATATAATTACATATAAAGTATCCAAGATTGATAATATAATAGCATGAAACAATCAAAAATTATAGATACGTTGGAGACGTATCAGCATCCCCAAGCTTAATTCCAGCTCATCCTCGAGTAGGTAAATGATAAAAACATAATTTTTGATGTTGAATGCTACCCAACATATATATAATGTAATCTCTTTTAGGTATAGATATTGAGAAACGATGAAGTAATTGATATCAACATAATAATATCCATGAACATAAGAAGCATAATCATTGCTTTTTCAAAATATACGATCCTTAAAGAATGTTATCCCAATTCATTTTATCATATTAGCATGGCATGACTCCGTCTTCACCGCATAAGTATAAATCATGAGCACCCCGGTGTCAAAACCAGGCAATTGGATCATATTTCTAACGCGCTTCCCTATTTTCAACTTCACGCAATACATGAGCGTGAGCCATGGATATAACATATAAGTGGAATAGAATGCGGTGGTAGGGATCATAGGGAAGTCAAAAAGGAGGAAAGTCTCGCATCAACTAGGCGGATCAACGGGTTATGGAGATGCCCATCAATCGATATCAATGCGATGAGTAGGGATTGTCATGCAACGGATGCACTAGAGCTATAAGTGTATGAAAGCTCAACTGAAACTAAGTGGGTGTGCATCCAACTTGCTTGCTCATGAAGACCTCGGGCATTTGAGGAAGCCCATCATTGGAATATACAAGCCAAGTTCTATAATGAAAAATGTCCACTAGTATATGAAAATGACAACTCCGGAGACTCTCTATATGAAGAACATGGTGCTACTTTGAAGCACAAGTGTGGAAAAGGATAGTAACATTGCCCCTTCTCTCTTTTTTTCTCATTTATTTATGGTGGGCTCTCTTTGACCTCCCCCATTTTTCTCTTTTTTTTCTTCATCCGGAGTCTCATCCCGACTTGTGGGGGAATCATAGTCTCCATCATCTTTTCCTCACTGGGACAACGCTCTAATAATGATGATCATCACACTTTTATTTACTTACAACTCGAAATTACAACTCGATAAAACTATACAAGATGACACTATACGAATGCCCCTGGCAGTGTACCAGGATGTGCAATGATCTAGCGTAACATGTAACCTCTTGGAGTTGGTTTAGCGATTGCTAAGGCGCAACGTCGTGCACGTTTGTAGTTGGATTGTCAAAGTCGTCTCCACCAAATCGTAAGTTATCATCTCATCGAAAGATCGGGACCCTCGCCTCTATCACGGTGGCTTTTCCACAAATACTATGTCAGCTCTATATGATCAGGCAAAGCAATATGATGATGAACAAACAAGTCATGTGACGGAACGGTGGAAGTTGCATGGCAGTATATTTCGGAATGCCTATGAAAATGCCATAATAGGTATGTGTAGTGGCTGTTTTGAGGAAGATATAAGGAGGCTTATGTGTGATAGAGCATGTCATATCACGGGGTTTGGATGCACCGGCGAAGTTTTCACCGACTCTCGAGGTAAGAAAGGGCAATGCACGGTACCGAAGAGGCTAGCAAAATTGCGGATAGGTGAGAGTGCGTATAATCCATGGACTCGCATTCGTCATAAAGAACTCATATACTTATTGTGAAAGTCTTATTAGCCCTCGAATAAAAGTACTACTCGCATGTCCCTAGGGAGGAGGTTGGGAGGAGTTAACCATCGCGCGCCCCCGATTCGAACAACACAAAAAGATTTCATTTCAGAAATAAAAATGCTCACACCTCATCACCATGCCTTGACCAATACTTAGATGAGAAGTTAATAGCAAGCTTTAATACTGATATTTCTACTAACCAATGACCATGAACCTATATCCTTTCATATTACTATATTAATATAATCAAACCATATGTTTCATATCTAGTGATCTACATGAAAGTTTTAATTATATCCCCCTTGAATACCTATCCTTTTTGGACTAGTCTTATAACACATGCAAATTGCCATTCCTATTTATTAGACTCTCAAAAAGATTTAAGTGAAGCATGAGAGTGTAACTATTTCTATAAAATATAACCACCGCCATTCTCTGAAAGATATAAGTGAAGCACTAGAGCACTGCCTAGCTCAAAATATATAAGTGAAGCACATAGAGTATTCTAACAAATACGTGTCTCTCTCAAAAGGTGTGTCCAGCAAACAAGGATTGTGGCAAATTAAAAGGAAAACAAACTATAATACACAATGTGTAACTATTTCTATAAAATATAACCACCGCTGTGCTCTAAAAGATATAAGTGAAGCACTAGAGCACTGCTAGCTCAAAAGATATAAGTGAAGCACATAGAGTATTCTAACAAATTATGATAATTACGTGTGTCTCTCAAAAGGTGTGTCCAGCAAACAATGATTGTGGCAAATTAAAAGGAAAACAAACTATAATACACGACGCTCCAAGCAAAACTCATATCATGTGATGAATAAAAATATAGGTCCAAGTGACATACCGATGGATTGTAGACGAAAGAGGGGATGCCATCCGGGGCATCCCCAAGCATAGACGCTTGGGTCTTCCTTGAATACTACCTTGGGGTGCCTTGGGCACCCCTAAGCTTTGGGTCTTGACGCTCCTTATTCCTTCATCCATCGTTGCCTCACCCAAAACTTGAAAACTTCAGCACACAAAACTCAACAGAAACCTTGTGAGATCCGTTAGTATAATAGGTAAATCATAAACTTTAGTTACTGTCATAAACCAATTCATAATTATTCTTGCATAATAACTACTGTATTTAAACTCTCCCATGATTTATACCCCCCGATACAACTCATAGAATCATTAAAACAAGCACACTATGCAACAAAAACAGAATCTGTCTAAAACAGAACAGTCTGTAATGATCTGAACCAAAACCATACTTCTGTAGCTCAAAACATTCTGAAAATTCAGGACATCCTGGGAAATTTGCAGGGCAATACTTTGTAAAAATTTCAGCTCAAAAAGACACTCCAGTAAAATCACAGAAATTAAATACTGGGCACAAAAGTTTCTGATTTTGCACAGGATCAATTCTACTATCATCCAAATCATCCCAAAGGCTTTACTTGGCACAAACACTAACTAAAACATAAAAACACAATAATTACAGTAGCAATAATCATGTCATTACACCAAAATAGGAAGTAAAAGCACAAAATTAAGATAATTATTGGGTTGCCTCCCAACAAACGCTATTGTTTTATGCCCCTAGCTAGGCATAATGTATAGTTTCAAGTATTGTCATCCTTCATGTTAATTCCATAGGCTGCTCTCATAATAGATTCATATGGTGGCTTAATTCTATTCCTAGGAAAGTGTTCCATCCCTTTCTTTAATGGAAATTGGAATATTATATTACGTTCTTTCATATCAATAATAGCACCTATGATTCGTAGGAAAGGCCTACCAAGTATTATAGGACAAGACGGATTGCATTCAATATCAAGCACAATGAAATCCACGGGCACATAATTGTTGGAAATATGCCCTAGAGGCAATAATAAATTGGTTATTATTATATTTCCTAGTTCATGATAATTTTTTATTATCCATGCTAGAATTGTATTGATTTGAAACTAAATACATGTGTGGGTATATAGACAACAATGTGTCCCTAGTATGCCTCTAGTAGACTAGCTCGTTGATCAAAGATGGTCAAGGTTTCCTGACCATAGACATGAGTTGTCATTTGATAACGGGATCACATGATTAGGAGAATGATGTGACGGACAAGACCCAACCGTAAGCATAGCAGTTGATTGTGTCAGTTTATTGCTACTGCTTTATCCATGTCAAGTATCTGTTCCTACGACCAGATCATGCAACTCCCGGACACCGGAGGAATGCCTTGTGTGTATCAAACGTCACAACGTAACTAGGTGACTATAAGGGTGCTCTAAAGGTATCTCCTAGGGTGTCTGTTGGGTTGGCATGGATCGAGACTGGGATTTGTCACTCCGTATGACGGAGAGGTATCTCTGGGCCCACTCGGTAATACAACATCACAAGAAGCTTGCAAGCAATGTGACTACGGAGTTAGTCATGGGATCTTGTATTACAGAACGAGTAAAGAGACTTGCCGGTAACGAGATTGAACTAGGTATGGAGATATCGACGATCGAATCTCGGGCAAGTAACATACCGATGGACAAAGGGAACTACATACGGGATTGTCTGAATCCTTGACATCGTGGTTCGACCGATAAAGATCTTCGTAGAATATGTAGGAACCAATATGGGCATCCAGGTCCCGCTATTGGTTATTGACCGTGGAGGTGTCTCGGTCATGTCTACATGATTCTCGAACCCGTAGGGTCGCACGCTTAACGTTCGGTAGCGCTAGGGTAGTATTGAGATATATATAGTAGAAAGTCCGAAGGTTGTTCGGAGTCCCAGATGGGATCCAGGATATCACGATGAGCTCCGGAATAGTCCGGAGGTAAAGATTCATATATGGAAAGTTGTTATCGGGGTTCCGGAAAAAGTTCGAGTTTTTTCGGTATTGTACCGGGAAGGTTCTAGAAGGTTCCGGAGTGGGGCCCACCTGCATGGGGGACCCACATGAACGTGGGTAGTGGGGAAAGTCCCCACAACCCTGGTCTAGGCGCACCAAGATCCTCCCTTAAAAGGAATAGATTCATATCCCAAGGGGATAAGATCAGGATCCCTAAAAAGGGAGGATAGCAATCGGTGGGGAACGAAAGGTGGGATTTCCTTCCTCCCCCTTTGGCCAACCACCCTAGGGCCTTGGAGGGCAAGCCACCAGCCCCCTCCACGCCTATATAAAGGTGGGGAGGCGTTGGGGGCAGCCACCCTTCGACCCTTGCCCGTTACCTCTCCCAACTCCTCCCACGTTTCACCGGTACGCGCTTGGCGAAGCCCTGCCGGAATTCTACTGCCACCACCACCACCATACCGTCGTGTTGGTCCCGATCTCATCTACCCCCTCTCTCTCGCTTGCTGGATCAAGAAGGAGAGGATGCCGCCGAGCCACACGTGTGCTAAACTTGGAGGTGCTGTCCGTTCGGCACTTGATCGGGAGTTCGCGGACGGATCATGATTGGATCGCGAAGACGTTCGACTACATCAACCGTGTTTCTTAACGCTTCCGCTTAGCGATCTACAAGGGTATGTAGATCCAACTCTCCCTCTCATAGATGCTCATCACCATGGATAGATCTTGCGTGTGCGTACGAGAATTTTTTTGTTTCCCTTGCAACGTTCCCCAACAGTGGTATCAGAGCTAGGTCTATGCGTAGATGAGATCTTGAGTAGAACACAAAGGAGTTTGTGGGCGTTGATATTCAGATTGCTTCCTCCCTTAGTATTTTCTTGGTTCAGCGGTATTGTGGGATGCTCATCACCAACCTTACTCGTACGCTTACGAGAGACCGGTTCCATCGCTAACATGCAACTTGTTGCATAAAGATGGCTGGCGGGTGTCTGTCTCTCCCACTTTAGTTGGATCGGATTTGATTGAGGCGGTCCTTGTAGAAGGTTGAATAGCAATTTGTGTATCACCGTTGTGGTTTTGCTCTTGCTAGATACCCATAGCAGCCACGTAAAACATGCAACAACAATTAGAGGACGTCTAACTTGTTTTTGCAGGGTATGTTGTGATGTGATATGGCCAAAGACATGATGTGATATATATTTGATGTATGAGATGATCATGTTGTAATAGTTAAATATCGACTTGCATGTCGATGAGTACGGCAACCGGCAGGAGCCATAGGGTTGTCTTTAATATATTTGTGCCGTTTTGCTTTACTCTATCTCTATGAGTTAGCAATAGTCCTAAACGCAACAGTTGGCACGACAACCTCATGGCGACACGTTGATGGATATCAAGATGATGGAGATCATGGTGTCATGCCGGTGACGATGGAGATCATGCCGGTGCTTTGAAGATGGAGATCGAAAAGCACAAGTTCATGGCCATATCATGTCACTTATGATTTGCATGTGATGTTAATCCTTTTATGCATCTTATTATGCTTAGGACGACGGTAGCATTATAAGGTGATCCCTCACTAAAATTTCAAGATAAAACTGTGTTCTCCCCGAGTGTTCACCGTTGTGAAAGTTCGTCGTTTCGAGACACCACGTGATGATCGGGTGTGATAGACTCTACGTTCACATACAACGGGTGCAAGCCAGTATTGCACGTGCGGAACACTCGGGTTAAACTTGATGAGCCTAGCATGTACAGACATGGCCTCGGAACACAAGAGACCGAAAGGTCGAACATGAGTCATATAGTAGATATGATCAACATGGAGATGTTCACCATTGAGACCACCTCATCTCACGTGATGATCGGACTTGGGTTGGTGGATTTGGATCATGTCACACTTAGACAACCTGAGGGATGTTGATTTGAGTGGGAGTTCTTAAGTAATATGATTAATTGAACTCATTATCATGAACATAGTCAAAGTGACTTTGCAAATTATGTTGTAGATCAATAGCTCGCGCTGTAGTTCCCCTGTTTTTATACGTTCCTAGAGAAAATAGAATTGAAAGATGATGGTAGCAATAATGCGGACTGGGTCCGTGATCTGAGGATTGTCCTCATTGCTGCACAGAAGGCTTATGTCCTTAATGCACCGCTCGGTGTGCCACCCCCTCTAGCGTCGTCTGTAGATGTTGTGAACATCTGACAGGCACGATCTGATGACTACTTGATAGTTCAGTGCGTCATGCATTACGGCTTAGAATTGAGACTCCAAAACGTTTTGAACGTCACGGAACATATGAGATGTTTTAAGAGCTGAAATTGGGATCTCAGGCTCGTGCCCGTGTTGAGAGGTATGAGACCTCCAACAAGATTCTTTGCCTACAAGATGAAGGAGAATAGCTCAATCGGTGAGCTTGTGCTCAGATTGTCTGGGTGCTACAATCGCTTGAATCGAGTGGGAGTTGATCTTCCAGATAAGATAGTGATTGATATAGTTCTCCAAGTCACTGTCACTAAGCTACTAGAGGTTCGTGATGAACTATAAAATGCTAGGGATGGAAATAATGATCCCTGAGCTATTCGCGATGTTTGACACCACGAAGGTAGAAATCAAGAAGGAGCATCAAGTGTTGATGGTTAGTAAAACCACTAGTTTCGAGAAGGGCAAGGGCAAGGAGGGAAACTTCATGGATGGCAAGTCAGTTGCTGCTCCAGTGAAGAAACCCAAGGTTGAACCCAAACCCGAGACTAAGTGCTTCTATTATGAGGAGAACGGTCGCTGAAGCGGAAACAACCCTAGATACTTGGTAGATAAGAAGGCTGTCAACGTCGACAGAAGTATATTTGATATACGTGTTATTGATGTGTACCTTACTAGTACTCCTAGTAGCACCTGGGTATTGGATACCGGTTAGGTTGCTAAATGTTAGTAACTCGAAATAAAAGCTACGGAATAAACGGAGGCTAGCTAAGGGTGAGGTGACGATGAGTGTTGGAAGTGTTTCCAAGGTTGATGTGATCACCATCGCACGCTCTCTCTACCTTCGGGATTAGTGATGAACCTAAATAAATGTTATTTGGTGTTTGCGTTGAGCATGAACGTGATTAGATCATGTTTGTTGCAATACGGTTATTCATTCAAGTTAGAGAATAATGGTTATTCTGTTTACATGAATAATACCTTCAATGGTCATGCACCCAATGAGAATGGTTTATTGAATCTTGATCGTAGTGATACACATGTTCATAATATTAATGCCAAAAGATACAAAGTTAATAATGATAGTACCACATACTTGTGGCACTGCCGCTAAGTGTCATATTGGTGTAAAGCGCATGAAGAAACTCCATGCTGATGGATCTTTGGACTCATTCGATTTCGAATCGGTTGAGACATACGGACCATGCCTCATGGGCAAGATGACTAAGACCCCGTTTTCCGGTTTGATGGAGCAGGCAAGTGACTTATTGGAAGTGATACAAGTTGATGTATGCGGTCTAATGAGTGTTGAAGCGTGCGGTGGATATCGCTATTTTCTTAGCTTCACTGATGATTTGAGTAGATATGGGTATATTTACTTAATGAAACACAAGTCTGAATCGTTTGAAAAGTTCAAGAAAATTCAGAGTGAAGTTTGAGATCATCGTGACAAGAAGATAAAATGTCTACGATATGATCGTGGAGGTGAATATCTGAGTTACGAGTTTTGTATACAACTTAAGACAATGTGGAAGATGTTTCACAACTCACGCCACCTGGAACACCATAGTGTGATGGTGTGTCCGAACGTCGTAGTCGTGTTCTATTGGATATGGTGCATACTATGATGTCTCTTATCGATCTGCCACTATCGTTTTGGGATTATGCATTATAGACAACTACATTCACTTTTTAAGGGGCACCATCTAAGTCCGTTGAGATGACACCGTATGAATTTTGGTTTGGCGGAAACCTAAGCTGTCATTTCTTAATGTTTGGGGCTGCGACGCTTATGTGAAAAAGGTTTTCACCTCATGAGCTCGAACCCAAAGCGGACAAATGCATCTTCAAAGAATACCCTAACATAACACTTGGGTAAACCTTCTATCTTAGATCCAAGCACAAAGTGTTTGTTGCTGAAACGGGTCCTTTCTCGAGAAAGAGTTTCTCTCAAAAGAATTGAGTGGGAGGAAGATAGAACTTGATGAGGTTGTTGAACCTTTGTTTCAACCAGAGAGTAGCGCAGCGCAGAAAGTTGTTTCTGAGGAGCCTACGTTAGTTGAAGAGGAAGTTAATGATGATGATCATGAAGCTTAGGATCAAGTTACTATCAAACCTCGTAGGTCGACAAGGACGCGTACTGCTCCTGAGTGGTACATCAACCCTGTCTTAGAGGTCATGTTGTTGGACAACAATGAACCTACGAGCTATGGAGAAGCGATGATGGGCCCGGATTCCAACAAATGGCTAGGAGCCATGAAATCCGAGAAAGGATCCATGTATGAAAACCAAGTATGGACTTTGGTAGACTTGCCCGTTAAACGGCAGGCCGTTGAGTACAAATGGACCTTTAAGAAGAAGACAGACGCTGATGGTAAATGTCACCATTTATAAAGCTCGACTTGTCGCAAAGAAGTTTCCGACAAGTTCAAGGAGTTGACTACGATGAGACTTTCTCACCCGTAGTGATGCTACAAGTCTGTTGGAATTATGTTAGCAGTTGCTGCATTTTTCATTTATGAAATCTGGCAGATGGATGTCAAAACATCGTTTCCTTAACGGTATCCGTGAGGAAAGGTTGTATGTGATACAACCGGAAGGTTTTGTCAGTCCTAAGGATGCTAAAATGTATGCAAGCTCCAGCGATCCTTCTATGGACTGGAGCGAGCATCTCGGAGTTGGAATATACACTTTGATGAGGTGATCAAAGTTTTTGGGTTTATACAAAGTTTATGAGAAACTTGTATTTACAATAAAGTGAGTGGGAGCACTATAGAATTTCTGATAAGTATATGTGGATGACATATTGTTGATCGGAAATGATGTAGAATTTCTGGAAAGCATAAAGGGTTGTTTGAAAGGAGTTTTTCAAAGGAATACCTGGAATGAAGCTACTTAAATATTGGGCATCAGGATCTATAGAGATAGATCAAGACGTCTGATAAGACTTTCAATGAGTACATACCTTGACAAGATTTTGAAAGAGTTCAAAATGGATCAGTCAAAGAAAGAGTTCTTGCCTGATTTGTAAGGTGTGGAGTTGAGTGAGACTCAAAGCTCGACCACGGCAGAAGAAAGAGAAAGGACGAAGGTCGTCCCCTATGCCTTAGCCATAGGCTCTATATAGTATGCCATGCTGTGTACCGCACCTGTGTGTGCCTTGCCATGAGTCTGTCAAGGGGTACAAGAGTGATCCAGGAGTGGATCACTGGACAGCGGTCAAAATTATCCTTAGTAACTATAGGACTAAGGAGATGTTTCTCGATGATGGAGGTGATAAAGAGTTCATCGTAAAGAGTGACGACTCAAGGTAGCAATCCGGATACGTATGGTGGGGTAGCCATTTGGAATAGCTCCAAGTGAAGCGTGGTAGCAACATCTACAGTATAGAGAGTTACAAAGTACACACGGATCTGAATGTTACAGACTCGTTGACTAAAACCTCTCTCACAAACAAAACATGATCAAACCCTAGAACTTATTGGGTGTTAATCACATAAGTGTTAATCACATGGTGATATAAGTGTTAATCACATGGTGATGTGAGCTAGATTATTGACTCTAGTGCAAGTGGGAGACTGTTGGAAATATGCCCTAGAGGCAATAATAAATTGGTTATTATTATATTTCCTAGTTCATAATAATTGTTTATTATCCATGCTAGAATTGTATTGATTGGAAACTAAATACATGTGTGGGTATATAGACAACAATGTGTCCCTAGTATGCCTCTAGTAGACTAGCTCGTTGATCAAAGATGGTCAAGGTTTCCTGACCATAGACATGAGTTGTCATTTGATAACGGGATCACATCATTAGGAGAATGATGTGATGGACAAGACCCAACCGTAAGCATAGCAGTTGATCGTGCCAGTTTATTGCTACTGCTTTATCCATGTCAAGTATCTATTCCTACGACCATGAGATCATGCAACTCCCAGACACCGGAGGAATGCCTTGTGTGTATCAAACGTCACAACGTAACTGGGTGACTATAAAGGTGCTCTACAGGTATCTCCAAGGGTGTCTGTTGGGTTGGCATGGATCGAGACTGGGATTTGTCACTCCGTATGACGGAGAGGTATCTCTGGGCCCACTCGGTAATACAATATCACAAGAAGCTTGCAAGCAATGTGACTAAGGAGTTAGTCACGGGATCTTGTATTACGGAATGAGTAAAGAGACTTGCCGGTAATGAGATTGAACTAGGTATGGAGATATCGACGATCGAATCTCGGGCTAGTAACATACCGATGGACAAAGGGAACTGCATACGGGATTGTCTGAATCCTTGACATCGTGGTTAGATCGATAAAGATCTTCATAGAATATGTAGGAACCAATATGGGCATCCAGGTCCCGCTATTGGTTATTGACCGTGTAGTATTGAGATATTAATAGTGTAAAGTCCGAAGGTTGTTCGGAGTCCCGGATGGGATCCGGGACATGACGAGGAGCTCCGGAATAGTCCGGAGGTAAAGATTCATATATGGAAAGTTATTATCGGGGTTCCGGAAAAAGTTCGAGTTTTTTCGGTATTGTACCGGGAAGGTTCTAGAAGGTTCCGGAGTGGGGCCCACCTGCATGGGGGACCCACATGAACGTGGGTAGTGTGGAAAGTCCCCACAACCCTGGTCTAGGCGCACCAAGATCCTCCCTTAAAATGAATAGATTCATATCCCAAGGGGATAAGATCAGGATCCCTAAAAAGGGGGATAGCAATCGGTGGGGAAGGAAAGGTGGGATTTCCTTCCTCCCCCTTTGGCCAACGACCCTAGGGCCTTGGAGGGCAAGCCACCAGCCCCCTCCACGCCTATATAAAGGTGGGGAGGCGTTGGGGGCAGCCACCCTTTGACCCTTGCCCGTTACCTCTCCCAACTCCTCCCACGTTTCACCGGTACGCGCTTGGCGAAGCCCTGCCGGAATTCCGCTGCCACCACCACCACCATACCATCGTGTTGGTCCCGATCTCATCTACCCGCTCTCTCTCGCTTGCTGGATCAAGAAGGAGAGGACGCTGCTGAGCCGCACGTGTGCTAAACTCGGAGGTGCCGTCTGTTCGGCACTTGATCGGGAGTTCGTTGACGGATCGTGATTGGATCGCGAAGACGTTCGACTACATCAACCGTGTTTCTTAACTCTTCCGCTTAGCCATCTACAAGGGTATGTAGATCCAACTCTCCCTCTCATAGATGCTCATCACCATGGATAGATCTTGTGTGTGCGTACGAGAAATTTTTCGTTTCCCTTGCAATGTTCCCCAACAATAATTTCTATTAGCAAGTATAAGCACATCATTTATTCTACCCAATGGTTTCTTAACAGTGGAATCCCCTAGATGCAAGTTGAGGAAACATTCATTTATATCGGTGAGACCTAGCACATCACATAAAGATTTAGGTATAGTAGAGATGCTAGCACCAAGATCACACAAAGCATTACATTCATAATCTTTAAGCTTAATTTTATTACTGGGTTCCCATTCATCATGCAATTTCCTAGGTATTGAAACCTCTAATTCAAGCTTCTCTTCATAAGCTTTTATCATAGCTTCTACAATATGTTTAGTAAAAGATTTATTTTGTTCGTAAGCATTAGGTGAATTTATCATGGATTGCAATAAGGAAATACATTCAATCAAAGAACAATTATCATAATTAAAGTAGTGGGCACATCACTATTTAAAGTTTTGACATCTCCAAACCCACTTTTATCAATTTTATCATTAAGATCATCACCCTCCGAACAATTGGGACACCTTCTAGCTAAAATTGACTCGTCTCCAGTCCCTTTTTTCATCAAGTTTATATTATTAAACAAAGATTCAATAGGTGAAACACCAATCATTTTAATATCTTCATCATGATTACGAAAAAAACTGGGTGGAATAGCCTTTTCTAGGAATTCTCGCTTAGCACTCAACCTAGCGGTCCTCTCTTTACTTTCATTAATGGAGACTTGGATATATTTAATAGACTTATTAATATCATGCTTAGGTGGCAAAAGTTTACTTTTAAGAGTTTCCACATCATGACCAATCCTATCCATGTTTCTAGCCATATCATCAACTTTATGTAGTTTTTCTTCTATCATGGCATTAAAAATCTTTTGGTAACTAATAAATTCTTTAATATTGTTCTCAAGTTCAGAAGGTATCCTATTATTATTGTATGAATTACCATAATTATTAGAGAAATTACCGGGATACGGTCTAGGATTGAAATTCCCTCTATAAGCATTGTTGTTGAAATTATTTCTAGAGACAAAATTCACATCAATGGCATCATTATTCTGCTCAATCAAAGTAGATAGGGGCATATCATTAGGATCAACATGAGCATTCTTCCTACCAAACATATTCATAAGAGTATCCACTTTATCACTCAAGGTAGCAATTTCTTCGACATAATTTACCTTCTTACCAGTTGGAGCTCGTTCGGTGTGCCATTGAGAATAATTTGTCATGATATTATCCAGAAGTTTTGTAGCTTCTCCCAATGTAATTTCCATGAAAGTATCACCTGCAGCAGAATCTAGAAGATTTCTCGGCACAAAGTTTAGTCCCGCATATATTTTTTGTATTATCATCCATAATCTTAAACCATGAGTGGGACAATTTTTAATCATCAATTTCATTCTCTCTTAAGCTTGTGCAACATGTTCTTGCTCATGTTGCTTAAAATTCATAATTTGATTTCTAAGAGAAATAATTTTAGCGGGAGGAAAATATTTGGCAATAAAAGCATCCTTACACTTATCCCAAGTACCAATACTATTACGAGGCAAGGATGAAAGCCAAGTTTTAGCTTTATCTCTTAGTGAGAAAGGAAATAATTTCAACTTGAGAATATCATTATCCACATCCTTTTTCTTTTACATGTCACATAATTCAACGAAGGTGTTAAGGTGGGAAGCAACGTCCTCATTAGGACTTCCAGCAAATTGTTCTTTCATAACAAGATTAAACAAAGCAGCATTAATATCGTAAGACTTCGCACTAGTGGCGGGTGGTATTGGAGTACTAATAAAATCATTGTTATTAGTATTCGAGAAGTCACACAATTTGGTATTTTCTTGAGACATAGCGACACAACAAGCAAACTAACAAGCAAGATAAATATTTTTCTATTTTTGATTTTTTAAAACAGCAAGTAAAAGTAAATAAAAAGTAGAACAAGTGAATGATAGTTTGTATGTAGGAACCTGTGAGAATTTGATGATGTCTCCCCGACAACGGCGCCAGAAATTCTTCGTGCTACCTGTGAGCTGCGTTGGGTTTTTCCCCGAAGAGGAGGGGTGAAGCAATATAGTAGAGATAAGTATTTCCCTCAGTGAGAACCAAGGTTATCGAACCAATAGGAGAACCACGCAAATTCACGTCAACAGTGCCTACACACACAAAAGCAAACACTTGCACCCAACGCGGGCAAGAGGGTTGTCAATCCCCTTGAACTCGTTGCTTGCAAGGATTAATTCTGATAGTGATAGATAAATAAAAAGGAAAAGTAAAAAGGAAAATAAATAAATTGCAGCAAGGTATTTTTGTTTTTAGTAATATGATTAAGTAGACCCGGAGGTCATAGTTTTCAATAGAGGATTCTCTCTCGAACACATAGCATACGGTGGGTAAACAAATTACTATTGGGTAATTGATAGAAAAGCGCATGGTTATGATGTTATTCATGGCAATGATCATGTATATAGGCATCACGTCCATTACAAGTAGACCGAAATGATCCTGTATCTACTACTATTACTCCACCAATCGATCGACTCCTGCCTGCATCTATGGTATTAAGTTCATAACAAACAGAGTAATGCATTAAGCAAGATGACATGATGTAGACAAAGTAAGACAAGCAATATGTTCAGACCCCGTCGTTTTATCCTTAATGGCAACAATACAAATACGTGTCTTGTCCCCTTCTGTCACTGGGATATAGAGCACCGCAAGATTGAACCCATTAAAAAGCACTCCTCCCACCGAAGATAAATCAATCTAGTTGGCCAAACTAAATGGATATATCGGAGAGAATTACCAAGCAATAATAGTCATGCATAATAAAGTTCAGAATAGACTCAATTACGTTCAATGAATAATCTGATCATAAACCCACAATTCATCGGATCGCAACAAACACACCGCAAAATAAGATTACATCGGATAGAACTCCAAGAAGATGGATGAGCACATGGTATTGAAGATCAAAGAGAGCGAAGAAGCCATCTAGCTACTGGCTATGGACCAGTAGGTCTGAGGTGAACCACTCACGCATCATCATGGAGGTAGCAAGGTTGATGTAGATGGCCTCCGTGATGGATTCCCCCTCCGGCAGAGTACCTGAAATGATATAAAATAGGATATAATTACATATAAAGTATGCAAGATTGATAATATAATAGCATGAAACAATCAAAAATTATAGATGCGTTGGAGACGTATCAGTCCGTGAGTGAAGCCAGAACATAGCCATCTTGATCATCAACCCTAGCGGCCGCCATCTCCATCTCCATAGCCGCCATCACCACCATAGTTCATATTCCTCTCGTTCATACTTGTAATCGTGCATCGCACAAGGCAACCATTGTAAGACATATTATCATCAATCGATCTTCAAGATGTGTTCTTCAATGTTTTCTTCATGCGATCTGATCTCCATGTGTGAGTAGTTCGGTAAGGCATGGGTTGAGGCATAGGCCTTGCAACCCTCTGTATTTGTTGTGGGGATCAATGGAAGAGCTTTGAATTAACGTCCCGTATGTGTGAAATAAAATTGTTTCGTAGATGTCTCTTGTCTTGTCTGCGTTCTTCATCCCTGCTGGTACCCAGGATCATGGAGAGCGAGTCACAGTGAGGCTAAGGGCAAGGAGAACGTGAAGTGTTATTCTGAACACCAGTGACAGAAAGGTTTAGTACGGTAACACGGATCCAATCCTTGGCGATTCATGAGGTGTAGTCATAAAAAATCCAAAGCTCTTGTCTGATTATTATAATCTTAATTATCGAGGCAACCCCGCGCGATGGATAGGGCCTTTGGTAGGACAACTGATTCTTGATGCACGACGCGTATCGGTCAAGATGTTATTTGGACACATCCCCCACTTTGGTTCATAACAAGCACATCTCGATGGGTGACTTCCAGCGCACAAATTAAGATCATATATGGTCCCAACACAAATACATGATTGTAAGTATTAATACCTCATACCCGTACCTCTTTGTATTATAAGTGTTAATCGCCTTTAGCTTGATTGATCCGGTCAAAAGGTGAAATTATTCCTTTAACAATTGCTTGATAGAGACCATCGCTTCAAGGGAACCTTTCTCTCACGGGTTCGATAACCCATGGTCACTTCTTGGGGAAATAGGTGCGGGGTACTTTCTGTTCCGTTACCAGATCACTAAAAAAGGAAGTATCACACACACTCTCTCTCTCTCTCGTTTGATCTTCAATACAATGATCTCTTCGGAGACCTATTCAATGTAACTTTTGCGGTGTGTTTGTTGGGATCCGATGAATTGTGGGTTTATGATCAGATTATTCATTGAAAGTAATTGAGTCTTTTCTGAGATTTGTTATGTGTGATTTTATAGCCTTGTATTTCTCTCCGATCTATCCATTTAATTTGGCCAATTAGATTGATGTATCTTCAGTGGGAGAGGTGATTGGTAGTAGGTTTAGTCTTGCAGTGTCCTCACTCTTTGACAGGAGGAGTAGCGAGGCCCGTATTTATATTGTTGCTACCAAGGGTAAACCGACAGGGTTCGAACATATTATTCGGTCTTACTTTGTCTACATTATGTCATCATGCTCCAAGCATTACTTTGTTTGTTATGAACTTAATACCTTAAGATGCATGATGGATAGCGGTCCAGGGGTGGAGTAATAGTAGTAGATGCAGAATCGTTTAAGTCTACTTGTCTCGGATGTAATGCCTAGATATTGATCATGCCATGAATAACGTCATAAATATGCACTTTTTTATCAATTGCCCAACAGTAATTCGTTTACCCACCGTTACTATCCTCATGAGAGAGATGCCTCTAGTGAAAGCTATGGCCCCCGGGTCCATTCACTTCATATTACTAAAACCCTAAATTACTTGCTGCAATTTATTTTCTTTTATTTTGTTTTGCAATTTATTTATCTATCACTATCAGAATTAATCCTTGCCGTTAACGAGATACAAGGGGATTGACAACCCTCTTGCCCACGTTGGGTGCAAGTATTTATTTATGTGTGTGCAGGTACTGCTAAAGCTTCGTTTGCGTGTCTCCTATTGGTTCGATAAACCTTGGTTCTTAACTGAGGGAAATATTATCTGCTACTATACTACATCACCCTTTCGCTTCGGGGAAATCCCAATGCCTATCACAAGTAGCATATGTCACCACGGGTTTTGTAAAGAATCACGACGCAAAGGGAATAGCACATGATAACCAAAGATTCACTCGAATGTCATTCGTGTATTCATAGGGATCAATATGGATGTCCACGGTTCTGCTATTGATCATTGAACGAAAGTTTTTTTTTGTTCATGTCTATGTTTTACCGAACCTACAGGGTCACAAGCTTAACGGAATCATGATCTGTTGAGTGTTAGTGATTTAAGAGTTATGAGAAAATATTTATGAAATAGTTTCATTAATATTAGAAATAGTTTTGAGAGAAACCGGAAGCGTTTCGGAGTTACCGGAAGAGTTTCGGAGTTTACCGGGTAATACCGGAAATTAATATATCAGTGGAAAATATTTTCAAAGATGTTAAATTGATAATAAAAGGCTCTAATATTGATTAGGTGGCTTTTATAATTATTTAAATATCAACGGGCCCAGGAAAATACTTAAAAGGCCTAGTGGTGGAGAGTTATTGGGCCCTAGGGCCCAATAACACTTGGGGCGCCCCCCTAACGTGTTGGACAAGCTAGAGGGGGGCCAAATTGGAGTGGAGGAAGGACTCCTCCTCCCCCTCGGCCGGCGCAAGGGAGGGGAGTCCTCCTTCCCCCCTTGTGGCGCCCCCTCCCTCTCCTCCAACCTATATATACTAGAGGTTTTCGCCGTTGGAGAGACACAAGTTTTGGCGCCTCCTCTAGTTCTAGTTCTAAATTGCAGTTGTTCTAATTAGAGCTAGACCTAGATCTCCCTAATCCTCATAACAGAGAAGCCCTGTGCGGTTCTTTTCTTCTCTCTCTAATATAATTTTTTGGCGATGATTAGCTCTAGACGATGAAGTGCTGCCGGAACGTGAAGCCCGTACGCTTGCAAACTGTAGAGAGAACGTGCCTTCGGTCTTCGGTTCGAGGGATCGTTCGTGGACGGTTTGAGGGACTTCAAATACGATCTACACTGACTCTTCTTCCGCTGCAAACTCGGGGTTGGTAACGATCCGATCTTAACCGTTATTGCATCTACATAGTGTTCCAGGTTTGATCGTAGGATGAAAAGTTTTGTTTTCTACTATGTTTCCCAACATTCATATGAACCTCTGCAACTTGCGTTGGCCTAGAAGATGTTTCTTACACGATTATCTGCATCTACGTCATTGTCATAGAAGAATTCTGGGTTAATTTTCTTGATATTCTCAGAGAAATCAAGCAGTTTCTTTACATCATCTTCAGACTCCTCTCTTGCGAACTGTTGTTTCCTGCAGTTCCAATAGAGGGTAAAACTATTTGTCAACAAGAATTAATTACCCAAAAGGCACAAGTGAACTTCAGCAAAAAAATGACAATTATTTTATTTGTTGACTTTTTTGTTACGTGCTTACTTGTTCACCCAGTCACGGCTAGTACGTCCCATGAAGTGTAGCCCACCGGACATGCGCTATAGTGTTGACATCATCTGCATGTGAGTCAGGTTGTCGCTCTGCATGTCCTTGACCAATTAGTCAAGCAATGGATCATCTATTTTATGTGAGTGCATGAGCATCGCGGTGCTTTCTATCATCTTGTGATTGTGTTTGAGCTCAATTTTCTCTATCATAAAGCGCCCATTCTTTCTCTCTTTCACTTTAATTTTTGCTGGGCAGCCAATCCATTTCGATGTCTTATCACATTTCCGCTCATAGTATTTGACAGACTCCTTGTGCTTCCCTTCTCTTGAGCATACCACGTAGTTGTTTGTCATGTACCGCGCCCCTTTGTGTGTTCCAAACCCTGCTTGTCTTGCATATGTGTTGTAAAACTCCTTTGCGTCATCATATGATCTGAACTGCATGCCTTTGACAGGTACGAGTGTCGGTACCGTGATAGCTGGGTTCACGGACCACAGTCACTCTCTAGTCAAGACTCAAGAAGACAGAAGAATTACCCATCACAAGTTTTCCCTTTAACCAAGTGGTGGTATGCAGATCTTGTTAAGAACTACTTCAACATACTCTTCAAGAAGGAGCCCAGATTCCGTGGTGGCATGCAGATCTTGGTCAAATATCTGCACAACTGACATCCAAGCCCGCCCAAGGTGGGAAGAAGCAAGATAAAACCATCCGGCAACAAGCCCGGACGGTCAAGACCCGGAAACGACCACACCTGGCACCGACCGTCCCCATCCGGCCCACACCCAGCAAGCGTCGACAGCAAGCTATCGCCTCCCCATTCCCTACATGGCACGTTTGTTCTGTACGCACAGAGATTTTGCGCCACACGGCGGGTGGGCAGGCGTGCCAGTAGCGGGACAAGACGTGAGGGCTGAATCATCTCTTCGCTCTACCGCATGGTGTCCACCTATACAAGGGCGTGACACACGCCCCATGCAAGTGGACCCGTGGGCGGTGGTGACAAGACATGCATTCATCCCCGGGGACAAGAAGGAGATGACACTTCATCGTGCATTTAATGTGCATACCTACCTGGTCGGACCCAGGTAACTTCCGTAGCAACTAAGCTATTGTGGTACCCCTTGATATATAAAAGGAGGACCGACGCCAAAGGAAAGAACGTTAGACACTTGGTAGAAGACAAGTAAGAGCACACTACTCTTCTCGTTCCTAGGAAGGAATTGTAGCTCACCATCCGCTAAAAAACCACACAAAAGCAGCAGTAAGGTATTACGCACAATCCGGCCCGAACCTGGGTAAACCCCTGTGTCATCTTGTGCATTTCCTACGGTGCTAGATCCTCACCTTGCGCCCCCATCCATGAACCAGCAAGGGACGTTCACAGTCCCCGGAGTCTCGCGTGTGTTCTGCACACGCGCGGCGACAACGAGGTTTGGCAGCATGTTTTTATTCTGCAAGATAGCATTGTAGTGAACCATTATGAAAAAAATCCATCGTTTTTTGAATTTGTTTATATAATTTTTTCAGGATGGAAACTTACAGGTGTATATTGTCGTTCATCCAATGGCGTTTGCAGCTCGCCGGGGTTTATTGGGTATGGAGGAGTTAGAACAGAGTTGTGTAGTTGAGGATCTCGCGGTGGCAGTAGTGTTGATGTCTTCTTCCTGCCGTTTACTTCTGGCCGAGGCACCCCTGGCGGTGGCTGCCTTGTATTAGGTGCTTTGTTTGGTGCAGTAGCTGCACGCGGTTGTAATCCAGTGTTGTGGCACTGATGCATGGGATTGGTTTGAACTTGTGGTGGCAGCACATCATTTTGGCCAGCATTGTTATCTGTTCTGACTTGCTTTCCAATTGTACTGAACACGTGCTTGTACTATGGTTTTAGAACTGTTATTGGCTCTTCTTCGTCTTCACCATCATCATCTTCTTGCTGAGCGCACTCCCACGTGAAGATTACGTCGTCGCCATCTTCCACTTGGTTTTCTTCCTGGAAAAAATCTTCTTCCAAAGAGTATTGCACCCTGCTTGTTGTAGTGTAGAATCCTCGAGGTATCCCAGGAGTTACCCATCCACTCTTTTCTAAATCTTGGCTCATCATGCAGTTCAGGTGCTTCGTGTTGTGAATTATACCCGACATTTTTTATCTGTTGAACTTCATTTCCTGCACAAAACATGGAAGTAGTTTTTTTATGAAAAAATATTGAAGTGCAAATTCGGCCGAACTGCATTGTCCGAGTAAACGAACTGAAGCATATGAACTGCATTATTTCGAAAAGCGCACTGAAGCAGCCGAGCTGCATTATTAAGAAGGGTGAACTGATGCACGCGGACTACATCATTTCACAGGACGAACTGAAGCAACCGCACTGCATCATTAATCAGGGTGTACTGAGACAACCGGACTGCAACGAGCGGCCGCACTGCATAACTCAGGGCGAACTCTAGCAAACGTACTGCATCGGCTTGCAAGCCGAGCTGAAGAAGACATACTGCATCAACTAGAATAACTAAACTGAGCCTCAAGAGGAAGTGAACAGCTTACCTCATTTTGCAGTATGTTCTTGCGTTTTTCAGAAGTTCCTCTGGCTTCCGGCTAAAGCTATGTTGCATGTATCGATGCAGTCCTCATGCCCTTCCGGAGTTCATGTGCATTTTGAATGTTGCTCATTATGAGCGGAGATGGAGAATTTCTACAAAACCTCATCGCAATCTGCATCAAAGAAGCAGCAGTCGATGAAGGAGCCTTGCGCATAGTTCTCCATTGTCGAATTGGTGCCATGTCGAGGCAGCACCAGTCCGGATCTGAGGAAGAACACGGAATAGACGATGCGCCACCATTGTAATTAGTCGTCGTAGGTGATGCGCCGTCGCACACCATGGCCGGTGCCGCGGAAGAAGGCCTGGTGGAGAGGAGCGGCGGCGCTACCGAGCCAGTGCCACAGAAGAAGGCCGGGACGAGAGGGGCGGCAGCGCTACCAGGCCGGTGCTGCGGAAGAAGGCCGGGAGGTGAGGGGCGGCGGCGCTGTCGGGCCACTGCAGCGGAAGAAGGCCGGGAGTGGAGAGGCGGCATTGCTGCCGGATGCTGCCGTAGAAGTAGGCCGAGAGGGGAGGGGCGGCGGCCGCTCCCACGGAAGAAGGCGGGGAGTGGAGGGGCGGCATCGCTGCCGGATGCTCCCTCGGAATAAGGCAGGGAGGGGAGGGGCAGAGGCTCTCGGGGTCGAGGTGTGGTCAGCGTGTTAGCAAAATAAGGGGTTTGTTGGTAGAATAAGGTCTTAAGGGGTGTTAGTAGAATAGACCCACCATATATATAATGTCAGCTGTGTTGCCTACTATCAATTGTGTTGTCTACAGTGAATTGCATGTATTAAATTTTATGACTTGAGAATATTAAATTAAATTGAATTAAATTAAATGTCATCACAATTGGACACGATTAAGAAAAAACAAACTATGCAATTGGTGACAACAATATATACCATTTCATAAAAGTATAGTCAACGATACAAAAGATAACGTACATGTCTCTTGCAGGAGATACGTCGGTGTTGGTACATCCTTCGCGCACGTAACGTGCATGAGAGACGTCGGTGTTAATCCGTTCATCGAAGACGTACAGCTGAGAAAATACATCAGTGTTAGTGCAACCTTCACACACGTAACCTACAGGACGGGCGTCGGTGTTAGTTCCACTTTCGTCGGTGTTAGTTCCACTTTCACAAACGATTGCTACTGTCCAATCGTGGACAATTCATTACATAATCGCACACAATTTGGCCAGCCCAGTCGTGTGAGACGGTCTTGTCAAAACACACGATTTGGGTTTGGTCAGCGATCGACCTCCCCATCGCCAACCCACTCGAGCACATGGCTCCGGAAACTATCTGTGATTGGGCGTAAAACCCGTGTTAATAGTGGTCGGATGTACTAGTGTCACTAGTAGAAAACAGACCTTTCGTCCCGAGCATTAGTCCCGGTCTGGTCACGAGCCGGTACTAAAGATGGTATTAGTCCCGGTTCGTGCCGGCTCCAACGGCTAGGAGCAGGGCGACCTTTAGTACCGGCTCGTGAGCGATCTTTAGTACCGGTTTGTGTCACGAGCCGGTACTAAAGGGGGCGTGGCAGGCTGTTGGTCAGACTTGGGCCCCGCTTGCACCTTTAGTACCGGCTGGTGACACCAACCGGTACTAACCTTTAGTACCGGTTGGTGTCACCAACCGGTACTAAAGACTTCCTACATATACGCTTCGTCTGCAGCCGGTCGAAGGGGCTCTCATTTCTCTGTTTTCTCCCCTGTTCTTCTTCTTGCTCGAAGCTCATCCTCCATTTTGCCAAGGATTTGTCAAGATTTAAAGGCACCCCATCTATCCAAGTGTTCATAAAGGTTAGCAACTTTGCTCCTTCATCTCTCATTGCTAGATTAGCTTGTGGTATGCTCAAAGATATGTGATTTGTGGGTTTTAGCTAGGTTTTGGAGGAGTGGTCATTATGTGGGAGTTTATTTAATTTATATGCAATTTGAGCTCAAATTAACTTGTTAGGTTGCATATGTGTAGGTGTGGTTTATTTGGTGCCTTCCCATCCCCGTCCTAACCACCGTCGATCGTCCGCACCGTCTCGTCGCGGCACCGGCCACCTTGGTGAGCCTCTTGTTCTTCTTAAAACCTTTTTGTTAAAAAAAATTACTTGTATGATTTAGATAGCTGCGTGTACGATTTACTTACTTGTATTATTGTTAGTTATTCTATAGTGTCATGGTTATGGTATCAGCCCATGTCGGCCCTCGTCCAGTCTATGATTCAGATGATGTGGTATGTCGTTATCTTTTATAACTATTTCACACATCATCTAATGTCTATGACAATTAATTATGCCACCAAATTGACGTAGATGTTTTTATCTATAGGAAGTAGTTGAACCAGAAATTCCAACCGACTATGCAATTCTGCTCGAGAAATTAACACAAGCTGAAAAAGAAATTGATCATTTGAAAGAAAAATTGAAAAGAACTGAAGATGAGAAGATGGGATTGGAGTTGCATGTTGCCGATATCGTCGATGATCACAAGAACAAGATGGCTGGAATGCGCTTGAAGCTTAGAAATATTAGAAAATATGCCATTGATAAAGAGGCTTGGTATCATTATGCCGTTGGCTCAATTGTTACTTTAGTTGCGATTATGATCGCATTTGTTGTTGCATTTACATGTTTTAGATAGTTGTATGTTGTTTTATGAGATGTATGTATGAACTATAAGTATCTATTATTTGCAGTAATAACATTTGGTCACTGCTAGCTCTACTTTTGGTTGTAATGTGATGATGAAGTTGTATTAATTTGGTCACTTCGATGTTGTGTAGTGAACATGAGCCGGCAATGGATGTACGATGACCGACTAAGTCCAGGGTTTCTTAATGGCCTGCATGATTTTATTCGTGTGGCTGAGGCAAACAAGCAGAATGGTTTCATGTGTTGTCCATGTCGTGACTGTAAGAATGATAGGAATTACTCTAAGTCAAAAACCCTTCACGTCCACCTGCTTGAGAAGGGTTTCATGCCACACTATAATGTTTGGACCAAGCACGGAGAAAGAGGGGTTATAATGGAAGACAATGAAGAAGAAGAGGATGATGACAACTATCCTTTCGCCGATACAACAATGGGGGAAGCTGAAGAAGAGGAATCAATGGGGGAAGCTGAAGAAGAGGCATCAGATGAGCCCGCTGATGATTTGGGTCGGGTCATTGCTGATGCAAAGAGAAACTGCGAAAGTGACAAGGAGAGGTTGAAGTTGAAACGCATGTTAGAGGATCACAAGAAATTATTGTATCCAAATTGTGAAGATGACCAGAAAAAGTTGGGTACCACGCTGGAATTGCTGCAATGGAAGGCGAAGAATGGTGTAACTGACAAGGGATTTCAAGAATTGCTGATAATGATAAAGAAGATGCTTCCAAAGGATAACGAATTGCCTGAAAGTACATACGAAGCAAAGAAGGTTGTCTGCCCTCTAGGATTAGAGGTGCAGAAGATACATGCATGCCCTAATGACTGCATCCTCTACCGCGGTGAGGAGTACGAGAATTTGGATGCATGCCCGGTATGCGGTGCACTGCGCTATAAGATCCCCCGCGATGACCCTGGTGATGTGGAGGGCGAATGCCACAGGAAGAGGGTTCCTGCCAAGGTGATGTGGTATGCTCCTATAATACCACGATTGAAACGTTTGTTCCAAAACAAAGAGCATGCCAAGTTGTTGCGATGGCACAAAGAAGAACGTAAGAAAGACGGGATGTTGAGAGCACCCGCTGATGGGTCGCAGTGGAGAAAAATTGAGAGGGAGTTCGAGGACTTTGCAGCTGACGCAACGAACTTATGGTTTGGTCTTAGTACAGACGGCATGAATCCTTTTGGGGAGCAGAGCTCCAGTCACAGCACCTGGCCCGTGACTCTATGTATCTACAACCTTCCTCCTTGGTTGTGCATGAAGCGGAAGTTCATTATGATGCCAGTGCTCATCCAAGGCCCTAAGCAACCCGGCAACGACATTGATGTATACCTAAGGCCACTAGTTGATGAACTTCTACAGTTGTGGAAAAAACTAGGTGTACGTGTGTGGGATGCGCACACACAGAAGGAAATTGACCTACGAGCGTTGCTGTTTGTAACCATCAAAGATTGGCCTGCTCTTAGTAACCTTTCAGGACATACAAACAAGGGATACAATGCATGCACGCACTGTTTAGATGATACTGAAAGTATATATTTGGATAAATGTAAGAAGAATGTGTACCTGGGACATCGTCGATTTCTACCGATCAAGCATATCTTAAGAAAGGCAGGCAACCATTTCAAAGGTGAGCCAGATAACCGAAAGAAGCCTGGCCTCCGTACTGGTGAATATATATTTGATATGGTCAAGGATTTACAGGTAATCTTTGGAAAGGGTCCTGGCGGACAATCTGTTCCGAATGACGCCAACGGACACGCACCCATGTGGAAGAAGAAATCTATATTTTGGGAACTTGAATATTGGAAACCCCTAGAGGTCCGCAATGCAATCGACGTGATGCACGTGACGAAGAATCTTTGTGTGAACCTGCTAGGCTTCTTGGGCGTGTATGGAAAGACAAAAGATACACCGAAGGCACGGGAGGACAAGCAAAGAATTAACGAAAAAGACGGCATGCCTCCAAAGCAGTATCAAGGTCCTGCCAGCTACGCTCTTACGAAAGAAGAGAAGGAAATCTTTTTTGAATGCCTGCTCAGTATCAAGGTCCCGTCTGGCTTCTCGTCGAATATAAAGGGAATAATAAATATGGCAGATAAAAAATTTCAAAATCTAAAGTCTCATGACTGCCACGTGATTATGACGCAATTACTTCCGGTTGCACTTAGGGGGCTTCTACCGGAAAATGTTCGATTAGCCATTGTGAAGCTATGCGCATTCCTCAATGCAATTTCTCAGAAGGTAATCGATCCAGAAATCCTACCAAGGTTACAGAATGACCTGGTCCAATGTCTTGTCAGTTTCGAGTTGGTGTTCCCTCCATCCTTCTTCAATATTATGACGCACGTTCTAGTTCACCTAGTCAAAGAGATTAACATTCTGGGTCCTGTATTTCTACACAATATGTTCCCCTTCGAGAGGTTCATGGAAGTCTTAAAGAAATATGTTCATAACCGTGCTAGGCCAGAAGGAAGCATCGCCAAGGGATATGGAACAGAGGAGGTTATTGAGTTTTGTGTTGACTTTGTTCCTGACATTAAGCCGATTGGTCTTCCTGAATCGCGGTATGAGGGGAGACTGGGTGGAAAAGGCACATTAGGAAAGAAAGAAGCAATAAATATGGACGGGCATTCTTTCACTCAAGCACACTACACGGTTCTACAAAATTCCACCTTGGTGACTCCATATATGGAGGAACACAAGGATATTGTACGGTCCAAGAACCTGGAGCAGTCTCACCCCTGGATTGAACGTAAACACATGGAGACTTTTGCCGGTTGGTTGCAAACAAAGCTCATCAATGACAACGATGTTCCAGATGAACTGTACTGGTTGGCCAAGACACCAAGTTCGACTGTAACGACTTTCAAAGGGTACGAGATAAATGGGAATACATTTTACATGATCGCCCAAGATAAAAAGAGCACCAACCAAAACAGTGGTGTCCGCTATGATGCAACCAACTTTCAAGACACATATTATGGTTACATAAAGGAGATATGGGAACTAGACTACGGAGCTGATCTTAAGGTCCCTTTGTTTCGTTGCAAATGGGTCAAATATACTGGAGGCGGGGTACAGGTAGACCCGCAGTACGGAATGACAACAGTGGATCTCAACAATCTTGGATACACAGACGACTCATTCGTCCTAGCCAATGATGTGGCTCAGGTTTTCTATGTGAAGGACATGTCTAGCAAACCGAGGAGAAAAAAAGATAAGGAAGCGAATACATCATACGATGAGCCAAAGCGCCACATAGTTCTTTCAGGGAAAAGAAACATTGTGGGAGTGGAGGACAAGACAGACATGTCAGAAGATTATGAAAAGTTTCATGAAATCCCTCCCTTCAGAGTGAAGACTGACCCAAGCATCCTGTTAAATGATGAAGATTCTCCATGGTTACGGCGCAATCATAAGCAAGGGACAAACACGCAGAAAAAGTCTTACACCGCGAGATCCCACTCTGGGATGTGACCGGCTTCACCGTCATCACACTTTCTATGTGAAGGACATGCATGCATTTTCTAGCATGGTATCTTTGTAACAGTTTGTACATGAAGTGCATCCAGTTTGTACACGAAGTGTAACAGTAACCCTCTCAACTCTTTAGAAGTTGCTATCTGGGTGAAATTATGATGTCATGCCAAGTTACAACCTTTTCAGAGTTCATTTGTACTGCTTTTCAAATTCAGGGATGTGGGTGGGTGAAATTATGTGAAATTATGATGTCATGCCAAATTATGATGTCCGGAGTTAAAATAAGTTATTAAAAATGAAGGAGAGGCGCAATGCTCACCTACACGTTGCTTAGCTTCAGGCCTTGAGAAACTGCAGATAGCTCCGTGCAGTCTACACCATTTCCTCAAGGCCTGAAGCTAAGCAACGTGCAGGTGAGCATTGCGCCTCTCCTTCATCGTTCTTTGTCTCTGCACTCAGGGCTTATAAACCGCTGCGAGTCCCTCTCGCTTGGCGAGGTGGGACTAAATTTTAGCCACTCCCAGGACCGAGGTCGTACCAATCAGGAAGAAGCACACGGATCGTGTGTTTCTTTCAAGCGCTTGTGAGCTATTGGATCAGCACTATAACTAGTCCCGGTTCGTGCTAGCAACCGGGACTAAGGAGGCACACGACCCTATATATAACCCACCTCTCGGACATGTTCGACACTTAGTGTGTGTACTCATTCGGATTCAAATCATTCGGATTCCCTGCATACGGTCCAACGGTGCATTTCATATTTCCACCGTTGGGCTGTATGCAGGGGAAACCGTGTGTTTTGTTGATCTATCTAGAAATCCTTTAGTTCATCGACCGAATACAAATCATTCGGATTCCCTGCATACGGTCCGACGGTGCATTTCATATGCGGGCACTCACGAGCCACCGTCGGGCTGTATGCAGGGGAAACCGTGTGTTTTGTTGATCTATCTAGAAATCCTTTAGTTCATCGACCGAATACAAATCATTCGGATTCCCTGCATACGGTCCGACGGTGCATTTCATATGCGGGCACTCACGAGCCACTGTCGGGCTGTGTGCAGGGGAAAGGATGATGCTCAATTGTCCGTTTTGTACACGAAGTGCATCCAGTTTTTGCCGTAACCCTCTCAACTTTTTATAACATGCTATGTGGGTGAAATGATGATACCATGCCAGCTTTCAACCTTTTCAGAGTCCATTTGTAGTGCTTTTCAATTTCAGGGTCATTTAGCTCAAAAAAATCAGTTAGTGCATGAAAAATACCAAATGAATTCAGAAAGGGTTGAAAATTGATGATGTGCCTTTGAATGGTGCATATTGAACACACAAAAAGTATGGAGTTAAAATAAGTTATTAAAAATGAAATCCCTTTGTAATAGATGAGTTTTCGTCTGAAACCCTCATACTTCGAAAGAGATTGTCCAATTTGTACACGAAGTGCATCCATTTTTTGCCGTAACCCTCTCAACTCTTTAGAAGTTGCTATGTGGGTGAAATTATGATGTCATGCCAAGTTACAACCTTTTCAGAGTTCATTTGTACTGCTTTTCAAACTCAGGGTCATTTAGCTCAAAATAAATCATTAAATGCATGAAAAATATCAAATGAAGTCAGAAAGGGTTGAAAATTGATGATGTGCCTTTGAATGGTGCATATTGAACACACAAAAAGTATGGAGTTAAAATAAGTCATTAAAAATGAAATCCCTTTGTAATAGATGAGTTTTCGTCCGAAACCCTCATACTTCGAAAGAGATTGTCCAATTTGTACACGAAGCGTATCCAGTTTTTGCCGTAACCCTCTCAACTCTTTAGAAGTTGCTATGTGGGTGAAATTATGATGTCATGCCAAGTTACAACCTTTTCAGAGTTCATTTGTACTGCTTTTCAAACTCAGGGTCATTTAGCTCAAAATAAATCATTAAATGCATGAAAAATATCAAATGAAGTCAGAAAGGGTTGAAAATTGATGATGTGCCTTTGAATGGTGCATATTGAACACACAAAAAGTATGGAGTTAAAATAAGTTATTAAAAATGAAATCCCTTTGTAATAGATGAGTTTTCGTCCGAAACCCTCATACTTCGAAAGAGATTGTCCAATTTGTACACGAAGTGCATCCAGTTTTTGCCGTAACCCTCTCAACTCTTTAGAAGTTGCTATGTGGGTGAAATTATGATGTCATGCCAAGTTACAACCTTTTCAGAGTTCATTTGTACTGCTTTTCAAAATCAGGGTCATTTAGCTCAAAATAAATCATTAAATGCATGAAAAATATTAAATGAAGTCAGAAAGGGTTGAAAATTGATGATGTGCCTTTGAATGGTGCATATTGAACACACAAAAAGTATGGAGTTAAAATAAGTTATTAAAAATGAAATCCCTTTGTAATAGATGAGTTTTCGTCCGAAACCCTCATACTTCGAAAGAGATTGTCCAATTTGTACACGAAGTGCATCCATTTTTTGCCGTAACCCTCTCAACTCTTTAGAAGTTGCTATGTGGGTGAAATTATGATGTCATGCCAAGTTACAACCTTTTCAGAGTTCATTTATACTGCTTTTCAAGCTCGAGATATGACATTTCAAATGCCATTTAATCAAATTGTCTTATACAGCAGTTGAAGTTGTTCAAACATGCATGGAAATGCCATAAACAGATTCTTTATATATTTTTGATATTTTTTCATATATTATTTATTTCCATTGGAGTCATAGATTTTTTTCTATGATTTTTTAAAGTTTAGGGGTTTTCCTGAAAATAATAATGAATATTGAATTAAAAAACCTTTAGTACCGGTGCGAGCCACGCACCGGTACTAAAGGTCCACCGCCCCGCGCATTTTTTGGGGAGGACCTTTAGTACCGGTGCGTGTCTCGTACCGGTACTAAAGGTTCTTTAGTACCGGTGCGAGCCACGCACCGGTACTAAAGGGTGCCTAGGTATAAATACTATCCCTTCGTCCCGGGCCGACCCACGCACCGGGACAAGGACAAAACGACGCCGTCAGGCTGCCGAAATCTGCCGTCGCCGCCGCCCGTCGCCATCGCCGCCGCCCGTCGCCATCGCCGCCGCCCGTCGCGCACGAGCCCGCCGCCCCGACGCCGCTCGCCGCCCCGGGCCCGCCGCCCCGACGCCGCGCGCCGCCCCGACCCCGCCGCCCCGACGCCGCGCGCCGCCCCGACCTCGCCGCCCCGACGCATCCTCCCCCCTCCGGCGAGCTCCCTCGGTGAGCCTCTCCCCTCCCCCTTGCCCCTCCGCGCGCCCACCCGATCCAGTCAACTCCGGCGCGGCTCGCCGGAGCAACTCCGGCGCGGCCTACTGACGTGGCCGGCCAGCCCCACCCCCAGGGTAGCTGGCCAGTGGGCCCGCGGGCCCCAATTGACATGTTGACCCAGTCAACTGTGCTGACTGGGCAGGCCCTAGTCAATGACAAGTGGGGCCGCCCCCTAATCCACTGATTAATTAAACTCTAGATTAACTATGTGAATTAGTTTTAGTTTTAGTCTATGACAGGTGGGACCCCCTAGCTAATTAGTTTTAGTTTATTTTAACTCTAGATTAACTCTGTGTCTATGATAGGGTTACTTAGCTTAAAGGAAAAATAAAATGTTAATGTAAAAAAAACCTAGAAGAAAAAAAAAAAAAAGAAGAAGGAAAAAAAGGAAAAAGAAAAAAGGAAAAGAAGAAAAAATAAGAAGAAGAAGAAGAATAAGAATAAGAAAAAGACCCGACACGGCACCCCGACCCCCGACACGACATCACCGACAACCCGACCCCCCGACACCCCGACCCCGACACGACACCCCGACACCCCGACACGGCACCCCCGACCACGACACGACACCCTGACACGGCACCCCCGACCACGACACAGCACCCCTACCCCGACATGACACCCCCGACACCCCGACACGAGACCCCCGACACCCCGACACCGACCACGACACAACACCCCTATTTAGTTAGTTAGTTAGTTAGTTAGTTAGGTTATCAGGTTAGTTTAGTTAGTTTAGTTAGTTAGGTTATTAGGGTATGTGTTAATTTTGTTAGATGCTAAGTGTTATTTAATTTGTTAAGTGTTATTTAATTTGTTAGATGCTAAGTGTTAATTTTGCTAAGTTTTATTTAATTTGTTTTCATAATTAAGTGTTTCTTCTCGACGTCGACGATGCCGATCCCGCATCCTCGTCGTCGAGTCGCCGGAGGAGGTCACTTGCTTGAGCCGAGGGGCCCTGTCAGGGACTGGGCTCCGCCGGGCTGGTACTGGGAGGTGCTGCCTTCTGGGCGGCGTAGCTTGGTGAGGAGCCAGCCCGTCGTCGACCCGGAGGTTCTGTGGTGGCGGCCGCATGGGCCACGGACGATTCGGAGGCTTGAGTCCCCCGCGGAGGTGGTACAGTACCATGTCAGCAAGGAGAACGCGCACGTCCGTCGCTACATGGCAGCTTTGGAGGCCAGGTCCGACAATACCTGGCAGATTCTTCAGGGATCTCACTGGAGCTATGTTCCTGTGATGGTTCCTTCTCTTTGGGTGTCCACCGCCCGCCCCGATATCCGCCGGGCGCTAGGGTTCTAGCTAGATCGATATATTAACTACTATATATGTATTCGATGATGCATTATTAATTAACTATCAGTTATTTTGCTTCTTGAATGCATGCTAATTTGAATACTAATTTGTTTTATCTATATTATTATGGATTAGTTATTAAGCTATGGACAATACCGGTAGAGCTCATGAAGAGGACATCTTCGACATGATACGCTCCTCCGAAAACCCAGCGGACCTTCAGGGTGAATCACATGATGATGACGGCTCACAATATCTGAACGATTACGGTGATGGATGTGAGGCCGAGGAAGAACAACTTATGTTCCAAAATCCGGAACAACTAACAATGCCCGGCGAGGTATATACACATATTAGCCTCTGGTGATCATTACATGTGTATTACTTGATTTGTATATATATATATATATATATATATATATATATATATATATTAACAAATCTTTTTTCTTTTAATTATCAGCCCTCCGGATCGAGCCAATCTAGTAGAAAGGTACGAGGCGGTGCCAAAATATTGGACGGCAACGTAAAGCTCAATCTTGATGCTTTCAAACATGATGGCGCACCGACTCACCCTGATGCCAATGCCAAGATATTTGTGCGTCAATGCGGAGTGGTTGTTAGGGATGGAGTCCCGATCACAATGCAAGAATGGATTCAACCAAACAACCCAAAACCAGGAGTGAATTATGTCGATACAAGAATTAAAGATGCCCTTTGGCGAGATCTCATGGAGCATTTCATCCTACCAGATTCTCTCTCGGAGCGCCAAAGGGACAAAGTCAAGGAGTTTGATCTCCATAAGATGGCCGGCGCGTTCCAGACTTGGAAGAAAAGATTATGGACCGAGTACAACGCTAGAGGCCAGAAGGCGCCCGAATTCATAGGAATATACGAGAAGGTAAGGAATCACTGGGACGCATTTATCGAGTACAAGACATCGGAAGCTGCTATTGAGAAGTCGGCAAAGAATCAGATAAATGCGAAGAAAAAAAAGTACCACCATAAACTAGGGACAGGTGGATACAAGTCAGCCATTCCTAAGTGGGATGCATTAGAGAATAAGATGCTTGCTGAAGGGATCACTCCAGTAACCTTCAACTGGCCCAAGAGGTGCAGGAATTGGTTTTTTGCGCATGGGGGAAAGTTGGACCCAGCAACAGGGAAGATTATTGCACTGGCCAGTCTGAAGCATGCATCAGATGAGTTGATTGAAGCAATAAAAGCTGCCCAAGAAGGACGGTTTCACCCCGATAGAGAGAACGACGAGCTTACACTCGCCCTCGGGAATCCCAAACACGGAGGACGAACACGAGGTGTGGGCGTTGTTCCGTGGTACGAGGGGTTTGCGGGATGGAAGGACAGTTATAAAAGCCGTTCGAGAAAAAAGAAGGTGGAAGCAGACCGACTTTCAAAGTTGGAACAGAAGTACGAGCAGCAGCAGAGGCAGATACAGGTACTGACCCAGCAAAGGGAAACTCCACAGCAGGAGGCAGGGGAACCCGTCCCATCTACACTGCCGAAAAGCAGCGTGGGTTCCACGGGGGCACCGCTGGGTCACACCCCCATGGATGATATCACCGAGAAGACATCTTGTGAGCTAATCCAGAAAATGAAGAACATACCCGTGCGGGTCGCGACGGGCTATGCTTTACCAAATACACCTGGTGTTCTCTGGCATTGCAATCCGGTTCCAGCTGAATATGCTCGTGTCGCGGTGGACGCAATAGAGCCAGGATATGATGAACTATTGCATGACATCCCTGGAGGTGAGGGGGAGTCCACACTGGCAGAAGCCGGCCGTGGTCTCATTCTATGGAGTAAGGACTGCATCGTCTTTCCACAAACGGCGCTAAGGCCACCGGCTCCTCCGAGTATCGATGTCCAGCGCGAGGGATCCCAGCCAGAGGCATCGCAGCGCCAGCAGTCCTGCCCACCTCGCCAGCAGTCCTCCCCACCTCGCCAGCAGTCCTCCCCACCTCCCCAGCAGTCCTACCCACCTCGAGAGGTGTCCCACCTCGCCAGCAGTCCTCCCCACCTCGCCAGCAGTCCTCCCAACCTCGGGACGGAGCACGACGCGAGTCCATATCATCGATATCGATCTCCGCCGCGTGAGCCGACTCCACCCCGGCAGCGGTCCCGCCAACAGGGCTCCCAAAAGAGGAAGGCCATCAGCAGTCCTCTTCGGAGGAAAGCAAAGAAGAAACCCGAGCCTCCGGCCAAAAGGAAGCTGCCTTACGAAATGACACCAGAGGAAAACGAAATTGAAAGCGATCGCCAAGTGAAAGCCTTTTTTGCGAAGAAGACCGTGACGCCAAAGAAGGTAATACCCAAGGAAGTCCAAGAGCACTTTATGGAACACTTTATTGATCGACCCCCGGCATATGTCGAGCGTATGCCGACACACTATGAGCGACAGATTCAGAAGGCAAGTGAGCAGAGAAGTCGGCCCAGCCCAAGGAAGAAGTCGGGAAGTACGGCACCAACGACAGGTGGTACTACTACCAGGAAAACAGTTCCCCAGCTCGGAGAACAATCCAAGCAATCGATCTCTCCGCTCAAGGTGAGTACCAATCCAAGCAAGCAATCGATCCAACCAGTCGACGTGCAAGGCAACCCAATCGACCTCGAAGAAGTAGAGGCTGCAGGTCTCACTCTTGGCCAAATCCTTGGCACCGAGGAATTCCGCCGGTACGGAGCAACTGAGTACGCAATGCAATATGCCGTCGGAAAACCACTTGTCACACCCGAGCAGTACAAGGAACTACCAACTGCGATGCGACGGTTGCATGATTGGTACCTGCGTGAAGTAAAGCGAGGGGAGACGGCGGTCATGGTCAAAGTAAGGAAAGAGCATTACGTCAATGCATGTGACATATGTCTTGAATTCCCAGAACTTTTCCAGTTCTACCACATGGACTCTATCGACAAAACTCTCATCAGTTGCTATTGTCTGTAAGTGATTTATATCTTTAATAATTTAAGTCTCTAGCTAAGATATCGTTCATTGGCTTATCCTCACTATATATGTTCTTTTCTACGCTATTATGCAGATTGAAGATGTGGGAATTGAAACAAGAGGGAATCGATGACATTGGGTTCATCGACCCAAATACCGTTAATGGTCATGTGGTAAAACATTATGCCAAGGACACAGAAGATCTCTTGGAAAATTTTCTAGAGGCACTAATGAATACCAAATCTACTATAATATTTCCTTACAACATGGGGTGAGTGTTTACTCTCTTGTATACTACAAATTCTATTTTTGCTTACTAGCTCGCTGTCAAGTGTAGTTGATGAGTTATATGCATGCCTGCTTAATTATATAAACTTCTGCGCAGAGACCACTATATCCTCCTAAATATTATCCTCGCGGATGGACTTGTTCAAGTGTACGACTCACTAGATACACTAGAACAATCATACATGGACTTGTATTTTATGATAGAACGGTAATTTCAATCTTTATCGACCTCGCTTTCTTTCATTATTTCCTGATATCAAAAGTAATTATAATAACTCTTTCGTTCTTTTTCTTTGCCGCGTAGTGTTTGGAAAAAGATGATAGAAAATAACCATCACGGTCGTCAATGGAAACCGAAGCTAAAGTGGAAAAAGATGCAGGTAATTAAGTAGTACTACTAGGTCCGCTCATCTCTTTAATTCTAGTTTCAATACCATTATCATGCTTGATTATTAATTATCTTATTGAATTCTATTCTTTTGCAAAGTGCGCGAAGCAAGATCAGGGGACAAATTTATGTGGATACTTCCTCTGCGAGAACATTCGCCTCCAGACCGAAGGCCGTATACGTCGCAGAGGAGCACGTGAAAGACAACTCCAGGTTTGGCAGATGATGTCGAAGCTCTCACCCGAGAAACGCTTTGTAGCACTTCAAGAGGAATTTGCGGCATTTCTTCTTCAACATGTCATTGATGTAAACAGAGAGCACTATTACTTACCGCCGCCTCAATAATGCCAGCAAATCAGTAGTAGAAAACTGAGATTTCATCCGGAGCACTAGCTAGCTAGTCCCGGCCGGGTTTTGGGCCTTAAGTTATAAGTCCAGAATATATATGGATGTGTAATTCCATTTGTATATATACTGTGTATGAGATATTGTATATTATATTACATATATATATATATGCATCAACTTGTGTAATTAATGTTTACAGTATGTAGCACCGTAAAATAAATTTGAAATGAATGGAAAACACAATAAATAGAGAGGAAAACTAAAACCTAATTAAAAGCGAAAAAAAAAACAGAGCACTTAGTACCGGTTGGTATCACCAACCGGTACTAAAGGTCTTCCACCACCAGCCCACGCAGGCAGCCACGTGGTGGGCCTTTAGTACCGGTCCGTGGTCCAACCGGTACTAAAGGTCTGGACCTTTAGTCCCGACCCTTTAGTACCGGTTGGGGAACCGGTACTAAAGGCACATCCCGACCGGGACTACTGATCGACATTCTACTAGTGTGTCTCTACCGGCATTATCATGCTTTTTTTACCAGCTCATTGAAGTACCTCTCGCCAATCTCGAATAGTCCTAGTCCTGCTTTCCCATGGATAAAACCTTCGCCAACCCACTTCCATATCAAACTCTCTTTTTTAATCAGATGATCTTCAGGATATATATGCTCAGATAGAGTAAGCAAGTCTTTAGGTGATAAGGTAGATCATAATAGCTAAATAGAAGTATTTTCCTCGTGTTCTCCACGTCTTTGTTTTCTTCATGCCCAAAACCGATAGAGGTGTATACCTCAGACCAAAGCTCCGCTGGTTTATTGACTAGCAAACTAGCTATTGTGACTATAGCCAGACTTGAACCGCCATATATATGCTCTGATGACTAGGTTACATACTTGAACAAAAAAAATGAAGAAAGGAAAAAGCAAACACTACAGATAAATGATACAATCAACTATAAAAACATAACATGGTCACAACATTTTGTAATGAGTAGATGTTGGTCCCTCCTCCTTTTTCCGGGCTTGGAACCGGCTATGCAACATGAAGTGTAACATCATATTAGCATAGGCGGAGTTACACCATCCCACCCCCTCCAACTAAGAAAGACATATATACATCCACATACCCCCGAAACCAAAACCCAAGAAACAAGGCAAACAATGCAACAAAATAAATGGTGCGAAAACATAAATATCTTTTTTTTTGCATTTCCTTTTTCTAAGTAAACAACGAAGCAATAAGCTACTCGACGCCACAAACAAAAAAAAAACACTTTTTTTGCCACTTTCTTATTTCCCTTTGCTATAGAAGACAATAAAAGAAGCAAACATTGTTTTGTGACTTTTTCTTTTGCCAGTAAAAAGTAATGCACACAGGCACCTTTTTTTGCAATTTTCCTTTCCCTTGGGTACACAAGACAATAAAGCAAACAAATGGAAGCCTCTCACCATCATTTTTTTTTTCAGAATGCGGTGAGTTCTTAACACTGCCAACCGCTTCCATAGGAAATAACTGTCACAAAGGAAATAACTGTCACATGACGCATACATTTGAAAATCTATGTAGGCATGCATGTGTGTATATGATGGGAAAGTTCCCTTCAAAAAAGCATATGACGGGAAAGACAGATATGATGCGCACGTGCTCATGCAGATTGCTATAGATCTGTTAATTACAGTCGAATAAAGAGTAGGAGCAGAAGAGAAATAGATAGTGAGTGTACGTTGAATACCTCCGAGATGCACCTCTTAATTAGCCCCAATAAGAGTCGTGGACGTGGTGAGCATCTGAAACTAAAAAAAGATATTACACATTAATTAGTTAGCTTATGCATGGCACATAAAGGAGTACATATTGATCAACACGTAAGTACGCACTCACATAAATAGCTTTTTCGACCTGTTCCGAGATAAAGCGTGGGACTATTAGGGAGTCTGTCAACCGTGTGCCTCACCGCTTCCATAGCCTTGTCGAGTTCTTGATGATCGACTGGTCTAGGAAACCGTATCTCGACTGTGACTTCCTGAAGCAAGGGAAGGTTCACCAAGCTATCAAACTCAAAGTAAACACCAATGTCGGGGTGGCCTCGCGCTAAATTGGCGGTGAACTTGAGGGATTCAAGCCGCGGCATATCTCCCTTTACAAACTTGCTGGGCGTTGCTTCGGTTGTGAAAACCCTTAGCTTGGGGAATGCACCTGGAGCCAAGGCATCATGACTGACACAGTTCAACATGTCTATCCGGAGAGTAACAAGCTCTGGGAACCTTCCAAAGATCTCCAGTTCCGGACTGTCCATGTACACCGATAAATGGGTGAGGTTTGGAAGCAATGAAGGATTAATCTTTGCAAGCAGCCCACGTTGTCTGTAAGGCATGTGTAGAACATGGAGTCGTGAAGGAGGAACATAGCTTTCCCAACACCCGGTGGCCTCATCATATCCCCTTGACAAAATCCGAGGAATGTCTATGACTTGGATTTTATTCAGCTTGACTAGAGATTCCCCCCAAGCTTGTATCGATACATCATTCCCCAACCATAATCTTCCATTAATACAGAGTCTCCTCAACTCTGTCAGCTTGCCGAGCTCATGCGCAAAGTTTGAATGGTACCTGACATGGCCCATCCATAGCTCTTCCAGAGAAGTCAAGTTTCCGATCCAGTGTGGCATTTCTACGTCCTCGTGGTAAGTGCGCAGGCATTTGAGTTGAGTTAACTGACCAACACTCTGCGGCAGTTTTCGTACGTAATTATAACCCAAGTTCAGCGTCTGTAAGAACTTGAGGTCCCCTATTTCCTTTGGAAGATCATGGATATACCCCACATTCCCTAATCCAAGATACCTCAAATGTACTAAATTTCTGAGATGCTCAAGACAATTAATGTTATGCTTAGATTCTAGAGCTAGGACACGTAAAACTTTAAAGCATGAAAGAGATGGCAGCAAAACATCGCCTCTCAAGACATTCAATGACCTTACTTGTGGCATAGACGTGTTCGCCAGACCGGTTTTGTCGCCAACGGCTAACCTACGAACATTGCTATGTATTGAATATGTGTGCTGCTCATTACTATCCAATATAGTGACAAAGTTTTCTTCCTTCGCTAATAGACATATCATATCAAGCACCATGTCATGGACACGACAACCACTTATGATGCCCTTATTTCTAGGAAACTCTACCGGTTGTATCATACTTCTATTTATCAGCTCGTTGAAGTATCTCTCACCAATCTCATATAATCCTATCCCCGGTACCTCATGGACGAAGCCCTCGGCAATCCACTTCCATATCAAACTATCTTTCTCAACCATATGATCTTCTGGATATATGCTCAGATACAATAAACAAGTCTTGAGATGACAAGGTAGATCATAGTAGCTAAATAAAAGTATCTTCCTTGTGTTGTCGACATCTTTGTTATCTTCATTTCCAAAACCAATTGAGTTGTATACCTTAGACCAAAACTCCACTGGTTTACCAACAAGCAAGCTAGCTATTGTTGTTATAGCCAACGGTACCCCACCACATTTATGTAAAATTTTATTGTACACCTCTGTCGACTGATCATAAGAGCTTTTGTTTTCACTACCAAATAATCTTCTGGTAAATAAATCCTTGGATAAATCATGAGAAAGTGGTTTTAGCCTGTATATTTCACCGGTCTTTGTGGCAACTTCGAAAATACGAGTAGTTGTGATTATCCTGCTTGCACAATTATTATGCACGAAAGCACACCTCACTATGTCCCATGTTTCGGTATCCCATATATCATCAATCACGATGAAGTACCTGTCCCCATCCGTAATGCACCAATCATAATTTAATTAGTGAAACTATTTGGCAAGGTGCCTAATTAAACATCTAAAAAAATATCTAGAGAAAAAACGAGATGCATGTGCATGGGAACGACCACGTTAAAGAATCTGAAATAGGCATTATAGAATAAAGAAATGGTGAAAGGAAAGTTACAGGAGACAGACATGCACGAGTTAGATATCATTTCATCGTCTTCTTATCCTGCTTAATTAAATTTCTTAATTTAAAACTGGGTTCGAGTAATAGGGTGCATACCTCTTCTTCTCTAGTGATCCTCGGAGTTCGTCGATCAGCTGTCTTTCATCCCACGATGACAAAATAGAATCCCGATGCTTTTGCTTGTCAATTTCAAAGAGAATGTCGTTGAGAAGTTTCTTCGCACTAGGTTTTCGTCCCACCGGAACAAAAGCACTACAATCAAATTGCATTTGGAGCTTATCATACACTGCTTTGGCAAGAGTAGTCTTACCAAGACCACCGAATCCGACAATAGAGAGTATCTTAAGTTGCTTGGGCACATCTAAATCTCCATCAGTCAACATCTCAGCTAGCTTGCTCACTTGCTCATCGATGCCAACGAGCTCTTTCCGATCTTTATACAGAGCCAACATGCGAGGGTCAACTGTGGTTGCGCTAGCTGGATTAGAAACCACCTCGTGGACCTTGTATCTATCACGGCGATCAGCTGCCTCCTGGATGCGGACCTTAATGTTTTTTATCTCGTCGGCTATCTCGTGCCGACTCTTGCCCTTGGTGAGTAGGCCGCCCATCTTTTTCATGAGCCGCTTGAGCTTGTGCGGCTTGACGGTGGGCTCAGCGCCCTCAACACGCACCAGGAACTTGTCAATGATGTCCTCCATTTTGTATGACAGGTCCCTAACCTCGTCAGCCCAGAGCTTGACCTGCACGTCGAGCTGGTCCCGCGGCATGTCTCCCACCTTGTGGAGGGCAGCGTGCATACTCCTCAGCTCTCTCTCGAGATAGTGGACGTCTTCCTTGACGCCGCTCTGTAGGTCGTACTCCTCCTTGAGGAGTTCTCCAAGCTTGAGGAGCAGGCTTCCCATGGCCCCCGTTGCGAGGTCCATGGCTCTCTCTCGGCAGCTTGTTGCTCGATTGGGATAAAATGGGTGTGTTTTCTTTCTTTGTGTGGCAAGGGGGAGTGGTTAGCTATGTCCTCGTGCGCACGTCCTTATAGCTAGACTAGATGGAGAAGCTATCTAGCTTGTTGGATGTTGCTGTTGGAATCGATGCGGTACAATAATGGAGAAATTTCATGCTTTCCCGGTCTGATGATATATGCCGCATACCGAATGATTCTTCCAATATTATTTGAGCCTTACAAGTAATTGAGCCGTAAAACTTCTTTTTGTAGGACTTTTCATACCACCTTTGCATCATATTCTCGTCAAAAGTTCTTTCTGGAGAAGTATTCATCTTTCTCAAAATTGCCCCACCGACGTGCTGATTAGTTAGTCTCAAAGCTCCACCACCGATCATGTGCTGATAGAGAACACGTACCACCCATTTCTACACGTCAAGGACAAAGCAAGGTTCGCTTGCTTAGCTCCCCTCTCACTATTTATTCCTTTCTTTTCTAGCGAGTTCTTGCTTTGCCATGGTGGGGTCAAAGACAAATTGACGTGTTTTGGTGGAGTATTTAACAAAAAACTATCACAATTAAGGTTTGGGATAAGTATATTTTTCGTCCTCTAACTCTCGCGAGAGTTTAGAAATCATCCCTCAACTCCAAAACCATCAAAACTCATTCCCTAAACTATCAAAACCGGATAGTTTTCGTTCCTCGTGCCGCTTCGGGGCGGTTTCTGTCCGACATGAACAGTACATAGATGAACATTAAATTCAAAAAAATAGCAAAAATAAAAATAAAAAAACCTGAAATTTTGTGGGATCGAAGATACTCGGGTGCGCAAGGTGCATGCAAATTTTGGTGTTGTTTGGACATTCCAGGAGCTCGTGACAACGAAAAAACAATAAATATGTACGTTGGCAAACAGTAATTCGAAAAAATTGCAAACAAATTCAACAAAATATGAAATGTTTTGGCATCAAATATGCTTGGGTGCGCAATGTGCATGCAAATTTTCGTGCTCAAATGACATCCGAGGAGCTCTAGCCAAAAAAACAAAATAGGGCACTTTTTCAAAGTTTCTTTCCGAGCCAAAATTTGTTTTTTTTTGCCACGAGCTCCTACAATGTCCAAACATCAGGAAAATTGGCACGCACCTTGCACAGCCAAGCATCTTTGATACCAATTTTTTTAATATTTGTTTGCATTTTTTTTCGAATGTACTGCTCACCGACGTACATATCTTCGAGCCCACAACATTTCAAATATTGTTAGATTTTTTTTCGAATTTACTGTTCACCAATGTACTGTTCGCTTCGGACGGAAACCGCCCGAAGCGGCACGAGGGACGGAAACTATCCGATTTTGATAGTTCAGGGACTGAGTTTTGGTGGTTTTGGAGTTCAGGGACGATTTCTAAACTCTCGCGAGAGTTCGAGGACGAAAAATATACTTATCCCTTAAGGTTTTGATCCCACAGAACTATCACTTTGAAAGCGTCAACAAAAAACTACCATTTGAACCTTAAGTTTTTGCTAAAAATTACAACTTTTGTATAGTGGTCGGTTTAGACGTTTTAAACGCATTTATGATAGGCGGGGCCCACCCGTCAAGGCTGACATGGCGAGAAAGTCAACACGATTTATTTTGATTGTTATATTTACCGTTACTACAGGTGGGACCCACACGTCGGCATCAACCTTCTTCTTCCTCCCAGTCTTTCTCTCTGACATTTCAACAAGCACCTTGTGTCCATCGGGCAGCACCACTGCACGGACCACGTCGACGCCGGGAGCAGCGGCAGCCCGTGGCGCCGGCGAGGACACCCGACGCTCCGGAGCTTGAGCAGAAGCACACCGGCATAGTGCTTGAGCACCTCGAGGTGCACGCGCGCCGTCCAGGCACCGGAGCCCCCACGCGCGCACGCTGATCCTGAAGTACTACGCAGGGCCGCCGCCTCCTCGTCCTGGTCATCATCCTCGACGGCGCGCCCCCCGAAGGACACCTGCGCGACGGGCATGTCAGCGACCCCCGCGGGTCCCGACGCAGGCAGGCCGAAGGCGGCGAAGGCCACGCACACGCGCGGCGACCCGGAATGCCGGATGCCGTGGCCCACCCACACGCAGCCGTCCGCACACCAAAAATATTTTTTTTAGAAGCCTACTAATCAAGTCTTAATTAGTAGACATCTACTCCCTCCATTCCTTTATGTAAGGTGTATAATTTTCGACACGGTAATCAAGGCACATAATTATAGAGGTGTAAGGACAAAATTACCCTTGACAAATTTATTGGTTAGTGGCAAGTAAATCAATGAGTCTAGGAAAGTAAGAGATACACGCAATCGAGAGAGAGATAGTTTCCTTTTGTTTGATACAATAGAGATACAGGCAATCATGAGAGAGATACTTTCCTTTTTCTGGAAGGCTAAGAAGGGAATTACAAGGATTTACAAGAAATGCACCTTACATTGTGGAATTTTATCAAAAAACAAATACATCTTATATAAAGGAATGGAGGGAGTAAAAAATAAATTTGGTTGGGCTTCTAGAATAAGCTATGTAGGGACAGCTTATTTCAACTTATTCTAGAAAGCAACAAAAGAACCGGCCCTTATTCAGATGTGTTTATCCGCTTGGTTTACAATTGGGAAACCCTTCCCTTCAGAGGTCTGACGCGAAGCACTCATCAGACCGCTCGTGCGTCGTAGATTCGTCTTTGATCACACGGCCGAGAGATGCACTCATAGTCCTGCATCAGATTTTCAAACTGTGCGATTTTCACGCCCACGCCTCCCATAATCTCTCCTGATCCCAAATCAACTCCCCCGCCCCACCCCAAACTAATTTGCCCCGATCCCCATCTCTGGTGCATCGTCCCTGCTCGGCGCGGTGCTGCCCATTCTCCTCACCTCCCCGCTTTCTCCCCCAGCCAGCATCCTGCCCGTCTCCTCTATGGCCTCCACTCCTCGTCGCTACAGGCTTTTTGGATGGGTCTGGCCCTCGACCTGCTCGCCGACGACCTCCCTAGCCGACGTGTTTATGGTTATATCCACCAGGATCAGGCCGTGTTTCACTTGCAGTTGTGGCCTGCGGTTGTCTTCTCCGGAGCGCCATGAAGCAAAGCCAGCATGGGTGGAGTACCATAGTTCTCGCCCACCCCATCTGACCTAGGGTTTGAGTCATGTCCTGTTGATACTATGTAGTTCCTCCATTGTTAGTTGATTTCTGAAGTAATGGTGTCCTGGAATCTATGTGATCTATGCTTCCACCATCTCTCATATTTGTTGTCATAGAATGAATTCATTGCTTTATCTTAGATGGACTCGATGAACAATGATGTGATTGCACATCACATGATTATTAATCTAGAATGATGAGAGTGGATTTTTGACTCCCGGGTGCCCAGGCACCCCATTATCTGGTCCGTTCGTTGATAACTAGCGCCTCGAGATGTGTGCGTTACACTGTACCTAACACAACGATTAGCAGATGTGCTGCCGCACTAAGCACATGGAACACGACATGGAACAGACAAATCTGGTGCTAGTCTATCGCTACTTTTACTGACACGGTCAAAGAATCTTTCCTAAAAGATGGTGCACCCAATGCATGCAGATCGATGCATGCCACCGCGCTGCTCGCCAATGCAGTGAGATTCCTGCCAGAGGTGAATTGATTCGCCCAAGCATGAACGAGGCACAAACTGCCAATATTTTCCATAAAATAAATAAAAAATGTGATGGCTCAACAGTCTCCATATACAAGTGTCAGCGGAGTGGGCGAAGGTAGCAGCAGAACTTGTGAGCAAGACCCTTTTCTTTTTGTTTGGTGGGTCCAATTTGGACGCAACGCTGTGACTCCAGACCAGCATCATTGCATCTCAACTCGCCCAGTAAACGGTAAATATACGGCTCAAGGAAATCAACAGGATATTGCACCACATACACACTGCCCGTGACAAGTCCTTTCACCGCATGCAAAAAGAAAAAATGGCCCCAAGCAGCACCTCCCTGACATGGCTACAGCGATGTTGTCAATTCATCTCTGCCTCCATCAAAAAGGTGGCTATGACCGGTCCTGGTCTGCCTCCTAGAGCAGACCTATACCCTCACATCCTGCAAAATTTCTGACTAATGAACCTGCGGGTGCGAAATGAGCTGCTGCTGTCATTCCTCCGCACGAATCTTCAAGTATGTTTGGCCGTCCGATAATAGGGTGTCGGGTCACCCGGGTGCTATAGCACCTTTCCGTAGAATGATGGCCGGAGCATTGCTTTTTTTGTCCATCCATACGCCTATGCTTCAATACAATATCAGTTATGTTGTGGTAGTTCAAAATTGATGCATCCAGTATTCATGATTTGTAAGCACCATAGACTTGCTTCCTTGGTGTAGTTTGCTTCGATCAGTAGAACCATGTTTTTATCATTTTCATGCTTCCAACTAGGACTAGATCTGTTCCCATATAAATATTTTGATGCTTCAGAGTTATGTAGCTTCTGGATTGCAATTCAGATGCTTCTTCAGTCTATAGAGTTTGCTTCTTTAGGTTATCAATATTCGATGCAATTGTTATGTTGGTGACACAAAAGATGCATCCTCTTGTTAATCACATTCTTAGTTACCTTCAATTTTCTGTTCTCTATGCTTCCATTTTAAGAAGTCTCACATTTATATAGCATATTTTCATGCTTTCTTGCAAATATAGCCTCCGAAATCGCACTTCAAGTGCTCCTATGGTTTCTGCTAAAAGCTTGCTGCTACTTAATTTTTATTTCTCCTTGTTACAACCATCGAAACAGGTCATGCTCCCATATGGTGCTACGTATGTGTTTTCGTATTAGGTGGTTTGTTTCAGTAGTTGCGGCTCACAAACATTTGACTGCATCATTGTCGTGTAAACATTGAGCCTGTGATTCATTCATGTCCTCTTAAAGATAGTTTAATTATTGAGCCATATGCTTTGTCGAGAATGTTTCATACTATAATTTTATTATGCGGAGCATTCCCATATTTCAAGATTTTGTAACACACTACATTTTATATGCTTTCAGTTTACCATGGATAATGAAACATGATGAAGAAGATTGTATGTAAATTGTCCTATATGATTTTTAACTTTGTGGAATCACAGAAGAAGGTAGTAAGGTGACCTATATGCTTTCTAACTTTATTTCTTGCATATGTTTCCACTATAGTGATTTTTTTGCATCAACATTGTGAGGTGTGCTTCATTTATTGTGTAGACATTTAGCGTTGACAAATACTAGTGTGTGCTTCAACCAACATTAGTATGTGCTTTAACCACAGTGAGTGTTGCATCTTAAGTATGTGCTTCATTTATTTTCATGCTTCTTGCAGTGAAGTTTGTTTGAACCACTACCAGTGCATGCTTCATTTGTTTCTCACCAATGTTTTCATATAAAACACCAAAGATGCTTCTAAATTTATTTCTTACATATATATGTTTCTGTGCTTCTGAATTTCTTCTTCAAACGGTCGGTGTGTGCTTTAATTGTACATTCGTAGAGCCAATACCAGTGTGTGATTCAACCATGGCTAGCGGTGCTTCTTTTACTAACATTATTGTACATATATGTTGCTTTTTGTAGCGATTTATTTTGTTTCAAACACTAATGGTGTGTGCTTGATTATTTGCTTCTATTATACATTCATTTTGCTCGACCTGATATAGTTGTCATTCCAACATAATGCCAATAATATTGCAACGATTAGCCGGCACTGATTCCTGCGCGCCCACGCCATCACGAGGCAATGATGAGCCGGCCCACAGGTCGGGATCTTCTTCAGCTCCTGCATCGTCTCAGCCAACGTCATCAGCCATAGAAGATCCGGCTCGGGCCGAAACTGCTGCTGCTCGCGAATCCGCCTCGGGATCGCCCGCGGCAGAAACTCCTGTACACGCTACGGGATCCTCTATGGCGACAAATCCGGCTGCACCAAGGCCACGTCACACACGGCTACAACAAGGGGTAATTAATACAACCTATTAATTACAAACATATAACCAAATATGGTATGGTTTGCTTTATAGGTGAACCACATACGCTTGAAGAAGCACTTGGTGATCAAAAATAGAAGAAGGCCATGAATGAAGAATACATGGCACTAAAGAAAAGTAAAACATGGCATTTGGTTCCTCCACAGCAAGGTAAAAACCTTATTGACTGCAAGTGGGTATTCAGGATTAAAAGAAAATCTGATGGAACCATTGATCGTTACAAGGCTAGACTTGTTGCAAAAGGTTTTAAACAGCGGTATGGCATAGACTATGAGGACACTATTAGTCCTGTTGTAAAAGCTGCCACCATCCGCCTTATTTTGTCTATTGCTGTTCCAGGGGCTAGAGTCTCAGATAGCCAGATGTGCAGAACGCGTTTATCCATGGTGTTCTGGAAGAGGAAGTGTACATGAAACAACCTCCTGGGTTTGAGAATAAATGTGCACCTTCTCATGTCTTTAAGCTTCACAAAGCATTGTATGGGTTAAAACAAGCTCCAAGGGCATGGTACTCATGTCTCAGTCATAAAATGCAAACACTTGGCTTTGTTCCTTCTAAGTTTGACACCTCGCTGTTTATTTACAACAAGTACAACACATTCATATTTGTTCTCATATATGTTGATGATATTATTGTTACAAATTCATATGATGAGGCCATCACAGTACTCTTGAAGGACCTAAGTGTAGATTTTGCTCTTAGGGATCTTGGAGATTTGCACTATTTCCTAGGGATTGAAGTGAAGAAACAGAGGATTTACTTCATCGCTCTCAGAAAAAATATGCAACAGATCTGGTAAAGAAGGTTGGCTTGCAAGGTTGTAAACCCTCACCCACTCCATTATCTTGTTCAGAAAAATTGTCTCTCACAGAGGGACAACTTTTGAATCAAGATGACAGCACAAAATACAGGAATCTAGTAGGCGCACTTCAGTATTTGACTCTTACAAGACCTGATATTTCCATTGCTGTTAACAAAGTCTGTCAGTTTCTTCATGCACCTACCACAGTTCACTGGACTGCTGCAAAACGCATAGTTAGATATGTCAAAAACACTCTGAACATTGGTCTTAATTTCAGCATGTCACCATCCACACTTGTTGGTGCCTTTTCAGATTCTGATTGGGTAGAATGCCTGGATGACAGGCGCTCAACTGGTGGCTTTGCAGTGTTCTTTGGCCCTAACTTAATATTATGGTGTGCAAGAAAACATGCTACTGTCTCTAGGTCAAGTACAGAGGCAGAATACAAGGCACTAGCCAATGCCACAGCTGAGATTATATGGGTGCAATCCATATTAAAGGAACATGGTGTAAAAAGCACTCAAACTCCATGTTTATGGTGTGATAACCTTGGTGCTACCTATTTGTCTGCTAATCCAGTTTTTCATGCCAGAACAAAGCATATAGAGATAGAATTTCACTTTGTCAGAGAAAGAGTTGCTAAGAAGCAAGTTGACATCCGTTTTGTGCATTCCAGAGATCAAATTGCAGATGGATTCACAAAGGCTTTGCCCACAAGAAGTTTCGAAGACTTCAAACATAATCACAACTTGATGAAGTTGTGATTAAGGGAGGGTGTTAAAGTCATTTAACGTGACAGATTGTCACCGTGACAGCAGGTTCATGCGTGAGGAGATAGACTAGGTAGTTAGCTTAAACATCTCTATCTCTTGTAACTATCTTTATCTCTTCTTCTCCAAGTTGTACTCTCCTGTAAAATCTCCACCTCCAAACTGTATGCGTTGTATCAGGAAGGTGCGCCCTTGCCTATAAACATGAAGGGTGTCGCCTCCTATCGAGGTAAGACGCTTTCCACCATCGCACAATGTAGACACTCGGTTGAAGACTAGATCAGCAATCTACCATGGAGAACAGATGCCCTCTTCCTTGGAGGAAGTTATGGCTTTTACAGATGAAGGTTCCTTTTGTCCGTCGTAATGGGACTCTCTGGGTTTACTTGGCCTGGCTGCAAGATACACCTCCATATATCTTCTAAGATCCATAGCCAAGTCAATATCACCAAAAGTATCGACGACATTGGGCCTATCCAAGAGAGTATGGTTCCTAGAGGGCTCTTCTTACCTTATAGTGATATTGTCCTTAACAAAGATGTTGTCACGCACTCGTCCTTGTTATGGTTAAAATGGTAGCTTTATCCTTTGGGCATGCATATCGAGATTGGTGAAGGAAGCCACCACTTAGAGAATATGAATGACAAAGAATTTCTCAAAGATTTGCCTCAAGTTAAATCACTGCATGTGCATGACAATATATCGATCAGGGTTATGCTTCCAGGGGCATCAAGATATTGGAACAATCTAGAATGGTGCCATGTTGAAAGGTGCCCCAAGGTGCACAGTTTGTTCCCTTGTTGGGGCAAATATAGGGGCTTTGAGTCACTAAGAATATTTTCTGCAGTTGATCTCCCAATGGCCTATTGCATCTGGGATAGAGTCACTTCATATAATTCCTACAACTTTGATAACCTAAAACACATATACTTGCATAACTGTCCTAGGCTGGTGTTCATCCACTATATTCCCTTTGCATTGTATAATTTGGAGACCATTAAGATTGCGCACTGCCCTAATCTCCAACATATTTTCCCACTGGACGACAAACGTATGTTTGTTACAAGCGCCATCTGCAACATGATGAGGTGTTGCTACGTACTTGCGCGTGGAGGAATAAATAAATGGTGTGCTTTCTTCACTAAGCTATATATACACCTGATGTGGGTATATGCTTGATTGGATTGGTGTGTCAAGCAAGCAAGCTGCCACTAGTAGAAAACATACCTTTCGTCCGGAGCTCTAGTCCCGGCTGGGTTTGGGCCGGGGACTAATGTGAGCATTAGTCCCAGTTCCAACGGCTAGGAGCGTACGGGGGCACGGCCAGGATTAGTCCCGGTTCATATGGGACCTCTAGTCCCGGTTGGTGATACCAACCGGGACTAAAGGGGTTGCGGCAGGCTGGGGGCCCCGCGAGTCCCTTTAGTCCCGGTTGGTATATCCAACCGGGACTAAAGTCTTCCCTATATAAATTAAAGCTGCTTCCTCCAGCACGAGTCCAAGCTTTCTCTCCTCTCTATTTTCTTCCCCAAGCTCGAGTTCATCCTCCATTTTTGTCAAGATTTGTCAAGATTGGCGGCACCCCATCTATCCAAGGGTTCTAAAAGGTTAGCAACTTCATCCTTTCATCTCTCATTGCTAGTTTAGCTCATTTCATGCTTTGTATAGTGATTTGTGGGTTTTAGTTTGGGAGTAATTATGTGGGAGTTTATTTGATTTATATGCAACTTGAGCTCAAATTAACTTCTTAGTTTGCATATGTGTAGGTGTGGTTTACTTAGTGCCTTCCCGTCCCAGTCCTCACCACCGTCGATCGCCCGCGCTGTCCCGTCGCCGGCACCACCTTGGTGAGCCTCTTGTTCTTATCTTTTTTGTAAAAATAAATCTTATTTGTATGATTTAGATAGTTACTTGTATAATTTTCTTACTTGTATGATTGTTTGTTATATATAGTGCCATGGTTTTGATATCCGTCCCCGTCGGCCCTCGTCCGGTTTATGATTCAGATGTGTTATATTATCTTTTATAACTATTTGTTTCATTTCGTGTTTATGACAATTATGCCCATCAAGTTGACATAGATATTTTTATCTAGGAGGTATGTGAACCGGAAATTGCAACCGACCCTCTTGTCCAGAAGTTAAACTTAGTTGAAAAAATATATAATTATTTGAAAGAAAAATTGAAAAGAATTGAAGAAGAGAAGATGAAATTGGAGTTGTATGTTGCCGATGTCGTCGATGATCACAAGATCAAGATGGATGCAATGCGCTTGAAGATTAGAAAGATTAGAAAATATGCTATTAATAAAGAGGCTTGGTATCATTATGCAGTTGGATCAATTATTACCTTAGTTGTGATTTTGATCGCATTTGTTGTTGCATTTAAATGCTTTAGATAGTTGTATGTTGTTTTATGAGAAGTATGTTATGAACTTTATGTATATATTTTTGCAGTAATAACATTTGGTCACTACTCTACTTTGGTTTTAATGTGATGAACTTCTATTAATTTGGTCACTTCGATGTTGTTTAATGAAGATGAGCCAGCAATGGATGTACGATAACCGACGCTCTCCCGCGTTCATTAATGGCCTGCATAATTTTATGCGTGTGGCTGAGGCAAACAAGCGGAATGGTTTTATGTGTTGTACGCCATTAATAAACTGGGGAGAGCGTCGGTCAACGTACATCCATTGCCGGTTCATCTTCATTACACAACACCGAGAAGACCAAATTAATACAAGTTCATACATACTTATTCTCATAAAACAACATAAAAGTATATAGCTAGAACATTTTAAATGCAACAACAAATGCGATCAAAATCGTAACTAAGGTAAAAATTGATCCAACAGCATAATGATACCAAGCCTCTTTATTAATGGCATATTTTCTAATCTTTCTAATCTTCAAGCGCATTGCATCCATCTTGATCTTGTGATCATCGACGACATCGGCAACGTACAACTCCAATTTCATCTTCTCTTCTTCAACTCTTTTCAATTTTTTTTTCAAATCCTCGTTTTCTTTTTCAACTAAATTTAATTTCTCGACAATAGGGTTGGTTGGCATTTCCGGTTCAACTACCTCCTAGATAAAAATATCTATGTCAACTTGATGGGCATAATTGTCATTAACACGAAATGCAACAAATAGTTATAAAAAAGAATATACCACATCTGAATCGTAAACCGGACGAGGGCCGACGGGCACGGATATCATAACCATGGCACTATATATAACAACAATCATACAAGTAAGAAAACTATGCAAGTAACTATCTAAATCATACAAATACGATTTTATTTATAAAAATGATAAGAACACAAGAAGAGGCTTACCAAGGTGGTGCCGGCGACGGGACGGTGCGGTCGATCGTCGGTGGTTAGGACGGGGACGGGAAGGCACACTAAGTAAACCACACCTACACATATGCAAACTAAGGAGTTAATTTGAGCTCAAATTGCATATAAATCAAAAAAGCTATCACATAATTACATCCAAACTAAAACCCACAAATCACTATACTTATAAAGCATTGCACGAGCTGATCTAGCAATTAGAGATGAAAGGACAAAGTTGCTAACCTTTGTGAACACTTGGATGGATTGGGGTGCCTCAAATCTTGACAAATCTTGGCAAAAATGGAGGGATGAGCTCGAGCTAGGGGAAGAAACAGAGAGGGGAGTTCGAATGGAGAAAACAGAGAAATGGAGTCGGGCTGGACGAAGGGTTTATATAGGGAAAGCTTTAGTCCCGGTTCGTTATACAAACCGGGACTATAGGTGGACCTTTAGTCCCGGTTCACAAACCGGGACTAAAAGGGCTCGTGGGGGCCCCAGGCTGACACCAGCCTACCACCACCCCTTTAGTCCCGGTTTGTGATACAAACCGGGACTATAGGTTCAAAATGAACCGGGACTAATGGTACCCCTGCCCCCCGACCGCTCCTAGCCATTGGAACCGGGACTAATGGACACATTAGTCCCGGTCCAAAGCCAAACCGGGACTAAAGGTTGAAACGGAAGGCCTGTTTTCTACTAGTGTGTCCATGTGGTGTCTGTAAGAATAATAAGGATTACACTACCTCAAAAATCCTTCACAGCCACCTGCTTCAGTCCGGTTTCATGTCCGGCTATAACTGTTGGACCAAGCACGGAGAAAGAGAGGTTATACTGGAAGACAATGAAGAAGAAGAGGATGATGACAACTATCCTAGGTTCCCTGAATACGATGGTACTACAATGGGGGAAGCTGAAGAAGAGGCATCAGATGAGCCCACTGATGATCTTGATCGGGCCATTATTGATGCAAAGAGAAAGTGCGAATGTGAAAAGGAGAGGTTGAAGTTGGAGCGCATGTTACAGGATCACAAAAAATTGTTGTATCCAAATTGTGAAGATGAGAAGAAAAAGTTGGGTACCACACTGGAATTGCTACAATGGAAGGTAGAGAATGGTGTATCTGACAAGGGATTTGAAAAGTTGCTGATAATGATAAAGAAGATGCTTCCAAAGGATAACGAATTGCCCACCAGTACGTACGAAGCAAAGAAGGTTGTTTGCCCTCTAGGATTAGAGGTGCAAAAGATACATGCATGCCCTAATGACCGCATCCTCTACCGCGGTGAGGAGTACGAGAATTTGAATGCATGCCCAGTATGCGGTGCATTGCGCTATAAGATCAGCCACGATGACCCTGGTGATGTTGAGGGTGAGCGCCCCAGGAAGAGGGTTCCTGCCAAGGTGATGTGGTATGCTCCTATAATACCACGGTTGAAACGTTTGTTCTGAAACAAAGAGCATGCCAAGTTGTTGCGATGGCACAAAGAAGACCGTAAGAAAGACGCGATGTTGAGAGTACCCGCTGATGGGTCGCAGTGGAGAAAAAACGAGAGAGAGTTCTCGGACTTTGCAGACCGTAAGAAGACTCCAGAATTCATTGGAGCACTAGAGAAGATAAAAGATCACTGGGACGTATTTGTGGAGTACAAGGAGTCGGCTGCAGCTCTGGAAAGGTCGCAAAAAAATAAGAGAAATGCTGAGAAAAAGTTGTATCACCATGTTCCGGGGACAGGTGGCTACAAGAGAGCCGTGCTTAAGTGGGAAGCAGCTGAGGCCAAGATGGTTGCAGAAGGGGTCATTCCAGCTACAGCGGAATGGCCCGAGAGGTCCAAGACTTGGTTTTATGCGCATGGGGGAAAGTTGGACCCAGCGACAGGGCAGATTATTTCAAAGGCAGATCTTAAAACAGCCTCGGAAGCTTTACTTCAAGCAAAAGAAGATGCTCGAAAGGGGTTGTTCCAGCCCGAGAGAGAGAACGACGAGCTTACACGCGCCCTCGGCAATCCTGAACACGGAGGACGAACACGAGGCAAAGGCGTTGTTCCATGGGTTCAGGGGTTTTCGGAGTGGAACGACACTTATAGAAGCCGTCAGAGAAAAAAGAAGCAGGATGCAGACCGGATTCAGAGGGTAGAAACAAAGAACGAGGAGTTGCAACACATTTTAAAGCGGCAGCAGGAGCAAATTGACACAATTAGCCAGCAAAGGGCATCTCCGCGGCAGGAGCAAGCAGATCCAGCATTGGATAGTACAGTCCCATCTATGCGGAAAAGCAGCGTGGGTTCCACGGGGGTCCGGGCCGATGATGCACTGCTGGCTCGCTACCCCGTGGATGATATCAAAGAGAGGACAGATTGTGAGCTACACCAGAAAATGAAGAACATATCCATGAAGGTAGCGGTCGGCTTTGCTTTACCGAATGCACCTGAAGCAACCATCCATGGCAATCTGATTCCAGCTGGCTATGCTAAAGTCGGGGTGGATGAAGTTATGCGGGGATATGAGTCACTAGAGCTTGACATTCCTGGAGGTGAAGGGGAGCAGACACTGAGAGAAGTTGTACATGGTGTCATTGTATGGAGAAAGGAATGCATCGTGTTTCCAAACTCGGCGCCAAGGCCACCGACTCCTCCGAATAGCAATACACCAGTAAGTCCACCCCACGTCGAGAGGGAGCCCAGCGTGAGTCCACCATATCGATCTCCGCCGCGTCAGCCGACTCCAACCACAATGTCCCAGCAGCGCCAAAAGTGGAAGACCACCGCTCCGTCGACTAGTCCTATTCGGAAGAAAGGCACAAAGAAGAAGAAAGCCAACGACGCGGCTTCTGCCAAAAAGAAGTTAGCTTACGATATGACTGATGATGAAGCCAAAACGGTCATGGTTTCCGAAGTGAAGTCCCATTTTGCACCGAAACCGCCCCCACCGCCAAAGGAGATAATACCTACGAAAACCGTAGAGCACTTTGTGAAGTTGCTTGAGCGACCCCCGGCACATGTCGAGAATAGGCCATCAGACTATGAGCGCACTATTATGAAGCATATAAGGAACAAATGCAGCAGTAGAGAAGTACAAGTAGTAATAAAAGCGGGAAAACAGTTCCCCAGCTCGGAGAACAGTCAATGCAATCGATCCCTCCGCTCAAGGTGATTACCGATACGGTAACCGACGCCGCTAGAGACATTGGTATCAGTGTTGATCAACTCCTAGGCAACGAGGAAGTCCCCGTGGTGGCTGAAGTAGCATGGCAATATGCCCCCGGGAAAACTCTGGTCAGACCTGAGCAGGTCTCGAATCTATCAACACAAATGCGAAGATTGCATGAGTGGTACATGAAAGAAGTTGCTAACGGGCGAGTGTAGCTCATGGTGAAAGTCAAGAAAGAGCATTATTACTTCTATGAAAACGAGATATTCATTGAGTTTCCAGAATTTTTTTAGTTATACAATCAAGACCCACTCGACAAATCTATCGTCAGTTGCTATTGTCTGTAAGTGATTTCTTTCTGTAATTTAAGTCTCAAGCTCAGCTCGTGCATTGCCTGTAATTATCCTCGCTATATTCTTTTGTACGCTATTATGCAGAATGAAGATTCTCCACTGCAAAAGTGATAGAATCTATGACATTGGGTTCGTTGACCCATATATCTTTAATGAAAAATTGATACAAGACCACCCCGAAGACTCAGAGGAGAACTTGCTAAGGTTTTTAAAGGCACAAAATACCAAAACAGATATACTATTTCCTTACAACTTCAAGTGAGTGTTACTGTCTTGTACTACAAATTTTATTTTGCTTACTCGATGTTAAGTGTAGTTGATGAGTTATGCATGCCTGCTTATATAAACGTGCGCAGGTACCACTGGATCCTGCTAAACATTAAAGTTGACGCTAGAATTGTTGAAACCCTGGACTCACTAGGTAAAGACCCTCGAGAATACAGCAATGTGGTTTTGATGCTCGACAGGTAATTTCAATCATTATCACACTATATCGGCCTCTTTCGTTCATTTTCTGATATCAAGTAATTAATAACTCTTTTATTCATTTTCTTTGCCGGGCAGGGTTTGGAAACGGTTCATCAAGGATGTTAGAGGTGAATGGAAACCGAAGCTGCGTTGGCGACAGACCAAGGTAATTATATAGTACTAGCTAGGTCCGCGCATCTCTTTTATTCTAGTTTCAATATCATTATCATGCTTGATTATTATCTGATTGAATTTTATTCTCGTAAAGTGCATGAGGCAGAAACATGGGACTAATTTATGTGCATACTACGGTTGCGAAAACATTCGCTTGATGACCGAATGACGCAAAGATGAAAAACAACGGAAGGTACATAAACACTATTCACATTTTTTTTATGATGATCAAATATATATACACACAACTAATATATTAATATTGATCGCCTTCTTTAAAGATGGAATAAATGCGGGATATGCTCCTACCAGAGAACCGCCTACGAGCAATTCAAGAGAAAATTGCGGGATTTTTGCTTACGGAGATCATATCTGAAAGAGGAGAATACCATTGCATGTAATGATCTCCAAATTGTAGTAGAAATTATATATACCAAATTGTATATATGTATGTATGGTCGTACGAGAAATTATATTATATATGCATCAACGAGTACAGTATGTAGTAGTGTAAAATATGTTTGAAATGAAAAAGAATTGAATGAAAAACACAAAATGAAAAGGAAAAATAAACCATAAACCCTAAAACCCTAAACCAAAAAAAAAAACACAAAATCCTTAGTCCCGATTGGTGTCACCAACCGGGCCTAAAGGTCCTCCACCCCCACCGCACGCTCGCGGCCACGTGGAGGGACTTTAGTCCCGGGTTGTGGCCAACCAGGACTAAAAGGCACCTTTTAGTCCCGGTTGACGACCCAGGACTAAAGACCTTTCCTAACCGGGACTAAAGCCCCGTTCACGATCGATGAAGCTGGCTGGCTATCGTGTTGGTTTGTAATAAAGGAGTTTGTTTGTGCCCAGCCGTGCAGCCATATATGAAGCACGGGTGTGTGTGCGCGCGCGCGCGTGTGTGATTTTTGGACCATATATAAAACTGAGCTTGATTTGAACAAGAAAATGCTATACTGTCATGAGTGCGCTGTTAATTACAACAAACGATACGAGAGAGAGGGAGAGGGAGGGAGAGAGATGCCGGAGGTTGCCCGGCGACGGCACCATCCTGTCGCAGGGCTCGATTTGTAAGTGTTCCTGCCATCGATTTGGCGCCGTATCAAAGATCACACAGTCTAGTATGTATTCTCCTTGCTAAAAAGAAAGAAAGGATAGATAACAACCACCATTAGCGTGAGGAGGCAGCATCTCCATCCGTGCCGTGGTCGGAAGGAGCAAAAGCATTCAGATTGTCGGGGCCGAAACCTAAAGGTACAGGCAAGTATTCCTGTTTCAGAAAACAGAGCAAAAGCAGAGGAAAGCTAGCTACAGGCAAATTTTCAGATTGATCGGTGTTTTTTCTTTCTTCTGCCGGTCACCTTATCGGTGTTTTCTTTTTGGTTTTTCGATCTAAGATCGGTTTGCGTCGTCCGCCACTGCCGTCGACCACCGCGCCTCTACTTCGACATCGGCGCGACCCGGCCTCTACACTCGACCCGGCGGCCTCGCGCAACCCGGCGGCCCCTCAACGCCGCCGTTCGCGCGCCGGCACGCCCGTCGATCTACGCCGGCCGTCATCGCCCTGCTCCGATTGGGACTCCTACACCGCCCTGACCCGACGGCCCCGCGCAATGCGGCGGCCCATCATAGCCGTCGTTCGCGCGCCGGCCTGCCCGTCGATCTTCACCGTCGCCTCGTCCGATCGTGCACCGGTTGCCTCGGGCCGGCTCCCGGCTCTGTCCTCGCCGGCTGCCTCGCGCCGGCTGTGTCGGCCTCGCCGACTGCCTCGCGTCGGCCTTGTCGGCTACCTCACGCCGGCCGCTTCGGGCCGGCTGTCGGGCCGCCTATGTCACGCCAGCTGCTTCAGGCCAGCTGCGTCGGGCCGGCTGCCGGCTCCGGCCGCCACCCCGCCTCCACCGAGCGACGTCCACAACATCGCGCGTGATCGGATTGATCACCCGCTCGCTGCCGCGATCCGCCTCATCTACGCCGAGCGACCGACCTGGCCCGTCGGTTGCGCGTGCCTCCGCAGGTCCCATGAAGACTGTCCCAAGTATAGCGCGCCCCTCCACCGATCGAGCACCGGACTGCCGCTGCGTCGCCCCGTCGGGCCGCAGCGCCGCCGCCCCGTGGCTCTCCCCGCGGCTGCACCAACCCGCGCGCTACCGCTGCGTCGCCCCTTCGGGCCGTAGTGTCGCAGCCCGCGGTCTACTGCCGCCCCGAGGCCGTCCGCTCCAGGTCGTCCCCGTGGCCGCACCGACCGTCGCGCTGCCGCTGCATTGCCCATCGGGCCGTAGCGAGCGTGGCACGCGGTCTCCGCCGCCGCCCGAGGCCGTCTCTGCGGCTGCACCGACTCGCGCGCCGCCGCTGTGTCGCCCCACAAGATTACTATCTATAGAAGGTTCCTTGGTTGAGGAAACACAATGCACAGACCTTAAAACACAAGCACTTTTCCTTTGTTCTAGAATCCTCCATACTTTAATTATCAAAAAAAAATCTTCTAAATGATTTAACATTCTTTATACTTTATAATACATGCACAATATGCACAAACCTCAAAACACAAGCACTTCTCTTAGTTCTAGAATCTTCCATATTTTAATTGTCCAATCTTTTTACTTCGAAATGGATTACCATTCTTTTTTATTTTATGGTTTACAATGCATAATATGCACAAAACCACATCACATGCACTTTTCATTTGTTCTAAACACTTCTTACTAAGCCATTTTTAGCTAAATAATTAATGAAGGAGTACAAATATCCCCTCCCTCCTGTGGCGCCCCCGTGGGCCACCCGGGAGGAAACCCTAGCCCACCGCCTCATCTCCCCCCCCCCCCCCACCTCGGCCCTCCTCCACCGCCGTCGGAGGGTGGCGGGGCCTATTCTCTCTTCCTCGCATCGGACAGGGCGGCGCGGGACGCCAGATTTAGCAGAGGCTCACGTGGCGACTGGGTGCGCATGCTGGCGTCGGCCGCAAACTCGAGGTGGCTTGGGCAGGTGGAATGGTGCCGGCGGTGGTCCAGGCAGAGGCTGCATCTCGATGGAGCGTCCCTCCTGTCTAGATCTGGCCTCTGTAGGGGCGGTGGCTCGACTCGCCGTGGCCACGGTTGGAGGTGGCCGCCGCTCCGAGAAGAAGGTGGATGGTGGTGGGTGGATGTGCGGCTTCGGGTGGCGGAGGATGGTGGAGATTGGTGGTGCCCCTTCCTGTTGGTGAGGCTCATGGTGCCGTGGATGTGGAGGCATCATGGATGTGGATGTGGAGGGCTGACCTTGGCCGTGTGGGCGCGGTGCTGGGCGGGCCTGCCACGGTGGCGCTAGCCAGTCCGCGCTGCTGAAGATAGTGCCCTGCCTCTTCTTGGCAAATGGTGGTCTTGCCATTGGTGGCTTGTGTCTAGCTAGTGAGTTCGCTGTGAGGCTGGTCGGAGTCGTGTGCGAGGTGGTGGCCGAGGTGATGGTGGCTGCTGTATTGCGTTGTGACCCCTCCAATTGCGGTGGTCAGCCTGACTGGGCAACTCCAGATTGGGTTTTGTGATCTTGGGCTGGGACAAATCCCTGCTTCGTGATGCCGAGGCTAGCAAAGGCAAAGCTTGTGGGTGCCGTACCCTCCCTGGAGGCGTTGCTTTGGCCCCAATCCAACTCCCTCCCTCGAGCAGGGGAAACCCTTGGTCCGGCCTTTGGACTAGGCAGCGGCGGCGGTGACATGGCGTCGTTCCTTCCTTGGAGGCGATGTCTTGTTTCTCGAGGAGTCCCGGTGGCACGTCTCATGTCGGTGCTGGCTACCATCCTAGGCGCCTCCCGGAGGTCCTAGGCGTCCAGGGCGCAATGTACACCATCGTCGGCGCTCTTTCGAAGACACCTTTCTCTAGGTCCGTTGAGGCCATGCCGTCCACTTGCTGACTTACTCTTGGCGCATTGGGTGGGGTAGTTGGTCTGTGTCGTCCTCGGGTCTCAGTCTTGTTGTAGAGGTCTCCGGCATCGGTTGTCACGCGTCTTGGTTGCTCTGTGTTTTGCCTTGTCGCTCTTGGCATGAGGTTGGTCTAGGTGGAGCATGTATCATAGGGTGCGTGGTGGATGTGGTTGCCAATCCATGTGATTGGCGTTGTAATAGCCGAAAGCCGTTGTATCTGGCTTCATTGCCGCTTCTTCTATCAAGACATGATACGCATGCTTGTACGTATTCTCAAAAATAAAAACACTTCTTACTTTATTTCTCCCAAGTTTTTCCTTCTAAAAGAATTGACATTCACTTTTACTTCATGTTTTTTTTGTTCAACATCTACGAGAATTAAATCTACATCTAAATTGTGCATATAGGAGTACAGATTTACATGTTTACCTGTTATAATCTGGTCGACATTCGTTCATATTTTGGTTGTCTAAGCTCCTACGTGCAACACACGTGTACCTTACTACTATCAATAAAGCAGAAATAAACATCAAATTGCACACGGGTCTGTAGTTGGCACGGCATTGGTGTGACACTTTTTTTTTCTCACTTGTATGAAATTGAATAAGCTAGCGCATTTCTTCTCACTTGTAATTTGTTTCCTTTTTCTTGGCAGGTATCTCCTCTTGATTGATGATATATGGTCTGTAGAAACATGGGAGACCATTAGAATTTGGTTGCCTGATAATAAAAAAGGTAGTAGAGTAATAGTAACTACAAGATTTCAAGCTGTTGGTGCGGCATGCTCAGGAAGAGATAGAAAAGATTATCTTCATAAGGTTAACGTTCTAAGTGATCCCGACTCCAGAAGTTTATTTCATCAGAGTGTTTCTGAATCCCAAAGCAGCAAAGAAAGCAAAAGAATGAATAGAAGATCTCAGGCTATTGGTACTGAGTCCTCCAAAGGAGATGGAACTGACCATCTGCATTCAGCTGATGCTCCAAGTGATGCCGATGCCAAAGGTATGTTTAATGATCATGTTTCTGAATCCCAAAACAGCAAAGAAAGCAAAATAATGGATAAAAGATCTAAAGCCGTTGGTACTGATCATGTTTCTGAACGACAAAGCAGCAAAGGTAGAGAGAAGGAAGGGGTCCATGAGGAGATATGGAAATATTGCGGGGGCCTTCCTTTGGCCATCGCCACCATGGCTGGCCTTCAGGGTGGACGCAGCGAGCGGGCTTTTTGGCCCGCTCGTGGCCCGCACAGGACCGGACCGATCGGTCCCGGCTCGCTAGCAAACTTGGTCGGTCCGGATTGGAAAACTAGGCCCGCTCACACCTCGGTCCGGTCCGGATTTTAACCGAGCCGCTCGGTCGGACCGAGGACTGCCGCCGGCGACGTGGGCGCAGCGTCGAGGTGAGCATCATGGGTCGCGTCAACCAGTCAAACCTCATTCGCCTGTCCGATCTCTGCATCACTGCATGCAAGGCGGCTACACATACATGGTGTTGTAGTTCGCCGAGAACAGCCCGTTCAGCGAGTGGCTCTACGTCCACGACGGCGAGGTGATCGGTTGGATGACCCAGCACGTAGTCGGCAGATGCACACGCAAGGAAGCAATGGTCGGGGTCGGCGCACACGCACGCCATATGTTGTCCCTGCGATGACCGCAGTGTCAGTTAAAAGTTGTTGTGTCAAAGTTTCAGAAACATTCAGTTTCGTCTGGAGTAACTGTCCTGTTAAAAGTTCAGTTTCGTCAGTAAGAATGTTCATCATTAGATGCGGCGATGATGAGGATGGTGATCGTGGTGTTGGCTGCCCGCACGTAAGAAATCGTGGGTGGTTTTCCTTTCCTTTTATTCCGTCGAACAGATAACAGAAGCAGCAAGAGAAACGAGGTTCGATCCGTTAATCTGGGCGTCATCCCACGACTATCTTCACGTCAAAATTGATCCGCTAATCACGGCAAGGCTCGCACACACAAAATCGTGGGCTCATGCACGCGCGAAATTACTTGCATGTAATAGAAAATCTGCAGGAACAAACATGCGCGGCTATCAGTTGCGCTCTAGCCGGCGCCACAGCGTCTCATCGCTGCCATGTGTGAACTGTCACCGATCTTGACCATCTAGTTGTCTCCACCGTTGCCAGGAGATCGCCGGAGTCGTCTGTCGCCGCCGCCGCCGCCGCCATGGTCGGTCCTCTCGGTCCGGCCCGAGCTTTACCTCCACCGGTCCGGTGCAGGAAAAGGGGACCGCCGCACTGCTCGGTCCGGTCCGGTCCGGTCCGCCGGCGGCCGGTCCAAACGGCGGCTCGGTCAGGGACCGGACCGTGTCCACCCTGAGCTGGCCTTGTGGCCTGCAACCTAATAAAAAACAATGACCATTGGAATAAAGTACTGTTAAATGATCATGTTTCTGATCAACAAAGCAGGATAGGTAGGGAGAAAGAAGAGCTCCATGAGGGGATATGGAAATATTGTGGGGGGCTGCCTTTGGCCATCGTCACCATGGCAGGCCTTGTGGCCTGCAACCCAACAGAAAACAATGACCATTGGGATGAAGTTTGCAAATCATTATTTCCGGAGCAGGTGGCTCCCCTTACATTGGAGGGGGTCACAAGGATACTTGATTATTGCTACAATGATTTGCCAGCAGATCTCAAGACCTGCTCATTGTACTTGAGCATATTCCCCAAGGGCTCGAAAATTAGTAAGAAGCGTCTGACCCGGCGGTGGATATCAGAATGTTTTGTTGCTGAGAAGCAAGGGCTGAGTGCAGAGGAAGTCGCAGAAACATACTTCAATCAGCTCGTAAGCAGGAAGATAATACGTCCTGTGGATCACAGCAGCAATGGGAAGGCCAAGTCATTTAAAGTTCATGACATGATTCTTGAATATATCGTGTCCAAGTCAAGCGAAGAGAATTTTATTACTGTTGTTGGTGGCCATTGGCTGATGCCAACTCCTAGCAACAAAGTCCGTCGACTCTCCATGCAAACCAGTGGTTCCAAGCATGGGAATTCAACAAAAGGCATGAACCTGTCTCAAGTGCGGTCACTGACTGTGTTTGGAAGCCAGAATCGGCAACTACCTTTCCATTCATTTAATAATGGAATAATACAAGTGCTTGATCTTGAGGGTTGGAAGGGCTTGGAACAGAAACATTTGAATGACATATGTAAAATGGTTGTGCTGAAGTATTTGAGCCTCCGACGGACAGAGGTTAACGAGATTCCATCCAAGATTAAGAAACTAGAGTATCTGGAAACTCTTGACATAAGGGAGACCAATGTTGTGGTGCTGCCCAAAGCTTTCAGCCTCCTCAAACGGCTCCGTAGCATGCTTGGAGGGAGTAAAAACCCACGGAAGTCATTGAAGTTGCCTCAAGAGGAAATTAAAGAGCCCCTGAAAGCACTTCGTGTACTGTCAGGGATTGAGATCAATGATGACTCATCAGCTGTAGCAAACCTTCATCAACTGACAGGGCTAAGGAAGCTTGCCATTTACAAGCTCAATACAAGGGAGGGCGGTCAGACATTCACAGAATTAAGCTCCGCTATTGAGTACATCTGCAGTTGTGGTCTGCAGACTCTCATAATCAATGATGAGAACTCTGATTTTATTAACTCCTTGGACACCATGTCTTCTCCTCCAAGATACATCATTGGCCTGGAGCTGTCTGGCAAGATGGAAAAGCCCCCAAAGTGGATCGAAAATCTAGAGAGCCTCTACAAGCTGACCCTTTCTGTGACAGTTCTTAAGACTGATACTTTCAAGCTCATCCAGAAACTGTCCAAATTGTTTTCTCTCACCTTTACACTCACTGCAGCGAAGGATGATCGGGACATAGTGGACATCCTTGAGGAAAATAAACAGCTTACTGGTAGGGAGATCATTGTTCCACCCGGAGGATTCAAGAGTCTAAAGTTGCTTCGCTTCTTTGCAACTCTGGTGCCGAGGCTGAGCTTTGCGGTTACAGGAGAAGAGGTGATGCCAGCATTGGAGAGGATTGATATGCGGTTTGAAGCCTTTGAAGGGATTTACGGTATCGAGACTCTCAAAAGCCTAAAAGAGGTGCATCTCAGTGTTGATAATAAAGCAGATGAAATTACCAAGTTCTTGGTAGAAGATTTTAAGGACACCGCCAAGTATTTGGACAAAAAGTACGCCAGCAAGTGGCCAAAGATAATCACCGAGTGAAGAGATTGGAAGATGTTACATTGTCTTTTGGTTGACCTACAAATCATCTAGTATTGTATAATTAACTGGAGATTGTTCCATCAAATCTGCGTCGCCTTCTAAAGGGCTAAATAAACAGACTGCATCCATTTCGATTATTGTAATGTGTGCATATGTGGTACTACTAAATCCGTTACTGATTCTTGTAATTTATACTTCTATTGTAATGTTACTTCCATTATTGATCTTTTTGAACTTACCTCGTGTTCGGTTGTGGTATGTATATATCCCACAGTACGTGCTCTATGCCCTATATTTAACTAAATAGCAGTCACATGGTTCAGTTGGTAGATTGCCTTCAAATGCATGCAGCATTACTCGCCCCAAACGGTTTTACCAGGAACTCTCATTTTGTACGTGTTTGATTGTCTTAGCGAAGCAATGAAGAAACGCCCGTTTTGTATATCAATGCTCGAAGATTTCTTCTTTGCGACAATACTATAGCAAACTACGGCATGTTTCGTGTTTGGAGACAGCCAATTTTTGTGTTTGGACATTGACAGCAGAGTCATGTATTTTATCATCATAGGAATTCTCGAATGCATATAAGTTCAATACTACCAGTGACAGTTTTTGAATTTTTGGCTGTATACATCCAAAATGTAAGGTTTCAGAGAGCTCAGGAGAGTAGATCCTACAAAGTCATTTATATAACATAAATGGATGCTAATCTGAAGAACAAACCAGGAGCAGGCGGGAGAGAACAGGGTACCACATCTCGGCCGACAGAGCGAAAGAATGATGCAAAGTGTCAATATGATCTGCTGCCAAGAAACAGAGTAGTTACCACCACTGCATACATACCAGTTCTTACTTCACCTCTTCGAATGTCAGTTTGTCAAGCTTGCCGGTGCTTGAGCAGACCATTCTGAACTTCTCAGGAGGCACAACGCAGATCTCCATCATGACATCGAGCAACTTTCTGTGATAGTTTTATCACACGTGCCAATATCTAGCCTATCCAGTAATTCTGTCAGAATTCCATTCGCTCATATATACTCCAGCAATGTCAAAGTCACACTGGTAGAATTCTCGGTATCTTCCCTTTGATGGGTTAGCTCTCCTGTATGTATAGTTTTGCTATCTGGTAACTCCTCAGATACAGCTGTTATTACTGAAAGCGCAGACGGCCTTACGGCCATTTGATCTCCCCCAAAGTGACGAGTTCCCTAGCAGGACAGGAGTAAGGATAAACATTTAGACAGAGAATTGACTAGCTATTTATTCAGGTAGCTTCTGAAATCTACTGAATATAAGTAATCAGAAAAACAGGGCAAGAGGATGTAAAATTGTAAATGCAACGATATCGTGCACAATGGTTCATTAATTCATACCTTGGGAACTTTGGGCGATCTCCTCCTCACTTGACTGCTCTCCATGACTTTATCCACAATGGACTCCAATTTAGAACAATTAGGATCAAACAACAGCGACAGCTTCATTCCTAATCGATCTGTAGCAAGTGTGGAATCCACGAGGAACATCCTTTTCACCAGTGCCATGGTCCCTAAACAGCATCAATACAGAAGAAGTACCCTTCCCCAACCTCTTCTTCTTCTTGTTCCTCCCACCCCAGTGCCTTCCTGAGTTTGAGCAACTAGTCATACACTCCCTGCAGGGCCGACATGGTATCCGAGTCAATCCTAACCCTGTCAAGCATCACCTTTCAGATCGTCGACATGGCAGAGCTCGGCGTGGTCCTCGCGCAGAGCCTTGCCCGGGGGACGCTCAGCTCTCCGGTCTCGCCGGCCAGCAGAATCAACGCCTCCTCCTCATCCTCCTTCCTTCCTCTCGACGGTTTCAGCAGGGCCGGCGGCCATCTTGGCGAGCGCCTCCTCCGGCTCCGGCAGCAAGATTGGAGGACCCGGTTAGGCCGGCGGCGACGTGGGCCTCGTCCTTGGAGGGAGTGGCCAGAGCGTCGGGCGAGGACGAGCGGGGCTGCGCAGCGTCGCAGGTGAATGCGGCGGCGGCGTGGAGTCCCCATGGGAGTTCCGATGGGGACCAGTCGCGGCATCTCCAGTTCGGCACCCAAAGGCTTGAAATAGCGCCTCTCGATGTTCACGGGGGATATTTTCGTCGCACGAGTCTCGGGGTTCCCAGCCGCCGCCCCAAGTTCGCATCACAGCCATCGATTTCAAACTCAAATTCGGCCCAAATTCTCGAGACAGGCTTTCGCTCTGCTTTATAGATAAAGCAACAACCAAAGATAAACCACCGCCGAATGATACAAGGTGGTGAGGTCGCCCTCCTACAAAGCCGATCCTAGGATAATCGGATCATGCAACGCACACTGCTACGCTACCAACAGAGAACACAAGAAGATCATAACACACCGCCACGCTACAACCTAGTACACCTAGGCACCACGACAACGCCCTCAAGAGGGAGAACGGCGCCGAGCGTCGCCGCTGCCGAGTCCGACGGACAAAGGTCTTCAACCGGAGCCCTGGGATGGAGAGAAGAACCAAGACGACGTCTTCAAGAAGAATGCGGCACCCACGGGTGTTGCCATCACCGGCGCCAAGGGCGCGGAGCTTTAGCTCGGCAACTCACCCGCACAACCACGAGGCCGCCAGGACAAGCGCGACGAGGTTAGATCCCCAGATCCGGATCAGGGCGACACCCCAGAGGAAGTATGCCCGAGCCACCCACCGCTACACCTCCCGTCGCCCACACGACCATGAAGGAGAGCCACCACCGCCGCAATGGTGCCTGCCGACAAGCAAACCATGCGGACCGACATCCGGGGCTGCCGCCCCTGCATCCCTGTCGCGAGACACCGTCCACCGCCCACTTCACAACGCACTCAGCCATGGTAGGAAGAGCAGAGGCACGCCCCCTACTGCTTGCCTGGCATCAGTCACAAAGCCTGGGTAGGCGCCTCCACCGTAGGAGGCGCCCACGCCTGCGCCCCCAGCCAATCCCGATGGATTAGGGGGGACACGACTCTGTGACTGCCGCCGCCCTGGCATCCGTGTTGCGAGACACCGTCCACCGCCCACTTCACAGCGCACTCAGCCATGGTAGGAAGAGCAGAGGCACGCCCCCTACTGCTTGCCCGGCATCAGTCACAAAGCCTGGGTAGGCGCCTCCACCGTAGGAGGCGCCCACGCCTGCGCCCCCAGCCAATCCCGGTGGATTGGGGGGGACACGACTCTGTGACTGCTGACGCCCCGGCATCCCTGTCGCGAGACACCGTCCACCGCCCATTTCACAGCGCACTCAGCCATGGTAGGAAGAGCAGAAGCACGCCCCCTACTGCTTGCCCGGCATCAGTCACAAAGCCTGGGTAGGCGCCTCCACCGTAGGAGGCACCCACGCCTACGCCCCCAGCCAATCCCGGTGGATTAGGGGGGACACGACTCTGTGACTGCCGACGCCCGACGGCCATCGGCGAGAAGCCCAGGCCCTGGTCCTAGATAGCACGCACAACGCCAAGTCCGTGGCCACCGACGCCGATCCGCCCAGCAACGCAACGGTATCACGACCACCGCCGCCGGCCGCCGCACCCGCGAGGAGGGCCAGAGCACCACCCGCAAGCACATCCCGGACTGCACCCAACCTCACCTACCCGGAGCAAGCTCTCCGATCTGCCTCGGGCCCAGATCCGGTCCGCCCGAGCACAAACCCTAGGTCGAAGCCACCTCGACGTGCACGCCATCGGCCCGTACCCAGGAGAAGGGAGGTTGACACCACCACCCGCACCCCGCCACCAAAAAACAAACGTCGTGCCGCGCCCATCTCAGCAACCTGTGCACCCCCGAACCACCACCAGCAACTCAACCCAGGCACCGGAGATCCCCCGCTGAGGCCAGCCAAGGCCAGAGCCAGCCGTCACAGGGAAGCCACTGCCAGGGACGGCAGTTGCCGCTGGAGGCCAGCCCCATGCCACCGCAGGCGCCGGTGGCCAGATCTGGCCGCGCCAGCCCGCGCCGCCCGGCCGCCGTGGGCGCACCCCAAGCAGCCTCCCGCGCAGCCGCCAGGAGACACCGCGGGCGCGCGGCACGTGCAGGATCCCGCCGTGACCGCCAGTGTCCACGCCGACGCGCCCCGCCGCATCGCGCCGCCGTCCACCGAGGAGTCCGCCCCGCACCGGAACTCGACAGTCGAGGGAGGAGAAGGGCCCGCTGCCGCCGCCGCCGACTGATCTTTGCCCGGCAACGTGCCGCGGCACCAGCGAGGAGGAAAGGTCGGAGGAGAGGAGCGGGCCCGACGGCGGTAGGGTTTCCTCCTCGGTCGCCCGCGGGAGCGACACGGGAGGGGGGAGGGGGAAGGGGTCCTAACCTAGCCAATTCGGCCCAAATTCGATGATTTTTTTTCAATTTTGGACGAAATATAGACGGTTTCATTCATATTTATACAAATTTAAAAACATACATAAAAATCTAAAAAAAACTACGCTGCCGTCGCCGCCCCGAGCCTAGTTCATGCCGAGGAGGTTGTAGAAGACAGTGTAGTCGTCGTCGTCGTCACTCACGCCGCCGTCCTTGCTGCATCCCTGCCCTGGATCGCCGTTGCGGACCGACATGATCGGCGCGATCGCCTCCTCATTGATGTCGGAGAGGACGATGACGCCGCCCTCGTCGCAGCTGCGGCGATGCTCGGCGATTTCCTCCAGAGCGCGGCCTTGGCGCTCCAGCTCCTCCCTCACGTAGTCGTTGCGTGACTGCTACTTCTTGAGCTTGCGTTGCTTTTCCCTTGAAGAGGAAAGGGTGATGCAGCAAAGTAGATAAGTATTTCCCTCAGTTGTTGAGAACCAAGGTATCAATCCAGTAGGAGATACAAGCAAGTCCCCAATCTTCGCACCTACACAAACAATCAAACACTTGCACCCAACGCTATAAAGGGGTTGTCAATCCCTTCACGATTACTTGCAAGGATGAGATCTGATAGAGATAGATATAAAAGATTGCTAAAACGAAAAGAAAAATAAAAGTAAAAAAGATTGCAGCAAAGTATTTTTGGTATTTTTGGTTTATAGATCTGAAAATATAATATGGAAAATAGACCCGGGGGCCATAGGTTTCACTAGAGGCTTCTCTCTTGAAGGAAAATAATACGGTGGGTGAACAAATTACTGTCGAGCAATTGATAGAAAAGCGCATAGTTATGACGATATCCAAGGCAATGATTATGCATATAGGCATCACGTCCGTGTCAAGTAGACCGAAACGATTCTGCATCTACTACTATTACTCCACACATCGACCGACTCCTGCCTGCATCTAGAGTATTAAGTTTATGAAGAACAGAGTAACGCATTAGGTAAGATGACATGATGTAGAGGGATAAACTCAAGCAATATGATGAAAACCCCATCTTTTTATCCTTGATGGCAACAATACAAATACATGCCTCGCTACCCCTACTATGTCACTGGGTGAGGACACCGCAAGATTGAACCCAAAACTAAGCACTTCTCCCATTGCAATAATTACCAATCTAGTTGGCCAAACCAAACCAATAACTCGAAGAGACTTGCAAAGATATGAAATCATGCATATAAGAATTCAGAGAAGATTCAAATAATATTCATAGATAATCTGATCATAAACCCATAATTCATCGGATCTCGACAAACACACCGCAAAAGAGTATTACATCGGATAGATCTCCATGAAGATCATGAAGAACATGGTATTGAAGAACATAGAGAGAGAAGAAGCCATCTAGCTACTAGCTGTGGACCCGAAGGTCTGAGGTGAACTACTCACGCATCATCGGAGGGGCAATGGAGTTAATGTAGATGCCCTCCGTGATCGAATTCCCCTCCGGCAGATTACCGGAAAAGGCTCCAAGATGGGATCTCATGGGAACAGAGGCTTCTGGCGGTGGAAAAGTATTATCGTGGATCTTTTTGGTATTGGGGAAATATTTGGGAATTTATAGGCCAAAGATTAGGGTTGGAAGGCCTGCTGGGGGGCACAAGCCAGGGGGGCGCCCCCCCCCCCAGGGGTGCGCCCAGCAGGCTTGTCGCCTCCCGGCAGGTCTCCTGACCCCATCTCCAAGTCTGGTAGGTTTCTTCTGGTCCAAGAAAAATCATCGCGAAGATTTTATTCCGTTTGGACTCCGTTTCATATTCCTTATCTGCAATACTCAAAAACAAGGAAAAAACAGAAACTGTCACTAGGCACTAGGTTAATAGGTTAGTCCCAAAAATAATATAAAATAGCATATTAATGCATATAAAACATCCAAAACAGATAATATAATAGCATGGAACAATAAAAAATTATAGATACGTTGGAGACGTATCAGCGACCATTTGAGGCCGACGTCGAGGTCGGCGGCCATCTCCAGGTGCTCCTATTTGACCACGTTCGTCGTCGGCGACTTCTTCGACTTGACCAGGCAAAGGTGGCGACGGCCCTCGTTTGTGACGAGGTTGCCGCTGCGGCTGTGCCGGCGGAGCGACGTCTCCTGGGGCTCGGGCTTGACGGCGACGAGCGGCGTCTCCTGGGGCTTGGGCTTGACGGCGACGAACGGCGTCACCGCACCGGAGGAGCGGGAGCCGGAGGACGACGACGACGACCCCGCCATGCGCCTCGGCAGCCACGAGCTCTTGCTCTACCGCGAGAACGACGACATCGGGTACTCCAACGACGGCTCGTTGCCTCCCTTGATGTGCTCGAGGACGGCGTGGAGCGTGCGCGAGAGTCGAGGCGATGAGGACGACGAAGGCTCTCAGCGACGCACAATCGCTGACTTGGCGGGTCCACATAGGAGGAATTCGGCGCGGTTTGTTTTCACGCCAAATACCTTTCCCCGGGCACCCCCGGGCGCCCCCAGCACGCTTGGTTCGGCCTGGGACCGCCGACGCCAATTTCGGCCCTAACCGGCAAAATTTGGGCTCCTATGGACGCGACTGGGCGGGTTTTTTGCGCCGGCGATAAAAAAGGGGCATGGGGGGGGCCTTGGGCTGGAGATACTCTAAAGTGCGTGGCACTGCGCTAGGCCCACCAGCGCCTAATCTTATTCTTCTTCTACATTTTTGTTTTTATATTTTGTTGGGATAAACTACATAAATATCAAGTGTTGTAATAATAAAATATCCATGTATTTCAAAAATTATTCAGGGATATAAAACAAATTCATGTCTATTTGAAAAATTCTTTTTGAATAACAAAAAAATTATCATACCAAAGAGATATATTCTTGTATTTTAAAAACAATGTTCTCGTATGCCCAAAAAAATTGGGTGACCATAAAAAATGCATGTGTAATTTCCAAAGAGTTTTACATGATTTAAAAAAAAAATTGTTTGTAAAAATGTCATCATATATTTATTTTTTAAATCAAGTTGTATGTGAAAAAAATGTCAATGCGTCTTTTTAAAGTTGTCATCATGTGCTTGGAGCATGAATTTGTAGAATGTCCAACATGTATTAATAAGTTCATTATAAATTTTGAAACATAATGTATTAAAAATATGTATTTGTCAAAAAAAATTATACCTTTTATAATAAAAAATCATGCTAGTTGAAATTTAGAAAGAAAATGTTCATGTACTTGAAAACTATCCTCCCTCTGTAAAACAATATAAGTGTATTTTTTTAGGGATAAACACGGTCACTTTATTGCATAATAGTGTAAGGTACAATAGGCTTAGAAGTATCTTTAGGCTTAGAAGTATCATTAGGCTTAAGGAGCCAGGCATAACGACCATGCTCGAGGGAAAGAGAGATTTTTACAAATTTATGGGCTTCTTGTTACTGTTCCTCCCCTCGTGAATGAATCGGACCTCCATGAAGGTGCGGCTGGTTCCCATCTACTAAGAAGGGAGGGACCGGAACAATCTACTAAGTATGCTTTAAGTGTGCACTTGCTACCAAAACTGTCTTGTGTAATCCAACTTCAGTTTATTGTGTGTATCTCTTGTCACATACTGTCCGATCATTAGCAGAATCAATGTTCTCCGAATGTAGGAATTTTTTTATGTTTTCAATTCAGCAACTGATTAACAATGGTAATAGATGTGCAGGAAGTTCCTACCAGCCTCTGTTTTTGGAAACACATCACCAGAGAATCTTGCAAGTGCTTGTCGAGCAGTGCTTCTGCAATTTGTTCTGGAAGGCCATCCCTCGAAGCATAATGGCGTGCTATAATCCCAGGCTCCAAGCGAGTGAAGTAAATACCGTAAAGATCCAAGTGGCAAGATCTGGCAACATTTTGCACACGCGCTGCAAAATCCAAATACTAAACATGTTATCAAAAAGGACGCCAAACAAAAGGCTCAGATTGGTGAACCAAGTCTGAAGAATCATCACACACAAGGAATCCTTTAGCAGAAAATTCAGAGTTTATGTATTGATAATCGGAACAATCTTCAATTGGAACGTAACTGTCCTTCCGGCATCCCAGCCTGATTACCTGCTGGAGCTCCCTTGATGATTATGATGCTCTTAATTCTGCCTGTCTTTCGAGCCAGGGACTGGATTGCAAACTCTGTTGAGCCCTAAAGGCATAACCTGAACTTCCTTTGTTTTCCTCTGTTTTTTTCTAAACTCTGAATATTTGCATGTAGTTAGCTTCCTGTAGTGTCGCTCTGTTTTCTGAACTCTGAATATTTGGCTGTGGCTTGAGGTTTCAGGCGTGAGGTATCAGGCGTGAGGTTGACGGTGAACACCCCACCAAGCTGGAGCTATAGAAAGTAGAAACCAAGCAAGCAATCCAATGCTGCTTGCTGGACAAGCACACACCAATCCAATCGAACCAAGCATATCCACATCAGGTATATGTCCCTTGTTGAAGAAACCACACCAATTATTTATCCTTCATGCACAAGTTTGTGCCAATACCATCACCACAACACAGATCGAGCTTGTAACAAACACACTTAATTGCGAAACACATGCAGGCAATTGGAAACAAACACTCTATAGAGCCGTGAGAAAGATCACAACTTGGAGATGTAACAGAAACACATTGATGCATGGTCCATGTATGCCCCTCGACCTCCCTTCGCATGATTCAAATTACCTAGGAAATGAAGAATGGAAGTGAAAAACATTAGTCACAGAATGCATCAACGACACTTTCTCGATCAATCTACACATACAACAAATTAAATCCACATCAAATGAACAATACCTTAGAACAGAGACCCTCGGGAGGGTCTTCTTGTAGTAAGCCGAGTGGCGGGTCTCGAAGAGTGACGGTTCATGGTTGGCCTCAAAGCCTTCCCACTCAAGCCTTTCCCACCAGTCCTCGCAGTTCACCACCGGCTTGGGACCTTGGCGTGACACTGCCGGCAGCCGTCTTAGGCCCCAACAGTCTCTAAGGCTGATCGTCTCCAAGGTTGGCGCGATGATCAATCTGGCCACCGGCTTGGGACGTGGATCTGCGGGCGGAGCAGCAGGCCATCATCGATTTCAAATTTGAGGGGTGCCCGGTCACTGTCCGCGGACGCGCCCGAGCAGACAACCACGCATGTCCGCGGGCGTATAGAGGGCCGGATTTGCCAAGTCCGGCTATAGATGCTCTTATATTATGGGACGGAGGGAGTACGTACCAAAAACTATAATATAGTCTCTGTTTGAGGATCAGTCATCTATAAATAACCTCCGGTTTTTTTCTTTTTTCTTTTTGAGATTAATAACCTCCGATTTTGATTACAACCAGACAGACAAACAAACAGTCACACTTATTTATTTGTTATTACAAACATTTTCGATAAAGCCTACTCTACTGCGTAGATAAGAGTAGCAAAGTGTTGGGTCCCTCCCCTCCCCTCCCCTCCGTGGATTATTATTAAGTTACAATGTGTTGTTCCACGGTGCAACTCTAGTCACTGCTTACTTGAAAAGAAATAAGAAGAAGCAACACCGGCTGGCAATATTACAGATAATATAAATTGGATGGACAAAGAAGAAACTGCATGCGTGCGTGCGTGCGTGCGTGCGTGCGTCCAATTTATCTTTGTGGCTGTCCTTACCGTGGTCTGTCAAATCTTATGCCCACCATTTGCCTTCCAAGCAAGGAAAGGAAGCAAGCAAGCCTGAAGAAGAGTAGCCGGCCGCCATATGTATGTGTGTGTCTCTCTATATATATTATAGTGTCGAAGATGATTGTGATGATGGAATAACCTTCAGTGATTAGTTAACCTGCAAATTAAGATGACGGCAAGTGTATTAGTGCTCCGTCTGTTGTTGGTAAAGAAAAAAAAGATCCAACAAGCGGACTGATTATACAAGTTCCCCCAACTACGAAAAGTCTAATGTGAGGACGAGCTCACATGCTCCCTTTGCTACAGTGCACACAAAAAAATATTTAAAAAGTTCAAAAAAATCTGAAATTTTTTGTCAAGAAACTTTGATGTTTTTTCTACATGCGTGCAAAATTTCGTGACAAAATGACATTCATGCAGGTCTCGGCAAAAAAAACAAAATCGATGCTCCAAAATGCTTCCAAAAACAGTTTTTTTGGAGCATGATTTTGTTTTTTTTGCCGGGACCCCCACAAATGTCATTTCATCACGAAAATTGGCACGTATGTAGAAAAAACATCAAAGTTTCTTGACAAAAAATTTCAGATTTTTTTGAACTTTTTAAATATTTTTTTTGCGTGCACTGTAGCAACGGGTGCATGTGAGCCCGAGCTCACATGCTCCACGTCCCAACTACGAAAAGTCTAATGTGATACAGAGGGAGTAGTTTCGAGCCACACGGACGGACGGACGGACGGGATTACCTCGCTCGGTCAAGAAACCCAATCATGCTGCTTCCAGGATCTCCTCCTCCTCCTTTATCTCGGCCGTTGCTGGAAACCTCGTTCGCTGCAAAAATCTCAAACCTGCGGCCAGTGACCAAAAAGATGATCATGTTGGGATGCTCCTGGACTTCTTTCCTCACGACGTCAATCATGGCGCTCATGCTCTCTGCTGCTCCTCCATACCATTCCTCGTTGCATGTAAATTCTACCCGGAAGAGGCTACGGAGGTGCTTGATACCCAGGCCCAGCCGAGGGTCTCCTTTATTTGCAGCTGGAGGTGGGCCACCGTAGAACTGGAACTCGAAGCAGAGGTATTGCAGCTCAGGCATCGCTCCTTCCTGGAAGGTGATAACCGGTGGAATGCGGCAGTCAACAGTGAGACGATAAAGGCTTAGGAACCCTTCACCGGAGATGGCTATGGGATCTCTCGGGACGACCTCCAGCCTTAGCGTCAGATCGCGCAGCTTAGGCATCTCCCGCAGAATCTTGAGGTCCTGCTCCCCTAGTTTGCAAACCCTGATATCCAATGACCCAAGTTCGTTGAAGTGATCTTTGATCCACCCTGGAATGTGCATGTGTTTTCTGCCAACGATTAGGCCCCCGCTACCAGTGTACACATTAACCAGTCGAATGGACAACATCTCCCCGGCTAACACACAAGACACAAGATCACTCTTCTTCCAGGCTTGGCGGACGCACTCGGGCACTCTCTCCAGTTTCGAGAGCTGATTAGCTTCCCAGGGCAGTCCACCCATGGTCTGGTTTACTTGTAAAGTCTCCAGCTTCTTGAGCCCCCCGATTTCCCTTGGTATCTTCCTCACCCCTGTATAACGCAACATCAGCCGCTTCAAATTCTGCAGTTTCCCCATCTCACGAGGCAGCTGTGTGAGCCTTCTGTTGAAACTCAGGTCCAAGGACTCTAAATTCTGCAGGTCCCCGATTTCACTGGGTAGCCTTGTGATGCTTGCCAAACCCACCTCCAGTGCTTTCAAATGCTGCAACTTCCCAATCTCCCGAGGTAGCTCTTCCAGCATGGTCGCATACAGGTTCAGATTCTCCAAATTCTGGAGGCTCCCGATCTCACGTGGCAGCTCTTTGAGTTTGCTGCGATGCAGGTTCAGATTCTCCAAATTCTGGAGGTTCCAAATCTCCCTGGGCAGCTCTGCCAGATTTTTGTTGTTTTTCACGGCCAGAGTCTTCAATTGCTGTAGGTCCCCAATCTCACTGGGTAACTCGGTGATCAATGTGAATCTTACCTGCAAAGTCTCCAGATGCTGCAGCCTCGCTATTTCTGGTGGTATCTCACTGATTCCGTCCCCTCTAGGCCGAATAGATGCCTCACACGGAGCAGTCCACCACATATATCCTTCACATGATGATTCCCAAGAGCCTTTATGTCTTGAATATGCCCAAAAAAAGGTTCCATTTCAAGGTACTGCTGATGATATTGAAGATCCAACACCCGCACACGTTCCAACTTCTCAAAAGGGACATATCTCTTAGCACCTTCAAAACCAACAAGAGATCGAATCTGGGACCAATCTAGTTCCAACAAGGTATCCATCACCTCCACCGCATCTGCACCATCATCAATGCATAGCCGATGGATTGGAAAGGCATATGAGGATTTGATGTCGGAACTGCAAGTAATGAAATTATCTTCACGCGATTTCCATCTAAGGAAATTTCGCATAATCGGATTCATTCGGTAGTAGGAAATTGTGCTTAATGAAGACTCCCAATGCACCATAAATCCCCTGTTGCCAAGCTCTTCGAGATAATCTTTTGCTACATCAACTTTATAAGTAAATCCTTCAGTGACCCATCTCATGACCAAATCATTCATGTGAAAAGGGTAATTCTCAGGGACGTGGAGTTATTGGGCTCGAGCTCATATGAGCTCGGTATCCTGGCCGTTCTGTAGTGCATAGGGATGTGGGCCATTTCTTTATACAGCTGCCGGTGGGCTGCTGAAAAAGGGCGCACTGTGCACAAATACTACGCCGAGGACGTGGCTGGTGGGCCACAATTTAACAGGATTGCGGACGGCCGTTGGTGTGAGACGAGGCGAGCTGTGGCCCAGACTGTCGGTGCACGCCTGATCCGTGGAACAGGAAGTTGCCTTTTCCGTCTGGTGGGGTCAGTGAGTAAATTGGATACTGCGTCCAGTGTCTTCTACCCCTGTTGCGGCTTGAATCTGGTCTTTGGGCGGTGGTTCTTGGAGACAGGGGCTGCCGGCGGCGACGCATCATTGAGTTCCTGATGCAGCCGATACGCGGGTACGTACAGCCTCCCCTCTCTCGTGGTTCAATACGTAGATTACTGCCCCTGGATTAAGTGATTGTAATGGATTTGGTCTGTCCTGGAACAGATCCACTTTCCTGGAGGAAGTAGGAGAGAGTATGGTGCCGCCTCCGGTGCCGGAACACCAGTTGCCGGACCAGGGTGTGGCGGAGGAGGCGCAGTCGAGGGGGGAGGCATGGTGGCGGCACACCCAGTGCCGGAGCAGGTTGTGCTGGAGCGCGTGGGCAGTGGGCAGCGCGGACGCTCAGATCTTGGCGGCCGCTGAAGCGGCGGCAAAAAGGGGACATAGCTCTGCCGCGGCTTCGGAGCTGTCAACTGGGAAGATGAATCCCCGGGCACCTGGATGGAACAAAAGGTTAGTGCTTAAGTTGGTCATGCACTTTGTTAGGCCAGGGGTAGAATTTGTGATGGTTTTGCAGTAATTGGTGCAGGATTTGATATTGCCGTGTACAGTCTACTGGAGTATCGTAATACAAAGCGGGGGGAAACCCTTTCTCGTGTCTACTGGAGTATCGTAGAGATAGAAAAGGTTTGCTGGATTGGAACACATATGGAATTACATTCAGTTAGTGAGTTGCTGAACCACTTGAAAACAGTCCAGGGAAAAAAATGTAAAATAAAAATGGTTTCTGGATTGGAACAAGTATGGAATTACATTCAGTTAGCCAGTGTGTGAACACTTGTAAGCTAACATTTGGGGTGTTGCTTGATTTCGCAGGCTCAAGATTGGAGCTGCAGCACCTAGCAGACCACCTTGCCCAAACCGCATCAGCGCGTTTGAGAAGGCTTTTAGGAGTTTTGCTGAGAACCCAGCTGAGAATGTGATCGCACCAGCTATTGGTCCTCATTGCCCACCTCCTCCTCGCAACCGCCTTCATCCGACAATATGCATGTCAGGGGGGAATGGGTTCCTGTAGGCCAGTGTGGAATCCTGGATGTGATGTAATATACTAGCAACCAGTAGCACACTATGAACCTGTATTGATTTCAAGCCGTTGATCTATTTAACAGCATCAATCATTGCATGCATTTTTTGTCGGCAAAAACTAGAGAAAATGCAATATGTGAACCTATGAGTCTACAAACAGTATTAATCTGGAACTGGACATTTGCTACGTACTCGTTCGGATCAACAAGAAAAAAATGCATGTGCGAAAAATTCGTGAACGCGAATCGCCTTTGAGATGGGGATTGGAATAAATAAGATGAGATAGGGGAAACCTGTAAGGCGGCCGTCTCCGGGTGCGCCAGGACTTCATAAATACATATTGATTTCGTGGAGCCTTTTCTTTGAGATTTTTTAGCCATCAAACTATGAAATTTTCAGTACATATGTCACCTTATGGATTTACTGTCTCTCAAAATATTTCAGTTCAATTATGTTCCCTTTTGATATGCGAATGCCATGTCAGCCATGGCTTTGCAAATAAATAACAGAGGTCAATATATGTAAAATCTGAAAGTGCAATGTTCTTGTGTGCTTAAGTACTTCTATTCGTTTTGGTAGTTCATTTTTGTTTTATTCTTCTACATATTTTAAAATATGCATCGTATCCCCTCACTTCATATAATTTCGTCTAACAGGTGTTATGCTATGCCTTATTATGGCAATTGGAATATCTGCACTAATTCTTGGGTTATGGCCTGTGCATCTGATTTGGATATACTAGTGCATCATCAGGTAAAATGTGAATCTTCTGCAGTTCCACTTTTAGCAAGCACATCAATATGCGTCGAAATACTGATATTATGCGTCCTCGTTTTCTCGAAGGCAGGACCAGAATGGTTGGACCTGCAGTAAAGCTCTTACCTCTAATTGCTGCCACTGTGATCTTTGTCTTATGGTCGATATTTAGCATCCTGGAAAAGGCTTTTACTGGATTATTATATGGCTTTCTATCACCAATAATGCCACATTTGATGTAGTTGGAGAGGCCATTTGTTCATTGTTTTGTGGTACATTTTTCTTTTTGTCAAAACATGCTATTGGTTTGTGTTTATGCAATTCCTGCTCTGTTAGAACATATTTTACATGTCTCATACCATCTCAAAACTGTAGGATGGAACATGGAGTAGTATTATTGGAATTTGTACAGTGGTCAGGGATTTGAAGAAAATGATTTTCCACTCCTATTTTTCAATGATGGATGACCTTGTCTTCAGACATTTACTGATTGAAAGCCATATGAGATCGAAAGTGCTCTTCTGCTCCCGAGCTCAAATGAGCTCGGTGAACAGTAAATTTGAAAGAAAATCGAAAAAGGTTCAAAAAAATCTGAATTTTTTTTAGATCAACATTGACAAAAGTTTTAAGAGCGTGCAAAAATTTGGCATGAAAGAACATTCCTACAAGGCGTGGCAAAACAAACAAAATCGATACTCTGAAAATGTGTTTTTCAGAGCATCGATTTTTCTTTTGCCAAGTCTTATAGGAATGTTATTTCATGCCAAATTTTTGCACGCACTTAAAACTTTTGTCAATGTTTGTCACAAAAAAAATTCAGATTTTTTTGAATGTTTTTCGATTTTTTTGCTTTTACTGTTCACCGAGCTCAAATGAGCTCTGGAGCAGAAACTCTGCGTCCGAGATATGGTTTGCTTCTTGTTTTGTTCTAGTAGCTCTTTACCCTTGTGTCTCAAGATCACAAAACTTTTCTGTGTTACCTTTCCTCTTTGGTCCTTTTAACATATATGACCTTCATCACATATGCAAACTAGCACGTTTTATGCCTGACCTCAGAGCTGAGAGAAACGAGCCCTAGATGCAAGGCTCTGTATTTAGGCAGCACATTCTCTTCTTCCTTGAAGAATTTTAAATTTTAAATTTTGAGGACAATTATCTATCTGGAGATTACTTCATATTGACATCATTACTGCTGCTTGTGGACAATTTGCCGATATCTTGTATGAGTGTGGTGTGTAACAATTTGTAGTGGTGGCGCGTGGACTTGTGTGATGTGTTATTTGCCTGATAGTATTAGTTGTGTGCTCAGAGTTCTGTACTTTGATGGGAGGACCTTGTACTAAGTTTTTATTGAATTCTTCAGTATCATATTGCCACTGTTTTCTTAAGACGCTTATTCTTTTCTGAACATAAGGGATGAAGGCAGAGGGGATCTTCCAGAGCAAGGGCGTGGTGTGGTGACTGGAGTGCATATAAGAGTATTAAAATAATAACTTGGTTTGGACGCCACCGTTTGGTGTGTAACGGTTGAGCCCTGACCCACTATGCTAAGGTCCATCTGAGCCGCCTCGCTCTAGATGACGGACATCGAAATAAATGTGTTAGGTGAGTGGGCCCTGGTCTGGACAATAGCAGGACATACGTCTGAGAATACTGACTAAAATACAAGCAATGGTGCGAATCTAAGTGTCAGACGACGGCTGAGATATAGAGTCCATCTGAGCTCGAGCTCAGAATAGGACTTTCCAATTCTCAGGGTATATACTGCAGTGCAACAAGCAGGTCTTCAGCATATGGTGAGGAAGATCGTCATAGCCAAGTTGCATGCTCTCTACCAACGGTTCAAACCCTGGAGTGTTCTGATTTCCACTTTGCTTAACTTGCTTCTCAATCATATCTTGCACATCACATGCCCCTAGTTGTTCTTGTTGCTCTCGGACTGTTGCCATTGCTGAAAACATGCAAAGTAGTGCTAACGGCACACCACCACACATGCGCACAATAGGATGGTCACAGTCAAAACCTTTTCTGTGACATCCATGTGATACCAGGTCTGGCTTCATCCGAGCGGCGGCATCTTCCTTATCAGGTCCGTATAGCCATCTTCCCTTTTCAGAACTCCATTTAGGATTCATTCTGATGTAGAGCTTGCTATTATCGAAATCATCTTCTGGTAGAGAATGAATACGAGTTGTCATGGCAATTCTACTGCCCAGATTATTTTCTGGAAAAGACTTCCTGATGATCTCCCATTCTCCACGATGCCATATGTCATCAATTATTACTAGGTACCTAGGCAAGTTGGTTACACAAGAATAAGATAGTTAGTACTAGACAGACGGTGCATGAGGCTGTAAATTCATTCTTGAGCAGTGATTCAGATGCTACACCGTATATATAGGTGTGTTGTTTCAAATATATTCAGGATGGAAGAAGTCGTTTGGGCAGCTAAGTGAGCTGGTTGAGAAATGAGTAGCAGCACCGGAGAAGTTCCAGCGTCGGTCGGTGCCCCAGGTGGCGATCTCGCCGTTGGTTCACGACCAGGTAATGCGGTTCCAGTCCCCACTCTCTCCTTCCACTCCCCCTTGTTTCATGTACAGTTCAACTATTTCTTGTGTGCTCTGCCTTTGGCCTATTCTGCCCCCCCCCCCCCCCCCCCCCCCCCCAAAAAAAAAGTTCGCTAGTGGCCTAGTGCTAACGTCGCTCGTTATGTTGCAGCTGTGGGTTAACTATTAATATGTATCAGGAATATATTTCAAATTTTGACTATCTATGGTTAACATATGGAGTTTTTAAATTATTATTTCAAAATTTAATGTATAATATAGCTGTATACATTCGTTTTTTTTTGACTTATCAACCTAATAAGAGTCATATACACGCTCTAAATGTTTAATTAGTATTCTATTGATGAACTACCACTAGTAGAAAACAGACCTTTTGTGCCGGTTCGTAAGGGCCTTTAGTGCCGGTTCTCCAACCGGCACTAAAGGGTGGGGACTAAAGCCTCCCCCCCCTCCCTTAGTCCCGGTTCAACACGGCCCGGCACTAAAAGCCCATCACATGGCACCTGCCGGCGCCGTGTGCTGGGGGACCTTTAGTTCCGGTTGGTAACACCAACCGGGACTAAAGTATTTAATTCTTTTAATTTTGGTTTATTTTTCCTTTTAATCCTTTAGGGGTTTATGAATTAATTATGGTTTATTTTTCCTTTTAATTTTGTGTTTTCCATTTAATTATTTTTTATTTCAAACATATATTACGCTACTACATACTGTACACGTTGTACATATATATATAAATAGAATTTCTCGTAGAACCGATCATATATATATATATATATATCATCGAATTTCTCGTACGACGACCATTCACATACATATATATATACAATTTGGTATATACAATTTCTCCTACAATTTGCGGATCATTACATATGCAGGCATTACTGTTTGATCTTGTAATGGTATTCTCCTTTGGGATCTATGACCTGGTCGAGCAGAAATCTAGCTATTTCCTCTTGAATTGCTCGTACGCGAGCCGTTGGTAGGAGCTGGCCCCGCATCTCCGTCAGCTATAAGAAGGAGATCAAGATGAATATATTAGTTGTGTGTATATATATTAGCTAGATCATGATAAAAAAATTATGGATAGTGTTCTGGCAAACGTACCCAAAGATTTCTTTCGTTTCTGCTCCTTTCAGACGTGATCATGCGAATGTTCTCGCAAACGTAGTATGCGCGTAAACTATTCCCCTACTCCTGGCTCATGCACTTTACGAGAATAAAATTCAATCAGGTAATAATTAATCAAGCATGATAATGGTATTGAAAGTAGAATTAAAGAGATGCACGAACGTAGCTATAGCTAGTACTACTTAATTACCTTGGGTCGCACCCATTTCAGCTTTTGTGCGAAGTCGTCTGGGACCAGTTTGATGAATTTGGCCCAAGCCCTGCCCGCCGGCAAAGAAAATGAATAAAGGAGTTATTAACTAGTTGATATCAGGAAATGAAGTAAAGAGGCCGACATAGTGCGATAATGATTGAAATTACCTGTCGACCATCCCCCTCACGGTTGCGTATTCGGATGGATTCTTATATTGTGAGTCCAGTACTTCAACTTTTCCCTTGTCAACTTCAATGATTAACAAGATCCAGTGGTAACTGCATGCGCACACGTTTTGTATAATTAAGCGGGCATGTGCATAACTCATCAACTACACTTATTAACATCTAGTAAGCAAAAAATAGAATTTGTAGTACAAGATATAGTAACACTCACCCGAAGTTGTAAGGAAGTAGTATTTCTGGTTGGGTGTTTAGTTGCTTCAAAAACTCTAACAGGAATCTCTCTGTGTCTTTTCTCGAATATTCATCTTCCCATATCGCTTGATTAACCGTATTTGGGTCAATGAACCCAATGCCATAGCGTCCAGCTTTTTTCATTTCATACATCTTCATTCTGCATAATACCACAGAAAAGAATATAGTGAGGATAATTACAGGTAATGAACGAGAGCACAGCTAGCTAGCTAGAGACTTAAATTACAGAAAGAAATCACTTACAGACAATAGCAACTGACAATAGATTTGTCGAGTGCGTCTTGATTGAATAACTGAAACAACTCTGAATAATGAATCCACAAATCTTTTTTATGGAAGTAATGCTTTCTCTTGACTTTGACCATGAGGGACTCTTGATTGGTATTTGCTGTTTCTTGCATGTAGCACGTATGCAAATTGTACAATCTCGTTGGTAGAAGCTTGACATCGTCAGGCTTGACCAGAGGTTTGCCGCGGACATATTGGTATTTTACTTCCTCCTCTGTAATTCCTGGGATTTTCTCAAGGCCTAGGAGTTGTTCAACAGTGACACCGGCGTCTTTAGCCTGCCTTTTATGATCGTCGGTTATTACCAGCTGATCGGCGGTACTCATAGGTGTTTGTACAATGAGCGGGGGGGTCGATTGCACTGCCTGTTCTCCCAGCTGGGGAATAGTTTTCCCGCTTTTTTGCCAACTGCTTTGCTTGAGCTCGAGCTCGACTCCTTTTGTCCTGCTAAATATGACTTCTTGATAGACCGCACATAGTCGGAGTCCTTCTGATTGTCAGCCGGTCGAGCCATATCAATAAAGTGTTGTGAGACATGCTCAGGTACTTTCTCCTTTGGCGGCGGGGGCTGTTTCGGTCCAAAATGGGCCTTCAATTGGGCATCCACTACGGTGTTGAGTTCCTCCTCAGTCAGGTGGTAAGACAACTTCGGAAGAGGCTTGAGGCTTGGACCATATTTGAAATTCTTGCCTGTTGTACCGCTAGCCGTCGTAGCTGTGGCCTTTCTCTTCCGCTGTTGCTTAGGCGACGGAGCACGCTGAGTCAGCGGAGACGGCAGACGCAGTGCCGGACTTGGAGGAGGAGTCGGCTGATGTGGTGTCGGCGGACTTGGAGGAGGAGGAATTGGCTGACGCCGTGCTAGACTTGGAGGAGGAGTCGGCTGACGCGGTGCCGGACTTGGAGGAGGAGGAGTCGACTAACGTGGCGGCGGACTTGGAGGAGGAGGAGTCGGTGGCCTTGGAAAGACGATGCAATCCTTTCTCCATAGAATGATACGATGTATGGCCTCTCCTAGTGTTCTCTCCTCGTCACCTCCAAGAATGTCAAGTTGTAGCTCGTGATATCCTGACATCACTTCATCAACCCCGACACGGGCATAGCCAGCTGGAATGGGATTGCAATGGAAGGTTGCTTCAGGGGGATTTGCTAAAGCATAGCCGTTCGCCACCTTCATGGATAAGTTCTTCACTTTCATGTGTAGCTCACAGTTAGTCCTGTCTTTGATATCATCCACAGGGTAGCTAGCTAGCAGTGCATTATCGATATCGGCCGGGGCGGAACCCACGCTGCTTCTCGGCATAGATGGGACGGTGCTATCCAATGCTGGATCGATCTGCTCATGCTGCCGCTGAGACGCCCTTTCCTGGCTGAGTGAGTCGATCTGCTCCTGCTGCCGGCTGACAAATCGTTCCAACTCCAGGTGCTTTGATTCTAGGCCTTCAAGGCGGAGTGCTTCCTCCTTCTTCTTCTGCTCCTCCTGCATCTTCTTTCTCGCACGGCTTCTATAGTCGTCGTTCCAATCCGCAAACCCCTCAAACCACGGAACAACGCCTTTGCCTCGTGTTCTTCCCGGGTGTTCAGGATTCTTCAGGGCGCGCGTAAGCTCGTCGTTCTCTCTGTTGGGCGTGAACAACCCCGTTCGAGCTTCTTCTATTGCAATAAGTATTTCGTCTGTCGCTTCTTTAAGACTTGCCTTCACCATAACCAGCCCTGTCTCTGGGTCCAACTTCCCCCATGCGCATAAAACCATGTCCTGCACCTAGGGGGCCATGTCAATGTAACTGGAGTGACCCCTGCACTAATCATCTTTTGCTCAGATTGATCCCACTTAGGCAAGGTCACCTGGTAGCCACCTGGCCCCAGAGTATGGTGCCACTTCTTTTTCGCAGCATTAATCTTGTTTTTTCTCGACCGTTCCTTAGCTTCTTCCGATTCCTTGAACTTCACGAAAGCGTCCCAGTGATCTTTTGCCTTCACCAGTGCTCCCGTGAATTCTGGAGTCTTCTTTTTTGATTTGACGTACTTAGTCCATGCATTTTTCTTGAAGGTGTTGAATGCGATCGCCATCTTTTTAAGAGCATAGTTTCTGACTTTCTTCAGATCTGCATCTGTCAAATTATCTGGTAGGGTGAAATGCCGCATGAGCGTATCCCAAAGCACATCTTTTGCTCTTTCGTCGACAAAAGTAACTCCTGCTCGATCTCCCTTTGCTGGCTTTTTCCATTCTTGAACGGAGATCGGGATTTGGTCCCTGACAGTAACTCCGCATTGATTCTTGAACTTGGTCGCATTTTTCCTAGGTTCAAGCGGTTCGCCAGTTGATGTTTTGATGGAATCGATGTTGAACTTTACACCAGGATCCAACTTTTTGGCCGGGCCTCGAACTACCCTGTCGCTTGAAGAAAGATCGATTCGTTAATACATACAAATCAATTAAGACATGTAATGATCACCGGATGGCTTATATAATAAATATACCTCACCGGTCTTTGTTATTTGAAGAACATTTTCTTTGTCAACATCGTTGTCGTCGCCTTCATCTATTCGTTCGTCTTCATCAAATATCATACAACCCTCACCGGAATTGTTGAGATATTGCGAGCCGTCATCATCTTCAGGTTCATGCTCTGGGCTCGGGGAGGAGCGTATGATGTCGAACAGAGCCTCTTCTCCTTCTCTGCCGGTATTGTCCATAGCTTTTATTTAACTAATCCAGAAGAAAGATAAAACAATTTAGTATTCAAATTAGAATGCATACAATCAATAAGGAAAAACTGAATCACAGTACATTATATGCATCTCGAATAATTCATATAATATGCATCATCGAATATAATCTCGAATAAATCATCTCGAATATTATCGAATATAATCTCGAATACATCTCGAGTATTATCACCAGCTAATACAGATCGAATATTATCGAAGAATCTAGTTCACTCGCGGTTCCTGAGGCGCGGGCGGTGGACACCCAAAGAGAAGGAACCATCACAGGATCATAGCTCGGGTGAGATCCCTGAAGAACCTGCCAGGTATTGGAGAACCTGACGTCCAACGCATCCATGTAGCGACGGACGTGCTCGTCCTCCTCCCTGACACGGCGACGTACCACCTCCGGCGGGGCCAGCTGCCTCCGCACCGAAAGTGGCCCACGCGAACGCCACCAAAGAAGCTCCGGGTCGACGACGGGACCCGGGGCCAGGTTCCTCACCAAGCTGCGCGCCCCTAAAGGTAGCACCTCCCAGTGCCAGCCTGGCGGAGCCCAGTCCCGAACGTTGCCCCTCTGAAGCAGGACGTCGTCGCGAACGAGTCGACGACGAGGATGCGGGCCGGGCATCGTTGACTGCGAGAAGAAATTCTATGCAAATTTAACATTTTTTAAATGCTTGATTGTGATTTCTTATATACGAGGAACCTTGAGAATCCTAACGGATTCTCTTAACCTTTAAGGGATTTAACAAAATGGCGCCATTGTGGATGTGTAGAAAATGGTCCATATTTTTCTTGATCTCATGTACCCTTCTATATGTCACGTTGTCTAGCTAGTGTCAAAGGAAGAAAACCATGGCTTCATCATTAGCTGGAAGTAACAGGTGCATGATGGTACGAAGCTGTCCAAAGTTGTTTTGGAACGGAGTTCCGGATAGGATAATTAGCTTTTTGGTACGAAGTTCAGCAAGAGCCTTCCGAATATCGCTATTTGGAAGTCCTTTGCTGAACTTCGTACCAAAAAACTAATTATTCTATCAAGAACTCCGTTCCAAAACAACTTTGAAAAGCTTCGTACCATCATGCGCCTGTTACTTCCGGCTAATGATGAAGCCATGGTTTTCTTGAATCCTTTGACACTAGCTAGACAAAACGTGACATATAGAAGGGTAGATGCATGAGATCAGAAAAAAATTGGATCAACTTGTGCACATCCATAATGGGGGCATTCTTGATAAATCCCTTAAAGGACTAAGAGAATCTATTGTATACATACATATACTAATTGCAAATACATAACAAACTTTTGCAAATACAACATTAAAACACTGGTAGAAAACAGGGCACTAGTCCCGGTTCAAGAGGGCCTTTAGTCCCGGTTCTGGAACCGGGACAAACCTGTCGGGACAAATGCCCAAAACCTGTAGTCCCGGTTTGCTTACAAACCAGGACCAAAGGGGCTCCACGTGGCCGCTGCGGGGCTCCCAGGCAGGAGGACCTTTAGTCCCGATTGGTAACACCGACCGGGACTAAAAGGAAGCCACGCGTCAGCACCTGACAGTCGCTGGGGGTTTTTTTTGAAAGGAGGGGTTTAGTGGTTTTCCTATTGTGTTTCCCCTTTTATTTTTGTGTTTACCATTTTTATTTGACGCTTTTCATTCAACTCGACGCTAGCTACTACATATAGCAATGAAGGAACCATTACACAACTCGACGCTAGCTACTACATATAGAAGTGACCTCTCTTTCTCCGTGCTTGGTCGAACAATATGCAACAAGTTTTCGTAAATCTATTCGACGCTATTACATATACTACACGTTCATGCATATATACAATATAACATCTCTTACGATCCTAACTTCTATTACCACTCCCGATGGCATTCTCTGTCTTTAGGTATGACATGCTCAACAAAGAATCCCGCCAATTCCTCTTGAATTGCTCGTACGCGATCAGTTGGTAGGAGTTCGTCCCGCATCTGCCAGATCTAATTTAAAGAAGGGGGTCAATAAAACTCAACACAATTGATGGTAATAAAATAAAATTGTGAATATTGTTTACGTACTTCAGATTGTTCGTCAGATATGCCCCAGCCCCGCTCAGTGGTCAAGTGGCGAATGAACTCGCAAACGTAGTAAGCACACTACAAGGATACCCTCTATAAAGCAACATCAATTTTACAACATTTTAACTATATGTTGCAAATTCTAGAATAGATTCGGATATAGACGTTGCATCGTATGCGTTGCAGATTCGCACCTCAAGACCCCTTATGAGTATACATATACATATTAAAAAAATGGAGGAGAGAAGAAAGAAACACGCGAGAAACAGATCCCCTGCTCCCCCTCATCTCTCCCAAATTGCCACCACCAACTGCCTCGTCTACCTCCTTCGATTCACCTCACCGTCGGCCCTCCCCCCCTCCTCCCAGCTCGCCGGACTGGCGGCTGCCGGATCCGCCGCATCCCCCTCCTACTCATCCCTCTCGCGTTCCCGTCTCTCTGTCTTCACGCGGCTCCTCGCTGCGCCACCTGTAGCTGCTGATTCAGGCGACGCCCGGCGGATCTCGCCGCCGTGAAGCAAAGCCCAGATCCCCTCTACCGCGGCGCCCTCCCATCCGGTTATATCCGGCGCTCCCGACCACCAAATCCCACCTGCGACGCTCCCACCATGGCTAGGGTTTCGGCCGTCGGCTCCGGCGCCGGTGGCCATGTCGTCTTCCTCCCGTCCGGTAAGTTGATTGGGCCGTCAGCGCACCCTCTCTGCTCTGTCTCGCTACCTGGCCGCTCATGTCGCCCACCCGTAAGTGCCTCTCCCACCGCTGCCCTCCTCTTCGCGATCCTAACTCCCTGCGCAGCTGCAACGTTGGTTGTCTCCCACCCCTGCCCTTTCCCTCGCGCCGCCGCCGCCGGCCACATCCCTTTTTACTGCGGACCTGTCCAACCTTGCCCGTGCCCTAGGTGGAACCGTTGGCAGTAGATGAGTGACCACCTGAATGTACTCCGGATTTTCGCGTTGGCCCAGGTTCGATCTCTTTGCGTATCTGCTATGTTTACATCTTGACTGCAAGAGTTTGATAATTTGCACTCCAGAGAGTTGCAAAGCGATGTGACTAGGCTTCTCATTATTACCATCAGGTCCATATGTACATATTGTAGTGTTTTTATCAAGCGGTAGCTATTATCTCTTTAGTTTTATTACTGGTTTTGGTCAACATGCCATCGATATTGGTTAACAAGGTGGGCAAAGGAGGAATAGTATGTTCTAAAATAGACAGTCTAATGACGTTTGATCATTTCCTATTTCATTGATTATAATCTCATCTATTTCAGGTTATGATATCACATTCTACTTCTAATTTACCTCATAAATTCAGTGTAGAGGTGCTGCAAGTACTAATTAACAATCTGCGTTTGGGTGAAAAATACAAACTATCCATTTTAGTTGTTGCTTCCTTTTAGATGTTTTTGTGGTCGCGCATGATATTATCAACGTCTTTGCAATTTTATCCTCAATGCACTTTGTTTTTCTCAATGGAAGAGCATTTGCATGCTGCCTTTTTATTTCCATTCATTCTCTGAAATCTGAATGTTCATTGTTTCATATGCAGAATCATGTTTCCTACTGCCAAATTTACCAATGGGAGCAGATCCTTGGAGCTCGCCTCTCATAATATTGCAGTGTTGTCGACAATGGCGGAGCTTCAAAGGAAAAATTTGGCGGGCCAGCCCAAAGGAGTAAACCAAAATTTCCAAATTCTCAACCATACTGTAAGTTTCAGTAGGCATTACCGCATTAGACAGTACATAGTATTACTTTTGTTCGTAAAGTTATTAGAATTTCAGACTATGCGAAGTGCTATAGCTAACAAACCTATAGGAAATTTGGCATCGACTATAATGCCTGGCTGCAGGTGCGATACAATATGTGAAGCGGCTACTCCCTGCTGTGTGCATGTGTGTCTGCCTTACCGATAGCCAGTGTGCTGATGCGGCGCTGCTCGTGCAAGGATGGAGCCTTCAGGCTTGGATCGATCGTGTAATGAGGTGCAGTAATGCTTCGTGCTTATAGTGGACTGCAGCCAGCAACCTACATTTTTTTAGGGGTAGCCAGCAAACCTACATGTGGCGACTGAGCGGGCGTTAGCTTTGTTTACATGTTGCACTTGCGCTTACTTTGCTACCTTCATTGAAATTCGTCTCTAGGTGGATTACCTATTATTTGATCATCACATCTCTTTTATCCATAATAAGATACTCCCATACAGGCTCCCACACAGGCTCCCGTACTGAGTAGAAGATTGAGAATCAAACATTATAATATGTTCTCTTCTTTTCAATACACAATAATGTATAATGGTTTATTTGTGCTCCCATAGAGGCTCATAACTGTAGTTGCATCAGAAAATTATTGTGATTAAAATTTTCCTTAATATTCTTTCAGCGGTGCATGCTAATCCAGAATTAGTATCAATGTATGTATGCAAATAGTATTAAATTGTTAACTCCAAATACGCAAAACTGTGATATAACTTGGAGCATTTGGACTTGGAAGTTGTAAAACTATATGTACAGTGAAGTGTTCACTATTTTTTTTGTTCTTTGATGTTGGAAGGAGGGTCATAGCCGGGATGATAGCTTTTGCTCCTGGAAAGAGGGGCTGCTGCTGGATGAATTCTGGTACTTTGCAATTCTTTACACATGTGTCCTAATTTATGCTTCACTTTTGATAGATAATAGTTGTCTATCAGTTTATTGTTATCGAAGAGCATGGTTACCAAGAATCCATTACTATACCGATATAGAAATTGAGTCCTATGAAAGAAATATATTTTGTGATGTTCAGTTTCTCGATTGTGTACTTATGTCCCACTGACATGCTGTGATATATCTACACTGTGGTTTGCGTGGTTAGCTGGGTAGTATGAATCAAGGGCCATTTTTTCCTTTCTTACCTCAGTTTTACTTGCATCATGTCAATGTGTTGTGTATTAACATTTCATTTTGTTATTTACTTTGTAGATTCAAAAGATATATGGATGATTATATGGGTGCATGGCAAGTATACTGCAATGATGATGATGAGGATGACGACGATGACGACGATGATATTCTAGTTCATGATGATGATGATGGATGCTTTTAGTATTAGTTAAGTTATAGGGATGTTGTTCCTGTTGGATGATGTTTGGTTAAGTTTTTGTTAAGTTGTAGGGATATTGATGAATGCTTTCAGCTTAAGTTTCGTGGCCAAGATAGATTATGCATCACATTGGGATGATGTTCCTCGTGTAATATCCACTATTGTAATCCAACAGTTTTATCCAATATATGATTTCTTCCTCACATGACTCCTATTTTTCCTCACTTGACATACATAATTATCATCATTATGTGGAGCACTAATTTAGTTGTTTGATATATATATATATGTACTAACACTTGAAGTGCTACAAATTCTCCATTGCAAAGCAATGAGATTTGGATTCTTGTACTTATGCACCAACGAATAAAGGTGTTGTAAAAGTCGGTTTTATGTGTTGTATTCTTGCAACAGTCCCTTTTACCAACGGCAGTATAAGCGTTGCATTACGCGCTAGCAACACTGGATAAGGCTACGCATACCAAACCGTTGGTAAAGACACTAGCAACACATATATGAACTTTTAGATACGGAAAAATGCGTTGCTAGAGGGGGGGTTATGTTGTAGTGGCACATAAATTAGTCCCGGTTGCCTGCCACAAGCACTTTACGAGAATAGAGTTTAATTAAAATGATAATCAAGCATGATAATGGTATTGAAACTAGAATCAATGAGAGATGCGTGGTACTAGAGTAATACTTACTTTGGGGTGTAAAAATTGCAGCTCTTTTTTCCATTTGACACCTTTAACCTGTTTGGTGAACTTTTTCCAAACCCTGCCCGGCAAAGAAAATGATTACTTGATATCAGGAAATGAACGAAAGTTGCCGATATGGTGCGATAATGATTGAACTTACTTCTGAAGCATTTCACGCATGCCCGTCCACTCCTTAGGGTCTTTACGTCTCGAGTCCAAGACAATTACTTTTCCCTCTTCAAGATGAATGTCTAGCAGAATAAAGTGGAAACTGCGCACGCATAACTCATTAATTGCACTTAACCTCGAGTAAGCGAAACAGAATGTACACAAGAGATAGTAACACTCACTGGAAGTTGTAAGGAAATAGTATTTTCTTTCTGGTTTGTTGTCCAAGTAACGAATCTAGCAAATTTTTCTCTGTATCAGCGGGAAATTCTTTTAACGTAGGTTCATTTATGAAATTTGGGTCAATGAACCCAATGTCATGGATTTGTTGTTGTTTGCATTCGAGGATCTTCATTCAGCATAATATAGAGTGAGGATAATTAATACATGCAATGAACGAGCTGAGCTAGAGACTTAATTACAGAAAAAATACTTACAGACAATAGGAACTGACGATAGTTTTGTCGAGCTCCTTTTGGTTGTATAACTGAAAAATTTCTTCAAATTCAACGATCAACATCTGCTTTCCATTGAAGAAGTGCTCATTTTTTATTCCCACCAAGATTTCGTTCTTCCCCTCCTTGCAGGCATCCAAGTACCATTCATGCAAATGTCGTATCCTCGTTGGTAGATCCTTGAGCTCCTCACGTGTGACGAGAGGCTTCCCGTGCTCGTAGCTTAAGGATGGTACTATCTCAGCCGTTTCGAACTGTACCGAATCGGGTAAGTAATAATCAGCAGTGATAGCAAGACCATCGGCCGCTTTCTCTGGATCATTAGCGATATCGGTAACCACCTTGAGCAGAGGGCACGATTGCAGTTCTTGTTCGCCGAGCTAGGGATTTGTTTTCCCACTTCTTGAGCCACTTCTACTTAAGCTTCCCGACCGCCTCGCTTGATCATGTTTATTTTGAATACATCGGTCATAGTTTGATGGCAGCGGAGGCGGTGGTGGTCGCCTAAGGGCATCCAGAGTTCCCTTCGTTTTCACCGGATCTATTTTCTCCTCTTCAGGTGGGCGTTTCGGCGCGAGCTGACGTTTCACATCGGCATCCACGATCTCGTTGAGTTCCTCCTCAGACCTCTCGTAGGGTAACTTGGGAAGAGGCTTCAGGCTTGGGCCGTAACTACATCTCCTCTGTTTCGGACTGTTGCTAGCTGCCGGAGCGGCGGCGACTCTCTTCCGCTGTTGCTTACGCGGCGGAGGAGGCGGAGTCCGATGACGCGGCGGAGACAGCTGAGGCGAAGGAGGATTCTGCTGAGGGGCCTCCTCCGTCGGAGTTTGCTGAGGCGGCGGAGACGACTGACGCACCGGAGACGGCTGATGCACCGGAGACGGCTGACGCACCGGGGATGACTCAGGCACCGGGGCCTCCTCCGGCTGAGTCTGCTGAGGCGGCGTCCAGTATGGAAGCACGATGTGTTCCTTTCTCCATAGACAAGTAGTCCTTAAGGCATATCGAAGAAGAAGCTCCCCTTCACCTGTAGCGTGCTCAAGCTCCAGCCCATCAAATCCGTCCATTATTTCAACCACCCCGACAATGGCAAAGCCAACTGGAACCGGAGTGCAATGGAAAGTTGCATCAGGTCGAGGAGGTAAGACATGGCCGACCACCGCCTTCAAGGTCAGGTTATGACATTTCGCCATTAGCACACAATGTTCATTTTGTGTGATAGCATCCACGGGGTAGCGAGGAGCCGTGCTATCAGGATGAACGAGCTCAGTGGAAGCCACGCTGCTTCTCCACTGATATGGTGGGGTAGCATTGTGGGTAGTCTCCAATGAAGGATCTTCGTGCCGCTGAGATGGTTGGCCGGTAGCTCGCTGGCTCTCAAGTGCCTCTAGTTTCGCTAATCTTTCATTCAACTTCTGCATTTCGCTTGCTTCTTCTTTCTTCTTTCTCTGCCGGCTTCCGTAACCAGCGCTGTCGGGAAACCCAACCTTCCACGGAACGGAGCCTGGTGTGCCTCGTGTTCGTCCAGGGTGTTCAGGATTCCCGAGGGCAAATGACAGCTCGTCCTTCTCTCTGTCGGGAACGAACGTCCCTTCCAGCGATTTCTTGATTGTTTCCTCAAGCTTTTTGAATGGTATTGCAAGTTGAGCTTTCGTCCAGACACACTTCCCTGTTTCTGGGTCCAATGTTCCCCCAACCCCGAAGAACCAAGTCCTTGCCCGATCTGGCTAGTGTAATGTCTCTGGTTGGACATCTTTAGCAAGCAGGTCTTGCTCAGCTTTGTCCCATGTAGGCTGGGCTTTTCTATAGCCACCTGACCCCGTAACATGGTGATACTCCTTCCTTGCGGCATTTTTCTTATTTCTAAGTGACATGTTCTTAGCCTTCTCTGATTTCTTGTAGGCCACAAATGCGGGCCAGTGATCTCTCATCTTCTCATATTGACCTTCGAATTCTGGAGTCTTGTCTTTCTCGACAAACTTCCTGTTCAATACTTTCTTCCAGTTCTTGAATAGTTCTGCCATCTTCTTAAGAGAAAACGCCCTGACCTTTTGCTGTATAACTGGGTTATTCGGATCCTCCTCTAGCGGTAGACTGAAATTTCTAATCAGATTGGTCCAAAGATCATCTTTCAGTCTATCGTTGACATAAGGAACTTGACGGTCCTTCTTCTTATTCCATTCTTGGCAGCTGATCGGGACGAGGTCCCTAACAACCACTCCGCACTGATGTATAAATTTGTTCTTTGTCCGGTAGGGAGCAATTGGTTGGCCTTCTAGTGAGACTTCTTCGATCGTGAACCTTTCTTGCACCTCCAACCTTCTCATCAGGCCTCGTCTCCTTACCGAAGTGGAGCTCGATCCGGATGGCTAATTAAAAGAAGAAAGAAGCGTTAATATATGTACATACAAGAAAATTAATGCATCTAGTCAGCAGAGGATTAATTAATATATACCTCGCCAGACTTTGAAGCAGTTATGGCTCCTTCGTCCCCAGTTCGATCACCGGGGCCGTCATTATCTCCTTCGTCCCCAGTTCGATCACCGGAGCAGTCATGATCTCCTTCCTCCTCACCGGAGCCGCCATCCTCTCCTTCCTCACCATCGGTCTTGTTGAGAAACGACAAGCAGGTGAGATCGATATCACCCTCTCGTATTATATCCCCCAACAACTTTTCTTTTTCTAAGTCTCTGTCCGCCATAGTTTCTGCAAATATTACAACGTGACAACATACAACCATGAGAGATGGATTAGTGGGAAACATCATGCAAAGTTCACAAGTTTTATAACATTCAGTTTCAGACGATCGTCGAGGACTCCTCCCCCCTTTTGTCCTTAATCTTGTTTTGACCACACAAATTGCATATGATTTCGGGTTCGGGTATTACTGAAACGGGTTTGAACCCGAGACCGCCTCTCTCATGGTCCTCGAGGATACTTGCGGATCCCCCACCCCCCTCATGTCGAAGTTATCATTCTACGAACATATGAAAATTCTCAACTGCATTATATATGTTCATATGGTGGGACTGGCAACATACGAAGCACCGATACAGTGACATTGATACGGGTACGGCGATACGGGATACGGCAATTTCTAAAAACAGTAATAAGGCGATATGGTAAACATATATAAGTAATAATAAAATGACATGGACTGTCTCATTTTAAAATCTCACTGTCGGGGATACGGCATAGTAAACATATGTAAGTAATAATAAAATGACATGGACTGGACATTGATACGGTAAACATATACGGCAATTAATAAACAAGAATTCTCAAAAAGCACGAAGCCATCAGCATCAACATGCAAGCCATGTTCAATATGCTCACTAGGGGGCAGGGGCCGGCGCGGCGACGTCGAGGGCGGTAGGGGCGCGGCGACGGCGAGGGGACAGGGGGAGGCAACGGCGGGGAAGGGCAAGGCGACGGCGACGGCGACGACGGGGCAGCGCGAGGCGACGGCGACGTAGGGGCGGGGCGCGGTGACGGCGACGACGACGTAGGGGCAGGAGCGCGACGACGGCGGGGCAGGGCGAGGCGACGGCGACGGCGGGCCAGGCGACGGTGACAGCGGGGCAGGGCGAGGCGACGGCGACGGCGACGTAGTGGCAGGGCGCGGCGATGGCGGGGCAGGGCGAGGAGACGGCGACGGCGGGGCAGGCGACGGTGACAGCGGGGCAGGGCGAGGCGACGGCGACGGCGACGTAGTGGCAGGGCGCGGCGATGGCGGGGCAGGGCGAGGAGACGGCGACGGCGGGGCAGGCGCGGCGACGGCGACGGGGAGGAGGGCGCGCGAGGAGGTCCGGCGCCGGCGATGGTCAGCGGGCTCGGGGACGGCAGGGCGACGGCAAAATCCGGCAGCCTGGCGGCGTCGATGTCGTCGTCGGCGCCGAGGAGAGAAGAAACTGCAATGGATTGGAAAAATTGATAACTCCGCCTTATGTAGCCCACCCTTAAGTCCCGGTTGGTGGCTACAACCGGGACTAATGCCCCCCTTTAGTCCCGGGCGGTGCCACCAACCGGGACTAAAGGTCAATTTTCAGGAGCCCAAAGGGCAGGAAGCAGGGACCTTTAGTCCCGGTTGGTGGCAACAACCGGGACTAAAGGGTGGGCATTAGTCCCGGTTGGTTCCACCAACCGGGACTAAAGGGCTGTGCTTCCCGTACCAAAAGTTTAGTCCCACCTCGCTAGTCGAGAGGGGCTCGGAGTGGTTTATAAGCGCTGCTGCCGCTGCCCTGTCGAGCTCCTCTCAAATGCAGGCAGTACATGCCTATTTGACGCCCTGTTGGGCCTGCTAGCACTGCGGGCCTGCATCCTGGCCCATTTGTAGGGTTTCTAGTCGTATGCAGGCCGTTGTGCCTAGTAGGTGGGCCTTTTTTTGCATATATTATGATTTTTAATGTTATTTTTTGCATATGTTATTTTTAGTTATATAATTTTAGTTGCATAAATTTTATATAATTTTAGTTGCATAAGTTTTATTTTTTATTGGTTGTTTTTAGTTGATTCCTTTTGCTATTAGAGTTTTATAAAAGCTTTTTAGTTTCTATTAAAGCTTGTAACAAAATATACTTTATGAAAATTCATTTTACTATTAAAGTTTTTAACTAAATATTTTTTCTGCATTCAATATGCACCATTCAAAGCCACATCATCACTTTTTAACCATTTTCGGACTTCATTTGCTATTTTTCATGCATTTCATGATTTATTTTGAGCTAAGATGACCCTGAGATTGAAAAGCACTGCAAATGAACTCCGAAATGGTTGTAAATTGGCATGGTATCATCATTTCACCCACATAGCATGTGCTAAAAAGTTGAGTGGGTTACGGCAAAAACTAGATGCACTTCGTGTACAAACTGGACAATCTCTTTCGAAGTGTCAGGGTTTCGGATGAAAACTCTTCTGTTACAAAAGGATTTCAATTTTTTGAACATATTTGAACTCAAGACTTTTTCTGCATTCAATATGCACCATTCAAAGCCACATCATCACTTTTCAACCATTTTCGGACTTCATTTGCTAATTTTCATGCATTTCATGATTTATTTTGAGCTAAGATGACCCTGAGATTGAAAAGCACTGCAAATGAACTCTGAAATGGTTTAAAATTGGCATGGTATCATCATTTCACCCACATAGCATGTGCTAAAAAGTTGAGAGGGTTACGGCAAAAACTAGATGCACTTCGTGTACAAACTGGACAATCTCTTTCGAAGTGTCAGGGTTTCGGACGAAAACTCTTCTGTTACAAAAGGATTTCAATTTTTTGAACATATTTGAACTCAAGACTTTTTTTGCATTCAATATGCACCATTCAAAGCCGCATCATCACTTTTCAGACCTTTTCTGACTTCATTTGCTATTTTTCATGCATTTCATGATTTATTTAGAGCTAAGATGACCGTCAGATTGAAAGGCACTGCAAATGAACTCTGAAATGGTTGTAAATTGGCATGGTATCATCATTTCACCCACATAGCATGTGCTAAAAAGTTGAGAGGGTTACGGCAAAAACTGGATGCACTTCGTGTACAAACTGGACAATCTCATTCGAAGTGTCAGGGTTTCGGACGAAAACTCTTCTGTTACAAAAGGATTTCAATTTTTTGAACATATTTGAACTCAAGACTTTTTCTGCATTCAATATGCACCATTCAAAGCCGCATCATCACTTTTCAGACCTTTTCTGACTTCATTTGCTATTTTTCATACATTTCATGATTTATTTTGAGCTAAGATGACCCTGAGATTGAAAAGCAATGCAAATGAACTCTGAAATGGTTGAAAATTGGCATGGTATCATCATTTCACCCACATAGCATGTGCTAAAAAGTTGAGAGGGTTATGGCAAAAACTGGATGCACTTCGTGTACGAACTGGACAATCTTTTTCGAAGTGTCAGGGTTTTGGACGAAAACTCTTTTGTTACAAAAGGATTTCAATTTTTTTGTTCATTCTTTTTAACAAATAAATACTTTGATAATTTTAGTTAATATTATTTTGATTCTTTTTAGTTCATTCTTTTTAGTTAATGTTTTAGTTGATTCTTTTTAGTTCATTCTTTTTATTTAATATTTTAGTTGATTCTTTTTAGTTCATTCTTTTTAACAAATAAATACTTTGATTATTTTAGTTAATATTATTTTGATTCTTTTTAGTTCATTCTTTTTAGTTAATGTTTTAGTTGATTCTTTTTAGTTCATTCTTTTTAGTTAATATTTTAGTTGATTCTTTTTAGTTCATGCTTTTTAACAAATAAATACTTTGATCATTTTAGTTAATATTTTAGTTGATTCTTTTTAACAAATAAATACTTTGATAATTTTAGTTAATATTATTTTGATTCTTTTTAGTTCATTCTTTTTATTTAATGTTTTAGTTGATTCTTTTTAGTTCATTCTTTTTAGTTAATATTTTAGTTGATTCTTTTTAGTTCATTCTTTTTAACAAATAAATACGTTGATAATTTTAGTTAATATTATATTTAACTGCAGTGATATTGTAGATCAAAGCCATCATCAGAATAGTTGTGGAGAGAAAGTCTTCACTTTATCTTCTCGTGTGTCCCTTGCTTATTGCGCCGTAACCATGGACAATCTTCATCACATACATCACAATCCTTCAGAAAGCTTGCTAACATCATACTAAATATTCTTACACACAAACCGTACTTAAACAGGGACAAAATAGAAATAATAGTTCAGATATCCATTACAGAAAGTACTGCATATATAATTGAAGATACCAATCCTACTCTTCCGGATTGCAAACCTACTCGTCCGAATCAGGAGACCCCCAAGCACTACATAATAGAGATAAAAGTGTTCGCCATTGCAAACACTACTCGTCGTCCGGATCAGAATACCCCCAAGCAGGAGATACTAGTGGTACGAGGTGACGCTGCCCATAATTGCAGATTCCAATCCTGCGGTACAACTCGTATGCAACGTACCCATCTATTGCTGCATACTCAATGTTGATAGGGTCAAGTGGGGTCTTCTCCCAATGTTGGTGCCCTGACTTGGGGAATTTTGTCTTCATATCAGCGTAGTCCTCGTCGATCAGGGCGGCTGCCATATCAGCCATTGAAGTCTTGTCATGCTCAAGCCTGAACCTGCCCTGAAGATCAATGTGGCATTCAGCTGGTATCTCAATACCCCAGGTGCGCCTCATCTTGATCTTGTCATTCGTTATACCAACGCTAGCAAAATATATGCCGCTGCGAAGGAACTCCATGAGTTTTGGACAGTGCATGTCACTACTGCAACAACAAAATGGAACAAATGTGTTAAATACTGCTGCAACAAGTATATTTTAGAACAAGTATAATAAGAATCATAAGAAATATATTTTAGAACAAGTATAATAAGAATCATAACAAGTATAATAAGAATCATAGCAAGTTTCCTATTTCCTATGCATTTCCTATCCTATGAATCAAAAAGAAGCCCCTAAACTATGACATGTTCTCCCACGATGGCCAATATGCAACAACAAGGAAAATTCTTATGCAATTTTTCTATCCTATTCCTATCCTCCTATTCCTATGCAATTTTCCTAATCCTCCTATTCCTATGCAATTTTCTATTCCTATGCAATTTTCTATTCCTATGCAATTTTCCTATGAATCAAAGAAAAGCCCCAATTTTCCTATGAATGAAAGAAAAAGCCCCAATTTTCCTATGCATTTTTCCTATGAATCAATGAAACTATGACATGTTCTCGACATTCCCAATCCTCCTATTCCTATGCAATTTTCCTATCCTATGAATCAAAGAAAAGCCCCAATTAAAACTATGACAAGTTTCGTATTACCTTGGCCACTGAAAGACCATGACACGTTGCTTGAAACAAAGTTGGACGACGGCAACATCGCGACCATCGGCCGTGTACTCGAGATCGAGCCCCATGAACTTGTGTTTCTCCTCTTGAAGCCATTCCTCGAACATGGAAAGAAAAACCTTCACTTTGGCGCTGTCGTTCGTGTAGACGACATGGAGATTGGTCGAGCCATGTGCGAGCACCTTCCCGTAGCGAGTGATTGGATTCATGGTGGAGGATGGGAGGATGGGGAAGAAGAGAGGAGAGGGAGACGAACAGAAATGTAGGCGCTGGCCGCGTTTACTGTAGTGCCGCGGTTACTGTAGCGTTTGATCTCGCGCGGGACAACTTCCAAGGCGCGGGAATCAAACGGTTTGTACCTTTAGTCCCGGTTCGAGCCACGAGCCGGGTCTAAATGGGCACGTGCCAGGCGAACGGTTGCCACCACCCCTTTAGTCCCGGTTCGTGGCTCAAACCGGGACTAAAGGTCCCATCTGAACCGGGACTGATGGCCCCCGACGTCCGGCCGGCGCCCTGGCCTCACGAACCGGGACTGATGCTCACATTAGTCCCGGTTCGTAAGTGAACTGGGATTAATGGCCTTATCGTGGCCTCAACCAATGCCCTGTTTTCTACTAGTGAAATATGCAACTTTTGCAAATACTAATTGCTATACATTGGATCAAATGTCAAAATTCATCAACTTTTTTCTATACATTGTATTCATACATATATATATTTATATACTAATTTCTATACATATTGGATGAAAATGTAAAAATTCCTCAAATGTCAAAATTCCTTCACTTTTTTCTATACATCTAATTAATCATCTAGTGAAAAAAAATGTCAAAATTCTTGCATCTATGTCAAAATTCCTCAAATGTCAAAATTCCTTAACTTTTTTCTATACATCAAAATTCTTGCATCTAATCATCTATACATCTAATCATCTAATCATCTAGTGTGTGTGTATGTGTGTGTGTTCATGCATATACGTGTGTGTGGGGGGGGGGCTCGGGGAGAGGCCGGCGGCCGCCATGGCGGCACAGGGGGCGAGGGAGAGGGGGGAGCTCACAGCGGGGCGACGGCGAGGCGAGGCGAGTCGGGGGCGGCGACGGCGAGGAGCTCAGGGCCGGAGGAGCATGCGCGGGCGGCGTCAGGCCGGGCTCAGGGAGGAGCGGGCGTGGGCGGCGTCGGGGATCGGCGCGAGGAGGCGCGGGCGGCCGGCGTCGGGGGCGGCGACGAGCTCCGACGTCGGGGAGGCGAGATGGCGACGGCGCGGCGATGTCGAAGAGGTCGAAGAAAGTAGAGGAACTGAAAATTTTCGAAGTGTTGTATATATATAAGGAGGCCTTTAGTCCCGGTTGGAGCCACCAACCGGGAGTAAAGGTGAATTTCACCAGCCGAAGCGGCGGGAAGCGACCCCCTTTATTCGCGGTTGGTGGCTCCAACAGGGACTAAAGGGGGGCGTTTAGTCGCGGTTGGTGGCACCAACCGCGACTAAAGGCCTGGCTTCCCATATTGAAATGTTTAGTCCCACCTCGCTAGTTGAGAGGAGCTGGCACCGGTTTATAAGCCCCGCCGCGGCTACCGTGTCGAGCTCCTCTCTAATGCAGGCCTACTGGGCCTACCACACCTCTGCCGCCCAGTGGGGCCTACTGGGCCGTACGGGCCTGCATCCTGTCCCAACTAGAGGTTGGGTTTCTAGTCGTATGCAGGTCGTGGCAGCCCAATAGGCGGGTTTTTTTTTAATTTATTTATTTTTCTGTTTTTTTTCTCCTTTATTTATTTTCTTTTATTTCTGAGTTCTTTTTTGCTTTATTTAGAGTTTCTTTGTGAATCTTTTTGCTTTAGGTAAAAAAATTTATAAACTTTCTGTTAGTGCCAGTAGTTTTCAAATTTGAATAGTTTAAATTTGAATTATTTGAAATTTGTGTGAATCACTAGTCTGTGAATAACTTTATTTTAAAAGTAGATTTTTCAGTGATTCTTTTTTCGGTTGTTTAATATTAGCGTGTTTTATCATTATATTCAATTTGGTAATTCTTAGGTTATTTAAAAAATGAAATGCCTTAGTAACAGACGAGTTTTCGTCTGAAACCCTGATACTTTGAAAGAGATTGTCCATTTTGTACACGAAGTGCATCCAGTTTTTGCCGTAACACCCTCAACTTTTTAGCACATGCTATGTGGGTGAAATGATGATACCATGCCAACTTTCAACCTTTTCAGAGTTCGTTCGTAGTGCTTTTCAATTTCAGGGTCATTTAGCTCAAAAAAATAAGTAAATGCATGAAAAATAGCAAATGAAGTCAGAAAGGGTTGAAAATTGATGAGGTGGCTTTGGACATAATATTTTGACGCGTTTCAAATGCCAAAACACATAAGTACACTACTATTACAAAGATTCCGTCCGGTTTGTCCGAAGTGGGACTTTCCAGATATATAAGTCCGGAAATTAACTAGAGAAGCCGGTCACATCCCAGAGTGGGATCTTTGGGTATAAAACTTTTTCTTCGTGTGTGTCCCTTTGTGTCGTAACCATGGACAATCTTCATCGTTTAACTTGATGCTCAGGTCAACATTCACTCTGAAGGGAGCAATTTCATGAAACTTTTCATAATCTTCTGACATATCTGTCTTGTCCTCCACTCCCACGATGTTTCTTTTCCCTGAAAGAACTATGTGGCGCTTTGGCTCATCGTATGATGTATTCGCTTCCTTATCTTTTCTTTTTCTCGGCTTGGTAGACATGTCCTTCACATAGAAAACATGTGCCACATCATTGGCTAGGACGATTGGTTCATCTGCGTACCCAAGATTGTTAAGATCCACTGTTGTCATTCCGTACTGCGGGTCTTCCTTTACGCCGCCTCCTGTCAGATTGACCCATTTGCACCGAAACAAAGGGACCTTCAAACCAAGTCCATAGTCAAGTTCCCATATCTCCTCTATGTAACCATAATATGTGTCCTTTGGCCTATTGGTGTTTGTTGCATCAAAGCGGACACCACTGTTTTGGTTGGCGCTCTTTTTATCTTGGGCGATCATGTAAAATGTATTCCCATTTATCTCGTACCCTTTGAAAGTCAATATAGTTGAAGATGGTAACTTGGACAGCAAGTACAGGTCATCTGCAACAGTGTCATCATGCAAGAGACGTGTCTGCAACCAACCGGCAAAAGTCACCGTTTGTTCATGTGTAATCCAGTCGTCAGACTGCTCCGGGTGTTTGGAGCGTAGAATATTCTTGTGTTGCTCGATATACGGAGCCACCAAGGCGAAACTTTGTAGAACTGTGTAGTGTGCTTGCGCCAAAGAATGCCCGTCCCGGCATATTACTAAATTCTTTCCTAGCGCGCCTTTTCCACCCAGTCTACCCTCATGCCGCGATTCAGGAACACCAATTGGGTTAATGTCAGGAATAAAGTCAACACAAAACTCAATGACCTCCTGTGTTTCATGGCCCTTGGAGATGCTTCCTTCTGGCCTAGCACGATTATGAACATATTTCTTTAAGACTCCAATGAACCTCTCAAAGGGGAACATATTGTGTAGAAATACAAGACCCAGAATGGCAATCTCCTCGACTAGGTGAACTAGGACGTGCGTCATGATATTGAAGAAGGATGGTGGGAACACCAACTCGAAACTGACAAGACATTGCACCAAATCATTCTCTAACCTTGGTAGGATTTCTGGATCGATTACCTTCTGAGAGATTGCATTGAGGAATGCACATAGCTTCACAATGGCTAATCAAACGTTTTCCGGTAGAAGGCCCCTCAATGCAACCGGAAGCAGTTGCGTCATAATCACGTGGCAGTCATGAGACTTTAGGTTCTGGAACTTTTTCTCTGCCATATTTATTATTCCCCTTATATTCGACGAGAAGCCAGACGGGACCTTCATACTGAGCAGGCATTCGAAGAAGAGTTCCTTCTCTTCTTTGGTAAGAGCGTAGCTGGCATGACCCTGAAACTGCTTTGGATCCATGCCGTCTTCTCCGTGCATACGTTGCTGGTCCTCCCGTGCCTCTGGTGTATCTTTTATCTTCCCACACACGCCCAAGAAGCCTAGCAGGTTCACGCAAAGATTCTTCGTCACGTGCATCACGTCGATTGCAGAGCGGACCTCTAGGTCTTTCCAATAGGGTAGGTCCCAAAATATAGATTTCTTCTTCCACATGGGTGCGCGGCCGTCAGCGTCATTCGGAACAGATTGTCCGCCAGGACCCTTTCCAAAGATTAGTTTTAAATCCTTGACCATATCAAGTATATCATCACCAGTACGATGGCGAGGCTTCTTCCGGTGATCTGCCTCACCTTTGAAATGCTTGCCTTTCTTTCTTACGGGATGCCAGCTCTGAAGAAATCGACGATGCCCCAGGTACATATTCTTCTTACATTTATCCAAATATATACTGTCGGTATCATCTAAACAGTGCGTGCATGCGTGGTATCCCTTGTTTGTCTGTCCTGAAAGGTTACTGAGAGCAGGCCAATCATTGATGGTTACAAACAGCAACGCATGTAGGTCAAATTCCTCCTGTTCTTTCTCATCCCACGCACGTACACCTTTTCCATTCCACAGATGTAAAAGTTCTTCAACTAATGGCCTTAGGTACACATCAATGTCGTTGCCGGGTTGCTTGGGGCCTTGGATGAGCACTGGCATTATAATGAACTTCCGCTTCATGCACAACCAAGGAGGAAGTTTATAGATACATAGAGTCACAGGCCATGTGCTATGATTGCTGTTCTGCTCCCCAAAAGGATTAATGCCATCTGCACTTAAACCAAACCATACGTTCCTTGCGTCCTTTGCAAAGTCCTTCCACTTTCTCTTGATTTTTCTTCACTGCGATCCGTCAGCGGGTACTCTCAACTTCCTGTGTTTCTTATGGTCTTCGTTGTGCCATCGCATCAACTTGGCATGCTCTTTGTTTTGGAACAAACGTTTCAACCGTGGTATTATAGGAGCATACCACATCACCTTGGCAGGAATCTTCTTCCTGGGGCGCTCGCCGTCAACATCACCAGGGTCATCGTGGCCGATCTTATAGCGCAATGCACAACATACCGGGCATGCATTCAAATCCTCGTACTCACCACGGTAGAGGATGCAGTCATTAGGGCATGCATGTATCTTCTGCACCTCTAATCCTAGAGGGCAGACAGCCTTCTTTGCTTCGTACGTACTGTCGGGCAATTCGTTGTCCTTTGGTAGCTTCTTCTTTAACATTATCAGCAACTTTTCAAATGCCTTGTCAGATACACCATTCTCTGCCTTCCATTGCAGCAATTCCAGTGTGGTACCCAGCTTTTTCTTGTCATCTTCGCAATTTGGGTACAACAATTTCTTGTGATCCTCTAACATGCGCTGCAACTTCAGCTTCTCCTTTTCACTTGCGCAGTTTCTCTTTGCATCGTCAATGGCCCGACCAAGATCATCAGTGGGCTCATCTGATGCCTCTTCTTCAGCTCCTTCCCGCATTGCCGGCTTAGCTTCTTCCCCCATTGTTGTACCATCATATTCATGGAACCCATGGCCAGGATAGCTGTCGTCATCCTGTTCTTCTTCATTCTCTTCCATTCGGACCCCTCTTTCTCTGTGCTTGGTCCAACAGTTATAGCCGGACATGAAACCGGACTCAAACAGGTGGACGTGAATGGTTCTTGAGTTAGAGTAATTTCGATCATTCTTACAGCCAGCACATGGACAATACATAAAACCATCCGCCCGCTTGTTTGCCTCAGCCGCAACCAGAAAAGTATGCACGCCATTAATGAACTGGGGAGAGCATCGGTCATCGTACATCCATTGCCGGCTCATCTTCATTACACAACACCGAAAAGACCAAATTAATACAAGTTCATACATAAAGTTCATACACACTTGTTCTCATAAAACAACATACAAACTCTCTAGCTAAAGCATTTAAATGCAACAACAAATGCGATCAAGATCGCAACTAAGGTAACAATTGATCCAACAGCATAGTGATACCAAGCCTCACTATCAATGGCATATTTTTTAAATTTTCTAATCTTCAAGCGCATTGCATCCATCTTGATCTTGTGATCATCGACGACATCGGCAACATACAACTCCAGTTTCATCTTCTCTTCTTCAACTCTTTTCAATTTTTCTTTCAAATACTCATTTTCTTTTTCAACTAAATTTAACTTCTTGACAAGAATATCTATGTCGGTTGCAATTTCCGGTTCACATACCTCCTAGATAAAAATATCTATGTCAACTTGATGGGCATAATTGTCATAAACACGAAATGCAACAAATAGTTATAAAAGAAAGTATATACCACATCCGAATCATAAACCGGACGAGGGCCGACGGGGACAGATATCAAAACCATGCCACTATGTATAACAAACAACCATATAGGTAAGAAAACTATACAAGTAACTATCTAAATCTTACAAACATGATTTTTTTTATAAAAAGGATAAGAACAAGAGACTCACCAAGGTGGTGCCGGCGACGGGACGGTGCGGGCGATCGACGGTGGTTAGGACGGGGACGGGAAGGCACTAAGTAAACCACACCTACACATGCAAAGTAAGAAGTTAATTTGAGCTCAAATTGCATATAAATCAAATAAACTACCACATATAAATACTCCCAAACTAAAACCCACAAATCACTATACTTATAGAGCATTGCAAGAGCTAATCTAGCAATGAGAGATGAAAGGACAAAGTTGCTAACCTTTGTGAACACTTGGATGGATGGGGTGCCTCCAAATCTTGACAAATTTTGGCAAAAATGGAGGTGAGCTCGAGCAAGGGGAAGAACAAAGGAGAGGAAGAAGGGGAAAAACAAGGAGGAGTGTGCTCGGGCTGGCCGGAGGGTTCAAATAGGGGATCTTTAGTCCCGGTTCGTGACACAAACCGGGACTAAAGGTGAGCCTATAGTCCCGGTTCGTGGCACGAACCGGGACTAAAGGTGATCGTGGGGCCCCAGGCTGACACAAGCCTGCCACCACCCCTTTAGTCCCGGTTCGTGTTACGAACCAGGACTATAGGTCCGGAACGAACCGGCACTAATGATGCCCGTCCCGAATCGGGACTAATGGTCACATTAGTGCCGGTTCAAAACCAGATCGGGACTAATGCTTTGGACAAAAGGTCTGTTTTCTACTAGTGTACAAAAAGAAAAGAGCGTAAAAATATGATGGATCAAGAGAATATATCTCTACTTTTAGTATACTTTTGGGAGGGTGGTAAGCATTTGTACGGCTACATGCGTGATGTATTTGGTATAGTCATATTTTCATGTGCTTATACATTATCTTGTAGCTAGAATACAACAAGCGCAAGTTATCTTGTAGCACAATGCGACGGCCTCTATCCCCCGAGGTTGCCCCGCCTCTTCCCATTCCCCTCGCCGCCGCCTGTTGGCGTCGCCGGGGCAAAGCCCCGCGTGGCGTAAGGTGGCGGCGGGGCGGTCGTCTCTCCTTCCTGCATCCTTTTGTGGAGCTCGACGGAGGTCTTCCCCAATCCGCGATTACCGGCACCACCGCAGGTCTCCGTCGGCGCCTGGAAATTCCCGGCCTTGCGGGACCTGTGTCCAGTGGGGCTACGGCTCTCGTTCGTGGCTCTGGTTGGTGTCAGCCACCATGGATTTGCCCTCGCCAGATCCAGATGAGGCGGATGCGATCTACGCGCATCGACTGGGCGGGGCGCGGCATGGTGACGCCTTGGCGACGGCTTGGATGGAGATGACCACCTATCCTCCTCCAGCAGCCTGCGGTCAAGGTCGTGTAGGCTGGAAGAGAAACTTCCTCCAATCCACGGCTACTCCGGCCGTCCACAAGGTTGAGCACGACGGCGCTGGTGATAAGGACCATACGCCTTCTTAGGTGCACCCCGTCCCAGAGCGACACGGGATGGTTTTCATCGGCATATCTCATGGCCAAAGGGTCTGGTTGGTCTGATGATCGCTCAGGGGCTAGCCGCATTGTGCTACAAACCAAGTGGTTGCTGTCGACGGTTCGTATTGGCGAAGTCGGGATGCTGCCGGAAGACTCCTTTGTGGGCTTTGGCGGCTCTTACTTTGGCCAGTTTGACATCGGCGATGAGATACAATCTATGGACGACGACTTGATGCAGAGGATATGGTTGTGCAGCGACAATAGTGTGATTTCTAGCCCGGCGCATGTAGCCTCTAGGATTGCAGAAAAGTGGTGGCGACAACACATGACTGGACTTCGATCTGATGGTGCTTCTCGAGTACCCGGTCTCGAACTCCGGGGTGAAAACCCAAGGTCTGAACCAAGTTGGTTATACCTGGCAATGATGATTTTTTGGCACTGTTACCTTGTTGAAGACATTGCTTGGACATGTTCGGACTTGTTCTTCAGGTTGAAAACCTAGAATTTCTGACATTGTGGTTGGATCCGATGACGGCGACGCTTGAGAGTCGTTCGTTTCCAGAAGGCCTTGTTGTTGAAGAACTTCGTTATCCTTGTGGTGTCAAGATATGGTTGGTGCGGATACGGTTGTTGCTATAGTTTTGTGATCGCTTCAGTTTTTTTTTCTGCTTAGATATAGCTTTGATCTTGTATGACTTTGTTTTTTGCCTTAGTTTTTATGTGTGTGTGTGCGTTGGTGTTGGCTGTGTACATCTTAGCTATGTAGAGGTCGGGTGTGTGCTCATTATGTTTGTATCCGCTTGATGCTTCATTTTGAGTTAATAAAATCCACCTATTGTCGAAAAATGTATTTGTCCGGCTTTCTCCTTGTAAACTGGGATTTTTTTTTCCAATGCTTGTGTATACAAAATCTGAAGCCTTTTTTTGTTGCTTCATCTGAGCCGTTATTTTCCTATTGTTTTAATAATATAATAGAAATAATATATTTTAAATTATTTTGTCAAATTAACTTGAATATTCTGAATTTTTTTGTAAAGGTATTTGTAGATATTGAAAATTGAGTCTAGAAATCTATACTTAATCATAAGTGGATGAACATGATATTTGGTTATCTGATTAATCTTAAACAGAAAATGTGCGAACAAGTTAAAATAGTTATTGCTGCATCGTATTTACTTTTTGTCTATTATTAGTACTGGTTGAGCCTAGAGTTCGGATCTTTACATCCGATTGATAACTACCTGGAGTGAAAATTTGAAGGAAATATAGATGGAACAGAAAAAATAAATTATTCTCAAATTTCTATTGTCTCATGGCCGGTTTCATATAGAGTTCAACTTCTTTTTTGCCCAAATCCACAGATTTTTTATTAGATTTTGTTCAAAGTTCAAACAACTTGACCGAATTAGTTTTTCAAACCACCTTTTGTCAAATCTAAAACTGAAGTCCTGACCCTCACATTGCACATTTAAAAAACATTAATTAAATCAAAGCTTTTTTTTATAAATTTGCGCACCTTTTGTCTTGTAGGAAATTCGATATGGCGTGGATGATATCTTCCTCTGTCCTTGTTTTGGTGCCCACAAGTGGCTGAGCTCCTACTTGTTGGAGAATGCTTGTGAGAACCTCCTTCATGTTAGGAGTTGGAGTGACGGACACAAAAGCCCAGGACTGGAACTTATCTTGAATCTCCTCATACACAAGGTTGGCAAGGGTTGTTTTCCCCACACCGGCCATTCCAACAATGGATGCCATTTTGAGCTGCGGCTGCACCATCCCACTCTCTCCTCCTCCTCCTCCTCCTACCAGGTATCTGATGAGGTCATCCATCCATTTTCCCATGCCAACGAGCCTCGACGCATCCTTGCGGACAAATGGAGCTCGAGGAGGAGGCGGTTTGCTTGGGGCGCTAGATTTAGTGTTCTTTCTTGAAAATAAGCTGGAGATGGGTTCGGCACACTTGTTCTTCTCCCATTTCCACTTGCTGCGGCACCGGACCGACACGTCATCTACTCTTGTCCTGAAATCTTGGAAGGGGCTTGCTTCGATCTTGATCTGCATCATCAAGTGCTTGTTTCTGCGGCTGGGCTCCATGGTGAGGATGAAGTCGTCGACAGCGTCCTGCATATCGTAGGCGAGATCCAGCGCTTCTTTCTTCAGGTCCTTGGATTCCGCATCGGGAATCTCCCTCTCCCATGTCGCCCAAAGGATGGAGTGCACAGACTTGAGCTTGGATTTGATCAACCTGACGTCCTTGCGAGCCCGGCACCGAAGCTTGTACTGGCTGCCCAGCAAAGCACCCAGCTTGGCCACGACGGGCCCCAAGGCCCCCGTGGCTGCTGTCACGGCCACGGGAGCTCCCTCCATGGCTCAGCTAGGCTGTATGCAGTGGTGCGCCTCCGCCTAAGAACATCTATGTGTGTGTCAGAGCCGAAGCCAGCACCGGTTCGGCGGCTGACCTTGTGAACTGTGTCTATCTGGGTGGAATGTGGAGATCAACCTCCAAATGGTTACTTCAGCTGGTTATCATAGCAGAGGTGAGATTAACTTATGCCTTCTCCTGGGTTGCAGCAAACCCAGATTCCAACAAATAGAAAAATGGTTCTTTGTCTTGATGATTTGGCAAAGCAGGAGGAAGAGATCGATGCGATGTGCTTCTTTTGATTTTTCTAATGAAATGAATGGCTACTCCCACAAGGTAAGCGATCTCAAACGTGCAGCACCAAACTGATAACCCAACACACAAGCCAGAAGCTTAAGTTATTGTTCTTCTTTTCCTTTTTATATTGGACAAGTTTTTACTTTTACTCTCTTTTCCTTTTGAAAAAGCAGTGCTCCATTTGTACTAACGAAGCAAGAAACAGAACAGGATGCTCTCCTTAGGTCCTGACTGGATTGGCGTTTCACAGCGCCATAACCCTGTAAAATGTACAGACCTCCATCGGTCGTTTTTCTTTCCAGTTGAAAATCAAGTGTGGCCGGTATTATACACCTGTAAAATAAATACAGCTGTATAAAAATACACCGATGCCAAGCGGCGCCTTAATTTACTTACACCAAGAATAGAGTGCCGGTGGATGCATTCCTTGGAAAACGGGCAACACTTCTTCTTTCCTTTTCTTTTTCTTTGTTCTTTTTTTTTTTAAAAGAAGGATGACCCCCGGCCTCTGCATCAGGGCGATGCATGCAGCCATTTTATTAATTATTCAACAAGACCTTATAAAGTAATACATCAAAATATGTCTGAAGCCACCATCTTGGCGACATCTGTCGCTACTCCTATCCACTTGATGAAGGGGTGCAGATTGTCTCCAGTTTATATAATGGATGCATTTCACAATTTATTGTTCTGTAATAATAAAGCTAGTCTCTCTGCTATGCAGGACACGATTGAAGAATGCCGAAAGCTCTGTGGCGGACATGGTTACCTGAACAGCAGTGGGCTTCCAGAACTGTTTGCGGTCTATGTTCCTGCCTGCACCTATGAAGGAGACAACGTCGTTTTGCTCTTGCAGGTTAGTGTCGTTTTGCACCTGATCCGCTTTAACCTTTTTTTTTTGTACCTTGGTTCAGTATTGGCCAGTAGTGTAATCACAACCTTTGGTGCTCTCTGCAGGTTGCAAGGTTTTTGATGAAGACGGTCTCTCAGGTGGCCACTGGGAAGCAACCTGTCGGCACCATAGACATGGGCAACATACAGCACTTGATGCAATGCAAAAGCGCTGTAAATACAGGTATGCATTTTGTCTTGAGCCTCAGGGAAGCTGTTGACCTTGTGATGATCATTGTACTAATCCATATATTAATGATTTTCAACAGCTGAAGACTGGCTTAACCCTGCTGCCATAAAGGAGGTGTTTGAAGCTAGGGCCCTGAGGATGGCGGTAAACTGTGCCCAGAACATCAGCAAGGCGCCAAGCCAAGAAGAAGGTGGGTGTTGCTCATGCTGAATTAGAACCATTAAAACTTGGTGCTTGTTTTCTTGGAGGTGTAGTCACCACTCACTGACATGGTTGATCTGGTGCCTTGCAGGTTTCTCCGAGCTCTCCCCAGATCTACTCGAGGCTGCCGTGGCTCACGTCCAGCTGATCATTGTGACCAAGTGAGTAGTCGAGTCTTAGGCTGGAGCTGATGTATATACATTTTCGGGAACAACCCAATCATTCATTCGTCTTCCGCCTCCCCCTATGTGTCGTAGGTTCATCGAGAAGCTGCAGGAGGAAATCCCTGGCCCCGGGGTGAAGGAGCAGCTCCAGAACCTGTGCAGCATCTACGCGCTCAACCTCCTCCACAAGCACCTGGGAGACTTCCTGTCGACGGGGTGCGTCACGGCCAGGCAGGGTGCGCTGGCAAATGAGCTGCTCGGCAAGCTCTACGCCCAGGTAACAATCAAGGCCAATTGATCGACCGTCTCTGCCTCCGCCTCCGTGTGGCGGCAACGCGTTCGACATACACAGTCGATGGAGCTTTTCCATGGACTGAAGTGAACTGAACTGAATGCTGTGCAGGTGCGCCCTAATGCGGTGGCGCTGGTGGATGCGTTTGACTACACGGACCACTACCTGGGGTCGGTGTTGGGGCGGTACGACGGGGACGTGTACCCGGCGCTGTAACGAGGAGGCATGGAAGGACCCGCTGAACGAGACGGTGGTGCCGGACGGGTACCAGGAGCACCTCCGGCCGCTGCTCAAACAGCAGCTCAAGCTCTCGAGGCTATGATAGATATGATAGATCCTTCCTTCGTCCCTGAATGTGTGGATGTGAAGCCGGTAATTTTTAATAATAAAATCAAGGAGAGGCGATTGGCAAGGCAAAGAGGGACGGACGCTGTTGTTAGAAGAATAAAAGATAATTGTACTCCCTCCCTCCTGGGTAATTAGCATTATATTGGGCAGCATTAGTAGCAAGTACCGCCCCTCCGGCCGCTGCTCAAACAGCAGCTCAAGCTCTCCAGGCTATGATGTGTTGGATCCTTCCATCCTCCCTGAATGTGCGGATGTGGAGCCGTAATTAATAATAAAATCATGGAGAGGTGATTGGCAAGGCAAAGAGGGACGGACGCTGTTGTTAGAAGAATAAAAGATAATTGTACTCCCTCCCTCCTGGGTAATTAGCATTATATTGGGCGGTATTAGTACAACTAGTACGGTTGGTTGCTGTGGTTGTCATTCGGTTAAGACATGTTTAGCCAGTATACTTTCTATAGTAGCAAAGTGTGGATGGATTCTTTTCTAGTTTGTACAAGGAGGAAATGGGATTAATGGAATGGTTTATCTTGAATTACTTATTTTTCTTAAGTGCAATCATGTCGGTGCCTTTTTTTTTGGGACTAATCCTACATATGAGATTATAGGTTAATAAAGTGACAACACATATGAGATATGTTGAAATAAAGTACGTGGACCTATTGAGGTCTTGAGTCTGGGTTAGAGAAATGTTGTATTTTTCTATCCCATTGCAATTATTGAGGTCTTGAGTTATTTTATTGGGTTAGAGAAATGTTGTATTTTTCTATCCCATTGCAATTATTGAGGTCTTGAGTCATTTTATTGGGTTAGAGAAATGTTGTATTTTTCTATCCCATTGCAATTTACGGGCTCAAAATAGTTAGTACATGAAAATGAAATGTTATGCTTTGCATGCTTAACCGAGTTCATTGTCCTAGCATGTATCGCCACCTCCATGACTCTAAACCCCCACTCACGTAAGACTCCATCTCCTTGATCATTGGCTCCCATCCAAAGTTCTCGGGCGGAAGAATTTGAAAGGCACAGTGCAGACGTCCCTCCGGCCGAATCAATCTGCCTTTGGTCCCACGGCCGAATTCCCCTTAGTTGACTCATGGTGGAAGGGTGGGCTCAAAGACATGGACAACCCACAAAGGAGGGTCCTCATCTACATTACGTGGAATGACCGAAAGGAAAGGAACCGACGCATTTTGAATGGCGCGAGATTGACCCACGCTGAGGTGGCCCGTCTCACCTTCCACGAGGTTGCGCGGTGAGATTCGACCTTTCGACCCTGAGCTGTTCATAACCATGAGCAGTCTGTGTGTGGTGCTGGTTTCGGTGAGGTTTTCCGGCGTGTATACCCCTTTAAACATGTCAACATGTACATGTTTCCCCTTCGTGACGAGAAGGCGGTGCTCCTGTCAGTTCCTCAAAAAAGAGTATAATTAATTTCAACACTGTGTGAGTTGGATTTTGGCAAAATAAAATAAAATAAAGAAACAGGTAGGATGGATTTGGCGGTTAATAATTAACAACAAGATAGAAGTCTTCCCGCCCCAATCCCTCCCATCCACCCCCCTTATCCTCTCTTGTTTCTTGTTGCCATGGCCGCGGCCACGGGCATGGCCATCGCCGTCGCCATGCCTACTCCCCTCCTCTCCCCCTTCGCCGCCGCCACTCACCCGCACATCCCCTCCGCCGCCGCCACCCACTCGCACATCCCCTCCGCCCTCGCCACTCCCGCTCCTCCGCGCACCCGCCCGTGCCCACGCCGTCTCCTCGTGTCTGCTCCGGCGGCCCACTCCGGCTCTGATGGCCCCCCGCTGACGGTCTCCTCCGCTGCCTCCCCCTCCGGCTCCGGCACCAAGGGGGGCGGCGCGCTGACCTTCCAGCAGGCCATCCAGCGGCTCCAGGAGTACTGGGCCTCCGTCGGATGCGCCGTCATGCAGTGCAGCAACACCGAGGTCTCTACTCACCGACCGTACCACCAAATCACCAACTTTTTCCTCTCTTCTACTACTTGTATTCGCTAGCCAGGTAGCTTCACCAGCAGCAGCATCAATGGCTGATAGATGTGATGATTCTTGGTTTGCTGAATTTGCCCAATCAATCAATCGAGCAGGTCGGCGCCGGGACGATGAACCCCCTCACGTTCCTCCGGGTGCTGGGCCCCGAGCCGTGGAACGTCGCGTGAGTACCCTCCCCATCTTATCCATCCAAGTTCGATGCACATCTGCAAATGCAGCGCAATTCAGACAACCGAGTTACCACTGAAGACGTACTAGATGCTTGCAGTTCAGACAATGTATTTGCTCCCATTTCTGATTTGCTAACGGGACGCTCTCTGTGGACTTGAAGCTATGTGGAGCCGAGCGTGAGGCCCGACGACAGCCGCTACGGCGACAACCCCAACAGGCTCCAGCGCCACACCCAGTTCCAGGTTGGTTCACAACATTGTCCTGTTCCACCTTCTTCTTCTTTTTGCTTTGTCAGACTGAGACCAATTTCTGACTGCTGACCATGCCTTTTGACCAACAACAGGTGATTCTGAAGCCTGACCCGGGGAACTCGCAGGATCTCTTCCTGCACAGCCTTTCAGCGTTAGGTATTATCATTACTTGTTCTGAATCTCATATGGCTTCAGCTCTATCCGTATCATTATCTTTTTTTTATCTTCTCAACAAAGCAAGCCAGTGGTTGCTTATAAGTGGTGCTTTTAAACTCAGGTATCAATGTTCGTGAACACGACATCCGTTTCGTCGAGGACAACTGGGAGAGTCCTGTAAACTTCTCCTCCTCCTCCCCCTTTTTCGGTTCTCTTCATTACCGTTTACGCACGTCATGCTTTAATCAAATTCCAATGAAACATTATGTATGCAGCATAATACAAACTTTGCCATGTTAACCGTTTGTTGCAATCAAGTGTTATCCAGCATGTTGTTTTATTGATTGGTGTTTCTCACCCATCGTTGACAGGTTCTTGGAGCTTGGGGGCTGGGCTGGGAGGTTTGGATGGACGGCATGGAGATCACACAGTTCACATATTTTCAGCAGGTAAAGCAAATCAAATATGCACAAATTATATCCTTCTCTCTAAGGTTGCAGCAGATATCCTGCTTGAAGTACCTAAATCCCTTCTAATCTTGGATTTTTATTTATCTTCATAAACTTTCATCACTCTAGTCTGGAAGCCTCCCCTTGCTGCCAGTTTCTGTCGAAATAACATATGGACTTGAACGTATCCTCATGTCACTTCAGGTAAGTCCAGTACTGTTTTTCTCCATGAGTTGTGTCCATATGCCAATTGAAAGAGCTGACCTTACTTTGCTTTAGATATTCTGACAGGGAGTAGATCATTTCAAAAAGATACAATACACCGAAGGAATTACATATGGGGAACTATTCCTTGAGAATGAGTATGTTTCCTCCACAGTTTTTGGAACTATACATGCCCTGCTTCATTATTCCTGTCATTTCGTTTCCTAATCTATCATTCTTGCTCTTCCTGTTGAATTACATGAATTTACAAGTATCATTGTTCCAGTTTCCTGGTGCTTAGATCTTACGACTGTGCTTAGATCTCAGGACCTCATTTTTCTGGTTTCCTGGTGCAGGAAAGAGATGAGTGCATATTATTTAGAGCATGCAAATGTTGATCACATTCAAAAGCACTTTGACGATTTTGAAGAAGAGGCTCGCTCTTTACTATCACTTGGACTGCCAATTCCTGCGTATGCTTGACCAAGATATATTCTTCCTATTCTTCTATACTTTCTATAAACTGTTAAAGAATTAATAAGGCTGTCTTTGATTTGCAATGGATTAGGTATGACCAGGTTTTGAAGGCCTCTCATGCTTTTAATATTTTAGATTCTAGAGGCTTTGTTGGTGTAACTGAGCGTGCAAGATATTTCGGTCGCATGCGGAGGTGCGGAATTATTTTCCTTGTTTTCTTTCTATGCGTTTTCTCATCATCGATCCTGGGATTTTTTTCACTACAACAAAAATTACCAATTACCTGATATCCTTGATACGGGCTTTTTGAAGTTTCGAGTTAGTTGCATCCGTATTACATTTTTCTTGTTCTAATCTTTTACCATTCTTTATTCTTGGTTGGTGTTTATCCAGTAATTTCCCCCTTTTTAGCTTTTGCATTTAAATCAAAATATAATTCCAATGCTGACTCTTTTTGCGCAGTCTTGCTCGTCAATGTTCTCAGCTTTGGTTGAAAACACGAGAGGAAATTGGTTATCCACTGGGTACTTACCAAGAGGCCAATCTTGTATACCCCCATGTCTCTGAAAAACTCAGCAGAAAGGTATTTAGTTTACATTTGATATGTATTGCCGAATATGTTATTTTTAAACATATAATGTTGTGAATGTACATGTCACAACATCCAACAAACACGCCTTCTGACCTTGGATTTTGGTTCCTGTCATTTAGGAAGTGCTGGGGCAGGCACAGACGTTTGTTCTTGAAATAGGAACAGAAGAGTTGCCGCCCCATGATGTGGTAGAAGCAACTGAACAAGTAAGTTTTGCATCCTAGTGTAAACAACACAGTGATACTTGCTGAACATTTAAGTTATGATTCTGTCCTTTTGATCTTCCCCAGCTTGAGAAATCTCTAGTTCAAATACTAGGGAAGCGTAGACTGAGCCATGGGAAGGTGCACTCCTATGGGACACCACGGAGATTAGCGGTATCACTACCATCTTGAGTCTTTTTATTTTACATCTAATTTCTCAATCAGCTTTCAGTGGATTATTTTATATCTCTTTTTATATCATCATGTTAGATCCAGGTGCACAGTTTTGAAATTTTGATGCTCTGAGACAAAAATAAGCTTTGATGAAATCTGATATCTAGTGCACAGTTCATGATGGAGAAACATGAAATCAGTCAGTAGGGTTATCTGTCCTTTCCTTGGTAGCAACAGAACTGTCGACAGTGTTAGGAATATATCTGTATTTTTTGTTGTTGTATGGAAATTAATATGCATCAAGAAGAAGGCATTCCCAGCTAAGAGATATCTCGATAGACATATTTTACTTAATATGTTTGTTTTGTGCAGCTATACAAGTTTCAGCTTTTATTTGCAGGTTGTTGTTGAAAATCTAAGTCTGAAGCAAATGGAAGAAGAGGTTGAGTTACGCGGTCCACCAGTTGCAAAGGCATTTGACCAAGAGGGAAAACCCAGTAAGGTTGGCTATCCTCTTATTGCTTATTCTTTGGGTTCTCTGTTTTGAATATTTCTCCATTGTATTTAGGCTGATAACGGAACAAATGTTTTGGAAGCCTTTTTCGCTGTTATAATTCAGTCCTGAAGGATTTTATGATTTTTGCTCTGTTCCTTTTCAGGCTGCTGAGGGGTTTTGTCGAAAGAATAATGTTCCTGTAGATTCCTTGTATAGAAAAATTGATGGTATGCAACTCATGCTTTTGCCTGAAAATGTTGGTTGCTCTTTTCTAGCTCTATATTTTGTCTTTCTGAATTTTTCATAGGTGTGGCATATTAGCTTTGCGTGTAGCTTATTGTCGAGTGATCTCCATGTAGGATCCCATAGGATCCAATATTACCCTATTTCTAACATTATGGCATGTTGGTTGCAGCATCCTTCTCCTTTTCTTGTTTTTGCTTGCTGTTTAAATCACCATGTAGGATCCCATATAGCAACAAATCTACCTTGACGATCTGAAGGCCCCTTGCTGTTTCTCATTTTGGGTAGCACACAATGTTAGGTCCAATTCTCAATTGCTTGTTCTGCATAAACTAATTTCTCCGAAACAACTGGGGTACTACTCTGACTAGATTAATCCAAATTATCAGCACAGATTGTATGCTTGTCCACTTAATGAGAAGATGTGCAAAGACGCTTGTTTGCATGTTCTCTAATAAAAAGCATGTTAACTCCGATTTACTATATGGCTACATTGAGACTCTCCACTGGACTATATGTTTGTATCGGGTTCCTGTTCCATGAAGAGGTCTGAAGTTTGTTGAGCTTATTTGCTTTTCAGGTAAAACAGAGTATATATATGCCCGTGTCAAAGAGTCTGCACGCTACGCTGACGAGGTTAGTTTTTATCCTGTATATTTTTGACAGATAATTATATCAGGAAAAAGCAAGAAGTAGGACCTTTGGTGGTTGATAAAAGCATATGATTCCTTGACACTTCATTCATCAATGGCATTTGCAAGAGAATTTAAAATTTGTTCCTTGGTTCTGGGGGGTTAGAGGAATGAGCTTTTGAGTGGTGGGAATGAGAATGATAACTTGTCTGTATTTCTGCTCAAGAAATCAATTTAGTCTGATTATGTTAACTTGTTTAGCAACTCTTGGCAAATCACCCGGCATTATTTATGATAGGTCAAGGAGTCAAACTTCACAACTCACCATAAACTTGATGCTATGTCCTGTGCTGCCGCGTTAGTATTTAGTAGGGCGAGAAACTATAATTGGCTATTAATGATTGGTAATAATTGAAATCTCATGCTCAGCACCCTGCAAGGTGCGCCACTCATCATCTAGCACACTAGAATGCATATCGTAGTTCTTGGCTTTCATTTTCTCTGGCCCTGTTCAACCATTGTGGCATGTGAATTGCAGGTCCTATCTGAAGATTTACCTACTATTATATCTGGCATTTCATTCCCCAAGTCAATGCGCTGGAACTCAAATGTACGTGCAGATCACATTTCAGGTTTAATTCATATTTGCATGCTATTTAAGTTTCTATTCCATAACATTTGGGCGGTTATTTCACTTGCAGATTGTGTTTAGTCGCCCTGTACGCTGGATCATGGCACTTCATGGAGATCTTGTTGTGCCATTTTCTTTTGCTGGCATCTCAAGGTAATATTTTAGTGTGTGATACACTTACATTATATTTTAGAAGTGTGATGATATGCAAAAAACCTCGATGGAAGAAAAGCCCTATGTCTTTTGTTGTATTTTTATTCATACAAAAGTTTATAACCACCATGATTTCCTATGGAACAGTGGGAGCCAGTCATGTGGCCTTCGTAACTCCTCTTTGGCAAATTTTAAGGTACAGATTGGGCTATCATGTGTATAAGTTTATTTTGTACTCCAGTTATGACTTCTATTTCGACATAAATATTGCTGTGTAAACTGTCAAGTACCATATCAAGTTACCCACATTGTATTGGCAAGATCAATATTGAAAGGCTGTAGTTCCATATCCCTTTTTCAGGGTAATAATATCTGTCCTGGCTCTTGTAGCGGACAAAAACCATGTTAATTACAGTAAAATCTTATCAGTTACTAATGTTCTTGACAAAATCTTCCTCTTTGTTGAGAAAAAAAGTGCTATCTTATTTTCTGTAGAGGGATTTCACTCTTGGGTGTGTGACAGACTGACAGCAGTGCTTACTGTCTCCAATGTTCAGGTGGAAACTGCAGAATCATATTTGCGCACTGTGGAAAAAGCTGGGATCGTGATTGATATGCAGGTTAGATAAGCAGATACAAGCTTTTCATATGCAATCTGAGATCTCATGTTGTTTTTGTAGATCATTGAACAAATGTCCTTTTGGGGGGTTTCATAGCAGAAAGTTATAATTTTGTGCACAATCTGTTTCACTTGAGAATATCGTTATCTTGGGCTAACTTATTTAACTACAGAAAACAGGAATAATACGGAATCACCCCATTAATGATTTTTTACTTAAATCAGTATTCCAGGTTTCATTGCACCTCAATTTATACAACACTCCATTGCAGGAGCGCAGAGCAAAAATCTTGGATGACTCTAGTACATTGGCTAAAGGAGTTGATGGGGATTTCATTGCACCTGATAGCTTGCTGCAGGAGGTAGATTTTTTTTTTTTGCATATTTTTTTGGTTGAAACTGGAAGTTATCCTGAAACATTTGAAACCATAACTCAGGTTGTCAATCTTGTCGAGGCGCCTGTGCCCATTCTTGGTCGATATGATGATTCCTTCCTAGAACTTCCGAAAGATGTATTAACAACGGTATGCTCAGATTTGGATGGCGATACCTATAAACTGCACTAAACTCTGCTGGTTCTGATGATGCAGTCGCCAAATAATAAATCCAATCACATGTTTTGTTGTTTTGAAAATTACTCAACTGAAAGGAATTATCTCATAATATGCATGTTTTCTAATGAAAATTACAACTACAGGTTATGCAGAAACACCAGAGGTATTTCCCTGTAACCTCCAAGTCTACAGGCGATTTGCTACCATATTTTATTACTGTGAGATGGACAGATGGTTTCTGCACCTTTATATACTTTACAATTGGGTAGTGATTAGTATTTGTTCTAATTCAGTGTTTGTTGTTAGGTTGCTAATGGTTCTATTAGTGAAGAGGTGGTCCGTAAAGGCAATGAAGCTGTACTCAGGTTATGCACAGGCCCAAATGAAAATTTTGTGAATCATTATTTTACCGTGCAAATTTTTATTTTAGAGCCAAAGAATTCACACAAACAAACAGTAGCATAGGCAAACTACTAGCATTGTTTTGAGTTCTTCTCTTGCCCTCTGATTTTGTTTTTGTTTGGAAAGATAACTTTAGTCAACTGTACGTTCTGAATTGGCATACAAATACAGGGCAAGGTATGAGGATGCTAAGTTCTTCTATAACATGGATACACAAAAGAACTTGTCTGAATTCCGAGGCCAGCTCAAGAGCATTCTCTTTCATGTGAGTTGCGCTGACTTCTTTTTACCATAAGTTTTAAAAAGCTCGATTTTGAACATCAAAATATATCAGAAGATGCTGACTTTTCCTTAGATTTTTGCGTTCTGTTTATTCTTATTTTGTCTATATCACATTGAATAGGAAAAACTTGGTACAATGCTCGACAAAATGGTGCGTGTTGAAAATGTTGTTGCAGAGTTGACCCTTGTTCTTGGGATAAATGAGGGGATGATCCCAATTGTCAAAGATGCAGCTGCATTGGCTATGTCAGATCTTGCCACTTCCATTGTTACGGAATTTACTTCACTCGCTGGAATTATGGCACGCCATTATGCTTTAAGGAATGGTCTTCCAGAAGAGGTACATATGTTGCCAACTCTTAATAGGGAAAGTTAAGCCGTTCCTCAACTTTGGCTGAGTAAATTTCATGTCAAAGATTGCAGAAGCACTGTTTGAGATAACACTTCCAAGGTTCTCTGGCGATGTTTTCCCCAAAACAGATGCTGGTATAGTCCTTGCGGTTGCTGATAGGTACTTCCTGCACATATATTGCCATCGTTAAACAGACGCTAAACTGAAATAAAATAAAATGTTGTTATATTCACCTAAAAATGGTTTTAAATAGAGCGCTATAGCATTTGGAGGAGGTCCTGCGCTAAGTGACTTTGGTCCAAACACATGAACAAACATTCTAAATAGCGCTCTATAGCATCGCTATAGCTTTTAGAAGAGGTCTGCCGGCATAGCTCACTATTTAGAACTATGATATTCTGAGAACCTTGCTTCTGCTAATGATTTTTTTTTTCCACAGATTAGACAGCCTAGTGGGTCTGTTCGGAGCTGGATGTCAGCCAAGTTCTTCGAATGATCCATTTGCACTGAGAAGGATCTCTTATGGATTAGTAAGGGGAGCTGAAACTGCAAATATCATTAAATATATAATATTTTTATTCAGGTCCAAATATTAGTTTATAATATATTTTATACAGGTTCAAATATTGGTTGAGAATAAGAAGAACTTTGACCTCACGAAGGCCTTGACCTTGGTGGCACTGGTGCAGCCTATAAGAATAGAAAGTGACGTTATAAATGAGGTCAGTATATATTTCAGATCATCACTGTGTTACTATGTTCATATGAGTACATGGTTTATGACAACTCTGATCAAATTTATTCTTAGGTAGTACAATTTGTAACACGGAGACTGGAACAACTTTTGGTATGTATGTCCTTGACTTGTCAGAACAACTTTTGTTACACATAAGTGATAAGGCTATTCTTCTCCAAGATTCTTGTATTCTACCCTCTTGGGATGTACTGAGGATCGAAATATAAGATACTCCCTCCGTTCCATAATTCTTCTCGTGGTTTTAATTCATTGAACTAAAGCCACGACAATCACTACTAGGGAAAAGCCTAGTAGTAGCGCGGGTTTGACGCCTACTAGTAGCGCGGGTGCCTGCGCTACTAGTAAGGCGCTACAGCTATAGCTTAGCAGTAGCGCTGGTTACACGCGCTGCTGCTAAGACGTATAGCGGTAGCGTGTATAATTACCAGCGCTGCTACTAAGCTAACTATTAGTAGCGTCCTTCCAAAACCGCGCTACTAGTATTCTGTTTTTCATTTTTTTTAATTTTATTGTATTTATACGCCGTTATACAAATTTTGATACAGTACCAATTCAACTTATGGTCACTTTTGATCCATCCACATGGATTAGATTCATTTGGATGAATCAAAAGTGATCAAAAGTTGAATTAGGACGACGATCCTACTAATTCAACTTTAGCTAGCTAATAATAATCATTATAGTCATCACCACCAAAAGTGATCAAAAGTGTAGCTATCTCATCACCACCAACACTAGCTAATAATAATCATTATAGTCATTACCACCAACACTAGCTATTTAATCATCATAGTCATCACCACCAACACTAGCTATTTAATCATCATAGTCATTACCACCAACACTAGCTAGCTAATCACTTTTACTGCTCTCTCAGGTAAAATAGCATAAAACATGTGTAGCACTCCTGCTTCATCATATTGGAGCATGCAGATGAACCTGTCTTCTAAATGTGGGTTGCGCTTCTGATTGCTGCCCCCTAGTACTTCTCTGCGATCCTTCACAATTTTGCTCCAGTCTTTGACTATTAAGACTTGCTCGCTTTCAGAAATGCAGAATGCACTCATGTGCATTGTAGGATGTCTTGGCCGTAAGCTAATCATTCTCATGTGACCTTTATGCTCGATCCAACGAGGCACAACACTCATCGGGAGTCCCTGTTGAAGAACATCGTAGTAACATACTTAGCAATGAAGTTTAGCTTAAAAAATAATGTATGCAAAAGATGCACTGAGGACAAATAGTAAAAATCTTACCATCTTTCCTAGATAGATGTGACCGTAGTTCAATACGCACACTAGTGGTCGCACGTATTGAGTACTAATATCTCGAAGTCTAGGAAAATAATTTGTCTTGACAAGATCAAGATCCTCAAGCCATGAAACATAATGACTTATCTCCTCGCAGTTTAGTTCAGTCCCGGGACAGTAGTAGGTGTTGTCTACCAAGAGCCGGACATGTTTACTTGAATGGAAATAAGCTGTCAATAGAAATTAGTTGTCAACTATTTTCAAATAAACAATATAATTTACTTAATAAATATGGTTGAGAAACTCACATAGAGGTAGAACTGGAGGCGTCTGCACATCGACTCAGATGTCGATATTACCTTCATATTCATCTTCAGGACGAATATCAAAGGTGATAAGCATATTAGGCTCAAATGCATACGCCTTGCATAGTGCTCTCCAATTTGAGCATTCAAAATAGGAGTAGTTCTCTGCAGTGTATAATTTTATGGAAAAAGCATAGCCATGCTCGGTCCTCAAGTGAACTCTCTTTACCTCCATACTGCACATATCTGAGAAACCAATCTTATCCAAGACATAATGTCTTGCATGGCAGGGGATATGCTAGTAGAATTGTAAAAAAATAAAATTATAAGTTGAAGCAAAAGAAGCAGAAGTCATGCTTAATTACGAAAAAAGACTTGTCGTTGTGACTTACTGTATCCACTTCGAAGTTCTCATCCAGCATGATGCTGAATCGCCTATCATCTTCTAGGTGAGGCCTATCGCACAGACCGCGCTCGTCTTCGCAGTATTGGCACATGCCGAATTTCCTTTCGCTATCGTCGTCAGACATTTCCTATGTTCATAGTTGAAACAGATGTGCATTCAATAAGCAAAACTAAATCATAAAACAAATTAGTATTCAAATTAGCATGCATTCAATAAGCAAAACTAAATCATCTCTTGCGTCCGTACATCGTCGAATATTATCACTAATACATCTCGAATAGTATCATACATATAACATTACTAATACAGTTAGAACCGTAGCGAACGACGGGTATCGGTGCGGGCGGTGGACACCCAAAGAGAAGGAACCATCACAGGATCATAGCTCTAGTGAGATCTCTGAAGAACCTGCCAGGTATTGTCGAACCTGCCCTCCAACGCAACCATGTAGCGACGGACGTGCTCGTCCTCCTCGCTGACACGGTGACGTACCACCTCCGCGGGGGACGAAAGCCTCCACACCGTCACTGGCCCATGCGACCGCCACCAAAGAAGGTCCAGGTCGACGACGGGCTGCCTCCTCACCAAGCTGCGCGCCCCGGAAGGTAGCACCTCCCAGTACCAGCCCGGCGGAGCCCAGTCCCGGACATGGCCCCTATAATCAAGCAGGCCTCCTCCACCGAGTCGACGACGAGGATGCGGGCCAGGCATCGTCGACGTCGAGAACAAATGCTTAATTATGAAAACAAAATTAATAAACACTTAGCAGACCTAAAGTCAACCCGTTCCATATATCGAGCAATGACATAGAAAAAATGCCTTTGCTTAAATTAATAAACATCTAATATTATGCTAAAATTCATGAAAAAAAATCGGCATGACCTTTGCTTAAAACAGGACATATCGAGCGCCTGAAATTTGCCGGAACGGAAACGAATCAACATTCCGGCAAAACATAGGCCACTCGGAGGTACATTGCAAACAAGAACACCAAGACATCCTCTATATTCAGAATGCATCATCATCGACATCAATGACATCAACGACGGTGGTCGGGGAACGGCGGCGGCGGCGGACGACGGGGGGTGCGGGGGAGAGTGAGATGAGTGGCGCGGTTTTCCTGTTTGTTTCTTCTATTGTCTTTTCCTTTATTTTCTCTTCCTTTTCTTTTCTTCTTTTTCTTTTCTTTTCTTTTCTTTTTCTTTTCCTTTTTTCCGCGACGATTTTTCGACCGTCGATGATGGTCGCTACTCCTCCTTCCCCTAGTGCATAACAAATATCTAGCACGAGGAGAAGAAGGAGAAGCAACCCCCACGACAAAAGTCGGCATTCTTCTTCTCTCATATATGGTGGACACTCCCTCACCGATTTTTCGACCGTCGATGATGGTCGCTACTCCTTCTTCCCCTAGAGCATAACAAAGGTCTATTAAGCACTTACTATAAATAAACTATTTCTATTAAACACTTATAAAAAACAGTAAAAAAAACTACATTATACAAGAACAGTAAAAAACAGTTTAGGGTTTAGGAGAGATGGAGGGAGGAGGGGGTGGGAGGAGGGAGGAGAGAGGAGGGCGGTGGGAGGAGGGAGGAGGAGGAATGAGGAGGGGTGGGAGGAGGGAGGAGAGAGGAGGAGGGGGAGGAGGGCTGCCGGCGGTGGGCTTGGCCGGAGGAGGAGGGAGGAGGGGGCGGCCGGAGGAGGAGGGAGGGGCGCGGAGGGGGAGGAGGGCGGTGGGAGGAGAGAGGAGGAGGGAGGAGGGAGGAGGAGGGATGGAGGGACTACCTCAGTGGAGGAGGACCGGGAGCGTCGGCGGCTGCGGGCGACGACGGTGGTCGGGGAACAGCGGCGGTGGCGGACGACGGGGGGTGCGGGGGAGAGTGAGAGTGGAGTGGAGAGGGGAGAGTGAGGGGCGGCCGGTTGGAGGAGTTGGAGAAGATAGGCTTTAGCAGTAGCGCTCTTTGGAATAAAGCGCTGCTGCTAAACGGCATATCAGTAGCGCGTTTATAAAACAGGCGCTACTGCTATACCTAGTCTGGCGGCAAGGTCGTGGCAATTATAGTAGTAGCGCTGTTACCTCCTGACGCGCTACTGCTATGCTGGTATCCGTAGCGCGTTCTTTTGTAGCGCGCTACTGATAAGTAGCAGTAGCGCCTTATTTTACACCGCGCTACTGGTAAGATTCTGTTTATAAGGTTTTCCCTAGTAGTGAATAATTATGGAAAGGAGGGAGTACATAGACTATATGTGAGTAAATTTCATGTCCTTTTGAAATGACTCGTTGTTTCCTCATTTTTCATCAGGTGGATGAGGGAATTAACTGCGAAATAGTTCGGTCGGTGCTTATGGAGCGTGCGAACTGCCCTTATCTGGCATCACAAACGGCAGCTGAAGTAAGAAATTATAGTGTTCAAGTTTTATGTGCTTAGCACCTCTGCTGAAATTTATGGAAGCATCCTGGGTTTGTGGTGATGGTCTTGCTATGTGGAAACTTGCAGATGGAAGCATTTTCAAGAACTGAAGATTTCCCAAAAATTGTTGAGGCGTATTCCAGGCCAGTTCGAATTATACGTGGGAAGAAAATCGAGTCTGCTTGGGAGGTACTGGTTGTTTTTACGTAGACACGTGCCATCACAATTGAGTAACAATCACAGAGCGCAGCTTGAATTAGGAACTGCTTGCCATTGTAGCATCTATGGATGACATGCCTCACCATGAATGCAATATGTAGGTTGACACAAGCGTATTCGAGAAGGACGAAGAAAAAGCCTTGTGGAGCGCGTATTTGGAGGCTGTTGACAAGATCCATCCTGGTAACAGAAGACTATATTCATTTCTCAAAGCGACATGTATCAGGTCCACAGTTCATACAGCTCACCTGTGCGCTATTCTGTTCACCGCTCTTGCAGGTGTTGACGTCAAAACCTTCGCCGAGGCCTCCCTGCTTCTGATACAGCCTCTGGAAGATTTCTTCAACAATGTTTTTGTCATGGCGGTGAGAGTAGAAACTCTTTGTTTTTAAGATATATTGCGATTCATTTCATTTTACTGTTTGACAGTGTATATATGCAAATGCACATGTGACTTTGCTGATTAACCTTTGTTTGTATCTCGTGATGGCCCATTGGACAGGAAGATAAGAAGATCCGCAACAACAGGCTGGCACTGCTACAAAAGGTTGCGAGTTTGACGAAGGGGATAGCCGACCTCTCGGTTTTACCAGGGTTTTAGTTAGCCTTGGAGTGAGCTGAGAGCACACGTCCCATTTTTGAGCTGGTGTCATTAAGTTGGAGCCATTTGTTTTTTACTTTTGTTACTGATCATTCATCTGGTGGAAAATTACTGGAAGAAGAATGAGAATGAGAATGTAATTACAAGGTTTTCTGTATTAGTTTGTTGTTTATGCTAGTTGATTACATGCATTTTCTTCTTCTGTGTTGTGTTGCTGATATTATTTGGGATCCTCTTTGATTGGAGGATGGGGACCCAGGAAAAACTTATTTGGCATTCATTTAGATCTTACCAACTTCAATCAGATCGGGCGGGCGCTCCCTGATGTTGGTATTTGTTTGTTGGTGTATAATTTTTCTTTTAAGAAGATTGAAACAGTTGCAGCTAGCCTTCCTTCTGTCTGTTGGTTCCTTCCTGATCATTTTGGTCAATCTTTTGGTAAAGACAACTGTTAGTTAGCTTTTGCCGGGTTGTTGTAGTATAATAATCCGGGTTAGTAGCGTACGTAATTTTTTTTAGTAAGGGCCTTCCCATTACAATGGAAGAAGAGAAATCCTAAGGGCAGCTATGTATGTACTCCCTCTGTAAAGAAATATAAGATCGTTTAGGTTACTCATTAAAATAATGTTGCTTCCTTCCTCTCGCAACAATAACTGTGATATGACTTGCTTTTACCTATGTATGATATGGTTCCATGTAGTATAAAAAGTGTAAGATTCTTACCCGCAAAAGAAAAAGTGTAAGATTCTTAACATTTCTGTTGGACCTGCCTACAGCGGTCGATGTTAGTCTGTGGAGTTGATAAATTAAAGTAGTAACGGAATGGAAAAATAAAGAGAGATGTATACTATGTAGACAGATATACTCGTCTAATTAATTCCACCTGCTTACGCTTATCAGTACATACACCCCCAGCTACTTAGTGATCTAAACGATTTTATATTACTGAGTAAATATGAAATACTACATAATATAATCTCTGCTTGAGCGTTGGCTAGCTATAAATAATCTCTGATTTCGATTACAAAAGAAAAACCCGTTTCATTTATTATAATTACTAACAAGAGAGTTTTGGTAACAATTAAGTGCATGATAAGACCTACTCTACTAGATATAAGAGGAGCAAATTGTTGGCTCCCTTCAAAGATTAAATCGTCGGGTCCAAATTGTTTTTTATTCAGAGTTGGAAAATTCTTGAACAAAAAAAGAGGGCACGCTAGGGACTGAATTCTATGTTCGAAAGTAACTGATAGCAGTAATGTTCTACTGTACATATAAAGTTGGGTGATGGAGACGAAGATCATGAGAACGCCGTAGAAAGCGTCAAAACATTATTGGAACACAAATTGCAACTGGAACTAACATCTAGTGACCAAAACTCGGAAGTTTCTGCAGGCATTTTCTCTGGAACTCATTCATGTCTTCTCTTTTTGTATCATCAGCTCTCCCAGGAAATTCAGACTGAGAATGAGGCACTGCATGGAAATATGAAGAGAAACTCTGTGTCATTCAAATCATGGGGCAAACTGGATAAAGAAAAAAAAATTATACAAAGCGAGTACAATGTAAGTAACTTACTCATATCTTGCATGCATGCGTCCAACCTTTCTTCAGTTGACCGACTCAGCAACCCATCACGGGGCAGTGAATCAGGCTGCCCCCGTATGGCCGTGTGGCAATGAAATTCCACACAGGCGGTTGCCCATCCGGGGTCCATGAATGAACCTCAACCACCTTTTCATCAGTAGAATTGTTTGGACGCCCAATTACAATCAGCCGGTCACCACACGCTGGGAAACGCATGTCCAAGCAATATTCGTTCTTAGACTGTACAGGCAATTTTCCAAGAGTGATCCACTTGTTGTCCAGCTTATCGTACTGCTTCAAATCATTATTCTCACTGTAATCAGCAGCATAAAGCTCATTGTTGGCAACTGCAAGGAGCAGAGGAGCTCCCTCGTCTGTCTCGTTGAGCCCCTGAGACATGTTGTGGATGACCCTCCATGACCGCAGGTTCAAGTCATACTCCTCACCGCATGTCAATACCTCGTGGCTACTGCTATTACCACCGATCACATAGAACTTGCCGTCCATGAACGCACCAGAGCATCCGTACCTAGCCCTATTCATGTTGGGAAGGGGTGTCCAAGTATGTGCCTCCGAGTCATACATCTCTGCGGCGGAGCTCAATACGTTATAGGAAGAATCCTTGCCTCCCGCGACGTACGCCTTCTCACCCACACTTGCTGACCCAAACAAGAACCGCGGGGTGTTGATCGCATCAGCATCAGCCAGCCCTGTCCATGAATTGGTAAGGATGCTATATCTCAAGGCAACCCTTCCGTTGACCCCAAACACCAGCAGCTCGGTTCCTACAGAGACCGCGCGCGCGTCCCAGTAGGAGCTTTGAGCCGGTGGCATCTTGGGCACCTGGATCCAGCGCCCGGTGGACGACGGGTCATAAGCCTCCCACTCCGGAGGATCATTACCGCAAGAGAGGTAGATCCAGTGCTCCGCCACCCCATTCTTCCGACGGAGGCGGTAGATGTCCCCGTTGCGAACCACCGAATTGAAATCACGGTTGAGGGAGGCGATGGAGGCATAGTCCCACCTGGACAGACGGTGGAGGCAATAGATGAAGAGTTCCCGACCTATCACATCAATGGTATTGCTCCACGACACCAAATCCTGCTGCTCTACACCTGACAAAAGTCAACACTTCATTCATCGTCTTACTAATTTCTACGAGTAATTTCTCACCTGATGACGAAACGTCTCTATTACAACTCGTGTTGACTGAAAAGCATACCTGGAGGAAGCAGGCGCGAAGAGGACTCTGCTGACCTCGATGATATCCTGCACGAATAGTCAAATCAGGTTTAATTGAATAACTGAAGAGTTACAACAGCAACAGAAATCATTTAGCTTGCACTGGCACTACCTTTTATCACCATGGCCATGGGAACCAGAATCCACAAGTTGCACGTTGATTATAGGATTGCCCGGGTGATTGCTAACTACACCCATCCTCGAGACATACTGCAGATCAGCAGCTGCACCCCCAAATTTTGCGGAGACCTCTCTAAGGCCTGTCATATGCTCGATGCTGATTAATGCAGTACCATGTCGATATTGTTTCCACTGGTCAGACTCCGAAAAAAGATTAAGTCGTTGGTCCATTTGGGGGATGGAATTGAAAACGAGCCTGACCTTCCAGAGATTAGGCAGTGCGTCTGCCTCAAATTTTAGCCAAGCCATACCACTTGTGAACCTCATCTTTAAGTACTTGAGAGCTAAGAACCCGGCCTTGTCAAAAATTATCTTAATATCAGGTGATTTCTCCACATACAACGACAGAGCAGTGAGGGCAGGCAACCCTCTAAGGGTATCAACATCAGATACTGGCAGTTCCCTCACTTCAATCTTCAGAATGCACAGTTGGCCAAGTTGCTTCTTCACCCATGGGATTTCGTCAAATATGATGCGGCTGTGCGGAGAGCATTCAAATCTCTGGAGATTCGTGGGAGGTGCCACGTCAAACCAGTTAATGGTTGCTTTTGAAGCATCATCATACTTAACCGAGAATCTGTGAGGTGCCACCACTTTTACTGTTTTCAGGCTGTCATGTCCTCTGATTAAGGTACCCAGAGCTCCCATCCTTCTCTTCACATGGTCATGGTCAGAAGAAGGAGGTGTAGAAATATAAAGATCCTCCAGGTGGTTCAGCATGCCAAGGGTCTCAATACTGACGGCCCAATCCAGCAGATTTGTCTCAGGAGGAAGACTGAGGTGCAACAAGCGTGTGAGATATATAATGTCCCATGGAACATAAGTGCCTCGTGGTGTATCCATAACATCCAGTGTCTCCAAACACTGCAGCCCTCTCATACGGCCTGGTAATTTTATGCAGACATCACATACAATCTTCAGATATATAAGATGGAACAGTTCTGATATCCCAGTGAGGTCTATAGCCATGTCTTGGTCGCCATTATGATGGCCAGATAGATTAAGGTTCAGAACACGAACAAGCTTGAACTCTCCAATGCAAGGCATGCTCTCTGATAATCCAAAAACTCCAAGTGAACGTACTTGTGACTTTGTGATGTTTGCTGGTATCTTGGCATATTTTGCATCACCAAGTTGGAGAGATAGTCGACGGACCTTATGAGAAAGTGTCAAATTCTTTCGATTGTAATCTACTACCACAAGGAAATTCTCTTCAGCAGACTTGTGCAAAATAAGATCATGCACCATGGCATGAACTGTGCAGGACACTACCTCATTGTTGAAGTTGATAGACACAGGTTGGATGAATCTTCTATCAAGAAGTTCATCGAAATACATTCCTGCAACTTCCTCCATGTTTTGTCCTTCACTTGCAGCAATAAACCCTTCAGCCACCCATTGCCAGACCAGATCACGTCTGAAGATTATGGATCCCTCTGGATACATACAGAGTTGGAGCAAGCATGTCTTGAGGTAATGAGGAAGGCTGTTGTAGCTGAGGTTCAGTACATGTCTCATTCTTTCTGAAGTTGAATTTGCTGACAAACAAGAGATTAACGAATCATGTATGTGAGTCAATAAATCCATTGATACAGAAGGCTGGTTTGCTAGCAGACTTGCTATGCTGATCGTTGCTAGTGGCAAACCACCACATATTTCTACAATTTGGCTTGAAACTTGTTTTAATTCTTCAGGACAGTCACTTTCAGAACCAAAAAGCCTGCCAAAGAATAGCTTCCTTGAGTGATCATCATCCAAAGGTTTCATCTCAAAAACTTGTTCTGGGTCATCGCTGCAACATGCTAATGCAACATCTTCAATCTGTGTAGTTGTTATTATTTTGCTTCCTTGACTACAGTTGGGGAAAAGCTGATTAATAACATCCCATGCTGATGTATCCCATAAATCATCAACAATAATTAGATACCTGCATGTCAAGAATGTACGGACGTCACATTTATGTGTAAGGCAAACGGCAAAAACACTTAGATACGCTAGAAAAGAATGTATTTTTGGTCCATCCATGTCCAGGTCTTATGGTATTAACCTGAAGTTAAATGTTACTGCCAGCATCAAGTTAGTGCTGACTTGAAGTGTAAAACTAATGTCCATTGACTCGACATGCATGTACTGAAGCTTTTCTAGCTCACTGTAAAGCTTGTCTGAAAAACATCTTTTCAGAAATTGACTATATATCATCATGCCTTTTAAAAATAAAAAATAAAAAGATCAACCTGTAGAGATTTAATGTAGTACATGCGATTCTAAACCATTTGGAAAATAAGTACATCCTATGCGATACAACTAGTACATACTACTCAAATGTGGAAAATAAGTACCTCTTGCCATGTAGATAATTCCTGATATTTTCAGCAGTAATGCAAAGTTCATCAGAAGCGTCTTGGCTTGCTTGGGGCTGCTTCCGCTGGATTTGTGATAGCATGTCGCAGAAAAGCCTCTTCATATCAGGCTTTCTGGACACCCGGATGAAAGCCCGGCAATGGAATTGCCTCCCAATTTTATTGTACAACACTTTGGCAAGCATTGTTTTACCAAGACATCCAGATCCATGAATAGACACCACCTTAAGCGGCTGATCCGTGTCATTAGACAGCGAGTTAATAAACTTGCTCATCTGACCATCAATTACTAGGCCGAAACAAGTTTTCTCACACGGCAGTGGCGGCATTGGCATTATAGGCCCAATGGCTGAATATCTACGTGCCGCCGAGGTGATACAACACTGGACATGGTACCTCTCGTAGCGTCGGATCGCCTCCCGGGCATAAATCCTGAATTCTTCTACCTTTTCAACCATCTGCTGGTACCACTTGAACTTCCTGGGAGCACGGATGACATCAACACGAATGGTTTTGGAGATAACATGTCCTAACACATTAGGAGCTGCATATTCAATCTGTTTCTGCCACTTGAGCCTCTTGGGAATCTTAACATGAGTCATCTTGTGGTCAGATTTGTAGCCAAGAGACTCAGGGGGTACAAAGTTATCAATACAATCTAGGATGTCATAAGATAACTCATGTGCCTCTTTCATCCAGCTCTTGGCTGCCAGGGGAGGGTCCTCCACCTCTACCAGATCTTCAAGGTATGCGCCTATTTCTTCAAGATAATCTTTCAGGAGCTGCGACCCATCATTGACCCCCTTGGTCAGCCTGCATCCATGAGGACCTAGCATCATGTCAAGCTTTTTAAGAGGGGTCGCATGGCGCCTAGAGAAACACTGAAACTGGCATCCATCTCTCCACCTCTACCTCCCATTGAAACATCTGAAAAGAAACATAGATGAGACAGAACGATTTAATTTATACAACGGACCTTGCATGTAATACATAACACTATTTGTGTCACACTCGTATCTACTCCCTCTGTAAACTAATATAAGAGTGTTTAGATCACTAAAGTAGTGATCTAAACACTCTTATATTAGTTTACGGAGGAAGTACTTCTATTCACATGACTGACATTCAGAAAAGCCAAATATTATCGATTTTGTACTTTGTACTACACATTTAAATTGCGGAGAAAACAAACTGTTTATAGAATTTTCTTGCGGACTTTATTCACCAGGACTGGTGTTGTGCGGGTGACTCGCGGATCAATGACGATGGACCAGATTGTTCAGAGACTTTGTGAGCTAGTCTCAGTCAGCTTTCAGTGGCCCCCTGTGAGACTGGATGATCACGCTTACAGGGTGGACTTCCCCACTAAGGAGGATCCCGCTCGGCTTCTAAAGTTTGGGATGAGCAGAGTTCCTAACCGTTCATGTATTCTTGAGTTTGATGCATGGACTAACAAGGAACCATAGGGGGCCTCGCTGCCACAGGTTTGAGTCAGATTCTCAGGGGTGCTGCATACGCCACTGAATGATTTTTTGGTTACTTGGAGTTTGGGCTCATTGATAGGAAAGACAGAGAAGGTGGACATGCCCTTTACACGTTCTTAGGGCGTGGCTCGTCTACTAGTCAGTGTGATCAGTATAGGGCATATTCCAGACATAGTGAGGTGGACCTACGATGGTAAGAGCTTTGACATGGAGATCGAGATTGAGGAGGATCATCACTTTTAGGAGTTGGCTCAACACACTGACATGCGTACTGAGGATGGTCATGATGGTGACGGGACCAGGATAGGGGTGCGATACAGAGAGATAGTGCCAGGAGAGGGGAGACACAGTAGACTAAGCCGGCATAGGCTAGTGCTAGCAAGGGGGTTGCTCCCTCTTTGACTCCGATGAACACCTTGAGGTTTGCTTCATTTGGATCTTCCTCTGCTCCTAGCCGTCTATGGGGAGTTACGGCGGAGAGGGATGACCCGGTGGAGCAGGAGCCTCCACCACTCTCGCCACTGGCCTCACCAGCAGGCACTCGTTCACCGATTGCAGGCCCTTGTCGCGCGTAGGGAGCCTTGCCGCGACTTCCTCCGACTGAGGGGGCGGGAGAGACTGGGTAGGAGGCCGCGGTCCGTCTCGTCAGCCCTCGTATTGCGTTCAAAGTGCAGACTCCTACCATCGTTTCGACCGGTGGCGGGGCGGCGGGGGGGGGGGGGGGGGGGGGGGGGGCGACCATAGGACACCAAGGCATCCACCCGCACCGACAAGTATGGCGCGGTCACTTCCCGCAAGAACTAGTGTATCTATATCTTCTAGTATGCAGAGGCCAGGAGTAATCCTTCTTTTTAAACAAATATGTATCATATAGATAGTTGAATGCAGTGCCGATAAGCGACAAATCTATGTACAATCTTTATAACCAGGTAATCTTGCCGCCTTATATAATCGATCTACTTCATGTGTTCTCGAGTGTTTGCTGTCTTCATAGGCAAATTTTGAAGTGCACTCTTCGTTTGGGAGACAGTGCTTCAATCGTGACGGGAGTTACAACCGTTTACATATATTGCATTCATTCAAATTACAATATCAAAGCTAGAAATTTATACGCAGCTCAACATCACAGAAGCCGTTTGTCCATTTAACGACTTCCTTTTTTCTGGTGCGGTCTCTGTTTTGGGCCGATGGAGCTACTTTGGTTTTCATTTCACCACCTTCTTAAGGCGGCTATGCATCATATCTACTCCCTTCGTTCATAAATATAAGATGTTTTAACTTTTTTCTAAATTGGATGTACATAGACATGATTCAGTGTATTTGTTCACATATTTCAGTCCGTCATATGTAGTCTGTATTTGTTCGCATTCTTAGGTACCGGTGAGTAATAACAAAAAATAAAATTGGAAAGCAAAGATACCTCTTAAAGTTAAAATCTTTATGTGGTATCTCCGTAGGGGAGTTGTGCTAACCAAAGACAACCTCGTACGGCGCAACTGACGAGAAAGTAAGAAGTGTTATTTTTGTACTCATGACGAGACAATCAAACACCTTTTATTCCAATGTAAGTTTGCGCATTCTACATGGTCAGTCATCCAAACAACGTCAAATTTGTATCCGCCCACAAGTGTTGCCAATATTCTTGGTCATTGGTTGGACGGTATTTCAAATAGGTACAAAACGCTAATAAGGGTGGGAGCATATGCCTTACTATGGTCGCTTTGGTTATGTAGAAATGATGTTGTTTTTAATGACAAAAATGCTTCTCCTTTGCAGGTGGTTTTCCGTTGTACGCACTTGCTTCGTATGTGGTCTATGCTACAATGTGCGGAGTATCAATCGCTGTTCAAGGTGGTGTGTACGCAGTTGGAGCAGGTGGCTACGTAGGTTTTTACCCAACATGGGTGTCAGCATAATCTTCGGATCGGTCCACCATCCCTTTCGACATAGGCATAGTGTCGGTCTATAGGACTCTACTATTGCCGAATTGTCGGTCTTTTACCTTTCTCTTTGTCACACTGCTGGTAGTTGGCTGTGTGCATTCTAGTTATGCAAAGGCCGAGTGATACTCTTAATGCTTTGTATCCGCTTGATGCCACATTTTAAGATAATAAAAACACCCTTTATCGAAAAAAGCCGAGCCTACCGCGTCGTGCCATCCCACGGCGCTTGATCTGAGCTAGGTGTGCACACTTGCGCCTATTTAGCTAACTAACTAACGGAAGAAATCAGCTCGACCAAGTAATGTACAGGCACATGCCCTGGGCGTTTATTTTGCTAACTGAAGAAAATAACAGCAGCAGGGCTTAGGTTTACATAATGGAGGGTTGGGTGCATCATTGGCTGTAGAAAGAATGAGGACATGTATTAGCGCAACACGATCGAGTTATGTCAGCATCAAGAAAAGGAAACGGCTCTAAGCATGTTCGGTATAAGCTAGCAGTGGAGGGACGATAGGAAGGAGAGAAACGGAGTGTCACCTTGGGTTGGATAAAAAAGGACAACCCTCTCCTCCTCCTCCTCCATAATGCCATGATCCAGCATCTTGTTGCGGGACTCGCTGCACTTTGGGCAGGGCACGGACCCGACCCTCTTACAGGCTTGGCAGACGAAGGCGGGGCTCGGCCTTGGGGCGCCGTCGAGGAGGGGCCGCAGCCGGCCGGTCTGGTGCAGCTGCCTAACATCGTCAGGGCCGCCGACGAGCCGGCCGCCCACGAGGAGCTGCGGGAGGGAGAAGGCGCAGCCCCGAGCCGCAAGCAACGACTTGAGCTCGCTGCGGTGCGCTTTGCTCGTGGACACGTCGCGCTCGTCCACGGTCAGGCGGTAGCTCCGCAGCAGGGCACGCAAGGCGTGGAGGTCAGCGGAGGTGCGCCCTCTGCGGCGCGACGCCGTGTAGAGAACCACCTCCGGCTGCAGCTCGTCCTTGCCGTGCGGCCGGGACGAGGAGCTGCCGCCGGGGTCGTACATGTCCGGCGGCCTCATCACCGAAGAGAGAGTGTGGCGAGAGGAGAGCGGAAGCAGATTGAGACGGGGACAAGTGATGCCTACTCTTATAGTACGTGGTTCATCTCCTTACATTAATTGTCACATGCATCGCACTGGCCTGCTGCCTTGCGTTTATTATCAAATTCCTCGGACGCTATGCCTCTTTGTCGATTGCCAGTGCTGCGTTACCTTGGCCTCTCCTCCTTGTTTTTGCGGGAAACCTTGGCTTCTCCCGCTCACGCCTCACGCTGCTTCGTTTCAAACACTGAAATCTGATTGGACAGTCTCATTGGATTCTTATCTGCTCCGGATTTGAAAGAGGAGTACTTTGCTAAGTACTATTTTATTGAAACTTAAATTACACATCCATCCTTTTTGATTATTACTTTCGAGGAGACTCGGTGTCAGTCGGCCCATGCGTGCATATGGGATGAGACAATATGGCACAGTCGCATCTGCGTCTACCCTCACCCTCACCCTCACCACACCATGTAGCATGCACACATGGGAAAGAGTCCTCGGACCAGCACTGAACAATACAAGCACTGAAACTCAATTATATCGAAAAACCCCTCGTCCTCCCGCGTCGATCCCGCGTGGCGACGGGGAGGAACCCTAGCCGCCGGCCCCAGCCCCTCCCCTCCGGCTTCTTCCTCCCTCGCCGCCGCCCCGAGTCGCTGTCGGGCGAAGCCCGGCCGGCGTGGGCGGCGGCGGGGTCACTCCTTCCCCTCCTTGCGGACCCCTGGCCGGTGCGAGACGGCTGGTCGCCGGAGGCGCCAGGCAATGGCGGGGCTCGGCGACGCAGCTCCGGGCGCTCCGGGTGGCGGCGGCTTGCCGGCACCATGGGCTCTCGTGGTGGCGCGGCGGCTGCCATGGAGGGGCGCGCTTGGGCGCGGATCGACGTCGGCCTGGCGGCCGGATATGGATCCAGGTGGCGCGGGCCGCGGACGGCGAGAGCGGCTGCTGGGGTATGGCTTCGGGCTCCCGGCGGCTGCAGATGGTCTTCCCGTCGCGGGCGCGCGACGGTGCACCTCGGGCAGCGGTTGTTCCGGCGACGGCGCTACCTCGGACGGTGCAGCTCTGAATGGTGAGGTGGCGGTGGTGCAGCCACTTGGCTGCGGGCTGGCGGCGGCGCCCTCTCGGCCAAGATCTGGGCCCTTTTGGGCCCCATCTAGGTCTGGGCGGGCCTGGCTCGGCTCTGCCTGTGATGACTCCGGCGGACGGAGGTGTGGCTCATGCGAGGGGTTGCGGAGACGGCGGCGCGCCCACTGCAGCATGGCGACAGGAGCTTCACGAGCCATTTCGGGCTTGGCCGAGCCTATGTGCCTGGTGTGCTCCTCTTGCTGCGTCCGGTCGGTGACCGCCGAGGGCGGTGGAGGTTGTCCCCTCCCGTGTGGCTGCTGACTCTGCCGCTGCTCGTTCCCGGTTGCTCCCTCTCGGACCAATCGGTCCCGCTTTGATCTCCATGGTGAGACGGCGGTGGTGACTCCAAGACCGTGGTGGCGCATGTTGGCGGGCGACAAGTTTGGTGGAGCGCTACAGATCGGTCGGGGTGGCGGGTGTGTGACGGACGGGAGAAATCCTTGTCGGCGTGGCTGGCACCGATGTGGCGACGCCCATGGGCGCCGTCGTTCCTTCCTGAAGGGCGTCGAGTCTCCCACTCACCCACGCCCATCCGCGTACCGAGGAAAACCCTAGGACCAATCCGGACAACAACGTCATCATCGTCATGGTCCTTCCTGAAGGTGTTGCTTGGTATGCGGTTGTCTGAAGTGTTAGGAGCGTGGTGGATATCTTCGGAGGGCGCAGTGGTTTAGGATGATCATTCTTTTTGTCGATCCGACTCTGTTGTGATTCTTTTCTTTTACTTTCTATTTTTTTGGCATACTTGTGCTGTCTGTTCCAGCATTGGGATTTTTGTTGCTGTGGGTGTTTGCTATATCTATATAGCAGGGTGAAAGCCTATTTCTAGACAATCCATGGCGACACCATGGCGGAATGGTTGCTCGGAGTTAATTTGCCCGCGACTCTTTTTGATGGTTGGTGTTTTGATTGTTGTGGCATGTTGCAGATTGCTTGTTAGGTGTCATATCTTTTATTTTCTTTTTATTACTAATTTGAATTTATACATGCTCGATGCCTTGTCTAGATCTTGGCACCGCAATTAGAAGCCAGGTGTATTTTGGACCCAAAAACTATTCAAAGATCCGGCAAAGAACAAATTAATGTGTCTACAAATGCTATTTTTAGGGAAACATCACTACAAATAATCTAGCTAAGAGCGTCATCAAGGCAGACCAGCAAACTGCCCGCATCCGTTCGGACCGCGGAAGCCATCCAATGCGGGTCTGTATCGGTCCGTGGGGCGATCCGGACACGATTTCTTCCGTAAACTGGAGACAAAAGTGGGGGAGCTTTGCGGGAGTTTGGACACGGAAAACGTAGGAATCCGACACCCCCGGCCCACCCAAAACCCTTTCCGGACCCGCGACTCCATCCTCCCCATTTTCTCTCCTTCCTTCTTTCTCTCTTGCCTTCGCCGCCACTCCACCACCCCGGCCACCACGCCACACCCCCATTGGAACTCTACATCTCCGTCACCTCCGGCGCTCCAGCAGGGCTCCATTCCCGCTTCTCCTCCGTCTTCGTTCAACCCCTGTCCTCCATACGCACCGCCAGGTACCATCCGCTACTGCTATTCCCACCATGCTCGACAACTGTTCGATGAATCACCGGAGCTAAAAACACTTGTCCCTTCTTCTTTCTAGAAATGGATTCCGATTTGGAGTACATATTCGAGCAGTATGTTGAGTCGTCCGACGGCTCGTCGAACGAGGAGGAGTACTCTGATGAGACGGCGATGATGCAGGCGTTCCTCGAGGATGTGGAGTGTGCGGAGGAGCATGTTCTCAATTTCAAGGGCTCGGTCAAGGGTCATCGAGTGCTCAACCGCAACAGTGCGCGTGGCCATTTGACACTGATGGCCGACTACTCTGGCCCCGATGCACTATTCACTGACCATTTTTGCCGGCGTTTTCAGATGCGCAAAACTGTCTTCGACCGTTTGTACCATGGCGTCCGGTCCTACAATGACCACATCCGAAGAAGGACGTCGTGGGAACGATTGGCTTCTCTGGTTACCAGAAGTGCACGACCGCTGATTTAAGGGACGAGTACCTACTGTTGTATGAGAGCACATGCCGAGATGCCATCGTCGGGTTTGCAACTGCCGTGGTCGAGGTGTTCGGACCTCAGTACGTGAGAGAACCAACTATGACAGACGCCGAGAGGCTCTTGGCAATCTCAGAAGCAAGAGGGTGGCTAGGTTTGCTTGGATCGCTTGACTATATGCATGTTGTATGATCATGCACAACATGATCGTCGAGCATGAGGGTGACGATGCTGCCGTAACTCTGGAATTTGAGAACATGGGTGATCCTATCCAACTTCCGGACCGGAATCCGGCCACATTTGAAGAGTTTATTCAAATGCATCAACAAATTCGGCAGCGACCAACTCACGAGCAGCTGAAGTAAGATCTGATTGAGCATCAGTTGCCGGTGAAAGGGGAAAACAATGTTGGGATGTAATATTTTTTTTAAAATTTGAACTAGTGCTGCACGCGGCTATTTGAACGTTTGTACACTTTGCATGCGGCTATTTGATCACGCAAAATTGAAAAAAGAATGAGGAAGGCCGGATGTATGCGGCTACGGTTGGATGGCGGTCTCCTGCATCCCTATCCGTGGACTAGTACCCCCTATTCGCGGACTGATGCGAGAAAAAAATTATGGGTTGTCGTTGGAGATGCGCTAAGGAGTCACGCCGCAGGCCATTCAAGCAGCTTCCGGGGCAGAGAGGAGGCGGATCCACTCAGGGCAGGGTGTATCAGCTTGATATTAATATGTTGCACTCGAGCTGAAAAAAGAACACTAAATTATATCAAGTGAATTTTCTGGGCAAGTCATGTTTCAGGCTTGTTCTATTTCCTCTCTTTTATTTTCTATCTAATACTTTTTTTTTGAGGTATTTCTTCTTGTAATTCAAAGAGCAGCTCACCTGCTGACTTGCTCGGTAGTATATATTGATACTCATATCAATTAAATCAAGATTCCAGAATTCTTCGCAAACAATTAGTACTCCCTCCGTAAATAAATATAAGAGCGTTTAGATCACTACTTTAGTGATCTAAACGCTCTTATATTTCTTACATTGCGGTGCTAAATTTGTGACAAATAATACTCCAATTAAGTTGACTGGGACCAAATACATATCCAACAACAAAGTAAAAGTATTTGCTACAGCAGGAAGTCACCATATATCCTAAAAAATATACTCTTTTGCTCGGCTCAACAGGTCATAAACTTGATCTGTTAAAAATAAAGCCTAGGTGTGAAACGGTGGGGAAGCCAACAAGTCGACACTATAGCAAAGAGGACAAACTTATTCGGTAAACGTGATCATGATGATGAGACACACTTGTCCATGAATGGCCATCAACCAATTAGCAGCTAGTTATTACAGAGCCATTAGCAACTTGCAAGTTTTACTGTGTGCGCAATAAGAAAATGCCACCATTAGCAGGAAGAGTTGAGGAGGAAGCAACTTAATGCAAATTAAAAGTAGGCAAGTACATCACGCTTCATTACCAGGATGTTGATGCTGTCTAGATAAAGAAAATCTTGGGACGTCTTGGGTGTTTCCTTGCTGCTTCTTTCCACTTATACTTTGTGTCACCACCCACTTCACGACCAAGAGTTATATCCTCGAGATGTTTAAAGTACTTGATCGCCGATGTGCCACAAAAGCCATCTAGATTTTTACATAGCAGTCGGATCGACTTGAGGCTCCGTGTTACACGGCAAAGCTCCGTCTTAGACTCACACCATAGTTTCACCATTGTCAGATCCTTCATATTAGCCAAAGCTCAGTTGCAACCTTGGGAGGGCAGAAAAATATAAAGGATCAGATGCTGCTTAGAGTTCACTAACCTATTACTAAAGTACTGCAAGCATCCTGAGTCTCCAAGTAAGTTCACAAGATGCCTCTATGTAGTTCACAGTTACCTACAAAAGATATTACTTGTCGACTGCTGGAGCGCGTGTTCATAGGTTTTATAACTCATCTCCCATGTCTCCACCCCATTGATCCAAGCAGTGCATTAGTTTAATCTGGCAGTGTGGCACGCCATCGATCTACCCTGTGTGCCAGCGAATGTGAAACGAAAAATGTTACTTCAACTCCGGACCTTTGACGCCTTGTCTCGGGGTTATCTGTCTCATCGATCCAAGCAGCTGGCGGTGCATTCGTACTTTACTTCAACTTGGCAGTCTGGGACGCAGTGAGGATGAACTTTGTATTTGCATTGACTCAAAACAGACAATGATATCATTCAATAGATTAATGAACTCATAAGCCTTTCACACCACATCTACCAAAGTATTTATATTTTCACAAATTTCCCAATCGCGGTGGAGGATGAGCAACAAGGGGAGCAGTGGGGCGAAAGTATGGGGATAACGGAAATGAGTTGGTGGCATGCAAGCACGATGGCAACTGGCCACCCTGTAGCGATGCAGGCACCGCACCTTGCGGCAGTGGCTGATATCGGCACAAGCAGGAGGGATAAAATGTGAAAAATATGGTGTGAGCATATATGTCATACTCCGTGTGTTCTTATAATTTGAACAATATTCAAAAGAAAATAAATACCGGAACATATGCTCGAAAGTATTGATAGTAAGCACATTGCATAGAGACAAAGTCAAGTGCCTGATGATCAACAAAACATGGTGGAAATATTAAAACATAATGTACTCCGAATTACAACAATATATAAATATTTGAGTTAGTAGTTGTCCCTTGATACACGGAGGTTACCTCTTAAGTTGCCAAAAACGTATAATTAACCTATAACTATACCTGGGCATAGGTCGGGCCGGGCCAAAAAAAGCCCGGTGCTGAAAACCCAGGGCCAAGCCCGGCCCAGCCCGGCCCGACCGTCAGGCCTAAATACTAGGCTCAAGCCAGGCCTGAGCCCAAAAAAGTCCGAGCCCGGCCCGGCCCGACTGTGGCTTAATTTAGTTTTTCATAGGCCCGAGCCCGGCCCGGCCCGACTGTCGGGCTAGATTTTCAGGTCCGAGCCTGGCCCGATAGGACGATTAGGCCCGGCTCGGCCTGGGATTTTTGGGCTGGATCGGGCCGGGCTGCCCATGGCCAGGTATACCTACAACTATATAAGCACTGCAAGACACAAGCCAAAACACAGATGTAGAACTAAAATGTGTCCCACTTTATTAGCCAGCAAAACATCACAGTGGCTCCCTCGTAAGCCTAATTTTGGGCGTCGATTCAGCTAGAATAGTGCACAAGATATATAGTGGTTGCCCTTCCCAAGTGCACAAGATATATCTGCTAGCTGTAGAGAAACAATGTGCACTCTGGTGGATTTGGTGAACTTAGTGGTTGCCCTTCCCAGTGGCTAGTTCCCGCGTGCATTTGCATCGATACTGGCAAACTTGGAGGATTCTGCATTTGGGGTTTAGTTAAAAAGAAAAACTGCATCCTCAGTCTCCATACATTCACCAGACATGATTCCGCCTTGTTCATGTATTTTAAGCAAGCATCAGGAAGCACACCATTGTGTCGTGCCTGGCCACCTGCTTCGCCAATTGTTAAACTTATCTTTCTCTTTACAAACACTAGTACATAAGAGGGCTTTGGTCCAGGCCGGGCCAGCCCATTAGTCCCGGTTCACTCACGAACCGGGACCAATGGGGGCATTGGTCCCGGTTCGTGAGGCCAGGGGGCCGGCCGGGCCTCGTGGGGCATTGGTCCCGGTTCGTATGACCCCTTTGGTCCCGGTTCCAGAAACGAACCGGGACCAATGGGCCTCGCTCCTGGCCCACAACCATTGGTCCCGGTTCGTGGATGGAACCGGGACCAAAGGGTATCCTTTAGTCCCGGTTGCAGCCACGAACCGGGACCAATGAGATGCCTATATATACCCCCTCGCCAGCGAGCAGAGCATTCCACATTGCTCTGTTTTTCTGGGCGGCGATGGGAGAGCTTTGTGGTGCTCTAGCTCACCTCCTATGCACATGAGGTGTTCGATGAAATGCCCGAGCCACACTTAAGCTTTCTCCTCTCGAAGCTCCTTGTCCAAGCTCCATTTTTTTCAAGATTGGTTTAGGTTTGGCGGTCCGTCCTGTCTCGTCCCCGTCCTCACCGCCGTCGATCGCCCGCGTCCATCTCGGCGCCGGCACCACCGTGGTTAGCCTCTTCTTCTTATCTTCTTTCTAAAAGAAAAAAGTTCTTACTTGTATCATTTAGATAGATACTTGTGTAATTTTCTTACTTTTATTATTGTTTGTTATTATATAGTGCCATGGTCATGGTATCCGCCCACGTCGGCCCTCGTCCGGTCTATGATTCAGATGTGGTATATATTATCTTTTATAACTATTTGTTTTATTTAGTGTTTATGACAATTATGCCGACCAACGTGACATAGATGTGTTTATCTAGGAGGTATGTGAACCGGAAATTCCAACCGACCCTCTTGTCGAGAGGTTAAATTTAGTTGAAAAAGAAAACGAGGATTTGAAAGAAAAATTGAAAAGAATTGAGGAGGAGAAGATGAAATTGGAGTTGCATGTTGCCGATGTCGTTGATGACCACAAGATCAAGATGGATGCAATGCGCTTGAAGATTAGAAAGATAAGAAAATATATCATTGATAATGAGGCTTGGTATCATTATGCTGTTGGATCAATTGTTACCTTAGTTGCCATTATGATCGCATTTGTTGTTGCATTTAAATGTTTTACATAGTTGTATGTTAGTTTCAATTTATGTTTTAATTAGATGCTCTAGAGAGCTGTATGTTGTTCTATGAGAACTATGTGTGAACGTTATGTATTTATTTTGGTCACTACTGTACTTTGGCTTTAATGTGATGATGAATTTCTATTAATTTGGTCACTTCTCTATTCATGATATGCACGTAGATGAACCGGCAATGGATGTACGGTGACCGACGCACCTCCGAGTATATTGAGGGCCTGCATAATTTTCTCGAAGCGGCTGAGGCAAACAAGCAGAATGGTTTTATGCATTGTCCATGTACTGTCTGTGAGAATACGAAAGCTTTCTCCAACTATAAAACCCTTCACTTCCACCTGCTTCAGAAGGGTTTTATGCCACACTATAATGTTTGGACCAAGCACGGAGAAAGAGGGGTTATGATAGAAGACAACGAAGAAGAAGAGGATGACGACAACTACCCGCCCCCTGAATACGGTGATGCTACAATGGGGGAAGCTGAAGATCAAGAGGAACCAGACGATGTGCCCGATGATGATCTTCGCCGGGTCATTGTTGATGCACAGAGAGAATGCGAAAGTGAAAGGGAGAAGTTGAAGTTCGATCGCATGTTAGAGGATCACAAAAAAGGGTTGTACCCAAATTGCGAAGATGACAACAGAAAACTCGGTACCACACTGGAATTGCTGCAATGAAAGGCAGACAATGGTGTATCTGACAAGGGATTTAGTTCGCTTCTGAAAATAATGAAGAATAAGCTTCCAAAGGATAACGAATTGCCCGACAGTACGTACGAAGCAAAGAAGGTTCTATGCCCTCTAGGATTGGAGGTGCAGAAGATACATGCATGCCCTAATGACTGCATCCTCTACCGCGGTGCGTACGAGGATTTGAACGCATGCTCGGTATGCGGTGCCTTGCGGTATAAGATCAGAAGAGATGACCCTGGTGATGTTGAGGGCCAGCGCACCGGGAAAAGGGTTCCTGCCAAGGTGATGTGGTATGCTCCTATAATACCACGGTTGAAACGTCTGTTCAGAAACAAGAAGCATGCCGAGTTGATGCAATGGCACAAAAAAGACCGTAAGAAAGACGGGAAGTTGAGAGCACCCGCTGACGGGTCGCAGTGGAGAAAGATCGAGAGAAAGTGGAGCGACTTTACAGGTGACCCGAGGAACGTATGGTTTGGTTTAAGTGCAGATGGCGTTAATCCTTTTGGGGAGCAGAGCAGCAAGCATAGCACATGGCCTGTGACTCTATGTATGTATAACCTTCCTCCTTGGTTGTGCATGAAGCGTAAGTTCATTATGATGCCAGTGCTCATCCAAGGCCCTAAGCAACCCGGCAATGACATTGATGTGTACCTAAGGCCATTAGTTGATGAACTTTTACAACTATGGCATGGAAGAGGTGTACGTGTGTGGGATGAGCATGCACAAGAGGAATTTGAGCTACGAGCGTTGCTGTTTGTAACCATCAACGATTGGTCTGCTCTCAGTAACCTTTCAGGACAGACAAACAAGGGATACCATGCATGCACACACTGTTTAGATGACACCGACAGTATATATTTGGACAAATGCAGGAAGAATGTGTACCTGGGGCATCGTCGATTTCTTCCGACCAACCATCAATGTCGAAAGAAAGGAAAGCATTTCAAAGGTGAGGCAGATCACCGGAAGAAGCCCGCCCTCCGTACTGGTGATCACATACTTGATATGGTCAATGATTTACAAGTAATATTTGGAAAGGGTCCTGGCGGACTATCTGTTCCGACTGACGATGCGGGACGCGCACCCATGTGGAAGAAGAAATCTATATTTTGGGACCTACCCTATTGGAAAGACCTAGAGGTCCGCTCTGCAATCGACGTGATGCACGTGACGAAGAATCTCTGCGTGAACCTGCTAGGCTTCTTGGGAGTGTATGGGAAGACAAAAGATACACCGGAGGCACGGGAGGAACAGCAACGTGTGCATGAAAAAGACGGCATGCATCCAAAGCAGTATGAAGGTCCTGCCAGCTACGCTCTTACCAAAGAAGAGAAGGAAATCTTCTTTGAATGCCTGCTCAGTATGAAGGTCCCGTCTGGCTCCTCGTCGAATATAAAGGGAATAATAAATATGGCAGAGAAAAAGTTCCAGAACCTAAAGTCTCATGACTGCCACGTGATTATGACGCAACTGCTTCCGGTTGCATTGAGGGGGCTTCTACCTGAAAACGTTCGATTAGCCATTGTGAAGCTATGTGCATTCCTCAATGCAATCTCTCAGAAGGTGATCGATCCAGAAATCCTGCCAAGGTTAAGGAGTGATTTGGTGCAATGTCTTGTTAGTTTCGAGTTGGTGTTCCCACCGTCCTTCTTCAATATCATGACGCACGTCCTAGTTCATCTAGTCGACGAGATTGTCGTTCTGGGCCCTGTATTTCTACACAATTTGTTCCCCTTTGAGAGGTTCATGGGAGTCTTAAAGAAATATGTTCGTAACCGCGCTAGGCCAGAAGCAAGCATTTCCATGGGCCATCAAACAGAGGATGTCATTGGGTTTTGTGTTGACTTCATTCCTGACCTTAAGAAGATTGGTCTCCCTCAATCACGGTATGAGGGGAGACTGACTGGAAAAGGCACGCTAGGAGCGGACTCAATAATATGTAGGGACGGGCATTCTTGGTCTCAAGCACACTACACAGTTCTACAGAATTCTACCTTGGTGACCCCGTATGTCGATGAACACAAGAATATTCTGCGCTCCAAACACCCGGAGCAGTGTGACGACTGGATTACATATGAACACATCAGGACTTTCGGCAGTTGGTTGCAAACACGTCTCATGGGTGACAACACTGTTTCTGATGAGTTGTACTCGTTGGCCACGGGACCATCTTCGACTGTATTGACTTACAAAGGGTACGAGATAAATGGGAATACATTTTACACGATCGCCCAAGATCAAAAGAGCACCAACCAAAACAGCGGTGTCCGCTTTGATGCAGCAACCAACAGGGGAAAGGACACATATTATGGTTACATAGTGGACATATGGGAACTTGACTATGGACATGATTTCAAGGTCCCTTTGTTTCAGTGCAAATGGGTCAATCTGTCAGGAGGCGGGGTACAGGAAGACCCACAGTACGGAATGACAACAGTGGATCTGAACAATCTTGGGTACACAGACGAACCATTCGGCCTAGCCAATGATGTGGCGCAGGTTTTCTATGTGAAGGACATGTCTACCAAACCGAGAAAAAGAAAAGATAAGGAAGCGAATACATCATACGATGAGCCAAAGCGCCACATAGTTCTTTCAGGAAAAAGAGACATCGTGGGATTGGAGGGCAAGACAGACATGTCTGAAGATTATGAAAAGTTTCATGAAATTCCTCCCTTCAAAGTCAAGGCTGACCCAAGCACCCTCTTAAACGATGAAGATTATCCATGGTTACGGCGCAATAAGCAAAGGACACAAGCGAAGAAAAAGTGAAGACTTTCTCTCCACAACTATATCATTGCAGTTACATGTGAAGAAATGAAATGCCTTTTGTAACAGATGAGTTTTCGTATGAAACCTAATACTTCGAAAGAGATTGTCCGTTTTGTACACGAAGTGCATCCAGTTTTTGCCGTAACCCTCTCAACTCTTTATAACCTTGGGCGGTGAAGGTCGTACCAATTCAGGGATGTGGGTGGGTGAAATTATGTGAAATTATGATGTCATGCCAAATTATGATGTCCGGAGTTAAAATAAGTTATTAAAAATGGAGAGGCGCAATGCTCACCTACACGTTGCTTAGCTTCAGGCCTTGAGAAACTGCAGATATATAGCTCCGTGCAGTTTACACCATTTCCTCAAGGCCTGAAGCTAACGTGCAGGTGAGCATTGCGCCTCTCGCTTCATCGTCTCTGCACTCAGGGCTTATAAACCGCTGCGAGTCCCTCTCGCTTGGCGAGGTGGGACTAAATTTTAGCCACTCCCAGGACTAAGGTCGTACCAATCAGGAAGAAGCACACGGATCGTGTGTTTCTTTCAAGCGCTTGTGAGCTGTTGGATCAGCACTATAACTAGTCCCGGTTCGTGCTAGCAACCGGGACTAAAGAGGCACACGACCCTATATATAACCCACCTCTCGGACATGTTCGACACTTAGTATGCAGGGGAAACCGTGTGTTTTGTTGATCTATCTAGAAATCCTTTAGTTCATCGACCGAATACAAATCATTCGGATTCCCTGCATACGGTCCGACGGTGCATTTCATATGCGGGCACTCACGAGCCACCGTCGGGCTGTATGCAGGGGAAACCGTGTGTTTTGTTGATCTATCTAGAAATCCTTTAGTTCATCGACCGAATACAAATCATTCGGATTCCCTGCATACGGTCCGACGGTGCATTTCATATGCGGGCACTCACGAGCCACCGTCGGGCTGTATGCAGGGGAAACCGTGTGTTTTATTGATCTATCTAGAAATCCTTTAGTTCATCGACCGAATACAAATCATTCGGATTCCCTGCATACGGTCCGACGGTGCATTTCATATGCGGGCACTCACGAGCCACCGTCGGGCTGTATGCAGGGGAAACCGTGTGTTTTGTTGATCTATCTAGAAATCCTTTAGTTCATCGACCGAATACAAATCATTCGGATTCCCTGCATACGGTCCGACGGTGCATTTCATATGCGGGCACTCACGAGCCACCGTCGGGCTGTATGCAGGGGAAACCGTGTGTTTTGTTGATCTATCTAGAAATCCTTTAGTTCATCGACCGAATACAAATCATTCGGATTCCCTGCATACGGTCCGACGGTGCATTTCATATGCGGGCACTCACGAGCCACCGTCGGGCTGTAACACATGAGTTTTCGTCCGAAACCCTGATACTTCGAAAGAGATTATCCGTTTTGTACACGAAGTGCATCCAGTTTTTGCCGTAACCCTCTCAACTTTTTAGCACATGCTATGTGGGTGAAATGATGATACCATGCCAACTTTCAACCTTTTCAGAGTTCATTTGAAGTGCTTTTCAATTTCAAGGTTATTTAGCTCAAAAAAATCAGTAAGTGCATGAAAAATACCAAATGAAGTCAGAAAGGGTTGAAAATTGATGATGTGGCTTTGAATGGTGAATTTTGAACACACAAAAAGTATGGAGTTCAAATAAGTTCAAAACAATGAAATCCTTTTGTAACACATGAGTTTTCGTCCGAAACCCTGATACTTCGGAAGAGATTGTCCGTTTTGTACACGAAGTGCATCCAGTTTTTGCCGTAACCCTCTCAACCTTTTAGCACATGCTATGTGGGTGAAATGATTATACCATGCCAACTTTCAACCTTTTCAGAGTTCATTTGAAGTGCTTTTCAATTTCAGGGTTATTTAGCTCAAAAAAATCAGTAAGTGCATGAAAAATACCAAATGAAGTCAGAAAGGGTTGAAAATTGATGATGTGGCTTTGAATGGTGCATTTTGAACACACAAAAAGTATGGAGTTCAAATAAGTTCAAAAAAATGAAATCCCTTTGTAAGAGATGAGTTTTCGTCCGAAACCCTGATACTTCGGATGAGATTGTCCGTTTTGTACACGAAGTGCATCCAGTTTTTGCCGTAACCCATTCAACTTTTTAGCACATGCTATGTGGGTGAAATGATGATACCATGCCAACTTTCAACCTTTTCAGAGTTCATTTGAAGTGCTTTTTAATTTCTTTCAAAACATCGTGGGAGTGGAGTTCAAAAAATAATCAACTAAAAAGCTTTTATAAACCTCTAGTATTTTTGAAACTATAATTATATAAAAATTATGCAACTAAAATTATCAAAGTATTTTTTGTTCAAAACATTAATAGCAAAAAGAATTTTCATAAAGAAATTTTTTGTTAGAAACTTTAATAACAAACTAAAATTACCAAATCTGTTTTTGATTAAAACAGACATTTAAAATAACCTAAAACTTACCTAATTGAATATAATGATAAAACATAGTAACATTAAATAGCAGGAAAAAGAATCACTCAAAAATCTATTTATTTAGTAAAGTTATTCACAAACTAGTGATTCACACGAATTTCAAAAAATTCTAATTTAAACTATTCAAATTTGAAAACTAAAGGCACTAACAGAAATTTTATAATTTTTGTGACCTAAAAGCAAAAGGAATCACTGAAAAACTGTAAGTATTTAGCTGTAAGTAGAAAAAAAAATAAAGCAAAAAAGAAAACAAAAAAATGGATTTTTTTTAAATGCCACCTACTGGGCCGCCACGGCCTGAATACGACTTGAAACCCAACCAGCTTGTTGGGCCAGGATTCAGGCCCGCAGAAGGCCCAACAGGCCCACAGGCAGTGACAGATTAGGCCCGGAGGCCTGCAGTTGAGAGGAGCTCGAGAGGGTATGTGCAGCAGCGCTTATAAACCAATCTCGAGCTCTCTCGGCTAGCGAGGTGGGACTAAAAATTTGGCCCCGGGCAGAACCACCCTTTGGTCCCGGTTGGTGCCACCAACCGGGACCAATGCCCTCCTTTGGTCCCGGTTGGTGCCACCAACTGGGACCAATGCCCTCTTTGGTCCCGGTTGGTGCCATCAACCGGGACCAAAGGTCCCTGTTTCCCGCCCTTTGGGCTGACGAAAAGAGACCTTTGGTCCCGGTTGGTGGCACCAACCGGGACCAAAGGGAGGCATTGGTCCCGGTTGGTGCCACCAACCAGGACTAAAGGCTTTGCTATATAAGCCAACCCTTAGGAATTTTCCCCAAATTCTCACATCTCCCCCGACGCCGCCCGGCTGCTCCTCGTCGCTGTCGCCGTCGCCTCCCGCTCCTCGTCGCCGTCGCCCTCTCCCATCGTCGCTGTCGCCGTCGCCCTCTCCCATCGTCGCTGTCGCCGTCGCCCTCTCCCATCGTCGCTGTCGCCGTCGCCCTCTCCCATCGTCGCTGTCGCCGTCGCCGCCCAGCCCCGTCGCCGCCCGCTCCTCGTCGCCGCGCCTCCTCGTCGCCGTCGCCCTCTCCCATCGCCGCCCCCAGTGAGCACCCCGTCTTCCCCCGAGCCCTCGCCGTCGCGCCCTCCTCCCCGTCTCCGCGCGCGTGCCCCCCCGAGCCCGCCGTCCTCGTCGCCGGCCTCGTCGCCGGCCTCAAGCCATCGCCGCGCCCCCCCAGTGAGCCCCCTTTCCCATGGTCCCCTGCTCCCCGTCGCCGCGTGCCCCCGAGCACACCTCGTCGCCGGCCTCAAGCCATCTGCCACTGCTCCATGGTCGGCGGCAGCCCCCGTTGCTATGTTTTTTATGAGATGTATATTTTCATGTGGAGATAGATGATGATGTTGATAGATAGATAAATGATTTTGTTGATATATATATATAGTTCATTATGTTAGATAATTTGATGAAATGATGATATATATAGATAATATGATGATATATATATGATGCTCTGTTGGAAACAATTAATTTTTCTGTTGTTTATATGATGATATATATATATATGATATGATGATATATATATATAGATGAGATGTATGTTCATGTGGAGATGAGATAGATAGATAAATGGTCATGTGGAGATGAGATGTATATTCATGTAGAGATGAGATAGATGTATGTCCTCGTCGCCGACCTCGTCGGACATGACATGAGGGGGAGCGTCGTTGTTGTCTACCCCCTCCCTGATAACTTCAACATGAGGGGGGACGTCGGACATGACATGAGGGGTGAGCGTCGTTGTTGTCTACCCCCTCCTCGATAACTTTGACATGAGGGGGGACGTCGGACATGACATGAGGGGTGAGCGTCGTTGTCGTCTACCCCCTCCCCGATAACTTCGACATGAGGGGGGACGTCGGACACGACATGCGGGGTGAGCGTCGTTGCCTTGGTTTTCTTGAATCCTTTGACACTAGACAACGTGACATATAGAAGGGTAGATGAGATCAGGAAAAATATGGACCATTTTCTGCACATTCAGAATCGCGCCATTTTGTTAAATCCCTTAAAGGTTAAGAGAATCCCTTGTTTGACATTCATGAGAGAGGCGGTCCGGACGTCGGACATTCATGAGAGAGGTGGTTCGGACGTCGGACATTCATGTTTGTATATTAATTGCCATGTTGTAATATTTGCAGAAACTATGGATCCAAGAGACTTGGAAAAAGAACAGTTGTTGGGGGACATAATCCACGACGGACGTGATATCTTGTCGTATCTCAACGACACCGATGGTCTGGAAGGAGAGGTTGATGGCTCCGGTGATCGAACAATGGAGGAGGATGGACATGATCATGATGGCTCCGGTGACCGAATGCCGGAGGAAGAAGGAGACCATGATGACGGCTCCGGTGACCGAACGGAGGAGGGAGCTGTTGCAAAGTCCGGCGAGGTATATATATTAATTAAGCCCGTGCTGACTAGCTAATTGATGCATTAATTGTTTTGGTATGTACATATATTAATTAACTCTTCTTTCTTATTTTATAGCCCTCCGGATCGAGCCAAACTTCGGTAACGAGACGAGGCCCGAAGAAGAGGTTGCGCAAGGAAGAAAGGTTCACGATCACAGCACTCGCGCAGGATGGCCATCCGATTGAACCCAAGCGGACCAAGGACGCATTTTCTGCTCAGTGCGGAGCTATTGTTAGGGACTACATCCCGATCAGCATCAAGCAATGGAATAAGCCTAAGGACGGCGCCCCTGATGGTGATTATGTCACCGATAGACAGAAAGATGATCTTTGGACCGCCCTGAAGGCAAATTTCACCCTACCGCCAGAGGAGGATCCGAATAAGCCAGTTATAGAGCCACTGGTCAAGGCGTGTGCTCTTAAGAAGATGGCAGATCTATTCAGGAGGTGGAAGAATGAGTTGAAATCAAAGTTTGTCGACAAAGGGAAGACTCCAGAATTCACCGGCCGATTTGAGAAGATAGGTGATCACTGGCCCGCATTTGTGGCCTACAAGACATCGGACAAGAGTAAAAAAATGTCAGAGACAAACAAGATCAATGCTGCAAAGAAGCAGTATCACCATCACACGGGGTCAGGTGGCTACCTCAAAGCCCGACCGTTGTGGGACAAAGCTGAGAATGACCTGATGGCTAAAAACGTCGTACCACAGACATTGAACTGGCCAGACCGTTCAAGGACTTGGTTCTTCGGGGTTGGGGGAACTTTGGACCCTGAAACAGGGAAGTGCCGTTGGACGAACGAGCAACTTGCAATACCCATGAACAAGCTTCAGGAGTATATCACCGCAGCGCAGGAAGGGACGTTCATTCCCGACAGAGAGAAGGACGAGCTGACTGAGGCCCTAGGGAATGCTGAGCACCCTGGACGAACACGAGGCACACCAGGCTCCGTTCCGTGGAAGGTTGGGTTTCCCGACGCAGGCGGTTACAGAAGCCGGGAGAGAAAGAGGAAAGCGGAGCTGAGCGAAATTCAGAAGCTGAATGCAAGACTACAAAAGCTAGAGGAAGCTGAGAGCCAGCGAGCTGTCGGCCAACCATCTCAGCGGCACGAAGCTACCCCAGAAGCTACCCCGCCATCTCAGCGGAGAAGCAGCGTCGCTTCCACGGAGCCCGTTCAGCCTGACTTCACGGCTCCTATCTACCCCGTGGATACTATCACGGAGGCTCAACATTGCGAGCTCATGACGAAATGCCGGAACCTCACTTTCAAGGCGGCTGTTGGCTCTGTTGCACCTCCTCAACCCAACGGAACTTTTCACTGCTCACCGATTCCACATGGCTATGCTGTTGTGATGGTGGATGAAGTAATTGAGGGATTTGAGGAGCTCGAGCTTGACCGGCCTACAGGTGAAGGAGAGAATAAGCTGGCTCGTGCTCTGAGGAGTACATGTCTATGGCAGAAGGAGTACATCAAGCTTCCAAACTGGACGCCTCCGCCTCCTCCGCCTCCTCCTCCTCCTCAGGCGAATCAGGGCTCTCCGCCTCCTCCTCCTCCTTCTCCTCCGGCGAGTGATCAGGGCACACCGCCTCCTTCTCCGGCTCCTCCGACGCGTGAGGGCACTCCGCCTCCTCCTTCGCCTAATCCGGCACGTCGGAGCAGTACGCCTCCTCCTCAACCTCGTCGGCAATGGCAGAAGACAGACGCCGCCGCTCCGGCTCCTCCGGCGCGTCGGAGCACTCCGCCTCCTGCTCCGCCTCGTAAGCAACGACGGAAGAGAGACGCCGCCGCTCCGGCGGCTAGCAGTACAAGAAGAGGCGGGAGGGAATACAGATACGGTCCATCTCTCAAGCCTCTGGAAAAGTTACCATATGAGAGGACCGAGTCTGAAAACGAGGAGATATGTCAAGCCGAATTGACGGCCCATTTTGCAAAGAAAACTCCAGCTCCGAAGGAGAAGCTAGATCCGGTGAAAGTGATGCGCACTATCGATGCCCTGAAGCGACCACCACCGCCTCCGCCGGATTCCAACTTTGACCGCTGTGTTAAAAAGACATATCAAGACGCGCGGCGGTCGGGAAGTACTTCCAGTGATGCAAGGTTAGCAAAACGAAGAAGTGGGAAAAAAATTCCCCAGCTCGGCGAACAGGCGAACCAATCGTGCCCCCCGCTCAAGGTGTCTAGCGATATCGTCGCTAAACATCCGGGGATGGTGCCCGGTACCAATCCTGGTGATTACCTGAGCGATGATGTACAGTTTGAGCCGTTGGAGGTGGACGAATTCAGTTACCGGTACGGGCGGCCTCTCGTCAAACCTGATCATCCTCCTCTAACAACGATGATGCGAACATTGCATGAATGGTACATGAAAACCTGCCGCGAGTCAGGGAGGGATTCTTTGACGCTGAAGATTAAAGAGGAGCACGACCTTGTTGGAATGGATCAGTTGAATGTTGAATTTGAGGAGATATTCCAGTTATACAATCAAAAGGCCATCGACAAAACAATCGTGACTTGCTACTGTCTGTAAGTACTACTTCTGTAATTAAGTCTCTCTCTATATATAGCTCAGCTCTTTCATTGCATGTATATATAATTATCCTCACTATATTATGCAGATTGAAGATCGTCGAATGCAGAAAAGCACAAATGTATCACATTGGGTTCATTAACCCAAATATCATACATGAGTATACGGTTAAAAAGAATGTCACAGAAACCGAGGACAACTTGCTACAATCGTTGCTTAAAAATCAAAACAAAGGGACAATACTCTTTCCTTACAACTTCAAGTGAGTGTTACTGTCTTGTGCATATTCGGTTTCCCTTATTACTCGAGGTTATAGTAATGTAATTGATGAGTTATGCATGCGTGCGCAGCTTCCACTTTATTCTGCTAGAGATTAAGCTTGAGCGGGGAGTAGTAATCGTCTTAGACTCGAAACGAAAAGATCCCCAGGAATATGCGGGCATGACTGAAATGCTCCAGAAGTAAGTTCAATCGATCATTATCGCGTCATATCGGCAACTTTGTTCATTTCCTGATATCAAGTAATTATTTTCTTTGTCTGGCAGGGTTTGGAAAGAGTTCACCGCAATTGTTCCGGCACTGCCGAGGGAGCTGCGATTTACACACCCGAAAGTAAGTACTACTAGCTAGTTCCGCGCATCTCCCATTGATTCTAGTTCCATCAATACCATTTATCATCCTTGATTATCAGTTTGATTGAACTCTATTTCTCGTAAAGTGCTTGTGGCAGGAAAAAGGGAATAATTTTTGTGGATACTACGTTTGCGAGTTCATCTACAACGCGACTACCCCTAAGCGGGGCTACTCTGACAAACAATTTCAAGTGCGTAAGCAATAATATTCACAATTTTATTTTATTACCATGATTTGTGTTGAGTTTCATTCATATATATGTATTGACCCCCTTCTTCAAATTAGACGTGGCAGATGTGGGATGAACTCCTACCACATGATCGCATACGAGCAATTCAAGAAGAATTGGCGGGATTCTTTCTTGACCACGTCATAAATAAAGCCAGAGAATACCATCTGGAATTTGAAATTAAATGTTAGGGATTGTAAGAGATCTTATATTGTACATATGTAGCTAGTAGCGACGGATAGATATACGAAAACTTGTTGTTCGACCAATCTCTCGGAGAAAGAGAGGTCGATCACTTCTCTGTGTATATGTTCATGACGATCTTGTGTACTTAATGGTTCCTTCATTTGCTTACTAGCTAGCGTGTCGAGTTCTCTCTATAGTAGCTTGCGTCGACCAAGCACGGAGAAAGAGAGGACACTTCTCTCTATTAGCTAGCTAACACAATATGAAACACCTCAATTAACCCTACAAACCCCCCTAAACCCCCCCCCCCCTTTCAAAAAAAAAACAAAAACCCCGGTGCCTTTTGGTCCCAGTTGGTGTTGCCAACCGGGACTAAAGATCCTGCCTTTTGGTCCCGGTTGGTGTTACCAACCGGGACGAAAGGTCCTCCTGCCTGGGCTCCCAGCACCGGCCACGTGGAGCCCCTTCTGTCCCGGTTGGTAAGCGAACCGGGACTAAAGGTTTTGGGCTTTAGTCCCGACCCTTTAGTCCCGGTTCCAGAACCGGGACTAAAGGCCCTTACGAACCGGGACAAATGGGGGTTTTCCTACTAGTGAAAGCAGGGGCAATGCATTGTTTCTCTACAGCTAGCAGTTAGAGATGTGTTGTGGGTCGACTTTCCATGACTCGAAACAGACGGTGCTACCATTGGATCCAATCGATGTGCAACCCTATCCAATCTGAAGGAGGAATTGTGGAGGAGAAACAAGGGGAGCAGGAGGGCAAACGAATGAGGAGAAGGAAAAAGATGGTGTGGCCGGCGAGCTCAACGGCAACTAGCCAACCACCACCTCTGAGGGCTTACCGATGCTATACAAACTTAAAGAGTGATGCCAATAAATTATCAAAACTTAATATACACTAAATTACAACAAAACATCTCTATCTCATTTGGTGAATCCCCCTTCGTTCTTGAGTCAGAGGTTACCTCTTAAGTTGCCAAGAAATTAATTTACACAACTATCATTTTTACCCCAGGAAAAAATCATTATATGCAGTAGCTAGCGACATGCATCAAGAACTTGTGATTAGACCAGTCAATCGATCCTTATTTTGAGAAAAAATTATTTGCACAAAAGTAGTGACTATAATGACAAAAGCATTTAAACAAGTCATGTCATTAAGGATAACTTCTCTAGCAATGCATGAGCATTGAACTTCTATGCCAGTGCACAGATATTTAGCTAATTCAAAATAAATAACTGCTAGAAACTAAAAATGTGTTGGATGTTTCTCTAAAACTAGGCTTTCGCCCCGCTTTCCATATAAAGCAACAACCACAGTTTATAGCCAAACGGTACAAAGTAGTGAGGAAGCCCTATAACAAAGCAGATCAAAGAAAACCAAACAACAGAAGTCGCATCGAAAAGATGCATAAAGGCACAAAAAACGATAGGAAGACACTGCGGAACAAGAGCATACCACAGCCCAACCGGCGGCGCTTGAGCTCCTCCACGAGAACACTCCCAGGAGGGTAACAACAAAAAGCGTCGCCGATGTCGAGTCTGATAGACAAACCAAGGCTTTCAACCGGAGCCCAGGCAATAGGAGGACATATGCGGCGAAGTCCTCAAGAAGAAAGGGGAACTCGTGGGCATTGCCTTCGCCTGTGCCAAAGCGCGAATCTTTCGCTCGGAATCCTCCTGCATCTCACAAAGCACCTAGGTCACCACCACGATGAAGTCTAGCCCATCCGAATCAGATATGAGTGCCGCCACTTCCTCGGGAAGAGAATGACCCATGGACATGCCGCTAGACCCCTTGCCACCTACACTATCAAGAAGCGAAGCCACCACCGCCACCACAGAGTCGTCAAAGAGCACACGCAATAGGATGCCATCCGAGGCCAGGGGAGGATGACACGAGCGTCTGCTATGTGTCAGCGAGGACACAAATCCAGCCAAAATTTGGACCAAAAATCAGTTCAAACGGACACCCGTCTGTTTGTGTGACGCGTTGGACCACGTCTTCTGTCTGCGCGGACCCAAACGTATGCGGGCATACGAAATGTGTCGGCGCGTTGGAGTTGGCCTAAAGATGTGAAAATGGTTACAAGACATCTGATCATAAAATAGATCTGATAGACGTGGAGGTGGTCGACGCGCACAACTCCATCATGGGGTGAATGCACATTTTTAATAAATATATTTTTTGGTTATTTCTGAAAAAGAATCACGGGAGCACAGTCAGACACCCCAAAAAAAGACTTGACAAATCACAGCCGAAGTTTGGTGCCCGTCTGAGGGAGTCCTGGTTTAAGGGGTCCTCGGGAGGTCGGCCTATCTCTTATGGGCCGGACTATATGGGCCACTTGCCGAATACTAGATGGATCGAAGACCTTGTCTCCAGAAAGGAAGATTCGAGAATCATGGCTTGTCCTCCACGTTTGGAGTAGTGAATAGGCATGTTTATCCCTTCGACGTGTAACCGACCATGTGTAAACCCTAGGTACCCTCGGCGTCTATATAAGCCAGAGGGTTTTAGGTTGTAGGCCAAGAGAACTCATCTAGGGTTTTAGTCATTCGATCTCGTGGTAGATCAACTCTGTAACACCTATATCATCAATATAATCAAGAAGCGATAAATCGGATGAAGCGCCGTCAAGATGCCGAAAGCCGCATAAACGGTCAAAAGGGAAAAAGGGAAGGAAAGCTAACGATGGCACCGGGGACGCATACACCCCGGAAGACCTCGGCGATCCCAAAAACCCCGAACACCCGTTAGAGGGTCAGGAGAGGCCGGAAGACCAGCGTAACCCCGAGGATCTGGATGATCCCGAGGATGACAATTACCTCCGCTCTGTTGAGGGGGAGGACAATGCGGAAGCCGATGACTTCGCCATCCCCGATAATCCTGCCGATCAGGAACTATTCAGGCAACAACTCATATCCACGGCCCGCAGCCTGAAAGCAAAGGAACGGCAGCTTAAAGCCAAACAAGAGAACCTCAACGATCGATGGACCAGAGTCCTCTCAGCGGAGGAAGGATACGGTACCGGTCTATCGGACCAACCTAAAAGCTATCCGCGCAGAAGGCTACTGCCACAATTCGATGACGAGCTCACTGATACGCCGTTTCCCAAACATACCCCATACGACAAGCCAGACCGCCCTCCTCGAGGACGGGACAGAACGGCTGACGACACCGGCTATAGGCCGACGATACCCCGTAGACGGGGAAAGGAGCCACTAGAGCCTAATGATAGGTTCGACCTACGACACGACCTAGACTACAGAGCAGGTCGTACGCGATCCATCTACGGATCCAGAGGATACTCACCCGATCGACGGGGAGGGTACCGTCCTCGGTTCGACCGCGACAATGAAGGTCGGGAACAACACCGAGCTCGGACAGACGCCGATCACCGGTGCAACATAGCTCGGGTTAGAGGCGCTGCACACCCACTGTGCTTCACAGACGAGGTGATGCGGCATCAGTTCCGGAAGGGTTTAAACCCATAAACATAGAACAATACGATGGGACAACTGACCCAACCGTATGGATCGAGGATTTCCTCCTCCACATCCACATGGCGAGAGGAGATGACTTGCACGCCATCAAGTACTTACCTCTGAAGCTTAAGGGGCCAGCTCGGCACTGGTTAAATAGCCTCCCCGAAAATTCATTGGGTGCTGGGAGGACCTAGAAGAGGCATTCCGATCTAACTTCCAGGGCACTTATGTTCGGCCGCCGGACTCCTCCGATCTAAGCAACGTCGTCCAGAAGCCAGGAGAGTCCGCGCGGCTATTCTGGAATCGTTTCTTAACCAAGAAAAACCAGATCGTGGATTGCCCGGACGCCGAAGCAATAGCATCCTTCAGGCACAATATTCGGGATGAATGGCTGGCTCGACAGCTCGGCTAGGACAAACCAAGGACAATGTCCGCCCTCAGACCACTCATGACCAGCTTTTGCGCGGGCGAGGATAACTGTCTAGCAAGACGTAGCCACAACCCCGATGACCCCGGAACCTCTGAAGTTCGGGATGGAAACGGGAAACCGAAGCGCAACAAGAACAAGCGCCGGCACAATAATAGTGATGCCGATGACACGGCCGTTAACGCCGGCTTCCGCAACTCCCGGCCTGGGCAGCGGAAGAAGCCTCCTAAAGGCAAACATGACGGACCTACCCCGCTGGACAAAATCCTGGAAAGGCCTTGCCAGATCCACGGCACTCAAGAGAAGCCCGCCAACCACACCAACCGTAACTGTTGGGTCTTCAAACAGGCCGGTAAGCTCGCATCCAAGGACCAAGGCAAGAGCCCACGCAGCGAGGATGAGGATGAACCCCGTGGTCCGATCGGTGGCGGACAAAAGAAATTTCCTCCAGAGGTAAAGACAGTAAACATGATATAAACCACCCATATACCCAAAAAGGAGAGGAAGCACGCCCTTCGTGAAGTCTACGCCATAGAGCCCGTAGCCCCGAAGTATAACCCATGGTCGGCATACCCAATCACCTTCGATCGATGAGACCATCCGACCAGTATCCGTCATGGGGGCTCGGCCGCACTCGTCCTAAACCCGATCATAGACGGGTACCACCTCATTAAAGTCCTAATGGACGGTGGAAGTAGCCTCAATCTGATTTACTCAGATACGGTGAAAAAGATGGGCATAGATCCGTCAAGGATCAAGCCCAGTCACACTACCTTCAAAGGAGTGATACCAGGCGTTGAAGCCCGGTGCACAGGCTCTGTAAGCCTGGAAGTAGTGTTCGGCTCGCCCGATAACTTTCGAAGCGAGGACTTGATCTTCGACATCGTACCTTCCCGCAGCGGCTATCATGCCCTGCTTGGCCGTACAGCGTTCGCTCGCTTTAACGCCATCCCGCACTACGCATACCTCAAGCTCAAGATGCCCGGCCCTAGGGGGGTCATTACAGTCAATGGCAACACAGAGCGCTCCCTCCGAACTGAGGAACATGCGTTGGCCCTGGGTCTTGGAATTCCGCTTTATATACATTGGCTCCGAACTATGTCTTGGGTCAATAGTTGGGTTGCCCGGCTCCTGTGCTTGCCCCTTTACGTTCCGCTCGTTCGGCTAAAAGGGCAAAGGGAGCACCGCTGCGATTGTGCTTCTGGCTAGTCTGGTCAAGCACCTCAGCGGAAAAGCCGAAAACTGACTGTCATGGTATGCGAGAACCGGTCTGCGAATCCGAGCTTAACTAAATCTCGTCAGAGGTTATTCCATGTCATACGAGGGGTTTTGTCTTCGAACAAACCAGGTGATATAGGCTTTGGCCACGGTTCATCCGAACACCACAAACACCTGGGGGCTAGTCATCAGCCCCCCGCACTCCTTTCTCGCGCCCCTACGGCTAAGTGAAAGCAATAAAGCATTATGATCTGATTGCCTTGTCCGCCTCACACTACCGCCTTCGGGTACCGATAGCTCGGCTAAGGGTCATAGTGCGATTGGCAGAGACACCCCGCGTAGTATCTACGTGGGGGCTAAAGCCGACGACTCACAGCTTTCAGTTTCAATGGCCACACAGGAGTTATAAAGGATGCAAAAACATGAAAGACATGATAAACCATGCAACTTTAATATAAACGCATTAAAAGGTCTTCAGACACATTACGTAAGCGTTTACTCATATACATTTTCTCTCGAACATTGCGCCTCTATTGCCCGAGCACCCTCCATTACTCCAGAGAAGTACAGCTCGGGCCGCCTATGGCCTTTTCCAAGAGGCGGAGGGGCGGTGGCTACCTTCATTGGATGCAGCCCCGGCCAGTGCACCTTGGTCTTCGCAAAGGTCATCCGAGCCCCCTCGATACAGGAGGATCGCCTTAGCGCGTCGATCCGGGGCGAGGTGTCACTCAGCTTCTGCACCAGGCCAAAGTAGCTGCCCGGCAGTGGCTCGTTGGGCCATAGCCGGATACAGAGATCCTTCATCGCTGGCTCCGCCATCCGGTGTAGCTCCATCAGCTGCTTCAGCTGCTCAACAAGGAGAGGAGAGCGCTCGGGGGCTTCGAACTGCGCCCAAAACAGCCGAGCTTCATCTCCTTCTCCCCGCGAACCGTAGAACTGGTTCGCGTCCGCTGCGCTCTTCTGGAGGTCCGAGCAGGCACCTGAGGAACGCCATACTTGGGTAAGAAACTCGAACTTGCTATCCCCGTAGACAAACTGCAATAAATATGGCTTACCATCCATTATAGCCTTGGCCTGGCTAACTTCCTCTTCAAAAGATCGCCTATCCACCCGCTCCTTTTGGAGGTCGGTTTTTAGGGTGGATAGTTCGGCGGCCTGCTCCTTGCCTTTCCGCTCAAGGTCTTCGCACTTTTGGTCGGTGTCCTTGAGCTCCTGTTGGATCTCCTCCACCCGAGCCTCGTGCTTGTCGCTGATGGCTCTCAGGGCGGAGAGCGCGGTTGCCGCTTCTTTGGCCGCCACCTTCTCCACCGTAGCCTCCTGCTTTGCCTTCTCAAGTTCGACCTTGAGCTTCTCAATCTTCGTCGCCGAGGCTGCGTAAGCATTAAAACACATTAAAACTACTACTTTGATAGTACGGTGATGATGAAATTGGATATTCTAGTCCGGCTTACCTTGCGCCTCGTCGAATCTCTTATTCAGAGCTTCGAGCTCATCTTCGGAGCTCTTGAGCTTCCGATTCAGCTCGTCCAGCTCGGCTGTATTGACAGCCGCTGCCGATGACGAAGCCTGTACAAAAACAACCATGTCAAGTTACGCGGGTTCGCAACTTCCAACCTGTCATAAGATATGATCCTATGTTCGGTCCCCTTAAAGGCTGTTAGACCTTTCCGAACATATACTGTCCTATACATAGTTCGGATAATGATCTAGGATTGACCCCCAGGTAAGTTTTTCTAAACTTACCTAGGGCTCGGGGGCTGCCGTGTACATAATCATAACTCAAAGATATTAATATTTCATAAAATAAGAGCATTACATGGCTTACCTGGAAGCCCGTCAGGAGACCTTTGAAGGCCTCCTTCAGTCCGTGGTCTACGTACTGAATGCTCTGCAATACCGCACCCATAAGGGTGCGGTGCTCCCCGGAGATGGAGGCGCTTGACAGAGCCTCCCCCATAGCCGGCCACCCGTTGGTCGGTGGCGCCGGTGGGGATCGGTTGACCTGATCTCCAACCGGAGATTGAACCGGTGCCTCCGGAGGCATGGTACGCTCCGGAGACCGCCTTGGAGGTGACCAGACATCTTCCCGTTCGTTCTCCTCAGTGTCCGGGAGGGGCTTCTCCCCGGGGTCTTCGGCGGCCGAGGTGTTAGCCTCGGCCATGACGTCATCACCCCCGCCTCCAGTGCCCGGCTCCATATGAGCCTGTTGGGAGGACACCTCCGCGGCATCCTTCGCGGCTCCCGGAGGAGAGGGGTGCGACGCGGTCCCGCTCTCCGCTAGCTCGGCGGGCGGGGTCTCCCCATCCGAAGCCTGATCGGTGGGGAGAACTTGTGGTGGGCTGCAGGTCAAAAAGGCGCTCACATGTTAACCATATTCAAAACTTAGTGCTAATAACTCGGGAGGTCTCCGGATCCATACCTTCAAGGTGGGGGCTTGACCCTGAGGTTCCTTCGCGAAACGCTCTCGAACTCCTCGGACTCGGTATCCGAGTCCGAACTGTCGTCGGACAGGACCACCTGTGTCCGGCGCGCTTTCTTCGGGGTGGGGGGAGGTATGTCCTCTGTGGCGTCCGATGACGCCGCCCTCTTTCTTGCGAGGGGGAAATCGCCTCCGCCCTCGCCCTCGCCCTCACCCTCATGCTCCTCCTCTTGATTCGAGGAGGCATGGGTTTCTTCGGACACAGCCTCCGGCTGGTCCCTGGTGCGCAGGCCTGCTCGGCCTGGTTTCTTCTTCTCCTTCTTTTCTAGCGCCTTGTAAGGCGCCACGACAAGCATCTCCAACAGCAGCAGAGACCTGGTGTCTTCGGGCTGTGGAGCCGGACACTTGATGCCCGTGGCCTTGCTCAGCCATTCCTGCGGAAGTGATCGGAAAGCACTTAGATTTTCTTCGGGAAGATAAAAGCCGATCTAATAGAACAATATCATACCTCGGAAGGGAGCTTATCGACGCGTAAGCCCTGGTCCTCCTTCTTGGCCGGCCAGTTCTCCTGCGCCTTGAAGAGCGCCTTACACAGCTTCTCCCGTGTGGTGCGGAAGAGTTGACGGATCGTAGGATCGTCGTCAGTCCGATAATTCCACATAGGAGAGCTCCGGCGGCAGGGGAGGATGCGCCGCCGAAGCATAACCTGGACCACGTTGGTCAGCCCGACTTCCTCCTTGATCATGGAGGCGATGCCCCTCTGCAGGTCATCCACCTCTGTGTCCGACCCCCAGTCAAGGCCCTTTCGGACCCATGAGGTCAATCTGGCCGGGGGGGCCGGATCTGAATTCGGCAGGAATAGTTCCGCCCTCCTCCCTTGGCTCGGTGATGTAAAACCACTCTTTTTGCCAAGTCTTGATGGTGTCGATGAAGGTGCCGGATGGCCATACTGCGCGCGGAAGCTTGCTGATGACCGCCCCGCCGCAGTCCGCATGTGCGCCTGCGACACACTTCGGCTTGATGTTGAAGATCTTGAGCCACAGTCCGAAGTGTGGTTTGACCCTCAAGAAAGCCTCGCAGACGATGATGAAGGCCGATATATGCATGAAAGAGTTCGGCGGGAGGTCGTGGAAGTCGAGGCCATAGAAGAACATGAGGCCCCTCACGAAGGGGTGGAGCGGGAAGCTCAGTCCTCGGATGAAATGAGGAATGAAAACCACCCTCTCGCCTGGTTTGGGGGTGGGGATCACCTGGCCCTCCTCTGTGGCGCGGTGGAAGACATTGGCGGGGAGGTAGCCGGCCTCCTTGAGGTCCCGGATGTCCTGGTCTGTGACCGTGGAAGCCTCCCACTTGCCGCTGGAGCCTGAGCCGGCCATGGCTGAGCTCGGAGGAGGAAGGGTGGAAAACCTAGATCTGGGTTCTGGAGGCTCAGTAGATTGGGGAAGCAGGGGTGCGAATGGGAAGTGCGGATAAGCCTTAGGGTTTTCTTCCCTTTTTATTGGGCTTGTCGCCGGTTAAGCCTCCCTTCACTGCGCCGTGAATTCCTCCGCTTCCAGAGACGTGCGTGCCGTCATGCACGCATGATTAAACATATCCCGTGTAAAACGGAGCACGATCTGTGCATTAATGGATCGTGCCGATGAAAGCGGCCTCGAACCGCGAATCGAGTCATTACGACTGGTTTTGTGGTCGTGGTGGGCCGTGACCTTTCCTCTGAAAGGTTGTTAGAAAACACTATTGACTCTCTGACGTTTGGCCTTCAGGGCCGAATTATTCATGGTATTCTGCCGATCTATTATCGGAGGAGTTACACGTCGTCGGAGGCCGAACTCTAGCACGACCGACCACTATTTGGAGAAAGGAACTCGCCTCGCAAGCCGAAGACTCTGATCATTTGAAGCAGCTGGAGCTTGGACCCGTGGCGTTGGAGGCTAGTTCAGGGGCTACTGAGGGAGTCCTGGTTTAAGGGGTCCTCGGGAGGTCGGCCTATCTCTTATGGGCCGGACTATATGGGCCACTTGCTGAATACTAGATGGATCGATGACCCTGTCTTCAGGAAGGAAGCTTCGAGAATCATGGCTTGTCCTCCACATTTGGAGTAGTGAATAGGAATGTTTATACCTTCGACGTGTAACCGACCATGTGTAAACCCTAGGTGCCCTCGGCGTCTATATAAGCCAGAGGGTTTTAGGTTGTAGGCCAAGAGAACTCATCTAGGGTTTTAGTCATTCGATCTCGTGGTAGATCAACTCTGTAACACCTATATGATCAATATAATCAAGCAGGACGTAGGGTATTACCTCCATAGGAGGGCCCGAACCTGGGTAAAACCTTGTCCCCTTCGTCTCCTGTTACCATCGATCCTAGTCTCACAGCTCGGGACCCCCTACCCGAGATCCGCCGGTTTTGACACCGACACTGTCCAATCTCCACGAGCTGCTCCATGTGTCTCCCCCGAGCCTCCCTTCCCCTGATCTAGGCGGGATACATGTCATATTATCGATCGTATGCAACCCACCACCGGCGATGTGCTAGCTGTTCAGACCTAACACGTCTCTCCATGTGAGGCGCTACATCGGTGAATATAACTTGTTCTGTGCCCGATCGCCATGATGGCCAAGTCCGTCGCAGTGGCTCTACCCCTCTCGTGGGAGCGATAGGGGTCCCCTCAGAGAAGGCCTGGAGGACAAAGAAGAGAATAGCAAAGAACGCAACAAGGCTCTTGTTGCAGAAGGCCGAGCGCAATAAGGCTCCTATTGCAGAGATCGAAGGAAAAGAATGGTTCAGGAAAGATTGGAACAAGGCTCCTGTTGTAGAAGACTGAGCGAAACCAAACTCCTGTTGCGGATATCAAAGGAAAAAAATGATATGGAAAAGTTTGCAACGAGGCTTATGTTGCAAAAGGTCAGATATGAGTGCCGCCTGGTCAAAAACAGATCTGATGGACGGGGAGGCGGTTGATGGACAGAGCTCCATCATGCTGTGAATGCGCGTTTCTAAAAAAGATATTTTTAAGGTGTTTGTGAAAAAGAATTACAGGAAGAGAGTCAGTCACTTGGAAAAAAAAGTCTTAAGAGCATCTACAGCCGGACATGGCAAATCAGACCTCTCAAACGCCGGACGCGTCAACGGACACTGACCGGTCACGTCTCAAATAATGCATTCTACAACCAGATACCTCAACTTAGAAATCTCAAATCTATATTATTACATGCAACGTAAACCTAATACAAGTGGAGCTCATCCGGCTCCGTCGTGTCCATGTCCGGCGGCTGGCTGCGGCCCTCGTAGTGTCGGTCCGGTCGCCGGTGAGGTAGAGTAGGACATGGGACACTAGCCGGCTCACGGGAGTCGAGCTCGCACCGTCTCCCATGCCCTACTCTTCCTCGTCGGAGCCCGTAACCCGGACGGTGCCGGTGGACGTCAGGTCGATGATGGATCCTTCATGGGAGGAGATGACGTCCACCACGACGCGGTTGCGGCGCCCGCACCCGTGCAGCATATAGGGCGCCAGATAGTGTGACTCCGCCTCTCTAACGTCCACCGCTGCGAGGGTTTCCATCACCTCCCGTGCCCGCTACCACGCATGGCGGACACGCCGCGCCATGTTAGCGTCCGAGAACGCCCATGGTGCGTCCTCGGCGCGCCAGCGGAGGGGTTGCGCGTCCGTCACGCCGTTCGGATGCCAGACGGACCGCACAGCCTCCGGTGAGGCAGCAACGCCAGATCCAAGCACCGGTTGTGCCGACGCAATAGATTCCCAACGTTGTGAGGTTGGAGCGTTGCCGTCGGGCGGCTGACTCCTGGGAGCGGTGGAGCGCAAGCCGGACGGCCATCTCCTCCTCGGGGCCGCGTGGGATGAGTTCGTGATCGACGGATCTGGAGGTGAAGGACTCGGATCCGCTGCCCGCCATGCCAGAGAAGGCCGGAGATTGCCGGTGGTGAGCTGGGGTGGCGGATGGGAATGGATGGGAGTGGAGTGAATTGGCTAGGGTTTGGTCCGGTGAGCAGGTGGGGACGAATATATGTTAGGTCGATGCGGGACAGCGCGGGCCAGATAGACACGAGGGGCTTGCCCGTCAGCCCGGGCTTTTGATGTCCATTTAAGATGTCCGGTTGGATCGAAATTTCGTGACCGGTCAGTTAACGGGGGCACCCTGTCCGAACATTTGAGACGGGTACGAGGGTCCGGGTTGTAGATGCTCTAACAAATGGCAGCAGACGTTTGGTGCCCGTCCTATGAGCAGAGGCGTGAGAGAAAGATGTCGGAGAGGCGGCGAGCCAATGTTTCTTCCTGCGGCCGGTGCCGCGGAGGTCGCCCGGAGACGGATCCGGCACCGGCGGCAACCTGTCCCTGAGCTCGAGTGGAGGCACTCATCGCGGCTTGATCTGTAAGTGTTCGATTTCGATCTGTAGCTAGCTAGCTAGGGTTCCTGATGCTTGTTCCTCGTTGGGGGTAGTCTTATGCGGATACCATCCGCCATTAGCGTGATGGAGCAGTGAATAATTCAGGCATTTAATTTCTAGCGTGTCTACTCATAGGACTCCCTGATCCATGCTATGCTCAGGAGGAGGAAGATGGAGTCGCTTTAGCAGAGCAGTCTGCATTTCATTTTTCTTACAGACATCCACTTGCTCTGCCAATTCTTAGTTCAGGCATACAGGTTAAAGAAAAAAAGGAAAACCATCTGTGAAACTTATGCGAAATTCAGACACATCAAAGTCGACCGGGACCATATACATTGTTAAAACAGAAAGCCCACCAAAAGTACAGAGAGAAGGAACTTATTGGATCCGCATGAGACAGAGTTCATAGAGTAGCCATACTCCCCAGCACCAGCTGAGGATCCAATTTATCAATAGAAACTGATCAAAACAGGTTCCTGATGGTCCAAATTAAAGCAACTACAGCAACCATCAAATTTCTAACATCTCCAGTTTACTTCAGAAATTGAACCACAAAGATCATTGAAAGAAACAGAAAACAATCTGAATGTTCTGTCACACTGCACAAATATTCAGAAACAGAGTGCTAAAGGAATAAGTGATCCACTGTTTCTTAGGCACTGCAAAACATAGATTTGGGTCTACTTCTACCAGGAGAAACATAACTAAGTAGGTCTAGTTACAGAAGCTGAACACTTAACACAACTATCCACACCCCCATTATCATCTCAGAGCAGCTCCTTATTAGCCTTATAACCAAAAGTTTCTGTAGCACACTGTCAGACTTCTCCGTGCTAGCCAAAAAAAAAATAAAATAACCCTGATCTACCAGCTTCTGCATCACTTGCCACTTGAATAGATTTATTCACCTCAGTTCTACTAGTTACCCCAATAAGAGAGCATTGTAAGAAATTAAGACAGTTATTAGCTTGTGTAAATTACCTTTGTGCCTTCTTCCATCAGTTGGTCCTCTCAAACCGCCACCCCTTCCACCTTCCTTTTTAAACTTTCAATGTTGGTGATCGGACCATATTCTTGTTGTGCACTAGCAAAGGTGACGTGATTCACCGACAACGTTTTATTATCAGTAGTAGCTGGCACCACATGGATTTTTGCAGCCAGACTTCCCATCTCGAAAGTAACAAGCTGTACTGCACGGCTAAAAATTAAACAGAAATTGGCAGGTGCCCGCTGAAGAGAGAGCATATATACAAACTTAACACGCCCCAAGAGTTAAGCAAAGTAGCAATTAAGAAAAATGAGACGGACATACAAAACTTAATTACCGGATATTCTTGTGCATTGGCAAAAGCTTCATGATTCACCAGCAGCAACGTATTATCAATAGTAGCTGGTGCCATAGGGTTTCCGCATGAAGCTCAGTTCCCATTTCAGTAGTATCAACCGGTTCTGCACAGTAAAGAATAAAAAATGTCATATGCCTATGTGTAGAGAGAGTTTATATGTAGCTCAACACACCACAAGAAATAACCAAAGTAGAATAAGAAGCACATACAAGCTTGCTTACAGGACTGTCCAGTCAAAATGGCACCAGGAGGCGGTTTCACTAATGATGTCATATCAGTTAGTAGGCGGGGTCGCGGGGCTCTCAAACTTCTCTGCATTTTCTTAATAAATTAAACTTCTCTTTCCGCATTTCGCACAAACCTCCTGGGCGTTCGTATGAGTAGCTGTTGCCATAGAGCTAAATTCCGCAGCAGGCTCACTTCCTAGTATTTTAAAATGATTTTCAACCATTTGTTTTGTGACAAACAAGAGCTTGAGACACCTTGGCCTCTTGGGTGATACTTTACTGCTTCTTTCCAGTCCTATTTTTTGTCGCTCAATCCATCATGGAAAACGATCTCCTTAAGAAAAGGCAGTGACTGGATGGTCATTCCGCCGAGATCCTTACATAGCAGTTGTAGTGACTCAAGACGCGACAAAGCCCCTCTTGTCTCTCCAGCTCAGTCATGACTTCTACCATGGTGCGTAAGCGTTGCAGGCTTCTGAGCACGCATATACTAGTACTCATTTATATTTTGCCGAAAAAGGGTTTCCCCCGTTTTATATTATAAAGCAACCAACACCCATCGCATAGCAACTGCTTGGGCGAACAACACAACAAGCCCAAAAGGAAAATGAAAAGAAATAAATGCCAACAACGGCAGCTCAACAAAGCTCGGATGGGCCGGCACCGCTGCGGCCTTCGGAATAGTCCCGCCACACTCCACGGCTCTGAACACCCGCGTACCAAGCAGCACCCTCAAGAAGGAGTGTGACACCGGCGAAGCTGCTGCCCGGACATGTCCTAGGGTTTCCCCCGGCACGCGGAGGGGAGTGGGGGAAGGGTAGCACTGACGCCCTTCAAGAAGGAATGGTGGCACCCGCAAGCATCACTGCGTCGGAGCCGGATGGACCGGCAGGGATTTCTCCCGCTCCCCAAACACCACAACCCACCCGATTCGAAGCCCTCCACCCAGGTCGCCACCCACTAGCATGCACCACCACGTACTGACACCACCCTTGCTGTCTCACTGTGGACACCATCACGAGCCCTAGAGGACGGGACATGGAAAGAACGGTAATCGGGGATGGCAACACTGAGGCCGTGCGATAGGGAACTACCTCCACCGCCGTCACGCGGGAGGTCACTGCCTCCAACGCCGTTGCGGTAGCCGGCCGGACGTGGCCGCAGCGACACACCAGGCCTCCCGGGCCCGCAAAGTCGCTGCCACCATGCTGCAGCAAGACGGCGACGACGCTGCCATCACCCAGACTCCCTACGCCCCATCTCCTCCTCCGGGAAGCTCCACCACCGACGAGGAAGCCGCCGGCCCGCCCAGGCCCAGATCTGGGCCGAACGGGCGCACCGTCAGCTCGCAACACCGCATCGCCCCGCCGAGCAGCCATCCACCCGCGCCAGCGCTAGGTCGCTCCGCCGCCGCACCGGACCGTCGCCGCCTGGGAGCACTGCCCAGCTCCGCTCCACCCCGCGCAGGAGCTTCACTAGGGGGAAAGGCATCGGGTCGTCGCCCGGGCCGAGCCCGGCGACGCACGCCGGCGACGGCGAGGGGAGAGAGGGTAGGGGAGGGGCTGGAGGAGGGGGACGGGGGCGCTGCCGGTCGCCCGCGGGGGACAAGCCGGTCGTGAGAGGGGAGTGTCTAGCAAACAGGAGTAATTGGTCTTGTGAGATCCCACTCATTTATATTTTCATGCCACACTTACCAAAGCGAGATCATGCTTACTAAAAAATAGAATAAAATGACCATGCACGACTACATTTATGGTCATACAGTTTTTTTAAATTTATGCCCCCTGAAGAACAAAAACTATAAAAAATAAAAAGATTAGAAAAATAAAGGGAAAAGGAAAAGGTATGGAACAAATGGAGAAATACAACAGGGGAAAATGGATAAAAAGGTAAATAGGTTGGATGCAAGAATTCGGATGTGCGGTAGGGACAAAGTAGCGTGAGCATAGAATGGGGATTTTTTCGGGAGCTCCTATCCCACGTTCACAGCGTAGACTAGGCCCTATAAAGCACCAGTTTGATACAAGGGCAAGTCCAATATGCTTCCTATTTTTTTATTCAAAAATGTGTTTTATTTCAGAATCGAAATATGGTGATAAGCCCAAAACTATTTGTCTCATGTCTAATATGTTTTTTTTTGAGGATTCATGTCTAATATGGTGATAGGAACGTTTAGGGTTTAAAAAAAGTTCACGTGCGACTGATTTATGCTCATATATTTTGTAGAAAATTCATGCATTTCCCCAGAAAATGAAAAAACAAAACCAGGAAATGAAAAAGGAAAAGAAATACTAAAAAACTAGCTTGAAAAACTAGAACAAAAAAATAAAAGCGAAGAAAGGGAAACGGGGTACATGGGTGAACCTACATCCAAGCGGTAATACTGCCCTTTTAGAGTCAATGCAAAGTTGGCCCACACCTCACACGATACTGTCAGTCACCGTCCTCTATTTTGTAATCCAAAAGATATGCTTAACAATCCGCAAAGCTGCCTCCGGGTACGACGGAGTGTGCTTCCCGATGCTTGCCTGAAATACTTGAACACCTGTGGAGCCATGCATGCAGTGGAGCCATCTTTGTCTTGTTAATGTATGGAGATTGAGGACGCTTATAGTGCTTTAGTTAATATATAAAGGTTAACTAACCACGACACAGTACTCTATGCCGCATCTGAATCTATTTCCCAAGGTCCCATCTTAGTCTGTTTGCTTAAAATATGTTTTTTTATATTTTGTCGTACTTGTTGTATTTTGGACTGCGTTAAGTTTTCCATTTTTGCCCATACGTACTGCGTTACAATTAGTTACTTTCAAGCATCCATTTCAATACAAAAAATGTTGGAAGATTCATCAAATTCTAGAAACACTTTTTAGAAACACCGAGAGTGATATAAAGGCCCCTGTCATATTTCTCATTTTTAATTTGCTCCTCCTCTACTCCTCAAGATATCCTCCGCTGCTAGCTACTATTGGCTGCTGACACGAGGAGTGGTGCTTGCATCCGACGATTATACATGCATCACCCTTAACTTCTTAAGCCCTCGGGGGTAGCCTGTTGCTGTTGAGTTTTTTTCTCCCCATTATTATTTCGCCTTCAAGCTCCCCTTGTTTATGATCCTCCACCACTTCTCCTATATCGGAGGGCCCATGATTTTGTTTTTGAAGAATGCGGTGAAAATGTTGTTTTGGTAGGGGTAGCGTGTCAGACTTATGCGAGCCTATTAGTCCATCCAGTCTATGTTTCGAGTGAATGCAAACTTGAAGTAAACTAATGCACCGCCAGCAGCTTGGATCAACGAGCAGACAAGGCATGAAAGATTCATGATTTGATTAATCCAACTAATAGTAGCTTTTGTTTCAAACTGGCATGCAGTGCGGATCAACAGTGCGCCAAACTGACAAGTTAATTAAACTAATACACTGTGAGCTGCTAACTGGAGAAACAGGAGATAAGTTTAACAATTCACCCAGCAGGTGGCCGGGCACCAGTGTGTTTGGTGATTGATGCTTAAAAACATATGGACATGCACGGCAGCAGTAGAGAAGAACTGCAGAGGCATCTTGTGAAGGTACATGGAGATTGAAGGCACAATACTCTAAGCCGGCTGCATCCCATGCTATTTTTTCTCTCCTCCCAGACATTCTTGTGCATTACTAGCAGGATCACTTGCCATCTCAAAAGTAGCAATTGGTGCTGCACAATTATGCAAAATAAGATGAACATACAACCTTGCTTACCTGACTAAATGGCAATGGGAGGTGTTGTCACTGATAATTTCGTATCTGTAGGCCATGTTGCAGGCCAGGGCTATCATAATTTTTCTGCAAGTTCACATTTCCACAGCAACCTCTTGAGCCATCGTATCAGTAACTGTTGATGCAGGGCTAAATTTCGCAGCAGGCTTACTTCCCAACAGTTTAAACATTGTTAACCTCTTGGGCCATCGTATCACTAACTGTTGGTGGTTCTCTGTTGCTCCTTTCCACTCCTTTTTTGTTTCGTCGCTCACATCATTATGGATGCCGACCTCTTTAACACATGCCAGGGACTAGATTTTCGTGCTGCTATAGTCCTTTAGATCTTCGCATAGGAGCCGGAGTGACTCGAGGTGCGGTAGAGATCCCTCTTGAATTTCCAGCTCAGTTATGACTTCCATCACAACGCATAGGTGTCGCAGGTATCTGAATTTATCGTGTCTCATGATGAGCCTGCCCAGTTGAGTTGCAATCAGTTTCAGGTACTCGAAGCTCGTGCACTCTGCTAAGGTCAACAAGGATGTCACCGGTCAGGTTATCACCAGGGAATGACAAGCACAACTTAGTGAGACCACATAACATGGTAATAAACTGAGACATTTGGCTGCGTTTATTCGCTTGTGGCTTGAGTCACATAAGGTAGTAGGAGTAATCCTTATCTTGGGGGAAATTCAGCAAGTCTTGAGACCATTCATAATTGATGTTCAGTGAGACTGAAAGAGCTTTGTTTGGATCGGTGCCTCTATTGATGTTGAGTGAACTATCATCGGTGGTGGATTCACACCATATTTTCACCTTTGTCAGGTGCTTCACATGCTTTGTGATCTGTGTGAAACTTTGGCTCTTGTTGTCCCCAACAAATCCGGCTACCGTCTCCAATTTACTTTTCTCAGCCAATTCTGTAGCCTACACATTCTCCGACTTCCATCATTTTGTTGGAGCTTGAACTTTCTGAACAGATGAATTAAACATGGCGGATCTATCCTTGTTTTTCTTACATCCAGTGTCTCCAATAATCTAAGCTGCTTTATCTCCTTCCGAAGCGCCATGACCATAACAGCTAGTTAGCAGCAATGGCTTTATTAGCAAAAGCTGATGAAGCCAACATAGATTATAATACTGAAAGAAAGAAACATCTAGAGTACAATTTAAATTATACATCACCGAGTTGACGCCTCTCCAAACCGGCCCTGCGGATTACCATATTTATTATCCTCTTGCAGTACAGTCTACTAAGAATCTCTTTATTTCTTAACCTCGTGCAGTGCAGTCCACTCCACCGAGAATCTCTTTATTTATTTTATTCTAGCATCTGTTTGCGTTAATTAATTGCATTCCCCCAAGACTCTGTCCCCCTGCTTCTCACATGCCCCGATCTGATGCAGGCTTCCTTTGGAAGAGGGATCAAGAGCTAGCGGAGAGAAGAGTGGGCTGCAGGTTCTTGATTGATTGATGTTGCGAGAGTTCAAGGAGGAGGTGGAGATCAAACCTCTCCTTGAGCAGCAGGTGGAGGTACGATCTCCTCCTAAGCATGAGGAAGAGGAGGAGGAGGCCGAGGAATTTCCTCAAGTGGACAACAGCGCCTTCTTCGATCCAGGCCCTTCTGCCAGAGGTGAGCCCGAGATCAGGCTCATCTCACTTGACTTGCTAATGACTGCTTACAGCTAGAAAGGATGTACTATTATTAATTGCTTACAATTTTCCCCTGCAAACTATGGGTCCCTTTTGAATCTGTAACGCGATTTTGGCAATCAATTCTATGAAAAATGAGGACACAGCTTCTAATCTCTCCCCTTCTTCTATGGAGTCTTTACTTGATGTAAGGATGGTCAATGCTGCCTCACGGCCATGGGTGATGTCCGTCGTTATTTTATATTTTTGACAGTAACATGCATCACTTGTTAATTAATTACACCTTTCTTTCTGTATGTTAGATGTTTCGATGTGAGGCAGAGAGATTGGGGCCCCAATCAGTACTTCGATGGGCGCCATGAGACCCCTTGTTGGGAAGCTGGATATGCTGCTGCAAGCTCCTCTTTTACAACGATGCTCCAACTCCAAGAGGTTCAAGAGGGTCGAGGACGGGATACGCCTCCTTAAAGATGACGTTCAAAAGATGGGCTCCTACCTTGATCAGCTGTCAGAGGTGGATGACCCTCCCCTGGCTGCCAATTGCTGGATGAATGAGGCGCGTAATCTGTCTTACGACATGGAGGATTACATTGACGGCTTAATATTTGTGCGGCCTGCCTCCCTTGTTCCCAACAACATCAAGACCACCAGGTCCGGCCTCAAATTCAGATTCTGCCTCAAATTCTTGGGTCATGCCAAGACTCCCAAGACTCAGGTTGTTAGTATTGCGGAAACGCTATCAGAATTCAGGATGTATGTCCAGGAGGCAATTGAACGGCACCAGAGATACAGTCTTCATTCTTGCAGCACATTGAAGCGTAAGCTGGTGCCCGTTGGCCCTATGCTTCCAATTCCAACGCAGTATGATGAAGAAGCTGTGCACATCGTAGTCGATGGTTGGATGAATGAGTTTATCAACTCACTGGTCGCTGAAGAAGGAGAAGATCTACAGCAGCAGAAGCTCAAGGTGGTAGCTGTTCTTGGACCTTCATGTCTGGGTAAAACTACACTTGCCAAAGTGTTGTACAGTAGAATTGGGAAGCAATATCATTGTCGTGCTTTCATTCGGGTGTCCAAGAAACCCGATATGAAGAGGATTTTCTGTGACATTCTCTCGCAACTCCAGCTTCCGGACCCCCCACAGGATTTTAAGGAGACTGACCTCATTGATAATATCAAGAAATATCTACGAAACAAAAGGTACTACTGTTTTTCCTACTACAAAATGTCGCCATAAAATTATAGTTAATATGCCCCCTCAATTTTGGCATGTTGCAGGTATCTGATTATTATTGATGATTTGTGGGAAACATCAGTGTGGGATATAATTAACCAAGCTTTTCCCAAGGGTAGTCAAGGCAGCAGCATAGTAACAACTACACAGATCGAAGACGTTGCGATAGCATGTTGTTGTTATCAGTCAGAGCATGTCTTTGAAATGAAACCTCTGGATGATGATCACTCAAAAAAGCTATTTTTTAACAGAATCTTTGGCTCTGAAAGTGATTGTCCTGAAGAATTGAAACAAGTTTGTGATGAAATTGCTGAAATTTGTGATGGTTTGCCGCTAGCCACAATCAGCATAGCTAGTCTTCTACTAACCCAGCCTGTCATGTCAAATGATCTCTTCACATGCATCCATCAGTCGTTAATCTCTTGTTTCTCTGTGGTGCCTACTTCTGAAAAAACTAGACAAGCACTGAATCTGAGCTACAATAATCTTCCTCGTTATTTGAAGTCATGCCTGCTCTACCTTAATATGTATCCGGAGGGCTACACATTCTTAAAGGATGATTTGGTGAAGCAATGGGTGGCCGAAGGTCTGATCTATACAACAGAAGGGCAAGACATCGAGAAAGTTGCAGAAAGCTATCTCTATCAACTTATTTGTAGAAGCTTCATCCAGCCAATATGTGTCAACTACAACAATGAGGTGCTGTCCTGTCAAGTGCACGACATGGTACATGATCTTATTGCGCACAAGTCTGCAGAAGAGAATTTCATCGTGGCAATAGACAACAGCTGTCGAAAGAATGTGCCACTTTCCCATAAGGCCCGTCGACTCTCACTCATATTTGGCGATGCGAGACATGCCAAGACACCAGCAAACATCAGAAACTCGCAAGTTCGGTCAGTTAGATTTTCTGGATTACTTGAGTCTATGCCTTGTCTTACAGAGTTCAAGCTTGTTCGTGTCCTAAACCTTCAACTATCTGGTCAAGGACGCCATGATGATGATATAGCAGACCTCACTGGGATTTCAGAAATGTTTCAACTGAGATATTTGAAGATTGCATGTGATGTCTGCATCAAACTGCCAAACCATGTGCTACAGTACCTGGGAACACTGGATATTACGGATGCAAGGTTTGCTCCTGTTCCATGGGATGTCAATTTCCCATGCTTGCTGCACTTGCACTTGAGTCTTCCTGTCGAGAGAAATCTGTTCGATTGGATAGACAGAACGAGGTCCCCCGGTATAATGAGCCTTGGCAAGCTAAGCTTCCTGAAGGAGTTTCATCTTACCATTTCTTCACTGTCTACTTTCCAGCATGTGGCGAAGAACATGGAATCTCTGGGTTATTTAATCGGAGGTCATGGCAACCTGAAAACTATAGTAGTGGCGCATGCCTCAACGGTTAAAAAAATTGCAGTTTCGAAAACAGAAATTTTATGGGATTGCATTGAACCTCCCTCCCTTCTCCAGAGATTTGAATTCTCGCAGCACAGCAGCTGCATATTCTCACGGGTACCTTTGTGGATTGGAAAACTTGGCAACCTATGCATTTTGAAGATTGCAGTGAGGGGATTGCCGACTCATTGTGTGGATATTCTCAGAGGATTGCCGGCCCTCACTGCCCTGTCGCTGTATGTGGAGACAGCACCTGATGACAAGATTATCTTTGACAAGGTCGGGTTCTCATTTCTCAAGTACTTCAAGCTTATGTTCATGCGGGGTATTACTTGGGTAAAATTTGAGGCGGATGCAATGCCTAATCTCTGGAAGCTCAAGCTACTTTTCAATGCCATCCCCCCAATGGACAAACAGCGGAAAACATATCGACATGGTACAACATTAATCAGCATCGATTATTTGCCATGTCTTAGAGAGATCTTCACAAATTTTGGGGGTGCAGCTGCTGATCTGAAGTATGTCTCAAGGATTGGCGTAGTTAGTAATCATCCGAGCAATCCTATAATTGACGTGCAATTAGCAGATTCTGGTTCCTATGTTGATGAAAGCACCGAGACCGAAATAACAAGCACATATGAGATTCTGGAGGAAGACCAGATGAGATAATTAAATCTGATTCTAGGAATACTAGTCTAGGTCGGTGATTAAGTGTTTGTATTCAGGTGGTATAAATAAATAGATAATCAATCTGGTGGAGCAGAAATTGGTGTCCTAGCTTTCGCTTGCATAGAGAAAATGGTAAGACCCATGCATAGATCAGTTTGTGAAGTACGCTAGTGGGGGAAATATCTTTACTTGTAAGGCGTATTGTCGTTAACCCGTCAGCCTCGGCATTCTTGTAATTCACAACTGTATCTCGAGAAGAAAGTTTTTTCTCGATGTTATTACAATACACATATTCCGTGTTATGACTTAATACACTAACTTGTTCCAGTGTTTGCGTTAGTGCAAAGGAGCATACAAGATCTCAGTCTAGTGCTAATTGGGAGAATGAAGAGCTGAGCGGCATTATCCTTTGCATGTTATTGTTCGTGTGAACTGTTACATTCTTGATAACATATGTTTCGTATCTGCTTTTTTCAAATAAATATACGAAAAAGGCCATTGCCCCATTTTATAGATAAAGCATCAACCAGTACAAAGGAACCATACAAACACACACCAACAACGATGGGTATACCAGCTATACAATAGAAGCTCACACGGCGAACATGAAACTAAAAGCATGGATAAACAAAAGCTAAATCAAGAACTAATCCAAAGGAGCTTGCTTTATCCTAGCAAAGAGCACATGCTTCTCGAAGCGCCACGGCGCCACTCATCAATCAGCCACCTAATCCCCGGCACACTCCAAAAGCTGAGTCCGAAGATGTAGGTTCCAAATGACGATGCTTCCAAGGAAGGGCATGGCGTCCGCTTGACCGAGGTCAAGCACGGCATTTGCTGGCACCCTACTAGCCAAACCCGAAGCCCCGCCTTGGCAACCAACAATTACACCAAAGCACCTTGGCTAACAGGGAACACCGGCAACCTATGGCACGACGCAGATCCCAGCAACCCCTGGTCTCGGGATGACCTCGCATGCCAAGAGGGCACGTCGAAGTAAATCGCCGGTTATAAGAAGGGCCTAAAGCAGCCTAGGCAAACCAAACACCGACCGAAACCAACGAAGGAGACACCGAGGATCGGTGGTCAGGGCAGCCCGACTATTCCTCATCGCCGGTCAACAAGGGAACGTGCGAGGAGAACCATCCACAGGAGAAAACAGACGGCCATAGCCCCTCCTGAACACGACTGCCCCTCACTAGTCCCCCAGCCCACACCTGATCTGCGAGGAAGAGGGGACCCCGAGCAGCACACCCCAGCCCATGATCGGGCGAGGTGGCCACCGGCACTCCATACCATGACGACCTCGCGAGGAACATGGTGCCCATCACCCCTGGCAAAGCCCGGCATCAAGCCGGTGAGCGTCGGTCAGCCCCAGATCTCGGCTGCACCAGACCCAGCGGGGTGCCGCCCAGTCCATCCAGACCGTGACAAGCAACACCACAGGCCTCCCCACCACGCCACGACGCTGCAACTCTACCGACAGCGACCAGGTCCCCCGCAGCCCGCGGCGCTGGATCCGCTGATGCAGATGCGGAGAACATCGCGGCCACAGGGGTCAGACCCACGCAGCCCTCTACGCTGTCGCACCACGCCCGCGACCCCGTCGTCGATGCCCGCCAGCTGATACTTGTGATTTGCGTTGGGTTTTTCCCCGAAGAGGAAAGGATGATGCAAAACAGTATAGATAAGTATTTCCCTCAGTGAGAGCCATGGTTATCGAACCAAAAGGAGGATCACCCAACTCCCGTCTTCAGCGCCAATGCACAAAAGAACAAACACTTGCACCCAACGCGGGCAAAAGGGTTGTCAATCCCCTTGAACTCGTTACTTGCAAGCAGATATGTAGTGTAGATGATAGTTGTTAATTGTAAAGTGGAAAATAAATAAAAAGAAATAGTGGCAGCAAGGAAATAATAGTGTTTGTAAATATATAGGTGAATTGACCCGGGGGGCATAGTGTTCTCTAGTGGCATCTCGCTCGAAGAAGGCATGCGGTGGGTAAACAAATTACTGTTGGGCAATTGATAGAAAAGTGCATAGTTATGCAATATTTATTCACGGCAATGATCATGTGTATATACGCATCACGTCCATAAGCAAGTAGACCAACTCCTGCCTGCATCGACTACTATTACTCCACACGTTGACCGCTATCCAGCATGCCTATAGAGTATTAAGTAAAATAGAGTAATGCTTGGAGAACAACGACATGATGTAGACAAAGTAAACTCAATTAATATGAGTGAACGCCATCGCTTTATCCTTAGTGGCAGGAATACAAATACGTGTCTTGTCCCCTACTTTGTCACTGGGATATAAAGCACCGCAAGATTGAACCCACTACAACGCACCCCTGTCACTGAAGATAAATCAATCTAGTTGGCCAAACCAAATCAATAGATCGGAGTGATTTACGAAGCTATAATAATCATGCAAATAAGAATCAAATAACAATTCAGAGAAGACTCAAATCTTTTTCATGAATAATCTGAACATAAACTCACAATTCATCGGATCCCAACAAACACACCGCACAAAGTGATTACATCGAATAGTTCATCGAGAAGATACGATGAACTTTGTATTGAAGAACATAGAGAGAGAGAGAGAGAGAGAGAGAGAGAGAGAGAGAGAGATCCATCTAGATACTAGCTATGGACCCATAGGTCTGTGGTAGACTACTCACACATCACCATGGGAGCAGCAAGGTTGATGTAGAGGCCCTCCATGATTGATCCCTCCTCCGGTAGGGCATCGGAAAAGGTCTCCAGATGGGCCCACGCCAGAACAGAGACTTGCGGCGGAGGAAACAGTGTTTTGGGAGCTCCCCTAGGGTTTTTGGAATATATGAGAATTTATAGACCAGAGAGGGGCGTCAGGAGACGAGGGGGCGGCCAGAAGCTAACAGGACGCGGCCATGATACGTCTCCATCGTATCTACTTTTCCTAACACTTTTTCTCTTGTTTTGGACTCTAATTTGCATGGTTTGAATGAAACTAACCCGGATTGACACTGTTTTCAGCAGAAATAAAAGTTCTCGGAATCGAACGAAACTTTTTGGAGATTTATTTCAGAATAAATAAAAAATACTGGAGCCAAGAACCACCGGAGGGGGTGCCCTTGTTGGGCGTGATACACCAGGGCACGCCAGCCCCCAGGCACGCCCTGGTGGGATGTGCCCTAGTTTCCTTATGGACCCCGCTGCCACGGGAAGGTAGGACAAAAGATGTCATGCAAGTTCTTTTCCATAAGCACGTATGACTATTTACGGAATACATGCCTACATTACATTGATGAACTGGAGCTAGTTCTGTGTCGCCTTAGGTTATGATTGTTATATGATGTATATCATCCAACGAATACACCGATCTAGTGCCTACGAGTTTTCCACATATTGTTCTTGCTAAGTTACTGCTGCTGCTGTTTGCACTCTCTACAAAACTATTACTGCTATTGTTACCGCTACTATTACTGTTACCACTGCTATCAAACTATCATATTACTGTGCTACTGATTACTTTGCTGCAGATATTTAATCTCCAGGTGTGGTTGAATTGACAACTCAACTGCTAATACTCTCAAATTTTCTTTGGCTCCCTTTGTATCGAATCTATAAATTTGGGTTGAATACTCTATCCTCGAAAACTGTTGTGATCCCCTATACTTGTGGGTTATCAAGACCTTTTTCTGGCGCCGTTGCCGGGGAGCATAGCTATATTTGCTGAGTCACTTGGGATTTATATCAATCTATCACTATGAAGAATCTGAAGGATACAAGAACTAAGATCGTGCCTTCTAAGACGAGGGGAGGTACGGATTTGCCATCACACTCTGCACTTGATTCACCTTTTGTTATAAGTAGACTTGCAACACCACCACATGCTATTAATCCTGATATGTCACAAGTTATTGATGATGCTACTTCTGCTATGAATGATGCTTATGATGATGCTAGTACCTTGCTTGATGATATTGTGCCACTAGGTGAATTTCTTGATGAACAAATTGCTAGAGCTAAAGAGAATTAAATTATTGAAACTTATGAAACTACTGAAACTGATGAAGTATTTGAAACTGATAATTATGAAACAGCTATTAGACCTAGCTCTCTTAGATTTGAAATGCCTAAGATACCTGAGGGTTATGTTATGGATGGAGAAGTAGCTAGAGACATTCTTGCTTGCAAGGATAGAAATGATATTAAGAAACTACTATGCAAGTATAAAGAAAAGACTTTGAATGCTAGAATGAAATGTGATCCTAAGTTTGCTACTTCACACTATCTTTGTTACCGATAAGGATTATGAATTCTTTGTCGACCCATAGTTAATTACTTTGGTTGAATCTGATCCTTTCCATGGCTATGAAGCTGAAACTGTAGTGGCACATCTTACTAAGTTGAATGATATAGCTACCCTTTTTGCTCATGATGAGAAGATTCGCTACTACTATATTCTCAAATTATTTCCGTTCTCATTAAAGGGTGATGCTAAGATATGGTACAATACTCTTGCTCCTGGTTGTGTGCGTAGTCCCCAGGATATGATTTACTACTTCTTTGAAAATATTTTCTTGCTCATAAGAAACAAGCTGCCTTACAGAAAATATTTAACTTTGTGCAAATTGAAGAAGAGAGTCTCCCACAAGCCTGGGGGAGGCTTCTCCAACTGCTTAATGCTTTGCCTGATCATCCTTTAAAGAAAAATGAAATACTTGATATCTTCTATAATGGACTAATTGATGCTTCTAGGGACTTCCTAGATAGTTGTGCTGGTTGTGTTTTCAGGGAACGAACTGTTGAACAAGCTGAGGAACTATTGAATAATATATTGAAGAATTATGATGATTGGACTCTCCCTGAACCACCACTTGAACCCACTCCGAAGAAGAGGGGTATCTTATTTCTCAGTCCTGGAGATATGCAAGAGGCAAAGAAATGTATGAAGGAAAAAGGTATTAAAGCTGAGGATGTTAAGAATTTACCACCTATTGAAGAAATACATGGCCTTGACACACCACCACAACCATAGGTGGTAGAAGTAAATTCTTTATTAAAGTTTGATGAAGGTGACATTCCTTACAATAAACATCCTAGTCAATGCTTATATGAGTTCTATAACTACATTAGGAAACAAGATCACCTCAATGGAAATGTTGTGAAACAATTGAAATATAATTCTGATATGATTGCTCGCTTGGGTGACTTGTTATTTAGAATCAGTAATGATGTTAGAGGTGTAGGAAAACATGCGTCTATCGTTCAAACCCAGTTAGAACAAGTTGCTAAATCTCAAAAAGAATTGCTTAATGAAATGAATAATAATATGAATGATCATGCTATTAGAGTAGTGACTAGAGGAGGTAGAATGACCCAAGAACCTCTTTATCCTGAAGGTCATCCTAAAAGAATTGAACAATACTCTGAAGGAATTAATGCTGATGCACCTAGTCCTTCTAAAAAAAGAAAAAGAAAAATGATAGGACTTTGCATACCTCTAGTGAACCTGAGATAGAAAAACCTCCTGATGATAATAATGATGTCTCTATTTCTGATGCTGAATCTCAATCTGGTAATGAACATTCACCTAGTGATAATGAAAATGATAGTGATGTTCATGAAGATGCTCAACCAAACAATGATAAAGAACCAAATAATGATGTAGAAATAGAACCTGCTGTTGATCTTGATAACCCACAATCCAAAAATAAACAATATGATAAAAAGACTTTGTGGCTAGAAAGCATGGTAAAGAAAGAGAGCCATGGGTTCAGAAATCCAGAAATAGAACCTGCCGTGTGGCGACAAGCCACAGGGGCGCGCCCTAGGGGGGGAGCGCCCCTTGGCTTGTGGCCCCATGGCAGCCCTCCTAACCCTATTCTTCGGCCTATAAATTCCCAAATATTCCCTGGATACACAAAAGAGCCACGGAAATACTTTTCCGCCGCCGGAAGCCACTGTTCCCGTGAGATCCAATCTTGGAGCCTTTTTCGGTAATCTGCCGGAGGGGGATTCGATCACGGAGGGCATCTACATCAACTCCATTGCCCCTATGATGATGCGTGAGTAGTTTACCACAGACCTTCGGGTCCATAGCTAGTAGCTAGATGGCTTCTTCTCTCTCTTTGTTCTTCAATACCATGTTCTTCATGATCTTCATGGAGATCTATCTGATGTAATACTGTTTTGTGATGTGTTTGTCGAGATCCGATGAATTGTGGGTTTATATTTAGCTTATCTATGAATATTATTTGAATCTTCTCTGAATTCTTATATGCATGATTTCATATCTTTGCAAGTCTCTTTGAGTTATTGGTTTGGTTTGGCCAATTAGATTGGTAATTCTTGCAATGATAGAAGTGCTTAGTTTTGGGTTCAATCTTGTGGTGTGCTCACCCAGTGACAAAGTAGGGGTAGCGAGGCACGTATTTGTATTGTTGCCATGGAGGATAAAAAGATGGGGTTTTCATCATATTGCTTGAGTTTATCCCTCTACATCATGTCCTCTTACCTAATGCGTTACTCTGTTCTTCATGAACTTAATACTCTAGATGCAGGCAAGAGTCGGTCGATGTGTGGAGTAATAGTAGTAGATGTAGAATCGTTTCGGTCTACTTGACACGGACGTGATGCCTATATGCATAATCATTGCCTTGGATATCTTCATAATTATTCGCTTTTCTATCAATTGCTCGACAGTAATTTGTTCACCCACCGTATTATTTGCCTTCATGAGAGAAGCCTCTAGTGAAACCTATGACCCCCGGGTCTATTTTCCATATTATATTTTCAGATCTATAAACCAAAAATACCAAAAATACTTAGCTGCAATCTTTTTACTTTTGTTTTACTTTTCATTTTAGCAACCCTATCTATCTATCTCTATCAGATCTCATCCTTGCATATAACCGTGAAGGGATTGACAACCCCTTTATAGCGTTGGGTGCAAGTGTTTGATTATTTGTGTAGGTGCATCTATTGGGGACTTGCTTGTATCTCCTACTGGATTGATACCTTGGTTCTCAATAACTGAGGGAAATACTTATCTACTTTGCTGCATCACCCTTTCCTCTTCAAGGCAAAACCAACGCATGCTCAAGAAGTAGCAAGAAGGATTTCTGGCGCCGTTGCCGGGGAGATCTACATCAAGCCTACCAAGTACCCATCACAAACTCATCTCTTGCATTTACATTATTTTCCATTTGCATCTCCTTTTCCTCTCCCCCACTTCTAAAACGATTTTCAAAAAGATTTGCCTTTTTATTCGCCCTTCTTCCATTCGTCTTTTTCGTTTGCTTGTGTGCTAGATTGCTTGCTTTGTCACGATGACTCAAGAGAATACCAAGTTGTGTGACTTTTCCAATACTAATAATAATGATTTTATTAGTACTCCGGTTGCTCCCGCCACTAGTGCGGAATCTTATGAAATTAATGCCGCCTTGCTTAATCTTGTTATGAAAGAACAATTTTCCGGCCTTCCTAGTGAAGATGCCGCATCCCATCTAAATACTTTCGTTGAGTTGTGTCATATGCAAAAGAAGAAAGATGTGGATAATGATATTGTTAAATTGATGCTATTTCCTTTCTCACTACGAGATCGTGCTAAAACTTGGTTTTCATCTTTGCCTAAAAATAGTATTGATTCATGGAATAAGTGTAAAGATGCTTTATTTCCAAGTACTTTCCGCCCGCTAAGATCATCTACCTTAGGAACGATATAATGAATTTTAAGAAACTTGATCATGAGCGTGTTGCCCAATCTTGGGAGAGGATGAAATTAATGATTAGAATTTGCCCCGCGCATGGTTTGAGTTTATGGATGATTATACAAAAAAAATTATGCGGGATTGAATTTTGCATCAAGGAATCTCTTAGATTCCGCTGCGGGTGGTACTTTTATGGAAATCACATTAGGAGAAGCTACTAAACTTCTAGATAATATTATGGCAAATTACTCTCAATGGCATACCGAAAGATCTCCTACTAGTAAAAAAGTGCATGCTATTGAAGAAATAAATACTTTGAGTGAAAAGATGGATGAATTAATGAAATTGTTTGCTAGTAAGAGTGCTCCTATTGATCCTAATGATATGCCTTTGTCTTCTTTGATTGGAAATAATAATGAATCTATGGATGTGAATTTTGTTGGTAGGAACAATTTTGGTAATAACGCGTATAGAGGTAATTTCAATCCTAGGCCGTTTCCTAGTAATTCCTGTAATAATTATGGTAATTCCTACAACAACTCTTATGGAAATTATAATAAGATGCCCTCTGATCTTGAGAATAATATTAAAGAATTTATTAGTTCGCAAAAGGGTTTCAATGCTATGATTGAAGAAAAATTGCTCAAGATTTATGATTTGGCTAGGAACGTTGATAGAATTTCTCTTGGGATTGATTTATTTAAAATTATATCTATTCCACCCAAGCATGATATTAATGAGTCTTTAAAAGCTATGATAATTTCTATTGATGAGTGTAAGGAAAGAACCGCTAGAATACGTGCTAAGCGTGAATGGCTTGAAAAGGTGTGTTCTCGTGATAATATTGATGAAGATCTTAAAGTGATTGATGTGACTCCTATTGAATCTTTGTTTTCTTATATAAATCTTGATAAATATGGGACTGGAGATAAGTCAACTTTAGTTAAAAGGCGTCCCAATGATTCGGAGTTTATAGATCTTAATGCTAAGATTGATAAAAGTGGGATTGAAGAGGTCAAAACTTTAAATAGCAATGAACCCACTCTTTTGGATTTCAAGGACTTTAATTATGATAGTTGGTCTTTGATTGATTGTATTTCCTTGTTGCAATCCATGTTGAATTCTCTTCATGTTTATAATCAAAACAAAGGTTTTACTAAACATATCGTTGATGCTATGATGAAATCTTTTGAAGAAAAACTTGAGTTGGAAGTTTCTATACCTAGGAAGATTTATGATGAGTGGGAACCTACTATTAAGATTAAGATTAAAGATTATGAGTGCCATGCTTTGTGTGATTTGGGTGCTAGCGTTTCCATGATTCCGAAAACTTGATGTGATGTCCTAGGTTTCCGTGAATTTGATGATTGCTCTTTAAATTTGCATCTAGCGGATTCCACTATAAAGAAACCTATGGGAAGGATTAATGATGTTATTATTATTGAAAATAGGAATTATGTGCCCGTAGATTTCATTGTTCTTGATATAGATTGCAATCCAACATGTCCTATTATTCTTGGTAGACCTTTCCTTAGAACGATTAAGGAAATATTACACGTGCAATTATTGATATGAAGGAAGGAAATATTAGATTCCAATTTCCATTAAGGAAAGGCATGGAACACTTTCCTAGAAATAAAATAAAATTACCTTATGAATCTATTATGAGAGCTACTTATGGATTGCATACCAAAGATGACAATACCTAGATCTATTGCGTTATGCCTAGCTAGGGGCATTAAACAATAGCGCTTGTTGGGAGGCAACCCAATTTTATTTTTATGCTTTTGTTTTTGCTTCTATTTTTGAGTTTTCCACACATTATTACCTCTGTAGTAATTGTGTTTTCTTGTTTAAATTAGTGTTTGAGCCAAGTAAGACCTTTGGGATGGTCTACGGTGTTTGTGATTTAATTTTGCTGAAAAACAGGAACTTTTGCTCTCAGTCCAGGAATTTTGTAAATTCACTGGAACGTTCTTTTGATCTGAAATTTTTACAAAAGATTTATATATAAATTTCCTGATTTTCCTAATTTTTCAGAATTTTTGGAGTTACAGAAGTATTCGAAGTCTATAGATTGCTACAGACTGTTCTGTTTTAGACAGATTCTGTTTTCTTTGTGTTGTTTGCTTATTTTGATGTATCTATGGGTTGTATCGGGGGGTATGAACCATGGAGAAGTTGTAATACAGTAGATATTACACCAATATAAATAAATAATGAGTTCACAACAGTACCTAAAGTGGTGATTTATTTTGCTTATACTAACGGATCTCATGAGTTTTCTGTTGAGTTTTGTGTTATGAAGTTTTCAAGTTTTGGGTAAAGATTTGATGGACTATGGAATAAGGAGTGGCAAGAGCCTAAGCTTGGGGATGCCCAAGGAAACCCAAGCCATATTCAAGGATACCAAAAAGCCTATGCTTGGGCATGCCCCGGAAGGCATCCCCTCTTTCGTCTTCAATCCATCGGTAAATTTACTTGAGGCTATATTTTTATTCACCACATGATATGTGTTTTGCTTGGAGCGTCTTGTATGATATGAGTCTTTGCTTTTTAGTTTGCCACAATCATCCTTGCTGCACACATTTTTTTGAGAGAGACACGCTGAATCGTGAATTTATTAGAATACTCTATGTGCTTCACTTATATCTTTTGAGCTAGGCAATGTTGCTCTAGTGCTTCACTTATATCCTTTTAGAGTACGGTGGTGTTTTATTTCATAGAAATTGTTGAACTCTCGTACCTCACTTATATTATTTTGAGAGTCTTTAAACAGCATGGTAATTGGTTTAGGTTATGAATTTAGTCCTAATATAATGGGCATCCAAGAGGGATATAATAAAAACTTTCATATAAAGTGCATTGAATACTATGATAAGTTTGATTCCTTGCATATAGTTTTGAGATATAGAGATGGTAATATGAGAGTCATGCTAGTGAGTAGTTGTGAATTGGAAGAGATACTTGTGTTGAAGTTTGTGATTCCCGTAGCATGCACGTATGGTGAACCGTTATGTAACGAAGTCGGAGCATGATTTGTTTAATGATTGTCAACCTTTGTGTGAGGGTCGGGAGCGCGCGATGGTTAACTCCTACCAACCTCTCCCCTAGGAGCATGCGTCTAATACTTTGCTTTGATAACTAACAGACTTTTGCAATAAGTATGTGAGTTCTTTATGACTAATGTTGAGTCCATGGATTATACGCACTCTCACCCTTCCACCTTTGCTAGCCTCTCTAGTACCGCGCAACTTTCGTCATTGCATCAAACCCACCTTCCTCAAAAGAGCCACCATATATTTTCCTCAAAACAGCCACCATACCTACCTATTATGGCATTTCCATAGCCATTCCGAGATATATTGCCATGCAACTTCCACCGTTCCGTTTTTCATGACATGCACCATCATTTTCATATTGACTCGCATTCGTAAGCATTCATATAGAGTCATATTTTGTTATAGGTATCGAGTTATAAGTAAATAAAAGTGTGATGATCTTCATTATTAGAGCATTCGTCCCGTGAGAGAAAAGGATGATGGAAACTATGAATCCCTCACAAGTTGGGATGAGTCTCCGGACTTTATAAATAATAAAAGAGGCCAATGAAGCCCAAATAAAAAAAGAGAGGCCAAAGATGCCCACCAAAATAAAAAATATATTAAAAAAAGAGAAAAAAATGAGAGAAAGAGAGAAGGGACAATGCTACTATCTTTTTCCACACTTGTGCTTCAAAGTAGCACCATGATCTTCATGATAGAGAGTCTCCTATTTTGTCACTTTCATATAGCTAGTGGAATTTTTCATCATATGCACGACCACTTAGTTTCTTTTTGAGCTTTCATACACTTATAGCTCTAGTGCATCCGTTGCATGGCAATCCCTACTCACTCATATTGATATCTATTGATGGGCATCTCCATAGCCCGTTGATACGCCTAGTTGATGTGAGACTATCCTCTCCTTTTTCCTCCCAACCTCCACCATATTCTATTCCACCTATAGTGCTATATCCATGGCTCACGCTCATGTATTGCGTGAGAGTTGAAAAGGTTTGAGAACATAAACGGTGTGAAACAATTGCTTGACTTGTCATCGGGGTTGTGCATGATTTAGATACTTTGTGTGGGGAAGATGGAGCATAGCCAGACCATATGATTTTGTAGGGATAACTTTCTAAGGCCATGTTATTTCGAAAGGACACAATTGCCTTGTTGGTATGCTCGAAGTATTACTGTTTTTATGTCAATATTAGACTTTTGTTTTGAATCTTATGGATCTGAATATTCATGCCACAATAAAGAATGTTAGGTAGCATTCCACATCAAAAATTCTGTTTTTATCATTTACCTACTCAAGGACGAGCAGGAATTAAGCTTGGGGATGCTTGATACTTCTCCAACGTATCTAAATTTTTTGATTGTTCCATGCTATTATATTATCTGTTTTGGATGTTTTATATGCATTAATATGCTATTTTATATTATTTTTGGGACTAACCTATTAATCTAGAGCCTAGTGCCAGTTTCTATTTTTTCCTTGTTTTTGAGTATTGCAGATAAGGAATATTAAACGGAGTCCAAACGGAATAAAATCTTTGGAATGATTTTTCTTGGACAAGAAGAAACCTGCCAGACTTAGCGATGAAGGCAGGAGACCTGCCGTGTGGCGACAAGCCACAGGGGCGCGCCCTAGGGGGGGCGCCCTGATACGTCTCCAACGTATCTATAATTTTTGATTGTTCCATGCTATTATATCATCTGTTTTGGATGTTTTATATGCATTAATATGCTATTTTATATTATTTTTGGAACTAACCTATTAATCTCGAGCCTAGTGCCAGTTTCTGTTTTTTTCCATGTTTTTGAGTATTGCAGATAAGGAATATTAAACGGAGTCCAAACGGAATAAAATCTTCGGAATAATTTTTCTTGGACCAGAAGCAACCCAGAAGACTTGGAGATGAAGGCAGGGGAGCCACCGTGTGGCGACAAGCCACATGGGCGCGCCCTAGGGGGGGGCGCCCCCTGGCTTGTGGCCCCACGGCAGCCCCCCTAACCCTATTCTTCTGCCTATAAATTCACAAATATTCCCTGGATACCAAAAAGAGCCACGAAAATACTTTTACGCCGCCGGAAGCCTCTGTTCCCGTGAGATCCAATCTTGGAGCCTTTTCCGGTAATCTGCCGGAGGGGGATTCGATCACGGAGGGCATCTACATCAACTCCATTGCCCCTCCGATGATGCGTGAGTATTTTACCACAGACCTTCGGGTCCGTAGCTAGTAGCTAGATGGCTTCTTCTCTCTCTTTGCTCTTCAATACCATGTTCTTCATGATCTTCATGGAGATCTATCCGATTTAATACTCTTTTGTGGTGTGTTTGTCGAGATCCGATGAATTGTGAGTTTATGTTCAGATTATCTATGCATATTATTTGAGTCTTTTCTGAATGCTTATATGCATGATTTCATATCTTTGCAAGTCTCTTCGAGTTATTGGTTTGGTTTGGCCAACTAGATTGGTAATTCTTGCAATGGGAGAAGTGCTTAGTTTTGGGTTCAATCTTGCGGTGTCCTCACCCAGTGACAAAGTAGGGGTAGCGAGGCACGTATTGTATTGTTGCCATCGAGGATAAAAAGATGGGGTTTTCATCATATTGCTTGAGTCTATCCCTCTACATCATGTCATCTTACTTAATGCGTTACTCTGTTCTTCATGAACTTAATACTCTAGATGCAGGCAAGAGTCGGTCAATGTGTGGAGTAATAGTAGTAGATGCAGAATCGTTTCGGTCTGCTTGACACGGACGTGATGCCTATATGCATAATCATTGCCTTGGATATCTTCATAATTATTCGCTTTTCTATCAATTGCTCGACAGTAATTTGTTCACCCACCGTATTATTTGCCATCATGAGAGAAGCCTCTAGTGAAACCTATGGCCCCCGGGTCTATTTTCCATCTTATACTTTCAGATCTAAAACCAAAAATACCAAAAATATCTTGCTGCATTATTTTTACTTTTGTTTTACTTTCCGTTCAAGCAATCTATCATATCTATCTCTACCAGATCTCATCCTTGCAAGTAACCGTGAAGGGATTGACAACCCCTTTATAGCGTTGGGTGCAAGTGTTTGATTCTTTGTGTAGGTACATCTATTGGGGACTTGCTTGTATCTCCTACTGGATTGATACCTTGGTTCTGAACAACTGAGGGAAATACTTATCTACTTTGTTTCATCACCCTTTCCTCTTCAAGGGAGAACTAACGCATGCTCGAGAAGTAGCAAGAAAGATTTCTGGCGCCGTTGCCGGGGAGATCTACATCAAGCCATCCAAGTACCCATCACAAACTCATCTCTTGCATTTACTTTAGTTGCCATTTGCCTCTCGTTTTCCTCTCCCCCACTTCTAAAACGATTTTCCAAAAATATTTGCCCTTTTTCCGTTCATCTCTTCGTTTGCTTTTTGTTTGCTTGTGTGCTTGATTGCTCGCTTTGTCACGATGTCTCAAGAGAATACGAAGTTGTGTGACTTTTCCAATACTAATAATAATGATTTTATTAGTACTCCGATTGCTGCCGCCACTAGTGCGGAATCTTATGAAACTAATGCTGCCTTGCTAAATCTGGTTATGAAAGAACAATTTTCCGGCCTTGCTAATGAGGATGCCGCATCCCGTCTAAATACTTTCGTTGAGTTGTGTGATATGCAAAAGAAGAAAGATGTGGATAATGATATTGTTAAATTGAAGCTATTTCCGTTCTCACTACGAGATCGTGCTAAAACTTGGTTTTCATCTTTGCCTAAAAATAGCATTGATTCATGGAATAAGTGTAAAGATGTTTTATTTCCAAGTACTTTCTGCCCGCTAAAATCATCTCCCTTAGGAACGATATAATGAATTTTAAGAAACTTGATCATGAGCATGTTGCACAATCTTGGGAGAGGATGAAACAAATGATTAGAAATTGCCCCGCGCATGGTTTGAGTTTATGGATGGTTATACAAATTTTTTATGCGGGATTGAATTTTGCATCTAGGAATTTCTTAGATTCCGCCGCGGGTGGTACTTTTATGGAAATCACATTAGGAGAAGCTACTAAACTCCTAGATAATATTATGTAAATTACTCTCAATGGCATACCGAAAGATCTCCTACTAGTAAAAAAGTGCATGCTATTGAAGAGATTAATACTTTGAGTGAAAAGATGGATGAATTGATGAAATTGTTTGCTAGTAAGAGTGCTCCTATTGATCCTAATGATATGCCTTTGTCTTCTTTGATTGGAAATAATAATGAATCTATGGATGTGAATTTTGTTGGTAGGAACAATTTTGGTAATAACGTGTATAGAGGTAATTTCAATCCTAGGCCGTTTCCTAGTAATTCCTCTAATAATTATGGTGATTCCTACAGCAACTCTTCTGGAAATTATAATAATATGCCCTCTGATCTTGAGAATAATATTAAGGAATTTATTAGTTCGCAAAAGGGTTTCAATGCTATGATTGAAGAAAAATTGCTCAAGATTGATGATTTGGCTAGGAACGTTGATAGAATTTCTCTTGAGATTGATTCTTTGAAAATTAGATCTATTCCACCCAAGCATGATATTAATGAGTCTTTAAAAGCTATGAGAATCTCTATTGATGAGTGCAAGGAAAGAACCGCTAGAATACGTGCTAAGCGTGAATGGCTTGAAAAAGTGTGTTCTCGTGATAATATTGATGAAGATCTTAAAGTGATTGATGTGACTCCTATTGAATCTTTGTTTTCTAATGTAAATCTTGATAAATATGGGACTGGAGATGAGTCAACTTTAGTTAAAAGTCGTCCCAATGATTCGGAGTTTATAGATCTTAATGCTAAGATTGATAAAAGTGGGATTGAAGAGGTCAAAACTTTAAATAGCAATGAACCCACTCTTTTGGATTTCAAGGACTTTAATTATGATAGTTTCTCTTTGATTGATTGTGTTTCCTTGCTGCAATCCATGTTAAATTCTCCGCATGCTTATAATCAAACCAAAGCTTTTACTAAACATATCGTTGATGCTATGATGAAATCTTTTGAAGAAAAACTTGAGTTGGAAGTTTCTATTCCTAGAAAGCTTTATGATGAGTGGGAACCTACTATTGAGATTAAAATTAAGGATTATGAGTGCCATGCTTTGTGTGATTTGGGTGCTAGCGTTTCCACGATTCCAAAAACATTATGTGATGTGCTAGGTTTCCGTGAATTTGATGATTGCTCTTTAAATTTGCATCTTGCGGATTCCACTATAAAGAAACCTATGGGAAGGATTAATGATGTTCTTATTGTTGCAAATAGGAATTATGTGCCTGTAGATGTCATCGTTCTTGATATAGATTGCAATCCTACATGTCCTATTATTCTTGGTAGACCTTTCCTTAGAACGATTGGTGCAATTATTGATATGAAGGAAGGAAATATTAGATTCCAATTTCCATTAAGGAAAGGCATGGAACACTTTCCTAGAAATAAAATAAAATTACCTTATGAATCTATTATGAGAGCTACTTATGGATTTCATACCAAAGATGACAATACCTAGATCTATTGCGTTATGCCTAGCTAGGGGCGTTAAACAATAGCGCTTGTTGGGAGGCAACCCAATTTTATTCTTGCTTTCTGTTTTTTGTTTCTGTTTTTGTGTGTTTTCCACATTATTACTTCTGTAATAATTGTGTTTTCTTGTTTAAATTACTGTTTGACCCAAGTAAGACCTTTGGGATGGTCTACGGTGTTTGCAATTTGATTTTGCTGAAAAACAGAAACTTTTGCTCTCAGTACAGGAATTTTGTAAATTCACTGGAACGTAATTTTGATCTGAAATTTTTACACAAGATTGGTATAAAAATTTCCCTGATTTTCCTAATTTTCAGAATTTTTGGAGTTACATAATTATTCGAAGTCTATAGACTGCTACAGACTGTTCTGTTTTTTGACAGATTCTGTTTTCTTTGTGTTGCTTGCTTATTTTGATGTATCTATGGGTTGTATCGGGGGGTATGAACCATGGAGAAGTTAGAATACAGTAGATATTACACCAATATAAATAAAGAATGAGTTCACAACAGTACCTAAAGTGGTGATTTATTTTTCTTATACTAACGGATCTCATGAGTTTTCTGTTGAGTTTTGTGTTGTGAAGTTTTCAAGTTTTGGGTAAAGATTTGATGAACTATGGAATAAGGAGTGGCAAGAGCCTAAGCTTGGGGATGACCAAGGCACCCCAAGCCATATTCAAGGATACCAAAAAGCCTAAGCTTGGGGATGCCCCGGAAGGTATCCCCTGTTTCGTCTTCAATCCATCGGTAAATTTACTTGAGGCTATATTTTTATTCACCACATGATATGTGTTTTGCTTGGAGCGTCTTGTATGATATGAGTCTTTGCTTTTTAGTTTGCCACAATAATCCTTGCTGCACACATATTTTTGAGAGAGACACGCTGAATCATGAATTTATTCGAATACTCTATGTGCTTCACTTATATCTTTTGAGCTAGGCAATGTTGCTCTAGTACTTCACTTATATCTTTTTAGAGCACGGTGGTGTTATATTTTATAGAAATTATTGAACTCTCATTCCTCACTTATATTATTTTGAGAGTTTCTTAAACAGCATGGTAATTTGTTTAGGTTATGAATTTAGTCCTAATATAATGGGCATCCAAGAGGGATATAATAAAAACTTTCATATTAAGTGCATTGGATACTATGAGAAGTTCGATTCCTTGCATATAGTTTTGAGATAATGGAGATGGTAATATGAGAGTCATGCTAGTGAGTAGTTGTGAATTGGAAGAGATACTTGTGTTGAAGTTTGTGATTCCCATAGCATGCACGTATGGTGAACCGTTATGTAACGAAGTCGGAGCATGATTTGTTTAATGATTGTCAACCTTTGTGTGAGGGTCGGGAGCGCGCGATGGTTAACTCCTACCAACCTCTCCCCTAGGAGCATGAGTCTAATGCTTTGTTTGATAACTAATAGACTTTTTCAATAAGTATGTGAGTTCTTTATGACTAATGTTGAGTCCATGGATTATACGCACTCTCACCCTTCCACCATTGCTAGCCTCTATAGTACCGCGCAACTTTCGCCGGTGCATCAAACCCACCTTCCTCAAAACAGCCACCATATATTTTCCTCAAAACAGCCACCATACCTACCTATTATGGCATTTCCATAGCCATTCCGAGATATATTGCCATGCAACTTCCACCGTTCCATTTTTTCATGACATGCACCATCACATTCATATTGCATATAGAGTCATATTTTGTTCTAGGTATCGAGTTGTAATTTTCTTTTGAGTTGTAAGTAAATAAAAGTGTGATGATTTTCATTATTAGAGCATTGTCCCGTGTGAGAAAAGGATGATGGAAGCCATGACTCCCTCACAAGTTGGGATGAGTATCCGGACTTTACAAAAAAATAAAAGAGGCCAGCGAAGCCCAAATAAAAAAAAAGAGGCCAAAAGATGCGCACCAAAATAAAAAAAAGAAGAAGAAAAAAAATGAGAGAAAGAGAGAAGGGACAATTGCTACTATCTTTTTCCACACTTGTGCTTCAAAGTAGCACCATGATCTTCATGATAGAGAGTCTCCAATTTTGTCACTTTCATATAACTAGTGGAATTTTTCATCTTGCACGACCACTTAGTTTTATTTTTGAGCTTTCACACACTTATAGCTCTAAGTGCATTCGTCACATGGCAATCCCTACTCACTCACAATGATATCTATCGATGGGCATCTCCATAGCCTGTTGATACGCCTAGTTGATGTGAGACTATCTTCTCCTTTTTCCTTGCACCTCCACCATATTCTATTCCACCTATAGTGCTATATCCATGGCTCGCGCTCATGTATTGCGTGAGAGTTGAAAAGATTTGAGAACATAAAAAGTGTGAAACAATTTCTTGACTTGTTCATCGGGGTTGTGCATGATTTAGATACTTTGTGTGGGGAAGATGGAGCATAGCCAGACCATATGATTTTGTAGGGATAACTCTCTAAGGCCATGTTATTTCGAAAGGACATGATTGCCTTGTTGGTGTGCTCGAAGTATTACTGTTTTTATGTCAATATTAGACTATTGTTTTGAATCTTATGGATCTGAATATTCATGCCACAATAAACAATATTACATGGATAAATATGTTAGGTAGCATTCCACATCAAAAATTCTGTTTTTATCATTTACCTACTCGAGGACGAGCAGGAATTAAGCTTGGGGATGCTTGATACGTCTCCAACGTATCTATAATTTTTGATTGTTCCATGCTATTATATTATCTGTTTTGGATGTTTTATATGCATTAATATGCAATTTTATATTATTTTTGGGACTAACCTATTAATCTAGAGCCTAGTGCCAGTTTCTGCTTTTTTCCTTGTTTTTGAGTATTGCAGATAAGGAATATTAAACAGAGTCCAAACGGAATAAAATCTTCGGAATAATTTTTCTTGGACTAGAAGCAACCCAGAAGACTTCGAGATGAAGGCAGGGGAGCCACCGTGTGGCGACAAGCCACAGGGGCGCGCCCTAGGGGGGGTGCCCCCCTGGCTTGTGGCCCAACGGCAGCCCCCCTAACCCTATTCTTCGGCCTATAAATTCACAAATATTCCCTGGATACCAAAAAGAGCCACGAAAATACTTTTCCGCCGCCGGAAGCCTCTGTTCCCGTGAGATCCAATCTTGGAGCCTTTTCCGGTAATCTGCCGGAGGGGGATTCGATCACGGAGGGCATCTACATCAACTCCATTGCCCCTCCGATGATTCGTGAGTAGTTTACCACAGACCTTCGGGTCCATAGCTAGTAGCTAGATGGCTTCTTCTCTCTCTTTGCTCTTCAATACCATGTTCTTCATGATCTGCACGGAGATCTATCCGATGTAATACTCTTTTGCGGTGTGTTTGTCGAGATCCGATGAATTGTGGGTTTATGTTCAGATTATCTATAAATATTATTTGAGTCTTCTCTGAATTCTTATATGCATGATTTCATATCTTTGCAAGTCTCTTCGAGTTATTGGTTTGGTTTGGCCAGCTAGATTGGTAATTCTTGCAATGGGAGAAGTGCTTAGTTTTGGGTTCAATCTTGCGGTGTCCTCACCCAGTGACAAAGTAGGGGTAGCGAGGCACGCATTTCTATTGTTGCCATCGAGGATAAAAAGATGGGGTTTTCATCATATTGCTTGAGTTTATCCCTCTCCATCATGGCATCTTACCTAATGCGTTACTCTGTTCTTCATGAAATTAATACCCTAGATGCAGGCTGGAGTCGATCGTTGTGTGGAGTAATAGTAGTAGATGCAGAATCGTTTCGGTCTACTTGACACGGACGTGATGCCTATATGCATAATCATTGCCTTGGATATCTTCATAATTATTCGCTTTTCTATCAATTGCTCGACAGTAATTTGTTCACCCACCGTATTATTTGCCATCATGAGAGAAGCCTCTAGTGAAACCTATGGCCCCCGGGTCTATTTTCCATCTTATACTTTCAGATCTAAAACCAAAAATACCTTGCTGCATTATTTTTACTTTGGTTTACTTTCCGTTCAAGCAATCTATCATATCTATCTCTACCAGATCTCATCCTTGCAAGTAACCGTGAAGGGATTGACAACCCCTTTATAGCGTTGGGTGCAAGTGTTTGATTCTTTGTGTAGGTACATCTATTGGGGACTTGCTTGTATCTCCTACTAGATTGATACCTTGGTTCTCAACAACTGAGGGAAATACTTATCTACTTTGCTGCATCACCCTTTCCTCTTCAAGGGAAAACCAACGCATGCTCGAGAAGTAGCATGCCCCCCTGGCTTGTGGCCCCACGGCAGCCCTCCTAACCCTATTCTTCGGCCTATAAATTCCCAAATATTCCCTGGATACACAAGAGAGCCACGAAAATACTTTTCCGCCGCCGGAAGCCTCTGTTCTCGTGAGATCCAATCTTGGAGCCTTTTCCGGTAATCTGCCAGAGGGGGATTCGATCACGGAGGGCATCTACATCAACTCCATTGCCCCTCCGATGATGCGTGAGTAGTTTACCATAGACCTTCGGGTCCATAGCTAGTAGCTAGATGGCTTCTTCTCTCTCTTTGTTCTTCAATACCATGTTCTTCAAGATCTTCATGGAGATCTATCCGATGTAATACTCTTTTGCGGTGTGTTTGTCGAGATCCGATGAATTGTGGGTTTATGTTCAGCTTATCTATGAATATTATTTGAATCTTCTCTGAATTCTTATATGCATGATTTCATATCTTTGCAAGTCTCTTCGAGTTATTGGTTTGGTTTGGCCAGCTAGATTGGTAATTCTTGCAATGGGAGAAGTGCTTAGTTTTGGGTTCAATCTTGCGGTGTCCTCACCCAGTGACAAAGTAGGGGTAGCGAGGCACGCATTTCTATTGTTGCCATCGAGGATAAAAAGATGGGGTTTTAATCATATTGCTTGAGTTTATCCCTCTACATCATGGCATCTTACGTAATGCGTTACTCTGTTCTTCATGAACTTAATACCCTAGATGCAGGCTGGAGTCGATCGTTGTGTGGAGTAATAGTAGTAGATGCAGAATCGTTTCAGTCTACTTGACACGGACGTGATGCCTATATGCATAATCATTGCCTTGGATATCTTCATAATTATTCGCTTTTCTATCAATTGCTCGACAGTAATTTGTTCACCCACCGTATTATTTGCCTTCATGAGAGAAGCCTCTAGTGAAACCTATGGCCCCCGGATCTATTTTCCATATTTTATTTTCAGATCTATAAACCAAAAATACGAAAAATACTTAGCTGCAATCTTTTTACTTTTGTTTTACTTTTCGTTTTAGCAATCCTATCTATCTATCTCTATCAGATCTCATCCTTGCAAATAACCGTGAAGGGATTGACAACCCCTTTATAGCGTTGGGTGCAAGTGTTTGATTATTTGTGTAGGTACATCTATTGGGGACTTGCTTGTATCTCCTACTGGATTGATACCTTGGTTCTCAACAACTGAGGGAAATACTTATCTACTTTGCTGCATCACCCTGTCCTCTTCAAGGGAAAACCAACGCATGCTCAAGAAGTAGCATGGAGTACCAAAGAAATTAGGATATCCAGGAATACCAACTATACCATGCTCCATTAAAAGAAACTATGTTAAAACTGCTTTATGTGATTTGGGAGCCGGTGTTAGTGTTATGCCTTTCTCTTTATATCGTAGACTTGATTTGAATAAGTTGACACCTACTGAAATCTCTTTGCAAATGGCTGATAAATCAACCGCTTTACCCATCGGTATTTGCGAGGATGTGCCTGTTGTGGTTGCAAACGTTACTATGTTAACAGACTTTGTTATTCTTGATATTCCCGAGGACGACAGCATGTCGATCATCTTTGGTAGACCCTTTTTGAACACTTCAGGGGCTGTTATTGATTGCAACAAAGGCAATGTCACTTTTCATGTTAATGGTAATGAGCATACGGTGCACTTTCCGAAGAAACAACCTCAAGTTCATAGTATCAACTCTATTGGAGAAATTCCATCAATTGCTATTGGAGGTTTTAAATTCCCTCTCCCTACTGCCAAGAAGAAATATGAAATAATCATGGTAGGGGACATGCCTGTCCCCGTTGAGGTAACTTAGTGTTATTCGAAAATTCTCCGGTTTCATGTTACTCGAAAGAAGTTTGTTAATAAGACTTGATCAACCTTGTTAATGAATTCCTTTTGACGGGCATGAGATGGATGAATTGAGAAAGCACAACCTTCTGTACCCAACTTTTACTTTCTGTTGTTTAGAATAAATAAAGCAAAAATACTATTATACTTCTGTTTTTTGAATTATCCGTACAAAAAAATGACCTGGAAATAAAAGTTCTCCAAATGCCCTGAAAATTTAGTATGATTTTTTATAGAACATTTAAGAATATTTGGCACTGAGAACACACCAGGGGGCTGCACCAGTGAGCCACAAGCCCAGGGGGCTCGCCCACCCCCCAGGGCGCGCCCTGGTGGCTTGTGGGTCCCACGTGGCCCCCCCTCACTTATTCCAGCACCCCATCCACTCCGTCCTCCTCAATAAATAATCCCACAATTGCTCAAACCCGTGTCCTAGCTCATCTTGCTGCCATTTTCGATGTCCTTGTGCAAAGCTCCATTTGCAAAACTGTTTTGGTTGATTTTTCTTCGGTATGTGACTCCTCCAATGGTCCAATTAGTTTTTATTCTAGTGCTTTATATATTGCAATTTTTTGCTGCTGTGGTGACCTTGTTCTTGAGCTTGCATGTTAAATTTGTATGGTCCCAAGTAGTTTTGATGCATGATTTAGCCTCTAGGCATTTATGGGAGTGGTTTCTTTGAATTTTGTTGAGTTTTGTTCACTTTTATTTTGAGTTACTAAAATTTCAGAAATTTTTCAGAGGAAGAAAATGATGAGGAGATTGTTAAGAGGCTTTTCAAGCCGGGGTTCTAAAGAAAATGAAAATGAGAAGAAAGAGAAGCCCAAATACAATCTTCCCCGCACCGCGGAGGTTCGGCCATGTGAATGGCCAAGTGATGCATTCTTGAAGGTGGCCGGAATTTATAATGATTTTTACTATTTGGCGAAGAATGCAGGCATCACCGACTTCCTCCACGATAAGTGTGACCAATACCTCGTACTCACTAATACCTTCGTGCAAAACTTTCACTTTCATTATAGGGAAGATCCTCCTATGGTAGAATTTCACTTATATGATGTGCCTAAGAAGATGACTCTTTACGATTTTTGCAATGTTTGCAAATTACCTTATGAGGGCAGCGTCAGTGAACCCCGTCCTAGAGATGTTGAAGATTTTATTGCTGAAACCACTGTAGGGGAAGAGAGAGGGGTGTCGGGAGCCAGAGTGGCTAGTTTACATTTTCCTGTTTTGCGCTATTACTCATTATTTGCGGGGAGATGTTTGATTGGTCGTGGGGAGAGTGGAGGCCTAAGCGCTCCTGACCTAGCTGTTTTGCGCCATGCTTTACATCGTGATAGAACTTTTAGTTTGGGCGCTATTGTTGCTCGACGGTTGAGTTTAAATCGTTCGAAGGGTCCTATCTTTGGAGGTATTTATTCTTCTCGCCTTGCTAGACATTTTGAGATACCCTTTAAACTAGATGAAAAGGAAGAAAGGTTGTTACCCACTAAGTATTTAGACTATGATAGTATGGTAGCACATGATTTCATTTCCAAAGACAATGACAAGTGGCTCATCTATAACCTAGTATTCAGCCAGGGTACCTGTCAGATTATTACTTTGCCTGCACCTTCTTTGTTCGATATTTATTCAGGCATGTACATTATTATGCCCGACGACATTTATGCATACTAGGAGCGGACTCGATCCCCATTTCCTGAGCCAGAACCATCACTTGACCCGTACGAGGAGTCTGTTTATCAATGGGAGCCACAAGAGCTCGCTAACCAGTGGAACCCTCAGGATCCTCCTCAGTACCCAGGAGAGGGCTACTTTGATCCATGGGCATAGACCAACTTAGGCCAAAAGCCTAAGCTTGGGGGAGTACGTATTTCTCATCGACATTACATTCATGTTCACACACTCATTCCAGTTGTCGGTGTTCATACTTTTTCATTGCATTATCCATGTTAGTTTATATCTTTTCCTCGCTTTCTTCTTGTGTGTTAGAAAAACCTTAAGAAAAAAATTAGCTCTAGTTTTACTTTCTAGTATGTTTAGTTGTAGTATTAAAAGAAAACCCAAAAAGATTTCTCGTTCTTCTTTTGCTTGTTGGGAGCTTTCCCGTGTAAATAGTTTTTCTCGTTCTTGTTTTGGAATTCTTTTCTTTGGGTCGAGAGGAGAAGACAACGATGAAAATGTTGAGTGGCTCTCATATGCATTGTTGTTTATCTTACAGAGAGCCCATATTACCTTGTCTTCTTCTTTAAATATTTGTTTGCAGATTCCAGCTTAGTCCAATGCACGTGCACTCTTATTATTATTCACACCGTTCGGTCGTGCAAGTGAAAGGCAATAATGACGATATATGATGAAGTGATTGAGATGGAGAAAAGCTGGTACGAACTCGACCTATTTTGTTTTTGTAAATATAATTAGCACATTGTTCTGGATTCAGCTCATTATGGATGAAACATGTTTGCAATGACAATTAGAGATTATAGTTACTCATGTCATGCTTAATTAGCTAAGAGTGTATAATGGTTTGTCTTGAGTGCCACCATGCATTTTAAAATGGTTATGATGTAGTATGATAGGATGGTATCCTCCTTTGAATGATTCATGTGGCTTGACTTGGCACATGTTCACGCATGTAGTTGAAACAAAATCAACATAGCCTCTACGATATTTATGTTCATGGTGATTTATATCCTACTCATGCTTGCATTCAATGTTGGTTAATCTCAATGCATGTTTATGACTGTTGTCGCTCTCTCGTTGGTCGCTTCCCAGTCTCTTGCTAGCCTTCACTTGTACGAAGCGGGAATACTGCTTGTGCATCCACTTCCTTAAACCCAAAGTTGTTCCATATGAGTCCACCATACCTACCTATATGCGGTATTTACCTGCCGTTCCAAGTAAATTTGCATGTGCCAAACTCTAAACCTTCAAATAATATTTTGTTTTGTATGCTCGAATCGCTCATATAGTGACTAGGGGCTGTCAGTATCTTCCATGCTAGGTGGGTTATTCTAACGATGAGCGTTTATTCACTTGTCATTCACGAGAAAGTGGCTGGTATTCGGGATGCCCAGTTCCATGCTCAAAAATCAAATCAAAATATAATGAAACAAAACTCCCCCAGGACTGTTGTTTGTATGGACGGTACCCGTGGATTCGGCTAGCCGTGGAGTGTGTTTGATAGGTGAAGGGGGAGTAAAAACTTTATCATTCTGTTTGGGAACCGCCTATAATGTATCTAGCATGGAAGATACCGAGATCTCTTGGTTGTTATGTTGACAATGAAAGCATACCGCTCAAAATTTTATTCATCTCTGTTTTAAAAGCTCGAGCTCTGGCACTTCTGGAAATCCCTACTTCCCTCTGCGAAGGGCCTATCTATTTACTTTATTGCTGAGTCATCATCCTCTTATAGAAAGCACCAGTTAGAGAGCACCACTGTCATTTGTATGCATTGTTATTAATTGATATTGAGTATGACTGTGACTGGATCTCTTTCACCATGAATTACGATGTCTAGTCAGTCCTTGATCTTCAGGGGTGCTCTGCATTTATGTTTTGCGGTGTCAGAAAGGGCTAGCGAGATACCATTTTGTTATATCATATCATGATTGTTTTGAAAAAGTGTTGTCATCCGAGACTTACTATTATTGCTCGCTAGTTGATTATGCCATTGATATGAGTAAATGTGAGACCTAAATGTTATTGTGAATATGGTTAGTTCATAATCTTTGCTGAAAGCCTGAATGCTGGCTATACATATTTGCAACAACAATATCAAACAGAGTTTGTAAAAGTTTTTTTTTGTCACTTTCAGTTTGTCAACTGAATTGCTTGAGGACAAGCAATGGGTTAAGCTTGGGGGAGTTGATACGTCTCCATCGTATCTACTTTTCCAAACTCTTTTTCCCTTGTTTTGGACTCTAATTTGCATGATTTGAATGAAACTAACCCGGACTGACGTTGTTTTCAGCAGAATTGCCTTGGTGTTATTTTTGTGCAGAAATAAAAGTTCTCGGATTGACCTGAAAATTTACGGAGAATATTTTTGGAATTAATAAAAAATACTGGCGAAAGAATCAACCAGAGGTTCAGCATTGTCAATTTATCCAGAACTTCTCTCACATATTGGCCACAAGCCAGGGGGGCGCGCCACCCCTAGGGCCTGGCGGCTTGTGGGTCCCACAAACCTCCTCCGACCCTAATTCCAACTCTATATATTCACATCCGTGGAGAAAAAAATAGAGGAGAAGAGTTCATCACGTTTCACGATATAGAGCCGCCGCCACCTCCTGTTCTTCTTCGGGAGGGCAGATCTCGAGTCCGGTTTGGGCTTCGGAGAGGGGAAATCGACGTCGTCGTCATCACAAACCATCCTCCATCACCAATTTCATGATGCTCACCGCCGTGCGTGAGTAATTCCATTGTAGGCTTGCTGGACGGTGATGGGTTGGATGAGATTTACCATGTAATCGAGTTAGTTTTGTTAGGGTTTGATTCCTAGTATCCACTATGTTCTGAGATTGATGTTGCTATGACTTTGCTATGCTTCATGCTTGTCACTAGGGCCCGAGTGCCAAGATTTCAGATCTGAACCTGTTATGTTTCCATGAATATATATGTGTTCTTGATCCTATCTTGCAAGTTGTAGACACCTATTATGTGTTATGATCCGCATACCCCAAGGTGACAATAATTGGGATTCTTTCCGGTGATTACCGTAGTTTGAGGAGTTCATGTATTCACAAAGTGCTAATGCTTTGGTCCGGTTCTCTATTAAAAGGGGGCCTTAATATCCCTTGGTTTCCATTAGGACCCCGCTGCCATGGGAGGGTAGGACAAAAGATGTCATGCAAGTTCTTTTCCATAAGCACGTATGACTATATACGGAATACATGCCTACATTACATTGATGAATTGGAGCTAGTTCTGTGTCACCCTAGGTTATAACTGTTGCATGATGAATGCCATCCGACATAATTATCCATCACTGATCCATTGCCTATGAGTTTTTCACATATTGATCTTTGCTAAGTTACTTTTCCGTTCCTACTGTTACAATCACTACAAAACTGCTACTGTCACTTTTGCCATCGTTACCGTTACTTCCATACTACTTTGCTACTAAATATTTTGCTGCAGATATTAAGTCTTTCAGGTGTGGTTGAATTGACAACTCAGCTGCTAATACTTGAGAATATTCTTTGGCTCCCCTTGTGTCGAATCAATAAATTTGGGCTGAATACTCTACCCTCGAAAACTGATGCGGTCCCCTATACTTGTGGGTTATCATTACCCGTGATATTATTCCGTTGCCTGCACCTGCTTTGTTTGATTCAATTGCCAGGAACGGATAAAGGATCATGCCAGATGACATTGTTACCTACCGTAACAACCAAGCTGCGGCAGAGGAGGAGCCCCAGGAGTGGGACGCCCAGGTGCCGTCGTCACCGCTCTTCTACATGGGATCGGATGGCTATCATGGATGGTGATTACCAAGCTAGGCCAAAAGCCTAAGCTCGGGGGAGTACGTATTTCCACCGACATTATATTCATGTTCACACATTTCATTCTAGTTGTCGATGTCCACACTTTTTCATTGTATTATCCATGCTAGTTTTATTTCCTCGCTTTCTTTTCGTGTGTTTTAAAAACTTTGAGAAAATCCAAAAATATTTCTTGCTTCTTTCGGTTTTTTCTTAGTTTAATTAGTTGTACTATTAAAAGAAAACCCAAAAAGATTTCTTGTTTCTTCTTTTTGCTTGTTGGGAGTTCTCCCGTGTAAATAGTTTTTCTCATTTTTGGTTTTCCTTCTTTTATTTGCTTTCTTCAAGAAAAAGTAAAAAAACTCCAAAAATACTTCAGTGTGTTTCTCTAAAATTCTCTTCCTTTTATTGAGTCGTACCAAGGAGAAGACCACGATGAAAATGTTGAGTGGCTCTTATTTGCACCATTATTAATCTATCAAAGAGCCTATATTACTTTGTCTTGTCCTCATGAATAAAATGTTTGCAGATTCCAGCTTAGTCCACGACACTCTTGCACTATTATTATTTTCATATCATTCGGTCATGCAAGTGAAAGGCAATAATGATGATATTCGATGAATTGACTGTGGCAGAGAGAAGCGGGTATGAACTCAACTTGTTTTTGTTTTTGTAAATATGTTTAACCTAGTATCCATGATTTAGCATATTATGATTGAACATGTTTGCAATGGCAATTAGAGATTATAGTTGCTCATGCCATGCTTAAGTTGATAGGAGTGGATAATGATTTATCTTGGATGTCAACATGCATTAAAATGGTTGTGATGTAGTATGATGATATGGTATCCTCCTATGAATGTTTCAAGTGGCTTGACTTGGCACATGTTCACGCATGTAGTTGAATCAAAACCAACATAGCCTTCACGATATTTATGTTCATGGTGTCCATATCCTACTCATGATAGCATTCAATGTTTATTATTCATAATGCATGTTCATGACCGTCTTCGCTCTCTAGCTGGCCGCTTCTCAACCTATTTGATAGCCTTCACCTGTAGGAAGCGGGAATACTACTTGTGCATCAAAATCCTTAAACCAAAGTTATTCCAGATGAGTCCACTATATCCACCTATATGCGGTATTACCCTGCCGTTACAAGTAAATTTGCATGTGCCACCTCTAAAATTTCAAATGAACACCTGTTTTGTGTGCCTGGACCGCTCATGGAGCGACAGGGGGTGGTCAGTATATTCCATGTTAAGCGGGTTATTCTCATGATGAGTGTTTATTCATTCGTCCTTGCACGAGAGGGGCGGTAATAGGGATTCCTAGTCACGAAATCAAAGAAATGAAAATAATTAAACACAATTCCCCCAGGAATGTTGTTGGAATGGACGGTACCCATGGATTCGGTTAGCCGTGTGACGTGGCTTGAGACTGCATTGGTATTTCCCCAAAGAGGAAGGGATGATGCAGCACAGCGACGGTAAGTATTTCCCTCAGTTATAAAACCAAGGTTATCGAACCAGTAGGAGGATCACCAACACCCAATAAGCAGCACCTGCACACAAACAACAAATACTTGCAACCCGACGCGAAAGAGAGGTTGTCAATCTCTCTACGGTAATAAGATTGATTAGGTAGTGATAGATAGGAGAGATAGATCTCTCAAGAACACAAATAAAAATAGTAGATATGCAGCAATATATTTTTTGGTTTTTGGTTTTGTAGATCTGAAAACAAAGAGTGCAAAAAACGTAGATCGGAAAGCAATATGATGGAAAAGTGTAGGGGCCGGATTTCCGGGGCACAATATCCCAGAAATTAACCCCTCGTGTCATCACCAGCCCCAGGATTTCTGTTAGCTGGTGGACACTACCTCGATACAGAATTCCAAGCAATTACATGAAGTGGATACAAGACCGTAAAGGTCTAATGATACAATAATGATTTCTGGTTGTGGATGACGGAAGCGATTCATGAATTCTCCAACGTCGATGGGGCTCCATTCCCACAGGAACGGCTGACCTGGATAACTCCTATCCCGCGTGGTTGCTATCCTAGGCTCCGTATGGATGTCGTCATAATACTCTTCTGACCTGGCCAATGAAATAACCAGGGACAAGCCAGTGAGTACGTTTGAATGTACTCGCAAACATTATGGACAAATGATATACCGAATGCAGCAGATAACATATGATCAGGGTGAAGTAAACTATTTGCTTATGCTCATGCTGGACTATATTATATGCATGCTGACAGGAATTGAATCAATGCATGATGACATTTTAGCATGTGCAGAAGTAACGAGTTAGCGACAAACAAAGAAGGTTGATGGAAAATCGGACGAGGCAGAACCATCCGAGAATCCAAAGAAAATATAAAAGAAATGTCGGTTGGATGTCAAGTGACACCACGGTAGGTCTTGAAGAGAAATGCCAAACGGGTGTCTAAAAGAGTAATCGGACGAGACAGAACCTTCCGAGAACTCAAGCGACGCCACGAGAGGTCTTGAAAAGAAATGCCAGTCGGGTGTCCACAAGAGTAGTGGCGAGACATACCGCCTGTTAAACTCGAGGGACGCCACGAGAGGTCTTGAAAATAAAATTGAATGCCCGGGGTAGTCTAGCTATCCCCTGAGACACTCAGAAAATAAAACTAAGAGAAATGGGTTAGTCCACAATAATAATCATAGCATCAATAATATTCATGATAACATCAGTAGTAGTAGTAATTATTCTGCAAAATAAACCATGCACAATTTTAATCATTTCCTCTGGAGACCGACACTTGACCAACCCAAATTGTAGTCCTTAACCGCGGACACGGCTATTCGAATAGATATAACTCTGCAGAGGGTGTACTCTTTACCCACAAGTAAAGGATTTCTTTAGCCAGCACCGAGACATTGGCTAATTCCCATTACGGTCTTTAGGTTGAAACACACCTGACCAGCACACACCAGCTTAACCGTACGGATGCCAGGAATCACCCAGGGCATCTGTTCGGTAAAACTCTAAGACGGGGAGACCAACGTCCTGCATGGGATCACTATTCATACGCGCGGATTACAAGGGGTGCCCCCCTCTCGGCCACCAACCGGAAACACCCATGCCCCCTGACCCAATGACATGATTTAGTCCACGGCCGCGGAAACCCTCATCGCGGCCCTCTATGTGGTGTGTGCAAGCAAAGGGGTTAACAACTTACTTAACCATACCCCACCCGAGGCAGGGACAAGTGGCAGCACGAATCAAGTATGGGGGTTACCGGTGACAAGACTCGATCTACGGTCGACTGAGGAGGTGTTACTTATTATCACCGGTATGTTCCACATATATCACGTGACACCACCATGTCAAATATGTCCCGTGCCCACCGGCACGTCCAAGGCAGGAGCACACTCCTGAATTCTCACAACTTTTGCATGTCAGAAGTTGAGTGGAATGCATGCAATAGAAAATATATACATGACCATGCATTCATGCAATAATACTACCCACATGCAATTTCTATTAAAATTATCAAAACCATGCTTCAAATATTCTAGCTAGCTATTATCAAACATCCACCATATCAAGTGTTCAAAAATGCTTGCCTCGAGCATGCAGAAATATTGGGTGCACTCCAAAAGTTTGAAATATTTATCTCCCCTCCATTTCCTATTTTAAAAAATATTTAAATTACCACATAAAGCCATAACAGTGCTAAAAGTTGTCTAGAAAATTTTGAAATGAATACTAAAATAGACTAGATGAAATATAAGAAATACCAGAAAAAGAATCAATTTATTTGGAGTTCATATGATTTACTTATGGAATTACTAAGTTGAAATAAATGATTAAATGGGCTATTTAATTGATCCAACAGAAACTAAGCATAGGAAAAAAAATGTTCACCCTAGCTATATTAATAAAGCATGATTTTATAAGACTGTAGAAATTTGAATCATCTAGTTTGGATTTGAAATTCGTGGCTGAGGAATTATTTGAATCTCACTGGTAAAAGAAAAAAAGAAAGGACAGAGGAGCGCCCTGAGCGTTGCTTAGCCGAGAAGTGCTGTTGGGCCGAGCCCAGCTGTTCAGCCGCGCAGCTCGCTGTGGCCTGAGACGCTGATGGAGGGGGCCCGCCAGCCAGGTTTGACTGGAGGCGTCGCCTTCCTCCCGCGACAGAACAGGGCGGCGTTTTGGCGATCGCCGCCGGCGAACGAAAGTGCTCCACGGTGAGCCGAGCCCATCGTTGTGTCTAGGAGGCCGAGGCGATCCTACCGGTGGCCTGCATGGCCGGCAGGAGGCCCTGTCTCGCCGGCGACGAGGATCCCAGAAATCTCCGACGGAGGCAAATTGGGCGATTCGCCCACGGGCCATTTTCGGCGGAATTGACGATATGGAAGGGTCCGCGGGTGCCCCAGGAGACCGTTGGTGAAGAAAATGAGGTGGGGGAGGCACTGGAGAGGTGGGAATCAACGGGACAGTGGTGGTGGCAGAAGTGGCCGGAGTCGAGGGAGATGGCTCCTTCGTTCGTTTGTTTGGCCTTGGGTAGGCTTGTAGAGGATGTGGGAGGGGTTGTGTATGCTCAGACGAGCTCAGGGATGGTTTTTATAGGCGGACGACGTCGGTTCGGCCGAACACAGCTTTACCTACCTCGGCGGCGGCCATTAATGGCAACAGGAGGGCGGCGGCGAGGTCAGCGTGGCCGGTGAGGTCGGTGAGGCCCGTGTTAATGCTAGGGTGTGCTGGCCGGCTCAGAGGTGAGCCACGTGTCGCGGACGGTGCCGTACCTGAGTAGAAGTCGTCGACGGCAGCTCGGGACGGTGGTGGTCGGCACTAGGGACCAAGGGAAGGTGTCGGCGAGCTCCTGGGCGGTCAGGCTAATCCAGAGGAAGATCAGGACGAGAGGGGGAAGCAGTAGAGCGGCGGCAGCAGCTCGATGCCAGTGGCTGCAATACACGCGCTCTAGCCGCGTCCAGTGCACGCATGCGGGGTGCTCGGCCAAATGCCAGAGCACGCTAGGCTGCTTGAACTGAGCTCAATCTTGGAAGGGTGATGGATACTGAGGTGTCAAGGATGATGGACATAATGTCTTGGCCAGATGATCAAGTTTATAATGCAGGTTCATGAGAATGCAAATTTCTGCCATGCTCACAACCTGTTTGATAAAATGCTAGGGCTAGCCAGAGAGCTTTGTTGGATTTGAAACATGGCAGAATGGGGTCTCTTTAGATGATAGAGATGATAGTTGAGTTAGTTTGGCAAAAATAAATACTTGCTAGTGCAAGTTTTACTGAAATTCATTTCTGGACAGAAGCTACAGAGGGGTATTTGGTGGACTTCCAAGATGCAAATGAATCTGATCTTCTGAACTTAATGTTTGGGAATTGTTTGGGCAAGGAAAATTGGGGTTGTAGTTGAAACTCAAAAAACAGGACAGAAATGCAAAGAAGATGTTGTGCTCAAAATTTCCAAAAGACCAGGTTAGGTTTTTGGCATAAAAGTGATATATAGGCATCACATGACCTTTCTAAATTTTTGTGGAATTTTTAAAGAATTATTTAAAGTAGTTGTAGTGCAACAGAAGCATTTAATTAAAGTATTGAGAATGCTATTAAAAGAATTATTTTGGGGCAAATTTTATTATGAAAATAATCCCTTCTGTTATTAAAGTAATAATGAAATTGTTTAGGAAAACTACCAAAGCCACAATATTATTTCCAAATAATTTTCTATATGAAGGGAAGAATTTTGAAAGACAGAAGCAGAAAAGGTTCTAAAATTATCAAAGAACCTATTATAATTCAAAATTTTATTTCTGGCCAAATTTTACTTAATAAAAATGTGGTTAAATTTTTGGGATGTTACAAAAAGTAGACCCGGGGGCCGTAGGGTTCACTAGTGGCTTCTCTCATGAGTATAGCGCACGGTGGGTGAACAAATTACTGTTGGGCAATTGATAGAAAATCGAATAGTCATGACGATATCCAAGGCGATGATCATTATATAGGCATCACGTCGAAGATAGATAGACCGACTCTTGCCTACATCTACCTCTATTACTCCACACATCGACCGCGATCCAGCATGCATCTAGTGTATTAAGTTCATGGAAAACGGAGTAATGCAATAAGAACGATGACATGATGTAGACAAGATCTATTCATGTAGGAATAGACCCCATCTTGTTATCCTTAATGGCAACGATACATGCGTGTCTTGCTGCCCCTTCTGTCACTGGGAAAGAACACCGCAAGAACGAACCCATCACAAAGCACCTCTTCCCATGGCAAGAAAAATTGATCTAGTCGGCCTAACTAAACCAAAGATTCAAAGAAGAAATACGATGCTATAAGCAATCATGCATATAAGAGATCAAAGAAGACTCAAATAATATTCATGGATAGAAACTGATCATGAACTCAAAATTCATCGGATCCCAACAAACACACCGCAGAAGTTTACATCAAATAGATCTCCAAGAGACCATTCTATTGAGAATCATAAGAGAGAGAAGAAGCCATCTAGCTACTGCCTACAGACCCGTAGGTCTATGGTGGACTACTCACGCATCATCGGAGAGGCACCTATGAGGAAGATGAACCCCTCCGTGATGGTGTTTAGATTGGATCTCGCGGTTCTGGAACTTGCGGCGGCTGGAATTGTGTTTCGTCGACTCCCTTAGGGTTTTCCGAATATTTGAGAATTTATAGGCATCACAGGCGTTGCGGAAGGGGGCCGGGGAGGGCACAACCCATCAGGGCGCGCTGGGGGCCCCCTGGCACGCCCTGGTGGGTTGTGCTCTCCACAGCCCACCTCTCTGGCAGTTGTTTGGCCCACTGGGTGTCATCTGGTCTCAAAAAGGGCTAGCGAGATACCATTATTGTCATGTTATATCATGATTGTTTTGACAAAGTGTTTGCATTTGAGATATTTTATTATTGCTCGCTAGTTGCTTATGTCATTGATATGAGTTAATATAATCTTGAAGAGTTATTGTTGACATGGTTAGTCATAATATTTGTTGAAAACCTAGGTGCTACTTAAGCATATATATATGTAAACAAGAACACAAGAGTTGGTAAAAGTTTTTCTTTATCACTTTCAGTTTGTCAACTGAATTGCTTGAGGACAAGCAATGATTTAAGCTTGGGGGGTTGACACGTCTCCATCGTATCTACTTTTCCTAATGCTTTTGCTCTTGTTTTGGACTCTAATTTGCATGATTTGAATGAAACTAACCCGGACTGGCGCTGTTTTCAGCAGAACTACCATGGTGTTGTTTTTGTGCAAAAATAAGAGTTCTCGTAATCGAACGAAACTTTTTGGAGATTTATTTCAGAATAAATAAAAAATACTGGAGCCAAGAACCACCGGAGGGGGTGTCCTGGTTGGGCACGATACACCAAGGCACGCCCTGGTGGGTTGTGCCCACCTCGTGGCCCAGCTGAGCCTATTTCCGACACTATAAATTCCTATTTTCGGAGAAAAAAATCAAGGAGAAAGTTTTATCGCGTTCCACGAGACGGAGCCTCCGCCACCTCCTGTTCTTCATCGGGAGGCCAGATCTGGAGTCCGTTTGGGGCTCCGGAGAGGGGAATCTTTGGTCTTCGTCATCATCAACCCTCCTTCATCGCCAATTCCATGATGCTCCCCATCGGGAGTGAGTAATTCCTTTGTAGGCTTGCTGGTCGGTGAGGAGTTGGATGAGATTCATCATGTAATCGCGTTAGTTTTGTTAGGGCTTGATCCCTAGTATCCACTATGTTCTAAGAGTGATGTTGCTATGACTTTGCCATGCTTAATGCTTGTCACTAGGGCCCGAGTGCCATGATTTCATATCTAAACCGTTTATGTTATCATCTTTATATCTATGTTCTTGATACGATCTTGCCTAGTCATATGCACCTATTATGTGTTATGATCCGTAAACCCTGGGGTGACAGTACTCGGGATACTTTTCAGTGATGAACGTAGTTTGAGGAGTTCATGTATTCACTATGTGTTAATGTTTTGTTCCGGTTCTCTATTAAAAGGAGGCCTTAATATCCCCTAGTTTCCTTATGGACCCCGTTGCCACGGGAGGGTAGGACAAAAGATGCCATGCAAGTTCTTTTCCAGAAGCACGTATGACTATTTACGGAATACATGCCTACATTACATTGATGAACTGGAGCTAGTTCTGTGTCGCCCTATGTTATGACTGTTATATGATGAATATCATCCAACGGATACATCGATATAGTGCCTACAAGTTTTCGACATATTGTTCTTGCTAAGTTACTACTGCTGCTGTTGTTACTATTGCACTTGCTACAAAACTATTACTTCTATTGTTACCGCTACTTTTACTGTTACCACTGCTATCAAACTATCATATTACTATGGTACTGATCACTTTACTGCAGATATTTAATCTCCAGGTGTGGTTGAATTGACAACTCAACTGTTAATACTCTCAAATATTATTTGGTTCCCCTTGTGTCGAATCTATAAATTTGGGTTGAATACTCTACCCTCGAAAACTGTTGCGATCACCTATACTTGTGGGTTATCACACCACACCCCCTGGGCGCGCCCTGTTCGCTTGTGGTGCCCTCGTGAGGCTCCCGGCCTCCTCCCGAAGCTTCTAGGTCTTCTTTTGGTCCAGAAAAAATCATCAAAAAGTTCCGTGGCAATTGGACTTCGTTTCGTACTGTAAACCTAAAAAGCCAAAAACATGCAGAAAACAACAACTGTCACTTCGCACTCGGTTAATAGGTTACTGCTCAAAAATGATATGAATCAGCAAATAAATGCCCAAAAAGTATCCTAGAATGGTAATATAATAGCATGGAACAATCAAAAATTATAGATACGATGGAGTCGTATCACCACCGCACCGTCACGTCGTGCATGAACGCGCCACCGCCGCTCGAGACCGCCTACCTACGAAGGCCACCACCAAGCAAGGGGAGAACAGGCCCCGCGGCCGAGGACGACGTCCGGGCTTCGCCCAGCGGCACACTTCAGCGATGGCGAGGAGGAGCGAAGGGGAGAGGAGGACTAGTCCCGGCGGCGCTAGAGTTTGCCCCCAAGGTCGCTAACAGGAGCGACGCGGGGGGAGGGATAAACGTAGATCTTATGAACATCATCATTCGATTATAAGTCTACTACAAGATATGCTTCTCTATTGATGCTCTCCGCATCTCCATCAAAGAGTGTGCCCTCTATTGGAAACACCATGCTAAGATCCGCTTCGCCTAAAACTCCGTGCTTTTTCCAAGTCTTTTATTTCTTCTCGTTAAGGAAAAGCTACATCCTTGTCGCCTTATTCAATTGGGCTGATCTTACCTCGCACGCTGACAAGGCATCCATGCTATGGAAGTATTACAAGTTGCTTCTCGGCACTACCTCACCGTGCCATCGGGGTTACTCTAGTCGGCCTACGCCTGGCAAAACATGCCCTCCTGCTCTTCCTACACCATGTCCATGTAGTGCGCCTGCGCCTCGCCTATGTTGATGCCGGCATGGACTGTCGAGGATGGTGGCGCCTGCTCGTCGTCGACCGCCTCCTCCATTGTCTCGTCCGCGGCACTGGCCTCCGGAGGACTCGTCCGTTTGCGGGCCTGCCAGCCGGTGCAATGCCAGCGGTTTCATTCTTTTGTTCATCCGACACGCTCTGCCACAAGGCTTTGGAACTCGAGGCCACGGCGTTTGTGGTGCATCGAGAAGATAGGGACCAAAGGAAGTGGGATGCGGTTGTTGCCGAGCTTGGAGTTTAAATAGCCGGCGAATGCGCGGCCAAGCAGCGAGGTGTTTAATGGTGCTGCAAGAGGGACAAACGGGTTGTTCGCATGCAGGCACCGGAGTAGGTTCCTTGGTAACCATAGATGTTTAATGAAGGAATGTGGATGATTGGGTATCGTTTGAATGCGGAGAGCATGCGTGTGCACCTGGAAGAGTCCCGGTCGGTGCTCTTGGACGGCATGCAGCTTCAATGCTAGCACCAATGAGAGGTCGTGCCCGCTCTGGGTCCGCAGGAATGCGGCGAGACGCCGTGGAGCGGTTGGCCGCTTCGGGCGGCAAAGGAAGAAAGTGCGAGAGAGGGTTTTGGGTGGGCCATGGTTGTTGGACGCATGCTTGAAAATCTTTCGGACGCCCCCAATTTGCTTCCAGTTTACCCGAAAAGGTTGTTCGGACCGGCCCGCAGATAGATACGGGACTGTGTTCGATGTCAACATGCCCAGACGGATGTAAACTGTTTGAGGGTCCGTGTTGAATATGCCCTTATAGAAAAGAAATAAAATGAGAGCTCTGATATTTTACTCCCTCCGTAACTTAATATAATAAGATGTTTTTTCAACACTTAGAATATCTCAAAAAACATCTTATAAGTAAGAGTGAGTACTATTTTAGAGAAGAGAGAAGAGTAGCCTTTGGTGCTCTGCTTCGCCCTTATGACGACCTGAGCAGAGGAGAGCAGAGGCCACAAAATGACACGCAAGAGGAGGATGGATGCTTCTCCCGGCGTCGGCGTCCTGTGTCAGGCGGCACAGGTCGAGGTCCTTCAAGAATAAGAGGATCAGGAGGCAGGAGCGGAGGAGCCGCCTTCCTCTCCGCCCTGCCCTCCTACGGCTCGTCGGCCCCCACTCTGCGCCCCTGTCTAGTGCGGCAGCCGGCAGTGCCCGCCTGCAAGTCGGCGCTGGATTCCAAGCCTGCACTCTTCTTATTTACGATCTGAGATACACCTCATCCACTGCCCATTGCCCCCATTCCTCAAATGATTTAGGGTTAGAAAATTTCTGCAGTACATATGAAGATAAATTCAACACATATACAGATAATTATTACAAGTCCAATGTCATTATGATTGATAGAATGCAAAGTACTCCATCTACATAGTTATTGAAGGATGAAGATGACTGGAAACATTGCTTCTCTTCTTGACTATATACTGAATGTGGCCGGAGAGCAAACTGAAGAACTTGTGTGTCTCCCAGTTGCCTAGTCACATACATTGAGCGGGATATTTTATAAAAGATGAATGAAGATGATATGATTGATAATTCCATGGCCATGCACAAGCATAGGCCACAAACATAAGTCTTCTTTGAACTTCTCAAGCTATGTATTATGTAGGCTTCTTTTATGGAAAAATGAGACTTAGTGAGAATTTTAGTATGTTTGTAAGACCATTCTATGTGCTATTGGTAGTTAGTTAGAGCATATTCACATGCTAGCTATTCATTTTTTAGGGTTCGTACAGATGTTCATCGTCTCTTCGATTGGTGTTATTTTATCTGCTCTATTCCTGCTTGATGTTGGGATCAATGTACTAGTATCAAGAATGTAATGGAAATATGAAATTGTAGTGTCAAAGTATATTCACATGCCATATTTGTTGTCAGTACTTTTAGGAGGAGCACACTGTTTTCAAATCCTTGACCCGCCACTGCTTGGTAGTCTGTACCTCACTGGGGTTTCCTTCTGATGATTTGTGAATTGGGCGGGCGTGGATGAAGTGGAGCGCCAAATGGTAGTATTGTGTATCCATTGCTCCAAAAATTAGGGCAGCGGGCGTGTTGAGGACCAAACCAAATTAATTGGGGATAACTAGAGCTTTCTATCGGCGAACACCCCAAGATATTTCGCTAGGCATCAGCGGTAAATCCTGAGATAGTAAAAAGAAGTAAAAAAACAGAAAATGCAAACCCTTTCCACTTTAGTATTGTTACTGATTTGGGGAAGAAACCCCCCCCCCCCATCCTAAATTCACATGCATAATCCCCCGTTATATATAGCCAAATAAATGATTGGTGAGTAAAATGCAACATCCAGATAACTAGCTCCTCCTCTCGCCCCCACATCGTCCCCTAGGGGCGACACGGGCGGAGCCAAGATCCCGCCGCCGTCGAGCCCTCCCCTCCCCGCTTCTCCACCTCGTCGCCGCCGGTCGTTCCCTTGGGGTAAGCCTCGTGCTGGGTGGCGGTGGCGGGGCAACCCCTGCTCCTCTCCTCTCTTCCGTGCCTCCCTCCTCCTAGTCCTTGTGTCCCAGTCGCCGCTGCCGGTAGTCTGTACCTCACTGTACCCCATTCGGCACCGTCCTAGAGGTCGTCCCGATGCTTGGAGGGTGCGGACGTGCGCCGGTGCCGCCCCTCCCCATGGCCTGTTGGAGTGACATTCCCGTGCCCGTTCATGTGCATATCTGGGGCCGGCGGGGTTCGTCGGATTAGGTGGTGGCTGCAGCCTGCGGGGCTGGGCCCCCATCTTCCTCGTGAGGTGGTCATGGCTGGGGTGCCGATGGATGCCTCGTCCGTCCTCGGGCCGGAGGCTTGATGCCCGAGGTGGCCACTTTCTACCTAGATCCAAGGCAGGGTCAATCAGGGGAGCCAGAGGGGCTACATCATGATGGCCGTCTTCTGCCCATGGGATGGTGCTCCCGTTGCCTGCTGGCGTCATGTGCCTCTTCCCATTGGCGGCTGGTGGGGGATGCCGGCGAGGGCTATGCGGGGTCTTCTCGGATGGTGATATCAGTGTTGACCGGCAGCGGTTACTGGGCTAGGGTTCTCTTGGACGTCGGGGCCGTGGCCCCGGGTGGTGGACCATCATTTTGGCTTCAGCAGGCGTCTTGGCGGCGGTGATGGATGCATTTTTTTGGTCGTGTGGGCGGCAATGGATGCAGCTTTTGTGGATCCTAGCTTCGGTGGTGCCTTGACAGTGGCGAGTCCCAGATCATGCTCTGGTGGTCCGGTGTGATGGTGGCAAGGAGACAGAGATGCCGCCACCTCCTGTTCTTCATCGGGAGGCCAGATCTGGAGTCCGTTTGGGGCTCCGGAGAGGGGAATCTTCATTCTTCGTCATCATCAACCCTCCTTCATCGCCAATTCCATGATTCTCCCCACCGGGAGTGAGTAATTCCTTCGTAGGCTTGCTGGTCGGTGAGGAGTTGGATGAGATTCATCATGTAATCGCGTTAGTTTTGTTAGGGCTTGATCCCTAGTATCCACTATGTTCTAAGATTGATGTTGCTATGACTTTGCCATGCTTAATGCTTGTCACTAGGGCCCGAGTGCCATGATTTCAGATCTGAACCGTTTATGTTATCATCTTTATATCTATGTTCTTGATACGATCTTGCCTAGTCATATGCACCTATTATGTGTTATGATCCGTAAACCCTGGGGTGACAGTACTCGGGATACTTTTCAGTGATGAACGTAGTTTGAGGAGTTCATGTATTCACTATGTGTTACTGTTTTGTTCCAGTTCTCTATTAAAAGGAGGCCTTAATATCCCCTAGTTTCCTTATGGACTCCGCTGCCACGGGAGGGTAGGACAAAAGATGCCATGCAAGTTCTTTTCCATAAACACGTATGACTATTTACGGAATACATGCCTACATTACATTGATGAACTGGAGCTAGTTCTGTGTCGCCCTATGTTATGACTGTTATATGATGAATATCATCCAACGGATACATCGATACAGTGCCTACGAGTTTTCGACATATTGTTCTTGCTAAGTTACTACTGCTGCTGTTGTTACTATTGCACTTGCTACAAAACTATTACTTCTATTGTTACCGCTACTGTTACTGTTACCACTGCTATCAAACTATCATATTACTGTGGTACTGATCGCTTTGCTGCAGATATTTAATCTCCAGGTGTGGTTGAATTGACAACTCAACTGTTAATACTCTCAAATATTCGTTGGCTCCCCTTGTGTCGAATCTATAAATTTGGGTTGAATACTCTACCCTCGAAAACTGTTGCGATCACCTATACTTGTGGGTTATCAGGCCACACCCCCTGGGCGCGCCCTGTTCGCTTGTGGGGCCCTCGTGCGGCTCCCGGCCTCCTCCCGAAGCTTCTAGGTCTTCTTTTGGTCTAGAAAAAATCATCAAAAAGTTTCGTGGCAATTGGACTTCGTTTCGTATTGTAAACATGAAGAGCCAAAAACATGCAGAAAACAACAACTGTCACTTCGCACTCGGTTAATAGGTTACTGCTCAAAAATAATATGAATCAGCAAATAAATGCCCAAAAAGTATCCTAGAATGGTAATATAATAGTATGGAACAATCAAAAATTATAGATACGTTGGAGTCGTATCACCACCGCACCGTCACGTCGTGCATGAATGCGCCACCGCCGCTCGAGACCGCCTACCTGCGAAGGCCACCACCAAGCAAGGGGAGAACAGGCCCCGCGGCCGAGGACGACGGCCGGGCTTCGCCCGGCAGCACACTTCAGCGATGGCGAGGAGGAGGGGAAGGGAGAGGAGGACTAGTCCCGGCGGCGCTAGAGTTCGCTCCCAGGTTGCTAACAGGAGCGACGCGGGGGGAGGGAGAATCGTAGATCTTATGAACATCATCATTCGATTATAAGTCTACTACAAGATATGCTTCGCTATTGATGCTCTCCGCATCTCCATCAAAGAGTGTGCGCTCTATTGGAAACACCATGCTAAGATCCGCTTCGCCTAAAACTCCGTGCTTTTTCCAAGTCTTTTATTTCTTCTCGTTAAGGAAAAGATGCATCCCTGTCGCCTTATTCAATTGGGCTGATCTTACCTCGCACGCTGACAAGGCATCCATGCTATGGAAGTATTACAAGTTGCTTCTCGGCACTACCTCACCGTGCCATCGGGGTTACTCTAGTCGGCCTACGCCTGGCAAAACGTGCCCTCCTGCTCTTCCAACACCATGTCCGTGTAGTGCGCCTGCGCCTCGCCTATGTTGATGTCGGCATGGACTGTCGAGGATGGTGGCGCCTGCTCGTCGTCGACCGCCTCCTCCATTGTCTCGTCCGCGGCACTGGCCTCCAGAGGACTCGTCCGTTTGCGGGCCTGCTAGCCGGTGCAATGCCAGCGGTTTCGTTCTTTTGTTCATCCGACACGCTCTGCCACAAGGCGCGCTTTGGAGCTCGAGGCCATGGCGTTTGTGGTGCATAGAGAAGATAGGGACCAAAGGAAGTGGGATGCGGTTGTTGCCGAGCTTGGAGTTTAAATAGCCGGCGAATGCGCGGCCAAGCGGCGAGGTGTTTAATGGTGCTGCAAGAGGGACAGACGTGTTGTTCACATGCAGGCACCGGAGTAGGTTCCTTGGTAACCATAGATGTTTAATGAAGGAATGTGGACGATTGGGTACCGTTTGAATGCGGAGAGCATGCGTGTGCACCTGGAAGAGTCCCGGTCGGTGCTCTCGGATGGCATGCAGCTTCAATGCTAGCTCCAATGAGAGGTCGTGCCCGCTCTGGGTCAGCAGGAATGCGGCGAGACGCCGTGGAGCGGTTGGCCTCTTCGGGCGGCAAAGGAAGAAAGCGCGAGAGAGGGTTTTGGGTGGGCCATGGTTGTTGGACGCATGCATCACAATCTTTCGGACGCCCCCAATTTGCTTCCAGTTTACCCGAAAAGGTTGTTCGGGCCGGCCCGCAGATAGATATAGGACTGTGTTGGATGTCCACATGTCCAGACGGATGCAGACTGTTTGAGGGTCCGTGTTGAATATGCCCTTATAGAAATGAAAAAAAAAATGAGAGCTCTGATATTTTACTCCCTCCATAACTTAATATAATAAGATGTTTTTTCAACACTTAGAATATCTCAAAAAACATCTTATAAGTAAGAGTGAGTACTATTTTAGAGAAGAGAGAAGAGTAGCCTTCGGTGCTCTGCTTCGCCCTTATGACGACCTGAGCAGAGGAGAGCAGAGGCCACAAAATGACACGCAAGAGGAGGATGGATGCTTCTCCCGGCGTCGGCGTCCTGTGTCAGGCGGCACAGGTCGAGGTCCTTCAAGAATAAGAGGATCAGGAGGCAGGAGCGGAGGAGCCGCCTTCCTCTCCGCCCTGCCCTCCTACGGCTCGTCGACCACCACTCTGCGTCCCTGCCTAGTGCGGCAGCCGGCAGTGCCCGCCTGCAAGTCGGCGCTGGCTTCCAAGCCTGCACTCTTCTTATTTACGATCTGAGATACACCTCATCCACTGCCCATTGCCCCCATTCCTCAATTGATTTAGGGTTAGAAAATTGCTGCAGTACATATGTAGATAAATTCAACACATATACACATAATTATTACATGTCTAATGTCATTATGATTGATAGAATGCAAAGTACTCCATCTACATAGTTATTGAAGAATGAAGATGACTGGAAACATTGCTTCTCTTCTTGACTATATACCGAATGTGGCCGGAGAGCAAACTAAAGAACTTGTGCGTCTCCCAGTTGCCTAGTCACATACATTGAGCGGGATATTTTATTAAAGATGAATGAAGATGATATGATTGATAATTCCATGGCCATGCACAAGCATAGGCCACAAACATAAGTCTTCTTTGAACTTCTCAAGCTATGTATTATGTAGGCTTCTTTTATGGAAAAATGAGACTTAGTGAGAATTTTAGTATGTTTGTAAGACCATTCTATGTGCTATTGGTAGTTAGTTAGAGCATATTCACATGCTAGCTATTCATTTTTAGGGTTAGTACAGATGTTCATCGTCTCTTCGATTGGTGTTATTTTATCTGCTCTATTCCTGCTTGATGTTGGGATCAATGTACTAGTATCAAGAATGTAATGGAAATATGAAATTGCAGTGTCAAAGTATATTCACATGCCATATTTGTTGTCAGTACTTTTAGGAGGAGCACACTGTTTTCAAATCCTTGAACCGCCACTGCTTGGTAGTCTGTACCTCACTGGGGTTTCCTTCTGATGATTTGTGAATTACCGGCGGCACCGTCCTAGAGGTTGTCCCGATACTTGGAGGGTGCGGACGTGCGCCGGTGCCGCCCCTCCCCATGGCATGTTGGAGTGACATTCCCGTGCCCGTTCGTGTGCATACCTGGCGCCGGCGGGGTTCGTCGGATTAGGTGGTGGCTGCAGCCTGCGGGGCTGGGCCCCCATCTTCCTCGTGAGGTGGTCACGGCTGGGGTGCCGATGGATGCCTCGTCCGTCCTCGGGCCGGAGGCTTGATTCCCGAGGTGGCCACTTTCTACCTAGATCCAAGGCAGGGTCAATCAGGGGAGCCAGAGGGGCTACATCATGATGGCCGTCTTCTGCCCATGGGATGGTGCTCCCGTTGCCTGCTGGCGTCATGTGCCTCTTCCCGTTGGCGGCTGGTGGGGGATGCCGACGAGGGCTATGCTGGGTCTTCTCGGATGGTGATATCAATGTTGACCGGCAGAGGTGACTGGGCTAGGGTTCTCTTGGACGCCGGGGCCGTGGCCCCGGGTGGTGGACCATCATTTTGGCTTCAGCAGGCGTCTTGGCGGCAGTGATGGATGCATTTTTTTTGGTCGTGTGGGCGGCAATGGATGTAGCTTTTGTGGATCCTGGCTTCGGTGGTGCCTTGGCAGTGGCGAGTCCCAGATCGTGCTCTGGTGGTCCGGTGTGATGGTGGCATGTCCACCCTCGTGGTGGGCAGGTGCTCGGGTTCCCTTTGTGTGGCGCATTTGAGTGGTACCACGTGAAAGCTCTGTGCTACGGCATCAGCGACGGCGAGACCTGTGGGTGTCATTTTCCCTTTTGGGGGCGTCGCTGTGGTCCATCTCTTAGGCCAGATGAAAACCCTTGATTATTGTTTCGGTCTCGGCGGCGGCGACACGTGGTGCCGTTTCTCTCCTGGGAGTGTAGTCTTGGAGCTCAGGTTGTCTCCGATGTACCGCGCTGTCATCGACGGGCATTTTCATATCCTGGCTTGGAGCTCCCTCAACTCCGGCGTTGGTGGATTCACTTGCCTCCTATTCTTCTACACGGGTCCACGTTGGTTCCTCTCGCGATCCTAGTTTTCCGCAGGCAGGCTCGGGCTCCACGATCCGAAGCGAGAGGGCAGGGGGTCATCTTCGGCGGCAACATGGCGTGAGAGGCGAAACGAGGTCCGGCGATTTCTCTTGGCGGCGAGTCTCCTTCATTGTTGGTAGTCTAGGTTGCTCAGGGGTAGGGTGTGGATACTCTTGGTTTCTTTTATTTTTCTTTGATCTGCTTTGTAAGAGGGTCTCCTCATCACCATGTATCGGTTCGGCTGAGTTGCTTTATATATAAAGCGGGGCGAAAGCCTTTTTCGGTAATGCAACATCCAGGGCCTATACCAAGACATGCTAATCAGCCGTAAAACACTACTCCATTGTAAATAAAATCAACATAATTTAGAAAAGAACATCATAAGTTCCCTTTTTTGGTAAAGAAATCTGTGTTTTTTCCTCATTACATTTATGAAACAAGTGTTTCAATACACAATAGCCAGAAATGAAATAGGGAGTATGGCAGTTTCCATAATAATTGTAGTTAGCTACCATGTACAATCAAATTATTAAAAAAAGGCGAAGATGATAAAAGCTACATGTGAAACAGCCGCCAAAGTCAAACGGGGCCAAATATATACCCAACGACATACATGGTGAACTAAGTTACAGTTGGAGACAGCAAAGCAGCATTCATGAAAGTTAACTCATCTGCATTCAGGAGAAACTTAGCATAAGCACTTCATCATCTTCAGGAGACGAGCTCCCCATAGACGTCCAGCACCTTAGAATCCACCTTTAGCGCATCAGAAATTGACAGTGCAATGTCCAAGAGCTCCACAAGACAGACCAGCTGCCGAAGCAACAGAAGCTACAGCTACTTAAAAATACCAAACGCCAACTTGATACTCAAAGCACACCATATCTCTGTGCCGAGAAAGATTAACCCGGCCGAGGCACCAACCGCCGCTCTCGACTTCTTTGGCGAAATACACCAGCGACGAATTTGTTGCACGCATGCGCTGTTTTTTTTCTGAAGGCCTTGTTTCTTTAAACAAGTCCAGACGATAACGAGCATGGCAATTGAGAAACAAAGGCAACAGCATTTCTTACTTCCCATATGGTGTACACACTGTCAGATTTCTCCATTCTACCTATAAATACATTTTTATCTCTAGCTGCTTCCATATCTTTAATCACATGCATGTCATGAAAATGACCTCATGTGCATTCAGGAGAAACTTATCAGAAGCACTCCAATGGCCACCTCCTGTTCGCCCCTGTAACCTGCTCTCCTGTTATCAATGAATACCAACAGCTCTCCTGGTTGACTTAGAAAAAGTGCCTGAAGAAACAACTAACACATTTGAGTTTCTAGGAGTTATTTAGTTGAAACTAGCTAAGTATTCGTGCATTGCTACAAGAGTTGAATGCTCGTGCATCAGAGATGTTTTTCCTAATGTCAGAAGTTGTTTAAACCGCTTTTCTCATTGTACTCACTAATTTCGTGCAAATGATTTTTTTCCTAAAAGTAAGTATTAATCGACTCATCTAATCACAAGATCTTGATGTATCTCTCTAGCTCCTACATATAATGTATTTTTTTCCTGGGGCAAAAATGTATTATAGTTGTGTTAATTAATTTCCTGGTGTAACATCTGACTCGAGGGTGAGGGACATTCAGCAACTCAGATATTGATATTTTGTTGTAATAGAGTATATTAAGTTTTGATAATTTATTGGCATCTCACTCTTTAAGTCCGCATTGCATCGGTCAGCCCTCGGTGGTGGCTGGCTAGCACACCCACTTTTCCTCTCCTCGTTCTTTTGCCTTCCCGCTCCCAGCTGTTTTCCCTCCTCTCCAACTCCTTCCAGTAGGATTGGCTGGCGCATCAATTGCATCCAACGGTAACACCGCCTGTCTCGAGTCAATAGAAAGCCGTCCCGTATCACGTGTCTCACTGCCAGCGGTAGTAAAACAATGCACCGCCCCTGCTTTGTGAACAGGTAGATAAGTTTAACAACTGGCAAAGCAGGTTGCCAGGTACGACAAGATGGTGTGTTTCCTGATGCTTGCTGGCTTAAAAATACTTTTTTTAAACTAAACCCCAGACGCACAGTCCTCTAATTAAGGTTGCCCGTATCGATGCAAATGCATGCTTGAGCTAGCCATTAGGGAAGGGAAACCACTATCTTGTGTACTCTGCACACTGGCTGAGCGTGAGCTGCACGCATGGATTTCATATTTTTATCCCCTCCCAAGATCACAGCTAAGCCCTACATCGAGCCAAACTGCTTGGATCAATGAGGTGGGAGTATTTAACCAAAAACTAGCACAATTCGTGAAACCGTGGCTACAAACTACCACTTTACGATTTTATCCCGAAAACTACCACTTTTCGACTAATATTTGACTAAAAACTACCATGTCTGAAAAGTGCCCGATTCGCCTCTTCTAAACGCCTTTCTGACAAGGATGGCCCGCATGTAAGCGCTGATGTGGCATAGTAGTCAAACTCTGTTAGATTGACCGGTAAGTTCTGCGTTATGACGTGTGAGACCCACATGTCATCATCAACCTCTTTTCCCTGAAGACAGTTTTCTTTGGGACATTTCCTCGAGCAGGTAGTATGCGTCCTGGAGCACGAGCTGCCATGGCCTTCACAGGAGGAGAGGAAGGGCACCGGAGTGCCATGGCTGCAGCAGCCGCTAGAGCACGGACGGGCGCAAGCAGTCGCAGCCGCAAGCAGCAGCGGCCGCTCACCGGCTGGTGGATGGTGACCATGCCCCGTGTGTGGTGAGCGCGGACGGCGTACAACCACCCCAGCCATGGCAGGAGCTCCCCGTGCGTGGTGGCCATCCCTGGCCCGTGCCTCCGCGGCCCCCGACGACGCGCACGGGACTGACCTCCTCCCCCCCCCCCCCCCCCCCCCCCCCCCCCCCCCCCCCCCCCCCCTCTGTAGCCATCCCGTCGCTCAGCGACCTCCTTCTCCACGTCCGGCCAAATCGAAGGAAGAGCGCGAATTTGGAGGTGGGTCTGGGCGAGGACGGCACCGAGATGGCCTGCAGCAGCGCCATCCACTTCCTGACAGACACGGGCGCCGACGCCGGCTGCGGCGGGGTCATGGGCGCCAGGCTCGACGGGTTGCTACCCCTGCCGCCCATCCCGGCGCTTCGACGTGCAAAACGCCTTCCGCCACCCTATCCCCATCTACCTCACCACCGCCACCTGCGTCCCGAACGTGGTCCTGCTGCTAGCTCGCTCCTTTCCTCGCTCAAAGCCTCCGCAGAGAGAAAGAATGGCGCTGGCCTGTAGACGCGGACCCGACCGTAGATGGGGAATTCCATGGAAGAAGATAGAGCTGACATATTGGTCCCACATGTCATAACAGTCAATATAACGGTCAATCTAGCGTAGTTGACTACTCTGCCACGTCAGCGCTTATGAGTGGGCCCAACCTGTCATAAACAGGTTTAAACTGGCCGAATCGGGCACTTTTCAGACATGGTAGTTTTTAGTCAAAGATTAGTCGAAAAGTGGTAGTTTTTGGGACAAAATCGTAAAGTGGTAGTTTGTAGGCACGGTTTCACGAATTGTGATAGTTTTTGGTTAAACACTCATGAGGTGGAGAAACGGGAGATAAGTTTGAAAACCTATGAACATGCGGGAGAGCTTTCAAAATTGGCAGGAACGCATTGGGCATCCACATGGCAGGAACGCATTGGGCATCCACATGGGCATCCAAACGGGAGATAAGAATGAGGCGTGTGCTTGTCCAGAGCTACAGCAGACCTTGTTATCCCCGTACTCCCCCTCCCCCTCCCCAACTCCCCTTGTTGCTCATCCTCCATCAATCCTCTTGATTGGACGGCGTGTGATTTTCATCTTGCAAATGTGGAAATTTGTGTAAATATAAATATTGGTAGATGTGGTGTAAAAGACTTATGAGTTCGTTGGGCTATTGAACGATAGCATCGTCTTTTTTGAGTCAATGCAAATGCAAAGTTGATCCTCACTGCGTGCTAAACTTGCAAGTTGAAATAAACTACAAATGCACCGCCACAGCTGCTTGGATCAATGAGGCTGGTAACCCAGAGACAAGGCGTCAAAGGTGCAGAATTGATTAGTGCATCAAATGTTTTTTTTTCTAAATTGGCAGGAATGCATTGCACATCCACATCGAGACAAACTGCTATGTTAAATTACTACATGTACTGCTTGGATCAATGAGCTGAGCATGCGGGAGAGCTTTCAAAATTGAGGATGCTTGCAGTGCTTTAGTGATAGATTAGTGAACTCTAAGCCGCCCCCAATTCTTTATGTTTACCTCACGTCCCAAGGTTGCATCTGAGAGCATCGGTTGTCTACTGGCGGTATCAAGGGCAATGACAAAGCATTATACAGTGCACAGTGCTTTCAATTCAGCCTCCTAACTGGTCTAGGTAGCTTACCCCAACTTCATCCCTGCCATGGTTGTTGTCGTCCTCGCCGGTCGGTGAAAACTCCATGATGTGATCTTGCAACCAAACAAACACATACACACACAGAGTGAGAGAGAAAAAAGAGAGATGGAGGCTGTGGTGACTGTCGTGGCCACCTCATTGGTGGAGTGGATGGTGCCGAAGCTCTTTGATTCCTTGCTCACTAAGCACGAGCTCCGGATGAACCTGAAGGTTGACATCGAGTGCATCAAGAATGAGTTTGCTATGATTTCTGCCGTCATCCAGGACGATGATCGCCGTGGTGGCTGCCGCCGCGGCAGTGAAGAAGCACATATGGTGTGGATCAATATTGTGCGTGACTTGGCGCACGCCATAGAGGACTGCGTCGACCGCTTCATGCACCGGGTCACCATGGCCGACACAGCCACCGGGAGGCTCAGCCGGGCTGTCCACCGGGTGAAGACGGTGAAGGCCCGTAACAAGTTTGCTGCCGAGATCCGGGTGCTGAGGAAAAGATCAGAAGATTCTGCGAACCTAAGAGAAGCATACAGCAACAACAGCAACGGCACTTGCTCACCAGAGTGGCCGACGGCAGTTGAGGGGGACGACGATGACACCCATTCACCAGCATCCATCGCTGTGCCTGTGGGTATGGACGGTCCCCGTGATGAGCTTCTGGATCTAATCCAGCAGGAGCAGCAGCTGAAGGTGATCACCATTGTGGGGTTCCATGGTATGGGCAAGACTCTCCTTGCCAATCATGTGTACAGGGAAATTAAGAGCCCATATGAAGTACGGGCTTGGGTCCTAGGGGGGAGGAGGACAGCAGCGGATGTTCTCAAGGAGATACTCCAGCAGCTTGGCCACCTTCCCGTGCCAACAAATGGCAGGCTCACTCTCACATCGCTTCACGCAAGCATCGCAGAGTGCATTGGCAACAAGAGGTAACTCATTCATTCAGTTCCCCATCTCTTTTTCTCAATCTGCTAGCTTCATCTATTTTCTGATTACTTTGCGATGTTTAATTTGGTACCAAGCAGGTTCTTTATTGTAATTGATGACCTGCGGACAACAGCATATTGGCACAACATAAAAGCAGCCTTTGTCGGTTTAACCGGCAGATTTCTGGTGACGACGGCCATTCAGCCCGTAGCAAATACCTGCCGCAGCTCATCTGTTAATGATCATGTATACACAATGGCAACTCTTACCAACCAAGACTCAAGAATATTGTTCTTCAAGGAAGCTTTCCAAGACGATGAACCGCCGCCTCATGTGGAGGACCTCAGCTCTGAAGCGCTCAAGAAATGTGATGGTCTTCCCCTTGCTCTTGTTACCACCGCAAGGTTCTTGCAAAGCGCAGGTAATCCAACACCCATGATATGGACAAAATTATGCGCCGACCTGGGTACACATCTGGAGAGTGATGATCTATTTGCAAGAATGAGGCGCGTGCTTCTCCAGAGCTATACTAGCCTTGATAGCCAGGTTGCCAGGACATTCTTGCTCTATTTGGGTACCTACCCAAGTGGTCGTCCTATCAAGAAATCAAGCTTGTTAAGGAGATGGTTAGCAGAAGGGTTGTCCCCAGGAGACAATACATGTAGTGATGTTGATGCCGCTATTAGCAATTTTGATAAGCTTGTCGAACGAAGTATCATCCATCCTATGGATGCCAGCGGTAACAGCACAGAGGTGAAGACATGCCATACCCATGGCATGATGCTGGAGTTCGTCATGCGCAAGTCCATGTCTGACAACTTTGTTACTGTGTTGTGCAATCAGCAGTCTACCCCACGCCAACACAGTAATATCCGTCGGCTTGCTTTGCATCATGCAATGCCCAGAAAAGTGCAAGGTTTAACTGTTGTCCGGTCACTGACAATCTTGGGCAAAGCGCACGAATCTGTGCTGGACTTCTCCAAGTATGAACTGCTGCGAGTTTTGGATCTGGACGAGTGTGATGTACCATTGGGGGATAGCCATCTCAAGCTGATGTGCAGAAAACTGTTGCTGCTGAGGTACCTATGCCTCGGGAAAGCTGTTACAGCGACGGCGCTTCCAAAGGAGATCAGCAAGCTTCAATTATTGGATACACTGGATGTAAGAAGGACACGTATAGAAATTCTGCCAACCCATGTCCTGGAGCTGCCACATATACTTCATATATTTGGGAAGTTTAAGCTCGAACAAGATGTAGGAGACCGGAGAATGAGTAAGCTACAGAGTTGGTTGTCACTGGAGAGCGAATTAAAAACACTGTCAGGATTTGTTGTGGACAGCATGAAGAGCCAACAATTTGCACAGCTCATGGATCATATGAATTATCTGACAAAGGTGAAAATATGGTGTGAGCCTACCACCGACACCAGCAGCTCAAGTCATCTCTCAAAGGCCATCAAGGGGTTCATTGAGAGAAGCACCGTGTACACCGGGACCCCTTCAATCTCACTCAGTTTTGAAGGCGAGTTGACCCAAGACATGCTGAATTTCTCTCTGGAGAAAGGAAAGAATTACTGCTGCTATCTTGGCTCGCTCAAGCTGCAAGGAAGCAACATAAGCAGCCTGCCCCCATTTGTTGCCTTTCTGGGTGGTCTCACTAAGCTAGGACTTTCATCCCCGCAGCTGAGCCTGAGCCAAGACTTCCTTGCTGCCCTGAGCAAAGTGCGCGGCCTGACGTACCTGAAGCTGGTTGCAACTAGGCTAGGCAAGCTTGTCATCACTGAAGGTATGCTGAAGAGCCTGTCACGCCTATCCATCGTGGCGGAATCCATGATTTGTCAGCTGGACATCCATGTGGGAGCTCTACCTCGCCTCAAGTCGCTGCAGCTGCTATGCAAAAATCTAGATGGTTCAATTTCTGGCACGTCAGTGCTCCAGTCCCTTGGACATCTTGAGGATATTGCTCTTCATCATCGAGTGAGTGATGAAACGAAACATGAGTGGAAAGAAGCAGCAAAGAACCATCCAAGTCCGCGTCCCAAGATCTTGTTTGTCTAGACAACATCAACATGTCCACGTAAGGAATCATGCTGTGCTTGCCTTGCAATGAGCTTTCCCCTGATCTCTCTATAGTTCACATCCTGGTAATGACACTTTTTTCTATTTTGCAGGCAGTACAGGCTGCGACTTGCTAATGGCACATCATTCTCATATGCTGCTTATTGGTTGATGGCCATATATCAACGTGATCAAGTGCGTCGAATAATTTAGTCCTCTTTGCTCTCGTGTCGATTTGGTGGCTTCCTCGCCGTCGTACTTTTATGTTGTGTCACCACTAGGATTTCTTTATTTTTAAAGGATCGAAGTTAATGACCTGTTAAGCGGAGCAAATGATTTTCTTTTCAAGAAATATGGTGACTTCCTGCTGTAATAAATAAGTTTACTCTGTTTGTTGGTGGACATGTATTTGGTTATTTCGGTCCTAGTCAACTTAATTGGCTTCTATTATTTCTCACTACAATATCCTAGTACTTGTTTGGGATAAATTCTGAAATCTTAATTATTGGCTGGTATGGTACCTATCTATCCTCTCTTTCTTTTTAACAAGGGTAATACACACTAGACTGTGTGATACTCGATCTACGGCATCAAAAACCCTAGCTACCTAGGTACAAACCAAACACTTACCTATCAAGACGGCAACCTCCAACGCCACCGCCGCCTCTCCGGCACCTCTCACTGCCTCCAGCTTGATCGATCGTGAACACCTGATACACCAAGCTGGAGCCTGAGAAACCAAGCAAGCAAGCCATCCAGTGCTCATTGGTTGAAAATCACACACCAAACCAATCCGATCAATCTTTTAGTGATCTGTGTAGTTGGTTTCTAAAATTTACTGGAGAGGTTAGAAATTTGATGGCTGTCATAGTTGCTGCTTTAGTTTGGAGTATATGGATAGCTAGAAATGTTGTCTCCAAAAACATGTTTCCTACTACTAATGGTTTTTCAATTGTCATGTTGGTTATCATCTGGATTGGTGTGCCTAACAGCTACGGCTATGGGGAGTCATCTCCTGAAGATGAAGAAATGCTTCTGATAAGTTTGTCCTGAATGCACATGTTCGACTAAATAAATAAATAAACAGTAGCAATTGCATCTATGCATCCCTGCTGTTTGTAGTCGGCGGAAGCATATGCTTAACCAGACTGGCTTTTCTCTCTCTGTCGTTTGTCGCCACCGAATGCTATCCTTGTCGTGGACGATATCCTGCTCTGTTATTCCTTAAAATAAAGGGATAAGTATATTTTTCGTCCTCGAACTCTTCCGAGAGTTTAGAAATTGTCCCTCAACTCCAAACCGGAGAGTTTTCGTCCCTCAACTATCAAAACCAGATACTTTTCGTCCCTCACGCCGCCTCGGGCGGTTTTAGTGCGCGATGAACAGTAAACCGGTGAACAGTAAAATCGAAAAAAATAGCAAAAAAAATCAAAAAAATCTGAAATTTTACAGCATCGAAGATACTCTGGTGCGCAAGACCCGTGCAAAATTTCGTGGTGTTTCGACATTCGAGCAGCTCGTGACAAACAAAAAACCGTAAATATGTACGTCGGTGAACAGTAAATTCAAAAAAATAGCAAAAAAAATCAAAAAAATATGAAACTTTTTGGCATCAAAGGTGCTCAGGTACGCAAGATGCGTGCCAAATTTCGTGACCAAATGACATACGAGGAGCTCTAGCAAAAAAAAACAAAATAGCGCACTTTTTCAAAAAAATAAATCTGAGCCAAATTTTGTTTTTTTTGCCACGAGTTCGTACAGTGCCCAAACACCACGAAATTTTGCACGCATCTTGCGTACCTTATCACCTTTGATGCCAAAAAGTTTCATATTTTTTTGATTTTTTTTGCTATTTTTTTTGAATTTACTGTTCACCGACGTACATATTTACGGTTTTTTGTTTGTCACGAGCTGCTCGAATGTCGAAACACCACGAAATTTTGCACGGGTCTTGCGCACCAGAGTATCTTCGATGCTGTAAAATTTCAGATTTTTTTGATTTTTTTTGCTATTTTTTTCGATTTTACTGTTCACCGGTTTACTGTTCATCGCGCACTAAAACCGCCCGAGGCAGCGTGAGGGACGACAAGTATCCGGTTTTGATAGTTGAGGGACGAAAACTCTCCGGTTTGGAGTTGAGGGACGATTTCTAAACTCTCGGAAGAGTTCGAGGACGAAAAATATACTTATCCCTAAAATAAATAAACCATGGATGTTGACAAGGAAACTTTGAAACTCAAGGTTTATTTCTATGTGAAGTTCAGTATCTTAACTGAGGTTACTGTTGGGGTTGGAAAGGTCGAGCAGCGTATGTTGTATAGTGCTGGAGAACCCGAGGAGCGCTTGTGCCTTGCGTGCTCTCTTTCTAAAACGTGGTTAAGTGCACACTGATGGTCTATATCAGGGGCGGAGCTTCCTTAGGGCCGAACTGGGCCGTGGCCCGCCCAGGATTCCTGCCAATAGTTTTTTACTACCCATGCTCTTTGAAACTCAGTGGACCTACGGTTGATCCATGTACGAAGCCTGCTTCTGGGTTCTGGGTCTAGCTTTTCCAGGTCTTCTAGCTCTCTCGCACGAGCCTGTATCATGTAGCAGGCCTACAGGCACCCCCGCCAAATCGCTGACGGCTCCGGCCGCTGTTCGATTTCTCATCTTGGACAAGTGGAGCGTGAGGAAAGTAGACCATATTCCTAGTTATACACTACACCATCATGCGCATATGCGGTAGCAGTTAGTATCCAGCAAGAAAGTTGTATAACTCTAGTCCAGTGCACCACTACATGAATACTTACTATCAAAGGAAACAAGGACAGTAAAAACTCCCTATAACCTGGTACCGTATACTAATGCGTATCAGTCAGAATTTTAAAAAAATGCTCTTCTTTAGTCTGGCCCGCCCAGCTTTTTCTTCCAAGCTCCGCCACTGGTCTATATATCTAATTGAGTTGTGGAGCTTACCTGCCGGAGACCCTGATGATGCATGCCGTCAATTCATTCTGTCTCTTGAGCCCAGGGCCTGGATTGCAAACTATCAGCGAGGGTGAAGGCAGTGGACAATGAGAACTGACTGATACAGACTGCAATTGTGCTTGCCAGGAGCTTTGCTCTGTTTATACTCTGAATATTTGCATGTCCCTTCCTCTGTTTTTGCTCTGTTTCCGGGCTCTCAATATTTGGTTGTAGCTTCAGGTCGACTCCACTCGGGGCCTGACAGACAATCCTCCTCATTCCGACCACGGGATGGATGGACGGAAATGCTGCTTCCTCAGGTTCATGGCGGTTGCTATCTATTCTCTCTTTCTTTTCAGCAATCAATACCAGTGGCGGAGCTTGGAAGAAAAAGTTGGGCGGGCCAGTTCAAAGGAGAGCACAAATATCGAGCCTGCAACTACCCTACTTTCTTAGAGCATCTACAACCACGGTTAGCTAAATTGGCTTCCTATATGTGAACCTGGCGTGTCCATTTCTAATCTCTAATTGTGTATGCACCCAATCACACCCCTCAAAATTTCCTCCCTACTTCAGACATTTTGTCGAACAGATCGTGTGCAACACTGCTAGAGCATGCGCAGAGCACACCCATATGTCGCACGACCACACGAACAACATGGGCACGCCGGAGCAGTACTGCGGCCGGGAGGGGGCGAGTTCGGGTGGATTGGTCGGCCTTCTGATGGTGTAGTGTAGTGGAGGTGGAGCTACGCGACTACGGGAGGACGAGAGATTCAGAGGAGAGGAGCACTTGTAGGTTCAGAAGGAGAGCGGCACCAGCATGCACGGCACATGCGCGGACACACAACAGGAACTCCCTGATATAGTGATGTGTGCCTAGGCTGATGTGTGCGTAGGCCGCTGCTAAACCAGTCGCATCTCCTTACGGGTCGCCGGACACAAGCCCACGACTGCGAGGTACTGCACCTCCTTGTACGCTGTTGGATGGTTTTGGATCGATCGTGAAGGGGATGACTGTCTACAAAGCATATATATTAAGAAGTTGGCCGAAATCCTGGGCAGGCCATGGCCCAGGTCTGCCCCAACGAAGCTCCGCCCCTGATCAATACACAAGACTGTATGATATTTAGATACGGTGTTGAATCGGCAGTTTTTTCAGGAACCCTAGCTAGCCACAGCCACAGTCCACATACCCAACACTTACATATCAATCAGCGACGATTCGTGTGTATTTGATGAAACCAGAAATGTTATACTGTCATCAGTGTTTTGTTGAATATATGATTATTTGCGATTGTACCAAAGAGTTTGAGTGGATATATTCTTGTTAGTGATGCTGGCTTCCTATCATTTCAGCAGATCCTGACATGAATTTAATCTAGTAGGTTTCATTCAGACGATGAACTGTAAGTCAAGTCACCTCCCACCACCAAGTTGAGTCTTCTCCTCTTTTCCTGTTGAAGATTGTTCAGATTCTGAATAACAAATCATTTGGAAACCAGCACGTTCAGTTTGGATTCATGATCCATGATTTGGCTCTTCATGCCATTGGTGATGGCATATATCTTCACTAGCACCTCCACAGTGTCCCTGAAGACCACCGTACACATTGATCACTTAAAAAATTCAGCATTGGGCAAATAGACGGAATCACCAAAAACAAAGAGAGCTTACATGGCTAGTTGTGGCATTCCCTCGCCGCGGTCAGCGGTCTCTTAATGGATGCCTCTACAATAAGAATGAATCAACAACAGTTCTTCCAAGTTTCTGCTCACCACCCTGCAGGTTACTTGATGGTAAGACTTTTCAAAGTTGAAAAAACTAGGAATGTATATAATGCAATAAAGGATTGACTGAGTTGCTGAATGCTGCAAATAGTAAAATTTCTACAATTAACCTTGTCAAGATAATAATGTATATGAAAAATCAATAAGAATTTGGGAATTTCAGCAAAACCAAACCCTTCCGCTGACATTAATTATAAAAAGGACACTGAAACTGCATGTACCTGATCAGCAGGTCGGATACCAGTCTTCACCACATTTGCCCGTAAGGTTTTCTCTGAACTCAAATGCGGGCGTATCAATTTCAGCGGGACCATGCATCTCTAATACAGCTGCTATTACTGAAAGTGCAGACCGCCTTACGGCCATTTGATCTCCCCCAAAGTCACGTGTTCGCTAGCAGGAGTAAGGATAACCATTTAGACAGAGAATTGACTCTTGCCATTTATTCAACATGCTTCTGAAATCTACTCAACATAAGTAAGTAACAACACCCTGTGCAATGGTTCATTAATTCATACCTTGGGAGCTTCTAGGCAATCTCCTCATCGCTAATGCACTGCTCTCCATAGCTTCCTTGACTTTATCCACAAGGGACTCCAATTTGGGATCAAACAACAGCGATAGCTTTTTTTCCCCAATCTGTAGCCAGTGTGGAATCCACGAGGAACATCCTTTCCACGTTCCACCAGTACCATGGCCCCTAAACAGCAGCAGTACCCTTCCCCAACCTCTTCTTGTTCTTGTTCTTCAGGCCGCCTTTCGCTTTCTCCGATGAGCTGCTGCCGGCTTCATTGTCGACGCCCTCCTTTCCCCAATCTGTAACCACTGCAGAATACAACGCACGAAAAGGCCCGTGCACGGCGGGCATCTTGGCAAGCGCGGCCGGCGCCTCCTCCTCCTCCTCCGCCGCCTCCGGCGGCCTCGTCGCGGGTGAATGCGGCGGCGGCGGCGGCGGCGGGGGGAGTCGCCGTGGGACTTTTGACGAGGGGTCGCTCGCCTAAAGTGCGTGGCACTGCACTAGGCCCAGCAGCGCCTAATCTTCTTCCTTGTTTTTACATTTTTGTTTTCTTTATATATTGTATTTTTGGGGGTAAATTACACAAATATCATGTGTTTTAAAAACAAATATCCATGTGTTTCAAAAGGTATCCTCGGATATAAAACAAATCATGCCTATTTGAAAAAAAAATTATAACAAACAATTCATCATACCAAAGAGATATATTCTTGTATTTTAAAAACAAAGTTCTCGTATACCCAAAAACTTCCCTTGAATATTAAAAATGTATCTGTAATTTCAAAACAATTCTCCATTATTTTCAAAATATATAACATTGTATGCAAGCAATTTCATCGTATATTTTAAAAAAACTATGTGTATGTGAAAAATATCTCAATTCGTCTTTTTAAAATGTCAAAGTGTGCTTTTAAAAAGGTTCATCAAGTAATTCATATGTTCAATATGTATGTATTTTTTTAATATTCAAGGTGTATTATGAAAAGGTCATCCGGTATATATAAAAGATTGATTGTGTATTAAAACATTTGTGCTCACCATTTACGCTAAAAATGTTCATGTTGTATTTAAAAAGTGTTCATCTTGTATGAAAAGCAGTTCATTGTGTATTTATATAAATGCTCACCATGTATTGACAAATCCTCATGTGTAATAAATAAATATTCATTTTGTAAAATTAAATGTTCAACTTGAATTAATAAATATCAATTGTTAATTAAAAATGTACATCTTGTATTTTAAAAATAAACTTCATGTATTTTAAAGCTTTATCATGGATTCTCAAAATAATCATAGTGTATTTGTAAAATGTCAAAGGTGTATTAATATGCTCATCATATATTTTGAAACATCATGTATTAGAGAATTATGTATTATCATGCTATTTGAAATAAACAGGTAAAATGTTCAAGTACTTTTTATAAGAAGGAATCATGCTATTTGAAATTTAGAATACAAAATGTCACAATTAAATAAATGTTCATGTACTTAAAAACTACTAGCCGAATGCATGTGTGTTGCCATGGGATAACAAACTTAAACAAAGAGACATCTGTCGAATCATCACTATAATTTGCATCATCATCATGTATGTCGCATGCAGCTTATGAGTGTCTTCAAACAAATATTATCATGTACAAAGCAGGTCTTTTGGCTCTTGGGCACTCGATGCACACTACAAAAATTCATCCGGAGAATATACCATCTCAAAACGCTAAATATAATAATACCGAGATTTGTGTTTAGGGCTCGCACCGCCGCATGAAAGGCGCCTGCACGGCGGGCATCTGGGCTAGCTCGGCCAGCACAGAGGCGCCTCCTCTGCCTCCGGCATTAAGAATGGAGAATCCGGTTAGAAGCCTCCTGAGGTCGTCGGCGCGTGGGCCTCGTCCTTGGCGGGCGTGGGGAGAGCGTCGAGTGAGGCGCAACGCGCGATCTCATAGGAGAGCGCGGCAGCGACGGGCGCGGGCGAGCGGGCTGCGCAGCTACCGATGGAGGTGACGAGGACGGCTTTGTCGCGGGTGAGTGCGGGGGCAGCGGCGGAGTGGGGAGGGCGGGGGTCGCCTTGGGGGCCAGTCGCCTACAATGTGTGGCACTGTACTAGGCCCAGCAGCGCACAATCTTCTTTTTTTATTAAAAGTATTTATGTATTGAGAAAATTATTCACGTATATAAATATTGTCATGTCTATTTGAAAATTTATTTTTTATAACAAAAGTTATCATACCAAGGAGATATATTCTTGTATTTTAACAATATAATATTCCAGTATGCCCAAAAAAATCTGTTAATATCAATGTTTACGTGAAAACAAATCTGAATGCGTCTTTTGAAAATGCCATCGTGTGCCTAAAATGGTATAATCAAATAATTCATAAATAATAATCATGCATTTTATAAATATTCAACCTGTATTATAAAATGCTCCGCGTGTATATATAAAAAAGGTTGACTGTGTATTAAAAAATGTTCGGCATTTATTTAGAAAATGTTCATGGTGTTTATATGAATTGTTCATCATGCATGAAAAAATGTACGTTGTATATGAAATACTCTTTACTGTGTATTTATGAAAACGTTTATCATGTGTTGACACATGCTCATGTGTAAAATAAATATTCATATTATAATATTAAATGTTCTACATGAATTAAAAATCTAATGTGTCATTAAAAAATGTTCATCTTCTATTTCAAAAAATTGAATTTTAAAAATTAATCATGTTTTCTAAAAGTAAGCATACTTTATTCGTAAAATGTCCAATATGTATTAATATGTTCATCATATATTTTGAAACATCATGTATAAAGCAGGTAAAATGTTCAATTACTTTTATAAAAAAACATACGATTTGAAATTGAGAAAACAAATGTTCACGATGAAACAAATGTTCATGTACTTTTTGTGTGGTTTAATGTTCATGTACTTAAAATCTGTATAGTTTTAAAAAATGCTTGCATATCGAAATAAATGTTCAAAAAACACTTTGACAAACATACATTTTACCTCCCGGGAATAAGAAAAAAGGTCAAAAAAGATAAAAATCAGAAGACAAAGTAAAAAAAGGAAATAATAAAACCGAGAAAGTAAAATAGATAGAAAAGGTAAAAAAATGAGATAGAAGCCGAAAAAAAATAAAAGGCAAACGTAATAAAAACAAACAAACAGTTAAAGGAAAAAAAGACCGGAGGAAAGCCAACTCAAAGAAAACAACATAAAAAACAAAAACAAAATTGAAGGTGACGCGATACACGCATCGAAGCGTGACGCGGCGCAGTGTTTTTTTTTCTTGCTTCGTGATTTGTTTACAGTTTATGTGTTGTATTACTAAAAATGAAATGTAACTAGAACTATCAACCCAATTTGCGATGTTTTCTTTGGAGTTCTTTTGTCTTAAGTGACTTATGCTATGGTTCCTATCACGCTATAGTAATAGCCAAAATAGTTTGCATGTACAAACAAGCAACCAAATTCGCCATGGGTGGAACTATAATTGTAGGTGCTTTCAACTAATTAAGTAATGGAACATATGACGCTTTAACCATTTGACTTACTGAAAAGAACTTGCGTGACAAATAGGGGAATCATCAGAATTTGTAAAGTCATGTTGAGTAGTATAAACAACAACAATACATTATGACAATGTCCTCCATCAGAATGCTAGATATTAAAAAAAGAAGTGCAATTGTACATCGGCATTATTATGAGGCAAAGCGCGCGAGGTGCTACAAGAATATATGTACTGATGGTGAGATCACTGCTGCAGAGGGAAGCGTATATAATCGGTCCTTATGGTCGCCTTGTGGTAGGTATCATGGATGTCACTAGCTATTTCCATCGTAAAGTTGCTTTACCATCGAAACGTTTCTTCGGCCTTAGCTGAAGAAAATAAAAAATATGAGGAACGTATTAGGACGTTATTGGTAATTAACAAAAACTTGTACGAATTCGGTTAAAAAAAAAACTTGTACTAATCTCAATCTGAAGAGAGAAAATAAATTACATACGTCATTGGTGTGGCCGCACTTCTTCTTGCGGCAGTTGGTAGACCTCGGAGGAAGACGTCCATAGCACCTGTATATCGTATATGAATATGAATCAATCAATGGCAGTGGCGGTCTGGCGGAGCTAGCCAAGATCTTATATGAATCAATCAATGGGGTGCGGTGCGACCGGAGATCGATGAAAAAAATCAAGCATGTATACTCTTACTATATGCCTGTCTGTGTACGTACTTGCGGCAGATCATCTTGTTCTCGTTGTAGGTGAGCGCAAGCGCTAGGAGGTTGGGGTCGACGTTGGGGTACCAGCTTCGTTGCCGGAAGCCGCCGCCGCGGAGGCCGAGCACCTGGTGCAGCGTCGACTCCTTTTCGATGCCGTAGTCGGCCAGCGTCCGGCCGTCCTCCACGTCTAGATGCTTCCCGGTGAAGACGAGTGATGGCAACTGGTGCGGGTCTTCGGAATCGGAGGTGGTGCTGCCGGTGATTCGTTGCTTGTCCTGGATCTGAGCTTGGACGCTGTCGACAGTGTCGGTGCTCTCCACCTCCAGCGTGAGAGTCTGCCCGGTGATGGTCTTGACCAAGATCTGCATTGTCGTGGTCGTGGTCGTGGGGAGCTCAGCCTCAGCGCCGCGGAAGTAGGAAGTATATATATAGCGATCGCTACGAAACCGAGTAGGCCATGGTAACGTGATCGTCACGGATACAGTTTTGGAGAATTAAAGATTGTCTACGAATTTAGAAAGAAAGGCCTCCTCCGCAGGTCTCTCGCACTCCATCGGCGGCCGGCACGGGCATCATCGCGATCATCGGCGGCCTGCATGGGCCCCATCTGGCTGGCTGCAGGGCGTGCACATGGCCAACTGCACGCTGCCCTGCCTCTTCAACAACCTCTCTCTCTCTCTCTCTCTCTCTCTCTCTCTCTCTCTCTCTCGGAAAGGGGAGAAAGGACAGAGATCCACCATGCCGTCGCCCTCCACCACAGCTCCACGACGCCGGCGACGAACCTTCGCCACCGCTCTATCCATTCTTCTCCCTTCGGGCAACCCCGCTCTTCTTCGTCCCCCTTCTCCCGCGGGGCTTCAGCAACCACGATTTCCTCTCGCCGTAAGCAGGGGAGGGGACAGGAGCACCGGCGGCAGCCGGAGAGGAGGAATGTAGAGGCCCCGCGCGCATCGGCGTCGGCGAAGAGGCTTAAGCCGTCACAGTTCTGTCCACCCGGCCTGAGAATCCTTGAATGATGCAGTCACGGTGAATCAGAATCTCTTCAATGAGATTACTTTTCAGTCAGTGTGCAGGTTGTTGAGTTATGAGAAACTGAAACTTGCCACACCAAACTTTCTGACCACCCGGTAATTTCCTCTGACATCTGCATTAATTTCGTATACGTGTTCCCTTTTTTCAGCAAAGGTGGAAAGCTAATTTTGTTTCTCTAATGCAGATATGTTGATTGGGATGAACGGATTGCCAGGCACGGTTCTGATGGCACCTGATTGTGAAACCTTCAGATGCACAACAAGCGTTCATCAGGGACATCGACACTGTAATTGATTGCTACAGCCAGCTGTATGTGTAATTGTGTATGCACCAGGCAATGTAAGTATCAAGATGGAACATGCTTACTATTCGATCCCGAAACTCTTTGTAACTAGCGCTTGCGCTCAGCTACAACGAGAACAATGAGAATGATGAACTGTGGAAAATGAGAACCTGAAAATGAGAATTGATCCCGAAACTCTTTGTAACTAGCGCTTGCGCTCAGCTACAACTAGCGCTTTCCATGTACACAACGGAAAATGAGAATGTGAACTGTGGAAACTTATAATAAGCAAGTGGTTATGAGGTTCATAGTCAACCCTGGTCTCCGGTAGTACTAATGAAGTAGATTTGCCTAAGTTGATATGAAGCAGAACCCAAAGATGTGCACCTAAAATAGCAGAAGGTAACCAGCATCTACTCGGAATCTAACCTCACATAGCCTTCAGATTGTTTTGTTTCAATATCAGACTTTAGCGTTGCTTCTGACAGAGATCCTTCATAACGAGAGACTGCCCTTTGTGCAGCAATCCAAATAGGAAGATCTGCATCTGGTAATTGATCTGGCGTAAGGTTTCCCCGAGAATAGTTTACTATCAACAATAGTGAATTTTCTGCATAAGTTTGCGCTTTCAGCCAGAGATTCAGTTTGTCAATCCAGCTCTGAAATCATGAGTCAAGCTACCGACAGAAGGTATTGACTCCTCACCTTTACATCAATTTTTCATACATAAATATGACATACCTGATACTTTTTTTGCCCGTTAGATCTCCTGGACATCATGCGCGGGATGGAACTCTAAGAGGCAAAAACGTAAATGACAAACTCTAAATGGAAATGGAACTCTAAGAGGCAAAAACGGAAATGCCAAAAACCAGCTGCATACTCTGGTTCTGCAAATGCTACAGGTAATGGGTATAATCTACAATACGAAGATAAGATGGTCACACAATTTCATAATAAACAGAGATTGGCCCCTCCTCCTTTTTCCGGGCTTGACACCGGCTATGCAACATGAAGCGTAAGATCATCTTAGCATAGGCGGAGTTACACCCCCACTCCACACAACCCCATATACACATCAAACCTACATAAACCAAAAACTAAAACCCAAAGAACAAGACACACACACACGCGCAGATATGATCTCCAAAACCAAGACCCAAGATAAAAACCCAAACGACACACACCAAAAAAATGGTAATGAAACCCCAAGACCCTCTTTTAGAATTCTTTTTCCGAGTGAACAACGAAGCAACAAACTACTTGACCCCCAATTACGAAAGTATAGTACAGAGAAAAAAGGAGAATTTCGACGTTCATAAGCACCGGTCTACGGTCCACACAACGCACGGCTGGAACGCAAAGCTAGACTGAGAATGGATGGTTGCTTCCGAGAAGCCAGCCCCCACACGGATGAGAACTGCATTTTTCTTTTTCTTTTTTGCCTACCTACTAACCTAGTTTTTTTGGTGTGCAGTCAGATAAAGGTGGAACAAAAGGAGAAGATTAAGTTTCATGTAATGGGGTGGGGGGGAGTATCTGAATCATCGGAGCTGTGTGCGACAGTCGGCAAGCAGATTAGAAGAGCAATTTTCGCACAGCCCGGAGAAATGAAAATTCGCCCGGCCGGGCATCCGTCGCTGGTCCTATACTTTTCTATCGGATGTTCGGAATCTACGTACGTTATCACCGATCAAGTGGGACACTGGAATCTACAGCTAGCTCAGATTGCCGTGTGAGACATGCAACATAGCCAACCGCAGATCGGCATGCACATGCCTCCAACACGCAGCATGACTACGTACTTGACCGTACGTAACTCTCATGCATACCCTACATCAAGCACGCTTCTCTAGACTTCCATGCCCACGCCTGTTCTCTTCTTTGCTATGTACTCTGTCGACACGGTTAAAATATTTTTCGGGGAAAAAATACACAGAGGTGGAAACTAGCTTGTTTTATATGTAGCCAAGCTCAAGACCCGAGGGGGGTCGTGCCTGTTGGAACTGGGTGTGGAAGGCCCGAGTACCACATAAAATGCGAACATTTGCATGGAAGGTCTCGGTTGGCGCGTTAGCTACTGAAGCATGCAAAGTAAAGCGTCACATTAGCGAATCTGAAGTTTGTCGGTTGTGCGGAGATTCAAAGGATGACTCATTTCATGCATTAATAACATGTCCAAGCTCTATCGCGGTATGGAATACAATGAGGCAGGTTTGGCCACTCCCGACTAATGATGAGTTAATCTACACGGGGCCGGAATGGTTAATGTCACTGCTTGCGGATAGGACAGAGAAGATACGTGCAATGATTATCATGTTGCTTTGGCGTATATGGTCTGTACGGAATGACCAGTTGCACCATAAAGCCACTCCACCGCTTGACATCACAAAAGACTTTTTATGCAGCTATTTATCTTCTTTCGATCAGGCCCAGAAGTACAGCATCGAGGATATCATTAAAGGAAAAATGACCATGGATGAACAGGTGGTCATCCCGGCTCCTATTAGTGCTAAACGTGCACCCTGGCCAAAGCCTCCCCTGGGATGGGTCGCACTATCTACAGATGGATCATTTGTGAAGGAGACAGGACTAGCTGGGTCTGGCATGGTGCTTAGGGATTCCGAGGGGGAGGTTATCTTCTCGGCTTACCGGTACATGTTCAACTGCAAAGATGCCCTTGAAGCAGAGATTAGTGCTATTCTTGAAGGATTGTCAATGAGTATACAGCGGTCAGAATTGCCAATTGTGATCCAATCTGATAACGCGACCGTTGTTGCTGCATTGACTGATGACTCGTTGGACCGTTCTGCATACGGTCATCTCATGTTGGAGATCAAGAAAACTCTGGACTCGCGTGGGTTTATTCCGTTGAAAATTGAGCGTCATCAAAATAGAGTTGCTCATAGTTTAGCTAGTATAGGAAGATCTGGTGGTAGCACCGCTTGTTGGTTGCGCCGTGTGCCAGATAGCGTTACTCATGATGTACTAGCAGACTGTAATTCTGTTTCTGAGGAATAAATCCCACATTATCCCGCAAAAAAAAAAAAAAAAAAAAGCTGAATGTTCTGGTTTCCGAAGTATTTCTTCTTCAGAATCCCAAATAAATTTAACAAAGCAATATTCTACATGTTGCCGTCTAGTACTGCACCCATATATTCTGCATGCTCCCTGTTATTTTCGACCGGTAGCTTCTTTGAACTGATTTCTGTCTGTCGGATCTGTGCTGCGATTCATGCGAGCACACTGCCGCCGCTACACACAGGCGTTTCTCTGGACTCTGGTGCAGACGAATCGAGAGAGAAAGAGATGCCAGAGAAGCGGCGAGCGAACGGTGGCGTACCATGCTGTCCTAGAGCTCGAGTGTAGTAGGGGCTGATTCAGTGGCGAATCTTGGAACAAAATGAAGGGTGGGCTCAATGTTAATAGTGTGAAGAAAGAGACACTAACTCTCAGTTTTTTAGTTCAAATAATGTTAATTTTTTGTGATGAATACTAGTAAATTTTGTTTTTCAATTTTTGGAGGGGGGGCTCAAGCCTGTTGAAGCACCCCCCTTAGATTCGCCACTGGGCTGATTGGTCTGTAAGTGTTGGGTCTGTGGACTGTGGCTGGCTAGGGTTCCTGATACAGTCGATTCGATCTGTGGAGTCTGGTGTCAGTGTGTATTCTTTGCTAAAAAGAAAGAGAGAATAAATAGCAACCACCATGAACGCGAGGAGGCAGCATCTCTGTCCGTCCGTCCGTCCCGTGGTCGGAAGGAGGAAGATTGCCAGGCCCCATTGGAGTCGACTTGACGCCTGAAATGGACCTGAAGCTACAATCAAATATTCAGGGCTAAGAAACAGAGCAAGAGCAGAGGAAGTGAAAGCAGCCAGTACCTCCCAAGCTTACTTCATAATTCAAGCTGCACTCTGAGTTATAATGACGGTACATATCCATGTAAAAGCAGCCAGTACCTCCCAAGCAGACTCAATTTGTTTTCCACGTATAATTCGAACTGGCCTTGAATATGCCTCGACAATTTTGGAAATTCTTTGGTTCTTGAAAAAGCTTCCATCTGCAAGACTCTACATAACAAGACCATAACCACAAACCCATGACGCTTCCATAAATTTCAGCAAAGGTGCTAAGCGCATAAACATTGAATAATATTATTTCTTACTCCAGCTGCCGTTTTTCTATGCCAGATAGGGACAGTTTGCACGCTCCATAATGATGAAAAAAGTCCCCGCTTTATTATATTATAAAGCAACCATCATCGCATTACATCCGAGCGAACCATGCAAACACACGTCACCAGCGCACACAACACACACATCCAAGGCAAGATGCAAAGGTGCCGGACACCGTCACGCCATCCCAACAACTACCAAGAAAACTACATATGAGCGAAGAATAACCGCTTTGAGCCGACGGAGACGCCACTAGGAGCGATCCACCGAGGAGATGTGAGACGGACAATGCCGAAACAATGACTCCAAGAAGATGCCTCCAAGAAGGGCACGACCATGGATACCCGCCACCGTCCGATCCGTAGATCACGTTTTCACCCGAAGCATCACGGCAGGAGTGGGAATACCGCGACAGAGCCTGCAAGGAGGAAAACAATGTCCGCGGACACAGCCACCGTCGGCCAGTACAAGGATTGGGCAAGTGATGTACGCTGGTGCTCATACCCCTTCGTCGTACCCCCGCTCCGCCAACCACCCGCAACCATGCCGTCAGAGTGGCCATGGCTTCCCGCCCGCACCCGAGCCACGTAATTTGCCCATGACCAACGCACCTCCCACCGCCAGGGCCGCCGCCCTGCATCCAGACCGCCCTGAGAACACCAAAGGAGTCAACTTTGATCAGATCATCCAACCCAAACCATCATTGGAACCGGCAGTGACCATTCTGCATCAAACATCGCTAGATCTGCACCAAACTGGGGAAAGGGGAGGGGGAGGAGTGGCTCATTGCCACGATTGGCACCGCCTGTGCCGGCGACGGGTGGCTCGACCTCGTCGAAGCCCCCATCCCTCCTACCGGACTCCCCACCAGAAACACCCTTGTTTCTCCTCACCACGGCTACTGGTGCGGAACAGCGTGAGGCTACCGACAGCCGCCCATCCATCGAAGAGGGGGGGGGGGGGGGGGGGAGATCCACCGCAGCCAAGGATGGGCCCAAGGGAAGCCCTCCCGCTTCGCACGCCGTCGTCCATGAGCCGTACCAGGGAAGGCATGGCTGCATCCCGGCTAGCACACACCTCTAGATCCCGATGGAGGCTGGATCCATCGACCAGAGCCGCTAGCGCTACTGCCCCCGTGCAGCCCTCCACACCACCGCATCACGCCCAACACCGCCGCCAGTCGCCGCCACATCGCCGCTGTCGCGTCCCACACCACGCCACGCACAGTCCCGATGGATCGGCCCACGACAACCCCACCGCGCGAGAGGAATATAGCGCCCCGTCGACGCCAACGCCGGTCGGGCTTTGTCCACCGGCGCAGACTGGCGGCGGCGAGGAGGGAGGAGAAGGAGGGGGGCGTGGGCCGACGGCGGCTAAGATTCCTTCCCTGCCGCCCACAGGAGTGCCAGATGAGGAGGAGGATGGGAAGCGTTTGCACGCTCCATAAGCACCGATCGGGCTATTTCATAGTTAATTCCCTCACCCATCTGATAAAAATGAGGAAATAACAAGTCATACGAGAAGGCTATGAAATTTACCCACATATAGGTTTTATTGACCATGTTTTGTATCTTATATTTCTATCATCGGTACATCCCAAGAGGGTACAATACAATAATCTTGAAAAAGAACAGCCCTATCATTTGTGTAACTGTATTTATTATGATTGGTGCAAGAGATACGTACCAAAAGCTGTTTGAGTCTCCGTGTTACTGTTAGAATAATCCGAGGCGCCCTGTCGATCTACCGAGGATCAATCAATCACACGAGGCACGACATTAAGGTTTGTTAACGAGGTTCACCGATATGGCTACATCTTCGGGGCCTGACTACGGGCGCTCCTCCCCATGACACCGCTACAATACCACACCCCGGCTGCCCGGGCGCCGCACAAGCCTCGGGCTCCTCGCGTACCCGTGATATTATCTTGGCATAGGTTACATCATGTGTCTACCCCCTCATTATATAAGAGGCCTAGGGGTATAGGTGTCCTAATAGGACACGACGCCTATCCTGTCTACATACAGTCCAAAATCAAGTCCAACTGTAACCTGCCTTGTACAATATTCGACATAATTCTAACAGTTAGAAATTGTACTATCTAAGAATAATTTGATTAGAGTTCTCAAAAACCGTTTATTCATGAACATACCACATAGTGATGAATCTGAAATATGTACCGACCTCATTTATGATGTCACTGTCTATTTTGATAGGCTGCACCTCTGCCACCAAGATCAAGGCCTTGGTGAGGTCGAAGTTCTTCTTGTTCTGAAACAATATCTGGACCTGTGTAAAATATATTATGAGATTATTTTATATGCAATGGTATGTGCAGTTTCATCTTCCCTTACCAGTCCATAAGAGATCCTTCTCGGTCCAAATGGATCGGTTGAAGAACTTGGCTGACATCCAGCTCCAAACAGACCCACTAGGCTATCCAATCTGTGCAAATAAAAAGATCATTAGCAGAATCAAGGTTCTATGATGAATGTACCAAAAAAAAATGTTTTCAATTCGGCGTCTGATTAACAGTGTACCAGAAATCATTAGCAGACTCATGGTTAAGGCCTTGGTGAGGTCAAAGGTCTTTTGTTCTCAACCAATATTTGGACCTGTATTAAATATATTTATGTGAATAATTTACATGTAATGATCTTTGCAGTTTTAACTTCCCTTACCAGTCCATAAGAGATCCTTCTCAGCCCAGATGGATCATTCGAAGAACTTGGCTGACATCCAGCTCCAAACAGGCCCACCAGGCTATTCAATCTGTGAAAATAAAAAGATCATTAGCAGAATCAAGGTTCTCTGAATTTACCTACATTTCATGTTTCCAGTTTAGCTTCTGAAAAACAATGGCAATATATGTGAGGGAAGTACCTATCAGCAACCGCAAGGACTATACCAGCATCTGTTTTTGGAAATATATAGATACAGACTGCAACAGTTTGTGACTGCCTGTCGCTTCCTCTGCTTTCTCAACCCTGAATGCTTGCATGCGGCTTCCTCCGGTTTTGCTCTCCTTTCTGAGTGAATAATTGCCTGTCGCCTCCTCTGTTTTCTGGACTCTGAATATTTGGCTGCAGCTTGAAGTTTCAGGCGTCAGGCCGACTCAACTTGGGGCCTGACAATCTTCCTCCTTCCGACCACTAACGGCGCACGGAGATGCTGCCTGCCTCCTCACGCTAATGGTGGATGATATCTACCCTCTCTTTCTTTTTAGCAAGTAGAACCCTGGCTAGCTAGGTACAGACCCAAGGCCAACACCTACAGATCAACCCGAGACAACTCCGCACCAGCTCTGCGACGGGATATGGACGGCGCCTCTCCGGCATCTCCGGAGAGACGACCGCGTTTATGTCAGCTCGCAGAATCAGTTTATCTCTACTGTATGTAACAGCCTAACAGGGACAACCGGCAACAAGCACCAGGAACCCTAGCTAGCTTAGCTACAGGCCTACAGATCCAAATCGAACACTTACAACTGCACTCCAGCTCAGGGCCGCCCGCGCGGTCGCCGTCGCCGCGCAACCTCGGCCTCTCTGGCATATTTCTTTCTCGGCTCCTCGGCTCCCTCCGTCACAGAGCCACCTGTGCCAATCGCCGCGCGGATCGGACAGCCACTAATACTTGGGTACGATTTACTAAGGCCTTTTGTTTTTCAGGTGGCTGCTCTGCTCTTCTACAATTCTCGTGAGAATATATTTGTCGTGTACCATGCTGATGTCTTTTTTGAGGTGCAAAAAAAAATGAGATTACTGATGAAATTGTGATTCAGGTGTATTTGCCACCAAAAAAAAACTTTTATGGTAGGGGGAGAATAAGGGAACTGCTAGGGTATGTAATTAAGAATGGTGAAATCTTTGTAGGATGCCCTACGAAACAAATTTTGAAAGAAAAAGACATGACCGATGTTAAGGAATTGAGAAACATTTGTGTGTGTGTGTGTCTGGGTCACACGAGTAAAGGGGTACATAACAAAAATAAGGTGAAATTCACTAAGATGACCCCCACCACAATAATCAAATCTAGCGTTTAACCACCTTCACTAACCATAAAAGCAATGCTCGGTTCATGATAGCATACTATTTATTCTGAGAGTACGAGACCCCATCAAATGACTTTTCAGCTACAAAGGAACTAATCATGTATTCCCATTACGTGCCACCTGCAGTCGACACACACACACATGAACCTTCATTACAGTGGCCATCACTCCGCATGGGAGAGTGAGCGGAGCCTGGCGGAGTGACGTGGGAATCGTGGGGATCGGTGAGAAAGACCCACCACCGTTCCCTTCTTCTTCCGGGATCACGATCGGCATCTGATCAGTCCCCGGCGTTGGCAGCACCATCACCACCCCCACCTCGAACTCCTACGGGCCCGTCTGAATGCGAGCGTGAGAGCGAAACACCGCCCATTTCAGTGCACAGGATCCACCGACTCCGTTTCCATCATTCCCCAGAGAAGGATCTCGAAAGGAGATTTCGACATCTTCCTCTTCCGCCACTCTCGCAGGTCACTATGGCCGCTTGATTGACCCCCATCGAATCGACAAACCACAATCTTGATGATTCCCATCTTCTCGACATCGCCTTTCGCCGCCGCCGCTATGCACGCTTCCATGCGCTCCTTCGAAGTCGCCATGGAGCCAAGGGTGGAAAGGGGATCACTGGCTAGTAGCCCGCGGAGAGGAAGGATCGAAAGTGGAGGGGATAGGAAGCGGGGGAACTGTGGGTAGAGAGTCAAACTGGCCACATGGTACATGGCGATGACTGCCATTACTCACCTCGGGAGTCGCAACGCGCCCGCCCGCGCCGCACACCTCATCCCCCTGAACCGCACCAATACGTGTGATGTAGCACGGGAAATGGATTAGTACCCGCTCCTCAATTTCGTCCTCACCCCTCCATGGTCGCGCGCGAATGACCCAATCTCGATCGCGACAAAGCACTAGCCACTGCTCCTTCTCACGGAGCAAAAGCGAACCCGGCCAGAAAACTAGGAGGCTCGCCGCATGGAGATAAAAAACGAACACATATGGGAATCACGTTTCGTATGACAGTCGTGTGTCGCACGACGTCCGCTCCCCGAGGATCGACAGGTTTGCACGTACGGTTGCCGATGGGAATGAGTTAACTTGCAGTTCATCATCTGAATGAAACCTACTAGAGTAAATTCAAGTCATGGATTTACCGAATTGATCAGAAGCCGACATCATGAAGAATAATGTATCAGTACTACTATGATGGGAGCCCTACAAGATTATCCACTCCAACTCTTCGGTACAATCGTATACAACCATATATTTAACAAAGCACTGATCATAGTATAACATTTCTTGTTCCATCAAACACACACAAATCAAGCTCAGTTTATATGGTTCATCAATCACACACACGCCACACCACGCAAGGTTTACAAATCTTGGCTGATGCACAGCCGGGCACAAACAACAATTTTATTGCGAACCACCCAGCTTAAAATTAATTGCAGGAACATTAAGTAATCAAAATTTAAGCTGATGGACACCATGTCATGGGTTCTTTGGTAACTATACACTGTCATGAGTGCTTTGTTAATGGAACATTAAGTAAATAAATATTTAAGATTAATTTGTGTTTGGCTGATGAAACACGAAATGGCATAGTGTGATGAGTGCTTTGGTGATTATATGGTACTGCAAGTTTCCGTTGATTCCCTGAAAATAGAAGAGCCATAGCAGAGCAGCAACCGAGTTTTCGCGGCAGTCGGATTGTCGCCGCGATTCGTGCGAGCACAGCTGCCGCTGACACGCGGGCGTCTCTCAGGACTCTGGTGTAGAGGAGTTGAGAGAGAAAAGAGATGCCGGAGAAGAAGCGGTTTGGCCAACGGCACCATCCTGTCACAGAGCTTGAGTGGAGTTCTTCGCTGATTGATCTGCGAGTGTTGGGTAGCAGCCGCCATTAGCGTGAGGAGGAGGGAACATTCCCGTCCGCCCTGTGCTCGGAAGGATGAAGATTGTCTGTCAGGCCCCAAGTCGAGTCGACCTGAGCCTGAAACCTGAAGCTACAGCCAAATATTCTGAGTTGAGAAAATAGAGCAAAAGCAGAGGAAGTGACAGGCAAGTATTACTCGGAGTTCAGAAAGCAGAGGAATACAGGCAAGCACAATTGCAGTATGTATCAACTATGTGTATGTATCAGCCCTGGTCCATCTTTGTCCCCACTGCCTCCATGGCTTCGCTGATAACTCCGGCGAGTCGAGTCGAGATCCTGACAAAGATGAAGTCGCTGATGCATCGAGTTTGCAATCCAGGCCCTGGGCGAAAGAGACGGACAGAATGAATTAAAAGCAGCAGCAGCATCAACTCAACTACATATATATAAGCCATCCGTGTGCAGCACTTAACCGAGCTTTAAGAAACACAGCACAGGAAGCACGACTGATCCTCAGCTTCTGCAGCACTGCACAACATATACACTTCTGAAAATTGAAATACTTCCTTCCCAACCACTTTATGAAGTTCTGATACTGTACTCCACAAGCAAGCCGCATAGTAAAATTGATCATGCATTGGGGGTACTCACTCCATTTTAAATACTTGTTTTTTTTGTCCTTTAAAGAAAAATGTATACTAAGTAAAATAATTGAGCATGCAAGCTCGCCCCTCCTTTTCTTCTTTCTCCTCCACCCTTGCTCCTCGCCATGAGAGACCTCGAGCTCCTCCGCGCTGCCTCGACGTCGACTGCCTGCGCACCTGGGGGTGTGTCATTTCTTAACAACTGGTGCAGTCGGAGTGTGTTGTGCCAGACCTCGCAGGCTGGGATGGCGTGGGGTTTGTACTGCAACTGGCGAGGGGAGCGGTGCTGCGGACCGGCGACGGTGGTGCATGGGGAACGCGTGTTGTGTGCTGGGACCGTCGAGGTGCGCTGCTGCCAATGGCGGGGGGAGCGGTGCTGCGGACCGGCGACCGTGGTGCATGGGGAACGCGTGTTGTGTGCTGGGACCGTCGAGATGCGCTGCTGCCACTGGCGAGGGGAGCGGTGATGCGGACCGGCGACCGTGGTGCATGGGGAACGCGTGTTGTGTGCTGGGACCGTCGAGGGGCGCTGCTGCCACTGGCGAGGGGAGCAGTGGTGCATGGGGAACGCGTGTTGTGTGCTGGGACCGTCGAGGTGCGCTGCTGCGACTGGTGGGGGGAGCGGTGGTGCGGACCGGCGACGGTGGTGCATGGGGGAACGCGTGTTGTGTGCTGGGACCGTCGAGGTGCGCTGTTGCCACTGGCGGGGGGAGCGGTACTGCGGACCGGCGACGGGGGTGCATGGGGAGCGCGTGTTGTGTGCTGGGACCTTCGACGTGCGCTGCGGCCACTGGGCGAGGGGAGCGGTGCTGCGGCGACGGGGTGCATGGGGAGCACGTGTTGTGTGCTGGGACCATCGAGGAGCACTGCTGCCACTGGCGGGGGGAGCGGTGCTGCGGCCCGGCGACGGTGGTGCATGGGGAGCGCGTGTTGTGTGCTGGGACCGTCGAGGTGCGCTGCTGCAACTGGCGAGGGGAGCAGTGGTGCATGGGGAACGCGTGTTGTGTGCTGGGACCGTCGAGATGCGCTGCTGCCACTGGCGAGGGGAGCGGTGATGCGGACCGGCGACCGTGGTGCATGGGGAACGCGTGTTGTGTGCTGGGACCGTCGAGGGGCGCTGCTGCCACTGGCGAGGGGAGCAGTGGTGCATGGGGAACGCGTGTTGTGTGCTGGGACCGTCGAGGTGCGCTGCTGCGACTGGCGGGGGGAGCGGTGGTGCGGACCGGCGACGGTGGTGCATGGGGGAACGCGTGTTGTGTGCTGGGACCGTCGAGGTGCGCTGTTGCCACTGGCGGGGGGAGCGGTACTGCGGACCGGCGACGGGGGTGCATGGGGAGCGCGTGTTGTGTGCTGGGACCTTCGACGTGCGCTGCGGCCACTGGGCGAGGGGAGCGGTGCTGCGGCGACGGGGTGCATGGGGAGCACGTGTTGTGTGCTGGGACCATCGAGGAGCACTGCTGCCACTGGCGGGGGGAGCGGTGCTGCGGCCCGGCGACGGTGGTGCATGGGGAGCGCGTGTTGTGTGCTGGGACCGTCGAGGTGCGCTGCTGCAACTGGCGAGGGGAGCAGTGGTGCATGGGGAACGCGTGTTGTGTACTGGGACCGTCGAGGTGCGCTGCTGCGACTGGCGGGGGGAGCGGTGGTGCGGACCGGCGACAGTGGTGCATGGGGGAACACGTCTTGTGTGCTGGGACCGTCGAGGTGCGCTGTTGCCACTGGCGGGGGGTGCGGTGCTGCGGACCGGCGACGGGGGTGCATGGGGAGCGCGTGTTGTGTGCTGGGACCTTTGACGTGCGCTGCGGCCACTGGGCGAGGGGAGCGGTGCTGCGGCGACGTGGTGCATGGGGAGCACGTGTTGTGTGCTGGGACCATCGAGGAGCACTGCTGCCACTGGCGGGGGGAGCGGTGCCGCGGACCGGCGACGGTGGTGCATGGGGAGCGCGTGTTGTGTGCTGGGACGGTCGAGGTGCGCTGCTGCAACTGGCGAGGGGAGCGGTGCTGCGGACCGGCGACGGGGTGCATGGGGAGCGCGTGTTGTGTGCTCGGACCGTCGAGGAGCACTGCTGCCACTGGCGGGGGGAGCGGTGCTGCGGACCGGCGACGGTGGTGCATGGGGAGCGCGTGTTGTGTGCTGGGACCTTCGACGTGCGCTGCGGCCACTGGGCGAGGGGAGCGGTGCTGCGGTGACGGGGGTGCATGGGGAGTGCGTGTTGTGTGCTGGGACCGTCGAGGTGCGCTGCTGCAACTGGCGAGGGGAGCGGTGCTGCGGACCGGCGACGGGGGTGCATGGGGAGCGTGTGTTGTGTGCTGGGACCGTCGAGGTGCGCTGCTGCCACTAGCGAGGGGAGCGGTGCTGCGGACCGGCGACGGTGGTGCATGGGGAACGCTTGTTGTGTGCTGGGAGAGTCGAGGTGCGCTGCTGCCACTGGCGAGGGGAGCGGTGCTGCGGACCGACGACGGTGTTGCATGAGAAACGCGTGTTCTGTGTTGGGACAGTTGAGGTGCGCTGCTGCCACTGGCTGGGAGCGGTGCGGCGAGGCGACGGGGGATGATGCACGGTGCTACAACCGACAATGTTGAAAGCGGGACCGACGAGGTGCGTTGATACACTGGCCGAGAGCGATGTTGCGAGGCGACCGTGTGATGCGCGGTGCTACAACCAACAATGTTGAATGCTGGGACCGACAAAGAGCAGTGTTGCGAGCAGGAGGGGGGGGGGTGCGGCGTGGTGCCAGCTTTTGCAAGAAACCAGAAAAGGGAGAAAGTGTATGCTTACGAGGTCCTTTATGGCGTGAAAAAGGGGATTTACTTGAGCAGAGTCACCTGAAATAAAATGTTAAAAATCCAGTCGAATATTGGTGGCCGTCCGATCTGCGCGGCGATTGGTGCCAACATACCCTGGCTGGGCGGCGGAACAGAGCAGAGCATAGGAGCAGGGGAGCGAGAGCGAAGCAGAGCAGACAGCAGAGGCGGCCGCCAAATGGTGCGGGCGGGAGAGGCGGATCATTCTGCCGGCGGGAGGCTGCCCTCCACCCCGGCGTAATCGTTCTATCTCAGGGTGCAGAGCTCGAGGTCATGGCGGCTTGATTTGTAAGTGCTCTGTAGTATGTATTGAGCTAGGGTTTCTTTCTGATGCTTTCTGAATCGGGCGCGCGTGGATGGAGCGGGGTGCCAAATGTGTTGTATCTATATAGTCGCGTGTATTTCTTGCTAAAAAAAAAAGGGTAGCAGCCGCCATTAACACGGCTTGAGGGGCAGCAGAGCACCTCCCTCCGTCGTCCCGTTGCTCATGACTCCTGAGCAGCAAATCAAATTCATGGGAGGAGATTGGGGGATAACCACCTGCTTTCTACTGAACATCTTGTAGGTTTATATTTACCTCTAAACAATTTCTTCACCACCATGAGTTAGCGAACAGTGGAGGAAACCCCCATCCCAAATTCAACATTCTATCTGAAGTATACCAAATGTGTAATCCGCCCATTTTTTTAATACCAAACGAAGTATTAGGAGTAAAATGCAACATTCTAATAATATTTTTTTTCTTGCTAAGATTAGCACGCATAAATTTAACACAAACATCATCAAATTATTTTTTGTGAAGAAAAGGGCACTTTCATGATTACATTCATGAAACCAATGGTTCAATGCAGAACCACCAGAAACAAAACAAGGATAATAGGCATGTAACTTATGAGTTATGATACTGTTCATGCTAAAATATCGAGGGAAGGTGGTCTTGTGACGGTGTGAAGGGCGATGATTAAGTTTTGTGAACTAGACGCCAACCTCTAACGGGACCAAATATATGTCCAGCAACATACATGGTGGACTCTGTCGCAGGACAGCAGAAAGCCATCAAATCTGAATTCATAAAAACAAACTCATGTGCATTCAAGGACAAACTTATCAGAAGCACTTCATAATCTTCAGGAGACTAGTCCCCATGTCCGTAGTTGTCTGGCGCACCCAGCACCTGAGAATCCACCATTAGCGCATCAGAAAACTGATAACACAATGTCCAAAGGCTCAACAAGGCAGCCTAGCTATCGAAGCAACAGAAGCTACAGCTACTTAAAACGCCAACCTGATACTCGAAACACATCCCAGCCCTGTTCCAAGCAACATTAATCCAGCCGATGCACCAACCGCCCCTGTCGACTTGTGTGACGAAAGACACCAATTTTCACCAGCGACAACAACCTTGCGTGCAGTCGCTGTTTGTTTTTTAGGCCTTGTTTCTGCAAAGCAGTCCAAGCAATGACCAATTTGACAATTGAAAACCATAGTAGTAGTAGGAAACATATGGCCGAAACTAAAAGAACTACGCTAACAATCATCAAATTTCTAACATCTCCAGTGAACTTCACAAGTCCAACTACATAAATCATAAAAACAAACATGAACAACCTGAATATCTCTAATCACTGTCGGACTTCTCCTTGCTAGCTATAGAATCACATATTTGAAAAGAATTTCCAATGGTATAATTTTTGTAGCATACATTTCATATATTATTGATCTTATCGATGGTCAGAGAGTAAATCTTGAAATACGAAATAGGCCCTATATATCTGGATCGAGGGAGTACATCACCAAGAGAAGCATTGGAAGAATTTAAAGCAATTGTTATGTGTAAATTACCTGGATGCCATCTTTCATATGAAGATCCTCTAAACATGCCACTCCTTCCATCTCCACTTTATAACTTTCCTTGCTCATGTCATCTATCAACTGAGTGCTCAGACCATTTTCCGTAGCAAAATCTTTTGGGTCCTCAATGTTATTGAGATCTTTCCCATCGTCATTATGTTGGAAACCACCATTAAGTTGTACTGCACAATAAAAAATGTAACATGTGTGCATGAAGAGGGAGTATATATAACTCAATACAACGACACCAATAATTAACAGAAGTATAAGTAAGCAAGCAAAATAAGATGTACATCACTTAATTACCAGACTCTCCAGTAGAAATGACATCGGATGGCGTTGTCATTGATAACATCATATTAGTAGGTGGTGCTACTAGGTTCTCAGAATTCAACGCATGCTCACTTTCGACATCAATCTTTTCGTTCGTATCAGTACGTGTTGCCACAGGACTAGTTTCCATTGCAGACTCAGTTCCCATCAGGTCCTTGGCATCAACCATCTCAGAAGTAACAACTTGTACTGCACATAAAAAATGGCACAAACATGCATGAAGAGAGAGTATGTACAACTCAACAAAACGAAGGAATTAACCAAAGTAGCAATTAAGCTAAATAAGAGGCGCGTCACTTATTAGTTATTACCAGACTCTTGAGTAGAAATAGCGGTGGGCTGCATTGTAACCAATAATGCGGTATCAGAAGGTGCTGCCCCAGAGCTCTCAGAATTTTCTACAGGCTCACTTCCCACAACCATCGCGTCAACAGCCGTCGCTTCAGTGCTAATTTCCGGAGCAGCTTCAGTTCCCATCGGTTTAAAATGGTCATCAACCATTTGTTTCGTGACAAACAAGAGCTTGGGATGTCTGGAGTGGTTCTTTGTTGCTCCTTTCCACTCCTCTTTTGTTCCTTCGCTGACTCCATCATGAAGGGCGACCTCCTTAAGACGTGGCAGGGACTGGATCCTCGTGCTGCTAAAGCCATCCAGATCCTTACATAGGAGCTGGAGGGACTCAAGGTCCGGTAGAGCCCCCTCTTTGATTACCAGCCCTGTCATGACTTCTACCATGATGCATAGGCGTTTCAGGCTTCCGAGTGCATCCTCTTCGATGACGAGATCGTCCAGTCGAGTTGCATTCATCTTGAGGTACTTCAGGCCGCTCACGCTGTTCAGGGCTTCAAGAATGCCACTGCTCATCTGAAGATGCGAGAATGAAAGACAAAGCTTAGTGAGACCACCTAGCATGCTAACAAATGGAGGCAGGCTGGACATGTTGTTCCCTTGCAGCTTGAGCGAGCTAAGATAGCAGGATGAGTCATTTTCCAGGGAGAAATTCAGCAAGTCCTGAGACCATTCACTCTTCATGTTCAGTGAGAGTGAACGAGCTTTATTCTGATCGGTGCCTCTGGCAATGAACTCCTTGATGGCCTCTGAGAGATGACTTAAGTTGTCAGAAGAATCTGTGCCTCTCCTGATGAACCCCTTGATGGCCTTTGAGACATGACTTAAGTAGTTGCTGGCATCTGTGGTAGACTCACACCATATTTTCACCTTTGTCAGTTTTTTCATTTCAACCATCAACTGTGCAAATCCTTGGCTCTTGTCGTCCACAACAAATCCTGATACTGTTTGCAGTTTACTGTTCTCTTCCTCCTGCAACCAAGCCTGTAACTTACGCATTTTCCGGCCTCCTACACCTTGTGGGAGCTTGAACTTTCCAAACAGATGAAGTAAACTTTGCAGTTGCATGACTCGTGTGGGCAGAATATCTATATTCGTCCCTCTTACATCCAATGTCTCCAAAAGTTGAAGCTTCTTGACCTCTTTGGGAATAACTGTAATTCTAGAAGCGCCTCGGAGACTTAAGTACCTGAGTAGCAACAGGTTGCTGCATATCCCCTTGAGATGCTTGTCCTCCAAGTGTTCATGGCACTCTTCCAAATCCAAAACTCTCATCAGTCTATACTTGGAAAAATTCAAGACAGATTTGTGCGCTTTGCCGAAGATTGTCAGAGAACGAAGAAAGGGTACATCATTTGGATTAATTCTGGAGCTGGTAGCACTTCCATTATGCAGAGAGAGCCAACGAACTTTGCTGGGTGGGGGAACATCATCGTACAACAAGGTAACAAAATTCTCACACATGGACTTGTGCAGGAGGAACTCGAGCATTATGCCGTGAGTTTGGCATGCCTTCACCTCTTCTCTGCTGCTACTGCTGGCATCAATAGGATGGATGATGCTCCAGTCGACCAGCTCGTTGAAATTGGCAACAGCAACCTCCCGGGCACTGCGTTTATGCTCTGCTGTGATGAAACCTTCAGCAGACCATCGCCTTATCAGGCTTCCTCTCCTGATTGGGCGGCCACTTGGGTAAATACCCAGATATAACAAGCAGGTCTTGGCATCTTGGCTACCAAGGCTCGTGTAGCTACGGACGAGCACATCATTCATACTTGCTAGCTTCTTATTTTTCTCCAGATGTTTGCCAAGGTTTCCTCCCAGATCTGCCCATTGTTCCTGTCTGGATTCACCGTGCAACAAACGTGCTGTGGTAACAAGAGCAAGAGGCAGACCATCACATCTCTTTATTACTGCTGAACTCAGCTTCGTATCATCGTCTGTTGGTCGAGCCCCCAAAGAAGCTTCCTTATAGAACAATTGTCTTGAATGATCGTTGGCAAGAGTTCGCATTACATACACATGACCATCACGACTGCTGCTTTTGATTGCTATGGTCTGCCTGGCCGTCGTGATGAGAACTCCACTGCCGGGAACTACAGGGAAAGCATATTTTAAATCGACCCAAAAGTCTTTCCGCATGTCATCGATTACAATGAAGAACCTATAAACAAAAGAAACGAGAGTTTTCAGACAAAGCAAATCTCAGATAGCTGGTAATATATAAAGAAAACAGATCACAGGAGGAACTCACACGCTTGCAATGCTCAAACTACGACTTTTTTAGGTTCAAATTAAAACTTTTGGATCCTTGGTGTTGCTCTCTACAAGAACATTAAAAACTACAATTCATAGTTGCACCCGGGAGCACGTTATCATGTGTGAGAAAATGAATTTCCATGTTAAAAGAATATGGACAAAATTAGGCATGCACATGCTTCTGTCCTTTAGAAGTGTTGTGACCTGTGAAAAGAATAAAGTGTGCCACTGAAAAAATAATTAGAGCACTTAAGTTTGTTCTCCTACTGAGTACCCAAAATATTCCTTTCTGTGTGTAAACTGGATGAAATAATGAACACAACATACAGCAAACATAAATTTATGCACAAAGTACAGAAATTTTCAATTGTGTTTTCTACTTTTCGTGATTTTAATGTTCACCCTGAGACCTAAAACGTCACCATATAAAGCTCTTTCCTTGACCTCTCGCCCCAGCACTTTTGTTGAGTTTCAAATATTTGCATGGGTTGGGTCACAATTGGACTGCGAGTCGTACATTGTATGCATATTGCGCTGAATGGAAATTTCACTGCTGATCATTGGATGACTTGACTTCGGAGCTTTCTTTTGGGCACAAGGTATATGGAAGGTGCCCTGGGAGTAAAAGAAGATACTTATGACCCATAATCTGATGGGTGTTCAAGGATACCTGCCGACCTAGGCATTTTCCATGACTATTCCCATGGAGGCCTGGATCGCTTCACATTGCAAAGGCACCGACAACTAGATCTCAACGAGTACATATCCAATGGAAGATTAATGGAGTAGAAAATTTCCTTTACCTCTTTTTTTCGAGACACTTTTTTATGGTTGTGTGGAGTTCTAACATGCTGGGTTTGATGCTGCTGGAGCTTGCTTCACTTCCGCTAATGGCGGTACGGGTTCCAAGTTTCTGCAGTATCTCTAGGAGAACATCTTCTGGCCCTTTCTCTGCAGCCCGAACCCAAGCTCGTGCTGGGTATTGGCTCTCGTCAAGTGTGTCATACACACGCTTTGCAAGTTGAGACTTTCCGATACCATCGAAGCCAACGACAGAGATCACCTTGAGCCTGTCGGGTTGGCCTTGCGGTGTTTCCCTTAACAGCTCTGTGAGCTCCTCCTCGAGCGCCTCCATACCCACGGGGCTATCTGTGTACGTCTCCGGCACTGCGTCATCTGCCTGTGGCTCGGAGACGATGACGGTGCGGCTGCCTTGTCCATATGCTAGATCGGTGTACTTCTTTCTCAGCTCGGACGCATCTTCTGATTGCTTCCTGAGACGAACAATCGCCGCCGCAAACTTGCCACGGGCCCGCAACGTCTTCAGCCGGCGAGCCTTCCGACGAATCCACCCCGCGTCGGTCACGGGCGCCATCGACACGCTATGTATGAAGCGGTCGATGCAGTCATCAATGTCGTATGCCAAGTCACGCACAATCTTGATCCATTGCTCATGGGCATGAGCTGTCGCCGTTGAAGGGAGAAGATTACCATCATCTTCGATGGCGGCAGCGATCATCAAAGACTCTGCTTGGATATGTTTGATGTCATGCTCCAGTCCCGCCAGCAGCTTGGATCTTTTTTGATAAAAACTGGTGAGCTTAGGCGCGATCCTAGCGGCCACGGTGGCAACCGCAGTTAATTCGATCATCTCCCCTCCAACCCCACTCTTGATTGATCAGAGCACCTCCTACGCCCTCATGGATTTTGGTGGATACGGACAAGGGTTGAGCAGCTGAACAGAGCAGCCATTGCCGGATCAAAGTTGTACCACTCAGCTGGCTGCGTGCGTTAGGAAGTTGGGTGGCCTATAATAATCCAATTTAACCATTAGTCTTTGAGGGTTTTATTGCTGGTTTTGAGCGGACTTTGAACTCTTTTTGCGGTCTATTTTTCCACAGTGGAATATAGAATAAGATAATTACATATGCAGGCCCTCCCTCCGATCGACCAGAAACATCAACTTCATACTGCAAAGGGGACCTACTGGCCCGGGGTCGGATGCCGCCTCTTTCATAGAAACTAAACTCCGGTTTCTTCCATAAATGAATTTATGTGATAGAACCGTCAAATCACATAGATGCAGCTTTTTGCGATTACATCAAACTACACACTGCCGAATAGTACTCCAGTTTTGAAATGCTTACATTTTGATCCTCGCAATGCTTATAGTGAATTTATCTTTTCATATACTCTAGGTCCGTCCACTGAAAGGATGGGAAGCTACAGAGATAGTCTTGTATTTGTGTGACACGGCATCGGGGCTTATCCTATCGACCGCATTTGCACCAAATTGGCTATAGTACAACTCTGTCGATTGTTCTCATGGGTAAAAAATTATTTCAACATCAGGGATGTGTCCAGCTTATTGGCGAGGACGGTGTGTGCAGCAAACAAGTTGCCTACTTGGAGGCCCTATGGAGGAGAAGGAATGGTGCACAGCGAGCACTGGGGAGAATATGAGATGGGAACAAACGGATGAGGAGGAAGATGGCTATGTCGGACAGCGGAACACCGTTTGTTTCTTTGTCTAAATCACAGTCGTACTAACAAATAATAGCCCAAGAAATGGGCAAACGTGAAAGCGAAACGTGTGGTCTCAGGTTCTCAGCTAAGCTGTGCAAGAAGATAGCTTAGGCAACAGCGTGGGTGTGGACGAAGACTCCCGGACCACCATGTGCCGTTTGCCCTGCCTGGCCAGGCATGTGGACGTCGACCTGTGACTTGACACCAAGTAATGCTACAGCCACGGGATATTTCTTACTGTTAGATCTTATTAACACTTACATCACATGGGGTTAGTTTGAAAATTACGGGATGAGTTAGTTTGAATATAATATATGGGTTGAATTAATCCATATATCAGTCCGTACTAGATTAGTACCAAGTGTAGCAGTATTCTTTATCGGTGCTTCTCATCTGATGATTTGAGAGGCTTAATTAGTGGCATATATTCCGAATATAATGCCCTTGTTACTTGTATGTTTTCTGACCAGGTTTTCCACGTAAACGGGACCAATTGTTATAGGTTTTCGATTCCGTTTTTCTCCTTTGATGACTTTGTGTAATATATTTATGTGCCCCTCCCTCGTTGATTCCTCAAAAGAAAAATGCCCTGCCTGACGCAAGGCAAGATGGGCCGTAGGGACTAATCTGGTTTTCTTCAATTTGTTCCTGCCTTCTGAAAACCTGTGTGCGACCTCATAACACAGTTAGCTCAACTCATACCTTATCTGGCTAGGTTCCCTGTGGTAAAATCTGCCCACCTGGATAGCTAGTCCTAGTCTTGGCACATGTGTTCACATTTTTTCTAGATTTATTTTAGGCTGTCTGACACTATTCTTTTAGTGGTATAGTGTGACCATCAACTATGAGGTGACTTCGTCAATCTCAAGATGTATAGACATAGCCTCTTGGAGGTAGGTTGTACGTGTGTGTTCATATGAGTGAGTGTGCGTGCATGTATATGAGCGTCTGCGTCTTTCTAAAAAAAACTTACTACTACACCATATAATCATTTGAAGCCCAATCAAGCTACCATAGGAAATTGATTTAAACTGTCACCGTACTAAATATGTCAAACGTGAACATTTCACTCATTAGGTTTGAAGTGTGTTGATCTAATCAATTTATGTATGCACCTCCTATATAAATCGATCTCAACCTATGCATGTGATTACATGATTGTTTGGATTGCTCAATTCACATCACATATGCCTATTATTATGTGTCAGTGTGTTTACTAGAGATGCTGCTAGTAGACCAATGAAGTGTGGTCCAATTTTCCATATAAGAAAAAACTCCAATATGTCATTTGTTTGTGTTTTTATTTCCTGTTATTAGTTGTTCTAACAATATTTTATCTATCATTGTCTACTCATATTTTATCTGACAAGAATAAAATAAGGAGAGAGAGAGAGAGAGAGAGAGAGAGAGAGAGAGAGAGAGAGAGAGACCCTTGTATAGGATCAAACGTGCAAAGAGAGAGAAACTTATTTATCACCGCATTTTCTATTAGACAACTTAGATAGATTATTGAAATGGTCGTATGTTAACTTGCTGGATGGTGATATGGGACTGTGGGTATGTTTACCAAAAAATTAAAATGCATGGTTCCGGAGATGCTCTGGATGGACACGGGTGACATCCCACCAAATGTTGACCAACCAGGCGCTGTTCGGAATGCGGTGTCGGCAGTTAACATATGGAAAAGGCTGAGGGTCCATTGAGTAACTTCTGTGAAGTTGGAGTCCTCATGTGCATATGTCCAAATGTTGTACGTCGTAGTGTTGCGATTTGGGAAGCGACTGCCATACAAACACACAGTTAGTACTTGTTGCATAAAGAGGAAGTAAGGAAGAGATAGGGAAGCCGCTTTGAGTTCTATGAAACACCATCAAAGACAAGGTCCACTCACATACCATGTTTTCATCTGTTAACATTTGTTGGTAAGTGTTGTTTCATAAACTGTGTTTCCACAGTTGACGTTTTCTAGGGAGTACAGCTAGTACATGCTGCAGCATATGCGTGAACTAATCCTTCCACCTATGCCTCTATCTTTTGTCCGTCTAGGCGCTAGGCACACCATAGATTGAGTCCCCTCTCGGCCTATGGCTGGGTTTGCCATGTTGTCTCTTCTCTGGGAGCTCCACAGGTCCTGATGTAGGCTGCACGAGTTCTGATTGATGGAGCATCGACGTGAGGTCAAGGAAGAAGAAGAGATCATAGAGGAGAAGGCGGAGGAATCTCCCAATGAGGCGCATAAGAGTGCCACCTTCTCTGATCCAACCCCTCAAACAAGAGGTTAGCCCCTCTCACTTACTAATGGCTGCTTAATTGGTTAAGTTTCGCTCGAAGTTGGGAAGAATAACTAAGACCATGATTGGTTTGAGGGCAAGGATGGGTGTTTCCCTATTGTAAGCATTAGATAATGCTCCACACGTTGCTATGAGAATTGCTTGCAATGCTACGGAACTGATTGCATTATACTGAACATGAATATGTGAATTAATAATAGTATTATATTGAAACTGAATATATATAATGAATGTATAATTAAAAATCATTTATTCAATATAATTAGTATAATATAATTGAAATATTAGGGCCGTTCTGCATGGGGCGTGGATTCAGGGGCGGCTGCCTGGAGCGTGGAGGAAGTTTTCTTCGTTGACGTTTTCCTGGGTCCGCCACTGTGTATACACATTCTGTCTTGAAACAGACTTTGGCCTTGAAATATTAGAGCCGTTCTGCATGTATGGTTGCATGTTAAGTTGAGACTTTTTCCATGCATGGTTGCATGTTGAGGTGCCATAGGTGCCTATTGAAATAATATAAATATGTTAGAGAGAATCAATTACTGTATTATACTAGATGCACCCAGCGCGTGAAAATTGTTTGAAATATTTTTCGACGAGATTTTATTGGATGAGGGTAATAACCATCTGTCCTACATTGCATTCATTTTCTCATGTTATCTGAATGCTCACAATGGGGACTATGGCTATCAGTTAAATAAAACCTTAGGTTGGATAAAGCTTCCTACGTGTTTTGTGACTTCACACTATCTTCAGTTCTATACACATGCCATGTCTTGGCCTCCCAGTTGAGATCTCCAAGGTCCTTCCAAACTAAGTTATATCTTGGTTGGTTTAAACTTCAAATTTCACACAACTTTTTCCTTATCCGTGGACGTGTACAATGGGGACAAGCTGCTCACATGTACTTGTACAGTAATACATACTCATATCTTGGATCTACGTGCTATTTGTACAAATATATGTATTTTGTGAACATGTATAGAAGTAACCAAAAAATAGATATATTTCAGACATATCAGTCCATATCTATGCTGGCTCGTCCAGAGCTCAACTGGAGCCACATACCAACAGAAAACAGGGAGGGCATTTTGGTAGCTGATTCTTATAACTTGTTTAGCCGGTCATCCTATCCTTATCTTTATCCACCCCTCATAGTACCGTTTCCGTACGAGTGTACGACCAAAAACATGTATACACATTTCTCTCTTGAAACAGACTCCACCGCCCCTATATACATAACACTTTTGCTTCGGTACACCCCCCCTAATACAAGGACGGTCCAGATCGCACGATACCTTTTCATAATCAGGGGCACGATCGGCATAGCACTTAGAAAAGTCCTCCCCGCCTGCCCGGCTGATACGTATACGCGTACGTTTTCCTTTTTTTTCGGCTGGATGACGCTGCACGACGCGGGGGCGAGCCGCGGTTAGCGCCCTGCATGCACGCGCCTGCCCCGCTGCCCCCTGCATGCACGCGCTCGTGTGGCCCCGCTTTTTTGCATGCAGGAGCCTGCCGCTGCCACCCTCGCCTGGCCGCGCCCCGCTGACGCCCTCGCCCCGCCGCGCACCGCTGACGCCCCGTTTCACCCCCGATTTGCATGTACGTGATCGATACGCCGGGCCCATGCAATCATTGTTTTTTTTAAGGAAAACAAACCGCCGTTTACTAGCAATCCCATATTCTAAGGCGCACATGCATGTCTTTCATTTTCAATCTGTAACAGCTAACGATCCCTATTTAATAGGAAAGAAAATCGTGGATGCCTTCCATTTTTTTTCTGAATCGTGGTTGCCTCCCGAGGAAAGTGAGGAAATGAAAGAGGGGGTTCCTATCTCCACCACTAGATCAACACAGCACCGTTTCAGAGTGTCAGAGGGGTTTCGAAGCACGTTTTTTACCGGGAAAATCCTAGGAAATGCATCGGGCGTCGGAAAAAGAAGAAAACTGGCATGCATGCCGTCGAAGGTGATGACAATGCGTGGAAAAAGTTTCGGGCCATTTCACGGAGTCGAAAAAAAAACGTGCTTGGGAACCCCCCTCCGGCACACCGAAACGGAGCTGGTTGCACATGGTCTACGTGATCGCATGCATGCAGTTGCACCAAACCGTGCAGACATGTGGGCACGGCCAACGTAGGCCCCCACGCAAGTTTGGAACGAAACCCGACACCGAACGAACGTCGCGTCACGTCCGGCCAGTGTTTGAGGGTTTTTTCACCGGGAAAATCCTAGGAAATGCATCGGGCGTCGAAAAAAGAAGAAAACCGGCATGCGTGCCGTCGAAGGTGATGACAACGCGTGGAAAAAGTTTCGGGCCATTTCACGGAGTCAAAAAAAACGTGCTTGGGAACCCCCCTCCGGCACACCGAAACGGAGCTGGTTGCACATGGTCTACGTGATCGCATGCATGCAGTTGCATCAAACCATGCAGACATGTGGGCACGGCCAACGTAGGCCCCCACGCAAGTTTGGAACGAAACCCGACACCGAACGAACGTCGCGTCACGTCCGGCCAGTGTTTTAGGGTTTTTTCACCGGGAAAATCCTGGGAAATGCATCGGGCGTCGGAAAAAGAAGAAAACTGGCATGCGTGCCGTCGAAGGTGATGACAATGCGTGGAAAAAGTTTCGGGCCATTTCACGGAGTCAAAAAAAATACGTGCTTCGGAACCCCCCTCCGGCACACCGAAACGGAGCTGGTTGCACATGGTCTACGTGATCGCATGCATGCAGTTGCACCAAACCGTGCAGACATGTGGGCACGGCCAACGTAGGCCCCCACGCAAGTTTGGAACGAAACCCGACACCGAACGAACGTCGCGTCACGTCCGGCCAGTGTTTTAGGATTTTTTCACCGGGAAAATCCTGGGAAATGCATCGGGCGTCGGAAAAAGAAGAAAACTGGCATGCGTGCCGTCGAAGGTGATGACAATGCGTGGAAAAAGTTTCGGGCCATTTCACGGAGTCAAAAAAAATACGTGCTTCGGAACCCCCCTCCGGCACACCGAAACGGAGCTGGTTGCACATGGTCTACGTGATCGCATGCATGCAGTTGCACCAAACCGTGCAGACATGTGGGCACGGCCAACGTAGGCCCCCACGCAAGTTTGGAACGAAACCCGACACCGAACGAACGTCGCTTCACGTCCGGCCAGTGTTTTAGGGTTTTTTCACCGGGAAAATCCTAGGAAATGCATCGGGCGTCGAAAAAAGAAGAAAACCGGCATGCGTGCCGTCGAAGGTGATGACAACGCGTGGCATTTCACGGAGTCAAAAAAAAATACGTGCTTCGGAACCCCCCTCCGGCACACCGAAACGGAGCTGGTTGCACATGGTCTACGTGATCGCATGCATGCAGTTGCACCAAACCGTGCAGACATGTGGGCACGGCCAACGTAGGCCCCCACGCAAATTTGGAACGAAACCCGACACCGAACGAACGTCGCGTCACGTCCGGCCAGTGTTTGAGGGTTTTTTCACCGGGAAAATCCTAGGAAATGCATCGGGCGTCGGAAAAAGAAGAAAACCGGCATGCGTGCCGTCGAAGGTGATGACAACGCGTGGAAAAAGTTTCGGGCCATTTCACGGAGTCGAAAAAAAAACGTGCTTGGGAACCCCCCTCCGGCACACCGAAACGGAGCTGGTTGCACATGGTCTACGTGATCTCATGCATGCAGTTGCACCAAACCGTGCAGATATGTGGGCACGGCCAACGTAGGCCCCCACGCAAGTTTGGAACGAAACCCGACACCGAACGAACGTCGCGTCACGTCCGGCCAGTGTTTGAGGGTTTTTTCACCGGGAAAATCCTAGGAAATGCATCGGGCGTCGAAAAAAGAAGAAAACCGGCATGCGTGCCGTCGAAGGTGATGACAACGCGTGGAAAAAGTTTCGGGCCATTTCACGGAGTCGAAAAAAAAACGTGCTTGGGAACCCCCCTCCGGCACACCGAAACGGAGCTGGTTGCACATGGTCTACGTGATCGCATGCATGCAGTTGCATCAAACCATGCAGACATGTGGGCACGACCAACGTAGGCCCCCACGCAAGTTTGGAACGAAACCCGACACCGAACGAACGTCGCGTCACGTCCGGCCAGTGTTTTAGGGTTTTTTCACCGGGAAAATCCTGGGAAATGCATCGGGCGTCGGAAAATGAAGAAAACTGGCATGCGTGCCGTCGAAGGTGATGACAACGCGTGGAAAAAGTTTCGGGCCATTTCACGGAGTCAAAAAAATACGTGCTTCGGAACCCCCCTCCGGCACACCGAAACGGAGCTGGTTGCACATGGTCTACGTGATCGCATGCATGCAGTTGCACCAAACCGTGCAAACATGTGGGCACGGCCAACGTAGGCCCCCACGCAAGTTTGGAACGAAACCCGACACCGAACGAACGTCGCGTCACGTCCGGCCAGTGTTTTAGGGTTTTTTCACCGGGAAAATCCTAGGAAATGCATCGAGCGTCGAAAAAAGAAGAAAACCGGCATGCGTGCCGTCGAAGGTGATGACAACGCGTGGAAAAAGTTTCGGGCCATTTCACGGAGTTCGGCCACTATACCACGCCACCGTATATAAGGTGGTCCGCGCCAACATCCGCTTCCGAGGTGGGACTAAACCCCTTGCAGCCGCCGTGCCGTGCATTCGGCATGCATTGCCATGTTAGTGGGCCGGCTGTCAGTCCACCGCGGTCGGCCCCCTCCCCCCGCGGTCGCCTCCCCGCGCGGCCTTGCGCCCCGATATTTAGTCCCACCTCGGAAGCGGAGGGGCGCCGGGACCTACTTAAATAGGCGGGCGCGGCAGCTGTGTTGAAATTCTCTATAACACAACTACTCAGCCCCGTTGGCCCCTCCCGTTGGGCTTGTAGTGTGCCGAATTGGACATCCTGAGTCGCCCTGATTGTCCGATTTGGTTGGACTAATCTGCCTTCTACAGGTCCAGCGGCTGCGGGTTGGGCATTTTTTTTTTCAAAGTTCGAAAATATACAATACAGTATTGATCATTAAGCACTAACTAACAAAGTAAACAGTTTGTTAAAACTGTGAACGAGACATTACAAAATACATGGAAATTAATTCAATGCATATGATAGATGTCAAGCACTAACTAACAAAGTAACGAGACATTACAAAATACATGGAAATTAATTCAATGCATATGATAGATGTCAAGCACTAACTAACAAAGTAACGAGACATTACAAAATACATGGAAATTAATTCAATGCATATGATACATGTCCATATAAATATTTTGAGAAACATAAACAAAACGCTTATTAAGTTCTCTAGTGCCGCACACATGTTCACATAAATAAACAACATCAACATAGGTTATTCCGACACGACTCATGCAACCAGTTTTCTTCTTCTCACGATCGATCTCTACGCCCAATTCCTGAAGGAAATATAAAAAACCATGTGAGAAAATATAGTCGGAAAAACCAAACAAACAACATAACAGAAATAAGAATGTAAAACTTACTTCTCGTTTAGACTACATGTCGCCTTGTTATGACCTGGCAAATGACAAAGACTGCACAATGAACCACTTTTCTTTTCTCTAAAATCTTTTGGTCTCCCATTTTTCGTAACTTCAGGGCGACCCTTTGACCGGCCTTTCTTAGGTGCACCCTTCGTCGAAACTTTCTCAGGATCCCGTATACATGCTGCACCTTCTTCCGTTCGAATTGCCTGCTTCGCCATTAGAGCACACCTTCTACGTCCTATGAGTTCCTCTTTCGGGATCTTCTTCTTTGCTATTATATCGTCCAGGCACTTCATCAATTCATCAAACAAGAAGGGATCATTTGCTGCAACATGAGCAGCTTCTGCTGTTTTTATGCTCACTTGACTGTACCGTTCTCTCTCCTCTGGCCCAGACCAACCCCAGCCAAAAAGATCACTCTTGCGCTGCACTGGCAACCCATCTCTAGCATATTTCGACAACCGATTGAGTACACAACACTTTGGTATTTCAGATAATTTAAGATGATGCAGGACAAAGAGAATGTGTTTGCAAGGCAGCCCTTTCCGAACCATCCTGAGACACGTGCATGATATAGTTTCTTCTGAGTTACCTGGTTCATACACAACATTGTACATGAACTTGTGGTTATCCTGCCATGTCACGGTGAATGTCTGACGCTCAATTCCTACTAGCGTCTCAAATATCTCCAGCTGTCTCATCTTCTTCAGATCATCTTGCAGAATGTAGAAATTAGCAGGAGTGAATACCTTCGCAGCATGCTCTTCAATGTCCTTATACTCAGTAACCGCCGGTGGTACTTTCTGATTAGCCTCACAGTCATCATGCGCCTCGTTCTCACGGAGGCGAACTATGCAGTTCTCATAATGCACTACCAGATCAACTATGGTCATACCATAGTCGAGGTGAAGGTGAAGGGAGGAGTTGAGGCTTTCACTCCTCTGGTTACTACGCATACCAAGGAAAAAACCATCCGAAAGATATGATGCTGCCCAAAGTCTCCTCTTCCTATACATCCTGTTCAGCCACTGTTCGGTTTTTTCCGTCTTCCATTTATCTACAAAGGTGGCCCATCTCCGCTCAAAGTTGTCTCGAGAGGTGGCATAGTACAGGAGCGATCTGAACTCATCGAGTGACTTGTAATATAGGTGCCTCTGCATATTTTTCTCGATATGCCACGAGCAAATACGATGTAGCACATCTGAAAGGACACTACGAATCGCTCGGATCATTGCAGCGTCACCGTCCGTGATTATTGACTTTGGCTTCTGCTGACAGTTTGCCCTCATGAAAGTCTGAAGCAGCCACACATACGTCCCTTCGGTCTCGTCAGAAACAATGGCGCAACCAAAAACAGTTGTGCAACGGTGGTTATTAACACCAACAAAGGGGATGAACGGCATACCATATCTGTTCATCTTATACGTGCTGTCAAACACTACCACATCTCCGTAATCCTGATAGTCCCTCCGCGACTGTGCATCGCACCAGAACATACTCTTCAATCGCCCTTCCTTATCTAGCACGTACTCGAAGAAGAAGTCTGGGTCCTTCGCCTTTCTGCTCCTCATAATGCCCACTGCCGTCTCAGCATCACCCTTTGCAATGAGCTTCATTTTCTCTCTGCAGCAAAGATTGTACACGTCCCGCCTAATAAGGCCGCATTTATCGTACGAACCATACCTACTGATGAAGTTGTCCACTATTATATGCTTCCTGATTCCAGCCCCTTGCATAGCCAGTATCTCTAACCTCTTGCCATCTCCAATCCGTCTGTATGACCACAAAAATGGAACCTCGTCGGGTCGAGCCATCGCGTGGTTGTGATCATCCACGAATGACGCGACGAACCAAAGTCCACGTGCCCTGTCCAATTTCACCACCATCTGCGCACCGCACTCACATCGAGTCTCGGGTCTAAGCCTGCGGGTGCGACCCTCCATGGTTATGAATTTGCTCTGCCTTCTCCCTGCCCTAGAGCAAACGAACCGCCTGAACCGTATTATTCCCGAAGCACCCTTCCCTCGTTTCACCTTTTCTCTTCTGATGCTGAACCCACGCTCTTTGGCGTGCTTGTTGTAGAATATGTATGCATCCCCTTGGGACCGAAAAGTCATAGCCATAACCTTCCAATGTGTCTCCAACATCTGCTGCTGGTATTGAGCCTCCTCAATGTCCATCTCTGCACCATCAGGACCATCTGAGCCCTCCTACAAAATTACATATGAAACTATGTCAGTTATTATCATCTATTACAAACTACCGCGCGCGGTACAAAATGTTTGAACGAACCTGGCTCAAGTTATCGGCCCACGATTCCTCATAATTATTTTGCTCATTCTCAACATCCACATCTTCCTGTAAATAAAAAACACAGACAAATAATTACACATACTGTACTCTGCCAATTGAAAAATGGAATCAAATAGACTTCACTTACGTTTTCACTGTTTGCACCATGTTCATTATTTTCAAAATCCTCTGAAGGTAAGTTATCATATGATGACCACGATTCGTTATCGCTGCTGTCATCATCTTCATTACTAGGATCATTATCGGTCCGACCGACCTTATTCGTACCATTATCATCAGCCGTAAATGAGGTTTCTTCGTCCATTTAAACACACGTTACTACCAACACTGCACATCATTGACAAACACATTATCCCACGTTAAATGCTAAGTTCATACAGTGGGTCATACTGATGAATAAATTGCAACATTTATCCTATGAACATTTAAAATGATTTCTTTCTAAATCTAACTCATTTTGATACGTGGTACAAGGGTTAGATGACAAACCGTGTGCGGTGGTGTCGACGTCTCCGGCGTGATTCAAGACGGCGGCGACGTGGAAGACGACGAATCCACCCGCGGGATTACCGGACGGATCCGCGGCGGAGGACGAGTGCGGTCACTGCCGGCGTTGTACGAGTGCGGTGGCCGGCGTGGTTACAGGCGGCGGACGCGGCGTCGATGCGGAAACCGGCGACGTCCAAGATGTGCCCGGCTATTCCGTGACCGCCGACCACGGCGTGGGACACGACGGGGTTGGAACGGCCGGCGTGGGAGCTCCGGGTGGTTACAGGCGGCGGACGCGGCGTCGATGCGGAAAACGAGGACCTGGTGAGATGGGTGCGCGGCGGCGTCGAGCGCGACGGGCTGGACTCGGTGCTGGACCCGAGGCCCGCCGGCGAGTCCTGCACCTGCAGGGACGAGATGCGCAGGGTCCTCGGCGTCGTACGTGCTGCTCTGCGCCTCCAGCCTCCCGATCTGCTCTGCGCCTCCAGCCTCCCGATACGAGATTGCAACGACCTGATTGCAACGAGGCGCGACGGGATTGCAACGAGGCGCCGGCGCCGGCGGTCTTCCACACGTGTACGGCGCCGGCGTGAGACGCGACGGGATTGCAACGAGGCGCCGGCGCCGGCAGATCGATCGGCGTCTTTTTTTTCCTCTACGCGGGCTCGATCGTGGGTAAGTTTGCGTCCCGTACACGTCCCATACAGGCGGGATTGATCGTGGGTAATTTTTTTTTTCTTAAGCACATGTATTCGTACGGCCGGTGGGTATACGATACGAGAGGTGGGTATACGTTTCTTTCCGTATGACGATTCTGCCCTTCTACGTTTTGTGTGGGGGGTGTACCGAAGCACCTCTCATAACATAAAGGCACAAATGATCGTACTACTGTCATCGGAAGGTCGCGCAGGGGAAACCCACCAGCGCAGGGTCCAGATCCTGACTGGATATAGCCACAAACCAACTGCACAACTAGTGAAGCGATGACATCGTGGTTGAGGGGTGATTATTGTAATCAACCATGTATAGTAGTCCGGTACGGTACGGACAAGGAGCAATCACCGATTCAGATTTAGAGTAGGCTAACTTAGAGCAACTCCAACCGGCCGACCCAAACGGACGTGTATTTTATCCGCGTTTTGTCCGTTTGGGTCGGCATGTCCGCCCGCTTTTTCTTTTGGGTCGTCCGTGGGTCCAACGCGCCGACCCAACTTTCGTCCGCGCAGTTGGCTTGCGGCCATTTTTAACATTACAAATATAGTATATGCTATAACACTAATCCTTCTAGAATTGAAGAGCCCACATTCAATCGAGGTCTCCAATTGACATTGAATCACCTGATTTTGACCGGGTCAACAATTTATCAAAGCTCTCTTATCCAATTTTTTATACTCCCTCCGTTCCTAAATATAAGTCTTTTAGGAGATTTCATTATGGACTACATACAGAGTAAAATAAGTGAATCTACACTCTAAAATATGTCTATATACATCTGTATGCAGTCCGTAGTGCAATCTCTTAAAATACTTGTATTTAGGAACGGAGGAAGTACTATATTATAAATACACTATGCTCCTTAATTTTAATGCCTCACAATCAATTGATATCTTCAATTTATAATTGGATCACCTGATTTTGACCAGGTCAACAATTTCTCAAGTTGCTCTCTTATTTAATTATTTTAATTCATCTCTCTTAGTAATTCTTTTAATTCATCGCTGTTATTATATTCTTTTATTCCTTGTGCTTTTTAATTTTGAAGCTCTCTCATTTCATCGAGGTATTTAATTTTGGATTTGGTTTACGATTTTCACAGTCCAACGATTTTCTAAATCAACCGGTAGCAATCGACCTATAAAAATATATCAATCAATCAACAGCCCTCTCATCATCTGAAAACGTGCCAATATGTAATATTGTAGCACCAATATAGAACATGCAATCACCGGTAAAATTTTCATACAAAAGTATGGATTGATTAGCAAATAACACAGAATCACACCACCGAAGGCCCACCAAACCCGTTGCATTATAAATAAAAACACACTTCATCGTCTTCCTCTCTCGCGAAACCAAATACTCACGCAGTTTTAAGACATAAGGTGTATTAAGTTTTCGAAAAGTATAATATCTTTAACTTTAACCAAGTTTAGAGCCAAAAATATTTACATCCACAATACTAAATCAATAAAAATAAAAAATCATGATGAATCTAATGATACCGATTTGATATTATGCATATTGATATATTTCTCTACAAGTTTGGTCAAACTTAAAAAGATTTGAATTTTCAAAAAATTACACCTTATATTTTGAAACAAAGGGAGTATTTTTTTTATATGAAAATCCAGCAACACCGACAGCACAGCAAAGCGCGTCCAACCCTCCTAGTATAACACTAATTTCCCTAGAATTGGAGAGCCCACATTCAATTGAGGTCTCCAATTGACATGGTGACACCCGATGACATGGTCAATAATTTCTCAAAGCTCCCTCATTTAATTATTTTATTTATATCTCTATAACACTATATTCCTTAGTTGAAAGAGTCCACATTTAATTGAGGTCTCCAAGACTCCAATTAAAATTGGGTCACCCGATTTTGACCGGGTCAACAATTTCTCGAAACTCACTCGTTCAATTCTTTAAACAAATACACTACGCTTCCTAATGAGTTTGGTTTACGATTTTGACAGAACCAATAGTTTTTCAAATCAATCAACAACAACTAGCCTATAAAAATATATCAATCACGCTCATGCAGTCGTTGATGTAGAAATTTTTCCACATATATAAGATTGGTTAGCATATAATATAGATTCACACCACGAAAGGCCCGTCAAATTACCGAATTATAAATAAATATAAAACACACTATGTCATCTTCCCCACACATCAAACGAAATATTCCATTAGTTTCAAAATATAAGGGGTATTAGTTTTTTGGAAAGTCAAATTCTTCAACTTTGACCAAGTTGAGAGCAAAAATATCAACATCCACAATATTAAATAAAAATATGAAAATGCATTCAAGGATGAATCTAATCACAACAATTTGATATTATGGATTTAGATATATTTATCTACCAATTTGATCAAATTTAAAATGCTTGACATTTAAAAAAAGTAATACACATTGTATTTTGAAATAGAGTGATTAGGTTTTTTTAATGTAACAACGCAGCAAAGCTCGCCCAGTCCTTCTAGTACATATAACATTGCATAGTTCAAGAAAATATCTCATAGTTTACAAGACAAATTAACATTAAATTGTCTCAAATACATTTGAAAGAAAAGGTTGTCGATAGATATATTGGTTGCCAACATGAACCCGCATATGCTCAACCAAATCATTTTGCAGTTGCATATGAGTTCCCCAATCACTCATCCCATGATGAAACTCGCTGAACAGTGCTAACGTTGCCGGTCCTGCATGCTCAGGCACAACATTGTCACCCTGAAACTGAAATCATTGATCAAAGAGACGTTCTTGATGCTCATCCTCTACGATCATATTGTGCATGATCACACAAGCTATCATCGCCTCCCACAACTTTTTGGTGCTCCAAGTTCTAGCAGGATACCGAGCGATGCCCCATCGAGATTGAAGAAGGCCAAAGGCACGCTCTACATCCTTTCTAGCACTCTCTTGCTCTTGGGAAAATCTCTTTCTCTTCTCTCCTACAGGGTTGGAGATTGTCTTGACAAGAGTAGTCCACTGTGGATAGATATCGTCAGCTAGATAGTATCCATTCTTGTATTGGTGGCCATTGATCTCAACATTGACCTCTGGGCAATTGTCTTCTGCCATCCTAGCAAACACCGGAGAGCGTTGGAGCACATCGATATAGTTATGAGATCCGGTCATGCAAAAGAAAGTGCCAAATCCAGAGATCTTGCTAAGCAACGGCCTCACGTATGCCAGTGCACGCTCGGACATGGCCCTTATACTGCCCCTGCCAAGCAGAAAGGCGGTTTTTCCACTTCTAGTGCATACAATCTATGCTACCAAGCATCCCCGAGAACCCCCTGCTGGCATTCATCGCCAACAACTATGTTGTATCGGCAATTGTTGGCTCTCTCAAGTACTCCGCCCCAAACACAGCTATGACAGCCCTGTAGAATCTATATACATAGCTCAATGCAGGAGGACTCACTCATTAATGAGATCACCGGGGACTCCATGCATATGCAAGCATCTGAATGGCAGAAGTGCATTTCTGATAAGAGGAGAAGCCAATCTTTCCAAGGGCATCCGTCTTGCACTCGAAATAGTTATCATACTCAACCACCCCCTCCTGAATACGGTTGAACACATGCCTAGCCATAGGAAAACGACGTCGGAACAAGTGATGTTTGAAGAGCGGGTCTGGGGTCTCAAAGTAGTCCTTCTAGAGTACGAAATGGCCACTCTCCCGATTGTGATTTAGTGACGGCGTGTGCCTCGGCATGGAGCCCTTTAATTGCGTCCGCTCCATACTTAGGTGGTCATGGACGACCAATGGAGCTGCCATGATTTCCACATCATCGGATGAAGAATCATCTGAATCACAAAGAACGTTGTAGAAAAAACTCATCCTCGGAGTCCATTGGTACCTTACGGGCAAACTGTCGAACAGCTTGCGGGCGTCGTGGAAGAAGCCAGCCGGTGAAGAGCCTCGCGCCCAACCGAGAGAAGGTAGCGGAGCAGGGCGGCGATGGCGGGAGATGAGAGGCGGCCGGAAAGGACCTATCTATGGACGTATGGTTGGCGGCGTCGGCGGAAGTGGGCGGCGGCAGCAGGAGGTGGGGCGCCCGGGCGAGTCGGGTGAGAAGGAAGAGGAGAGTGGCATGCGTGCCACTGACTGGCGGGCCAAGGGGAAGAGAACGGCGGGCGTCGTGGGCGTACGCTTTGTGTCCGCACTGACCCAAATGCTGCTCAAATTTGGGCCTGGAATGAGTCATGGGAGGACGAAAAATGGAAGCACGTATGTTTGGGTCGCCGCGTTTGTATGATCCTAAGTATGTCTAGAGGGGGGCAAATTAGACTACTTGACCAAATAAAAAGTCTACCTTTTTCCCAATTTTAGTGATGGCAAATTGTAGCAATTGTAGCAAGTCAAGTACACCCTACACATGCATGTCTAAGAGTATAGTAGCGGAAAGTAAACACGTGAACATATAAGTAGAGGGTAGGGATAGGAAGATCAAACGCAATGGGGACACGAAGATTTTTTTCCGTGGTTCCGATAGGTGGTTCTATCGTACGTCCACATTTGATGGAGACTTCAACCCAGGGAGGGTAACGGTTGCGCGAGTCCACGGAGGGCTCCACCCACAAGGAGTCCACGAAGAAGCAACCTTGTATATTCCATCACGGCTTACGTCCACGAAGGACTAGCCTCACTCGGGGTAGATCTTCACAAATTAGTCGATCTCCTTGCCCTTACAAACTTCTTGGTTCAACTCCACACGCAGTCGGAAGCTCCCAAGCGACACCTAACTAATCTAGGAGACACCACTCTCCAAACGGTAATAGATGCAGTAGATGATGAACTCCTTGCTCGTGTGCTTCAAAAGATAATCTCCTCAACACTCAATCACTCTCTCACAGATTTGGCTTGGGTAGAAGAGATTAATTGGGTGGAAAGCAACTTGGGGAGGTTAGAAATCAAGATTCATATGGTTGGAGTGGAAGATCTTGATCTCAACACATGAGTAGGTGGCTCTCTCTCAGAAAAAATGGATGGGGCAAGTGTTGGTCTGTTCTGAGTGCTTCCTCTACGAGTGAGAGGCACATAGAGGGGTATACATAGGCATCTTCAACTCTGAGTGTTCCTCACACAAAGGGTCCGAGAAGTGCTTGCTCAAATTTTGTGATGAAGCATGAATAGTATTTGAGACGAGAAAGCATAGATAGCTAGAGGGGGTACCTAGGCATTCTTGTACATCCAATTGGCCAAAGAAAAATGAGAGCCAAATATCAACAATTGGATGTCCTCGAATGAGTAAAGATATGCATACCAACATGCTCACATATTAAGAACACAAATGAAATATGACAAGCATGCAACACCACTCTAGTATCTACCAAGCACTTTGGCGATGACTAAGTCATCTATATATGAGTATATTGACTTATATTAAGGAGCCAAGCAAGAATGCTTGATCATAGGTCATACTCATCGTTTAAGCACAAGTGGGGTTACCACTTTTACATAAAGCTTTCAATGTGTTCACATCTTATGAGATGCTTTCACTCAAGTCTTAGAGTAAAGCTCCCCCGTGATATGACATCCACCCTAAGAGGGAGAACCTAACATTGGGTTTTGTCGTTGAAGACTTCATGTAAGTGTTGTAGTAGTGGATGCTCATAGTTGATGAAGATCATCTTGAGTTGGGGGAAATCCTTGTTGTTTTGTACTCTTCTCACCTACATGGGTTAGTCCCACACAAGGAACAAATACAAGGATATCTATGGACATGGAGCGAAACACATACATGATGATGCCCATTGATACATTAATTACCTTTCTCCTTGCTTACCTTTGAGGGAATGTGTGACTCCTTGAACTATTGCATAAGGTTGGTTGCAACTAGTTCTTACCAAAGATGAATATGAGTGAATTTTTTTGGCGGAGTCAGCCCTCAAGAACTTCTCTAGTTCTTCTTCTTTGGGACCCACATCAACTTGATGGGGATCCTCGGAGTTGAGGTAGAGCTTGATGAAGTAGAGCTAGTGGTGGACTTGGGAACCCACTTTACCATGGCTTGAGATTCTTCTTCGAAAGACTCAATCTCCTCTTGAAGCTTGTCCTTGCCCTTGAGCTTGTGGTCTTGTGGTGGGAGGTCATCTTCAGCTTTTGTTCCCTTGGAGAGAGTAGGATCATACTTCTCTCTTTGTGGAACAGACTTCGTCTTGGGGTATTGACCTCCTTCCCATTCAACTCCATTTGCATTAATGTAGCCAATGGCTTGGTTCTTCCGGTGTCCTCCTTGCTTGCGTATAATCTCCTCGAATTGCTTACTTTCGGCAAGACTCTTGTAGACACCTTTTTTCTATAATTCCTTTCAAGAAATAGTTTTCTTGCTCAAGTGTAACTTGGCTAAGAGAATCATTAGTGGAATCAATAGAACTACTAGAAACAACATCATTGGATTTAGCATTAACATTGTTGTTGCTAGATGAAGAACTTTTCTTACTCTTGTTACTAGTATGCATAGATTTAACTTGAGGTCCAAAAGTAGACAAGAGAAATCATTTGGCTAGATAATAAGAACTCTTCTTTCGAAGATCGTCATTGATAGCTTTAAGAAACTCATGCTCTTGCTCTAAATTTAGCTTCTTGAAGCGTAGCTTCTCATGAGTTCTTAAGAGCTCTCTATAATCTTCTTGAGTAGATTCATGAGCTAACTTGAGAGTGGTTAGTTCTCTATTTAGACATTAGATCTCCTTCTTATCATCATCAAATGATTTTTCTTGACTAGCATGATTATTATCAAGTTCATTTTGGCTAACATTACTAGTCTTGTCAAATAGTAAATTATTTTCTCCTAACAAGTCATCCTCATAACTATCAAAGTCAAAGTATTCAGGGTATGATACCTTTGGACCTTTGGCCATGAGGCAATTTGCAGTTCCTTCATTTGGTGAATCAAATATATCATAGGAATTGGAGGATACGAGTGCTAGTCCGGCAACACCTTCATTCGACTATAGTCGGAGTTGGAGTGGTAGCTTCTCTCAGAGTGGTTGTCAGAGTCGGAGCCGGAAACCCATTCACCAACATGAGCTTGATGTCTTCTTCTTGAGTGTCTCTTGGTGTACTTGTCCATCTCCAAATTATTGCTTCTCCGGTAGGGTCTTCGTTCATAGCGATATTCTCTACTCCTTCTCTCTCTACGAGGTGACTCCTCTCTTGAGCTTCTCCTTCTAGGTGACTCCTCTCTTCTCTTGTAGGGAGCCGTACACTGATTGGAAAAGTGTCCGGGTATTCCAAAATTGTAGCAATTTCGATCACGACTAGAAGAACGCTTCTCTTCATATCTTGAGTTGGAGCTTCTCTCCTTGCCTCTATTCTTGTAGATTTTGTTGAAATTCTTGACCATGAGGCTTATCTCTTTATTGGTAACAAAATTGTCGTTTGAGGAAGCGGGAGTGTCACTTGTAGCTTTGTATGCACCGATTGACTTGTTATGAAGCTCTTCTTTGTCTTTGAGTGACATCTCATGAGCAACAATCCTACCAATGACTTTTGCGGGCTTGAGATCTTTGTAGTCTGGCATCATTTGGATCAGTGTGCACACGGTGTCATACTTTCCATCCAAGGCTCTAAGGATCATCTTGATGATTTATTTGTCGGTCATCTCTTCACTTCCTAAGCAGGCAATCTCATTTTTGATGAGAGCAAGCCTAGAGTATATTTCGGCGACTCCTTCACCATCCTTCATCTTGAAATTTTCAAGTTGACTTTGTAGCACACCCAACTTAGATTCCCTGACGGACTCGGTACCTTCGTGCATATCAACCAAAGTATCCCAAATCTCTTTTGCATTCTCGAGACGGCTTATCTTGTTGAATTCTTTGGGGCATAGGCAGTTGAATAGAATGTTGCATGCATGAGCATTTTATTGCAACATCTTCAATTCTTCCGCGGTCGCTACACGATCCGGTTCCTTTCCATCGCCAAAGAATTCACCTTGCAAACCAACACGAACAACAGCCCAAATGGCGGGGTTACGACCAAGAATATGTATTTTCATTTTATGCTTCCAACTAGCAAAGTTTGTGCCATCAAAATATGAACCTTTATGTTGGTAATTTCCATCACTAGACGCCATACTCTCCTAGGTTGTAAACCAATGCAATGGAGACCAAAGCTCTGATACCACTTGTAAGATCCGAAGTATGTCTAGAGGGGGGGTGATTATACTACTTGACCAATTTTAGTGTTGGCAAATTTCAAGAATTGTAGCAAGTCAAGTACACCCTACACATGCATGTCTAAGAGTATAGCAACGGAAAATAAACGCATGCACATAAAAGTAGAGGGTAGGGATAGGAAGATCAAACACAATGGGGACACGAAGATTTTTCCCGTGGTTCCGATAGGTGGTGCTATCGTACATCCACATTGATGGAGACTTCAACCAACGGACGGTAACGGTTGCGCGAATCCACGGAGGGCTCCACCCACAAGGGGTCCACGAACAAGCAACCTCGTCTATTCCATCACGACTTATGTCCACGGAGGACTAGCCTCACATGGGGTAGATCTTCATGAAGTAGGCGATCTCCTTGCCTTACAAACTTATTGGTTCACCTCCACACACAGTCGGAGGCTCCCATGCGACATGTAACCAATCTAGGAGACACCACTCTCCAAAGGTAATAGATGCGGTAGATGATGAACTCCTTGCTCTTGTGCTTCAAAAGATAGTCTCCTCAGCACCCAATCACTCTCTCACAGATTTGGCTTGGCTAGAAGAGATTGATTGGGTGCAAGGCAACTTGGGGAGGCTAGAAATCAAGATTCATATGGTTGGACTAGAAGATCTTGATCTCAACACATGAGTAGGTGGCTCTCTCTCAAAACAATGGATGGGGCAAGTGTTGGTCTGTTCTGAGTGCTTCCTCTACGAGTGAGAGGTAGGTGGAGGGGTATATATAGGCATCTCCAAAAATCCAACCGTTACAACATTATTTCCCAACTCGGTGAAACCGAAGTAAAAACTCGGTAGTACCGACTAGTGCAAAATGTTGCAACTTTTGGCGTTTCGGTGAAACCGATATATGAATCTCGGTAGGTCCGATTTTGGCTTGCCTAGTTAGTCCCTCATCTCGGTGACACCGATTTCTAAAACTCGGAAATTCTGATTTTTAGAATTGGCTTACCCGAGAGTTGGTCATTGATTTCGGTTGTACTGAAATGGGACTTGGTGTCACCGAGACACTAGTGTTTGGCTTAGGGTCTGTCTGAGGAGAAACTCGGTAGGGACGATTTGGAAAAGTTGGTGGCACCGAATTTGGACTTTGTGTTTTAGACAGAATATTTTGTGGTAGAATTGATGAGTATTTTTGGTGGCTAACTCTTAAGCACCTGAGCAACCAGATCATCATGGATACCTCATCCTTTTTTAATAGTATTGGCTTTCCTATGGACTCAATTGTGATTTCTCACCTAAAACAAAATGTAGAGTCTTCAAGCTTCTTGCCATTGGATGTTCCTTGCATCTTAGGGAATCTCCTCGCAATCCTTTGCCAACCCATCATTGAACTCTTCCTGAAATATACTTGATAGAGTTATTAGTCCAATGACATACATGTTGTTATTAATTACCAAAACCACATAGGGAGAAGTTGTGCTTTCAGTGTTGGGTCGCATTTTGTGTCCGCGGCGACCCAAACGGACGTGCACGGACGAAATGGGTCACCCGGTTGGAGTTGTTGTTAGCATCTCTAAATTCCCATGTACCCCCTATGTAATAAGTACTAGAAAAACATAATAAAAAGCAAAGGAACTTCACGAGCCTATTGGCAATCAATCGGCTTCTCGTGTAAGGGCATCTCGAAGGCAGATACGCAAACCTCCTGAAACGGTTCGAACCGCGCAGTACGGATAGCGGACGCCATCCAACGCGGTCCTTTATCGGTCTACCGAGCGGTTCAGACGAGATTTCTCCCGCAAACCAAAGACAACCGTGGGGAAGGTTTGCGGAGTCCGGACACAAGAAACGTCACTATCCGCCACACCTGGCCCACCCAAAAGGAAGGCGGAACCTGCGCTTTTGTAGCAAAGCACATTTCCGCGCCAAAATCCCTTACTTCTCTTTTTTCATTCCCCGCCGCTCTCTGCCCACTTCCCGCTCTTTTCTCCCACACTCTCCTTCCTTCTGCCGTCGACGCGTGGAGCCGTCGCAGAACCTGCCGGAGATGGAGTTGGTGGAGGTGTCGGAGGATCCGCGCATCGTTCTCGCCCGGAAGATCAACTCGGCCACGCGACAGGATCACGTGTCAAAGCAAAGGCAGCAAAGAAAGAGAAGCTCAAGTAGCGGTTGGCCACCGGTGGCGCATCATGATTACGCAAACAAGATTGCAAACAAGCAAGAGATCTGACGAGAAAAAGGAAAACGAAAAAGGGGGCGAATAAAACGGCAAATTGGTGAAGTGGGGGAGAGGAAAACGAGAGGCAAATGGCAAATAATGTAATTGCAAGGAGATGAGATTTGTGATTAGGAACCTGGTAGATGATGATGGTGTCTCCTCGGCACCATAGATTGGAGAGATAGATCTCTCAAGAACACAAAATAAAAAGTGCAGCAATATATTTTTGGGTGTTTTGGAATAATAGATGTGAAAACAAAAGAGGCAAAAAGATAGATCGGAAAGCAATATGTTGGAAATGTAGACCCGGGGGCCGTAGGTTTCACTAGTGGCTTCTCTCATGAGTATAGCACACGGTGGGTGAACAAATTACTGTTGGGCAATTGATAGAAGATCAAATAATCATGACGATATCCAAGGCGATGATCATTATATAGGCATCACGTCCAAGATAAGTAGACCGACTCCTGTCTGCATCTACCACTATTACTCCACACATCGACCGCTATCCAGCATGCATCTAGTGTATTAAGTTCATGGAAAAACGGAGTTATGCAATAAGAACGATGACATGATGTTGACAAGATCTATTCATGTAGGAATAGACCCCATCTTGTTATCCTTAATGGCAACGATACATGCGTGCCTTGCTGCCCCTTCTGTCACTGGGAAAGGACACCGCAAGATCGAACCCATCACAAAGCACCTCTTCCCATGGCAAGAAAAATCGATCTAGTCGTCCTAACTAAACTAAAGATTCAAAGAAGAAATACGAGGCTATAAGTAATCATGCATATAAGAGATCAAAGAAGACTCAAATAATATTCATGGATAGAAACTGATCATGAACTCAAAATTCATCGGATCCCAACAAACACACCGGAAAAGTTTACATCAAATAGATCTCCAATAGACCATTGTATTGAGAATCAAAAGAGAGAGAGGAATCCATCTAGCTACTGCCTACGGACCCGTAGGTCTATGGTGGACTACTCACGCTTCATCAGAGAGGCACCTATGAAGAAGATGAACCCCTCTGTGATGGTGTTAGATTGGATCCCGAGGTTCTGGAACTTATGGCGGCTGGATGTGTTTTTCGTCGACTCCCCTAGGGTGTTCTGAATATTTGGATATTTATAGGCGTCAGAGGCGGTGGAGAGGGGCCCCGTGGAGGGCACAACCCATCAGGGCGCGCCAGGGGGGCCCTGGCGCGCCCTGGTGGGTTGTGCTCTCTACAGCCCACCTCTCTGGCCCTTCTTTGGCCCACTGGGTGTCTTCTGGTCCAAAAAAAATCTCCAAAAAGTTTCGTCGCAATTGGACTCCGTTTGCTACTGATATTCTGCGAAGTAAAAAAACAAGCAAAAACAGCAACTGGCACTTTGGCACTATGTCAATAGGTTAGTCCCAAAAAATGATGTAAAGTTGCTATAAAGTGATTGTAAAATATCCAAGAATGATAATATAACAGCATGGAACAAGCAAAAATTATAGATACGTTGGAGACGTATCACCCATCTCCGTCGTGACCATCGTCAGTATCCATATCAACCTGCTTAGCTAACTCTTGAAAGTCAGCATTCTCCTCTATCTCAATATCCAAGTCGAAGCTCCTGCCATCATACGTCCATCTGACAGTGTCCGAAATATGCTCAATACTGATGACGCTAACAAGCAGGCGAGCCACTCCCTGCGCACGCGTAAAAGGCATGTCCGCCTTCTCTGTCTTACCAATCAGAGAGCCAATACTCCAAGTCACCATAAAATCATCTAATGCCACCCATGGAGCTCCTAGGAACCTGACCCAAAGCTGAGATAGAGGAGTTCCCTCAGGTTCCTTCTAAGTCCAAGCATCAAACTCAAGAACACACGTACTGTTTGGAACCCTGCTCATCCCAAACTTAAGAAGCTTCGCAAGATCCTCCTTGGTAGGAAAGTCCATCATGAATACTTGCTCATCTAGCCTGACTGGATCCCACTAGAAGGTAACAGACACTAACTCGCGCAGACGCTGAACCGCCTGGTCCCTTGCCATCGTTCCACGAGTTACCTTCACAACCCCGGTCTGGGAACTCTCCCGAGTCGGTGCAGTCGAAGTAGAGTGAGGAGACTCAAAGAACATATGCTCCGGACAGCATGCCCCATAAATAGTAACCACAAGTTTCAGCCTCAGGAGTAAGGGACACTCCTGTCTCATGCTTCGGCTTACGGCAAATGTCACAAAGCTCTACCGAGCACTCAGCCACAAAATGCCCCGGTTCTCTGCACCGGTAGCAAGTCATCTTTTCTTTTTTCCGAGCCCACTTCGTAGCTCTCTCACCATCAGACTTATCACTTGCCTTATCAGACACCGCATCCCGGCTAGCCGCAGCCTTGACATTAGATACATTAACCACCGCGAGAGCCCGAACCGCCTCCATGGCTCCTCCCGAGAGAGGAGTAGAACTAGTAGCCGCACCACCAGCGGAAGCCGGCGGCTGCGCCCCAGCCTCCGCGCCCTCCATTGGCTTAGGGAGAGGGTCAACCCGGGTGGGAATTGGGTCCCGACGCGATGGTGGCCGTCTTCCATCCCCACCCCCCGCCCAGTGAAATTAGGGCGGTACGCCTGCCGGTTGCGGTACAACGAACCCGTTGCTCCCTAGACAAACGGGCTAAGGGGACCATTGAAACCCCAGCCACCTCCGTCATCACGGCCACCGCCGGTGGAGGAGGAGCCTCGGTGCACACCATCGACATAGGCGTTGTACCCATCGTCACCCCAGCGTCCGCGAGCAAGGTTCCGACCGTCGTTGTGAGACTGGACACTCCGGCCGCCGCCATAGTCTCCGCGCCCACGAGCACCCGTCTGCCCGCCGTTCTACTCCCCACGACCTGCACCTCCGCTTGCCCCAGACCCGACCGGTGCTGTCTGTTTGGGCGGCGGCGGCTGATGGTTCCCACGCCTAGCCATGGCTGGCTTCACAGGAGGAGGCGGCGCACGGACTCTGGGCGCTCTGCCCGCAAGCAAGACAGGGAATCCGGGTCGATTCCGACGCCGATCAACCCTAGTTGCAGCCGTCGAAGGAGCAGTCTAGGTCAAAGTCGATATACGTATCAAGGACGGTGACACATAAATATAAATATAGGTACTATGTGCAAAGAGCAATGAAAGCATTCATCACAAATAATAACATACTCCACCCGGTGAGCCAAATCCATCTGCTTCCTGAAATTTGAAGTAATGAAACAGAGCAGCATTTCATTGAGTAAGGTGACATACAGTTGATAGTAATAGGACTCCATGCGCTCGTCACTAGGACAAGAAATCAATTGTCTTTTTATCCTTAGTGAAGCAGATTCATCCAAGCCTAAGTACTTCACAAATAGGGATCTACTCCAGCTAAAGCACACACTCTATTAATCTTAATTAGGCAATGATTAGCCTAATAAACCAGAGAGCAATATACACATGTATAATTCATCATCGCAACATGTATAATCAGATTGTAAAGCAATATATGTCATAATTCATCAAACTATTCCTTGCTTAAGAGCAGATACATTTTGACATCTCCATCGGCCATTGCTTAAGGACCCGCGACCCTGTGACTGTGAATTTCATATTACACTTGACAGTTCTGCCAATAGCCTGTTGGGAGGTAAAGTCCCCATATTAGAGCTTAACACAGGGCCCGATATTTTGGGGTGTCAGTTCTGGACTTGAGCACTATGAAGTGTACTGGAAGCAGACGAATCAAATAGGAACACAAATTCCCTGGTAAGCCACTCCAGTTTCTTGCGACCAATCTCCATCAGCTTGTGTTGGTAGGCTTTGCTGATCAGGGTGCCCATATTCATAGATGACTCAACATATTAACAAAATGTGCTCCGGCCAGGAACTTTTGGCATGTTTTCCCTTAAAAAAAATATCAATTCTATCTCCAATTTTAAAATTTTCTGATGCATTTAGCTTTCTCACACGGTTAAAGGCTGCCTTTCCATACAGGGTATGACTGCACGCATCATTATTTTTTAATTACATGTATTTTAATCTAGAAACTAAATATAATTTTGTTTGTATGTGTTTAGACCTTTCGGTCCGAGGCAGATGTAGAGCCTGGGAAAAGGGACCCGCGGTCAGTGCTTCCCTTGGCGCCATGAGAGCCCTTTTCAGGAAGCTGGACATGTTGCTGCTAGATCCTCCTCGCGCATGCTCCTCTGAGAGTGTCAAGGAGAATATGCAGCTCTTGAAAGAAGATGTTGAAGAGATAAGCTCTTGCCTTGATACACTGTCACAACTGGAGGACCCTCCCCAGATGGCCAAGTGTTGGATGAATGAGGTGCGCGACCTGTCTTACAACCTGGAGGATTACATTGATAGCTTACCCGTGCAGGCTGCAGAAACCTCCCTTGCTGCTGACAGCATCAACACCACCAGATCCCACCGCAAATGGTTCAGTCGTGTTAGGACACCAAAGAAGCCTACGTGGGATGAGCAGATTGTGGAAACAGTATCAGAGTTTAGGATATATATCCACAACGTGATGAAACGGCACAAGATGTATGGTCTGCAATTCTTTAGTACTTTGAGGGATACACTTGTTCCCTTTGTCCATATGCTTCCAACGGCAACACCATATGAAGAAACATCGGACATAGTAGTCAATGACAGCATGAATAAGTTTATTAACTCACTGCCTAACGATGGGGCAGATCAACAACAGCTCAAGGTGTTCTCTGTTCTGGGATCTTCTTGTCTTGGTAAAACTACACTTGCTAGAGTTTTGTACAAAAGGATTGGGTTGCAATTTGATTGCAGTGCTTTTGTTCGAGTGTCCAAAAACCCTGATATGAAGAAAATTTTCCAGGATATGCTCTCTCAGTTGGAGAGACAGCAGTGCCCACCACAATATTCTAAGGAGGGTGACCTCATTAACAAGATCAAAAATTACCTACAAGGGAAAAGGTACTACTGTTTTTCTTCATTTTACAAACTAAACTAAACTCGCATGTCCCCTAAACCTTAATATGATTTAATTACTGGTATGCAGGTATTTAGTTATTATTGATGATTTGTGGTCTGCATCAGTATGGGATAGCATCAATCATGCTTTTCCAAAGGTTAGTCATGGCAGCAGAATAATAACAACTACACAGAACGAAGACATTGCTTTCAGATGTTGCCATTATCAGTCAGAGCAGGTTTTTGAGATGAAACCCCTGGATGATCGGCACTCGAGAAAGCTTTTCTTTAACAGACTGTTTGGCTCGGAAAGTAATTGCCCTGAACAATTCAAAAATGTTTCAAATCAAATTGTTGCATTGTGTGGTGGTTTGCCACTAGCAACAATCATCATAGCTAGTCTTTTAGCAAGCCAACCTGTCATGACAGAGGATTTATTGCAACATATCCATGAGTCATTGAGCTCTCTTTGCTCGGCAAATCCTACCTCAGAAAGAACGAGACAAGCACTGAATCTGAGCTTCAACAATCTTCCTCAATATTTGAAGACATGCTTGCTCTATGTTAGTATGTATCAAGAAGGGTATATATTCTGCCAGAATGATTTGGTGAAGCAATGGATGGCTGAAGGTTTCATCGATACAACTAAAGGGGAAGATATGGAGGAAGTTGCTAAAAGCTATCTCCATCAACTTATTGGTAGAAGATTCATCCAGCCCATACGTATAAACTACAACAATGAGGTGTTGTCCTGTGCAGTTCATGATGTTGTACATGATCTTATTGCACAAAAGTCTGCAGAAGACAATTTCATTGTGGCAATCGACCATAGTGAAAAGAATGTGGCTCATCCTCATAAGGCCCGTGGACTGTCTATCCTCTTTGACGATGCAAGATATGCCAAGTCACCAGCATACACCATAAAGTCACAAGTTCGCTCACTCACCTTTGTGGGGTTATTTGAGTGTATGCCTAGTATTACAGAGTTCAAGCTTCTTCGTGTTCTAAACCTTCAACTACCCGGTTATGGTGGCTGCAAAGGACTCTGCCGTGACAACAACACTGTAGACCTCAGTGTGATTTCAGAACTGTCTCGATTGAGATATTTGAAGATTGCATCTCATCTCTTTATCAAACTGCCAGACTATATGGGAGGGATGCATTGTTTGGAAACACTGGATATTGTTGATGCAGTAGTCCTTAAATTTGGAATCGGTGTCCGTCTCCCCCACTTGTTGCACTTGTACCTCAGTCTCCATGATGAGAGAAATGTGGATAATTGGATTGACAAGCTGAAACACCTGCAGGAACTTCGTCTTACGTTTCCTTCTGCGGGGTCTTCATCTCAGGAGGAAAACTTGTTAGTTCTGCGCGATTTTATCAGCGGACATGACAACCTGAAAGTTACTGGGCACGAAGCGGGAAAACAAAGAATGATGATATAATTCTAGTTAACATCAAACCAAACGATCAAACTGCATACGATAGGATACCTTGTTTATTCTGAACTTTGAACCTGAAAGTGTTTGCTAAGCCTGAAGTTCGATAGAAGGTTGATCTTCCTATATCTGTTGCCTCGGATGCCACTATAGTGGGTACTACATCTAATTGTCCATACACTTACATATCACACACTTTGTTGAAAGTTGTTTGAACAAGATACAAATCATAATATTCACTCACAATGAAGCACAAGTAATCTGGGCACCAAATATACCCAGTAAACATTTTCTAAGCATTCACTCACAATGAAGCATGAGTAATCTGGGCACCAAATATTGCCAGTAAACATTTTCTAGTCTAAAATTCACAAATAAGCAGAAAGGAGAAGCCGTAATGTATTAAAATAGTGAAGCAACTGAAATAAGGCATACATAAGAGAATGCAGACCAGATACAGATGTTGCCCAATGCTTCTTGACACCCTCAACAACCGCTGCAATTGGTTTTCCTTCTCAACCAAAGATAAGAATGTGTAGTTGTTTGTTGCCTTCAAAAATATAAGGAATGATTGAGTCACGGAGCTAAGTCGCGCACTAAGACATGCGTAAGTACGTTTGCCTATAACAAAAATCTGAAAAGATAAACACTCAGCCAAGTTGTTGGTCGGTCTGACTTTGCAGCCTATATATATCTCCAATCGTCCTCAATTGAACTTAATGTGATCTTCCTAGCACTTTTCACTGCACTATGTATCAACTACAAGTGCTTAGATACATAAGAATTGCAACAATTCAGAAGTCAACACGGTGCCCAATTGTTATGCAAACGGCTAGTCTTTGTCTCCTGGAAGGTACGCAATGTTCTGAACCATGGCTACCCCAGAAACCATGAGATTCCCTCATTTGTTATTGCTGTTCATGGTATCCTACGACATCATGTCTGAACTTTGTTCTCTCATGGTTTTTTGGAACCTCCGTTGTTCCCTCAAGAACTACAGGAAGAAAGAGGCTTTACACCACTGCCCAATCCCACCGTTCTACAAAATCCCCTGGGAAAAAGCAGGCTGGGTCAACGAGATGTTCCACTCTCAAGAATCCCTCTGCCAGAATCCGGATAAGGACTGGATACAAGAACGGACAGAGGCTGCGACCTCTTCCTTCGGTGCGCCATCGTTGGCTCAGACGACGCCGACGTCCCTTTCCGTCGCGGCAAGTTGGCACCTATGTGTTCCCTGGCACGTTTTGCAGGTGGAGGAAGGAGACCTGACCTGCGTGGCCGGGGGGCGGCATCCGTAGCTAGCAGAAGCAGGCGTTCCTCGATCTGGAATCGATCGAGGAGCAGACGTGGATCCCTCTCCCGGTGCGCGAGCATCTCCTGACGGAGGGGCGTGTCCTCCTCACCTTCTTCTTGTAGGTCAACGGCTGCTCGCCAGGGAGCTCCTGGTCGTCGGGCTGTGCGGCGGCCGCCGCGGCCCCCTCCAGCTGGCGGCGGAGGCAGCCCGCGACCCAGAGCAGCGCGGCCACCTTGGCCTCCGCGAGCGCGAGCAGGCCGAGGAGGAAGCCCGCGGTAGCCATCCCGGTCCGAGCTCCGGCGGCGAAGGAGACGACGGCGGTGGCTCGCTCTCCTGGTTCTCTTCCCCTCCCTTCCCTTCTGAAAACGGGAGGGGGGAGGTTGCGGGCGGAGGCTGGCCGGAGGAGACGGGCGCGAGGTGCAGCGGTAGCTGGCCGGGTGGAGGAGATGACGGCGGCGGGGGCAGGGAGGTGGGCGCGGTCTAGCTAGGGTTTGGAGGGAGAGAGGGAGGAAGAGGGGAGGGGCCGCTAGGTCATCTCCACGGGAGGGGCTGCTTTTTATACCCCTGTACGTGAAATGACTAAAATGCCCTCGGCGTGGCATGGAATTTACACGCGCTGGCACGAACGCGCGGTAACTATTCATTGCTACAACGCAGTTTGTTGATCCGGCGGGTAAGGTCGTTCCATCTCGCGATCCAACGGCCCATATCACATCAAGCAACTCGATCGGACGGCCCAGAATGCCTAATCGCTGAGGAGCCAAGGATTCTCCTTGGTTTCTTGTTTTAGGATTTGGATGTTCACTTCTGCTTCAATAGACCCCCCAACACAAAGACGGCCCAGATACGGCGGTGTTTTATTAAAAAAAACGCGCCGGTTTGTGAAGTTCCACGTCGCGCGCGCATTACGACGGTTGACCGCACATTCCTCGCCTGCCGCCGCCTTCTTCCTCACCTGCCGCGCCGCCGCCTTCTTCCTCAGCTGCCGCGCCGCACTAACGCGCGCGCTGACCGGTCGTCCACCTCGCCTGCCGCACGCGCTGACCGGTCGGCTGCCTTGCCTGCCGTGCCACTGCTCCGCCGCCTTCTTCCTCACCTGCCGCGCCACAGCTCCGCCGCCTTCTTCCTCGGCTGCCGCGCCGCACTGCCACGCGCGCTGACCGGTCGGCCGCCTCGCCTGCCGCGCGCGTTGACCGGTCGGCCACCTCGCCTACCGCGCGCATTAACGCCGTGATTCGGCCGCGTAACGCCTCGCCTACCGCGCGCGCTGGCACCACGGCGCCTCGCCTACCGCGTGCATTAACGCCACGGTTTGGCCGCGTAGCGCCTCGCCTGCCCCCCGCAGGGCTATAAAAGCCGACGCCGGCCCCGTCCCGGTCTGCACCTCCCGTCTCCCTCTTCTTTCTCCCCATGCCTCGCTCCACCGCGGCCAGAATGTCCATCGACTCTGACAACGACGGTGCGGCGCCGGGCGGCGTCTGGCCGTCCAGCCTGACAGTAGGCCTGACCGAAGATCTGGCCCAGTTTGGGTTGTACGTGCCGCCGTCGGCAAAGCTGCCGCGGCTGTGGCGAATCTCCGCCGAGGGCTACCCAACCCTCGGCCCACCGGCGTCGAGGGAGGAGCTTCGGCGGCACATCGGCGGCCGCTACAACAGGAAAGGCCGCAAACGCTTCTGGACCGGCAAGAGCTTCGACCCCGTCGTCGGGGCGTTCAAGCGTGCCGCTCGTGGTCTCCCCATCGGAAATATTACCGGGGGGGAGGGGGCCTTCCCGCTGTCGTGCAGCCGCGCCCGCCCCACCTGCCCCGCCGGAGGTCCCGCTCCCGCCAGAGCAGGCGGCGCTGCACCAGGACGGTGACCCCGACGACACGCCTGGGTTGCTGGCGGCGCTGGCGAGGTCGGCGGAGGAGGACGCGTTGGCGGCTGCGGAGGAGGCCCTGCCCGAAGAACATGTCGTGGCGACGGTGCAGCAGGTCGTGGCGCAGGAGGCGACGGTAGAGGAGGACTGGCTCGTGAGTAGCGACGTGGACGGCGGCGACGGGGCGGTTATCGATCTCACCAGGAGTGATGAGGAATAGGGGTAGATTTGGGTTGTTTTATTTTCTTTAAAATTCCGTTCGAATCGATGTAAAATATCGTAAAATGAATGGGATTTGAATTGTTCTTTTATAATTTGCTTAAATATTTTTTTATGTGATAATATCGCCGGAGGTGCTATAATTTGCTTAAATTGATTTGCGTCACGTCCGGGCGTTGTTTTAGGATTTTTTCACCCGTAAAATTGTATAAAATGCATACATTGTTAGAAAACAATTAAACATGGCATTCATGCTTGTCATGATGGTACACGTGCATAAAAAGAATTGGGTTCATTTGAAGGATGTCGAAATAAACGTGTTTCGTGACGGGCCCTTCGCTCCTACCCGAACGGCCTCCGCAGAAGAAGGTTAAATTTTTGTCATCTTCAGAATGACACCATATTTTGCAAGCGGGTTCGCATGCCCAACAGAGTACTCAATGCAAAATTTCATCGAGTTCCGACAAAATACGCTCGCTGCGTCACGTCCGGGCGTTGTTTTAGGGTTTTCTCACCCGTAAATTTGTATAAAATGCATACCTTGTTAGAAAGCTATGAAACTTGGCATTCATGCATGTCATGATGGTACAAGTGCATAAAAAATTGGGTTTATTTGAACGATGACGAAAAAAACGTGCTTCGCGTTGGGCCCTTCGCTCCCGAACGGCCTCCGCAGAAGGTCAAATTTTGGTCATCTTCAGAATGAACCCTTATTTTGCAAGCGGGTTGGCATGCCCAACAGAGTACTCAATGCAAAATTTCATCGAGTTCCGAGAACATACGCACGTTGCGTCACGTCCAGGCGTTGTTTTAGGGTTTTTCACCCGTAAATTTATATAAAATACATTGTTAAAAATCTTTGAAACTTGGCATTCATGCTTGTCATGATGGTACAAGTGCATAAACTAAAATTGGGTTCATTTAAAGGATGTCAAAAAAAACGTGCTTCGCGACGGTGTTTTCGGGTATTTTCCTCTGGAAAACCGTAGAAAATGCATGCAACGTAGGATACTGTCAAAAACTGACATGGATGCTTGTGATGGCCATGCCAGCGTGTGAAAAAAAATTGAACGAGTTTCATGGATGGGAAACGGAGAACGTGTTGTACACGTGCCCTACCGGCACAGTGAGTCGGTACTGCTTGTACATGGTCTGCGTCATGTCATGCAAGAAATGACACCAACTTTTGACAGCACATGTCAACATTCAATCTAGCCCTCCACACAAAGAATGAACGAATTCCGAAACCAAACGCACGTTGCGTCACGTCCGGCCGGTGTTTTCGGGTATTTTCCTCTGGAAAACCATAGAAAATGTATGCAACGTAGAAAATGGTGGAAAATTGGCATGGATGCTTGTGGTGATGCTTCCTGGGTGTTGAAAAAGTTTTGGGTCATTACGTGGAGTTGGAAAAAAAACGTCCTTCGAAGGTGGCCTCTGGTAGACCCGAACAGTGCTGGTTACACGTGGTGTTGGTGATTCCATGCATGAAAGGAAATAAAATTCTGGCAGTATGTCTTCATGACCGAAGCAAGGCCCCATGCAAGATTTCGACGAATCCAGACACCAAACGCACATTGCGTCACGTCGGACCGGTGTTTTCGGTTATTTTCCTCTGGAAAACCGTAGAAAATGCATGCAACGTAGAAAATGGTTGAAAATTGGCATGCATGGTTGTGATGGCCATGCCAGCATGTGAAAATAAATTGAGCGAGTTTCATGGATGGGAAACGGAGAACGTGTTGTACACGTGCCCTACCGGCACAGTGAGTTGGTACTGCTTGTACATGGTCTGCGTCATGTCACGCATGAAATGACACCAACTTTTGGCAGCATGTGTCAACATCCAATCTAGCCCCCCCCACACAAAGACTGAACGAATCCCGACACCAAACGCACGTTGCGTCACGTCCGGCCAGTGTTTTTGGTTATTTTCCTCTGGAAAACCGTAGAAAATGCATGCAACGTAGAAAATTGTTGAAAATTGACATGGATGCTTGTGGTGATGCTCCCTGGGTGTGGAAAAAGTTTTGGGTCATTACGTGGAGTTGAAAAATGAAACGTCCTTCGAAGGTGACCTCCGGTAGACCTGAACAGTGTTGGTTACACATGGTGTTGGTGATTGCATGCATGAAAGGAAACAAAATTCTGGCAGCATGTCTGCATGACCGAAGCAAGGCCCCACGCAAGATTTCGACGAATCCGGACACCAAACGCATGTTGCGTCTCGTCCGACCGGTGTTTTCGGTTATTTTCCTCTGGAAAACCGTAGAAAATGCATGCAATGTAGAAAATGGTTGAAAATTGGCATGCATGGTTGTGATGGCCATGCCAGCGTGTGAAAATAAATTGAGCGAGTTTCATGGATGGGAAACAGAGAACGTGTTGTACACGTGCCCTACCGGCACAGTGACACTAGTAGAAAACAAGGCATTAGTCCCGGTTGGGAAGGGCCTTTAGTCCCGGTTCCCCAATCGGGACTAATGTATAGAGACTAAAGGCCCCCGGCCTTTAGTCCCGCTTGGCCATGACCCGGGACTAAATCCCTGCAACGTGCTTCGGCAGCGTGCGCCGTGGGATGGGACCTTTAGTCCTGGTTGGGGACACCAACCGGGACTAAAGATTTAGGGGTTTCAGGGTTTAGGTATTTTGGGTTTGTTGTTTATTTTTTATTTTCATTTTGTGTTTTCCATTTAATTCTTTTTCATTTCAAACATATTTTACGCTACTACATACGCACACGTTATGCATATATAATAAAATTTCTCGTACAAGCAATCATATATCTTAGAATTTCTCGTACGACCACATGCATACATATATATATACAATTTGGTATATACAATTTCTCCTACAATTTGCAGATCATTACATGTAGGCATTAGGTGAAATGGAATTCTCCGTCGGGAGATATGACCTGATCAAGCAAAAATCCCGCAATTTCCTCTTGAATTGCTCGTATGCGGTCCTTTGGTAGGAGCTGATCCCGCATCTGCGTCATCTATATATAAAGAAGGAGATCAATATGAATATGCATGCTAGTTGTGTGTATATGTATTAGATCATGATAAAAAAATATGAATGGTGTTTACGTACCCAAAGATCTCTTGCAGTTTTGCTCCTTTCGGTCATAAAGCGAATGTTCTCGCAAACGTAATATGCACATAAATTAGTCCCCTGTGCCTACCTCATGCACTTTACGAGAATAGAATTCAATCAGATAATAATGAAGCATGACAATGGTATTGAAACTAGAATTAAAGAGATGCGCGGACGTAGCTAGTACTACTTAATTACCCTGGGCTTTCGCCATTTCAGCTCTGGTTTCCATTCACCAGTGACCTCTTTGATGAAACGATTCCAAACCCTGCCTGACAAATAAAATGAATAAAGGAGTTATTAATTACTTGATATCAGGAAATGAACTAATAAAGAAGCCGACATAGTGCGTCAATGATTGAAATTACCTTTCGAGCAACGAATACAAGCTTATGTATTGTTCAGGGTCTTTACTTAGCGAGTCCAGTACTTCAACAGTTCCATCGTCAACTCTAATGATTAGCAGGATCCAGTGAAAGCTGCGCACACGATTTGTATAAGCGCATAACTCATCAACTACACTTAACATTGAGTGTATATATATAAAAAAATATATATATATATATATATATATATATATATATATATATATATATATATATAGGAAAATGGGACAGTACTCATAGGAGTACATACTCTTAGGCCACGTGTCATTCTTTGAATCTCCAACGATGCATCGGGTGCTCCTTCAATTAATTAAATACTTTTAGTTGATCCGATTTTGAAAAGTAGTTCCTTACTAATAGGAAGGATAAGGCACCTACAGTTTGAAATCCCAACTGAAAGTTGGGTGAAGCAGGCCCGGCCACAGCAAATACATGAATATAAGTAGTACCTAAAAAAAAGCATGCAGATGAGATGCGGCCGGCCGCCGGCCGCCGGCTGCCAGTTAACGACCAGGGCGACATGTGGCCAGTGGACGAGGCCGGCGGTGGTTATATGACGGAGACCAGATGCATCGATCAACGACGGCTGTGGACAACGCTGGAGAAAAGATCAGTTGGTCCTCAGTTCCGTGGACGATGAAGGTGAGATGCCATTCATATGTGTTCTTCGCCGAGATGACATGCCTGGTATGTACAAGAGTTTTCATGCATGTGATTTTTTGATACAAAAATAGTGATGACACCGGTGGATTGCCTAGCCGTGCATTAATTAAGAGGTGTGTTCTCCAATCGGAATTGATCACGTACACTGCTAATTTCTATGCACACATGCATGATGAGATTTTCTGCATCTGTTGTACTAATGAACTTATATCCTATGCACGATTCATCTACAGGCAATTTTAATCAGACTGCACCACCGGTTGGGCTACGCCGGCCGGCAGCACGTCTTCTCCGGGCAAGCCACACTTAATTGATCAGGTTTTCCGAGCAGCTTCACCAACACAAGTACGTGACACAAGGGACGCCGACTCCGACCACACTGTCATCCCGATGCAGAAGAATCGTTCAATGCATCATGGAACAATCATACACATAATGAACTTCCGCTTCATGCACAACCAAGGAGAAATGTTATACATACATAGAGTCACAGGCCATGTGCTATGCTTACTGCTCTGCTCCCTAAAAGGATTAACGCCATCTGCACTTAAACCAAACCATACGTTCCTCGGGTCACCTGTAAAGTCGCTCCATTTTCTCTCGATCTTTCTCCACTGCGACCCGTCAGCGGGTGCTCTCAACTTTCCGTCTTTCTTACGGTCTTTTATGTGCCATTGCATCAACTCGGCATGCTTTTTGTCTCTGAACAGACGTTTCAACCGTGGTATTATAGGAGCATACCACTTCACCTTGGCAGGAACCCTCTTCCCGGTGCGCTGGCTCTCAACATCACCATGGTCATCTCTTCTGATCTTATACCGCAATGCACCGCATACCGGGCATGCGTTCAAATCCTCGTACGCACCGCGGTAGAGGATGCAGTCATTAGGGCATGCATGTATCTTCTACACCTCCAATCCTAGAGGGCATAGAAACTTCTTTGCTTCGTACGTACTGCCGGGCAATTCGTTATCCTTTGGAAGATTCTTCTTCATTATTTTCAGTAGCGAACTAAATCCCTTGTCAGATACACCATTGTCTGCCTTCCATTGCAGCAATTCCAGTGTGGTACCGAGCTTTCTGTTGTCATCTTCGCAATTTGGGTACAACCCTTTTTTGTGATCCTCTAACATGCGATCGAACTTCAACTTCTCCCTTTCACTTTCGCATTCTCTCTGTGCATCAACAATGACCCGGCGAAGATCATCATCGGGCACATCGTCTGGTTCCTCTTGATCTTCAGCTTCCCCCATTGCAGCATCACCGTATTCAGGGGGCGGGTAATTGTCCTCATCCTCTTCTTCTTCGTTGTCTTCCATCATAACCCTTCTTTCTCCGTGCTTGGTCCAATCATTATAGTGTGGCATAAAACACTTCTCAAGCAGGTGGAAGTGAAGGGTTTTAGAGTTGGAGAAAGCCTTCGTATTCTCACAGACAGTGCATGGACAATGCATAAAACCATTCTGCTTGTTTGGCTCAGCCGCTTCGAGAAAATTATGCAGGCCCTTAATATACTCGGAGGTGCGTCAGTCACCGTACATCCATTGCCGGTTCATCTGCGTGCGTTATATAGTTCTCATTATTGAACAACATATAACTCTCTAGAGCATCTAATTAAAACATACATTGAAACTATGTAAAAAATTTATATGCAACAACAAATGCGATCATAACCGCAACTAAGGTACCAATTAATCCAACGGCATAATGATACCAAGCCTCAGTATGAATGACATATTTTCTAATCTTTCTAATCTTCAAGCGCATTGCATCCATCTTGATCTTGTGATCGTCAACGACATCGGCAACATGCAACTCCAACTTGATCTTCTCCTCTTCAACTCTCTGTAATTTTTCTTTCAAGTAATTGTTTTCTTTTTCAACCAAATTTAACTTCTCGACAAGAATTTCTATGTCGGTTGGAATTTCCGGTTCACATACCTCCTAGATTAAAAAATCTATGTCACGTTGGTCGGCATAATTTTCATAAACACTAAATAAAACAAATAGTTATAAAAGATAATATATACCACATCCGAATCATAGACAGGACGAGGGACGACGGAGGCGGATACCAAAACCATCGCACTATATAATAACAAACAATAATAAAAGTAAGAAAATTACACAAGTATCTATCTAAATCATACAAGTAAGAACTTTTTTATTTTAGAAAGAAGATAAGAAGAAGAGGCTAACCACGGTGGTGCCGGCGCCGAGATGGGCCCGGGCGATCGACGATGGTGAGGACGGGGATGGGACAGGACAGACCGCCAAACCTAGACAAATCTTGAGGAAAATGGAGCTTGGACAAGAAGCTTCGAGAGGAGAAAGCTTAAGTGTGGCTCGGGCATTTCATCGAACACCTCATGTGCATAGGAGGTGAGCTAGAGCACCACAAAGCTCTCCCAACGGCCGGCCAAAAAAACAGAGCTGCTCTGCTCGCGGGCAGGGGGTATATATAGGCCGACCATTGGTCCCGGTTTGTGGCTGGAACCGGGACTAAAGGGTCCTTTAGTCCCGGTTCAGCCACAAACCGGGACCAATGGTTGTGGGCCAGGAGCGAGGCCCATTGGTCCCGGTTCGTGTCTGGAACCGGGACCAAAGGGGTCAGACGAACCGGGACCAATGACCCACGAGGCCCGGCCGGCGCCCTGGCCTCACGAACCGGGACCAATGCCCCCATTGGTCCCGATTCGTGAGTGAACCGGGATTAATGGGCTTTTCAGGGCTGGACCAAAGCCCGGTTTTCTATTAGTGAGAGAGGGACCCCACGAAGTGCTTTCGATGGCCATCGCAATCTGTAGCTAGTCGGCTGCCGCACGTCAGAGTGGTTGCAATAAGGACCAACATCGGTGTCCGAAAACACCACCACCGACTACGACCTCGTCGAAAAGATCCCTACCCAGGCCCATCCAGCCAGGGGCCGACAAGGTTGCAGCCGAAGCAGGATGCCCAGCCTGTGAAGTACACCTAACCATGAAGCCTAGCCCCACAGTGCAGCACGCGCCCAACGCCAGCCACAATATCCAGTGGTGATTCTGTGTACAACATGTGGGGTCAGTTGATCATCACAAGAAAAACCAGTGTTGACCCCACAACTTAGAGAAACGTCCTGAAATTATTGTATAATTACTATATACGACCCCACAACTTAGAGAAACGTCCTGAAATTATTGTATAATTACTATATACTATGAAGAAAATAATCCTAAAAGTTAGCAATGACCCCACATGTTCTTCCGGCTGGCTTCGCCTCCTCGCTACTATCCAACACAACTCCATATGCCATGGAGGAATGCCACGTCTGCCTGGGTCGGATCAAGTACACCATGCCGTATCCGTCCTCCAAAGCTATCAGGAAGTCCCATGTCGTCGTAACCACCAAACTAGGGCCATCGCCTCGACTTTCTCGTCGTAATCCCGTCTACGCTCCCCAAGCTAGCCGTCGAGCACCCTTGGAAGCATATCCAAGCATGGGCCCCACGGATTTGGGTGCGTGGACCCCACAGATTCGGGCCATAGGAAGCCAAACCGCAACGTGATGCTACTACCTGAGCAGTAGTTGACCACTCTATGCGCCAGTGTGCCTCAGCCTGTACCCGCGGTAGCGCAGACTCACCAGGCTCCCGCGCCATACCACTTACAGCCAACACAATCGCGCGCCACCCACACGTCTGTCGCGCTTGCACCTGATGCACCCCGCCACCACCACTAGCCCGGGCCACCATCCAACATCCATACTCCGCGATGCGCAGTAGCCAAAGGATCCTCCGCTTTGGGAGCGGAGGGCCTCCGCCACCGCCTCAATAGCCGTCGGTATCCACAGCCAGAGGAGGAGGTGGGGTGAGGGGGCTTGATAGTGGTGAAGCTAGGTTTCTCCGCGAGTCGCCATAGGGAGGCAACGTGGGGTCACAGACACACATACTAGATCGGAATCGCGCCTTGGCACGAGGATGCCGGTCCCAACATTTTGACTCAAGCTGAGTATGCGTTCATAAGATCACAAAAGACAGCCACTCAACATGAAGTTCAATATCAACAACGCAGCCACTCGACATGAAGTTCGATACCAAAAGTGCGAATATACAAATAGCAACACCACCATCAAGTGCCAAAGTAGCAACACGACCAGCCAAACAGTCAAGACAATCAATCAATGTTACTCCAGTATCCATAAAAAAAGATCATATTGTAGCCAGAACATATTGTATTCCAAACGGCGGAGGTAGAGGAACAATGAATTTACTTCATGAACGAATTCGAATCAGTAAAGTTGAGACAGTCAACCTGAGTATTAAACAGTTATATGTTATATATCTGTTCCTTACGTGATCATCAGATGATTAAGGGTACTATGAGGTGCTCAGTATACATATTATGCCCAAACATACACACAGTTGCCTGTTTTTGCAAGAACAAAAGAGACTATTGCTACATGATATAGAAATGGAAAGACCTCATCATGGGCACATCATCCACTCTCAACTGAGAAGGTAAACAGTAAATCAAAATCCTTATGAGGTTCTCTGGAAAGCATGGCGAAAATTTAAAGCAGGCTCGTTGTGCTTCCCCACTGGTCCTCGACGACGGCCTCTACACCGCGGTCAAGCAGCAGCTCGACGACCTCGGCATGGCCCTCGCAGGCGGATATATGCAGCACAGCGCAGTCGTCGGAGTCAGGGAAGTTGAGGTCAGCGCTGTGCGGCCGTTGGAGTTGCGGAAGTAGGGGTCAGTGCCCACGTCAAGGGGCTTGCATATCCTTCCTCCACGGGATCCATCCTCGATCTCTCCTATGCAGGCAGCCACCTTAGTGGGGGCTCGACCAGGATTTCAATAACGGAATTAAGCAACAACAACCTGCTCTCTGATTTCAATTATGTAACATGGTTGAATTCCTCTATAACCTCTGTGTTTTATCGAAACAGGCGCACGAACAACAAGATAATCATCAAAACAATATTATGTTCTCAGCGGGGTGGGGGTGGGGGCACTACTAGAAAAAAGGCTATTAGTGGCGCACCCATTTTTCCTATTAATGGCGCACTATAGGTGCGCCACTATTAACACGCCACTAGTAATTGTTAGTAATGGCGCACCTTTGGTGTGCCATTGGTAATCCAAATACCAGTGGCGCACCACATGGTGCGCCATTACTAACCCTTAGGTGCTCCACTGGTATTCCCTCCAGGTGCGCCACTAATAGCCTTATAGGTGCGCCACTAGTAATAAAGGAAGGTGCGCCACTAATAAGGGCTGAAATGCGCCACTACTAATGTATTTGGAAAACAAAAAAAATCCAAATTTACAGAAAACAACCTATAAGGAAAAATAATTTAAAAACAAAAAATGAAATAGAATCATAATTTTTATTATAGTAAGAATATTAGAATGTCTTTACAAGTATCCAATAAAAGTGAAATTGCAAGGAAATAAAAGAAAATCCTAAAACTAATCTTCTAGTAATCTTTTCTTCTTTTTCTTCATTTTATCCCTGCAAAATGTAACAAAATAAACAGAAAGACAAACAAACTATTTATAACATGTCAATATTGTCATTTTTAATGCAGAACTAGATATGAGCATATATTTCCAGAATTACATGGTGTGAATATTGTATGAGTAAGATTATAATGGAAATGAATTTTGATAGGAGCCCACTTTCGATGAGTATTTATCATTAATTGTTCCTGTCATGACAATGTAAAAGTAGTACTTGCATGTCAATGAAGGAAGACTTGCTAGTGTCAGATTCTATGAGGTTCAGGACATGTGTAATTGTGCCAAGTTCACTTGTAATGGTATGCTAGAGTGTAAGCTCTTCTATTTCTAAACTTAGAAATCTTGTATGTTTCCTGCACTCTTCCCATCTGCTCCATGAGCTGGTTGCAGCCTAAGATATGAATTCATCTATGAGCCTTCATGTGAGTGATTTTTGCCCATTACCACCCATATGCCCTTTGTGATGCCATTATTCATGATCTGAACTTTATCCTCCACAAAATAAAATAACAGTTGATCCATGCGAATGATACTTAATTTTGGAGCTACTGTTAATTTATAAACTGAATATAAACTGAGTTTATAAATTCAGAAACAGAAAATTCAGTTAGGCTACTGTTAACTGAATTTTGGAGTATATACTTAACAAAGGTTTCATTTGAATGTACAGTCAAATTAAAAAAAATGTGTTCATGGGGCAGCAGCACTAAGAACTGAAAGAAAAAGGTGCAGAAAAAAGCTACTGAAAAACAATATTAGAAGTAGTGCAGACGCTGTCTTGAGAAACGTGTTCCATCTCAAGTGTAGTAACCCTTCTAAACCAAACTCAGTGTAGTATCTTATGTTCTATCTCAATTACCTGCAAAAGAATATCAGAAGACATATTGTGAGAACAAATCTACATGAGGAATGAATTATGGGAAAAACATGCTGTCAAACCTTTATTTAAAATGACAATAATTAGCTCACCAGCAATAAGATGACAAAAACAAGGAACAATACACAACAACATTGCATTTTTCAGTCAAAATGCACATTTTAGGAGCAAGAAGAAATATATTTGGAAATCATGCAAAAAAGAACACATATGGACGTCTTAGAATCACACAGATAGAAATCAAATATGAATATTAACAATGAGTTGGTTGGTTGAATATCTATCGTGGTTGATTAGAGCATGAGTCACTTGGTATATGTGACTATACCAGATCTTCAATAAGATAGTTGAAATAAATGTCCTATTGAAACAAAGAACAGTAAATTATGAAAAGTTTACATTCTAGTCAACAGTATGTAGGGATATGTATAATATTTCACTTCAACACAAGTAAAATGATAAAATATATATAGAGCAATAGAACCATCTTATCTGTGCAAATAACACACACACCTATCCTATTTCTCCTCTGTTCTCTACACTAATCTCTCTCACATCCTGGACTATATCTGAATCTCTCTCAGAGCAGCACAGAAACAAACTCTCACAGCAAGACCTCTATCTCAATCTCTCTCACAAATAGCAACTAGCAAGCATCAGGAAATAAATCGACCAGCACAGCTCCATACATACATGCTAATCCGGACATCAATTTATCATGGGTAAACAATCTGACTCATTGCATAAAACAGACAACAAGATCAGGCAGAGAGCTTGCCTCATGATTGATTTTGCTGGCTCATGGTGGGCATGGAGGATGTGAAGGTCGAGTCAAGAGTGGTGTCCGTGATCGCAGTGCTTCGGATGTCTGCAGGATGGCATGCAACAAAAAACTTACATCATTTAGATGTTTTGCACACGCAAACTCAGTAGATATCCAAACAACCTATTGGCAATAACAATTCACTCATCTACATGTAATGCATTTTGCTATCATTCCCAAAGCAATAATTCGCAGCTGCAAAATTTACATGGTTCAGACAATTCACTAGATTGAGTCGGGGACAAGTATGTTGTGCTAAGGGTCAATCATCAATGTCTCATGCACAGCAGGAAACAGGCGACCGTGCTTCCATGCATTGGTACTTACGGCATCGATGGCGCGGAGCAGCAGTAGGCCGGCGCCGGCGGCCGTGGCGGAGGCCAGAGAAGATGCCGGGGAGGCGGCTGTGTCGCCCTCGTGAGGAGACAGAGCAGCTAGCAGGCCGGGGAGCAGGCGAGCAGGCAAGAAGGCCGGGGAGCGGTGGCTTTTCTACAACACATGAGCTTGCCTACAGAAAATTCAGAGTATGAGCTAGCAGGATTCCGAGCAGTTTATCTACAGAGATTTGGATTGCTTGCCTATCAAAAAAAATGTGTACGTGGGCTAACAGATTCAGAGCAGTTTATCTACATAAATTTGTGTTGCTTGCCTAACATAAGAGGAGATGAACCTTTTGTTGATTATTACCCATGTCCGTTCAACCTTGGTATGTATACAACAGTGGCGGCAATGGAACAGATCAGGAACAACAACAGGTTAGGGAAGGCGGGGAGTGAAATCGAGAGGGAGGGGGCGTACGTGGGGGTGGTTCTTCCGCCTGGCCTTGGGCTCCTCGGCGAGGCGGCCGCGCGCGATTCCCCCGGATGCCACCGCGTAGCCGCCGGCAGCCGCATTAGTCCAACGCGCGCCACAGAAGGGCCAGTGTCCGCCCATGCTGGAGTCGCCGGAGCCGCGCCGGTGACCGAGGTGACCCGCGCCCGAAACCCTAGAGCTGCTGGAGGCGGGCGAGCAGCAGGAGATGAAGGGAGAGGAAGGGAGGACATTAGAGAAAGGGAGAGGAAGGGAGGAGAGGAGAGAGGGCGCGGCGCGGGGTTTACCTTGCCGGAGCGGCGTGGTCGAGGTCGCCGGTGAGCAGCGCTGCCGGCATGGCGTCCGAAGCTCCGGTCGGCGGGATCTAGGGCGTGAGCGGTGCGAGATCAGGCTCCGGCGAGGGGGGAAGGGGGCTCGCCGTGGTCGGGAGGGAGAGGAAGAGGCGGGCGACCGGGGCTTCCCGATCTAGATCGAAGTCGAGGGAGGTGGGTGGGTGTGTCAGGAGGAAGGGGAGGGGAGAGAACGTGACGAGAGGGAGGGGATAAGGGGTGATAGCAATGGCGCACTGGTAGGGGTGCGCCATACGTATAGATAGCAATGGCGCACTTCGCGTCGGTGCGCCACTATTACCTAAAATAGCAGTGGCGCACCTGGCAATAGTCGAGGGAGAGGAAGTGCGAATATACAAATAGCAACACCACCATCAAGTGCCAAAGTAGCAACACGACCAGCCAAGCAGTCAAGACAATCAACCAATGTTACTCCAGTATCCATAAAAAAAGATCATATTGTAGCCAGAACATATTGTATTCCAAAGGGCGGAGGTAGAGGAACAATGAATTTACTTCATGAACGAATTCGAATCAGTAAAGTTGAGACAGTCAACCTGAGTATTAAACAATTATATGTTATATATCTGTTCCTTACGTGATCATCAGATGATTAAGGGTACTATGATGTGCTCAGTATACATATTATGCCCAAACATACACACAGTTGCCTGTTTTTGCAAGAACAAAAGAGATTATTGCTACATGATATAGAAATGAAAAGACCTCATCATGGGCACATCATCCACTCTCAACTGAGAAGGTAAACAGTAAATCAAAATCCTTATGAGGTTCTCTGGAAAGCATGGCGAAAATTTAAAGCAGGCTCGTTGTGCTTCCCCACTGGTCCTCAACGACGGCCTATACACCGTGGTCAAGCAGCAGCTCGACGACCTCGGCATGGCCCTCGCAGGCGGAGATATGCAGCACAGCGCAGTCGTCGGAGTCAGGGAAGTTGAGGTCAGCGCTGTGCGGCCGTCGGAGTTGCGGAAGTAGGGGTCAGTGCCCACGTCAAGGGGCTTGCATATCCTTCCTCCACGGGATCCATCCTCGATCTCTCCTATGCAGGCAGCCACCTTAGTGGGGGCTCGACCAGGATTTCAATAACGGAATTAAGCAACAACAACCTGCTCTCTGATTTCAATTATGTAACATGGTTGAATTCCTCTATAACCTCTGTGTTTTATCGAAACAGGCGCACGAACAACAAGATAATCATCAAAACAATATTATGTTCTCAGCGGGGTGGGGGGGGGGGGGGGATTATCTATAGCACATATGAAACCAATACCGGTTTAGGCACAAGTTTCAGGTAAGCATGATACTAACAAAGTAAAAAAAACTGACAGCCATCATGAGTAAGGTCCATATCGGGACTCAGAAAAATATAATGCATTTTTATAGCACAAACATATACACATAGAAATAAACACGAGTGGATCCTTCTATCGAAGACCATAAAAAACAGGAAAATTAACTCAATATGTTGCTGATTAGAGTTATTTCTTAGTTCATATCAAAAAGAAAGAACCACTGATTGTTTACATACAGCAGAATTACAGTTCAGTTTAGATAAAAAAAGAAATAGCCACCGATTGTTTCCATATAACAGAACTATGGCTGATACAAATTAGATTTATTTCTCCTAAACAATAAAGGCATGTGAAACACACACTTTGACAGCAAGAGTGCTATTCATTTTTCTATGCAAACATACAACGGAGTTATGGCTGAAACATACCATGAAACTGGAGGTGTAGCGCATGTTTCAAAAAATTGGCCGAGGTTCCCTAATCGTAGTAATGTGAGCTACGATTATATATTTTGTCAAGGACTCATGGTTGTATATAATTTTCATAAGAAGCATCCCCTATGCGAAACCTACCTTTGGTGACAAAGCCATATAAACTATCTAATGGATAAAAATGAAGCTTTTGACAACGAGGGTGGCGGTCCCAACATTTTGGTCAAGCACGTAATGCTAAGTCGGTACTGATCCAGGTACTAAGTGCCAACTAAAGGAAATTACAACACTCTTTCAGGACTAATTAGTTTAGTATAGACCACAAACTGTAGAGGTATACCAAAAGCATGATAAACAGAGAATACTAAGTCAATAGGATAATTAATTTTGCAAGCACATGACAAAATTTGCGCCAAAAGGCCAGAGTGGCAGTGCGAGATAAGACAACTGGTTTGCATCAAGTTTAGTACAAAGCAAAAAGATTCAAGATACTAAATGCTTGAATGTTAATCTCCAAATTCCAGAACCATGCATCATCGACAACATAATATAACTATAATTCCAGAACATCAACCAGACGAGCACCACACCAATATAGCCACAACCATGTCCCATACAGTAGCCAAACAGAGGAGCAGGAGGAAGATGGAGCTCACTGAGGGAGGTTGTTGCCGAGGCAGTACTCAGTGGGCGCCGGGGTTGCGCCTGAACGTCGACCAACCGGAGAGGAACCGCTTCCTACACCGCACATCCACCACGCCGCCGCGTCGGAGTTGCGCCTTGCACCTCTCGCCGACGAGCAAGAACGCCACGGACACCGAAGCACCGATATGCATTTGGATCCCCATTTTGTAGGACTTGAAACAGGAAGTATATTTACCGCATGAAACACGATTCAAGGAAGCTTATTTGTTATATAAATGTACACACATTTTATCAATAATTTCTTCCATGCTTGGAATTCTCTAAGTAAGCATTGTATGTGTGGTCGATAAAAATTCTAGAGGATTTACAACCAAGAAAATTATGTAAACATGGTACAGACAATATAGAAGTAAATCCTCCCTCGACAATTGCTATCTCAAACAGTTCTTAGTGCTTCATTTAAACAATATATGCACGTATAAATATATGCATGTATATCAACATATAAATAGAGAGTTTCTTAGCTACAAAAGTCAATAACATGGCAGTCAAACTTATAAGCGTGTACAAACCTCATAGCCATCATTCAATGACACTTCCTAGCAGTTATGCGCTCGTCCAACTAACGTGCATCTTTATGGTCAACGAACTAAATCTGAACATTTGTTACAACCTGTTACGGTCAGCGACCTAAATCTAAACATATGGAAATGAAGAAAAGTTTAAATTGGCAATAACATGGCATGAAAAAGAAATAAATAGTACTCAAATCCAGCATATTATATAGCTTACACTAAGCAGAAAATACAGTAAACTGGGATCATGCTTTCTACTTCACAATGCTTAGAAACGAGGGGAGTTAACAGATCATTAATAGTAAATAGTCCCAAAAACTAAATAATAGTAAACACGCCTAAGAAGTCGATCCTTACACAAACAGCATGAAGATGTGACGCCAAATCAAACTTGGGGAGGGCACTTACCACTGCCTTGTCGGCTTCGGCGCCGATGCCTCCCCTGCTATTGGAGGTGTCAGCGATGGCATCAAGGCTGCGGGGTTAGGAAGGTATTTGAGAATCTGGAATTGACATAAACAACAGGTTACTAAAATGCCTGTTGTCAGTTCAGGTACCAAAAGGAAGAATGGTTGCCCAGATAATGCACGCATTTTGTAAGGCCATGCCCAGCTGACGATCCTAAGGTGCAGAAAATCATGTAATATCGATATATAATGCTTACTAAGTTTCCTTGCTTTTGTTAAAAATTGTAACCATAATATCAGTTGTTCCTCAAAGAATACGAGGTTGGTTTGCACTGTTATTTGCACAGATTAAGACAGTTTGCACCCTACTCTATCTACTGGCAGTATAGCATCAGCTCTCATCCAACTAACAATAACGTCTTCAGTTAAAAAAATTATGACAGGCTGAAAGTAAATGAGAAATGAAAATCATCACAAATATGTTAGTCACACACACACGCGCAAACACACAAAAACATACGCGCGCGCGTGCACACACACACACACACACTCACACACGCGCAAACACACAAACACACACGCACACACACACACTAAAAGCAACTTTCATTGGGAACTTAGATGATTAATTAGGAGAATAAAGTAAAGAACATCAAACAAGTCAAAATTTGTACAGAGAGGGAAATGCAGAGAATTTGGTTGCTTTGCTGAGCCGACTTCTCCCTGGTGTTGCTTTTGGCCAAAGGCTATATCACAGATTGCATGGTCGTTAAAATTCTATAGTTTAAATTACTGGGCACGAAGCGGGAAAACAAAGAATGATGATATAATTCTAGTTAACATCAAACCAAACGATCAAACTGCATACGATAGGATACCTTGTTTATTCTGAACTTTGAACCTGAAAGTGTTTGCTAAGCCTGAAGTTCGATAGAAGGTTGATCTTCCTATATCTGTTGCCTCGGATGCCACTATAGTGGGTACTACATCTAATTGTCCATACACTTACATATCACACACTTTGTTGAAAGTTGTTTGAACAAGATACAAATCATAATATTCACTCACAATGAAGCACAAGTAATCTGGGCACCAAATATACCCAGTAAACATTTTCTAAGCATTCACTCACAATGAAGCATGAGTAATCTGGGCACCAAATATTGCCAGTAAACATTTTCTAGTCTAAAATTCACAAATAAGCAGAAAGGAGAAGCCGTAATGTATTAAAATAGTGAAGCAACTGAAATAAGGCATACATAAGAGAATGCAGACCAGATACAGATGTTGCCCAATGCTTCTTGACACCCTCAACAACCGCTGCAATTGGTTTTCCTTCTCAACCAAAGATAAGAATGTGTAGTTGTTTGTTGCCTTCAAAAATATAAGGAATGATTGAGTCACGGAGCTAAGTCGCGCACTAAGACATGCGTAAGTACGTTTGCCTATAACAAAAATCTGAAAAGATAAACACTCAGCCAAGTTGTTGGTCGGTCTGACTTTGCAGCCTATATATATCTCCAATCGTCCTCAATTGAACTTAATGTGATCTTCCTAGCACTTTTCACTGCACTATGTATCAACTACAAGTGCTTAGATACATAAGAATTGCAACAATTCAGAAGTCAACACGGTGCCCAATTGTTATGCAAACGGCTAGTCTTTGTCTCCTGGAAGGTACGCAATGTTCTGAACCATGGCTACCCCAGAAACCATGAGATTCCCTCATTTGTTATTGCTGTTCATGGTATCCTACGACATCATGTCTGAACTTTGTTCTCTCATGGTTTTTTGGAACCTCCGTTGTTCCCTCAAGAACTACAGGAAGAAAGAGGCTTTACACCACTGCCCAATCCCACCGTTCTACAAAATCCCCTGGGAAAAAGCAGGCTGGGTCAACGAGATGTTCCACTCTCAAGAATCCCTCTGCCAGAATCCGGATAAGGACTGGATACAAGAACGGACAGAGGCTGCGACCTCTTCCTTCGGTGCGCCATCGTTGGCTCAGACGACGCCGACGTCCCTTTCCGTCGCGGCAAGTTGGCACCTATGTGTTCCCTGGCACGTTTTGCAGGTGGAGGAAGGAGACCTGACCTGCGTGGCCGGGGGGCGGCATCCGTAGCTAGCAGAAGCAGGCGTTCCTCGATCTGGAATCGATCGAGGAGCAGACGTGGATCCCTCTCCCGGTGCGCGAGCATCTCCTGACGGAGGGGCGTGTCCTCCTCACCTTCTTCTTGTAGGTCAACGGCTGCTCGCCAGGGAGCTCCTGGTCGTCGGGCTGCGCGGCGGCCGCCGCGGCCCCCTCCAGCCGGCGGCGGAGGCAGCCCGCGACCCAGAGCAGCGCGGCCACCTTGGCCTCCGCGAGCGCGAGCAGGCCGAGGAGGAAGCCCGCGGTAGCCATCCCGGTCCGAGCTCCAGCGGCGAAGGAGACGACGGCGGTGGCTCGCTCTCCTGGCTCTCTTCCCCTCCCTTCCTTTCTGAAAACGGGAGGGGGGAGGTTGCGGGCGGAGGCTGGCCGGAGGAGACGGGCGCGAGGTGCAGCGGTAGCTGGCCGGGTGGAGGAGACGACGGCGGCGGGGGCAGGGAGGTGGGCGCGGTCTAGCTAGGGTTTGGAGGGAGAGAGGGAGGAAGAGGGGAGGGGCCGCTAGGTCATCTCCACGGGAGGGGCTGTTTTTTATACCCCTGTACGTGAAATGACTAAAATGCCCTCGGCGTGGCATGGAATTTACACGCGCTGGCACGAACGCGTGGTAACTATTCATTGCTACAACGCAGTTTGTTGATCCGGCGGCTAAGGTCGTTCCATCTCGCGATCCAACGGCCCATATCGCATCAAGCAACTCGATAGGACGGCCCAGAATGCCTAATCGCTGAGGAGCCAAGGATTCTCCTTGGTTTCTTGTTTTAGGATTTGGATGTTCACTTCTGCTTCAATAGACCCCCAACACAAAGACGGTCCAGATACGGCGGGGTTTTATTAAAAAAAAACGCGCCAGTTTGTGAAGTTCCACGTCGCGCGCGCATTACGGCGGTTGACCGCACATTCCTCGACTGCCGCCGCCTTCTTCCTCGCCTGCCGCGCCGCCGCCTTCTTCCTCAGCTGCTGCGCCGCACTAACGCGCGCGCTGACCGGTCGTCCACCTTGCCTGCCGCACGCGCTGACCGGTCGGCTGCCTCGCCTGCCGTGCCACTGCTCCGCCGCCTTCTTCCTCACCTGCCGCGCCACAGCTCCGCCGCCTTCTTCCTCGGCTGCCGCGCCGCACTGCCACGCGCGCTGACCGGTCGGCCGCCTCGCCTGCCGCGCGCGCTGACCGGTCGGCCGCCTCGCCTGCCGCGCGCATTAACGCCGTGATTCGGCCGCGTAACGCCTCGCCTACCGCGCGCGCTGGCACCACGGCGCCTCGCCTACCGCGTGCATTAACGCCACGGTTTGGCCGCGTAGCGCCTCGCCTGCCCCCCGCAGGGCTATAAAAGCTGACGCCGGCCCCGTCCCGGTCTGCACCTCCCGTCTCCCTCTTCTTTCTCCCCATGCCTCGCTCCACCGCGGCCAGAATGTCCATCGACTCTGACAACGACGGTGCGGCGCCGGGCGGCGTCTGGCCGTCCAGCCTGACAGTAGGACTGACCGAAGATCTGGCCCAGTTTGGGTTGTACGTGCCGCCGTCGGCAATGCTGCCGCGGCTGTGGCGAATCTCCGCCGAGGGCTACCCAACCCTCGGCCCACCGGCGTCGAGGGAGGAGCTTCGGTGACACATCGGCGGCCGCTACAACAGGAAAGGCCGCAAACGCTTCTGGACCGGCAAGAGCTTCGACCCCGTCGTCGGGGCGTTCAAGCGTGCCGCCCGTGGTCTCCCCATCGGAAATATTACCGGGGGGGAGGGGGCCTTCCCGCTGTCGTGCAACCGTGCCCGCCCCACCTGCCCCGCCGGAGGTCCTGCTCCCGCCAGAGCAGGCGGCGCTGCACCAGGACGGTGACCCCGACGACACGCCTGGGTTGCTGGCGGCGCTGGCGAGGTCGGCGGAGGAGGACGCGTTGGCGGCTGCGGAGGAGGCCCTGGCCGAAGAACATGTCGTGGCGGCGGTGCAGCAGGTCGTGGCGCAGGAGGCGGCGGTAGAGGAGGACTGGCTCGTGAGTAGCGACGTGGACGACGGCGACGGGGCGGTTATCGATCTCACCAGGAGTGAGATGAGGAATAGGGGTAGATTAGGGTTGTTTTATTTTCTTTAAAATTCCGTTCGAATCGATGTAAAATATCGTAAAATGAATGGGATTTGAATTGTTCTTTTATAATTTGCTTAAATATTTTTTTATGTGATAATATCGCCGGAGGTGCTATAATTTGCTTAAATTGATTTGCGTCACGTCCGGGCGTTGTTTTAGGATTTTTTCACCCGTAAAATTGTATAAAATGCATACATTGTTAGAAAATAATTAAACATGGCATTCATGCTTGTCATGATGGTACACGTGCATAAAAAGAATTGGGTTCATTTGAAGGATGTCGAAATAAACGTGTTTCGTGACGGGCCCTTTGCTTCTACCCGAACGGCCTCCGCAGAAGAAGGTTAAATTTTTGTCATCTTCAGAATGACACCATATTTTGCAAGCGGGTTCGCATGCCCAACAGAGTACTCAATGCAAAATTTCATCGAGTTCCGACAACATACGCACGCTGCGTCATGTCCGGGCGTTGTTTTAGGGTTTTCTCACCCGTAAATTTGTATAAAATGCATACCTTGTTAGAAAGCTATGAGACCTGGCATTCATGCATGTCATGATGGTACAACTGCATAAAAAATTGGGTTTATTTGAAGGATGACGAAAAAAACGTGCTTCGCGTTGGGCCCTTCGCACCCGAGCGGCCTCCGCAGAAGAAGGTCAAATTTTGGTCATCTTCAGAATGACCCCATATTTTGCAAGCGGGTTGGCATGCCCAATAGAGTACTCAATGGAAAATTTCATCGAGTTCCGAGAACATACGCACGTTGCGTCATGTCCAGGCGTTGTTTTAGGGTTTTTCACCAGTAAATTTATATAAAATACATTGTTAAAAATCTTTGAAACTTGGCATTCATGCTTGTCATGATGGTACAAGTGCATAAACTAAAATTGGGTTCATTTAAAGGATGTCAAAAAATACGTGCTTCGCGACGGTGTTTTCGGGTATTTTCCTCTGGAAAACCGTAGAAAATGCATGCAACGTAGGATACTGTCGAAAACGGACATGGATGCTTGTGATGACCATGCCAGCATGTGAAAAAAAATTGAACGAGTTTCATGGATGGGAAACGGAGAACGTGTTGTACACGTGCCCTACCGGCACAGTGAGTCGGTACTGCTTGTACATGGTCTGCGTCATGTCACACATGAAATGACACCAACTTTTGACAGCACATGTCAACATTCAATCTAGCCCCCCACACAAAGAATGAACGAATTCTGAAACCAAACGCATGTTGCGTCACGTCCGGCCGGTGTTTTCGGGTATTTTCCTCTGGAAAACCATAGAAAATGTATGCAACGTAGAAAATGGTGGAAAATTGGCATGGATGCTTGTGGTGATGCTTCCTGGGTGTTGAAAAAGTTTTAGGTCATTACGTGGAGTTGGAAAAAAAACGTCCTTCGAAGGTGGCCTCCGGTAGACCCGAACAGTGCTGGTTACACATGGTGTTGGTGATTCCATGCATGAAAGGAAATAAAATTCTGGCAGTATGTCTTCATGACCGAAGCAGGGCCCCACGCAAGATTTCGACGAATCCAGCACCAAACGCACATTGCGTCACGTCGGACCGGTGTTTTCGGTTATTTTCCTTTGGAAAACCGTAGAAAATGCATGCAACGTAGAAAATGGTTGAAAATTGGCATGCATGGTTGTGATGGCCATGCCAGCATGTAAAAATAAATTGAGCGAGTTTCATGGATGGGAAACGGAGAACGTGTTGTACACGTGCCCTACCGGCACAGTGAGTTGGTACTGCTTGTACATGGTCTGCGTCATGTCACGCATGAAATGACACCAACTTTTGGCAGCATGTGTCAACATCCAATCTAGCCCCCCCACACAAAGAATGAACGAATCCCGACACCAAACGCACGTTGCGTCACGTCCGGCCGGTGTTTTTGGTTATTTTCCTCTGGAAAACCGTAGAAAATGCATGCAACGTAGAAAATTGTTGAAAATTGACATGGATGCTTGTGGTGATGCTTCCTGGGTGTGGAAAAAGTTTTGGGTCATTACGTGGAGTTGAAAAATGAAACGTCCTTCGAAGGTGACCTCCGGTAGACCTGAACAGTGCTGGTTACACATGGTGTTGGTGATTGCATGCATGAAAGGAAACAAAATTCTGGCAGCATGTCTGCATGACCGAAGCAGGGCCCCACGCAAGATTTCGACGAATCCGGACACCAAACGCATGTTGCGTCTCGTCCGACCGGTGTTTTTGGTTATTTTCCTCTGGAAAACCGTAGAAAATGCATGCAATGTAGAAAATGGTTGAAAATTGGCATGCATGGTTGTGATGGCCATGCCAGCGTGTGAAAATAAATTGAGCGAGTTTCATGGATGGGAAACAGAGAACGTGTTGTACACGTGCCCTACCGGCACAGTGACACTAGTAGAAAACAAGGCATTAGTCCCGGTTGGGAAGGGCCTTTAGTCCCGGTTCCCCAATCGGGACTAATGTATAGAGACTAAAGGCCCCCGGCCTTTAGTCCCGCTTGGCCATGACCCGGGACTAAATCCCTGCCACGTGCTTCGGCAGCGTGCGCCGTGGGATGGGGACCTTTAGTCCTTGTTGGGGACACCAACCGGGACTAAAGATTTAGGGGTTTTAGGGTTTAGGTATTTTGGGTTTGTTGTTTATTTTTCATTTTCATTTTGTGTTTTCCATTTAATTCTTTTTCATTTCAAACATATTTTACGTTACTACATACGCACACGTTATGCATATATAATAAAATTTCTCGTACAAGCAATCATATATCTTAGAATTTCTCGTACGACCACATGCATACATATATATATATATATATATATATATATATATATATATATATATATACAATTTGGTATATACAATTTCTCCTACAATTTGCAGATCATTACATGTAGGCATTAGGTGAAATGGAATTCTCCGTCGGGAGATATGACCTGATCAAGCAAAAATCCCGCAATTTCCTCTTAAATTGCTCGTATGCGGTCCTTTGGTAGGAGCTGATCCCGCATCTGCGTCATCTATATATAAAGAAGGAGATCAATATGAATATGCATGCTAGTTGTGTGTATATGTATTAGATCATGATAAAAAAATATGAATGGTGTTTACGTACCCAAAGATCTCTTGCAGTTTTGCTCCTTTCGGTCATAAAGCGAATGTTCTCGCAAACGTAATATGCACATAAATTAGTCCCCTGTGCCTACCTCATGCACTTTACGAGAATAGAATTCAATCAGATAATAATGAAGCATGACAATGGTATTGAAACTAGAATTAAAGAGATGCGCGGACGTAGCTAGTACTACTTAATTACCCTGGGCTTTCGCCATTTCAGCTCTGGTTTCCATTCACCGGTGACCTCTTTGATGAAACGTTTCCAAACCCTGCCTGACAAATAAAATGAATAAAGGAGTTATTAATTACTTGATATCAGGAAATGAACTAATAAAGAAGCCGACATAGTGCGTCAATGATTGAAATTACCTTTCGAGCAACGAATACAAGCTTATGTATTGTTCAGGGTCTTTACTTAGCGAGTCCAGTACTTCAACAGTTCCATCGTCAACTCTAATGATTAGCAGGATCCAGTGAAAGCTGCGCACACGATTTGTATAAGCGCATAACTCATCAACTACACTTAACATTGAGTGTATATATATATATATATATATATAGGAAAATGGGACAGTACTCATAGGAGTACATACTCTTAGGCCACGTGTCATTCTTTGAATCTCCAACGATGCATCGGGTGCTCCTTCAATTAATTAAATACTTTTAGTTGATCCGATTTTGAAAAGTAGTTCCTTACTAATAGGAAGGATAAGGCACCTACAGTTTGAAATCCCAACTGAAAGTTGGGTGAAGCAGGCCCGGCCACAGCAAATACATGAATATAAGTAGTACCTAAAAAAAAGCATGCAGATGAGATGCGGCCGGCCGCCGGCCGCCGGCTGCCAGTTAACGACCAGGGCGACATGTGGCCAGTGGACGAGGCCGGCGGTGGTTATATGACGGAGACCAGATGCATCGATCAACGACGGCTGTGGACAACGCTGGAGAAAAGATCAGTTGGTCCTCAGTTCCGTGGACGATGAAGGTGAGATGCCATTCATATGTGTTCTTCGCCGAGATGACATGCCTGGTATGTACAAGAGTTTTCATGCATGTGATTTTTTGATACAAAAATAGTGATGACACTGGTGGATTGCCTAGCCGTGCATTAATTAAGAGGTGTGTTCTCCAATCGGAATTGATCACGTACACTGCTAATTTCTATGCACACATGCATGATGAGATTTTCTGCATCTGTTGTACTAATGAACTTATATCCTATGCACGATTCATCTACAGGCAATTTTAATCAGACTGCACCACCGGTTGGGCTACGCCGGCCGGCGGCACGTCTTCTCCGGGCAAGCCACATTAATTGATCAGGTTTTCCGAGCAGCTTCACCAACACAAGTACGTGACACAAGGGACGCCGACTCCGACCACACTGTCATCCCGGTGCAGAAGAATCGTTCAATGCATCATGGAACAATCATACACATAAAACTGATACGGCTGTTATGCCGTGATGCACACACCCATTTTATTATTCTTCTTTTTGCCAAAGTTCGAGTCTTGTAATTTGTTATTTTACTTGAATTGAAAAATATATGTGTTCAAAACAGAAAATATCTTTTTAGTTTATGTTTTTTCGAATGAATTATACGTCTCTTTAGAATAAACAAATACTTCCCCACAAAAATGCAGTATATACTTACGTAAAGAAAAGGGTATACGCTCCATCACGAAGAAGTAACATGTGCTCCATAGTGAAAATTTCGTTCATGAAAAGATGTAGTATATACTTGTTCAAAAATATGGGCAGTATATTTCGAGAAACAAGTATATACTCACAAAAAATGTAGCATATACTCATGAAAAAATGGAGCATATACTCCTTCGAATCATATATAGGAAGTACATAACCCTAAAAAGGCAGTATATACTCCATAAAAAAGAAGTGGTATATACTCTGTTGTAAATATGAAGTATATACTTCATTCCAAAGATGTGTAATATACTGCATCACAAAATCAAAAGGGTACACTCCGTTAAAAAATTATATGACTTCCTAAAAAATACTCCTACAACAAGCTAATAAATATACCACATGTATACACTAGTATTTTTTAGGGCTATATATACTACGTGGAGCATGTGGCTTACAGCATTAACAAACATCCTATTTTCAAAAGATGGGAGTACCACAAATAACCTTCCTTAATAATAGGATCAGACATCTGCATGCATACGGTAGCTATTGCATGCATCGGCTTGCTTTTTTTGTTGGTTAGTTTGTTAGCTATTGGATACATCCAACTGAATCAACGGGTGGGAGTATGTACTCCTGGGAGTACGGAAGAGGAGTCCTATATATATATATAAGCAAAAATAGAATTTGTAGTACAAGACAGTAACACTCACCTGAAGTTTCAAAGTAAAAGTGTTTCTGGTTTGGTATTTAGGGCCTTAAAATACTTTAGAAGCATTTTCTCTGTGTCTTTAGGGTGGGATCTTAACACTTCTTCATTAACGGTATTTGGGTCAATGAACCCAATGCCATAGACTTCATCTCTTTTCAATTCAAAAATCTTCATTATTAGAGGGTTTTAAGTCCAGATGGTAAATAGGATCTTTAGATCCCGTGTGAAGATGCTTTAAACCGTGACACAACCCTTTAATTATTTTGTAGCGTCCCTCCCAATCCAGTCCACATGATTCCTCTGTACATGTAAACATAATTTCATGCAAGCAAAATAATATACGTAATTAAGTGTAGAGGGTTGTCAAGTATATATACCAGAAAGAAGCTTCTCAAGTGTTCCACCCACCATGTATTCCAGACATAGAGCCCTTTCTTGCTCACCAGCAATAACAAGTTTCCCTTCGTGCTGAAAAACTTTATCTCGTGTTTCAGAGCAGTAGCCAACTAACCTTATGATATTTTTATGTTGGACCATCATAAGATTCAGAAGCTCATTCTGAAAACTTTTTTCGACTAGTTTGGGATTGTTGTATAGTTTCTTGACGGCAATCATTTCCCTATTATGAAGTACTCCCTGTTCAAACTCCCATGTTATTATGCGAGAACGTAAAGATTATTACAGCTCGGTTGTATTTGGTTAAAAGTTTTTGTGTGTGTAAAATCCGCTCAATATTCCCACCAATTGTGACGCACACACAGCTATGTAGTAGAAATGTAATAGTTTCAAGTAAAAATCTCACTTCCTCGAAAAAACCGAGTGTAAATAATAAATTTACCACTGCTCAAAGAAAAAGTAATAGGAGAGGAAAATGCTCCCTTTTTGTTCCACTATCATGTAACATGTTCTCGATGTTGTTCCTATATATGTAGATAGATAAATTTCTAAACCAATAATTATTACGTAGTGTGTGTTGTAACCCAGAGATGTTTTCCTAGACTAACAATTAGCGTATACTCCTTCTTTGTACGCTCTACAACTTTTAGTGTGTGTTCTAAAATATCCATTGCATCTCATGGGCATACACATATCCTTATTTGTACGCTCTACAACTTTGTTTAGTGTATTCACCAGATAATCTGACTATATTTCCATGTCCAAATGTGAATGTGCAATCTAACTCTGGACACGGATGATCTTTATGCAATCCTAGAAACTCCCTATTTTCTAGGGACAAAACTCTAGGAATATAATGCATTCTAAATCTGTTGAACAGAGGAACTACAGTAGATGTATAGTCTGAACATCTAAATGTTAGTAGATTGTAGCAAAAGTATATACCTTGTAAACATTTCCAAACCCACCAGTTCCAAGTAATCGCTCCTCGGAGAAATCATTTGTCATGCGTTGGAGTTCTGAGAACGTATAAGCCTTGGGCTCGGTAGCCGATAAGTAATTATTCGAGTGAGTGGAGCTGCTAGCTTCAGCGAGTCCTTGTAAATTGCAAATATAAGTTATCTAATCTTGTATATTGTACACAAGTTAATACTGATTATCATTTCTTAAAGAATATTGCCGGCACACTAACCTGAAGAAGACCCTGAGCTGATGCTGCTCTTGGATGGGATAATGGATTCTCCAGGGTAAAACTATCAAGTAATCAAGGAGATGTGTTTATGTATAAACTCAGTGAACATTATGCACAGAGTTTTCTTTTTTGAAACGGTATAAAACAATTGGAATTACTATTACTGAAATCAATGTTTCGTCTAGTCTAGGTCCATAGTGCAGAACAATATTACAAATCTAGCTAGTTGTGCAGTGATCAAGGTTATCACAAACGGGATACTAGCTAGTAAGTATTGTTATTGACAAATAGTATCACAGTTGTTGTGTCGTGGAAATATTTTTTTAACAAATAACCTATTAGTATCATAAAGAAAGAAAAACATGATTCTATCATATACATAACTAACTTGCCAATAATTTAAAGAGTCAAATGTAATTTTCACTAGCTGTCGATACTACAATCTAGCAAGACACTGGTACATATTGGACCATCACACTTTGTTTATCCAACTTTCACGATGTGAGGGTAGATGATGGCGATGACCACCACTTTGTTAAAATAATCGTGTGCAATTGAGGGTTCGTTCATCGCCCACGATTAGTTGAAAAAACCCGTGCCCAATCGGGGTGCACATCACACATGGTTTGGGAGTTTATAACCCTATGGAATCTATAAGACATATCACACACACCGATGCTTTGCTCCGTGTGCGATATGGGGAGAGGGTGGCGGGTCGGTGGGGGTGGTGAGGGGTTTAAAGTTATGATTTATACTAGTGTGGTCCAGTAATCAAAGTAGATAGTTAAATGTAATGTATGCATACAATTTTTTTAATATGAGTACGTCTTGTGCAATACCTGATGAATATCAAGTTCCTTGTTTTGCTGAATGGCATCCCAAAGTTTACTCGAACGGAGTAAGAAGCCAGAAGATGGAACTTTAGGACTTCTATTGTTTGAAAGTAGCTTTCTTAATAACGTAACCTATGGCAACACAACAATAATTCAGCATATACATGTTAACCAAATTATTCAAATAGCGATGATATAAAGGTTATGTGACTAACCTCTTTTGGGAACTCTGACAAGTTCTTGTCTGCCAATCCAACGATAGTTACCTAAGTAACATATCACAAAATAAAGTTAATTACCTCTACTTCATAAGATAGGTTGTTGTTACTCTTGTTCATTAGTTCTTGTTAAACACGAAGTGGCACTGATAACCCAACCTCAATGTAGTCCTTGAATTTGACAAGGTCCACTACATCTTCCCAAATCTACAGGAAATATTTAATAGCATATTATATATTTTGCAATAGGTCGACTATTACACAATGGAATTAATGGAATACCTTTTCCAAGAGTTTCTCGATATTACCCCTCAATGTTTCAAACGATGGCTGCAGGCGAATAACACCAGATCATAAAAATAGACAAATTATCGAGTGGCTATTTTTTTGCAATGATGAATCAAACCTCTCCATCATAGTTACGAACTGCAACTAGTATTTTAGTGAAGCCTTGTGGAAGTTTTGTTCTTTCCTGTAAAATTATTTTATAAAACATTGTGAGACCGGCATCTACATATTGTGTTGATAATCTTTTTTCTTCGAAAACATAATGGTAGAGTACATGCCACCTCTGTCTTCGATAAATATCTACAACTATGGTTTACACGTCACAAATGGTTCTTTTCGCAACAAACAAGTGGATATTAATACATCATATGGGGGCCTTTTCTTTTCACATGCCACTGAAGCTTGTGGTGTAACCGTTTTTTTGCTCACTTATTATCACTAATGTATTTTGTCTGGCCACACCAGGCCATACGATGCCCACACCAGGTTAGTAACGGACAAAAACTTCGAACGTTTTTCCATCGGTGTTCGTCCATGATATGTCTCTTATCTTAGCCTTATGCACATGTTGAAATAAATAAACCATGGGAGGAGGAGGAAGCTCCCCATCGCATGGACCAACCTTGGTTGACACCTCTCGTGGCTTGGAGCAGGAAGACGGTGACAGGTGAATGGAAAACGCGGCATCCGAAACAACACCTCTTCATGGGGCTAGCATTATATGACGGTGCTATCCAGCCACCTCCGTGAAGAGGAACAATGTGAGAAAGAGGAGTTGCATAAAGATGTGTAGAGATGACAAAGATTCTCTTCACACTTCACGGAAACGACTTAGCACCGGCGTGATGCTTTTGGTAATACCGGCGAGGGAGGTCCATGCCAGTGGTCATGCGCCAGTGGTATTTCCTACCACCGGCGTGTATTTGGCCGCGCCGGTAGTAACAAAACTAGTAGTGGCGTGCCTTGGTCATGAACGCCGGTGGTAGTATTTTCAAGATTTAAAACAAAAGTTGGCTGCACACAAGTGCTAATATTTTCAGGATTAAAAAAAGCCGGCAGCACTGTTCACCGGCGATGACATTAGTTACCGATGCTGCAAGTACTCGCTATACACCCCGTTTGGCAACTTTGTTTTTATTACACACACACACACACACACACACACACACAGAGAGAGAGATATATATATATATATATATTTTTCTAGGTTATTCCACTTGCTAACCACTTTATCCATACATGATCAGATCGCCAAACTGTGGAGATGTTGCTGGATATGTACATTGGGTGTAGCCGTTTGGAAACTGTTGCACACGATTTCTTCAACCAGGAAGGTTTGAAGTGTGCTAAGAGTATTACATGATGATGCACATAGGTCATTTGATGCTCATTTTTAGATGGTTTCTACATTTATCAATTTTATGTGATCCTTGAATTGGACTCCATGTTTTCTGCTTAATAAATTAATAAAGGGGCTATATGTATCAGTCAATAGAGACGCTGGGATTCCCCCTTTTAGGAAAAAAAATATATTTAGAGAGAGAGATATTTTGTGCTTCTTTTAGGGGTGAGTCAATTGTAAGAACTGGTGCAAAGGAGAGCCCTTGTCTAAAAATACATTCACAAGAAAAATGGTTAAAAATAAGTAACCCTTGAACACGAGGCTCGTAGTAAATGGGTTGCTGCTAGGACAAAAACTTTGTCCATGGATGTGTGAGCTTGTTACCAGCAAGAGATTTATAGGTTAGTATGAGGCCAAGAAGTGTATGGGTTGCACACATGGGTGACGGTGATTTATACATGTTTAGGCCCCCGTATGGACATGGGTAATAGCTCTATAACTCTCTGGTGGTGGCGTTGATTGATCCCCTAAACAAGTTTCCCAATGTACAAGATTCCATGGGCTTCCGTGTCTTTGAAAGCGTGAGTCCTCCGTCCTCCTGATATACTGGTTATGATGGGAGTTACAATCCCCACCCACACGATCCGACGACGTTGAAGATTTGGTTTTAAAAGGACTCCTTTGTGTCCTCCTTATGTGTCATTGGGTTACCCGTATACCTGTCAATGTAGCTCTCTAGTTTCTCCATTGGCTAGCTATGTGGTCAGCCTGATCCCATCCACATTTGAAACGGTTATCTTGTAATTATTGTTTCTGATGTGAACTCGTAAGAAATCACTAAAACATATTTGGCCCTTCTCATACCATTGGAATAAAATGACCCTCTCACTCTTACCCCATTATCTTTCCATCTAGACAAAGCATGGAGGTGGAGCTCGATATTTTCAAGAGAGCGCATCCCGCGTGAGAGAGCTCGACGACGAGTCCTCACCTTCCCCCTCCTCCCTTATACGAAGAATATTTTGTCTCCTACTAGGTTGTGGTCTAAGAGTTGAGGATTATAGGGCGGCGTCTGTATGAGCATGAAAAGAGGCAATGTGATTGGAGGAAGACAATGCCAACAACAACGTAGAATGATCATTCCTTCCCATGGCATGTCAATCCGCGAGCAGTGTTGCTATCCTGGAAACAGCCAGGCCAGAGGAAGAGGAAAAATGAACTACAATTAGACTTGGTTATACTGTTCAGCCTAGATGTATCCTTGTTTTATTAATGAATAGTTCTATAGCTTTTTTACATGGTCGAATGTTGTATGTTCTTCTTAGTGTTAAGCTTGTTTTCATAATGGCCTCATAGGTTTTTACATGGTTGATTACCGTAGGTTCTTTCTAGGGTTATTATTCGTGTTGTATTCAATTGTACTGTGGGATTTGACATGGTTCAGTAATGTGGGTTATTTATCGGGTTCTGGTTTTGATCTTGATCATTTGTACTATAGGTTTTGATATGGTAGCTTATTGTAGGTTCTGGTTAGGGTTGTTCTTTGTATCCTACTTCGGTATACTCTTCTCTCTCTTCCCTTCTTTCTTCACTTATAAACTTAAGTAGGTCATATGGTTTAATACATAATTCTCGCTGGGCGGCACATTAAAAAAGGAAGAGCTACTAGAGGAAGAGCGCTCAGAACTGCCTTCCCTGGCTAGTAACTTGTGTTCAACAAGTAAATCCAAAAAACTTACACAAATAAAGAGTAGGTCATGTGGTCATATTCCCAATTACCGATACTTAATTGTATTCTTCTCTAGAATAAATAGGTCAGACGGCTATCCAAGTTTTGTGTTATTGTCTGTGACATCATTTCAAAACATGAGTTCGTTTCACTGATACTGTACAAAAACATGGACACAAAATAAATGCCAACCAAATTGACACTTCAATAGGTGAATATTAGTAGATGGTGTATACGATCTTGACGTCAAATAAAAAGTGAGTAAACCCATTAATGTAAAATACCAAAAGTTATGCACTATTGACGTTTTAATCAGCTTTGTCACTATTACGATAAAACTAAATGAGTTCCTTATTTACATGGAAAGATGGACATTTAGTCAGCTTTGTCACTATTGAAGTTTTGGTACACTATGTGTGAAAGCAAATCTTGGCCTCCTATGGTCTTTTGGTTTATTAATACATGCCCATAGATCAATGTGTTGGAACCCTTTATGTTATATATTCTGAAATGTTTACGGAAACCAAAAACATACGAACGATAACTATTCAATTAAATCAATGGAAATAAAACATTCATTTTGCAACAAACGAAGTAAAATATTTATCCATGTACTCCACTGGGTATTGCGAGAAGTCTACACGTACAAATACCTGAAATATAATGCTAAATAGTAATCTGGCATATCCGTCCACTTGACCAATATCAGACAATGACCTGTACATAAGAAACAACCACAACGGAGAATCAGAGTAGTTTCTACCATTTAAAAGTACGACATGTGTACAAATTGGAAATCTAGGATAATAAAATAAGAAACAAACATACACGTTAACGATCACAAGATCTGATACAGTCAAGGCAAACATGGTGGCTTGCTTCTGAAATGTTGTATCCTGAAACCATATGCAAAAGCTAATAATCATCTCAACCAAAACCTTGATAGTGAAAATAGGGGAATACTCAATACTCAAGAAGTATTAGACCGCCCAATAATTGAAGCCTCCAAAGAAACTTATCAATCTTGTACAGTGCAAGGAAGGATTCAAAAATATAAGGAATGATTGAGTCACGGAGCTAAGTCGCGCACTAAGACATGCGTAAGTACGTTTGCCTATAACAAAAATCTGAAAAGATAAACACTCAGCCAAGTTGTTGGTCGGTCTGACTTTGCAGCCTATATATATCTCCAATCGTCCTCAATTGAACTTAATGTGATCTTCCTAGCACTTTTCACTGCACTATGTATCAACTACAAGTGCTTAGATACATAAGAATTGCAACAATTCAGAAGTCAACACGGTGCCCAATTGTTATGCAAACGGCTAGTCTTTGTCTCCTGGAAGGTACGCAATGTTCTGAACCATGGCTACCCCAGAAACCATGAGATTCCCTCATTTGTTATTGCTGTTCATGGTATCCTACGACATCATGTCTGAACTTTGTTCTCTCATGGTTTTTTGGAACCTCCGTTGTTCCCTCAAGAACTACAGGAAGAAAGAGGCTTTACACCACTGCCCAATCCTACCGTTCTACAAAATCCCCTGGGAAAAAGCAGGCTGGGTCAACGAGATGTTCCACTCTCAAGAATCCCTCTGCCAGAATCCGGATAAGGACTGGATACAAGAACGGACAGAGGCTGCGACCTCTTCCTTCGGTGCGCCATCGTTGGCTCAGACGACGCCGACGTCCCTTTCCGTCGCGGCAAGTTGGCACCTATGTGTTCCCTGGCACGTTTTGCAGGTGGAGGAAGGAGACCTGACCTGCGTGGCCGGGGGGCGGCATCCGTAGCTAGCAGAAGCAGGCGTTCCTCGATCTGGAATCGATCGAGGAGCAGACGTGGATCCCTCTCCCGGTGCGCGAGCATCTCCTGACGGAGGGGCGTGTCCTCCTCACCTTCTTCTTGTAGGTCAACGGCTGCTCGCCAGGGAGCTCCTGGTCGTCGGGCTGCGCGGCGGCCGCCGCGGCCCCCTCCAGCCGGCGGCGGAGGCAGCCCGCGACCCAGAGCAGCGCGGCCACCTTGGCCTCCGCGAGCGCGAGCAGGCCGAGGAGGAAGCCCGCGGTAGCCATCCCGGTCCGAGCTCCAGCGGCGAAGGAGACGACGGCGGTGGCTCGCTCTCCTGGCTCTCTTCCCCTCCCTTCCTTTCTGAAAACGGGAGGGGGGAGGTTGCGGGCGGAGGCTGGCCGGAGGAGACGGGCGCGAGGTGCAGCGGTAGCTGGCCGGGTGGAGGAGACGACGGCGGCGGGGGCAGGGAGGTGGGCGCGGTCTAGCTAGGGTTTGGAGGGAGAGAGGGAGGAAGAGGGGAGGGGCCGCTAGGTCATCTCCACGGGAGGGGCTGTTTTTTATACCCCTGTACGTGAAATGACTAAAATGCCCTCGGCGTGGCATGGAATTTACACGCGCTGGCACGAACGCGTGGTAACTATTCATTGCTACAACGCAGTTTGTTGATCCGGCGGCTAAGGTCGTTCCATCTCGCGATCCAACGGCCCATATCGCATCAAGCAACTCGATAGGACGGCCCAGAATGCCTAATCGCTGAGGAGCCAAGGATTCTCCTTGGTTTCTTGTTTTAGGATTTGGATGTTCACTTCTGCTTCAATAGACCCCCAACACAAAGACGGTCCAGATACGGCGGGGTTTTATTAAAAAAAAACGCGTCAGTTTGTGAAGTTCCACGTCGCGCGCGCATTACGGCGGTTGACCGCACATTCCTCGACTGCCGCCGCCTTCTTCCTCGCCTGCCGCGCCGCCGCCTTCTTCCTCAGCTGCTGCGCCGCACTAACGCGCGCGCTGACCGGTCGTCCACCTTGCCTGCCGCACGCGCTGACCGGTCGGCTGCCTCGCCTGCCGTGCCACTGCTCCGCCGCCTTCTTCCTCACCTGCCGCGCCACAGCTCCGCCGCCTTCTTCCTCGGCTGCCGCGCCGCACTGCCACGCGCGCTGACCGTTCGGCCGCCTCGCCTGCCGCGCGCGCTGACCGGTCGGCCGCCTCGCCTGCCGCGCGCATTAACGCCGTGATTCGGCCGCGTAACGCCTCGCCTACCGCGCGCGCTGGCACCACGGCGCCTCGCCTACCGCGTGCATTAACGCCACGGTTTGGCCGCGTAGCGCCTCGCCTGCCCCCCGCAGGGCTATAAAAGCTGACGCCGGCCCCGTCCCGGTCTGCACCTCCCGTCTCCCTCTTCTTTCTCCCCATGCCTCGCTCCACCGCGGCCAGAATGTCCATCGACTCTGACAACGACGGTGCGGCGCCGGGCGGCGTCTGGCCGTCCAGCCTGACAGTAGGACTGACCGAAGATCTGGCCCAGTTTGGGTTGTACGTGCCGCCGTCGGCAAAGCTGCCGCGGCTGTGGCGAATCTCCGCCGAGGGCTACCCAACCCTCGGCCCACCGGCGTCGAGGGAGGAGCTTCGGTGACACATCGGCGGCCGCTACAACAGGAAAGGCCGCAAACGCTTCTGGACCGGCAAGAGCTTCGACCCCGTCGTCGGGGCGTTCAAGCGTGCCGCCCGTGGTCTCCCCATCGGAAATATTACCGGGGGGGAGGGGGCCTTCCCGCTGTCGTGCAACCGTGCCCGCCCCACCTGCCCCGCCGGAGGTCCTGCTCCCGCCAGAGCAGGCGGCGCTGCACCAGGACGGTGACCCCGACGACACGCCTGGGTTGCTGGCGGCGCTGGCGAGGTCGGCGGAGGAGGACGCGTTGGCGGCTGCGGAGGAGGCCCTGGCCGAACAACATTTCGTGGCGGCGGTGCAGCAGGTCGTGGCGCAGGAGGCGGCGGTAGAGGAGGACTGGCTCGTGAGTAGCGACGTGGACGACGGCGACGGGGCGGTTATCGATCTCACCAGGAGTGATCGATGAGGAATAGGGGTAGATTAGGGTTGTTTTATTTTCTTTAAAATTCCGTTCGAATCGATGTAAAATATCGTAAAATGAATGGGATTTGAATTGTTCTTTTATAATTTTCTTAAATATTTTTTTATGTGATAATATCGCCGGAGGTGCTATAATTTGCTTAAATTGATTTGCGTCACGTCCGGGCGTTGTTTTAGGATTTTTTCACCCGTAAAATTGTATAAAATGCATACATTGTTAGAAAATAATTAAACATGGCATTCATGCTTGTCATGATGGTACACGTGCATAAAAAGAATTGGGTTCATTTGAAGGATGTCGAAATAAACGTGTTTCGTGACGGGCCCTTTGCTTCTACCCGAACGGCCTCCGCAGAAGAAGGTTAAATTTTTGTCATCTTCAGAATGACACCATATTTTGCAAGCGGGTTCGCATGCCCAACAGAGTACTCAATGCAAAATTTCATCGAGTTCCGACAACATACGCACGCTGCGTCATGTCCGGGCGTTGTTTTAGGGTTTTCTCACCCGTAAGTTTGTATAAAATGCATACCTTGTTAGAAAGCTATGAGACCTGGCATTCATGCATGTCATGATGGTACAAGTGCATAAAAAATTGGGTTTATTTGAAGGATGACGAAAAAAACGTGCTTCGCGTTGGGCCCTTCGCACCCGAACGGCCTCCGCAGAAGAAGGTCAAATTTTGGTCATCTTCAGAATGACCCCATATTTTGCAAGCGGGTTGGCATGCCCAACAGAGTACTCAATGCAAAATTTCATCGAGTTCCGAGAACATACGCACGTTGCGTCATGTCCAGGCGTTGTTTTAGGGTTTTTCACCAGTAAATTTATATAAAATACATTGTTAAAAATCTTTGAAACTTGGCATTCATGCTTGTCATGATGGTACAAGTGCATAAACTAAAATTGGGTTCATTTAAAGGATGTCAAAAAATACGTGCTTCGCGACGGTGTTTTCGGGTATTTTCCTCTGGAAAACCGTAGAAAATGCATGCAACGTAGGATACTGTCGAAAACGGACATGGATGCTTGTGATGGCCATGCCAGCATGTGAAAAAAAATTGAACGAGTTTCATGGATGGGAAACGGAGAACGTGTTGTACACGTGCCCTACCGGCACAGTGAGTCGGTACTGCTTGTACATGGTCTGCGTCATGTCACACATGAAATGACACCAACTTTTGACAGCACATGTCAACATTCAATCTAGCCCCCCACACAAAGAATGAACGAATTCTGAAACCAAACGCATGTTGCGTCACGTCCGGCCGGTGTTTTCGGGTATTTTCCTCTGGAAAACCATAGAAAATGTATGCAACGTAGAAAATGGTGGAAAATTGGCATGGATGCTTGTGGTGATGCTTCCTGGGTGTTGAAAAAGTTTTAGGTCATTACGTGGAGTTGGAAAAAAAACGTCCTTCGAAGGTGGCCTCCGGTAGACCCGAACAGTGCTGGTTACACATGGTGTTGGTGATTCCATGCATGAAAGGAAATAAAATTCTGGCAGTATGTCTTCATGACCGAAGCAGGGCCCCACGCAAGATTTCGACGAATCCAGCACCAAACGCACATTGCGTCACGTCGGACCGGTGTTTTCGGTTATTTTCCTTTGGAAAACCGTAGAAAATGCATGCAACGTAGAAAATGGTTGAAAATTGGCATGCATGGTTGTGATGGCCATGCCAGCATGTAAAAATAAATTGAGCGAGTTTCATGGATGGGAAACGGAGAACGTGTTGTACACGTGCCCTACCGGCACAGTGAGTTGGTACTGCTTGTACATGGTCTGCGTCATGTCACGCATGAAATGACACCAACTTTTGGCAGCATGTGTCAACATCCAATCTAGCCCACCCACACAAAGAATGAACGAATCCCGACACCAAACGCACGTTGCGTCACGTCCGGCCGGTGTTTTTGGTTATTTTCCTCTGGAAAACCGTAGAAAATGCATGCAACGTAGAAAATTGTTGAAAATTGACATGGATGCTTGTGGTGATGCTTCCTGGGTGTGGAAAAAGTTTTGGGTCATTACGTGGAGTTGAAAAATGAAACGTCCTTCGAAGGTGACCTCCGGTAGACCTGAACAGTGCTGGTTACACATGGTGTTGGTGATTGCATGCATGAAAGGAAACAAAATTCTGGCAGCATGTCTGCATGACCGAAGCAGGGCCCCACGCAAGATTTCGACGAATCCGGACACCAAACGCATGTTGCGTCTCGTCCGACCGGTGTTTTTGGTTATTTTCCTCTGGAAAACCGTAGAAAATGCATGCAATGTAGAAAATGGTTGAAAATTGGCATGCATGGTTGTGATGGCCATGCCAGCGTGTGAAAATAAATTGAGCGAGTTTCATGGATGGGAAACAGAGAACGTGTTGTACACGTGCCCTACCGGCACAGTGACACTAGTAGAAAACAAGGCATTAGTCCCGGTTGGGAAGGGCCTTTAGTCCCGGTTCCCCAATCGGGACTAATGTATAGAGACTAAAGGCCCCCGGCCTTTAGTCCCGCTTGGCCATGACCCGGGACTAAATCCCTGCCACGTGCTTCGGCAGCGTGCGCCGTGGGATGGGGACCTTTAGTCCTTGTTGGGGACACCAACCGGGACTAAAGATTTAGGGGTTTTAGGGTTTAGGTATTTTGGGTTTGTTGTTTATTTTTCATTTTCATTTTGTGTTTTCCATTTAATTCTTTTTCATTTCAAACATATTTTACGTTACTACATACGCACACGTTATGCATATATAATAAAATTTCTCGTACAAGCAATCATATATCTTAGAATTTCTCGTACGACCACATGCATACATATATATATATATATATATATATATATATATATATATATATATATATATATATATATATACAATTTGCTATATACAATTTCTCCTACAATTTGCAGATCATTACATGTAGGCATTAGGTGAAATGGAATTCTCCGTCGGGAGATATGACCTGATCAAGCAAAAATCCCGCAATTTCCTCTTAAATTGCTCGTATGCGGTCCTTTGGTAGGAGCTGATCCCGCATCTGCGTCATCTATATATAAAGAAGGAGATCAATATGAATATGCATGCTAGTTGTGTGTATATGTATTAGATCATGATAAAAAAATATGAATGGTGTTTACGTACCCAAAGATCTCTTGCAGTTTTGCTCCTTTCGGCATAAAGCGAATGTTCTCGCAAACGTAATATGCACATAAATTAGTCCCCTGTGCCTACCTCATGCACTTTACGAGAATAGAATTCAATCAGATAATAATGAAGCATGACAATGGTATTGAAACTAGAATTAAAGAGATGCGCGGACGTAGCTAGTACTACTTAATTACCCTGGGCTTTCGCCATTTCAGCTCTGGTTTCCATTCACCGGTGACCTCTTTGATGAAACGTTTCCAAACCCTGCCTGACAAATAAAATGAATAAAGGAGTTATTAATTACTTGATATCAGGAAATGAACTAATAAAGAAGCCGACATAGTGCGTCAATGATTGAAATTACCTTTCGAGCAACGAATACAAGCTTATGTATTGTTCAGGGTCTTTACTTAGCGAGTCCAGTACTTCAACAGTTCCATCGTCAACTCTAATGATTAGCAGGATCCAGTGAAAGCTGCGCACACGATTTGTATAAGCGCATAACTCATCAACTACACTTAACATTGAGTGTATATATATATATATATATATATATAGGAAAATGGGACAGTACTCATAGGAGTACATACTCTTAGGCCACGTGTCATTCTTTGAATCTCCAACGATGCATCGGGTGCTCCTTCAATTAATTAAATACTTTTAGTTGATCCGATTTTGAAAAGTAGTTCCTTACTAATAGGAAGGATAAGGCACCTACAGTTTGAAATCCCAACTGAAAGTTGGGTGAAGCAGGCCCGGCCACAGCAAATACATGAATATAAGTAGTACCTAAAAAAAAGCATGCAGATGAGATGCGGCCGGCCGCCGGCCGCCGGCTGCCAGTTAACGACCAGGGCGACATGTGGCCAGTGGACGAGGCCGGCGGTGGTTATATGACGGAGACCAGATGCATCGATCAACGACGGCTGTGGACAACGCTGGAGAAAAGATCAGTTGGTCCTCAGTTCCGTGGACGATGAAGGTGAGATGCCATTCATATGTGTTCTTCGCCGAGATGACATGCCTGGTATGTACAAGAGTTTTCATGCATGTGATTTTTTGATACAAAAATAGTGATGACACTGGTGGATTGCCTAGCCGTGCATTAATTAAGAGGTGTGTTCTCCAATCGGAATTGATCACGTACACTGCTAATTTCTATGCACACATGCATGATGAGATTTTCTGCATCTGTTGTACTAATGAACTTATATCCTATGCACGATTCATCTACAGGCAATTTTAATCAGACTGCACCACCGGTTGGGCTACGCCGGCCGGCGGCACGTCTTCTCCGGGCAAGCCACATTAATTGATCAGGTTTTCCGAGCAGCTTCACCAACACAAGTACGTGACACAAGGGACGCCGACTCCGACCACACTGTCATCCCGGTGCAGAAGAATCGTTCAATGCATCATGGAACAATCATACACATAAAACTGATACGGCTGTTATGCCGTGATGCACACACCCAGTTTATTATTCTTCTTTTTGCCAAAGTTCGAGTCTTGTAATTTGTTATTTTACTTGAATTGAAAAATATATGTGTTCAAAACAGAAAATATCTTTTTAGTTTATGTTTTTTCGAATGAATTATACGTCTCTTTAGAATAAACAAATACTTCCCCACAAAAATGCAGTATATACTTACGTAAAGAAAAGGGTATACGCTCCATCACGAAGAAGTAACATGTGCTCCATAGTGAAAATTTCGTTCATGAAAAGATGTAGTATATACTTGTTCAAAAATATGGGCAGTATATTTCGAGAAACAAGTATATACTCACAAAAAATGTAGCATATACTCATGAAAAAATGGAGCATATACTCCTTCGAATCATATATAGGAAGTACATAACCCTAAAAAGGCGGTATATACTCCATAAAAAAGAAGTGGTATATACTCTGTTGTAAATATGAAGTATATACTTCATTCCAAAGATGTGTAATATACTGCATCACAAAATCAAAAGGGTACACTCCGTTAAAAAATTATATGACTTCCTAAAAAATACTCCTACAACAAGCTAATAAATATACCACATGTATACACTAGTATTTTTTAGGGCTATATATACTACGTGGAGCATGTGGCTTACAGCATTAACAAACATCCTATTTTCAAAAGATGGGAGTACCACAAATAACCTTCCTTAATAATAGGATCAGACATCTGCATGCATACGGTAGCTATTGCATGCATCGGCTTGCTTTTTTTGTTGGTTAGTTTGTTAGCTATTGGATACATCCAACTGAATCAACGGGTGGGAGTATGTACTCCTGGGAGTACGGAAGAGGAGTCCTATATATATATATAAGCAAAAATAGAATTTGTAGTACAAGACAGTAACACTCACCTGAAGTTTCAAAGTAAAAGTGTTTCTGGTTTGGTATTTAGGGCCTTAAAATACTTTAGAAGCATTTTCTCTGTGTCTTTAGGGTGGGATCTTAACACTTCTTCATTAACGGTATTTGGGTCAATGAACCCAATGCCATAGACTTCATCTCTTTTCAATTCAAAAATCTTCATTATTAGAGGGTTTTAAGTCCAGATGGTAAATAGGATCTTTAGATCCCGTGTGAAGATGCTTTAAACCGTGACACAACCCTTTAATTATTTTGTAGCGTCCCTCCCAATCCAGTCCACATGATTCCTCTGTACATGTAAACATAATTTCATGCAAGCAAAATAATATACGTAATTAAGTGTAGAGGGTTGTCAAGTATATATACCAGAAAGAAGCTTCTCAAGTGTTCCACCCACCATGTATTCCAGACATAGAGCCCTTTCTTGCTCACCAGCAATAACAAGTTTCCCTTCGTGCTGAAAAACTTTATCTCGTGTTTCAGAGCAGTAGCCAACTAACCTTATGATATTTTTATGTTGGACCATCATAAGATTCAGAAGCTCATTCTGAAAACTTTTTTCGACTAGTTTGGGATTGTTGTATAGTTTCTTGACGGCAATCACTTCCCTATTATGAAGTACTCCCTGTTCAAACTCCCATGTTATTATGCGAGAACGTAAAGATTATTACAGCTCGGTTGTATTTGGTTAAAAGTTTTTGTGTGTGTAAAATCCGCTCAATATTCCCACCAATTGTGACGCACACACAGCTATGTAGTAGAAATGTAATAGTTTCAAGTAAAAATCTCACTTCCTCGAAAAAACCGAGTGTAAATAATAAATTTACCACTGCTCAAAGAAAAAGTAATAGGAGAGGAAAATGCTCCCTTTTTGTTGCACTATCATGTAACATGTTCTCGATGTTGTTCCTATATATGTAGATAGATAAATTTCTAAACCAATAATTATTACGTAGTGTGTGTTGTAACCCAGAGATGTTTTCCTAGACTAACAATTAGCGTATACTCCTTCTTTGTACGCTCTACAACTTTTAGTGTGTGTTCTAAAATATCCATTGCATCTCATGGGCATACACATATCCTTATTTGTACGCTCTACAACTTTGTTTAGTGTATTCACCAGATAATCTGACTATATTTCCATGTCCAAATGTGAATGTGCAATCTAACTCTGGACACGGATGATCTTTATGCAATCCTAGAAACTCCCTATTTTCTAGGGACAAAACTCTAGGAATATAATGCATTCTAAATCTGTTGAACAGAGGAACTACAGTAGATGTATAGTCTGAACATCTAAATGTTAGTAGATTGTAGCAAAAGTATATACCTTGTAAACATTTCCAAACCCACCAGTTCCAAGTAATCGCTCCTCGGAGAAATCATTTGTCATGCGTTGGAGTTCTGAGAACGTATAAGCCTTGGGCTCGGTAGCCGATAAGTAATTATTCGAGTGAGTGGAGCTGCTAGCTTCAGCGAGTCCTTGTAAATTGCAAATATAAGTTATCTAATCTTGTATATTGTACACAAGTTAATACTGATTATCATTTCTTAAAGAATATTGCCGGCACACTAACCTGAAGAAGACCCTGAGCTGATGCTGCTCTTGGATGGGATAATGGATTCTCCAGGGTAAAACTATCAAGTAATCAAGGAGATGTGTTTATGTATAAACTCAGTGAACATTATGCACAGAGTTTTCTTTTTTGAAACGGTATAAAACAATTGGAATTACTATTACTGAAATCAATGTTTCGTCTAGTCTAGGTCCATAGTGCAGAACAATATTACAAATCTAGCTAGTTGTGCAGTGATCAAGGTTATCACAAACGGGATACTAGCTAGTAAGTATTGTTATTGACAAATAGTATCACAGTTGTTGTGTCGTGGAAATATTTTTTTAACAAATAACCTATTAGTATCATAAAGAAAGAAAAACATGATTCTATCATATACATAACTAACTTGCCAATAATTTAAAGAGTCAAATGTAATTTTCACTAGCTGTCGATACTACAATCTAGCAAGACACTGGTACATATTGGACCATCACACTTTGTTTATCCAACTTTCACGATGTGAGGGTAGATGATGGCGATGACCACCACTTTGTTAAAATAATCGTGTGCAATTGAGGGTTCGTTCATCGCCCACGATTAGTTGAAAAAACCCGTGCCCAATCGGGGTGCACATCACACATGGTTTGGGAGTTTATAACCCTATGGAATCTATAAGACATATCACACACACCGATGCTTTGCTCCGTGTGCGATATGGGGAGAGGGTGGCGGGTCGGTGGGGGTGGTGAGGGGTTTAAAGTTATGATTTATACTAGTGTGGTCCAGTAATCAAAGTAGATAGTTAAATGTAATGTATGCATACAATTTTTTTAATATGAGTACGTCTTGTGCAATACCTGATGAATATCAAGTTCCTTGTTTTGCTGAATGGCATCCCAAAGTTTACTCGAACGGAGTAAGAAGCCAGAAGATGGAACTTTAGGACTTCTATTGTTTGAAAGTAGCTTTCTTAATAACGTAACCTATGGCAACACAACAATAATTCAGCATATACATGTTAACCAAATTATTCAAATAGCGATGATATAAAGGTTATGTGACTAACCTCTTTTGGGAACTCTGACAAGTTCTTGTCTGCCAATCCAACGATAGTTACCTAAGTAACATATCACAAAATAAAGTTAATTACCTCTACTTCATAAGATAGGTTGTTGTTACTCTTGTTCATTAGTTCTTGTTAAACACGAAGTGGCACTGATAACCCAACCTCAATGTAGTCCTTGAATTTGACAAGGTCCACTACATCTTCCCAAATCTACAGGAAATATTTAATAGCATATTATATATTTTGCAATAGGTCGACTATTACACAATGGAATTAATGGAATACCTTTTCCAAGAGTTTCTCGATATTACCCCTCAATGTTTCAAACGATGGCTGCAGGCGAATAACACCAGATCATAAAAATAGACAAATTATCGAGTGGCTATTTTTTTGCAATGATGAATCAAACCTCTCCATCATAGTTACGAACTGCAACTAGTATTTTAGTGAAGCCTTGTGGAAGTTTTGTTCTTTCCTGTAAAATTATTTTATAAAACATTGTGAGACCGGCATCTACATATTGTGTTGATAATCTTTTTTCTTCGAAAACATAATGGTAGAGTACATGCCACCTCTGTCTTCGATAAATATCTACAACTATGGTTTACACGTCACAAATGGTTCTTTTCGCAACAAACAAGTGGATATTAATACATCATATGGGGGCCTTTTCTTTTCACATGCCACTGAAGCTTGTGGTGTAACCGTTTTTTTGCTCACTTATTATCACTAATGTATTTTGTCTGGCCACACCAGGCCATACGATGCCCACACCAGGTTAGTAACGGACAAAAACTTCGAACGTTTTTCCATCGGTGTTCGTCCATGATATGTCTCTTATCTTAGCCTTATGCACATGTTGAAATAAATAAACCATGGGAGGAGGAGGAAGCTCCCCATCGCATGGACCAACCTTGGTTGACACCTCTCGTGGCTTGGAGCAGGAAGACGGTGACAGGTGAATGGAAAACGCGGCATCCGAAACAACACCTCTTCATGGGGCTAGCATTATATGACGGTGCTATCCAGCCACCTCCGTGAAGAGGAACAATGTGAGAAAGAGGAGTTGCATAAAGATGTGTAGAGATGACAAAGATTCTCTTCACACTTCACGGAAACGACTTAGCACCGGCGTGATGCTTTTGGTAATACCGGCGAGGGAGGTCCATGCCAGTGGTCATGCGCCAGTGGTATTTCCTACCACCGGCGTGTATTTGGCCGCGCCGGTAGTAACAAAACTAGTAGTGGCGTGCCTTGGTCATGAACGCCGGTGGTAGTATTTTCAAGATTTAAAACAAAAGTTGGCTGCACACAAGTGCTAATATTTTCAGGATTAAAAAAAGCCGGCAGCACTGTTCACCGGCGATGACATTAGTTACCGATGCTGCAAGTACTCGCTATACACCCCGTTTGGCAACTTTGTTTTTATTACACACACACACACACACACACAGAGAGAGAGAGATATATATATATATTTTTTTTTCTAGGTTATTCCACTTGCTAACCACTTTATCCATACATGATCAGATCGCCAAACTGTGGAGATGTTGCTGGATATGTACATTGGGTGTAGCCGTTTGGAAACTGTTGCACACGATTTCTTCAACCAGGAAGGTTTGAAGTGTGCTAAGAGTATTACATGATGATGCACATAGGTCATTTGATGCTCATTTTTAGATGGTTTCTACATTTATCAATTTTATGTGATCCTTGAATTGGACTCCATGTTTTCTGCTTAATAAATTAATAAAGGGGCTATATGTATCAGTCAATAGAGACGCTGGGATTCCCCCTTTTAGGAAAAAAAATATATTTAGAGAGAGAGATATTTTGTGCTTCTTTTAGGGGTGAGTCAATTGTAAGAACTGGTGCAAAGGAGAGCCCTTGTCTAAAAATACATTCACAAGAAAAATGGTTAAAAATAAGTAACCCTTGAACACGAGGCTCGTAGTAAATGGGTTGCTGCTAGGACAAAAACTTTGTCCATGGATGTGTGAGCTTGTTACCAGCAAGAGATTTATAGGTTAGTATGAGGCCAAGAAGTGTATGGGTTGCACACATGGGTGACGGTGATTTATACATGTTTAGGCCCCCGTATGGACATGGGTAATAGCTCTATAACTCTCTGGTGGTGGCGTTGATTGATCCCCTAAACAAGTTTCCCAATGTACAAGATTCCATGGGCTTCCGTGTCTTTGAAAGCGTGAGTCCTCCGTCCTCCTGATATACTGGTTATGATGGGAGTTACAATCCCCACCCACACGATCCGACGACGTTGAAGATTTGGTTTTAAAAGGACTCCTTTGTGTCCTCCTTATGTGTCATTGGGTTACCCGTATACCTGTCAATGTAGCTCTCTAGTTTCTCCATTGGCTAGCTATGTGGTCAGCCTGATCCCATCCACATTTGAAACGGTTATCTTGTAATTATTGTTTCTGATGTGAACTCGTAAGAAATCACTAAAACATATTTGGCCCTTCTCATACCATTGGAATAAAATGACCCTCTCACTCTTACCCCATTATCTTTCCATCTAGACAAAGCATGGAGGTGGAGCTCGATATTTTCAAGAGAGCGCATCCCGCGTGAGAGAGCTCGACGACGAGTCCTCACCTTCCCCCTCCTCCCTTATACGAAGAATATTTTGTCTCCTACTAGGTTGTGGTCTAAGAGTTGAGGATTATAGGGCGGCGTCTGTATGAGCATGAAAAGAGGCAATGTGATTGGAGGAAGACAATGCCAACAACAACGTAGAATGATCATTCCTTCCCATGGCATGTCAATCCGCGAGCAGTGTTGCTATCCTGGAAACAGCCAGGCCAGAGGAAGAGGAAAAATGAACTACAATTAGACTTGGTTATACTGTTCAGCCTAGATGTATCCTTGTTTTATTAATGAATAGTTCTATAGCTTTTTTACATGGTCGAATGTTGTATGTTCTTCTTAGTGTTAAGCTTGTTTTCATAATGGCCTCATAGGTTTTTACATGGTTGATTACCGTAGGTTCTTTCTAGGGTTATTATTCGTGTTGTATTCAATTGTACTGTGGGATTTGACATGGTTCAGTAATGTGGGTTATTTATCGGGTTCTGGTTTTGATCTTGATCATTTGTACTATAGGTTTTGATATGGTAGCTTATTGTAGGTTCTGGTTAGGGTTGTTCTTTGTATCCTACTTCGGTATACTCTTCTCTCTCTTCCCTTCTTTCTTCACTTATAAACTTAAGTAGGTCATATGGTTTAATACATAATTCTCGCTGGGCGGCACATTAAAAAAGGAAGAGCTACTAGAGGAAGAGCGCTCAGAACTGCCTTCCCTGGCTAGTAACTTGTGTTCAACAAGTAAATCCAAAAAACTTACACAAATAAAGAGTAGGTCATGTGGTCATATTCCCAATTACCGATACTTAATTGTATTCTTCTCTAGAATAAATAGGTCAGACGGCTATCCAAGTTTTGTGTTATTGTCTGTGACATCATTTCAAAACATGAGTTCGTTTCACTGATACTGTACAAAAACATGGACACAAAATAAATGCCAACCAAATTGACACTTCAATAGGTGAATATTAGTAGATGGTGTATACGATCTTGACGTCAAATAAAAAGTGAGTAAACCCATTAATGTAAAATACCAAAAGTTATGCACTATTGACGTTTTAATCAGCTTTGTCACTATTACGATAAAACTAAATGAGTTCCTTATTTACATGGAAAGATGGACATTTAGTCAGCTTTGTCACTATTGAAGTTTTGGTACACTATGTGTGAAAGCAAATCTTGGCCTCCTATGGTCTTTTGGTTTATTAATACATGCCCATAGATCAATGTGTTGGAACCCTTTATGTTATATATTCTGAAATGTTTACGGAAACCAAAAACATACGAACGATAACTATTCAATTAAATCAATGGAAATAAAACATTCATTTTGCAACAAACGAAGTAAAATATTTATCCATGTACTCCACTGGGTATTGCGAGAAGTCTACACGTACAAATACCTGAAATATAATGCTAAATAGTAATCTGGCATATCCGTCCACTTGACCAATATCAGACAATGACCTGTACATAAGAAACAACCACAACGGAGAATCAGAGTAGTTTCTACCATTTAAAAGTACGACATGTGTACAAATTGGAAATCTAGGATAATAAAATAAGAAACAAACATACACGTTAACGATCACAAGATCTGATACAGTCAAGGCAAACATGGTGGCTTGCTTCTGAAATGTTGTATCCTGAAACCATATGCAAAAGCTAATAATCATCTCAACCAAAACCTTGATAGTGAAAATAGGGGAATACTCAATACTCAAGAAGTATTAGACCGCCCAATAATTGAAGCCTCCAAAGAAACTTATCAATCTTGTACAGTGCAAGGAAGGCTTGACTTTATGGATAAGCCATTTATTTTTCATTCCCTATCCACCTTCACGATCACTACATGTAAAGGGTGCATATGTTGGCATGAAACGAGAGGGTTAACTCTGTTATGTAGTACATCAAACCAAAGTGTTCCATTCCCAATCAAAGGTGGACCTAGCCCACATGTTCATATCCACCTTCTCAGTATTTCCAATATCTTTAAATTGGAGGTCTTATGTTCGGAATACAAATGTATCTGTAACCAAACTCTCAATATATGACTACGACACAACCTTATTTGGGCCACATCGCCTTCCAGTCATAATTTTTTAGCGTATTATTTATAGCATATGTTTATCAAAATACAAAAGATATAGGGTGAACATGACATCAAATACCTGCGCTTGTTTTCCTGTACGAAAACCTTCAAAGTCAAGAAGCAACAACGAAGGCCTAATGCATCTTGAAATCATTATTCCCCTCATAGTTCGTCTCCCGCACGTCCGAACTAATTGGTCTTTTACTTATGAACTAAAAACAAATATAGTCATGTAGATATCTATAAATACTTTATCAAGAAAATATATCTGACCATATATGTAATGTGTGTTCCACCAAAATAATGAAAAATAATTGGACGTACCGACCTTAAAATAGCGTAGATGACGATACAAATTAGATTTAAGCTACTCTATCTCTCATGCAAATTATGCCTACAAAGAAGCATACGGTTTGTTTAGTTGAGAGGGATGAATGTGTATGGATTATGTGGAGTTCATTCTTTGATATTTACACGAATTGTACTATAGCCCAAAAGTAGTACGGTTACTTGGTAAACCAGTTAAAACCAAATAGAATATGTTTGTTGAAATTATGTGTCTCAATGCCAAGTAGTATTGCCAAATATTGGGAAATTAAGTTGCTACCCAATAGAAACTAGTACACTAGTAGTAATCGTTACTTGGGTTTACCTTCCATGTATGGGACCCATCTCAGGAAACTTGGTTCCAAATAGACGATTTAGTAAATAGCTTTTCCCTATAAAATATATAAAAGAAATGTCATAAATTACAAATTCCTCCTTACAAAAATCATATTCGACATGAATGGTGCCAGTTAATTAGATGCTTAGAAACAAATGCACATCAGAGTACAAGTATCTTACCACTGCTCTTTTCTCCAATAATGGAGATAACTGCGTACGAAGCGTTAGGAGCAGAGAGCTCAGCCGAGCACTTGATGATGCGGTCCACATTTTCTACACAGAAATCACTGTCCTCATCTACCATGTGGACGGTTTCCGAGTCACAAAGTGGTGTCATGTTCAACTCATCAGCAACAAGGATGACGAGGTCTTTGAGCAGAGTAGGATTGGCCTGTGAGACACTGCACTCTAAATTTCTCATCAAAGTTTCCGTCGATGATGCTTCCTTTGCTACCTTCAGTAGAGCTTGGCCAGCACTTCTGGGGTCATCTCGGGCCATATTTACCACTTCTGCAAGTTTCCAGTGGAGTTGGCTCCACTCGTCCCTCCCTTTCTCACCTTGGACTCGGAGCATGGCAGTCAGGTGAGCTGGCATGGCCTTGAGGGCAGCAGCGTCGTCTCTCTTCTTTCTTGCTTCAAGTTCTAGGTTTTGCTTAATGATATCCCATGAAATTCTCGAACTGGCCGCGAATCTACTAGCTGGAACTTTAGAACTTCTGTTGTTTGAAAGCATCTTTCTTAATAGTGTAACCTGAATGGCAATAAAATAATTGGATTAACTCTTTTTCTAAATCTAGTGAAGTAATACAATCATAAGTGGGCCTTCTAATAGAAACAAATAGATGCCCACATTGGCATGGTTTTCAAATTATATGTATTAACACCAAATAATTGCGATAATTATGATGCTAACTTTGTGCGACTAACCTCCTTTGGGAACCGTGCAAAGCTCTTGTCGATCAGTCCAACGATATTTACCTAGTACGCCATCACATGAATACAGTTAGCTAGTTCCCTCTTCATAATTACTTCATCCATCTTTAATTAAGTGTACTTTTAGGTTTCTCCATTTTGAACTCCTTGGCGCTTATTTGTTGGAAAAACTTGAAAAAGGAGAGGTATCAACCAGACCTCAATGTAGTCCTTAGATTTCACTGATTCGTCGTTCACACTTTTCCAAATCTGTCGAGAAAAATATGTAGTATATTATAAATTTTGCAATAGATCGAATAACACATAGAAGAAATTAACAAAATACCTCTTCGAATCTTCTAAGGACATCACATCCGTAAATTTCAAGCGGTACCTACAAGAGAATCGCACCAAATTAGCAACATAAATTTACGTGGCTCACAAATTTAGGAACGATAAATAAAACCTCTTCACCGCATAATCGAAGAACGACTAGTATTTTTGTGAAGTGTCCTTTAGCATATTTTTTTCCTTCCTGCGCAATGATTAAAATGATATTGTGACATAGACATATGTACACTATGTGCTGGCAATTATTCTCTCTTTGGGAACATAACAATAGGAGAGTTTCCCAATGCAAATTCTTTAAAAACAATCTGCGTACAAAAAGCAAATAGAAATGAATTAATCCAGTTGATGTAACCAATCAGTTAAAACGTAGTAGTATTTACTATTTGCTTACGAATAACCTAGATCTTTGACTAATGTTTGTATTGCTGAAATTGTTGTTAGATAATTTTTTACACATTTTTATACATGAGAACAAATCTATATGAATTTTTTTCAATCACACCAGATTCCGAATTACAACATTGTGGTTGCCAGATTATCAACCAACAGTTACCACGATAATTTTACACGGTGATAATTATTATACGTTTTAAGACATTGCAGTGATATGCATAGCTAGAGAACTCAGAGTTCAGTTGTTTACAATACATAATAGATGGTATCATTAAACATAAAGTACTATGGTGTAGCCTTACAAAACTATTATAATATGATAAGATAATCATAACAATAAGTAATCACGGTGTTGGGTAATCTGGTGCTATATCCTAAAATGTTTATTGAAATCAATAAACTCCTAGGAATCTCTTGCAAAAAGTCACCTTACCCAGGAAGCCTCACACATGTTTGTTAACCAAGTGTAATCCAAACATTTTTTAAGCTACAAACGAGATTAAATATTTGTTCATATACCCCGTTAAATATGGTGAGAAGTGGAAATGTGAAAATACCTGAGATATTAATCTGAAAAGCTGAGTGATGGGTCCTTCCTCTCGACTAATATCGTCTATCGTCCTTTTCAAGGAAAAAGGGATACAATAGATGATGCTAGTAGTTTAAACTAATTAAAAATAAAAGTTCCTGATGTCGGTGAAAGACATTAATAGAACAATAACAAAAATAGAGAAACATACATGTTAACAATCACCAAGTCAGATATAGTCAACGCAAAAAGTACGGTTTGCTTCGCAAACGACTTATCCTGAAACCAAAGATTAGAGTTAAATGACCAGTTGACTCAAAACCTTAGTTTTACAACAGAAAATGGGAGTAATCAAATGTGCTCCGGCCCTTGATAAAAAAGAGTTCCATCTCTCTCTCTCCTGAGCATTTTCGATAATAGGTTTTCTCCTTTCCACTGTGCACGTATTATCTCCCGAAATGTATGGTGTCTTCATGTGATATTGTCGGATAATCTATTTCGTATCCTCTAATATTTTAGTTCAGACAATCTAGCTTTGTCATTTATACACATGATATCAAATATGTAGTCAGCACCCTCTGGACCGAAAAGTGAACCATCAAACCGATCCATGACGTCTGGCCCTTTATTCACCTATCCAATTGCATTTTCTCCTCTACTCCTCCTATCTCATTCTCTCCGACCATGTTTCTCTGCCTCAAACGGCTACACCCGAGATATGCCAATCACTGTAATTTTGCCTTATTTCCTCCATGTCAACGCAACTCGCCTCCCACGTTGACCAGCAGGGCAGCTGTCCAAAGTGAAGCATTGGACATGCCCTTTGGGGTACCACTAAGAAAAGAGAATCATTCCCATAGATCACTTTGGTGGTAGCACGTGGGGATCCTTAAGCACTTACACTATCATGTCCGGAGCGCTTCCGCACCGGGACTCCAAAATCTGGAATAGTGTCTCCTCGCACCAACATCCCCTAATCAGGCCACATGTCGCAACGAGAGAGTACAATTTTTCTAAGTATTTCAAAAGGGTAACACCTAGGCCAAAGTTTTGTCAATGTCCAACTCCTAGGGACCTTGTCGACATGTACATACTCTTTCTTGTGTTTTAGGTATCGCTTCGTTGACCCCTAGGTGCCATATTTAAAGAACAAACATGCCTAAAAAGGGTAGGACCAGCAAAAGGCTGACCTTTGGGAAGGTCTGTTTGTGCAGCACGGAGCACTCCCGTGCTGATAAATATGACACGCGGAGCGGTCCAGGCGCTGAAAGGTTCTTCTTGTGTTTTTTTTTGGTCTTTTTCTACATGAGAAAACCATTGTTCCCATACCTACACAAACAAACTCTGGGATTCCCACGGTTCTTCTCCTCCTATCTCAACAATCATGACAGTTTCATGACGAGAGCAACTACACCTTATCCGTGTGTAAGGAAAACTATTATACTGAAAAGCGGAGTGCAAGTGCATTGAAAATGGGAGTACAAATGTACTTATTGTGGAAATACATGAAAAAAGTTAATCGAAAGCGATCAACATGGGATCTAGAGGACCCCAACGCGAGAACAGAACAGTGAAAACGGTTCGTAATTCTGAAGAGTGGTTCTGAATATTTTTTGAAAAAAATACTGAATATCGAAAATAAATGCACGTACAACACCCATCCATCCCAACGTTAGAGAAGAAAAATCCCACCAAAACTCCGTTCTTGCAAACCTTGTTAAAATGGCTCGCATCACATGTTGCAATTGAGAGAAAACATAGCCTTTACAATTTTTGACCTTTTTCTAGTGATTACGGCCTTAAAACATACCTGTGGTCCATATCTCCCTTGTATATATCTTCCATCGAAACCTTCAAAGTCCAGCAGCAACAATGAGGGCCCAATGCATCTTGCCATCATTATTTCTTCCCTATCTTCTTCATAATGTTCCATATACCTTCATCAGAAAGGACGTACAAAGTAAGACAAATATATCGTTGCTGCAAAAGAAAAGAAAAAAGACTGAACATGTGGACCTTATGACTGCGCCTGTTATGTACAATCTAACTCTACCTGGCGTACTCTGGCGTGCACCGTGATGGAATTGCCCAGGCCGTCGAGTGCTTTCTGACGTAGACGACAACGGTATTCCGGCGAGACGCGCACGTACAGCAACGATCCGCCGCGATGCACACGTACAAGCTAGCTGATCGATTCCTTCCGATCAGCTAGTACTACTCACGTACGTACACAGAAACAATAGCAAGTTTAGCCAGAGGCTCATATCGAGCCTTCCCTTTTCTCTATTGCTTCAACTCACGGTGGTGTTTACAAGGGCCAGGTACACGCATATATATATGCCAGGACTGCACCGATCCAACTAGCTAAACCGAATCGGTTCCTAACTCCTAACCCGATACATACTTGTATTCTGCTCCTACTCGTACACCGTACGCTACACGAACGCCCGGCCGGCGTCGGCAATGCACATCCGTGCTTAATTCTAACACACAGTATATGTACCAGCAACATACTACTAGGAGGATGAAGGTATAGAACATGATGATCCACATTTGGAGGTCTCAGCCTTTTAATGGGTAACACAAACAAATGAATAGTGTGGCGTACTAATTAGGTAACACTGTCGTAGTGCTTGAGAAACAGCATCGCACAACACCCTACCACGTTTGAGGTTATCCATTTGAATGCCTCGTGTATACCAGACGGAGCGTGACAGTTATAAACTTTTGCCGATAGGAAGTAGCATTTGTTACTGCTATTAGGTAAGACTCTGTTAAAACCCACTAGAATATGTACTGTTCAAGTAAAGAAGTACTGTTAACAGTTGTGTACGTCCATTCCAAGTGGTATCGTGTTTTACCTTCCAGATCTCCATTCTGTCGAGGGAAAATTGGTTCCAAAGAGACAATTCAGTAAATAGCTTTTTCCTGTAATAAGCATAGAAAAAATGACATCAATTCCAAATTCCCCGTTATGAAAAACAAATACTACGTGAAAGGAGCACGTTAAGTAGATGCACAGAAACACATGAATATCAGAGTACTAGTAGCCAACCGTTCCCCCGGGGTCCGACCATGGAGACGACGGTGTATGGAGCGTTCGAAACTTAGAGCTCAGGAGAGCTCTTGATGATGTGGTCCACGCTTTCTTGATAGAAATTACCTCGCTTGTCTACCATGTACGCGGCGTTCCCCGAGTCACAAAGTGGAGTCATGTTCAACTTATCGGCAACGACAAGGACGAGGATTTTTAGCTGAGCTGGGCTAGCCTTTGAGACTCTGCCTTCTAAAGCTCTCATCAAAGCTTTGGACGACGATGCGTCCTGGGCTACCTTTAGTAGAGCTTGGCCGGCGGTTCTTGGGTCATTGACGGCTACGGCAAGTACATCAGCAAGATTCCTCTGGATTTTGCTCCAGTCGTACCTCCCTTTTTCTCCCTGAACTCGGAGCATACCAACAAGCTGATCTTCCATGGTTATTTGCTCCAAACTATACGAGAAGCAAGAAGCTGAAACTTTAGAACTTATATTGTTTGAAGGCAGCTTTGTTAGTACTGTAATCTGAATGGCAAAGAAGTAATTGAATTAATTCATTTTTTGAACTATAGTGAATTAATAGCGTTACAAGTGCCGCCTTCCTATAAATAGAAACAAACAGATGTATTGCAACCAAACTATTCCAGTAAACACAGATACTATTCCAGTAAACACAGAGGACGCAATAAAGATTTTGTGACCACAAAGTTACTTACTAGAAAATATTTGTGCTAACTATTCCGAACACAGATGAAACCCTCTCATCAGATCTACCATTTGAAACTTATCACGGTTGAAAATAGAGAGAAGTTGTATTGTAAAGGCACCTACCTGCACATCGGACGAAAGAGATATGAGGCCATGAGGTGCAGCTGCCGGCCGGCCAGAGAAAGATGGGATTTGAGATGTTGCAAGTCGGGCCAGCCCCTTTAACAAAAAATAAAGATGTGTCGAGTCAAGAGATCTGAGATTTGAGAGACATTGCAAGTTGGCGAGGCTGTCATTTGTTTCATTCAATCAAATTGGCTAGATGCTTCGTATCCCTCTCCTGTATTAATTAGTTCTCGTCAAAGTTTACTGTCCCTCTGTTTATCGTGCATAGGATACATTACGAGTTGTTCCACGTCCTGTGGTGGACGGGGATCTGAGATTAATATGGTGGATGCCAGAGCTGACTTGCCTATTATATGAGACAGTTGAATGCCTTAAGCATCTTAAGTACACTATCCTAACCATACTATATGTTTTTCCCAACTAAGTTGCAGATGGAGTTCCTGACACATTGAATTTGAAAAGTAATTAAGACTCCATATTGTGAGTTATGGACCAAGTCTGAGACTCTGAGTATACGTGCTTAGTAGTTGCTACCTAGCTGTCTTAGAAAAAAAACAAAAAACCCTTTCAAAAACCTCCACTTGCTAGCAGATGGTTTTGGGTTCATGCACCATAAGGATCACCTAAGGGCGGCCACATCAAGATTGGCGCGTTGCAGGCCTGCTACTTTTTTTTTTTGATGAAGCCTGCTACTTAGCTGAGAATTGCTTTCTTGGGTAGGTTTACCTAGGATTGCTTTGGGTGGGCCTAGGCACGAACTGGCATACTGTTTTGGAAATGATTAGTCCAATGGACTCAACAATTGTCGGGCATGTATGATAAAACGTTCGGCTAGGAGAAATATCGATTTCCAATTATTAGTTATTTGGATTAATTGGTACTTCCTAAGTCGCCAGCACATATCCTAACTATCGCCTTGTCATATTTCGGGATTATAGTAACGAGCAATGATATCGCATCCAACGAGTGAGAAATAATTCCATCTAAAATAGTAACACTACAAGGAAACAGCTTAGCACTGGCATGGCATTTTTGTAACTACCGGCCATGCAGGCGCACGCCAGTGGTAATTTCTACCACTGGCGAGTCTTTTTCAACGCCAATACTAACTAACATGGCACTGCCGTTGGTGGTTTCACGCCACTGGTGTGCACAATAAACATTGGTGTTGCCATTGTTGACCACGCCACAAACTAATTTTAAAAAATTAAAAAATGGCTGCCATTATTTATTTTAAGAGTATCCGTAGCACATAACGAAACAATAACTCATAATCAAGAAGTTCTTACTAACATAGATAGTATTCACTAGAAATTTGTTCATCTCATAATTAACTAACTTTCTACTACTCCCTCCGTCTTGTGCGACACTTATTTTGGGACGGAGGGAGTACTAGTTATATAGATTGGAACTCCTAATTATCATGGTTAGGATCCTCGGAGTCGAAAGTGTCGGGCTTTGATTATAGGAAGTACGCGTATACCTCACCATGGTCGAGATAGAATGTGCAACTCCCCAGTGGTTACATCTCGTAGTGATCTACAAATCTTCTCCATCGATATCCACTAAAATATGTTCGCCCTTGCTCGTAGATTTATAGTTTAATAAAATCAACCAAATACCCTACACTTTTTCTAAATCAACCGAATGTATCAACTACACTACCTAGATTATCCAAATCAAACAAAACAACATAAATTTATCTTGCAACTATACTATTAGTAAATTAACCAAATCAACTATATTACATTAATCTAAATCATCTAACCTATACAATACTAAATAAAAATAAAATAAAAGGAGATGAACGAGAGGCTCACGAACTGGGGAGGAGGTGGGGCGTCGACAATTGTCGGGGAGGACGGGCTGGCGATGGCGACCGCGACCAGCGGATGAGAAGGCGGCGGAGACAGCGACGGACGGAGGCGGCGGGAGGAGTAGGTGGCGCGAGCGGGGTAAGAGTGAGCGGCGGGAGGAGTAGGTGGAGCGAGCGGGGGAAGAGTGAGCGGCGGGAGGAGTAGGTGGAGCGAGCGGGGGAAGAGTGAGCGGCAGGAGGAGTGGGTGGGAGGATAAGTCGTCGTATAGATGAGAATGGTAGTTGGCTATGTACGATCAATCTCAAAGGGAACTAGTCGAAAGTATCTAATCTTTGTACAAGCGACTGGGCAATAAATTTACTTTACCACGATTATTCAGAGGTCACTGAGCAGCCTGTTATTTTATACTAGGTATATATAAGCATCATATACAATCAGCTTATATACCGTTGGTCGCTGGACGAGTGACGGGAGATACTACTTATTTTTCTTTTTTTTTTCTTGGAAAGAAAGTGGTCGCTGGACGAGTGACGGGAGACATTTTGGATACTACAAGCCCTTTTGCAGCACCTTGACTTGGCCGACGACGTGTGACGAGGCTGTCGGTCGGCCCTCTCGTCACAGTATAGCTTGTCAGTACAGCTCGTCCAGATAATTAGGGTACAAGTACAGCTTGTTAGTACAGCTCGTCCGGTGCTACTCTCCTGCCCTAGAGGTTGTGTTAACAAACCCTGCCGTAGACACTTTCCTTCGCAGCGGCACAACCGCTTTTCTCTATCGCAAGATCATTTCATCTATTGCGTAACAACATAAGCCTGCCAAAGTAGTGTCGCATGCCGTTGGTTATTACTCCACCGCGGCACAACCATGGCAGGGCATGTATGAGGGCTAAATGTGGGCAATGTTATAAACGACAGTAAGAAAACAATGAATAAAATAGATCAAGCGCGACAGAGCACACGAGCTTTTAACGTGGAAATCCCTTCCAAGGAGGAAGAGGAAAAACACGGGCGCCAGCCACTAAAACTTCACTACATGAGGTGTGGTTACAAACGTCGAAGATTTATAGCTTGCAACTTATCAAAGAATCGACGGCTTACAAAAGGTATATAAATGGCTGAAATACTAAACGAGGTGGAAACCTAATCGGTAACGATCCTGCGAGGGGCCTCGCTTCCCTCCTTATAAGTTGGCTTTATCTTTTTATGAACTAGGCCAGTGGCCCGTGCAACTGCGCGGGCAACATCTTAAGTTGTTTTTATTTTAGGGCTAACTAAATAAGAGGAGACATTGAATGATAATTATGCTAGTTTTATGGATTTAATTTTTTCCAAACAAAATGGCTGTTACGAAGGCCCTAGTCAAATCTATTGGATGCTCTTGACGCAATACATTGATCAGTTTTCATGTGGCATGCTAAACCTACTGGTAAGCCACATATTTTTTGCCTTTCCTGCCCACATCCTTCCTCCTTCACATGCCTACTTGATGAAGTAAACATGTAGCTAGAGAACCAATAGATCGATCAAAAAGCTTTTGCAGAATCGAATATTAACGAACAATATGCGTCTAGTATCATTATTCTTATTAACCCTCTAAAAATATGTAGCCTCGTTTTACAAACAACTATTTTGGTGTCATCCCGAGTGTCTTAACAATAGTATACACCTCCATCAGAAAGAATAGGATGTGTGTCTTCACTTCTTGGCATGGCGACAATTCCTGCTGCGCAAATTTTGTCGCGCGAATGAGCCCCCCATGTTGGTTTTAACAAACTATATAGCCATGTTCTCTTCCAAGTGCTTTCAAAGATGAAGGTGTTTCGTAGCAGAAAAACAAAAAAATTCCTAACAACGATAACCGAAACTAGCCAAGATCTATTACTATGCAGATATAGAGTAACGGAGAAGGAACGGAAATCATACCCTTGAAGACCGAAAGTGTGGATTACCCTCCCGCACGCAAGGGTTGTTGATGAAGACGGCGACGCCGACCTCAAGGTCGAGTAGACGTTCTCACGACTAGTGCTTCAAGTGTAGCACCTCGCGGGATTACACACGTACGGTGTAGTCGATGACTCCCGGTCTCCGGCCCAGTACAAAGGTTGTGGAAGTAGAGAGATGGACCGAAGACTAACAACACGGCGGTGTGTTTTAGTAGAGAATTCTCAACTCCTGGCGCAGCTCGGAAGGGAACCACGTTGAGAGAAGAGAGGAGAAAGACAGAATTGGATGGGAGAACAGGGGAGGGGGGGCCTCCCTTTATATAGTGGGAAGGGGGGAGGGCTTACCCCTTGGCCAAGCCATGTAGGACTAAACCCCACATGGTTGGCGCGGCCAAGGAGGGCTGCCGCACCCCCCCTTTTTCCTTTTCATTTTCCCACTTTTCCCCTAATGGGCCAAATCTGCCCGGAAGGCCCATTAGTGGAATAAATGCATTTTTAAATAAAATAAAATGCTATTTAATTATTAATTACACTAATTAATAATAAATACACATTACTTATTTATTTCGAGTCTCGAAAACACTTCCGGCACTCTCCGATCACCATCGGGCATTTCTCCCTTATTCTGATACACCTTCGGAACTCTCCGATGTTCATCGGAGAAATACCAGAACGATTCCGGCTCTCTTTATTCATTCTCTTCGGTACTAAGATCTCCCTCTAGCATCGTCTACCCTTAAGTGTGACACCCAACGGTTCGGAACACACGAGACATGGCCGAGACAACTCTCAAACCAATGACCAATAGTGGAACTGGAACGTCCCTAATGGCCCCTGGGCATCCATCGAAGTTTTTGCGTCGTTTGAACCGTAAACGTCAAGTCCCTGAACCTCTTGCATTGGTGATACTTTGTTTTGTCCGAGACCTGATCGTCCGGTATCATATACCCCGTTCAGTCTCGTTAACGACATAACAATTCTACTCGTTTTCGTGTCGTTGCATCTCCGTGACCTAGTCACATGCTTGCAAGCTAATTGATGCAACTCCACCGAGTGAGCCCAGAAGTATCTATCTGTCATTAGGATTGGCAGGTCCCGCTTTTGATGGTACACCTCAACATATCCCTTCCATCACCCAAAAGTCACCGTTATAATCACCCTGTTACGGTGTGATGTTTGATGCAATCAAAGCAACTTCCAGGATAGCAATTAAATACCATCTCACGGTCTAAGGCTAAGGTACTACGTTTTCGTTACCATAACATTGAACTTAATGACTCGATCTTGTTATGATAAACATAAAGGGGTGTGTCCATCATGCCATTCTCCAATGACATGATTTCGTTGTCAATGGTGTAAATACCCATGATCAGGAAACCTTGATCATCTGTTGCCCAACGAACTAGTATGACTAGAGGCTTCTAGGGACCTGGTTTGTTTATATATCACACGTGTATTAATGTTTCCGCTTAATACAGTTATAGCATGATATAAAAAATTATGAACAAAATGAGTTATTATAATAAATCTCCTTTATTATTTGCCTCTAGGGCATAACTCCTTTAGTCCCCCACTTGCACTAGAGTACAAATAATCTAGTTTGCATTTGATCTACCACCATTAGCCTCCTGGTGCCTAGACTATGCATTGCTCGTGGAAAAAGATTTTTAAGTCAACAAATCTGCCACACTCAGATCTGTATGTGCTTTGCAAAACTTTAATGTCACCTAGTTTGACATTGTTCCGTATCTTATGATATCGGTGAAATATATGTTTCGGCGATGGAGCAAGAATCGAACCGTCGTGTAGTATGGACCTTGAGAGTCTAAGAGATCCTCAAAGGACACCATACCATCTCGGGAAAACCATCTAAGTCCAACCACAGTTGCCACTTCTAAAGTAGCCATATACTCCTTTACCTATGTAGATTGTGCGACAGTGCATACACATGCCACTTCGCAAACTAACCATGTCTTTTCTCAAACAACAGAATTTTCCTATATGAGACTTCTAGTCGTGTGAGACTTGCATCATCGTAACTCCTTACGGCAAGTTCGCTTTCACTCTCACCTCAGACCAGAAAACATATCTTCAGTTCTCACCAGACACTGAAATATATATACTTAACGTTTGTTCATCGATCCATCAAAGGATCGCTCTACAACCTGTTCTTCAACCAAGAACTTGGGTCACACCAGGTCGAGCATTCAACGTGATAACATGATAGAATCTATGACAAAGTCATAGAGGATGTTAGACATCCTTTTCTTCACTTAGTCATTGTTGACATGCTGAGATAAACTCGATATTTTCCCTAGTCATAAAAGTAAGAAATCCTTCTTTGATTGTCCTATTCTGAACAACTTCAGAATCTTGTCTAAGAAAATAATCCGACTTAATGTCATTAAGCTCCATGATCTATACACTATAGACCTAATGCCTAATGATGTTAACTTCATTCGTAGAGAATTTATACGCTTAAATAATCATTTATACTTTGCTTAGAGGATCTGTATCATTCCCAATATGTCACCACATATAAATCTTTCCTATATGTCACCACATATAAAATCAGGAATGATACCTAGCTCCCACTCAAATATGCCACTCACATATAAGAATAGGAAATTTGTTTTAGCTCCCACTCAAATATGCCATTCACATATAAGGTTAAGGAAAGCTAATTAACTCCCACTCACTTTCCTATAAATGCAGGTCTCTTCACCTATTTTGGACAACTCCAAAATCCTTTGATTACATTATCAAAGTGAAGATTCCAGCTCCGATATGCTTGCTTCAGCCCATGAATGGACAATTGAAGTTTGCATACATGTTTTAGCATCCTTAGGATCAACAAAACCTTTTCGTTGTACAACTACAACTCTTCCTTAATGTTGCCATTAGGGAACACGGTCTCTTTGTCCATCTAACAATTTATCAAATTGTAGTAAGTGCTAAAACAATCCTAAATAGACTTAAGCTTCGCCACCTGACATAAAATCTCGCTGTGGTCAGTTCTTTGAATTTGTCGAAACCATTTCGTGACAAATCGAATTTCATAGACGGTTGCTATTCCATCAACATCTATCTTCTCATAAAATTCCATTTGCTCACAACGGCCTGGAGGTCATCGAGAAGATTTACTCAAGTCACCACTTGGTAATCATACATGGATTTTATCTAGGATTATATATGGTTCATAGCCATTTCTCGGACTTAGGTCCACCATCGTTTCTTTGCAGTTTGTAGGTTTGTCATGTTTCACTAACATGACGGTCATCACAAGATTGTCGTACCACACACTGCGGAACGTATCCTCGTATGCCTACGATCTTAGTAGGAACTTGGATCAGAGTCATGATTATAACCACTAACTTCCTTCTAGAGGACGGTTACGGAACGACTTCCACTGCGCCACACGATGTCCGGAGAGAAATTTCATGAACTCCGTCTTACTCTACTTTTCTCTCACTTATACCCTTGGCAAGATACGACTTCTTGAGCAAGGTACGTTCCAGCAACAATTGCTTTCGTCGTGAAAGATGTATCCAGTTAATTTACCGGATCTTCTACAAAGATGAATTTATCCGCTTTAGGTTCGAATACATCGAAACCTAAATTACATAAATGACAATCTAGGCTAAAAGCCATGCCATTGCTCATATGGTATTGTCTCCACGGATTTAGATGGTTTCCCTATTATTTAAAGTGAATGTTTTGATTCTAACATATAACTCAAACGATAACAATAATTCGATAAGAGATATTATTGACCACACAATATCCAATGGATTATGGTCACAATGTGCAAACACACCATAGCACTGTGGTGTTCGATGCAACGTAATTTGTGAAACCCTTTTCACAAGTCTTCTGATGATTGATACGTTGCAAACGTATCTATAAGTTTTGATGCTCCATGCTTGTTTTCTATCCAATGCCTTAATGTTTCCTTCATGTTTTCACACGTTTTCCTTCGTTTTCCGGATGTTTTCATACACTAACATATTGACAAGATGCCCCAGGCCAGTTGCTGTTTTCTGCATGTCTTTGGTTTCAGAAATCCACTTAAGGAAATATTCTCGAAATGGGCTGAAAATCCACGGAAGTCAATTTTTACCCGGAACGAAGACACACACCGAAGGAGACCTGGAGGGGGGCCAGGGGGCCACCAGAGGGACTCCAGGCACGGGTCAACCCTAGGTCGCGCCTGGTGGGCCTCTGGCTGCCCTGGCCACCGCCTCTTGTCGCCTCTTCGCCTATTTAATCCCCTTAACCCTAAAAATTTCGGGGACGGAGTTATTTTCCACGAAAACCACAGAGAGGCGCCGTCACCTCGAAAGTCCAATCTAGGGCTTCTGCAGCCCTGTTCCGGCACCCTGCCGGAAGGGGAGATCATCGCCGGAGGCCTCTTTATCACCATGATTGCCTCCACGACGATGCGTGAGTAGTTCATCTCGGGACTACGGGTCCATGGCAGTAGCTAGTTGGTAGTCTCTCTCCGTTATGCCTCCATGTTTAGAGTCTTGTGAGCACTGGCGGATCCAGCGTATAGGCACGGTGGGCCGTGGCCCACCCAGAATTTGGAATTTTTTTTTACTATCTATTAGTAATTGGACCCAAACTGACCAAGGCCCAGCTCTCGCACTCACTGCTCGCGCTCGTCTCGCCCCGTCGCCCGACGCTCGCCCCTCCCCTCCTCCCGCGGCCGCCGTGCTCGCCCCTCCCCCATCTCGCCGGCCGCCGGGCTCGCCCCTCCCTTCCTCCCTCGTCCGCCGCGCCCGCAGCTCCCCTTCTGCCGCGGCCGCCGCGCCCGCAGCTCCCCTCCTCTGACCGTTCGCCGCTCGCCCCTCCCCTCCTCGCGTCGGCGCCCGGCGGTGATACGAGCACCCACGGCCCTGAACCCATTTTCTGTACCTGGAGACGGGATCCCTTGCTGTTCGCCAATGCTCCATCTCATCAGCCGGCCTGTACTTGGTTGAATCGTCGGATGTCGAGTGATGGCCGACTCGGTAGGTCATCGCCTGAAAGCTTTCTACTCAGTAAAGTACTCTCAGCAATTGGTATATTCTGAAATTGTGTTACTCTGTGCTGTAGGATTTCTCGTTGCAGCCTCCGTGAAGATATAATTGCAGTTGCAGAGCAGAACATGAAGAGGAAAAGTGCCATTCTGGATCTTTTTCAAAAACATGAAGAGAAAGCGAGGAAGATTGCTACTGAACATCACACTGAAGATATTGGAAATGCGGGGTGTCCTAATTCCTCATCTCCTATCCATTCCGATACTGAAATCGAAGAGGCAACGCCAAGTCTTCCATCACCCCAACAGCCAAGTGCAGATATCTTTTCAGGTGATCCAGCGAAAAGAACTCCTATTTCAGAGTATGATTTTAATGATCAAGATAGTGTTCGGAGAAGATATATTGCAAAAACAGCATGTCGTCCATATGCACATGCTTTTGAAGTCAGGAAAATCTATGGTAAAAACCGACACTTTAGCTTTGTTTGGTTTGAAAAGCACAATTGGCTAGAATATAGTGTCTCAAAGGAAGCGGCGTATTGCTTTGTGTGTTATTTGTTCAAAGAGAAAACTAATGGGGGGCCTAGGGGGTGATGGCTTTGTTAAAAATGGTTGGAGAAATTGGAACAAACCTGATGCATTGGACAAGCATGTAGGTGGTATTGGTAGCATTCACAACCAAGCTCAAGAGAAGTATAATTCATTTGTGACACCTCAAACGGCAATTGATAATATCATTGTGAGGGTGTCTAAAGAGGATATGCGTCTTTATAAGGCTAGGCTAACCTATTCACTTAGATGCTTGAGGTTTCTTTTGAACCAAGGATTGGCATTTTGTGGACATGATGAGAGTGAAGAATCTAGCAATAAGGGGAACTTTCTTGAACTTCTAAAATGGCTTGCAGAAAGTGATGAAGAAGTTGATAAGATTGTTTTGCACAATGCTCCTGGAAACTGCATATTGACTAGTCCAACGATACAAAAACAGATTATTGAATGTTGTGCTGTACTAACTACAAAACAAATTATTGAAAATCTTGGTGATGAGCACTATGCAATCCTGGCTGATGAGTCTAGTGATGCATCTCACAAAGAGCAACTTGCTATTTGCATACGTTATGTTGATAAAGTTGGAAAGGGGTGTGAGAGATTTCTTGGTGTTGTTCATGTTGCCAACACAACTTCCTTGTCACTTGAAGCTGCAATTGAATCTTTGCCTATTGATCATCATTTGACTCTTACTCAAATCCGTGGGCAAGGATATGACGGGGCTAGCAATATGAAAGGGGAGATAAAAGGGTTGAAAACTTTGATCATGAATGAGTCACCCTCTGCTTATTACATTCATTGCTTTGCACATCAACTTCAATTGGTTCTTATTGTCGTGGCAAAGGGAAATGAACCATGTAAATGGTTTTTTGATCATGTTTCTTACTTGCTCAATATTGTTGGAGTTTCTTGCAAGCGTCATGACATGCTTCGAGATGTTAGAGCTCAAAAGGTTTTGGAAGCACTTGAAATGGGTGAAATTGAAAGTGGAAGTGGGTTAAATCAAGAGATGGGATTACCTAGACCCGGTGATACTCGGTGGGGTTCTCATTTTCGAACCATTTTGCACATTGTTACTATGTATCCCACAATACTAGAAGTACTTGATGCTATTGGAAAAGATCCTTCACAAAGGGGTGAGTGGACAAGAATACGTGCAGTGACTTTTGCCTTGGAGTCATATGACTTTGTTTTCAATCTTCATGTGATGCTTGTTATTCTTGGCCACACTAATGAGTTGTCTCAGTCATTGCAAAAGAGAGATCAAGATATTATCAATGCAATGGCACTTGTTAGTTTGGCAAAGAATAAAATGCGGCATATGAGGTCTCATGGTTGGGAAGAATTTCTTGCAAAGGTAACATTGTTTTGCAACAAACATGGCATTCAAGTTCCTACACCGGAGGATAGTTATGTGCCTCATGGAAGACCACCTCGGTATTATGAAGTGCAAACAAATGATGATCATTATAGAAGAGAAGTATATCTTGGTATCCTTGATCAAATCATTCAAGAGCTTGACAATAGGTTTGACGAGGTTAATATGGAGTTGCTGATTTGCATGTCTGCTTTGAACCCCGCCAATTCATTTGCTTCTTATGATGCACTCAAGGTAATGAAACTTGCTGAATTCTACCCTCAAGACATATCAAGCATGGATTTGTTAAGGCTTGAATTCCAACTTGCTACTTTTATTGATGATATGAGACAAGATGCTAGGTTCAGATCTGTGCGTACTATTGGTGAACTCTCTGTTATGCTTCTTGGTACAAACAAACATGTTCTCTATGATTTGGTCTACATGCTTATCAAATTGGTATTGATCTTACCGGTCGCCACGGCGAGTGTTGAAAGAGTATTCTCGGCAATGAATCTAGTGAAAAATAAGTTGATAAATAGTATGAGTGATGATCTCCTGAACGATTGCTTAGTGACATTCATTGAACGCGATGTGTTCTTGAAAGTAAGCGAGGACGACATAGTTGAAGCTTTCATGGCAAAGGAACGTCGTAGAGTTACTTAGTGTAGTAGTTTGCTACATACTTGTATCCATGTAAGACTTTGTATTTGCAACGTTGCAAATTTGGTACATGTGGGAACTGTAATGTTGTCTGACTTGATTGAGCTATATGTATTATATTGTTGCCAACTATTGTGTGACACTTGGATTAGGTAGAATTTTTTTTTAGGTGTGCACACCCTCCATTTCATTCCTGGCTCCGCCACTGCTTGTGAGCTGCCTCACATGATCGAGACCACTGTTATGTAATTGTGCATGTTGTGTTTACTGGGATCCGATGAACAATGAGATTATGATATTTTGTTCATGTCATTACTGAGATACTTCACTTATATCTATAGAGAGTTTTAATGTTGTCTTGCAATACTCTCCGGTGTTGATGATTACCTTGGCCACGTAGTTGTTTTCACCTCCAAGAGAGGGTTTATATGCTAGATAGTGGGTTCATGCCTCCTTGTTGCCTGCGCTCGAGTGACAGAAACGTGCGGGGGAAGGATGTGCTGTTGCCACCAGGGAGAAAACAGCGGTGCTCTTGTCTACGGATGAGAACCATTGCTTACATTACGTACTTTACTTAATGCAATTGTCTGTTGCACACAAGCAATCACTTCGTTGCTGCAACCTAATACCAAGGGATTTGTTGGATAGCTTTCTTGCGGTGGACTATTAGATATGGATGCATGCAGGGTAGCGGTCCATATGCTTTGACGTAATGCCTACAGTGTTAGAACCCATGAACTGCATCTCATCATAATAGTATTGTTATACCTTCATGATTTGTCAATTGCCCAGCTGTAATTTGTTTACCCTTCATGCTTGCTATTTTATTTGGAGAGACACCACTAGTGAAACCATGGCCACCGGTCCTATTTTCCTCATTGATACAACCTTCTTCTTAACTGCTTTCATAATTGTTTCCTTGTTTTCGCACTTTCAAATACTAGATACGTTTAATTCTCAAGTTTCAGCAAGACCGGAAGATTGACAACCTTTCGGAAAGTTGGGGCAAGAGAGAGTTTGTGTGTGGTGTGCAGGTTCCGCGCTCGTTGGTTCCAGCGTGTCAACAAGCAACCTTCTTCAAGACTCTAAAATCCTACTGGATTGATAACCCTGGTTCCTTAATCGGGGGAAATTTCCACTAGACTGCATCATACCTTCCTCTTGGGGTTCCCAACGGGGTGTGTGATCATCTACACCATCAATGATATGCCAAAATCATTAGTCAAATCATTGTTTCCTCGATCAGTATCACAGGAAATTGATTTTCTTGCTAAGTCTACTTCACTCCGAACTTGTTTGAACTCGTCAAACTCTTCAGACCATCGTTTCATTAAGCGGATATACACATATCAACTCAAATCACCGTTGAAGTTTTACTTTACTCTGAATTTGTTTGAACTCATCAAACTTTTCAGATCAGCGTTTCATTAAGTAGATATACACATATCAACTCAAATCATCGCTGAAACTAAATACTGATTTCCACTACTTGGTTGAAGTACTCATTGATCTGCACACACATCAACATGCATGTTTCTCAACAAGTTAAAATCCCGTTTCCTTAACGGAGTCTTTAGTTATCTTTGTCTATGAAGGACAATTTGCATGTGTCAAAAGATTAAAATCTAAAGACTCAAAGGTCCAACAGGGTGGAGCCTTTTCACGCATATAACATTGACTTGACTTCAAACAACAGTGCCACATGAATGTGGTGTCATTACTAAGTTTATGTCTTTGGCATTAAATGTTATGAATGCAGGAACCACTACCAAAAATAAGAACAATCCATTCATAACCAGTGTATGATCATTAATAGATATCACTCATAAATGTAGGACAACGACTTGTCACTAACACATATGAATAATTGTCTCGCTTGTGGCAAGACACACTTATAATGATCGCGCTAACAAGTGATTATAAAATATTTGATTCAAATGGTAGATGCAGAGGGAGAGTGTTGATGGTCATCACAACATCTTGCTTGCCATCATCGACAGACATCGTCTCCTCGTCTTTCCAAGCTACTCAAGCAGAAAATATTGTTTTCATAAAACATGACTAGTATCATAACTCAGTCACTGCAATGAGCATCGGTTTAGGTAAAACATTCACAACGCGTATATCATATATACCATCATCATTGATGACTTCCCGGTAATCTATTTCATCGTCTTGGTTTTTCAACACAACCAAAAATTCATGAAGGTGAACAATTCCCTTTTGCATGATATAGTCCATGACAAATTATCTGCAACTAGGGTGGGCGGCAAGTGCATCACCCCATCACAAGAAAAGTTGTATGTCATCCAGTAATTAGGCCCAACGTGGCGTTTCACTGTCTTCAATCATGAGTACCACGTGTTCTGAGTATTCTCCTCCATTTTTGCTTGAGAAGAAAACAGACTCACGGTGCATACAGAGCATTAAATTCAGCGATCATTCCGAAATGTTCACAATGCACCTGCAGTTCACTCTCTATGGCAGAAATCATAGCATACTGGACTATGATGAAATTACCCGCACAAACTTGATAATAAAATTATCTATTTGTTAGCGGAATCTCCGAGTTTAATTTCCGAATTATCCGCACGAACTTGATAAAACAAATTATCTCTTTGTTAACGGAATCTCCGGCTTATCTCCTAACGGGTTTTGTATCATATAGAGCTAAAAGGTTGAACATGGAGTATCCTCAAGCTATGGTATAAAACTATGAAGTTGGACCCACCTTTTAAGTTTCTCAATCGTAGGAATTCGCCTAAGTTTAAGAGGGCTACAGAACAGGTTATTGTCTACAAAGGTTTTGCAAAGACATTTAAGACTATGTTCATAATACTGGGTTCATGTTTTCAAGTATAGGACCTATATATATAACACGAGCTCCCACTTAAACGAACATCCCTCACTTCGTTTGAGTGATCACACGACCCCCATCCACCACACCTCCCACGATCGTCACGGCCATTGGTGCAGGTTCAGAGGTAGACAAAACATGCGAGTTGCATCGTTCATACAACTCGTGCTCGACCTTTCGGTCTTCTGTGTTCCGAGGCCATGTCTGCACATGCTAGGCTCCCCAACTTAACCTTAGTTTATCCGGCTGTGCATACATGGCTTACACCCGACGTATGCGAACACAGAGGAAAGCACCCGATCGTCACGGCCCACTCTCAACTGCAGACTTTCTTGTCGGTGCCACACTAAGGGAGAACACTTATATTGGAATAAAAGAGGGATCATCCTATATAGCTACCGCCGAATATATCATAATATAATATTAGCTATATAGATGTATATATAATATCCACACAATGACATCAAATGAAATAGTGTAATATGATATGATATGGTCGTCGCGCCTTGATCCCCATCGTACGCTCCGAAACAGCACCAGGTCCATGATGCCTCCACATGAAAAGGTTAGTCCGAACAATTCATAATCTCACCTTTACCATATCATATCCTTTGCCCCGTGCAACATAAATTTAGACGCCTCTACTTTATCTTTATGCAAGTTTTACGTGGCTCATGGGGCTGTCATAAAAGAACCGCTTCTTACCTACGAACCTGCAGACACAACACCGACAGAGCAGTTGTTTGTTGCAAGTCCCTTTCGTGCCTCCCATTGTAAATACCATGATATCTATTGTATGATAAACTACACCCTCATAGCTGCATATGTGGTACAAGCCACATGTCAGTTGCAGTGCCGGTCTCGCGCACAGAGTGCACGTAAGGTTGGCTTCGGGCAACTAATCATCACACAATGCCGATAGCATGATTAAGTACACACGAGGAGGTAACAACTACAATATCGATGCCCTCATTCAACATGAGTCTAACCGTACTACTATATCTACGCATAGATCGGCTCTGATACCACTGAAGGGGTTTCGTAGCACAAAAACAAAAAAATTCCTAACAACGATAACCGAAACTAGCCAAGATCTATTACTATGCAGAAAAAGAGTAACGGAGAAGGAACGGAAATCATACCCTTGAAGACCGAAAGCGTGGATTACCCTCCCGTACGCAAGGGTTGTTGATGAAGATGGAGACGCCGACCTCAAGGTTGAGTAGACGTTCTCACGACTAGTGCTTCAAGTGTAGCACCTCGCGGGATTACACACGTACGGTGTAATCGATGATTCCCGGTCTCCGGCCCAGTACAGAGGTTGCGGAAGTAGAGAGATGGACCGAAGACTAACAACACGGCGGTGTGTTTTAGTAGAGATTTCTCAACTCCTGGCGCAGCTCCGAAGGGAACCACGTTGAGAGAAGAGAGGAGAAAGAGAGAATTGGATGGGAGAAAAGGGGAGGGGGGCCTCCCTTTATATAGTGTGCAGGGGGGAGGGCTTACCCCTTGGCCAAGCCATGTGGGACTAAACCCCACATGGTTGGTGCGGCCAAGGAGGGCTGCCGCACCCCCACATGGGGCCCAAGTGGCCCATGTGGGCTGCCCCCCTTTTCCCTTTTTCTTTTTCCCACTTTCCCCTAATGGGCCAAATCTGCCCGGAAGGCCCATTAGTGGAATAAATGCATTTTTAAATAAAATAAAATGTTATTTAATTATTAATTACACTAATTAATAATAAATACACATTACTTATTTATTTCGAGTCCCGAAAACACTTCCGGCACTCTCCGATCACCATCGGGCATTTCTCCCTTATTCCGATACACCTTCGGAACTCTCCGATTTTCATCGGAGAAATACTAGAACGATTCCGGCTCTCTTTATTCATTCTCTTCGGTACTAAGATCTCTCTCTAGCATCGTCTACCTTTAAGTGTGACACCCAACGGTTCAGAACACACCAGGCATGGCCGAGACAACTCTCAAACAAATGACCAATAGTGGAACTGGAATGTCCCTAATGGCCCCTGGGCATCCATCGAAGGTTTTGCGTCGTTTGAACCGTAAACGTCAAGTCCCTGAACCTCTTCCCTTGGTGATACTTTTTTTTGTCCGAGACCTGATCGTCCGGTATCATATACCCCCGTTCAGTCTCGTTACCGACATAACAATTCTACTTGTTATCGTGTCGTTGTATCTCCGTGACCTAGTCACATGCTTGCAAGCTTACTGATGCAACTCCACCGAGTGCGCCCAGAAGTATCCATCTGTCATTAGGATTGGCAAGTCCCGCTCTTGATGGTACGCCTCAACATATCCCTTCCATCACCCAAAAGTCACCATTATAATCACCCTGTTATGGTGTGACGTTTGATGCAATCAAAGCAACTTTCAGGATAGTAATTAAATACCATCTCACGGTCTAAGGCTAAGGTACTATGTTTTCGTTACCATAACATTGAACTTAATGACTCGATCTTGTTATGATAAACATAAAGGGGTGTGTCCATCATGCCATTCTCCAATGACATGATTTCGTTGTCAATGGTATAAATACCCATGATCAGGAAACCTTGATCATCTGTTGCCCAACGAACTAGTATGACTAGAGGCTACTAGGGACCTGGTTTGTTTATATATCACACGTGTATTAATTTTTCCGCTTAATACAGTTATAGCATGATATAAAACATTATGAACAAAATGAGTTATGATAATAAATCTCCTTTATTATTTGCCTCTAGGGCATAACTCCTTCAAAAGAATCATTCACTTTATTTCCCATGTTGTCGTGTGCTCGATATGCAACGGTGTATCACTAGTTTTTGAAGAAATCCACCGCCATTTGTACATTGATCTTTCTCTCTCCCTCGCGAGAAACAGTTGCACCCATGTTTACGAATAGTTAGTTTAGTCAATGTCCATTCATATAATTTAGTAGGGAGGATAAAATACAACAGCAGGATAAAACAAAGTAATTCTCTTAACTTCTGGGAAGGTAACTCCAGCCTCAGATAAGAATCTATATATATGCATCCAGACATGTTAAAACAAAAACAGTGTCACCTCAAAAATAGTACTAATTTTGGTTGTGTGAGTGATAGAACATAATGTACCTTGAGAGCTTATCAACTCCAACCGCTAAGTTGCTCAAAGTAATGGCCTAAAAAGTGACATGTTCACTAAGGACTTTCCATGACATATCATATATTGTACCCATAAAGGAAATCCGAAAAGATAATAATCCCATTCCATACGTGTAGGAGAGAGGTTTGAGATATGTATTCATCTGACCTTCATTATTTCTTCACTACATCAACATGTCAAACAATAATTAAACATATCAGCTGATTTCAGTTTTTCAGGATATCCAATATACTTGCATGGGTGGTGATTTTTGAGGATCTCTAATATGGACTAATACTATGCAAAACTCAATTGTCACTTCAAGTATGGAATAAGTGCAGCATATGTTTCTTCATTTACAGAAAAATATGGGCTATATATACTATCTATTATGTATATACACCCTGGGTGCAGAAAACTTATTTTGCACCCACAATTTATTTTATGTTGCCAAGTAAAAAAATTATTTTACGTATGTAAATATTTATGTTCATGTTGATCAATAACTATAAAAATCGGCATAAAAATATAAAAATATGATTCATAGCAACATAAAAGTCATAAAAATAGCATAAATATGCATTTTTTTCTTTTTTTGTAGTGTCACGTATATAAGAAGTTTATGTCATGTATATATTTTATTACCTTCTATTCGACATAACGAATACGACAAAATTTACATGACGTAAAAATCATGTACGGTTCCAAAGATACAGGGTGGGTGTAGAATAACTCTTCTACATCCTGGGTACGCTCGAGAGATGTACTGGGCACGGAATAGTATTTCCTTTGGAGGGAAAGAGAGCACGAAGAATTTCTAGACTTCAAAAATAACATAAATCAGCGAGTTCTCTTCCTAACCATAATTACTGAAACTTATAAAAAATACTGCATGTGGAGGCTTACGATAGCCAATTGCATCTCTTAACTTCTCCATCACATAAAACTATGAAGTTAACATTAATTTAGTTATTCTTCTGCCGCCAATATTGAAACACAATGGGAACAAATATGTATAGACGATTTAAATGTAAACATTGGCTTAAAAATAAATTGAGCAATTCCCATATTGTTTACCGGATTTGAGCGAATTCTAAGCCTTATATTTGTACAGATTATAATTTCTAGGATCATTTACAAAATAAATTATTAGAAAACTGAAGCCGATATGGTGTGATGTTTTGCATTTTGTTCAACGTTGTAGTAATGAACAAACCCATTTAAAGAATTCTATCAGTGGTTCACCTTCGCAAAATAATGGTCCATTCCGACAACCCATTTGTGTGGTACTATTTTCACTCAGAAGTATTTTAGAATCCGAGGCATATAAATTATAAAACAATTAGAGATATGATTTTACTTTCTCCTTCCTGGACTGGAAATTTGATGAATAGGTTGAAATCTTACCCAGCAAATAGGAGTGAAACCACCAAGAACATTCTCGTGACTTGTCTGTTTCAGTGGAGGCTGAGCAAACCTGAACATTGTGGGTGCATTCTCAATATCCGCATTTATTAACCACCCTTGATAAATTATAAGCACGAATAGGTCAAAAAGCATACTAATCATTAGAGTGCAAACCTTAGTATGACAGTACAATTCCCAGTTGTCCTTCAGTTGTGCTTCTCTGGATAAGTGAATATAATTATAAGCACGAATAGCTTCCCTTTTACGGGCATGCTCCTCGTCCTCCACTTGTGCTTGCTCAATCAAACAACCTCATTGTAGAACAGGTCGAACATTACACTAACTGCAAGAGTGCAGACCACGGTGTCGCAGTAGGCCGGATGCCTCTTTATCTTCCCTTCGACAGACGTGATCCTCTTATCCCGTTTCTACATCCCCGTGTCCTCATCATACACTTCCAACTAAGTGTACGGAGAGCCACCTACTAGTAGCCGCCGGATCTAGATCTACCCAGGATTTGCTTTGTTTACATGACCCTCGGTAGAATAACAGAGAACCAAAAAAAGCAATGGCAACGCAGGATGCTTTGGGGCTTGCAGAGTAAATAGCTAGCAAAACGGCAGTTCTTGTCATATATGATCAATGAATCAATCAATAGTGTAATAGAAGAAAATTAACTTGTTCCGAGATATCCTGTACATGAACTTCCTATCGACTTTTACTTCACATATATCTCTGCTGAATAGAAAAGTAAAATCCCCCAATAAATATAAGAGATCAGAAGTGAAAAAACAGATGCAGCTGCTGCATACATGTAGACACTACGAAAATAGACGAAGCGGTATTTGAAAGATATACATGTCATGTGCCATTATTACCTGGCTATTAGCTGTCTGGTTGTGTACGTGAGGCAAATATTCCATGGATCGATCCATCCATCCAGCATGACTGCATACATGAGTCAAAATAGAGACCTCACGACGATGCATGGTGTGCATGGACGGGATGAGAATCGACCTAGTAATCGCACCGATACCAATAAACTTGCTCGATCCCACCATGAAAGCATGCGGAAAACATGGATTGATATTACCTATTTCGTTGTTGTCTTCCTGAGGACAACCGCCAACCAATCTTGCAGAGCTCGCGAGCTGCGTTTGCACAGGTGGTCTACAGATCTGGTTCATGCATCGTCAAGCATAATCTAAAATTTAGGCACTAATCGATGTGCATGGAATTAGAGGAGGTCGGTCCGTCGGCTGGCCGGCCGAAGGCATAAAGGAAAATTCGGCGGCGGCGCGCGCGAGGATGCGCTAGGAGAGGCTTTTACGGAGAAGGTAGCCTTTCTAAGTAGTGCTAGAAAAATTGCACAGGGCATTTTGGTGGGTTATTTTAGGTAACTTTTTTTTTCTTAGATCTATTGGTTGCCACCAGTTATTTAGTTCAATTAACGGCCAGATGTGCCTGATTTTTGTGGAATTTTCTAGAGTAATTCACTTTTTTTTGGTGAGCCCGTAATTTTTACATTTAATATATAATAGATTTGGATCACACCAAAATTACCTCGGCTGAGAAAATGGCCAACAATAGAGTCCTTCATCATTTCAAGATGAACAAGTTAAATTTTGCTGACATCTTCATCCGAGATAGTATATGACCTATAGCTCTAAATTAACGGCCGGACATAAGGTTTATCTGCCAAATATTTCGAACTGAAATTGACCCTCGAGATTATCTCGGATGATAAAGTCTTCAACATAAAATCTCTCTTTCTCTTTGATACAAATAACTTTGATTGTATAGTAATCTCAATATGATAGTTTCAGACCGCCTAGTTACGAATACTTTCGGGTTCGGATATATGTCCATCCCAAAACTCGGGTTTTGGCATGAATCCAAGTCTATTTTTATGCGGAAAACACATCCCACTCGTATATACATGAGTGGTGAAAGCCGATTGAGATGATACCAATCAAATAAACATATCTGCTACTTTTTTCGTATTCATCTATAGTTATCTCTCTTGCTGTTATATTTCTTTTTATTCCTTAAGTTGGTGGGAAAAATTTCACGATGCTCTAGTGAAGAGCGAATTAATCCGTGTTTGCCCATAGACGTCGCGCGCCATGACAGGGTCTTTCTCGCAAATGTGGGCCCTCGGTCAACATAAGGTCCCGCTGGACTTTCTTGCATACCTCGCGTCCGACGGATCCGATGCATCATAATATAACTTTCTTTCTTAATATAAAAGTTGTGTGCATCGATCTGATGCAGAGGCTGGGGATTATCCCATTTCTAAAAAAAAAGATGCAAATAACTCGTATGTACGTGTTTCTAGATCCTTTGACGCGAATACTCGTATGTACATCGGCTAGCCCTAGTTTCTCTGATCATGAAATTAATTATGTCCAATAGACGTTGCCGAATAATCTCATGCAGCATGTGTATTCGAATCCTTATCACAAAATAACGACTGAACATGCAGAATTCCTGGCTACAATGTCCACGGACGAACTAAATGTTTGGTGTGGCAGAAAAATGAGCGATTGAACAATGAAGGAGTAAATGAATTTAAAAAACATGTTTTTCAGATTTTTTTCGTTGTGTACCAACACAAACAACGAAGTGTTGCCGAGGCGAAATCCGGCCAGACGCACAGGCTGCGTCATTGTGGAACAAACAGGATAAACTACAGCAAACTAGCTAGACAAAACGGTAAACTCACATACAACAAGATTTATTCAACAACAAAGAAAAAAACTATCGTTCTTCCTCTTTCTCTGCTCCTTCTTGTTCCAGTCTGTCGCGGACACGCCTGGCGAGCCAATAGAGAGGGAGAGCTATCACCAATCCAAAGATGATGGTAGTTGTAGTCACAATGGTGGAGACAACCTGGCCGCTATGGTGGTCGCTATTAGTCTTGCAATGTGTCGCGAAGTGCTTGCAGTTATTGTTTACCAGGCTGTAGCTCCCGAATCCAGTGCGCAACAAGGAGTAGGCACGTCGGACAACCACCTCATCGGGATTGGCGGTTGCAAGCGAGTTCGTCCCTCCTCGCACCCTGAAACGGAATTGGGCCCGGCTGACACCGTACTGGAAGCGGTAGAGGTCACCCCCTGCCAGGAAACAGCTCAGGCAGGAGGACGTCACACCATTTGTCCCAGTGGCTAAGGAGCTGCATACCGAGCATGGCATGCTGCTGCTAGGGGCAGAAGAGCTGACAAGAAAACGATCAATGAATGTTCTGGTTTCAACCTCTTGGCCCCTCCCTGGGGTAAAATGGATCACCGTATCATCGCCCACATATATTCCTGCGCAAGGAACACATACAGTTATATGTACCATGGAGAAAACTACTATTAGTAGCACCTAGCTAGAACTAAATAGATGTTCTGCACCATGATGCGAGTAGGCCCACGCAGCCCTCCACGAGTAGTTGTGATCCCCCGCCCTGAGGTTCTCCATATTGATCCTACAACAATTAGTGGGAAAATCTCACAGAAAATAACAGAGGCTGGCTGATTCGTTAAACAAGAACCTAGGGATTTGGAGCAAAACCTGTTGGAAATGAAACCCATGGAGACGCCAGGACAGAAGCCAAAAGGCGCTTTTGGACGCTCATCTTGTCTTAACCGCGCGCTGCCTTTATATATCCTGCAGGCGGGTGTTTCTTATTTGGTACCCCTCCTCATGAGACATAGTATAAACTGATCAATCAGCAAGAGCTCATCTTACGCGGCTAGTACGCCGTGACGTCTAATTATATATGTCCACCAATCCTAGAAATAAATAGTCCAGACTGCCGCAACCCGTGGGCGGAAACACATACTACTCACCAAGGATGAGATCCGGTCGTGCGTCTCCACATATGTCAGCATGTGTGTCATCAAGAAGCGCGTTGCGAAGCTCCGCTTTCCGGTGACAGCACGAGACATGTCGACATCAGCATTTCAACTGTGAAGAAGATATCGAATGGACAATTATGACTGGTTCTTGGTGAGATGGTCTTGGATCATGGACTACATCTACCCCTGGATCAGCCTAAACACTAGAAGAATAGTCAACAAGCAACAAAGCATTGATGGCTCCCAAATACCGCTGCCCATCAACATGACGTCAACGTTCTCAGGTGCCGATGCGGGTGCACAGCATGTACAATTGTACACGATGAATCAGTTTTTTGCAGATCAGTTCTTGAGTGGGCACAGACTTCACATACTTCACCTTGAACAAGACAGCGGGCACAAACGTGTCCCACCACTCATCGACACGTTTGAGCTGTACTCCCTTGTTCGAATGGAGAACTTCACCACTTCCTCTGACGATGGTGTCAGCATCTCGCTTCCCCTGTCTGCGAAGTGCTATGTCTTCAGTCTTTATCAGCCGTCCAATGCGGAACCAAGGCACCATGCTGAACCTTACCCATTCGGGCAATGTTCCCTCCTTCTTTTTTGATAATAGGAATATATTAATATCAATTACACCCAGCCTCTGCGGCAGCATAATGTTAAGAAACTCAAGACATTAAGGATGCACACAGCTAAAAAGGAAAAAGAAGACTAAATAAAAAACATGGTGCTTGCCAAAACAATCAGAAACTTGCAGTAGTAATCAACAAACACCACCATTGGCAACACCCTGACCATGAAAAAGGCTCTCCAACATCAACACCTTCAGTAAGGAAACAATGCATAAGCGCTATCGTTGCCTAATCTGAACACCAAAGTCAACACCAAAGTCTTATCATGGGTTTTCCACCGGAGAAAGTCCGAGAATGTTCTCACAATGCCTTAACAAAACATTGCCCGGTACAATCAATGAAGGTCAGACCAAGGGTTTTCACCCTGAAGATCGAAGTTCGCCACCACCAAATACGAAGTCAACCTGTGCCTGCCGCCCCCACTTGTCGAGAACACTTCTGTAAAGCGCTGACTGCGAGGCTCACACTTGCTGGGCACACGGTTTTGGGATGAACATTGCCACACAAGCCAAACCGTATATGTACGGCGCATTGTGAAGTATCATCTTCTCTTCGACCATTGCTTTCATTGCTTCACCCAGGGATAGTTGCTTGCACGCACGATGAAGCGCACCGCTAGGTTGTCGTCGTCCTTCCACGCTTCGGCCATCACTTAGCGGTCTTTAACTTGGCATGTGTCATAGAGATATTTCTCTGACTTTCCGAGTGCAGCCACCGTGACATACCCCACCTCCAGCAGTACCAAAGCAATCAAAGTGTCATTGCCATGTCGATGTGCTGATGGTGCCGGTGAAAAATAGGGGCAGCACCACACCCGAGAACAGTTTAGACGTCAAACGGGAGGTAGCGCCGATTATTGTACTAATGGAAGCTAAGACAATGTGGGCACTAAGTAGTGCTTAGTGATGTAATAATTGCACTTTATGTCGGGGCTCACATTCGTCTATCTAAGAATGGAGACTGGGCGGATGGATGGCTCGACATATGAAAAACCTAAAACTTTTCACATGTTCTTCCTCGTTCTCCATTTACCTGCACTTTACCATTTTCCTGCCAAGGTGTATTACCTTCCTTTCGAGCCGTTACTTTTTACCAATTCCGTTCTAGTTTCTTAGCCACCATTGGGATCCTGACAGTTGGTAAGATCTGTATCAAATGAATATTGCTGAAGCGATATCAGAAGGTTCCTAGCTCTATTTGACACTGCTCGGATAATTCAATTAAAGTCACAAATTTACCAACCAACCAAATTATGTTATCTAGCAATGATCTATGTCAAAGACACATTGAAGACGAATGAAACATTGGAATTTATTCATTTCTATGAGAATACGATAGGTGTACATGAAATGATTATGCAACTTCATCTAGTTATTTTTTATTCCTGATTAATACATATAACACCATGCCTAACATATAGAGCTTAATATATTGAAGTTATGTTTGTTTTCATTGTCATTTTTCTCTTGCGTTTAGTCATCATATCAATGAGGTCAAGAAACGCTACAATTTGTGAAGGATTGTCACAGTGTAAACTGGAACGGAGATCCATGTTCCCTGACAAATTATATCTGTGAAGGATTGTCACAGTGTAAGAACATATGCGCTGAGAACATAACCTTTTGTTAGCTCAACAATTTCACGAAGCTAATGAATATTAGTAAGGTGAGTTATTTTACAGAAATATGTCTACCAGCGGACTAAATAGTGGATTACCAAATCATTCTTGATCGTCACATCACTTGAAAACTTGTAAGTGGTTCTTCAAATGCTATTGATGATCTAAATGAAATTATATTGACATATTTTGTGATCCTAAGAACCAAAACATCCTCTTCATTACATGAACTAAGTTTTGGTGTCTGATTTGGGTCAACAAAGAGTGTGTAAATTGCCACTTTCACATGCATTTTATTGATCCATACATCCCCTTAATTACATGAACTAGCATCTCGTAAGTATAAGTTATTTGTCATCTATAGGAATGTCAATGGGGATCCGTTTCCCCGCAATCCCAAGGGGAATTCGTCTATTTGGGCATGGGTGTGGTGAAATTTGATCCCCGCCATCTAATATGAAGATGGGAAATTATAAGGTCTCCCCATCCCAATTCCCTCATATACCCCATTATGTTATCGCTTGAAACGATATATACCAATATATATCTTTATAATGAATAAACAAAACTAAACAGAAGAATCTTAGTGCATATAGTTATAATTCAATATCCGATTGAAATCAATTTAGGTGAGCAATTCACGCAGGCCATTCTATCAACATGATCATAAAAGGCCTTTTTATTATAAGCTAAGAATGTCACAGGAAGACAATACAAGCACAAATATTTCACACCCGGCTTTTGCACGCAACCATCATAGAACACACCAAGGAGGCAAAATACATAGCCACCAACGTTTGACCAACTGCTTACACGCATGAAGACTTGTTGAATTATTATAGTAGAATCGAGGAAGTTTGTAAATCCGATGTGATGGCTAGGGCCAACTGCCCCACGACGGCAATGATGCCAAGGGCGACATGGGCCTGCATCGGGATCCTGAAACCGAGTCCCTCTGCCGCAGCTGCGGCACCACCTAGAAAGCCGATCACTTTCAAGATGCTTGAGCTGGCGCGGTTTCCCGTGGTTGACGAAACTTGGTGGGTGGTGCGCGTGGTGCCAGTCGGGATGATCTCTGAACTGATGCCCGTGATGACCTCCAACACAGAGTTGACGATCCTGGACACATCAGCGACGCCGATTGGAGAATTCATTGCGGAGAGCTGCGCCTCTGCCGCCAGGGCTGCAGCGCCGCCATAGAGGAGCTTGACCAGCTCCATGACCAGGCGGCTGGCTTCCTTGGCGGCGCGCAGGACGGCCTCGTAGCCCTTGGCGGCGGCTGACGCCACCCCTTGATAGAAGGCGGAGAGGTAGGATGTCGCCGCCTCCTCGGCATCGATGATGGCCTGGAATGCTGCATCAGCAGCCACGCGTGGTGTATCCATACCATCGCTGAGCAAGGGACGGCTAACCACAACAGTAGTTGACCGGCGAAACGAGTGCATAATACCGTGACGAGATTGCACCGAAGATGTTTCCTCTTCGTGCGTCCTCGTTTCTACCACCCGAGGCGGCGAGTGAGGACGGCTCTGGGAGGCACCCATGTTTCCTGTGTGTGGCGTGGGGAGAACGAAATTAGGCTTAATTTGGAGTATGGAGTTGGATGGTGCAACGTGAGTACATATATACAAATAATCTCCCGCGTGGTGACCAAATCATCCCCCGCGTAATGAGTTTTTAACACAAGTTGCACAGTCTCTCGAGAAAATTGAATATTTGCCACTTTCAATACGTGGCTTCTCAAAATTGCCACTTCCAAGATTGGCTTCGTAAAATTGCCACTCAGGTCGTTGGTTACTTGATTACCATGCCATTTCTCTCTTTTATATATTTCCCTTTTTCTTTTCTCATTTTTAGTCACCGGCCAAGACCAAACTGCCCCTGAGGGTATGTGCACGTACAGACGTAGTGAGTATCCGTATCTGTTTATGCATCTGGTATTCTGGTACGACAGAGGAGATTCTCGTCGTCCATAAAAGCGCCTGCTGACGCAGCCCACACGGTCGCCGTCGTCGCTCGCACCACCCGGCCGCTCGCTGCTATCTCCACCCGAGCGCCATCGCTGCTCGCCCTGCCTCCCCACGCGGCATAGCCGGTCAGCCTGCCCGCCTGCACGGCGCTTGCGTCGCCTGTTCCGGTTGCCTGGCCGCTCGCGTGGGATGATGAGAAGGAAGGGCGCGTCCCAGAAGGACGGGAGGAGCCGGAGGGAGATCAGCACATAGCCGCCCAGGAGCTGTTGTCCGCCAGCAGGAGATCAGCACTTCAGAACCAAAGCATGCCTTGTGCATCCAATTTTATCGTTTCAGCTAGGAGGGGAGCAGATTAGGGATCACGATTGTAGTTTTCACATATTTCATACGTCAAATAATGCGGAGCTTCGTTGACGAGCTATGCAACGAGAGATCAATTGCTATAATTTTCTGAACAAAGTAAGGATTAGGCTCAACATAATACCGTCCAGAATCCATGCACGCGGCGTCGACGAGATCGACGGCGCACGACGTCGAGAAGATGGCGGCACGCGACATCTAGGCGATCTGCGGCACAAGGCGTCGAGGAGACCAGTGATGCAGCACGCACGATATTCTCGGCGGCCGGTGCACTTGTTCGTTTCTAATATCGATTGGAATTTGGATAGTTGGTGTATATAGCATCAGGGGTAGTTTAGTCTTTTCCAGTGCTTATAAATGGAAAAGGAAAAATAAAATCAATAAAAGGAGGGAAGTGGCATGATAATCAAGGAGCCAACGAGCTGAGTGGCAATTTTGCGAAGCCAATCTTGAAAGTGGCAATTTTGAGAAGCCACATATTAGAAATGGCAAATATCCAATTTTCTCACAGTCTCTCTCCCATGGATATCGACGTGATCAAAGAACAGCAGAAATGTGTCACGGCCCAGCCACGACCCAGGCCCAACGACAACGTCGCTCCAAAGAAAGAAGCCCATGGCCCAGGCACGAAATGATCGAGCGGGAACCTAACGGCAAGGCTCAGAAGAGGGCGAACAGAATAGATCGAACAAGTTCTCCTTGTACTTTTCGAGTTCAAATTCCGTTGTACCTCGACTTGTATCTCAAATCCCTGGATAATACAAGTGTGAGCGTAACAATTGGTATCTTAGAGCCAGTTTTTTCGATCTCCGGCCTCACTTGATCTGTAAATCCGTCTATGGTAGGTAGTGATTTTCGAATCGCGGCCGTAAAACCTATCTCTCGGTTCGATCGCGTTGTTGTGATTTCGATCTGGCGCCTAGAAAGAAACCCACTGCGGTGGAATCGCAAATCACGACAGCTATGATGACGATGGGCGAGCAGAGCGCCACCACCAACGCCAAGCTCGACGACATCGTCACGCAGATGGCGTCCCTCACCGGATGGATGCAGACGGTGAACTCGTCCACCGCCGAGCTGGTGAAGAACACGGAGTTCCTCAACCTACATGCGGAGGACACAGCGACGCGGCTCTGGCTTTTGGAGTCGCACATCGCGGTGGGAAGCACGGCCGAGCGCGCACCGATCACGCTGACGAACACCGCCGTGCGAGTCTCCTCCGACAAACAGCCCAGCGGGCGCGGCGATGCACATCTGACATGGGGGTTGGACACGGGGATCGGTCGATCCACCGTTCCTCCTCCCGACACTGGTAAGTTTCATCGTGCCTCACCTGTGTTTGACCCGGAGTCTGAACCACCCGATCCGCGCGCATCTCACTCTCACAGTTCACAGCCGCGTCAGTTCACCCCTAAAATGGGTTTTCCTAAGTTTGATGGTGATGACAACCAAATCTGGATCGATAACTGTGAACTGTATTTTGACATCTATGGAGTGTCGGCCCACATGAAAGTTAAATTCGCATCGCTTAACATGGTAGGCAATGCGGCTTTGTGGCTTAAAACTAGGCAGAAGAAGCATAAGATAGTGCACTGGCTAGAACTGTGCGAAGCAGTTAGAGAGAGGTGCGGAAAAAGCAAACACACGTTCTACATGCGCCAATTGCTGGTCACGAGTCAATCAGTCTCTAGATGAGTACACCACCAAGTTTAACACATTGAAACACCAGATCTTGTTAGAAGACCCTGACACTAGTGAGGTGTTTTTGTAGAGAGATACATAGCTGGTTTACGTTCAGAAATTCGTTCTGCAGTAATTCTTCATTGCCCTGAAGATGTCGATACTGCTAGCTTGTGGGCTTCGCTGCAGGAAACTGAGCTGGAGATAGAGAAGGCACATAGTTCTCATCAACAACACAAGTACTCGCACAAGGACAAATCCAAGCATTCCGGTTATTATGAGAAGCACAAGACAGTCAGTCGTCCAGAAGAACCCAAACATCAGGACAATGACAAGCTCGAGACATTGCGCGCATATCGCAGGGGCAAGGGTTTGTGTTTCACGTGTGGTGAAAAATGGAGTAAAACCCACAAGTGTCCTGCCCAGGTGCCGTTACACATCATGGAAGAATTATTGGAAGCGCTGCAGCTAGACATGGAAGGGGGCAAGGCGATAGACAACGAAGCCTCTAGCTCTGATGAAGATCAAATGCTCATGGCACCAATGACATCAACACCAGCACAACGGGAACGACGCACCATGCGTTTACATGGCATGATTGCGAAGCAGCATGTGCTCATTCTGGTAGAGTCTGGAGCAAACTCGTGATTCATCAGTACAGGGGTAGCAGAGAAACTGGAAATTCAGTCAGTGGAGACACAACCAACTCGTTTCGTGGCAGCAAATGGGGCACCGTTGGTCAGTTCACAGAGTGTGCCCAATTTGAAGAGGTTTTTTCAGAGACACATTCTCCCAAGATTTTCATGTTTTGCCACTGCCGTGCTATGATATGATACTGGGTGCCGACTGGCTGGAAAACCACAGCCCTATGTGGATTCATTGGAAGCAGCGCTGGATGAAATTTACTCATGCGAGTCCACGGATACAACTGCGGGGCATTACTGATGAGCATCCACCGTGCAAGCCTATGTAAGCAGCAAAATTACATGGGCTATTGAAGCGTGGAGCAACCGCAGAATGCATTCAGGTGCAACGAATCCATCAGGAGCAAGAACTGAATGCGCTGACAGAACATACACCAGTGACAACTGTTCCAATCAAAGTTCAACAAGTGTTGTCTGAATTTGATGCCTTGTTTGGTGAGTCAGTAGAACTTCCTCCTCGCCATGACTGTGATCACCTAATTCCATTGGTACCCGGGGCCCAGCCAGTGAATGTGCGACCCTACATATATGCACCACACTAGAAGGCAGAGATTGAACGACAAGTGCAGTCGATGCTCAAACACGATACAATCCGTCGCAGCGCCAGTCCCTTCTCCTATCCTGTTCTGCTGGTTCGCAAGAAAGATGGAACATGGCATTTTTGCATCGACTACCGACAGCTTAACTCATTGAAAGTGAAGAACAAGCATCCACTGCCAGTAGTGGACGAGCTAGCAGGCACGAAATGGTTCAGTAAGTTGGACCTCAGCTCTGGTTATCAGCAGATACGTTTGGCGGCAGGGGAGGAGCACAAAACAGCTTTCCGTACGCATCAATGGCTATATGAGTTTACTGTTATGCCATTTGGTCTGACAGGTGCGCCAGCTATGTTTCAAGGTGTTATGAATTTGATTTTTGAGAAGTGGTTGCGTCGTGGAGTGTTGGTTTTCATGGATGATATGCCGGTATATACTGCAACACTGGAAGAGCACACTTCTCTGTTGCGAATGGTACTGGAAACGCTACAGGAACTCCACCTGTTTGTCAAGCGCTCAAAGTGTTTCTTTGCCCAGGCCAGTCTGGAATACTTGGGACACATCATCAGTGCTGCAGGGGTGGCGACTGACCCGAACAAAGTTACAGCGGTTCAGAACTGGCCCAAGCCAAAGAATCTAAAAGAGCTTAGAGGATTCCTTGGATTAACTGGGTAATATCGTAAGTTCATCAAGAATTATGGAGTAATTGGTCGACCCCCTTACTGATCTGCTTAAGAAAGGAGCTATTTTCCAGTGGAAACCTACAGCAGAGACAGCTTTCAACACTCTCAAACACACGCTAAGTCAAGCCCCAGTACTTGCAGTACCAGATTTTTTGCAGCAATTCATTGTGGAAACGGATGCCTGTCAATATGGAGTGGGTGCAGTACGTATGCAGAAGGATCACCCGGTTGCATATCTGAGTAAGGCCTTGTGCACTAAGAACCAGGCACTCTCCACGTATGAGAAGGAGTTCTTGGCGATTATCATGGCTGTGGAGAAGTGGAGGTCATACTTACAACACCAGGAGTTTATTATACGCATAGATCAAAAAAGCTTGTTGCATTTAATTGAACAAAGGTTGACAACGGACATTCAGCATAAAGCATTTGTGAAACTGATGGGCTTGAATTACAAGATTCAGTACAAGAAGGGCGTGACCAATGCTGCAGCAGATGCGCTGTCTCGAGGGGTGCCAGACAATTCTATATTGTCGTTCTCTGTTGCTGAACCTTCTTGGCTCCAGGTGTTGACTGACAGTTACATGGACGATCCAGACACAAAACAACTGCTCACAGAGCTTTCAGTATCGCCCACCAATGAAAAATGGTATACATTGGATAATGGTGGGATTCGTTATAGTGGAAGAGTTTGGGTGCGAAACAATGACACAGCCCAGCAACACATTGTGCAAGCATTGCATGCGAGTGGAATTGGGGGGCACTCAGGGGTTTTTGCTACATACCAGCGAATCAAACGACTGTTTGCGTGGCCTAAGTTAAAACAGACAGTGCAACAGTATGTCAGTTCGTGCACCATATGTCAGCAAGCAAAGACTGAACATACCAAGATGCCAGGTCTTCTGCAACCACTGCCTATCCCACCATTTCCTTGGCACACAATCAATCTCGATTTTGTGGAAGGTCTACCCAAGTCGCAAGGATTTGATGTTATTCTGGTGGTAATTGACAAACTGACGAAGTACGGGCTATTCTTGCCACTGAAGCATCCTTTCTCAGCAAATCAAGTGGCCACGGTTTTCTTGGATGGCATCTACAAACTTCATGGCCTTCGCCAATGCATCATATCCGATCACGACAAAATCTTCACTAGCTCGTTGTGGTAGGAATTGTTCCGTCTGACAGAAACTCAACTCATGATGAGCTCGGCTTACCACCCACAGACGGATAGGCAAACAGAGAGATGGAACCAGTGCCTGGAGGCTTTTCTTCATTGTTCTGCACATGCAACCCCAACCCAATGGGCGAAATGGCTTGCACTGGCGGAATACTGGTATAAAACCTCCTTTCACCCGGCGTTGCAGCGTTCGCCGTTCGAAACTCTGTACGGGCATGTGCCCAGACATTTTGGGAACCCTTATCCAACATCAACATCAAATCCTGATCTCGAGAAGCTACTAACAGAGAGAGAAGTGACAATGGCACTCTTACAGCAACAGTTGCTTCGAGCACATGCGAGAATGCGTCGACAGGCGGACAAGCATCGCACGGAGCGCGCATTTGCTGAAGGTGATCTCGTGTACCTTAAGCTCCAGCCTTAAATTCAAACATCAATAGCAAGGAGGCATACACAGAAACTGGCGTTTAAGTTCTACGGGTCGTACAAGATCTTGGGTCGAGTGGGCACGGTTGCGTACAAGCTGGACCTGCCGGAAGGGAGTCGAATTCACGACGTGGTCCATATGTCGCAGCTGAATAAACATGTGCCACCGAGCCACCAGGTCAGTGAACCCAATGACATTCTTCTTCTCGAGGTGACTGATGGGTTTCACCCTGTGGAGGATCTGGCTACTCGGTCGATTCAACGTGGGGGTGTGCCGGTATCGCAAGTGCAAGTGGCGTGGACCGTGTTGTCGGTTCCATTGTCGACATGCGAAGATGAACATGTGATGCGGCGGTTCTTTCCTGAAGCACTAGCTTGGGGTCAAGCCAGCCCTCAAGGGGTCGGGCATGTCATCCCCCGCGTAATGAGTTTTTAACACAAGTTGCACAGTCTCTCTCCCATGGATATCGACGTGATGAAAGAACAACAGAAATGTGTCACGGCCCAGCCATGACCCAGGCCCAACGACAACGTCACTCCAGAGAAAGAAGTCCACGGCCTAGGCACGAAATGATCGAGCGGGAACCTAACGGCGGGGAAAAGGATAAAAGGCGAAGCAGGGGCTCAGAAGAGGGCGAACAGAGTAGATCGAACTAGTTCTCCTTGTACTTTTCCAGTTCAAATTCTGTTGTACGTCGACTTGTATCTCAAAGCCCTGGATAATACAAGTGTGAGTGTAACAAAATGTTACCGATGGATCATGTCGCCCTCATCATTTATACGACGACCTTTTATGTTGGCAGTGCTAGTTGGCCTCGTAGCTCTTATGTCACTCGTTTTCGCTTTTACTTTCCCTTCTTATTGGCCCTTTAAAAAAATATAGTACAAAATGGGTCGGTTTCAAAAATATTTTCTAGTCTAACCATTTTCCATAGCTCCGTGTTGGCTGAGCTATGGTAATCTGTCGGGGGTATGCAGAATGGGTTACTCTACGGCATTCAGTAAAGCCGGCCTGAGTGGGTGGCCCAATGGCGGTAAGGCAGGAGGACTGACCAGGCGGCACAGAAGGCCCATGCGCAGGATGAAGGCCGCATCATGCATCTGGATGACAGTCCCGCACGCCTTCCGATTTGCCCTAGTCGTCCGTGATAGGGTTTATTCCTTTGTACGTGTAGAATTCGTCCTGTAAGCCCGATCCAGCTCTCTATAAAAGTCGGACGGGGCAAACCTAAGGGTTAAGGTCAATCTGGTCACATAGCATCACAGCCTGTAACTTGTAATCCGGCTATTGCCACGCTATAGTGAAAATTGCAGGATCGTAGGTCCCCGCCATTGAGGCGCCTGAACCTGCGTAAACCCCGTGTTCTCTCTACCACCGGCAACTTCCCCACACGTTCGTTCCACGACTCTACCGCCGGGTTATGGCACCCCTTGCCATAGATCCTTATCTAATAATTCGACAGTTAACGCCCACCGTAGGTCCAGCGGCGTCCGGGCTTACGTTCCGAGCGGGACTACTCGGAGGTTTTGGCGACACGATGACCATTGGTACTGCCCTTTTCGTCGAGAACGGCGGACGCATCGTCAGCAACATCGCCTACATGCCGGCACGCAACCATCTCGTCAGTGCCTACATTATTCCCATCGGCTCCGTCAACATCTTCATCTACTTGACGGCGGAAGCGCTAGGGTTTCGTGGAGGAAGCAAGTTTTTTCCGCCCGGCTGATACGTCCATTTTGCATCACTATTTTATATGCCAATTCTCCTTTATTCATTGATATTTTCCTTATTAGAGGACTATACTTATGTTATTTTGTTCTTTTCCGTGTGTTTTACAGTTTTACGGAATCAATTGCCAGAGCCAGAATTCAGCTGGAAAAAGCACCTGTCAGATGGAGTACCTTCGGGACATCAGAAAATTCGGAAAAAAATCAGAAAACGGAGTTTCATCAGAAATCACCGAGGGAGCCCGAAGGACTGCCAGGGGGCAGCCAAAGGACCCCTAGGCACCCCCTCCGGCACCCCTTCGGCGTACTTACCCCTTGTGACCTAATTTGATCGGGGAGCCACTTCGTAGAAGTTTTCCGCCGCCTCTACGCGATAGAAACGACAGAGAGAGAAAATACCTTCCTGGCGGGGAGATTCTGTCGGGGAAATTCCCTCCCGGAGGGGGAAATCGTCACCACCGTCACCGTGATCGTGCCGGGCATCATCGGGATCATCATCGTCGTCATCATCATCATCAGCACCATCACCCTCACCATCCATCTCCACCTCACTGTAACAATTAGGGTTCTATATTGTTGTATATCATTAGATCTCTCTACCGGTGTGAATTACCTCTTCGTAGTTGATGCTTGTGAGAATTATCGGTGTTATCACTTTATGACCAGATTGTTATTCATCCATATTGCACCTCTCATTATGATTCATATGATGTGTTGTGAGTAGATCATTTAGTTCTTGAGGACATGGGAGAAGTCTTGTTATGAATAGTCATGTTTCGTTGAGTAATATTTACCGGGTTGATATTTAACTTATGTTGTTATTTCTCTAGTGGTGTTATGTGAACGTCGACTACATAACACTTCACCTTTATGGGCCTAGAGGAATGCATTGTGTATTGGATAGCTTATCGAGGGTTGTCGGAGTGACAGAAACCTAAACCCCAGTTTGCAAGACCTTACATAAGGGATTAGTAGATACCACGAGTTTATTGCTACGGTTAGATTTATATCTTAATTACTGTCTTGTATATGCGGATGCTTGCAAGTAGTGTAATCGTAAGTGTGCATTAGTCTCGGATAGGATGGTGCACTAGCATAGGTCTACCCACATAACACTTACCAAAACGATAAAGATTAATCAACGGCGGGTGATGAAAGTAACTTGACGAAACCTCCGGTGTGTCCTCAGGAACATTTTCACTATTATAGGAAGTACCACCGGCTTGTCCTTTGTGCTAAAAAGGATTGGGCCACTTGCAGCAACTATTTACTTTCATTGTTATTTACTTGTTATTACTTTATTCCTCACTACAAAACCCCTAAATATTTATCTTTCAGTGTTTACAGTGAAACCTTGCTCAACTTTATTTATCAATACCTTCTGCTCCTCGTTGGGTTCGACACTCTTACTTATTGAAAAAGCTACGATAGATCCCCTACACTTGTGGGTCATCAAGACTATTTTCTGGCGCCGTTGCCGGGGACTGTAGCGCTATTGGTAAGTGGAATTGGTAAGGAAATCTTTCACCGTAAGTGCTGTTTTATTTCTGTCTGTTTACTTAGCTTCATTATGGAGTCCTTTACTGCTGGTTATATGTTTGGGAATGGTTCCTCCACCACCCGTGTGGTTGAGAGAAGCTCCTCAATTACTGAAATTGCCTCATTTGAAATACCTATTGGCATTGTTGATCGTGTTATGGATAACCGTTATGCTGGAGATGGAACTGTCCATCCCGGTGAGCACTTGCTTTATATTAAAGAATTATGTGGATTATTTAAGATTGCAGGTGTCTCGAGGGAATTAATCATGAGGAAATTATTTTCTATATCACTGAAAGAAAGAGCTTATGAATGGTATAAATTACTGGATGATTCACATCGCTGGATTGGAAGGAGTTTGTATCTCTCTTTTATTTTAAGTTTTATCCTCTTCATGAAATACATCAAGATCGGAATTTCATATATAATTTTTGGCCTCGTGATGGAGAGAGCATTGCTCAAGCTTGGGGGAGACTGAAAACATTAATGCTTAAATGCCCCAATAATAAGCTTCCTAAGGAGATAATTATTAATAATTTTTATGCAAGGCTTTCACGTCATGACAAGGACCTTCTTGATGCCTCTTCTAATAGTTCCTTCACAAATAAGAAGATTGATGATAAATGGGATCTTATCGAAAGAATTCAGCGCAATACTGAAGATTGGGAGATGGACAAAGGTAAAGAGCCAGGTATAAATTATGAGTATGATTGCATTAAGTCTTTTGCCGAAACTGAAAATTTTAATAAACTTAGTGCTAAATATGGGCTCGATTCTCAAGTAATTGTTGAACTCTGTAAGACCTTTGCTTCTCACGTTAGTATTCCTAAAGTTAAGTGGGACAAGTATCATGAACCTTATAAGGACAATATTAAAGAAAAACAATTCCCTAGTAATGAAATACTTGTTAACACTGTTGATCCTATTTTACCTGTTGTTCACTTTGAGAAACCACCCTTTCCTGTTAGAGTAAAAGAGCATTCTTTTGCCAATAACATTGTGAGCAAGAGTAGTAGGAAAGCTAACGAATCTGAAGATCAAATAATTGTAGAACCTACGGTTGCTATGGTTAAAGATCTTGTTGCTGAAAATATTGATGGTGCTGATATATATTTCTGTGAGGCTGCTTCTAACTTAGTAGCACCTAATAAACATCATCGACCGATTGTTGGCACACCTGTTGTTTCTGTTAAGATAGGTGATCATAATTATTACGGACTTTGCGATTTGGGATCAAGTGCAAGTGCTATACCTTTTTCTCTTTATCAAGAAGTCATGAATGAAATTGCTCCATGTGAAATTGAAGATGTTGATGTCACTATTCAGCTCGCTAATAGAAAGACTATTTCTCCGGTGGGTATTGTGAGGGATGTTGAAGTCCTTTGCGGTAAGGTAAAATATCTCACTGGCTTTTTAATACTTGGTTCAGTAGAAGATAAAGCTTGTCATATCATCTTTGGTAGACCTTTTCTTAATACTTGTGGTGTTGTTATTAATTGTAAGAAAGAGAAAGTGTCTGTTAGGTTTGTAGATGAACATTATGAATTTAATTTTAGTAAGATTGCTAGACAACGTCATGATAAAGAACTACCTAATGAGGATCTTGCTGTTGAAAGAATTTCTTCTATTGCTATACCTCCTAATGATCCTTTGCAGCAATTCATGGAAGAACACGAGAATGATATGTATATGCAGGAAAGAAATGAGTTGGAGGATATTTTCCTCGATCAACCTACTATTATCAAACACAATTTACCTGTTGAATCTTTGGGGCCACCTTTGCCACCTAAAGGAGACCCAGTGTTTGACCTTAAAATTCTTCCTGACACACTTAAATACGCTTATTTAGATGAAAAGAAAATATATCATGTTATTCTCAATGCTAACCTTTCAAAGTAAGAAGAAGACCGTCTATTGGAAGCATTCCGGAAACATCGCAAAGCTATTGGTTATACTCTGGACGATCTTAAGGGTATTAGTCCTGTTCTATATCAGCATGCAATTAATCTTGAGCCTGATGCCAAGCCTGTGGTTGATCATCAACGCCGTTTAAATCCAAGAATGAAAGAAGTGGTGAGAAGCGAAATATTAAAGCTTCTCGAGGCAGGTACCATTTATCCTATTGCTGATAGTAGATGGGTTAGTCCTGTTCATTGTCTTCCCAAGAAAGGAGGTATGACTGTTGTCGCTAATGATAAGAATGAACTTATTCCCCAAAGAACTGTAGTAGGGTATAGAATGTGCATTGATTTTAGAAAATTAAACAAAGCTACTAAGAAGGATCACTATCCTTTGCCTTTTATTGATCAAATGCTAGAAAGGTTGTCTGAAAATACTCACTTTTGCTATTTGGATGGTTATTCTGATTTCTCTCAAATCCATGTTAAAAAACAAGACCAGGAGAAAACCACCTTCACGTGTCCTTATGGTACATATGCTTATAGACGCATGCCTTTTGGTTTATGTAATGCCCCCGCTACTTTTCAAAGATGCATGTCTGCTATTTTTCATGGTTTTTGCGAGGAAATTGTAGAAGTCTTCATGGACGATTTCTCCGTCTATGGAACCTCTTTTGACAATTGCCTCCATAATCTTAACAAAGTTTTACAGCGTTGTAAGGATACTAATCTTGTTTTGAATTAGGAGAAATGCCATTTTATGGTTAATGAAGGGATTGTTCTTGGACATAAAATATCTGAAAGAGGCATTGAAGTTGACAAGGCCAAAGTTGATGCTATTGAAAAGATGCCTTATCCAAGGGACATCAAAGGTATACGTAGTTTTCTTGGTCATGCTGGTTTCTATAGGAGATTTATTAAAGACTTTTCTAAGACTTCAAGACCTCTAACCAATCTTCTTCAAAAAGTTGTGCCTTTTGTTTTTGATGATGATTGTAAAGATGCCTTCGAAGTTCTTAAGAAGGCTTTAATAACTGCCCCTATTGTTCAACAACCTGATTGGAATTTACCTTTCGAAATTATGTGTGATGCTAGTGATTTTGCTGTAGGTGCTGTTTTAGGACAGATAATAGATAAGAAATTAAATGTTATCCATTATGCTAGTAAAACTTTAGATAGTGCTCAAAGAAATTATGCCACCACTGAGAAAGAGTTTTTAGCCGTTGTTTTTGCTTGTGATAAATTTAGGCAATATATTGTTGACTCTAAAGTCACTATCCATACTGATCATGCTGCTATTAAATATCTTATGGAAAAGAAAGATGCTAAGCCTAGGCTTATTAGATGGGTGCTCTTGTTACAAGAGTTTGATCTGCATATCGTTGATAGGAAAGGAGCTGATAATCCTGTCGCTGATAATTTATCTAGAATGGAAAATATTGCTGATGACCCTATTCCTGTTAATGATAGTTTTCCTGATGAACAACTTGCTGCTATTAAGGTTAACACACGTGAAAATCCTTGGTATGCTGATTATGCTAACTTTATTGTTTCTAAGTTTTTGCCTCCAAGCTTTACGTATCAACAGAGGAAGAAATTCTTTTATGATTTGAGGCATTACTTTTGGGATGACCCACACTTATATAAAGAAGGTGTTGATGGAATTTTAAGAAGATGCATACCTGAGCATGAGCAAGAAGATATATTGAGGAAATGCCATAATAGTCCTTATGGAGGGCATCACGCTGGTGAAAGAACCGCACACAAGATTTTACAATCAGGTTTTTACTGGCCTACCCTCTTCAAAGATGCAAAGAAATTTATTTCAACTTTTGATGAATGCCAAAGGGTTGGTAATATTAGTAGACGTAATGAAATGCCTATGAATTATTCTCTTGTTATTGAACCTTTTGATTGTTGGGGATTTGACTTTATGGGTCCCTTTCCTTCCTCACATGGCTACACTCATATTCTTGTTGCCGCTGATTATGTTACTAAATGGGTAGAAGCTATTCCTACTAAAAGTGTTGATCATAAGACATCCATGAAAATGCTTAAAGAAATAATTTTCCCTAGGTTTGGTGTACCTAGATATTTAACGACTGATGGAGGTTCTCATTTTATTCATGGTGCTTTTAGGAAGGCTCTTGCTAAATATGATGCTAATCATAGGGTTGCGTCACCTTATCACCCTCAACCTAGTGGTCAAGTAGAACTAACAAATAGGGAGATCAAATTAATTTTGCAAAAGACCGTTAATAAATCTAGGAAGAATTGCTCTAAGAAACTCAGTGATGCTTTGTGGGCTTATAGAACTGCTTATAAAAACCCCATGGTCATGTCTCCTTATAAAATGGTTTATGGAAAAGCTTGCCACTTGCCCCTTGAGCTAGAACACAAAGCTTATTGGGCTGTTTGGGAACTTAATTGTGATTTTAAATTAGCTGGTGAGAAAAGATTGTTTGATATGAGTTCTTTAGATGAATGGAGAAATGAAGCTTATGAAAATGCCAAATTATTCAAAGAAAAAGTCAAAAGATGGCATGATAAAAGGATTCTCAAGAGAGAATTTAATATTGGTGATAAAGTTCTATTATATAGGTCTCGCTTAAGATTTTTTGCAGGGAAATTACTCTCTAAATGAGAGGGACCTTTTATTGTGGAAGAAGTTTATCGGTCTGGTGCTATCAAGATTAATAATTTCCAAGGCACCAATCCACAAGTGGTGAATGGCCAGAGACTCAAGCATTATTTGTCTCGTGATCCTTATAATGTGGCGGCTGATATTGTTAGGGTGCTCACTCCGGAAGATCATATTAGAGCCATATACCCTATCATACCAGAGTCAGAATTAAAATAGGTATCAGTTTTGGTAAGAAAACGTTCGCGAAACACCATAAAAAAATTATATTCATTGTTTTTGGAAAATAAGAAAAATTTAGGCACGAAGAAGAGTCAGAGCCGGGGCCGGAGGCCACCAAAGAACCTCCAGGCGTGGCCTCCTTCTAGGCCGCGCTTGGTGGGCCTTTGGGGGCCCCGGTGCCCGACTCCGACTCCGCTTCGACTTTTTACCTTCCTTTCATTCGGTAACTTTTTGCTATATAATCCCCTGGATCGTCCCGGGATCGTATCTTGTGTTTTCGACGAGTTTTTTTTTTTGAGCTGTTTCTGTCAGGAAGCCGGAGTTTTTAGATCGAGATGTCTTGTTCACATACCTCTCATGAGGGCAATGATGATCAAGAGGGAGAAGAACGTTGGACCAAGGGCAAAGAAGAAACTATGGAGGAGATGGTTGAAGATAAAGAAGAGGAGATAAAAGAGGACTTGCGAGAGTACCCTACGCCACCGTAGCAAGGATTGATGTAGTTCCGAACCCTTTTCCATTAAAGAAGGGGGTGAGGATCTCCACGGGTGGTAAAATTCCTCGTCGAAACATAGCTGAAAGAGTTCCTCTTCCACACACATCGAACCCCTTCCACACTTTACTTCATCATCATCAATTTGAAAACACTCCAGCTAGGGAATTGCCCACTTTTTGGGACATGGATCGTTTTGCACGTGCAGGTAGTGGAAGTTTTGGACCTGAAGTCAAAGAAGGATGGGAGGCCCTAAACAAGAGTTGGGATTCACCTATGGACAAACTGATGAGCCGTGTGGAAAACAACACTGAGATGATCCACAACCTTGGTTTTCAAATTGAAGATCTCAAGGCAATCATCGAGAAGCTTATTGCTGCCATCCCGCCTCTGCCAAAAGATCAAGCCTAATCATCATGGGTAACAGGCACTCCCTTGGCTTGTTCCAAGCTTGGGGGAGTTGCCCCGGTATCTTTATCTTTATCTTTACTATTAGAGTCGTGTGTCTTATCGTGAGTCGGGAAGTTATCATATAGTATGGTTGTTTGCAAGATGGGCTATCACTTCTGTATAAGTGAAGCTTTGTATCCGTTGGTGTGAGTTTGCCTATAATGGAATATTGATATGGAGTCTTCTTCTTACTCGTTTGCACTATATGTTTTATTCATCGCAATTATTCTTACATGCTTGTCTTAGGAAAAGTAGTGATCTCATGCTAGATGTAGTAGCAGAAATTTGTTGAGTATTGGCAAACATAGCATTGGTCATAGCAACAACACTTAGAGACTTAGAACAAAGAAGAGAGATTTCACATACAGATATATTACCCCATAGATCTTTTATGCCTGCAAAACCTTCATGCTTATGCTCTTATCATTGATGTGTTATGCTGACAAGGAAGACAATTGCAATATCTCATGTTTTATATCATTGCATGTTTATATATTTGTTTGCATCTCTCAACATTATTTGTTTGCTACAAGCCTTTGCTAGCCAAAAACCCTGTATTGAGTATGATCACTACTCGTGCATCCAAACCTGAACCAAAAACCTTCAACAAGTGTCCACCATACCTACCTATACGTGGTATTTCACTGCCACTGCAAGTAAATTTCTCGTGTGCTACCTTTAAAACCTTCAAAATTATTAAGCTTGTTTTGTGCTCTTGTTTTAGCTTATGAGGAAGTAGTTTAGAGTTTATTATGTCTCATGTCAAGCAAGATTCTTCTTTCTTACTTCACCCGATGAGTATGGAACCTGTGCTAATCTAAACATTGAAGAGAGCTGGTGCCAAATAATATGAATATAAATAATATAAAAAGGCACTTCCCCATGGATTGATGATTGTTGGTCGGCACCCGAGGATTCGGTTAGCCATTGATTGTGTAAGAAAAGGTGGGGGGAAGTGCCAACCATAAAGGAAGTGAGAAAGTACTAATGGAAACCGCTCTCAAAAGTCTAAAAATCTTGCTTGGTATGGGTTATAATAAGTTCTTCATTACCATTCGTTGACATAGACATACACCTTCCTCGAAATTATATTTTACAATCTCCATGATTATTTAAAACAAAAATCTCTAGCACATGGGCAATCCCTGCTTCCCTCTGCGAAGGGCCATTCTTTACTATTAGGATTGAGTCAGTTCACCTATTCCCTCTACTCTCCACTAGCAAACTTTTCATGTTGAACTGAGATGCACTCTTGTATATGCTCACGATGTTATTTAACCATGTCTTATTGCAGTTGGCATTACCATAATGGTAACATCTTCCTTTTTGTCATTTGTTTTCACCTCCTTTATAAGAACGTATTCTCTGAAGTTTTCCCATTCATGAAAAGACTTTGTGATAATTGAAGTATGTGTTGTTTGCTTAATAGCTCTGACATAGACTCTTCCAGAAAGATAAGATCAATATGATAGTTGTTCTCTGACCAAGAACATAGTTTGCCATTGCCCAATGAATTTGTACTTACTATACCTTTGCATTACTGAATCGTTGTTTAGCCTTGGTAAACATGTTAAGAAGCATTGCTTTGTAGAACTGTTAGTGTTTGCTAAGTAATTGCTGATGCTCCATGTCCGTATTCTTTATTATCTATAGTTCACATCATAAAACTCATGGTCTTGTTTTCTCAGTTCAGATTTCGTTTGGGGACAAGCGAGGTCTAAGCTTGGGGGAGTTGATACGTCCATTTTGCATCACTATTTTATATGCCAATTCTCCTTTATTCATTGATATTTTCCTTATTAGAGCGCTATACTTATCTTATTTTTTCGTTTTCCGTGTGTTTTACAGTTTTACGGAATCAATTGCCAGAGCCAGAATTCAGCTGGAAAAAACACCTGTCAAATGGAGTACCTTCGGGACATCAGAAAATTCGGGAAAAATCAGAAAACGGAGTTTCATCATAAATCACCGGGGGAGCCCGATAGACTGCCAGAGGGGAGCGAGGGGGAAGCCAAAGGACCCCCAGGCGCCCCCTAGGCCGTGCCTGGTGGGCCTTTGGGGGCCCCAGGAACCCCCTCCGGCACCCCTTCGGCGTACTTACCCCTTGTGACCTAATTTGATCGGGGAGCCACTTCGTAGAAGTTTTCCGCCGCCTCTTCGCGACGGAAACGACAGAGAGAGAAAACACCTTCCTGGCGGGGAGATTCTGCCGGGGCAATTCCCTCTCGGAGGGGGAAATCGTCACCACCGTCACCGTCATCGTGCCGGGCATCATCGGGATCATCATCGTCATCATCATCATCAGCAGCACCATCACCCTCACCATCCATCTCCACCTCGCTGTAACAATTAGGGTTCTATATTGTTGTATATCATTATATCTCTCTATCGGTGTGAATTACCTCTTCGTAGTTGATGCTTGTGAGAATTATCGGTGTTATCACTTTATGACCAGATTGTTATTCATCCATATTGCACCTCTGATTATGATTCATATGATGTGTTGTCAGTAGATCATTTAGTTCTTGAGGACATGGGAGAAGTCTTGTTATGAATAGTCATGTTTCGTTGAGTAATATTTACCGGTTTGATATTTAAGTTATGTTGTTATTTCTCTAGTGGTGTTATGTGAACGTCGACTACATAACACTTCACCTTTATGGGCCTAGAGGAATGCATTGTGTATTGGATTGCTTATGGAGGGTTGCCGGAGTGACAGAAACCTAAACCCCAGTTTACAAGACCTTACATAAGGGATTAGTAGATACCACGAGTTTATTGCTACTGTTAGATTTATATCTTAATTACTATCTTGTATTTGCGGATGCTTGCAAGTAGTGTAATCGTAAGTGTGCATTAGTCTCGGATAGGACGGTGCACTAGCATAGGTCTACCCACATAACACTTACCAAAACGATAAAGATTAATCAACGGCGGGTGATGAAAGTAACTTGACGAAACCTCCCGTGTGTCCTCAGGAACGTTTTCACTATTATAGGAAGTACCACCGGCTTGTCCTTTGTGCTAAAAAGGATTGGGCCACTTGCAGCAACTATTTACTTTCATTGCTATTTACTTGTTATTACTTTATTCCTCACTACAAAACCCCTAAATATTTATCTTTCAGTGTTTACAGTGAAACCTTTCTCAACTTTATTTATCAATACCTTCTGCTCCTCGTTGGGTTCGACACTCTTACTTATTGAAAAAGCTACGATAGATCCCCTACACTTGTGGGTCATCACCGGCCTCCACCGAGTCCATGATGAGTTTGATGCAGGACTTAGAAGCAATATGCCATACACCTATATGAGGGATGACCGAGATCTAATCTGCGCATACCGCCAAAGTGTATCTGGTGCTGTACTGACATCCAGATCTCAGTTCGTAGGCATGGTCCAAGCAGAGACCGACCAAACGACGGCAAACTATGAACCTGATTCTATTCTACTCGCCATAAACGGGAAAGTGGACTCAGAGGCCCGATCTGATGCTGCTAGCTCAGGGTCTGATGTTGACGGATCAGATTTCATTCGAAAAGTCGAGATCGCCTCTGGCCACATGCATGACGTCAATATGGCAGCCCCCGCTGCCACAGAGGACGATCAACAAAACATGGAAGATGGAGAACGTACACCCCTTCCAGATGTCAAAGCTGTCACCAGCGAAGATCCAGCCACTGAGGACAAAGAAAAGAAGGATGCGGATTTCCCTGCAGTTGCAGATCTGCCACCAAACGGGTTGAACATGACTCCGCATAAGAAAGCACCTCCGAAGAAGAAAAATCTGGGCTCCAGGGCAGAAAAGGCGGATCTTCCGCCAAGAAAGCTAGAAATGCCGCCAAAAATCCTGGAAGAAGGAGGAGGCAGCAGTGTCAACAAGGAAAAACACGGCAAAAAGAAGCCCCCCCATAATGATGGAGAATAACGTCGTTGATGAATATGCACTAATGCATACGCTAATTGACCCCAACGAACCTCCAGAGTTCTTTGAGGCACGGCGGATAGCTATGGTGAAGCAAAATGCTGACCTCGAAGCAAAGCGGCAAGAGATAAAGGCGCCCAAAACACCATTGCCGAGCTCATGATGTTGTCGAGGAATACGAGCGGAAAGTGAGACGATCCACCAAGAAGGGGATGCCCGGGGCTAATATACCAGATGACCATCCAGTCCGTCGTTGGCTGGCAAAGATAGACTGGGAAAAGGAAGTGACGCAAAAAAATCATAAGGGAGAACCTTACTTCGGCACCCCGGCTGTCAATGCAACAGTAGCGTTCGACATCCTGAATGACGATCGCTACACGCCGGAAGAGAAGGTAAAATACTCCAATGTACTGTTGGGCACAACAATGGAACAACAAGATCGTGGTGAAACGCGTTGAGGCAAACTCCTGGAAGACAGTTACGCATGTCGGAGTGAAACAGCAACGGTCGCCCACGGTGCCGAAAAAGGCCATAAGAACTGTATAAGGGCCACCAAAGACCCCAAGTCAGACAAGCATGTTCCAATGGAGTACGATGTTGTGTCTAAGATGGGATCCAGCGTTGGCAAGCATGGAAGCAGTAGTCGGTAACATGACGATGTAAGCCATATGGAGGCGGAGCCGCGCCGTAATAGAAATAGCGAAGGACAAGCCGGAAAAGAGAAAAAGCATGTATCTCGTGCAACCCGTTCAGCGGGTGACAGGGAACGAATGCCACCTCCTAGAAAGCAGGAATTAACAAAACTAAAAGGGACTCTATGGCCTCACCAGGGTAGTAGAAATACTTCCCCGGTAACGGCGCCAGGAAAAGGGTTGATACCTTTGATCCGGATTTTCGAATGTAATACGTAGCTTTTTCCCTTGAGACCCAAGGTTTTACCGAACCGGGAAGTAGGTGCTTGATGAGAATAATTATTGAAACCATAGAAAGCTCTATTGATTCCTGTTTTACCGGACCAAACTTGTATTGAAAAAAGGGGTTGTTATCAATGATTAAAATAGGCATGGGTTTAAGGTTTCACCTGCAGCAATGCATTAGTAACATGGGATAAATAAGATAAAATTAAAGCAGTTCAGTATAATTAATACATATGCTATTTAGTAGTGTGTAGGCAATGCATCCGTAGTCCACTATGCCTCCGAGCACGGGTTAACATAGAGTAATTCGTTCAACCGCTGGCCCTATATAGTTTCCGTCTTGCGGGGTTGCCTTGGTTTTAGATCTAAAATAAAGACGAAAGCATTAAGCACGGTGATGTCATTGTTGTTCCTGAGAGATCCACTTTCAGTAGTCCTACTGATCCTCCTGTCACAGACTTTCACGATCAGCCTTCCGCTTAAGTCTCACTATACCTTTACCTTGATCACTCTTCGGGGTCTTGGGTACCTGACAAGTCTTAGGAGCGAGGCACAGATAATAGAGCACACACAAATAACATAATAAACTCATTAGACTAATTATCCCATAGATTAGATCAAGCACATAGCTACAAGGTTAGGCCTCAGCCCATAGCCTGAGGGGACTACTCACACATTGCGATCATATCAGCAATAGAAAACATTGAGGTAAAAATGGTACTTGAATTGGATAGATTGATAGTTCTTACAATGTTGCCAATCGCGATGAGATCTAGATTACAAAGTAGTAGTATGGCTATGACTATGGTGGTGATGATGTGGTGGAGATGCGGCAGCACTTCGTGGTCTTGCATGGAGATGATGGTGTTGGGCGTCAGTGATGCGTGATGGAGTGGGGGCGGTGTTCGTGTGCTCTTCTGGGGGCTGTTTCTCCTCCTTATATGGATGCAGCGAATGGACTAGGGTTTCGGGCGTCTTCCTTCGCGAATTGGCTCTGGGCCCTTTGATGACTTTTGGTCAGTTTGATTTGATGGTCCTCCTGGCATCTGGTACGGTGAGCAGTACGGTCGGTACTGACCGTACTTGGGTCGTTAAGTGTGCTCTAGAGGCATCATTAATTGATTTTCTGATCCTTATCTTTTCCTTCCTTCTAGCCCTGATTTCTAGTGATTTCCTGTCCAATATCTGCAAGAAAAATAATGACACGGAGATTTGCAAATAAATTGCACATTAATGATTAGTGGCAGGTTTAGAGTGATATCTCTATCATTTTCATGACAAAGATACGGTTTAAACATGGATAAAAATGTGCCATTTCTGGATGCATCAGTCACATGTACAGCTTGACAACGACCTCCGTGCCCTTGATCCAGTGGGGTAGCAGAAGTAGTGGATCCACCGGAAAATCCAACAAGACGATGGCGTAGTGTTGTGGAGAAGACTAAATGATAAGGGCTTCGCAAAGTGGATAACCATAAGATGGAGCAGCGGGAGGAGGGAGCGAGAGATGACACAAGTGTGTGTGAGGCAGGGAGCTCATATCCTCTATTTATAGGAGGGGGAAGGCAACCCAAGGGGGATGCGGCCAAGCCATGGTGATGCCCCCACCTCTTCCCTCATCATGTGAGTGGAGTCTCCACTCAACTCATTTAACCTCCACTCAAAAAATCCCAAGGGTTATTTCCTTTAAATAAATAAAACATTTTTATTTCTTTATTTTATTATTTATTAATTACATCAACAAACGTTAACACATACTCCCTTGATCTATTTGTTAATTCTACTAACAAACATTGACAATTATCCCCTTAAACTATTTCAATATTACCCAAAACAATTTCGGTGATGTCCAAACTTTTCTCCAATATTCCGTATGGGCTCAATAGCGTCGACAAACCTTAAGTGTGTCACCCTATGGTTCGTTGATACGTCTCAAACGTATCTATAATTTTTGATGCTCCATGCTTGTTTTCTACCAATTGCCTTATGTTTTCTACATGTTTTTCTTCGTTTTCCGGATATTTTCATGGACTAACCTATTAACAAGATGCCCAGAGCCAGTTCCTGTTTTCTGCTATTTTTGTATTTCAGAAAAGCTCTGAAGAGATTTATTTTTCCTGGAACGAAGACGGAGTCCAAAGGAGAGCCGGAGGGGGGCCACAAAGCCACCAGAGGGGTGCTAGGCGCGCCCCCCCAAGGCCGCGCTTGGGGGTCATCTGGTGGCCCTGGCCACCGCCTCCCGGTGCCCCTTCACCTATAAATTTCCTAAAACCCTAAAAGCTTCGGGGACGGAGAAATTTTCCAAGAAACAGATACGGAGGCGCCGTCACCTCGAAAGTCCAATCTAGGGCTTCTAGAGTCCTGTTCCGGCACCCTACCAGAGGGGAAATCGTCACCGGAGGCCTCTTCGTCACCATGATTGCCTCCACGATGATGCGTGAGTAGTTCATCTCGGGACTACGGGTCCATAGCAGTTGCTATATGGTGTTCTCTCCCCTTTGTGCCACCATGTTTAGATCTTGTGAGCTGCCTAACATGTTCAAGATCACCGTTATGTAATTGCTACATGTTGTGTTTGCTAGGATCCGATGAACCATGATATTATGATTATTTTGTTCATTTCAATATGATATGCTTCACTTATATTTTTAGAGAGTTTTAATCTTGTCTTGCAATGCTCTCCGGTGTGTAGGATTGCTTTGGCCAAGTCGTGGTATGCACCTCCAAGAGAGAGTATATATGCTAGATAGGGGTTCATGTCTCCTTTGCTCCTGCGCTGGAGTGATAGAAACGTGTAAGAAGGAGGATGTGCTGTTGCCACTAGGGAGAAAAGAGCGGTGTTCTTATCTATGTATGAGAACTATTGCTTACATTATGTATCATTCTTAATCCAATTGCCTGTTGCATACAACCAATCACTTCGTTGATGCAACTACGGATTGGCTGGATAGCTTTCTTAAGGTGGACTATTAGTAGTAGATGCTGTTGGATGGCGGTCTATTTACCTTGACGCAATGCTTACAATGTTAGAACCCGTGAACTACATCTCGTCATAATAGCATTGTTATGCCTTCATGATTTGTCAATTGCCCAGCTGTAATTTGTTTACCAAGCATGTTTATCATTCTTAGGAGAGACACCACTAGTTAAACTATGCCCCCCGGTCCTATTTTCCTCATTGAATACACCTTCTCTTACTTGCTTTTAATTATCAATTGCTCATTGTTCTGTTTTCCGTTAATCATCTCCAACCATTCGATACAATTAATTCTCTAGTTTTAAGCAAGACGGGAAGATTGACAACCTTCTCGGAAAGTTGGGAGCAAGAGAGAGTTTGTGTTTGTGTGCAGGACCACGCCTGTTGAAGCGCCATACAACAAGAAACCTACTGAGAGCATTGGAGTCCTACTGGATTGATAATCTTGGTTCTTAACTGAGGAAATTACTGCCAGACTACATCATTCCTTCCTCTTGGGGAATCCTAACGGGTGTGTGAGTGATACATAGCCCATCATTCGTGAATAATGCAGACATGATCGAGACACCTCTGCAATCAATATTCAACATCGGGACCTGGAGATTCCTAATGACTTTTACACATTCAACGATGAATCTTGTGATCGTGTGAATCATAAAACGTCATAACCAATTCCTTTTGTCTCGCAATGTTTTACTTGTCCGAAATCCGATCATTGGTATCAACCATACTTAGTTCGATGTCGTTACAAACACGTACTCTTTTACTCGTTCCGTGCTATGACATCCTTGTGACATAGTCACGTTCTTGCAAGCGGTGTCGATCTGGATGGACAAATTCCACTCTTGATCCATGAGCCTCAAGTAATACTTTAAGAGTACCCAACGCCACCTTTATAATCACCATGTTACGGTGTGACATTTGATTTCATCAAAGCACTCTTCCGGTGTTAGTGATTGACATGATCTCATGGTCTAAGGAGTAGGGTTACTTCGTCTATTTGATATAACAATGTAACCTTAATGACTTGATCGCATTGCTATACTTACTTTGGGTCTATGTTCATCACATCATTCTCCCAATGACATGACCCCGTTATTAACAACATCCAATGTTCATGATCAGGAAACATTGATCATCAGTTAATCAACGAGCTAGTTTCACTAGAGGCGTTACTAGGAACTCTTATTTGTTTATAAGATACACATGAATTAACTTTTTCGGTTAATACAATTCTAGCATGATAAATAAACATTTATCATAAACATGGAAAAAGATAATAACCATATTATTATTGCCTCTCGGGCATATTCCCGTCAGTCTAAAACATTCATTGATACCAAGATTCTAAGCCTAGTTGCAACAATGGATAGATACTCTATTGCTCTGTAATAAACCTTCTGTAACATTGTATATATTTTATAAATAAAAATGACACAGCTCCCTACTGTTTTTGTGTCAAAAAAAAAAGCACGTCTTCGTCCTCTTCGCAACCTAAGCTTGAAGAACCCTGGTACAACATCATCCTTTCTCGCCGGACCCTGCACAGCCTGAGGTGGCTAGAGGTTCAATTTATTTCTTCAGCGGAACAGGTTGCAGACATATACCTTTACCTCGCTATTTTGTTTAAAAATTCTGTAGGGTTCTCAATCTGGTAAAAATCGAGAGGGGCATGTTAAGATAGTTAACTTGGTCGACACGGTTATTATGACAAAGGATGCTGTCAACACATGTAGGTGTTGCATAGTCTACTGCTCTTCATAATCTTACACATCGAACTAGCCTTGATGCATCTATGTACTTTGCCTTACCCCATTTATTTCTTTCTTTCTTTTTCTATATCTTTTCTCCCGTCGGCTGTGTGCACCTTGTTTTGCAGACACCAGAGACCGGGTTTGAGCTCCAATTTGTAACGCGTTGATGTGTAATTTGAGTTTTAATTAAAAAAATGATATCTTAACCGAGTTTTCCTCCGTGTTTGACTATGCTACCTAACCCCACCTTGCCCATCATTAAAGCCCACTTGACATTGTAATGTCGACAGAAAAGTAAGACTTGGTATGTACGCACCACGTCCTAGATTACGGACCGGCTCACATGCTTATCCCACAACCTAATTCAAATCATGAAATTAAGATTAGGACGTGCCAGCTACGCGTCGAACCCTCCTATGCTGCTGCGGTTTGCTCTGACACCATACCGCAGGGATCATCGCGGGGCAGTGGGATAATATCACAACCCTCTGACTGGAAAGTTCCTCGTTATATTTGTTTTGTTTTCTGAAGTTCCTCGTTATTTTTGTTTTGTTTTCTGAAGTTCCTCCTTATTATAGCACTATAACAAATGTATCGTATCACATACCTGTCCGGTCACACCACCGATCTCCTCCGTTGGTATAAACAAAACGTCATGCGGCCTCGTCGTCCTCCAACACTAAAATTCGAGTATTGCTCTGACACTAATTAAGTATATATCGAAATTAAGATTAGGATGTACCAGCTACCCAGCTACCAGCCGCAGTGGGATAATATAGCAACCCTCTGACTTGAAACTCTTACTTGAAAGTTCCTCGTTATTTTTGTTTTCTTTTCTGAAGTTCCTCCTTATTATACCACTATAACAAACGTATCGAATCACATACCTGTCCGCTCACACCAACCGACCTCCTCCGTCGGTACAAATAAAACGTCATGCGGCCTCGTCCTCCTCCAACACTAAAATTCGAGTATTTCTGACACTAAGGCCCTGCTTGGTTCACTGTATTATCGGCAAAACGGGTGCAAAGTTTGACCCAGTAATTATGCTCCGAGGGACCACTTGGTTCGTCGTTATTTCCATCCCCTGCTACTTTCCGTTTCGTGTACTCGGTTCATTTCATGCGCTGCGGCCCGGTAAATGCATGCGCACGGAGCACTGGAGGCGCAGATTAAAATCTGGTTGTTTCTGTGTGCACAACGAACCGATGTGGTAAATATTCCGAGCAGGGAAATGAATCAGACATGCCAAGCGGGACCTATGTACATATCGACCAATTTTACCTGTATAATCGCACATGGATGTTGTATTCCGTGTGCGTTGTGACACATCATGGCTATAACTTTTCAGTTGTCAGCGATCCCAACAGGCGTGTTTGATGTCTTCTACATCCCACATGGTTTGTCCTGAAAACAAAAACCTGTGGGCTACGTCGCACACGATTCTTATATCTTGTCCTGTATTTGATGTTTGATATCATATCGCACACGTTTAAGTTAATCCAAACGTGTGTGTAACAGTAGATACAGTTTGCCCTTCGTAAAAGGTTATTTCAGATGACCCTTGTTACGTCGCCTCTTCCCGCCTCACCTCTAACGTCCAGAAGTACTAGGTTGCACCCACAACCGAGAGCTATATACCTCGCTACAAGTTCAAAATCACTGAGGAGGTGCCAAAATCCGAGTTCATTTCCTTGCAGATGGAGTCGACAGAGGAGCACTCCCCATTAGTGCTTGATCCCGCACGGCCAGCACAATCCACGTCCTTGCTATGTCGTCTAACGGCGCGTGCCTCCTCCTCCTCCATTACCGTCTCTCCCATCTCTTCGTTGGATTTGGTCGACGACAATGATTCGGCGATATCTGATTCGTCATCGACACTAGGTTTCGATGATTTTGATACTATTGATCCTATGCTGCACGAGGAGCATCATTTGGTTTAGAAGTCTTCTAGGACTCCTCCAAGGAGGTGCGCTACAAGGCGGTGCAAGGGTGTCAAAACCCCTCTATCCAAGCGTTATAAGACCAGTATTAAATTTGCAGCCCCCACGACAATACTTCCAAGGCCTCGGGGTATGGCCAGGGAAGCTTCACCAACGATTCCGACACCGAGGGCTACCGACGATGATGCCGCCGTGGACGTCTCCTTTGACGAGGATAATGTTTTTTAGAATTATTTAATTATAAGATGTTTTCTATATCTTGTACATATATGTAAGGGCTGTAATGTTTTAATGGAGCCGTCCACGTATTATGTTCCTCCCGTTCCACCCACTATACCGATTATTCAAGATTAATAGTAGTACACGGTTCTTACTAACATGAGATGATTTGTGAATCGAGTATCACAAACACCTCTGCATATTTTTCATTCATAATGTATCCTATATCATGACTTTGAACTTGTTCAAAAAATAATGAACAATATCCTTTGTGGAAAAAACTTCAATATTATAATTTCGGATTATTTTGAAATTGCGCACGATACGTGACATAAAAATTCTTGCTACTATGGACTATATAATATGATTAATTCTTTTTGCCGTGTGCGGAAGTTGGTCCCATTAGGATCCATTAGGTCGTAAACCTGCTTTTGTTTCTTCTATATATTTGGACAGACAGCAACCGTCCGGTCTTGGTACACTCCAAAGCCGCTGCCCCATTAAAGGAGCCTTCATTGCTCACCTAGTCGGAGAGGGGTAAAAGATAGACTTCTCGCGCTAGTTTGTCGATGATGTCACTGTCACGTCCATATCAAAGGCCGGACGGTGCAACAGGAAATCTTTGGATGCTTGGCAACTTCCGACGGATCGAGAGAGCATTCATTTCTTCTATTTGCCGCTCAGGCCAACACGTAATAGATTTCTTATCTAACAGGACTACTCCATTTTCGTTAATTGCTTAAAGGAAATACAAGGTCTTTTTTACAAAGTAAATAGATGACACATTAAATGGAGTAGACAGAAAGAAAGAATATAACTCGGTAGGAAAACCCAAGAGGTAAAACACAAGCTAAAACTGACGGGATGATACCACCCACGAGTCCGTAACAGATATCCAACAACCAGACCACAACAGTCCACACCAAAACGAAGTTCAGCACGGGGACACAAGCTCCCAATCACGCTCCAGATCCATCGGTGATGCGCAACGTCGAGTTCCTGCTGGTAATAGATGAATACGTATATTACCTTCTAACTTCACTAGTAAGCCTGCACGTGAAAATTCACGTGCATTGAAAAGATAGTCATGTAGTTGCAGTCAAAAATATTTCAAACGAACTTATACTATGATTAAGTTTAAGGAAAACTATAATATGAAAGATGTATGTTGTTAATGTACCTAAGCATGTTTCTCTACAAAGTTAAGGATGGTCATTCTCATTGTTCCTAGGCTGCTGCTGGCCGTTCATCAAAATTATGAATGCAAAATATACACATGTTTAATAAATTTTTGTCCTTTTAAATCTCATTGATGAAAAAACGTACTCCCTCCGTCCGAAAAAGGATGTCACCGTGGTCATTTCGTGAAAACCCCCTCGGTGTGAATTCCTGACAAACAACGCACTACCCCCGCTCGTCTCCCCTACTCCTCTCTCGCATTGGAGCTCCCCTGCTCGGCTCCCCGTGCCGGAGCTCTCCAGCTCGGCCCCCCACGCAGCTCCCGGGGGTCGCCGGAGATTCCCTGGGCGTCGCCGGAGATGCCCCGGGCATCGTCGGAGTCCCCCTCCTTGTTCCCCTTCTCCACCGCGTTGCTTCTACGGGCAAGGAGAAGCCTCGATTTTTCCAATCTGCTCTCCACCGGAGGCGTCCTTCCCCGATGGTAGCGAGCCGGAGCTGGCCCTGACCGTCGTCAACCTCGTCCACCTCGCCTTCAACCTCGTCCACGAAGCCGGTCGCCGCCAGATTCCTCACCTCGCGGCCAACCTCGTGCAGCTCGTCGTCAACCTCGTCCGACGGCAGAAGCTCTCCACTTTCCCTCGCCAACAACCATCCCCGCCTTCGCCGCCGCAGCCGCTGCTTGACGCCGGGAAAAGGAATCCGCAGCCAGAACAGCAGCTGGAGCTCCTGCTCTCTAATGCGTTCGACGCCCTGGCGTACAACCTACAGGTGCTGGAGGGTGCGTGGAAGCAGAAGGGCGAGGAGTTCGGCAGTGCCACCTTGCAAATCGACCAGTTTCAGGTCGTCAGGAAGGTCATTGTTGGTAAGAAGGCTGATTTTCGAGGGGTTCGCTGATGACTCCCACGCCACTGCAAGCTACTGCTGTTTCTTCTGATCTGTTGCTGCTATTTCTACTGATATGATGTTCCTCTTGTCTTCAGAGTTGCCTGCTGCTGCTATTGTCGTGTTGCTGCTGCTTTAATTGCCAACTCTTCTTGCCGTGCTGCTGCTGCTTCAAATCAACAGAGGAGGTGATGACAGCAGCTAGTCCTGATTTTCTGCCAGGAACAAGTGAGCCATTTATTTTTGACTAATATCAATTTCATTTTCTCCAGAATAAAGATATAACTCCAATACAAGGAAAAATGTTTGAAATCAATGATTGCAGATTCACATTGGCGTTTTCCGGCGAATCTGAAGATCCTAAATTCTGTTTGGTGCTGGCATGATCTGACCTGGATGGGAGTACTTGTGGTGCCATTTGTGAATTAAGAAAAGATGCAGTGCTTACTTAACTTAGCAAATCTCTAGTGTCAAAACTTCACTGGAACATTCTGATTTTCAGAAACTTCATTTCTTATGAATGAGAAATACTCCTACAGAGAGCCTGAATATGGATCAATTCAACACACTTCAGTTTACTCCAGGATACTTATAGATTGAATTTACACAAGAACCTGAAGTATACTTATAGATTTTCATACTCTGAATTTACATTTATGTTTTCTAGCACAAATTTACATTTATTGGATTATGGTAAATGTTCAGTGTAAATGTTCAGAAATGTCGTGACATTTGTAATGTTGCTAAAGACTGAATTTTTGGGAGCAGGTCTCTGTGTTCTGAAATTCCGGCTCAAGTATCGCAGTATGGCTGTGTTATATGCTTAAGGAAAATAAGGAAGGCAGCTTTTGTTCCTTGTGGTCATCTTGTGTGCTGCTGCAACTGTGGCATATTACTTGAATGGTTATGTGCTCCTACTCCACTTCATGAGTTGTTTTTAACCGCAAAATGACAATTGTAGTGAAACACTGAAATTTTTGTATAAAATCTGTATAATCTTACAGTTTCTATATAAACTTCATGAAGTTTCTCTATAAGCAAAATTGTGTATAAAATCTGTATAATCAGGTGGTCGTGCTGGAAGTGTCCAAAGCGTGCGCCGGCAAGGTGAAGAAGCACCTCACCAAGATAGAAGGTGAGCACCAACATCTCAGTTTAAGTTACAAATCACAAATACTCCATGGAGCAGTACGATACTGAGAATGTCTCCATAGATGAATTTTGACAGTTTTTAACTGCATTTATAGGACTACATAGCACACAAATAAGAACATCTGCACTGTCAAAGCTAGTGCTTAAATGTGATCAACAGTAAATTCAGAGTTGGGAGTAGTTGTTGTTGATTCAGACTTCTGGGACAATAGAAATGGAAACACAAGTTTACAAATTATCTTCAGCAATTATCTTGCAGGTTCATCAGCACTTGAAAGAGCAGCCATAGCAAATTCAGAATTTGGAGTTCTAGCAATTAATTGAAACTTGAAACCTGAAATTTTAACTGAATTTACCTCCTTCTTCTTCCCGTGGAACACGAGCTCTGGTGGCAGCACAAGGAGCAGGGCATAGGAGCAGCAGCACTGTCTCGTGCACGGGCAGAGGAGCAGCAGAGGTGGTAGCAGAGGTGTCCACCAGCCCCAGCAGCAGTAGCAGCCGGCAGTCTTGCAGAGGAGCTCCGGGCGGAGGAGCAGCAACTTGCAGAGGAGTAACAGCAGCAGGAGCAGGCTTCTTCCCGATGAACACGGAGTAGCAGGAGCTTGAGCGTACTGGGCTGACCTCGTCGGCGTGCTTCTTGCCGCGCGCCCAGTCCTGGCGCCGAGGGCCAGGGGCGGGGTCGGGCTCCACGATGCCGCAGGCGGCGCCGGCGCTGGAGGCGACGCTGCTCCCCCCAATCGTTGGCGTAGCTGCTGCTGCTGGGGCTGGGCTGGCCGGCGTCGCGGTAGCCGTCCTCCTCCTCCTAGAGCCCCTGTAACTGCTCACTCCTCCGGGACGCGGCCGTGCTGCTCCCGCACCTGGACGCAACCGTCAAGTACCCCTTGTCCTCGTCCTCCTCGGTGATCTCGTGGCCGGCGGTGACGAAGTCCGCGGGCAGGTCATCGGCGCGGAGGGAGAGCGCAGCAGGGCCTCGCTGGAGGGGGGCGGATCGGGGGCCAGGGCCTTGCTGGCGGGGGATGAGGAGCTTGAGCAGCCTCCGTGTGGCTGGCGCAGGTTGGCCCGGTGGCTGGGGCGACCACGGTGGGGGCAGGCGACGGAGGAAGGAGGAAGAAGCGGGCTGATTAGCAACAGTTTAAAAGGTGGAAGGTGTTTTTTGCAATATTGCAAATGAACTAAGGCGTGGACAACCTTTTCCGGACGGAGGGAGTTTTAGAAACCACAACACTCCTTTGCTTAAATCAATGCATCCAAAAGCATGAATATGCCAGCAGAAAAAAAAACCATTGTCGTATACTTGATCTCATATGAAGTAACCTAAGTACAAAATGACTATGATCTTAAATGACTTGTACATCAGGAGAAGGCAAAGATATATGCCATGTCCAATTGTCCAGAAGCATGAACAAGCTCATTGGGGGGGGGGGGGGGGGGGGGGGGAGAAGACAGATACAACATGGTAACATTACTATTGTGCAATTGGTTCACAGTTTCCTCATGAAGCATATGGTTGGCCTATCAGGACCTATCATCTAGATTTGTGTTGCTTACCGGTATTGTCCCGGGAAATATTTGGTGAGCCTTGGTATGTTGAATTTGTCCCAATTCTAAATGAAAATAAAGGGTATGCATCTCCAATACTCTGCGCACATGTGATCTATCTTGTACCTCATTTGCACGAAAGTTCAGCGCCCAACTCCATAGTACGAATCCCCCCAAAAAAACTCCATAGTACAAAGGCACAGAGGAATTAGTTCAGTTTGTAGCACCAACCCATCAACTTAAGAATCGTCAAACTGCATATCTAAGGAAATATTATTATGATTTTAAAAACTGGTATTATATAAAGGAAACAATAGAAGTCGTACCAAATATTTGGTTCGGTTCAAAAGTCAGCAAACACATAATAGTGGCGCTGATTTGCCATGAACCATGGTGTTGAGAGAGGTATCATTCATCTTAATTTTACCTTTTCCTTTTCTAGAATGAAATAATCGGTCTGGACATTTTTTTACCTACTTTGGTTAAGGAAGCAACTCTCTATATCATATACTCAAAGGTGTACCTGTAATATATTGGAAATTAAACCCTAAATAATGCATAAATATGATATAGAAGGCATGTATGACCTATTAGAAGAGAAAGATCGGCAGGTCTGTGCAAGACAGCACATCACTTTTACATGCGACGAAACAATAAACACCACTAAAATAAACAGCGAATCATAATAACATGGAGTGGCATTTTTCTTCTTAGGTGGCAAACAAAATACCAAGACTTAGTACTCTGTAACAGATTTTGTACTTAGAAGAAAATGCCAAGATTTAGTAATTTAGTAATCGTGTACGTTCAAATGCATGTATCATATACTGTCAAAAAAAATATTGTATGTGTAAAATAAAAAATGCCCATATTCAATTTTCAAGCTAATAATATTGTGTACAGATCATAATAAAACAAGTATATCCTATGTGAAACTGTTGCTGCACAAGGAAACATCAAAGCAAAAGACATGTTTTCATTTATCATCTATGTTTGGACACACCATGTTTAATACATGCTGCAAAAATATATTTCAAGGCAAGAAATTCAAATTTTGTGTGTATATACAGCTTGATCGATATTGCGAAATCACCTAGATCTTCACTTGATTCCATGTAACCAACAGCTACAAGAAAATAGTCACATTGTCTTCCGAAAGCATGTGAAATAAATCTAGTTCTATGAAGAAAACAGGTACCAATAATAAACTACATAGGTGCAAGTTATCAGTCGAGACACAACACAAATCGATTTTTCTTTTGCTAGTAGCAACATGGATCAAAGCTAAGAAGACCGCAAAGATCAAGCGTATGTATGCGTAGAGGCTATGTATCGAAGGACCTCACTGTGACTCAAAAAGTCACCAGATTGTATATCGCCTTTTCAATATTTGCAACCGAAAGTGTAGTGCATTTCTCAAATGCAGCTCCCATATGCTTCTGTACAAAGGACAAGTAAGAATTCTCCAGTCAATATTTGAAAACAAAGGTCGTACATCAGAGAATGATAATAAAGTTCCAAGCATGCCATATAGCATGAGAAAAAAAAAAGATAGCGTGCTGCTTCACCTGATATTCCAGTTATATGTTTTTTCTCCCCATGATGTTATATCCAAAGTGTGTTCCTGAGCCGCAAAATAGTAACCCCCTGTTATCATGTGTTGTAAACACATAAAAGTTCCATCCATGTATAACTCCGAGCAAAAGCAGTCTGTATCACAGGTAATGACATGTTTGAACAAAGCTCTAACAAGCACCGCATGCACAAGAACACACTAAGCCGGTGAGACAACATAATGAAATCAACTTACCCATTAAATTGATAGAGTAGGTCATTCGCACTGTATAGTCTTACCGAATCAACTTGGTGCGGTGCTTTGATCTCCAGCTCTTGATAAGCACCAAGAGCGCCTTGCCGACGCGGGCTACGGGGCTGGGCTCCTTGGTGGTGTAGTAGCGGTAGGACGGACTGCCAATGAGGAAGACGGCGAGGGAGACGACGATGACGATGCAGGGAATGCCGAAGCCGAGGCCCCAGCCAACGCTGTCCTGGACGTAGCTAGAGACCATGGTGGTGACGACGGTGCCGGCGCACATGTCGAAGTACCACCAGTTGAAGAAGGAGCTCCGCGCCACGTTCTCCTTGGGGTCCTTCTCGTCGAACTGGTCCGCCGCGAACGCCTGCGTGCACGGCTTGTGTGTGCCCTCACCCAGCGCCACCAGGTAGAGCGCGACGTAGAAGACGGCCACGTGCCCGCTGGACCGGAAGATGTGGAACGACGACGACAGCGACAGCGTGCCCGTGCTCTGGATTGAACAGAACGAAAGAGTCAGCCAGAGTTGGAGATCAATCGTATCCAACGATTTGTTCAGGCTAACTACTTGTCATGGACTCTTGTGGGTGGATTGGAATCGCGACTGACTGACCACGACGAAGAGGACGGAGGCGAGGACGATGGCCCTGTACCGGCCGAGCCAGGCGTCGGCGACGCAGGCCACCGGCAGCGGCAGCATCTGGGAGACGACCTTCCACGCGTCGATGGACGCCGCCGCGCGCGCCATCGGCTGCTTCCACGCGTCGATGGTCTTGGCGTTGGATCTGTGTGAGCCACGCATAACCGCGTCCACCGTGGCGGTCGCGCCGTCGCCGGACGGCGGGGACGCGCCGGTCGGGGCAACAGCTACAGAGCCACGCATAACCGCGTCCACAGCGGAGCTCGCGCCGTCGCCGGACGGTGGGGACGCGCCGGTCGGGGCAACAACTACAGCGAACCAGGTCGGCCGGCCGCAGGGGTGAATTCGGCATGGCGTCTCCGCTCACCTGAACCGGGACGAAGCAGCCGCGCATCAGCAGGAGAGCGGAGGAGGAAACTTAATCGGGTCGGCGTGCGTGCGGCAGGAGAGGAGGAGATGCAGGCGGCGGCGGTTCGCACTCGCGTTTGATTAGGAGGACGACGGAGGGGCGCACTAAGGATCGATGGATTAGTGGGGCTGCGGGCAGTTTGATTTTTTTTAGGCAAGTGCGGGCAGTTTGATGAGAACGAAGGGGCAGGAGGGGGCGAGAGATCGTGCGGACGTGCAGTTTTTTTTAACGGCGGGGCAGGGTTAGCTATCGATGGATTGTTATTAGTGACTTAATGCGTGGTTTGTAGCGTTAAACACCGGAGGATTAAGGGCCATTAGATCTTGTTGATGGATGGACCTGATTGTTTGGATCTCCGCCTCTCGTGCTTTTATAGGGATAGTAGATAGTAGATTGATATGAATTCGCAGGAAAAAAAAGGAGAAAAAAACATTATATGAAGAATACAAAAGTATGCTCACCACACGACTCTGCTTCCTCCACCTAGTTCGCCCCTATCATTAGTGCTTCATTCTCCGATGAGGCGATGGCTAGGGCCAACTGCCCCGCAACAGCTAGAACGCCGATGGTGAGTCTGACCGGCCCTGGGATGGCCAAACCTAATCCCTCGTCCCAGGGTGTGACAATGCCTAGAAAGCTGATCACTGCCAAGGTGCTTGTGCGGGCGAGGTTCTCCATGGGAGACTGAACGTCCTCGATGACGACTGGGACAATACCCGTACTGTTGTCGTTGATGATGGCGAGCATAGACTCAACGGCCATGTTCACATCAGCATCACCGGTGGGAAATGGCATTGCGCTGAGCTGCACCTCTGTTGCTGCGGCTGCATTGTGGCCGTAGAGGCATGTGACCAGCAAGACGACGAGCCGTCTGGCTTCTGCACCGGTGTGTAGGACGGCCTCGTAGCTTGGCGTCGTCCCTTGGATTAAGGCGGAGATATAGGATTCCCCAGCCTCCGCCGCATCAACGATGGCCTGGAATGCTACATCAGCAGCCGGGCGCGCTAGGTGCGGGCCGGGCTGGTGATAGAAGTTTTGCTGGTGAACAGTATTAGTCGTATGGTTGTAAGGTTGCGATGGGGGATAAGATTGCTGTTGCGTACGTTGTTGTTGCCTGGCCGCGTACATCATCAACCCTGCCGCCACCGCCGCAGACAGGAGAGCACGGCCCATGACGGCACCCATGCTTGCTGTGTGTGGTGTGGTGAGAAGGAAAAGGTTGAGTGAATTAGGCTTTGGAGTGCATTGGGAGCATAAATACTCCCGCGCGTGGTGACCAAATCATCTCCCGCGCAAGGAGTTTTCAACACAAATTGCACAACCTAGCTATAGCGTGCTGACCAAATCATCTCAACTCCTGCGTAGGAAAGATAAACACAAGTTACCGATTGATCATGTGGACCTCGTCATGTATAGATGCCCTTGTTGTTGGAACTTTTGGCCTCGTCTTCATTTTAGTTTGCCTTCTTATTGTGTGAAAACGGACAAAATTTACCCATTTTCAAAAAGTTTAGCACAAAATGTCCCTGTTTCGAAAATAATTTCTAATATAACCATTTTCCATAGCTCCTGCACCGTCAAGCATAGGGGCGCTATGACCCTTAGTTCCGATCGATCATGTTGCTCTCTTGTAGCTCTTATGGCACTCGTCTTGGTCTTTTACTTTGCTTCTTGTTTTTGTGTATGCTATTTCGGCGCTAATAGCACGCTATAGCATATCTGGAGGGTCCACGCTAAATTTCAACACTTTTGCTCGCTATTGCGCTATAACACGCTAAACGACATAACGTTATAGCACGCTATTTTCTTTCCAGGCTATCGGTCCAGATGCCCGAGTTTTTTACCTTAGTAAGAAAGAAAAATAAGTTGTTTTCTATTTTCATGGTGATGAACAATAATTGTGAAGATAACATCACTAATGTTTATGATTCAGAATGAGTAATTTATACAGTGTTAGTTTCCCGTGGGATGTTGATGTTAGGCTCTAACTAATTGGAGAACAATTTTTCATGTGGTTACGCATATATTGTTCTGACATTTTGGACTATATCATTTATTCTTGTTAAAATCCTTTATTTTTAGATATATTTGATAGTTTCTCGCAAAATGCTATTTAAAGATAGCACGCTATTAGCATGCTATAGCGTCTATAGCATCTGGAGGAGGCCGCCGCTATTTCTCATAGCACGCTATTTTTTTCCTTGACACTATAATAAAAAACATTCTGAAATGAGATTTTGAATTTTTTTTTTGCATGTGAGAATTTGCAAAGTTGTTTCTTATATCATCACAACATTTTGACTTCAAAAAAAAATGAAACTTTAAATACTTTTACAATATAAATGATTCCATGGAGATTAGCCATTTGGGGTTTTCCTTACACACATTGTATATTTATGTGACGATGCTTTTACAATATAATGGTGTGATTTAGTTGTCCGATGCAATTTTACATAAGCTAGCATTGATAGCATCAATAAGAAAAGTCTCTAAGTTGTCCAATGCAGTTTGACCTAGCTAGCATTTATTTCATCCCTAGGAAAAAGTAACTCGGAAAAAGGCGAAGGTTGCGGTTTCCTAGTTAGGCTAGTCAAAGTGGGAGTAACATAAGTAGTGTTACCATAACATCACACATTTCAATGCATTATGAGTCTATAACCTAATAAATGCCTATTTGCACGACACCACATATATGTTAATCCCCATTGTGGAGGTAGTAACATAGACTACTAACATGATGTTACTACTCTTAGTTACTTCCACTGTGACCAGCCTCACAACTTCTGATTTCTCAGGTTCAATGGTAACTGTGCCCGGTCTGGCCATACAGCTCGTAACTATTCCGCCCACTGTTTCGATATCTGTGTACTGAATGTGTCCATGGTTTCCCGATCGGTCGACTGGTGGAGGCGACGCGGGACAAGAGAGGACCATAGACTTCACCCAAATCAGAGAATCTGTACAACTGGGCATTGTGAAACATCGTTTGTCCGGCATAAGTTGACCCGCAGAGTCTGCAATATGTGAGTGCGTAGCTGACGCGTTTATGTCATATGTTTATGCTATATAGCGTACGATTCAACTTAATAAGGTTAGTTGGTATGTTTACTCCCTGAGATGTATATTACCGGAAATAATCAAACACTCAATAAAAAAATAAATTTTTTTTCCGACAAAGAGCATATATTAATATCGCGGAGATACCAATTACACCCAGCCTCTGCAACAACGCAATGCCCTAGCGACATTACGGATGCACACAGCCAAAAAAACAAAGAAGAATTACGAAAAAGAAAAGTCCCGCTGCAATGATCTATTCCCTGAAACAGCAGCACTAACACCACCAAGACAGCACCAGAAGTCCAGCTTCTCCAAAAGCGACGCCTCCAATAAGGGAACAGTGCACAAACACCGTCGTCGCCCGATCATCGATCTTAGGTTTTCACCCTGAAGAAAGTCCTCGCTCTCAAAAAACAATGCCTTCAACAAGGCCATTGCCAGGCACAACCAATTAAGGCCAGACCTTGGATTTTCATCCTGAAAGAAAGACGTTGGACTTCTCCTGTGCAGTCGCCCCCACTAGCATGCCGCTGCTCCAAGTCACGAATCACCAAGCCAATTCCTCATCGCCACAGAGACTCGAACCACCATTGCTAGTCCTCAGATCTCAGCTTCCATGACATTCTCCGCCAGCTGACTTCACCATGGACCGAGAAAGCATACCCCATGATGGTAACAGCCAGCAGAGCTTCGCAGCGCTCCCTCTGAAACCAAACGGTCAGAGAAAAATACGGGTGCGCACGACCGAATCCCACCCGATCCAGCAATCTCCAGGCATGAATCGCCCAAGGGAGTTCCCGGCGGAGCCTTCCGGAACACGACACTGCAGCCAGATCGATGGGGACATGCATCCGGTCGATCAAAATCTCGGCGCGAGTTGGAACCCTAGGACCGCCGCCGGAGGAGATCGGATCAGGGCCGGGGGCCCCAGATCCACCGCCGCCAGCCCCCAAGACCGGGCCCCAGATCCCCCAAGGTGCACGCACAGCCAGGAGATCCGGTGCCATCCACCTCCTTGCCGCCTAGAGATCGGGGCCGAAGCCGCCGCCCCTCCAAGGCGCAGACCACCGCGACCATCTCCCCACACACCTCCGGGCAACCACCGGCCGCATGGTGACGAAGGCCCCGTACAGGGTCCAGGTCGCCGTCAGCCGGATCCGTGCGGAGGGAGAGGAAGGGGTCGCCGCCGTCCACTGCAACCGGCGTAGCCAGACCCGGCAAGGCCAGATCCGCTGCCGCCGCCACAGGGGACCCCGCCCCGCAGCCCGCCGCGCCGCGCGAACCGTCGAAGGAGCTCCGCGCCGAAGAGCCGACGGGTAGTCTCGCCGGGGCGCCGCCACGCCGAGATGCCCCACGGGAGCAGCTCGTCCAGATGCGGCCCAGGACGCCCGCGTCGGGAGGCCGCACGAGGAGGCGAAGAAGGCCCCGCCGCCGCCGGCACCGTCCGGGCTTCGCCCGGTCGTGCCCTGTGGCGGCGGCGAGGGAGGGGGCGGAGGAAGGGTGGACCGGCGGCGGTGGGGTTGGAGTCGCCTCCCGGTCGCCTCGCGGGGGCGACACGGGAGGGCCTTTAGGCCTTGAACTCATGTAATCCTAAAACATAAATAAATTAGAAGACAGTTACTTATCTTTTCTCATTTAACATGATTCGGATACAAAACTGCCGACTGAAAGTTGAAACCACCTTCATCCCTTGGTTATACTCCCACCGTATCGAAATATAAGATGTTTTGCCTGTTTTCTAGACTACACGTACCTAGACGTGTTTTAGTGTAAGATGAACATGAATCAACACACTAAACCATATTAAGATACGTGTTTTCTATAAAACGCTAAAACATCTTACATTTTGATACGGAAAATGAAAAAGTTAACTCAAAGAGTTAAAAAAATCAGTGAAGAAGGGATAAAATTGGAAGACGGATCCTTACCTTTTCCCCATTTAACGTATGAAGACAACAAATATATTTTCTATTTTTTTTGAGCATCACCCAACAGGGTTAACCTGACACATTACAATCTTTAGACAGGATATCTAATAGATCGCCCGGCACTGCTCCCAGTTGGACAAATTCACCAGATCTCTTAGCTCGGTCTGCTAGACTATGAGCCACTTTGTTCTGTTCCCTCCTGATCCAATCGATTTTGTGGGAACTGAATCCATCCAGCACCGCTTTAATATCCGTAACGATGGGGAACAGGCTTGATTTGTTCTCAGCTCCCAACAGCAGCGCATTGGATAGGAAGCGGCAGTCTACCTCAATCAGAATTGGGCCGTTGTAGTATTTGGACATTACCTGTAGTCCTTGCAGCAGCGCCAGTCCCTCTGCTTCCTCTACTGATGCACATTGGTTCAGAGAACATCCCATCGAGAGGTAGACTTGTCCCAGGTTGTTCCTAGCAACGGCACCACCTGCGCCAACTCCAGTCGCAGCCTCAAATGCCGCATCCGTGTTCAGTTTTGCCATCCCAGCTGGAGGGGGAACCCACTGGTTGGTCCTTTGTCCTGGCGGTTACATTTGTTGATCCCCAAATAAATTCAAACCGCAAGTGTTCCTTGCAATTTCTGCATTTTCCTGCGACTTGTTCACCTCCTGCTCGTACCTGATCAAGAATGCTACAGACCCCGAGATGGACTCTTTGCCCATTCCATGTACGCCGTCATCCCGGAGAAACCAGGCCCGCCAGAGCAGTAGTAGTATCTTATTCCTTTCATCAGCATTACCTGCACACAGGAGGCCTTGTAGCCAATCCTCTCCAGTGTACCAGAAGCATTTTTCCTTCGGTAGCCTCCAGTGTGCTCGCATTGCCTGACGAAGTGCTCTGCTTTTAGTACAGGCTACCACTGCATGGTACTCATTTTCATCTGCATTGCCACATATGACACAAGTGTTGTCAGTGGCTAATGTGCGCTTGCACTTGTTCATTTTGGTTGCTAGGGTGTTGGTCGCCACTCTCCACGCAAAGATTTTAATCTTCGCAGGAACTTTCGCCTTCCATATAACATCCCATATACTCCGGTCATCCGTGTTTGCTGCTGAGGAGGAGGTTTGCGGCCCACTCTCCTTTAGGCGTGTGGCGAGCCTATACGCACTTTTTACGGTGAATAGGCCAGAGTTTTCACAACAAATATATTTTCCTTCCTTTTACGGAGGAGTAATGATCATTGGAAAACAAAAGTGTCACCGATTTTATTAGACTGCCATGTAAATCTGGTTTCTAATCAACGGAGTCCAGATCATACAAATGTCAGGCTAAAAAGATTCCAAGCGTTTATACTTTCATAGCATTCATTTTTCATTTGACAAGTGCTTTGTAGTGTGTGTTGGGATATACTAGTCCCAGCCCAACCCAGCACCTCTTTCTCCCAATATATTATCTTGTGAGCCTAATACAATCCCCTAAAAGTTGTTGTACGTTTGACCTGGTACGTTTCTCACTAAGATTTCAATGTGGGACTATAAAAGATGCTGGACCCGACAATTGGTGCTGACCTGCTGTGCGTAACCGCGAACGCGACAAGTACCCGCCTCCAAGCTACCGCGTCTCCGTTTCAGGCTACGAACAAAATTTAATGCATGCGGTTGTGCCTATGAGGACGTGTTGCTGCTAGGTACGGTTCAAAGCTATGCTGCCTGCAAATCGCGTTGTTTTACACAACTAATAGAATAAAAACTGCTGAAATTTGGGGCGGCGTTAGGCTCATTAGGCAGTTTTCATTTAATCCCTAAAGGCCCATGCTGCCATAACAAGTGGTGGGAGTTTAGTCCCACATGACTAGTTGGGAGAGTTTTGCACCAGCTTATAAGGTGAGTTCTTCTCCCACTAGTATGAGTTGGTGTGAGATTAGGAGAGGTGCTCCACACGCGCGCTCCTCCGCCACCCGCCTCGCCACGCCACGCCTCGTCACGACGCGCCGTGGGTTGCGGGAATGAGCCGAGCACAATACTATGCATATTACTCATAGCATTGGGAATCCAAAGATGTATCTAATACATACACAATAGTATTTTAAATTAGAAAACCTAAATTAAAGTAGTGTTCAGTACACTTTATCCTTTAGTACTCCCTCCGTCCGGATATGTAGGGCCTGCGTGTGCCCCTAGGTCGTCTATAATCGGAAGTAGATACACAATAGTATTTTAAATTAGAAAACCTAAATTAAAGTAGTGTTCTGTACACTTTATCCTTTAGTACTCCCTCCGTCCGGGTATGTGCCTGCGCATGCCCCTAGGTCGTTTATAATCGTTAAAATTAACAAAATTAACCTTGTGACTAATCTTCAACAAAAAATAAACCTATCTGTAAAAATATTTAAAAAATAATCCTTTTATGTGGCACCCGTATCGGGGGTCCCACGTTATGCAGTGTGACACCCCAGGCTAGGTGCCACACTATCAGCCAGCGTGGCAGCATGGGACCCGCGGTGCGATCATGTAGCGCCGACAGCTAGGGTGTCACACCCTGGGACTTAGCCGTTTTGACGTCGTGGGTGAAACCATCCTGTTCGGGTGGCTCTGGGGTAGAGAAATATTTAAGTGTGACACCCCAGACTGGGGTGCCACACTCTAAAGTGTAACTCCGTTGCCTAGGGTGCCACACCCTGGGACTTAGCCGTTTCGACGTTGCGAGTGAAACCATCCCATTTGGGCTCGACGTTGTGTCGTACACTTCATGGTCAACACGTGGCTCGTTTTGTGCCGGGCTACTTACATCACCTTCCGAGGCACACCGGTTCAAGTCTAAGTGCAAGCGGGGATAAACCTTTTTTGTGGCAAATAACTTGCGAGCTTTATCTTGAGATTCCGCCACAATCTCCTTGTAAACACTCCAACGCGAATCGGAGTTTATAGCCATCATCTTCCAACGAGTTTGCATTCTAAACGAAACATTATGTGTTCCCTCCAATTCAACTACATCATTTGGGTCAATCCAATTCAATACAATCCTCACTTTCTTCACAAGCTCTTCATAGTTGGGATTTCGGTCAAACACCAACACAGCCTCTTCCGGGTCATGCTCAATATTGCCCTTTTGAAAGGTACCCTTGTCCACATGATGAACACTAACAATTTTGTCCATCTAAAAAATAATTACAACAACACAATTGACCATCAATAATAGATATATAAAACTAAAATATGCACTACAAACTAATATAATAAGGAAAATCTAACAACTAATGTTAAGTTTAAAACTACTCATTAACCCCTAACCCTAACTAATCTAGCACATTAACTAGTTCAAACATAAACCCTAACTCTAACATACAAGTATAAGCTCAACTACTTCATAACATTCATGCACACATCCATTCACCCATACAACAAAAATGAACCATACATTTCCCCCCAAAATCAATTTCTAGGGTTTGCAAGATCTAGACAAATGCCAACAAATTGCAACATTTTAATTGGACAAAAACATGTAGGGGGAGGAGAGTACCTCTTTGCACGTAGGGGAGCCAAAATCCACGAAGAAATGAACCCAAAATGGAGGGATTTGACTTGGGAGATAAAGAGGGGGAGAGAGAAGGGGGCTGGGTCGGAAGGAGGAAGAAAACGGGTGGAGGGGGCGACCCACTCGCGGCCCCAGGGACTTTAAAATATGAGAAGTGTGACACCCCAGAGACCAGCGCCACACTACCAAGTGTGACACCCCTGGCTAGGGTGCTACATAATCGCACCGGGTCCCACGCTGCCACACTGGCTGATAGTGTGGCACCCCAGCCTGGGGTGTCACACTACATAACGTGGCTCCTCTGGTGCAGGCGCCACACGAAAGGGTTAGTTTTGAAAAAAAAATACAAATAGGGTTATTTTTTGCTGAAGATTGGCCACGAGGTTATTTTTGTTAATTTTCACTCTATAATCAGATCAAGTGAAAATAATGCATTTGTTGCCTTAATTGTACCATTGACCAGATCTACCCTTTTGAAAACTAAATGTGACAAATACATTTGTGCCAGCAACGAACCTACATAGCTAGAGCTAGCTGACCTAGACGGATCAAGTCAATCAGGGCATTAAATTTTACCATGTAAACTTTGCAAAAGTGGAATCCAACGTGATATGAGTTATACTAGCCAGATTTGGCGCGGCGTACGCCGCGCTGTGTCAGTTTTTTTTGTCTATTGCTGTCACGCGTTTTGGGCTGTGTTTTGGTGTGTATGTTTTCGGTGACAGGGTTTGCTAGCACGATGATACGACATAGTAACAATAATATTTCACGGGAAAAAAACTGGACTGGTTTCATAGTAATCGAGAATCGAGAGTAGGCAACTCCTGAAAATACATAAGCTAATCCGTTACAGACCATCACAACATCACACCAAGGCGGTGGGCTTAGAAACGACTACATTTAAGCTACAAAACGTTCGGTTACAAAGAGTGACGGTGGAATCCTAGATGTATAGGTGCCAATTTTTTCGTTTCTGCTGGGTCGTACTGCTAAGGATGGTCACCAACTCACCATCGTTCTCGTCGTCGGATCAGATGCCGATGATGTCGTCGAAGGCAGCACCAGGGGCTTGGAGACCTTCTGGGTGGGCGGTGGAGGGACTTGCTTTGTTGTCGCTGGTGCGGTGACCATCTTTTTGTTCAAGAAGCTGCTCTATCGTTCTTTCGTTGGCACTGTAGAGGGCTTGCGCTTCTTCGTCTCACGTCCGTGCTTACCATGTTGAGCTGATTCTAACCCTCTCTCCTGGTCAGTCGCCCTGCTGTGTGATCCGCCTACAATAAAAAAAAACATGCATGTGTTTATCCGGTGAGGGCACCAAGGCGCAACACCGGAGTGCTGCAGCACCGAGTCACTTTCCATCAGATGCCATATGAAAAGGTATGTAAACATACCTGAAACCGCCGCATAAACAGCAATAATTGGACTTTGTTGCAGCTGGGCAAGTGCTTCTTGGTACACTATATTTCTGGTTCAGATAATTGGTGCCCATTTTATAATTGGTGCCCATTTTCATCTAGGCCAAGAATTTTTAATACGAAATGCTAGTGATACATATCGAACGTAGCCGGGAACGATACCTTGGCCTCGGTATCGGTTGCATGTTATATAGAGGGCACAATGCCGAAACAATACAGAGGAGATTAGGGAGGGAATGTTTATCTAGCTAAACTAACCAAAACTGCTTTATAGGATTAGCAGATTCGGTGTACAATGCTAACTGAATAACAACTAGTTTAACATCCCCCCTTAATCAAAACTTGTACAAGTTTAGATTATGTTTAAAATCCTCTAGTTCTCTAGGTGGTAAAGGCTGTGTAAATCCATCTGCAACTTGGTCCTTTGTGGAGATAAAGCGTATGTCCAACATCTTCTGTGCAACTCTCTCTCTGACAAAGTGAAAATCAATCTCAATATGTGTAGTCCTTGCATGAAACACATGATTAGCAGATAAATATGTAGCTCCCATATTATCACACCATAGGCAGGGCACTTCATGAATTTTAATACCAAGTTCCTTGAGAAGAGTTTCAACCCATATGACTTCAGCTGTGGCATTTGCTAAGGACTTATACTCAACTTCTGTACTTGATCTTGATATAGTGGCATGTTTTCTAGCACTCCAGGATATAAGGTTTGGACCAAAGAATATAGCAAAGCCACCAGTAGACCTTTTGTCATCAATGCAACCTGCCCAATCAGCATCTGAAAAAGCACTGATAAGAGTAGAGGTTGACTTTCTGAAAGTGAGTCCAGTGGTGAGAGTATTCTGTATATATCGCAATATCCTCTTTACAGCACTCCAATGTTCTTGTGGTTGGAGCATGAAGAAATTGACATACTTTGTTGACAGAGAAAGAAATGTCAGGTCTTGTAAGTGTCAAATACTGCAAACCTCCAACTATGCTTCGGTATCTAGTACTATCATCCAAGCCAAGAGGATCTCCTTTATTAACTGATAATTTTTCTACAACAGATAATGGTGTAACAGAAGGCTTGCAATTCTTCATTCCCACTTTTGCTAGTAATTCAGAAGCATATTTTTCTTGAGTAAGAACTAATCCATCATTAATTTTCCTTACTTCAATACCCAAGAAAAAATGAAGATCTCCAAGATCTTTAATAGCAAAGTGTTTATTCAAATCATCTACTAGACTTGAAGTAGCTTGAGGTGATGAGCTTGTTACTATAATGTCATCCACATAGACAAGAACAAAAACTGTGATACCTGACTGATTATAAATAAACAGATATGTATCTGCTTGTGATGGTTTGAATCCCAAGTGCTGAAGTTTGGTACTCAAACGAGGATACCATGCTCTCGGCGCCTGTTTGAGACCATACAAGGCCTTGTCAAGTTTGCAGATGTGACGAGGGTTATTTGCATCCTCATACCCAGGAGGTTGCTTCATGTATACTTCCTCTTCTAGAACACCATGCAAAAACGCATTCTTGACATCGAGCTGTCGAATGTGCCAATTCCTCGAGAAAGATATAGCGAAGACAAGACGAATAGTAGCAGCTTTAACAACAGGGCTAAAAGTATCCTCATAATCAATGCCATAGCGTTCCTTAAAACCTTTTGCCACTAAACGAGCTTTATAGCGATCAATGGAACCATCAGCATGCCTCTTAATCCTGTAAACCCATTTGCAATCAATAATATTTGTATTACCATGTTGTGGAGGTACTAGGTGCCATGTCTCATTTTTCTAAAGTGCATCATATTCTTCATCCATTGCCTTGCGCCAATCAGGGTGATCCAATGCTTCGGGAAGACTGTTTGGTTCTCCTGTAGTACACAAAAAATTATAGCGGACACATCCATCAGTTAAAATTCTTGGATTAGTTATGCCTTTTTGTAACCGGGTGCTTTTTGCAGGTGGAGCAGCAGGATCTCCGATCACAGAAGATCCTGGCACCTGGGAGCTGCTCTGCCGCGCAGCAGCCTGGGTGTTGGTGCGGCGAGTGCGGGGCCGCCGCGTGGCGGGTGGAGCCCCACCGTTTTGTCCTGGAGCGCTGGCGGGCCGACCGCGCGGTGTTGGTGTCGAGGCGGTCTGCCATATGTCGATCGATGATTCGCCCCGCGCGGAAGAGGTAGGCGAGCCGGTCGGGGACTCGGTCTGCGCGGTCGGGGACGCGCTGCGGGTCGGCGTGGCAGCTTCTGGCTCGGGTTCCGAGCCCTGATCCTTGGAGGCAGGATCACCTCCGGGATCCGCACAGTGATCTGCACCGGGATCACCACCAGATCCGAAATCAACCTCGGGTCCGCTGCTGTCTCTTTCGTCATTTTCTGACATAAAATCAGAAGTGTTGTTTTCTCCGTTTTGACTCGAATTTTCACCAAATTGCTCCAAATTTTCTCCTGTAATCTGCAAAGGACTAAAGGCAACTGCAGGTGAGGTATCATTAGTCAGTAGTTCATCGTTATTCTCTCCCCCATTTTGTGGAAATAGATGATTAGGAAGGAGAAGGATTTCCTTCCTAAGGAGTGCGCCGGCGTTAGGGTGTAAGGAAGCAAACGAAAAAATCTCTTCATCAAAGACAACGTCTCTGGAGATGTAGATTCAACCAGTGGATATATCTAGGCACTTAACACCCTTGTGCCTTGGACTATAACCAAGAAAGGCACATTGTTTAGATCGAAAAGATAATTTCTTGTTGTTGTAGGGGCGCAAATTTGGCCAACAGGCACAACCAAAAACACGAAGGGATTTGTAGTCTGGTGTGATGCCTAGCAATTTTTCGGAGGAGCTGATATTATTAATGACCTTACTTGGCATGATATTAATAAGGTATGTGGCGGTAAGGAATGCCTCATCCCAAATTTTCAGAGGCATGGATGCATGAGCTAAAAGAGCAAGGCCAATTTCTACTATGTGACGGTGTTTTCTTTCTGTTGATCCATTTTGTTGGTGTGCATGAGGACAAGAAACATGGTGAGATATGCCAAGTTTTTAAAAGAAGGGATTTAATTTCTCATACTCTCCTCCCCAATCCGTTTGCATTGTTACAATTTTCCTTTCAAATTTTCGTTCAACAAGATTCATGAAGTTGTGAAAGACATCAAAAACATCAGATTTCTTCTTGAGCAAGTATATCCAGGTGAATTTACTAAAGTCATCTATGAAGCTAACATAGTAATTGTGGCGCCCAACAGAAGTAGTTGCAGGACCCTAAAATCAGAGAAAATTTGTTGCAAGGGAAAAGTGGATACACTTGTAGAAGTAGGGTATGGTAATTGATGACTTTGGGCTCTTTGACAAGAATCACAAATGCTTTCAAAACTAGAATCCTTGGAATATGGAAGACAAAATTTATTCAGAATATGTTGAACTACTAATTTATTTGGATGACCTAGGCGACTATGCCACCTTGAAGAGGTGGGCTTTGTGGCGGCATAAACTTGCTTGATCTTGGATGTTGACGACATGATAGGATAGAGGCCACCTTCACACTTCCCTCTAAGAAGAGTTCTCCCCGTTGCCCGATCCTTAATCAAAAAATGCCAAGGGTGAAATTCAAGAAAGACATTATTGTCAACAGCAAGTTTATGAACAGAAAGTAAGTTCTTTGTCGCACTAGGAACATGGAGGATATTTTTGAGTTGAATATTGTGAGTGGGGGTTTGAATAGATGAACCACCAACATGACTAATATGCATACCTTCACCATTAGCGGTGTGAATTTTGTCATTGCCGTGGTATTTGTCGCGAATCATGAGCTTCTCCAAGTTGCCGGTGATGTGGTCGGTTGCCCCGGTGTCAGGATACCAATAGATATCTACACAATAGCTGTAGGCAGCGTTGGCACCCTTGTCACGATCTTCTTTGTCACGGCAATCTCGATTGCCCTTGTCGTTGCTCTCCTCATAGCGCCACCAGCACTCATTGGCTGGGTGGCCGTACTTTTTACAGATCTGACATGTTACATCTTGAAAACGCAAAGGAGATCGCCCTCCATGTCCTCGTCCTCGTCCGCCGCGGTGACCACCTCCGTCGCCACCACGGTGACCGCCGCCATTGCGATCGTTGTAGTGCTCACGGCACCCACCGTCATTTCCACGGTCGAAGTACCGACCACGGGGCTCCTCGCGCTGGCGGGTGTGGTCGTTGAAGCGGCCACGGTTGTTGAAGTTCTTGTAGTCGTCACACCGATCTCGGCGTGCAGCGTTTGCCGAGGACTCGAAGCCCTTCTTGCCCCCGCCTGATAGCCTCAGCTGGCGCATGTCATAGGCAGAGATCATGGCATGGAGCTCGCTGACGGAGCAGCTGGCCATGACGTTCACCGAGGACACCAAGGAGGTGTAGTCTGAAGGAGTTATGCCCTAGAGGCAATTTAATAAAGAGATTTTATTGTTCATAACTCATTTTGTTCATAATGTTTTATATCATGCTATAACTGTATTAAGCGGAAACATTAATACACGTGTGATATATAAACAAACCAGGTCCCTAGTAGCCTCTAGTCATACTAGTTCGTTGGGCAACAGATGATCAAGGTTTCCTGATCATGGGTATTTATACCTTTGACAACGAAATCATGTCATTAGAGAATGGTATGATGGACACACCCCTTTATGTTTATCATAACAAGATCGAGTCATTAAAGTTCAAAGTTATGATAACGGAAAACGTAGTACCTTAGCCTTAGATCGTGAGATGGTATCTAATTGCTATCCTGGAAGTTGCTTTGATTGCATCAAACGTCACACCGTAACAGGGTGATTATAACGGTGACTTTTGGGTAATGAAAGGGATATGTTGAGGCATACCATCAAGAGCGGGACTTGCCAATCCTAATGACGGATAGATACTTCTGGGCCCACTCGATGGAGTTGCATCAATTAGCTTGCAAGCATGTGACTAGGTCACGGGAGATGCAACGACACGGGAACGAGTAGAATTGTTATGTCGGTAATGAGACTGAACGGGGTATGAGATGCCGGATGATCAGGTCTCGGACTAACAGAGTATCGCCAAGGCAAGAGGCTTAGGAACTTGACGTTTACGGTTCAAACGACGCAGAAACTTCGATGGATGCCCAGGGGTCATTAGGGACGTTCCAGTTCCACTAATGGTCATTGGTTGGAGAGTTGTCTCAGCCATGTCTGGTGTGTTCCGAACCGTTGGGTGTCACACTTAAGGGTAGACGATGCTTGAGAGAGATCTTAGTACTAAAGAGAGTAATTGAGAGAGCCGGAATCGTTCTGGTATTAATCCGATGAGAATCGGAGAGTTCTGAAGTTGTATCGGAATAATGGAGAAATGCCCGATAGTGATCGGAGAGTGCCGGAAGTGTTTTCGGGACTCGAAATAAAGAAGAAATGTTTATTTAATGTTAATTAGATAATTAATAATTAAATAGCATTTTATTTTATTTAAAAATGCATTTATTCCACTAATGGGCCTTCCGGGCAAATTTGGCCCATTAGGAGAAAATTGGGAGAAAAAAAAGAAAAAAAGGGGGGAGCCCACATGGGCCAATTGGGGCCCATGTGGGGGTGCGGCTGCCTCCCCTTGGCCGCACCATCCATGTGGGATTAGTCCCACATGGCTTGGCCAAGGGGAAAGGCTCCCCCTCCCTCCTATAAAAGGAGGGGCACCCCTCCCCTTTTTCCCATCCAATTTTCTCTCTCTCTCTTCTCTTTTCTAAACGTGGTTCCCTTTGGAGCTGCGCAACGAATTGAGAATTCTCTACTAAAACACACCGCCGTGTTGTTAGTCTTCGGTCCATCTCTCTACTTCCGCAATCTCTGTACTGGGCCGGAGACCGGGAGTCATCGACTACACCGTACGTGTGTAATCCCACGAGGTGCTACTCTTGAAGCACTAGTCGTGAGAACGTCTACTCGACCTTGAGGTCGGCGTCGCCATCTTCATCAACAACCCTTGCGTGCGGGAGAGTAATCCCCACTTTCGGTCTTCAAGGGTATGATTTCTGTTCCTTCTCCGTTACTCTATATCTGCATAGTAATAGATCTTGGCTTGTTTTTGTTTATCGTTGTTAGGAATTTTTTTGTATTTCTGGTACGAAACCCCTTCAGTGGTATCAGAGCCGATCTATGTGTTGATATAGTAGTACGGTTAGACTCATGTTGAATGAGGGCATCGATATTGCAGTTGTTACCTCCTCGCGTGTACTTATTCATGCTATCGGCATTGTGTGATGATTAGCTGCCCGAACGCCAACTTTACGTGCACTTCGTGCGCCAGACCGGCACTGCAACTGACATGCGGAGCTTTGAGGGTGTAGCTTCTCATACAATAGATATCATGGTATTTACAATGGGAGGCCCGAAAGGGACTTGCAACAAACAACTACTCTATCGGTGTTGTGGCTGCAGGTTCGTAGGTAAGAAGCGGTTCTTTCACGACAGCCCCATGAGCCACGTAAAACTTGCATAAAGATAAAGTAGAGGTGTCTAGCTTTATGTTGCAGGGGGCAAAGGATATGATATGGTAAAGGTGAGATAATGAATTGTTCGGACTAACCTTTTCATGTGGAGGCATCGTGGACCTGGTACTGTTTCGAAGGGTACGATGGAGATCAAGGCGCAACGACCATATCATATCATATTACACTATTTCATTTGATGTCATTGTGTGGATATATAGATATATATACATCTATATAGCTAATATTATATTAAGACATATTCGGCGGTAGCTATATAGGATGATCCCTCTTAAATTCCAATGCAAGTGTTCTCCCTTAGTGTGGCACCGACAAGAAAGTCTGCAGTTGAGAGTGGGCCGTGACGATCGGGTGCTTTCATCTGCGTTCGCATACGTTGGGTGTAAGCCATGTATGCACTGCCAGATACACTAAGGTTAATTTGGCGAGCCTAGCATGTACAGACGTGGCCTCGGAGCACAGATGACCGAAAGGTCGAGCACGAGTTGTATGAACGATACAACTGACATGTTTTGTCTACCTCTGAAGCTACACCAATGGCCGTGACGACCGGGGGAGGTGTGGTCGATGGGGGACGTGTAATCACTGAAACGAAGTGAGGGGTATTCGTTTGAGTGGGAGTTTGTGTTATATATATGTGTGTCATATATTTCTATTTGAAAACATGAACCCAAGTTTATGAACAAAAAGACTTATAAATCTTGCTAATGCCATTGTAGATGTCTGATACATTGAAAACGTATCTATAATTTTTGATGCTCCATGCTTGTTTTCTATCCAATGCCTATATGTTTCCTTCATGTTTTCACATGTTTTCCTTCGTTTTCCAGATGTTTTCATACACTAACATATTGACAAGATGCCCCAGGTCAGTTGTTGTTTTCTGCATGTTTTTGGTTTCAGAAATCCACTTAAGGAAATATTCTCGGAATGGGCTAAAAATCCACGGAGATCAGTTTTTACCCGGAACGAAGACAGAGACCGAAGGAGACCCGGAGGGGGGCCAGGGTGCCGCCAGAGGGGCACCAGGCGCGACCCTACCCTAGGCCGTGCCCGGTGGGCCCCTGGGCGCCCTGGCCACCGCCTCTGGCCGCCTCTTCACCTATAAGTTGCCCTTAACCCTAAAAAGTTCGGGGACGGAGTTATTTTCCACGAAAACCACAGAGAGGTGTCGTCACCTCGAAAGTCCAATCTAGGGCTTCTGCAGCCCTGTTCAGGCACCCTGCCGGAGGAGGAGATCATCGCCGGAGGCCTCTTCATCACCATGACTGCCTCCACGACGATGTGTGAGTAGTTCATCTCGGGACTACGGGTCCATGGCAGTAGCTAGTTGGTAGTCTCTCTCCCTTGTGCCTCCATGTTTAGAGTCTCGTGAGCTGCCTCACATGATCGAGACCATCATTGTCTAATTGTGCATGTTGTGTTTGCTGGGATCCGATGAACCATGAGATTATGATATTTTGTTCATGTCATTACTGAGATACTTCACTTATATCTATAGAGAGTTTTAATGTTGTCTTGCAATACTCTCCGGTGTTTATGATTACCTTGGCCACGTAGTTGTTTTCACCTCCAAGAGAGGGTTTATATGCTAGATAGTGGGTTCATGCCTCCTTGTTGCATGCGCTCGAGTGACAGAAACGTGCGGGGGAAAGATGTGTTGTTGCCACTAGGGAGAAAAAAGCGGTGCTGTTGTCTACGGATGAGAACCATTGCTTACATTACGTACTTTACTTAATGCAATTGTCTGTTGCACACAAGCAATCACTTCGTTGCTGCAACTTAATACCAAGGGATTTGCTGGATAGCTTTCTAGCGATGGACTATTAGATATGGATGCATGCTGGATAGCGGTCCATATGCTTTGACGTAATGCCTATAGTGTTAGAACCCATGAACTGCATCTCATCATAATAGTATTGTTATACCTTCATGATTTCTCAATTGCCCAGCTGTAATTTGTTTACCCTTCATGCATGCTATTTTCTTTGGAGAGACACCACTAGTGAAACCATGGCCCCCGGTCCTATTTTCCTCATTGATACAACCTTCTTCTTAATTGCTTTCATAATTGTTTCCTTGTTTTCGCACTTTCAAATACTAGATACGTTTAATTCTCAAGTTTCAGCAAGACCGGAAGATTGACAACCTTTCGGGAAAGTTGGGGCAAGAGAGAGTTTGTGTGTTGTGTGCAGGTTCCACGCTTGTTGACGCGCCAGACAACAAGCAACCTTCTCCAAGTCTTCGAAATCCTACTGGATTGATAACCTTGGTTCCTTAATCGGGGGAAATTTCCACTAGACTGCATCATACCTTTCTCTTGGGGTTCCCAACTGGGTGTGTGATAATCTACACCATCAAGGAAGTTTATGGCGCCGTTGCCGGGGATTTCAAGCTCGCTGCAAGGGGAGTCTCACACTTCCACTTTCTTTCTTTTGTTTTGTTCTTGCTTAGTTTACTTAATTTTAGTCTTGTTTTCTCTATATCAAAAATCCAAAAAAATTAGCTATCTAGTTTCTAGTCTTTTACTTGCGTTGTTAGTTTGTTTCGTTAAAATATCTACCCCTAAGTTTGCTACCAAAGACCTGAAGATAGGGAGAGGATTCATAATTGGAAGAAATAATATTGAAGAATTCTTCAACCATATCAATGGGCTTCGTGATTTTAATGATAAACCTCTAGTTAAACTTACCCATAGCTATGAATCCGCTATTGCCTCCTTGGTTGCCATGATAGAAGCTAGGTTTGTCAACCTAAATCCTATTATTCAATAAATGTTCTTCAAACTTAACCAGATGGAGGAAGGAAAAGAAAAGGATTTTGTGCTTGATACATTACTCCTGGAATTTAATGACATTGCTGTAGAAGCCAGGAATTTTTTTGCTCGTTATAAGTTGCTGGGTTGTTGTCTTTCAATTGGCCACACGTTGAAAACTTTAGATATAGATAGGATGAAGTATGAGGGCAAAACTGAATATGAAAAATAAATTAATATCCCCATACCATTCAAACTTTTAGCAATCTCCGAAGCTTTACAGGAAAATTGTGGTTGGGTAGTTCCAGAGGATCCCTTTGATGAAAATAGTAAACCAAAAAGGAAAGAGAAGGAGGATTCTGAACCTTGCATTTGGAAAATAGAATGTTTATATGATGAATTCGAATTACTCAAACTGGATGATAATACTTGATTCGTTCTTCTTGCCTAGCTAAAAGGCGTTAAAGAAAAGCGCTTGTGGGAGGCAACCCACTTTTGTTTTCTTACGTTTTCGCGTTGTTTTCTTTCAGTTTCTTTTGTTTTCTTTGAGTCTTGGAAGTTCTTACCTCTGTAACAACCTCTCCTTATCCTTTTTATTTCGTTTTTGTGCCAAGAGTAGCCTCTAATAGGGAGGAAGAAAGATTTGGGGAAGTTGCTGTCCTAAAACAGATTTCTGTGCTGCCACCAAAAAAATTAATTCTCTCAGCCAGAACGTCGGATTGCCTTGAAAATTGTTGGGCACATGCCCCAGGTTGTTATCTAACTTTCATTAATTTCGCACTTTTTGATTTGAGCAACGGAAGATTTTTGAAAAAATCGATCTTTACCTGCGGTTCTGTTTTGACAGATTTCTGCCAATATTTGCATTTGCATCTTAATCTCTTTCTTTTGTTGGTCTTTCGGGGGGGGGGGGGGGGGGGGGGGGGGGAGAGCTTCAAAATAAGTTGTGACAGTAGCTAATGTTTTAATGGGTGTTAGACTTGTGTTGAAACTGAACCAAAGTGGATTTATTATTTTAATTACACTAACGTTGCTAATGAAGATTGTGTGAAGTTTTGTATGGAGGAAGTTTTCAAGTGTAGGGAGAGAAGAATGATATGATGAGATGAAGTATGGACAAAATCTCAAGCTTGGGGATGCCCATGTCACCCCAAGACATATCCAAGAAGTACAAGCGTCAAAGCTTGGGGATGCCCAAGGCATCCCCTTCTTCATCAACAAAAATATCAGGTCATCTTTCAAGACACTATATTTTTATTGCTTCATATATTATGTGTTATTCTTGGAGCGTCAGTTCTTTTTTATTTCAGTTTGTTTTGTTTTCTTTGCTGTAGTATATGGTTGGATCCTAGCATATTTGTTTTGGAGAGAGACACGCTCCGTTTTCATTGCTTAGAACACTCTAATTTTCACTCTTATCACTTTGTGAGTGTTCACTTTTTGCTAGTACTGCGTTTAGCTCTTGTTTTCCACTCGTATTTTGTTCAGAGCTTGATGTTTTGCTTCAGTTATATATGATTAGCTCTCTGGTCTTTGATGATTATTATTTATGACAGTTGTTTCAAACAAGTTGATTGGTGTTGGAGAAGAGTAAAATATTTCATGCTTATAGTGGTGCAATGGGAAGCTTGTATGGACTGTGGCTTGGACTTTAGCATGTCATGTTAGATGTTATTTTAATCATGTGCTTAGTAGTTATTGATTTAGCATGACTTGTCTCAAATAGCTGAGAGTGCTTAATGTGCCATTGAAAGAAATCATGAGTTGTTTTTATCATATCGAAGCATAGTATTGTGGTATTCTCCTTTGATGCTTTATTTGGGTTGACTTGGCGCATGCTCACACCATGTTATGACTACAAACCAGTCACCTCTAGCCTCTATGATGATTTAGTTTTTGACTTGTAATATCACTTTATGCTTTGATTAATAATGTTTTGTCGCTATGCATGATTATGGCCATTATTGCTCTCTTAGTTGGTCGCTCCCAGTCTTTTGCTAGCCTTCACCTGTACTGAGTATGAGCTCTACTCATGCATCCAACTCCCAAAAACCAAAGTTTGCCAAATGTGTCCACCATACCTACCTATATGTGGTATTTTACTGCCACTCCAAAGTAAATTGCTTGTGTGCTACCTTTAAAACCTTCAAAACTATAACTATTATACCTGTTTTGTGTTCCTGTTTTAGCTCATGAGGAAGTATTGAATGCTTTATTGTCTCTTTCATGTTTATATGGCTTCACAACCTGACTAGCATGCATAATGTGCTAGTCCCTAATATTGCAAAAAGAGCAGGCAAACGGGTGCCCAGCCCATAAAATATAAAATAAACAAATAATCAAATAAATCTCCTAACACTATGGGCTTGAGAAATCATGAACTTAGCTTGTTCAAACAAAGGAGAAGATGAAATTTATTGTTCTCTCTATGGGAGCCGCTCTTGAAGCCATTAAACATGAAAGGATGATAAATCTTTCAATGCCATTCGTTGACATAGACATACATATCTCTCAAAATTATATTTTCAATACCTCTGATTTATTCAAATAAAAAGCTCTAGCACATGAGTGATCCCTGCTTCCCTCTACGAAGGGCCTTTCTTTTACTTTTATGTTGATTCTTCATCTTCTTGCTTTATGCACCAATTAAGAGAGCATAGTTGTCATTCTGAGTATAATGTGCATAGTCCCAAAATTTATTATTGATTGATTCATGATTATGGTATTGCTTGTTCTCAAATTATTTGTATCTAGTCACCATTTGAACTTTGAAGGTGTCCTGGCATTTATGTTTTGCTATTCCATGAAGGACAAGCTGAATACCACTTTATTATGTTCTCCCTATGCTCGACACAAACATATAACTTTCAATGCATTATTATTCATGATCTTTTGTTTGTGTTACTTTTCATGTTGCAACATAGTTGCTAAGTTTACATTGTTAGAATTATATATATCATGCCTATGTTTAGAGTACTTTGATCTCAGCTTGCAATGCTTTTACATAATGTTGATCAAGATTGTGTTGGCTTCATGTCACCTCAAAAATTATTTTGTTATCACTTACCTACTCAAGGACGAGCAGGAGTTAAGCTTGGGGATGCTGATACGTTGCAAACGTATCTATAATTTTTTATGCTCCATGCTTGTTTTCTATCCAATGCCTATATGTTTCCTTCATGTTTTCACACGTTTTCCTTCGTTTTCCGGATGTTTTCATACACTAACATATTGACAAGATACCCCAAGCCAGTTGCTGTTTTCTGCATGTTTTTGGTTTCAGAAATCCACTTAAGGAAATATTCTCGGAATGGGCTGAAAATCCACGGAGATCATTTTTTACCCGGAACGAAGACATAGACCGAAGGAGACCCAGAGGGGGGCCAGGGCGCCGCCAGAGGGGCACCAGGCGCGGCCCCACCCTAGGCCTCGCTTGGTGGGCCCCAAGGCGCCCTGGCCACCGCCTCTGGCCGCCTCTTCGCCTATAAGTTGCCCTTAACCCTAAAAAGTTCGGGGACGGAGTTATTTTCCACGACGACAATAGAGAGGCGCCGTCACCTCGAAAGTCCAATCTAGGGCTTCTGCAGCCCTGTTCCGGCACCCTGCCGGAGGGGGAGATCATCGCCGGAGGCCTCTTCATCACCATGACTGCCTCCACGACGATGCGTGAGTAGTTCATCTCGGGACTACAGGTCCATGGCAGTAGCTAGTTGGTAGTCTCTCTCCCTTGTGCCACCATGTTTAGAGTCTCATGAGCTGCCTCACATGATCGAGACCGTCATTATGTAATTGTGCATGTTGTGTTTGCTGGGATCCGATGAACCATGAGATTAAGATATTTTGTTCATGTCATTACTGTGATACTTCACTTAGATCTATAGAGAGTTTTAATGTTGTCTTGCAATACTCTCCGGTGTTTATGATTAACTTGGCCACGTAGTTGTTTTCACCTCCAAGAGAGGGTTTATATGCTAGATAGTGGGTTCATGCCTCCTTGTTGCCTGCGCTCGAGTGACAGAAACGTGCGGGGGAAGGATGTGCTGTTGCCACTAGGGAGAAAACAGCGGTGCTCTTGTCTACGGATGAGAACTATTGCTTACATTACGTACTTTACTTAATGCAATTGTCTGTTGCACACAAGCAATCACTTCGTTGCTGCAACTTAATACCAAGGGATTTGCTGGATAGCTTTCTTGCAGTGGACTATTAGATATGGATGCATGCTGGATAGCGGTCCATATGCTTTGACGGAATGCCTACAGTGTTAGAACCCATGAACTGCATCTCATCATAATAGTATTGTTATACCTTTATGATTTGTCAATTGCCCAGCTGTAATTTGTTTACCCTTCATGCATGCTATTTTCTTTGGAGAGACACCACTAGTGAAACCATGGCCCCCGGTCCTATTTTCCTCATTGATACAACCTTCTTCTTAATTGCTTTCATAATTGTTTCCTTGTTTTTGCACTTTCAAATACTAGATACGTTTAATTCTCAAGTTTCAGCAAGACCGGAAGATTGACAACCTTTCGGGAAAGTTGGGGCAAGAGAGAGTTTGTGTGTTGTGTGCAGGTTCCACACTTGTTGACGCGCCAGACAACAAGCAATCTTCTCCAAGTCTTCGAAATCCTACTGGATTGATAACCCTGGTTCCTTAATCGGGGGAAATTTCCACTAGACTGCATCATACCTTCCTCTTGGGGTTCCCAACTGGGTGTGTGATAATCTACACCATCAATGTCTCGCCCCACCTTCAACCTAGGCCCGTTCCTTGAGAAAGAAAAGCTTAAGACAAACGGTTCAAACTAAATGTCCTGGTTCCGCAATCTGAGGATTCTCCTCACTCCCCACAAGATGTGCTACGTCCTTAAAGCCGCGATAGGTAACGCACCTGCGGCCACCGCCTCTGATGATGAGAAGAGGGTCTATCAGTCTAAGGCTGATGACTCTATTCTCGTCCAAAGTGGCATGCTCTATCCCATGGAGGCTGACCTTCAAAGACGTTCTGAGACTATGAGTGCATTTGAGATAATCACTGATCTCAAGGCGGTCTTTGAACCACAAGCCAAGGCTGAGAGGTATGAAGCCTCTGAGGCTTTCTTCTCAGCAAAGATGGAAGAGCACGGCAGTGTTAGTGAGCACGTGGTCAAAATGTCTGGCCATGTTACCCGCCTTAACGCTCTGGATTGCAAAATCCCAGATGAGCTGGCTATAGACAGGGTGCTACAATCGTTGCCACCAAGCTATAAAGGGTTTGTCATGAACTACAACATGCACGGGATGGCCAAGACGCTGTCTGAGCTGTTCGTGATGCTCAAAACTGCTGAGGTGGAAAGCAAGAAGGAGCACGTGGTGTTGATGATCAACAAGACCGTGGATTTCAAGAAATCTGGCGCCAAGGGCAGGGGCAGGAACTGGAAGTCCAAGAAGGGTGGTAAAGATTCTACCTACCCTAAGACTAACAGGACTGGCCCCAAGCCAAAGCCCGGCGTGGTATGCTTCTACTGCAAGGGCGACGGCCACTGGAAGCGCAACTGCACCAAGTACCTAGCAGACAAGAAGGCTGGCAAATTTGGCATTGAGAAAGGTATATGTGATATACATGTAATAGATGTTTACCTTACTAGTGCCCGGAGTAACACCTGGGTATTTGATACCGGCTCTGTTGCTCACATATGCAACTCGCAGAGGGAGTTACGGAATGAACGGCGCCTGGCAAGGGACAAGATGACGATGTGTGTTGGGAACGGCAATAAAGTTGAAGTGATGGCCGTCGGCACTCTCCCTCTACATCTACCATCGGGATTAGTTTTGATGTTGAATAAATGTTACTATGTGCCTGCGTTGAGTATGAACATTATCAGTGGGTCTTGTTTATTACGAGACAATTATTCATTCAAATCAGTATCAAATAGTTGTACTATTTCTATGAATGATATTTTCTATGTTCATGCACCAGAGCGCAATGGTTTATTCTTACTAAATCTCGATAGTAGTACACATATCCATAGTATTGATGCCAAGAGATTGAAACCCTGTGATGATAATTCCATGGCTTTATGGCATTACCGTCTTGGTCATATTAACGTAAAACGCATGAAGAAGCTCCATACTGATGGGCTTTTAGAGTCATTAGATTTTGATTCTCTTGACACATGTGAACCATGTCTGATGTGTAAAATCACTAAGACCCCGTTCTCCGGTGTTATGGACCGGGCGTCGGACTTATTGGGAATCATTCATACCTATGTTTGTGGTCCAATGAGCGTCTCGACACGCAATGGTTATCGTTACTTTGTCACCTTCACTGATGACTTGAGTAGATATGGGTATATTTACTTGATGAAACACAAGTCACAAACTTTTGAGAAATTCAAGGAGTTTCAAAGTGAAGTTGAAAATCAACTTAACAAGAAAATCAAACACCTTCGATCCGATCGAGGTGGTGAGTATTTGAGTTTCGAGTTTGGCACTCATTTAAAGTCTTGTGGTATTGTACCACAATTGACGCCGGCTGGAACACCACAATGCAATGAAGTTTCAGAACGACGTAACCGGACTTTGTTGGATAGTGTTCGATCTATGATGTCTCTCACCGACTTGCCTGTATCGTTTTGGGGTTATGCGTTAGAAACAGTTGCATTCATTTTAAATAGGGTACCATCCAAATCCGTGGAGACAACACCTTATGAGATATGGCATGGCAAGAAGCCAAAGTTGTCGTTTCTAAAGGTTTGGGGTTGTGAGGCTTACGTTAAGAAACTGCAGCCCGACAAACTCGAACCTAAGGCGGAAAAGTGCACCTTTGTAGGATATCCAAAAGATACTATTGGATATACCTTCTACAATAAGACCGAGGGCAAAACGTTTATTGCTAAGAATGGGTATTTCCTTGAAAAAGAATTTCTCGCTAAAGGAGTATGTGGAAGGAAGATAGAACTCGACGAGATCATTGATCCTAAACTTGAAATTCAGAGTAGCGCACCGGAAGTCGTTCCGGAAGTGTCCTCCAATGATGGAGCAGATGTTAACGAGGCTATCATACCTCGCAGGTCTACGAGACAACGTGCCACACCTGATTGGTATGGCGATATTGTTGGCATGGTCACGTTGACTGACCTAGACGAACCTGCAACCTACAAAGCAGCAATGGAAGGAACCGAGTCCGAGAAATGGCTTGGAGCCATGAAATCCGAAATCCAATCCATGTATGACAACAAAGTATGGACTTTGGTGGATCTTCCCGAGAACCGCAAGGCCGTCGAGAATAAGTGGATCTTTAAGAAGAAGACTGATGCTGACGGTAATGTAACCGTCTATAAAGCACGTCTTGTCGCGAAGGGCTTTCGACAAGTTGATGGAATTGACTAAGATGAAACCTTTTCACCTGTAGCAATGATCAAGTCTATTTGGATTTTATTAGCAATTATTGCCTATTTCGATTATGAGATATGGCAAATGGATGTCAAAACGGCGTTCCTAAATGGTAACATTGAGGAAGAGTTGTATATGATGTAACCAGAAGGTTTTGTCGATCCAAAGGATGCTGATAAAGTCTGCAAACTTCAGCGTTCCATTTATGGGCTGAAGCAAGCATCTCGGAGCTGGAATCTTCGCTTTGACGAGGCCATCAAAGCTTTTGGATTTGTCCAAAATATGGAAGAGACCTGCATTTACAAGAAAATGAGTGGGAGCTCAGTTGCATTCCTAGTACTATATGTGGACGACATATTACTAGTTGGGGATGATGTGAAATTGCTGGACAGCGTGAAGGAGTATTTGAACAATAAGTTTTCCATGAAGGATTTAGGAGAAGCTGCTTACGTATTAGGCATTAAGATCTATCGCGATAGGTCCAAGCATCTAATAGCGTTGAGTCAAAGTACATACCTTGATAAGATTGTGAAGAAATTCGGCATGGAGATGTCCAAAAAAGGCTTCAAACCTATGTTACGAAGGACGGTGTTGAGTAGGACTCAATGTCCGACAACAGCTAAGGAAAGAGTGAGAATGTCTGACATTCCCTATGCTTCAGCCATAGGCTCTATCATGTATGCCATGTTGTGTACTAGACCAGATGTATCCCATGCTGTCAGCTTGACGAGCAGATACCAAAGTGATCCTGGAGAGGAACACCGGAAAGCAGTTAAAACTATCCTAAAATATCTTAGGCAAACCAAGGCTCTGTTTCTTGTCTATGGAGGAGGCACTTAAGAGCTCAACGTAACCGGTTATGTTGACGCAAGCTTCAGTTTAGATCCAGATGACTCGAAGTCGCAGACGGGATATGTGTTTGTGGTGAATGGTGGCGCAGTGAGCTGGAGAAGCGGGAAGCAAGCCGTGGTGGCTCAATCTACAATGGAGTCGGAGTACATCGCTGCTAATGATGCGGCGAACGAAGCTGTCTACATGATGAAATTCCTCATGGAGCTTGGAGTGTTCTCATGCGCGCAAGACCCTGTGAACATCTACTGCGACAACACAGGCGCCATTGCCAATGCTAAGGAACCAAGGTCTCACTCCACTACCAAGCATATACTCCGACGTTACCATGTGATAAGGGATTATCAGAAGGATGGTGACATAAAGATTTGCAAGATACACACGGACCAGAATGTGGCAGATCCGTTGACGAAAAGCCTCCTATGAGAGAAGCACGAGAAACACCGAGATGCTCTCGGTGTTAGAATATTACCTGGTGTAATTTGATTAAATTGTAATCTAGTGCAAGTGGGAGACTGAAGGAGTTATGCCCTAGAGGCAATTTAATAAAGAGATTTTATTATTCATAACTCATTTTGTTCATAATGTTTTATATCATGCTATAATTGTATTAAGCGGAAACATTAATACACGTGTGATATATAAACAAACCAGGTCCCTAGTAGCCTCTAGCCATACTAGTTCGTTGGGCAACAGATGATCAAGGTTTCCTGATCATGGGTATTTATACCATTGACAACGAAATCATGTCATTAGAGAATGGTATGATGGACACACCCCTTTATGTTTATCATAACAAGATCGAGTCATTAAAGTTCAAAGTTATGATAACGGAAAACGTAGTACCTTAGCCTTAAACCGTGAGATGGTATCTAATTGCTATCCTAGAAGTTGCTTTGATTGCATCAAATGTCACACCGTAACAGGGTGATTATAACGGTGACTTTTGGGTAATGAGAGGGATATGTTGAGGCGTACCATCAAGAGCGGGACTTGCCAATCCTAATGACGGATAGATACTTCTAGGCCCACTCGGTGGAGTTGCATCAATTAGCTTGCAAGCATGTGACTAGGTCACGGGAGATGCAACGACACGGGAACGAGTAGAATTGTTATGTCGGTAACGAGACTGAACGGGGTATGAGATGCCGGATGATCAGGTCTCGAACTAACAGAGTATCGCCAAGGCAAGAGGCTTAGGAACTTGACGTTTACGGTTCAAACGACGCAGAAACTTCGATGGATGCCCAAGGGTCATTAGGGACGTTCCAGTTCCACTAATGGTCATTGGTTGGAGAGTTGTCTCAGCCATGTCTGGTGTGTTCCGAACCGTTGGGTGTCACACTTAAGGGTAGACGATGCTTGAGAGAGATCTTAGTACCGAAGAGAGTAATTGAGAGAGCCGGAATCATTCTGGTATTTATCCGATGAGAATCGGAGAGTTCCGAACTTGTATCGGAATAATGGAGAAATGCCCGATAGTGATCGGAGAGTGCCGGAAGTGTTTTCGGGACTCGAGATAAATAAGAAATGTTTATTTAATGTTAATTAGTGTAATTAATAATTAAATAGCATTTTATTTTATTTAAAAATGCATTTATTCCACTAATGGGCCTTCCAGGAAAATTTGGCCCATTAGGGGAAAATTGGGAGAAAGAAAAGAAAAAAAGGGGGAGCCCACATGGGCCAAGGGTGCGGCTGCCTCCCCTTGGCCGCACCATCCATGTGGGATTAGTCCCACATGGCTTGGCCAAGGGGAAAGGCTCCCCCCTCCCTCCTATAAAAGGAGGGGCACCCCTCCCCTTTTTGCCATCCAATTTTCTCTCTCTTTTCTCTTCTCTAAACGTGGTTCCCTTCGGAGCTGCGCAACGAGTTGAGAATTCTCTACTAAAACACACCGCCGTGTTGTTAGTCTTCGGTCCATCTCTCTACTTCCGCAATCTCTGTACTGGGCCGGAGACCGGGAGTCATCAACTACACCGTACGTGTGTAATCCCGCGAGGTGCTACACTTGAAGCACTAGTCGTGAGAACGTCTACTCGACCTTGAGGTCGGCGTCGCCATCTTCATCAACAACCCTTGCGTGCGGGAGGGTAATCCCCGCTTTCGGTCTTCAAGGGTATGATTTCCGTTCCTTCTTCGGTACTCTATATCTGCATAGTAATAGATCTTGGCTTGTTTTTGGTTATCGTTGTTAGGAAAATTTTTGTATTTCCGCTACGAAACCCCTTCATAGTCCTCGTGGAGCCCGTTGAGGATGATTTCCACCAGTTCGTCCTCGTCGACGGTGCGGCCTGCAGCCACCAATTCAGTGGCGAATCCTCGCATCTTGCCGATGTATTGATCGGCGGTCATGTTCTCCCTCTTGGTGTTGGCGAGCTCTCCACGCAGATGCATCACGTTTGCCTTGGATCGCGACGAGAAGATGCTCATGATCAGCGCCCACACCTCAGCTGCGTGTTCCAGCCCGACAGTTTGGGTCAGAATCTCCACTGACAGCGAGTTGAGCAGGTAGCTCAAAACCTGTTGGTCCTTCAAGATTCAGCTGTTATACGCCGGATTTGGGATGGTTGTCTCGTTGTCGTGCTTCTTCTCCGTGAGAAACTCCGGTGGTGCTTGCTCCTTTCCTTCCAGCAAGCCGAGGACCCACCTGCCACGTAGGGTCGGCATGACCTGCGCCTTCCACAGCAGAAAGTTCGTCCGCTTGAGCTTCTCTGTTTGTGGGGTTCCTAGAGATGGAGGCGCAGTGGAGGAGGAGGCCATGGTGATGGGTTTTGGGGTGATTGGGTTCTCTGGTGTTCTTCGATCTAGGTTGATCTGGCAATGCTAGATTGGTTCTTGGTGTTCGGGTATTTGGGTGTTTGGGTGTTAGGGTATAGATCGATCGATGTCACGGAAGATGTTTAGGCTCTGATACCATATCGAACGTAGCCGGGAACGATACCTTGGCCTCGGTATCGGTTGCATGTTGTATAGAGGGCACAATGCCGAAACAATACAGAGGAGATTAAGGAGGGAATGTTTATCTAGCTAAACTAACCAAAACTGCTTTATAGGATTAGCATATTCGGTGTACAATGCTAACTGAATAACAACTAGTTTAACAATACAAAGACATTAGTAGCAGGATGAAATAAAATAGCTAGAGAGCAGAAATGTCGCACCACAATTACGACTACTCATAGACGGGATCTACCATAGATAGTTGAGTTTAAAGAAACATCTATCATTGTTACAAAATGCATGACAAATATCTTACATTCACAGGTGGGATGTACCACAACCGAGTACAGAGTAATCACATGTTCCAGAACTTGTTCCACTGAAAATACGCAGTAAAAGGAAGAGCTACGGTACCCCCATTCATCTGGTACAAAGCATACTCTGCAAGCAAGGAAATATGAAACAGTATTAAGCATCTGAATACATAGCTTGCACATATATTAGAAAATACAGTGAGACTAATGAACATAATATGTTTTTCTACACCGTTTTCATAGGAAAATGATGTTTCCAGAACTTGGCATATTACTAATTTGGTCATGAGAAATTAAATGAAATAAATGTAAATAAGTAAACTATTGCACCAGGCGCATTTTTTACAACGTCGGAACAGTCCTGATGTCAAGCACAAACGACCAAAAATAACAAATTGATAACTTGCAACTCGAATTGACTCATTTCACATGATTGCCCGGAATTCAAAAGCAAGAGAAGCAAACCAGTCTACTTGCAATTGATTGCAAATTGTACGGATTTGAAAAGCAAGAGAACCAAACCAGTCTCCTGCCAAACTTAAAAAGCAAATGAAAAAGAGAGTATTAAAGAGCCAAATAAAGTACAAATTGTCAACTGAATTTTGAAATATCATTTGTCGGGTATGTAACTCTGTAAGCATATCTAAATCCATGACTTGAGATTGTTATTGGTGATCGAGTACTTGTTCTATTTCTGGTTTGGGTAGTTGGTGCCCCATTTTCATCAACAGCAAGTATTTTTAATATCTCCCTTGATGCGGCGACATAGAATTGTCCATGAGAAAATACATGTTTTGGTAAATACACATCTACCTTGCCCAAGGTCTGACATTGACTTTTATTGATGGTCATCGCACAACAGAATGAACACGTGAAATTCGTCAGTATTCTTCTTTAGAAATATGTATTCATGACTATATGTGTACTTTTATGGTCCTATATTCTCACAAGTTCCACAATATGAAATAATCTTTTCGCGCAAATGGCAGCAAACAATTGAATTTTAATCTTCTGAAACCGGGCACTAAAGAAAGTGATGAAAAAAAATAGCAAGATGTGGGATTTTGATGTTCTGAAGTCATGCACTAATAGAAGAGGTAGAGCAAAAAATAACACGTTGTCACAAGTTCATATGGACACCCCTTCATAACTCATAAGTACAATTGCCATAAGGCAGTTACTAAAGTACCAAGGGAGAACCAAACCTGCAGTTTTGGAACCACATATCACAATGAAAAAACAAGGTTCCTTCCCATGCATTTTTTGCGTAATAAAGGAAAGCACCACTCCAAGAAGTTATAAACCATTCTCCATGCTAGTAAAGTGAGTACATGTCACCTGCTGAAATAACCAGTCCTAGGTAAATATCTTCCAAGATTGCAGTAAAAATCGACATACGCAACAATTATACCCAGCAGACCAAGCTTACTCGAGACTACGGGTAAGGGAAATCAAGCATACCTAATAATTATTAATCCTGAATCAACCAACTCACTGATGCATGCGCTTTGTAATTGTAATCGGCGATTCTGAAACCATGGTAAGAACAAGTATGATGTATTGATGCTGAAGCTACAGTTTCTTCAGCTTGTTTCTGGTTACTCATAGACTGTCCATAAAAGTCCGATATGGTGCTATAGGTGGCTGACTTGGGTATCATGGTAGATCCATGGTTATACATCTTATATCATTTTGCCCTGGTGTAGTAGTGTGTGCAGAGATTCTGCGGCATATATACCTAGACATTACCCGGCCTTTCCCACTGTAGTTTGGAGCTCGCCCTTCCAACAACAGTATACACCTAGTTATATATACTCCAGTATGAATCTGCATATATCAAAACCAATATCAGTTTATAAAATAAATTTCTATAAAATAAATTTCTATTATTAGAATATATTCCATGGGTATCTTAGATCAACCTGAATATTACTACTATTTAGTTAGCTAATGCTTAGCAACCATCCCCTCATTTGATTGATTCAAACCGATAATAACAGATTATAACTCTAGAGGTGGAAGGCATGTAAATTCAGATGAACACCGCCTTATGCAAGCCATTCTTCTTCGCTGCCACTATTGTCAGAGAGAGAGAGAGAGAAGGTGAGACGGGAGACATAGATTAGAGGAGGGGCAGGTTAGGAGGATGTATGTGCGCACCAACACGCGCAATAGCTGGTGTCGCCAGCTCGCCGCCGGCCTCGTTGTCAACGCGGCCGTCTCCGTCCTTGCACTGTGTGCCGATGCTGCCAGATAGAGAGAGGAGGTGAGATGCGGATTGGAGGAAGGGGTTGGGATGAACCAACCATGAGAAATCCTCGGCGGCCGCGATTTCTGCCGTCTGCGAGACAAAGACCACCTCTCGCCGCGGCCGCCTATCCACCGGCTCTTCCTCCCGCGCACTTCCAGCACCCGCAGCCTGGCCCTGAGGTGGCGGCGGCAGAGATGGGGAGGAATCGACCACATCGTACCCGGGGGTCGGACCCAGGTCGCGGTCGCGGCCGGCCCTACCAACCGCCGCCACACCACGGCCACCTCGGTGCGCGCCCACGCCATCCATATGCTCCTGGACCGTGGCGTCCTCCACTCTCCATCACGCAGATGGGTCCCTCACCGACGCCTGCCCAGACGAAGCCCGCGCGCTGAGCCGAAGACGGCCGAGATGCACGCCGCCGGCGCCGCAGAGCCCACTAATGGAGGGGGCGACGGAGGCAGACGTGCCCCAGTCCTCTGCTGCACCGGCGCACGCGGTGCTTGCACCACGACGACGACGCGGCTATCCGAGCCCCAATCCGTTGATGGACTGGACCACGGGGCTGTGCCTCCACGACGCGTTGCGCGGATGACATACGGCGCACCGAATCGTCGACCGTCTGCTGGCCTCCTCCATCCGGTGTTGAGGAGGTACTTCTAGCGGTTGTCGCCTGATGGAGGACGTCTCGGCCGGACGGACCGACGGACCCGTCCACGCGGCGGCCATTAATCTCCTTCACCGCCACGTGCAGTCGGGGCCGTCGTCCCTGTAAGGAGCAGCGTCAGAGAAACCGGGGCGCTTCGGTGACCGACGCAAAGCCGAAGCAAGGCCCGAGGCACGGCCCGCCGCCTGCCATGGGAGAGCTCGGTGCTCTAGGTTTCGGCCATCCCAAACAGGCGTAGCCTAGACTTAGGAGGTCGCCAGATACCTTGCAGGAAGCGGGCGGGGCGGAGGAGAATGTGCAGCGGCGATTGCGAGGAAGAGGGCAGCGGCGATTGGGAAGGAAAATGAAGGAAAGGGGAGGGAGGTAGCCGCGTCGTCGTGGTGTATGCTGGAGGAGCACTGGATTTTTTTTTTTTTGAACATATCAACACCCCTTTATTCGTTCGCGATCAACACATCGTCTTTTACAAGGAGGGGCATGATGGCAATAGGAGCATCATCAAACCAAGAGTTAGGGAGAGAGAATTTACAGAGCCTAGCTAGTTCATCTGCAACAGAGTTAGCTTCTCTATGACAATGTTCAAACCGAACATGAGTAAAATCCCTCGCCATGTGAAAACAGTCGTCCAGTCGTCCAGAATAGCAGCTGACGAACCTGAAGTAATACCACCATCTTGCATTGCTGTTATTACATCCATGCTATCAGAGTTGACGATCACTCTTGTGCATCCGACAGAGCTTGCCAAGTTCAGCCCAAAGCAAAGAGCTAGGGCTTCCGCCATGAAAACGTCCATGCAATCACCAGCTCTGTTATTACCTGCTGCCAAAAACTTCCCGGAACTATCACGCAGGACAGCTCCTACTGTTCCCTGAAGCGAATCAACATCATACGAAGCATCCACATTCAGTTTGATATATCCTGAAGGTGGTCTGGACCATGGATTCCTTTTTACTTTAGCCGAACTAGTTGCAGCAGCAGTAAAACTTTCAGCTAGAGCCAGAATTGATAAGACAATTTGTGCCGGTTGTTGTACTATTTCTCCGTGGACCAATTTTCTCCTCTCCCACCACAGATACCAACATGCAACAGCTATGATCACAACACCATTCCCATGACCTAAAACTGCAGCCTCATTTGCAGGGAGTGACAGAAGGTATTCGAGTACTGCTTCTCCAGCCCGATCAACCGCGCATCCGCGATCAATAACAGTCTCTAATCCCAGCCCCTTCCAAACTTGCTTTGCCTTGCCACATTGAAATAACATGTGCTTCACACTCTCCGGACCTTCACAAGCAGGACATTTCGTAGTGATTTTCATATGTCTGTCCGCTAGGCTAACTCGGCAGGGGAGCGTACCGTGCAGGGTTCGACAAAGAAAAATCCTAACTTTTGATGGACAGGGCAGTTTCCAGATGAACTCCCATATTGGGTTTGAGGCAGCAGAACTTGGCATATTTCCAATGGGAAATTTGGCTTCATACTGATTTTTCCATACTTCCATGTAGGCAGACTTCACCGAGAATCTGCCTTGTTTCGATGGGTGCCAGGCAACAAAATCAGCCATACCAAAGGAAGGCAAAGGAATATTCAGAATACGGTGTACATCCACTGGCCAGAAAGTTTGCTTTACAAGGTCAGCATCCCAGTGTCCTGTAATCGGGTCAATTAATTCAGAAACCTTTGACAGTAGTTGAGTTCCCCGCACGGTAACCGGACGCCTGGTAGCTGATTGGGGTATCCATTCATCAACCCATATATTCACTTTCTGACCATCTCCAATACGCCATATATGTCCAAATTTCAGCGTTTTGACACCCTCCATAATACTCTGCCATGTATATGATGATTTCTTTTTTAGTGGTGCATTTAAAAGATCTCCATCCGGATAGTATTTTGCTCGCAAAATTGTTGCACATAAAGAGTCTGGATCTTCCAACAACCGCCATGCCTGTTTCGCCAACAGAGCAAGGTTAAAACAGTGAATGTCCCTGAAGCCCATTCCACCTCCTTTCTTAGGGACACACATTTTCCACCAGGTGAACCAGTGCATTCTCCTATGGTTGGCATCATCACCCCACCAAAATTGCGCCATCGCATCTGTTATTCCCTTACAATTTTTTTTAGGGATTTTAAAGACCGACATTGCATAAGATGGTATTGCCTGAGCCACCGATTTGAGAAGAATCTCTTTTCCCCCTAGTGATAAAACCTTTTCTTTCCACCCCATCAATCTCTGAATTATCCTATCTATCAGGAAATTGAAGCATTCACTCTTGTCAAGCCCCACTGTTGCCGGAAGTCCCAAATACTTATCATTCAATGATTCAGTCATAATATCCAAGGTGGTGCACACTTGGGCTCTAATCTCAACAGGAGTACTAGGGCTGAAAAAAATACTAGACTTCTCAACACTTACTTTCTGTCCGCATGCCAGGCAGTATGCATCAAGAAGAGCTTTCAAAGTTTCAGCATTCTGACTGTTGGCTCTCATGAGAATAAGTGAATCATCTGCAAATAGAAGATTAGTAACAGCAGGGGTTCACGACATACTTGTACACCCACCATGGCTCATGTTTCTTCCGCATGTGACAATAAAGCGGTCAAGCCTTCAGTACATAGCAAAAACAGGTAGGGGGAGAGGGGATCTCCCTGCCTAAGCCCCCTGGATGGCTGAAAGGTGTCAGTTTCCTCAGAGTTAAATCTCACTCTATATTGCACTGATCTTACACATTGCATTACCAACTTAACCCAGTTGACATGGAATCCAATTTTTAAAAGTATAGCTTCCAAGAACACCCATTCAACTCGATCGTAGGCCTTATGCATGTCAAGTTTCACTGCACACCATCCTTCCTTCCCTTTCTTTTTGTTCTTTATTGCATGAAGGCTCTCATACGCAATTAGGACATTATCAGTAATTAGTCTGCCTGGCACAAATGCACTCTGGGTAGGACTAATAATATCAGGGAGTAATGGCTTCAGCCGTGTAGCAATCATTTTTTAGATGACCTTATAAACAACATTACACAAACTGATAGGACGGAATTGTGTTACCTTTTCTGGGGAATTTGTTTTGGGGATCATAACAATAACAGTATCATTCCATCCTGAGGGTATCGTGCATGTGTTAATTGCATGCAAGACTTCTTCCACCAGATCATCACCAAGCATCGGCCAGAAACGTTTATAAAAAATGGAATGTAGGCCATCCGGTCCTGGGGCTTTGAAATCCCCTATATCAAAGAGGGCTTTTCTGACTTCCTCAGCAGAAAAAGGGGCAATCAACATGTCATTCATAGCATTTGTGACACGAGAGTGCACCTTCGAAATAACATTAGGGTCTGGTTCAGACACTTCTGAACTAAAAAGCTTGGAGAAGTACTCTCGTATATGGGCATTCAGCTGATCTGAACCTTGGTGCCAATTGCCACTATCATCCATGAGTCTTGCACTGGATTGTTCTAGGGTGGGGACGTGTTGTGGTGTCGTGGAGCTCTCACTTCTCCACCGCTTTGACTCAGCGTGACGGGGAACACAAACTCGCACACGAAACGCGTGTACATCGCACGATGCGAAGCAAAACGGAAGGACATACACGCGTCACGCAAAGAAATACGGTGATGACCATCGGAAAATCCAGGAAATCTGAAACCTACGTGGTTTCGGATCTTAATTATGTTATAAAAATTATACCATTTGAAACGTTAGATGATGTATTTTCTAACGGTATAATTTTTTTGTTATACAACATGTGTTATATTGGTTAAATTGACGACCTAGAGGCACGCGCAGGCCCTACATACCCGGACGGAGGGAGTAGTAACTTTGTATACATAATCATGCGCCGGAATAAATCGTCCCGCTAATGGTTCTTGTATGACAGGTACTTTATCGTTATTGATGATATATGGGATAAAAAACTTGGGAAACAATCAGGTGTGCTTTGGTTAATGATAGTTGTACAAGCATGATAATCACAACTACTCGTAATCTTGATATGCGCCACATATACGGGTGAAGTATACAAGCTAGAACCACTTTCTGGTGATTTATCAGAGGAATTGTTTAATACAAGAGTATTTGGTGTTACCAAATGCCCATATGATCGGCCGCGAGAGGTATATAATAAGTTTCTGCGTAAATGTGGGGGTGTACCTTTGGCTATAATCACAATAGCTAGTTTGCTTGTTGGTAAACCATTGGAGGTTTGGTCTAAGGTATATATTATTGTTTAGCTACTATGATCTACCTAGCCGTCTAAGGACTTGTTTGTTATATCTCACAATATATCCAAAAGATTATCTCATTGAGAAAGATCAGCTGATATGGAAGTGTGGGTTGGAGAAGGTTTTGTTCATAAGGAACAAAGGTTACGATTATTTGAGACCGGGGAGAGAATCTTTAACGAGCTGGTAAATAAAAGTATGATACAGCCGGTGGAGACCCCGTATCATGGCATCGTAATTGGTTGTCGTGTCCATGATATGGTTCTTGATATGATCCATATGTTAGCGAAGGAAGAAAGCTTTGTCACTGTAGTGCATAGTGATGAGCAAGACACTTCTTCACGTGGCAATGCTCGGAGGATAGCCGTCGGATGGAACGGGAGATTTGACACTAGTATGTGGAAGCCACAAATCAGGTCATTTAATGCCATTCACATTACTGACCAGTTGACATTGCCTTCATGCTTTGAAGTATTACGTGTTCTATCTTTAGAATACGGCACAATTTCTCTAGAGGACGTCGTAGAGTTACTGCACCTGAGGTATTTTCATCCTCCAGGAGGTAGCCGCAAGCTTCCAGAAAAAATAGGGGATCGAAAGTTCCTACAGGTTCTAGACCTGAGTGAATGTTACACATTAAAGGAACAGCCGCGAAGTATTGGTCAGCTAAGTCAACTAAAATGCTTCAATGTTGATAACACTAGCCTAGAAGCGGAAGCGGACTGGATGGGGAACCTGACATCCCTAGGGCCTTGTTCGGTTAATCCTCCTCCCAAGGGGTTTGGAGAGGATTGGAGGGAATTTTGGCTTGTAGAGGATTTAATCCACCTCAATCCCTGCCAATCCTCTTCAAATCCACCTCAAACCGAACAAAGCCTAGAAGAACTATGCCTGGGTTGTGTGGATGCGTCTTCAAACTTTGTGATGGAGCTCGGCAAGCTGACCGAGTTGAGAAGGCTCCGCATTACTATGTTATCGTTGAACCACAGTGCGAGCTCCAAGATAGGTTGGGTGGAGTCCGTAGTCAAACTGCAACAAATCCAAGTCATAGACATCCGCTGCTTTTCTTCTGGGTTGTTTGATGAGATCACCAACTACTGGGAAGGCTACAATCTTCCTCCACAACTTCGTGTTCTACACTTAATGGAGCAGATGTGGGAACAATCTGGGCTGCTTGCAAAGATAAATGTCTCGCTTCTTCCAAATCTCTCTCATTTGTCAGTACTCTGAATCTGGATACATGGCCTGGTAACCACCACGAAGCCATGGGTGGGACGGGGGCATTCCCAATGTTGAAGAATTTTCAAGACGGGTGTGGCCGGTTTGTAGAGGGAGATATGCCCAGCCTTGAATCCCTCGAGTTCCATGTCATAGTGCGAGGCCCCTCCTCTCAGAGCAAGCTTAATAGTACAGTCGGCTGTTGGCTATAAGGAAGTGTCACGTCATATATAGCCAAGTCTATAGCCAACATGTATAATAAGGATGTGCTACTTTATTAATATATGGCCCACCCGTCACTCTCACACAGTGCCTAGGAGCACGTGCTGCAGCTGGCTCTTGCATGAGAGCCCGCTTCCATTCTCTCTCCACTCCTCCCTCCTCCACCTAAGCACATAAATATCAGTTTATTTCTTACAGCCTGCTGACTGTACCCTATTATACTTGCTCTCATGGCAAGATTGTCGATTATGATTACCGTAGCCTCGTGAACCTCCCTTTGCTTCAGCAAGTGACTGCCCTGTCAAAATATTGTTGGAATTATGTGTCCTGCAATTGTATTCAAACATAGGAATTGCTAATATTCGGAATACCTCATTATGGAATTATACATGTATTTGTACATGAAATTACTTTACATGGTTATCATGGAATTATCACTTGTTGGAACGTACTTAAGTTATATGCTTAAGGAAGCTGGTCGATTATCAGTGGAATACAATATAATGTTTATATTGGAAAGACTACCCGGGTACAGTGATAATCGGAAGGAGCTAGATCGTATAGTTAGATTACAGCCCTAATGTTGATCTACATAATTAGAAGAATTTACACTCTATTATGGCGCGTTGCTCACAAGCGTGTGCTCCGGTGACACAACGGGTAGAATCCGTTAACAGACAAATTTGATCGTGGTTGGTAATTTGGTCTGGAGTCTATCCCGGAAAACTAGTTGAAAAGACTAGGAATCTTATCTGTATAAGAGGTGGACTCTTTAGAAAGACAGTATAAGAAGGTCCCTACCCCCTAGCCTCAGATATGCGAATTGTGAGCGGCACCACGGATAAGCGCAGAGGAAATAGGGGTAGACCAAAAACCTAAATTTCTAACATTGGTATCATGAGCAAAGGTTCGACCGCCACCGCTCCGATCCTGATCCGCTGTGCAACTCCGCCGTCACGTCCGTCGCCGCTCGTAATTGCTTCCGCTGCACAACTGTGCCGTCGTGGCCTTCCTCTTCACCGCAAGTCTTGATGATTGGAATTTTCTTCTGCTATATTTTACGCGGATGCTGCCTCGATTGGTGGTCCAAGTTCCTGATTCTTGCATGTTCACGTGGATCAAGACGGAGGAAATCAAGTCTGCTAGTTGAGTCGCTACTATACAGGAATCAATCAAGGTCTTCTACGTACGTGTGCATCTTTGCCTTCGTGGCTGGTCGCTCGTGCTACTTCGGCGAGTAGCATGCTTTGGCCGATTCGGTCGGCTGACGGCGCGTTCTCTAAGGAATCGAGGAATATTGTTGGCATATTGCATCTGCTTCATGTGGATGAATTTGCTACGTCATGAACTTGCTGTCGAACAGATTACTGTCCTACTCGATCCACCCGTCCGCTGGAACTCCACCAGGGCCCCCGTGACTCGCCGGTTTTGTCAAAGTCGCTGCAGCCGTCACCCCCTCGAGCCAGCCACCACTGCTTTACTGCTACGCCTTGTTGCCTGAGCTTCTCCACGCGATCCTGTCGCGGAACAACGTACATCCTCCGCTCCAATTCATCACGTCGCATGCGCCAAGCCGGACATGTTGGCTGGGCATCGTAACCTTGGAAGCTTTTGGACATTGTTGAACCCGACGCTTTCTATGGCGCCCGTTTGTCCGTAGACTCAGTCCTTCGCCCTGATGACTCGCCAAGCCGAACGAGCTTGCTGCTCGGAAACTGCAGGTTATGCCACGCGGCCACGCTTGCTGCCGCTGCTACTTACGTCATCAAGAACACCAACTGCACGGCCAACGGGGCGGCCGGAAGATCCGCATGCACCTGTGCACGCGTGCTACAAGGGAAGGGATGCTAATTACGAATCCCAGCTAGTATCTATTAATTATTTTATTTTATTATTAGATCCTCGATTAACGGACTAACTTGTTTGATTGCTAATCTACTGCATGTACGTCATAACAAGGAAAATACGTCTACTCCTTGGAAGAAGTTAAGGAGGACTCCAGATTAAATGTGTGGATGGACTGCATAGAGGAAAATTGCCATGGTGGAAATATTGTACGGAAATTGTGCATAACTTGAAAAGGATTTTTAGAGAAGTCTTATTATGAGGCATCACTTCTGTATGGAGGAATATGAGAGTCACTCCGAGGACAAGGAAATTTGCTCTTCATTTGCCGGTATGTATAATGATATTATTTGCACTATATATATTATTTGTGGATACTCTTTCAAATAGTTGGATTAAGGTGCTGGTACATATACATCATTTACTGTTGGAATACCACAGTAACTTTATTGGCATGCAACAATTTCAAAGGAAAATTGATGTGTTTTGAAATTGGAAATTATGCCCTCAAACTCCGTTCCGGAGGGAAATTATTATTGATGGATACACTATTATGCTAACCTTTGCATGAGAAGGAATTGAAAAAGTGTCTATTATGTCAATCACTTATTTATGGAGGAAGATGGAACCACTCCATGGAAAATGAAGGAAATTTGCTCTCACTTGACGTACCAAAGGAAATTTTATATATTGTGTGTTTTGTCATTGCTGATAAATCTTATACACTTTGGAATTGGAAATTTTGCCACGGAACTCCCTGGTGGAGGAAAAGTGTTATTTTTTATAGGACACTCTATGCAACTTCAATGTGAAGGTATTTGATTTTTTGTTCTATCTTTGGAATTTATTGATTATGACATACTATTTGGAAAAGGAAGAGTGGAAATATTGCTCAATGGTTAAATTAGTGCATTATGGATTTTCACACAATGGTCAATCTTTCTTGATGACCATTGGAAGTTGGCAAACCAATTTTTTTATTTGGAAAAGATAACTCTATATGGAGGAATACCGACAATGGGAACACATGCTTGGAATTTTATCATCTACATCATCAACGACTTGGTCACATATCTTGGAACTGGATCAAGAAGCCTATTGATTCTGGAATTCTAAACTTTAGTGGGAGGACTATGGTATTTTGTGAAGCATATATACTGGACATTGTTTACGGGCACACCTTTTATTAAGGTGGAAGGAGATAACAAAAGGAAACTTCACATCATTTTGTTGTTGTTGATATAGTTATGGTATTTTTTCTCACTCCCACTAGAGGCTAGATTATTTATTTTATCACATTCATTGATAATTGTACTTGATATGGTTATGTTTATACTATTTGAAATACAAGTCGGAATGTTTTATTGTGCTTGTCACATTACGTACTGAAGTGGAAAATCAGTTGATTAAAAGATATCAAAGTTTTAACAACTGATTGGTGGGGGAAAGTACACTTCAGGAATATGTCAATTGAACATGAAAAGAGCATGGAACTATTCACCATTGTAATAGACCGTACACTCCGCAATTAAATGGAGGAATTGAATACTTTTACTACCATTTGTTTTTTGGAAGAAGCATTGCATATATACTGTTGGTTGTCAATATCGCACAGTCACTCCTTATGGTTTGTAGACTGGAATAGAATATATTTTATTGGCAGGGAATTCTTATAATTACTACAAAGCACACACCAGGAATTTTTCATTGTTATTCTAGTGGATCAAAGGATGTTTTATTTGTAATATTAAAAGGGAAAACTGGTGGAAAGTAGGAACATAATTATTTTTATGATCAAGGGTGGAATTGTTGACAATCATATTGAATATAATCTTGACCCCAAGGAAACTACAAGTGACACTCCCAGCACTGACATGCTTAGGATAAGTGGGAGGAATTAACTTGGAATGTTATATTTGGATAATTGTTATGTGATTTTTGGGGAAGTCACTCTAAATACTAGAGGAAGACTCTTAAGGAAGGCTTAAATTTTTCATCAATGTCAATTATGGGTGGAAGAAATGCGGGAAGGAATAAACTCAGTGAGGAAATATATAGTTTGGGAAGTTATTATCATACCAAACAATCGCAAGCCCATTGTTTGTAAGTGTTTTTTTTAAGGAAATTTTGGCTCACTGGGTTATACAATTCTTCACACAAAGGGAAATATACATTGTGGAAAGTCTCTCTCCTGGAATTTTGGAAAAGAGGAACTAAAGACATGGTTTGCTAATTGAATATATTATAATGTATGGTCTTATAACAAGCTTCACATCAATGGAATGGAAGGGTCATACGGTTTTCTAAATGAAGCCAGCCAGTCATCTACAAATGTAAGTGTAAAATATATTACATTATTATTGTATACATTAACATTGTTTTGTTGTTTGCAATGATAAAGTCACATTGATGGAAGTGAAAGCTTGGTCATGTTTTAACTTTCATATGAAAGGAACATTTGAGGCTTCCTATGTTTTGGGAGTGGAACTACATAGGGCATGTTATTGAAATGTTTTCTATGGAAAATTGCAAACTTATTATAGTACCTGGAACCAAACTCAGTGAGGAATTATGTTTGAACTCCTGAGGACAAAGGGATAATAATGGTGTTGAAATTATGTAGCATCTTCGTTATACAATCATACCTTAGTTTTCAGAATTTATACTGCATTGAAGCAGTGGGAGGAAAGACGAGCAGCTAAGGGAATCACACACATCATATAAGATTGTGGAAAGTGCATCAGAACTTGTCGCTTGACTGGAATTTTTATATTAAAGGTAAACACATTGAGGAAGCTATTACTCTATCTGCGAGATGAGAAACAAGTCGAGGTACGCATATTCAATTATTATTTTTAGTACTAATATGGTGCAGGTTCATTGACCGAAGTCAGGAATTTCTTTCAAAACATGGTTACTTATGGAACTTCATATAATGAATGAATTGGATATTTATGTGGGATGGGTACCTTATATTTGACTCAATGTGGAATTATTCATATTATTGATATATGTGACTGAAAATAATTGATGCGGAATTTTCACTTAAGGAAACAAAATACTCAAGGCGCCTGTAAAGGTGGAATTGCACTCGAGGAAATAATACTCGAAACGCCGAGGACAGCTTGCTGGAATAATTAGGCGGAAACTAAGGTCTCTAGTGATCTTAGGTGTCACAACAAGGAAACATATTGAGGGAAAGTATCACCTTTTTTATGGGTTTTCAACGTAGTGTTAATATGATTGCTGATCCCTTGACTTAGCTTATTAGTCATGAGGTATTTGGTAAGCATGTTAAGGCTATGGGTTTACGAATATTTGAATGATCATTTTGGACAAGTGGGAGATGTTGGAATTATGTGTCCTGCAACTGTATTCAAACATAGGAATTGCTAATATTCGGAATACCTCATTATGGAATTATACATGTATTTGTACATGAAATTACTTTACATGATTATCATGGAATTATCACTTGTTGGAACGTACTTAAGTTATATGCTTAAGGAAGCTGGTCGATTATCAGTGAAATACAATATAATGTTTATATTGGAAAGACTACCCGGGTACAGTGATAATCGGAAGGAGCTAGATCATATAGTTAGATTACAGCCCTAATGTTGATCTACATAATTAGAGGAATTTACACTCTATTATGGCGCGTTGCTCACAAGCGTGTGCTCCGGGGACACAACGGGTAGAATCCGTTAACAGACAAATTTGATCGTGGTTGGTAATTTGGTCTGGAGTCTATCCCGAAAAACTAGTTGAAAAGACTAAGAATCTTATCTGTATAAGAGGTGGACTCTTTGGAAAGACAGTATAAGAAGGTCCCTACCCCCTAGCCTCAGATATGCGAATTGTGAGCGGCACCACGGATAAGCGCAGAGGAAATAGGGGGTAGACCGAAAACCTAAATTTCTAACAAATATGGCCTGACCCTGAGTTGGATATCGAACAGGCAAAGGAAGCGGCGAGGCACGTAATCGACATGCACCCCAACCGTCCCAGACTTGAGCTCACATCTGCCTCCACAAGAATGAAGATGAAGGTACGCTGCAATCTGCATGTCTTCCTGCTTCCCTTCCGTGCTAACAAGTTTAATTCGTGCCATATGTACACACGCATAAAACCTTGTGCTCATTTCATATAGCCATGCGTGTATACGTCATGTGACATGCTGTCTGATATGTGTAGGTTGGCGCCGTTACCATGTCGTGAGCCGATTAATTCGGGCGCTAATCTGTGGCCGCCGCCGTCCGGAGATCCACCTCCGCTCCAATCCTCGTGTGTCCTGCGTCACAAGTCGCAGAGCATCAACCTCCATGGCTCTCTCTCCCCTGTCCTCCTCACGCGGCCTCAGCAAGGCAGTCGCTCCCTGGTGGCGTAGAGAGGGCGAGGCCGCGTTGCGCGGGAGCTAGGTTCACTACTTTATTCGAGTAATCCATCCATATTTAGTCCATCGAGGCAATCAGATGGGTGATGTACATCAAGCTCCTGTTTCAGTGCTGTTTACTAGTAACTAATAGTGTTTGCCCACATGTTCTGCTCAAAAGTGTCACCCAGTTTGCAGTATTTCCTGAAACGAAAATGTTGAATTATGTATATGTTCTTAATTAGTACTAGTATTCTAGTACAAGACCTCGTTTTAGCATTAATTACTCTTGTCGTCGTCGTCAATCCATAGAGTCTTGAACAAAAGAGATTGGAAATTAGCTAACAGCAGTACAAGCTCGGTTGGTATGCACACTTTCAGTGGTACTAGGTGCTGCATAGATAGAGACAGTAAATTCTCCACCAGGCGGAAGGATGGTAGCCTATCTCTCTCTACAGGGGTGTGGGAGGAGCATTTTTGTCCATCCATCTGCTATTCGTGGTCGATCTGCGCGAGAGCAAATGTTCACTTGTTATCCCCACATAACGTGGTACTCTGTTTTACCTAGTTGTGCAATAGGAACTCTGTTTCAACCTGTCGCTAAGCTCCGTCAAGCGATTCCATACCTGCCTACCTCGCCTCAATTCGGAAGCTGTATGCATCTGCCTACCTAGCTAGGTACGCCATGGAGTGCCTCACCCCGAAATTTCCCTCAAAACATAAACTACTCGTGCAGCTCCTAGTTACAGCCAGCAGCCGCTCGGTGGCGTAAACGCCAGAGAATACCAGCAGGAGCTCTGGTTGTCGGCGGCAGCAGCTCCGGTGGACAGCACCACCAATATAACACCACCGTAGGGCACCAACACCACCGGAATACAAACCATACCTGACCAAAATCGAAATAGGATTAGAGCAAAAACCAGCAACCACAGATCACATACTTCTAGTGTACATACTCAACCGGAGCAACCACTACTAAATCCAAGTAGCTAATCTAATAAACCTAACTAGTGTCATTAACCAGAGCAACCACTACTAAATCATACAACCATAACATAGGGACATTATTGTAGCAATAAATTGCCTAGTTAGCGTTGAGTTAGTTTTAGGAAAGTGTTTAGTTTACTAATGTGTTTGGCTTGCATGCCACGTGTACTAGTGTGTCCTCGTTGAAGTACTAGTTGGTTTGCTAGTAATTTCCTACGTAGCATGCAGGGCCGTAGATATTTTCAAGAACTACCGCTCGCGTCGCCTCCAGGGGGGCGACTCGGGCTCCCTAGCCGCCGCCGCCCTCGACCTCCCTCCTCCCCTGCTTCCCCGCCGCCGCCGGAGGAGGCCGGCGAGCGAAGCTCGCCCGGCGGACGGCGGACGGCGGGCCTTCCTCCCTTCTTCACGAGGGGATCCTCTGGCTGAGATGCGACGGCGCCCCTAGGCGTACGGCATGGAGGCGGAGTTGGCGCGCTCGGGCGGCGGCCCGATGGGATCCCAGCGGCGCTGCGGGGGTTGGCGGCGGGGGATCTGGGGTTCCCCACCCCAGAGCGGTTCTCCTCCGGGTGGTCGGGCTCGGGCGCCGTCTGGCGGCCCTAAACGGTGGTGGGCGCGCGCGTTGACTGTCCTCCTTCACCGATGATTGGGGGCGGCAGGAGGCGTTGGCGTGCTGCTGGATCTGAACAAGGTGGTGGCGCCATCCCCTTCGTCAGGGATGACGGCTAGGTGGTGGGTCCTTGTGGCGTCGCTGGTGGTGGCGGATCTTGGGATCCCGCTCCCGGGGACGTCGCAGGATGTGGTGGCCCGTGCAGGAGAGATGGGTTCTTCGAACAGATCTGGGTGAAAGCTTGCTTTCGGCTACTGCCAAGGCCGGCGATGGCGGCGCTATCTACGTCGTTCCCTTCCTGAAGGCATCGCCGAGGAGAAGTTCAAGGCCACTCTCTGCTACCTCCGGGGGAAACCCTAGATCAGTAGATCGGATGACGGCGACGCACGTGTGTCGTTTACCCCTTGGGGGCGTCATTCATGGAGGTACACACGGGCTCGAGGGACAATTGGTCGGCACCTATGGTGGAGCGTTGATCCCTGTGACACATCGACGTCGTGGAGTCTCGACGGCGAGGCGCAGCAAAGTCTCGGCGACAGATGCATGATGATGAGCGCGCGTAGGGAGGAGGCGATGTCTGGCGCCGTGGGGGCGTCGGCGGCAGACCTTGCAAGGTCGATGCGTCAGTAACTGTTCTGAAGATGGATTGATGGAAGGCGGCGGTGACGACCTATGAGGGTGCGTCGGACCGGTTTGTGCCCCTGACCTGGTATGTGGCTCGGTCAGGGCCTCCGGCTTTAGATGTTAGGCTAGGTGAGAGGTCTGGGTATGTGGCTCACACTTTCTGCACCCCTTCATCATTGGATAGGAGTAGCGACAGATTTTGCCAACAGGGCGGCTTCAGACATATTGATGTATTGCTTTGTAAGATCTTTGTGAATAATTAATAAAGTGGCTGCATGCATCTTCCAGATGCAGAGGCCGGGGGTCATCCTCCTTTTCTAAAAAAAAAAGCATGCAGTGCTGTCGAGTCAGTTTAGGATTGAACTTGGCCGCGCATGTACGTTGGTATTTTACTAGTGTCCCTGTAGGTTTAGTACTAGTGTCCTAGGTCGGTTTGTAAGTAGCCGGCTAGTCAGGTCCTGTGTCCTGGGTGCGTGTATATAAGCGTGAGTTGTGTAACACCGAGAAAACAAGGAAATAAATAAATAAAATATGGGTGCGACATGCGCCCCTGGCAAAAGGATTTTTTGTGCGCGTGTTCGTCTAGTTTGATGTGATCGATCCGTGGGGAATCCCAACAGTTGGTATCAGAGCGAGATCAGAGATTTGAAAGCCGCACTTGCCCTGGGGAGGCGACCCTACTAGCGCCTCGGTGCGGACGATCGTCGTTCGACGGAGCGACACAGAGGAGATGGCGGGCAGATGTCGTCGGCAAGGCAGTGGAGGTGGATGATCGTTAATCGAGCGGTGGTGCCGAGGTGCGGTGTCGGGAGTCTCGTCAGGATTTTCAACCGAGGTGTTAAATGAGTCGAAGTGTGTGCAAGTTTGAATGTGTGGTCGGCGTCCTGTCAGTGAGTCGTCGGTGTGTCCAAGTGCTCGTCTCTGTGAGGATCTGTTGGAGTTGAAGCGTGTCACGATTGAGAGACTGTCCGGTGTGGTATATCACCATCGACGAAGGCGCAAAAACGAGATGGCTGGTGGTTGTCAGCGTGCCTCAACTGGGTCATCTACATGTCTCGACGAGAGGATCAAGTTCAAGTGTGAGGGGGCGGTAAACCAGATAAGGTGAGTCTCTTCAATGAAGCCATGGCTCTACATGAGGCTGGAGTGGAAGAACAGGGGACTGTCGGTCTGTCGCCGCCCGCGTCGCTACTCCGATGCGAGGTGGACGAGTTCGATCAGCGGCACTACGCGCGCCGCTGCCAAGTGGAAAGCACCTCCGGCGCGGGTAGCTCCTCCACTGCGCGCACGCCACACTACTAGAAAAAAGCACATTAGTGGCGCACCACATATGGGTATTAATGGCGCACCATGGGTGCGCCACTATTACCACGCCACCAGTAATGGTTAGTAATGGCGCACCTCTGGTGCGCCATTACTAATCCAAATACCAGTGGCGCACCACCTGGTGCGCCATTCATATCCCTAGGGTGCGCCATTGATATCCTTACTGGTGCGCCATTGATATCCCTATCTGGTGCGCCATTGATATCCCTACTGGTGCGCCACTGGTATGTATGTTAGGTGCGCCACTGGTATAATTTCCAATCCAATTCTCTTTAGATTTTATTTTTTCCGAAAATAAATAACCAATATTTAAATCAGAACAGAGAGAAAACAAAAGTTATACTTCAAACAGAGCACATTATTTAACTTAACACATCACAATCCAAAATTGTTCACATCAGGTTCAGAATCAAACCAGCAATGTCGCAATATTTGAGTTAACCAAGTAATATTACAAATAAAGAATTTACACATCAACAAAACAAGTCAGCATTTCAAGTCACAACCATCTCAGATACATTACACTACATAATAGCTAGATGGTATTCTTCGGACTTTGTCAATTCTTCTTCGGACCTGCTCGGCATTGCCCCCATGCTTATGGCACATCTGATTATACAAGATGGGGCAAACATACATGTCAGTAGCTAAACAACAAGAGAAAAGCACACAAACAGAAGCAAAGCCAGTATTTGAGGTTGGGGGAGCAAGACACAAAAAGCAAAAAGATCTAGGATTGCAAACATGATAATTTATTTGTGGCTCAGTACAGACCATATGGTCAAGCAACAATGCAACAAACACATAGATAAAGGTACAGATGAGAAGAATTGGATATAGGCGAAAGAAATCAGTATGTCAATAATGTCATGCCTAAGCCTAATTTCCAGTACCTATTTATCAGTTGTGAGGATAAACAGAAAATTTACCCTAATTAATTCTATCACTAGTACAACAACCTGCAGGTTGGCATAGTTCTTGAACCATGTACATCATGACAAATACAATATCATCAAGTGCTCAACTAGGAACACGAAACCAGCAACGGCTTGACGACCGTGGTATCACAGACCACGTAGACGAGAATGGGGAGGGAGCAAATAACTCACCTAAACCACTCAATCCGCATCCAGCACCGCTGGCACCATCTCCCATTCGTGCACCGCTGGAACAGCAGCAAGGCCCCTCCTCTCGTTGACGAGCCCTGCATATGGACTTGCATATGTGAGATGAGCAACATATGATTCTAGAAATGCACAAAAATAACATACACAGCAGATACTGAACAAAGCTAGTACTATAGGTTTTTTGCTTGAACCAAAAAAATCGAACAGCCCTGTATGCTGGGATGCTCTAGTTTTGTTCTCATTTCACAAAAGTATTGCAAGCAAACCTCCTAATATGAAGGGCATAGACAATGGTAAAGTATCATGATGTTTGGTCTACTTTGAAAGTGAAACAATTTACAAATCTTTTGTGCGTCTAAACATGTTGCCAGTTTACATTCTGAAGCCAAAATCATACTTCTCAAAATGGGTGTTGTTTGTCGCATTGACCAGATTCAAAGGTAACAGACATTACGAAGAGTTAAGAGTTCATTCTGATGTAAAGGAAAATGATTTATACATTATAACATCAAATTCAAAAAATTATCATATAAAATAAAATTAGTTGTGCTAGTTCGTAACCCTCTTTTCAGAATATCAGACTCATAATCCATGGTGATGGCAAAGTATTATAGTCACAACACAAATCCTTGCATGCCATCATAAGTCACGTTAATGCAAACATAAGTGGACTTTTACATTCCGGATAAAATGATCTTGACATGGAGAAGATAGTCCAAAGTAAATGTATTTTTGGCAATTAACAGTAGCTGTACCAAGTAAGGTTTGGGGGTTATAATGTTTGCTATAAAACTACATAGCTAGGAAATATTTGCAGAGGACACTACATTAGATGCAAATTGCTATGATTATGTAAACATGATATTAGTTCAAATTAGTACTGACATGGCCAAAATAATAACTGTGTATTGCTTAATTGCATCATGTGAAACCACAAACACCAATTCTTAGTGTGTACGTAGGGACAGTGACATCAATCTCAAATAATACTGCATTGTTTTCTCTATCAATAGAAACCACATGTTTCTTCTTCCTTCATGTAGCAGCAGTCCCTGCAAATCAAACATATCATCAGCTTACTAAGCATTCCCACAAGCTTTTACAACTAAAGATACCATGGAGGATTCAGAACTAAAAATGTCATCGAGGATTCAGAACTAAAAATGCCAAAAAAAGAACACAGACCACACAATGCCAAGCACATGGACAAGGAAAACACTCCAGCGCTCGCAGGGCTAAATACCGGCTGCCGGAGGAGGAAGCCGTCGCATCTGCCAATGAGGACGGGAGCGTGGGGGCGCAGTCGCAGGCGAGGAGCTCGACGCCGGAGGCCACGGCGAAGTAGAGGACGCATCCATGGGCGTGCTAGCGCCGCCATAGATACATGGATCTCGCCGGATCCTGAGGCCTCGTGCGCGCAGACAATGACGGCGACGTTGGTGAGGCGCCGGATCCAGTCGTGTGGAGCAGCAGAGGAGACGACGGAGAGGCGGCGATGGCGTCGAGGTCGGCGGTCAGCGCGCAGGACTGGACGGCGGCGGCTGTGGCGAGCGCGAGGAGGCGGAGCGAGAGGCGGCGGAGCGGCGTCTTGTCGGTGGGCCGCGCGTCGGAGATGACAGAGAGGCAGCGATGGCGTCGAGCTCGGCTGCCACCATGGCCTCCGTGTCGCGGTCGGAGAGCCGGAGGAGGCAGCGGTGGGAGAGGACTAGGGCGCGCGGCGGGGGAGAGGACCAGTGGGCGGGGGGAGATCTCGGGCGGGCATGTGCGTGCTGCGGTGGGTGGCAAGGTGGGGCTGGGCATGTGCGAAAACTAGTAATGGCGCACCGTGGGTGTGGTGCGCCATTACTAGTTAAAACTAGTAATGGCGCACTTTTCCCCTGGTGGGCCACTGCTAAGTCTGGGGAGGGGTGTGGGGCCAGGACAAACTTAGTAGTGGCGCACCGTGGGTGTGGTGCGCCATTACTAGTTAAAACTAGTAATGGCGCACTTTCCCCTGGTGCGTCACTGCTAAGTCTGGGGAGGGGTGTGGGGCCAGGACAAAACTAGTAATGGCGCACCACACACCAGGTGCGCCATTAGTAATATGGCCATTAATGGCGCACCCATATCTGGTGCGCCACTGCTATATAGCAGTGGCGCACCACATACATGGTGCGCCATTAATGTCCATATTAGCTATAGCCGTTTTCCTAGTAGTGCCATTGCCAAAACCGAAGGGAGAGGAAGACGACGAGTTCGAGGAGTACGACCCGGCGCGCTTCGCCGGCGACATTGGGCCCGAGGACTTCGTCCTGGACGAAGCCCTGGCCACCGTCACTGCCATGCTGCTGGCGCGGACAGGGCGGGAGGAACAAGAAGACAACAAGCTTCGCCGCCTCGCCATGGAGCTCGACGACCTGCTGTTAGAGCAGGGCCTCGACCGCGAGCGCGAGCTCCGGGAGAAGAAGGCAGACTGGAAGCACCATTTTGGCCATATTTCGGGTTTAGGGCGTCGCCATTTAGATTTTGCTAGTTGTAATTATCGCTAAATGCCGTCTGTGGCTTGGTAATTGTTGATGAACTCAAAGAACTAGAATGTAATCCATCTCTCGCGAAGTTCAAATTTAAATTATCAAGTCGATTTACGTTTTCTGTTCCGTGCGGAGCGAATCCGCACTTTAAAACAGGTTTAAAGGTTCCCCTTTTAAGGGGTCTGTTGGAGATGCTCTTAAATCAGCGAAAACTGTAAAATGCCGGCGCACATAAGGGCCGAGCCGCGTTTTATGGCCATAGCAGACTCCTTATCGGTGGGCTGGCCTGTAAACGATATTCAGGGCCCGTCAAATTCCCTACCCTAGCCGCTATTGACACGACCCGTGACCAGCGCCGCCGGCCCCCGCGAAATTGCCACCGATTTCTCGTCGCCGGCGACCAAATCCCGCGGCCCCACCACCGATCCACCACCATGAGGCCACTCCCAGCGGAAGCGTTGCATCGCCGCCGATGCCGCGCGGAAGCGCTCCGCCCACCGGTACACCAACCGCGGCATGTCGCCGCCGCTGTCGCTCCTCCGCCGCGAGGAGGAGGAGTTCGACCGTCGCCACGGCTCCAGTACGGGGAGGGCAGCTCCTCCGGCACGGGGAGCTCCTCCTCACCGCGCACGCCGTTGCCGGCGCCGAAGATCGAAGAGGACGACGGATTCGATGAGTACGACCCGGCGTCCTTCGGCGGCACCATTGGGCGCGAAGATTTCCTCCCCGGCGAAGCCCTGGCCACCCTCACCGCGATGGGGCTGCAGCGCAGCGCGCGGGAGGAAGAACAGGAGACCAAGCGCCGCCGCCTCTCCATGGACATCGACGACCTGCTGTTGACCGCGAGCGCGAGCTCCAGGAGAAGAAGGCCCACTAGGAGCATGAGAAGGCGAAGCAGAAGGCCATCTACGTCGACCTCATCTCCGACGACTCCGACGACGAGTGACCGAGCTCCGGCTATAGCGCCGCCGCACCCTAGGGCTCCGATGAGCCGATTTTGGTCTCAGCTTAGGGTTAGGGCGTCGCCATTTTCATTCTGCTAGTTTAATTATCGCAAAATGCCATCTGTGGCTTGCTAATCATGGATGAACTCGACGAAATACTATGTAAATTATCTCCCACAAAGCTGAAATTTAAATTATCCAGTTCGATCTACGGTTTCTATTCTGCACGAATCAAATCCACACCTTACTGTTTCGATCTACGGCTTGCTAATCATGGTTCGCAGCGGCCTGTATCCGCATTTTAAAGGTTCTCATTTTAAGGTGTCTGCTAGAGATGCTCTAAGTCTCTCTCTCAAACCGTTGGGGGTTGTCTCGGACCATTGCAGCTGATGGCATGCACGTTGTACGCTGGTCGAGTGTCTACAATCTGAGTGGAGCATCAGAAACAGATTATGTGTGGACTATTTTACGACATATTTCGCTGTTGTGTGGCCTCAATTTTCGGAGAGATTTCCAAGGATTGTACCTATACTACCGGAGCCAAGACACGGGGCGCATTTCCGCCCCTGCAGACTGGCGACTGCAAATGCAAACGATAAGCGATTCAATAACTTTTTCTCATGCCATCTGATCTGTACTATCCAGTTAGGCAGAAGACAAGTGGAATCTTCTGAAAGCTATTGTTGGTATGATGAACAGGTAGTAGCAAGGAAATACTTGACTTGTCTACCAAGTCTTACTTTCCCAATTGGAAATGTAATCAACGCATCCCATGGACTATCTTAATTTGGCCCCATCCGCAGGTCACACTTGATGTTGCTTTAGGGTGTGTTTGGTTTCGGGATGAAGTGGAATGGAATGTCACTCGAATGGAACCGTTCCATTCCGTTTCATTCTCGCGTTTGGTTGGACCGAATAAGTGTAATGGAATTTCCCCGTTCTGTGTCTAGTTATGGAATTGAAAAGTAGAATGTATCACCGCTTATTGCCAAAACGCGTTCTGCTAATTTGAGCACAAACTTGATTTTTTTGTCGAAATTGGAGTTGACAGAGGCAAACCAGAGAAAGGGCAGCACATGTTCTTCTCATCTTGCAAAATCGAAGTGTCAGAGGCAAAATCGGAGTGAACAGAGGCAAAACCGGAGTGAACAGAGGCGAAGCAAGGTGAGGTCGACTGACAGGAGCAGCCGACGGCGGCGGGGAAGAGGGCGGCCGCCATGGCCGACTCTGGGCGAGGTCAACGTCGGCGCGGCGTGGCCGAGTGCAGCAAGGAGGCAGGGTGCGGGCCTACGGCGGCGGGGAAGAGGGCGGCCGCCATGGCCGGCTCGGGGCGAGGTCAACGTCGGCGCAGCAAAGCCGAGTGCTGCGAGTAGGCGGGGTCGGTGACTTGGAGGCGGGGTGCAGGGGAGCCCGACGGCTAGAGGAAGGCGGGGTGCGGGTGAACGTCGGCGCGGTGCAGGGGAGCCCGGCGGCCAGAGGAAGGCGGCGCGTCCGAGTGCGAGCCTGGGAGGCGCGACGGCGACTCGGTGGTGTCGTGGGAACGAGCCTGACAGTAGAAGGTAGGGGTACGAAAGGAGAGGGCAGAGTCCTAGCTACGGCGAGGGTGTACACACGGATGTATGAGTTCAGGTCCCTCTCGTGGAGGTAACAGCCCTACGTCTCAGGTGCTCGGGAGCTTTCTGTCGTGTGGAATATGATCGAGAGTTACAGGGTGCGAACCCTTGTGCCAGAGGGGAGGGGCGGCTTATATAGAGTGCGCTGCCCCTCATGAATGCCCGGCGTCTAAGGGTCCGATCGTGGTAATAAAGATGAACGTTACTGGTAACGTATGTAATGAATGCTACTTATGGTCTAGCCGAACGCATGCCCGTTGGACTCCCTGGGGTGGCTTCTGATCTTCTACGGTCGACTGTCTTCTGGTTCTTCCAAGTGAAAGATAACCGTCGAGTGAAGGGAGAAACCTCCGAGTGGATGTTGTCGAGTGACTCGTATGTCTTGGTGATTTCAGTCGGATATTTCCTTGTAATCCTTAAGCTTTCTAGGGCGGTGTCCTTAGGTAGGGTATGTAGGTCAGGCCTATGACCCTACCCTAGGTACATATCCCCATCATTAGCCCCCGAATGGATCGGGGTTCGAGTGAAAAAGGGGTCGATGCGGGTTCTGACCAGACACAAAAATTCCGAATGCATTTTAGGGCTTCACAGAAGTCTGCGTCGATTGGAATCTTTGTCATTCACCCTGATCGATTCTGCCTTGAAATGTATCCGAGTGAACTTCAGCGCGGAATCAGGTCCGAGTGGCCAGCAGGGTCCTCTGATGCGACGGGTCGCTTCGCCAGGCCCGGATTTCACGGGATTCGAAAATTGGGTAAGGCTCGTGGAGGCTGTCGGAGGGGGAGATCGAGCCGGAGCCGCGCGAAGGGGAGCGCGTCCTCCTCCTCACCCACGTTGAGCGAGGTTTCTCTATGCCCCCTCATCCATTCGTTCGCGGGTTTTTGAACTTTTTCGGAGCGCAACTCCACCACTTTCCTCCGAATGCTATCTCGTACCTTGCTGCTTTCATCACCATGTGCGAGTGTTTCTTGGGTTGTCCTCCTCACTGGGGTTTATTCAAGCACATATTCACCATTCGGTCCCAATGTGTCAAAAAAGCCAATCCTAGTGATAGTAAGACCCATGTGATCCAGCTATGCGGTGGTCTGGGGCTTCAGAAGAGGGGTAGGAGTTCGTTTCCGTCGATGAACGTTCCCGAATCTATTAGGGGCTGGCAGTCGACATGGTTTTACTGCAAAGATGTTGCGTCTCCCAATATGTCGACTGGTCTTCCCCCTTTCACCTTGGATCGACCTACCACTCCCAAAACACTGAGTGTGACAAAGGGAGAGAAAGTCCAGGTAGGAATTTTAGTGAATGCAGTAGTAGATCTGGTCCGTGGCGGGGTGACTGGTATGGATCTCTTAGAGACGTTTCTCGGTCGACGTATCCAGCCTCTTCAGGCCAGGGATCACACTATGTGGCATTATTCGGGCCCCGAGGATACCACTCGGACACATCCAGAGGAAGTTTCCGACGAGACTGTTGCCTAGTTGCTCAGGAGCATCACCGGAGCCAGCGATAATCCTCTGGGGGCCAAGCGAATCTTGCCCTTCTCTGCTTTGAACCCACCGACGAACCTGGTGAGTTATATCATTGTCGAGTGTTTTCATATTTTGTCGAGTGACTGCGTCTTCAGTCGACTGACTTCACAGTTTGCATCTTGCAGGAGTTTACGAACATGTATTTGCCCGTGCCAAATGGGGAGCAGCCTGAGGACGGAGAAGAGAGCGCAGGGGACAGCGCAGACATTGACTACGCCGACGACAGTGAAGGCAGCGACGACGACCTGGAAGAGATTGAGGAAGGCGAGGTAGAGGCCCAGGCTCCTCCGCGCATCGAGCATCGTACCAAGCTGTGTGAAGACCCAGAGGCCGCCCCAAGCAAGACTTTGGCATCAAGCACCAGGAACCTGAAGTGCGACCGTGCCGCGACGTCTGGGTCGACTGAAAAAGCTGCGAAACAGTCCAGGCTGGACGCACCAAAGCCTCGGAAGGCTCTGCCCCGTATGCCCCGTATAAAGATCACTGTGCCTGTCGCCTCAACGTGAGTGTTTATTTTCCTTTTCTTGCTGTTGTGGAAATTCATGCCTTTGCTGACCGAGTGAAATTTATTCACCAGAGCTGCCACCTCGGTGACGTCGCCTCTGCGGGATGAGGGGGATCACATGGAAGTGGACACTCCTGACGCGGCCACCTCCCAACGAGGTATTATAAATCTTCACTGTAGACTGTTTTTTGAAGACAATTCGTCGAATGAAGAAATTAATGTTGTCGATTGACAGTTGACGACGTCATCCATTTGGAAGACGACGAGGAGCCGCAGCAGGGTGCTGAGGGTGAAGTTGTGGCCTCAGAGATTCCACGCGTATGCACTCGGAGAATGTCATCAGGACAGGCACCACGTGGGTCGACTGTTGTGCCCTCTCAAGAGCTTGGTGATTCTTCCCGAGCCAGAACTGATCTTGTGGTGCCGCTATCGAGTGATCCACCAGCGACTTCAACTCTTGTTATTTCAGCGCCGATTGGGCAACCTCAAGCACCTCTCGTGACTTCAACTGCAGCACCAACTCATCTGGCGCCTGCATACCCTCTGTACCACGTCCCAGAAGACCAGACTGGAGCTGCCAAAGAGGCCATGATCCAGGCTGGGCAAATGATGCTGCGGACGAAGGAGGCGTACGAGGCTAGCAAGTTAGCCTATGATGCCAGTTCAGCGCTTCAAGCCAATGTCCGAGTAAGTTCGATTGTAAGTTCATTTCCGATTGAATTCTTGTCCAACTTGACTTTACACCCACTGGGTGTTTTCTTCAGATGCATACTTGCTTGTTTTTTCTTCGAGTAGATCAGATCTTAATCGAGTAGATTCTGGTCCAGTGGGGGCACGCTGAGTGCACCCACTGGGTGTAGTCCCCGAGACCGCTGTCGAATGACGAGGACATCGGCAGGGGTCTTAGATTCATTTTAAAAGTTGCTTGTCACTCGACAGGACAGACCTAGTCGAGTGATTGAAGGTCCAGTGGGGGCACGCTGAGTGCACCCACTGGGTGTAGTCCCCGAGACCACCGTCGAGTGTTTGCATCGGCGGGGGTCTGACAGAGACAATATTTGGTTGTTTGCTTTTTTACACTCGGACAAGACGGACCTGGTCGAGTCATCTCTGGTCTAGTGGGGGCACGCTGAGTGCACCCACTGGGTGTAGTCCCCGAGACTACTGTCGATCGTTTACGATGGGCAGTAGTCTTAAGAACCATCCTGCAGGTTTCATGGACATCATTTCCATCAACCATGATGTTGGGGAACGCGACAGAAAACAAAAAATTTCGGTATAGCGAGCACGCCCAGGATCACTATGGAGATTGCATACAAGGTTTGATCTGATCCGTACCGACTCGTAGCGCAGCGGAAGAAGAGTCGGTGGAGATCGTTGTTGCAGATTCCCGCAGCTAGGATTTTACAACCTCCCAACCGCGAGAATGTACTCCCTCGTCGGACAGCCCTTCGGGAGGCGGTCGGACAGTCCCCCGGACGATGTCACGGACAGCCCTTCGGGAGGACCCTCGAAACTCGAACGGAAACTCGGACAGCCCTTCGGGAGGACCCTCGAACAGCCCCTTGGGCAAAAGATCGAAACTACGACCTCTCTACGGGGTTGCACACATACGGTGTCATCTATCCGGCAGGGCTTCGCCATCCAGAACTAGTTCCTGCCGGAACCCAGACAGCCTTTCAGTTCTACGAAATACTCTTTTCGTGTGAGGGAGAAGAGAGAGCTTGCAAAGCAAAGCATGTGTATGAGAGCAAAGGATGGGTTTGTGGCTGCCAAGATCACTCTTATTTATAGGCTAGCCAAGGGGTAAAGTTGTCATACAAAAAACCCCAAAGTGCCCATGGAATATCCCTTTCATAAAAGGAATATGCCATATGGGAGTGCCATGTGGAGCACCATGGTGCCCCACCTCCTTGGCCGGCCACCCTTGGGGGGTCCCCCCCACGTGGAGCTTGCTTGCTCCCCAATCCCTTCTAGAAGCCTTTTTGGAAATATCCAAAAAGGTGTTTTTCCACAAATATCCAAAAAGCACTTTCACTATTCACGACGACATTTTTCAGCGTCTGATCGAACTGAAAATATTCTTGTGGGCTTAGAACAATTCCAGTACCCACCAAAATAATTTTCAACGCGAGCCGGAACAATTCCGGTTTAGTGATTTCATCTGCGAAAAGCATCTGAAGCGGTTTCGGCAGCTCCGGAACATTTCCGGTTTTCATTCCAGAAAATTCCAAAAAGTTTCCAGAACGATTCTGGCACCCTCCAAGAATTATCAGGCATGTGCCAAGACCAATTTGACTTTATGGTATCCCCTGAAACAACTTTTCCAGTTTCACCGAAACCCATCCGGTGACCTCTCTCTGCGGAACTTTTCCGCTATCCGAAACTTTTCCGATGTCCAAAACTTTTTCGGTGTTTTTCTCTCAGACTCCCTGTCTAGTATTCAATAGATAGATGACCCTTAAGCGTGTGACCCTATAGGTTCGGTGAAGCATAGACATGACCCGGAACCCCTTCCGATCAATGATCAACATCGGAGCCGTGGACACCCATATCGATCCCTATACCCACACGAATAAGTATTCGAGTGAACCTCCAGTTGCCGTGTGCTATTCCTGTTGCTTCGCGATATGTTACAATAACCCGAGGTGAGACATGTAGGCATCCTCGTGGATCAACAACTTGTCCACAATGCCAGTTACCTCGTTGCCGGTATTGTTCTCTTTTCTCGTTCCCGTGTTCCGGCATCCCCGTGATCAAATCACAAGTGTCTGGCCAGACGATGATGGACACCGTAACACCGAGAGGACCCAGAGATATCTCTCCGTCGTCGGAGGAGCAAATCCCAATCTTGAGCTATCAAGTTACTTGACATACTTTTCCATGAACCCGTAAGCCGCCGTAATAGCCACCCATTTACGGATGACGTTTAACAAACCCCAAAGTTCATGAAGCAAGCATGAAGAAACTCGATACTCTCATGGTCTAAGGAATCATGCAAACGTAAACCATCTCTGTGTTATTTAACCATAAACTTGTGACGAATATATCTCATAGTATAACATCAATGTTGGGTCGATTCAACAGAAGTGTTCTACCAACATCGTGCCCTCAAAATTGCCGGCATAGCCATGCCCATGATCAGGAAAACAGGATCATCATGCAATACTTGAGCCAGTCTTAGAGGCAAGACTAGGAATACAATTTACCGTTTATTATACCACACGTGCACATGAGTTTCCCTCCAAGCCTCGTGGTTATTGTAGACTCGAGAATCATTGCAGTTATAGCATGGATCATAAACATTCATTACAAACTCGGAGATACAAAAGTAACTGAAATTACTGCCTCTAGGGCATACACATTCAGATCCGTGTGAACTTTGCGTACTTTCACTAAACCTTCTTCGACATGATGTCGAATGAGTTTATATTTGCGTTGAATATGCATTGTCTTATGGTGCGAACATGGCTCCCTTGCCTGAGCCACGGCGCCACTATTATCACAATAGATCTCCACCGGGTCCAGAGCACTTGGAACCACACCAAGATCTTCAAGAAATTGCTTGATACCGACAGCTTTCTTGGAGGCTTCTGAAGTAGCAACATATTCCGCCTCTGTCGTAGAATCTGCCACAGTCTTTTGTTTGGAACTTTTCCAATCAACTGCGCCGCCGTTCAATATGAAAACATAGCCAGATTGAGATTTGAAGTCATCTGGGTCAGACATGAAGCCCGCATCAGTGTAACAACTTACAATGAGCTCTTCATCACCTCCGTACACAAGGAGTAAATCCTTGGTCCTTCTGAGGTACTTACGAATACCCTTAACTACGGCCCAGTGATCCAATCCTGGATCACCTTGGTACCGGCTGCTAACACTTAGCGCATAGGAAACATCCGGTCTTGTACATAGCATGGCATACATAATAGAACCAACTGCCGAAGCATATGGAATATCATTCATTTGTACTCGCTCATCAAGGGTCCGAGGACTCTGATTCTTGCAAAGCACTGTGCCAGGTGACATGGGGAGTAGGCCTTTCTTGGAGTTCTCCATGTTGAACCTTTTCAACACCTTGTCAATGTACGTGCTTTGGCTTAGCGCTATCATGCGTCTTGATCTATCTCTATAGATTCTGATGCCTAATACATATGCCGCTTCGCCTAAGTCTTTCATTGAAAAACTCTTCTTCAATGAGTCTTTTATTTCGCTAAGAAATTTCACATCATTTCCAATCAACAATATGTCATCCACATACAAGATTAGAAATGCTTTTGCGCTCCCACTAAACTTCTTGTACACACAAGATTCTTCATCGTTCCTGATGAAGCCAAACTCTTTGACCACTTCATCAAAACCAATATTCCAGCTCCTTGATGCTTGCTTCAGACCATAAATGGCTTTCTGAAGCTTACATACCTTTCCAGCATTTTTAGGATCGACAAAACCTTCTGGCTGTATCATGTATACATCCCTATCAAGGTTTCCATTTAGGAAAGCCGTTTTGACATCCATCTGCCATATTTCATAATCGAAATAAGCAGCAATTGCTAGTAATATCCGAACAGACCTAAGCATAGCTACGGGCGAGAAAGTCTCGTCGTAGTCCTCTCCTGGAACTTGCGTGAACCATTTCGCGACAAGTCTAGCTTTGTGGATAGTAATGTTACCATCCGCGTCCGTCTTTCTTTTGAAAATCCATTTACAACCAATGGGTTTCACGCCATCTGGAAGTTCTTCCAAGTTCCAAACTTGGTTTTCGTACATGGATTCCATTTCGGATCTCATGGCTTTGTGCCATTCCCTTGAGCTAGGCCCCGCCATCGCTTCCTTGTAGTGCGCAGGTTCATCGTCTTCAAGAATGAAGATTTCGTTATGAAACCACTCAGGTGGCTGGATAGCCCTACCTGATCTGCGCGGTTCAGTTACAACAGTGTTTGAAGTTTCAGCATCACATGCGACAACTTCCGGCTCGGTTGTAGGGATAATTAGCGGAATTTCTTCCGGTTCCTTAGCCATATCAACGGTTGCCGAAGATTCACTAATCTCATTAAGTTGTACTGTCCTCCCACTTACTTCTTTGGCGAGAAACTCTTTCTCGAGAAAGACTCCGTTTCTAGCGACAAACACTTTGTGCTCGGAGGGAAGATAGAAGGAATACCCAATGGTCTCATTGGGATAACCTACAAAGTAGCATTTATCAGCTTTGGGATCGAGTTTGCTAGGCTGTAAACGTTTTACGTATGCCTCACAACCCCAAATTTTGAGATGCGACACAATGGGTTTCTTCCCATACCATAATTCAAATGGCGTCGTCTCAACAGATTTAGACGGTGCTCTGTTTAATGTATAAGCGGCAGTGAGTAGTGCGTGACCCCAAAAAGATATCGGTAGATCTGTAAGAGACATCATCGACCTTACCATGTCTAACAGGGTTCGGTTACGTCGTTCCGACACTCCGTTTCGCTGTGGAGTTCCGGGAGGCGTAAGCTGTGAAACGATTCCACGATCACTCAGATGTTGGCCAAACTCGTGACTAAGATATTCGCCTCCGCGATCAGACCGCAGAAACTTGATCTTTTTGTTACGATGATTTTCTACCTCATTCTGAAATTCTTTGAACTTTTCAAAGGTTTCCGACTTATGCTTCATCAAGTAGATATAGCCATACCGACTTTAAATCATCAGTAAAAGTCACGAAGTAAAAATACCCACCCCGTGCGGCCGTGTTCATTGGACCACATACATCACTATGTATTATTTCCAATAATTCACCCGCCCGTTCAGGATGACCCGTGAACGGCGTCTTGGTCATTTTTCCCATCAAGCAAGCTTCACATGTGTCAAATGATTCAAAATCAAGGGACGGTAAAACTCCATCTTTATGGAGTCTTTGCATGCGTTTCTTTCCGATGTGGCTAAGGCGACAGTGCCACAAATAAGTGGTGGTGGTATCAGCCTTCTTAAGGCGTTTAGCATTCACGTTAAAGACATCATTTCCACATTCAAGGTTCAGTATGAAAAGGCCCCCAACAATGGGTGCAAATCCATAAAACATATCCTTACAATAAAGTGAACAACCATTGTTCTCAAACTTGTAGGAGTACCCATCGTGTACCAAACATGATCCAGAGATAATGTTTTACACAATGCCGGAACAAAATAATGGTTACTAAGTTCCAAAATAATTCCTGAAGGGAGACGTAGAGGCATAATGCCGACGGCTTGAGCGGTGATCCCAGCACCGTTCCCGACACGCATCACGACTTCATTCTTTGTCAGCTTGCGCACCTTCTGAAGCCCCTGTATCGAGTTGCAAATGTGAGCAACCGATCCGGTATCAAATACCCAAGACTTAGAATTTTCGCTAGCAAGCAAAACGTCAATGACATTAACTTGTATAACAATTATACCTTTTCCGGTTTTCCCGGACTTCTTATCTTCCAGATACTTCTTGCAGTTTCTCTTCCAGTGTCCTGTGCCCTTGCAGTAGAAGCACTCAGTTTCATTCTTGGCTCCGCCCTTAGATTTGCGTTGGAAGCCGGTCTTACCGGCGCCCTTGCCTTTCTTTGGCTTGCCTTTCTTTTTGAAACTGGCAGTTTTATTCACAAGCAACACTTGCTTGCGATTTTTCTACAGTCCTCCTTCAACAGATTTCAGCATGGCAAGCACCTCATTAGGTGTTTTGTCCATCCCATTCATGTTGTAGTTCATGAAAAAAACCTCCGTAAGAAGGGGGAGTGAACGGAGCAACATGTCCATTACATGCTCTTCTGGAAGTGGAAATTCCAGGGTTTTAAGCCTTTCAGCGTAGCCAATCATATTGACTACGTGCTCGCCAACTGAACTACCCTCAGCCATCTTGGTCTCCGACATCATTTTCATGATATCAAAACGTTCAGACCGTGCATTAAACTTGTACAGAGCATCCAGATCCTTGATCATATCAAAGGAGTTATGGAATTCAAAACGTTTTTGAAGCTCTGAACTCATGCAAGACAGCATGAGGCACTGCACTAAGTTGAAATCATCATCCTTAGTGGCCCAGACATTTTGTATGTCTGCCGCGGCTGTTGCCGCCGGCTTAGGTGGAAGAGCTCCATCAAGCACATACACTTTCTTAGCGCTCCTGAGGACAATCCTCAGGGTACGGACCCAGTCCGCATAGTTGTTTCCATTCGCAGCTAATTTCTCTTTCTCTAACATAGGGCCTAAGTTGAACGCGGTGTTGAGAGCCATTTGATCTACAACGGAAAACACAATTTCACTTAGACTTTGTTCATAATGATTTATGCACTAGTGAATAAACAATTTTATTCTAAAAAGCGCTCCCACTCAAATCAATATCTCTCATAATTGATTGTGAGTGATTCAAGATCCAAATTGTAATTCAACGCCATTGTTCGAGATGAACACCGATGTCGCGAATTCCAATTGGTAGGCAAACTTGCCGATCACATCTCCATGTGACTCTTGTTCATCTTTCGATGCGTGTGTTCCGAGCTCAGGACGATCCTGCCATGAACGTCAAGACAACCAAGTGATCTCGCTGCGAGGTCTGACCTCACCCGCCTTACACCCGTACAATCGTTCGTACCCATATAGATCATGGCGCACCCCGAAAGGAAGGATGTGTTGGGGAACGTTGCATGGGAAACAAAAAATTTCCTACGCACACACAAGATCTATCCATGGTGATGAGCATCTACGAGAGGGAGAGTGAATCTACATACCCTTGTAGATCGCTAAGCGGAAGCGTTTAATAAACGCGGTTGATGTAGTCGAACGTCTTCGCGATCCAAATCGCCGAGCGTCCCGCGATCCAATCACGATCCTTCCGATCTAGTGCCGAACGGACGGCACCTCCGCGTTCAACACACGTACGGCTTGATGACGCCTTCACCTCCTCGATCCAGCGAGCGATGGTGAAGTAGTGGTTGAGTTCCAGCAGCACGATGGCGTGGTGATGGTGGTGAGGAACAATCTCTGCAGGGCTTCGCCAAGCGCTACGGAGATTATGACGGAAGAACTAGAGGGCTAGGGTTGCCGGCACACGGCTTGGGAAATCCTAATGTGTCCCGTGTGCTAGCCCTGCCCCTCTATTTATATGTTGAGCCTTGGGGTCTAAACTTGGAGTAAAAGCCTCCTCCGGGTCGGTTTTGCCCGCACAAGGTCGGTTTGGCCCGCAGGGAAAGAGTCCAACTCGGATCCCTGCCGAATCGTGCACAGCCGCGCACAAGCGGTAGTACCGCTTCACACAAGCGGTAGTACCGCTTGGGCGGTAGTACCGCTTCACACAAGCGGTAGTACCGCTCGGGCGGTAGTACCGCTTCACACAAGCGGTAGTACCGCTTACGCGGCAGCAAAACTACTTTTGCACTTTCCAATACCTCGTGGGCTTTATCCCTTTGGCCCATATAAAGTGTTGCTGCACCCGAACACTTCGGTAAACATCCGGAACCCCTTCCGGTGAACTCCGGAACTCTTTCGGAGATCAAAACACTATTATCACATATATCAATCTTTACCTCCGGACTATTCCAGAGATCCTCGTCATGTCCGGGATCTTATCCGAGACTTCCGAACAACTTTCGGTCACCAACATAATAACTCAATTATACTAATCGTCACCAAACGTTAAGTGTGTAGACCCTGCGGGTTCGAGAACTATGTAGACATGACCGAGACACCTCTACGGCCAATAACCAATAGCGGGACCTGGATGCCCATATTGGCTCCTACATATTCTACGAAGATCTTTATCGGTCGAACCTCTATGTCAAGGATTCAGTTAATCCCGTATGCTGTTCCCTTTGTTCTTCGGTATGTTACTTGCCCGAGATTCGATCGTCGGTATCTCTATACCTAGTTCAATCTCGTTACCGGCAAGTCTCTTTACTCGTTCCGTAATACAAGATCTCGTGGCTAACACTTTTAGTCACATTGCTTGCAAGGCTCATTGTGATGTTGTATTACCGAGTGGGCCCTGAGATACCTCTCCGTCATACGGAGTAACAAATCCCAGTCTTGATCCATGCCAACCCAACAGACACCCTCGGAGATATCTGTAGAGCACCTTTATAGTCACCCAGTTACGTTGCGACGTTTGATACACACAAGGTATTCCTCCGGTGTCAGTGAGTTGCATGATCTCATGGTTAAAGGAACAGATACTTGACATGCAGAAAACAATAGCAATAAACTGACACGATCAAATGCTACGTTTACAGTTTGGGTCTTGTCCATCACATCATTCTCCTAATGATGTGATCCCGTTATCAAATGACATCTCATGTCCATGGCTAGGAAACCTTAACCATCTTTGATCAACAAGCTAGTCAACTAGAGGCTTACTAGGGACACAGTGTTGTCTATGTATCCACACATGTATTTGAGTTTCCAATCAATACAATTATAGCATGGATAATAAACGATTATCATGAACAAGAAAATATAATAATAACCAATTTATTATTACCTCTAGGGCATATTTCCAACAGTCTCCCACTTGCACTAGAGTCAATAATCTAGTTCACATCACTATGTGATTTACATTGTAATGAATCGAACACCCATGCAGTTCTGGTGTTGTTCATGTTTAGCCCTTGGAAGAGGTTTAGTCAACGGATCTGCAACATTTAGATCCGTGTGTACTTTGCAAATATTTATGTCGTCCTCCTTGATGTAATCGCGGATGGAATTGAAACGTCGCTTTATGTGTCTGGTCCTCTTGTGAAATCTTGGTTCCTTGGCTAGAGCAATGGCACCAGTATTATCACAAAACAGAGTCATTGGGTTAAGCGCACTAGGCACTACTCCAAGATCTGTCATGAACTCCTTCATCCAGACACCTTCCTTCGCCGCCTCCGAGGCAGCGATGTACTCCGCTTCGCATGTAGAATCTGCTACCACGCTTTGCTTGGAACTGCACCAGCTAACCGCACCCCCATTAAGAATAAATACGTATCCGGTTTGCGACTTAGAGTCATCCGGATCAGTGTCAAAGCTTGCATCGACGTAACCCTTTACGACGAGCTCTTGATCACCTCCATAAACGAGAAACATGTCCTTAGTCCTTTTCAGGTACTTCAGGATATTCTTGACCGCCGTCCAGTGTTCCATTCCTGGATCACCTTGAAACCTTCCGACCATACTTATGGCAAGGCTGACATCGGGTCTTGTGCACAGCATTGCATACATGATAGAGCCTATGGCTGAAGCATAGGGGATGACACTCATCTTTTCTCTATCTTCTGCAGTCACTGGGCATTGAGTCTTACTCAACTTCACACCTTGCAAAACAGGCAAGAACCCCTTCTTGGACTGATCCATTTTGAACTTCTTCAAAATCTTATCAAGGTATGTGCTTTGTGAAAGTCCTATTAAGCGTCTTGATCTATCTCTATAGATCTTGATGCCTAATATGAAAGCAGCTTCTCCTAGGTCCTTCATTGAAAAACTCTTGTTCAAATATTCCTTTATGCTTTCCAGCATTTCTATATTGTTTCCAATCAGCAATATGTCATCCACATATAATATTAGAAACGCTATAGAGCTCCCACTCACTTTCTTGTAAATACAAGCTTCTCCGTAAACTTGTATAAACTCGAACGCTTTGATCACCTCATCAAAACGAAGATTCCAACTCCGAGATGCTTGCACCAGTCCATAAATGGATTGCTGGAGTTTGCAAACTTTGTCAGCATTATCTGGATCGACAAAACCTTCTGGTTGTATCATATACAACTCTTCCTTAAGGTAACCGTTAAGGAACGCTGTTTTGACATCCATCTGCCAAATTTCATAATCGAAAAAGGCAGCTATTGCTAACATGATTCTGACGGACTTAAGCATCGCTACGGGTGAGAAGGTCTCATCGTAGTCAACTCCTTGAACTTGTGAAAAACCCTTTGCCACAAGTCGAGCTTTATAGACGGTGACATTACCGTCCGCGTCCGTCTTCCTCTTAAAGATCCATTTGTTCTGAATGGCCTTACGCCCTTCAGGTAATACTTCCAAAGTCCATACTTTGTTTTCATACATGGATCCCATCTCGGATTTCATGGCCTCTAACCACTTCTCGGAATCCGGGCCCATCATCGCTTCTCCATAGCTCGTAGGTTCATCGTTGTTTAACAACATGACCTCTAAGACAGGGTTGCCGTACCACTCAGGAGCAGTACGCGTCCTTGTCGACCTACGAGGTTCGATAGCAACTTGATCCAAAGCTTCATGATCATCATCATTAACTTCCTCTTCAGCTAATGTAGGCTCCACAGAAACAACTTTCTGCGCTGCGCTACTCTCAGGTTGAAGTAAAGGTTCAACAACCTCATCAAGTTCTATCTTCCTCCCACTCAATTCTTTCGAGAGAAACTCTTTCTCAAGAAATGTTCCGTTTTTAGCGACAAACACTTTGCCCTCGGATCTGAGGTAGAAGGTATACCCAATTGTCTCTTTTGGGTATCCTATGAAGACGCATTTCTCCGCTTTGGGTTCCAGCTTTTCAGGCTGAAGCTTTTTGACATAAGCATCACATCCCCAAACTTTAAGAAACGACAGCTTTGGCTTCTTGTCAAACCAAAGTTCATATGGCGTTGTCTCAACGGATTTCGATGGTGCCCTATTTAAAGTGAATGCAGCTGTCTCTAATGCATAACCCCAAAACGATAGTGGCAAATCGGCAAGAGACATCATAGATCGCACCATATCCAATAAAGTTCGATTACGACGTTCGGACACACCATTACGCTGTGGTGTTCCAGGCGGTGTCAATTGTGAAACAATTCCACACTGTCTTAAGTGACTGCCAAGCTCATAACTCAGATATTCTCCTCCTCGATCAGATCGTAGGAATTTAATCTTCTTGTTACGATGATTCTCAACTTCACTCTGAAATTGTTTGAACTTTTCAAATGTTTCAGACTTATGTTTCATTAAGTAAATATACCCATATCTACTTAAGTCATCAGTGAAGGTGAGAAAGTAACGATAACCACCGCGCGCCTCAATACTCATCGGACCGCACACATCAGTATGTATGATTTCCAATAAGTCACTTGCCCGTTCCATTGTTCCAGAGAACGGCGTTTTAGTCATCTTGCCCATGAGGCATGGCTCACATGTGTCAAGTGATTCAAAATCAAGTGACTCCAAAAGTCCATCAGCATGGAGCTTCTTCATGCGTTTTACGCCAATATGACCTAAACGGCAGTGCCACAAGAAAGTGGTATTATCATTATCAATTCTATATCTTTTGGCATCAATGTTATGAACATGTGTATCATTACTATCGAGATTCAACAAGAATAAACCCCTCACATTGGGTGCATGACCATAAAAGATATTACTCATATAAATAGAACAACCATTATTCTCTGATTTAAATGAGTAACCGTCTCGCAATAAACAAGATCCAGATATAATGTTCATGCTTAACGCAGTCACCAAATAACACTTATTTAGGTTCATCACTAATCCCGACGGTAATCGAAGAGCGAGCGTGCCGACGGCGATCACATCAACCTTGGAACCATTTCCCACGCGCATCGTCACTTCGTCCTTTGCCAGCCTCCGTCTATTCCGCAGTTCCTGTTTTGAGTTGCAAATATGAGCAACCGCGCCGGTATCAAATACCCAGGCACTACAACGAGAGTTGGTAAGGTACACATCAATAACATGTATATCATATATACCTTGTTTGTTGTTGGCCGCCTTCTTGTCAGCCAAATACTTGGGGCAATTCCGCTTCCAGTGTCCAGTTCCCTTGCAATGAAAACACACAGTTTCTGGTTTGGGTCCAGCCTTGGGTTTCTTCACGAGAGGAGCAACTGCTTTGCCACTCTGCTTGGAGTTACCCTTCTTACCCTTGCCATTTTTCTTGAAACTAGTGGTTTTATTGACCATCAACACTTGATGCTCCTTCTGAATTTCAGACTCAGCGGCTTTCAGCATCGCAAACAGCTCGGCGACTGACTTGTTCATCCCGTGCATGTTATAGTTCAACACGAAGCTCTTGTAGCTAGGTGGCAATGATTGAAGAACTCTGTCAGTGATAGCCTCTGGCGGAAGGGGCATCCCTAACTCAGCCAGACGGGTGGAGTACCCAGACATTCTGAGCACGTGATCACTGATAGACCCGTTCTCCTCCATCTTGCAAGCATAGAACTTATCGGAGATCTCATATCTCTCGATCCGGGCATTCTTCTGAAAGATAAACTTCAACTCCTGGAACATCTCATATGCTCCATGACGTTCAAAACGTCTTTGAAGTCCCGGTTCTAAGCCATACAACATTGCACATTGAACTATTGAGTAATCATCAGAACGAGCCTGCCAGGCGTTCACAACGTCTAGAGACTCAACTGGAGCGGGTGGATCACCAAGCGGTGCATCAAGGACATAAGCCTTCTGGGAAGCCGTAAGGATAATCCTTAGATTATGGGCCCAGTCCACAAAGTTACTTCCATCATCTTTCAACTTAGCTTTCTCTAGGAACGCATTAAAATTCAGGGGTGCTACTGCGCGAGCCATGATCTACAACATAAATATAGCAAAGACAACTTAGACTATTGTTCTTAGATAATGAGTTTAGTTAATCATATTTAAAAAACTTCCACTCAAATTGACATCCCTCCGATCATTCGAGTGTAACATGATCCAAATCCACCAACTCAAGTCCGATCATCACGTGAGTTGAGGTGGTTTCAATGGTGAACATCTTCATGTTGATCATATCTACTATATGACTCATGTTCGACCTTTCGGTCTCTTGTGTTCCGAGGCCATGTCTGTACATGCTAGGCTCGTCAAGTTTAACCCGAGTGTTCCGCACGTGCAACATGGCTTGCACCCGTTGTATGCGAACGTAGAGTCTATCACACCCGATCATCACGGCGTGTCTCGAAACGACGAACTTTCGCAACGGTGCACACTTGGGGAGAACACAATTTATCTTGAAATTTAAGTGAAGGATCACCTTATAATGCTACCGTCGTCCTAAGCAAAATAAGATGCATAAAAGGATTAACATCACATGCAAATCATAAGTGACATGATATGGCCATGAACTTGTGCTTTTGATCTCCATCTCCAAAGCACCGGCATGATCTCCATCGTCACCGGCATGACACCATGATCTCCATCATCTTGATCTCCATCAACGTGTCGCCATAAGGTTGTCGCGCCGACTGTTGCTTCCACGACTATAGCTAACGTTTAGCGATAAAGTAAAGCATTACATAGCGCTTAATGATTGACACGCAGGTCATACAATAATTAAAGACAACTCTATGGCTCCTGCCAGTTGCCGTACTCATCGACATGCAAGTCGTGATATTCTATACATCACATGATCATCTCATACATCACATATATCTCATCATGTAATTGGCCATATCACATCACAACATACCCTGCAAAAACAAGTTAGACGTCCTCTAATTGTTGTTGCAAATTTTACGTGGCTGCTACGGGTTTGCAAGAACCGTTCTTACCTACGCAAAACCACAACGTGGTGTAGTGATTGCTTTTTGATCTTCTAAAAGAACCCTCTTCATTGAAATCGATTCAACTAAAGTGAGAGAGACAGACACCCGCTAGCCATCTTTATGCAACGAAGTTACATGTTAGTTGAAGGAACCTGTCTCGCGTAAGTGTACGCGTAATGTCGGTCCGGGCCGCTTCATCTCACAGTACCGCCGAATCAAATATCAACTAGTAACGGCAAGCAATATGTATACAACCACGCCCACAACTCGTTTGTGTTCTACTCGAGATCTCATCTACGCATAGACCTGGCTCATGATGCCACTGTTGGGGAACGTTGCATGGGAAACAAAAATTTTCCTACGCACACACAAGATCTATCCATGGTGATGAGCATCTACGAGAGGGAGAGTGAATCTACATACCCTTGTAGATCGCTAAGCGGAAGCGTTTAATAAACGCGGTTGATGTAGTCGAACGTCTTCGCGATCCAAATCGCCGAGCGTCCCGCGATCCAATCACGATCCTTCCGATCTAGTGCCGAACGGACGGCACCTCCGCGTTCAACACACGTACGGCTTGATGACGCCTTCACCTCCTCGATCCAGCGAGCGATGGTGAAGTAGTGGTTGAGTTCCAGCAGCACGACGGCGTGGTGATGGTGGTGAGGAACAATCTCTGCAGGGCTTCGCCAAGCGCTACGGAGATTATGACGGAAGAACTAGAGGGCTAGGGTTGCCGGCACACGGCTTGGGAAATCCTAATGTGTCCCGTGTGCTAGCCCTGCCCCTCTATTTATATGTTGAGCCTTGGGGTCTAAACTTGGAGTAAAAGCCTCCTCCGGGTCGGTTTTGCCCGCACAAGGTCGGTTTGGCCCGCAGGGAAAGAGTCCAACTCGGATCCCTGCCGAATCGTGCACAGCCGCGCACAAGCGGTAGTACCGCTTCACACAAGCGGTAGTACCGCTTGGGCGGTAGTACCGCTTCACACAAGCGGTAGTACCGCTCGGGCGGTAGTACCGCTTCACACAAGTGGTAGTACCGCTTACGCGGCAGCAAAACTACTTTTGCACTTTCCAATACCTCGTGGGCTTTATCCCTTTGGCCCATATAAAGTGTTGCTGCACCCGAACACTTCGGTAAACATCCGGAACCCCTTCCGGTGAACTCCGGAACTCTTTCGGAGATCAAAACACTATTATCACATATATCAATCTTTACCTCCGGACTATTCCAGAGATCCTCGTCATGTCCGGGATCTTATCCGAGACTTCCGAACAACTTTCGGTCACCAACATAATAACTCAATTATACTAATCGTCACCAAACGTTAAGTGTGTAGACCCTGCGGGTTCGAGAACTATGTAGACATGACCGAGACACCTCTACGGCCAATAACCAATAGCGGGACCTGGATGCCCATATTGGCTCCTACATATTCTACGAAGATCTTTATCGGTCGAACCTCTATGTCAAGGATTCAGTTAATCCCGTATGCTGTTCCCTTTGTTCTTCGGTATGTTACTTGCCCGAGATTCGATCGTCGGTATCTCTATACCTAGTTCAATCTCGTTACCGGCAAGTCTCTTTACTCGTTCCGTAATACAAGATCTCGTGGCTAACACTTTTAGTCACATTGCTTGCAAGGCTCATTGTGATGTTGTATTACCGAGTGGGCCCTGAGATACCTCTCCGTCATACGGAGTAACAAATCCCAGTCTTGATCCATGCCAACCCAACAGACACCCTCGGAGATATCTGTAGAGCACCTTTATAGTCACCCAGTTACGTTGCGACGTTTGATACACACAAGGTATTCCTCCGGTGTCAGTGAGTTGCATGATCTCATGGTCAAAGGAACAGATACTTGACATGCAGAAAACAATAGCAATAAACTGACACGATCAAATGCTACGTTTACAGTTTGGGTCTTGTCCATCACATCATTCTCCTAATGATGTGATCCCGTTATCAAATGACATCTCATGTCCATGGCTAGGAAACCTTAACCATCTTTGATCAACAAGCTAGTCAACTAGAGGCTTACTAGGGACACAGTGTTGTCTATGTATCCACACATGTATTTGAGTTTCCAATCAATACAATTATAGCATGGATAATAAACGATTATCATGAACAAGAAAATATAATAATAACCAATTTATTATTGCCTCTAGGGCATATTTCCAACAGGATGCTGTGACGGTGCTACACTTAGGAGAACACTAACTACTTGATATTTTTAGTGAGAGATCACCCTAATAAAAAGCGACTACCGCGCAATCAAGAAGGGTGCATCAAGAGGGATAAACATCTCAGGCAATTCATAATTAGCATGATATGGTATAGCCCTTTCTGACGGAGAAGTCAAGTATTTCTTCGTCTTCGGCATTCGCATCGGTGTTCACCTTCGCGAAGATTGCCACCACCTTGTCGATGCACCACATAATATTGCTATCTCTATAGCTAATAAAATAAGTGCATTTCATAAGGTTGACACGCAGGTCATTAAAGTGCAATCATATGGCTCCAGCCATCATGCCGAATCATGACACGCAGGTCATGTTAATTACATCATATAGTCATCTCATACATAATCAAATTGAATATGAGACTTGCTATACCATATCACATGCAAACCATCCTGCAAAACCAAGTTAGACGCCTCTAATCGGTTTATACAAAATTTTATTTTACGTGGCTTCTAAGGTTTTTACTTAAACCGCAGCTACCAACGTTTATCATCAAGTATGATACTTCAAGTTGCTAGATTAACTTTCCAGGGTGTATGAAACACGAGCCAGTAAAATCTCGAGCCCCATACTAAACTTCATCATACGCGTGACACCCGTGCAGATCATATCTGCATTGCCCTTCGTCTGCGAAACATACATCTTTCTTTGACTAAAGTGGAACCCAAAGAACTGTTAGCACTTCGTTGATCTGTCAATCAGCATACTCAGGAGCAGCATGAAAGGATCGCGGATTGCCAGAACTTTGTCAGATTCCACAATGCTGTCAAGATCAGGACTACGCAAATTCAAGGGAAGCAACAAGAACATCGAGTAACAGATTTCATCTGCTACCCGCACAAATAATTTTCAGCAATAGATCTCATCTACTACCTAATTATATTGGGCAACACCCATACATCTCTATGTATTCTAGATCATAACATGCATCTACTCATAGCCTGGCTCTTGATGCCACTGTTGGGGAACGCGACAGAAAACAAAAATTTTTGGTATAGCGAGCACGCCCAGGATCACTATGGAGATTGCATACAAGGTTTGATCTGATCCGTACCGAGTCGTAGCGCAGCGGAAGAAGAGTCGGTGGAGATCGTTGGTGCAGATTCCCGCAGCTAGGATTTTACAACCTCCCAACCGCGAGAATGTACTCCCTCGTCGGACAGCCCTTCGGGAGGCGGTCGGACAGTCCCCCGGACGATGTCACGGACAGCCCTTCGGGAGGACCCTCGAAACTCGAACGGAAACTCGGACAGCCCTTCGGGAGGACCCTCGAACATCCCCTCGGGCAAAAGATCGAAACTACGACCTCTCTACGGGGTTGCACACATACGGTGTCATCTATCCGGCAGGGCTTCGCCGTCCAGAACTAGTTCCTGCCGGAACCCAGACAGCCTTTCGGCTCTACGAAATACTCTTTTCGTGTGAGGGAGAAGAGAGAGCTTGCAAAGCAAAGCATGTGTATGAGAGCAAAGGATGGGTTTGTGGCTGCCAAGATCACTCTTATTTATAGGCTAGCCAAGGGGTAAAGTTGTCATACAAAAAACCCCAAAGTGCCCATGGAATATCCCTTTCATAAAAGGAATATGCCATATGGGAGTGCCATGTGGAGCACCATGGTGCCCCACCTCCTTGGCCGGCCACCCTTGGGGGGTCCCCCCCATGTGGAGCTTGCTTGCTCCCCAATCCCTTCTAGAAGCCTTTTTGGAAATATCCAAAAAGGTGTTTTTCCACAAATATCCAAAAAGCACTTTCAGTATTCACGACGACATTTTTCAGCGTCTGATCGAACTGAAAATATTCATGTGGGCTTAGAACAATTCCAGTACCGACCAAAATAATTTTCAACGAGAGCCGGAACAATTCCGGTTTAGTGATTTCATTTGCGAAAAGCATCTGAAGCGGTTTCGGCAGCTCCGGAACATTTCCGCTTTTCATTCCAGAAAATTCCAAAAAGTTTCCAGAACGATTCTGGCACCCTCCAAGAATTATCAGGCATGTGCCAAGACCAATTTGACTTTATGGTATCCCCTGAAACAACTTTTCCAGTTTCACCGAAACTCATCCGGTGACCTCTCTCTGCGGAACTTTTCCGGTGTCCGAAACTTTTCCGGTGTCCGAAACTTTTTCGGTGTTTTTCTCTCAGACTCCCTGTCTAGTATTCAACAGATAGATGACCCTTAAGCGTGTGACCCTATAGGTTCGGTGAAGCATAGACATGACCCGGAACCCCTTCCGATCAATGATCAACATCGGAGCCGTGGACACCCATATCGATCCCTATACCCACACGAATAAGTATTCGAGTGAACCTCTAGTTGCCGTGTGCTATTCCTGTTGCTTCGCGATATGTTACAATAACCCGAGGTGAGACATGTAGGCATCCTCGTGGATCAACAACTTGTCCACAATGCCAGTTACCTCGTTGCCGGTATTGTTCTCTTTTCTCGTTCCCGTGTTCCGGCATCCCCGTGATCAAATCACAAGTGTCTGGCCAGACGATGATGGACACCGTAACACCGAGAGGGCCCAGAGATATCTCTCCATCATCGGAGGAGCAAATCCCAATCTTGAGCTATCAAGTTACTTGACATACTTTTCCATGAACCCGTAAGCCGCCGTAATAGCCACCCATTTACGGATGACGTTTAACAAACCCCAAAGTTCATGAAGCAAGCATGAAGAAAGTCGATACTCTCATGGTCTAAGGAATCATGCAAACGTAAACCATCTCTGTGTTATTTAACAATAAACTTGTGACGAATATATCTCATAGTATAACATCAATGTTGGGTCGATTCAACACAAGTGTTCTACCAACATCGTGCCCTCAAAATTGCCAGCATAGCCATGCCCATGATCAGGAAAACAGGATCATCATGCAATACTTGAGCCAGTCTTAGAGGCAAGACTAGGAATACAATTTACCGTTTATTATACCACACGTGCACATGAGTTTCCCTCCAAGCCTCGTGGTTATTGTAGACTCGAGAATCATTGCAGTTATAGCATGGATCATAAACATTCATTACAAACTCGGAGATACAAAAGTAACTGAAATTACTGCCTCTAGGGCATATCTCCTACACATGATATGACGCTGTATAGGGGTGTGGGGTGGGGCGGCGGGCCGCCTTCTAGTCGACTGAACTTGTACCTTTCCACTCGGGAGTGGAGAAATATCCGTGTCGACTGAACTAACTCTTTGCTGATTTCAGAAAGCTTGTGGGCTCGGGACCAAGTACGTCGAGCTGGAGAAGGAAAAGAATCAACTTCTGCTGGATCTGGAGCTGACGAATAACAACCTGGACCGTGCACAGACTGAACTGAAGACTTTGGGAGGTAATCCTTGTCAATCAATTGCATTATTACTTTCATTCTCCATCCTTTGAACCGAGTGAATCCACTCGAACAGACGTACGTGATGAGAACCGTCGACTCCAAGCACGACTCAACAATGCTATTTCTTTAGATACCATGAAGAAGGCACTTGAAGACAAGGACAAAGCACTCGCTGATGCTCAAAGGGTGCCGAGGGAGAAAACGGAGGCTGTTGAGAAGAAGATTGCTGCAGCCAGCAAATTGGAAGAAGAGAATACCAAACTCAATTAGGAACGGGCCGATTGGATCAAAAAGCTCGAACTGCAGACCAAGAGAAGGAGCGCTCTGGAGCAATACTTGGGAGACTTCACGAAGAAAATGTTCAGCATGCTTGAAGGTAACTTTCTTCCGTTGAGTGAATTTCTTTGATTTCTTCAGAACGGCAATGTGATCATCTTTTCGCTTTCTCTTCGCGCAGAATTCTGTCAAGACTTTGAAAAGGAGACCGAGGAGATCGGGCCAAACTTTGACCCCACCAAGTCACTCGTCGGGGACGCCGTGGCCATGGATATGTTTCGACTTGAAGCTCATCTCAGGAATGTCCAAGGATATGTCACTCGACTGAGGGCTGCGTTGGAGAAGGTCGACAAGGAACTGTGGCCCGAAGACTCCCTCCAGACTGACCTCGAGTCGATGATGACCCGCCTCAATGAGATCCCTGGTCGAGTGCAAGCATGGAAAAAGTCTGCTGTTCACTGTGGAGCTGATGTGGCGCTTTCACTCGTCCGGGTCCATTGCAAGGAGGCGAGGGACGACAAATTGAAGGCTCTACGGGTGATCAACACGAAGAAACCTCAATTCGAAGACTTCATGGAGACCTTCATCGAAGCAGCCACTCGGATTGCTGATGGAATTGACCTGGACACCTTCGTCGAGCCCTCGAGCCCTACTGGTGCTTGAAAAATACTTTGCTTGCAGCTAAAACTTTATTTGCCTCGGTATGCCGAGTGATGGTGTAATCGATTAAAACTTCATTCGGGCCTTGCGCGTGAGTACTTTCCTTTGCGCGAATAACTTTTAACCGCGCTAGAGATTCTGGGTTTATCCGCATTTTGCTTTCTGATCTCTTGCTTGGTTAAGTTTGTTCGTTACTCAGAAGGATTTCGAACTTAGGCGAAAACTGGATCGCGGCTAAGTTCCCGAGTGAGGGGGTTGCTCGTCACTCGGAGGAGTTTTGAACTTAGGCGAAGACTGGTTCGCAGCTAAGTTTCCGAGTGTATGGAATACCATCCACCCAGAAAGGTTTTGAACTTAGGCGAAAACTGGTTCGCAGCTAAGCCTCCGAGTGAGAGGATCGCTCGTTGCTACTTCTCGAGCATGTGTTGGTTTCCGTGAAGAGGAACGGATGATGCAGCAAAGTAGATAAGTATTTCCCTCAGTTGTTGAGAACCAAGGTATCAATCCAGTAGGAGATACAAGCAAGTCCCCAATAGATGTACCTACACAAATAATCAAACACTTGCACCCAACGCTATAAAGGGGTTGTCAATCCCTTCACGGTTACTTGCAAGGATGAGATCTGATAGAGATAGATAGAATAGATTGCTTGAACGGAAAGTAAAACAAAAGTAAAAATAATGCAGCAAGGTATTTTTGGTATTTTTGGTTTTAGATCTGAAAGTATAAGATGGAAAATAGACCCGGGGGCCATAGGTTTCACTAGAGGCTTCTCTCATGATGGCAAGTATTACAGTGGGTGAACAAATTACTATCGAGCAATTGATAGAAAAGCGAATAATTATGAAGATATCCAAGGCAATGATTATGCATATAGGCATCACGTCCGTGTCAAGTAGACCGAAACGATTCTGCATCTACTACTATTACTCCACACATCGACCGACTCCTGCTTGCATCTAGAGTATTAAGTTCATGAAGAACAGAGTAACGCATTAGGTAAGATGACATGATGTAGAGGGATAAACTCAAGCAATATGATGAAAACCCCATCTTTTTATCCTCGATGGCAACAATACAATACGTGCCTCGCTACCCCTACTTTGTCACTGGGTGAGGACACCGCAGGATTGGACCCAAAACTACGCACTTCTCCCATTGTAAGAATTACCAATCTAGTTGGCCAAATCAAACCAATAACTCGAAGAGACTTGCAAAGATATGAAATCATGCATATAAGAATTCAGAAAAGACTCAAATAATATTCATAGATAATCTGAACATAAACCCACAATTCATCGGATCTCGACAAACACACCGCAAAAGAGTATTACATCGGATAGATCTCCATGAAGATCATGAAGAACAGGGTATTGAAGAGCAAAGAGAGAGAAGAAGCCATCTAGCTACTAGCTATGGACCCGAAGGTCTGTGGTGAACTACTCACGCATCATCGGAGGGGCAATGGAGTTGATGTAGATGCCCTCCGTGATCGAATCCCCCTCCGGCAGATTACCGGAAAAGGCTCCAAGATTGGATCTCACGGGAGCCGAGGCTCCTGGCGGCGGAAAAGTGTTTTCGTGGCTCCTTTTGGTATCCAGGGAATATTTCTGAATTTATAGGCCGAAGAATAGGGTTGGAGGAGTTGCCGTGAGGCCACAAGCCAGGGGGGCGCGCCCACCCCCTAGGGCGCGCCCCTGTGGCTTGTCGCCACACGGTGACTCCCCTGCGTTGGTCTCCAAGTCCTCTGGGTTGCTTCTGGTCCAAGAAAAAATATTCCGAAGATTTTTATTCTGTTTGGACTCCGTTTAATATTCCTTATCTGCAATACTCAAAAACAAGGAAAAAACAGAAACTGGCACTAGGCTCTAGATTAATAGGTTAGTCCCAAAAATAATATAAAATAGCATATTAATGCATATAAAACATCCAAAACAGATAATATAATAGCATGGAACATTCAAAAATTATAGATACGTTGGAGACGTATCAAGCATCCCCAAGCTTAATTTCTGCTCGTCCTCGAGTAGGTAAATGATAAAAACAGAATTTTTGATGTGGAATGCTACCTAACATATTTATCCATGTAATATTCTTTATTGTGGCATGAATATTCAGATCCGTAAGATTCAAAACAATAGTCTAATATTGACATAAAAACAGTAATACTTCGAGCACACCAACAAGGCAATTGTGTCATTTCGAAATAACTTGGCCTTAGAAAGTTATCCCTACAAAATCATATGGTCTGGCTATGCTCCATCTTCCCCACACAAAGTATCTAAATCATGCACAACCCCGATGAACAAGTCAAGCAATTGTTTCACACTTTTGGTGTTCTCAAACGTTTTCAACTCTCACGCAATACATGAGCGTGAGCCATGGATATAGCACTATAGGTGGAATAGAATATGGTGGAGTTTGCAAGGAAAAAGGGAGAAGATAGTCTCACATCAACTAGGCGTATCAACGGGCTATGGAGATGCCCATCGATAGATATCAATGTGAGTGAGCAGGGATTGCCATGCAACAAATGCACTTAGAGCTATAAGTGTATGAAATCTCAAACAGAAAACTAAGTGGTCGTGCAAGATGAAACTCCACTAGTTATATGAAAGTGACAAAATAGGAGACTCTCTATCATGAAGATCATGGTGCTACTTTGAAGCACAAGTGTGGAAAAATATAGTAGCAATTGTCCCTTCTCTCTTTCTCTCTTTTTTTTTTCTTTTTTCCTTTTTTTTTCTCCTTCTTTTTTTTTTATTTTGGTGGGCATCTTTGGCCTCTTTTTTTTATTTGGGCTTCGCTGGCCTCTTTTATTTTTTGTAAAGTCCGGATACTCATCCCAACTTGTGAGGGAGTCATGGATTCCATCATGCTTTTCTCACACGGGACAATGCTCTAATAATGAAAAATCATCACACTTTTATTTACTTACAACTCAAAGAGAAAATTACAACTCGATACCTAGAACAAAATATGACACTATATGCAAGATGAAAGTGATGGTGCATGTCATGAAAAGCGGAACGGTGGATGTTGCATGGCAATATATCTCGGAATGGCTATGGAAATGCCATAATAGGTAGGTATGATGGCTGTTTTGAGGAAAATATATGGTGGCTGTTTTGAGGACGGTGGGTTTGATGTACCGGCGAAAGTTGCGCGGTACTAGAGAGGCTAGCAAAGGTGGAAGGGTGAGAGTGCGTATAATCCATGGACTCAACATTAGTCATAAAGAACTCACATACTTATTGCAAAAGTCTATTAGTTATCAAACAAAGCATTAGACGCATGCTCCTAGGGGAGAGGTTGGTAGGAGTTAACCATCGCGCGCTCCCGACCCTCACACAAAGGTTGACAATCATTAAACAAATCATGCTCCGACTTCGTTACATAACGGTTCACCATACGTGCATGCTACGGGAATCACAAACTTCAACACAAGTATCTCTTCCAATTCACAACTACTCACTAGCATGACTCTCATATTACCATCTCCATTATCTCAAAACTATATGCAAGGAATCAAACTTCTCATAGTATCCAATGCACTTAATATGAAAGTTTTTATTATATCCCTCTTGGATGCCCATTATATTAGGACTAAAATCATAACCTAAACAAATTACCATGCTGTTTTAAGAAACTCTCAAAATAATATAAGTGAGGTACGAGAGTTCAATAATTTCTATAAAATATAACACCACCATGCTCTAAAAAGATATAAGTGAAGCACTAGAGCAACATTGCCTAGCTCAAAAGATATAAGTGAAGCACATAGAGTATTCTGATAAATTCATGATTCAGCGTGTCTCTCTCAAAAAGAGTGTGTGCATCAAGGATGATTGTGGCAAACTAAAAAGGCAAAGACTCATATCATACAAGACGCTCCAAGCAAAACACATATCATGTGGTGAATAAAAATATAGCCTCAAGTAAATTTACCGATGGATTGAAGACGAAAGAGGGGATGCCTTCCGGGGCATCCCCAAGCTTAGGCTTTTTGGTATCCTTGAATATGGCTTGGGGTGCCTTGGGCATCCCCAAGCTTAGGCTCTTGCCACTCCTTATTCCATAGTCCATCAAATCTTCACCCAAAACTTGAAAACTTCACAACACAAAACTCAACAGAAAACTCATGAGATCCGTTAGTATAAGAAAAATAAATCACCACTTTAGGTACTGTTGTGAACTCATTCTTTATTTATATTGGTGTAATATATACTGTATTCTAACTTCTCCATGGTTCATACCCCCCGATACAACCCATAGATTCATCAAAATAAGCAAACAACACAAAGAAAACAGAATCTGTTAAAAACAGAACAGTCTGTAGCAATCTATAGACTTCGAATACTTCTGTAACTCCAACAATTCTAAAAAATGAGGAAAATCAGGGAAATTTGTATATCAATCTTGTGTAAAAATTTTAGATCAAAAGCACGTTCCAGTAAATTTACAAAATTCCTGGACTGAGAGCAAAAGTTTCTGTTTTTCAGCAAAATCAAATCAACAAACACCGTAGACCATGCCAAAGGTCTTACTTGGCTCAAACACTAATTTAAACAAGAAAACACAATTATTACAGAAGTAATAATGTGGAAAACACACCAAAACAGAAAGCAAAAATAAAATTGGGTTGCCTCCCAACAAGCGCTATTGTTTAACGCGCCTAGCTAGGCAAAACGCAATAGATCTAGGTATTGTCATCTTTGGTATGCAATCCATAAGCAGCTCTCATAATAGATTCATAAGGTAATTTTATTTTCTTCCTAGGAAAGTGCTCCATGCCTTCCCTTAATGGAAATTGGAATCTAATATTTCCTTCCTTCATATCAATAACTGCACCAATCGTTCTAAGGAAAGGTCTACCAAGAATAATAGGACATGTAGGATTGCAATCTATATCAAGAACAATGAAATCTACGGGCACATAATTCCTATTTGCAACAATAAGAACATCATTAATCCTTCCCATAGGTTTCTTTATAGTGGAATCCACAAGATGCAAATTTAAGGAACAATCATCAAATTCACGGAAACCTAGCGCATCACATAAAGTTTTTGGAATCGTGGAAACGCTAGCACCCAAATTACACAAAGCATGGCACTCATAATCTTTAATTTTAATCTTAATAGTAGGTTCCCACTCATCATAAAGCTTTCTAGGTATAGAAACTTCCAACTCAAGTTTTTCTTCAAAAAAATTCATCATAGCATCAACGATATGTTTAGTAAAAGCTTTGTTTTGATTATAAGCATGAGGAGAATTCAACATGGATTGCAACAAGGAAACACAATCAATCAAAGAGCAACTATCATAATTAAAGTCCTTGAAATCCAAAAGAGTGGGTTCATTGCTATTTAAAGTTTTGGCCTCTTCAATCCCACTTTTTTCAATCTTGGCGTTAAGATCTATAAACTCCAAATCATCGGGACGCCTTTTAACTAAAGTTGACTCATCTCCAGTCCCATCTTTATCAAGATTTACATTAGAAAGCAAAGATTCAATAGGAGTCACATCAATCACTTTAAGATCTTCATCAATGTTTAAAGATTCTAGCTTCGCGGCCATTTTATGACTAAGGTAGCTTGTTTATCAGAAATTTGGCCCACTAAGTTTTCAAGGTGAGCAAATTGAGATTTCAAACCATAGAACTCTTTGGACATATCATCAAGTTCCTTATTCATTTACTCCCACATAGTCTTTTGTTCTTTAAGCTCATTCCTAAAGAAGCTATTATGATCATATTGGAGCGACATGAAACTTTTAACGTTATCCTCAATATCTTCCAACTTTCTAAGATAAGGAACAAGGCTTTTGGGTTGAGCCATAAAGACGACCAACCAATTTAACAAACAAGCAAGCAAAAAGCAACCGAAAAGACGAACGGAAGAAGGGCGAATAAAAAGGCAAATCTTTTTGGAAAATCGTTTTAGAAGTGGGGGAGAGGAAAACGAGAGGCAACTGGCAAATAAAGTAAATGCAAGAGATGAGTTTGTGATGGGTACTTGGTAGGCTTGATGTAGATCTCTCCGGCAACCACATCAGAAATTGACAAGTTGACGGTAAAGTTCTTCTCTTGACTTGCTATGTATCTCCCCGGCAACGGCGCCAGAAATCCTTCTTGCTATTTCTCGAGCATGCGTTGGTTTCCATGAAGAGGAACGGATGATGCAGCAAAGTAGATAAGTATTTCCCTCAGTTGTTGAGAACCAAGGTATCAATCCAGTAGGAGATACAAGCAAGTCCCCAATAGATGTACCTACACAAAGAATCAAACACTTGCACCCAACGCTATAAAGGGGTTGTCAATCCCTTCACGGTTACTCGCAAGGATGAGATCTGATAGAGATAGATAGAATAGATTGCTTGAACGGAAAGTAAAACAAAAGTAAAAATAATGCAGCAAGGTATTTTTGGTATTTTTGGTTTTAGATCTGAAGTATAAGATGGAAAATAGACCCGGGGGCCATAGGTTTCACTAGAGGCTTCTCTCATGATAGCAAGTAATACGGTGGGTGAACAAATTACTGTCGAGCAATTGATAGAAAAGCGAATAATTATGAAGATATCCAAGGCAATGATTATTCATATCGGCATCACGTCAGTGTCAAGTAGACCGAAACGATTCTGCATCTACTACTATTACTCCACACATCGACCGACACCTGCCTGCATCTAGAGTATTAAGTTCATGAAGAACAGAGTAACGCATTAGGTAAGATGACATGATGTAGAGGGATAAACTCAAGCAATATGATGAAAACCCCATATTTTTATCCTCGATGGCAACAATACAATACGTGCCTCGCTACCCCTACTTTGTCACTGGGTGAGGACACCGCAAGATTGAACCCAAAACTAAGCACTTCTCCCATTGCCAGAATTACCAATCTAGTTGGCCAAACCAAACCAATAACTCGAAGAGACTTGCAAAGATATGAAATCATGCATATAAGAATTCAGAAAAGACTCAAATAATATTCATAGATAATCTGAACATAAACCCACAATTCATCGGATCTCGACAAACACACCGCAAAAGAGTATTACATCGGATAGATCTCCATGAAGATCATGAAGAACATGGTATTGAAGAGCAAAGAGAGAGAAGAAGCCATCTAGCTACTAGCTATGGACCCGAAGGTCTGTGGTGAACTACTCACGCGTCATCGGAGGGGCAATGGAGTTGATGTAGATGCCCTCCGTGATCGAATCCCCCTCCGGCAGATTACCGGAAAAGGCTCCAAGATTGGATCTCACGGGAACCGAGGCTCCTGGCGGCGGAAAAGTGTTTTCGTGGCTCCATTTGGTATCCAGGGAATATTTCTGAATTTATAGGCCGATGAATAGGGTAGGAGGAGTTGCCGTGGGGCCACAAGCCAGGGGGGCGCGCCCACCCCCCTAGGGCGCGCCCCTATGGCTTGTCGCCACACGGTGGCTCCCCTGCCTTGGTCTCCAAGTCCTCTGGGTTGCTTCTGGTCCAAGAAAAATTATTCCGAAGATTTTATTCCGTTTGGACTCCGTTTAATATTCCTTATCTGCAATACTCAAAAACAAGGAAAAAACAGAAACTGGCACTAGGCTCTAGATTAATAGGTTAGTCCCAAAAATAATATAAAATAGCACATTAATGCATATAAAACATCCAAAACAGATAATATAATAGCATGGAACAATAAAAAATTATAGATACGTTGGAGACGTATCACTCGTCACTCGGAGAAATTTTGAACTTAGACGAAGACTGATTCTGGGCTAAGTTTCCGAGTGAATGGAATGCTATCCACTCGGAAGGGTTTTTAACTTAGGCGAAGGATAGTTCGCAGCTAAGCCCCCGAGTGGGAGGATCGCTCGTTACTCGGAGAAATTTTGAACTTAGACAAAAACTGGTTCGCAGCTAAGTTTCCGAGTGAATGGAATACTATCCAGTCGGCCAGGTTTTTAACTTAGGCGAAGGCTGGTTCGCAGCTAAGCCCCCGAGTGAGAGGATCGCTCGCCACTCGGAAAAGTTTTGAACTTAGACGAAGACTGGTTCGCAGCTAAGTTTTCGAGTGAATGGAATACTATCCACTCGGCAAGGTTTTTAACTTAGGCGAAGGCTGGTTCGCAGCTAAGCCCCCGAGTGAGAGGATCCCTCGCCACTCGGAGAAATTTTGAACTTAGACGAAGAATGGTTCGCAGCTAAGCTTCCGAGTGAATGGAATACTATCCACTCGGCAGGGTTTTTAACTTAGGCGAAGGCTGGTTCGCAGCTAATCCCCCGAGTGCGAGGATCGCTCGTCACTCGGAGAAGTTTTGAACTTAGATGAAGACTGGTTCGCTGCTAAGTTTCCGAGTGAATAGAATACTATCCACTCGGGCGGGTTTTTAACTTAGGCGAAAGTTGGTTCGCAGCTAAGCCCCCTAGTGAGAGGATCGCTCGTCACTCGGAGAAGTTTTGAATGCGAAATTGTGTGATCGGAATCGACAATAGACTACGGGAGTCATAACTTTAACAAACGAAACTGTCTGGAGTACTCTTATTACATCAGAACAACTCAGTCGTCAAGTATAAAAACGTCGAAGCAAATCCGCATTCCAGGCGCGTGGTTCGTCAATATTCTTCTTGAGGTTGAAGAGGTGGTAGGCTCCATTATTCAGCACTTTGGTGACGACGAAAGGGCCTTCCCATGCTGGGGCCAGCTTATGCAGTCGCTGTTGATCCACTCGGAGCACAAGATCACCTTCATGGAACGACCGACTCTTGACGTGCCTTGCGTGGAAGCGGCGCAGATCTTGCTGATATACAGTCGACCGAATCAGAGCCATCTCGCGTTCTTCTTCCAGGAGATCAACACCGTCTTGTCATGCTTGCTCAGCTTCAGCCTCAGAGTACAGGTCTACTCGGGGATAATTGTGAAGGACATCACTTGGCAAAACAGCTTCGGCTCCATACACCAAGAAGAAAGGAGTGCGTCCAGTCGACTGGTTAGGAGTCGTGCTCAAGCCCCACAGAACAGACGGCAGTTCAGTGACCCAAGCTCCAGCTGCATGATCGAGATCTCGCATGAGTCGAGGCTTCAGCCCTTGAAGGATAAGGCCATTCGCTCGCTCAGCTTGACCGTTAGACTGGGGGTGCGCAACGGATGCGTAATCCACCCGAGTGCCTTGAGAGTCAAAGTTTGAGCCATTGTCTGTAATGATACTGTGGGGAACTCCATACCGGAAAGTTATCTCTTTCATGAATTTGATAGCAGTTCGGGCGTTCAGCTTCTTGATGGGTTTGGCCTCAATCCACTTAGTGAACTTGTCGACTGCTACCAGCAAGTGAGTAAATCCACTCTGGCCTGTTCGAAGGGGACCAACCATATCCAAACCCCATAATGCAAACGGCCAGACGAGTGGAATAGTCTTCTAGGCAGACGTAGGTTTGTGTGACAGATTCGAATAGAACTGGCATCCTTCGGAGTGATCAACAATCTCTTTAGCCATCTCATTGGCGCGCGGCCAGAAGAAACCCGCTCGGTATGCTTTGGCAACAATCATCCTAGAGGACGCATGATGACCACAAGTTCCCGAGTGAATCTCCTCCAAAATCAGTTGACCTTCTTCAGGAGAGATACACCGCTGAGTCACGCCAGTTACGCTTTCTCTGTAGAGTTGTCCATCCATAACAGTAAAGGCCTTGGATCTGCGGACTATCTGTCGAGCTTCATCTTCGTCATCTGGGAGTTCTCGCCTCAGAATGTGTGCAATATAAGGTACTGTCCAGTCGGGCGTGATCACCAGAATCTCCATGACTAGATCTATGACCGCTGGGACATCAACTTCTGTCGGATCAGAGGCGCTCTTTGATTGCGGGGGCTCTTCAGTGAAGGGATCTTCCTGCACCGAAGGAGAATGTAGGTGCTCGAGAAACACATTGCTGGGGACAGGCTTCCGAGTGGATCCAATCTTTGCTAGCTCATCAGCTGCCTGATTTTTCACTCGAGGAACATGATGGAGTTCCAAACCTTCAAACTTCTTTTCAAGCTTTCTTACTGCATTGCAGTATCTAGTCATAGCAGGGTTTCTGACATCCCACTCTTTCATCACCTGATTGACCACCAAATCAGAGTCACCGTAAACCATCAGGCGTCGGACGCCGAGTGAGATGGCCATACGCAACCCGTACAGGAGTGCTTCATATTCAGCTTCATTATTGGAGGAATCAAAGTGAATCTGCAGGACATAACTGAGTTTGTCGCCTTTTGGGGACACCAATACTACACCAGCACTAGACCCATTCAGCATCTTTGAGCCGTCAAAGAACATGGTCCAGTGTGCCGAGTGAATTTGGATTGGCTGCTGCTTTTCAATCCACTCGGCCAGGAAATCAGCAAGAGCTTGAGACTTGATTGCCTTTTTCGCTTCAAACTTGATATCAAAATAAAGGAGCTCAATAGCCCATTTGGCCACTCGACCAGTCGCGTCTCGATTGTTGAGAATCTCCGACAACGGAGCATCACTGACGACTGAAATTGAGTGATCTTGAAAGTAGTGTGCCACCTTCTTCGCTGACAGATATATACCATATACGAGCTTCTGGTAATGTGGATACCTTTGCTTTGAAGGAGTCAACACTTCAGAAATGTAATAAACAGGACGCTGGACCTTGTAAGCTTTGCCTTCCTCTTCCCGGTCAACAGTGACAACTGTACTGACGACCTGATTAGTGGCCGCGATGTACAGGAGCAAGGGCTCTTTGTTGCGCGGAGCAGCAAGCACCGGCTGGGTGGAAAGCAGGGCTTTGAGCTCGACAAACGCTGCTTCAGCTTCTGGAGTCCACTCGAACGTATCAGACTTCTTCATCAGTCGGTATAAAGGCAATGCCTTCTCACCGAGACGAGAAATGAATCGACTCAACGCTGCCAAGCAACCCGTGAGCTTCTAGACATCGTGCAGACGCATAGGACTTTTCATTCGGGTAATGGCACCGATCTTTTCAGGATTGACGTCGATTCCTCGTTCGGAAACGAGAAAACCAAGTAACTTGCCACCAGGAACGCCAAAAGTGCACTTAGTCGGGTTTAACTTGATATCATACCTCCTCAAGTTGGCGAATGTCTCAGCCAAGTCAGTCAGCAGGTCGAAACCTTTGCGAGACTTGACGACAATATCATCCATGTATGCTTCAACATTCCGAGGGATCTGATCAAGCAGGCATTTTTGAATCATGCGCATAAAAGTAGCGCCAGCATTCTTCAAACCAAAAGGCATGGTGATCTAACAGAAACACCCGAATGGGGTGATGAAGGCTGTCTTTATTTCATTCGGACCAAACAAACGGATCTGATGGTAACCGGAGTATGCATCAAGAAAAGATAAACGCTCACACCCCGCAGTCGAATCGACAATCTGATCGATACTAGGGAGCGGAAAATGATCTTTCGGGCAAACCCGATTGATATGTTTGAAGTCAATACACATGCGGAGTGACTTATCTTTCTTGGGGACCATAACGACGTTCGAGAGCCACTCGGAGTGGTAAATCTCGCGTATGAACTTAGCCGCCAAGAGACGAGCCACCTCCTCGCCGATTGCCTTCCGCTTCTCTGCTGCCGACCGACGCAAGTGCTCCTTCACAGGCTTGGCCTTCGGGTCAACTCTCAATCGGTGCTCAGCCAGTTCCCTGGGTACACCCGGCATGTCAGCAGGCTTCCATGCGAAAATGTCCAGTTCTCACGGAGGAACTGGACGAGCTCGGCTTCCTATTTGCTGTCGAGTGTCATTGAGATGTTGGTCGGGGCAGCATTGGGATCTGTCGGGTGAATGTGTACTTGCTTCACTTCGCGTGCCGACTGGAAAGCTAATTCGGAGGCGGGCTTCTTGGCACGCAGCAGATCGGCAGGATCAGCGCTCTTCTTTATTCCTCCAACTCGACCACAGCCATCTGATGATCGGCAATTTTAGAGCCCTGCTGAAGGCACTCCTTAGCCCTCTGTCGATTGCCAGTGACTGTGATCACACCCTTGGGCCCGGGCATCTTCAGCTTGAGATACACGTAACATGGACGGGCCATGAAACGGGCATAAGCTGGACGGCCAAGGATGGCATGGTATGCACTCTGGAAGTCCACCACTTCAAACGTCAATTTCTCTTTGCGAAAATGTTTATCATCGCCAAACACCACATCCAATGCTATCTGGCCGAGTGACTTGGCCTTCTTCCCAGGGATGACTCCATGGAACTGCATGTTGCTTTCGCTGAGTCGGGACATCGGAATGCCCATCCCCTTTAAGGTATCCGCATACAAGATGTTCAGACCGCTCCCACCATCCATCAGGACTTTGCGGAGTCGAGTGCCTCCCACTACAGGGTCCACCACCAGTGCTTGCCGACCTGGGGTAGCAATATGAGCAGGGTGGTCCGACTGGTCGAATGTGATAGCAGTCTGAGACCACTTGAGGTACGTGGGGGTGGCAGGAACAGCCATGTTGACTTCTCTATTGATAACTTTCAGTCGACTCTTGCTTTCAACATCCGCAAAAATCAACAGAGTGGCATTGACCTCAGGAAACTCTTCCTTGTCTTCATCATCCTCCTTTTCAGGAGCTTTCTCACTCGACTGGCCTTCCTTGAACTGCTGAATCAACAGACGGCACTGTCGAGTGGTATGTTTAGGCAATATCACATTGCCTTCTTCATCTGTCTTCGTGTGAATTGCACACGATAAATCCAGGACGTCGGTTCCGGACTGATTCTTTCCTTTCTTGGAGTTAAACTGACCTTTCGACTTCCCCTTATTTTTTCCTTGTGCCGCCAGAGCGGCTGCCTCTGCCTGAACAGGGCCATCAGCTTTGCGCTTTTGTTTCCGATTGGAATTGCCGCCGGCATCATTGTCGACTGCTTTTCCTTTGCCGCTGCGGAGGCGGTCTTCCTCTTCACCATTGGCATACCGAGTGGAAATCTTCATCATCTTGCTCAGGGAAATGTCACCTGTCTGACCAAACTTCAGGTAAAGCTATCTGTACTTCACACCGGCCTTGAAGGCACAAACAGCTTGATGCTCAGAAACATTCTCCACTGTGTGATGCAAAGTGGACCAACGCTGAATGTAATCTCTCAAGGACTCATTGGGCTTCTGGACACAGTGCTGTAAATAAATCAAACCCGCAGGACGCTTGCAAGTGCCCTCGAAGGTACTGATGAACACTCGGGCACGATCCTCCCAGCAGTAGATGCTAGAAGTGTTGGAAATATGCCCTAGAGGCAATAATAAATTGGTTATTATTATATTTCCTTGTTCATGATAATCGTTTATTATCCATGCTATAATTGTATTGATTGGAAACTCAAATACATGTGTGGGTACATAGACAACACTGTGTCCCTAGTAAGCCTCTAGTTGACTAGCTCGTTGATCAAAGATGGTTAAGGTTTCCTAGCCATTGACATGAGATGTCATTTGATAACGGGATCACATCATTAGGAGAATGATGTGATGGACAAGACCCAAACTGTAAACGTAGCATTTGATCGTGTCAGTTTATTGCTATTGTTTTCTGCATGTCAAGTATCTGTTCCTTTGACCATGAGATCATGCAACTCACTAACACCGGAGGAATACCTTGTGTGTATCAAACGTCGCAACGTAACTGGGTGACTATAAAGGTGCTCTACAGGTATCTCCGAGGGTGTCTGTTGGGTTGGCATGGATCAAGACTGGGATTTGTTACTCCGTATGACGGAGAGGTATCTCAGGGCCCACTCGGTAATACAACATCACAATGAGCCTTGCAAGCAATGTGACTAAAGTGTTAGCCACGAGATCTTGTATTACGGAACGAGTAAAGAGACTTGCCGGTAACGAGATTGAACTAGGTATAGTGATACCGACGATCGAATCTCGGGCAAGTAACATACCGAAGAACAAAGGGAACAGCATACGGGATTAACTGAATCCTTGACATAGAGGTTCGACCGATAAAGATCTTCGTAGAATATGTAGGAGCCAATATGGGCATCCAGGTCCCGCTATTGGTTATTGGCCGTAGAGGTGTCTCGGTCATGTCTACATAGTTCTCGAACCCGCAGGGTCTACACACTTAACGTTTGGTGACGATTAGTATAATTGAGTTATTATGTTGGTGACCGAAAGTTGTTCGGATTCCCGGATAAGATCCCGGACATGACGAGGATCTCCGGAATAGTCCGGAGGTAAAGATTGATATATGTGATAATAGTGTTTTGATCTCTGGAAGGGTTCCGGAGTTCACCGGAAGGGGTTCCGGATGTTTACCGAAGTGTTCGGGTGCAGCAACACTTTATATGAGCCAAAGGGATAAAGCCCACAAGGTATTGGAAAGTGCAAAAGTAGTTTTGCTGCCGCGTAAGCGGTACTACCGCTTGTTGAAGCGGTACTACCGCCCGAGCGGTACTACCGCTTGTGTGAAGCGGTACTACCGCCCAAGCGGTACTACCGCTTGTGTGAAGCGGTACTACCGCTTGTGCGCGGCTGTGCACGGTTCGGCAGGGATCCGAGTTGGACTCTTTCCCTGCGGGCCAAACCGACCTTGTGCGGGCAAAACCGACCCGGAGGGGGCTTTTACTCCAAGTTTAGACCCCAAGGCTCAACATATAAATAGAGGAGCAGGGCTAGCACACGGGACACATCAGGATTCCCCAAGCCGTGTGCCGGCAACCCTAGCCCTCTAGTTCCTCCGTCATAATATCCGTAGCGCTTGGCGAAGCCCTGCAGAGATTGTTCCTCACCACCATCACCACGCCGTCGTGCTGCTGGAACTCAACCACTACCTCACCATCGCTCGCTGGATCGAGGAGGTGAAGGCGTCATCAAGCCGTACGTGTGTTGAACGCGGAGGTGCCGTCCGTTCGGCACTAGATCGGAAGGATCGTGATTGGATCGCGGGACGCTCGGCGATTTGGATCGCGAAGACGTTCGACTACATCAACCGCGTTTATTAACGCTTCCGCTTAGCGATCTACAAGGGTATGTAGATTCACTCTCCCTCTCGTAGATGCTCATCACCATGGATAGATCTTATGTGTGCGTAGGAAAATTTTTGTTTCCCATGCAACGTTCCCCAACAGTGGTATCAGAGCCAGGTCTATGCGTAGATGAGATCTCGAGTAGAACACAAACGAGTTGTGGGCGTGGGTGTATACATATTGCTTGCCGTTACTAGTTGATACTTGATTCAGCGGCATTGTGAGATGAAGCGGCCCGGACCGACATTACGCGTACGCTTACGCGAGACTGGTTTTACCGCTGCGTGCACTTGTTGCATAAAGGTGACTGGCGGGTGTCTGTCTCTCTCACTTTAGTTGAATCGGTTCAATGAAGAGGGTTCTTTTAGAAGATCAAAAAGCAATCACTACACCACGTTGTGGTTTTGCGTAGGTAAGAACGGTTCTTGCAAACCCATAGCAGCCACGTAAAATTTGCAACAACAATTAGAGGACGTCTAACTTGTTTTTGCAGGGTATGTTGTGATGTGATATGGCCAATTACATGATGAGATATATGTGATGTATGAGATGATCATGTGATGTATAGAATATCACGACTTGCATGTCGATGAGTACGGCAACTGGCAGGAGCCATAGAGTTGTCTTTAATTATTGTATGACCTGCGTGTCAATCATTAAGCGCTATGTAATGCTTTACTTTATCGCTAAACGTTAGCTATAGTCGTGGAAGCAACAGTCGGCGCGACAACCTTATGGCGACACGTTGATGGAGATCAAGATGATGGAGATCATGGTGTCATGCCGGTGACGATGGAGATCATGCCGGTGCTTTGGAGATGGAGATCAAAAGCACAAGTTCATGGCCATATCATGTCACTTATGATTTGCATGTGATGTTAATCCTCTTATGCATCTTATTTTGCTTAGGACGACGGTAGCATTATAAGGTGATCCCTCACTTAAATTTCAAGATAAATTGTGTTCTCCCCAAGTGTGCACCGTTGCGAAAGTTCGTCGTTTCGAGACACGCCGTGATGATCGGGTGTGATAGACTCTACGTTCGCATACAACGGGTGCAAGCCATGTTGCACGTGCGGAACACTCGGGTTAAACTTGACGAGCCTAGCATGTACAGACATGGCCTCGGAACACAAGAGACCGAAAGGTCGAACATGAGTCATATAGTAGATATGATCAACATGAAGATGTTCACCATTGAAACCACCTCAACTCACGTGATGATCGGACTTGAGTTGGTGGATTTGGATCATGTTACACTCGAATGATCGGAGGGATGTCAATTTGAGTGGGAGTTTTTAAGTAATATGATTAACTAAACTCATTATCTAAGAACAATAGTCTAAGTTGTCTTTGCAATATTTATGTTGTAGATCATGGCTCGCGCAGTAGCACCCCTGAATTTTAAATGCGTTCCTAGAGAAAGCTAAGTTGAAAGATGATGGAAGTAACTTTGTGGACTGGGCCCGTAATCTAAGGATTATCCTTACGGCTTCCCAGAAGGCTTATGTCCTTGATGCACCGCTTGGTGATCCACCCGCTCCAGTTGAGTCTCTAGACGTTGTGAACGCCTGGCAGGCTCGTTCTGATGATTACTCAATAGTTCAATGTGCAATGTTGTATGGCTTAGAACCGGGACTTCAAAGACGTTTTGAACGTCATGGAGCATATGAGATGTTCCAGGAGTTGAAGTTTATCTTTCAGAAGAATGCCCGGATCGAGAGATATGAGATCTCCGATAAGTTCTATGCTTGCAAGATGGAGGAGAACGGGTCTATCAGTGATCACGTGCTCAGAATGTCTGGGTACTCCACCCGTCTGGCTGAGTTAGGGATGCCCCTTCCGCCAGAGGCTATCACTGACAGAGTTCTTCAATCATTGCCACCTAGCTACAAGAGCTTCGTGTTGAACTATAACATGCACGGGATGAACAAGTCAGTCGCCGAGCTGTTTGCGATGCTGAAAGCCGCTGAGTCTGAAATTCAGAAGGAGCATCAAGTGTTGATGGTCAATAAAACCACTAGTTTCAAGAAAAATGGCAAGGGTAAGAAGGGTAACTCCAAGCAGAGTGGCAAAGCAGTTGCTCCTCTCGTGAAGAAACCCAAGGCTGGACCCAAACCAGAAACTGTGTGTTTTCATTGCAAGGGAACTGGACACTGGAAGCGGAATTGCCCCAAGTATTTGGCTGACAAGAAGGCGGCCAACAACAAACAAGGTATATATGATATACATGTTATTGATGTGTACCTTACCAACTCTCGTTGTAGTGCCTGGGTATTTGATACCGGTGCGGTTGCTCATATTTGCAACTCAAAACAGGAACTGCGGAATAGACGGAGGCTGGCAAAGGACGAAGTGACGATGCGCGTGGGAAATGGTTCCAAGGTTGATGTGATCGCCGTCGGCACGCTCGCTCTTCGATTACCGTCGGGATTAGTGATGAACCTAAATAAGTGTTATTTGGTGCCTGCGTTAAGCATGAACATTATATCTGGATCTTGTTTATTGCGAGACGGTTACTCATTTAAATCAGAGAATAATGGTTGTTCTATTTATATGAGTAATATCTTTTATGGTCATGCACCCGATATGAGGGGTTTATTCTTATTGAATCTCGATAGTAATGATACACATGTTCATAACATTGATGCCAAAAGATGTAGAATTGATAATGATAATACCACTTTCTTGTGGCACTGCCGTTTAGGTCATATTGGCGTAAAACGCATGAAGAAGCTCCATGCTGATGGACTTTTGGAGTCACTTGATTTTGAATCACTTGACACATGTGAGCCATGCCTCATGGGCAAGATGACTAAAACGCCGTTCTCTGGAACAATGGAACGGGCAAGTGACTTATTGGAAATCATACATACTGATGTGTGCGGTCCGATGAGTATTGAGGCGCGCGGTGGTTATCGTTACTTTCTCACCTTCACTGATGACTTAAGTAGATATGGGTATATTTACTTAATGAAACACAAGTCTGAAACATTTGAAAAGTTCAAACAATTTCAGAGTGAAGTTGAGAATCATCGTAACAAGAAGATTAAATTCCTACGATCTGATCGAGGAGGAGAATATCTGAGTTATGAGTTTGACAGTCACTTAAGACAGTGTGGAATTGTTTCACAATTGACACCGCCTGGAACACCACAGCGTAATGGTGTGTCCGAACGTCGTAATCGAACCTTATTAGATATGGTGCGATCTATGATGTCTCTTGCCGATTTGCCACTATCGTTTTGGGGTTATGCATTAGAGACAGCTGCATTCACTTTAAATAGGGCACCATCGAAATCCGTTGAGACGACGCCATATGAACTTTGGTTTGGCAAGAAGCCAAAGCTGTCGTTTCTTAAAGTTTGGGGATGTGATGCTTATGTCAAAAAGCTTCAGCCTGAAAAGCTGGAACCCAAAGCGGAGAAATGCGTCTTCATAGGATACCCAAAAGAGACAGTTGGGTATACCTTCTATCTCAGATCCGAAGGCAAAATGTTTGTCGCTAAAAACGGAACATTTCTTGAGAAAGAGTTTCTCTCGAAAGAATTGAGTGGGAGGAAGATAGAACTTGATGAGGTTGTTGAACCTTTACTTCAACCTGAGAGTAGCGCAGCGCAGAAAGTTGTTTCTGTGGAGCCTACATTAGCTGAAGAGGAAGTTAATGATGATGATCATGAAGCTTTGGATCAAGTTGCTATCGAACCTCGTAGGTCGACAAGGACGCGTACTGCTCCTGAGTGGTACGGCAACCCTGTCTTAGAGGTCATGTTGTTAGACAACGATGAACCTACGAGCTATGGAGAAGCGATGATGGGCCCGGATTCCGATAAGTGGTTAGAGGCCATGAAATCCGAGATGGGATCCATGTATGAAAACAAAGTATGGACTTTGGAAGTATTACCTGAAGGGCGTAAGGCCATTCAGAACAAATGGATCTTTAAGAGGAAGACGGACGCGGACGGTAATGTCACCGTCTATAAAGCTCGACTTGTGACAAAGGGTTTTTCACAAGTTCAAGGAGTTGACTACGATGAGACCTTCTCACCCGTAGCGATGCTTAAGTCCGTCAGAATCATGTTAGCAATAGCTGCCTTTTTCGATTATGAAATTTGGCAGATGGATGTCAAAACAGCGTTCCTTAACGGTTTCCTTAAGGAAGAGTTGTATATGATGCAACCAGAAGGTTTTGTCGATCCAGAGAATGCTGACGAAGTTTGCAAACTCCAGCGATCCATTTATGGACTGGTGCAAGCATCTCGGAGTTGGAATCTTCGTTTTGATGAGGTGATCAAAGCGTTCGAGTTTATACAAGTTTACGGAGAAGCTTGTATTTACAAGAAAGTGAGTGGGAGCTCTATAGCGTTTCTAATATTATATGTGGATGACATATTGCTGATTGGAAACAATATAGAAATGCTGGAAAGCGTAAAGGAATATTTGAACAAGAGTTTTTCAATGAAGGACCTAGGAGAAGCTGCTTTCATATTAGGCATCAAGATCTATAGAGATAGATCAAGACGCTTAATAGGACTTTCACAAAGCACATACCTTGATGAGATTTTGAAGAAGTTCAAAATGGATCAGTCCAAGAAGGGGTTCTTGCCTGTTTTGCAAGGTGTGAAGTTGAGTAAGACTCAATGCCCAGTGACTGCAGAAGATAGAGAAAAGATGAGTGTCATCCCCTATGCTTCGGCCATAGGCTCTATCATGTATGCAATGCTGTGCACAAGACCCGATGTCAGCCTTGCCATAAGTATGGTCGGAAGGTTTCAAAGTGATCCAGGAATGGAACACTGGACGGCGGTCAAGAATATCCTGAAGTACCTGAAAAGTACTAAGGACATGTTTCTCGTTTATGGAGGTGATCAAGAGCTCGTCGTAAAGGGTTACGTCGATGCAAGCTTTGACACTGATCCGGATGACTCTAAGTCGCAAACCGGATACGTATTTATTCTTAATGGGGGTGCGGTTAGCTGGTGCAGTTCCAAGCAAAGCGTGGTAGCAGATTCTACATGCGAAGCGGAGTACATCGCTGCCTCGGAGGCGGCGAAGGAAGGTGTCTGGATGAAGGAGTTCATGACAGATCTTGGAGTAGTGCCTAGTGCGCTTAACCCAATGACTCTGTTTTGTGATAATACTGGTGCCATTGCTCTAGCCAAGGAACCAAGATTTCACAAGAGGACCAGACACATAAAGCGACGTTTCAATTCCATCCGCGATTACATCAAGGAGGACGACATAAATATTTGCAAAGTACACACGGATCTAAATGTTGCAGATCCGATGACTAAACCTCTTCCAAGGGCTAAACATGAACAACACCAGAACTGCATGGGTGTTCGATTCATTACAATGTAAATCACATAGTGATGTGAACTAGATTATTGACTCTAGTGCAAGTGGGAGACTGTTGGAAATATGCCCTAGAGGCAATAATAAATTGGTTATTATTATATTTCCTTGTTCATGATAATCGTTTATTATCCATGCTATAATTGTATTGATTGGAAACTCAAATACATGTGTGGGTACATAGACAACACTGTGTCCCTAGTAAGCCTCTAGTTGACTAGCTCGTTGATCAAAGATGGTTAAGGTTTCCTAGCCATTGACATGAGATGTCATTTGATAACGGGATCACATCATTAGGAGAATGATGTGATGGACAAGACCCAAACTGTAAACGTAGCATTTGATCGTGTCAGTTTATTGCTATTGTTTTCTGCATGTCAAGTATCTGTTCCTTTGACCATGAGATCATGCAACTCACTAACACCGGAGGAATACCTTGTGTGTATCAAACGTCGCAACGTAACTGGGTGACTATAAAGGTGCTCTACAGGTATCTCCGAGGGTGTCTGTTGGGTTGGCATGGATCAAGACTGGGATTTGTTACTCCGTATGACGGAGAGGTATCTCAGGGCCCACTCGGTAATACAACATCACAATGAGCCTTGCAAGCAATGTGACTAAAGTGTTAGCCACGAGATATTGTATTACGGAACGAGTAAAGAGACTTGCCGGTAACGAGATTGAACTAGGTATAGTGATACCGACGATCGAATCTCGGGCAAGTAACATACCGAAGAACAAAGGGAACAGCATACGGGATTAACTGAATCCTTGACATAGAGGTTCGACCGATAAAGATCTTCGTAGAATATGTAGGAGCCAATATGGGCATCCAGGTCCCGCTATTGGTTATTGGCCGTAGAGGTGTCTCGGTCATGTCTACATAGTTCTCGAACCCGCAGGGTCTACACACTTAACGTTTGGTGACGATTAGTATAATTGAGTTATTATGTTGGTGACCGAAAGTTGTTCGGATTCCCGGATAAGATCCCGGACATGACGAGGATCTCCGGAATAGTCCGGAGGTAAAGATTGATATATGTGATAATAGTGTTTTGATCTCTGGAAGGGTTCCGGAGTTCACCGGAAGGGGTTCCGGATGTTTACCGAAGTGTTCGGGTGCAGCAACACTTTATATGAGCCAAAGGGATAAAGCCCACAAGGTATTGGAAAGTGCAAAAGTAGTTTTGCTGCCGCGTAAGCGGTACTACCGCTTGTTGAAGCGGTACTACCGCCCGAGCGGTACTACCGCTTGTGTGAAGCGGTACTACCGCCCAAGCGGTACTACCGCTTGTGTGAAGCGGTACTACCGCTTGTGCGCGGCTGTGCACGGTTCGGCAGGGATCCGAGTTGGACTCTTTCCCTGCGGGCCAAACCGACCTTGTGCGGGCAAAACCGACCCGGAGGAGGCTTTTACTCCAAGTTTAGACCCCAAGGCTCAACATATAAATAGAGGAGCAGGGCTAGCACACGGGACACATCAGGATTCCCCAAGCCGTGTGCCGGCAACCCTAGCCCTCTAGTTCCTCCGTCATAATCTCCGTAGCGCTTGGCGAAGCCCTGCAGAGATTGTTCCTCACCACCATCACCACGCCGTCGTGCTGCTGGAACTCAACCACTACTTCACCATCGCTCGCTGGATCGAGGAGGTGAAGGCGTCATCAAGCCGTACGTGTGTTGAACGCGGAGGTGCCGTCCGTTCGGCACTAGATCGGAAGGATCGTGATTGGATCGCGGGACGCTCGGCGATTTGGATCGCGAAGACGTTCGACTACATCAACCGCGTTTATTAACGCTTCCGCTTAGCGATCTACAAGGGTATGTAGATTCACTCTCCCTCTCGTAGATGCTCATCACCATGGATAGATCTTATGTGTGCGTAGGAAAATTTTTGTTTCCCATGCAACGTTCCCCAACAAGAAGGAGCCAAACGATTCAGCCATGCACGGGCCGAACCATCCAACATCAAGCATAAGTGCTTCATAGCTACGTTATCATTTCCTCCACCAATCTGCACAGCCACTCGGTAATCATCCAACCATCTTTCCGGCTTCGACTCGCCGGAGAACTTGCTTATTCCAGCCGCCAACCTGAAGTTGGGGGGAATCTCCGCAGAACGAATGGCTTTGCTGAAACACTCGGGGCCAGAAACAACAGTACCACTTCCAATCGGATAGTCTCTGTCATTACCATCTCTGTGGGCTCTGCCTCTATCGGTGCGCCTTTGTGCGAGGAAATTTCTAGCATCGAATCCAGGATTCCGCTCATCGCCAAATGGGCGCCTATCGTCATAGTGCCGGGGCACATATGAACCACTTCACGGAGGAGTAGGCACTCGACGGCGGTCATCACGGTGATAACGAGGAGCAAAATTGTCTCGCCCCTGATCTTGGTACTGATCTTCGCGGTAATCTCCGCCCCTACGATGCAGAGGTGACCCTGGGCTGTGCGCCGACTGAACCGTGTCTGCTCTGGGGGAGTTACTATGCAATCTGTTGCGCGACTGAGAAACAGCCGAATTCTGCTGCTGCGCTGCATCAAGCAACGCTCGGATCTGCTGCAAACCTCGACCAGCCTCCGAACGGGACGGCTGAATGGAATCTGCTATCTTTGCAGCCGCTGCAACATTCAGAATTGGAGTACGGAATACCTTGACATTGTTATGGGATCCACTCGGAAACAGCTGTTGCTGACGTCGACTAGAAACAAGGGGACGCTGGCGGGCACGCTCGTCGAGTGCCTCCTACATCTCTTTGAGACGAAGGCGAGTGGCCTCCATGGCCTGAGCCTCAGCAGTCGCACCGATGATAGGAGTATGAAGGATATCCTCATCACGGCGGTGCTGCTCATTCGACGGTCCTCCAGCTTCGCGCCTGTCGTGATTGAAGCCAGGCGGCGGACTCTGATGAGAGCCAGCCATAAAAACCTCAGCCGCAGGATCGCAGCTCTCGCACTTAGAGGGAACGTCAGACTGATCCGACACCGAATCGAACACGCCGTGAAGTGACTCGGCGGGCTCGATAGCCGCAATCTGCGGAGACGAAATTTGGCGAGCCGCCGCATGCCTCACCCAGCGCTGGAGCCGCGAACGATCAGATCGCTTGAGGCGACGAACAGCGGGAAGGGCCGACAGATACGGAGTCGACGGCTGTAGTAGAAGAACGCCACAGGAGCTTGCGCAGAAGTGCGTTGCCCCGCGGATCGGGAGCGCCTCAACATCTAGAGGCGCTTCCTGGAGCCATGCCGAATCGTCGGCGATGAATGTGAGCGCTCCGAGATGGATCTCGTGGCCCATGAACAAATCACCATCGGAAGACATGACGAAGGAGAAAAAATGCAACCTCGCCGGAAGTCGCTTAGACGCCTGCCCCACGGTGGGCGCCAACTGTCGTGGGAACGAGCCTGACAGTAGATGGTAGGGGTACGAAAGGAGAGGGCAGAGTCCTAGCTACGGCGAGGATGTACACACGGATGTATGAGTTCAGGCCCCTCTCGTGGAGGTAATAGCCCTACGTCTCAGGTGCTCGGGAGCTTTCTGTCGTGTGGAATATGATCGAGAGTTACAGGGTGCGAACCCTTGTGCCAGAGGGGAGGGGCGGCTTATATAGAGTGCACTGCCCCTCATGAATGCCCGGCATCTAAGGGTCCGATCGTGGTAATAAAGATGAACGTTACTGGTAACGTATGTAATGAATGCTACTTATGGTCTAGCCGAACGCATGCCCGTTGGCCTCCCTGGGGTGGCTTCTGCTCTTCTGCGGTCGACTGTCTTCTGGTTCTTCCGAGTGAAAGGTAAGCGTCGAGTGAAGGGAGAAACCTCCGAGTGGATGTTGTCGAGTAACTCGTATGTCTTGGTGATTTCAGTAGGATATTTGCTTGTAGTCCTTAAGCTTTCTAGGGCAGTGTCCTTAGGTAGGATATGTAGGTCAGTCCTATGACCCTACCCTAGGTACATATCCCTATCAGGTGGCGGGCTGGACGAAGAGGACGAGGCGGCGGTGCACACAGAGGAGGGAGAGGCGATGAGCGCCAGAGGGAGGAGGGGGTCTTATACGAAATTTTTGCGGGTTTTTTCTCGTAAAAGCCTCGGAACCATGTGATTCCACCAAATAGGTGGAACGACCGCATTTCCCATCTGAGCCAAATATTCCATTCGGATGAATGGGTAGGTTCCGGTTCTAGGGCTCCTTTGATTCAAAGGAATTCTATAGGGTTTTTGGAGGATTGAGATCCTTAGGAATTTTTCCTACATTGGTCCTTTGATTCATAGGATTGTATCCCATAGGATTTTTTCCTATGGAATCTTTTATACTACATTTCATAGGAAATCTAACATCCAATCCAACCTCTTTTTACAATTCCTTTATTTTTTTTGTGCCATCAAACACTCCTTGCTAATCCTATAGGGTTCAAATGGACATGCCACTCCAACCATATACTTTTCCTATTCCTGCGTTTTCAAAATCCTACGAATCAAAGAGGCCCCTAGTTGGCAACCAAACACGGGAATCAGCTCCAGGAACGGGTCAGACCTATTCCATTCCACTTCATTACTCGAACCAAACACACCCTTACATGACCACGAGGACGTGGAAACATACGCAATGTATTCTAAACCAAAACCATTAAAACCAGCAATCGGTCCACTATGTGGGTCCACTCGGATATAAAAAGACACGCCAAAAAAACAGCGATTCCAGCAATTGTTCTAAAATAGGTCAGCTGCCCAAAAAACAGATAGTTGGGTTTTACACAAAAATCTACTGCTCCAGCAGATGGCCAATCCTTATATTGTGCCCAAACTTTTTTGGGCACGTCTTAAATTTTTTGTACTGGTGGTGTATATTTGGGACACAAGGTGACTGTCCTATCCTATGGCCAAATACAAAAACGATGTGGCAGGAAGTTAACCGCCACGGTGAAATTTCACCGCCGCCAATTCCGGCCGGTTTTCCCAGCGCCGCGACTCGATCGGCCGACCCCAGCCACCTCACCGATCATTCTGCCTGCTCGGGTCATCCACTCCAACCGCCGATTCTCGGGACGGCACCGGCCGCTCCTCGCCCCCGCCGCCGTCCGAGATGGTCGTTGCAGCCCACCGACGTCGATTAGTGTCCACCGCTACCCCATGCGACTGTCGGCGAGCCGCTGCTCCTTGCCGAGCACTAGATGCTCGGTTAACGCCGCACCACCGAATATGGCCGCATCCCCTGGCTCCGGTCCCTGTCCCGCCCGCCCCGCCTTTCTTCAGCCTCCGGTAACCTCCGCCGGTAAAATTCGAGCTCGGCGCCCAACGACCGCTAGTTGCGTCTCCCTCCCCCACCCCCACCCCCCTCCATTTGAGCTGCTTGATTTCCAAGGAGGTGCGGCGCCACTCCCCCACGGTGCGCAGGCTGCGCCACCAAGACTTGCTCTTCTCTTAGAGGAGCGAGAAGTGCATGAGGCTGTCCTCCACATTGTAGGAGAGGTCACAGACATGCTTCACCCAGGTGGCTAGCACCTTGCGCCTCGTCGGCGGCCATCAGGAAGGACCGCATCATCTCGAGGTCGTCGGCGATGAAGGCGACGCCGAGCTGCAGCCTGCAGCGCGACCTCCTTCGCAGCCTTGGACCTGGCATAGCCCTGGGCTCCATCAAGCACGGCCTTGCCCAGGCTCACCACTGTCGCTTCCATGGTGGTCGTAGCTTCCAAGCTTTGGTTTGTGAGTTCTAGATTGAAGCAGCTTTGGTATGCATCTACCGTGTCGACGACGGCGAGTCTCGGCGGCGTGCTGCAGCGGGGTCTTGAGATGATGGACTCGCGCAGGGCGGGAGCGCTGTCTGGCGCCGTGGCAGCGTCGACGGTAGGCCTGTCAAGGTTTATGCATTGATACCCGTTATGAAGATTGGTTGACGGATGATGGGTTGGCCTCTGGAGCATGTGCAGTGGTGCCCGCTGAGAGTCTGCTGGACCGATTTGTGTTCCCGACCCGTCGTTCGGCGGCTTGTTTGAGGCCTCCGGTTTAGATGATGTGCGTTGGTGTGAGGTCTGGGCAGACGGCCCCGATCATGTCCACCCCCTTGATCAAGTTGGTAGGAGTAGCGACAGATGTTGTCAAGAAGATAGCTTCAGACTTATTGATGTATTACTCTGTAACGCTCTGTTGAATAATTTTTTAATAAAAAAATAGTGTGCATCGATTCGATGATGCAGAGGCTGGGGTTCAACCTCCATTTCGAAAAAAAAAGCCACCGGTGGCCTCTTTTGGCTTCAGTTGGCAGAGGAACAGATAGCATCCGATTCTAGCTACAACTTATGTTGTTTCCTCGCTTTCGATGCTTTAGAAAAAAGCAGGGAGGGGATATGATTCGGAGGTGCAGGTCAGGTAAGCCATCTACTTTTGCGTGACATAGCAAGCTTGTCATTCCACCTCCTTTCTTGCCAAAGCCGTATTAGTATGAATTAACCACTCAACTCCCAGAGGCATACCAAAAAACTTACCAGAGTATTCAAATCATTACAATTCATTAATTTTTCCAACCGGGGTGCAATTCTTTTATGGTGCCCAAAGAGTTCATTCTACTTCTTGGGTAGGAACATTTAAATTGTTCATATATACTTGTGTAAGGGACCCAAACCGACAATAATATAATAGCTACAACGTGTGTTGTTTCCTCACTTTGGATGCTTTAGAAAAAGCAGGAGGGGATAAGATTCGGTGCTGCTGGATAGATCATTCCACTTAGGTCGATCAGGTAAAGCATCTACTTTTGCCTCACATGCCAAACCTGTCATTCCACTTACTTTCAAGAAGGAAAAAACAACCTCTGTCATACCACCTCCTTTCCCGCAAAGACTATTAGGGAAAAAAAAAACCTGTCATACCCACTTAATATGTGTCCACACAATATCCAGCAGCAAGCTAGATATGTATCCAGGTTCCATCTATATGTAGTCTTTGCTAGTCTGCCTACAATTGTGCGAGCCACTCCACCTCTTACCACAAAGCATTGCACACAACTTCCCAACTGAGTGCTGAGAGCGAGAGACATGGACCACGCGACGGGGGCCATGGGCAGCCTGCTCCTCAAGCTCGGCAGCCTCCTCACCGATGAGTACAAGCTACAGGCCGGCGTGAAGGAAGACGTCGAGTATATGAAGAGAGAGCTGACGAGCATGTACGCTGCCATGCACAAGGTCAGCGACGTGCCACGGGACCAGCTCGATGAGCAGGTCAGGATCTGGGCCGACGAGGTCAGGGACCTGTCGTACAGGATGGAGGACAGCATCGACAAGTTCCTGGTGCGTGTCCAGGGTGCCCCCGCCGCCGTCAAGCCGGGGAAGATCAAACAGCTCATGAAGAAGATGGGTGGGTTGTTTACCAAGGGGAAGACTCGCCATGAGATAGCAGATGAGTTCAAAGGCATCAAGGCCCTGGTCCGGGAGGCCCGCCGAGCGACGTGATAGGTACAGGGTCCACGAGGTGGTTGCCGATCCAGCTGGCACAACCACCGTCGACCCTCGCCTGTTGGCTCTGTACAAGGATCAGAAAGATCTCGTTGGAATTGATGGGGCGTTGAGCGAGCTAACCAGTATGCTCGGTGGTGATGATGGCGGTGATCTGTCGAAAGAACTGAAGATAATATCCATCTTCGGATTTGGAGGCCTCGGTAAGACAACTCTTGCCAAAGCACTGTATGATAAGCTCCGAGAGCAGTACTATTGCAGCGCTTTTGTTCCGGTGGGACGGAAACCTAGCGTGCAAAAAATTCTCAACGACATACTCTATGATATCAACAAGCAAAAGTATGCAGACTTGGATGAAAGGCAGCTGATCAACAAACTCCGAGAGTTACTCAAGAACAAGAGGTCAGCACCCCATTGTCCACTTTCATGTTCATCAAGTGAAAACAAATCAGAGTCAAACCTTACGGATGACACCAGCTCTTAACTTTGTCTTAGTTGTTTTACATTAGAATAGCTTCGATGTGGTATGCTCGTTCTTATGTATTTTATAAATACAGTAAAAACCATGCATGTCTTCCTACCTTGTGTGTAATCATTTCTGCCACGTGGACGCCGTTGAATGTTTTCGCTCTTTCAAACATTATAACTTTACAATAGATGTGAATTCGAAGATATATATAATACATAACAATATTTTAATTGGAAAATTTAATTTAAAGTAGTGTTCTGGACATTTTATCCTTTTGTAGTTACTTTATATAAATATAATTATGCGCCTTACCTAATTGTCCCGCTAATGGCTCTTGTACGACAGGTATTTTATCGTTATTGATGATATATGGGATACAAAAACATGGGACATAATCAGGTGTGCTTTGTTGAATGATAGTTGTGCAAGCAGGATAATCACAACTACTCGTATTCTAGATGTCGCCACAAATACGGGTGAAGTATACAAACTGAAACCACTTTCTGCTGATTTATCCGAGGAGTTGTTTAATACAAGATTATTTGGTGGTCCCAAATGCCCTAAAGACCTGCCACGAGAGGTATATAATAAATTTCTGCATAAATGTGGCGGTGTACCTTTGGCTATAATCACAATAGCTAGTTTGCTTGTTTGTAAACCAGTGGAGGTCTGGTCTAAGGTATACAACTCGATTGGTTTTGGGTATGAGAATAACAAAGATGTTGAGAACACAAGAAAGATATTGTTATTTAGCTACTATGATCTACCTTGCCATCTAAGGACTTGTTTGTTGTATCTCACTATATATCCAGAAGATTATCTCATTGAGAAAGATAAGCTCATATGGAAGTGGGTTGCAGAAGGTTTTGTCCATAAGGAACAAGGGTTAGGATTATTTGAGGCCGGGGAGAGAATCTTTAACGACTTGGTAAATAAAAGCATGATACAGCCAGTGGAGATCCCGTATCATAGCATCATAATTGGTTGTCGTGTGCATGATATGGTGCTTGATATGATCCATATGTTAGCGAAGAAAGAAAGCTTTGTCACTGTAGTGGATAGTTACGAGCAATACACTTCTTCGCCTGTCAATGCTCGTAGGTTAGCCGTCGGATTGAGTGGGAGATTCGACGCTAGTATGTGGAAGCCACAAATAAGGTCATTTAATGCCATTCACATTACAGACCAGTTGCCATTGCCTTCATGCTTTGAAGTATTACGTGTCCTAGCTTTAGAACATGTGTATCAGGACACAATTTGTCTAGAGCACCTTGGAAAGTTAGTTCACTTGAGGTATCTCGGGCTAGGGAACATGTATATCCTCAAGCTACCAGAAAAAATAGGGAATCTAAAGTTCTTACAGGTGCTAGACCTAAGTACTTGTTACGCATTAGAGGAACTGCCGCGAAGTATTGGTCTGCTCAGTCAACTAAAGTGCTTGAATGCGGAGCAAACTAGCATAAAAGCGCCAGACTGGATCGGGAACCTGACATCCCTAGAAGAGCTATGCCTAGGTCGTGTCGATGACTCTTCAAAATTTGTGACTGAGCTCGGCAAGCTGACAGAGTTGAGAAAGCTCCGCGTTACTGGAAGATTACTGTTGAACAGTGCGAGCTCCATAAAAGCTTGGGTGGCGTCCGTAGTCAAACTGCAACAAATCCAAGTCATAGACATCAATGACTTTGATTCATGGGGGTTTGATGAGATCACGAACTACTGGGAAGGCTATAATCTTCCACCACAACTTCGTGTTCTACACTGCTCGGCGCTGACGTTCAAACAACCTGGGCTGCTTGCACATATCAATCCCTCGCTTCTTCCAAATCTCTCTCATTTGTCAGTACACGTGGGCACTGATCCGGATCTGGAGATTTTTGGACGGTTCCCAGTGCTTATTACTCTGAACCTGGATACGTGGATTGGCCTCCACCACGAGGTCATGGGTGGGACGGGGGCATTCCCCATGTTGAGAGTTTTCAAGACGGGTGCAACACTTGGCCGGTTTGTAGAGGGAGATATGCCCAGCCTCGAGTCCCTCGAGTTCAGTGTCAGATTGCGGGACCCCTTCTCCGATGGCAAGATTGTCGATTTTGATTTTGGTAGCCTTGTGAACCTCCCTTTGCTTCAGCAAGCGACTGTCTATATATGGCGTCACCCTGAGGCAGATATCGAACAGATAAAGGAAGGGGTGAGGCAAGGAATCGACATCCACCCCAACCGTCCCAGACTTGAGTTCACATCTAAGTCACGCAATGTAAGTGTGTACATCAGCGTTTATGTGCACTTGCAAGTGCAGGTTTATATCCGTCACAGACTAGTTAATCCGTAGTACTATCTCTTGGTTCCAGGATTACTTCTGGCGTCGACTACAGAAAAAGCAAGCGAAGCTAGCTAGCCGTGCATCTCCGCCTTCTGGCGTCGACTCCAGGTTGATTACTGGCTTCGCCAAAAGAATATCCAAAAGCTAACTAGCCGTGCATCCACAAGAATGAAGATGAAGGTACGCTGCAATCTGCATGTCTTCCTGCTTCCCTTCCGTGCTAACAAGTTTAATTCGTGCCATATGTACACACGGATAAAACCTTGTGCTCATTTCATATAGCCATGCGTGTATACGTCATGTGACATGCCGTCTGATATGTGTAGGTTGGCGCCGTTACCATGTCGTGAGCCGATTAATTCGGGCGCTAATCCGTGGCCGCTCCGCTCCACTCCTGGTGTACTCCATCAGAAGTCACAGAGCATCAACCGCCATGGCCCTCTCTCCCCTGGCCTCCTCACGCGGACTCAGCCAGGCAGTTGCTCCCGACGGCCAACCCCGGTGGCATAGAGCACCCTGAGGGCGGGGGCGCGTTGCGCAGCGCGAGAGTTAGGTTCACTACTTTATTCGAGTAATCTATCAACGTTTAGTCCATTGAGGCAATCAGATGGGTGATGTACATCAAGCTCCTGTTTCAGTGCTGTTTATGAACTATTTGTGCTTGCTCACATGTTCTGCTCAAAAAGTATCACCCAGCTTGCAGTATTTCTTGAAACGAAATGTTGAATTATATATCTTCATAATTAGTACTAGTATTCTAGTACAAGACCTCATTTTAGCATTACTCTTGTCGTCGTCGCCAATCCATCGAGTCTTGAACAAAAGTAGGACTTCAAACGGACTTTGGAAATTAGCTAACAGGCAGTACAAGTTCGGTTGGTACGTACACTTTCAGGGGTACTAGCTGCTGCATAGATAGAGAGTACTAGTGGGCGGGCGGGGTGGAGTATTCCGAGAACACGCTGTCGAAAATCCAGAGTACCAAATTCAGAGTCTATTGTCTAAACAATACTACAACTATTAGTACATGTTCAAGCGAAAACATTTCAATTCTGATCAATAACGCTAATTATCTCTCAAGTATCTCCTCACTAGTAGGAAAAATGCTACAGGTAGTATTTTACTAGTGGCAGTGTGTTGCGGCTCGTCTCCGGTTGTGGTGGTGCTGCTGAAATTGTAGCCCAAGGCCTACAAATGCCTCGTCCTGACATCCATCAGCTTCGAGCCAACAGCATAAGCGAGCTCTCTTGCACTGCCTAACTAAACACTGATATTTCTCCCTTCATAGAAATAGAAAAAAAAATGAGGTTAGGCGCTTCCAAAAATGCTCCATTCTCACATGTGTGAAACAACAAAAGGGAAAGCATTCCACTAAAATGCAAAAGTATGAATTAGTCAGCTTGATATGAACAAGTAACGTATCAACTCCCATGTACATGTAGCAGGTCGTGGTTGCAACTACGTTAAACCTAAAGATGCAAATATTTAGCATTTGGGCATGAAGCAAGAAACATAGCTATGTAGATTATTCACCCAAGCGACCTACGGACCGTGATCCAGTTTCTATGTATTTTGTTTTCTCTGACTCTCTGGTGTACACGTGAATTATCTTTTTTAGTCGTTGAGGGATGAAGGGGCATAATAGAAGTGTAGAGTACAAGGTTGAAGCAAACAACTGCATGTGAGGTGGACTACCACTAGTGCAGAATAGGCCTATAGTGCCGGTTCGTAAGGGCCTTTAGTGCCGGTTCTCCAACCGGCACTAAAGGGTGGGGACTAAAGCCCCCCCCCCCCCTAGTCCCGGTTCAACACGGCGCGGCACTAAAGGCCCACCACGTGGCACCTGCCGGCGCCGTGGGCTGGGGGACCTTTAGTCCCGGTTGGAACCGGGACTAAAAGTATTTAATTCTTTTAATTTTGGTTTATTTTTTCTTTTAATCCTTTAGGGGTTTATGAATTAATTATGGTTTATTTTTCCTTTTAATTTTGTGTTTTCCATTTAATTATTTTTCATTTCAAACATATATTACCCTATTACATACTGTACACGTTGTGCATATATATATAAATAGAATTTCTCGTAGAACCGATCATATATATATATATATATATATATATATATATATATATATATATATATATATCATCGAATTTCTCGTACGACGACCATTCACATACATATATATATATATATATATATATACATATATATATATATATATATATATGTATATATATATATATATATATATATATATATATATATATATATATATATACAATTTGGTATATACAATTTCTCCTACAATTTGCGGAACATTACCTATGCAGGCATTACTTCTTGATCTTGTAATGGTATTCTCCTTTGGGATCTATGACCTGGTCGAGCAGAAATCCAGCTATTTCCTCTTGAATTGCTCGTACGCGAGCCGTTGGTAGGAGCTGGCCCCGCATCTCCGTCAGCTATAATCAGGAGATCAAGATGAATATATTAGTTGTGTATATATATATTAGCTAGATCATGATAAAAATATTATGGATAGTGTTCTGGCAAACGTACCCAAAGATTTCTTTCGTTTCTGCTCCTTTCAGACGTGATCATGCGAATGTTCTCGCAAACGTAGTATGCGCATAAACTATTCCCCTGCTCCTACCTCATGCACTTTACGAGAATAAAATTCAATCAGGTAATAATTAATCAAGCATGATAATGGTATTGAAACTAAAATTAAAGAGATTCACGGACGTAGCTAGCTAGTACTACTTAATTACCTTGAGTCGCCTGTGACCAGTTTGACGAACTTGGCACAAGCCCTGCCCGCCGGCAAAGAAAATGAATAAAGGAGTTATTAACTAGTTGAGATCAGGAAATGAAGTAAAGAGGCCGACATAGTACGATAATGATTGAAATTACCTGTCGACCATCCCCCTCACGGTTGCGTATTTGGATGGATTCTTATATAGTGAGTCCAGTACTTCAACTTTTCCCTTGTCAACTTTAATGATTAACAAGATCCAGTGGTAACTGCATGCGCACACGTTTTGTATAATTAAGCGGCATGTGCATAACTCATCAACTACACTTATTAACATCTAGTAAGCAAAAAATAGAATTTGTAGTACAAGATAAAGTAACACTCATCCGAAGTTGTAAGGAAGTAGTATTTCTTGTTGGGTGTTTAGTTGCCTCAAAAACTCTAGCAGGAATCTCTCTGTGTCTTTTCTCGAATATTCAGTTTCCCATATCGCTTGATTAACCGTATTTGGGTCAATGAACCCAATGCCATAGCGTCCAGCTTTTTTCATTTCATACATCTTCATTCTGCATAATACCACAGAAAAGAATATAGTGAGGATAATTACAGGTAATGAACGAGAGCACAGCTAGCTAGCTAGAGACTTAAATTACAGAAAGAAATCAATTACAGACAATAGCAACTGACGATAGATTTGTCGAGTGCGTCTTGATTGAATAACTGAAACAACTCTGAATAATGAATCCACAAATCTTTTTTATGGAAGTAATGCTTTTTCTTGACTTTCACCATGAGGGACTCTTGATTGGTATTTGCTGTTTCTTGCATGTACCACGTATGCAAATTGTACAATCTCGTTGGTAGAAGCTTGACATCGTCAGGCTTGACCAGAGGTTTGCCGCGGACATATTGGTATTTTACTTCCTCCTCTGTAATTCCGGGGATTTCCTCAAGGCCTAGGAGTTGTTCAACAGTGACACCGGCCTCTTTAGACTGCCTTTTATGATCGTTGGTTATTACCAGCCGATCGGCGGTACTCACAGGTGTTTGTGCAATGAGCGGGGGGATCGATTGCACTGCCTGTTCTCCCAGCTGGGGAACAGTTTTCCCGCTTTTTTTGCCAACTGCTTGGCTCGAGCTCGAGCTCAACTCCTTTTGTCCTGCAAAATATGACTTCTTGATAGACTGCACATAGTAGGAGTCCTTCTGATTGTCAGTCGGTCGAGCCATATCAATAAAGTGTTGTGAGACATGCTCAGGTACTTTCTCCTTTGGCAGCGCGGGCGGTTTCGGTCCAAAATGGGCCTTCAATTGGGCATCCACTACGATGTCGCATTCCTCCTCAGTCAGGTGGTAAGGCAACTTCGGAAGAGGCTTGAGGCATGGACCATATTTGAATTTCTTGCCTGCTATACCGCTAGCCATCGTAGCTGCGGCCTCTCTCTTCCGCTGTTGCTTAGGCGACGGAGCACGCTGAGTCGGCCGAGACGGCAGACGCGGTCCCGGACTTGGAGGAGGAGGAGTCGGCTGACGCGGTGCCGGACTTAGAGGAGGAGGAGTTGGCTGACGCCGTGCCGGACTTGGAGGAGGAGTCGGCTGACGCGGTGCCGGACTTGGACGAGGAGGAGTCGACTGACGCGACGGCGGACTTGGAGGAGGAGGAGTCGGTGGCCTTGGAAAGACGATGCAATCCTTTTTCCATAGAATGATACGATGTATGGCCTCTCCCAGTGTTCTCTCCTCGTCACCTCCAAGAATGTCAAGTTGTAGCTCGTGATATCCTGACATCACTTCATCAACCCCGACACGAGCATTGCCAGCTGGAATGGGATTGCAATAGAAGGTTGCTTCAGGGGGATTTGCTAAAGCATAGCCGTCCGCCACCTTCATGGATAAGTTCTTCACTTTCATGTGTAGCTCACAGTTAGTCCTGTCTTTGATATCATCCACAGGCTAGCTAGCTAGTAGTGCATCATCGATATCGGCCGGGGCGGAACCCACGCTGCTTCTCGGCATAGATGGGACGGTGCTATCCAATGCTGGATCGATCTGCTCATGTTGTCGCTGAGACGCCCTTTCCTGGCTGAGTGAGTCGATCTACTCCTGCTGCCGCCAGAAAGCGCGTTCCAACTCCAGGTGCTTTGATTCTAGGCCTTCAAGGAGGAGTGCTTCCTCCTTCTTCTTCTGCTCCTCCTGCTTCTTCTTTCTCGCACGGCTTCCGTAGTCGTCGTTCCAATCCGCAAACCCCTCAAACCACGGAACAACGCCTTTGCCTCGTGTTCTTCCCGGGTGTTCAGGATTCTTCAGGGCGCGCGTAAGCTCGTCGTTCTCTCTGTTGGGCGTGAACACCCCCGTTCGAGCTTCTTCTATTGCAATAAGTATTTCGTCTGTCGCTTCTTTAAGACTTGTCTTCACCATAACCAGCCCTGTCTCTGGGTCCAACTTCCCCCCATGCGCATAAAACCATTAAGACTTGCTCCAGTCTTTGACTATTAAGACTTGCTCGCTTCGAGAAATGATGAATGCACTCATGTGCAATACAGGATATCTTGGCCGTAAGCTAACCATTGCCATGCGACCTTTAGACTCGATCCAACGAGGCACAACACTCATCGGGAGTCCCTGTTGAAGAACATCGTAGTAACATACTTAGCAATGAAGTTTAGCTTAAAAAATAATGTATGCAAAAGATGCACTGAGGACAAATAGTAAAAATCTTACCATCTTTCCTAGATAGATGTGACCGTAGTTCAATACGCACACTAGTGGCCACACGTTTTGAGTACTAATATCTCAAAGTCCGGGAAAATTACCTGTCTTGACAGTATCAAGATCCTCCAGCCATGAAACATAATGACCTATCTCCTCACAGTTTAGTTCAGCCCCGGGACAGTAGTAGGTGCTGTCTACCAAGCGCTGGACATGTTTGCTTGAATGGAAATAAGCTGTCAATAGAAATTAGTTGTCAACTATTTTTAAATAAACAATATAAATTACTTAATAAATATGGTTGAGAAACTCACATAATGGTAGAACTGGAGGCGTCTGCACATCGACCCAGATGTCGATATTACCTTCAATTTCATCTTCCGGACGAATATCAAAGGTGATAAGCATATTAGGCTCAAATGCATAAGCCTTGCATAGTGCTCTCCAACTTTTGCATTCAAAATAGGAGTAGGTGTCTGCATTGTACAATTTTACGGCAAAAGTATAACCATGCTCGGTCCTCAAGTGAACTCTCTTTACCTCCATACTTTTTTTAGTACTGAAACCAATCTTATCCAAGACATAAATTCTTGCATGGCAGGGGATACGCTAGTAGAATAGTAAAAAATTAAAATTATAAGTTGAAGAAAAAGAAGCAGAAGTCATGCTTAATTACGAAAAAAGACTTGTCATTGTGACTTACTGTATCCACTTCGAAGGTCTCATCCAGCATGATGATGAAGCGCCTACCATCAACTAGGTGAGGCTTGTCGCACAGACCGCGCTCGTCTTCGCAGCATTCGCACAAAACGAATTTCCTTTCGTCGTTAGACATTTCCTATGTTCATAGTTGAAACATTTAAAATCGATCGAAGGCAACTACCAGGAAACTGATCAACACACAGATCACTATTACTCAATATGCAACGGGTTCACTTTAGGTCTGTCGAGTCTTTCCTTCCTAAACTCTCATCTCACGTATATGGTGGGCACTCCCTCTGATATTGCGACCGTCGGTGATGGTGGCTCCTCCATTCGTTCCCGAGTGCATTACACCAAAATGTCTAGCACACGGCAACGAAGGTGAAGCGACCCCGACGACAACAGTCGGGATTCTTCCTCTCTCATATTTCGACCGTCGGTGATGGTCGCTACTCCTCCTTTCCCTAGTGCATTACAAATATCTAGCACAAGGAAAAGAAGGAGAAGCGACCCCCACGACAACAGTCGGGATTCTTCCTCTCTCATATATATATATATGGTGGACACTCTCCCTCACTGAAAGACCCACAAGGAGCCGAAACAGACCTAAAGTCAACCCGTTCCATATATCGAGCAATGACATAGAAAAAATGCCCTATGTTTTGCCGGAATATCATTGAATTCCCATTCTGGCAAATCACAAGCACTCGATATGTCCTACATTGTAGCACAAGTCATGCTAAAATTCATGGAAAAAAATCAGCATGACCTTTGCTAAAAACAAGACATATCGAGCGCCTGAAATTTGCCGGAATGGAAACGAATCAACATTCCGGAAAAACATAGGCCACTCGGAGGTACATTGCAAACAAGAACACCAATACATCGTCTATATTCAGAATGCATCATCATCGACATCAATGACATGGCGACTAGCACTAGCATTTTCATCATCGACATTTACAACACATTATCATCTATATTCAAAATGTTGCATATCAACAAGAAAATATCAACTAGCCTACTAAATCAAAATGTAGCAGGGAGGAGGGGTTGTGGATGGAGGAGGGAGGAGGGAGAAGGAGGGGCGACTGAAGGAGGGAGGAGGAAGGAGGACGGAGGAGGAAGGCGGAGCGAGGAGGGGCCGGCCGGCGGCGAATGGAGGAGTGGAGGGAGGACGGAGGAGGTGGGGAGGGGAGGAGGGAGGAGGGGGAGGATTACCGAGTCCAGGGAGGAGGGGGAGGTGACGGCGGCAGAGGGAGGAGGGGTAGGCGACGGCGGCGGCGAGCGGCGGGGGGCAGAGAGGGAGCGACAGTGTGAGGGGGGAGTGAGGAAGATAGAGGGAGCGCACGGGGTGGATAAGGTGGGCATAGCAGCAGCGCGGGTTGGTGCCAAGCGCTACAGCTAAGAAGAATAGTAGCAGCGCTGGTTGAGGAAGGGCGCTACTACTATACCTAGCCTGTCGGGAATGGTGTGGCAATTATAGTAGTAGCGCGTTTTATACGTGCCACGCTACTGATATGTGTTTATTAGTAGCGCTGTTTTTTTACACGCGCTACTGCTAAGTAGCAGCAGCGCCTCCTTTTAAAACGCGCTACTGGTAAGCTTCCGTGTATAAGGTTTTCCCTAGTAGTGATGGGAATGAGTTGAATTGTTATGTCGGTAGCGAGACAGAACGGGGTATGAGATACCGGACGATCAAGTCTCGGACTAACAGAGTATCGCCAAGGCAAGAGGCTTAGGAACTTGACGTTTACGGTTCAAACGACGCAGAAACTTCGATGGATGCCCAGGGGCCATTAGGGACGTTCCAGTTCGCCTAATGGTCATTGGTTTGGAGAGTTGTCTCAACCATGTCTGGTGTGTTCCGAACCGTTGGGTGTCACACTTCAGGGTAGACGATGCGTGAGAGGGATCTTAGTACCGAAGAGAATATTTGAGAGAGCCGGAATCGTTCTGGTATTTATCCGATGAGAATCGGAGAGTTCCGAAGTTGTATCGGAATAAAGGAGAAATGCCCGATGGTGATCGGAGAGTGCCAGAAGTGTTCTCGGGACTCGAAATAAATAAGAAATGTGTATTTATTATTAATTAGTGTAATTAATAATTAAATAGCATTTTATTTTATTTAAAAATGCATTTATTCCACTAATGGGCCTTCCGGGCAGATTTGGCCCATTAGGGGAAAAGTGGGAAAAAGAAATAGGAAAAAGGGGGGCAGCCCACATGGGCCACTTGGGGCCCATGTGGGGTTGCGGCTGCCTCGCCTTGGCCGCATCCTCCATGTGGGATTAGTCCCACATGGCTTGGCCAAGGGGAAAGGCTCCCCCTTCCCACTATATAAAGGGAGGCATCCCTCCCCTTTTCTCCATCCAATTTTCTCTCTCTCTTCTCTTCTCTAAATGTGGTTCCATTCGGAGCTGCGCAACGAGTTGAGAATTCTCCACTATAACACACCGCCGTGTTGATAGTCTTCGGTCCATTTCTCTACTTCCGCAATCTCTGTACTGGGCCAGAGACCGGGAGTCAACGACTACGCCGTACGTGTGTAATCCCGTGAGGTGCTACGCTTGAAGCACTAAGTCGTGACAACATCTGCACGACCCTGAGGTCGGGGTCAACGTCTTCATCAACAACCCTTGCGTGCGGAAGGGTAATCCCCGCTATCGGTCTTCAAGGGTATGATTTCCGTTCCTTCTCCGTTACTCTATATCTGCATGGTAATAGATCTTGGCTTGTTTTCGGTTATCGTTGCTAGAAAGTTTTTTGTATTTCCGCTACGAAACCCCTTCACAAACTTCTGCTCGAATAGATGGATCCATGCCCTGCACATCAATAATGAAGGTAAATATTCGCTGTTAAAAGCAGGAAACATCGGTGTGGATTGCTTTCTTTGTTCTCGGTTGTAGGATGGAACATATTTCATGGTATCTTCAGATGGTGTATGGAAAACTGACAGCACTAGCCCAACAATGTAATCCTGTGGTTTCGGGTTACTGTGCAAATTTAGCAATCATCCAGACTAATAAAATGCAGCGAGCTATATTAAGATGATGAGTAGCCAAGAAGCTCTCAAAGTGCTGCACCAAGCATCGGTAATAGTGCGAATTACTAACTAAATGCAGAGTAGGAAAACAGAGTTTTATGTGCCGACAACGATGGGATACAACAGCATAGGGGGTTCGCGGAGGACCAGGCTGGAGGTGGCCGCCGCAAATCAGCCATGACCCCATGGACTCCCTGTCAGGACCTGAGATACCTGAAGATAACCGAAGACGTCTGAAGCTACTGTCAACAAGAGAAGGCAACGTTTCGTCAGTTATCGAACGGTTCAGAAGAGTGTGGTCATTTCCTTTTACGTGTAACCGAGCCGGCGTGTTATAAGCCGAAACCTGAGAGGAGTAAAGTAAGAAGAAAACTATTCCCCATTTTTTCGTCTAGCTAAATTAGCCTAGGGTCCCTAGTGTCTTCGTCCCTGAACACTACCCAGATCGCCTCCAAATCAGGGGCATATCCCTCGATCCATCTCAGGAATTAGTTCGGGTCCTGACACTCCCCGCCGGCGCCGCCGCCTGTACTGCTGCGCCTGTGGGGCTGGGACATGGGATTCGTACGGATCTCCGGCCAATCTCCTCGCCTCTCCGGCACGGCGCGACGGCGGGAGGAGGAGAAGAGGGGGCGGGAGTTCGGATCTCCGGCGCGGGCGAATCGGGGTATCCGAATCGCGGGTTCGCTGGCTGGCTCCCTGCTCTAGCGAGTGCACGGCCAGATCCCCGCGCTAGCGAGCTCCGGTGGGCTTAGCCTCGGACGGCAATGAAGAGAGAGTCTCCGCTGCCGCCGCCTTGCCGGAGAGGAATGGTCTCCCGCGACCGGTTCTATACTTCTATTGGAGGCGTTGTTGGGAAGAACCGAAGAAGAACAACTGCTCATCATTTCATTTTTTTTTCACACAGTATCTCCATACGTGCCAACGACCTAACGTCGAAATTGCATCTCAAATTTTGTTTGTTCCTCCCTTAATTAGTATTTTATTTCCTTATTTATATGTCACAATATTCAAAATCTCTATTTTATTATGGATAGTATAACCCACTATCAACAAATAGGGTCAGAATCAACTATATTATTATGAACCCTAAATAGAATAGAGTTTTATTTACCGTGCGGTGCAGTGATCCAGCGAGATTCTGAAAGTCAGAATCAACAAATAGAGTTTCGTCTTTGCTTTAGAGTGGATTCTACTATCCATAATAAAATAATAGAGATTTTTGAATATTCTGCAACACACGGTAATTTGGTAGAAAAGATTTACAAGCAACTTTAATCTCCCTTGTGCTGCCGTGACTAATGCTCTACAATTCAGTACTCCTACGTGATATCCTTGTGACGATGATGACTCACTCCAGCTCGACCATATCAGATGAGCGGTTCGTTGCGCTCCAGAAAAAATAAAAATATCCTTGTGACGGTTTCTGGTTTGTTCCGGCGTGCAGCATTGAGAAACTTTTCCTTGTGAATCACGGGATTTTCAGATACAGATCTCTCCGTTCTGTTTCTTTTGCAAGTGATCACGTCGAGTGGCCGGTCTGCTCTAGTAGGCTTTGCCCACATTGTTCGTTCGGCTGGGGGCTGGATAGGTTGTTTACAGACAACAAATCATCAGTGAAGTCACAAAAAAAATTAAAATGTCAAAAAAATTCAAACCAAAATAACGGTTATACATATGAACATTTTATGTTCGTACAAAAAATATTCGTGGAGTAAAGACATTTTTTTGGTCGATCTAAAAAAGACAAATCCCCAGTGTTCCAAACTAACTTTGCACGAAATATATATATTTTTTCTATTTTTTTACACCGGCCACACAAAATATCTTTTCTCCACGAAACTTTTTTGTGCGGATAAAGAATGTTCATATGAACACCCGGAATTTTTATTTGTCAGCTTTGCTAGCACGAGCTCACACTCACGGAAGAATCAGATCAAAGAATTTCACTCTTTCAGGAGAATATCACAAGAACTATAATACTACAATTAAATCGAGCTCCACCGAAACCAATCCCTTCCTAAGCACATAAGTTTAAGACGAAATATGTTAAAACCAAGAAATAAAATTACTCACTCACATTAATTTGCTTGTTTGTGGTCCTATGCATCTTGAGATGAACAGGGTGATAAAATGACACTATAATTGGAAGTGAAAACAATGCATTCGTTGCCTTAATTGTACAATTGACCAGAGCTACCCTTTTGAAAACTAAATGTGACAAATACATTTGTGCCAGCAACGAACCTTCGTAGCTAGAGCTAGTTGACCTAAACGGATCAAGACAATCAGGGCATTAAAATTTTACCATATAGACTTTGCAAAAGTGGAATCCAAGATTGTCACTAAATTTTCATCATGCATGTATCACTATTTATCTTCAATGAAGTACAAATACATACATGTAAAATTATAAGTATGGTTTGTTTGAATTCCATGTTCGACAATATGCAAGAAATAAGACTCAATTATTAAATTCCATAGGGAAATTCTTACAACAAGCACAAGGAAATAATTTTAAAAACCATTGGCAGGTTAATAAATTGCATGCTAGCACCAGTCAGATAATGTTTCCTTGATCTCCGTGCAGTTCTAGCATCTGCATGGCTTACAACATTTACATGCATCGGTAAAACATCCAATCTTACAAAAGACAACATGAACTTGCCACTTGGCCCTATGCATAAGCCCACTCGAAAATGGTCTGCAGGCAAACCAAATTAACGGATTTTACCCGTTGGCATCACTAGCAGCAGTAGCATCGCCAGGATGACGAGCGGGGGCAGCTTTCGACTCCATTCTCACAGTGGATGTCAATTTTATGACAACGCGCAGATGCAGCTTTCGTAGCGACTTGTTACGATTGAGAGAATTATGGCACCTAACTCTTATACCGACTCCATAGACAAAACCACATTGATGGAACAAGTGCCATGTGGTGGAGGACAATTGGATCATACCCTATATATATTATTGGCTAATATTGGCGCTACAAGTATTGCACATCTGCAGCTGCTGGACGGCAATGATGTAGGGGGCGAGCGCCACCATGTTCTCCTCTGTATTTCCCCTATAGGACGGCGCTCGTACCGGAGCACGGCGAAGGATCGAGGGCCTCTCCGGCGCGCTCGGGCTTGAGCAGGGGCGCTCGGGATGAGTAGCTGCTGCGGCGTGAGGGGATTTTTGCCTCGAGGAAGTGACTGAGGAGGGAGCAAAGAACGAGCTTTCGCCGCTGCAGCCACGGGATGCGGCAGCCTGCCGGCGCGAGCGCGACGGCTAGGAGCAGCGTCGGCACAAGGAGGACGCGACGGCGGCCCATCGTGGCCACGAGCCGCCGGCAACGGCGCGTGCGGGGTTGGCGAAGACGGAGTCGACTGTGGAGACGGCCGATGCCGAGGCCGGTGATGAGGACGCTGCCGGCGCCGCCGCGAGCGCCCGGGGGCGTGCCGATGTTGGACCCCCGAGCCCCGTCGGAGAGACGGCGGCAGCGTCACGGTGATGATGATGAAGAGGGTCCCGCCCGGACCGCGGTTCCAGCAGCAACTAGTCCCACGGTGGGCGCCAACTGTCGTCGTTTTCTCACAACAGATGCCAGGGGGTGGCTAATCGAGGTGAGAGAAAGGCTGCCGTGGAAGATCCGGGACGGGATAAGGTAGTAGCACGCGGTGGTTTACCCAGATTCGGGGCTCTCCGGAGAGATAATAGCCCTACTCCTGCATGTCTGTATATGAAGTGTATATGTATTACAGAGTTGCTCCTGGAGCTGTGTCGGAGGAGGAAGAGGGAGCTGGCTGCTCCTTTCCTTGGCCTCATGTGTGTGAGAATGAGAGGATGGGAGAGGATGAGAGAATGAGAGGAGCCTGGCCGTGGGTGAGCTCCCCTGGTGCCTCTTATAACGGGAGGCCCAGGGACAAGGGGTAGCCCACATGGCCAACTATCCACTATTGGAGGTGACATGTGAGGGGACACGTGATGCATGCAATAGTGCACCACTATTGGAGATGACATGCGAGGTGACGCGTGATGCAGGCTACAGTGCACCACTATTGGTCAACAGTGTTGGACTATTGGAGCGCAGTGAAGTGACGCATGATGCAGGCTATAGTGTCTGGATGTCGTGTCCGATGGGACGCGGTGTTTGACCTTGCGCAGCAGGCCGGCTGGAGTAGCCGGACGAGGGGTCGGACGGAGCGGCCGGCTGGCACAGCCGGGCAGGGGGGCGGCTGGAATTAGGAGCCAGCCGGACCGGGGTGCCAGCCGGAGCAGCCGGACAGAGGGGCGTTGGCCGCCCCGTTGTCTCGAAATGTCGAGTCGCCTCCTTGAGCCTACCGGGGGTAATCCCCCCGACACCGGACACCAAACGCATGTTGTGTCACGTCCGGCCGGTGTTTTCGGTTATTTTCCTGTGGAAACCGTAGAAAATGCATGCAACGTAGAAAATGGTTGAAAATTGGCATGCATGGTTTTGATGGCCATGCCAGCGTGTGAAAAACAATTGAGCGAGTTTCATGGATGGGAAACGGAGAACATGTTGTACACGTGCCCTACCGGCACAGTGAGTCGGTACTGCTTGTACATGGTCTGTGACATGTCACGCATAAAATGACACCAACTTTTGGCAGCACGTGTCAACATCCAATCTAGCCGCCCACACAAAGAATGAACGAATTCCGACACCAAACGCACATTGCGTCACGTCCGGCCGGTGTTTTCGGTTATTTTTCTCTGGAAAACCGTAGAAAATGCATGCAGCGTACAAAATGGTTAAAAATTGGCATGGATGCTTGTGGTGATGCTGCCTGGGTGTGGAAAAAGTTTTGGGTCATTACGTGGAGTTGAAAAAAAAACGTCCTTCGAAGGTGGCCTCCGGTAGACCCGAACAGTGCTTGTTACACATGGTGTTGGTGATTGCACGCATGAAAGGAAACAAAATTCTGACAGCATGTCTGCATGACCGAAGCAGGGCCCCACGCAAGATTTCGACGAATCCGGACACTAAACGCACGTTGCGTCACGTCCGACCGGTGTTTTCGGTTATTTTCCTCTGGAAAACCGTAGAAAATGCATGCAACGTAGAAAATGGTTGAAAATTGGCATGGATGCTTGTGGTCATGCTGCCTGGGTGTGGAAAAAGTTTTGGGTCATTATGTGGAGTTGAAAAAAAAACGTCCACGACCAATCAGTGCCCGCCGCGTGGCACCTTTTTTTTGGAACTTGTGACAGTAACTTTTTTTAACGAATGAGTGGCATTGATATAGACCGGGGCTGCGCGATTTGCGGGCGCCCATGCACACGGTCACGTCGCCCGCCCTAGCCGCCTACAGCGATCACGCCGCCTAACCTAGCCGCCCCTCCACGATCTTGCCGCCAGCCATCCTCCGCGATCTCGCCGCCCGCCATCCACCCCACCGTCGCCGCCCCACCGTCGCCTCCAGCCATTCTCCACAACCTCGCCCTCGTCCCTAGGCTCACGCCATCCGCCCCACCACCGCCGCCAAACTGCGACCTCGCCCCCGTCCCTAGCCGCCAGCCATAGCCGCCCACCGTCGCCGCCCCACCGCGACCTCGCCACCGTCCCTAGCCGCCCGCCATCCGACCCACCTCGCCAAGCCGACCGCCGCCAACCCTAGCATCCCGTGGTACGTACCATCGCGCCGCCAACCCTAGCATCTACACCCCGGCTAGTAAGTCATTTATTTCGTTTTGGTTTAACTAATGTTCACCCTGGCCGCGCCGTTCATGTAGATCATCTACACCCCCACCGAACTTGTGGTCTGCCGGCCGGCGCGTCATACACCCACTCACCTACGGCACGCACGACGGCGTGAAGGTATGATTAAACATGCAATTTTGTATGTAGATTTTCTATAGCGTTGGACTGTGTCAAATATCTAATACTTAGTGTTTTTTTTAGTATGGATGAATATGGTGAAATATATTGGTCAGTTGAGAAGTGGTGCTCGTTGGTCGATAAGTTGACCATTATACAATGAAAGAGGCTTGCTGGCACTGGCTTACAAAAAATGTTGTTAATTCCTAGTGTCCAAATGCGGAAGTGTCTCTTGAAATTTATTTTTAAATCATATGATGCCACTAGGAAAACCTTCATTATGCAACAGAAAGATGGTGATTTAACTCTGCACACTAGTGATGTATTTCACATATTTGGCCTAGAGAATAAAGGAAAAGATGTGACAAAAGTATTAGCCAAAGTAGGGGATGATTCAAAGGAAAGGGTGCCTTCTCTTTTTTTGGACACGAGGAATGGAGAAATAGTGATAGATGAGTTGATCCAACACATTGTTACTAGTGGGGCTTATGACGATGACTTTGTGCGAAGAGCTGTGTTGATTCTGTTAGGCACAGTCATTACACCGCACTCGACCAAACATGTCCCTCATAGCTTTTACAAATTGGTGGAGGATGTTGATGTCATAAAGTCATATAATTGGAACTCGTTCACGTTACGCGTGTGCATGACTGGCATCACAAAGACGGTAAAAGATCTCTCAAAATTTAAATGGCCGGTGGGAAACCTGGCGCTCATTCAGGTAAATCAGAATTTTAAATTGTGCTTATATAATATTTTTTTCTACTTTTATGATGATTAACTCTTTTCATGTTCATGCAGTACATGTATTGGGAGAAAGTGCAACCAACAGCCATAGAAACATACGATACTCTTTCGTCTGACTATCCTCTTATGATAAACTGGTCGGAAATTGAGGCAGGGAAGCGTGACCAGTACGACACAGATAACGGCCGTGGTCATGGAAAGGTAAATATTTATGGCTTGAACTACAACCATTGATTTTAGTACTTAACACATCACTTACTTAAATTCGTTTAATATTTTACAGGTTGATAACATAATTAGCGAAGAGTACAGAACCGCTAAAATAACCAAAGAGGGAATAATTCCAGAGGAGATACCTAAGCCACGAAAACGTAAAGGTGGTGGAAAAGGTAATAATGCCGAGGCTTCATCGAGTACGGACACCACACTAGATCAAGTCATGAAATGCATAAAAGATATGCAGAAAGAAATGCGTCTCATTCCTGATAAATGTGGTGACGTAATGATTAATGCATAAATTATGTTATGTTTACATGGACATAATGTTGAGGAGTGCGCAACGTTTTGAATTTTTTTAGGTACTCATCGAGAAACTGTACAAGAGAGGTCTTATCTTCAAACCATCAAACAAGAAGGATGATGACGATTGCACTTTGCTAAGCAAAAGTAATGTGTGGAAGAGAAAGTTTAAGGCAAAATATTGTGAGGAAGTAAATTCAACTCCTTTGAATGAAAGTGAAGAGTGGAAGAAAAAGTAAAAACCGAAATATTTTGATGAAGCTAATTCAACTCCTTCGAAAGATCGTAGGGAGGAGAAGAATGGAGTATCTTCCCCGGACGTGGAAGTCATAACACCCGGTAAAGGTGATGCAGCCGACCCCTTAATTATTACTGATAATGGTTCACCCGCATTATCCTCTGCATCATTAGCCACAAATGAATTTCCTTCAGTCACTCGAACCCCAAAAAATGGTAACACGGTATCAGGCGGGTCTAGCACTGAAAAGTCAGAGGAAATAAGTATTGACAGTCTTAATACCCGTATAAAGGATGCCATTCGTAATGGTACAAAGGAGCCAGTTGAAAAGCGCAAGCGAACACAATCAAAATACTTTCGGTCACCTTACCAGCAGAATGGTAGAAGCAAACGTGTTAAGAAAAGTAAGTTAAAGCTAACACTTTTGTAAATTACTTTCTGGCCTAACACATGCATGTAATTAACCTATTGTATGTACATTTTTCTAGGTTTATTTGGTATACGAGATGTTATGATTAGCACGGACCATATTACTAAGGATCACATAGAGGCCTCGAAGGTTTATATCCAGACATTATCAAAGTCGCCCAAGCACCATGGCAAGAATGTGGTTATCATGCCGGGTTTAGGAGGGGAGTCGTGTACGGCAGAACAACTTCAAGCCGTCATTGATCATGAGTGGTTGAATGGCGCTGTAAGAATTTGTTTTCTTGACTTCCCTATCTTAGTTTTCTGTGTTTACTGATTACTGATATTCATATTTGTGTTATGTTATTTTCAGGTTATCAATTGTTATTTGAACCACGTGCAGAACCGTAGTCATTTTCTTGATCGCCATATATTATCGTCGTGGGTGTCGCACTTCCTTCTACTTCGCGCTTCAGGAAAGGTAAAAAATTCGAAGAAGAATATGCTATAACATTTCACAAGGAAATCAAAAACTGTGTCAAGAGTAATGGATGAGTATTTTAAGAAAGACAAGGTATGTCACTTCAAACGAGCCTTCGCATTACGACAATATTTGTATGTACATGTTCATAACTTTACTGTTTCGTAGGCATATTTTCCTTTTAATTTGGACAATACACACTGGATAACTGTTGTGATGCACAAGAAAAAGAAAGAGTTTCAAGTTCTAGATTCTTTCAATAAACTCAGCGAAAGAACAAAAAAAAAGATTGAAACACTGGTGAGTTTACAAAAATCATTTTTACTTTCGTAAAGTGTTCAGCCCTCATTTTTAACATACAATTTATTTCAGAGATCAGAAATCGCTAAAGATACAAAGGAGGTAAACTTGTCTATAAACGGGGATTATCCGATGTCTCTTCTTGGCCAATCAACAAGTATGATATGCCGGAACAACATGACATGTAAGTTAATTTTTGAATGCATAACTAATTGTATGTTCCATCATTTTCTGAATCATGTTATTATTTCAGAGTCTCTTGTGCACTTTTCGTGATGCAATGCATCCTACTCTCGGACGGAGAGGAGTGGAAATATTTCTTTAACAAAGAGGAGTTTAATTCTATAAGAGGATGCATTGTCGCGGAAATTCTTTTCTCAGAGAGCAACACGGTGGAAAGGGTGAAGGAAAAGATTATTAAAATCATGGAGAAGGAATAAGTGGCACGATCGCTACTTTGCAAATTTTGGTTTTGTAATGGCATGTTTTCGGATTTATTTCGCAACTAAATAATGGCAGAATTATGTTTTTTGCCCCGTAGATGATTATGCGTATTCGGTACTTGCTACAGTTTTATTATTGTCATAATGGCACACGTACATTATTATGCCTATTTGATGATTGAGACAAATATATTTTCTATTATGCCTATTTGATGATTGGGACAAATATATTTTCAGTGTGTGTTGCGGAGTTTTCATGATGAAATTGTACTGTTTTTTGTTTGAACTGATTATGCATGGTATAAAAAAATAAGGCCCCTCTCACCTTGTAATAATCTGCCTCGGCGTGTAAGTTATTTAAAAAAAATGCCCGACCGGCGGCTGGACCGGTAGTAGGTACAATTTTCCACCGTAACGGGCTGCTCGAGCGACCAAATCGGCCCACTACGGACCCAGCAGCACGGTCCAACGGGAGCTGGAAGGATGTGTAACAGAGGAGTTCAACCCCTCAACCATGCCCCGGTATTTAAACCGGTCAGTGGCACCATCGGCTTCCGAGGTGGGACTAAACCACCTGTGCTGGCGCCATGGTGTGCACGGGGCATGCATTTGCCACGTCCGTGGGCCGGCCAACATTCCCAGCCCCTCGCGCGACATCTCCCCCATAGTTCACCCGCGCGGTCGCCCCCGCCACCCTCGCTCGCGTCGCACCAGTGCACTTCTTTTGTCCCACCTCGGAAGCGGGGAGGCGCTCCGACCGGCTTAAATAGCCGGGCGCGGCGGAGTTGTTGAACTCCTCTGTTACACATACCTTCCAGCCCCGTTGGCCCCTGCTGCTGTACCTGTAATGGGCCGATTTGACCGCCCGAGGTGAGCTGTTAGGCTTGATTTGGGTGGAAGAATTTACCTACTACAGGTCCAGCTGCTGGTTGGGCATTTTTTTTAGAGATCGGAACATATAATGTCAGTAATGTTCATTAAGCACTAATTAACAGAATAAACAGTATGTTAAAATTGTAAACTCGTTCACATAAAACCTTATAAAAGACGTGGCATTAATTCAATTCATATCAGGGATGTTCACATAATATTTTGAGAAACATAAACAAAACACTTATTAAGTTTTCTGGCATCGCACAAATGTTCACATAAATAACGAACAACATAGATTATTCTGACATGACTCGTGCAAACATATTTCTTCTTCCCATGATCGAAGCCACTTCTTTACGCCCGATTCCTGAAAGAAATATAAAAAATTGTGTGAGAAAATATAGTCGGTAAAATCTAATTAGAAACATAACAATTTTTTTTTAAAACTTATTTCTCGTTCAGACTACATGTCGCCTTGTTATGACCTGGCAAATGACACAGACTTCATAACGACCCACTTTTCTTCTCTCTAAAATCTTTTGGTCTACCATTTATTGTAACGTCGGGCCCCCCTTTGACCGTCCTTTCTTAGGTGCACCCTTCGTCGAAACTTTTTCAGGATCAGCAATACCAGTGCACCTTCTTGCGCCTGATTTGCCATTTTCCTAGCCATAGCACACCTTCTACTTTCTATAAGTTCCTCCTTCGAAATCTTTTTCTTTGCTATTATGTTGTCCAGACATTTCATCAACTCGTCGAACAAGAAGGGATCATTAATTTGATGCAACATGGGCAGCTTCTGCGGTTTTTATGGTAATTTGACTATACCGTTCCCTCTCAACTGGCCCTGACCAACCCCATCCAAACATATCACTATTGCGCTGCACAGGCAACCCATCTCTCGCATTTTTGGACAACCGATGAAGGACACAACACTTTGGTATTTCAGTTAAGTTCAAATGACACAGAACAAAGAGAATGTGTTTGCATGGCAGCCCTTTCCGAACCATCCTAAGACAAGTGCATGATATAGTTTCTTCTGAATTAGCCGGTTGATAAACAACATTGTACCTAAACTTGTGGTTATCCTTCCATGTCACGATGAATGTCTGACGCTCAATACCCACGAGCGTCTCAAATATCTCCAGCTGTCCCATCTTCAGCAAATCATCTTGCGGGATGTAGAAATTAGCAGGTGTGAATACAGCGGCCGCATGCTCCTCAATGGCCTTATATTCAGTAACCGACGGTGGTACTTTCTGGTTAGCATCACAGTCATCGTGCGCCTCGTTCTCACGGAGGCGAACTATACAGTTCTCGTAATGCACTACTAAATCAACTATTGTCATACCGTAATCCAGGTGAAGGTGAAGGCAGGAGTTGAGGCTTTCGCTCCTCTGGTAACTTCGCATACCAAGAAAAAACCCATCAGAAAGATATGAAGATGCCCAAAGTCTCCTCTTCCTATACATCGTGTTAAGCCATTCTTCAGTTTTATCCGTCCTCCATTTATTGACGAAAGCGGTCCATCTTTGCTCAAAGTTTGCTTGAGAGGTGGCATAGTACAAGAGCGACTTGAACTCACCAAGTGACTTGTAATGTACGTGCTTTTGCATATTTTTCTCGATATGCCAGGAACAAAGATGATGAAACACATCCGAAAGGACAGTCCGTATCGCTCGGATCATTGCAGCGTCACCATCTGTGATTATTGACTTTGGCTTCACCTGACAGTTTGCCCTCATAAATGTCTGCAGCAACCACACGTATGTCCCTTCGGTCTCGTCAGAAACAATTGCACAACAAAATACTATGGTGCAACGATGGTTATTTACACCGACAAAGGGGATGAACGGCATAACATATCTATTCATCTTATATGTGCTGTCAAAGACGACCACATCTTCGTAGTCCTGATAGTCCCTCCGTGACTGTGCATCGCACCAAAACATACTCTTTAGTCGCCCTTCGTTATCAAGCACATACTCAAAAAAAAAGTCAGGGTCCTTCGCCTTTCTTCTCCTCATAATTCCAACTACCGTCTCAGCATCACCCTTTGCAATGAGCTTCATTTTCTCTCTGCAACACATATTATAAATGTCCCTCTGATAAGCCCGCACTTATCGTACGAACCATATCTGCTGATGAAGTTGTCCATTATTTTATGCTTTCTTATCCCAGCCGCTTCCAGTGCCAATATCTCTGGCCACTTGCCATCTCAAATCCGTCTATGTGACCACAAAAAACAAACCTCGTCGGGGCGAGCCATCGCATGGTTGTGATCATCCATGAATGACGCGACGAACCAAACTCCACGTTCTCTATCCAGCTCGACTATCATCTGTGCACCACAATCGCAACGAGCCTCGGGTCTAAGCCTGCGCTTGCGGCCCTCCATGGTTATGAATTTGCTCTGCCTTCTTCCCGCCCTGGAGCAAAGAAATCGCCGGTACCGTATAATTCCTGAAGCACCTTTTACTCGTTTCACCTTCTGCTTTCTGATGCTAAACCTAGGCTCTTTGGCGTGATTGTTGTAGAATATGTATGCATCCCCTTGCGATCGAAATGTCATAGCCATGATCTTCCAATGTGTCTCCAACATCTGATGCTGCCTTTGAGCCTCCTCAATGTCCATATCTGCCTCATCGTGATCACCGCTAGTACCATATGACTCTTCCTACAAAATTACATATGAAACTATGTCAACTACTGTCATTTATGTCATACTATTTTGCCATGTACAACATGTATGAACGAATCTGGCTCAAGTTATCTGAGAATGATTCCTGGAAACTATTTTGCACATTGTCAACATCCACACCGTCCTGCAAATTAATAAACAAAGACAAATATTGAGACCTGCCATAATTTGCTAATTCAAAAATGAAATGAAAATACACGCCACTTACGTTTTCACTATTCGTGCCATGTTAATTATTATCAAAATCCTCCGAAGGTAAGATATCATATGACGAGCACGAGTCGTTGTCGCTGCAGTCGTCATCTTCGTTAACACTATCGGTTTCCGTATTAGTCACCTTATCAGTATAATTCTCATCCCACATGAATGCGGTTTCTTCGTCCATGTCAACACCTAACTCGCAGAACTGCAATATTGATAATTTTCCTTGTGTTAAAATTCATACAGTGGAGCATACCGAAGAATACTTTGCAACACTAATAACATTACAACCACATGAACTAAATCACTACCATTCATCGTGCTAGGTTTAGATGCGAAACCTTGGGCCGTGGTGTACACGTCGCCGGTCTAGGACGACGGGGCCGTCAGGGAGGGGGGCTCCGGCTTGATTCTAGCCGTCGGCGATGTGGAATACGAGGAAGCCGCGGGATTTTTGGCCGGATCCGCGGCGGGGGACGACGGCGGTCGGTCGCGGCGGAGGCGGCGTCGTTAACGTCCGTGGCGTCGGACGAGGACAGTGAGATGCGGCGTGGGACGGGGTTGGAACGTTGTTTGAACCAGGCGACAGCGTTGTTCCACACCTCCGGCGGCCTCTGGCGACGGTCGGCCAGTTGGAGAAAATTGACCAGGAGGAGCGTGATCGCCGGGCGGGCGCGAAGATCGTGCATGCACCTTCCTATTTTTGCACGTACGCTGGCGGGCGCGAAAATCGTGGGGCAGATCATTTTTTTTCTCCATGGGGCGGGTATACGTATGGTGGCCTGCAGTGTATAATACGAGGTGGGTATACGTTTCTTCCGTATGACCATTCTGTCCTTCTACGTTTCTTAGGGGGGGGGGAGGTCTACCGAAGCGGATCCCATTTTTGTGACTTTTGGTGTTCTTTGTACTATCATGAGTCATGACAGGTGATGAATAGATCATAATTTTTTTTGCCCAAAAAATGATAATATGTTATCCTTTATATATCTAACAAAATCGACTTCCCCGTCTTTTCTCTAAACTCTGTTTGGTGTGGTCTGGTGTCGGGACCCCGATCCTAAGCCATATGAATCCAGCCTGTAACATGTCACACCACTTTGTGGCCTCACGCACGGTAACCCACGGCTACCACCTTACCTTGGCCGGGACCGTTTGCGCCTTTTGGCTCACGGATATGAACATGTCGCTAGCATTCACACGTCAAAGAACCCGGGTCGACATGACTAGTTATAGACCCAAGTGGCACAACCGTACAGGGACAGGCATACGTACCCCAACAATGCAAGTGTCGGTCATCAGCGTGTGTAGACGAGTCATAGCAAGCTACAGGGACTCCATTACGCCGTGGGGCATAAATATCATCAACTGCGCGTAGACGAGTCATAGCAGGCTACATGGACTCCATTACACTGCGAGACATTTCCCCGAAGGGACAGACACATCAGCAAGAAGGATACACGTTGGTCAATCAATGTGTCCGGAGTAGTAGCAAGCTACCAAGTCTCGGTGGAAGCAAAAAGAGGCATTTCCCCGTAAAGTAGGCTACTAAAGGTATACAGTTAGGTGTCGAATCCCATACATACCAATGCATTTCAATCATACACGCACTATGCACGATATGCGTAGATACAACATGGCATCACAACAAAACTCTACAACATAACATTTATTTTGGAGGCTCCGAGGAGCCAACATAGTATAATGTTACAAGCGGGGGGGGGGGGGGGGGGGTCACATGATCCAACATTCAGAGCATACAAACAACAAGCGGAAGTTACATGTCTGGGTACAGACATCTACTAAAAGCGGCTGGAAGAGCCTGAAAAGCTACAACGACCCTACCAAAGGAGCCAGACCTCTGTCTGGGATTCCCATGCTATTCCGGACAACATTGAACTTCACGCCATAAGAATCACTAATGAGACTGACGTCTCCTCTCCAAAAACATAGATAAGCAAACGTGAGTACAAAGGTACTCAGCAAGACTTACATCAGAACTATCTACATATGCATCTTTGTCAACAAAGGGGGTTGTGGGGTTTATTGCAGCAAGCCAGCTTTGACTCTTGTCTAACATGTACTACGCCTATGAGTACTTTCTTTGAGGTGGCGTATCACACACGAGTCCACATATTCACCACATCAATACACCACTACGGATCCTCTCTCGTCTTCCTACGAGAAGCCATCCATAGCACTCACACTTATCTGGAGCATTTTAGAGTATCCATTTAAAGTTATCTATGAACAATGCAAGTCTCCAAGTAGTCCATATCCGCGGACGCGGCTATTCGAATAGATAGTTTACCCTGCAGGGGTGTACTTCGTCACACATGCTCCCGCCACTTATTGCCATGTGCACGTAAAAAGGCACCTCGGCAAACTTCAAGCGGAAGCCAAGCCAAGCCAGGTTTCCAACATGACCTCAAACGTTGTGAGCAGGGCCCCAAGCCGGTCCCGATTGGGCCGTTCATCCACTTCGCAGGCCCGGCCACACCTATCAACATTTCGAACTACTGCGACTCCTGGACTGAGAACAAGGTAGGTTAATAGGCCGAGAGAGCTCGAGTTACCGGAGCCCAATGTGCGGTAGTAGCTAGTCTTGGAACACAAACACGAAACTCAGTTCCTATGAGCGGCTTCAATGAGACAACCCACCATGTACTCCTACATGGCCTCTCCTCGCTACCTTTACCAAAATAGGTTCAACACTTAACCCTCATCATCGGGACACAATCGTTTCACTCCGGTTCATCACCTAGATGAATCAGACCTCACACAATTCTAAGCATAGGAAAGCATAACAGGGTGATAGCACAACATGGCACAAGCATCTACCAGGTATGCTAGGTAGCTTGGTTCAGCTTTTTACTCTGACAATGACATGTCATGCAAAGGAGTGGGTTCATCTACCCAACACAAGTAGCAGTTGAATCGCATAGTCCTAATGCATTGAAATGATAGCAAGAGCGAGAGAGTGGGATTGTATCGAATATGCTCAAGGGGGGTTGCTTGCCTGACACTTCTGAAGATAACAGTGAGTCTTCATCGGTGGCATCGATCTGAACGTCAGAGTAACATCTACCGAGAGGGAACAACACCGACAACAAGAAAGGAACACATTCAAAGTGATGCAACAAACATGATGTATGATATGGTAGGTTAAGGTGCTGAGTTGACCTAATGCAACATTGATCCAAGTTAATTGAAGTGGAATTCATATATATATCAAATTCTAGTCCAAAACTAATTATCAAATTTGCCCTAATCATAAAATGTCCTAGTTGGTGATGTTAACTTGTTCAAACATGCATGATCATGGCATAAACAGATACATTGGATTTTTCTGATCGTTTTTCATATATAAATTATTTTCATCCGAGTTATAGATTATTTTCTATGATTTTTCAAAGATTTTACTATTTTCTGGAATTATTTTAAACTCAGAAATCAGTTATTGCGTCAGCTCTGCGTCAGGCTGGCGTCAGGGGGTTAACTAGCCTGGGTCCAGGTCAAACTTGACGACCGGGGCCCACACGTCAGTGACACGGGGTTAATCCCCGCGCTGACTGGGGGTTTGACCCCCTGTAGGGCCCACTGTCAGCGGCTAGGGGGCTGGTTAGGAGGGGGATTAGCCCTAATGGCCATGCCACGTCGGCACCGGCCGGACTTTGGCCGGCGGCGACCAAATCCACGGCGGAGGCCGCCGTACTTCTATGGAACGGCGCTACAGGGCTCCAAATCGGGTGCGGTTTGCGGCTACGGCGAGCTGGCGAAGCGCCTCATCTAGCAGGGGCAGCAGGGGGAGCTGGGGTGGCCACGGTCGGCGGCGGCGAGCAAGCTAGCGGCGACCGGCGTTCGGCCGCGTGCGGGCGTGGGGCTGCGGTGCTCTAGGGGGCGAACCAACGGGCTCGTTGGCCTCCTGGGAACACCCAGAGAGTGTCCCGGTGCACGTGCATGAGCGGGCGAAGCTCCAACCACGGCGGCGACATGGCCGGTCAGCGATGAGCTTTGGCTCGCATGGCCAGGGGTACTAGGGGACACGGGAGAGAAGAGGGAGCGAGGGGAACGGACAGGAGCTCACAGCAAATCTGATGGCGTCCTCGGAGAGCTCGGGGAGGCTGAGGATGGCGCGAATCGACGGCGAGCTTCCGTCGGGGCCGAGGAAGAAGACGGCGGCTCGAAGGCGATTCGGTACTCCTGGCGTTGCGTGGCTCGGTGGAGACGAAGAAGGAGTCGCGGCAGGGCTTCTGGACGCGCTGGAGGGGATGCGGGTGGATTATGGCCACGGCTACGTCGAACGGCGGCGACGGCGGCGCTCGGGCAGAGGAGAGGGGAGAGAGCAGGGGGAGAGGATGAGTACGAGGAGGCTCACCTGTATCTCCTAGCGGGCGGATGGGGACGCGGGGGAGGCCAGAAACAACAGTACCACTTCCACTCGGATAGTCTCTGTCATTACCATCTCTGTGGGCTCTGCCTCTATCGGTGCGCCTTTGTGCGAGGAAATTTCTAGCATCGAATCCAGGATTCCGCTCATCGCCAAATGGGCGCCTATCATCATAGTGCCGGGGCACATATGAACCACTTCACGGAGGAGTAGGCACTCGACGGCGGTCATCACGGTGATAACGAGGAGCAAAATTGTCTCGCCCCTGATCTTGGTACGGATCTTCGCGGTAATCTCCGCCCCTACGATGCAGAGGTGACCCTGGGCTGTGCGCCGACTGAACCGTGTCTGCTCTGGGGGAGTTACTATGCAATCTGTTGCGCGACTGAGAAACAGCCGAATTCTGCTGCTGCGCTGCATCAAGCAACGCTCGGATCTGCTGCAAACCTCGACCAGCCTCCGAACGGGACGGCTGAATGGAATCTGCTATCTTTGCAGCCGCTGCAACATTCAGAATTGGAGTACGGAATACCTTGACATTGTTATGGGATCCACTCGGAAACAGCTGTTGCTGACGTCGACTGGAAACAAGGGGTATGCTAGGTTGCTTGGTTCAGCTTTTTACTGTGACAATGACATGTCATGCAAAGGAGTGGGTTCATCTACCCCAACACAAGTAGCAGTTGAATCGCATAGTCCTAATGCATTGAAATGATAGCAAGAGCGAGAGAGTGGGATTGTATCGAATATGCTCAAGGGGGGTTGCTTGCCTGACACTTCTGAAGATAACAGTGAGTCTTCATCGGTGGCATCGATCTGAACGTCAGAGTAACATCTACCGAGAGGGAACAACACCGACAACAAGAAAGGAACACATTCAAAGTGATGCAACAAACATGATGTATGATATGGTAGGTTAAGGTGCTGAATTGACCTAATGCAACATTGATCCAAGTTAATTGAAGTGGAATTCATATATATATATATCAAATTCCAGTCCAAAACTAATTATCAAATTTGCCCTAATCATAAAATGTCCTAGTTGGTGATGTTAACTTGTTCAAACATGCATGATCATGGCATAAACAGATTCATTGGATTTTTCTAATCGTTTTTCATATATATATTATTTTCATCCGAGTTATAGATTATTTTCTATGATTTTTCAAAGATTTTACTATTTTCTGGAATTATTTTAAACTCAGAAATCAGTTATTGCGTCAGCTCTGCGTCAGGCTGGCGTCAGCGGGTCAACTAGCCTAGGTTCAGGTCAAACCTGACGACCGGGGCCCACACGTCAGTGACACGGGGTTAATCCCCGCGCTGACTGGGGGTTTGACCCCCTGTAGGGCCCACTGTCAGCGGCTAGGGGGGCTGGTTAGGAGGGGGATTAGCCCTAATGGCCATGCCACATCGGCACCTGCCGGACTTTGGCCGGCGGCGACCAAATCCATGGCGGAGGCCGCCGTACTTCTCTGGAACGGCACTACAGGGCTCCAAATCGGGTGCGGTTTGCGGCTACGGCGAGCTGGCGAAGCGCCGCATCTAGCAGGGGCAGCAGGGGGAGCTGGGGTGGCCATGGTCGGCGGCGGCGAGCAAGCTAGCAACGGCCGGCGATCGGCCGCGTGCGGGCGTGGGGCTGCGGTGCTTTAGGGGGCGAACCAACGGGCTCGTTGGCATCTTGGGAACACCCAGAGAGTGTCTCGGTGCGCGTGCGTAAGCGGGCGAAGCTCCAACCATGGCGGCAACATGACCGGGCGGTGATGAGCTTCGGCTCGCATGGCCAGGGGTGCTAGGGGACACGGGAGAGAAGGGGGAGCGAGGGGAACGGACAGGAGCTCACAGCGAATCTGATGGCATCGTCGGAGAGCTCGGGGAGGCTTAGGATGGCGCGAATCGACGGCAAGCTTCCGCCGGGGCCGAGGAAGAAGATGGCGGCTCGATGGCGATTTGGTCCTCCTGGCGTTGCGTGGCTCGGTGGAGACAAAGAAGGAGTCGCGGCACGGCTTCTGGACGCGCTGGAGGGGATGCGGGTGGCCTATGGCCACGGCTACATCGAACGGAGGCGACGGCGGCGCTCGAGCAGAGGAGAGGTGAGAGAGCAGGGGGAGAGGATGAGTGCGAGGAGGCTCACACGTCTCTCCTAGCGGGGATTGGGGACGCGGGGGAGGCCACCAGCACAAAGCAGGAGGTGGCGCTCCCGCTCGTGCGGTGTCTCTCCCTCTGCCTATTGGCGAGAGGAGGGAAACGACTGGCAGATGGGCTGGCTGGGCCGGCTACAGGTAAGTAGGCCCAGGTAAGCCTCTCTTCTTTTATTCCTGTTTTCTAATTTATTTCCTCTGTTTTGATTTAGTAAAAATACTAAATCATTTTAAAACTCCTGAAATAAATTGTGGCCAAAATATGAATTATTCCAGAGACCCTCAACTATTTCCAGAATTATTGGAGCATGTAAAATATTTATAGCAGTATAATACTCCAATTCAAAATATGGTATTAGTTAATTCAAATTCCACAAATGGTCCAAATATAGCTAGATCAGTTTTGGCAGAGGTTCTCACCCTTATCAAAAATGATGAACTTATCTTAAGAGCAGTTTGGATTAACTTAAATTATTTGTAAGTTTAACCTCTTTGAAATTTATTTGTGCTAGGGTTTGATCATCCCCATTTCAGGTTTCATTTGAATTTAAACATGATGCCATTACTGCTCACTGATGCCACTGATACAAGGAATATCTAGGGCTGTGACAACTCACCCCCACTAAACAAGAATCTCGTCCCGAGATTCAGGCATAGGGTAAGAGGAAGGGGAAACACTAAACTATCACAATCTTCACGATCCAATTGTCCTTCTTGAAGATGTTGATTCGTCGCCTCATATTGATCTTGACGTCTTTGTCTTCGGGACCTTCACTGAACAAGACGACGAAGGAACATAGAATTCTACAGGAATCGATCTTCACGAAGATCGAGCCACTCATGATCAACTCATGGAATGAGACATAAGAACATCTCTGGAGCTGAGACACAAAACACACATCTAGAACTATGGAATGAGGCAGATGACGGAGGCTCAATTTGGTAGGCAACAATTCCTCGCTAAAACAGATGGTGACAAGGTTTCAATGTAGCGAGGGAATAATTGCCATGATTCCATAATGGGGCACCTTAGGGGGGTGACTCGTAGAGTTATCCATTAAGTGGCAAAAAGAATTACTTTTGATACAGAGATCATTGGAACTCTTCATACCAGCCTAAGGCAATTCACAAACGATTGTTGGAAAGAATTTGAACGAATGGCATACTCATCTTGGAAGGGAAACTGTGGTTATAGAACAACTCGGCAAACGGAAGGCATATTCCAATTGATACCGAGGATATAACCTAGTGTCTAAGCGTGCTCTCAAGAACTTGAGCATTTTCATATTCATCAAGGTTTTACCAACATCCATGCCAAGGATCTTGGTCACAACATACTACCATGATGAATAATGATGGAGGATGCAGATGCAAAGGAACACAACACTTTCTCAGATTTCACCTTAGCTATGCCAAGGGAGCGAAATCTGGATGATCGACCGAGAGACATTTAGCACTCCACTTCTAATGTTCTCCTTGATGTACCAGCAGAACCCAATTGTAGGTCATGTTCTCTATCTAGAACATCAAGTAAAAGTCGGACTTCGGGATCACAAAAGGGTCCATGAGGAACAAATTCTAGGATAAGTCATACGGAATCCTCATGTAGAAGTGGTCAAATTTGCTGAATCAAGATACTACAATGATACATCTTCCGACTAGGTGTGTCGGTCAAAACATCAACCTTGCGGAAACCTACATCATAGATCCTAGAAGAATTCCAACCATCATATCTGCCTGAGATTCAGATCTGGTTGGTGGTAGGGTATTTCCGGCTCAGCCTACCTAAAGGAGAAAGGTTGCAACACAAATCGATGAGCTGACGTTGCGAGATTCTTGGGAAATGAACCACGGAAGCCAACTCCAAAACATGAGCTGGATTGCAGGACACACGTGAACACACTATCCAAGATAAACATGATCACATAGAAGTCTTACAACGAAATACTATCGAGTTCTGGGTGGGAACCATCAGTGCGGACAACGAAGTCGGGTGCAAGTCCGTCTGGTACCTTCAGAAATAACACTCAACTTCTCTTCCTTGAACAAATCAATCAGTGGCTTGGTGTGCTAGGGACACATATGGACTGGAGATGACTAGTCTGTCAACCCATAGAATACTTCACACAGGCATGATTGAGTTGGGATGGCTCCAGAGACAACAAAATAACTTATCCCGAATTCACGGCGGCAACTTGCATCATGTACACGCGAATCAGAGGAAGTCACTTCTTACACCATACATATACTTCAGGTACGAGACCTGAAGATAATGCCTACAAAAGTTTCCAATACTAGCTTAATGTTCATCATGAGTTATGGAGGAGATAAGGATGTTGTCGATGGGCTCAACAACAATTCATCAAAATATCCATGAAAATGGAATTCCACAACTATGTGAGCAAGATAGTAGCATTGGTCAGACCATAGGATGTAATGGTGTATGCTCGAGGGAACATCCACGAGTAAAACAACATTACGATAATCGTTGATTCTGATTTTGATTTGATGATAGCCCACACTCAAATCAAAGATGGGACAAGACAATAGATCCACAACTGATCATGAGGATCAACCTATGAAGGTATCATCTTTCCTCAACACACACACAAAAGATATCCCTTTGGAATGAACTAAGTCAGATGAAGCTTTTTATCTTCCAACTCTCCAAGTTGTTGTTTGGCTTAGTCCAACTAGTTCAGGGGTATCTAACACAGAGTCTTGGAGAAGGGGTGGCTTACAGGAAACCAACTTGATCACGAACTCAACATAATGGTCCGGGAACAACCTGGTGATACTTCCGAGAAGATATTTGGAAAGCACGGACCACCGATATGTTATCAAGCTCGGGAACAATCTTGCTTTTCAGGGCAAGATGATATGATCAAAAGAGCGAAGGATCAACACAATCCTAACTCGTTGATCGAACAGTGCACCATGAAAGATGGACTAGGTGGCACGATCAATCTTAGAATGATGATGCAATTACCAACACACCACGAATGAAATTATTGTCCATTAACTTCCAAGCAATGGAATTGCTAGGAGTAATGATTTCACACATCGCGGTTCACTTGTCGACGTTTCGGTTACAACCAACACGGAGGCCAAGGAATGAATAATGATGGCGAGAAGTACCACTATATCAAGAATTCATGAGAGGTGGTGCAATTCTCATGATACTCTTGACATAAAGAGGGTAATACTTCAAGGTAGAACAGAGCAAAAGCTGGATTTGCATTTTGATATGCGGAATACAACTACTTCGACCCAATCCAAAAAAATGGATGAGGTACTGGGGTTTGTTTCTCCTGGCCATCCTGATATAGAATGGCTTGACAGACCACAAGAATAATAGGCATCGATGAATATGAATACACAACTACTCTTGACTATCCACGGATAGATAATGGTCATAGATCAATTGAAAAGGGCAACTCAAGAGCACATAATTTTCCTGAGTTGTAGATGCATAGGTCAGCATGTCGAACGAGTTCAACAAAATTCTTCCGGATAACCCATGTGGAAAGGTAGGATTGACAGAGTCACAACTATGGAATGGATAACTCATCAAGAGCACTCTTGTTGTGATCTTAAGCTCACGAGGAACTTCTACCATAATGGTTCATGGTATTGGAAGAATGATAAACCATGAACCTTGAAGACTATAACAAGGTTACTAATCATCCTAAAGGAACGAGCAAACACTATCAACAGGAGTGAGCGGAATGATTCTCGGGTTCAAGAACCCAGAAACAGAATTCCTACTAACTAAGTAGCATCACGGGATGCTTTCGATAGTGATGGCCAGAATTATCACACTGAAACACAAAACAGAACTAGACTATTGGGTGGTTCTCTGAGATAACATGGTTTCCTAACACTTCAACAACAAGTCGAGGTAATGGAGTACCTCAACACAATAATTGGTGTGCTTTATCTGGCTAGAAGACATAGGAAACAAGAGGAAGGAATTTGCAATTGCATCAGATTTTATTAACCTTGGATAACTCGGACAGCATAACGGTTGTACGGCATGAAAAATGAGGCAACCTGCAAGACAACTGACAACATAACATTGAATTCCTATGAAGACATCGATCCAGGAAGACATCAACTATCCTATAAGTCTGCAGCATAGTAACTCGTCATCCTGATAGATAGATGAGAAGCCTAATTCTTAAACTCCGTAGAATAAGGAAGAGGGTGACCCAGAATTAGAATGACACAAGGAAAGGAGTAAAAGAATCTTACGTTCCATTCCACAATCAATTCCCTTATATAACTAGAGCAGTTCTAGTCTCAACATCGACTAGTTTGGCTTGGTAATCCTACAGGCAATCAAGCTATGATACCAATGCTGTCGGGACCCCGATCCTAAGCCATATGAATCCAGCCTGTAACATGTCACACCACTTTGCGGCCACACGCACGGTAACCCACGGCTGCCACCTTACCTTGCCTGGGACCGTTTGCGCCTTTTGGCTCACGGATATGAACATGTCGCTACCATTCACACGTCAAAGAACCTGGGTCGACATGACTAGTTATAGACCCAAGTGGCACAGCCGTACAGGGACAGGCATACGTAACCCAACAATGCAGGTGTCGGTCATCAGCTTGTGTAGACGAGTCATAGCAAGCTACAAGGTCTCCATTACGCCGTGGGACATAAATGTCATCAACTGTACGTAGACGAGTCATAGCAGGCCACATGGACTCCATTACACTGCGAGACATTTCCCCGAAGGGACAGACACAGCAGCAAGAAGGATACACGACTGTCAATCAATGTGTCCGGAGCAGTAGCAAGCTACCAAGGCTCGGTGGAAGCACAAAGAGGCATTTCCCCGTAAAGTAGGCTACTAAAGGTATACAGCTAGGTGTCGAATCCCACACATACCAATGCATTTCAATCATACACGCACTATGCACGATATGCGTAGATACAACATGGCATCACAACAAAACTCTACAACATAACATTTATTTAGGAGGCTCCTAAGAGCCAACATAGTATAATGTTGCAAGCAGGGGGGTCACATGACCCAACATCCAGAACATACAAACAACAAGCGGAAGTTACATGTCTGGGTACAGACATCTACTAAAAGCGGCTGGAAGAGCCTGAAAAGCTACAACGACCCTACCAAAGGAGCGAGACCTCTGTCTGGGATTCCCAAGCTATTCCGGACAACGTTGAACTTCACGTCATAAGAATCACTAATGAGACTGACGTCTCTACTGCAAAAACAAAGATAAGCAAACGTGAGTACAAAGGTACTCAGCAAGACTTACAATAGAACTATCTACATATGCATCTTTGTCAACAAAGGGGGTTGTGGGGTTTATTGCACCAAACCAGCTTTGACTCTTGGCTAACTTGTACTACGCCTATGAGTACTTTCTTTGAGGTGACGTATCACACACGAGTCCACATATTCACCACATCAATACACCACTACGGATCCTCTCTCGTCTTCCTACGAGAAGCCATCCATAGCACTCACACTTATCTGGAGCATTTTAGAGTATCCATTTAAAGTTATCTATGAACAATGCAAGTCTCCAAGTAGTCCATATCCGCGGACGCAGCTATTCGAATAGATAGTTTACCCTGCAGGGGTGTACTTCGTCACACATGCTCCCGCCACTTACCGCCATGTGCACGTCAAAAGGCACCTCGGCAACCTTCAAGCGGAAGCCAGGCGAGGAAGTCGGCCACGGACGTTAACTTACAACGACTCATGCCCAAGGCAGTGGCCTATCTGAGTTGGAACCCATAATGGAAGTCCGGCCGAGGTTTCCGACATGCCCTCAAACGTTGTGAGCAGGGCCCCAAGCCGGTCCCGATTGGGCCGTTCATCCACTTCGCAGGCCCGGCCACACCTATCAACGTTTCGAACTACTGCGACTCCTGGACTGAGAACAGGGTAGGTTAGTATGCCGAGAGAGCTCGAGTTACCGGAGCCCCATGTGCGGTAGTAGCTAGTCTTGGAACACAAACACGGAACTCAGTTCCTATGAGCGGCTTCAATGAGAAAACCCACCATGTACTCCTACATGGCCTCTCATCGCTACCTTTACCAAAACAGGTTCAACACTTAACCCTCATCATCAGGACACAATCGTTTCACTCCGGTTCATCACCCAAATGAATCAGAGCTCACACAACTCTAAGCATAGCAAAGCATAACAGGGTGATAGCACAACATGGCTCAAGCATCTACCAGGTATGCTAGGTTGCTTGGTTCAGCTATTTACCGTGACAATGACAGGTCATGCAAAGGAGTGGGTTCATCAACCGCAACACAAGTAGCAGTTGAATCGCATTGTCCTAATGCATTGAAATGAGAGCAAGAGCGAGAGAGTGGGATTGTATCGAATATGGTCAAGGGAGGTTGCTTGCCTGACACTTCTGAAGATAACAGTGAGTCTTCATCGGTGGCATCGATCTCAACGTCAGAGTAACATCTACCGAGAAGGAACAACACCGACAACAAGAAAGGAACACATTCAAAGTGATGCAACAAACATGATGTATAATATGGCAGGTTAAGGTGCTGAATTGACCTAATTCAACATTGATCCAAGTTAATTGAAGTGGAATTCATATATATATATATCAAATTCCAGTCCAAAACTAATTATCAAATTTGCCCTAATCATAAAATGTCCTAGTTAGTGATGTTAACTTGTTCAAACATGCATGATCATGGCATAAACAGATTCATTGGATTTTTCTGATCGTTTTTCATATATATATATTATTTTCATCCGAGTTATAGATTATTTTCTATGATTTTTCAAAGATTTTACTATTTTCTGGAATTATTTTAAACTCAGAAATCAGTTATTGCGTCAGCTCTGCGTCAGGCTGGCGTCAGCGGGTCAACTAGCCTAGGTCCAGGTCAAACCTGACGACCGGGGCCCACACGTCAGTGACACGGGGTTAATCCCCGCGCTGACTGGGGGTTTGACCCCCTGTAGGGCCCACTATCAGCGGCTAGGGGGCTGGTTAGGAGGGGGATTAGCCCTAATGGCCATGCCACGTCGGCACCGGCCGGACTTTGGCTGGCGGCGACCAAATCCACGGCGGAGGCCGCCGTACTTCTCTGGAACGGCGCTACAGGGCTCCAAATCGGGTGCGGTTTGCGGCTACGGCGAGCTGGCGAAGCGCCTCATCTAGCAGGGGCAGCAGGGGGAGCTGGGGTGGCCACGGTCGGCGGCGGCGAGCAAGCTAGCGGCGGCCGGCGTTCGGCCGCGTGCGGGCGTGGGGCTGCGGTGCTCTAGGGGGCGAACCAACGGGCTCGTTGGCCTCCTGGGAACACCCAGAGAGTGTCCCGGTGCACGTGCATGAGCGGGCGAAGCTCCAACCGCGGCGGCGACATGGCCGGTCAGCGATGAGCTTTGGTTCGCATGGCCAGGGGTACTAGGGGACACGGGAGAGAAGAGGGAGCGAGGGGAACGGACAGGAGCTCACAGCGAATCTGATGGCGTCCTCGGAGAGATCAGGGAGGCTGAGGATGGCGCGAATCGACGGCGAGCTTCCGTCGGGGCCGAGGAAGAAGACGGCGGCTCGAAGGCGATTCGGTACTCCTGGCGTTGCGTGGCTCGGTGGAGACGAAGAAGGAGTCGCGGCAGGGCTTCTGGACGCGCTGGAGGGGATGCGGGTGGATTATGGCCACAGCTACGTCGAACGGCGGCGACGGCGGCGCTCGGACAGAGGAGAGGGGAGAGAGCAGGGGGAGAGGATGAGTACGAGGAGGCTCACACGTATCTCCTAGCGGGGGGATGGGGACGCGGGGGAGGCCAGAAACAACAGTACCACTTCCACTCGGATAGTCTCTGTCATTACCATCTCTGTGGGCTCTGCCTCTATCGGTGCGCCTTTGTGCGAGGAAATTTCTAGCATCGAATCCAGGATTCCGCTCATCGCCAAATGGGCGCCTATCGTCATAGTGCCGGGGCACATATGAACCACTTCACGGAGGAGTAGGCACTCGACGGCGGTCATCACGGTGATAACGAGGAGCAAAATTGTCTCGCCCCTGATCTTGGTACTGATCTTCGCGGTAATCTCCGCCCCTACGATGCAGAGGTGACCCTGGGCTGTGCGCCGACTGAACCGTGTCTGCTCTGGGGGAGTTACTATGCAATCTGTTGCGCGACTGAGAAACAGCCGAATTCTGCTGCTGCGCTGCATCAAGCAACGCTCGGATCTGCTGCAAACCTCGACCAGCCTCCGAACGGGACGGCTGAATGGAATCTGCTATCTTTGCAGCCGCTGCAACATTCAGAATTGGAGTACGGAATACCTTGACATTGTTATGGGATCCACTCGGAAACAGCTGTTGCTGACGTCGACTGGAAACAAGGGGACGCTGGCGGGCACGCTCGTCGAGTGCCTCCTACATCTGTTTGAGACGAAGGCGAGTGGCCTCCATGGCCTGAGCCTCAGCAGTTGCACCGATGATAGGAGTATGAAGGATATCCTCATCACGGCGGTGCTGCTCATTCGACGGTCCTCCAGCTTCGCGCCTGTCGTGATTGAAGCCAGGCGGCGGACTCTGATGAGAGCCAGCCATAAAGACCTCAGCCGCAGGATCGCAGCTCTCGCACTTAGAGGGAACGTCAGACTGATCCGACACCGAATCGAACATGCCGTGAAGTGACTCGGCGGGCTCGATAGCCGCAATCTGCGGAGACGAAATTTGGCGAGCCGCCGCATGCCTCACCCAGCGCTGGAGCCGCGAACGATCAGATCGCTTGAGGCGACGAACAGCGGGAAGGGCCGACAGATACGGAGTCGACGGCTGTAGTAGAAGAACGCCACAGGAGCTTGCGCAGAAGTGCGTTGCCCCGCGGATCGGGAGCGCCTCAACATCTAGAGGCGCTTCCTGGAGCCATGCCGAATCGTCGGCGATGAAGGTGAGCGCTCCGAGACGGATCTCGTGGCCCATGAACAAATCACCACCGGATGACATGACGAAGGAGAAAAAATGCAACCTCGCCGGAAGTCGCTTAGACGCCTGCCCCACGGTGGGCGCCAACTGTCGTGGGAACGAGCCTGACAGTAGATGGTAGGGGTACGAAAGGAGAGGGCAGAGTCCTAGCTATGGCGAGGATGTACACACGGATGTATGAGTTCAGGCCCCTCTCGTGGAGGTAACAGCCCTACGTCTCAGGTGCTCGGGAGCTTTCTGTCGTGTGGAATATGATCGAGAGTTACAGGGTGCGAACCCTTGTGCCAGAGGGGAGGGGCGGCTTATATAGAGTGCACTGCCCCTCATGAATGCCCGGCATCTAAGGGTCCGATCGTGGTAATAAAGATGAACGTTACTGGTAACGTATGTAATGAATGCTACTTATGGTCTAGCCGAACGCATGCCCGTTGGCCTCCCTGGGGTGGCTTCTGCTCTTCTGCGGTCGACTGTCTTCTGGTTCTTCCGAGTGAAAGGTAAGCGTCGAGTGAAGGGAGAAACCTCCGAGTGGATGTTGTCGAGTAACTCGTATGTCTTGGTGATTTCAGTAGGATATTTGCTTGTAGTCCTTAAGCTTTCTAGGGCGGTGTCCTTAGGTAGGATATGTAGGTTAGGCCTATGACCCTACCCTAGGTACATATCCCTATCAGGTGGCGGGCTGGACGAAGAGGACGAGGCGGCGGTGCACACAGAGGAGGGAGAGGCGATGAGCGCCAGAGGGAGGAGGGGGTCTTATACGAAATTTTTGCGGGTTTTTTCTCGTAAAAGCCTCGGAACCATGTGATTCCACCAAATAGGTGGAACGACCGCATTTCCCATCTGAGCCAAATATTCCATTCGGATGAATGGGTAGGTTCCGGTTCTAGGGCTCCTTTGATTCAAAGGAATTCTATAGGGTTTTTGGAGGATTGAGATCCTTAGGAATTTTTCCTACATTGGTCCTTTGATTCATAGGATTGTATCCCATAGGATTTTTTCCTATGGAATCTTTTATACTACATTTCATAGGAAATCTAACATCCAATCCAACCTCTTTTTACAATTCCTTTATTTTTTTTGTGCCATCAAACACTCCTTGCTAATCCTATAGGGTTCAAATGGACATGCCACTCCAACCATATACTTTTCCTATTCCTGCGTTTTCAAAATCCTACGAATCAAAGAGGCCCCTAGTTGGCAACCAAACACGGGAATCAGCTCCAGGAACGGGTCAGACCTATTCCATTCCACTTCATTACTCGAACCAAACACACCCTTACATGACCACGAGGACGTGGAAACATACGCAATGTATTCTAAACCAAAACCATTAAAACCAGCAATCGGTCCACTATGTGGGCCACTCGGATATAAAAAGACACGCCAAAAAAACAGCGATTCCAGCAATTGTTCTAAAATAGGTCAGCTGCCCAAATAACAGATAGTTGGGTTTTACACAAAAATCTACTGCTCCAGCAGATGGCCAATCCTTATATTGTGCCCAAACTTTTTTGGGCACGTCTTAAATTTTTTGTACTGATGGTGTATATTTGGGACACAAGGTGACTGTCCTATCCTATGGCCAAATACAAAAACGATGTGGCAGGAAGTTAACCGCCACGGTGAAATTTCACCGCCGCCAATTCCGGCCGGTTTTCCCAGCGCCGCGACTCGATCGGCCGACCCCAGCCACCTCACCGATCATTCTGCCTGCTCGGGTCATCCACTCCAACCGCCGATTCTCGGGACGGCACCGGCCGCTCCTCGCCCCCGCCGCCGTCCGAGATGGTCGTTGCAGCCCACCGACGTCGATTAGTGTCCACCGCTACCCCATGCGACTGCCGGCGAGCCGCTGCTCCTTGCCGAGCACTAGATGCTCGGTTAACGCCGCACCACCGAATATGGCCGCATCCCCTGGCTCCGGTCCCTGTCCCGCCCGCCCCGCCTTTCTTCAGCCTCCGGTAACCTCCGCCGGTAAAATTCGAGCTCGGCGCCCAACGACCGCTAGTTGCGTCTCCCTCCCCCACCCCCACCCCCCTCCATTTGAGCTGCTTGATTTCCAAGGAGGTGCGGCGCCACTCCCCCACGGTGCGCAGGCTGCGCCACCAAGACTTGCTCTTCTCTTAGAGGAGCGAGAAGTGCATGAGGCTGTCCTCCACATTGTAGGGGAGGTCACAGACATGCTTCACCCAGGTGGCTAGGAAGGACCGCATCATCTCGAGGTCGTCGGCGATGAAGGCGACGCCGAGCTGCAGCCTGCAGCGCGACCTCCTTCGCAGCCTTGGACCTGGCATAGCCCTGGGCTCCATCAAGCACGGCCTTGCCCAGGCTCACCACTGTCGCTTCCATGGTGGTCGTAGCTTCCAAGCTTTGGTTTGTGAGTTCGAGATTGAAGCAGCTTTGGTATGCATCTACCGTGTCGACGACGGCGAGTCTCGGCGGCGTGCTGCAGCGGGGTCTTGAGATGATGGACTCGCGCAGGGCGGGAGCGCTGTCTGGCGCCGTGGCAGCGTCGACGGTAGGCCTGTCAAGGTTTATGCATTGATACCCGTTATGAAGATTGGTTGACGGATGATGGGTTGGCCTCTGGAGCGTGTGCAGTGGTGCCCGCTGAGAGTCTGCTGGACCGATTTGTGCTCCCGACCCGTCGTTCGGCGGCTTGTTTGAGGCCTCCGGTTTAGATGATGTGCGTTGGTGTGAGGTCTGGGCAGACGGCCCCGATCATGTCCACCCCCTTGATCAAGTTGGTAGGAGTAGCGACAGATGTTGTCAAGAAGATAGCTTCAGACTTATTGATGTATTACTCTGTAACGCTCTGTTGAATAATTTTTTAATAAAAAAATAGTGTGCATCGATTCGATGATGCAGAGGCTGGGGTTCAACCTCCATTTCGAAAAAAAAAGCCACCGGTGGCCTCTTTTGGCTTCAGTTGGCAGAGGAACAGATAGCATCCGATTCTAGCTACAACTTATGTTGTTTCCTCGCTTTCGATGCTTTAGAAAAAAGCAGGGAGGGGATATGATTCGGAGGTGCAGGTCAGGTAAGCCATCTACTTTTGCGTGACATAGCAAGCTTGTCATTCCACCTCCTTTCTTGCCAAAGCCGTATTAGTATGAATTAACCACTCAACTCCCAGAGGCATACCAAAAAACTTACCAGAGTATTCAAATCATTACAATTCATTAATTTTTCCAACCGGGGTGCAATTCTTTTATGGTGCCCAAAGAGTTCATTCTACTTCTTGGGTAGGAACATTTAAATTGTTCATATATACTTGTGTAAGGGACCCAAACCGACAATAATATAATAGCTACAACGTGTGTTGTTTCCTCACTTTGGATGCTTTAGAAAAAGCAGGAGGGGATAAGATTCGGTGCTGCTGGATAGATCATTCCACTTAGGTCGATCAGGTAAAGCATCTACTTTTGCCTCACATGCCAAACCTGTCATTCCACTTACTTTCAAGAAGGAAAAAACAACCTCTGTCATACCACCTCCTTTCCCGCAAAGACTATTAGGGAAAAAAAAAACCTGTCATACCCACTTAATATGTGTCCACACAATATCCAGCAGCAAGCTAGATATGTATCCAGGTTCCATCTATATGTAGTCTTTGCTAGTCTGCCTACAATTGTGCGAGCCACTCCACCTCTTACCACAAAGCATTGCACACAACTTCCCAACTGAGTGCTGAGAGCGAGAGACATGGACCACGCGACGGGGGCCATGGGCAGCCTGCTCCTCAAGCTCGGCAGCCTCCTCACCGATGAGTACAAGCTACAGGCCGGCGTGAAGGAAGACGTCGAGTATATGAAGAGAGAGCTGACGAGCATGTACGCTGCCATGCACAAGGTCAGCGACGTGCCACGGGACCAGCTCGATGAGCAGGTCAGGATCTGGGCCGACGAGGTCAGGGACCTGTCGTACAGGATGGAGGACAGCATCGACAAGTTCCTGGTGCGTGTCCAGGGTGCCCCCGCCGCCGTCAAGCCGGGGAAGATCAAACAGCTCATGAAGAAGATGGGTGGGTTGTTTACCAAGGGGAAGACTCGCCATGAGATAGCAGATGAGTTCAAAGGCATCAAGGCCCTGGTCCGGGAGGCCGCCGAGCGACGTGATAGGTACAGGGTCCACGAGGTGGTTGCCGATCCAGCTGGCACAACCACCGTCGACCCTCGCCTGTTGGCTCTGTACAAGGATCAGAAAGATCTCGTTGGAATTGATGGGGCGTTGAGCGAGCTAACCAGTATGCTCGGTGGTGATGATGGCGGTGATCTGTCGAAAGAACTGAAGATAATATCCATCTTCGGATTTGGAGGCCTCGGTAAGACAACTCTTGCCAAAGCACTGTATGATAAGCTCCGAGAGCAGTACTATTGCAGCGCTTTTGTTCCGGTGGGACGGAAACCTAGCGTGCAAAAAATTCTCAACGACATACTCTATGATATCAACAAGCAAAAGTATGCAGACTTGGATGAAAGGCAGCTGATCAACAAACTCCGAGAGTTACTCAAGAACAAGAGGTCAGCACCCCATTGTCCACTTTCATGTTCATCAAGTGAAAACAAATCAGAGTCAAACCTTACGGATGACACCAGCTCTTAACTTTGTCTTAGTTGTTTTACATTAGAATAGCTTCGATGTGGTATGCTCGTTCTTATGTATTTTATAAATACAGTAAAAACCATGCATGTCTTCCTACCTTGTGTGTAATCATTTCTGCCACGTGGACGCCGTTGAATGTTTTCGCTCTTTCAAACATTATAACTTTACAATAGATGTGAATTCGAAGATATATATAATACATAACAATATTTTAATTGGAAAATTTAATTTAAAGTAGTGTTCTGGACATTTTATCCTTTTGTAGTTACTTTATATAAATATAATTATGCGCCTTACCTAATTGTCCCGCTAATGGCTCTTGTACGACAGGTATTTTATCGTTATTGATGATATATGGGATACAAAAACATGGGACATAATCAGGTGTGCTTTGTTGAATGATAGTTGTGCAAGCAGGATAATCACAACTACTCGTATTCTAGATGTCGCCACAAATACGGGTGAAGTATACAAACTGAAACCACTTTCTGCTGATTTATCCGAGGAGTTGTTTAATACAAGATTATTTGGTGGTCCCAAATGCCCTAAAGACCTGCCACGAGAGGTATATAATAAATTTCTGCATAAATGTGGCGGTGTACCTTTGGCTATAATCACAATAGCTAGTTTGCTTGTTTGTAAACCAGTGGAGGTCTGGTCTAAGGTATACAACTCGATTGGTTTTGGGTATGAGAATAACAAAGATGTTGAGAACACAAGAAAGATATTGTTATTTAGCTACTATGATCTACCTTGCCATCTAAGGACTTGTTTGTTGTATCTCACTATATATCCAGAAGATTATCTCATTGAGAAAGATAAGCTCATATGGAAGTGGGTTGCAGAAGGTTTTGTCCATAAGGAACAAGGGTTAGGATTATTTGAGGCCGGGGAGAGAATCTTTAACGACTTGGTAAATAAAAGCATGATACAGCCAGTGGAGATCCCGTATCATAGCATCATAATTGGTTGTCGTGTGCATGATATGGTGCTTGATATGATCCATATGTTAGCGAAGAAAGAAAGCTTTGTCACTGTAGTGGATAGTTACGAGCAATACACTTCTTCGCCTGTCAATGCTCGTAGGTTAGCCGTCGGATTGAGTGGGAGATTCGACGCTAGTATGTGGAAGCCACAAATAAGGTCATTTAATGCCATTCACATTACAGACCAGTTGCCATTGCCTTCATGCTTTGAAGTATTACGTGTCCTAGCTTTAGAACATGTGTATCAGGACACAATTTGTCTAGAGCACCTTGGAAAGTTAGTTCACTTGAGGTATCTCGGGCTAGGGAACATGTATATCCTCAAGCTACCAGAAAAAATAGGGAATCTAAAGTTCTTACAGGTGCTAGACCTAAGTACTTGTTACGCATTAGAGGAACTGCCGCGAAGTATTGGTCTGCTCAGTCAACTAAAGTGCTTGAATGCGGAGCAAACTAGCATAAAAGCGCCAGACTGGATCGGGAACCTGACATCCCTAGAAGAGCTATGCCTAGGTCGTGTCGATGACTCTTCAAAATTTGTGACTGAGCTCGGCAAGCTGACAGAGTTGAGAAAGCTCCGCGTTACTGGAAGATTACTGTTGAACAGTGCGAGCTCCATAAAAGCTTGGGTGGCGTCCGTAGTCAAACTGCAACAAATCCAAGTCATAGACATCAATGACTTTGATTCATGGGGGTTTGATGAGATCACGAACTACTGGGAAGGCTATAATCTTCCACCACAACTTCGTGTTCTACACTGCTCGGCGCTGACGTTCAAACAACCTGGGCTGCTTGCACATATCAATCCCTCGCTTCTTCCAAATCTCTCTCATTTGTCAGTACACGTGGGCACTGATCCGGATCTGGAGATTTTTGGACGGTTCCCAGTGCTTATTACTCTGAACCTGGATACGTGGATTGGCCTCCACCACGAGGTCATGGGTGGGACGGGGGCATTCCCCATGTTGAGAGTTTTCAAGACGGGTGCAACACTTGGCCGGTTTGTAGAGGGAGATATGCCCAGCCTCGAGTCCCTCGAGTTCAGTGTCAGATTGCGGGACCCCTTCTCCGATGGCAAGATTGTCGATTTTGATTTTGGTAGCCTTGTGAACCTCCCTTTGCTTCAGCAAGCGACTGTCTATATATGGCGTCACCCTGAGGCAGATATCGAACAGATAAAGGAAGGGGTGAGGCAAGGAATCGACATCCACCCCAACCGTCCCAGACTTGAGTTCACATCTAAGTCACGCAATGTAAGTGTGTACATCAGCGTTTATGTGCACTTGCAAGTGCAGGTTTATATCCGTCACAGACTAGTTAATCCGTAGTACTATCTCTTGGTTCCAGGATTACTTCTGGCGTCGACTACAGAAAAAGCAAGCGAAGCTAGCTAGCCGTGCATCTCCGCCTTCTGGCGTCGACTCCAGGTTGATTACTGGCTTCGCCAAAAGAATATCCAAAAGCTAACTAGCCGTGCATCCACAAGAATGAAGATGAAGGTACGCTGCAATCTGCATGTCTTCCTGCTTCCCTTCCGTGCTAACAAGTTTAATTCGTGCCATATGTACACACGGATAAAACCTTGTGCTCATTTCATATAGCCATGCGTGTATACGTCATGTGACATGCCGTCTGATATGTGTAGGTTGGCGCCGTTACCATGTCGTGAGCCGATTAATTCGGGCGCTAATCCGTGGCCGCTCCGCTCCACTCCTGGTGTACTCCATCAGAAGTCACAGAGCATCAACCGCCATGGCCCTCTCTCCTCTGGCCTCCTCACGCGGACTCAGCCAGGCAGTTGCTCCCGACGGCCAACCCCGGTGGCGTAGAGCACCCTGAGGGTGGGGGCGCGTTGCGCAGCGCGAGAGTTAGGTTCACTACTTTATTCGAGTAATCTATCAACGTTTAGTCCATTGAGGCAATCAGATGGGTGATGTACATCAAGCTCCTGTTTCAGTGCTGTTTATGAACTATTTGTGCTTGCTCACATGTTCTGCTCAAAAAGTATCACCCAGCTTGCAGTATTTCTTGAAACGAAATGTTGAATTATATATCTTCATAATTAGTACTAGTATTCTAGTACAAGACCTCATTTTAGCATTACTCTTGTCGTCGTCGCCAATCCATCGAGTCTTGAACAAAAGTAGGACTTCAAACGGACTTTGGAAATTAGCTAACAGGCAGTACAAGTTCGGTTGGTACGTACACTTTCAGGGGTACTAGCTGCTGCATAGATAGAGAGTACTAGTGGGCGGGCGGGGTGGAGTATTCCGAGAACACGCTGTCGAAAATCCAGAGTACCAAATTCAGAGTCTATTGTCTAAACAATACTACAACTATTAGTACATGTTCAAGCGAAAACATTTCAATTCTGATCAATAACGCTAATTATCTCTCAAGTATCTCCTCACTAGTAGGAAAAATGCTACAGGTAGTATTTTACTAGTGGCAGTGTGTTGCGGCTCGTCTCCGGTTGTGGTGGTGCTGCTGAAATTGTAGCCCAAGGCCTACAAATGCCTCGTCCTGACATCCATCAGCTTCGAGCCAACAGCATAAGCGAGCTCTCTTGCACTGCCTAACTAAACACTGATATTTCTCCCTTCATAGAAATAGAAAAAAAAATGAGGTTAGGCGCTTCCAAAAATGCTCCATTCTCACATGTGTGAAACAACAAAAGGGAAAACATTCCACTAAAATGCAAAAGTACGAATTAGTCAGCTTGATATGAACAAGTAACGTATCAACTCCCATGTACATGTAGCAGGTCGTGGTTGCAACTACGTTAAACCTAAAGATGCAAATATTTAGCATTTGGGCATGAAGCAAGAAACATAGCTATGTAGATTATTCACCCAAGCGACCTACGGACCGTGATCCAGTTTCTATGTATTTTGTTTTCTCTGACTCTCTGGTGTACACGTGAATTATCTTTTTTAGTCGTTGAGGGATGAAGGGGCATAATAGAAGTGTAGAGTACAAGGTTGAAGCAAGCAACTGCATGTGAGGTGGACTACCACTAGTGTAGAATAGGCCTATAGTGCCAATTCGTAAGGGCCTTTAGTGCCGGTTCTCCAACCGGCACTAAAGGGTGGGGACTAAAGCCCCCCCCCCCCCTCCCCCCTTAGTCCCGGTTCAACACGGCCCAGCACTAAAGGCCCACCACGTGGCACCTGCCGGCGCCGTGGGCTGGGGGACCTTTAGTCCCGGTTGGTAACACCAACCGGGACTAAAAGTATTTAATTCTTTTAATTTTGGTTTTTTTTTTAATCCTTTAGGGGTTTTTGAATTAATTATGGTTTATTTTTCCTTTTAATTTTGTGTTTTCCATTTAATTATTTTTCATTTCAAACATATATTACCCTACTACATACTGTACACACGTTGCGCATATATATATAAATAGAATTTCTCGTAGAACCAATCATATATATATATATATATATATATCATCGAATTTCTCGTACGACGACCATTCACATACATATATATATATATATATATATATATATATATATATATATATATATATATATATATATATACAATTTGGTATATACAATTTCTCCTACAATTTGCGGATCATTACATATGCAGGCATTACTTCTTGATCTTGTAATGGTATTTTCCTTTGGGATCTATGACCTGGTCGAGCAGAAATCCAGCTATTTCCTCTTGAATTGCTCGTACGAGAGCCGTTGGTAGGAGCTGGCCCCGCATCTCCGTCAGCTATAATCAGGAGATCAAGATGAATATATTAGTTGTGTATATATATATTAGCTAGATCATGATAAAAATATTATGGATAGTGTTCTGGCAAACGTACCCAAAGATTTCTTTCGTTTCTGCTCCTTTCAGACGTGATCATGCGAATGTTCTCGCAAACGTAGTATGCGCATAAACTATTCCCCTGCTCCTGCCTCATGCACTTTACGAGAATAAAATTCAATCAGGTAATAATTAATCAAGCATGATAATGGTATTGAAACTAAAATTAAAGAGATTCACGGACGTAGCTAGCTAGTACTACTTAATTACCTTGAGTCGCACCCATGTCAGTTTTTGTTCCCAGTCGTCTGTGACCAGTTTGACGAACTTGGCCCAAGCCCTGCCCGCCGGCAAAGAAAATGAATAAAGGAGTTATTAACTAGTTGAGATCAGGAAATGAAGTAAAGAGGCCGACATAGTGCGATAATGATTGAAATTACCTGTCGACCATCCCCCTCACGGTTGCGTATTCGGATGGATTCTTATATAGTGAGTCCAGTACTTCAACTTTTCCCTTGTCAACTTCAATGATTAACAAGATCCAGTGGTAACTGCATGCGCACACGTTTTGTATAATTAAGCGGCATGTGCATAACTCATCAACTACACTTATTAACATCTAGTAAGCAAAAAATAGAATTTGTAGTACAAGATAAAGTAACACTCATCCGAAGTTGTAAGGAAGTAGTATTTCTGGTTGGGTGTTTAGTTGCCTCAAAAACTCTAGCAGGAATCTCTCTGTGTCTTTTCTCGAATATTCAGTTTCCCATATCGCTTGATTAACCGTATTTGGGTCAATGAACCCAATGCCATAGCGTCCAGCTTTTTTCATTTCATACATCTTCATTCTGCATAATACCACAGAAAAGAATATAGTGAGGATAATTACAGGTAATGAACGAGAGCACAGCTAGCTAGCTAGAGACTTAAATTACAGAAAAAAAATCACTTACAGACAATAGCAACTGACGATAGATTTGTCGAGTGCGTCTTGATTGAATAACTGAAACAACTCTGAATAATGAATCCACAAATCTTTTTTATGGAAGTAATGCTTTTTCTTGACTTTCACCATGAGGGACTCTTGATTGGTATTTGTTGTTTCTTGCATGTACCACGTATGCAAATTGTACAATCTCGTTGGTAGAAGCTTGACATCGTCAGGCTTGACCAGAGGTTTGCCGCGAACATATTGGTATTTTACTTCCTCCTCTGTAATTCCGGGGATTTCCTCAAGGCCTAGGAGTTGTTCAACAGTGACACCGGCCTCTTTAGCCTGCCTTTTATGATCGTTGGTTATTACCAGCCGATCGGCGGTACTCACAGGTGTTTGTACAATGAGCGGGGGGATCGATTGCACTGCCTGTTCTCCCAGCTGGGGAACAGTTTTCCCGCTTTTTTTGCCAACTGCTTGGCTCGAGCTCGAGCTCGACTCCTTTTGTCCTGCAAAATATGACTTCTTGATAGACCGCACATAGTAGGAGTCCTTCTGATTGTCAGCCGGTCGAGCCATATCAATAAAGTGTTGTGAGACATGCTCATGTACTTTCTCCTTTGCCGGCGGGGGCGGTTTCGGTCCAAAATGGGCCTTCAATTGGGCATCCACTACGATGTCGCATTCCTCCTCAGTCAGGTGGTAAGGCAACTTCGGAAGAGGCTTGAGGCATGGACCATATTTGAATTTCTTGCCTGCTATACCGCTAGCCGTCGTAGCTGCGGCCTCTCTCTTCCGCTGTTGCTTAGGCGACGGAGCACGCTGAGTCGGCCGAGACGGCAGACACGGTGCCAGACTTGGAGGAGGAGGAGTCGGCTGACGCGGTGCCGGACTTAGAGGAGGAGGAGTTGGCTGACGCCGTCCCGGACTTGGAGGAGGAGTCGGCTGACGCGGTGCCGGACTTGGACGAGGAAGAGTCGACTGACGCGACGGCGGACTTGGAGGAGGAGGAGTCGGTGGCCTTGGAAAGACGATGCAATCCTTTTTCCATAGAATGATACGATGTATGGCCTCTCCCAGTGTTCTCTCCTCGTCACCTCCAAGAATGTCAAGTTGTAGCTCGTGATATCCTGACATCACTTCATCAACCCCGACACGAGCATAGCCAGCTGGAATGGGATTGCAATAGAAGGTTGCTTCAGGGGGATTTGCTAAAGCATAGCCGTCCGCCACCTTCATGGATAAGTTCTTCACTTTCATGTGTAGCTCACAGTTAGTCCTGTCTTTGATATCATCCACAGGCTAGCTAGCTAGTTGTGCATCATCGATATCGGCCGGGGCGGAACCCACGCTGCTTCTCGGCATAGATGGGACGGTGCTATCCAATGCTGGATCGATCTGCTCATGCTGTCGCTGAGACGCCCTTTCCTGGCTGAGTGAGTCGATCTACTCCTGCTGCCGCCAGAAAGCGCGTTCCAACTCCAGGTGCTTTGATTCTAGGCCTTCAAGGAGGAGTGCTTCCTCCTTCTTCTTCTGCTCCTCCTGCTTCTTCTTTCTCGCACGGCTTCTGTAGTCGTCGTTCCAATCCGCAAACCCCTCAAACCACGGAACAACGCCTTTGCCTCGTGTTCTTCCCGGGTGTTCAGGATTCTTCAGGGCGCGCGTAAGCTCGTCGTTCTCTCTGTTGGGCGTGAACACCCCCGTTCGAGCTTCTTCTATTGCAATAAGTATTTCGTCTGTCGCTTCTTTAAGACTTGCCTTCACCATAACCAGCCCTGTCTCTGGGTCCAACTTCCCCCCATGCGCATAAAACCATGTCCTGCACCTGGGGGGCCATCTCAATGTAACTGGAGTGACCCCTGCACTAATCATCTCTTGCTCAGATTGATCCCACTTAGGCAGGGCCACCTGGTAGCCACCTGGCCCCAGAGTATGGTGCCACTTCTTTTTCGCAGCATTAATCTTGTTTTTTCTTGACCGTTCCTTAGCTTCTTCCGATTCCTTGAACTTCACGAAAGCGTCCCAGTGATCTTTTGCCTTCACCAGTGCTCCCGTGAATTCTGGAGTCTTCTTTTTTGAATTGACGTACTTAGTCCATGCATTTTTTCTTGAAGGTGTTGAATGCGATCGCCATCTTTTTAAGAGCATAGTTTCTGACTTTCTTCAGTTCTGCATCAGTCAAATTATCTGGTAGGGTGAAATGTTCCATGAGCGATGTCCAAAGCACATCTTTTGCTCTTTCGTCGACAAAAGTAACTCCTGCTCGATCTCCCTTTGCTGGCTTTTTCCATTCTTGAACAGAGATCGGGATTTGGTCCCTGACAATAACTCCGCATTGATTCTTGAACTTGGTCGCATTTTTCCTAGGTTCAAGCGGTTCGCCATTTGATGTTTTGATGGAATCAATGTTGAACTTTACGCCAGGCTCCAACTTTCTGGCCGGGCCTCGAACTACCCTGTCTCTTGTAGAAGATTTGCTCGATCCGGAGGCCTAAAAGAAGAAAGATCGATTCGTTAATACATACAAATCAATTAAGACATGTAATGATCACCGAATGGCTTATATAATAAATATACCTCGCCGGTCTTTGTTATTTGAAGAACATTTTCTTCGTCAACATCATTGTCGTCGCCTTCATCTATTCGTTCGTCTTCATCAAATATCATACAACCCTCACCGGAATTGTTCAGATATTGTGAGCCGTCATCATCTTCAGGTTCATGCTCTAGGCTCGGGGAGCGTATGATGTCGAACAGAGCCTCTTCTCCTTCTCTGCCGGTATTGTCCATAGCTTTTATTTAACTAATCCAGAAGAAAGATAAAACAATTTAGTATTCAAATTAGAATGCATGCAATCAATAAGGAAAAACTGAATCATAGTACATAATATGCTTCTCGAATAATTCATATAATATGCATCATCGAATATAATCTCGAATAAATCGTCTCGAATATTATCGAATATAATCTCGAATACATCTCGAGTATTATGACTAATACATCTCGAATATTATCATATATATAACATCACTAGCTAATAAAGATCGAATATTATCGAAGAATCTAGTTCACTTGCGGTTCCTGAGGCGCGGGCGGTGGACACCCAAAGAGAAGGAACCATCACAGGATCATAGCTCGGGTGAGATCCCTGAAGAACCTGCCAGGTATTGGAGAACCTGACGTCCAACGCATCCATGTAGCGACAGACGTGCTCGTCCTCCTCCCTGACACGGCGACGTACCACCTCCGACGGGGCCGGCTGCCTCAGCACCGAAAGTGGCCCACGCGAACGCCACCAAAGAAGCTCCGGGTCGACGACGGGACCCGGGGCCGGGTTCCTCACCAAGCTGCGCGCCCCTGAAGGTAGCACCTCCCAGTGCCAGCCCGGCGGAGCCCAGTCCCGAACGTTGCCCCTCTGAAGCAGGACGTCGTTGCGAACGAGTCGATGACGAGGATGCGGGCCGGGCATCGTTGACTCCGAGAAGAAATTCTATGCAAATTTAACATTTTTTAAATGCTTGGTTGTGATTTCTGATATACGAGGAACCTTCAGAATCATAACGGAGTCTCTTAACCTTTAAGGGATTTAACAAAATGGCGCCATTGTGGATGTGCAGAAAATGGACCATATTTTTCCTGATATCATCTACCCTTCTATATGTCACGTTGTTTAGCTAGTGTCAAAGGAAGAAAACCATGGCTTCATCATTAGCCGGAAGTAACAGACGCATGATGGTACGAAGCTGTCCAAAGTTGTTTTGGAACGGAGTCCGGATAGGATAATTAGCTTTTTGGTACGAAGTTCAGCAAGAGCCTTCCGAATATCGCTATTTGGAAGGCCTTTTTGCTGAACTTCGTACCAAAAAAGATAATTATTCTATCAAGAACTCCGTTCCAAAACAACTTTGAAAAGCTTCGTACCATCATGCGCCTGTTACTTCCAGCTAATGATGAAGCCACGGTTTTCTTGAATCCTTTGACACTAGCTAGACAAAACGTGACATATAGAAGGGTAGATGCATGAGATCAGAAAAAATTTGGATCAACTTGTGCACATCCATAATGGGGGCATTCCTAAATCCCTTAAATGACTAAGAGAATCTATTGTATACATACATATACTAATTGCAAATACATAACAAACTTTTACAAATACAACATTAAAATATGCAACTTTTGCAAATACTAATTGCTATACATTGGATGAAATGTCAAAATTCCTCAACGTTTTTATATCTAACATTTATCTAGCTATAACTAAAAGTATAAAAAACTAAAAAACATTCATCTAACATTTATATATCTAACATTCATCTAACATTTCTATAACTAAAAGTATAAAAAACTAAAAAACATTTCTATAACGTTTTTATATCTAACATTTATCTAGCTATAACTAAAAGTATAAAAAACTAAAAAAAATTCATCTAACATTTATATATCTAACATTTCATCTAACATTTCTATAACTAAAAGTATAAAAAACTAAAAAACAGAAAAACAGAAAATAAGAATGTGTGTGTGTGTGTGCGCGCGTTCATGCATGTGTGTGTGTGTGTGCGGGCTCGATGGGAGGGGCGGCCATGGCGGCAGGAGCTCACAGCGGGGCGACGGTCGGCGAGGCGAGGCGGGTCGTCGGCGACGGCAACTGCGACGGCGACGGCGACGGCGCGCGAGGTCGAGGAGGGGCGGCGACGGCGACGGCGAGGTGCAGAGGCACGGCGGCCACGACGTCGAGGTGCGGCAGAGGCGCGGACGGACGGCGGCGTCGAGGTGCGGTAGGGGCGAGGACGGACGGACGGTGACGTCGAGGGGCAGGGGCGCGCGGACGGACGGCGATGGCGAGCTCCGGCTACGTTCGGCGTCGTCGAGAAGAAAGGCGGATTTGGGAAAAAAATCGTAAGTGTTGTATATATAGGAGGCACCTTTCGTCGCGGTTGGTGGCTCCAACCGCGACTAAAGGGTGAATTTTGGCCAGGCCAAGCGGCGGGAAGACAAGCCTTTAGTCACGGTTGGTGGCTCCAACCGCGACTAAAGGGGGGTCTTTAGTCGCGGTTGGAGCCACCAACCGCGACTAAAGGTGGTGTGGCAGGCGAGGGGCGCGGTGGATGTTTAGTCCCACCTCGCTAGTTGAGAGGAGCTCGCACCGGTTTATAAGCCCCGCCGCGGCTACCGTGTCGAGCTCCTCTCTAATGCAGGCCTTCTGGGCCTACCGCACCTCTGCCGCCCAGTGGGGCCTACTGGGCCGTACGGGCCTGCATCCTGGCCCAACTAGAGGTTGGGTTTCTAGTCGTATGCAGGTCGTGGCGGCCCAATAGGCGGGCTTTTTTTTAATATATTTTTTTGTTTTTTTTAATATTTAGAGTTTCTTTGTGAATCTTTTTGCTTTAGGTAAAAAAAAATATAAACTTTCTGTTAGTGCCAGTAGTTTTCAAATTTGAATAGTTTAAATTTGTGTGAATCACTACTTTGTGAATAACTTTACTTTAAAAATAGATTTTTCAGTGATTCTTTTTTCTGCTATTCAATATTAGTGTGTTTTATCATTATATTCAATTTGGTGATTCTTAGGTTATTTAAAAAAATGAAATGCCTTTGTAACAGACGAGTTTTCGTCTGAAACCCTAATACTTCGAAAGAGATTGTCCAGTTTGTACACGAAGTGCATCCAGTTTTTGCCGTAACCCTCTCAACTTTTTAGCACATGCTATGTGGGTGAAATGATGATACCATGCAAACTTTCAACCTTTTCAGAGTTCATTTGTAGTGCTTTTCAATTTCAAGGTCATTTAGCTCAAAAAAATCAGTAAATGCATGAAAAATAGCAAATGAAGTCCGAAAGGGTTGAAAATTGATGACGTGGCTTCAAATGGTGCATACTGAACACACAAAAAGTCTGGAGTGGAAATAAGTTTAAAAAAATGAAATGCCTTTGTAACAGACGAGTTTTCGTCTGAAACCCTGATACTTCGAAAGAGATTGTCCATTTTGTACACGAAGTGCATTCAGTTTTTGCCGTAACCCTCTCAACTTTTTAGCACATGCTATGTTGGTGAAATGATGATACCATGCCAACTTTCAACCTTTTCAGAGTTCATTTGTAGTGTTTTTCAATTTCAGGGTCATTTAGCTCAAAAAATCAGTAAATGCATGAAAAATAGCAAATGAAGTCAGAAAGGGTCGAAAATTGATGACGTGGCTTTGGACATAATAGTTCGACGCGTTTCAAATGCCAAAACACATAAGTACACTACTATTACAAAGATTCCCTCCGATTTGTCCGAAGTGGGACTTTCCAGATATATAAGTCCGGAAACTAACTAGAGAAGCCAGTCACATCCCAGAGTGGGATCTTTGGGTATAAAACTTTTTCTTCGTGTGTGTCCCTTTGCGTCGTAACCATGGACAATCTACATCGTTTAACTTGATGCTTGGCTCAACATTCACTCTGAAGGGAGCAATTTCATGAAACTTTTCATAATCTTCTGACATGTCTGTCTTGTCCTCCACTCCCACGATGTTTATTTTCCCTGAAAGAACTATGTGGCGCTTTGGCTCATCGTATGATGTATTCGCTTCCTTATCTTTTCTTTTTCTCGGCTTGGTAGACATGTCCTTCACATAGAAAACCTGCGCCACATCATTGGCTAGGACGAATGGTTCGTCTGCGTACCCAACATTGTTGAGATCCACTGTTGTCATTCCGTACTGCGGGTCTTCCTTTACCCCGCCTCCTGTCAGATTGACCCATTTGCACCGAAACAAAGGGAACTTCAAAGCAAGTCCATAGTCAAGTTCCCATATCTCCTCTATGTAACCATAATATGTGTCCTTTGGCCTATTGGTGTTTGCTGCATCAAAGCGGACACCACTCTTTTGGTTGGCGCTCTTTTTATCTAGGGCGATCGTGTAAAATGTATTCCCATTTATCTCGTACCCTTTGAAAGTCAATATAGTCGAAGATGGTAACTTGGACAGCAAGTACAGGTCATCTGCAACAGTGTCGTCATGCATGAGACGTGTCTGCAACCAACCGGCGAAAGTCACCGTTTGTTCATGTGTAATCCAGTCGTCAGACTGCTCTGGGTGTTTGGAGCGTAGAATATTCTTGTGTTGCTCGATATACGGAGCCACCAAGGCGGAACTTTGTAGAACTATGTAGTGTGCTTGCGCCAAAGAATGCCCGTCCTGGCATATTACTGAATTCTTTCTTAGCGTGCCTTTTCCACCCAGTCTGCCCTCATGCCGCGATTCAGGAACACCAATCGGCTTAATGTCAGGAATAAAGTCAACACAAAACTCAATGACCTCCTCTGTTTCATGGCCCTTGGTGATGCTTCCTTCTGGCCTAGCACGATTATGAACATATTTCTTTAAGACTCCCATGAACCTCTCAAAGGGGAACATATTGTGTAGAAATACAGGACCCAGAATGGCAATCTCCTCGACTAGGTGAACTGGGACGTGCGTCATGATATTGAAGAAGGATGGTGGGAACACCAACTCGAAACTGACAAGACATTGCACCAAATCATTCTCTAACCTTGGTAGGATTTCTGGATCGATTACCTTCTGAGAGATTGCATTGAGGAATGCACATAGCTTCACAATGGCTAATCGAACGTTTTCCGGTAGAAGCCCCCTCAATGCAACCGGAAGCAGTTGCGTCATAATCACGTGGCAGTTATGAGACTTTAGGTTCTGGAACTTTTTCTCTGCCATATTTATTATTCCCTTTATATTCGACGAGAAGCCAGACGGGACCTTCATACTGAGCAGGCATTCGAAGAAGATTTCCTTCTCTTCGTTGGTAAGAGCGTAGCTGGCAAGACCCTGAAACTGCTTCGGATCCATGCCGTCTTCTCCGTGCATACGTTGTTGGTTCTCCCGTGCCTCCGGTGTATCTTTTGTCTTCCCATACACGCCCAAGAAGCCTAGCAGGTTCACGCAAAGATTCTTTGTCACGTGCATCACGTCGATTGCAGAGCGGACCTCTAGGTCTTTCCAATAGGGTAGGTCCCAAAATATAGATTTCTTCTTCCACATGGGCGCGCGTCCGTCAGCGTCATTCGGAACAGATTGTCCGCCAGGACCCTTTCCAAAGATTACTTTTAAATCCTTGACCATATCAAGTATATCATCACCAGTACGGTAGCGAGGCTTCTTCCGGTGATCTTCCTCACCTTTGAAATGCTTGCCTTTCTTTCTTAAGGGATGCCTGCTCTGAAGAAATCGACGATGCCCTAGGTACACATTCTTCTTACATTTATCCAAATATATACTGTCGGTATCATCTAAACAGTGCGTGCATGCGTGGTATCCCTTGTTTGTCTGTCCTGAAAGGTTACTGAGAGCAGGCCAATCATTGATGGTTACAAACATCAACGCATGTAGGTCAAATTCCTCCTGTTCTTTCTCATCCCACGCACGTACACCTTTTCCATTCCACAGCTGTAAAAGTTCTTCAACTAATGGCCTTAGGTACACATCAATGTCGTTGTCGGGTTGCTTGGGGCCTTGGATGAGCACTGGCATCATAATGAACTTCCGCTTCATGCACAACCAAGGAGGAAGGTTATAGATACATAGAGTCACAGGCCATGTGCTATGATTGCTGTTCTGCTCCCCAAAAGGATTAATGCCATCTGCACTTAAACCAAACCATACGTTCCTTGCATCCTTTGCAAAGTCCTTCCACTTTCTCTCGATTTTTCTCCACTGCGATCCGTCAGCAGGTACTCTCAACTTCCCGTCTTTTTTACGGTCTTCGTTGTGCCATCGCATCAACTTGGCATGCTCTTTGTTTTGGAACAAACGTTTCAACCGTGGTATTATAGGAGCATACCACATCACCTTGGCAGGAATCTTCTTCCTGGGGCGCTCGCCCTCAACATCACCAGGGTCATCGTGGCCGATATTATAGCGCAATGCACAGCATACCGGGCATGCATTCAAATCCTCGTACTCACCGCGGTAGAGGATGCAGTCATTAGGGCATGCATGTATCTTCTGCACCTCTAATCCTAGAGGGCAGACAGCCTTCTTTGCTTCGTATGTACTGTCGGGCAATTCGTTGTCCTTTGGTAGCTTGTTCTTTAACATTATCAGCAACTTTTCAAATACCTTGTCAGATACACCATTCTCTGCCTTCCATTGCAGCAATTCCAGTGTGGTACCCAGCTTTTTCTTGTCATCTTCGCAATTTGGGTACAACAATTTCTTGTGATCCTCTAACATGCGCTGCAACTTCAGCTTCTCCTTTTCACTTGCGCAGTTTCTCTTTGCATCTGCAATGGCCCGACCAAGATCAGCAGCGGGCTCATCTGATGCCTCTTCTTCAGCTCCTTCCCGCATTGCCGGCTCAGCTTCTTCCCCCATTGTTGTACCATCGTATTCATGGAACCCATGGCCAGGATAGCTGTCGTCATCCTCTTCTTCTTCATTCTCTTCCATTAGGACCCCTCTTTCTCCGTGCTTGGTCCAACAGTTATAGCCGGACATGAAACCGGACTCAAACAGGTGGACGTGAATGGTTCTTGAGTTAGAGTAATTTCGATCATTCTTACAGCCAGCAGATGGAAAATACATAAAACCATCCGCTCGCTTGTTTGCCTCAGCCGCAACCAGAAAAGTATGCATGCCATTAATGAACTGGGGAGAGCATCGGTCATCGTACATCCATTGCCGGCTCATCTTCATTACACAACACCGAAAAGACCAAATTAATACAAGTTCATACATAAAGTTCATACACACTTGTTCTCATAAAACAACATACAAACTCTCTAGCTAAAGCATTTAAATGCAACAACAAATGCGATCAAGATCGCAACTAAGGTAACAATTGATCCAACAGCATAGTGATACCAAGCCTCACTATCAATGGCATATTTTTTAAATTTTCTAATCTTCAAGCGCATTGCATCCATATTGATCTTGTGATCATCGACGACATCGGCAACATACAACTCTAGTTTCATCTTCTCTTCTTCAACTCTTTTCAATTTTTCTTTCAAATACTCGTTTTCTTTTTCAACTAAATTTAACTTCTTGACAAGAATATCTATGTCGGTTGCAATTTCCGGTTCACATACCTCCTAGATAAAAATATCTATGTCAACTTGATGCGCATAATTGTCATAAACACGAAATGCAACAAATAGTTATAAAAGAGAGTATATACCACATCCGAATCATAAACCGGATGAGGGCCGACGGGGACGGATATCAAAACCATGCCACTATGTATAACAAACAACCATATAGGTAAGAAAACTATACAAGTAACTATCTAAATCTTACAAACATGATTTTTTTTTTATAAAAAGGATAAGAACAAGAGGCTCACCAAGGTGGTGCCGGCGACGGGACGGTGCGGGCGATCGACGGTGGTTAGGACGGGGACGGGAAGGCACTAAGTAAACCACACCTACACATGCAAAGTAAGAAGTTAATTTGAGCTCAAATTGCATATAAATCAAATAAACTACCACATATAAATACTCCCAAACTAAAACCCACAAATCACTATACTTATAGAGCATTGCAAGAGCTAATCTAGCAATGAGAGATGAAAGGACAAAGTTGCTAACCTTTGTGAACACTTGGATGGATGGGGTGCCTCCAAATCTTGACAAATTTTGGCAAAAATGGAGGTGAGCTCGAGCAAGGGGAAGAACAAAGGAGAGGAAGAAGGGGAAAAACCGGGAGGAGTGTGCTCGGGCTGGCCGAAGGGTTCATGTAGGGGATCTTTAGTCCCGGTTCGTGACACAAACCGGTACTAAAGGTGAGCCTATAGCCCCGGTTCATGCCACGAACTGGGACTAAAGGTGATTGCGGGGCCCCAGGCTGACACCAGCCTGCCACCATCCCTTTAGTCCCAGTTCGTGTTACGAACCGGGACTAAAGGTCCGGAACGAACCGGGACTAATGATGACCATCCCGAACCGGGACTAATGGTCACATTAGTGCCGGTTCAAAACCAGACCAGGACTAATGCTTTGGACAAAAGGTCTGTTTTCTACTAGTGTACAGAAATAAATTCAATTATCGAGCCAATCATGCTTGTCACGGCGCTGAGTACATGCAAAAGAGTTCAGGGTGCAGTCCTAGACAGCGCCAAGTAGGCGCAAAAGTGTCCAGGGTGCAGTCCTAGACAGCGCCAAGTAGGCGCAAAAGTGTCCAGGGTGGAGTCCAAGACAACGCTGAGTAGGCGCAAAAGTGTCCAGGGTGGAGTCCTAGGCGGCACTGCTGCCCCTCATTATATCCACTAATAGGGTGGGTGTGGGGGGTCTGCTACACCTATGTTCCATTCCCTCTTCCCCCTATCTCCTCTCTCTTTGTCCTACTGTTCTCCACTGTCTGTTGTGTTCGCCTTTTGTCTGACACCAACTCTTCTACTTGTGATCCACCCAACAGGCTCTGCATATGCTCTACTACCATGATCTCCCCTACCTCCTTAGATTCTGTTCCACTGCTAGAATCTTCGGAACCAGCTTATATGTCTCTAATTGGTACTAATATTGACCTCACTAATGTTAAAGCCAACCCTCTAATGCCATCTAGGGAACGGTTTGGTGTGTGCCTATTTGGCCATGCACCTATCAGGTTACATGATTGCCTAGTCCCCAGTGGCAACAATGGAGCCAATTACACCGAATGTATCATACATTATCTCCCATGTTCTAAGAACTAGTACAATCCTAAGGTGGCAGTGGTTTTAACGCTTGGTATATACTAGACAACAAGGAAACTTGAAAGGATGGGAAGTTCAGTTCCGATTTCAGTAGACTACATAAATAAGCAAATCAAAGGCTACTATAGGTACGATTCAAGATAATAAAAAGGAAAACGATTTAGCCGGTCACCCTTGCACACACATGGGACGTAACGGAAAAAAGAGATCAAACCTTCGAGCAGCTCTTAGTTTTCTCCTATACTATGTGGTGCTACTTAAGGCATAGCATCCAAGAAGAAACTCCCAAACTGAAGGAGTTATGCCCTAGAGGCAATTTAATAAAGAGATTTTATTATTCATAACTCATTTTGTTCATAATGTTTTATATCATGCTATAACTGTATTAAGCGGAAACATTAATACACGTGTGATATATAAACAAACCAGGTCCCTATTAGCCTCTAGTCATACTAGTTTGTTGGGCATCAGATGATCAAGGTTTCCTGATCATGGGTATTTATACCATTGACAACGAAGTCATGTCATTGGAGAATGGTATGATGGACACACCCCTTTATGTTTATCATAACGAGATCGAGTCATTTAAAGTTCAAAGTTATGATAACGGAAAACGTAGTACCTTAGCCTTAGACTTTGAGATGGTATCTAATTGCTATCCTGGAAGTTGCTTTGATTGCATCAAACGTCACACCGTAACAGGGTGATTATAACGGTGACTTTTGGGTAATGGAAGGGATATGTTGACGTGTACCATCAAGAGCGGGACTTGCCAATCTTGATGACGGATAGATACTTCTGGGCCCACTCGGTGGAGTTGCATCAATTAGCTTGCAAGGAATTGACCGGGTCACGGGAGAAGCAACGACACGGGAACGAGTTGAATTGTTATGTCGGTAACGAGACAGAACGGGGTATGAGATACCGGACGATCAAGTCTCGCACTAACAGAGTAACGCGAAGGCAAGAGGCTTTGGAATTTGACGTTTATGGTTCAAACGACGCAGAAACTTCGATGGATGCCCAGGGGCCATTAGGGACGTTCCAGTTCACCTAATGGTCATTGGTTTGGAGAGTTGTCTCAACCATGTCTGGTGTGTTCCGAACCGTTGGGTGTCACACTTAAGGGTAGACGATGCATGAGAGATATCTTAGTACCAAAGAGAATATTTGAGAGAGCCGGAATCGTTCTGGTATTTATCCGATGAGAATCGGAGAGTTCCGAAGTTGTATCGGAATAAAGGAGAAATGCCCGATGGTGATCGGAGAGTGCCGGAAGTGTTTTCGGGACTCGAAATAAATAAGAAATGTGTATTTATTATTAATTAGTGTAATTAGTAATTAAATAGCATTTTATTTTATTTAAAATGCATTTATTCCACTAATGGGCCTTCCGGGCAGATTTGGCCCCTTAGGGGAAAAGTGGGAAAAAGAAATAGGAAAAAGGGGGGCAGCCCACATGCGCCACTTGGGGCCCATGTGGGGGTGCGGCTGCCTCCCCTTGGCCGCATCCTCCATGTGGGATTAGTCCCACATGGCTTGGCCAAGGGGAAAGGCTCCCCCCTTCCCACTATATAAAGGGAGGCACCCCTCCCCTTTTCTCCATCCAATTTTCTCTCTTTGTCTTCTCTTCTCTAAACGTGGTTCCCTTCGGAGCTGCGCAATGAGTTGAGAGTTCTCCACTATAACACACCGCCGTGTTGATAGTCTTCGGTCCATCTCTCTACTTCCGCAATCTCTGTACTGGGCCGGAGACCGGGAGTCATCGATTACGCCGTACGTGTATAATCCCGCGAGGTGCTACGCTTGAAGCACTAACTCGTGAGAACATCTACACGACCCTGAGGTCGGGGTCAACGTCTTCATCAACAACCCTTGCGTGCGGGAGGGTAATCCCCGCTATCGGTCTTCAAGTGTATGATTTCCGTTCCTTCTCCGTTACTCTATATCTGCATAGTAATAGATCTTGGCTTGTTTTCGGTTATCGTTGCTAGGAAATTTTTTGTATTTCCACTACGAAACCCCTTCAGTGGTATCAGAGCCGATCTATGCGTAGATATAGAAGTATGGTTAGACTCATGTTGAATGAGGGCATCGATATTGCAGTTGTTACCTCCTCGCGTGTATTTATTCATGCTATCGGCATTGTGTGATGATTAGCTGCCCGAACGCCAACTTTACGTGCACTTCGTGCGCGAGACCGGCACTGCAATTGGCATGCGGCTTGTACCGTATTCGCGGCGTTGAGGGTGTAGTTTCTCATATAATAGATATCATGGTATTTACAATGAGAGGCCCGAAAGGGACTTGCAACAAACAACTGCACTATCGGTGTTCGTAGGTAAGAAGCGGTTCTTTCACGATAGCCCCATGAGCCACGTAAAACTTGCATAAAGATAAAGTAGAGGCATCTAACTTTATGTTGCAGGGGGCAAAGCATATGATATGGTAAAGGTGAGATTACGAATTGTTCAAACTAACCTTTTTCATGAGGAGGCATCGTGGACCTGGTGCTGTTTTCGGAGCATACGATGGAGATCAAGGCGCGACGACCATATCATATCATATTCACTATTTCATTTGATGTCATTGTGTGAATATATAGATATATATACATCTATATAGCTATATAATATGTTATATCCGGCGGCAGCTATATAGGATGATCCCTCTTAAAATTCCAATGCTAGTGTTCTCCCTTAGTGTGGCACCGACAAGAAAGTCTGCAGTTGAGAGTGGGCCATGACGATCGGGTGCTCTCCTCTGCGTTCGCATACGTCGGGTGTAAGCCATGTATGCCCAGCCTGATACACTAAGGTTAATTTGGCGAGCCTAGCATGTACAGACATGGCCTCGGAACACGGAAGACCGAAAGGTCGAGCATGAGTTGTATGAACGATGCAACTGACATGTTTTGTCTACCTCTGAAGCTACACCAATGGCCGTGACGATTGGGGGAGGTGTGGTGGATGGGGGTCGTGTAATCACTTAAACGAAGTGAGGGATGTTCGTTTGAGTGGGAGTTTGTGTTATATATATATATGTGTCATATATTTCAATTTGAAAACATGAACTCAAGTTTATGAACAAAACGTCTTATAAATCTTGCAAATGCTATTGTAGATGTCTCGCCCCACCTTCAACCTAGGCCCGTTCCATGAGAAAGAAAAGCTTAAGACAAACGGTTCAAACTTCATGTCCTGGTTCCGCAATCTGAGGATACTCCTCACTCCCCACAAAATGGGCTACGTCCTTGATGCCGTGATAGGTAACGCACCTGCGGCCACCGCTTCTGATGATGAGAAGAGGGTCTATCAGTCTAAGGCTAATGACTCTGCGCTCGTCCAAAGTGACATTCTCTATGCGATGGAGGCTGACCTTCAAAGGCGCTTTGAGACTATGAGTGCATTTGAGATAATCACTGATCTCAAGGCGGTCTTTGAACCGCAAGCCAAGGCTGAGAGGTATGAAGCCTCTGAGGCTTTCTTCTGAGCAAAGATGGAAGAGCACGGCAGTGTTAGTGAGCATGTGGTCAAAATGTCTGGCCACGTTACCCGCCTCAACGCTCTGGATTGCAAAATCCCAGATGAGCTGGCTATACACAGGGTGATGCAATCGTTGCCTCCAAGCTATAAAGGGTTTGTCATGAACTACAACATGCACAGGATGGCCAAGACGCTGTTCGAACTGTTCATGATGCTCAAAACTGCCGAGGTGGAAATCAAGAAGGAGCACGCGGTGTTGATGGTCAACAAAAACGTGGATTTCAAGAAATTTGGCGCCAAGGGCAGGGGCAGGAACTGGAGGTCCAGGAAGGGTGGTAAAGGTTCTACCTACCCTAAGACCAACAGGATTGGCCCCAAGCCATAGCCCGGCGTGGTATGCTACTACTGCAAGGGCGACGGCCACTGGAAGCGCAACTGCACCAAGTACCTAGCAGACAAGAAGGCTGGCAAAATTGCCACTGAGAAAGGTATATGTGATATACATGTAATAGATGTTTACCTTACTAGTGCCCGGAGTAACACCAGGGTATTTGATACCGGCTCTGTTGCTCACATATGCAACTCGCAGAGGGAGTTGCGGAATGAACGGCGCCTAGCAAGGGACGAGGTGACGATGCATGTTGGGAATGGCAATAAAGTTGAAGTGATGGCCGTCGGCACTCTCCCTCTACATCTACCATTGGGATTAGTTTTGATGTTGAATAAATGTTACTATGTGCCTGCGTTGAGTATGAACATTATCAGTGGGTCTTGTTTATTACGAGACAATTATTCATTCAAATCAGTATCAAATGGTTGTACTATTTCTATGAATGTAATTTTCTATGTTCATGCACCAGAGCGCAATGGTTTATTCTTACTAAATCTCGATAATAGTACACATATCCATAGTTTTGATGCCAAGAGAGTAAAATCTTGTGATGATAATTCCATGGCTTTATGGCATTGCCGTCTTGGTCATATTAATGTGAAACGCATGAAGAAGCTTCATACTGATGGGCTTTTAGAGTCATTAGATTTTGATTCTCTTGACACGTGTGAACCATGTCTGATGGGCAAAATGACTAAGACCCCGTTCTCCGGTGTTATGGAGCGGGCGTCGGACTTATTGGGAATCATTCATACCGATGTTTGTGGTCCAATGAGCGTCTCGACACGCAATGGTTATCGTTACTTTGTCACCTTCACCGATGACTTGAGTAGATATGGGTATATTTACTTGATGAAACACAAGTCAGAAACTTTTGAGAAATTCAAGGAGTTTCAAAGTGAAGTTGAAAATCAACTCAACAAGAAAATCAAACACCTTCGATCCGATCAAGGTGGTGAGTATTTGAGTTTCGAGTTTGGCAATCATTTAAAGTCTTGTGGTATTGTACCGCAATTAACGCCAGCTGGAACACCACAACGCAATGGACTTTCAGAATGACATAATCGGACTTTGTTGGATAGTGTTCGATCTATGACGTCTCTCACCGACTTGCCTATATCGTTTTGGGGTTATGCGTTAGAAACAGCTGCATTCATTTTAAATAAGGTACCATCCAAATCCGTGGAGACAACTCCTTATGAGATATGGCATGACAAGAAGCCAAAGTTGTCGTTTTTAAAGGTTTGGGGTTGTGAGGCTTACGTTAAGAAACTGCAGCCCGACAAACTCGAACCTAAGGCGGAGAAATGCACCTTTGTAGGATATCCAGAAGATACTATTGGATATACCTTCTACAATAAGACCGAGGGCAAAACGTTTATTGCTAAGAACGGGTCTTTCCTTGAGAAAGAATGTCTCGCTAAAGGAGTGTGTGGAAGGAAGATAGAACTCGACGAAATCGTTGATCCTGAACTTGAAATTCAGAGTAGCGCACCGGAAGTCGTTCCGGAAGCGTCCTCCAATGATGGAGCAGATGTCGACGAGGCTATCATACCTCGCAGGTCTACGAGACAACGTGCCACACCTGATTGGTATGGCGATGTTGTTGGTATGGTCATGTTGACTGACCTAAACGAACCTGCAACCTACAAAGCAGCAATGGAAGGACCCGAGTCCGAGAAATGGCTTGGAGCCATGAAATCCGAAATCCAATCCATGTATGACAACAAAGTATGGACTTTGGTGGATCTTCCCGAGGACCGCAAGGCCGTCGAGAATAAGTGGATCTTTAAGAAGAAGACTGGTGCTGGCGGTAATGTAACCGTCTATAAAGCACGCCTTGTCGTGAAGGGTTTCCGACAAGTTGAGGGAATTGACTACGATGAAACCTTTTCACCCGTAGCAATGCTCAAGTCTATTCGGATTTTATTAGCAATTGCTGCTTATTTCAATTATGACATATGGCAAATGGATGTCAAAACGGCGTTCCTAAATGGTAACATTGAGGAAGAGTTGTATATGATGCAACCAGAAGGTTTTGTCGATCCAAAGGATGCTGATAATGTATGCAAACTTCAGCGTTCCATTTATGGGCTGAAGCAAGCATCTTGGAGCTGGAATCTTCGCTCTGACGAGGTTATGAAAGCTTTTGGATTTGCCCAAAATATGGAAGAGACCTGCATTTACAAGAAAATGAGTGGGAGCTCCGTTGCATTCCTATTACTATATGTGGACGACATATCACTAGTTGGGGATGATGTGAAATTGCTGGACAGCGTGAAGGAGTATTTGAACAATAAGTTTTCCATGAAGGATTTAGGAGAAGCTGCTTACGTATTAGGCATTAAGATCTATCGCGATAGATCCAGACGTATAATAGCGTTGAGTCAAAGTACGTACCTTGATAAGATTGTGAAGAAATTCGGCATGGAGATGTCCAAAAAGGGTTTCACACCTATGTTACCAAGGACGGTGTTGAGTAGGACTCAATGTCCGACAACGGCTAAGGAAAGAGTGAGAATGTCTGACATTCCCTATGCTTCGGCTATAGGCTCTATCATGTATGCCATGTTGTGTACTAGACCAGATGTATCCCATGCTGTCAGCTTGACGAGCAGATACCAAAGTGATCCTGGAGAGGAACACTGGAAAGCAGTTAAAACGATCCTCAAATATCTTAGGCAAACCAAGGATATGTTTCTTGTCTATGGAGGAGGCACTGAAGAGCTCAACGTAACCGGTTATGTTGACGCAAGCTTCAGTTCAGATCCAGATGACTCGAAGTCGCAGACGGGCTATGTGTTTGTGGTGAATGGTGGCGCAGTGAGCTGGAGAAGCGGGAAGCAAGCCGTGGTGGCTCAATCTACAATGGAGTCGGAGTACATCGCTGCTAATGATGCGGCGAACGAAGCAGTCTGGATGAGGAAATTCCTCATGGAGCTTGGAGTGTTCCCATGCGCGCAAGTGAAGGGGTTTCGTAGCGGAAATACAAAAAAAATTCCTAGCAACGATAACCGAAAACTAGCTAAGATCTATTAATATGCAGATATAGAGTAACAGAAAAGGAACGGAAATCATACCCTTGAAGACCGAAAGCGGGGATTACCCTCCCGCACGCAAGGGTTGTTGATGAAGACGTTTACGCCGACCTCAGGGTCGTGCAGATGTTCTCACGACTTAGTGCTTCAGGTGTAGCACCTCGCGGGATTACACACGTACGGCGTAGTCGATGACTCCCGGTCTCCGGCCCAGTATATAGATTGCGGAAGTAGAGAGATGGACCGAAGACTAACAACACGGCGGTGTGATTTAGTAAAGAATTCTCAACTCGTTGCGCAGCTCCGAAGGGAACCACGGTTAGAGAAGAGAAGAGAGAGAGAGAAAATTTGATGGAGAAAAGGGGAGGGGTGCCTCCCTTTATATAGTGGGAAGGGGGGAGCCTTTCCCCTTGGCCAAGCCATGTGGGACTAATCCCACATGGTTGGTGCGGCCAAGGGAGGGCTGCCGCACCCCCACATGGGCCCCAAGTGGCCCATGTGGGCTGCACCCCTTTTTCCTTTTTCTTTATCCCACTTTTCCCCTAATGGGCCAAATCTGCCCGGAAGGCCCATTAGTGGAATAAATGCATTTTTAAATGAAATAAAATGCAATTTAAATATTAATTACACTAATTAATAATAAATACACATTACTTATTCATTTCGAGTCCCGAAAACACTTCCGGCACTCTCCGATCACTATCGGGCATTTCTCCATTATTCCGATACAACTTCGGAACTCTCCGATTCTCATCGGATAAATACCAGAACGATTCCGGCTCTCTCAAATATTCTCTTCGGTACTAAGATATCTCTCACGCATCGTCTACCCTTAAGTGTGACACCCAACGGTTCGGAACACACCAGACATGGTTGAGACAACTCTCCAGACCAATGACCATTAGGTGAACTGGAACGTCCCTAATGGCCCCTGGGCATCCATCGAAGTTTCTGCGTCGTTTGAACCGTAAACATCAAGTTCCTAACCTCTTGCCTTGGCGATACTCTGTTAGTCCGAGACTTGATCGTCCGGTATCTCATACCCCGTTCTGTCTCGTTACCGACATAACAATTCTACTCGTTCCCGTGTCGTTGCATCTCCCGTGACCCGGTCACATGCTTGCAAGCTAATTGATGCAACTCCACCGAGTGGGCCCAGAAGTATCTATCCGTCATCAGGATTGGTAAGTCCCGCTCTTGATGGTACTCCTCAACATATCCCTTCCATTACCGAAAAGTCATCGTTATAATCACCCTGTTACGGTGTGACGTTTGATGCAATCAAAGCAACTTCCAGGATAGCAATTAGATACCATCTCACGGTCTAAGGCTAAGGTATACTACGTTTTCCGTTATCATAACTTTGAACTTTTAATGACTCGATCTCGTTATGATAAACATAAAGGGGTGTGTCCATCATGCCATTCTCCAATGACATGACTCCGCTGTCAGTGGTATAAATACCCATGATCAGGAAACCTTGATCATCTGTTGCCCAACGGACTAGTATAACTAGAGGTTACTAGGGACCTGGTTTGTTTATATATCACACGTGTATTAATGTTTCCGCTTAATACAGTTATAGCATGATATAAAACATTATGAACATATGAGTTATGATAATAAATCTCCTTTATTATTTGCCTCTAGGGCATAACTCCTCAGTCTCCCACTTGCACTAGAGTACAAATAATCTAGCTTGCATTTGATCTAACACCATTAGCCTCCTGGTGTCTAGACTATGCATTTCTCGTGGAAAAAGAATTTTTAAGTCAACAAATCTGCCACACTCAGATTTGTATGTGCTTTGCAAAACTTTAATGTCACCTAGTCTGACATTGTTCCGTACCTTATGATATCGGTGAAATATATGTTTCGACGATGGAGTAAGAATCGAACCGTCGCGTAGTATGGACCTTGAGAGTCTAAGAGATCTTTCAAGGGACACCATACTTGCCACTTCTAAAGTAGCCATATACTTCTTCACCTATGCAGATTGTGTGACAATGCATACACATGCCACTTCACAAACTAACCATGTCTTTTCTTCAAACAACAGACTTCTCCTATATGAGACTTTTCTAGTTGTGTGAGACTTGCATCATCGCAACTCCTTACGGCAAGTTGACTTTCACTCTCACCACAGACTAGAAAACATATCTTCAGTTCTCACCAGACACTGAAATATATACTTTGATTCTCAAAAAAAAAAAAAAAAAAAAAAAAAGAAGAAATATATACTTAACGTTTGTTCATCGATCCATCCAAGGATCGCTCTAGCACATGTTCTTCAATCAAGAACTTGGGTCACACCAGGTCGAGCATTCAATCGTGATAACGTGATAGAACCTATGATAAAAGCATAGAGGATGTCAGACACCCTTTTCTTCATTATGTTATTGTTGACATGCCAAGATAAACTCGATATTTTCCTTGGTCATACAAGCAAGAAACCCTTCTTTGCTTGTCCTATTCTGAACACCTTCAGAATCTGTTCTAAGAAAATAATCCGACTTGATGTCATTAAGCTCCTTGATCTATACACTATAGATCTAACGCCTAATACTATTAACTTCATTCATAGAGAATGTATACACTTAAATAATCATTTATACTTTGCTTTAGAGGATCTGTATCATTCCCAATATGTCACCACATATAAATCTTTCCTATATGTCACCACATATAAGACTTTCGGAATACCTTGCTCCCACTCAAATATGGCACCCACATATAAGAATAGGAAATCCGTTCTAGCTCCCACTCAAATATGCCATTCACATATAAGGTTAAGGAAAGCTACTTAACTCCTACTCACTTTTCTTTAAATGCAGATCTCTTCACCTATTTTGGACAACTCCAAAATCCTTTGATTACATTATCAAAGTGAAGATTCCAGCTCCGATATGCTTGCTTCAGCCCATGAATGGACAGCTGAAGTTTGCATACATGTTTTAGCATCCTTAGGATCAACACAACCTTTTGTTGTACAACTACAAGTCTTCCTTAATGTTGCCATTAGGGAACACGGTATCTTTGTCCATCTAACAATTTCTCAAATTGTAGCAACTGCTAAAACAATCCTAAATAGACTAAAGGTTCGCCACCTAAGATGAAATCTTGTTGTGGTCAACTCTTTGAATTTGTCAAAAAACACTTTGCGACAAACCGAACTTTATAGACGGTTTATTCCGTCAATGTCTATCTTCTCATAAAATTCCATTTGCTCACAATGGCCTGGAGGCCATCGAGAAGATCTACCCAAGTCAACACTTGGTAGTCATACATGGATTTTATCTAGGATTATGTATGGCTCATCGCCATTTCTCGGACTTAGATCAACCATAGTTTCTTTGCAGTTCGTAGGTTTGTCCTGTTTCACTAACATGACGGTCATCACAAGATTGTCGCACCACACACTGCGGAACGTATTCTCGTATGCCTACGATCTTAGTAGGAGCTTAGATCAGAGTCATGATCATAACCACTAATTTCCTGCCGGAGGACGGTTACGGAACAACTTCCGCTGCGCCACTCTGATGTCCGCAGAGAAATTTCATGAACTCCGTCTTACTCTACCTTTTCTTTCACTTATACCCTTGGCAAGATACAACTTCTTGAGCAAGGTATGTTCCAACAACAATTGCTTTTGTCGTGAAAGATGTATCCAGTTAATTTACCGGATATTCTACAAAGATGAATATATCCGTTTTAGGTTTGAGAACATCGAAAACCTAAATTATATGAACGACAATCTAGGCTAAAAGCCATGCCATAAATCATATGGTATTGTCTCCACGGATTAGATGGTTTCCCTATTATTTAAAGTGAATGTTTTGATTCTAACACATAACTCAAAAGATAACAATAATTTGATAAGAGATATTATTGACCACACATTATCCAATGGATTATGGTCACAACGTGCAAACACACCATAGCACTATGGTGTTCTATGCAACGTAATTAGTGAGAAACCCTTTTCACAAGTCTTCTGATGATGTGCCAAAATCATAACTCAAATCATTGTCTCCTTGATCAGCATCACAGGAAATTGATTTTCTTGCTAAGTCTACTTCACTCTGAACTTGTTTGAACTTGTCAAACCCTTCAGAACAGCGTTTCATTATGTTGATATACACATATCAACTCAAATCATCGTTGAAGTTTTACTTTACTCTGAATTTGTTTGAATCCATCAAACCTTTTTCAGATCAACGATTCATTAAGTAGATATACACATATCAACTTAAATCATCGTTGAAAACTAAATAATGATTTCCACTACTTGGTTGAAGTACTCATTGATCTGCACGCATCAACATGCATGTTCCTCAACAAGTTTAAAATCCCGTTTTCCCGAACGGAGTCTTTAGTTCTCTTTGTCCATGAAGGACAATTTGCATGTGTCAAAGGATTAAAATCTAAAGACTCAAAGGTCCAACAGGGTGGAGCCTTTTCATGCAAATAACATTGACTTGACTTCAAACATCAGTGCCACATGAATGTGGTGTCATTACTAAGTTTATGTCTTTGGCATAAATGTTATGAATGCAGGAACTACTACCAAAAATAAGAACAATACATTCATAACCAGTGTATGATCATTAACAGATATCACTCATAAATATAGGACAACGATTTGTCACTAACACATATGAATAATTGACTCACTTGTGGCAAGACACACTTATAATGATCACACTAACAAGTGATTATAAAATATCTTATTCAAATGGTAGATGCAGAGGGAGAATGTTGATGGTCATCACAACATCTTGCTTGCCATCATCGACACACATTGTCTCCTCGTCTTTCCATGCTACTCAAGCAGACAAATTGTTTTCATAAAACTTGACCAGTGTCATAACTTAGTCATTGCAATGAGCATTGGTTTAGGCAAAACATTCACAATGCGTATATCATATACACCATCATAATTGATGACTTCCCGGTATTCTATTTCATCTTCTCGGTTTTTCAACACAACCAAGAATTCATGAAGGTGAACAATTCCCTTTGCACGATATAGTCCATGACAAATTATCTGCAACTAGGGTGGGCGGCAATCGCAGCACCCCTTCGCAAGCAGAACTATATGTCATCCAGTAATTAGGCTCAACGCGGTGTTTCATCGTCATCAATCATGACTACCACGTTTTCTGAGTGTTCTCCTCCATTTTGCTTGAGAAGAAAACCTGACTTATGGTGCATGCAGAGCATTAAGCTCAGTGATCATTCCGAATGTTCACAATGCACTAGCAGCTCATTCTCTACGGTAGAGAACATAGCATACTGGACTATGATGAAATTACCCGCACAAACTTGATAATCAAATTATCTCTTTGTTAGCGGAATCTCCGAGTTTTAATTTCCGAATCATCCACATGAACTTGATAAATCAAATTATCTCTTCATTAGCGGATTCTCCGGACTTATCTCCTAACGGGTATTGTATCATATAGAGCTAAAAGGTTGAACATGGAGTGTCCTCAAGCTACGGTATAAAACTATGAAGTTGGACCCACCTTTTAAGTTATGCCCTAGAGGCAATTTAATAAAGAGATTTTATTATTCATTACTCATTTTGTTCATAATGTTTTATATCATGCTATAACTGTATTAAGCGGAAACATTAATACACGTGTGATATATAAACAAACCAGGTCCCTAGTACCCTCTAGTCATACTAGTTCGTTGGGCAACAGATGATCAAGGTTTCCTGATCATGGGTATTTATACCATTGACAACAAAGTCATGTCATTGGAGAATGGTATGATGGACACACCCCTTTATGTTTATCATAACGAGATCGAGTCATTTAAAGTTCAAAGTTATGATAACGGAAAACGTAGTACCTTAGCCTTAGACTGTGAGATGGTATCTAATTGCTATCCTGGAAGTTGCTTTGATTGCATCAAACATCACACCGTAACAGGGTGATTATAACGGTGACTTTTGGGTAATGGAAGGGATATGTTGAGGCGTACCATCAAGAGCGGGACTTGCCAATCCTGATGACAGATAGATACTTCTGGGCCCACTCGGTGGAGTTGCATCAATTAGCTTGCAAGCATGTGACTGGGTCACGGGAGATGCAACGACATGCACTACTAGGGAAAACCCTAGCAGTAGCGCGGGTATTTGGTGTATCAGTAGCGCGGGTAGTCGCGCTACTGATACGGCGCTACAGCTAAAGTGTAGCAGTAGCGTGTGTGAGCCAGCGCTACTGCTATACCTGCTTAGCAGCAATGGTTTTTTTAGGAAGCGCTGCTGGTAGTTACTAGCAGCGCACCTCTATACCCGCGCTACTACTATTATTACGTATTTCTTTTTTGTTTTATGTCGTATATTCATACGCCATTATACAAGTTTTCATACAGTATCATCATAATACATCATTGTCATATAACAACTACTCATCATCATCATTTTCGTCCATGAGACATCATATAACAACTTGGTCACTAGTTATAATAACAACTCCTAGGACCTACTCCCAATACTACTCGTCCTCGGCATCACCATCAACTCTAACACATTGTAGCACATAATAAAAACTTCTCATCATCATCATAGTCATATATAATCAGCACTAACTAATTGTTCTTAATACCTAGGACCTACTCCTGCTGCTCTCTCTCAGGTAAAATAGCATAAAACATGTGTAGCACTCCTTCTTCATCATATTGGAGAATGCATATGAACATGTCTCCTAATTGTGGGTTGCGCTTCTGATTGCTGCCTCCTAGTACTTCTCTGCGATCCTTCACAATTTTGCTCCAGTCTTTGACTATTAAGACTTGCTCGCTTCGAGAAATGATGAATGCACTCATGTGCAATACAGGATATCTTGGCCGTAAGCTAACCATTGCCATGCGACCTTTAGACTCGATCCAACGAGGCACAACACTCATCGGGAGTCCCTGTTGAAGAACATCGTAGTAACATACTTAGCAATGAAGTTTAGCTTAAAAAATAATGTATGCAAAAGATGCACTGAGGACAAATAGTAAAAACCTTACCATCTTTCCTAGATAGATGTGACCGTAGTTCAATACGCACACTAGTGGCCGCACGTTTTGAGTACTAATATCTCGAAGTCCAGGAAAATAACCTGTCTTGACAGTATCAAGATCCTCCAGCCATGAAACATAATGACCTATCTCCTCGCAGTTTAGTTCAGCCCCGGGACAGTAGTAGGTGCTGTCTACCAAGCGCTGGACATGTTTGCTTGAATGGAAATAAGCTGTCAATAGAAATTAGTTGTCAACTATTTTTAAATAAACAATATAAATTACTTAATAAATATGGTTGAAAAACTCACATAATGGTAGAACTGGAGGCGTCTGCACATCGACCCAGATGTCGATATTACCTTCAATTTCATCTTCCGGACGAATATCAAAGGTGATAAGCATATTAGGCTCAAATGCATAAGCCTTGCATAGTGCTCTCCAACTTTTGCATTCAAAATAGGAGTAGGTGTCTGCATTGTACAATTTTACGGCAAAAGTATAACCATGCTCGGTCCTCAAGTGAACTCTCTTTACCTCCATACTTTTTTTAGTACTGAAACCAATCTTATCCAAGACATAAATTCTTGCATGGCAGGGGATACGCTAGTAGAATAGTAAAAAATTAAAATTATAAGTTGAAGCAAAAGAAGCATGATGCTGAAGCGCCTACCATCAACTAGGTTAATTACGAAAAAAGACTTGTCGTTGTGACTTACTGTATCCACTTCGAAGGTCTCATCCAGCATGATGCTGAAGCGCCTACCATCAACTAGGTGAGGCTTGTCGCACAGGCCGCGCTCGTCTTCGCAGCATTCGCACATAACGAATTTCCTTTCGTCGTCAGACATTTCCTATGTTCATAGTTGAAACATTTAAAATCGATCGAAGGCAACTACCAGGAAACTGATCAACACACAGATCACTATTACTCAATATGCAACGGGTTGACTTTAGGTCTGTCGAGTCTTTCCTTCCTAAACTCTCATCTCACGTATATGGTGGGTACTCCCTCTGATATTGCGACCGTCGGTGATGGTGGCTCCTCCATTCGTTCCCGAGTGCATTACACCAAAATGTCTAGCACACGGGAACGAAGGTGAAGCGACCCCGACGACAACAGTCGGGATTCTTCCTCTCTCATATTTCGACCGTCGGTGATGGTCGCTACTCCTCCTTTCCCTAGTGCATTACAAATATCTAGCACAAGGAAAAGAAGGAGAAGCGACCCCCACGACAACAGTCAGGATTCTTCCTCTCTCATATATATATATGGTGGACACTCTCCCTCACTGAAAGACACACAAGGAGCCGAAACAGACCTAAAGTCAACCCGTTCCATATATCGAGCAATGACATAGAAAAAATGCCCTATGTTTTGCCGGAATATCATTGAATTCCCATTCTGGCAAATCACAAGCACTCGATATGTCCTACATTGTAGCACAAGTCATGCTAAAATTCATGGAAAAAAATCAGCATGACCTTTGCTAAAAACAGGACATATCGAGCGCCTGAAATTTGCCGGAATGGAAACGAATCAACATTCCGGAAAAACATAGGCCACTCGGAGGTACATTGCAAACAAGAACACCAATACATCGTCTATATTCAGAATGCATCATCATCGACATCAATGACATGGCGACTAGCACTAGCATTTTCATCATCGACATTTACAACACATTATCATCTATATTCAAAATGTTGCATATCAACAAGAAAATATCAACTAGCCTACTAAATCAAAATGTAGCAGGGAGGAGGGGTTGTGGATGGAGGAGGGAGGAGGGAGAAGGAGGGGCGACTGAAGGAGGGAGGAGGAAGGAGGACGGAGGAGGAAGGCGGAGCGAGGAGGGGCCGGCCGGCGGCGAATGGACGAGTGGAGGGAGGACGGAGGAGGTGGGGCGGGGAGGAGGGAGGAGGGGGAGGATTACCGAGTCCAGGGAGGAGGGGGAGGTGACGGCGGCAGAGGGAGGAGGGGTAGGCGACGGCGGCGGCGAGCGGCGGGGGGCAGAGAGGGAGCGACAGTGTGAGGGGGGAGTGAGGAAGAGAGAGGGAGCGCACGGGGTGGATAAGGTGGGCATAGCAGCAGCGCGGGTTGGTGCCAAGCGCTACAGCTAAGAAGAATAGTAGCAGCGCTGGTTGAGGAAGGGCGCTACTACTATACCTAGCCTGTCGGGAATGGTGTGGCAATTATAGTAGTAGCGCGTTTTATACGTGCCACGCTACTGATATGTGTTTATTAGTAGCGCTGTTTTTTTACACGCGCTACTGCTAAGTAGCAGCAGCGCCTCCTTTTAAAACGCGCTACTAGTAAGCTTCCGTGTATAAGGTTTTCCCTAGTAGTGATGGGAATGAGTTGAATTGTTATGTCGGTAGCGAGACAGAACGGGGTATGAGATACCGGACGATCAAGTCTCGGACTAACAGAGTATCGCCAAGGCAAGAGGCTTAGGAACTTGACGTTTACGGTTCAAACGACGCAGAAACTTCGATGGATGCCCAGGGGCCATTAGGGACGTTCCAGTTCGCCTAATGGTCATTGGTTTGGAGAGTTGTCTCAACCATGTCTGGTGTGTTCCGAACCGTTGGGTGTCACACTTAAGGGTAGACGATGCGTGAGAGGGATCTTAGTACCGAAGAGAATATTTGAGAGAGCCGGAATCGTTCTGGTATTTATCCGATGAGAATCGGAAAGTTCCGAAGTTGTATCGGAATAAAGGAGAAATGCCCGATGGTGATCGGAGAGTGCCAGAAGTGTTCTCGGGACTCGAAATAAATAAGAAATGTGTATTTATTATTAATTAGTGTAATTACTAATTAAATAGCATTTTATTTTATTTAAAAATGCATTTATTCCACTAATGGGCCTTCCGGGCAGATTTGGCCCATTAGGGGAAAAGTGGGAAAAAGAAATAGGAAAAAGGGGGGCAGCCCACATGGGCCACTTGGGGCCCATGTGGGGTTGCGGCTGCCTCCCCTTGGCCGCATCCTCCATGTGGGATTAGTCCCACATGGCTTGGCCAAGGGGAAAGGCTCCCCCCTTCCCACTATATAAAGGGAGGCATCCCTCCCCTTTTCTCCATCCAATTTTCTCTCTCTCTTCTCTTCTCTAAATGTGGTTCCATTCGGAGCTGCGCAACGAGTTGAGAATTCTCCACTATAACACACCGCCGTGTTGATAGTCTTCGGTCCATTTCTCTACTTCCGCAATCTCTGTACTGGGCCAGAGACCGGGAGTCAACGACTACGCCGTACGTGTGTAATCCCGTGAGGTGCTACGCTTGAAGCACTAAGTCGTGACAACATCTGCACGACCCTGAGTTCGGGGTCAACGTCTTCATCAACAACCCTTGCGTGCGGGAGGGTAATCCCCGCTATCGGTCTTCAAGGGTATGATTTCCGTTCCTTCTCCGTTACTCTATATCTGCATAGTAATAGATCTTGGCTTGTTTTCGGTTATCGTTGCTAGAAATTTTTTTGTATTTCCGCTACGAAACCCCTTCACAAACTTCTGCTCGAATAGATGGATCCATGCCCTGCACATCAATAATGAAGGTAAATATTCGCTGTTAAAAGCAGGAAACATCGGTGTGGATTGCTTTCTTTGTTCTCGGTTGTAGGATGGAACATATTTCATGGTATCTTCAGATGGTGTATGGAAAACTGACAGCACTAGCCCAACAATGTAATCCTGTGGTTTCGGGTTACTGTGCAAATTTAGCAATCATCCAGACTAATAAAATGCAGCGAGCTATATTAAGATGATGAGTAGCCAAGAAGCTCTCAAAGTGCTGCACCAAGCATCGGTAATAGTGCGAATTACTAACTAAATGCAGAGTAGGAAAACAGAGTTTTATGTGCCGACAACGATGGGATACAACAGCATAGGGGGTTCGCGGAGGACCAGGCTGGAGGTGGCCGCCGCAAATCAGCCATGACCCCATGGACTCCCTGTCAGGACCTGAGATACCTGAAGATAACCGAAGACGTCTGAAGCTACTGTCAACAAGAGAAGGCAACGTTTCGTCAGTTATCGAACGGTTCAGAAGAGTGTGGTCATTTCCTTTTACGTGTAACCGAGCCGGCGTGTTATAAGCCGAAACCTGAGAGGAGTAAAGTAAGAAGAAAACTATTCCCCATTTTTTCGTCTAGCTAAATTAGCCTAGGGTCCCTAGTGTCTTCGTCCCTGAACACTAACCCAGATCGCCTCCAAATCAGGGGCATATCCCTCGATCCATCTCAGGAATTAGTTCGGGTCCTGACACTCCCCGCCGGCGCCGCCGCCTGTACTGCTGCGCCTGTGGGGCTGGGACATGGGATTCGTACGGATCTCCGGCCAATCTCCTCGCCTCTCCGGCACGGCGCGACGGCGGGAGGAGGAGAAGAGGGGGCGGGAGTTCGGATCTCCGGCGCGGGCGAATCGGGGTATCCGAATCGCGGGTTCGCTGGCTGGCTCCCTGCTCTAGCGAGTGCACGGCCAGATCCCCGCGCTAGCGAGCTCCGGTGGGCTTAGCCTCGGACGGCAATGAAGAGAGAGTCTCCGCTGCCGCCGCCTTGCCGGAGAGGAATGGTCTCCCGCGACCGGTTCTATACTTCTATTGGAGGCGTTGTTGGGAAGAACCGAAGAAGAACAACTGCTCATCATTTCATTTTTTTTTCACACAGTATCTCCATACGTGCCAACGACCTAACGTCGAAATTGCATCTCAAATTTTGTTTGTTCCTCCCTTAATTAGTATTTTATTTCCTTATTTATATGTCACAATATTCAAAATCTCTATTTTATTATGGATAGTATAACCCACTATCAACAAATAGGGTCAGAATCAACTATATTATTATGAACCCTAAATAGAATAGAGTTTTATTTACCGTGCGGTGCAGTGATCCAGCGAGATTCTGAAAGTCAGAATCAACAAATAGAGTTTCGTCTTTGCTTTAGAGTGGATTCTACTATCCATAATAAAATAATAGAGATTTTTGAATATTCTGCAACACACGGTAATTTGGTAGAAAAGATTTACAAGCAACTTTAATCTCCCTTGTGCTGCCGTGACTAATGCTCTACAATTCAGTACTCCTACGTGATATCCTTGTGACGATGATGACTCACTCCAGCTCGACCATATCAGATGAGCGGTTCGTTGCGCTCCAGAAAAAATAAAAATATCCTTGTGACGGTTTCTGGTTTGTTCCGGCGTGCAGCATTGAGAAACTTTTCCTTGTGAATCACGGGATTTTCAGATACAGATCTCTCCGTTCTGTTTCTTTTGCAAGTGATCACGTCGAGTGGCCGGTCTGCTCTAGTAGGCTTTGCCCACATTGTTCGTTCGGCTGGGGGCTGGATAGGTTGTTTACAGACAACAAATCATCAGTGAAGTCACAAAAAAAATTAAAATGTCAAAAAAATTCAAACCAAAATAACGGTTATACATATGAACATTTTATGTTCGTACAAAAAATATTCGTGGAGTAAAGACATTTTTTTGGTCGATCTAAAAAAGACAAATCCCCAGTGTTCCAAACTAACTTTGCACGAAATATATATATTTTTTCTATTTTTTTACACCGGCCACACAAAATATCTTTTCTCCACGAAACTTTTTTGTGCGGATAAAGAATGTTCATATGAACACCCGGAATTTTTATTTGTCAGCTTTGCTAGCACGAGCTCGCACTCACGGAAGAATCAGATCAAAGAATTTCACTCTTTCAGGAGAATATCACAAGAACTATAATACTACAATTAAATCGAGCTCCACCGAAACCAATCCCTTCCTAAGCACATAAGTTTAAGACGAAATATGTTAAAACCAAGAAATAAAATTACTCACTCACATTAATTTGCTTGTTTGTGGTCCTATGCATCTTGAGATGAACAGGGTGATAAAATGACACTATAATTGGAAGTGAAAACAATGCATTCGTTGCCTTAATTGTACAATTGACCAGAGCTACCCTTTTGAAAACTAAATGTGACAAATACATTTGTGCCAGCAACGAACCTTCGTAGCTAGAGCTAGTTGACCTAAACGGATCAAGACAATCAGGGCATTAAAATTTTACCATATAGACTTTGCAAAAGTGGAATCCAAGATTGTCACTAAATTTTCATCATGCATGTATCACTATTTATCTTCAATGAAGTACAAATACATACATGTAAAATTATAAGTATGGTTTGTTTGAATTCCATGTTCGACAATATGCAAGAAATAAGACTCAATTATTAAATTCCATAGGGAAATTCTTACAACAAGCACAAGGAAATAATTTTAAAAACCATTGGCAGGTTAATAAATTGCATGCTAGCACCAGTCAGATAATGTTTCCTTGATCTCCGTGCAGTTCTAGCATCTGCATGGCTTACAACATTTACATGCATCGGTAAAACATCCAATCTTACAAAAGACAACATGAACTTGCCACTTGGCCCTATGCATAAGCCCACTCGAAAATGGTCTGCAGGCAAACCAAATTAACGGATTTTACCCGTTGGCATCACTAGCAGCAGTAGCATCGCCAGGATGACGAGCGGGGGCAGCTTTCGACTCCATTCTCACAGTGGATGTCAATTTTATGACAACGCGCAGATGCAGCTTTCGTAGCGACTTGTTACGATTGAGAGAATTATGGCACCTAACTCTTATACCGACTCCATAGACAAAACCACATTGATGGAACAAGTGCCATGTGGTGGAGGACAATTGGATCATACCCTATATATATTATTGGCTAATATTGGCGCTACAAGTATTGCACATCTGCAGCTGCTGGACGGCAATGATGTAGGGGGCGAGCGCCACCATGTTCTCCTCTGTATTTCCCCTATAGGACGGCGCTCGTACCGGAGCACGGCGACGGATCGAGGGCCTCTCCGGCGCGCTCGGGCTTGAGCAGGGGCGCTCGGGATGAGTAGCTGCTGCGGCGTGAGGGGATTTTTGCCTCGAGGAAGTGACTGAGGAGGGAGCAAAGAACGAGCTTTCGCCGCTGCAGCCACGGGATGCGGCAGCCTGCCGGCGCGAGCGCGACGGCTAGGAGCAGCGTCGGCACAAGGAGGACGCGACGGCGGCCCATCGTGGCCACGAGCCGCCGGCAACGGCGCGTGCGGGGTTGGCGAAGACGGAGTCGACTGTGGAGACGGCCGATGCCGAGGCCGGTGATGAGGACGCTGCCGGCGCCGCCGCGAGCGCCCGGGGGCGTGCCGATGTTGGACCCCCGAGCCCCGTCGGAGAGACGGCGGCAGCGTCGCGGTGATGATGATGAAGAGGGTCCCGCCCGGACCGCGGTTCCAGCAGCAGCTAGTCCCACGGTGGGCGCCAACTGTCGTCGTTTTCTCACAACAGATGCCAGGGGGTGGCTAATCGAGGTGAGAGAAAGGCTGCCGTGGAAGATCCGGGACGGGATAAGGTAGTAGCACGCGGTGGTTTACCCAGATTCGGGGCTCTCCGGAGAGATAATAGCCCTACTCCTGCATGTCTGTATATGAAGTGTATATGTATTACAGAGTTGCTCCTGGAGCTGTGTCGGAGGAGGAAGAGGGAGCTGGCTGCTCCTTTCCTTGGCCTCATGTGTGTGAGAATGAGAGGATGGGAGAGGATGAGAGAATGAGAGGAGCCTGGCCGTGGGTGAGCTCCCCTGGTGCCTCTTATAACGGGAGGCCCAGGGACAAGGGGTAGCCCACATGGCCAACTATCCACTATTGGAGGTGACATGTGAGGGGACACGTGATGCATGCAATAGTGCACCACTATTGGAGATGACATGCGAGGTGACGCGTGATGCAGGCTACAGTGCACCACTATTGGTCAACAGTGTTGGACTATTGGAGCGCAGTGAAGTGACGCATGATGCAGGCTATAGTGTCTGGATGTCGTGTCCGATGGGACGCGGTGTTTGACCTTGCGCAGCAGGCCGGCTGGAGTAGCCGGACGAGGGGTCGGACGGAGCGGCCGGCTGGCACAGCCGGGCAGGGGGGCGGCTGGAATTAGGAGCCAGCCGGACCGGGGTGCCAGCCGGAGCAGCCGGACAGAGGGGCGTTGGCCGCCCCGTTGTCTCGAAATGTCGAGTCGCCTCCTTGAGCCTACCGGGGGTAATCCCCCCGACACCGGACACCAAACGCATGTTGTGTCACGTCCGGCCGGTGTTTTCGGTTATTTTCCTGTGGAAACCGTAGAAAATGCATGCAACGTAGAAAATGGTTGAAAATTGGCATGCATGGTTTTGATGGCCATGCCGGCGTGTGAAAAACAATTGAGCGAGTTTCATGGATGGGAAACGGAGAACATGTTGTACACGTGCCCTACCGGCACAGTGAGTCGGTACTGCTTGTACATGGTCTGTGACATGTCACGCATAAAATGACACCAACTTTTGGCAGCACGTGTCAACATCCAATCTAGCCGCCCACACAAAGAATGAACGAATTCCAAACGCACGTAGCGTCACGTCCGACCGGTGTTTTCGGGTATTTTCCTCTGGAAAACCGTAGAAAATGCATGCAACGTAGAAAATGGTTGAAAATTGGCATAGATGCTTGTGGTGATGCTGCCTAGGTGTTGAAAAAGTTTTGGGTCTTTAGGTGGAGTTGGAAAAAACGTCCTTCGTAGGTGGCCTCCGGTAGACCCAAACAGTGCTGGTTACACATGGTGTTGGTGATTGCATGCATGAAAGGAAACAAAATCCTGGCAGCATGTCTGCATGACCGAAGCAGGCCCCACGCAAGATTTCGACGAATCCAGACACCAAACGCACGTTGCGTCACGTCTGACCGGTGTTTTCAGTTATTTTCCTCCGGAAAACCGTAGAAAATGCATGCAACGTAGAAAATGGTTGAAAATTGGCATGCATGGTTGTGATGGCCATGCCAGCGTGTGAAAAAAAATTGAGTGAGTTTCATGGATGGGAAACGGAGAACGTGTTGTACACGTGCCCTACCGGCACAGTGAGTCGGTACTGCTTGTACATGGTCAGCGTCATGTCACACATGAAATGACACAAACTTTTGGCAGCACGTGTCAACATCCAATCTAGCCCACCACACAAAGAATGAACGAATTCCGACACCAAACGCACATTGCGTCACGTCCGGCCGGTGTTTTCGGTTATTTTTCTCTGAAAACCGTAGAAAATGCATGCAGCGTACAAAATGGTTAAAAATTGGCATGGATGCTTGTGGTGATGCTGCCTGGGTGTGGAAAAAGTTTTGGGTCATTACGTGGAGTTGAAAAAAAAACGTCCTTCGAAGGTGGCCTCCGGTAGACCCGAACAGTGCTTGTTACACATGGTGTTGGTGATTGCACGCATGAAAGGAAACAAAATTCTGACAGCATGTCTGCATGACCGAAGCAGGGCCCCACGCAAGATTTCGACGAATCCGGACACTAAACGCACGTTGCGTCACGTCCGACCGGTGTTTTCGGTTATTTTCCTCTGGAAAACCGTAGAAAATGCATGCAACGTAGAAAATGGTTGAAAATTGGCATGGATGCTTGTGGTCATGCTGCCTGGGTGTGGAAAAAGTTTTGGGTCATTATGTGGAGTTGAAAAAAAAACGTCCACGACCAATCAGTGCCCGCCGCGTGGCACCTTTTTTTTTGGAACTTGTGACAGTAACTTTTTTTAACGAATGAGTGGCATTGATATAGACCGGGGCTGCGCGATTTGCGGGCGCCCATGCACACGATCACGTCGCCCGCCCTAGCCGCCTACAGCGATCACGCCGCCTAACCTAGCCGCCCCTCCACGATCTTGCCGCCAGCCATCCTCCGCGATCTCGCCGCCCGCCATCCACCCCACCGTCGCCGCCCCACCGTCGCCTCCAGCCATTCTCCACAACCTCGCCCTCGTCCCTAGGCTCACGCCATCCGCCCCACCACCGCCGCCAAACTGCGACCTCGCCCCCGTCCCTAGCCGCCAGCCATAGCCGCCCACCGTCGCCGCCCCACCGCGACCTCGCCACCGTCCCTAGCCGCCCGCCATCCGACCCACCTCGCCAAGCCGACCGCCGCCAACCCTAGCATCCCGTGGTACGTACCATCGCGCCGCCAACCCTAGCATCTACACCCCGGCTAGTAAGTCATTTATTTCGTTTTGGTTTAACTAATGTTCACCCTGGCCGCGCCGTTCATGTAGATCATCTACACCCCCACCGAACTTGTGGTCTGCCGGCCGGCGCGTCATACACCCACTCACCTACGGCACGCACGACGGCGTGAAGGTATGATTAAACATGCAATTTTGTATGTAGATTTTCTATAGCGTTGGACTGTGTCAAATATCTAATACTTAGTGTTTTTTTTAGTATGGATGAATATGGTGAAATATATTGGTCAGTTGAGAAGTGGTGCTCGTTGGTCGATAAGTTGACCATTATACAATGAAAGAGGCTTGCTGGCACTGGCTTACAAAAAATGTTGTTAATTCCTAGTGTCCAAATGCGGAAGTGTCTCTTGAAATTTATTTTTAAATCATATGATGCCACTAGGAAAACCTTCATTATGCAACAGAAAGATGGTGATTTAACTCTGCACACTAGTGATGTATTTCACATATTTGGCCTAGAGAATAAAGGAAAAGATGTGACAAAAGTATTAGCCAAAGTAGGGGATGATTCAAAGGAAAGGGTGCCTTCTCTTTTTTTGGACACGAGGAATGGAGAAATAGTGATAGATGAGTTGATCCAACACATTGTTACTAGTGGGGCTTATGACGATGACTTTGTGCGAAGAGCTGTGTTGATTCTGTTAGGCACAGTCATTACACCGCACTCGACCAAACATGTCCCTCATAGCTTTTACAAATTGGTGGAGGATGTTGATGTCATAAAGTCATATAATTGGAACTCGTTCACGTTACGCGTGTGCATGACTGGCATCACAAAGACGGTAAAAGATCTCTCAAAATTTAAATGGCCGGTGGGAAACCTGGCGCTCATTCAGGTAAATCAGAATTTTAAATTGTGCTTATATAATATTTTTTTCTACTTTTATGATGATTAACTCTTTTCATGTTCATGCAGTACATGTATTGGGAGAAAGTGCAACCAACAGCCATAGAAACATACGATACTCTTTCGTCTGACTATCCTCTTATGATAAACTGGTCGGAAATTGAGGCAGGGAAGCGTGACCAGTACGACACAGATAACGGCCGTGGTCATGGAAAGGTAAATATTTATGGCTTGAACTACAACCATTGATTTTAGTACTTAACACATCACTTACTTAAATTCGTTTAATATTTTACAGGTTGATAACATAATTAGCGAAGAGTACAGAACCGCTAAAATAACCAAAGAGGGAATAATTCCAGAGGAGATACCTAAGCCACGAAAACGTAAAGGTGGTGGAAAAGGTAATAATGCCGAGGCTTCATCGAGTACGGACACCACACTAGATCAAGTCATGAAATGCATAAAAGATATGCAGAAAGAAATGCGTCTCATTCCTGATAAATGTGGTGACGTAATGATTAATGCATAAATTATGTTATGTTTACATGGACATAATGTTGAGGAGTGCGCAACGTTTTGAATTTTTTTAGGTACTCATCGAGAAACTGTACAAGAGAGGTCTTATCTTCAAACCATCAAACAAGAAGGATGATGACGATTGCACTTTGCTAAGCGAAAGTAATGTGTGGAAGAGAAAGTTTAAGGCAAAATATTGTGAGGAAGTAAATTCAACTCCTTTGAATGAAAGTGAAGAGTGGAAGAAAAAGTAAAAACCGAAATATTTTGATGAAGCTAATTCAACTCCTTCGAAAGATCGTAGGGAGGAGAAGAATGGAGTATCTTCCCCGGACGTGGAAGTCATAACACCCGGTAAAGGTGATGCAGCCGACCCCTTAATTATTACTGATAATGGTTCACCCGCATTATCCTCTGCATCATTAGCCACAAATGAATTTCCTTCAGTCACTCGAACCCCAAAAAATGGTAACACGGTATCAGGCGGGTCTAGCACTGAAAAGTCAGAGGAAATAAGTATTGACAGTCTTAATACCCGTATAAAGGATGCCATTCGTAATGGTACAAAGGAGCCAGTTGAAAAGCGCAAGCGAACACAATCAAAATACTTTCGGTCACCTTACCAGCAGAATGGTAGAAGCAAACGTGTTAAGAAAAGTAAGTTAAACCTAACACTTTTGTAAATTACTTTCTGGCCTAACACATGCATGTAATTAACCTATTGTATGTACATTTTTCTAGGTTTATTTGGTATACGAGATGTTATGATTAGCACGGACCATATTACTAAGGATCACATAGAGGCCTCGAAGGTTTATATCCAGACATTATCAAAGTCGCCCAAGCACCATGGCAAGAATGTGGTTATCATGCCGGGTTTAGGAGGGGAGTCGTGTACGGCAGAACAACTTCAAGCCGTCATTGATCATGAGTGGTTGAATGGCGCTGTAAGAATTTGTTTTCTTGACTTCCCTATCTTAGTTTTCTGTGTTTACTGATTACTGATATTCATATTTGTGTTATGTTATTTTCAGGTTATCAATTGTTATTTGAACCACGTGCAGAACCGTAGTCATTTTCTTGATCGCCATATATTATCGTCGTGGGTGTCGCACTTCCTTCTACTTCGCGCTTCAGGAAAGGTAAAAAATTCGAAGAAGAATATGCTATAACATTTCACAAGGAAATCAAAAACTGTGTCAAGAGTAATGGATGAGTATTTTAAGAAAGACAAGGTATGTCACTTCAAACGAGCCTTCGCATTACGACAATATTTGTATGTACATGTTCATAACTTTACTGTTTCGTAGGCATATTTTCCTTTTAATTTGGACAATACACACTGGATAACTGTTGTGATGCACAAGAAAAAGAAAGAGTTTCAAGTTCTAGATTCTTTCAATAAACTCAGCGAAAGAACAAAAAAAAAGATTGAAACACTGGTGAGTTTACAAAAATCATTTTTACTTTCGTAAAGTGTTCAGCCCTCATTTTTAACATACAATTTATTTCAGAGATCAGAAATCGCTAAAGATACAAAGGAGGTAAACTTGTCTATAAACGGGGATTATCCGATGTCTCTTCTTGGCCAATCAACAAGTATGATATGCCGGAACAACATGACATGTAAGTTAATTTTTGAATGCATAACTAATTGTATGTTCCATCATTTTCTGAATCATGTTATTATTTCAGAGTCTCTTGTGCACTTTTCGTGATGCAATGCATCCTACTCTCGGACGGAGAGGAGTGGAAATATTTCTTTAACAAAGAGGAGTTTAATTCTATAAGAGGATGCATTGTCGCGGAAATTCTTTTCTCAGAGAGCAACACGGTGGAAAGGGTGAAGGAAAAGATTATTAAAATCATGGAGAAGGAATAAGTGGCACGATCGCTACTTTGCAAATTTTGGTTTTGTAATGGCATGTTTTCGGATTTATTTCGCAACTAAATAATGGCAGAATTATGTTTTTTGCCCCGTAGATGATTATGCGTATTCGGTACTTGCTACAGTTTTATTATTGTCATAATGGCACACGTACATTATTATGCCTATTTGATGATTGAGACAAATATATTTTCTATTATGCCTATTTGATGATTGGGACAAATATATTTTCAGTGTGTGTTGCGGAGTTTTCATGATGAAATTGTACTGTTTTTTGTTTGAACTGATTATGCATGGTATAAAAAAATAAGGCCCCTCTCACCTTGTAATAATCTGCCTCGGCGTGTAAGTTATTTAAAAAAAATGCCCGACCGGCGGCTGGACCGGTAGTAGGTACAATTTTCCACCGTAACGGGCTGCTCGAGCGACCAAATCGGCCCACTACGGACCCAGCAGCACGGTCCAACGGGAGCTGGAAGGATGTGTAACAGAGGAGTTCAACCCCTCAACCATGCCCCGGTATTTAAACCGGTCAGTGGCACCATCGGCTTCCGAGGTGGGACTAAACCACCTGTGCTGGCGCCATGGTGTGCACGGGGCATGCATTTGCCACGTCCGTGGGCCGGCCAACATTCCCAGCCCCTCGCGCGACATCTCCCCCATAGTTCACCCGCGCGGTCGCCCCCGCCACCCTCGCTCGCGTCGCACCAGTGCACTTCTTTTGTCCCACCTCGGAAGCGGGGAGGCGCTCCGACCGGCTTAAATAGCCGGGCGCGGCGGAGTTGTTGAACTCCTCTGTTACACATACCTTCCAGCCCCGTTGGCCCCTGCTGCTGTACCTGTAATGGGCCGATTTGACCGCCCGAGGTGAGCTGTTAGGCTTGATTTGGGTGGAAGAATTTACCTACTACAGGTCCAGCTGCTGGTTGGGCATTTTTTTTAGAGATCGGAACATATAATGTCAGTAATGTTCATTAAGCACTAATTAACAGAATAAACAGTATGTTAAAATTGTAAACTCGTTCACATAAAACCTTATAAAAGACGTGGCATTAATTCAATTCATATCAGGGATGTTCACATAATATTTTGAGAAACATAAACAAAACACTTATTAAGTTTTCTGGCATCGCACAAATGTTCACATAAATAACGAACAACATAGATTATTCTGACATGACTCGTGCAAACATATTTCTTCTTCCCATGATCGAAGCCACTTCTTTACGCCCGATTCCTGAAAGAAATATAAAAAATTGTGTGAGAAAATATAGTCGGTAAAATCTAATTAGAAACATAACAATTTTTTTTTAAAACTTATTTCTCGTTCAGACTACATGTCGCCTTGTTATGACCTGGCAAATGACACAGACTTCATAACGACCCACTTTTCTTCTCTCTAAAATCTTTTGGTCTACCATTTATTGTAACGTCGGGCCCCCCTTTGACCGTCCTTTCTTAGGTGCACCCTTCGTCGAAACTTTTTCAGGATCAGCAATACCAGTGCACCTTCTTGCGCCTGATTTGCCATTTTCCTAGCCATAGCACACCTTCTACTTTCTATAAGTTCCTCCTTCGAAATCTTTTTCTTTGCTATTATGTTGTCCAGACATTTCATCAACTCGTCGAACAAGAAGGGATCATTAATTTGATGCAACATGGGCAGCTTCTGCGGTTTTTATGGTAATTTGACTATACCGTTCCCTCTCAACTGGCCCTGACCAACCCCATCCAAACATATCACTATTGCGCTGCACAGGCAACCCATCTCTCGCATTTTTGGACAACCGATGAAGGACACAACACTTTGGTATTTCAGTTAAGTTCAAATGACACAGAACAAAGAGAATGTGTTTGCATGGCAGCCCTTTCCGAACCATCCTAAGACAAGTGCATGATATAGTTTCTTCTGAATTAGCCGGTTGATAAACAACATTGTACCTAAACTTGTGGTTATCCTTCCATGTCACGATGAATGTCTGACGCTCAATACCCACGAGCGTCTCAAATATCTCCAGCTGTCCCATCTTCAGCAAATCATCTTGCGGGATGTAGAAATTAGCAGGTGTGAATACAGCGGCCGCATGCTCCTCAATGGCCTTATATTCAGTAACCGACGGTGGTACTTTCTGGTTAGGATCACAGTCATCGTGCGCCTCGTTCTCACGGAGGCGAACTATACAGTTCTCGTAATGCACTACTAAATCAACTATTGTCATACCGTAATCCAGGTGAAGGTGAAGGCAGGAGTTGAGGCTTTCGCTCCTCTGGTAACTTCGCATACCAAGAAAAAACCCATCAGAAAGATATGAAGATGCCCAAAGTCTCCTCTTCCTATACATCGTGTTAAGCCATTCTTCAGTTTTATCCGTCCTCCATTTATTGACGAAAGCGGTCCATCTTTGCTCAAAGTTTGCTTGAGAGGTGGCATAGTACAAGAGCGACTTGAACTCACCAAGTGACTTGTAATGTACGTGCTTTTGCATATTTTTCTCGATATGCCAGGAACAAAGATGATGAAACACATCCGAAAGGACAGTCCGTATCGCTCGGATCATTGCAGCGTCACCATCTGTGATTATTGACTTTGGCTTCACCTGACAGTTTGCCCTCATAAATGTCTGCAGCAACCACACGTATGTCCCTTCGGTCTCGTCAGAAACAATTGCACAACAAAATACTATGGTGCAACGATGGTTATTTACACCGACAAAGGGGATGAACGGCATAACATATCTATTCATCTTATATGTGCTGTCAAAGACGACCACATCTTCGTAGTCCTGATAGTCCCTCCGTGACTGTGCATCGCACCAAAACATACTCTTTAGTCGCCCTTCGTTATCAAGCACATACTCAAAAAAAAAGTCAGGGTCCTTCGCCTTTCTTCTCCTCATAATTCCAACTACCGTCTCAGCATCACCCTTTGCAATGAGCTTCATTTTCTCTCTGCAACACATATTATAAATGTCCCTCTGATAAGCCCGCACTTATCGTACGAACCATATCTGCTGATGAAGTTGTCCATTATTTTATGCTTTCTTATCCCAGCCGCTTCCAGTGCCAATATCTCTGGCCACTTGCCATCTCAAATCCGTCTATGTGACCACAAAAAACAAACCTCGTTGGGGCGAGCCATCGCATGGTTGTGATCATCCATGAATGACGCGACGAACCAAACTCCACGTTCTCTATCCAGCTCGATCGACTATCATCTGTGCACCACAATCGCAACGAGCCTCGGGTCTAAGCCTGCGCTTGCGGCCCTCCATGGTTATGAATTTGCTCTGCCTTCTTCCCGCCCTGGAGCAAAGAAATCGCCGGTACCGTATAATTCCTGAAGCACCTTTTACTCGTTTCACCTTCTGCTTTCTGATGCTAAACCCAGGCTCTTTGGCGTGATTGTTGTAGAATATGTATGCATCCCCTTGCGATCGAAATGTCATAGCCATGATCTTCCAATGTGTCTCCAACATCTGATGCTGCCTTTGAGCATCCTCAATGTCCATATCTGCCTCATCGTGATCACCGCTAGTACCATATGACTCTTCCTACAAAATTACATATGAAACTATGTCAACTACTGTCATTTATGTCATACTATTTTGCCATGTACAACATGTATGAACGAATCTGGCTCAAGTTATCTGAGAATGATTCCTGGAAACTATTTTGCACATTGTCAACATCCACATCGTCCTGCAAATTAATAAACAAAGACAAATATTGAGACCTGCCATAATTTGCTAATTCAAAAATGAAATGAAAATACACGCCACTTACGTTTTCACTATTCGTGCCATGTTAATTATTATCAAAATCCTCCGAAGGTAAGATATCATATGACGAGCACGAGTCGTTGTCGCTGCAGTCGTCATCTTCGTTAACACTATCGGTTTCCGTATTAGTCACCTTATCAGTATAATTCTCATCCCACATGAATGCGGTTTCTTCGTCCATGTCAACACCTAACTCGCAGAACTGCAATATTGATAATTTTCCTTGTGTTAAAATTCATACAGTGGAGCATACCGAAGAATACTTTGCAACACTAATAACATTACAACCACATGAACTAAATCACTACCATTCATCGTGCTAGGTTTAGATGCGAAACCTTGGGCCGTGGTGTACACGTCGCCGGTCTAGGACGACGGGGCCGTCAGGGAGGGGGGCTCCGGCTTGATTCTAGCCGTCGGCGATGTGGAATACGAGGAAGCCGCGGGATTTTTGGCCGGATCCGCGGCGGGGGACGACGGCGGTCGGTCGCGGCGGAGGCGGCGTCGTTAACGTCCGTGGCGTCGGACGAGGACAGTGAGATGCGGCGTGGGACGGGGTTGGAACGTTGTTTGAACCAGGCGACAGCGTTGTTCCACACCTCCGGCGGCCTCTGGCGACGGTCGGCCAGTTGGAGAAAATTGACCAGGAGGAGCGTGATCGCCGGGCGGGCGCGAAGATCGTGCATGCACCTTCCTATTTTTGCACGTACGCTGGCGGGCGCGAAAATCGTGGGGCAGATCATTTTTTTTCTCCATGGGGCGGGTATACGTATGGTGGCCTGCAGTGTATAATACGAGGTGGGTATACGTTTCTTCCGTATGACCATTCTGTCCTTCTACGTTTCTTAGGGGGGGGGAGGTCTACCGAAGCGGATCCCATTTTTGTGACTTTTGGTGTTCTTTGTACTATCATGAGTCATGACAGGTGATGAATAGATCATAATTTTTTTTGCCCAAAAAATGATAATATGTTATCCTTTATATATCTAACAAAATCGACTTCCCCGTCTTTTCTCTAAACTCTGTTTGGTGTGGTCTGGTGTCGGGACCCCGATCCTAAGCCATATGAATCCAGCCTGTAACATGTCACACCACTTTGTGGCCTCACGCACGGTAACCCACGGCTACCACCTTACCTTGGCCGGGACCGTTTGCGCCTTTTGGCTCACGGATATGAACATGTCGCTAGCATTCACACGTCAAAGAACCCGGGTCGACATGACTAGTTATAGACCCAAGTGGCACAACCGTACAGGGACAGGCATACGTACCCCAACAATGCAAGTGTCGGTCATCAGCGTGTGTAGACGAGTCATAGCAAGCTACAGGGACTCCATTACGCCGTGGGGCATAAATATCATCAACTGCGCGTAGACGAGTCATAGCAGGCTACATGGACTCCATTACACTGCGAGACATTTCCCCGAAGGGACAGACACATCAGCAAGAAGGATACACGTTGGTCAATCAATGTGTCCGGAGTAGTAGCAAGCTACCAAGTCTCGGTGGAAGCAAAAAGAGGCATTTCCCCGTAAAGTAGGCTACTAAAGGTATACAGTTAGGTGTCGAATCCCATACATACCAATGCATTTCAATCATACACGCACTATGCACGATATGCGTAGATACAACATGGCATCACAACAAAACTCTACAACATAACATTTATTTTGGAGGCTCCGAGGAGCCAACATAGTATAATGTTACAAGCGGGGGGGGGGGGGGGGTCACATGATCCAACATTCAGAGCATACAAACAACAAGCGGAAGTTACATGTCTGGGTACAGACATCTACTAAAAGCGGCTGGAAGAGCCTGAAAAGCTACAACGACCCTACCAAAGGAGCCAGACCTCTGTCTGGGATTCCCATGCTATTCCGGACAACATTGAACTTCACGCCATAAGAATCACTAATGAGACTGACGTCTCCTCTCCAAAAACATAGATAAGCAAACGTGAGTACAAAGGTACTCAGCAAGACTTACATCAGAACTATCTACATATGCATCTTTGTCAACAAAGGGGGTTGTGGGGTTTATTGCAGCAAGCCAGCTTTGACTCTTGTCTAACATGTACTACGCCTATGAGTACTTTCTTTGAGGTGGCGTATCACACACGAGTCCACATATTCACCACATCAATACACCACTACGGATCCTCTCTCGTCTTCCTACGAGAAGCCATCCATAGCACTCACACTTATCTGGAGCATTTTAGAGTATCCATTTAAAGTTATCTATGAACAATGCAAGTCTCCAAGTAGTCCATATCCGCGGACGCGGCTATTCGAATAGATAGTTTACCCTGCAGGGGTGTACTTCGTCACACATGCTCCCGCCACTTATTGCCATGTGCACGTAAAAAGGCACCTCGGCAAACTTCAAGCGGAAGCCAAGCCAAGCCAGGTTTCCAACATGACCTCAAACGTTGTGAGCAGGGCCCCAAGCCGGTCCCGATTGGGCCGTTCATCCACTTCGCAGGCCCGGCCACACCTATCAACATTTCGAACTACTGCGACTCCTGGACTGAGAACAAGGTAGGTTAATAGGCCGAGAGAGCTCGAGTTACCGGAGCCCAATGTGCGGTAGTAGCTAGTCTTGGAACACAAACACGAAACTCAGTTCCTATGAGCGGCTTCAATGAGACAACCCACCATGTACTCCTACATGGCCTCTCCTCGCTACCTTTACCAAAATAGGTTCAACACTTAACCCTCATCATCGGGACACAATCGTTTCACTCCGGTTCATCACCTAGATGAATCAGACCTCACACAATTCTAAGCATAGGAAAGCATAACAGGGTGATAGCACAACATGGCACAAGCATCTACCAGGTATGCTAGGTAGCTTGGTTCAGCTTTTTACTCTGACAATGACATGTCATGCAAAGGAGTGGGTTCATCTACCCAACACAAGTAGCAGTTGAATCGCATAGTCCTAATGCATTGAAATGATAGCAAGAGCGAGAGAGTGGGATTGTATCGAATATGCTCAAGGGGGGTTGCTTGCCTGACACTTCTGAAGATAACAGTGAGTCTTCATCGGTGGCATCGATCTGAACGTCAGAGTAACATCTACCGAGAAGGAACAACACCGACAACAAGAAAGGAACACATTCAAAGTGATGCAACAAACATGATGTATGATATGGTAGGTTAAGGTGCTGAGTTGACCTAATGCAACATTGATCCAAGTTAATTGAAGTGGAATTCATATATATATCAAATTCTAGTCCAAAACTAATTATCAAATTTGCCCTAATCATAAAATGTCCTAGTTGGTGATGTTAACTTGTTCAAACATGCATGATCATGGCATAAACAGATACATTGGATTTTTCTGATCGTTTTTCATATATAAATTATTTTCATCCGAGTTATAGATTATTTTCTATGATTTTTCAAAGATTTTACTATTTTCTGGAATTATTTTAAACTCAGAAATCAGTTATTGCGTCAGCTCTGCGTCAGGCTGGCGTCAGGGGGTTAACTAGCCTGGGTCCAGGTCAAACTTGACGACCGGGGCCCACACGTCAGTGACACGGGGTTAATCCCCGCGCTGACTGGGGGTTTGACCCCCTGTAGGGCCCACTGTCAGCGGCTAGGGGGCTGGTTAGGAGGGGGATTAGCCCTAATGGCCATGCCACGTCGGCACCGGCCGGACTTTGGCCGGCGGCGACCAAATCCACGGCGGAGGCCGCCGTACTTCTATGGAACGGCGCTACAGGGCTCCAAATCGGGTGCGGTTTGCGGCTACGGCGAGCTGGCGAAGCGCCTCATCTAGCAGGGGCAGCAGGGGGAGCTGGGGTGGCCACGGTCGGCGGCGGCGAGCAAGCTAGCGGCGGCCGGCGTTCGGCCGCGTGCGGGCGTGGGGCTGCGGTGCTCTAGGGGGCGAACCAACGGGCTCGTTGGCCTCCTGGGAACACCCAGAGAGTGTCCCGGTGCACGTGCATGAGCGGGCGAAGCTCCAACCACGGCGGCGACATGGCCGGTCAGCGATGAGCTTTGGCTCGCATGGCCAGGGGTACTAGGGGACACGGGAGAGAAGAGGGAGCGAGGGGAACGGACAGGAGCTCACAGCGAATCTGATGGCGTCCTCGGAGAGCTCGGGGAGGCTGAGGATGGCGCGAATCGACGGCGAGCTTCCGTCGGGGCCGAGGAAGAAGACGGCGGCTCGAAGGCGATTCGGTACTCCTGGCGTTGCGTGGCTCGGTGGAGACGAAGAAGGAGTCGCGGCAGGGCTTCTGGACGCGCTGGAGGGGATGCGGGTGGATTATGGCCACGGCTACGTCGAACGGCGGCGACGGCGGCGCTCGGGCAGAGGAGAGGGGAGAGAGCAGGGGGAGAGGATGAGTACGAGGAGGCTCACCTGTATCTCCTAGCGGGCGGATGGGGACGCGGGGGAGGCCAGAAACAACAGTACCACTTCCACTCGGATAGTCTCTGTCATTACCATCTCTGTGGGCTCTGCCTCTATCGGTGCGCCTTTGTGCGAGGAAATTTCTAGCATCGAATCCAGGATTCCGCTCATCGCCAAATGGGCGCCTATCGTCATAGTGCCGGGGCACATATGAACCACTTCACGGAGGAGTAGGCACTCGACGGCGGTCATCACGGTGATAACGAGGAGCAAAATTGTCTCGCCCCTGATCTTGGTACGGATCTTCGCGGTAATCTCCGCCCCTACGATGCAGAGGTGACCCTGGGCTGTGCGCCGACTGAACCGTGTCTGCTCTGGGGGAGTTACTATGCAATCTGTTGCGCGACTGAGAAACAGCCGAATTCTGCTGCTGCGCTGCATCAAGCAACGCTCGGATCTGCTGCAAACCTCGACCAGCCTCCGAACGGGACGGCTGAATGGAATCTGCTATCTTTGCAGCCGCTGCAACATTCAGAATTGGAGTACGGAATACCTTGACATTGTTATGGGATCCACTCGGAAACAGCTGTTGCTGACGTCGACTGGAAACAAGGGGTATGCTAGGTTGCTTGGTTCAGCTTTTTACTGTGACAATGACATGTCATGCAAAGGAGTGGGTTCATCTACCCCAACACAAGTAGCAGTTGAATCGCATAGTCCTAATGCATTGAAATGATAGCAAGAGCGAGAGAGTGGGATTGTATCGAATATGCTCAAGGGGGGTTGCTTGCCTGACACTTCTGAAGATAACAGTGAGTCTTCATCGGTGGCATCGATCTGAACGTCAGAGTAACATCTACCGAGAGGGAACAACACCGACAACAAGAAAGGAACACATTCAAAGTGATGCAACAAACATGATGTATGATATGGTAGGTTAAGGTGCTGAATTGACCTAATGCAACATTGATCCAAGTTAATTGAAGTGGAATTCATATATATATATATCAAATTCCAGTCCAAAACTAATTATCAAATTTGCCCTAATCATAAAATGTCCTAGTTGGTGATGTTAACTTGTTCAAACATGCATGATCATGGCATAAACAGATTCATTGGATTTTTCTAATCGTTTTTCATATATATATTATTTTCATCCGAGTTATAGATTATTTTCTATGATTTTTCAAAGATTTTACTATTTTCTGGAATTATTTTAAACTCAGAAATCAGTTATTGCGTCAGCTCTGCGTCAGGCTGGCGTCAGCGGGTCAACTAGCCTAGGTTCAGGTCAAACCTGACGACCGGGGCCCACACGTCAGTGACACGGGGTTAATCCCCGCGCTGACTGGGGGTTTGACCCCCTGTAGGGCCCACTGTCAGCGGCTAGGGGGGCTGGTTAGGAGGGGGATTAGCCCTAATGGCCATGCCACATCGGCACCTGCCGGACTTTGGCCGGCGGCGACCAAATCCATGGCGGAGGCCGCCGTACTTCTCTGGAACGGCACTACAGGGCTCCAAATCGGGTGCGGTTTGCGGCTACGGCGAGCTGGCGAAGCGCCGCATCTAGCAGGGGCAGCAGGGGGAGCTGGGGTGGCCATGGTCGGCGGCGGCGAGCAAGCTAGCAATGGCCGGCGATCGGCCGCGTGCGGGCGTGGGGCTGCGGTGCTTTAGGGGGCGAACCAACGGGCTCGTTGGCATCCTGGGAACACCCAGAGAGTGTCTCGGTGCGCGTGCGTAAGCGGGCGAAGCTCCAACCATGGCGGCAACATGACCGGGCGGTGATGAGCTTCGGCTCGCATGGCCAGGGGTGCTAGGGGACACGGGAGAGAAGGGGGAGCGAGGGGAACGGACAGGAGCTCACAGCGAATCTGATGGCATCGTCGGAGAGCTCGGGGAGGCTTAGGATGGCGCGAATCGACGGCAAGCTTCCGCCGGGGCCGAGGAAGAAGATGGCGGCTCGATGGCGATTTGGTCCTCCTGGCGTTGCGTGGCTCGGTGGAGACAAAGAAGGAGTCGCGGCACGGCTTCTGGACGCGCTGGAGGGGATGCGGGTGGCCTATGGCCACGGCTACATCGAACGGAGGCGACGGCGGCGCTCGAGCAGAGGAGAGGTGAGAGAGCAGGGGGAGAGGATGAGTGCGAGGAGGCTCACACGTCTCTCCTAGCGGGGATTGGGGACGCGGGGGAGGCCACCAGCACGAAGCAGGAGGTGGCGCTCCCGCTCGTGCGGTGTCTCTCCCTCTGCCTATTGGCGAGAGGAGGGAAACGACTGGCAGATGGGCTGGCTGGGCCGGCTACAGGTAAGTAGGCCCAGGTAAGCCTCTCTTCTTTTATTCCTGTTTTCTAATTTATTTCCTCTGTTTTGATTTAGTAAAAATACTAAATCATTTTAAAACTCCTGAAATAAATTGTGGCCAAAATATGAATTATTCCAGAGACCCTCAACTATTTCCAGAATTATTGGAGCATGTAAAATATTTATAGCAGTATAATACTCCAATTCAAAATATGGTATTAGTTAATTCAAATTCCACAAATGGTCCAAATATAGCTAGATCAGTTTTGGCAGAGGTTCTCACCCTTATCAAAAATGATGAACTTATCTTAAGAGCAGTTTGGATTAACTTAAATTATTTGTAAGTTTAACCTCTTTGAAATTTATTTGTGCTAGGGTTTGATCATCCCCATTTCAGGTTTCATTTGAATTTAAACATGATGCCATTACTGCTCACTGATGCCACTGATACAAGGAATATCTAGGGCTGTGACAACTCACCCCCACTAAACAAGAATCTCGTCCCGAGATTCAGGCATAGGGTAAGAGGAAGGGGAAACACTAAACTATCACAATCTTCACGATCCAATTGTCCTTCTTGAAGATGTTGATTCGTCGCCTCATATTGATCTTGACGTCTTTGTCTTCGGGACCTTCACTGAACAAGACGACGAAGGAACATAGAATTCTACAGGAATCGATCTTCACGAAGATCGAGCCACTCATGATCAACTCATGGAATGAGACATAAGAACATCTCTGGAGCTGAGACACAAAACACACATCTAGAACTATGGAATGAGGCAGATGACGGAGGCTCAATTTGGTAGGCAACAATTCCTCGCTAAAACAGATGGTGACGAGGTTTCAATGTAGCGAGGGAATAATTGCCATGATTCCATAATGGGGCACCTTAGGGGGGTGACTCGTAGAGTTATCCATAAAGTGGCAAAAAGAATTACTTTTGATACAGAGATCATTGGAACTCTTCATACCAGCCTAAGGCAATTCACAAACGATTGTTGGAAAGAATTTGAACGAATGGCATACTCATCTTGGAAGGGAAACTGTGGTTATAGAACAACTCGGCAAACGGAAGGCATATTCCAATTGATACCGAGGATATAACCTAGTGTCTAAGCGTGCTCTCAAGAACTTGAGCATTTTCATATTCATCAAGGTTTTACCAACATCCATGCCAAGGATCTTGGTCACAACATACTACCATGATGAATAATGATGGAGGATGCAGATGCAAAGGAACACAACACTTTCTCAGATTTCACCTTAGCTATGCCAAGGGAGCGAAATCTGGATGATCGACCGAGAGACATTTAGCACTCCACTTCTAATGTTCTCCTTGATGTACCAGCAGAACCCAATTGTAGGTCATGTTCTCTATCTAGAACATCAAGTAAAAGTCGGACTTCGGGATCACAAAAGGGTCCATGAGGAACAAATTCTAGGATAAGTCATACGGAATCCTCATGTAGAAGTGGTCAAATTTGCTGAATCAAGATACTACAATGATACATCTTCCGACTAGGTGTGTCGGTCAAAACATCAACCTTGCGGAAACCTACATCATAGATCCTAGAAGAATTCCAACCATCATATCTGCCTGAGATTCAGATCTGGTTGGTGGTAGGGTATTTCCGGCTCAGCCTACCTAAAGGAGAAAGGTTGCAACACAAATCGATGAGCTGACGTTGCGAGATTCTTGGGAAATGAACCACGGAAGCCAACTCCAAAACATGAGCTGGATTGCAGGACACACGTGAACACACTATCCAAGATAAACATGATCACATAGAAGTCTTACAACGAAATACTATCGAGTTCTGGGTGGGAACCATCAGTGCGGACAACGAAGTCGGGTGCAAGTCCGTCTGGTACCTTCAGAAATAACACTCAACTTCTCTTCCTTGAACAAATCAATCAGTGGCTTGGTGTGCTAGGGACACATATGGACTGGAGATGACTAGTCTGTCAACCCATAGAATACTTCACACAGGCATGATTGAGTTGGGATGGCTCCAGAGACAACAAAATAACTTATCCCGAATTCACGGCGGCAACTTGCATCATGTACACGCGAATCAGAGGAAGTCACTTCTTACACCATACATATACTTCAGGTACGAGACCTGAAGATAATGCCTACAAAAGTTTCCAATACTAGCTTAATGTTCATCATGAGTTATGGAGGAGATAAGGATGTTGTCGATGGGCTCAACAACAATTCATCAAAATATCCATGAAAATGGAATTCCACAACTATGTGAGCAAGATAGTAGCATTGGTCAGACCATAGGATGTAATGGTGTATGCTCGAGGGAACATCCACGAGTAAAACAACATTACGATAATCGTTGATTCTGATTTTGATTTGATGATAGCCCACACTCAAATCAAAGATGGGACAAGACAATAGATCCACAACTGATCATGAGGATCAACCTATGAAGGTATCATCTTTCCTCAACACACACACAAAAGATATCCCTTTGGAATGAACTAAGTCAGATGAAGCTTTTTATCTTCCAACTCTCCAAGTTGTTGTTTGGCTTAGTCCAACTAGTTCAGGGGTATCTAACACAGAGTCTTGGAGAAGGGGTGGCTTACAGGAAACCAACTTGATCACGAACTCAACATAATGGTCCGGGAACAACCTGGTGATACTTCCGAGAAGATATTTGGAAAATCACGGACCACCGATATGTTATCAAGCTCGGGAACAATCTTGCTTTTCAGGGCAAGATGATATGATCAAAAGAGCGAAGGATCAACACAATCCTAACTCGTTGATCGAACAGTGCACCATGAAAGATGGACTAGGTGGCACGATCAATCTTAGAATGATGATGCAATTACCAACACACCACGAATGAAATTATTGTCCATTAACTTCCAAGCAATGGAATTGCTAGGAGTAATGATTTCACACATCGCGGTTCACTTGTCGACGTTTCGGTTACAACCAACACGGAGGCCAAGGAATGAATAATGATGGCGAGAAGTACCACTATATCAAGAATTCATGAGAGGTGGTGCAATTCTCATGATACTCTTGACATAAAGAGGGTAATACTTCAAGGTAGAACAGAGCAAAAGCTGGATTTGCATTTTGATATGCGGAATACAACTACTTCGACCCAATCCAAAAAAATGGATGAGGTACTGGGGTTTGTTTCTCCTGGCCATCCTGATATAGAATGGCTTGACAGACCACAAGAATAATAGGCATCGATGAATATGAATACACAACTACTCTTGACTATCCACGGATAGATAATGGTCATAGATCAATTGAAAAGGGCAACTCAAGAGCACATAATTTTCCTGAGTTGTAGATGCATAGGTCAGCATGTCGAACGAGTTCAACAAAATTCTTCCGGATAACCCATGTGGAAAGGTAGGATTGACAGAGTCACAACTATGGAATGGATAACTCATCAAGAGCACTCTTGTTGTGATCTTAAGCTCACGAGGAACTTCTACCATAATGGTTCATGGTATTGGAAGAATCATAAACCATGAACCTTGAAGACTATAACAAGGTTACTAATCATCCTAAAGGAACGAGCAAACACTATCAACAGGAGTGAGCGGAATGATTCTCGGGTTCAAGAACCCAGAAACAGAATTCCTACTAACTAAGTAGCATCACGGGATGCTTTCGATAGTGATGGCCAGAATTATCACACTGAAACACAAAACAGAACTAGACTATTGGGTGGTTCTCTGAGATAACATGGTTTCCTAACACTTCAACAACAAGTCGAGGTAATGGAGTACCTCAACACAATAATTGGTGTGCTTTATCTGGCTAGAAGACATCGGAAACAAGAGGAAGGAATTTGCAATTGCATCAGATTTTATTAACCTTGGATAACTCGGACAGCATAACGGTTGTACGGCATGAAAAATGAGGCAACCTGCAAGACAACTGACAACATAACATTGAATTCCTATGAAGACATCGATCCAGGAAGACATCAACTATCCTATAAGTCTGCAGCATAGTAACTCGTCATCCTGATAGATAGATGAGAAGCCTAATTCTTAAACTCCGTAGAATAAGGAAGAGGGTGACCCAGAATTAGAATGACACAAGGAAAGGAGTAAAAGAATCTTACGTTCCATTCCACAATCAATTCCCTTATATAACTAGAGCAGTTCTAGTCTCAACATCGACTAGTTTGGCTTGGTAATCCTACAGGCAATCAAGCTCTGATACCAATGCTGTCGGGACCCCGATCCTAAGCCATATGAATCCAGCCTGTAACATGTCACACCACTTTGCGGCCACACGCACGGTAACCCACGGCTGCCACCTTACCTTGCCTGGGACCGTTTGCGCCTTTTGGCTCACGGATATGAACATGTCGCTACCATTCACACGTCAAAGAACCTGGGTCGACATGACTAGTTATAGACCCAAGTGGCACAGCCGTACAGGGACAGGCATACGTAACCCAACAATGCAGGTGTCGGTCATCAGCTTGTGTAGACGAGTCATAGCAAGCTACAAGGTCTCCATTACGCCGTGGGACATAAATGTCATCAACTGTACGTAGACGAGTCATAGCAGGCCACATGGACTCCATTACACTGCGAGACATTTCCCCGAAGGGACAGACACAGCAGCAAGAAGGATACACGACTGTCAATCAATGTGTCCGGAGCAGTAGCAAGCTACCAAGGCTCGGTGGAAGCACAAAGAGGCATTTCCCCGTAAAGTAGGCTACTAAAGGTATACAGCTAGGTGTCGAATCCCACACATACCAATGCATTTCAATCATACACGCACTATGCACGATATGCGTAGATACAACATGGCATCACAACAAAACTCTACAACATAACATTTATTTAGGAGGCTCCTAAGAGCCAACATAGTATAATGTTGCAAGCAGGGGGGTCACATGACCCAACATCCAGAACATACAAACAACAAGCGGAAGTTACATGTCTGGGTACAGACATCTACTAAAAGCGGCTGGAAGAGCCTGAAAAGCTACAACGACCCTACCAAAGGAGCGAGACCTCTGTCTGGGATTCCCAAGCTATTCCGGACAACGTTGAACTTCACGTCATAAGAATCACTAATGAGACTGACGTCTCTACTGCAAAAACAAAGATAAGCAAACGTGAGTACAAAGGTACTCAGCAAGACTTACAATAGAACTATCTACATATGCATCTTTGTCAACAAAGGGGGTTGTGGGGTTTATTGCACCAAACCAGCTTTGACTCTTGGCTAACTTGTACTACGCCTATGAGTACTTTCTTTGAGGTGACGTATCACACACGAGTCCACATATTCACCACATCAATACACCACTACGGATCCTCTCTCGTCTTCCTACGAGAAGCCATCCATAGCACTCACACTTATCTGGAGCATTTTAGAGTATCCATTTAAAGTTATCTATGAACAATGCAAGTCTCCAAGTAGTCCATATCCGCGGACGCAGCTATTCGAATAGATAGTTTACCCTGCAGGGGTGTACTTCGTCACACATGCTCCCGCCACTTACCGCCATGTGCACGTCAAAAGGCACCTCGGCAACCTTCAAGCGGAAGCCAGGCGAGGAAGTCGGCCACGGACGTTAACTTACAACGACTCATGCCCAAGGCAGTGGCCTATCTGAGTTGGAACCCATAATGGAAGTCCGGCCGAGGTTTCCGACATGGCCTCAAACGTTGTGAGCAGGGCCCCAAGCCGGTCCCGATTGGGCCGTTCATCCACTTCGCAGGCCCGGCCACACCTATCAACGTTTCGAACTACTGCGACTCCTGGACTGAGAACAGGGTAGGTTAGTATGCCGAGAGAGCTCGAGTTACCGGAGCCCCATGTGCGGTAGTAGCTAGTCTTGGAACACAAACACGGAACTCAGTTCCTATGAGCGGCTTCAATGAGAAAACCCACCATGTACTCCTACATGGCCTCTCATCGCTACCTTTACCAAAACAGGTTCAACACTTAACCCTCATCATCAGGACACAATCGTTTCACTCCGGTTCATCACCCAAATGAATCAGAGCTCACACAACTCTAAGCATAGCAAAGCATAACAGGGTGATAGCACAACATGGCTCAAGCATCTACCAGGTATGCTAGGTTGCTTGGTTCAGCTATTTACCGTGACAATGACAGGTCATGCAAAGGAGTGGGTTCATCAACCGCAACACAAGTAGCAGTTGAATCGCATTGTCCTAATGCATTGAAATGAGAGCAAGAGCGAGAGAGTGGGATTGTATCGAATATGGTCAAGGGAGGTTGCTTGCCTGACACTTCTGAAGATAACAGTGAGTCTTCATCGGTGGCATCGATCTCAACGTCAGAGTAACATCTACCGAGAAGGAACAACACCGACAACAAGAAAGGAACACATTCAAAGTGATGCAACAAACATGATCTATAATATGGCAGGTTAAGGTGCTGAATTGACCTAATTCAACATTGATCCAAGTTAATTGAAGTGGAATTCATATATATATATATCAAATTCCAGTCCAAAACTAATTATCAAATTTGCCCTAATCATAAAATGTCCTAGTTAGTGATGTTAACTTGTTCAAACATGCATGATCATGGCATAAACAGATTCATTGGATTTTTCTGATCGTTTTTCATATATATATATTATTTTCATCCGAGTTATAGATTATTTTCTATGATTTTTCAAAGATTTTACTATTTTCTGGAATTATTTTAAACTCAGAAATCAGTTATTGCGTCAGCTCTGCGTCAGGCTGGCGTCAGCGGGTCAACTAGCCTAGGTCCAGGTCAAACCTGACGACCGGGGCCCACACGTCAGTGACACGGGGTTAATCCCCGCGCTGACTGGGGGTTTGACCCCCTGTAGGGCCCACTATCAGCGGCTAGGGGGCTGGTTAGGAGGGGGATTAGCCCTAATGGCCATGCCACGTCGGCACCGGCCGGACTTTGGCCGGCGGCGACCAAATCCACGGCGGAGGCCGCCGTACTTCTCTGGAACGGCGCTACAGGGCTCCAAATCGGGTGCGGTTTGCGGCTACGGCGAGCTGGCGAAGCGCCTCATCTAGCAGGGGCAGCAGGGGGAGCTGGGGTGGCCACGGTCGGCGGCGGCGAGCAAGCTAGCGGCGGCCGGCGTTCGGCCGCGTGCGGGCGTGGGGCTGCGGTGCTCTAGGGGGCGAACCAACGGGCTCGTTGGCCTCCTGGGAACACCCAGAGAGTGTCCCGGTGCACGTGCATGAGCGGGCGAAGCTCCAACCGCGGCGGCGACATGGCCGGTCAGCGATGAGCTTTGGTTCGCATGGCCAGGGGTACTAGGGGACACGGGAGAGAAGAGGGAGCGAGGGGAACGGACAGGAGCTCACAGCGAATCTGATGGCGTCCTCGGAGAGATCAGGGAGGCTGAGGATGGCGCGAATCGACGGCGAGCTTCCGTCGGGGCCGAGGAAGAAGACGGCGGCTCGAAGGCGATTCGGTACTCCTGGCGTTGCGTGGCTCGGTGGAGACGAAGAAGGAGTCGCGGCAGGGCTTCTGGACGCGCTGGAGGGGATGCGGGTGGATTATGGCCACAGCTACGTCGAACGGCGGCGACGGCGGCGCTTGGACAGAGGAGAGGGGAGAGAGCAGGGGGAGAGGATGAGTACGAGGAGGCTCACACGTATCTCCTAGCGGGGGGATGGGGACGCGGGGGAGGCCAGAAACAACAGTACCACTTCCACTCGGATAGTCTCTGTCATTACCATCTCTGTGGGCTCTGCCTCTATCGGTGCGCCTTTGTGCGAGGAAATTTCTAGCATCGAATCCAGGATTCCGCTCATCGCCAAATGGGCGCCTATCGTCATAGTGCCGGGGCACATATGAACCACTTCACGGAGGAGTAGGCACTCGACGGCGGTCATCACGGTGATAACGAGGAGCAAAATTGTCTCGCCCCTGATCTTGGTACTGATCTTCGCGGTAATCTCCGCCCCTACGATGCAGAGGTGACCCTGGGCTGTGCGCCGACTGAACCGTGTCTGCTCTGGGGGAGTTACTATGCAATCTGTTGCGCGACTGAGAAACAGCCGAATTCTGCTGCTGCGCTGCATCAAGCAACGCTCGGATCTGCTGCAAACCTCGACCAGCCTCCGAACGGGACGGCTGAATGGAATCTGCTATCTTTGCAGCCGCTGCAACATTCAGAATTGGAGTACGGAATACCTTGACATTGTTATGGGATCCACTCGGAAACAGTTGTTGCTGACGTCGACTGGAAACAAGGGGACGCTGGCGGGCACGCTCGTCGAGTGCCTCCTACATCTGTTTGAGACGAAGGCGAGTGGCCTCCATGGCCTGAGCCTCAGCAGTTGCACCGATGATAGGAGTATGAAGGATATCCTCATCACGGCGGTGCTGCTCATTCGACGGTCCTCCAGCTTCGCGCCTGTCGTGATTGAAGCCAGGCGGCGGACTCTGATGAGAGCCAGCCATAAAGACCTCAGCCGCAGGATCGCAGCTCTCGCACTTAGAGGGAACGTCAGACTGATCCGACACCGAATCGAACATGCCGTGAAGTGACTCGGCGGGCTCGATAGCCGCAATCTGCGGAGACGAAATTTGGCGAGCCGCCGCATGCCTCACCCAGCGCTGGAGCCGCGAACGATCAGATCGCTTGAGGCGACGAACAGCGGGAAGGGCCGACAGATACGGAGTCGACGGCTGTAGTAGAAGAACGCCACAGGAGCTTGCGCAGAAGTGCGTTGCCCCGCGGATCGGGAGCGCCTCAACATCTAGAGGCGCTTCCTGGAGCCATGCCGAATCGTCGGCGATGAAGGTGAGCGCTCCGAGACGGATCTCGTGGCCCATGAACAAATCACCACCGGATGACATGACGAAGGAGAAAAAATGCAACCTCGCCGGAAGTCGCTTAGACGCCTGCCCCACGGTGGGCGCCAACTGTCGTGGGAACGAGCCTGACAGTAGATGGTAGGGGTACGAAAGGAGAGGGCAGAGTCCTAGCTATGACGAGGATGTACACACGGATGTATGAGTTCAGGCCCCTCTCGTGGAGGTAACAGCCCTACGTCTCAGGTGCTCGGGAGCTTTCTGTCGTGTGGAATATGATCGAGAGTTACAGGGTGCGAACCCTTGTGCCAGAGGGGAGGGGCGGCTTATATAGAGTGCACTGCCCCTCATGAATGCCCGGCATCTAAGGGTCCGATCGTGGTAATAAAGATGAACGTTACTGGTAACGTATGTAATGAATGCTACTTATGGTCTAGCCGAACGCATGCCCGTTGGCCTCCCTGGGGTGGCTTCTGCTCTTCTGCGGTCGACTGTCTTCTGGTTCTTCCGAGTGAAAGGTAAGCGTCGAGTGAAGGGAGAAACCTCCGAGTGGATGTTGTCGAGTAACTCGTATGTCTTGGTGATTTCAGTAGGATATTTGCTTGTAGTCCTTAAGCTTTCTAGGGCGGTGTCCTTAGGTAGGATATGTAGGTTAGGCCTATGACCCTACCCTAGGTACATATCCCTATCAGGTGGCGGGCTGGACGAAGAGGACGAGGCGGCGGTGCACACAGAGGAGGGAGAGGCGATGAGCGCCAGAGGGAGGAGGGGGTCTTATACGAAATTTTTGCGGGTTTTTTCTCGTAAAAGCCTCGGAACCATGTGATTCCACCAAATAGGTGGAACGACCGCATTTCCCATCTGAGCCAAATATTCCATTCGGATGAATGGGTAGGTTCCGGTTCTAGGGCTCCTTTGATTCAAAGGAATTCTATAGGGTTTTTGGAGGATTGAGATCCTTAGGAATTTTTCCTACATTGGTCCTTTGATTCATAGGATTGTATCCCATAGGATTTTTTCCTATGGAATCTTTTATACTACATTTCATAGGAAATCTAACATCCAATCCAACCTCTTTTTACAATTCCTTTATTTTTTTTGTGCCATCAAACACTCCTTGCTAATCCTATAGGGTTCAAATGGACATGCCACTCCAACCATATACTTTTCCTATTCCTGCGTTTTCAAAATCCTACGAATCAAAGAGGCCCCTAGTTGGCAACCAAACACGGGAATCAGCTCCAGGAACGGGTCAGACCTATTCCATTCCACTTCATTACTCGAACCAAACACACCCTTACATGACCACGAGGACGTGGAAACATACGCAATGTATTCTAAACCAAAACCATTAAAACCAGCAATCGGTCCACTATGTGGGTCCACTCGGATATAAAAAGACACGCCAAAAAAACAGCGATTCCAGCAATTGTTCTAAAATAGGTCAGCTGCCCAAATAACAGATAGTTGGGTTTTACACAAAAATCTACTGCTCCAGCAGATGGCCAATCCTTATATTGTGCCCAAACTTTTTTGGGCACGTCTTAAATTTTTTGTACTGATGGTGTATATTTGGGACACAAGGTGACTGTCCTATCCTATGGCCAAATACAAAAACGATGTGGCAGGAAGTTAACCGCCACGGTGAAATTTCACCGCCGCCAATTCCGGCCGGTTTTCCCAGCGCCGCGACTCGATCGGCCGACCCCAGCCACCTCACCGATCATTCTGCCTGCTCGGGTCATCCACTCCAACCGCCGATTCTCGGGACGGCACCGGCCGCTCCTCGCCCCCGCCGCCGTCCGAGATGGTCGTTGCAGCCCACCGACGTCGATTAGTGTCCACCGCTACCCCATGCGACTGCCGGCGAGCCGCTGCTCCTTGCCGAGCACTAGATGCTCGGTTAACGCCGCACCACCGAATATGGCCGCATCCCCTGGCTCCGGTCCCTGTCCCGCCCGCCCCGCCTTTCTTCAGCCTCCGGTAACCTCCGCCGGTAAAATTCGAGCTCGGCGCCCAACGACCGCTAGTTGCGTCTCCCTCCCCCACCCCCACCCCCCTCCATTTGAGCTGCTTGATTTCCAAGGAGGTGCGGCGCCACTCCCCCACGGTGCGCAGGCTGCGCCACCAAGACTTGCTCTTCTCTTAGAGGAGCGAGAAGTGCATGAGGCTGTCCTCCACATTGTAGGGGAGGTCACAGACATGCTTCACCCAGGTGGCTAGGAAGGACCGCATCATCTCGAGGTCGTCGGCGATGAAGGCGACGCCGAGCTGCAGCCTGCAGCGCGACCTCCTTCGCAGCCTTGGACCTGGCATAGCCCTGGGCTCCATCAAGCACGGCCTTGCCCAGGCTCACCACTGTCGCTTCCATGGTGGTCGTAGCTTCCAAGCTTTGGTTTGTGAGTTCGAGATTGAAGCAGCTTTGGTATGCATCTACCGTGTCGACGACGGCGAGTCTCGGCGGCGTGCTGCAGCGGGGTCTTGAGATGATGGACTCGCGCAGGGCGGGAGCGCTGTCTGGCGCCGTGGCAGCGTCGACGGTAGGCCTGTCAAGGTTTATGCATTGATACCCGTTATGAAGATTGGTTGACGGATGATGGGTTGGCCTCTGGAGCGTGTGCAGTGGTGCCCGCTGAGAGTCTGCTGGACCGATTTGTGCTCCCGACCCGTCGTTCGGCGGCTTGTTTGAGGCCTCCGGTTTAGATGATGTGCGTTGGTGTGAGGTCTGGGCAGACGGCCCCGATCATGTCCACCCCCTTGATCAAGTTGGTAGGAGTAGCGACAGATGTTGTCAAGAAGATAGCTTCAGACTTATTGATGTATTACTCTGTAACGCTCTGTTGAATAATTTTTTAATAAAAAAATAGTGTGCATCGATTCGATGATGCAGAGGCTGGGGTTCAACCTCCATTTCGAAAAAAAAAGCCACCGGTGGCCTCTTTTGGCTTCAGTTGGCAGAGGAACAGATAGCATCCGATTCTAGCTACAACTTATGTTGTTTCCTCGCTTTCGATGCTTTAGAAAAAAGCAGGGAGGGGATATGATTCGGAGGTGCAGGTCAGGTAAGCCATCTACTTTTGCGTGACATAGCAAGCTTGTCATTCCACCTCCTTTCTTGCCAAAGCCGTATTAGTATGAATTAACCACTCAACTCCCAGAGGCATACCAAAAAACTTACCAGAGTATTCAAATCATTACAATTCATTAATTTTTCCAACCGGGGTGCAATTCTTTTATGGTGCCCAAAGAGTTCATTCTACTTCTTGGGTAGGAACATTTAAATTGTTCATATATACTTGTGTAAGGGACCCAAACCGACAATAATATAATAGCTACAACGTGTGTTGTTTCCTCACTTTGGATGCTTTAGAAAAAGCAGGAGGGGATAAGATTCGGTGCTGCTGGATAGATCATTCCACTTAGGTCGATCAGGTAAAGCATCTACTTTTGCCTCACATGCCAAACCTGTCATTCCACTTACTTTCAAGAAGGAAAAAACAACCTCTGTCATACCACCTCCTTTCCCGCAAAGACTATTAGGGGAAAAAAAAACCTGTCATACCCACTTAATATGTGTCCACACAATATCCAGCAGCAAGCTAGATATGTATCCAGGTTCCATCTATATGTAGTCTTTGCTAGTCTGCCTACAATTGTGCGAGCCACTCCACCTCTTACCACAAAGCATTGCACACAACTTCCCAACTGAGTGCTGAGAGCGAGAGACATGGACCACGCGACGGGGGCCATGGGCAGCCTGCTCCTCAAGCTCGGCAGCCTCCTCACCGATGAGTACAAGCTACAGGCCGGCGTGAAGGAAGACGTCGAGTATATGAAGAGAGAGCTGACGAGCATGTACGCTGCCATGCACAAGGTCGGCGACGTGCCACGGGACCAGCTCGATGAGCAGGTCAGGATCTGGGCCGACGAGGTCAGGGACCTGTCGTACAGGATGGAGGACAGCATCGACAAGTTCCTGGTGCGTGTCCAGGGTGCCCCCGCCGCCGTCAAGCCGGGGAAGATCAAACAGCTCATGAAGAAGATGGGTGGGTTGTTTACCAAGGGGAAGACTCGCCATGAGATAGCAGATGAGTTCAAAGGCATCAAGGCCCTGGTCCGGGAGGCCGCCGAGCGACGTGATAGGTACAGGGTCCACGAGGTGGTTGCCGATCCAGCTGGCACAACCACCGTCGACCCTCGCCTGTTGGCTCTGTACAAGGATCAGAAAGATCTCGTTGGAATTGATGGGGCGTTGAGCGAGCTAACCAGTATGCTCGGTGGTGATGATGGCGGTGATCTGTCGAAAGAACTGAAGATAATATCCATCTTCGGATTTGGAGGCCTCGGTAAGACAACTCTTGCCAAAGCACTGTATGATAAGCTCCGAGAGCAGTACTATTGCAGCGCTTTTGTTCCGGTGGGACGGAAACCTAGCGTGCAAAAAATTCTCAACGACATACTCTATGATATCAACAAGCAAAAGTATGCAGACTTGGATGAAAGGCAGCTGATCAACAAACTCCGAGAGTTACTCAAGAACAAGAGGTCAGCACCCCATTGTCCACTTTCATGTTCATCAAGTGAAAACAAATCAGAGTCAAACCTTACGGATGACACCAGCTCTTAACTTTGTCTTAGTTGTTTTACATTAGAATAGCTTCGATGTGGTATGCTCGTTCTTATGTATTTTATAAATACAGTAAAAACCATGCATGTCTTCCTACCTTGTGTGTAATCATTTCTGCCACGTGGACGCCGTTGAATGTTTTCGCTCTTTCAAACATTATAACTTTACAATAGATGTGAATTCGAAGATATATATAATACATAACAATATTTTAATTGGAAAATTTAATTTAAAGTAGTGTTCTGGACATTTTATCCTTTTGTAGTTACTTTATATAAATATAATTATGCGCCTTACCTAATTGTCCCGCTAATGGCTCTTGTACGACAGGTATTTTATCGTTATTGATGATATATGGGATACAAAAACATGGGACATAATCAGGTGTGCTTTGTTGAATGATAGTTGTGCAAGCAGGATAATCACAACTACTCGTATTCTAGATGTCGCCACAAATACGGGTGAAGTATACAAACTGAAACCACTTTCTGCTGATTTATCCGAGGAGTTGTTTAATACAAGATTATTTGGTGGTCCCAAATGCCCTAAAGACCTGCCACGAGAGGTATATAATAAATTTCTGCATAAATGTGGCGGTGTACCTTTGGCTATAATCACAATAGCTAGTTTGCTTGTTTGTAAACCAGTGGAGGTCTGGTCTAAGGTATACAACTCGATTGGTTTTGGGTATGAGAATAACAAAGATGTTGAGAACACAAGAAAGATATTGTTATTTAGCTACTATGATCTACCTTGCCATCTAAGGACTTGTTTGTTGTATCTCACTATATATCCAGAAGATTATCTCATTGAGAAAGATAAGCTCATATGGAAGTGGGTTGCAGAAGGCTTTGTCCATAAGGAACAAGGGTTAGGATTATTTGAGGCCGGGGAGAGAATCTTTAACGACTTGGTAAATAAAAGCATGATACAGCCAGTGGAGATCCCGTATCATAGCATCATAATTGGTTGTCGTGTGCATGATATGGTGCTTGATATGATCCATATGTTAGCGAAGAAAGAAAGCTTTGTCACTGTAGTGGATAGTTACGAGCAATACACTTCTTCGCCTGTCAATGCTCGTAGGTTAGCCGTCGGATTGAGTGGGAGATTCGACGCTAGTATGTGGAAGCCACAAATAAGGTCATTTAATGCCATTCACATTACAGACCAGTTGCCATTGCCTTCATGCTTTGAAGTATTACGTGTCCTAGCTTTAGAACATGTGTATCAGGACACAATTTGTCTAGAGCACCTTGGAAAGTTAGTTCACTTGAGGTATCTCGGGCTAGGGAACATGTATATCCTCAAGCTACCAGAAAAAATAGGGAATCTAAAGTTCTTACAGGTGCTAGACCTAAGTACTTGTTACGCATTAGAGGAACTGCCGCGAAGTATTGGTCTGCTCAGTCAACTAAAGTGCTTGAATGCGGAGCAAACTAGCATAAAAGCGCCAGACTGGATCGGGAACCTGACATCCCTAGAAGAGCTATGCCTAGGTCGTGTCGATGACTCTTCAAAATTTGTGACTGAGCTCGGCAAGCTGACAGAGTTGAGAAAGCTCCGCGTTACTGGAAGATTACTGTTGAACAGTGCGAGCTCCATAAAAGCTTGGGTGGCGTCCGTAGTCAAACTGCAACAAATCCAAGTCATAGACATCAATGACTTTGATTCATGGGGGTTTGATGAGATCACGAACTACTGGGAAGGCTATAATCTTCCACCACAACTTCGTGTTCTACACTGCTCGGCGCTGACGTTCAAACAACCTGGGCTGCTTGCACATATCAATCCCTCGCTTCTTCCAAATCTCTCTCATTTGTCAGTACACGTGGGCACTGATCCGGATCTGGAGATTTTTGGACGGTTCCCAGTGCTTATTACTCTGAACCTGGATACGTGGATTGGCCTCCACCACGAGGTCATGGGTGGGACGGGGGCATTCCCCATGTTGAGAGTTTTCAAGACGGGTGCAACACTTGGCCGGTTTGTAGAGGGAGATATGCCCAGCCTCGAGTCCCTCGAGTTCAGTGTCAGATTGCGGGACCCCTTCTCCGATGGCAAGATTGTCGATTTTGATTTTGGTAGCCTTGTGAACCTCCCTTTGCTTCAGCAAGCGACTGTCTATATATGGCGTCACCCTGAGGCAGATATCGAACAGATAAAGGAAGGGGTGAGGCAAGGAATCGACATCCACCCCAACCGTCCCAGACTTGAGTTCACATCTAAGTCACGCAATGTAAGTGTGTACATCAGCGTTTATGTGCACTTGCAAGTGCAGGTTTATATCCGTCACAGACTAGTTAATCCGTAGTACTATCTCTTGGTTCCAGGATTACTTCTGGCGTCGACTACAGAAAAAGCAAGCGAAGCTAGCTAGCCGTGCATCTCCGCCTTCTGGCGTCGACTCCAGGTTGATTACTGGCTTCGCCAAAAGAATATCCAAAAGCTAACTAGCCGTGCATCCACAAGAATGAAGATGAAGGTACGCTGCAATCTGCATGTCTTCCTGCTTCCCTTCCGTGCTAACAAGTTTAATTCGTGCCATATGTACACACGGATAAAACCTTGTGCTCATTTCATATAGCCATGCGTGTATACGTCATGTGACATGCCGTCTGATATGTGTAGGTTGGCGCCGTTACCATGTCGTGAGCCGATTAATTCGGGCGCTAATCCGTGGCCGCTCCGCTCCACTCCTGGTGTACTCCATCAGAAGTCACAGAGCATCAACCGCCATGGCCCTCTCTCCTCTGGCCTCCTCACGCGGACTCAGCCAGGCAGTTGCTCCCGACGGCCAACCCCGGTGGCGTAGAGCACCCTGAGGGTGGGGGCGCGTTGCGCAGCGCGAGAGTTAGGTTCACTACTTTATTCGAGTAATCTATCAACGTTTAGTCCATTGAGGCAATCAGATGGGTGATGTACATCAAGCTCCTGTTTCAGTGCTGTTTATGAACTATTTGTGCTTGCTCACATGTTCTGCTCAAAAAGTATCACCCAGCTTGCAGTATTTCTTGAAACGAAATGTTGAATTATATATCTTCATAATTAGTACTAGTATTCTAGTACAAGACCTCATTTTAGCATTACTCTTGTCGTCGTCGCCAATCCATCGAGTCTTGAACAAAAGTAGGACTTCAAACGGACTTTGGAAATTAGCTAACAGGCAGTACAAGTTCGGTTGGTACGTACACTTTCAGGGGTACTAGCTGCTGCATAGATAGAGAGTACTAGTGGGCGGGCGGGGTGGAGTATTCCGAGAACACGCTGTCGAAAATCCAGAGTACCAAATTCAGAGTCTATTGTCTAAACAATACTACAACTATTAGTACATGTTCAAGCGAAAACATTTCAATTCTGATCAATAACGCTAATTATCTCTCAAGTATCTCCTCACTAGTAGGAAAAATGCTACAGGTAGTATTTTACTAGTGGCAGTGTGTTGCGGCTCGTCTCCGGTTGTGGTGGTGCTGCTGAAATTGTAGCCCAAGGCCTACAAATGCCTCGTCCTGACATCCATCAGCTTCGAGCCAACAGCATAAGCGAGCTCTCTTGCACTGCCTAACTAAACACTGATATTTCTCCCTTCATAGAAATAGAAAAAAAAATGAGGTTAGGCGCTTCCAAAAATGCTCCATTCTCACATGTGTGAAACAACAAAAGGGAAAGCATTCCACTAAAATGCAAAAGTATGAATTAGTCAGCTTGATATGAACAAGTAACGTATCAACTCCCATGTACATGTAGCAGGTCGTGGTTGCAACTACGTTAAACCTAAAGATGCAAATATTTAGCATTTGGGCATGAAGCAAGAAACATAGCTATGTAGATTATTCACCCAAGCGACCTACGGACCGTGATCCAGTTTCTATGTATTTTGTTTTCTCTGACTCTCTGGTGTACACGTGAATTATCTTTTTTAGTCGTTGAGGGATGAAGGGGCATAATAGAAGTGTAGAGTACAAGGTTGAAGCAAGCAACTGCATGTGAGGTGGACTACCACTAGTGTAGAATAGGCCTATAGTGCCAATTCGTAAGGGCCTTTAGTGCCGGTTCTCCAACCGGCACTAAAGGGTGGGGACTAAAGCCCCCCCCCCCTCCCCCCTTAGTCCCGGTTCAACACGGCCCAGCACTAAAGGCCCACCACGTGGCACCTGCCGGCGCCGTGGGCTAGGGGACCTTTAGTCCCGGTTGGTAACACCAACCGGGACTAAAAGTATTTAATTCTTTTAATTTTGGTTTTTTTTTAATCCTTTAGGGGTTTATGAATTAATTATGGTTTATTTTTCCTTTTAATTTTGTGTTTTCCATTTAATTATTTTTCATTTCAAACATATATTACCCTACTACATACTGTACACACGTTGCGCATATATATATAAATAGAATTTCTCGTAGAACCAATCATATATATATATATATATATCATCGAATTTCTCGTACGACGACCATTCACATACATATATATATATATATATATATATATATATATACAATTTGGTATATACAATTTCTCCTACAATTTGCGGATCATTACATATGCAGGCATTACTTCTTGATCTTGTAATGGTATTTTCCTTTGGGATCTATGACCTGGTCGAGCAGAAATCCAGCTATTTCCTCTTGAATTGCTCGTACGAGAGCCGTTGGTAGGAGCTGGCCCCGCATCTCCGTCAGCTATAATCAGGAGATCAAGATGAATATATTAGTTGTGTATATATATATTAGCTAGATCATGATAAAAATATTATGGATAGTGTTCTGGCAAACGTACCCAAAGATTTCTTTCGTTTCTGCTCCTTTCAGACGTGATCATGCGAATGTTCTCGCAAACGTAGTATGCGCATAAACTATTCCCCTGCTCCTGCCTCATGCACTTTACGAGAATAAAATTCAATCAGGTAATAATTAATCAAGCATGATAATGGTATTGAAACTAAAATTAAAGAGATTCACGGACGTAGCTAGCTAGTACTACTTAATTACCTTGAGTCGCACCCATGTCAGTTTTTGTTCCCAGTCGTCTGTGACCAGTTTGACGAACTTGGCCCAAGCCCTGCCCGCCGGCAAAGAAAATGAATAAAGGAGTTATTAACTAGTTGAGATCAGGAAATGAAGTAAAGAGGCCGACATAGTGCGATAATGATTGAAATTACCTGTCGACCATCCCCCTCACGGTTGCGTATTCGGATGGATTCTTATATAGTGAGTCCAGTACTTCAACTTTTCCCTTGTCAACTTCAATGATTAACAAGATCCAGTGGTAACTGCATGCGCACACGTTTTGTATAATTAAGCGGCATGTGCATAACTCATCAACTACACTTATTAACATCTAGTAAGCAAAAAATAGAATTTGTAGTACAAGATAAAGTAACACTCATCCGAAGTTGTAAGGAAGTAGTATTTCTGGTTGGGTGTTTAGTTGCCTCAAAAACTCTAGCAGGAATCTCTCTGTGTCTTTTCTCGAATATTCAGTTTCCCATATCGCTTGATTAACCGTATTTGGGTCAATGAACCCAATGCCATAGCGTCCAGCTTTTTTCATTTCATACATCTTCATTCTGCATAATACCACAGAAAAGAATATAGTGAGGATAATTACAGGTAATGAACGAGAGCACAGCTAGCTAGCTAGAGACTTAAATTACAGAAAAAAAATCACTTACAGACAATAGCAACTGACGATAGATTTGTCGAGTGCGTCTTGATTGAATAACTGAAACAACTCTGAATAATGAATCCACAAATCTTTTTTATGGAAGTAATGCTTTTTCTTGACTTTCACCATGAGGGACTCTTGATTGGTATTTGTTGTTTCTTGCATGTACCACGTATGCAAATTGTACAATCTCGTTGGTAGAAGCTTGACATCGTCAGGCTTGACCAGAGGTTTGCCGCGAACATATTGGTATTTTACTTCCTCCTCTGTAATTCCGGGGATTTCCTCAAGGCCTAGGAGTTGTTCAACAGTGACACCGGCCTCTTTAGCCTGCCTTTTATGATCGTTGGTTATTACCAGCCGATCGGCGGTACTCACAGGTGTTTGTACAATGAGCGGGGGGATCGATTGCACTGCCTGTTCTCCCAGCTGGGGAACAGTTTTCCCGCTTTTTTTGCCAACTGCTTGGCTCGAGCTCGAGCTCGACTCCTTTTGTCCTGCAAAATATGACTTCTTGATAGACCGCACATAGTAGGAGTCCTTCTGATTGTCAGCCGGTCGAGCCATATCAATAAAGTGTTGTGAGACATGCTCAGGTACTTTCTCCTTTGCCGGCGGGGGCGGTTTCGGTCCAAAATGGGCCTTCAATTGGGCATCCACTACGATGTCGCATTCCTCCTCAGTCAGGTGGTAAGGCAACTTCGGAAGAGGCTTGAGGCATGGACCATATTTGAATTTCTTGCCTGCTATACCGCTAGCCGTCGTAGCTGCGGCCTCTCTCTTCCGCTGTTGCTTAGGCGACGGAGCACGCTGAGTCGGCCGAGACGGCAGACACGGTGCCAGACTTGGAGGAGGAGGAGTCGGCTGACGCGGTGCCGGACTTAGAGGAGGAGGAGTTGGCTGACGCCGTCCCGGACTTGGAGGAGGAGTCGGCTGACGCGGTGCCGGACTTGGACGAGGAAGAGTCGACTGACGCGACGGCGGACTTGGAGGAGGAGGAGTCGGTGGCCTTGGAAAGACGATGCAATCCTTTTTCCATAGAATGATACGATGTATGGCCTCTCCCAGTGTTCTCTCCTCGTCACCTCCAAGAATGTCAAGTTGTAGCTCGTGATATCCTGACATCACTTCATCAACCCCGACACGAGCATAGCCAGCTGGAATGGGATTGCAATAGAAGGTTGCTTCAGGGGGATTTGCTAAAGCATAGCCGTCCGCCACCTTCATGGATAAGTTCTTCACTTTCATGTGTAGCTCACAGTTAGTCCTGTCTTTGATATCATCCACAGGCTAGCTAGCTAGTTGTGCATCATCGATATCGGCCGGGGCGGAACCCACGCTGCTTCTCGGCATAGATGGGACGGTGCTATCCAATGCTGGATCGATCTGCTCATGCTGTCGCTGAGACGCCCTTTCCTGGCTGAGTGAGTCGATCTACTCCTGCTGCCGCCAGAAAGCGCGTTCCAACTCCAGGTGCTTTGATTCTAGGCCTTCAAGGAGGAGTGCTTCCTCCTTCTTCTTCTGCTCCTCCTGCTTCTTCTTTCTCGCACGGCTTCTGTAGTCGTCGTTCCAATCCGCAAACCCCTCAAACCACGGAACAACGCCTTTGCCTCGTGTTCTTCCCGGGTGTTCAGGATTCTTCAGGGCGCGCGTAAGCTCGTCGTTCTCTCTGTTGGGCGTGAACACCCCCGTTCGAGCTTCTTCTATTGCAATAAGTATTTCGTCTGTCGCTTCTTTAAGACTTGCCTTCACCATAACCAGCCCTGTCTCTGGGTCCAACTTCCCCCCATGCGCATAAAACCATGTCCTGCACCTGGGGGGCCATCTCAATGTAACTGGAGTGACCCCTGCACTAATCATCTCTTGCTCAGATTGATCCCACTTAGGCAGGGCCACCTGGTAGCCACCTGGCCCCAGAGTATGGTGCCACTTCTTTTTCGCAGCATTAATCTTGTTTTTTCTTGACCGTTCCTTAGCTTCTTCCGATTCCTTGAACTTCACGAAAGCGTCCCAGTGATCTTTTGCCTTCACCAGTGCTCCCGTGAATTCTGGAGTCTTCTTTTTTGAATTGACGTACTTAGTCCATGCATTTTTTCTTGAAGGTGTTGAATGCGATCGCCATCTTTTTAAGAGCATAGTTTCTGACTTTCTTCAGTTCTGCATCAGTCAAATTATCTGGTAGGGTGAAATGTTCCATGAGCGATGTCCAAAGCACATCTTTTGCTCTTTCGTCGACAAAAGTAACTCCTGCTCGATCTCCCTTTGCTGGCTTTTTCCATTCTTGAACAGAGATCGGGATTTGGTCCCTGACAATAACTCCGCATTGATTCTTGAACTTGGTCGCATTTTTCCTAGGTTCAAGCGGTTCGCCATTTGATGTTTTGATGGAATCAATGTTGAACTTTACGCCAGGCTCCAACTTTCTGGCCGGGCCTCGAACTACCCTGTCTCTTGTAGAAGATTTGCTCGATCCGGAGGCCTAAAAGAAGAAAGATCGATTCGTTAATACATACAAATCAATTAAGACATGTAATGATCACCGAATGGCTTATATAATAAATATACCTCGCCGGTCTTTGTTATTTGAAGAACATTTTCTTCGTCAACATCATTGTCGTCGCCTTCATCTATTCGTTCGTCTTCATCAAATATCATACAACCCTCACCGGAATTGTTCAGATATTGTGAGCCGTCATCATCTTCAGGTTCATGCTCTGGGCTCGGGGAGCGTATGATGTCGAACAGAGCCTCTTCTCCTTCTCTGCCGGTATTGTCCATAGCTTTTATTTAACTAATCCAGAAGAAAGATAAAACAATTTAGTATTCAAATTAGAATGCATGCAATCAATAAGGAAAAACTGAATCATAGTACATAATATGCTTCTCGAATAATTCATATAATATGCATCATCGAATATAATCTCGAATAAATCGTCTCGAATATTATCGAATATAATCTCGAATACATCTCGAGTATTATGACTAATACATCTCGAATATTATCATATATATAACATCACTAGCTAATAAAGATCGAATATTATCGAAGAATCTAGTTCACTTGCGGTTCCTGAGGCGCGGGCGGTGGACACCCAAAGAGAAGGAACCATCACAGGATCATAGCTCGGGTGAGATCCCTGAAGAACCTGCCAGGTATTGGAGAACCTGACGTCCAACGCATCCATGTAGCGACAGACGTGCTCGTCCTCCTCCCTGACACGGCGACGTACCACCTCCGACGGGGCCGGCTGCCTCAGCACCGAAAGTGGCCCACGCGAACGCCACCAAAGAAGCTCCGGGTCGACGACGGGACCCGGGGCCGGGTTCCTCACCAAGCTGCGCGCCCCTGAAGGTAGCACCTCCCAGTGCCAGCCCGGCGGAGCCCAGTCCCGAACGTTGCCCCTCTGAAGCAGGACGTCGTTGCGAACGAGTCGATGACGAGGATGCGGGCCGGGCATCGTTGACTCCGAGAAGAAATTCTATGCAAATTTAACATTTTTTAAATGCTTGGTTGTGATTTCTGATATACGAGGAACCTTCAGAATCATAACGGAGTCTCTTAACCTTTAAGGGATTTAACAAAATGGCGCCATTGTGGATGTGCAGAAAATGGACCATATTTTTCCTGATATCATCTACCCTTCTATATGTCACGTTGTTTAGCTAGTGTCAAAGGAAGAAAACCATGGCTTCATCATTAGCCGGAAGTAACAGACGCATGATGGTACGAAGCTGTCCAAAGTTGTTTTGGAACGGAGTCCGGATAGGATAATTAGCTTTTTGGTACGAAGTTCAGCAAGAGCCTTCCGAATATCGCTATTTGGAAGGCCTTTTTGCTGAACTTCGTACCAAAAAAGATAATTATTCTATCAAGAACTCCGTTCCAAAACAACTTTGAAAAGCTTCGTACCATCATGCGCCTGTTACTTCCAGCTAATGATGAAGCCACGGTTTTCTTGAATCCTTTGACACTAGCTAGACAAAACGTGACATATAGAAGGGTAGATGCATGAGATCAGAAAAAATTTGGATCAACTTGTGCACATCCATAATGGGGGCATTCCTAAATCCCTTAAATGACTAAGAGAATCTATTGTATACATACATATACTAATTGCAAATACATAACAAACTTTTACAAATACAACATTAAAATATGCAACTTTTGCAAATACTAATTGCTATACATTGGATGAAATGTCAAAATTCCTCAACGTTTTTATATCTAACATTTATCTAGCTATAACTAAAAGTATAAAAAACTAAAAAACATTCATCTAACATTTATATATCTAACATTCATCTAACATTTCTATAACTAAAAGTATAAAAAACTAAAAAACATTTCTATAACGTTTTTATATCTAACATTTATCTAGCTATAACTAAAAGTATAAAAAACTAAAAAACATTCATCTAACATTTATATATCTAACATTTCATCTAACATTTCTATAACTAAAAGTATAAAAAACTAAAAAACAGAAAAACAGAAAATAAGAATGTGTGTGTGTGTGTGCGCGCGTTCATGCATGTGTGTGTGTGTGTGCGGGCTCGATGGGAGGGGCGGCCATGGCGGCAGGAGCTCACAGCGGGGCGACGGTCGGCGAGGCGAGGCGGGTCGTCGGCGACGGCAACTGCGACGGCGACGGCGACGGCGCGCGAGGTCGAGGAGGGGCGGCGACGGCGACGGCGAGGTGCAGAGGCACGGCGGCCACGACGTCGAGGTGCGGCAGAGGCGCGGGCGGACGGCGGCGTCGAGGTGCGGTAGGGGCGAGGACGGACGGACGGTGACGTCGAGGGGCAGGGGCGCGCGGACGGACGGCGATGGCGAGCTCCGGCTACGTTCGGCGTCGTCGAGAAGAAAGGCGGATTTGGGAAAAAATTCGTAAGTGTTGTATATATAGGAGGCACCTTTCGTCGCGGTTGGTGGCTCCAACCGCGACTAAAGGGTGAATTTTGGCCAGGCCAAGCGGCGGGAAGACAAGCCTTTAGTCACGGTTGGTGGCTCCAACCGCGACTAAAGGGGGGTCTTTAGTCGCGGTTGGAGCCACCAACCGCGACTAAAGGTGGTGTGGCAGGCGAGGGGCGCGGTGGATGTTTAGTCCCACCTCGCTAGTTGAGAGGAGCTCGCACCGGTTTATAAGCCCCGCCGCGGCTACCGTGTCGAGCTCCTCTCTAATGCAGGCCTTCTGGGCCTACCGCACCTCTGCCGCCCAGTGGGGCCTACTGGGCCGTACGGGCCTGCATCCTGGCCCAACTAGAGGTTGGGTTTCTAGTCGTATGCAGGTCGTGGCGGCCCAATAGGCGGGCTTTTTTTTAATATATTTTTTTGTTTTTTTTAATATTTAGAGTTTCTTTGTGAATCTTTTTGCTTTAGGTAAAAAAAAATATAAACTTTCTGTTAGTGCCAGTAGTTTTCAAATTTGAATAGTTTAAATTTGAATTATTTGAAATTTGTGTGAATCACTACTTTGTGAATAACTTTACTTTAAAAATAGATTTTTCAGTGATTCTTTTTTCTGCTATTCAATATTAGTGTGTTTTATCATTATATTCAATTTGGTGATTCTTAGGTTATTTAAAAAAATGAAATGCCTTTGTAACAGACGAGTTTTCGTCTGAAACCCTAATACTTCGAAAGAGATTGTCCAGTTTGTACACGAAGTGCATCCAGTTTTTGCCGTAACCCTCTCAACTTTTTAGCACATGCTATGTGGGTGAAATGATGATACCATGCAAACTTTCAACCTTTTCAGAGTTCATTTGTAGTGCTTTTCAATTTCAAGGTCATTTAGCTCAAAAAAATCAGTAAATGCATGAAAAATAGCAAATGAAGTCCGAAAGGGTTGAAAATTGATGACGTGGCTTCAAATGGTGCATACTGAACACACAAAAAGTCTGGAGTGGAAATAAGTTTAAAAAAATGAAATGCCTTTGTAACAGACGAGTTTTCGTCTGAAACCCTGATACTTCGAAAGAGATTGTCCATTTTGTACACGAAGTGCATTCAGTTTTTGCCGTAACCCTCTCAACTTTTTAGCACATGCTATGTGGGTGAAATGATGATACCATGCCAACTTTCAACCTTTTCAGAGTTCATTTGTAGTGTTTTTCAATTTCAGGGTCATTTAGCTCAAAAAATCAGTAAATGCATGAAAAATAGCAAATGAAGTCAGAAAGGGTCGAAAATTGATGACGTGGCTTTGGACATAATAGTTCGACGCGTTTCAAATGCCAAAACACATAAGTACACTACTATTACAAAGATTCCCTCCGATTTGTCCGAAGTGGGACTTTCCAGATATATAAGTCCGGAAACTAACTAGAGAAGCCAGTCACATCCCAGAGTGGGATCTTTGGGTATAAAACTTTTTCTTCGTGTGTGTCCCTTTGCGTCGTAACCATGGACAATCTACATCGTTTAACTTGATGCTTGGCTCAACATTCACTCTGAAGGGAGCAATTTCATGAAACTTTTCATAATCTTCTGACATGTCTGTCTTGTCCTCCACTCCCACGATGTTTATTTTCCCTGAAAGAACTATGTGGCGCTTTGGCTCATCGTATGATGTATTCGCTTCCTTATCTTTTCTTTTTCTCGGCTTGGTAGACATGTCCTTCACATAGAAAACCTGCGCCACATCATTGGCTAGGACGAATGGTTCGTCTGCGTACCCAACATTGTTGAGATCCACTGTTGTCATTCCGTACTGCGGGTCTTCCTTTACCCCGCCTCCTGTCAGATTGACCCATTTGCACCGAAACAAAGGGAACTTCAAAGCAAGTCCATAGTCAAGTTCCCATATCTCCTCTATGTAACCATAATATGTGTCCTTTGGCCTATTGGTGTTTGCTGCATCAAAGCGGACACCACTCTTTTGGTTGGCGCTCTTTTTATCTAGGGCGATCGTGTAAAATGTATTCCCATTTATCTCGTACCCTTTGAAAGTCAATATAGTCGAAGATGGTAACTTGGACAGCAAGTACAGGTCATCTGCAACAGTGTCGTCATGCATGAGACGTGTCTGCAACCAACCGGCGAAAGTCACCGTTTGTTCATGTGTAATCCAGTCGTCAGACTGCTCTGGGTGTTTGGAGCGTAGAATATTCTTGTGTTGCTCGATATACGGAGCCACCAAGGCGGAACTTTGTAGAACTATGTAGTGTGCTTGCGCCAAAGAATGCCCGTCCTGGCATATTACTGAATTCTTTCTTAGCGTGCCTTTTCCACCCAGTCTGCCCTCATGCCGCGATTCAGGAACACCAATCGGCTTAATGTCAGGAATAAAGTCAACACAAAACTCAATGACCTCCTCTGTTTCATGGCCCTTGGTGATGCTTCCTTCTGGCCTAGCACGATTATGAACATATTTCTTTAAGACTCCCATGAACCTCTCAAAGGGGAACATATTGTGTAGAAATACAGGACCCAGAATGGCAATCTCCTCGACTAGGTGAACTGGGACGTGCGTCATGATATTGAAGAAGGATGGTGGGAACACCAACTCGAAACTGACAAGACATTGCACCAAATCATTCTCTAACCTTGGTAGGATTTCTGGATCGATTACCTTCTGAGAGATTGCATTGAGGAATGCACATAGCTTCACAATGGCTAATCGAACGTTTTCCGGTAGAAGCCCCCTCAATGCAACCGGAAGCAGTTGCGTCATAATCACGTGGCAGTTATGAGACTTTAGGTTCTGGAACTTTTTCTCTGCCATATTTATTATTCCCTTTATATTCGACGAGAAGCCAGACGGGACCTTCATACTGAGCAGGCATTCGAAGAAGATTTCCTTCTCTTCGTTGGTAAGAGCGTAGCTGGCAAGACCCTGAAACTGCTTCGGATCCATGCCGTCTTCTCCGTGCATACGTTGTTGGTTCTCCCGTGCCTCCGGTGTATCTTTTGTCTTCCCATACACGCCCAAGAAGCCTAGCAGGTTCACGCAAAGATTCTTTGTCACGTGCATCACGTCGATTGCAGAGCGGACCTCTAGGTCTTTCCAATAGGGTAGGTCCCAAAATATAGATTTCTTCTTCCACATGGGCGCGCGTCCGTCAGCGTCATTCGGAACAGATTGTCCGCCAGGACCCTTTCCAAAGATTACTTTTAAATCCTTGACCATATCAAGTATATCATCACCAGTACGGTGGCGAGGCTTCTTCCGGTGATCTTCCTCACCTTTGAAATGCTTGCCTTTCTTTCTTAAGGGATGCCTGCTCTGAAGAAATCGACGATGCCCTAGGTACACATTCTTCTTACATTTATCCAAATATATACTGTCGGTATCATCTAAACAGTGCGTGCATGCGTGGTATCCCTTGTTTGTCTGTCCTGAAAGGTTACTGAGAGCAGGCCAATCATTGATGGTTACAAACATCAACGCATGTAGGTCAAATTCCTCCTGTTCTTTCTCATCCCACGCACGTACACCTTTTCCATTCCACAGCTGTAAAAGTTCTTCAACTAATGGCCTTAGGTACACATCAATGTCGTTGTCGGGTTGCTTGGGGCCTTGGATGAGCACTGGCATCATAATGAACTTCCGCTTCATGCACAACCAAGGAGGAAGGTTATAGATACATAGAGTCACAGGCCATGTGCTATGATTGCTCTTCTGCTCCCCAAAAGGATTAATGCCATCTGCACTTAAACCAAACCATACGTTCCTTGCATCCTTTGCAAAGTCCTTCCACTTTCTCTCGATTTTTCTCCACTGCGATCCGTCAGCAGGTACTCTCAACTTCCCGTCTTTTTTACGGTCTTCGTTGTGCCATCGCATCAACTTGGCATGTTCTTTGTTTTGGAACAAACGTTTCAACCGTGGTATTATAGGAGCATACCACATCACCTTGGCAGGAATCTTCTTCCTGGGGCGCTCGCCCTCAACATCACCAGGGTCATCGTGGCCGATATTATAGCGCAATGCACAGCATACCGGGCATGCATTCAAATCCTCGTACTCACCGCGGTAGAGGATGCAGTCATTAGGGCATGCATGTATCTTCTGCACCTCTAATCCTAGAGGGCAGACAGCCTTCTTTGCTTCGTATGTACTGTCGGGCAATTCGTTGTCCTTTGGTAGCTTGTTCTTTAACATTACCAGCAACTTTTCAAATACCTTGTCAGATACACCATTCTCTGCCTTCCATTGCAGCAATTCCAGTGTGGTACCCAGCTTTTTCTTGTCATCTTCGCAATTTGGGTACAACAATTTCTTGTGATCCTCTAACATGCGCTGCAACTTCAGCTTCTCCTTTTCACTTGCGCAGTTTCTCTTTGCATCTGCAATGGCCCGACCAAGATCAGCAGCGGGCTCATCTGATGCCTCTTCTTCAGCTCCTTCCCGCATTGCCGGCTCAGCTTCTTCCCCCATTGTTGTACCATCGTATTCATGGAACCCATGGCCAGGATAGCTGTCGTCATCCTCTTCTTCTTCATTCTCTTCCATTAGGACCCCTCTTTCTCCGTGCTTGGTCCAACAGTTATAGCCGGACATGAAACCGGACTCAAACAGGTGGACGTGAATGGTTCTTGAGTTAGAGTAATTTCGATCATTCTTACAGCCAGCAGATGGAAAATACATAAAACCATCCGCTCGCTTGTTTGCCTCAGCCGCAACCAGAAAAGTATGCATGCCATTAATGAACTGGGGAGAGCATCGGTCATCGTACATCCATTGCCGGCTCATCTTCATTACACAACACCGAAAAGACCAAATTAATACAAGTTCATACATAAAGTTCATACACACTTGTTCTCATAAAACAACATACAAACTCTCTAGCTAAAGCATTTAAATGCAACAACAAATGCGATCAAGATCGCAACTAAGGTAACAATTGATCCAACAGCATAGTGATACCAAGCCTCACTATCAATGGCATATTTTTTAAATTTTCTAATCTTCAAGCGCATTGCATCCATATTGATCTTGTGATCATCGACGACATCGGCAACATACAACTCTAGTTTCATCTTCTCTTCTTCAACTCTTTTCAATTTTTCTTTCAAATACTCGTTTTCTTTTTCAACTAAATTTAACTTCTTGACAAGAATATCTATGTCGGTTGCAATTTCCGGTTCACATACCTCCTAGATAAAAATATCTATGTCAACTTGATGCGCATAATTGTCATAAACACGAAATGCAACAAATAGTTATAAAAGAGAGTATATACCACATCCGAATCATAAACCGGATGAGGGCCGACGGGGACGGATATCAAAACCATGCCACTATGTATAACAAACAACCATATAGGTAAGAAAACTATACAAGTAACTATCTAAATCTTACAAACATGATTTTTTTTTATAAAAAGGATAAGAACAAGAGGCTCACCAAGGTGGTGCCGGCGACGGGACGGTGCGGGCGATCGACGGTGGTTAGGACGGGGACGGGAAGGCACTAAGTAAACCACACCTACACATGCAAAGTAAGAAGTTAATTTGAGCTCAAATTGCATATAAATCAAATAAACTACCACATATAAATACTCCCAAACTAAAACCCACAAATCACTATACTTATAGAGCATTGCAAGAGCTAATCTAGCAATGAGAGATGAAAGGACAAAGTTGCTAACCTTTGTGAACACTTGGATGGATGGGGTGCCTCCAAATCTTGACAAATTTTGGCAAAAATGGAGGTGAGCTCGAGCAAGGGGAAGAACAAAGGAGAGGAAGAAGGGGAAAAACCGGGAGGAGTGTGCTCGGGCTGGCCGAAGGGTTCATGTAGGGGATCTTTAGTCCCGGTTCGTGACACAAACCGGTACTAAAGGTGAGCCTATAGCCCCGGTTCATGCCACGAACTGGGACTAAAGGTGATTGCGGGGCCCCAGGCTGACACCAGCCTGCCACCATCCCTTTAGTCCCAGTTCGTGTTACGAACCGGGACTAAAGGTCTGGAACGAACCGGGACTAATGATGACCATCCCGAACCGGGACTAATGGTCACATTAGTGCCGGTTCAAAACCAGACCAGGACTAATGCTTTGGACAAAAGGTCTGTTTTCTACTAGTGTACAGAAATAAATTCAATTATCGAGCCAATCATGCTTGTCACGGCGCTGAGTACATGCAAAAGAGTTCAGGGTGCAGTCCTAGACAGCGCCAAGTAGGCGCAAAAGTGTCCAGGGTGCAGTCCTAGACAGCGCCAAGTAGGCGCAAAAGTGTCCAGGGTGGAGTCCAAGACAACGCTGAGTAGGCGCAAAAGTGTCCAGGGTGGAGTCCTAGGCGGCACTGCTGCCCCTCATTATATCCACTAATAGGGTGGGTGTGGGGGGTCTGCTACACCTATGTTCCATTCCCTCTTCCCCCTATCTCCTCTCTCTTTGTCCTACTGTTCTCCACTGTCTGTTGTGTTCGCCTTTTGTCTGACACCAACTCTTCTACTTGTGATCCACCCAACAGGCTCTGCATATGCTCTACTACCATGATCTCCCCTACCTCCTTAGATTCTGTTCCACTGCTAGAATCTTCGGAACCAGCTTATATGTCTCTAATTGGTACTAATATTGACCTCACTAATGTTAAAGCCAACCCTCTAATGCCATCTAGGGAACGGTTTGGTGTGTGCCTATTTGGCCATGCACCTATCAGGTTACATGATTGCCTAGTTCCCAGTGGCAACAATGGAGCCAATTACACCGAATGTATCATACATTATCTCCCATGTTCTAAGAACTAGTACAATCCTAAGGTGGCAGTGGTTTTAACGCTTGGTATATACTAGACAACAAGGAAACTTGAAAGGATGGGAAGTTCAGTTCCGATTTCAGTAGACTACATAAATAAGCAAATCAAAGGCTACTATAGGTACGATTCAAGATAATAAAAAGGAAAACGATTTAGCCGGTCACCCTTGCACACACATGGGACGTAACGGAAAAAAGAGATCAAACCTTCGAGCAGCTCTTAGTTTTCTCCTATACTATGTGGTGCTACTTAAGGCATAGCATCCAAGAAGAAACTCCCAAACTGAAGGAGTTATGCCCTAGAGGCAATTTAATAAAGAGATTTTATTATTCATAACTCATTTTGTTCATAATGTTTTATATCATGCTATAACTGTATTAAGCGGAAACATTAATACACGTGTGATATATAAACAAACCAGGTCCCTATTAGCCTCTAGTCATACTAGTTTGTTGGGCATCAGATGATCAAGGTTTCCTGATCATGGGTATTTATACCATTGACAACGAAGTCATGTCATTGGAGAATGGTATGATGGACACACCCCTTTATGTTTATCATAACGAGATCGAGTCATTTAAAGTTCAAAGTTATGATAACGGAAAACGTAGTACCTTAGCCTTAGACTTTGAGATGGTATCTAATTGCTATCCTGGAAGTTGCTTTGATTGCATCAAACGTCACACCGTAACAGGGTGATTATAACGGTGACTTTTGGGTAATGGAAGGGATATGTTGAGGTGTACCATCAAGAGCGGGACTTGCCAATCTTGATGACGGATAGATACTTCTGGGCCCACTCGGTGGAGTTGCATCAATTAGCTTGCAAGGAATTGACCGGGTCACGGGAGAAGCAACGACACGGGAACGAGTTGAATTGTTATGTCGGTAACGAGACAGAACGGGGTATGATATACCGGACGATCAAGTCTCGCACTAACAGAGTAACGCGAAGGCAAGAGGCTTTGGAATTTGACGTTTATGGTTCAAACGACGCAGAAACTTCGATGGATGCCCAGGGGCCATTAGGGACGTTCCAGTTCACCTAATGGTCATTGGTTTGGAGAGTTGTCTCAACCATGTCTGGTGTGTTCCGAACCGTTGGGTGTCACACTTAAGGGTAGACGATGCATGAGAGATATCTTAGTACCAAAGAGAATATTTGAGAGAGCCGGAATCGTTCTGGTATTTATCCGATGAGAATCGGAGAGTTCCGAAGTTGTATCGGAATAAAGGAGAAATGCCCGATGGTGATCGGAGAGTGCCGGAAGTGTTTTCGGGACTCGAAATAAATAAGAAATGTGTATTTATTATTAATTAGTGTAATTAGTAATTAAATAGCATTTTATTTTATTTAAAATGCATTTATTCCACTAATGGGCCTTCCGGGCAGATTTGGCCCCTTAGGGGAAAAGTGGGAAAAAGAAATAGGAAAAAGGGGGGCAGCCCACATGCGCCACTTGGGGCCCATGTGGGGGTGCGGCTGCCTCCCCTTGGCCGCATCCTCCATGTGGGATTAGTCCCACATGGCTTGGCCAAGGGGAAAGGCTCCCCCCTTCCCACTATATAAAGGGAGGCACCCCTCCCCTTTTCTCCATCCAATTTTCTCTCTTTGTCTTCTCTTCTCTAAACGTGGTTCCCTTCGGAGCTGCGCAATGAGTTGAGAGTTCTCCACTATAACACACCGCCGTGTTGATAGTCTTCGGTCCATCTCTCTACTTCCGCAATCTCTGTACTGGGCCGGAGACCGGGAGTCATCGATTACGCCGTACGTGTATAATCCCGCGAGGTGCTACGCTTGAAGCACTAACTCGTGAGAACATCTACACGACCCTGAGGTCGGGGTCAACGTCTTCATCAACAACCCTTGCGTGCGGGAGGGTAATCCCCGCTATCGGTCTTCAAGTGTATGATTTCCGTTCCTTCTCCGTTACTCTATATCTGCATAGTAATAGATCTTGGCTTGTTTTCGGTTATCGTTGCTAGGAAATTTTTTGTATTTCCACTACGAAACCCCTTCAGTGGTATCAGAGCCGATCTATGCGTAGATATAGAAGTATGGTTAGACTCATGTTGAATGAGGGCATCGATATTGCAGTTGTTACCTCCTCGCGTGTATTTATTCATGCTATCGGCATTGTGTGATGATTAGCTGCCCGAACGCCAACTTTACGTGCACTTCGTGCGCGAGACCGGCACTGCAATTGGCATGCGGCTTGTACCGTATTCGCGGCGTTGAGGGTGTAGTTTCTCATATAATAGATATCATGGTATTTACAATGAGAGGCCCGAAAGGGACTTGCAACAAACAACTGCACTATCGGTGTTCGTAGGTAAGAAGCGGTTCTTTCACGATAGCCCCATGAGCCACGTAAAACTTGCATAAAGATAAAGTAGAGGCATCTAACTTTATGTTGCAGGGGGCAAAGCATATGATATGGTAAAGGTGAGATTACGAATTGTTCAAACTAACCTTTTTCATGAGGAGGCATCGTGGACCTGGTGCTGTTTTCGGAGCATACGATGGAGATCAAGGCGCGACGACCATATCATATCATATTCACTATTTCATTTGATGTCATTGTGTGAATATATAGATATATATACATCTATATAGCTATATAATATGTTATATCCGGCGGCAGCTATATAGGATGATCCCTCTTAAAATTCCAATGCTAGTGTTCTCCCTTAGTGTGGCACCGACAAGAAAGTCTGCAGTTGAGAGTGGGCCATGACGATCGGGTGCTCTCCTCTGCGTTCGCATACGTCGGGTGTAAGCCATGTATGCCCAGCCTGATACACTAAGGTTAATTTGGCGAGCCTAGCATGTACAGACATGGCCTCGGAACACGGAAGACCGAAAGGTCGAGCATGAGTTGTATGAACGATGCAACTGGCATGTTTTGTCTACCTCTGAAGCTACACCAATGGCCGTGACGATTGGGGGAGGTGTGGTGGATGGGGGTCGTGTAATCACTTAAACGAAGTGAGGGATGTTCGTTTGAGTGGGAGTTTGTGTTATATATATATATATGTGTCATATATTTCAATTTGAAAACATGAACTCAAGTTTATGAACAAAACGTCTTATAAATCTTGCAAATGCTATTGTAGATGTCTCGCCCCACCTTCAACCTAGGCCCGTTCCATGAGAAAGAAAAGCTTAAGACAAACGGTTCAAACTTCATGTCCTGGTTCCGCAATCTGAGGATACTCCTCACTCCCCACAAAATGGGCTACGTCCTTGATGCCGTGATAGGTAACGCACCTGCGGCCACCGCTTCTGATGATGAGAAGAGGGTCTATCAGTCTAAGGCTAATGACTCTGCGCTCGTCCAAAGTGACATTCTCTATGCGATGGAGGCTGACCTTCAAAGGCGCTTTGAGACTATGAGTGCATTTGAGATAATCACTGATCTCAAGGCGGTCTTTGAACCGCAAGCCAAGGCTGAGAGGTATGAAGCCTCTGAGGCTTTCTTCTGAGCAAAGATGGAAGAGCACGGCAGTGTTAGTGAGCATGTGGTCAAAATGTCTGGCCACGTTACCCGCCTCAACGCTCTGGATTGCAAAATCCCAGATGAGCTGGCTATACACAGGGTGATGCAATCGTTGCCTCCAAGCTATAAAGGATTTGTCATGAACTACAACATGCACAGGATGGCCAAGACGCTGTTCGAACTGTTCATGATGCTCAAAACTGCCGAGGTGGAAATCAAGAAGGAGCACGCGGTGTTGATGGTCAACAAAAACGTGGATTTCAAGAAATTTGGCGCCAAGGGCAGGGGCAGGAACTGGAGGTCCAGGAAGGGTGGTAAAGGTTCTACCTACCCTAAGACCAACAGGATTGGCCCCAAGCCATAGCCCGGCGTGGTATGCTACTACTGCAAGGGCGACGGCCACTGGAAGCGCAACTGCACCAAGTACCTAGCAGACAAGAAGGCTGGCAAAATTGCCACTGAGAAAGGTATATGTGATATACATGTAATAGATGTTTACCTTACTAGTGCCCGGAGTAACACCAGGGTATTTGATACCGGCTCTGTTGCTCACATATGCAACTCGCAGAGGGAGTTGCGGAATGAACGGCGCCTGGCAAGGGACGAGGTGACGATGCATGTTGGGAATGGCAATAAAGTTGAAGTGATGGCCGTCGGCACTCTCCCTCTACATCTACCATTGGGATTAGTTTTGATGTTGAATAAATGTTACTATGTGCCTGCGTTGAGTATGAACATTATCAGTGGGTCTTGTTTATTACGAGACAATTATTCATTCAAATCAGTATCAAATGGTTGTACTATTTCTATGAATGTAATTTTCTATGTTCATGCACCAGAGCGCAATGGTTTATTCTTACTAAATCTCGATAATAGTACACATATCCATAGTTTTGATGCCAAGAGAGTAAAATCTTGTGATGATAATTCCATGGCTTTATGGCATTGCCGTCTTGGTCATATTAATGTGAAACGCATGAAGAAGCTTCATACTGATGGGCTTTTAGAGTCATTAGATTTTGATTCTCTTGACACGTGTGAACCATGTCTGATGGGCAAAATGACTAAGACCCCGTTCTCCGGTGTTATGGAGCGGGCGTCGGACTTATTGGGAATCATTCATACCGATGTTTGTGGTCCAATGAGCGTCTCGACACGCAATGGTTATCGTTACTTTGTCACCTTCACCGATGACTTGAGTAGATATGGGTATATTTACTTGATGAAACACAAGTCAGAAACTTTTGAGAAATTCAAGGAGTTTCAAAGTGAAGTTGAAAATCAACTCAACAAGAAAATCAAACACCTTCGATCCGATCGAGGTGGTGAGTATTTGAGTTTCGAGTTTGGCAATCATTTAAAGTCTTGTGGTATTGTACCGCAATTAACGCTAGCTGGAACACCACAACGCAATGGACTTTCAGAATGACATAATCGGACTTTGTTGGATAGTGTTCGATCTATGACGTCTCTCACCGACTTGCCTATATCGTTTTGGGGTTATGCGTTAGAAACAGCTGCATTCATTTTAAATAAGGTACCATCCAAATCCGTGGAGACAACTCCTTATGAGATATGGCATGGCAAGAAGCCAAAGTTGTCGTTTTTAAAGGTTTGGGGTTGTGAGGCTTACGTTAAGAAACTGCAGCCCGACAAACTCGAACCTAAGGCGGAGAAATGCACCTTTGTAGGATATCCAGAAGATACTATTGGATATACCTTCTACAATAAGACCGAGGGCAAAACGTTTATTGCTAAGAACGGGTCTTTCCTTGAGAAAGAATGTCTCGCTAAAGGAGTGTGTGGAAGGAAGATAGAACTCGACGAAATCGTTGATCCTGAACTTGAAATTCAGAGTAGCGCACCGGAAGTCGTTCCGGAAGCGTCCTCCAATGATGGAGCAGATGTCGACGAGGCTATCATACCTCGCAGGTCTACGAGACAACGTGCCACACCTGATTGGTATGGCGATGTTGTTGGTATGGTCATGTTGACTGACCTAAACGAACCTGCAACCTACAAAGTAGCAATGGAAGGACCCGAGTCCGAGAAATGGCTTGGAGCCATGAAATCCGAAATCCAATCCATGTATGACAACAAAGTATGGACTTTGGTGGATCTTCCCGAGGACCGCAAGGCCGTCGAGAATAAGTGGATCTTTAAGAAGAAGACTGGTGCTGGCGGTAATGTAACCGTCTATAAAGCACGCCTTGTCGTGAAGGGTTTCCGACAAGTTGAGGGAATTGACTACGATGAAACCTTTTCACCCGTAGCAATGCTCAAGTCTATTCGGATTTTATTAGCAATTGCTGCTTATTTCAATTATGACATATGGCAAATGGATGTCAAAACGGCGTTCCTAAATGGTAACATTGAGGAAGAGTTGTATATGATGCAACCAGAAGGTTTTGTCGATCCAAAGGATGCTGATAATGTATGCAAACTTCAGCGTTCCATTTATGGGCTGAAGCAAGCATCTTGGAGCTGGAATCTTCGCTCTGACGAGGTTATGAAAGCTTTTGGATTTGCCCAAAATATGGAAGAGACCTGCATTTACAAGAAAATGAGTGGGAGCTCCGTTGCATTCCTATTACTATATGTGGACGACATATCACTAGTTGGGGATGATGTGAAATTGCTGGACAGCGTGAAGGAGTATTTGAACAATAAGTTTTCCATGAAGGATTTAGGAGAAGCTGCTTACGTATTAGGCATTAAGATCTATCGCGATAGATCCAGACGTATAATAGCGTTGAGTCAAAGTACGTACCTTGATAAGATTGTGAAGAAATTCGGCATGGAGATGTCCAAAAAGGGTTTCACACCTATGTTACCAAGGACGGTGTTGAGTAGGACTCAATGTCCGACAACGGCTAAGGAAAGAGTGAGAATGTCTGACATTCCCTATGCTTCGGCTATAGGCTCTATCATGTATGCCATGTTGTGTACTAGACCAGATGTATCCCATGCTGTCAGCTTGACGAGCAGATACCAAAGTGATCCTGGAGAGGAACACTGGAAAGCAGTTAAAACGATCCTCAAATATCTTAGGCAAACCAAGGATATGTTTCTTGTCTATGGAGGAGGCACTGAAGAGCTCAACGTAACCGGTTATGTTGACGCAAGCTTCAGTTCAGATCCAGATGACTCGAAGTCGCAGACGGGCTATGTGTTTGTGGTGAATGGTGGCGCAGTGAGCTGGAGAAGCGGGAAGCAAGCCGTGGTGGCTCAATCTACAATGGAGTCGGAGTACATCGCTGCTAATGATGCGGCGAACGAAGCAGTCTGGATGAGGAAATTCCTCATGGAGCTTGGAGTGTTCCCATGCGCGCAAGTGAAGGGGTTTCGTAGCGGAAATACAAAAAAAATTCCTAGCAACGATAACCGAAAACTAGCTAAGATCTATTAATATGCAGATATAGAGTAACAGAAAAGGAACGGAAATCATACCCTTGAAGACCGAAAGCGGGGATTACCCTCCCGCACGCAAGGGTTGTTGATGAAGACGTTTACGCCGACCTCAGGGTCGTGCAGATGTTCTCACGACTTAGTGCTTCAGGTGTAGCACCTCGCGGGATTACACACGTACGGCGTAGTCGATGACTCCCGGTCTCCGGCCCAGTATATAGATTGCGGAAGTAGAGAGATGGACCGAAGACTAACAACACGGCGGTGTGATTTAGTAAAGAATTCTCAACTCGTTGCGCAGCTCCGAAGGGAACCACGGTTAGAGAAGAGAAGAGAGAGAGAGAAAATTTGATGGAGAAAAGGGGAGGGGTGCCTCCCTTTATATAGTGGGAAGGGGGGAGCCTTTCCCCTTGGCCAAGCCATGTGGGACTAATCCCACATGGTTGGTGCGGCCAAGGGAGGGCTGCCGCACCCCCACATGGGCCCCAAGTGGCCCATGTGGGCTGCACCCCTTTTTCCTTTTTCTTTATCCCACTTTTCCCCTAATGGGCCAAATCTGCCCGGAAGGCCCATTAGTGGAATAAATGCATTTTTAAATGAAATAAAATGCAATTTAAATATTAATTACACTAATTAATAATAAATACACATTACTTATTCATTTCGAGTCCCGAAAACACTTCCGGCACTCTCCGATCACTATCGGGCATTTCTCCATTATTCCGATACAACTTCGGAACTCTCCGATTCTCATCGGATAAATACCAGAACGATTCCGGCTCTCTCAAATATTCTCTTCGGTACTAAGATATCTCTCACGCATCGTCTACCCTTAAGTGTGACACCCAACGGTTCGGAACACACCAGACATGGTTGAGACAACTCTCCAGACCAATGACCATTAGGTGAACTGGAACGTCCCTAATGGCCCCTGGGCATCCATCGAAGTTTCTGCGTCGTTTGAACCGTAAACATCAAGTTCCTAACCTCTTGCCTTGGCGATACTCTGTTAGTCCGAGACTTGATCGTCCGGTATCTCATACCCCGTTCTGTCTCGTTACCGACATAACAATTCTACTCGTTCCCGTGTCGTTGCATCTCCCGTGACCCAGTCACATGCTTGCAAGCTAATTGATGCAACTCCACCGAGTGGGCCCAGAAGTATCTATCCGTCATCAGGATTGGTAAGTCCCGCTCTTGATGGTACTCCTCAACATATCCCTTCCATTACCGAAAAGTCATCGTTATAATCACCCTGTTACGGTGTGACGTTTGATGCAATCAAAGCAACTTCCAGGATAGCAATTAGATACCATCTCACGGTCTAAGGCTAAGGTATACTACGTTTTCCGTTATCATAACTTTGAACTTTTAATGACTCGATCTCGTTATGATAAACATAAAGGGGTGTGTCCATCATGCCATTCTCCAATGACATGACTCCGCTGTCAGTGGTATAAATACCCATGATCAGGAAACCTTGATCATCTGTTGCCCAACGGACTAGTATAACTAGAGGTTACTAGGGACCTGGTTTGTTTATATATCACACGTGTATTAATGTTTCCGCTTAATACAGTTATAGCATGATATAAAACATTATGAACATATGAGTTATGATAATAAATCTCCTTTATTATTTGCCTCTAGGGCATAACTCCTCAGTCTCCCACTTGCACTAGAGTACAAATAATCTAGCTTGCATTTGATCTAACACCATTAGCCTCCTGGTGTCTAGACTATGCATTTCTCGTGGAAAAAGAATTTTTAAGTCAACAAATCTGCCACACTCAGATTTGTATGTGCTTTGCAAAACTTTAATGTCACCTAGTCTGACATTGTTCCGTACCTTATGATATCGGTGAAATATATGTTTCAACGATGGAGTAAGAATCGAACCGTCGCGTAGTATGGACCTTGAGAGTCTAAGAGATCTTTCAAGGGACACCATACTTGCCACTTCTAAAGTAGCCATATACTTCTTCACCTATGCAGATTGTGTGACAATGCATACACATGCCACTTCACAAACTAACCATGTCTTTTCTTCAAACAACAGACTTCTCCTATATGAGACTTTTCTAGTTGTGTGAGACTTGCATCATCGCAACTCCTTACGGCAAGTTGACTTTCACTCTCACCACAGACTAGAAAACATATCTTCAGTTCTCACCAGACACTGAAATATATACTTTGATTCTCAAAAAAAAAAAAAAAAAAAAAAAAAAGAAGAAATATATACTTAACGTTTGTTCATCGATCCATCCAAGGATCGCTCTAGCACATGTTCTTCAATCAAGAACTTGGGTCACACCAGGTCGAGCATTCAATCGTGATAACGTGATAGAACCTATGATAAAAGCATAGAGGATGTCAGACACCCTTTTCTTCATTATGTTATTGTTGACATGCCAAGATAAACTCGATATTTTCCTTGGTCATACAAGCAAGAAACCCTTCTTTGCTTGTCCTATTCTGAACACCTTCAGAATCTGTTCTAAGAAAATAATCCGACTTGATGTCATTAAGCTCCTTGATCTATACACTATAGATCTAACGCCTAATACTATTAACTTCATTCATAGAGAATGTATACACTTAAATAATCATTTATACTTTGCTTTAGAGGATCTGTATCATTCCCAATATGTCACCACATATAAATCTTTCCTATATGTCACCACATATAAGACTTTCGGAATACCTTGCTCCCACTCAAATATGGCACCCACATATAAGAATAGGAAATCCGTTCTAGCTCCCACTCAAATATGCCATTCACATATAAGGTTAAGGAAAGCTACTTAACTCCTACTCACTTTTCTTTAAATGCAGATCTCTTCACCTATTTTGGACAACTCCAAAATCCTTTGATTACATTATCAAAGTGAAGATTCCAGCTCCGATATGCTTGCTTCAGCCCATGAATGGACAGCTGAAGTTTGCATACATGTTTTAGCATCCTTAGGATCAACACAACCTTTTGTTGTACAACTACAAGTCTTCCTTAATGTTGCCATTAGGGAACACGGTATCTTTGTCCATCTAACAATTTCTCAAATTGTAGCAACTGCTAAAACAATCCTAAATAGACTAAAGGTTCGCCACCTAAGATGAAATCTTGTTGTGGTCAACTCTTTGAATTTGTCAAAAAACACTTTGCGACAAACCGAACTTTATAGACGGTTTATTCCGTCAATGTCTATCTTCTCATAAAATTCCATTTGCTCACAATGGCCTGGAGGCCATCGAGAAGATCTACCCAAGTCAACACTTGGTAGTCATACATGGATTTTATCTAGGATTATGTATGGCTCATCGCCATTTCTCGGACTTAGATCAACCATAGTTTCTTTGCAGTTCGTAGGTTTGTCCTGTTTCACTAACATGACGGTCATCACAAGATTGTCGCACCACACACTGCGGAACGTATTCTCGTATGCCTACGATCTTAGTAGGAGCTTAGATCAGAGTCATGATCATAACCACTAATTTCCTGCCGGAGGACGGTTACGGAACAACTTCCGCTGCGCCACTCTGATGTCCGCAGAGAAATTTCATGAACTCCGTCTTACTCTACCTTTTCTTTCACTTATACCCTTGGCAAGATACAACTTCTTGAGCAAGGTATGTTCCAACAACAATTGCTTTTGTCGTGAAAGATGTATCCAGTTAATTTACCGGATATTCTACAAAGATGAATATATCCGTTTTAGGTTTGAGAACATCGAAAACCTAAATTATATGAACGACAATCTAGGCTAAAAGCCATGCCATAAATCATATGGTATTGTCTCCACGGATTAGATGGTTTCCCTATTATTTAAAGTGAATGTTTTGATTCTAACACATAACTCAAAAGATAACAATAATTTGATAAGAGATATTATTGACCACACATTATCCAATGGATTATGGTCACAACGTGCAAACACACCATAGCACTATGGTGTTCTATGCAACGTAATTAGTGAGAAACCCTTTTCACAAGTCTTCTGATGATGTGCCAAAATCATAACTCAAATCATTGTCTCCTTGATCAGCATCACAGGAAATTGATTTTCTTGCTAAGTCTACTTCACTCTGAACTTGTTTGAACTTGTCAAACCCTTCAGAACAGCGTTTCATTATGTTGATATACACATATCAACTCAAATCATCGTTGAAGTTTTACTTTACTCTGAATTTGTTTGAATCCATCAAACCTTTTTCAGATCAACGATTCATTAAGTAGATATACACATATCAACTTAAATCATCGTTGAAAACTAAATAATGATTTCCACTACTTGGTTGAAGTACTCATTGATCTGCACGCATCAACATGCATGTTCCTCAACAAGTTTAAAATCCCGTTTTCCCGAACGGAGTCTTTAGTTCTCTTTGTCCATGAAGGACAATTTGCATGTGTCAAAGGATTAAAATCTAAAGACTCAAAGGTCCAACAGGGTGGAGCCTTTTCATGCAAATAACATTGACTTGACTTCAAACATCAGTGCCACATGAATGTGGTGTCATTACTAAGTTTATGTCTTTGGCATAAATGTTATGAATGCAGGAACTACTACCAAAAATAAGAACAATACATTCATAACCAGTGTATGATCATTAACAGATATCACTCATAAATATAGGACAACGATTTGTCACTAACACATATGAATAATTGACTCACTTGTGGCAAGACACACTTATAATGATCACACTAACAAGTGATTATAAAATATCTTATTCAAATGGTAGATGCAGAGGGAGAATGTTGATGGTCATCACAACATCTTGCTTGCCATCATCGACACACATTGTCTCCTCGTCTTTCCATGCTACTCAAGCAGACAAATTGTTTTCATAAAACTTGACCAGTGTCATAACTCAGTCATTGCAATGAGCATTGGTTTAGGCAAAACATTCACAATGCGTATATCATATACACCATCATAATTGATGACTTCCCGGTATTCTATTTCATCTTCTCGGTTTTTCAACACAACCAAGAATTCATGAAGGTGAACAATTCCCTTTGCACGATATAGTCCATGACAAATTATCTGCAACTAGGGTGGGCGGCAATCGCAGCACCCCTTCGCAAGCAGAACTATATGTCATCCAGTAATTAGGCTCAACGCGGTGTTTCATCGTCATCAATCATGACTACCACGTTTTCTGAGTGTTCTCCTCCATTTTGCTTGAGAAGAAAACCTGACTTATGGTGCATGCAGAGCATTAAGCTCAGTGATCATTCCGAATGTTCACAATGCACTAGCAGCTCATTCTCTACGGTAGAGAACATAGCATACTGGACTATGATGAAATTACCCGCACAAACTTGATAATCAAATTATCTCTTTGTTAGCGGAATCTCCGAGTTTTAATTTCCGAATCATCCACATGAACTTGATAAATCAAATTATCTCTTCATTAGCGGATTCTCCGGACTTATCTCCTAACGGGTATTGTATCATATAGAGCTAAAAGGTTGAACATGGAGTGTCCTCAAGCTACGGTATAAAACTATGAAGTTGGACCCACCTTTTAAGTTATGCCCTAGAGGCAATTTAATAAAGAGATTTTATTATTCATTACTCATTTTGTTCATAATGTTTTATATCATGCTATAACTGTATTAAGCGGAAACATTAATACACGTGTGATATATAAACAAACCAGGTCCCTAGTACCCTCTAGTCATACTAGTTCGTTGGGCAACAGATGATCAAGGTTTCCTGATCATGGGTATTTATACCATTGACAACAAAGTCATGTCATTGGAGAATGGTATGATGGACACACCCCTTTATGTTTATCATAACGAGATCGAGTCATTTAAAGTTCAAAGTTATGATAACGGAAAACGTAGTACCTTAGCCTTAGACTGTGAGATGGTATCTAATTGCTATCCTGGAAGTTGCTTTGATTGCATCGAACATCACACCGTAACAGGGTGATTATAACGGTGACTTTTGGGTAATGGAAGGGATATGTTGAGGCGTACCATCAAGAGCGGGACTTGCCAATCCTGATGACAGATAGATACTTCTGGGCCCACTCGGTGGAGTTGCATCAATTAGCTTGCAAGCATGTGACTGGGTCACGGGAGATGCAACGACATGCACTACTAGGGAAAACCCTAGCAGTAGCGCGGGTATTTGGTGTATCAGTAGCGCGGGTAGTCGCGCTACTGATACGGCGCTACAGCTAAAGTGTAGCAGTAGCGTGTGTGAGCCAGCGCTACTGCTATACCTGCTTAGCAGCAATGGTTTTTTTAGGAAGCGCTGCTGGTAGTTACTAGCAGCGCACCTCTATACCCGCGCTACTACTATTATTACGTATTTCTTTTTTGTTTTATGTCGTATATTCATACGCCATTATACAAGTTTTCATACAGTATCATCATAATACATCATTGTCATATAACAACTACTCATCATCATCATTTTCGTCCATGAGACATCATATAACAACTTGGTCACTAGTTATAATAACAACTCCTAGGACCTACTCCCAATACTACTCGTCCTCGGCATCACCATCAACTCTAACACATTGTAGCACATAATAAAAACTTCTCATCATCATCATAGTCATATATAATCAGCACTAACTAATTGTTCTTAATACCTAGGACCTACTCCTGCTGCTCTCTCTCAGGTAAAATAGCATAAAACATGTGTAGCACTCCTTCTTCATCATATTGGAGAATGCATATGAACATGTCTCCTAATTGTGGGTTGCGCTTCTGATTGCTGCCTCCTAGTACTTCTCTGCGATCCTTCACAATTTTGCTCCAGTCTTTGACTATTAAGACTTGCTCGCTTCGAGAAATGATGAATGCACTCATGTGCAATACAGGATATCTTGGCCGTAAGCTAACCATTGCCATGCGACCTTTAGACTCGATCCAACGAGGCACAACACTCATCGGGAGTCCCTGTTGAAGAACATCGTAGTAACATACTTAGCAATGAAGTTTAGCTTAAAAAATAATGTATGCAAAAGATGCACTGAGGACAAATAGTAAAAACCTTACCATCTTTCCTAGATAGATGTGACCGTAGTTCAATACGCACACTAGTGGCCGCACGTTTTGAGTACTAATATCTCGAAGTCCAGGAAAATAACCTGTCTTGACAGTATCAAGATCCTCCAGCCATGAAACATAATGACCTATCTCCTCGCAGTTTAGTTCAGCCCCGGGACAGTAGTAGGTGCTGTCTACCAAGCGCTGGACATGTTTGCTTGAATGGAAATAAGCTGTCAATAGAAATTAGTTGTCAACTATTTTTAAATAAACAATATAAATTACTTAATAAATATGGTTGAAAAACTCACATAATGGTAGAACTGGAGGCGTCTGCACATCGACCCAGATGTCGATATTACCTTCAATTTCATCTTCCGGACGAATATCAAAGGTGATAAGCATATTAGGCTCAAATGCATAAGCCTTGCATAGTGCTCTCCAACTTTTGCATTCAAAATAGGAGTAGGTGTCTGCATTGTACAATTTTACGGCAAAAGTATAACCATGCTCGGTCCTCAAGTGAACTCTCTTTACCTCCATACTTTTTTTAGTACTGAAACCAATCTTATCCAAGACATAAATTCTTGCATGGCAGGGGATACGCTAGTAGAATAGTAAAAAATTAAAATTATAAGTTGAAGCAAAAGAAGCATGATGCTGAAGCGCCTACCATCAACTAGGTTAATTACGAAAAAAGACTTGTCGTTGTGACTTACTGTATCCACTTCGAAGGTCTCATCCAGCATGATGCTGAAGCGCCTACCATCAACTAGGTGAGGCTTGTCGCACAGGCTGCGCTCGTCTTCGCAGCATTCGCACATAACGAATTTCCTTTCGTCGTCAGACATTTCCTATGTTCATAGTTGAAACATTTAAAATCGATCGAAGGCAACTACCAGGAAACTGATCAACACACAGATCACTATTACTCAATATGCAACGGGTTGACTTTAGGTCTGTCGAGTCTTTCCTTCCTAAACTCTCATCTCACGTATATGGTGGGTACTCCCTCTGATATTGCGACCGTCGGTGATGGTGGCTCCTCCATTCGTTCCCGAGTGCATTACACCAAAATGTCTAGCACACGGGAACGAAGGTGAAGCGACCCCGACGACAACAGTCGGGATTCTTCCTCTCTCATATTTCGACCGTCGGTGATGGTCGCTACTCCTCCTTTCCCTAGTGCATTACAAATATCTAGCACAAGGAAAAGAAGGAGAAGCGACCCCCACGACAACAGTCAGGATTCTTCCTCTCTCATATATATATATGGTGGACACTCTCCCTCACTGAAAGACACACAAGGAGCCGAAACAGACCTAAAGTCAACCCGTTCCATATATCGAGCAATGACATAGAAAAAATGCCCTATGTTTTGCCGGAATATCATTGAATTCCCATTCTGGCAAATCACAAGCACTCGATATGTCCTACATTGTAGCACAAGTCATGCTAAAATTCATGGAAAAAAATCAGCATGACCTTTGCTAAAAACAGGACATATCGAGCGCCTGAAATTTGCCGGAATGGAAACGAATCAACATTCCGGAAAAACATAGGCCGCTCGGAGGTACATTGCAAACAAGAACACCAATACATCGTCTATATTCAGAATGCATCATCATCGACATCAATGACATGGCGACTAGCACTAGCATTTTCATCATCGACATTTACAACACATTATCATCTATATTCAAAATGTTGCATATCAACAAGAAAATATCAACTAGCCTACTAAATCAAAATGTAGCAGGGAGGAGGGGTTGTGGATGGAGGAGGGAGGAGGGAGAAGGAGGGGCGACTGAAGGAGGGAGGAGGAAGGAGGACGGAGGAGGAAGGCGGAGCGAGGAGGGGCCGGCCGGCGGCGAATGGACGAGTGGAGGGAGGACGGAGGAGGTGGGGCGGGGAGGAGGGAGGAGGGGGAGGATTACCGAGTCCAGGGAGGAGGGGGAGGTGACGGCGGCAGAGGGAGGAGGGGTAGGCGACGGCGGCGGCGAGCGGCGGGGGGCAGAGAGGGAGCGACAGTGTGAGGGGGGAGTGAGGAAGAGAGAGGGAGCGCACGGGGTGGATAAGGTGGGCATAGCAGCAGCGCGGGTTGGTGCCAAGCGCTACAGCTAAGAAGAATAGTAGCAGCGCTGGTTGAGGAAGGGCGCTACTACTATACCTAGCCTGTCGGGAATGGTGTGGCAATTATAGTAGTAGCGCGTTTTATACGTGCCACGCTACTGATATGTGTTTATTAGTAGCGCTGTTTTTTTACACGCGCTACTGCTAAGTAGCAGCAGCGCCTCCTTTTAAAACGCGCTACTAGTAAGCTTCCGTGTATAAGGTTTTCCCTAGTAGTGATGGGAATGAGTTGAATTGTTATGTCGGTAGCGAGACAGAACGGGGTATGAGATACCGGACGATCAAGTCTCGGACTAACAGAGTATCGCCAAGGCAAGAGGCTTAGGAACTTGACGTTTACGGTTCAAACGACGCAGAAACTTCGATGGATGCCCAGGGGCCATTAGGGACGTTCCAGTTCGCCTAATGGTCATTGGTTTGGAGAGTTGTCTCAACCATGTCTGGTGTGTTCCGAATCGTTGGGTGTCACACTTAAGGGTAGACGATGCGTGAGAGGGATCTTAGTACCGAAGAGAATATTTGAGAGAGCCGGAATCGTTCTGGTATTTATCCGATGAGAATCGGAAAGTTCCGAAGTTGTATCGGAATAAAGGAGAAATGCCCGATGGTGATCGGAGAGTGCCAGAAGTGTTCTCGAGACTCGAAATAAATAAGAAATGTGTATTTATTATTAATTAGTGTAATTACTAATTAAATAGCATTTTATTTTATTTAAAAATGCATTTATTCCACTAATGGGCCTTCCGGGCAGATTTGGCCCATTAGGGGAAAAGTGGGAAAAAGAAATAGGAAAAAGGGGGGCAGCCCACATGGGCCACTTGGGGCCCATGTGGGGTTGCGGCTGCCTCCCCTTGGCCGCATCCTCCATGTGGGATTAGTCCCACATGGCTTGGCCAAGGGGAAAGGCTCCCCCCTTCCCACTATATAAAGGGAGGCATCCCTCCCCTTTTCTCCATCCAATTTTCTCTCTCTCTTCTCTTCTCTAAATGTGGTTCCATTCGGAGCTGCGCAACGAGTTGAGAATTCTCCACTATAACACACCGCCGTGTTGATAGTCTTCGGTCCATTTCTCTACTTCCGCAATCTCTGTACTGGGCCAGAGACCGGGAGTCAACGACTACGCCGTACGTGTGTAATCCCGTGAGGTGCTACGCTTGAAGCACTAAGTCGTGACAACATCTGCACGACCCTGAGTTCGGGGTCAACGTCTTCATCAACAACCCTTGCGTGCGGGAGGGTAATCCCCGCTATCGGTCTTCAAGGGTATGATTTCCGTTCCTTCTCCGTTACTCTATATCTGCATAGTAATAGATCTTGGCTTGTTTTCGGTTATCGTTGCTAGAAATTTTTTTGTATTTCCGCTACGAAACCCCTTCACAAACTTCTGCTCGAATAGATGGATCCATGCCCTGCACATCAATAATGAAGGTAAATATTCGCTGTTAAAAGCAGGAAACATCGGTGTGGATTGCTTTCTTTGTTCTCGGTTGTAGGATGGAACATATTTCATGGTATCTTCAGATGGTGTATGGAAAACTGACAGCACTAGCCCAACAATGTAATCCTGTGGTTTCGGGTTACTGTGCAAATTTAGCAATCATCCAGACTAATAAAATGCAGCGAGCTATATTAAGATGATGAGTAGCCAAGAAGCTCTCAAAGTGCTGCACCAAGCATCGGTAATAGTGCGAATTACTAACTAAATGCAGAGTAGGAAAACAGAGTTTTATGTGCCGACAACGATGGGATACAACAGCATAGGGGGTTCGCGGAGGACCAGGCTGGAGGTGGCCGCCGCAAATCAGCCATGACCCCATGGACTCCCTGTCAGGACCTGAGATACCTGAAGATAACCGAAGACGTCTGAAGCTACTGTCAACAAGAGAAGGCAACGTTTCGTCAGTTATCGAACGGTTCAGAAGAGTGTGGTCATTTCCTTTTACGTGTAACCGAGCCGGCGTGTTATAAGCCGAAACCTGAGAGGAGTAAAGTAAGAAGAAAACTATTCCCCATTTTTTCGTCTAGCTAAATTAGCCTAGGGTCCCTAGTGTCTTCGTCCCTGAACACTACCCAGATCGCCTCCAAATCAGGGGCATATCCCTCGATCCATCTCAGGAATTAGTTCGGGTCCTGACACTCCCCGCCGGCGCCGCCGCCTGTACTGCTGCGCCTGTGGGGCTGGGACATGGGATTCGTACGGATCTCCGGCCAATCTCCTCGCCTCTCCGGCACGGCGCGACGGCGGGAGGAGGAGAAGAGGGGGCGGGAGTTCGGATCTCCGGCGCGGGCGAATCGGGGTATCCGAATCGCGGGTTCGCTGGCTGGCTCCCTGCTCTAGCGAGTGCACGGCCAGATCCCCGCGCTAGCGAGCTCCGGTGGGCTTAGCCTCGGACGGCAATGAAGAGAGAGTCTCCGCTGCCGCCGCCTTGCCGGAGAGGAATGGTCTCCCGCGACCGGTTCTATACTTCTATTGGAGGCGTTGTTGGGAAGAACCGAAGAAGAACAACTGCTCATCATTTCATTTTTTTTTCACACAGTATCTCCATACGTGCCAACGACCTAACGTCGAAATTGCATCTCAAATTTTGTTTGTTCCTCCCTTAATTAGTATTTTATTTCCTTATTTATATGTCACAATATTCAAAATCTCTATTTTATTATGGATAGTATAACCCACTATCAACAAATAGGGTCAGAATCAACTATATTATTATGAACCCTAAATAGAATAGAGTTTTATTTACCGTGCGGTGCAGTGATCCAGCGAGATTCTGAAAGTCAGAATCAACAAATAGAGTTTCGTCTTTGCTTTAGAGTGGATTCTACTATCCATAATAAAATAATAGAGATTTTTGAATATTCTGCAACACACGGTAATTTGGTAGAAAAGATTTACAAGCAACTTTAATCTCCCTTGTGCTGCCGTGACTAATGCTCTACAATTCAGTACTCCTACGTGATATCCTTGTGACGATGATGACTCACTCCAGCTCGACCATATCAGATGAGCGGTTCGTTGCGCTCCAGAAAAAATAAAAATATCCTTGTGACGGTTTCTGGTTTGTTCCGGCGTGCAGCATTGAGAAACTTTTCCTTGTGAATCACGGGATTTTCAGATACAGATCTCTCCGTTCTGTTTCTTTTGCAAGTGATCACGTCGAGTGGCCGGTCTGCTCTAGTAGGCTTTGCCCACATTGTTCGTTCGGCTGGGGGCTGGATAGGTTGTTTACAGACAACAAATCATCAGTGAAGTCACAAAAAAAATTAAAATGTCAAAAAAATTCAAACCAAAATAACGGTTATACATATGAACATTTTATGTTCGTACAAAAAATATTCGTGGAGTAAAGACATTTTTTTGGTCGATCTAAAAAAGACAAATCCCCAGTGTTCCAAACTAACTTTGCACGAAATATATTTTTTTTTCTATTTTTTTACACCGGCCACACAAAATATCTTTTCTCCACGAAACTTTTTTGTGCGGATAAAGAATGTTCATATGAACACTCGGAATTTTTATTTGTCAGCTTTGCTAGCACGAGCTCACACTCACGGAAGAATCAGATCAAAGAATTTCACTCTTTCAGGAGAATATCACAAGAACTATAATACTACAATTAAATCGAGCTCCACCGAAACCAATCCCTTCCTAAGCACATAAGTTTAAGACGAAATATGTTAAAACCAAGAAATAAAATTACTCACTCACATTAATTTGCTTGTTTGTGGTCCTATGCATCTTGAGATGAACAGGGTGATAAAATGACACTATAATTGGAAGTGAAAACAATGCATTCGTTGCCTTAATTGTACAATTGACCAGAGCTACCCTTTTGAAAACTAAATGTGACAAATACATTTGTGCCAGCAACGAACCTTCGTAGCTATAGCTAGTTGACCTAAACGGATCAAGACAATCAGGGCATTAAAATTTTACCATATAGACTTTGCAAAAGTGGAATCCAAGATTGTCACTAAATTTTCATCATGCATGTATCACTATTTATCTTCAATGAAGTACAAATACATACATGTAAAATTATAAGTATGGTTTGTTTGAATTCCATGTTCGACAATATGCAAGAAATAAGACTCAATTATTAAATTCCATAGGGAAATTCTTACAACAAGCACAAGGAAATAATTTTAAAAACCATTGGCAGGTTAATAAATTGCATGCTAGCACCAGTCAGATAATGTTTCCTTGATCTCCGTGCAGTTCTAGCATCTGCATGGCTTACAACATTTACATGCATCGGTAAAACATCCAATCTTACAAAAGACAACATGAACTTGCCACTTGGCCCTATGCATAAGCCCACTCGAAAATGGTCTGCAGGCAAACCAAATTAACGGATTTTACCCGTTGGCATCACTAGCAGCAGTAGCATCGCCAGGATGACGAGCGGGGGCAGCTTTCGACTCCATTCTCACAGTGGATGTCAATTTTATGACAACGCGCAGATGCAGCTTTCGTAGCGACTTGTTACGATTGAGAGAATTATGGCACCTAACTCTTATACCGACTCCATAGACAAAACCACATTGATGGAACAAGTGCCATGTGGTGGAGGACAATTGGATCATACCCTATATATATTATTGGCTAATATTGGCGCTACAAGTATTGCTCATCTGCAGCTGCTGGACGGCAATGATGTAGGGGGCGAGCGCCACCATGTTCTCCTCTGTATTTCCCCTATAGGACGGCGCTCGTACCGGAGCACGGCGACGGATCGAGGGCCTCTCCGGCGCGCTCGGGCTTGAGCAGGGGCGCTCGGGATGAGTAGCTGCTGCGGCGTGAGGGGATTTTTGCCTCGAGGAAGTGACTGACGAGGGAGCAAAGAACGAGCTTTCGCCGCTGCAGCCACGGGATGCGGCAGCCTGCCGGCGCGAGCGCGACGGCTAGGAGCAGCGTCGGCACAAGGAGGACCCGACGGCGGCCCATCGTGGCCATGAGCCGCCGGCAACGGCGCGTGCGGGGTTGGCGAAGACGGAGTCGACTGTGGAGACGGCCGATGCCGAGGCCGGTGATGAGGACGCTGCCGGCGCCGCCGCGAGCGCCCGGGGGCGTGCCGATGTTGGACCCCCGAGCCCCGTCGGAGAGACGGCGGCAGCGTCGCGGTGATGATGATGAAGAGGGTCCCGCCCGGACCGCGGTTCCAGCAGCAGCTAGCCCCACGGTGGGCGCCAACTGTCGTCGTTTTCTCACAACAGATGCCAGGGGGTGGCTAATCGAGGTGAGAGCAAGGCTGCCGTGGAAGATCCGGGACGGGATAAGGTAGTAGCACGCGGTGGTTTACCCAGATTCGGGGCTCTCCGGAGAGATAATAGCCCTACTCCTGCATGTCTGTATATGAAGTGTATATGTATTACAGAGTTGCTCCTGGAGCTGTGTCGGAGGAGGAAGAGGGAGCTGGCTGCTCCTTTCCTTGGCCTCATGTGTGTGAGAATGAGAGGATGGGAGAGGATGAGAGAATGAGAGGAGCCTGGCCGTGGGTGAGCTCCCCTGGTGCCTCTTATAAAGGGAGGCCCAGGGACAAGGGGTAGCCCACATGGCCAACTATCCACTATTGGAGGTGACATGTGAGGGGACACGTGATGCATGCAATAGTGCACCACTATTGGAGATGACATGCGAGGTGACGCGTGATGCAGGCTACAGTGCACCACTATTGGTCAACAGTGCTGGACTATTGGAGCGCAGTGAAGTGACGCATGATGCAGGCTATAGTGTCTGGATGTCGTGTCCGATGGGACGCGGTGTTTGACCTTGCGCAGCAGGCCGGCTGGAGTAGCCGGACGAGGGGTCGGACGGAGCGGCCGGCTGGCACAGCCGGGCAGGGGGGCGGCTGGAATTAGGAGCCAGCCGGACCGGGGTGCCAGCCGGAGCAGCCGGACAGAGGGGCGTTGGCCGCCCCGTTGTCTCGAAATGTCGAGTCGCCTCCTTGAGCCTACCGGGGGTAATCCCCCCGACACCGGACACCAAACGCATGTTGTGTCACGTCCGGCCGGTGTTTTCGGTTATTTTCCTGTGGAAACCGTAGAAAATGCATGCAACGTAGAAAATGGTTGAAAATTGGCATGCATGGTTTTGATGGCCATGCCAGCGTGTGAAAAACAATTGAGCGAGTTTCATGGATGGGAAACGGAGAACATGTTGTACACGTGCCCTACCGGCACAGTGAGTCGGTACTGCTTGTACATGGTCTGCGACATGTCACGCATAAAATGACACCAACTTTTGGCAGCACGTGTCAACATCCAATCTAGCCCCCCCACACAAAGAATGAACGAATTCCGACACCAAACGCACGTAGCGTCACGTCCGGCCGGTGTTTTCGGGTATTTTCCTCTGGAAAACCGTAGAAAATGCATGCAACGTAGAAAATGGTTGAAATTTGGCATGGATGCTTGTGGTGATGCTGCCTAGGTGTTGAAAAAGTTTTGGGTCTTTAGGTGGAGTTGGAAAAAACGTCCTTCGTAGGTGGCCTCCGGTAGACCCAAACAGTGCTGGTTACACATGGTGTTGGTGATTGCATGCATGAAAGGAAACAAAATCCTGGCACCTTGTCTGCATGACCGAAGCAGGCCCCACGCAAGATTTCGACGAATCCGGATACCAAACGCACGTTGCGTCACGTCCGACCGGTGTTTTCAGTTATTTTCCTCCGGAAAACCGTAGAAAATGCAAGCAACGTAGAAAATGGTTGAAAATTGGCATGCATGGCTGCGATGGCCATGCCAGCGTGTGAAAAAAAATTGAGTGAGTTTCATGGATGGGAAACGGAGAACGTGTTGTACACGTGCCCTACCGGCACAGTGAGTCGGTACTGCTTGTACATGGTCAGCGTCATGTCACACATGAAATGACACCAACTTTTGGCAGCACGTGTCAACATCCAATCTAGCCCACCACACAAAGAATGAACGAATTCCGACACCAAACGCACATTGCGTCACGTCCGGCCGGTGTTTTCGGTTATTTTTCTCTGGAAAACCGTAGAAAATGCATGCAGCGTACAAAATGGTTAAAAATTGGCATGGATGCTTGTGGTGATGCTGCCTGGGTGTGGAAAAAGTTTTGGGTCATTACGTGGAGTTGGAAAAAAAACGTCCTTCGAAGGTGGCCTCCGGTAGACCCGAACAGTGCTTGTTACACATGGTGTTGGTGATTGCACGCATGAAAGGAAACAAAATTCTGGCAGCATGTCTGCATGACCGAAGCAGGGCCCCACGCAAGATTTCGACGAATCCAGACACCAAACGCACGTTGCGTCACGTCCGACCGGTGTTTTCGGTTATTTTCCTCTGGAAAACCGTAGAAAATGCATGCAACGTAGAAAATGGTTGAAAATTGGCATGGATGCTTGTGGTCATGCTGCCTGGGTGTGGAAAAAGTTTTGGGTCATTATGTGGAGTTGAAAAAAAAACGTCAACGACCAATCAGGGCCCGCCGCGTGGCACCTTTTTTTGGGAACTTGTGACAGTAACTTTTTTTAACGAATGAGTGGCATTGATATAGACCGGGGCTGCGCGATTTGCGGGCGCCCATGCACACGATCACGTCGCCCGCCCTAGCCGCCTACAGCGATCACGCCGCCTAACCTAGCCGCCCCTCCACGATCTCGCCGCCAGCCATCCTCCGCGATCTCGCCGCCCGCCATCCACCCCACCGTCGCCTCCAGCCATCCTCCACAACCTCGCCCTCGTCCCTAGCCTCACGCCATCCGCCCCACCACCGCCGCCAAACTGCGACCTCGCCCCCGTCCCTAGCCGCCAGCCATAGCCGCCCACCGTCGCCGCCCCACCGCGACCTCGCCACCGTCCCTAGCCGCCCGCCATCCGACCCACCTCGCCAAGCCGACCGCCGCCAACCCTAGCATCCCGTGGTACGTACCATCGCGCCGCCAACCCTAGCATCTACACCCCGGCTAGTAAGTCATTTATTTCGTTTTGGTTTAACTAATGTTCACCCTGGCCGCGCCGTTCATGTAGATCATCTACACCCCCACCGAACTTGTGGTCTGCCGGCTGGCGCGTCATACACCCACTCACCTATGGCACGCACGACGGCGTGAAGGTATGATTAAACATGCAATTTTGTATGTAGATTTTCTATAGCGTTGGACTGTGTCAAATATCTAATACTTAGTGTTTTTTTTAGTATGGATGAATATGGTGAAATATATTGGTCAGTTGAGAAGTGGTGCTCGTTGGTCAATAAGTTGACCATTATACAATGAAAGAGGCTTGCTGGCACTGGCTTACAAATGTTGTTAATTCCTAGTGTCCAAATGCGGAAGTGTCTCTTGAAATTTATTTTTAAATCATATGATGCCACTAGGAAAACCTTCATTATGCAACAGAAAGATGGTGATTTAACTCTGCACACTAGTGATGTATTTCACATATTTGGCCTAGAGAATAAAGGAAAAGATGTGACAAAAGTATTAGCCAAAGTAGGGGATGATTCAAAGGAAAGGGTGCCTTCTCTTTTTTTGGACACGAGGAATGGAGAAATAGTGATAGATGAGTTGATCCAACACATTGTTACTAGTGGGGCTTATGACGATGACTTTGTGCGAAGAGCTGTGTTGATTCTGTTAGGCACAGTCATTACACCGCACTCGACCAAACATGTCCCTCATAGCTTTTACAAATTGGTGGAGGATGTTGATGTCATAAAGTCATATAATTGGAACTCGTTCACGTTACGCGTGTGCATGACTGGCATCACAAAGACGGTAAAAGATCTCTCAAAATTTAAATGGCCGGTGGGAAACCTGGCGCTCATTCAGGTAAATCAGAATTTTAAATTGTGCTTATATAATATTTTTTTCTACTTTTATGATGATTAACTCTTTTCATGTTCATGCAGTACATGTATTGGGAGAAAGTGCAACCAACAGCCATAGAAACATACGATACTCTTTCGTCTGAGTATCCTCTTATGATAAACTGGTCGGAAATTGAGGCAGGGAAGCGTGACCAGTACGACACAGATAACGGCCGTGGTCATGGAAAGGTAAATATTTATGGCTTGAACTACAACCATTGATTTTAGTACTTAACACATCACTTACTTAAATTCGTTTAATATTTTACAGGTTGATAACATAATTAGCGAAGAGTACAGAACCGCTAAAATAACCAAAGAGGGAATAATTCCAGAGGAGATACCTAAGCCACGAAAACGTAAAGGTGGTGGAAAAGGTAATAATGCCGAGGCTTCATCGAGTACGGACACCACACTAGATCAAGTCATGAAATGCATAAAAGATATGCAGAAAGAAATGCGTCTCATTCCTGATAAATGTGGTGACGTAATGATTAATGCATAAATTATGTTATGTTTACATGGACATAATGTTGAGGAGTGCGCAACGTTTTGAATTTTTTTAGGTACTCATCGAGAAACTGTACAAGAGAGGTCTTATCTTCAAACCATCAAACAAGAAGGATGATGACGATTGCGCTTTGCTAAGCGAAAGTAATGTGTGGAAGAGAAAGTTTAAGGCAAAATATTGTTAGGAAGTAAATTCAACTCCTTTGAATGAAAGTGAAGAGTGGAAGAAAAAGTAAAAACCGAAATATTTTGATGAAGCTAATTCAACTCCTTCAAAAGATCGTAGGGAGGAGAAGAATGGAGTATCTTCCCCGGACGTGGAAGTCATAACACCCGGTAAAGGTGATGCAGCCGACCCCTTAATTATTACTGATAATGGTTCACCCGCATTATCCTCTGCATCATTAGCCACAAATGAATTTCCTTCAGTCACTCGAACCCCACAAAATGGTAACACGGTATCAGGCGGGTCTAGCACTGAAAAGTCAGAGGAAATAAGTATTGACAGTCTTAATACCCGTATAAAGGATGCCATTCGTAATGGTACAAAGGAGCCAGTTGAAAAGCGCAAGCGAACACAATCAAAATACTTTCGGTCACCTTACCAGCAGAATGGTAGAAGCAAACGTGTTAAGAAAAGTAAGTTAAAGCTAACACTTTTGTAAATTACTTTCTGGCCTAACACATGCATGTAATTAACCTATTGTATGTACATTTTTCTAGGTTTATTTGGTATACGAGATGTTATGATTAGCACGGACCATATTACTAAGGATCACATAGAGGCCTCGAAGGTTTATATCCAGACATTATCAAAGTCGCCCAAGCACCATGGCAAGAATGTGGTTATCATGCCGGGTTTAGGAGGGGAGTCGTGTACGGCAGAACAACTTCAAGCCGTCATTGATCATGAGTGGTTGAATGGCGCTGTAAGAATTTGTTTTCTTGACTTCCCTATCTTAGTTTTCTGTGTTTACTGATTACTGATATTCATATTTGTGTTATGTTATTTTCAGGTTATCAATTGTTATTTGAACCACGTGCAGAACCGTAGTCATTTTCTTGATTGTCATATATTATCGTCGTGGGTGTCGCACTTCCTTCTACTTCGTGCTTCAGGAAAGGTAAAAAATTCGAAGAAGAATATGCTAGAACATTTCACAAGGAAATCAAAAACTGTGTCAAGAGTAATGGATGAGTATTTTAAGAAAGACAAGGTATGTCACTTCAAACGAGCCTTCGCATTACGACAATATTTGTATGTACATGTTCATAACTTTACTGTTTCGTAGGCATATTTTCCTTTTAATTTGGACAATACACACTGGATAACTGTTGTGATGCACAAGAAAAAGAAAGAGTTTCAAGTTCTAGATTCTTTCAATAAACTCAGCGAAAGAACAAAAAAAAAGATTGAAACACTGGTGAGTTTACAAAAATCATTTTTACTTTCGTAAAGTGTTCAGCCCTCATTTTTAACATACAATTTATTTCAGAGATCAGAAATCGCTAAAGATACAAAGGAGGTAAACTTGTCTATAAACGGGGATTATCCGATGTCTCTTCTTGGCCAATCAACAAGTATGATATGCCGGAACAACATGACATGTAAGTTAATTTTTGAATGCATAACTAATTGTATGTTCCATCATTTTCTGAATCATGTTATTATTTCAGAGTCTCTTGTGCACTTTTCGTGATGCAATGCATCCTACTCTCGGACGGAGAGGAGTGGAAATATTTCTTTAACAAAGAGGAGTTTAATTCTATAAGAGGACGCATTGTCGCGGAAATTCTTTTCTCAGAGAGCAACACGGTGGAAAGGGTGAAGGAAAAGATTATTAAAATCATGGAGAAGGAATAAGTGGCACGATCGCTACTTTGCAAATTTTGGTTTTGTAATGTCATGTTTTCGGATTTATTTCGCAACTAAATAATGGCAGAATTATGTTTTTTGCCCCGTAGATGATTATGCGTATTCGGTACTTGCTACAGTTTTATTATTGTCATAATGGCACACGTACATTATTATGCCTATTTGATGATTGAGACAAATATATTTTCTATTATGCCTATTTGATGATTGGGACAAATATATTTTCAGTGTGTGTTGCGGAGTTTTCATGATGAAATTGTACTGTTTTTTGTTTGAACTGATTATGCATGGTATAAAAAAATAAGGCCCCTCTCACCTTGTAATAATCTGCCTCGGCGTGTAAGTTATTTAAAAAAAATGCCCGACCGGCGGCTGGACCGGTAGTAGGTACAATTTTCCACCGTAACGGGCTGCTCGGGCGACCAAATCGGCCCACTACGGACCCAACAGCACGGTCCAACGGGAGCTGGAAGGATGTGTAACAGAGGAGTTCAACCCCTCAACCACGCCCCAGTATTTAAACCGGTCAGTGGCACCATCGGCTTCCGAGGTGGGACTAAACCACCTGTGCTGGCGCCACGGTGTGCACGGGGCATGCATTTGCCACGTCCGTGGGCCGGCCAACATTCCCAGCCCCTCGCGCGACATCTCCCCCATAGTTCACCCGCGCGGTCGCCCCCGCCACCCTCGCTCGCGTCGCACCAGTGCACTTCTTTTGTCCCACCTCGGAAGCAGGGAGGCGCTCCGACCGGCTTAAATAGCCGGGCGTGGCGGAGTTGTTGAACTCCTCTGTTACACATACCTTCCAGACCCGTTGGCCCCTGCTGCTGTACCTGTAATGGGCCGATTTGACCGCCCGAGGTGAGCTGTTAGGCTTGATTTGGGTGGAAGAATTTACCTACTACAGGTCCAGCTGCTGGTTGGGCATTTTTTTTAGAGATCGGAACATATAATGTCAGTAATGTTCATTAAGCACTAATTAACAGAATAAACAGTATGTTAAAATTGTAAACTCGTTCACATAAAACCTTATAAAAGACGTGGCATTAATTCAATTCATATCAGGGATGTTCACATAATATTTTGAGAAACATAAACAAAACACTTATTAAGTTTTCTGGCATCGCACAAATGTTCACATAAATAACGAACAACATAGATTATTCTGACATGACTCGTGCAAACATATTTCTTCTTCCCATGATCGAAGCCACTTCTTTACGCCCGATTCCTGAAAGAAATATAAAAAATTGTGTGAGAAAATATAGTCGGTAAAATCTAATTAGAAACATAACAAAATTTGTTTTTTAAAACTTATTTCTCGTTCAGACTACATGTCGCCTTGTTATGACCTGGCAAATGACACAGACTGCATAACGACCCACTTTTCTTCTCTCTAAAATCTTTTGGTCTACCATTTATTGTAACGTCGGGCCCCCCTTTGACCGTCCTTTCTTAGGTGCACCCTTCGTCGAAACTTTTTCAGGATCAGCAATACCAGTGCACCTTCTTGCGCCTGATTTGCCATTTTCCTAGCCATAGCACACCTTCTACTTTCTATAAGTTCCTCCTTCGAAATCTTTTTCTTTGCTATTATGTTGTCCAGACATTTCATCAACTCGTCGAACAAGAATGGATCATTAATTTGATGCAACATGGGTAGCTTCTGCGGTTTTTATGGTAATTTGACTATACCGTTCCCTCTCAACTGGCCCTGACCAACCCCATCCAAACATATCACTATTGCGCTGCACAGGCAACCCATCTCTCGCATTTTTGGACAACCGATGAAGGACACAACACTTTGGTATTTCAGTTAAGTTCAAATGACACAGAACAAAGAGAATGTGTTTGCATGGCAGCCCTTTCCGAACCATCCTAAGACAAGTGCATGATATAGTTTCTTCTGAATTAGCCGGTTGATAAACAACATTGTACCTGAACTTGTGGTTATCCTTCCATGTCACGATGAATGTCTGACGCTCAATACCCACGAGCGTCTCAAATATCTCCAGCTGTCCCATCTTCAGCAAATCATCTTGCGGGATGTAGAAATTAGCAGGTGTGAATACAGCGGCAGCATGCTCCTCAATGGCCTTATATTCAGTAACCGACGGTGGTACTTTCTGGTTAGCATCACAGTCATCGTGCGCCTCGTTCTCACGGAGGCGAACTATACAGTTCTCGTAATGCACTACTAAATCAACTATTGTCATACCGTAATCCAGGTGAAGGTGAAGGCAGGAGTTGAGGCTTTCGCTCCTCTGGTAACTTCGCATACCAAGAAAAAACCCATCAGAAAGATATGAAGATGCCCAAAGTCTCCTCTTCCTATACATCCTGTTAAGCCATTCTTCAGTTTTATCCGTCCTCCATTTATTGACGAAAGCGGTCCATCTTTGCTCAAAGTTTGCTTGAGAGGTGGCATAGTACAAGAGCGACTTGAACTCATCAAGTGACTTGTAATGTACGTGCTTTTGCATATTTTTCTCGATATGCCAGGAACAAAGATGATGAAACACATCCGAAAGGACAGTCCGTATCGCTCGGATCATTGCAGCGTCACCATCTGTGATTATTGACTTTGGCTTCACCTGACAGTTTGCCCTCATAAATGTCTGCAGCAACCACACGTATGTCCCTTCGGTCTCGTCAGAAACAATTGCACAACAAAATACTATGGTGCAACGATGGTTATTTACACCGACAAAGGGGATGAACGGCATAACATATCTATTCATCTTATATGTGCTGTCAAAGACGACCACATCTTCGTAGTCCTGATAGTCCCTCCGTGACTGTGCATCGCACCAAAACATACTCTTTAGTCGCCCTTCGTTATCTAGCACATACTCAAAAAAAAAGTCAGGGTCCTTCGCCTTTCTTCTCCTCATAATGCCAACTACCGTCTCAGCATCACCCTTTGCAATGAGCTTCATTTTCTCTCTGCAACACATATTATAAATGTCCCTCTGATAAGCCCGCACTTATCGTACGAACCATATCTGCTGATGAAGTTGTCCATTATTTTATGCTTTCTTATCCCAGCCGCTTCCAGTGCCCATATCTCTGGCCTCTTGCCATCTCAAATCCGTCTATGTGACCACAAAAAACAAACCTCGTCGGGGCGAGCCATCGCATGGTTGTGATCATCCATGAATGACGCGACGAACCAAACTCCACGTTCTCTATCCAGCTTGACTATCATCTGTGCACCACAATCGCAACGAGCCTCGGGTCTAAGCCTGCGCTTGCGGCCCTCCATGGTTATGAATTTGCTCTGCCTTCTTCCCGCCCTGGAGCAAAGAAATCGCCGGTACCGTATAATTCCTGAAGCACCTTTTACTCGTTTCACCTTCTGTTTTCTGATGCTAAACCCAGGCTCTTTGGCGTGATTGTTGTAGAATATGTATGCATCCCCTTGCGATCGAAAGTCATAGCCATGATCTTCCAATGTGTCTCCAACATCTGATGCTGCCTTTGAGCCTCCTCAATGTCCATATCTGCCTCATCGTGATCACCGCTAGTACCATATGACTCTTCCTACAAGATTACATATGAAACTATGTCAACTACTGTCATTTATGTCATACTATTTTGCCATGTACAACATGTATGAACGAATCTGGCTCAAGTTATCTGAGAATGATTCCTGGAAACTATTTTGCACATTGTCAACATCCACATCGTCCTGCAAATTAATAAACAAAGACAAATATTTAGACCTGCCATAATTTGCTAATTCAAAAATGAAATCAAAATACACGCCACTTGCGTTTTCACTATTCGTGCCATGTTAATTATTATCAAAATCCTCCGAAGGTAAGATATCATATGACGAGCACGAGTCGTTGTCGCTGCAGTCATCATCTTCGTTAACACTATCGGTTTCAGTATTAGTCACCTTATCAGTATAAATCTCATCCCACATGAATGCGGTTTCTTCGTCCATGTCAACACCTAACTCGCAGAACTGCACAATATTGATAATTTTCCTTGTGTTAAAATTCATACAGTGGAGCATACCGAAGAATAATTTGCAACACTAATAACATTACAACCACATGAACTAAATCACTACCATTCATCGTGCTAGGTTTAGATGCGAAACCTTGGGCCGTGGTGTACACGTCGCCGGTCTAGGACGACGGGGCCGTCAGGGAGGGGGGCTCCGGTTTGATTCTAGCCGTCGGCGATGTGGAATACGAGGAAGCCGCGGGATTTTTGGCCGGATCCGCGGCGGGGGACGACGGCGGTCGGTCGCGGCGGAGGTGGCGTCGTTAACGTCCGTGGCGTCGGACGAGGACAGTGAGATGCGGCGTGGGACGGGGTTGGAACGTTGTTTGAACCAGGCGACAGCGTTGTTCCGCACCTCCGGCGGCCTTTGGCGACGGTCGGCCAGTTGGAGAAAATTGACCAGGAGGAGCGTGATCGCCGGGCGGGCGCGAAGATCGTGCATGCACCTTCCTATTTTTGCACGTACGCTGGCGGGCGCGAAAATCGTGGGGCAGATCATTTTTTTTCTCCATGCGGCGGGTATACGTATGGTGGCCTGCAGTGTATAATACGAGGTGGGTATACGTTTCTTCCGTATGACCATTCTGTCCTTCTACGTTTCTTAGGGGGGGGAGGTCTACCAAAGCGGATCCCATTTTTGTTACTTTTGGTGTTCTTTGTACTATCATGAGTCATGACAGGTGATGAATAGATCATTTTTCCCAAAAAATGATAATATGTTATCCTTTATATATCTAACAAAATCGACTTCCCCGTCTTTTCTCTAAACTCTGTTTGGTGTGGTCTGGTGTCGGGACCCCGATCCTAAGCCATATGAATCCAGCCTGTAACATGTCACACCACTTTGCGGCCTCACGCACGGTAACCCACGGCTGCCACCTTACCTTGGCCAGGACCGTTTGCGCCTTTTGGCTCACGGATATGAACATGTCGCTAGCATTCACACGTCAAAGAACCCGGGTCGACATGACTAGTTATAGACCCAAGTGGCACAACCGTACAGGGACAGGCATACGTACCCCAACAATGCAGGTGTCGGTCATCAGCGTGTTTAGACGAGTCATAGCAAGCTACAGGGACTCCATTACGCCGTGGGGCATAAATATCATCAACTGCGCGTAGACGAGTCATAGCAGGCTACATGGACTCCATTACACTGCGAGACATTTCCCCGAAGGGACAGACACATCAGCAAGAAGGATACACGCTGGTCAATCAATGTGTCCGGAGTAGTAGCAAGCTACAAAGGCTCGGTGGAAGCAAAAAGAGGCATTTCCCCGTAAAGTAGGCTACTAAAGGTATACAGTTAGGTGTCGAATCCAACACATACCAATGCATTTCAATCATACACGCACTATGCACGATATGCGTAGATACAACATGGCATCACAACAAAACTCTACAACATAACATTTATTTAGGAGGCTCCGAGGAGCCAACATAGTATAATGTTACAAGCGGGGGGGGGGGGGGGGTCACATGACCCAACATTCAGAGCATACAAACAACAAGCGGAAGTTACATGTCTGGGTACAGACATCTACTAAAAGCGGCTGGAAGAGCCTGAAAAGCTACAACGACCCTACCAAAGGAGCCAGACCTCTGTCTGGGATTCCCATGCTATTCCGGACAACATTGAACTTCACGCCATAAGAATCACTAATGAGACTGACGTCTCCTCTGCAAAAACATAGATAAGCAAACGTGAGTACAAAGGTACTCAGCAAGACTTACATCAGAACTATCTACATATGCATCTTTGTCAACAAAGGGGGTTGTGGGGTTTATTGCAGCAAGCCAGCTTTGACTCTTGTCTAACATGTACTACGCCTATGAGTACTTTCTTTGAGGTGGCATATCACACACGAGTCCACATATTCACCACATCAATACACCACTATGGATCCTCTCTCGTCTTCCTACGAGAAGCCATCCATAGCACTCACACTTATCTGGAGCATTTTAGAGTATCCATTTAAAGTTATCTATGAACAATGCAAGTCTCCAAGTAGTCCATATCCGCGGACGCGGCTATTCGAATAGATAGTTTACCCTGCAGGGGTGTACTTCGTCACACATGCTCCCGCCACTTACCGCCATGTGCACGTAAAAAGGCACATCGGCAACCTTCAAGCGGAAGCCAGGCGAGGGAGTCGGCCACGGACGTTAACTTACAATGACTCACGCCCAAGGTTGTCGCCTATCTGAGTTGGAACCCATAATGGAAGTCCGGCCAAGGTTTCCCACATGACCTCAAACGTTGTGAGCAGGGCCCCAAGCCGGTCCCGATTGGGCCGTTCATCCACATCGTAGGCCCGGCCACACCTATCAACATTTCGAACTACTGCGACTCCTGGACTGAGAACAGGGTAGGTTAATAGGCCGAGAGAGCTCGAGTTACCGGAGCCCAATGTGCGGTAGTAGCTAGTCTTGGAACACAAACATGAAACTCAGTTCCTATGAGCGGCTTCAATGAGACAACCCACCATGTACTCCTACATGGCCTCTCCTCGCTACCATTACCAAAATAGGTTCAACACTTAACCCTCATCATAAGGACACAATCGTTTCACTCCGGTTCATCACCCAGATGAATCAGACCTCACACAACTCTAAGCATAGCAAAGCATAACAGGGTGATAGCACAACATGGCACAAGCATCTACCAGGTATGCTAGGTTGCTTGGTTCAGCTTTTTACTGTGACAATGACATGTCATGCAAAGGAGTGGGTTCATCTACCCCAACACAAGTAGCAGTTGAATCGCATAGTCCTAATGCATTGAAATGATAGAAAGAGCGAGAGAGTGGGATTGTATCGAATATGCTCAAGGGGGGTTGCTTGCCTGACACTTCTGAAGATAACAGTGAGTCTTCATCGGTGGCATCGATCTGAACGTCAGAGTAACATCTACCGAGAGGGAACAACACCGACAACAAGAAAGGAACACATTCAAAGTGATGCAACAAACATGATGTATGATATGGTAGGTTAAGGTGCTGAATTGACCTAATGCAACATTGATCCAAGTTAATTGAAGTGGAATTCATATATATATATATATATCAAATTCTAGTCCAAAACTAATTATCAAATTTGCCCTAATCATAAAATGTCCTAGTTGGTGATGTTAACTTGTTCAAACATGCATGATCATGGCATAAACAGATTCATTGGATTTTTCTGATCGTTTTTCATATATAAATTATTTTCATCCGAGTTATAGATTATTTTCTATGATTTTTCAAAGATTTTACTATTTTCTAGAATTATTTTAAACTCAGAAATCAGTTATTGCGTCAGCTCTGCGTCAGGCTGGCGTCAGCGGGTTAACTAGCCTGGGTCTAGGTCAAACTTGACGACCGGGGCACACACGTCAGTGACACGGGGTTAATCCCCGCGCTGACTGGGGGTTTGACCCCCTGTAGGGCCCACTGTCAGCGGCTAGGGGGGCTGGTTAGGAGGGGGATTAGCCCTAATGGCCATGCCACATCGGCACCGGCCGGACTTTGGCCGGCGGCGACCAAATCCATGGCGAAGGCCGACGTACTTCTCTGGAACGACACTACAGGGCTCCAAATCGGGTGCGGTTTGCGGCTACGGCGAGCTGGCGAAGCGCCGCATCTAGCAGGGGCAGCAGGGGGAGCTGGGGTGGCCAAGGTCGGCGGCGGTGAGCAAGCTAGCAACGTCCGGCGATCGGCCGCGTGCGGGCGTGGGGCTGCGGTGCTTTAGGGGGCGAACCAACGGGCTCGTTGGCATCCTGGGAACACCCAGAGAGTGTCCCGGTGCGCGTGCGTAAGCGGGCGAAGCTCCAACCATGGCGGTGACATGACCGGGCGGTGATGAGCTTCGGCTCGCATGGCCAGGGGTGCTAGGGGACACGGGAGAGAAGGGGGAGCGAGGGGAACGGACAGGAGCTCACAGCGAATCCGATGGCATCGTCGGAGAGCTCGGGGAGGCTTAGGATGGCGCGAATCGACGGCGAGCTTCTGCCGGGGCCGAGGAAGAAGACGGCGGCTCGATGGCGATTTGGTCCTCCTGGCGTTGCGTGGCTCGGTGGAGACAAAGAAGGAGTCGCGGCACGGCTTCTGGACGCGCTGGAGGGGATGCGGGTGGCCTATGGCCACGGCTACGTCGAACGGAGGCGATGGCGGCGCTCGAGCAGAGGAGAGGTGAGAGAGCAGGGGGAGAGGATGAGCACGAGGAGGCTCACACGTCTCTCCTAGCGGGGATTGGGGACGCGGGGGAGGCCACCAGCACGAAGCAGGAGGTGGCGCTCCCGCTCGTGCGCTGTCTCTCCCTCTGCCTACTGGCGAGAGGAGGGAAACGACTGGCAGATGGGCTGGCTGGGCCGGCTACAGGTAAGTAGGCCCAGGTAAGCCTCTCTTCTTTTATTCCTGTTTTCTAATTTATTTCCTCTGTTTTGATTTAGTAAAAATACTAAATCATTTTAAAACTCCTGAAATAAATTGTGGCCAAAATATGAATTATTCCAGAGACCCTCAACTATTTCCAGAATTATTGGAGCATGTAAAATATTTATAGCAGTATAACACTCCAATTCAAAATATGGTATTAGTTAATTCAAATTCCACAAATGGTCCAAATATAGCTAGATCAATTTTGGCAGAGGTTCTCACCCTTATCAAAAATGATGAACTTATCTTAAGAGCAGTTTGGATTAACTTAAATTATTTGTAAGTTTAACCTCTTTGAAATTTATTTGTGCTAGGGTTTGATCATCCCCATTTCAGGTTTCATTTGAATTTAAACATGATGCCATTACTGCTCACTGATGCCACTGATACAAGGAATATCTAGGGCTGTGACAACTCACCCCCACTAAACAAGAATCTCGTCCCGAGATTCAGGCATAGGGTAAGAGGAAGGGGAAACACTAAACTATCACAATCTTCACGATCCAATTGTCCTTCTTGAAGATGTTGATTCGTCGCCTCATATTGATCTTGACGTCTTTGTCTTCGGGACCTTCACTGAACAAGACGACGAAGGAACATAGAATTCTACAGGAATCGATCTTCACGAAGATCGAGCCACTCATGATCAACTCATGGAATGAGACATAAGAACATCTCTGGAGCTGAGACACAAAACACACATCTAGAACTATGGAATGAGGCAGATGACGGAGGCTCAATTTGGTAGGCAACAATTCCTCGCTAAAACAGATGGTGACGAGGTTTCAATGTAGCGAGGGAATAATTGCCATGATTCCATAACGGGGCACCTTAGGGGGGTGACTCGTAGAGTTATCCCTTAAGTGGCAAAAAGAATTACTTTTGATACAGAGATCATTGGAACTCTTCATACCAGCCTAAGGCAATTCACAAACGATCGTTGGAAAGAATTTGAACGAATGGCATACTCATCTTGGAAGGGAAACTATGGTTATAGAACAACTCGGCAAACGGAAGGCATATTCCAATTGATACCGAGGATATAACCTAGTGTCTGAGCGTGCTCTCAAGAACTTGAGCATTTTCATATTCATCAAGGTTTTACCAACATCCATGCCAAGGATCTTGGTCACAACATACTACCATGATGAATAATGATGGAGGATGCAGATGCAAAGGAACACAACACTTTCTCAGATTTCACCTTAGCTATGCCAAGGGAGCGAAATCTGGATGATCGACCGAGAGACATTTAGCACTCCACTTCTAATGTTCTCCTTGATGTACCGGCAGAACCCAATTGTAGGTCATGTTCGCTATCTAGAACATCAAGTAAAAGTCGGACTTCGGGATCACAAAAGTGTCCATGAGGAACAAATTCTAGGATAAGTCATACGGAATCCTCATGTAGAAGTGGTCAAATTTGCTGAATCAAGATACTACAATGATACATCTTCCGACTAGGTGTGTCGGTCAAAACATCAACCTTGCGGAAACCTACATCATAGATCCTAGAAGAATTCCAACCATCATATCTGCCTGAGATTCAGATCTGGTTGGTGGTAGGGTATTTCCGGCTCAGCCTACCTAAAGGAGAAAGGTTGCAACACAAATCGATGAGCTGACGTTGCGAGATTCTTGGGAAATGAACCACGGAAGCCAACTCCAAAACATGAGCTGGATTGCAGGACACACGTGAACACACTATCCAAGATAAACATGATCACATAGAAGTCTTACAACGAAATACTATCGAGTTCTGGGTGGGAACCATCAGTGCGGACAACGAAGTTGGGTGCAAGTCCGTCTGGTACCTTCAGAAATAACACTCAACTTCTCTTCCTTGAACAAATCAATCAGTGGCTTGGTGTGCTAGGGACACATATGGACTGGAGATGACTAGTCTATCAACCCATAGAATACTTCACACAGGCATGATTGAGTTGGGATGGCTCCAGAGACAACAAAATAACTTATCCCGAATTCATGGCGGCAACTTGCATCATGTACACGCGAATCAGAGGAAGTCACTTCTTACACCATACATATACTTCAGGTACGAGACCTGAAGATAATGCCTACAAAAGTTTCCAATACTAGCTTAATGTTCATCATGAGTTATGGAGGAGATAAGGATGTTGTCGATGGGCTCAACAACAATTCATCAAAATATCCATGAAAATGGAATTCCACAACTATGTGAGCAAGATAGTAGCATTGGTCAGACCATAGGATGTAATGGTGTATGCTCGAGGGAACATCCACGAGTAAAACAACATTACGATAATCGTTGATTCTGATTTTGATTTGATGATAGCCCACACTCAAATCAAAGATGGGACAAGACAATAGATCCACAACTAATCATGAGGATCAACCTATGAAGGTATCATCTTTCCTCAACACACACACAAAAGATATCCCTTTGGAATGAACTAAGTCAGATGAACTTTTTATCTTCCAACTCTCCAAGTTGTTGTTTGGCTTAGTCCAACTAGTTCAGGGGTATCTAACACAGAGTCTTGGAGAAGGGGTGGCTTACAGGAAACCAACTTGATCACGAACTCAACATAATGGTCCGGGAACAACCTGGTGATACTTCTGAGAAGATATTTGGAAAATCACGGACCACCGATATGTTATCAAGCTCGGGAACAATCTTGCTTTTCAGGGCAAGATGATATGATCAAAAGAGCGAAGGATCAACACAATCCTAACTCGTTGATCGAACAGTGCACCATGAAAGATGGACTAGGTGGCACGATCAATCTTAGAATGATGATGCAATTACCAACACACCACGAATGAAATTATTGTCCATTAACTTCCAAGCAATGGAATTGCTAGGAGTATTGATTTCACACATCGCGGTTCACTTGTCGACGTTTCGGTTACAACCAACACGGAGGCCAAGGAATGAATAATGATGGCGAGAAGTACCACTATATCAAGAATTCATGAGAGGTGGTGCAATTCTCATGATACTCTTGACATAAAGAGGGTAATACTTCAAGGTAGAACAGAGCAAAAGCTGGATTTGCATTTTGATCTGCGGAATACAACTACTTCGACCCAATCCAAAAAAAATGGATGAGGTACTGGGGTTTGTTTCTCCTGGCCATCCTGATATAGAATGGCTTGACAGACCACAAGAATAATAGGCATCGATGAATACGAATACACAACTACTCTTGACTATCCACGGAAAGATAATGGTCATAGATCAATTGAAAAGGGCAACTCAAGAGCACATAATTTTCCTGAGTTGTAGATGCATAGGTCAGCATGTCGAACGAGTTCAACAAAATTCTTCCGGATAACCCATGTGGAAAGGTAGGATTGACAGAGTCACAACTATGGAATGGATAACTCATCAAGAGCACTCTTGTTGTGATCTTAAGCTCACGAGGAACTTCTACCATAATGGTTCATGGTAATGGAAGAATGATAAACCATGAACCTTGAAGACTATAACAAGGTTACTAATCATCCTAAAGGAACGAGCAAACACTATCAACAGGAGTGAGCGGAATGATTCTCGGGTTCAAGAACCCAGAAACAGAATTCCTACTAACTAAGTAGCATCACGGGATGCTTTCGATAGTGATGGCCAGAATTATCACACTGAAACACAAAATAGAACTAGACTATTGGGTGGTTCTCTGAGATAACATGGTTTCCTAACACTTCAACAACAAGTCGAGGTAATGGAGTACCTCAACACAATAATTGGTGTGCTTTATCTGGCTAGAAGACATCGGAAACAGGAGGAAGGAATTTGCAATTGCATCAAATTTTATTAACCTTGGATAACTCGGACAGCATAACGGTTGTACGGCATGAAAAATGAGGCAACCTGCAAGACAACTGACAACATAACATTGAATTCCTATGAAGACATCGATCCAGGAAGACATCAACTATCCTATAAGTCTGCAGCATAGTAACTCGTCATCCTGATAGATAGATGAGAAGCCTAATTCTTAAACTCCGTAGAATAAAGAAGAGGGTGACCCAGAATTAGAATGACACAAGGAAAGGAGTAAAAGAATCTTACGTTCCATTCCACAATCAATTCCCTTATATAACTAGAGCAGTTCTAGACTCAACATCGACTAGTTTGGCTTGGTAATCCTACAGGCAATCAAGCTCTGATACCAATGTTGTCGGGACCCCGATCCTAAGCCATATGAATCCAGCCTGTAACATGTCACACCACTTTGCGGCCACACGCACGGTAACCCACGGCTGCCACCTTACCTTGCCTGGGACCGTTTGCGCCTTTTGGCTCACGGATATGAACATGTCGCTACCATTCACACGTCAAAGAACCCGGGTCGACATGACTAGTTATAGACCCAAGTGGCATAGCCGTACAGGGACAGGCATACGTAACCCAACAATGCAGGTGTCGGTCATCAGCGTGTGTAGACGAGTCATAGCAAGCTACAAGGTCTCCATTACGCCGTGGGACATAAATGTCATCAACTGCACGTAGACGAGTCATAGCAGGCTACATGGACTCCATTACACTGCGAGACATTTCCCCGAAGGGACAGACACAGCAGCAAGAAGGATACACGACTGTCAATCAATGTGTCCGGAGCAGTAGCAAGCTACCAAGGCTCGGTGGAAGCACAAAGAGGCATTTCCCCGTAAAGTAGGCTACTAAAGGTATACAGCTAGGTGTCGAATCCCACACATACCAATGCATTTCAATCATACACGCACTATGCACGATATGCGTAGATACAACATGGCATCACAACAAAACTCTACAACATAACATTTATTTAGGAGGCTCCTAAGAGTCATAATAGTATAATGTTGCAAGCAGGGGGGTCACATGACCCAACATCCAGAACATACAAACAACAAGCGGAAGTTACATGTCTGGGTACAGACATCTACTAAAAGCGGCTGGAAGAGCCTGAAAAGCTGCAACGACCCTACCAAAGGAGCGAGACCTCTGTCTGGGATTCCCAAGCTATTCCGGACAACGTTGAACTTCACGTCATAAGAATCACTAATGAGACTGACGTCTCTGCTGCAAAAACAAAGATAAGCAAACGTGAGTACAAAGGTACTCAGCAAGACTTACATCAGAACTATCTACATATGCATCTTTGTCAACAAAGGGGGTTGTGGGGTTTATTGCAGCAAACCAGCTTTGACTCTTGGCTAACTTGTACTACGCCTATGAGTACTTTCTTTGAGGTGACGTATCACACACGAGTCCACATATTCACCACATCAATACACCACTACGGATCCTCTCTCGTCTTCCTACGGGAAGCCATCCATAGCACTCACACTTATCTGGAGCATTTTAGAGTATCCATTTAAAGTTATCTATGAACAATGCAAGTCTCCAAGTAGTCCATATCCGCGGACGCAGCTATTCGAATAGATAGTTTACCCTGCAGGGGTGTACTTCGTCACACATGCTCCCGCCACTTACCGCCATGTGCACGTCAAAAGGCACCTCGGCAACCTTCAAGCGGAAGCCAGGCGAGGAAGTCGGCCACGGACGTTAACTTACAACGACTCATGCCCAAGGCAGTCGCCTATCTGAGTTGGAACCCATAATGGAAGTCCGGCCGAGGTTTCCGACATGGCCTCAAACGTTGTGAGCAGGGCCCCAAGCCGGTCCCGATTGGGCCGTTCATCCACTTCACAGGCCCGGCCACACCTATCAACGTTTCGAACTACTGCGACTCCTGGACTGAGAACAGGGTAGGTTAGTAGGCCGAGAGAGCTCGAGTTACCGGAGCCCCATGTGCGGTAGTAGCTAGTCTTGGAACACAAACACGGAACTCAGTTCCTATGAGCGGCTTCAATGAGAAAACCCACCATGTACTCCTACATGGCCTCTCATCGCTACCTTTACCAAAACAGGTTCAACACTTAACCCTCATCATCAGGACACAATCGTTTCACTCCGGTTCATGACCCAAATGAATCAGAGCTCACACAACTCTAAGCATAGCAAAGCATAACAGGGTGATAGCACAACATGGCTCAAGCATCTACCAGGTATGCTAGGTTGCTTGGTTCAGCTATTTACCGTGACAATGACAGGTCATGCAAAGGAGTGGGTTCATCTACCGCAACACAAGTAGCAGTTGAATCGCATTGTCCTAATGCATTGAAATGAGAGCAAGAGCGAGAGAGTGGGATTGTATCGAATATGGTGAAGGGGGGTTGCTTGCCTGACACTTCTGAAGATAACAGTGAGTCTTCATCGGTGGCATCGATCTCAACGTCAGAGTAACATCTACCGAGAGGGAACAACACCGACAACAAGAAAGGAACACATTCAAAGTGATGCAACAAACATGATGTATAATATGGCAGGTTAAGGTGCTGAATTGACCTAATTCAACATTGATCCAAGTTAATTGAAGTGGAATTCATATATATATATATATATATATCAAATTCCAGTCCAAAACTAATTATCAAATTTGCCCTAATCATAAAATGTCCTAGTTAGTGATGTTAACTTGTTCAAACATGCATGATCATGGCATAAACAGATTCATTGGATTTTTCTGATCGTTTTTCATATATATATTATTTTCATCCGAGTTATAGATTATTTTCTATGATTTTTCAAAGATTTTACTATTTTCTGGAATTATTTTAAACTCAGAAATCAGTTATTGCGTCAGCTCTGCGTCAGGCTGGCGTCAGCGGGTCAACTAGCCTAGGTCCAGGTCAAACCTAACGACCGGGGCCCACACGTCAGTGACACGGGGTTAATCCCCGCGCTGACTGGGGGTTTGACCCCCTGTAGGGCCCACTGTCAGCGGCTAGGGGGCTGGTTAGGAGGGGGATTAGCCCTAATGGCCATGCCACGTCGGCACCGGCCGGACTTTGGCCGGCGGCGACCAAATCCATGGCGGAGGCCGCCGTACTTCTCTGGAACGGCGCTACAGGGCTCCAAATCGGGTGCGGTTTGCGGCTACGGCGAGCTGGCGAAGCGCCTCATCTAGCAGGGGCAGCAGGGGGAGCTGGGGTGGCCACGGTCGGCGGCGGCGAGCAAGCTAGCGGCGGCCGGCGTTCGGCCGCGTGCGGGCGTGGGGCTGCGGTGCTCTAGGGTGCGAACCAACGGGCTCGTTGGCCTCCTGGGAACACCCAGAGAGTGTCCCGGTGCGCGTGCATGAGCGGGCGAAGCTCCAACCGCGGCGGCGACATGGCCGGTCAGCGATGAGCTTTGGCTCGCATGGCCAGGGGTACTAGGGGACACGGGAGAGAAGAGGGAGCGAGGGGAACGGACAGGAGCTCACAGCGAATCTGATGGCGTCCTCGGAGAGCTCGGGGAGGCTGAGGATGGCGCGAATCGACGTCGAGCTTCCGTCGGGGCCGAGGAAGAAGACGGCGGCTCGAAGGCGATTCGGTCCTCCTGGCGTTGCGTGGCTCGGTGGAGACGAAGAAGGAGTCGCGGCAGGGCTTCTGGACGCGCTGGAGGGGATGCGGGTGGCTTATGGCCACGGCTACGTCGAACGGCGGAGACGGCGGCGCTCGGGCAGAGGAGAGGGGAGAGAGCAGGGGGAGAGGATGAGTACGAGGAGGCTCACACGTATCTCCTAGCGGGGGGATGGGGACGCGGGGGAGGCCGCCAGCACGAAGCAGGAGGTGGCGCTCCCGCTCGTGCGCTGTCTCTCCCTCTGCCTGTTGGGGAACGTTGCATGGGAAACAAAAAATTTCCTACGCACACGCAAGATCTATCCATGGTGATGAGCATCTACGAGAGGGAGAGTAGATCTACATACCCTTGTAGATCGCTAAGCGGGAAGTGTTAAGAAACGCGGTTGATGTAGTCGAACGTCTTCACGATCCAAATCGCAGAGCGTCCCGCGATCCCATCACGATCCGTCCCGGGATCCAATCACGATCCGTCCCGCGATCCCATCACGATCCGTCCCGCGATCCCATCACGATCCGTCCCGCGATCCCATCACGATCCGTCCCGCGATCCCATCACGATCCGTCCCGTGATCCCATCACGATACGTCCCGCGATCAAATCACGAATCGTCTCGCGATCCTGATCACGGTCCTTTCGATCTAGCACCGAACGGACGGCACCTCCGCGTTCAGCACACATACAGCTCGATGACGATATCCGCCTTCTTGATCCAGCAAGAGGGAGCGGAGAGGTAGAAGAGTTCTCCGGCGGTGCGACGGCGCGGCGGTGATGGTGGTGGAACATTTCCGGCAGGGCTTCGCCTAAACACCGCTGAAACTAGATTAGAGGAGAAACCGATCTAGATGAAGTAGAGGGAGCACGTGGCAATTAGGGTTAGCTCTCCCCTCTAAATCCTTTAGTATATATAGGAGGGAGGGAGGGGAGGAGGCAGCCTCAAACCCTCAAGGGCTGGCCGAAATTGGAGGTGGAGGAGTCCTACTCCAATCCTATTAGGAGTAGGATTCCTCCTCTCCACTTGGAAACTCTTTCCACCTCTCCCCCTTTTGGGTTTTTCCCACCCCTAGCCACATGGGCCTTAGTGGGGGCCTTGGCCAGCCCACTAAGGGCTGGCTTGACTCCTCCCACAGCCCATGAGGCCCCTTGGGTCGAAATACCCCTCCCGATGGTCCCCGGTACCCCTCCCGACACTCCCGGTACACTACCGAAATATCCAAAACTTTTCCGGTGACCAAAATGGGACTTCCTATATATCAATCTTTACCTCTGGACCATTCCGGACCTCCTCATGACGTCCAGGATCTCATCCGGTACTCCGAACAACCTTCGGTCACCACCATACATAACTCTACTATACCGAAACGTCACAGAACCTTAAGTGTGCAGACCCTGTGGGTTCGAGAACTATGTAGACATGACCGAGACACCTCTACGGTCAATAACCAATAGCGGGACCTGGATGCCCATATTGGCTCCTACATATTCTACGAAGATCTTTATCGGTCGAACCTCTATGTCAAGGATTCAGTTAATCCCGTACGCTGTTCCCTTTGTTCTTCGGTATGTTACTTGCCCGAGATTCGATCGTCGGTATCTCCATACCTAGTTCAATCTCGTTACCGGCAAGTCTCTTTACTCGTTCCGTAATACAAGATCCTGTGGCTAACTCTTTAGTCACTTTGCTTGCAAGGCTCATTGTGATGTTGTATTACCGAGTGGGCCTTGAGATACCTCTCCGTCACACGGAGTAACAAATCACACTCTTGATCCATGCCCACTCAACAGACACCCTCGGAGATACCTGTAGAGCATCTTTATAGTCACCCAGTTACGTTGTGACGTTTGATACACACAAGGTATTCCTCCGGTGTCAGTGAGTTGCATGATCTCATGGTCATAGGAACAGATACTTGACATGCAGAAAACAATAGCAATAAACTGACACAATCATATGCTATGTTCATAGTTTGGGTCTTGTCCATCACATCATTCTCCTAATGATGTGATCCCGTTATCAAATGATATCTCATGTCTATGGCTAGGAAACCTTAACCATCTTTGATCAACGAGCTAGTCTATTAGAGGCATACTAGGGACACAGTGTTGTCTATGTACCCACACATGTATTTGAGTTTCCAATCAATACAATTATAGCATGGATAATAAACGATTATCATGAACAAGGAAATATGATAATAACTAAATTATTATTGCCTCTAGGGCATATTTCCAACAGTCTCCCACTTGCACTAGAGTTAATAATCTAGTTCACATCACCATGTGATTTACATTGTTATGAATCTAACACCCAATGAGTTCTGGGGTTCGATCATGCTTTGCATGTGAGAGAGGTCTTTAGTCAACGGTCTGCAACATTCAGATCCGTGTGTTCTTTGCAAATCTATACGTCATACTGCAGATGCTACCACGCTCCACATGGAGCTATTCCAAATGGTTGCTTCACTATATGTATCCTGACTGCTACTCAGAGTCGTCCGGATAGGTGTCAAAGCTTGCATCGATGTAACCCTTTACGACAAACTCTTTATCACCTCCATAATCGAGAAATATTTCCTTAGTCCTCTAGTTACTAAGGATAATCTTGACCGCTGTCCAGTGATCCTCCTGGACCACTCTTGTACCCCTTGACAGACTCATGGCAAGGCACACACCAGGTGCGGTACACAGCATGGCATACTATACAGAGCCTATGGATAAGGCATAGGGGACAACCTTCATCCTTTCTCTTTCCTCTGCCGTGGTCGAGCTTTGAGTCTCACTCAACTCCACACCTTACAAATCAGGCAAGAACTCTTTCTTTGACTGATCCATTTTGAACTCTTTCAAAATCTTGACAAGGTATGTACTCATTGAAAGTCTTATCAGACGTCTTGATCTATCTCTATAGATCCTGATGCCCAATATTTAAGTAGCTTCATTCTAGGTTTTTCTTTGAAAAACTCCTTTCAAACAACCCTTTATGCTTTCCAAAAATTCTACATCATTTCCGATCAACAATATGTCATCCACATATACTTATCAGAAATTCTATAGTGCTCCCACTCACTTTATTGTAAATACAAGTTTCTCATAAACTTTGTATAGACTTAAAAACTTTGATCACCTCATCAAAGCGTATATTCCAACTCCGAGATGCTTGCTCCAGTCCATAGAAGGATCACTGGAGTTTGCATACATTTTAGCATCCTTAGGACTGACAAAACCTTCCGGTTGTATCGCATACAACTTTTCCTCACGGATACAGTTCAGGAAACATGTTTTGACATCCATCTGCCAGATTTCATAATTGAAACATGCAGCAACTGCTAACATAATTCCAACAGACTTTAGCATCGCTACAGGTGAGAAAGTCTCATCGTAGTCAACTCCTTGAACTTGTGAAAAACCCTTTGCCACAAGTCGAGCTTGATAGACGGTGACATTACCGTCCGCGTCCGTCTTCCTTTTAAAGATCCATTTGTTCTGAATGGCCTTTCGCCCTTCAGGTAATACTTCCAAAGCCCATACTTTGTTTTCATACATGGATCCTATCTCGGATTTCATGGCCTCTAACCATTTCTCGGAATCCGGGACCATCATCGCTTCTCCATAGCTCGTAGGTTCATCGTTGTCTAACAACATGACCTCTAAGACAGGGTTGCCGTACCACTCAGGAGCAGTACGCGTCCTTATTGACCTACGAGGTTCGATAGTAACTTGATCCGAATCTTCATGATCATCATCATTAACTTCCTCTTCAACTAACGTAGGCTCCACAGAAACAACTTTCTGCGCTGCGCTACTCTCTGGATGAAACAAAGGTTCAACAACCTCATCAAGTTCTATCTTCCTCCCACTCAATTCTTTCGAGAGAAACTCTTTCTCGAGAAAGGACCCGTTTTAGCAACAAACACTTTGTGCTTGGATCTGAGATAGAAGGTTTACCCAACTGTTACGTTAGGTATTCTATGAAGATGCATTTGTCCGCTTTGGGTTCGAGCTCATCAGGTTGAAAACCTTTTCCACATAAGCGTCGCAGCCCCAAACATTAAGAAATGACAGCTTAGGTTTCTGCCAAACCAAAATTCATACGGTGTCATCTCAACGGACTTAGATGGTGCCCCTTTTTAAAGTGAATGTAGTTGTCTCTAATGCATAACCCCAAAACGATAGTGGCAAATCGATAAGAGACATCATAGTACACACCATATCCAATAGAGCACGACTACGACGTTCGGACACACCATCACACTATGGTGTTCCAGGTGGCATGAGTTGTGAAACAACTTCCACATTGTCTTAAGTTGTATACCAAACTCATAACTCAGATATTTACCTCTTACGATCATATCGTAGATATTTTATCTTCTTGTCACGATGATCTCAAACTTCACTCTGAATTTGTTTGAACTTTTCAAACGTTTCAGACTTGTGTTTCATTAAGTAAATATCCTGATATCTACTCAAATCATCGGTGAAGGTAGGAAAATAATGATATCCACCGCACGCTACAACACTCATTGGACCGAATACATCAACATGTATTATTTCCAATAAGTTACTTGCCCGCTTCATCATACCGGAAAACAGGGTCTTAGTCATCTTGCCCATGAGGCATGGTCCGCATGTCTCAACCGATTCGAAATCGAATGAGTCCAAAGATCCATCAGCATGGAGTTTCTTCATGCGTTTTACACCAATATGACATTTAGCGGCAGTGCCACAAGTATGTGGTACTATCATTATTAACTTTGTATCTTTTGGCATCAATATTATGAACATGTGTATTACTACGATCAAGATTCAATAAACCATTCTCATTGGGTGCATGACCATTGAAGGTATTATTCATGTAAACAGAATAACCATTATTCTCTAACTTGAATGAATAACCGTATTGCAATAAACATGATCTAATCACGTTCATGCTCAACGCAAACACCAAATAACATTTATTTAGGTTCATCACTAATCCCAAAGGTAGAGAGAGCGTGCGATGGTGATCACATCAACCTTGGAAACACTTCCAACACTCATCGTCACCTCACCCTTAGCTAGCCTCCGTTTATTCCGTAGCTTTTATTTTGAGTTACTAACATTTAGCAACCGAAACGGTATCCAATACCCAGGTGCTACTAGGAGTACTAGCAAGGTACACATCAATAACACGTATATCAAATATACTTCTATCGACGTTGCCAGCCTTCTTATCTACCAAGTATCTAGGGTTGTTCCGCTTCGGCAACCGTTCTCCTCATAATAGAAGCACTTAGTCTCGGGTTTGGGTTCAACCTTGGGTTTCTTCACTGGAGCAGCAACTGGCTTGCCATCCATGAAGTATCCCGTCTTGCCCTTGCCCTTCTCAAAACTAGTGGTTTTACTAACCATCAACACTTGATGCTCCTTCTTGATTTCTACCTTCGCGGTCTCAAAACATCGCGAATAGCTCGGGAATCATTATTTCCATCCCTGGCATTTTATTGTTCATCACGAAGCTCTAGTAGCTTAGTGACAGTGACTTGGAGAACTATGTCAATCACTATCTTATCTGGAAGATCAACTCCCACTCGATTCAAGCGATTGTAGCACCCAGACAATCTGAGCACATGCTCACCGATTGAGCTATTCTCCTTCATCTTGCAGGCAAAGAATCTTGTTGGAGGTCTCATACCTCTCAACACCGGCACGAGCCTGAGATCCTAATTTCAGCTCTTAGAACATCTCATATGTTCCGTGACGTTCAAAACGTTTTGGAGCCTCAATTCTAAGCCGTAATGCATGACGCACTGAACTATCAAGTAGTCATCAGAACGTGCCTGTCAGATGTTCACAACATCTACAGACGACGCTTTAGGGGGTGGCGCACCGAGCGGTGCATTAAGGACATAAGCCTTCTGTACAGCAATGAGGACAATCCTCAGATCACTGACCCAGACCGCATTATTGCTACCATCATCTTTCAACTCTATTTCTCTAGGAACATATAAAAAATTCAAGGGAGCTACAGCGCGAGCTACTAATCTACAACATAATTTGCAAAGACATTTTGACTATGTTCATGATAATGAGTTTAGTTAATCATATTACTTAAAAACTCCCACTCAAATTGACATCCCTCCGGTCATTCGAGTGTCACATGATCCAAATCCACCAACTCAAGTCCGATCATCACGTGAGTTGAGGTGGTTTCAATGGTGAACATCTTCATGTTGATCATATCTACTATATGACTCATGTTCGACCTTTCGGTCTCTTGTGTTCCGAGGTCATGTCTGTACATGCTAGGCTCGTCAAGTTTAACACGAGTGTTTCGCACGTGCAACACTGGCTTGCACCCGTTGTATGCGAACGTAGAGTCTATCACACCCGATCATCACGTGGTGTCTCGAAACGACGAACTTTCGCAACGGTGCACACTCGGGGAGAACACAATTTTATCTTGAAATTTTAGTGAGGGATCACCTTATAATGCTACCGTCGTCCTAAGCAAAATAAGATGCATAAAAGGATTAACATCACATGCAAATCATAAGTGACATGATATGGCCATGAACTTGTGCTTTTGATCTCCATCTTCAAAGCACCGGCATGATCTCCATCGTCACCGGCATAACACCATGATCTCCATCATCTTGATCTCCATCAATGTGTCGCCATGAGGTTGTCGCGCCGACTGTTGCTTCTACGACTATTGCTAACTCATAGCAATAAAGTAAAGCAAAAACGGCGAAAATAATTAAAGACAACCCTATGGCTCCTGCCGGTTGCCGTACTCATCGACATGCAAGTCGTGATATTGTATACAATACATGATCATCTCATACATCACATATATCTCATCATGTAATTGGCCATATCACATCACAACATACCCTGCAAAAACAAGTTAGACGTCCTCTAATTGTTGTTGCAAGTTTTACGTGGCTGCTACGGGTATCTAGCAAGAACAATTCTTACCTACGCAAAAACCACAACGGTGATACAAAAATTGCTATTCAACCTTCTCAAGGACTGCCTTTGTCAAATCCGATCCGACTAAAGTGGGAGAAACAGACACCCGCCAGCCATCTTTATGCAACGAAGTTACATGTCAGTTGATGGAACCGGTCTCTCGTAAGCGTACGAGTAATGTTGGTCCGGGCCACTTCATCCCACAATACCGCCGAATCAAGAAAATACCAAGGGAGGAAGCAATCTTAATATCAACGCCCACAAACTCCTTTGTGTTCTACTCGAGATCTCATCTACACATAGACCTAGCTCATGATGCCACTGTTGGGGAACGTTGCATGGGAAACAAAAAAAATTCTACGCACACGCAAGATCTATCCATGGTGATGAGCATCTACGAGAGGGAGAGTAGATCTACATACCCTTGTAGATCGCTAAGCGGGAAGCGTTAAGAAATGCGGTTGATGTAGTCGAACGTCTTCACGATCCAAATCGCCGAGCGTCCCACGATCCCATCACGATCCGTCCCGCGATCCAATCACGATCCGTCCCGCGATCCCATCACGATCCGTCCCGCGATCCCATGACGATCCGTCCCGCGATCAAATCATGAATCGTCTCGCGATCCTGATCACGGTCCTTCCGATCTAGCACCGAACGGATGGCACCTCCGCGTTCAGCACACGTACAGCTCGATGACGATCTCCGCCTTCTTGATCCAGCAAGAGGGAGCGGAGAGGTAGAAGAGTTCTCCGGCGGCGCGACGGCGCGGCGGCGATGGTGGTGGAACAATTCCGGCAGGGCTTCGCCTAAGCACCGCTGAAACTAGATTAGAGGAGAAACCGATCTAGATGAAGTAGAGGGAGCACGTGGCAATTAGGGTTAGCTCTCCCCTCTAAATCCTCTAGTATATATAGGAGGGAGGGAGGGGAGGAGGCAGCCTCAAACCCTCAAGGGCTGGCCGAAATTGGAGGTGGAGGAGTCCTACTCCAATCCTATTAGGAGTAGGATTCCTCCTCTCCACTTGGAAACTCTTTCCACCTCTCCCCCTTTTGGATTTTTCCCACCCCTAGCCACATGGGCCTTAGTGGGGGCCTTGGCCAGCCCACTAAGGGCTGGCTTGACTCCTCTCGCAGCCCATGAGGCCCCTTGGGTCGAAATACCCCTCCCGATAGTCCCCGGTACCCCTCCCGGCACTCCCGGTACACTACCGAAATATCCCAAACTTTTACGGTGACCAAAACGGACTTCCTATATATCAATCTTTACCACCGGACCATTCCGGAGCTCCTCGTGACGTCCAGGATCTCATCCGGGACTCCGAACAACCTTCGGTCACCACCATACATAACTCTACTATACCGAAACGTCACCGAACCTTAAGTGTGCAGACCCTGCGGGTTCGAGAACTATGTAGACATGACCGAGACACCTCTACGGTCAATAACCAATAGCGGGACCTGGATGCCCATATTGGCTCCTACATTTTCTATGAAGATCTTTATCGGTCGAACCTCTATGTCAAGGATTCAGTTAATCCCGTACGATGTTCCCTTTGTTCTTCGGTATGTTACTTGTCCGAGATTCGATCGTCGGTATCTCCATACCTAGTTCAATCTCGTTACCGGCAAGTCTCTTTACTCGTTCCGTAATACAAGATCATGTGGCTAACTCTTTAGTCACTTTGCTTGCAAGGCTCATTGTGATGTTGTATTACCGAGTGGGCCCTGAGATACCTCTCCGTCACACGGAGTAACAAATCCCAGTCTTGATCCATGCCCACTCAACAGACACCCTCGGAGATACCTGTAGAACATCTTTATAGTCACCCAGTTACGTTGTGACGTTTGATACACACAAGGTATTCCTCCGGTGTCAGTGAGTTGCATGATCTCATGGTCATAGGAACAGATACTTGACATGCAGAAAACAATAGCAATAAACTGACACGATCATATGCTATGTTCATAGTTTGAGTCTTCTCCATCACATTATTCTCCTAATGATATGATCCCGTTATCAAATGACATCTCATGTCTATGGCTAGGAAACCTTGACCATCTTTGATCAACGAGCTAGTCTATTAGAGGCATACTAGGGACATTGTACCCACACATGTATTTGAGTTTCCAATCAATACAATTATAGCATGGATAATAAACTATTATCATGAACAAGGAAATATGATAATAACTAAATTATTATTGCCTCTAGGGCATATTTCCAACACTGCCTACTGGCGAGAGGAGGGAGACGACTGGCAGATGGGCTGGCTGGGCCGGCTACAGGTAAGTAGGCCCAGGTAAGCCTCTCTTCTTTTATTCCTGTTTTCTAATTCATTTCCTCTGTTTTGATTTAGTAAAAATACTAAATCATTTTAAAACTCCTGAAATAAATTGTGGCCAAAATATGAATTATTCCAGAGACCCTCAACTATTTCCAGAATTATTGGAGCATGTAAAATATTTATAGCAGTATAATACTCCAATTCAAAATACTGTATGAGTTAATTCAAATTCCACAAATGGTCCAAAAATAGCTAGATCAATTTTGGCAGAGGTTCTCACCCTTATCAAAAATGATGAACTTATCTTAAGAGCAGTTTGGATTAACTGAAATTATTTCTAAGTTTAACCTCTTTGAATTTTATTTGTGCTAGGGTTTGATCATCCCCATTTCAGGTTTCATTTGAATTTAAACATGATGCCATGAATGCTCACTGATGCCACTGATACAAGGAATATCTAGGGCTGTGACATCTGGTGTGGTATAGAAGACCTCGGGATGTTGACCATGCGAAAAGCGACTTTCCCAATGTTTGGTCATTTAACCAGATTTGTTCCCCGCAAAAGGAAGTGTTTAATATAAAGACATGAATATTGAGCGAACGTCGGAGTTTTAGGAATGACAAACCAAACTTTTTTCATGGCAAATGATGTTTGCCGAGGGTGGCAAGTTTAGTTGGCGAGCAGGCAAATCAGGCTTAGTTTTTTTTCGTTTTTTTCTTTTTGCCAGGAAATTACAGTGCTCGCCAACTAAATTCGCCATCCTCGTGCCAACATAAATTACCATGAATAATGTTTGATTTCCATGGCTAAGTAATCTGACATCAGATTTTTAACATTTCTGTTAATATAATCCATATTCTTACTAGTTTACATTTTTCTGTTTACCAATTTATATTTTCTACCGCTTTGTGATAGAATCCACCGTTTTGTGGTCTGGTGCGCCACTACGCTGCACTCTCCTTTTCTTTTTCAGAGTATAACCGTGAAGCTGTTTGGCTTTCGCTTGGCAATGGAGAATGCACGGGACAAGATGGCGGAAAGCGATGTGTACGGCGTCGGTGTGGTGCTCTTAGAGATTCTGGCTGGGCGGTCATCCGTCCACGAGAAGCAACCCGGTCCGGAAAGAAATCTGGTGGAGTGGGCGTCTCATGAGCTCGAGGGTCGAGGCTGGGCGGGCGATACTCGGTGCGTGCAGCGTGGCACACTGCAATGACCGCAGGCAAGTGCCTGGAGAGCGAGCCAGAGGATCGTCCGCGCATGCGTGACGTGGTGGAAGCCCTTGAGCCGCTGCTCCGTGATCACAGGAACGACGGGCAGTCAAGGAAAACCAATTTTTCGCAATACTTCGCCGTCAGAGGTGTTGCCAAATTAGCCAGGCGGCTGGCGAGTGGCGCGGTGAAGGGGAAAGGCAAAGCTAATGAGCGGGCAAAGGAAGAGGTGGAAGAACCAATTACAGTGGGGGCTTCTTCCTCCACTCTTCAAGCGCACTGAAATCCTCAAAGAAGCAAAATGGCGATGCAGCCTACACCACCCCGCCACCCTCCGTTGCTTCCATCAATCAAGGCGCAAGTCGTGTTGTCGACCCATATGGCCTACTGCGCATTTACTTATCTTTTTGTAATCTGGAGTGAACCATGTTTTCATTTATGCTTAATAATTCCCACGGCATTCTGATGATCTCTTCGTCTGCCGGCTCTGTCTGTGTACTGTAGCACGTCGATGTAAGCTAGCCAAGTATGTACGTACTACCAGACACCAAGTTCAGTCCTCTTGTCTTTCCTGTTGAAGATTGTTCGGGTTATGAAGAACAAACAATTTGAAAACAAGCACAGTCATTTTGGCTTATTACCACTCTCGAAACAGGCTCGCGCCCCGCTTTATAGATAAAGCACCGACCAAAATTCACGGCCGAACGATACATAGTGGAGAGGTAACCCTCTTACAAAGCGGATCCTGAGATCTCGGTACCACGCAAACTACGCTACCGAAGGAGAACACTGGGAGATCAGAGTACAACGCCACGCCACACCCTAGCACACCTAGACTCCACGACAACGCCCTCAGGAGGGAGAACGGCGTAGAACGACGCCGCTGCCGAGTCCGGAATGGACATAGGTTTTCACCCGGAGCCCAAACACGGAGAAGAGAACCACAATGACGTCTTCAGGAAGATAGCGGCGCCCGCGAGCATCGTCGTCATCAGCACCAAGCGCAGAGCTTTCGCTCGGAAGCTCGCCCGTGTCACACGGTGTCCCCAGGGCAGGCGTGACAAACTCCAATCCCCAGATCCGGATCCGGGCACCACCGAAAAGGGCGTGCCCGAGCCACCTGCCTCAAGACCTCTCGCCGCCCATACGGCCAAGAGGAGAAGCCACCACCGCCGCCATGAGGCCCGCCGGAGAGCCAATCATGGGGACCGCCGCCCCGGCATCCCTGTCCCAAGGTGCCGCCACCCATCCGCCACACAACACACCAACCCCGGCAGGTAGGGTAGAAGGGCTTCCTTCCACACCTAGCCCGGCATCAGTCCCTAGATCTGGGTCAGCACCTCCACCGTGGGAGGCGCCGACACCTGCATCCCTAACCAGTCCCAGTCGACCTGGGGACACGATCCTAGGACTGCCGACGGCCGCCGCGAAGCCGAGCTTGCACGACGCCAACTCCGAGGTCACCGGTGCCGCACAGACACACGAGTAGGCGCAGCCAGGACCACCACCAACATCCCATCGCACCCGCGAGAACAGCGCTCACGGGCACATCCCGGGCCGAGCCCGCACCCCACCTACCCGAGGACCACCCCGATCTGCCTCGGGCCCAGAACCGGCCCGCCCGAGCGCAAACCCTAGGTCAGAGGAGCCGCCGCCATGCGCGCAGCCCCGCACGCCACCGGCTCCAACCCAGGAGAAGGAGGGTCGCCACACCGCCGCCCCGCGCCACCAGTCCGGCCACGGCCGCTGCGCCGCCGAGGCCACACCGGCCCGCACCACCGCCCCTAAGGCAGAGACCCACCATCACGCCCAACCACTGCCGTCAACGAACGAATCAGCAGCCGACGCCCAACGCCATCGAGGCCCACGCCGCCTACCAGCCCGAGGCCGCCGCGACCAGGCGCGCCCTTCTCCCACGCCGCCGGTCGGCCAGCAGCAAGCCAGCGGATGGGGAGAACCTGCCGGAGCCGCCCGAAGCCGGCTGGATCCGGATCTGGACACCAGCCGCCGCCCCGGGACGCAGCCGCCGTGCCTCGAGCTGCCGCCCCAACGCCGCCGTGCAGCCACAGCCACCACGCCGCCGCCAAGAGCCACCGCCGCCGCACCGCCGGGCCTCGCGTCCGCCCGACGCCTCTGCCCAGGGCTGCTGCCCCGCGCCCGCCGCCACCGAGGGGAGAGGGGAGGAGATGCCCCGCCGCCAGCCACCACGAGGGGCTTTGCCCCGGCGGCACTGGCCGGCGCCGGCGGCGGGGAAATGCAAGGCTGCGGGCGCGGCGGGTGGACCTGGCGTCGCCGCCCGAGTATCCCGCGGGGGACGACGCGGGGGCAAGGAATGGGAAGATCCTCCTTAGTGTACTCTGTGGCTTATTACCACATCCTCTCAAAACAATTGACTGAATATCATCTTGTGCGCACCATTCCATTTGTGTCTCAGACTGGCAAGCACGCAATGGGGCTAGGCTAGAGAGTCAGAGACCACAGATATCCAGTGATTATTGGTACAAGAGACTGGATTTCTCTAGTCCCTGCGAAAAAGCATGTTCAGTAATTGGTTTTGGTTAGCTGGGTTGATCTGTAGGTTGCACGCAATGGGACTGACAAACTGACTGCTTCAAAATCTTCGACAACTACCTTGTCACCATCCAAGTATATATAACAAAAGGGGAATGCTAAAACTCAGTAGACTGAGTTTTACTCAAGTCTCAGTCGACCTTCTGACCATTAGATTGTTCGTTGCTTTAAGATAGGAAAACGGTTGCAACCGGCAAGCTGGCCCAAACTTGGGTCGGTCCCCTTGATCGTCACACCAGCTCCTCGACCACCGCCATCCTTTTATCTTGCTAGATGACCCGGTTGCGCCGATGGCGCAAGTTAGAAGTGATGTTAGTAGTGAGTAAGTAGGAGATGTAGCTGGAAATATAATGCAATGTGGATTGTATTACATATAGTACAATGACTTAGATCGGTTTATAGAAACACATATATTGGATTGTACCTCTGCTTTGCTCTGTTCTCTCAACTCTGAATATTTGACTGTCGCTTCCTCTGCTTTTGCTCTGTCTTCTGTACTCTGAATATTTGGTTGTAGCTTGAGGTTTCAGTCGTCAGGTTCACTCGACTTGGGGCCTGACAATCTTCTTCCTTCCTACTCGTTAATGGCTGCTGCTACCTAGCAAGGAGAATATATACTAGACTGTGTTATAGTATTATTAGATACGTCACCGAAGTGACGTCATCAGGAAGCCTAGCAACCTACAGACCCAAGACTTACAGAACAAGCCGCCATTAGTGGCTCCGCTCGAGCTCTGGGACAGGATGGTGCCGGCGTCAGGCAACCTCTGCCGCCACTGCCACTGACGGCGGGGAAACCGTTTGCTCGTCACTTCTCCGGCATCTCTCTCTCTCTCTCTCTACCCCTCTGCTCGAGAGAGACGTCCGCGTGTCAGCGGCACGTGTGCTTGCACGAATCGCGACGGCCATGGAAAGTCACTCGTGATTTTGTATGGTCTTCTTTCTTTTGAAGGGGTATTGTCTTCTATTTTTGTTTCAGGTGGCTGGCTCTTTTTTTTGGAAAAGGAGGATCATTCCCGGCCTCTGCATCATGATGATGCATGCAGCCACTTTATTAATTATTCACAAAAACCTTACAAAGTAATACATCAGTAAGTCTGAAGCCATCATCTTGACAACACATGTTGCTACTCGTATGTCCTTAATGAAGGGGTGCCGAATATCCGAGCCGAATACCAAACAGACATCGCACCAACGCCTAACATCTAAAGTCGGGTGCCCCAGCCCGGCCACATACTGGGACTGTGTCACACACCGGTCCAGGCGCACTCTCAGAAGCCGCCGCCACCGTCTTCCAACTGGTTCATCTCCAGAGCAGGTACTGACGCATCGACCTTTTCAGGCCTGCAATCGACGCCACCACGGCGACAGACAGCGCCACCATCCTGCACGTATCCATCTGCCTGCGCCCGTCGTCGAAACTTTGCAACGCCATGCCGCCGGTATCCGTCATCGGCCTTGCGGTAGATGGAATGCCGCTCCTCCTCTAGTCCCCTCCAGCCAACACTTGCTCCAAAACGATGCCCCCGAGAGGATGAACGACACCAAAGGCGTCATAATCGTACGATCCGGGAGACCCAGATCTAGGGTTTCCCCCGGAGCATCCGAGACTGATGACGCCAACTGCAACGACGATGCCTCAACAAGGAAACGACATCGGAGATGCCGCCGTCGTCTTCCATGACCGAAGTCGGCGCGATTTTCATCGGCAGTCGCACCACAGTCCGTACGCCGCCGGCGTCGCTGGTCCCTTCCACCTGAGCAAACTCCAAAGACGATGCCCTCAAGAGGGATTACGATACAAAAGCACCGTCATCGCTCGATCCCAATGAGACCTAGGGATTCCCCCGAAATTACCCATGGTGTCAAGGACCCAGACCAGGGTTGAATCCCGGCGCGATCAGAAACACGTCGAGATCCGCCCAGTTGCCGGCAGTCCGCACCCGCCACCGCGCCGTCCGCAACTCGGTGACAAAGGGGCAGTCACTGGAGTCACGAACGCGTCCAACCTATGTTAAATCTTTTCTTCTTCTCTTTCAGGGAATCTATTTGCTGTGTTGGTACCAATGTAGTTTCACCACCATATATGGTGCAGAAGAGTTTGAGTGGATAATCTATATTGTGGTGCTGTCATCATATGGTAGTACTGACATATTCTTCTTCATGACACTGGCTTTATGTCATTTCGGCAGATCCGTGACTTGAATTTTTTTTTCGAGATTGACGGGGGGCAGGGGGGGGCGGGGGGCAACGGGGGGCAGAAAGAAATTACAAAGGGAGGCACCCAAGAGGATAGCCCATCACTAGAAGAAAGAAAGAAAGAATCGGAGGGGAAGGCTGGTTACAGCAACCAATCCGAAACCCCCGGAGGCCGACACCTCTAGAGCGAGCTCCGTCGAGCAACTCGTTCCACCACCGACGAAGAACCACAACAAGGCCTAGGGAGAAAATAAAAGGCACCAAGACAACAGTTCGCATGGGAACATCATTGGCACGAACGAAGGGCGTCGGATAGCCGAGTTCGTGCGGCGACACCGGTGTGCCATCGGAGAAGCCGAAAGACATTACACCACCGAGACCGAAAGGCGCGGCACCGGTGTACCGCCGCCAAGGTCGAAGGGCAGCGTGCCGCCGAGGCCACCCCAGGACGCCCATGCAAATGTCGAGCGGGCCACCAAGAGACACAACCCTGTCAGAAAGGAGACACCAAAGTAGAAGCACATGAAGAAGCATCCATGGCACGAACGAAGGGCATCGGATAGCCGAGTTCGAGCGGCGGCACCGGTGTGCCGCCAGCGAGGCCGAAAGGCAACACGCCACCGAGACCGAAGGGCGCAATATCCGGTGTACTACCACCGAGGTCGAAGGGCAGCGTGCTGCCGAGGCCACCCCAGGACATCCAAGCAAGCTCCACCCAAGTCGCCAAGACAAAGGCCAGCTGGGGGTCAAAGCCAATGAGGAGATGGAGCAACAAGAGAGAAGACCACCAAAAGCAGAAAGGATCCAAGACAATGCCCCCAAGAAGGAAACGACGTAGAGACATCGACACCATCCGACTCGGGGAACCCCGGGTCCGAGATTTCCCTCGGGATCTGAGAGCATGGGGGAGGAAGACAGGACCAAAATCGACGCCTTCAAGAAGGAAAATGGCGCTCGCAGGTGTCACCGTCGATGAGGGTTTGCCCTGGCCGAGTGTCTCCCACCTCGCATCCAGAGCAAGCCGACCAACACCACCATAGCCCAACACAAGCCGAGCTACAGGTGCCGAAGCAGCAGCAGCACGACAGGCCGCCGACCAGATTCCGCCCCGACAGCAAACATCGCCCGCCGTTGAGACGAAGCACCGCTGCCAGAGGGCCGCAGCCACCTGGAGAGCCCGAGCAGCCAAGCCCGCGCCACCCCACCAGGGCTTCGGGAGACCCGTGCGGCCGGCACGGCCCCAGCCACCGCGGCCACCCCCAAACGGCGCACTCGTCGAGGGCCACTGCCCAGCAGAGACACGGCCGGGCCTCCAGCCACCCCCGCGCCGCGCATCAGCCTCTGCCGGCCAGATCTGGCTGGAGCCCGACCCGCACGCCGCCACCAGATCGCAGATCCTCTGATTCGCGACCTCCCAGCTCCACCGGCGCGACCAACCACATCCACGCCGCCAGGAGCGAGTGCCCGCGCCACCCTGCTGACGCCAAGCACCACCACCATGCGCCGATGCTCCGGCGCCCGCCGACAGGCAGCCCAGCTCCGTCGCCCAACAAAACAGGGTGCTGCCGCGGAAGAAAGCCCCGCCACCGCCGTCAGCCGCGCGGGCTTCGCCCGGCGGCGTCCTCTGGCTGCGGCGCGACGGGAGGAGGAGGGAAGTGGGGTGGCGGCGCTACGTTAGGAGGTTCGCCCCCGAGTCGCCCTGGGCTGGACGACGCGGGGTCTCGTCTTTCTGTTTTCAGCTGTTCTAAATGACCGACCTCTCCGTGACTTGAATTTACTCTAGTAGGTTTCATTCAGATGATGAACTGTAAGTTAAGTCACTTACCGCCACCAAGTTCAGCCTTGTTCTCTTTCCTGTCGAAGATTGTTCAGATTCTGAAGAATAAATTATTCTGAAACCAGCGCATTCAGTTTGGATTCATGATCCATGATTTGGCTCTTCCATCGCATGCCATTTGTGATGGCATGTATCTTCACCAGCATCTCACAGTGTCCCTGAAGATCAGCGTACATTCAGGCCGCAGAATCCGGTCCATCTCCAGGAGAATGTATGTTATGTCACACCTGCAACCATTGTTCAAATTTAGTTCAATGTAAGTCCATGGCTTGGCAGAAAAGGAACGCACCAGGTCAGGAGTCAATTCAACCGTGATTTCCATTATCTATCCTGATAAAAGCTGAAGACATTATCAGCATGGACGAGGTCATACGTCCTGAGATATGTGTGGACGTCTCACACCAGTCGTTGATGCCGAGGGCAGAACAACACCCAGAGCGGATACTTCATCAGCGCAGCCCTGAAACCACCCATCCCTGCATTCATGTCCATCACGTTCCTGTATCGCCCCTTTGCTAGCGGCGGATTTAGTTTCTTGTAGTGATCCTTCTATTTTTCTGTTCCTTTTGCGCTCCCTTTCAATTTTTTTCCTGCCCATGTTTTTGTATGCCGATTCATAAAGGGGTGACTACTGACTAGTGAATATAGGTAGTGGACAAGAAAGAAATAGCAAGATTGGTCATGTTATCAAGCCATTTTTCTTGTCATTTTTTGCTAGTTAGTGCGAAGTTTGCGAGTCTTATTTTTCATCATTGTGTCCCTTTTTCTCTCATTAAGATTTAGTGTTTGTTCTTTGACCATTAAAATTCAGGAGTACAAAAAGATACACTTCTTACTCCCTGGTCACTTGCCGCGTGCGATGTTGTCTTTGGTTAGCACAACTCCCCTGGAAAGATACCACATGCAAACTATAAATTCATGTGGAATCTCCAACTTCTAAATTTTCTTGTTATTACTCACCGGTACCTTAGAATGCGTAAGAACACAATACATAAAGGCCACTGTGAAAAAACCAGATGTGATGAGGATCTAGCAAAACACATCCGGCCCCGTGTCAGGTTAATCGAGTCCAGACGGGATGAAAGATTGTGCCATGACATAAGTCGGGGCCGATCAAATCCCGCCTAAACGAGATATTCTGCAGGAATGAACTGAGCACCTGTACAGTAATATTATTTTTTATCGAGAGCAATGTTGCACCCCTCCGCTAAAGTTGGACTTTACTAGTACAGTCATCCGGGCATATCTATCCACACACTACTGTAAAGCAAAAGTGGAAGCAAAAAGAGAAGGAAAAAGAAAGTAAAGCAAAGTAGGCTAGCATTGCACGCACTGGTAGAAGGAACCACCCAGGTACTCTCCACTATCACACATCCTACTCATCCCTCGCTCTCTCCACGCTATTCATCTCTTCTACTCCAGCACAAGTTTTGTCACTACTCCATTTAGGTTAGAGAGAAATTTCGTGTGATTGGCAGGCGGCTGGACTAGGCGGATTCCACAGACGGACAGAACTCGACTCGTGATCTTCTGAGTGAATTCAGACCCAGACAATCCGGTTAGTACTACTACCATGTTCATTGTTAAACCAAGCTAGTAGGAAATCTATATGCCCACTTTTAATTTAATTGGACTTGGATTTTTAGCTTAACCTGATTTTCAACTCTTCATTCATGCTCTAATGGAGCTGACCGGTTGTCGTGTCAAAATATGCCAAAGAGGTTGAATTATGTCTGATGCCGAAATTCTATGAATTCAGGAGAAAAAACATTGTAGAAATACTCTTTGAAAAGGATAAATTTTACTGATTCGCAAAACTATTAACTGTTGACTCTTGTCAGATAGTGAGGGCGGAGCAGGAGCCAGCACAGCGTTGAATGCGCGGCCATCCATGGAAACCCACGAGATTTGTGGTCATCGTCTCGACGACGGGGTTGATGGAGAGCAGCAGCACCTCATCTCCTGGAGCGATATAATTGGCGTGATAGGCCGTAGCCTCTTCATCAAATGCCTCCTACGGCTGTCCAGGTCAGACTATGGCTCCGTGGCGTGCCTGAACCGCAATTTCAATTCGCTGGTCCGTAGTGGGGAGATCTACCGCTTGCGTCGGAACAATGGTGTGGCTGAGAACTGGCTCTACTTCTCCTGCAACCCTCAACAGTGGGATGCTTACGACCCACACCGCGGACGCTGGATCAAAGTGCCCAGGATGCCACCAGATGAATGTTTCATCACTAGTAGAAAACAGGGTACTAGTCCCGGTTTCAGAGGGCCTTTAGTCCCGGTTCTGTAACCGGGACAAAACAAGCGGGACCAATACCCAAAAACTTTAGTCCCGGTTTGCTTACGAACCGGGACCAAAGGGGCTTCACGTGGCCGCTGCGGGGCGCCCAGGCAGGAGGACCTTTAGTCCCGGTTGGTAACACCAACCGGGACCAAAAGGCAGCCACGCGTCAGCGGCTCGCAGGCGCTGGGGTTTTTTTTTTTTTTGAAAGGAGGGGTTTAGGGGTTTCGAAGGGTTAATTTAGGGGTTTCATATTGTGTTAGCTAGCTAATAAAGAGAAGTGACCTCTCTTTCTCCGTGCTTGGTCGACACTAGCTACTATACATATAGAGAGAACTCGACGCTAGCTAGTAAGCAAATGAAGGAAACCATTAATTACACAAGATCATCATGAACATATATAGAGAGAAGTGACATCTCTTTCTCCGTGCTTGGTCGAGCAACAAGTTTTCGTATATCTATCCGACACTACTACATATGTATAATATAACATCCCTTACAACCATTTCAATTCCACATGGTATTCTCCGTGTTTAGGTATGACGTGGTCAAGAAATAATCCCGCCAATTCCTCTTGAATTGCTCGTATGCGATCATGTGGTAGGAGTTCATCCCGCATCTGCCAGATCTAATTTAAAGAAAGGGGTCAATACATATATATGAATGAAACTCAACACAATTGATGGTAATATATAAAATAAAATTATGAATATTGTTTACGTACTTCAAATTGTTTTTCAGAGAAGCCCCGCTCAGAGGTCGAGTGGTGAATGAACTCGCATACGTAGTATCCACATAAATGATTCTCAGGTGCCTGGTACAAGCACTTTACGGGAATAGAGTTCAATCAAACTGATAAGCAAGCATGATAATGGTATTGATGAAACTAGAATCAATGAGAGATGCGCGGAACTAGCTAGTACTACTTACTCTGGGGGTGTGTAAATCGCAGCTCGTTGTTTAGACCGGGAACCATTCGAGTGAACTTTTTCCAAACCCTAGCAGGCAAAGAAAATGATTACTTGATATCAGGAAATGAACGAAAGTTGCCGATATGGTCCCGGTATTGATTGAACTTACTTCTGGAGCATCGCAGTCATGTCCGCATAATACTCGGGATCTTTACGTCTCGAGTCTAAGACAGTTACTAATGCCCCGTCAAGCTTAATGGATAGCAGAATAAAGTGGAACCTGCGCACGCATAACTCATCAATTACATTACTTAACCTCGAGTAAGCGAAACCGAATATGCAAAAGACAATAACACTCACTTGAAGTTGTAAGGAAAGAGTATTTCCCTTTTGTTTTGATGTCTAAGGAACGCTTCTAGCAAGTTGTCCTTGGTATCTTTGGCTCTCTTTTGTACCGACCATTCATTTACGGTATTTGGGCTAATGAACCCAATATCATAGATTTGTTTTTTTTGCATTCGACCATCTTAAATCTACATAATATAGTGAGGATAATTATATATACATGCAATGAATGAGCTGAGCTAGAGACTTAATTATAGAAGTAATACTTACAGACAGTAGCAAGTCAAGAGTTGTTTGTCAAGGGCCTCTTGATTATATAACTGAAATAACTCTACAAATTGAACAGGCATCAGGTCGACTCCAATGAAGTCGTGCTCTTTTTTAATTCCGATCATCAAACTGTCTTTCCCAGACATCCTGCAGGTTTTCATGTACCAGTCATGCAATTTTTGCATCATCGTTGTTAGATGAGGATGATCAGGTTTGACGAGAGGCTTCCCGTGCTCGTATCTAAAGTCGTCCTCTGCTGCTACTACCTCAGCCACTTCAAAATGTACATCATCGCTCACGTAATCACCAAGAGTGATACCGGGCAGTATCACTGGATGATTAGTGATATCGCTAGACACCTTGAGCGGGGGCCACGATTGCTTCTCCTGTTCGCCGAGCTGGGGAATTGTTTTCCCGCTTCTTTGTTTTTTGTCTCTTGCAGCACTGGAAGTACTTCCCGACCGCAGCGCTTCATCATGTGTCTTTGTAATTATGCGGTCATAGTTGGATAGCCGAGGCGGTGGTGGTCGCTTTAGGGCATGCAGAGTGCGTTTCGCTTTCACCGGATCTACCGTTTCCTTCGGAAGTGGATCTTTCCGTGCAAAATGGGCCTTCACTTCGGCTGCACTGATTTCAGCGCGTTCCTCGTCAGTCCTCTCATATGGTAACTTTGGAAGAGGCTTGAGGCTTGGACCAAATTTATATTTCTTCCCGCCAATTGTACTCACTACAAGAAATATGTCAACTTGCAACCATCAATATTGGTCACTGAATGGTCATTGTTTTCCATTTGTGACCTTTTTATGATCAAAAATAGTTGGTCAAAAGCTGACCGTCTTTAATGAAACTTAACGACCTTTCTTCTGGAATGGTCGTAGACATATACGATGAAAAAAAGGTCGTAGATTCTATGAACAATTATTTTGGTCGCTAGCAATCTGCCCAGACCACGTCAGATCCACTGTGGCAAGCTGATGTGGCAGAATTTCGACCAAATGAAAAGGTCGTAGACCAGAATCAGCCCGGTCCATTTCGGCCGTCTACATGGGCCAAGCCCAATAATTCAGCCCATTTAATGTTTTTTTCTTTATATTGCTTAGCTGCATGGGTCTGGCCCAATAATTTGGCCTTTTTCTCTTCTTTTTGTCAAATGATGTTTAACCGCTCGACTACGGCCCAATATTTTTGAGGCTTTTACATTCCTAGGCCTTGGCCTCTTTACGTTCCAACTCCAGCCCATTTGACGAACATTTTCAAACTAGTTTGAATAAAAATATGAATCAAGTTACGACCAATTGGATGAGTCTTACAGAAATATCTCAGATCACATATTCTACAAATTTCCGTCACATCCGTATTTTATACAGGTCCAAGCAACCTACAACCTATTGCGTACAGCTGCTGAAATATTCCAGGATAGTAAAAAAATAGAACTAGCCTATCTAGTACTTCACAACGACAAAACATGTAATATGCTTAATGGAAAGATTTCTTCTCCAAGTCCTGCTTCTCCCTTGGCAATGACAGGCTGATGCAAAACATATGGGTGTTCAAAAGAGAACAAAAGGTATGTCACTGATAGAATAAATATTACATGAGTACTGTTAAAATAAAAACTAAAGATACACCGGTATATTATCATTCTACTTATTATTATTTTTAACAAGATCATTATACTTATCTAGAATATGCCTATTCATCAAGATTTGGAATTGAATTGACACATATGAAAACTTAGCAGCAAACAAGCATGGAATGTTTCACATAAATGACAAGGTTTAAAAACCATCATTCAAAGTTACAGCAGATCGAAGTTCCATTTGAGTATAGGGAATAACATTCATATTCAATCAATAGTACATATTAAACTACCAGGTGTAACAGAGCAACTATGTCAAAGTTAATTCAAGTTTACTAATGTGTGTGTCACATGATACATGCATCAAGCATAAGGACATCAAGCATCAGGTACATATATGTTTAGCAAGACGAGTACATACCTTACTTTGTGTCGATGCGATGGATGGGGCTGCAGTTGAATATATGGTCCGCATCATCATTGATGCTGGACGTCACATGTACTTGTCTATTTAGAAGTATGCCATGCAAAATGTTACACATGCAGGTATTAGCATAAAATATAACTTCTACAGTACATGCAAGCTTTAGATATGAAGGACCAAGGAAATTGTTCTGGAAAATATCTAAAGTTACAGAAAAGCATGTATTGGTCAATTAGCACGAACATGAGTAAATCACATAACTAAGTACAATTCAAAATCCTTGCTGCCACAAAATTTAAAAACAAACAGGGGAGGGAAGGGGGCACACCTTGAGTTGCTACTGCTGCTAAGCGTCATCGTCCTCCTCTCCATGGCTGCATCTGCTACGGTCGCTGCCGCTGCTTGTCCTTGTGATGAATGGAAGAAGATGTTGCTGCCGCTGCTTGTCCATGTGTTAGGACCTTCAGGAGTACTTGGCATCAGGGACTGCTTGTCCTCCTCTCCTTTCCTCGTCCATGGAGGCCGCCTACAGCCCCAGATCGAATCAATTGAGCAAAGGGGGAAACATATGAATTTTATTTCTGAATGCCAATGCAGAAGTACTAAAAAAACAAGACTAAACATCAGTAGAAGGTAACAAGAGCTCATTACACAAGTTTTGCTAGCAATTAGGGGACCCTGGTTCCTATACTAACCACATTTGGGCATATCCTACCCTACCAGTGGCTAAATAATGCAACTTTATGACTGTCAAGTGGGCCTACAGGAATAAGATATACAGCCTTATGTGCTACAGCCCTGTTAGAAACTGCAGCAACTGCATTCCCATCATAACCAACACACTCGACTGACCAACACAGATGATGAACATATCACTAATGTTTAGGAAAACAGAGGCCTGACTTAGAACACTCATTTAGTAAAGATTTGAAAATGTACATAATTATGTGTGCTCAAAGAAAAACTGTATAGGCACAGCAACAGAGCATGGCATCATACTGTAGGAGATATGCCCTAGAGGCAATAATAAATGTTATTAATTATCTCCCTGTTCATAATTAGGTTTATGTTCCGTGCTATAACTGCTATGGTTCTCGAGTCTGCAATAACCACGAGGCTCGGAGGAAGACTCATATGCACGTGTGGAATAATAAACGGTAAAATGTATTCCTAGTCTGGCCTCTAAGACTGGCTCAAGTATTGCATGATGATCCTGTTTTCCTGATCATGGGCATGGCTATGCCGGCAATTTTGAGGGCGCAATGTTGGTAGAACACTTGTGTTGAATCGACCCGAATTGATGTTATGCTATGAGATACTTTCGTCACTAGTTAATGGTTAATAACACAGAGATGGTTAACGTTTGCATAATTCCTTAGATCATGAGAGTATCGAGTTTCTTCATGCTTGCTTCATGAACTTTGGGTTTGTTAAACGTCATCCGTACATGGGTGGCTATTACGGCGGCTTACGGGTTCATGGAAAAGTGTGTCAAGTAACTTGATAGCTCAAGATTGGGATTTGCTCCTCCGTCGATGGAGATATATCTCTAGGCCCTCTCGGTGTTACGGTATCCATCATCGTCTGGCCAGACACTTTGTGATTTGATCACAGGGATGCCGGAACACGGGAACGAGAAAAGAGAACAATACCGGTAACGAGGTAACTTGCATAGTGGACAAGTTGTTGATCCACGGGGATGCAGTAAATCTCACCTCGGGTATTTGTAACATATCGCGAAGCAACAGGAATAGCACACGGCAACTGGAGGTTCACTCGAATATTCATTCGTGTGGGTATAGGGGTCAATATGGGTGTCCACGGCTCCGATGTTGATCATTGATCGGAAGGGGTTCCGGGTCATGTCTATACTTCACCAAACCTATAGGGTCACACGCTTAAGTGTCATCTATCTGTTGAATACTAGACAGGGAGTCTGAGAGAAATTCACCGAAAAAGTTTCGGAGACAACGGAAGAGTTCCGGAGAGAGAACACCGGAAGAGTTTCGGTAAAACCGAAAAGTTGTTTCGGAGTGTACCATTAAGTCAAATTGGTTTCGGCACATGCCTGGAAATTATTGGAGGGTACCAGAATTGTTCCGGTAACTTCTGAGATTTTTCAGAGACAAAAACCGGAAATGTTCCGGACTGCCGGAACCGCTTTAGTTGCTTTTTACAGATGAAAATCACGAAACCGAAAAGTTGTTTTGGAGTACACCATTAAGTCAAATTGGTTTTGGCACACGCCTGATAATTATTGGAGGGTGATAGAATCATTCTGGAAACTTCTGGGAATTTTCCGGAAGAAAAACCGGAAATGTTCCGGAGCTGCCGGAACCGCTTTGGATGCTTTTCGCAGATGAAAATCACTAATCCGGAATTGTTCCGGATCACATTGAAAATTATTTTAGTGGGTGCTGCAAATGTTCTAAGCCCACATAAATATTTTCAGTTCGACCGGACGCTGAAAAATGTCGTCGGGAATAGTGAAAGTGCTTTTTGGGTGGCTTCTTGGAGAAGCCACCTTGAGGGCCCTTTGGTATTTTCCCACTTGGCTTCTTGGAGAAGCCACCCTTGGGCTTGGCCTATAAATAGGGGTGGAGTGGGCTGCCTAAAGACTTACTCTTTCTCACATACACATGCCATCTGATGTTATCTGGCTTCTCTCTCCCTCCCAGCGAAATAGTTTCGTAGAGACGAAAGGCTGTCTGGGTTCCGGTGGGAACTAGTTCTAGACGGCGAAGCCTTGCTGGATAGATGACACCGTATGTGTGCAACTCTGTAGAGAGATCGTTGTTTCGGTCTTAGTTCGAGAGTGCCTCCCGAAGGGTTGTCCGAGTGACCGTCCGAAATTCTGAGGTCCTCCTGAAGGGCTGTCCGAGGATCCGTCCGGTGGGACTATCCGAGGGACTGTTCTGAGGTCCTCCCGAAGGGCAGTCGGAGGATCTGTCCGGTGGGACTATCCGAGGGACTATTCTGAGGTCCTCCCGATGGGCTGTCCGAGGATCCGTCCGGTGGGACTATCCGAGGGACTGTCCTGAGGCCTCCCGAAAGGCTGCCCGGAGATCCGTCCGAGGAACAGGCGAGGGAGTACATCCTCGCGGTTGGGAGGTTGTAAATCCTAGCTGTGGGGATCTGCACCGCCGATCGTCATCGACTCTACTTCCACTGCGCTACGAGTCGGTAACGAAAAAGATCAAACCTTGTATGCAGTCTCCATAGTGGTCCTGGGCTGGTGCGTAGGTCAAAATTTTTTGTTTTCTGCTGCGTTTCCCTACAGTATGCGTAGATGCAGGTTGCGATCTAGAATACATAGAGATGTATGGGTGTTGCACAATATAATTAGGTAGTAGATGAGATCTATTGCTGAAAATTATTTGTGCGGGTAGCAGATGAAATCTGTTACCCGATGTTCCTGTTGCTTCCCCTGAATTTGCGTAGTCCTGATCTTGACGGCATGGTGGAATCTCACAAAGTTCTGGCAATCCGCGATCCTTTCATGCTGCTCCTGAGTATGCTGATTGACAGATCAACGAAGTGCTAACAGTTCTTTGGGTTCCACCATAGTTGAGAAAGATGGATGTTTCGCAGACGAAAGGGCAATGCAGATGTGATCTGCACGGGGGTCACGCGTATGACGAAGTTTAGTATGGGGCTCGAGATTTTATTATCTCGTGTTTCATACACCCTGGAAAGTTAATCTAGCAACTTGAATTATCATACTTGATGATGAACGTTGGTAGCTTCGGTTTGTTTCGAAACCTTAGAAGCCACGTAAAATAAATTTTTGCATAAACCGATTAGAGGCGTCTAACTTGGTTTTGCAGGATGGTTTGCATGTGCATGTGATGTGGTATAGCAGTGCTCATATAAATTTGATTATGTATGAGATGACTATATGATGTAAATTAACATGACCTGCGTGTCATGATTCGGCATGATGGCTGGAGCCATATGATTGCACTTTAATGACCTGCGTGTCAACCTTATGTAATGCACTTATTTTATTAGCTATAGAGATAGCAATATTATCTGGTGCATCGACAAGGTGGTGGCAATCTTCGCGAAGGTGAACACCGACGCGAATGCCGGAGACGAAGAAATGAAAGACTTCTCCGTCAGAAAGGGCTATACCATATCATGCTATTATGAATTGCCTGAGATGTTTATCCCTTATGATGCACCCTTCTTGACTGCGCGGTTGTCGCTTTTTATTAGGGTGATCTCTCACAAAAATATCAAGTAGTTAGTGTTCTCCCAAGTGTAGCACCGTCACGGCACCTAACTTTTCGGGGTACGACATGTACACATGAGTACGAACGATTAGGGATGTGTGAGGCGGGTGAGGTCAGACCTCGCAGCGAGATCACTTGGTTGTCTTGACGTTCAGGCAGGACAGTCCCGAGCTCAGAACACACGCATCGAAAGATGAACAAGAGTCACATAGACATGTGATTGGCAAGTTGGCCTACCGATTGAAATTCACGTCATCAGTGATGAACCCGTCAATGGCGTCGAATTGAAATGCGGATCTTGTATCACTCACAATCAATTATGAGAGATATTGATTTGAGTGGGAGCGCACTGTTGAATTAACTTCTTTTAATTCAGAGTGCAATTAATTTTGAACACTGTCTAAGTGTGATTTGCAAAATAGTTGTAGAATAATGGCTCGCGTTTCCACCTTCCCTATTAAAATTGAATAGCTGTTAAATATCTGGTTAAAACTTTACGGTTGGTAGCGTAATGTGAGGATTGTCCTCAAGAGTGCCGAGAAGGACTTTGTCCTATCGCATGCTTTCGGTATTCTCCCGCGAATGCTATGGATCATGTGACTCTCGTCCTTCGATCCAAAAGCTAGAATTCCTTTTCAGTCAAAGTGCAATATGTTTGCTTCCATGAGACCCGAACTTCGAAAGTTTGGATAGTTATGTGATATTCATGGAATCTGGAAATCATTTTCAGAGACAGACAAAGGCTAAAAGATATGAGATATCCAAAGCAATGTTTGTTTGCAAACTATTAGTAAAGGAGTTTACTATGCATTAGACTGATAAGAGAGGGATCCAGGAGAACGCCTATCATATGATGAAAGGTGAATAAAACAACAATTTAAAGAGAAAGGAAGTGTCTGAAGGGTGTTAGTAAGACTTTCACGCCTAGGAAGTCCGGGGCTAACGCCACTCTTAAGTTGGATGCTTCATATGAGAGTAGGAGAAATACTAAAAGTTAAACTGTTAGAAGTATAAAGGCAAAAGGAAAGAAGACTGGAATATCCAGCTCATGTATGAATGTCATACAGGTTTTTGATGTATAGAAGGCTGGTCAAAGATATAGTTCTTGGGAATTATGGTTAAACATGTTAATCACTAATTCTTGGGTATTGTGAGTTAATCACAAAGATACCCGCTCAATTGCATTATGTTGCAACTCGATGTAAGAACTACTATGGCCTGAAAGACTAGCCAGGAATGAGGTTTAGATACACGCAGGGAACATAGTAAATGTTACTATGCCTTCCATATGTGTATTCCCTATGTATTTACTTTCATAATTCATTTTAGAGTTTCACACTCTAGCCCTTTGCATAAGGTATCTTGCAAGAAGGTTGTTCATAAGAGAACTTTTGATGTTCGGTGTTATGAATAACATAAGGGCCATACTTTCATTATGAATGAGACGTATGTTATGAATATTGATAATAATACATTACCTCTGGGTTTACTTTCATAATTCATTTTAGAGTTTCATACACTCTAGCCCATTGCACAATGTTTGTTGCAAAAGAGTTGTTCATAAAACCAACAATTGTTGTTCTGTATTATGAATAACATGAAGGGCCATGCTTCCATCCTAGATGGGATGTATGTTATGAATATTGATGGAAATATGATACATCCATAAAACTGACGCTAAATGTCACAAGACTAAAAGAATACCACACAAGTGTGGCACTGCATTTGGTCACATTGGAGAAACCCGCATGGAAAATTCCATTATGATGGATTTTGAAGTCCTTTGATTTTGAATCATCTGACACTTGCAAATTTCCTCCAAAAGGTGAAGTGACTAAAATACCGTTCACAGGCCATAAGGAACGAGCAAAGAACTTATTGGTGATCATACATTTTGATGTATGTAGTCCGATAAATGTTGTTGCAAACAGTGGATTTGTCTACCTTCAAAAAGGACTCAAGTAGATATATGGATATTTACTTGATGAGACGTAAGTCTGGATCTTTTGAAATCATTCGAAAGGTGTTCAAAAATGAAGTAGAAGTTATTGTTACAAGAAAATTATGTTTCTGCAATTTGATTGCGGAAAGGAATATTTGAGTTACAAGTTTAGCGAATGTCTGATGAGTTGTGAAAAGAGTTTCATAACTTACACCTCCCGGAACACCACTGCAAGTGGAATATCCGTGAAGATGTAATCGAACCATTTATGACATGGTAAGATCAAAGATGACATAAATAGATTTGCCATTATCACTTTTAAAGTGATGCTTTAGATACTGCGGCTTTTACACTGAAAAGAGCTCCATCGGGTCTGTTGAAATGACGCCATGGTATGGTACGCCCAACCATGTTATATCTTTTCTTAACATTTGGAATATGGGGCTTGTGTAAATGGTTACAAACCTATTCCAAATCAGACAAGTGCTACTTTGTAGGTTATCCCAAGTCATTGGGTATTCCCCCACCACTATACCGAGGCAAAGGGTTTTGCCACAAAATGGTATGCTTTTAAAGAGAATAGTTCTTACAAAAGGTGAGTGGGAGGACAGTGCAACTCGATGAGATAACCAGTATCTTTGTCATCAGATCAAAGGAAAGGAACCTTGGAAGTGATTCCGGAGTTTCCTACTGCGACTGATACGGAAGTCTCTACAATAAAATGTATGGACTTCGATCGAACTTGCAGCTAAACCCCGTAGGCAAGGCTCATGCAAACCTCTCAGGTGCGCAAACGAGATATTGTTGTTGGACAACAGTATACCTACGATACAAAAGGAAGCGGTGATGGGCCCTGACTCCAGAATTGGCTAAATGCCAATACAATCCGAGATAGTTTCCATATAAATATTTCAAGATTAAAATCTTGATACACCTTTCGGAAGGCTTAGAGTCTAACGAATATTTATGGAACTAAAAACTGATACAGATAAAAATGTTTTATCCATAAAGCTCGACTTGTTGAAATAACAAGTTCAAGGAGTTGACTGCGATGAGGTTGTTTCACCGTAGTGATGCTTGAAGTCGGTTCGGGTTGAACTAGCAATTAATACATATTTCAATCATGAGATATGAAACATGGATGACAAAAGGATTTCCATCTGATGGAAATGAAACCTAGGACTTGTATGTGATACAGTCCAAAGTAATTTGTCAATCCAGAGGATGCTAGTAAGTATGCAAACTTCAGAGTTCCAGCGATGGACAGAAGAGAGCAAAGCGGAGTTGGAATCTTCATTTTTGATGGAATGGTCAAAGGGGTTTGACTTCATCAAATGGGTATCGAAGATGTTTGTGATTCAAGAAAGTAAGTGGGAGCATGATAATATTTCTAAAAACCTTGTGTACTTGACACATTGTTAAATTGGAAATAAATTTCTTGACACGAATTAGGACTTCATTTGAAAATAGTTTTTCGATGAAGTGCTTAGGCTAAATAGCCTCAATATTAGGCATGATGATCTATGGAGATAGATTTACCTAATGGGGCTAAGCTATGAATACATATTGACAAGATGCTAAAACTTTTTAGCATTTAAAACGCCAAGGAGTGATTCTTGCCGAAGTCACGTGGAAAGAGTTTTTGCAAGACTCAGTGTCCCAAAACACTGATGAGTGAAATACATGATGGAGATTCCACACACTCTTGTGTTTGGATTAATCATGTATTCCATGGTATGTAAAACAACCAGATATGACCGATACTCCAAAGTTGTTGCGAGTATGGATACCAAAGTGATCAAAGTACTGATCATAGGACAACAGTGAAAGATGTCATTGAGTACTAGAGTAGTAGTGATGACATGTTTTCTCGCAAGCAGAGATTATGAAGTACTCGTTGTAAGTAATTACATCGATACAGTCTTCATCAATGCTCCATGCGATTTTCGATTTAAGTTAAGGGTTTTGTGTAATACACAATATGGTGGCACGGTAGTTGGAAATTGTTCCAAACAAGATACTGTGGCGAATTCTATAACAAAGGCTAAGTATGTTGACGCTTAAGAAGCAACAAAGAAGTTGTTGAATCATATAGTTCGTTCATGAACTTAGTATGGTTCCAAGATGGCTTTGTCTATGGGACACTATTGCAAATAGATGCTCCATAGCTCAGTCTGAGGAATCAGGTTTTGACCAATGATTCACACATATGCAAAGCCAAGTCCACACAAAATATGAATTTTGTGAAAGCGTGAAAATGCGAGGATATGCAAAGTTACACACGGAGCTGAAGTCGTCAGATCCGTTGGACATCAGGCTATACCACATGCGAATCATATTTTACACCAGTATGCCATAGGTGTAAAGTGCATTAGCATTGACTAGATTATTGACTCTAGTGCAAGTGGGGTTCTGTAGGAGATATGCCCTAGAGGCAATAATAAATGTTATTGATTATCTCCCTATTCATAATTAGGTATATGTTCCATGCTATAACTGCTATGGTTCTCGAGTCTGCAATAACCACAAGGCTCGGTGGAAGACTCATAAGCACGTGTGGAATAATAAACGGTAAAATGTATTCCTAGTCTGGCCTCTAAGACTGGCTCAAGTATTGCATGATGATCCTGTTTTCCTGATCATGGGCATGGCTATGCCGGCAATTTTGAGGGCGCAATGTTGGTAGAACACTTGTGTTGAATCGACCCGAATTGATGTTATGCTATGAGATACTTTCGTCACTAGTTAATGGTTAATAACACAGAGATGGTTAACGTTTGCATAATTCCTTACCTCATGAAAGTATCGAGTTTCTTCATGCTTGCTTCATGAACTTTGGGTTTGTTAAACGTCATCCGTACATGGGTGGCTATTACGGCGGCTTACGGGTTCATGGAAAAGTGTGTCAAGTAACTTGATAGCTCAAGATTGGGATTTGCTCCTCCGTCGATGGAGAGATATCTCTGGGCCTTCTCGGTGTTACGGTATCCATCATCGTCTGGCCAGACACTTTGTGATTTGATCACAGGGATGCCGGAACACGGGAACGAGAAAAGAGAACAATACCGGTAACGAGGAAACTTGCATAGTGGACAAGTTGTTGATCCACGGGGATGCAGTAAATCTCACCTCGGGTATTTGTAACATATCGCGAAGCAACAGGAATAGCACACGGCAACTGGAGGTTCACTCGAATATTCATTCGTGTGGGTATAGGGGTCAATATGGGTGTCCACGGCTCCGATGTTGATCATTGATCGGAAGGGGTTCCGGGTCATGTCTATACTTCACCAAACCTATAGGGTCACACGCTTAAGGGTCATCTATCTGTTGAATACTAGACAGGGAGTCTGATAGAAATTCACCAAAAAAGTTTCGGAGACAACGGAAGAGTTCCGGAGAGAGAACACCGGAAGAGTTTCGGTAAAACCGAAAAGTTGTTTCGGAGTGTACCATTAAGTCAAATTGGTTTCGGCACATGCCTGGAAATTATTGGAGGGTACCAGAATTGTTCCGGTAACTTCTGAGATTTTTCAGAGACAAAAACCGGAAATGTTCCGGACTGCCGGAACCGCTTTAGTTGCTTTTTACAGATGAAAATCAATAAACCGAAAAGTTGTTTCGGAGTACACCATTAAGTCAAATTGGTTTCGGCACACGCCTGATAATTCTTGGAGGGTGCTAGAATCATTCTGGAAACTTCTGGGAATTTTCCGGAAGAAAAACCGGAAATGTTCCGGAGCTGCCGGAACCGCTTTGGATGCTTCTCGCAGATGAAAATCACTAATCTAGAATTGTTCCGGATCGCATTGAAAATTATTTTAGTGGGTGCTGGAAATGTTCTAAGCCCACATAAATATTTTCAGTTCGACCGGACGCTGAAAAATGTCTTCATGAATAGTGAAAGTGCTTTTTGGGTGGCTTCTTGGAGAAGCCACCTTGAGGGCCCTTTGGTATTTTCCCACTTGGCTTCTTGGAGAAGCCACCCTTGGGCTTGGCCTATAAATAGGGGTGGAGTGGGCTGCCTAAAGACTTACTCTTTCTCACATACACATGCCATCTGATGTTATCTGGCTTCTCTCTCCCTCCCAGCGAAATAGTTTCGTAGAGCCGAAAGGCTGTCTGGGTTCCGGTGGGAACTAGTTCTGGACGGCGAAGCCCTGCCGGATAGATGACACCGTATGTGTGCAACTCTGTAGAGAGATTGTTGTTTCGGTCTTAGTTCGAGAGTGCCTCCCGATGGGCTGTCCGAGTGACCGTCCGAAATGCTGAGGTCCTCCCGAAGGGCTGTCCAAGGATCCGTCCGGTGGGACTATCTGAGGGACTGTTCTGAGGTCCTCCCGAAGGGCTGTCCGAGGATACGTCCGGTGGGACTATCCGAGGGACTGTTCTGAGGTCCTCCCGAAGGGCTGTCCGAGGATCCGTCCGGTGGGACTATCCGAGGGACTGTCCTGAGGCCTCCCGAAGGGCTGCCCGGAGATCCGTCCGGGGAGCAGGCGAGGGAGTACATCCTCGCGGTTGGGAGGTTGTAAATCCTAGCTGCGGGGATCTGCACCACCGATCGTCATCGACTCTACTTCCGCTGCGCTACGAGTCGGTAACGAAAAAGATCAAACCTTGTATGCAGTCTCCATAGTGGTCCTGGGCTGGTGCGTAGGTCGAAATTTTTTGTTTTCTGCTGCGTTTCCCTACACATACCATAACGTATAAAAATAATTTGCAGTATTTTATTCGGGGCAAATGGCAATATAGCATGGATTGAAAATACAACCGGCTAACTACACATCAATTTTATTCAGTGCAATTACAATGGGTGTTCCTCGTAAATCAAGGTGAAAAACATAAGAGACTAGCAAGCATCGAAAGCAACACACAAAGATGAAATTAAACATATGAATAATCATTTAGTTGCACAATTATACAAACTGGGTCGACTGAACAGCATGCTTTGCTTCCCACCCAGAAAGATGCAAACTAGAGAGAGAGAGAGATGGTGCATTCAAACAGCAATGCGCTCAATACAGCATTGAAATGGTACTGTACTAAATTTGCAGAATCAAATGTTTGTTTTTCACAACAGGTTGCAGGAAATTCTTAACATGGAGAATGAAAAGAAGACGCTCAGTAGACAATCAATTGTTGAAAACTGCAGAGTTGAAGAGCTAAGCTAGGTATAACAAAATTCCCAGCCCCTCGCATTCCTAATGAAACCTAACAACCTTAGCCAAACATACTCCAAGTCACTCTCAAGTCAATTTAGTGCCAAATATATAGTTTCTGAACTCCAAGGACTAAATGACTAATACATACTGTTTGTCACTCCCGAGTTCAGAGAAGGACTAGCATCATTTTTAGCATCGTTGTTCAGTTCACTGCAGGAAAAATGGGGACATAGAACAAATTTGCCAGCACTAGATAAACCAACCATCAGTTTTAAAAAGCTCAGTGCATACTACATGAACGATGTAACAAACTAGAAACTCCGTGTAACATCATGTGCTCAGCTGCAAACGATACCACATGTAATCTCTAGTCTATTTAAAAAATATAGCAAAAAAACTGAACTACTACGGGCAAAATCGCCTCTAGATACAACAACAGCGCACCGTCCGTCATTCATAGACAAAGAAGAAGCATCCCAATCGCGTTGGCAAACAAAAAATGATTTCTTTTTCTGTTGGGAAGTTGAGACGTACGCGACTCAGTGGCTTGCCCCTCTGTTGAGAGTGGATTCCACATGAACTAGCTCTCCCACCACCCACCCACACATGCATCAAATTTCATCCATTGAATCATCCACGAGTCACAGCAAGCCGGCAAAAACCAAACCTCCGTTTGCTTGAGGTAATGGCAAGATTTGGAGCTGCATCTCAGAACAGAGCAACGCCAACTTCAGGGGCAACATGAACAGAGCAACAACAAATTCAGTAATGGAGGTTCTCGAACAGATCCCTGCACGAACGGAGCAACAAGGCCATGATTTTCATGTGCGTGAGTGAGTGAGAAAACCACATCAGGGCCTGCCAAATCAAAACGGAGAAGAGGGTGACGGTTGCACCTTGACGAGCTCCATGGCGTGGTTGGAGCAACGGACGAGCGGCATCCCCAGAAGAAGCAAGCCCACTCACTAGCTCCTCTTCCCGCTGTGCACGACCTCGACCTCTGTCGCAGACACGGAAGCATCGCCGTGGAGAAGAGGGGCTGTGATGAGATCTCCTCGTCCTCAACAGGCGGCACGTAGAGGGGAAGAGGCCATGAAGTGGCCGCGGAACAGGAAGCTCCTCGCGCGGATCTGCCGCTGCCAGCTCTCGAAGCCGTGCATGTGTTGACGAGCAGCCACGCTTGACGACGAGCCGGTGGTGCCGCGCCGCGGATCTCCCTCCACAGTCACGCGCCCGCATGAGGTAGCGTGCGTGGGTGGCGACGGGGAGCGCGTAGCAATTCTTGGCGCCGTCCTGGAGCTGTGATCCAATAGAGCGAGGCTGCCGGCGGAGGGACCTGCCGGCGAGGGGTCTGGATCGGGGAGGAGGCGACGAAGGGATCTGGATCGGGAGGAGGCGGTGGCGGCGCGTGCCTTCTCGGGAAGGAAGGGTTTGGTGGTGTTTTTTTCTTTCTCTTTTCGGTAGGATGGGTGGGTTGACAGACGTTGGATCCATGAGATGTGGACGGCTCAGATCGGTTACAATGTGGTGATCCGTGGGAAGTGTGATTCAACGTTCTGATTCGTCCGAGATATGTGACATTAAAAATATTTTTGAAGTGCTAAAAATATGGGTGTTTAGTGAAGCAACTATCAAGAATGTATTGCAAAATGGTAGCACTAAAAATTTAATCAAGTTAGAGCAACTCCAACCGGAGGACCCATTTTGTCCGCCCATATCCATTTGGTCCGCGCGGACAAAAACGATGGCCCAACACAGAGACCCATTTCCATTTTGTGTCCGCTTTGTGTCCATGCGGACCCATTTCTGGCTCAAATTTGGGTCGCAGGCGGACACAAAGCAGACGTTTTCTGTGTCTGCGTCGTCCGCCTATGTCCGGGCAGACCCACTTGTCACTCACCCACCCACCTCTCCCTTCTTATTTAATTCAATGGCCCACCCCCACCCACCTCTCTCCTATTATTTTACTGCCACAGTGCTCCCATCCACCTGCTTCCCGTTGGGTGCACCGGCTGACCCATTTTGAAAAGCAGGCACGGATAGGCGGACGAGCGACCCAAACGGACGAAAAGCGGATAAACCGCGCTTCCGTTTGGGTCGCCCGATTGGAGTTGCTCTTATATCATATTTTATAGATGATCACCAACTTGTATTCATTTTCTTTGCACAAAGATTACATTTTCCATTTTTCGACTGTCCAAAATAAGTTTTTTTGTGAAGAACTTACCAAATATTTGTTGCAAATTGGACCAAAGAAATTCTATAAAATATTAGGCATATTTAATGTACAATTGACCAAATGGTTAGGTGTCAAAATCTTTGATCCACCTCTCATGCAAAAGACAAATTTCCGTCGATTCAGCTGAAAGCGGGTCAAATTTGAACTGCAGCTGCCTTATAGCTTCCTCTTTATTTTTTCCAAAAATCATTTCTAGGTACATAAGTATCAATTTAATCAGAGAAACACCGTATTTTTTCCAAAATTCAACCACTAGCTAGGAACGGTCATGCCCGTCGTTTTGACCGCATTTTGAAATGGGCATGCAAAATTCAAAAAAATCAAAAAATTGTAAAACCTTTGCATTGTGTCATTATATATGACCAAGTTACCAGGAAAAATAATAAACTTGTAAGACGGTAATTGTTTTAAAAAAGTATTCTAAAAAATGAGATATCATGTGTGAAGATTCATGGCTTTCAAGCCAAATGATCAATCTTATGGCCACATTCATGGCGTAGTTTGTTCAAATGATATAATATTGTGCACAAGGGTGCATATTGGAATGACAAACAGTGTTGCCTAAGGAAGTTTTCATTTTCATTGGACGAAAAATTCATTTTTCATTTTTCGAGTGCCCAAAATGAGTTTTTTTGTGAAGGACCTACCATATATTTGTTGCAAAATTGGACCGAAACATTTTTCTAAAATATTGGGTCATATTTAATGTACAATTGACTAAATGATTGGGTGTCAAAAGGTTTGATACACCTCTCGTGAAAAAGACAAATTTCCCCCGATTCCATAGGAACCGGGTCAAATTTGAATTGCAGCTACCTCATAGATTGCTTTTTATTTTTTACAAAAGTCTTTTGTAGGTACAAAAGTATCTATTTAATCATAGAAACACCAAAAGTTTTCCAAGATTCAACCACTAGCTCGGAACGGGCATGCCAGCCGTTTTGACCGCATTTTGAAATGGGCATGAAAATTTCAAACAAAATTGAAAAATTGAAAAACCTTGACATTGTGGCATCATGTGTGACCAAGTTACCAGGAAAAATAATAAACTTGTAATACGACAATTATTTTAAAAAGGTGTTCTCAAAAATGAGCTATCATGTGTAAAGATTCATTGCTTTCAAGCCAAATGATCAATCTTATGGCCACATTCATGGCATAGTTTGTTCAAATGATATAATATTATGCACAAGGGTGCATATTGGAATGACAAACAATGCTGCCGAAGGAATTTTTCATTTTCTTTGGACGGAAAATTCATTTTCCATTTTTCGAGTGCCCAAAATGAGTTTTTTTGTGAAGGACATACCATATATTTGTTGCAAAATTGGACCAAATAATTTTTCTAAAATATTAGGTCATATTTAATATACAATTGACTAAATGGTTGGGTGTCAAAAGCTTTGAGCCACCTCTCGTGAAAAAGACAAATTTCTCCCGATTCAGTAGGAAGTGGGTCAAATTTGAACTGCTGCTGCCTTATAGTTTGCTCATGTTTTTTTCCAAAAATAATTTATAGGTACATAAGTATCTATTTAATTAGAGATACATGGTTTGGTTGCGAGACATCGAGGTTTGGACGGTGGACGATGGCCCCAACCCCAGAGCACGCAAACTGGCAAGCCAGCCGCGTGGTCACCCGCGTGACCTTAGCGTTGCCGCGCGTTCTGGGCGGCCTAGGCATGTCTGGTCGGTTGGGAAGTATTTGATTAGCAGCCAAGTGTTTGATTAGCAGTGGGGGAAATGCACATGGCCATTAGGCGTGAGTTTTGGCTGAGGATGATCATCTGCTATGGAGACGGTCTTGGCAAATTTTCAGCTCAAATGGAGAAGCCTAGGTGGCACTTCCTTTGCAAAGTACCACACTGGACAGAAATATGAATGTTGAAGGTGGGCTCAAATGAATGAATGGATTGAGCTGAAATTCGATGGAGGATGGTAATTTGGGCATAGGAAAGTACTGTAAAAATTTGATACAATTTGGACGTGCCAAAGTGGTACTTCCTTCACAATGCTCTTCTCTAGACAGAAACTTGGGAAAATTATTGAGAGAAATTGGCTAAATAAAATGAGCTAAAATTTGGTGGAGATAAGTTATATAGGTATCAACATTCCCCGGTAAAGTTTCAGAAATAATTAAGCAATATAAAATATAGTTGCTTGACAAACTGAAAATATGACCAGAATAAAAGATTGGATGATGAGCTCACATGGATTGCTGGATAAATCTCAAATTTTGTGGAGAGTGATTATTTGAGCATATGAAACATTTGGAAAAATCTCAGATCATTTGGATAATCTTAGCCAGTACTTCATTCACAAAGCTTCTCTCTGGATAGAAATTTTGAAAATTTGATGACGAAGATTTAGTAGGCAAATGGAGCTGAATATTGGCATGTGACAAAGAATGGAATATGGAAGAGAGCCCAAAATTTTTGAGGGAAATAGGAGGGGTTTAGATATCACTTGCTTTGCAATGTGCCAATCTGAAAAAAAAATAGAAATTGATGTTGGGATCACAAATTTAATTGGATTGAGCTGCAATATGGAGAAGGATGATAATTTGGGCATATGAAGGCACTGTAAAACTTTCATACCATTTTGGATAAATAAAAAAGGCACTTCCTTCACAATGCTCTCCACTTAACAGAAAATTAGGAAAAATATTGAGGGAAATTGGATAAATTAAATGAGCTAAAATTTGGTGGAGGGAGGTTCTATGGGCAGGGTCATATCCTGCTAAATTTTCAGCAATTCTAAAACAATATAAAATATAGTTGCTTCATAGACTGAAAATATTATCAAAAACAAAGATTGGATGGTGAGCTCACATGGATTGTTTATATATGTTTAACATTTTTTCAAATACATGATTAACATCTTTTCATATATTCCCAACAAAAAACATATTTTCATACATATGTTTTGATGCCTATTTCTTACACATTGTACATTTTTATATACATATAAAACATTGTTTACATAGGTTAGAAAATTTTAAATACATGATTAACATTTTTAGAAAATCTTGTTTGTTATCTACTTTTCCATATATATATTGTAAAATTTCCATATATACGTACTGATGACTATTTTTTCATACACATGAAACATTTTTTATACATATCTAATATTATTTATGATTAGCATTTTTTATATGCATGAAACTTTTCAAATACACACATTTAGTTTTTTAAACACATAATTACATTTTTTTGAAATATGTATTAACATTGACATTTTTTTGAATTACACGTTTAGTTTTCTTATTGCTAAACCATATAGCAAGATTCACGAAGGAGTTCATTATTTTCCTATTCTTATGATTTTATATTGTTTAATTGGTTTCAAGATTTTTTATAAGGAAAAACCTTTTTAGAGTTATACAATGAAAAACCTGTTTTTTAGACAATAGTGAAAACTTTTTATTTTTAGATAACTCACCATCCTTACCAAATGCTAATAATGAAAAACTTGATATTTTCCCATTTTTTCATTGGGCCGATTTTTTTTTGAGAAATATGATGGCATCCCACGTTTATTCCTGAAATACTTCTGGAGCATTGCAGTCATGTCCGCATAATACTCAGGATCTTTACGTCTCGAGTCTAAGACAGTTATTAATGCCCCGTCAAGCTTAATGGATAGTAGAATAAAGTGTAACCTGCGCACGCATAACTCATCAATAACATAACACTATATTAAAGCTACTAAGCTAGCTCGCACCAGGGCGCTCGCTCGTTGTGGCCGGGGCTCTTCCCCGGGCCGACACATGTCCCTACGTGTACACCAGTGAACAGTACCCACGGGTGAACATCGACCGCTAGGTGAACAGTGCCCGTCAATGAACAGTAACTCTGGGGCGAACATTACCCCTGGCCGAACAGTGATTTTTGGTGAACAGTGATTTTTGGTGAACAGTGCTTCCTCGATTTTTTTTCACTCTCCCCGAGTTTTAGAACGAAATAGTGCCCTATGTTTTCCCCCTTTTTTAGCCCCCCCCCCTTTTGAAATTAAAATTAAAAAGTAAAAAATTTACAAAAAAATATTTCCTCGAGTTTTAAAACAAATATTACACCACTTTTCTATAGCAAACAGTACTTTCTTATTTTTCCCCTTTTCCTAAAAAATTCCTATTTTCCAAAATATTAAAATTAAGCAGATAGAAAAAATTGAACCCTGTGATGAACAATAACCCTTCTTTTTTCCCTTTTCCTTTTGAAATTCACCTCTTTTTTGAAGCTAAAATTTAAAAGTTAAAATTTACGAAAATACGTTTTCCCAAGTTCTAAAACAAATATTACCCCACTTTTTAAAATTAAGAAGATAAAAATACCAAAAAGTAAAAATAAAAAATACATCGCTTTTCTTTAAAATAGTAATGGTGGTCAAACAACAATACATCCCCCCCCCCCCACCCAATGAACAACCTACCTCTTTTTCCCCCTTCTTCTTTAAAATTTAAATTAAGGAGATAAAATTCCCAAGAAAAATAAAAATATATATTATTTCTCTTTTACCCCCTTCTCCTTTGAAATTAAAATTATTAAGATTATAAAATTACCAATTTTTCCCTCTTCTTCTGCAAAATTTAAATTAAGAATATGAAATTGAAAAAAATGAAAACAAACATTACATCACTTTTTTGTAAATAGTAATTGCGGTCAAACAATAAACTCACATGTTTCCTTTTAGGATATGATTTTTCTTATTTTTTAGTGTTTACTGTTGTATTTTTTTAGTACTGTACAATTGAATTTGCTCATGTACACGAACATCCGCTTATCCCTATGAACGCACCCATGCACATCCTATCCATACAAGCACCTCCCAGATACAAAGCCGACATATTTTACGAAGTCAACCATAGAGGCCCAGTCCACGGGAACGTCTCATCCCACTGAACGAATGTCGCTGGAAGTGTTTACTGTTAATCTTTTAATCAGAGTACAACCGAAATTGCTCACATACACGAATATACACTCATCCTACGAACGCACACGCGCACATCCTACACATATGAACACCTCTCAAAGACTGAGTCGAGATAACATCTTGAGATTTTACAAAATCATCATAGACGTCTTGTAGTTCACAGGAACATCACATCTCACTGAACGAACATCGCCGGAAGCTTCAAATAAATTCGGAATAGTGCAAGCATCAATATCAAATTTAGGATTTGAATCCTGGTGGGCTGGGAAGCTAATAAGATAATTCAATCTTTTATTTTTCTCACCACGCACAATGGTCACTGCTTTGTGCAAGTATACATAGACAGAACTCTCTAACAACAACATGTTTTGTGGTACCGATATGCAACTCCATTTAGTTTTCTTATTAGATAACATCAAACTAGAGGATGCAAAGAAATGCTCTCTATAGATGCTTTTTTTTATTTGTTGAGTTGCTCGGCCCTACTGAATTGGTCCAACAATAGTTTGAGCTGATCATGTTTTTATACATCTTTTCTATGGCATCATATTGTTTTGATTAGCATATGCATCTTATGTACTTGGAAAATTCTTTTGACACGAGACTTGATATCCTGCATAATAAATGACTATATTTTTTGCTCCGCTCAATATTTTTCAGACATTACAAAAATGACATTAGTGTAAAATCTTCTCTGCATTATTGCAAAAGTGACATTAGAGCAAAACCTTCTGGGTTGGAGGATCCTCTTCTTCCAGCCGCGCCCACGGATTTGGATGCTAATGTTATAACTATTAAAACTCTTCAGGGAAGACATGTGCAAACTATTTGGCAATATGAAATAAGTTTATTTTTTATAAATAAATTTTTAGAAATATACCAGCTAAGCAAAACTGATTCTTTCAAATGTTAAAACTACCAAAGGTGCAACAATCAATTGAGTTTGCACATTTTAAATGCATTTCTCTTCTCTCTAAATTAATGATAATACATTTCTCTTCTCTCTAAATGAATGATACAGAGAGCCAATCGTCTGGCTACTTCCCTAAGAGGATGAACAGATGCTCGCCATCCAAAAGACACTTGAACCCTGATTATGCCATGTGCTCCAACTCCCAACTCCTCTCATCGAAAAGACATTGTTTTGATATCACTATCTTACTATAATGACAATTCTACTGTCCAATGGGTATCCTATTTACTATCTCCTCTTAATATATATTTTTTGTGATTCCTGATTGTAGGAGATATGCCCTAGAGGCAATAATAAATGTTATTGATTATCTCCCTGTTCATAATTATGTTTATGTTCCATGCTATAACTGCAATGATTCTCGAGTCTGCAAATAAAACGAGGCTTGGAGGGAAACTCATGTGCACGTGTGGGATAATAAACGGTAAAAAGTATTCCTAGTCAAGCCTCTATGACTGGCTCAAGTATTGCATGATGATCCTGTTTTCCTGATCATGGGCATGACTATGCCGGCAATTTTGAGGGCACAATTGTTGGTAGAACACATGTGTTGAATCGACCCGAATTGATGTTATGCTATGAGATACATTCGTCATTAGTTAATGGTTAATAACACAGAGATGGTTAATGTTTGCATGATTCCTTAGACCATGAGAGTATCGAGTTTCTTCATGCTTGCTTCATGAACTTTGGGGTTTGTTAAACGTCATCCGTAAATGGGTGGCTATACGGCGGCTTACGGGTTCATAGAAAAGTATGTCAAGTAACTTGATAGCTCAAGATTGGGATTTGCTCCTCCGACGATGGAGAGATATCTCTGGGCCCTCTCGGTGTTATGGTATCCATCATCGTCTGGCCAGACACTTTGTGATTTGATCACGGGGATGCCGGAACACGGGAACGAGAAAAGAGAACAATACCGGTAACGAGGTAACTGGCATAGTGGACAAGGTGTTGATCCACGGGGATGCCAACATGTCTCACCTCGGGTATTTGTAACATATCGCGAAGCAACAGGAATAGCACACGGCAACTGGAGGTTCACTCGAATATTCATTCGTGTGGGTATAGGGGTCAATATGGGTGTCCACGGCTCCGATGTTGATCATTGATCGGAAGGGGTTCCGGGTCATGTCTATGCTTCACCGAACCTATAGGGTCACACGCTTAAGGGTCATCTATCTGCTGAATACTAGACGGGGAGTCTGAGAGAAAATCACCGAAAAAGTTACGGGCGAAACGGAAACGTTCCGGAGAGGATATCGGAATAGTTCCGGTGAAACTGAAAAGTTGTTTCAGGGTATTCCATAAAGTCAAATTAGTTTCGGCACATGCCTGGAAATTATTGGAAGGTACCAGAATTGTTCCGGTAACTTCTGAGATTTTTCAGAGACAAAAACCGGAAATGTTCCGGACTGCCGGAACCGCTTTAGTTGCTTTTCACATATGAAAATCACTAAAACCGAAAAGTTGTTTCGGAGTGCACCATAAAGTCAAAATGGTTTCGGCACATGCCTGATAATTCTTGGAGGGTGCCAGAATCGTTCTGGAAACTTTCTGGAATTTTCCGGGATGAAAACCGGAAATGTTCCGGAGCTGCCGGAACCGCTTCAGATGCTTTTCGCAGATGAAAATCACTAAACCGGAATTGTTCCGGCTCGCGTTGAAAATTATTTTGGTGGGTACTAGAAATGTTCTAAGCCCACATAAATATTTTCAGTTCGACCGGACGCTGAAAAATGTCGTCCTGAATAGTGAAATCAGATTTATGGATATGGTTGGAAGTTGGCTTTCCACAAATATCTTCCCAAGATATTTTGGGATGACATGGCATTTTGGATATGCCCATCCTACCCCTTGTTTTTCCTATAAATAGAGGGGAGGAGGCAGCCCCATATGCTTCACTCTTGCTCTCATACACAAAGCCATGCATGATCTGGCATTCTTCTCTCCCTCCCAGCGAAATAGTTTCGTAGAGCCGAAAGGCTGTCTGGGTTCCGGCAGGAACTAGTTCTGGACGGCGAAGCCCTGCCGGATAGATGACACCGTATGTGTGCAACTCTGTAGAGAGATCGTAGTTTCGGTCTTAGTTCGAGAGTGCCTCCCGAAGGGCTGTCCGTGTGACCGTCTGAGTTTTGGAGGTCCTCCCGAAGGGCTGTCCGAGTGACAGTTCGAGTTTCGGAGGTCCTCCCGAAGGGCTGTCCGCGACACCGTCCGGGGGACTGTGTGACCGCCTCCCGGAGGGCTGTCCGCGGGGCAGATGAGGGTATACATCCTCGCGGTTGGGAGGTTGTAAAATCCTAGCTGCGGAGATCTGCACCGCCTATCGTCATCGACTCTACTTCCGCTGCGCTACGAGTCGGTAACGAAAGTTTGGATAGTTATGTGATATTCATGGAATCTGAAAATCATTTTCAGAGACAGACAAAGGCTAAAAGATATGAGATATCCAAAGCAATGTTTGTTTGCAAACTGTTAGTAAAGGAGTTTACTATGCATTAGACTGATAAGAGAGGGATCCAGAAGAACGCCTGTCATATGATGATGGTGAATAAAACAACAACTTAAAGAGAAAGGAAGTATCCGGAAGGGTGTTAGTGAAACTTTCACGCCTAGGAAGTCCGGGGCTAACGCCACTCTTAAGTTGGATGCTTCTTCTGAGAGTAGGAGGAATACTAGAAGTTAAACTGTTAGAAGTATAAAGGCAAAAGGAAAGAAGACTGGAATATCCAGCTCATGTATGAATGTCATACAAGTTTTTTGATGTATAGAAGGCTGGTCAGAGATATAGTTCTTGGGAATTTTGGTTAAACATGTTAATCACTAATTCTTGGGTATTGTGAGTTAATCACAAAGATACCCGCTCGATTGCATTCTGTTGCAACTCGATGTAAGAACTACTATGGCCTGAAAGACTAGCCAGGAATGAGATTTAGATACACGCAGGGAACATAGTAAATGTTACTATGCCTTCCATCGGTGTATTCCCTATGTATTTACTTTCATAATTCATTTTAGAGTTTCACACTCTAGCCCTTTGCATAAAGTATCTTGCAAGAAGGTTGTTCATAAGAGAACTTTTAATGTTCGGAGTTATGAATAACAAAAGGGGGCCATACTTTCATTATGAATGAGAAGTATGTTATGAATATTGATAATAATACATTACCTCTGTATTTACTTTCATAATTCATTTGGAGTTTCATACACTCTAGCCCTTTGCATAAGGTATCTTGCAAGGAGGTTATTCATAAGAGAACTTTTGATGTTCGGTGTTATGAATAACATGAAGGGCCATGCTTCCATCCAGAATGGGATGTATGTTATGAATATTGATGGTAATATGATACATCCATAACACTGACACTAAATGTCGCAAGACTAAAAGAATACCACATATGTGTGGCACTGCATTTGGTCACATTGGAGAAACCCGCATGGAAAATTCCATTATGATGGATTTTAAAGTCATTTGATTTTGAATCATCTGACACTTGCAACTTTCCTCTGAAAGGTGAAGTGACTCAAATACCGTTCACATGCCATAAGGAACGAGCATAGAACATATTGGTGATCATACATTATGATGGGTGTAGTCCAATAAATGTTGTTGCAAGTAGTGGATTATCTATCTTCAGAAATGACTCAGGTAGATATATGGATATTTACTTGTTGAGACGTAAGTCTGGATCTTTTGAATTCATTCATAAGGTTTTCAAAAATGAAGTAGAAGTTGTTGTAACAAGAAAATTATGTTTCTACAATTCGATTGCAGAAAGGAATATTTGAGTTACAAGTTTAGCGAATGTCTGATGAGTTATGAAAGGGGTTTCATAACTTACACCTCCCGGAACACCACTGCAAGTGGAGAGTCTGTGAAGATGTAATCGAACCATTTATGACATGGTAAGATCAAAGATGACATAAATAGATTTGCCATTATCATTTTTAAAGAGTGATGCTTTAGAGACTGCGGCTTTTACACTGAAAAGAGCTTCATCGGGTCTGTTGAAATAACGTCATGGTATGGTACGCCCAACCATGTTATATCTTTTCTTAACATTTGGAATATGGGGCTTGTGTAAAAGGTTACAAACCTATTCCAAATCAGACAAGTGCTACTTTGTAGGTTATCCCAAGTAAATGGGTATTCCTCCCTCACAATACCGAGGCAAAGGATTTTGCCGCAAAACGGTATGCTTTTAAAGAGAATAGTTATTACAAAAGGCGAGTGGGAGGACAGTGCAACTCGACGAGATAACCAGTATCTTCGTCATCAGATCAAAGGAAAGAAACCTTGGAAGTGATTCCGGAGTTTCCTACTGCGACTGATACGGAAGTCTCTACAATAAAATGTATGGACTTCAGTCGAACTTGCAGCTAAACCACGTAGGCAAGGCTCGTGCAAACCTCTCAGGTGCGCAAACGAGATATTGTTGTTGGACAACAGTATACCTACGATACATAAGGAAGCGATGATGGGCCCTGACTCCGAAATTGGCTAAATGCCAATACAATCTGAGATAGTTTCCATATCAATGTTTCAAGATTAAAATCTTGATACACCTTTCGGAAGGCTTAGAGTCTAACGGATATTTATGGAACTAAAAACTGATACGGATAAAAATGTTTTATCCATAAAGCTCGACTTGTTGCAAAAACAAGTTCAAAGAGTTGACTACGATGAGATTGTCTCACCGTAGCGATGCTTGAAGTCGGTTCGGGTTGAACTAGCAATTAATACATATTTCAATCATGAGATATGAAACATGGATGACAAAAGGATTTCCATCTGATGGAAATGAAACCTAGGACTTGTATGTGATACAGTCCAAAGTAATTTGTCGATCCAGAGGATGCTAGTAAGTATGCAAACTTCAAAGTTCCAGCGATGGACAGAAGAGAGCAAAGTGGAGTTGGAATCTTCGTTTTTGATGGAATGGTCAAAAGGGTTTTTTGACTTCATCAAATGGGTATCGAAGATGCTTGTGATTCAAGAAAGTAAGTGGGAGCATAATAATATTTCTAAAAACCTTGTGTACTTAACACATTGTTAATTGGAAATAAATTTCTTGACACGAATTAGGACTTCATTTGAAAATAGTTTTTCGATGAAGTGCTTAGGCTAAATAGCCTTAATATTAGGCATGATGATCTATGGAGATAGATTTACCTAATGGGGCTAAGCTATGAATACATATTGACAAGGTGCTAAAAACCTTTTAGCATTTAAAACGCCAAGGAGTGATTCTTGCCGAAGTCACATGGAAAGGGTTTTGCAAGACTCGGTGTCTCAAAACACTGATGAGCAAAATACATGATGGTGATTCCACACACTCTTGTGTTTGGATTAATCATGGATTCCATGGTATGTAAAACAACCAGATATGTCCAATACTCCAAAGTTGTTGCGAGTATAGATACCATAGTGATCAAAGTACTGATCATGGGACAACAGTGAAAGATGTCATTAAGTACTAGAGCAGTACCGATGACATGGTTTCTCGCAAGTGGAGATCATGAAGAGTTCGTTGTAAAAGGTTACATCGATACAGTCTTCATCGATGCTCCATGCGATTTTCGATTTAAGTTGAGGGTTTTGTGATACACATCATGGTGGCACGGTAGTTGGAAATTGTTCCAAACAAGATACTGTGGCGAATTCTATAACAAAGGCTAAGTATGTTGACACTTAAGAAGTGACAAAGAAGTTGTTGAATCATATAGTTCATTCATGAACTTAGTATGGTTCCAAGATGGCTTTGGTCTATGGGACACTATTGCAGATAGCTGCTCCATAGCTCAGTCTGAGGAATCAGGTTTCGACCAATGATTCACACATATGCAAAGCCAAGTCCACACAAAATATGAATTTTGTGAAAGCGTGAAAACACGGGGATATGCAAAGTTACACACGGAGCTGAAGTCGTCAGATCCGTTGGACATCAGGCTATACGACATGCGAAGCATATTTTACACCAGTATGCCATAGGTGTAAAGTGCATTAGCATTGACTAGATTATTGACTCTAGTGCAAGTGGGAGTCTGTAGGAGATATGCCCTAGAGGCAATAATAAATGTTATTGATTATCTCCCTGTTCATAATTATGTTTATGTTCCATGCTATAACTGCAATGATTCTCGAGTCTGCAAATAAAACGAGGCTTGGAGGGAAACTCATGTGCACGTGTGGGATAATAAACGGTAAAAAGTATTCCTAGTCAAGCCTCTATGACTGGCTCAAGTATTGCATGATGATCCTGTTTTCCTGATCATGGGCATGACTATGCCGGCAATTTTGAGGGCACAATTGTTGGTAGAACACTTGTGTTGAATCGACCCAAATTGATGTTATGCTATGAGATACATTCGTCATTAGTTAATGGTTAATAACACAGAGATGGTTAATGTTTGCATGATTCCTTAGACCATGAGAGTATCGAGTTTCTTCATGCTTGCTTCATGAACTTTGGGGTTTGTTAAACGTCATCCGTAAATGGGTGGCTATTACGGCGGCTTACGGGTTCATGGAAAAGTATGTCAAGTAACTTGATAGCTCAAGATTGGGATTTGCTCCTCCGACGATGGAGAGATATCTCTGGGCCCTCTCGGTGTTACGGTATCCATCATCGTCTGGCCAGACACTTTGTGATTTGATCACGGGGATGCCGGAACACGGGAACGAGAAAAGAGAACAATACCGGTAACGAGGTAACTGGCATAGTGGACAAGGTGTTGATCCACGGGGATGCCAACATGTCTCACCTCGGGTATTTGTAACATATCGCGAAGCAACAGGAATAGCACACGGCAACTGGAGGTTCACTCGAATATTCATTCGTGTGGGTATAGGGGTCAATATGGGTGTCCACGGCTCCGATGTTGATCATTGATCGGAAGGGGTTCCGGGTCATGTCTATGCTTCACCGAACCTATAGGGTCACACGCTTAAGGGTCATCTATCTGCTGAATACTAGACGGGGAGTCTAAGAGAAAATCACCGAAAAAGTTTCGGGCGAAACAGAAACGTTCCGGAGAGGATATCGGAATAGTTCCGGTGAAACTGAAAAGTTGTTTCAGGGTATTCCATAAAGTCAAATTGGTTTCGGCACATGCCTGGAAATTATTGGAAGGTACCAGAATTGTTCCGGTAACTTCTGAGATTTTTCAGAGACAAAAACCAGAAATGTTCCGGACTGCCGGAACCGCTTTAGTTGCTTTTCACAGATGAAAATCACTAAAACTGAAAAGTTGTTTCGGAGTGCACCATAAAGTCAAAATGGTTTCGGCACATGCCTGATAATTCTTGGAGGGTGCCAGAATCGTTCTGGAAACTTTCTGGAATTTTCCGGGATGAAAACCGGAAATGTTCCGGAGCTGCCGGAACCGCTTCAGATGCTTTTCGCAGATGAAAATCACTAAACCGGAATTGTTCCGGCTCGCGTTGAAAATTATTTTGGTGGGTACTGGAAATGTTCTAAGCCCACATAAATATTTTCAGTTCGACCGGACGCTGAAAAATGTCGTCCTGAATAGTGAAATCAGATTTATGGATATGGTTGGAAGTTGGCTTTCCACAAATATCTTCCCAAGATATTTTGGGATGACATGGCATTTTGGATATGCCCATCCTACCCCTTGTTTTTCCTATAAATAGAGGGGATGAGGCAGCCCCATATGCTTCACTCTTGCTCTCATACACAAAGCCATGCATGATCTGGCATTCTTCTCTCCCTCCCAGCGAAATAGTTTCGTAGAGCCGAAAGGCTGTCTGGGTTCCGGCAGGAACTAGTTCTGGACGGCGAAGCCCTGCCGGATAGATGACACCGTATGTGTGCAACTCTGTAGAGAGATCGTAGTTTCGGTCTTAGTTCGAGAGTGCCTCCCGAAGGGCTGTCCGTGTGACCGTCTGAGTTTTGGAGGTCCTCCCGAAGGGCTGTCCGAGTGACAGTTCGAGTTTCGAAGGTCCTCCCGAAGGGCTGTCCGCGACACCGTCCGGGGGACTGTGCGACCGCCTCCCGGAGGGCTGTCCACGGGGCAGATGAGGGTATACATCCTCGCGGTTGGGAGGTTGTAAAATCCTAGCTGCGGGGATCTGCACCGCCTATCGTCATCGACTCTACTTCCGCTGCGCTACGAGTCGGTAACGAAAGAGATCAAACCTTGTATGCAGTCTCCATAGTGGTCCTGGGCTGGTGCGTAGGTCGGAAAATTTTTGTTTTCTGCTGCGTGCCCAACACTGATTGCCTCTGTTTCATTTTTAACCAATTTTCTGTAGGTATCTTCCCTAGAATTGTAATTTCTATCTTACAATAAATTAGCCACTTCATTTTGAATCGCCGTGTTCACTATGAAGCAGACCTGACTTTATCTCCAAGATCGCAGTAGTTAATTTCTGCAATTTAGCCAAAAACGGTCTCGCCCAAGCTTTCCCTCGAGCGCGGCATGCCGCCGTGCTTTCACCATACTAGTTACTTAACCTCGAGTAAGCAAAACCGAATATGCACAAGACAGTAACACTCACTTGAAGTTGTAAGGAAAGAGTATTTCCCTTTTGTTTTGATGTCTAAGGAACGCTTCTAGCAAGTTGTCCTCGGTATCTTTGGCTCTCTGTTGTACCGACCATTCATTTACGGTATTTGGGCTAATGTACCCAATGTCATAGATTTATTCTTTTTTGCATTCGACCATCTTCAATCTGCATAATATAGTGAGGATAATTATTGTAGGGTAACGCAGCAGAAAACAAAAAATTTCCGACCTACGCACCAGCCCAGGACCACTATGGAGACTGCATACAAGGTTTGATCATTTTCGTTACCGACTCGTAGCGCAGCGGAAGTAGAGTCGATGACGATCGGCGGTGCAGATCCCCGCAGCTAGGATTTTACAACCTCCCAACCGCGAGGATGTATACCCTCATCTGCCCCGCGAACAGCCCTCCGGGAGGCGGTCGGACAGTCCCCCGGACGGTGTCGCGGACAGCCCTTCGGGAGGACCTCCGAAACTCGGACTGTCACTCGGACAGCCCTTCGGGAGGACCTCCAAAACTCGGACGGTCACACGGACAGCCCTTCGGGAGGCACTCTCGAACTAAGACCGAAACTACGATCTCTCTACAGAGTTGCACACATACGGTGTCATCTATCCGGCAGGGCTTCGCCGTCCAGAACTAGTTCCCACCGGAACCCAGACAGCCTTTCGGCTCTACAAAACTATTTCGCTGGGAGGGAGAGAGAAGGCCAGATCATGCATGGCTTGTGTATGAGAGCAAGAGTGTGTGAGATGGCAGCCCATTCACCTCCTATTTATAGGAAAACCAAGGGGTAGGGTGGTTTTACAATAAAACCCAAAATGCACATGAATGAAGTCCTTCCACAAGGGCATAAAAGTGAAACCAAGGAACAAGAGGGACTCCATGAAGGAGTCCACCATGTGGCCGGCCACACCCCCTTGTGGGGCCCCAAAATTGGCTCCAATCCATCCATGTCATCCCCAAGATCTTTTGGAGCAAAGCCCCAAAAGGTGGCTTTCCATAAAGTAGTCCAAAAAGCACTTTCACTATTCACGACGACATTTTTCAGCGTCTGATCGAACTGAAAATATTCATGTGGGCTTAGAACATTTACAGTACCCACCAAAATAATTTTCAACGCGAGCCGGAACAATTCCGGTTTAGTAATTTTCATCTGCGAAAAGCATCTCAAGCGGTTTCGGCAGCTCCAGAACATTTCCGGTTTTTTTTCCGGAAAATTCCAGAAAGTTTCCAGAATGATTCTGGCACCCTCCAAGAATTATCAGGCATGTGCCAAAACCAATTTGACTTTATGGTATCCTCTGAAACAACTTTTCAGTTTCACCGAAACTCATCCGGTGACCTCTCTGCGGAACTTTTCCGCTGTCCGAAACTTTTCCGGTGTCCGAAACTTTTTCGGTGTTTTTCTCTCAGACTCCCTGTCTAGTATTCAGCAGATAGATGACCCTTAAGCGTGTGACCCTATAGGTTCGGTGAAGCATAGACATGACCCGGAACCCCTTCCGATCAATGATCAACATCGGAGCCGTGGACACCCATATTGACCCCTATACCCACACGAATGAATATTCGAGCGAACCTCAAGTTGCCGTGTGCTATTCCTGTTGCTTCGCGATATGTTACAAATACCCGAGGTGAGACACGTTGGCATCCCCGTGGATCAACAACTTGTCCACTATGCCAGTTACCTCGTTGCCGGTATTGTTCTCTTTTCTCGTTCCCGTGTTCCGGCATCCCTGTGATCAAATCACCCTGTGTCTGGCCAGACGATGATGGATACCGTAACACCGAGAGGGCCCAGAGATATCTCTCCATCGTCGGAGGAGCAAATCCCAATCTTGAGCTATCAAGTTACTTGACATACTTTCCCATGAACCCGTAAGCCGCCGTAATAGCCACCCATTTACGGATGATGTTTAACAAACCCCAAAGTTCATGAAGCAAGCATGAAGAAACTCAATACTCTCATGGTCTATGGAATCATGCAAACATTAACCATCTCCGTGTTATAAACCATTAACTTATGACGAATGAATCTCATAGCATAACATCAATTCGGGTCGATTCAACACAAGTGTTCTACCAACATTGCGCCCTCAAAATTGCCGGCATAGCCATGCCCATGATCAGGAAAACAGGATCATCATGCAATACTTGAGCCAGTCTTAGAGGCCAGACTAGGAATACATTTTACCGTTTATTATCCCACACGTGCATATGAGTCTTCCTTCGAGCCTCGTGGTTATTGTAGACTTGAGAACCATAGCAGTTATAGCATGGAACATAAACCTAATTATGAACAGGGAGATAATCAATAACATTTATTATTGCCTCCAGGGTATATCTCCTACAGACTCCCACTTGCACTAGAGTCAATAATCTAGTCAACGCTAATGCACTTTACACCTATGGCATACTGGTGTAAAATATGCTTCGCATGTGGTATAGCCTGATGTCCAACGGATCTGATGACTTCAGCTCCGTGTGTAACTTTGCATATCCTCGCGTTTTCACGCTTTCACAGAATCCATATTTTGTGTGGACTTGGTTTTGCATATGTGTGAATCATTGGTCGAAACCTGATTCCTCAGACTGAGCTATGGAGCAATTATCTGCAATAGTGTCCCATAGACCAAAGCCATCTTGGAACCATACTAAGTTCATGAATGAACTATATGATTCAACAACTTCTTTGTCGCTTCTTAAGCGTCAACATACTTAGCCTTTGTTATAGAATTCGCCACAGTATCTTGTTTGGAACAATTTCCAACTACCGTGCCACCATATTGTGTTTTACACAAAACCCTTAACTTAAATCGAAAATCGCATGGAGCATTGATGAAGACTGTATCGATGTAATTACTTACAACGAGCACTTCATAATCTCTGCTTGCGAGAAACCATGTCATCAGTACTACTCTAGTACTCAGTGACATCTTTCACTGTTGTCCCATGATCAGTACTTTGATCACTATGGTATCTATACTCGCAACAACTTTGGAGTATTGGACATATCTGGTTGTTTTTACATACCATGGAATACATGATTAATCCAAACACAAGAGTGTGTGGAATCTCCATCATGTATTTTACTCATCAGTGTTTTGGGACACCGAGTGTTGCAAAAACTCTTTCCATGTGACTTCGGCAAGAATCACTCCTTGGCGTTTTAAATGCTAAAAGGTTTTAGCATCTTGTCAATATGTATTCATTTCTTAGCCCCATTAGGTAAATCTATCTCCTAGATCATCATGCCAAATATTGAGGCTATTTAGCCTAAGCACTTCATCGAAAAACTATTTTCAAATGAAGTCCTAATTCGTGTCAAGAAATTTATTTCCAATTAACAATGTGTCAAGTACACAAGGTTTTTAGAAATATTATCATGCTCCCACTTACTTTCTTGAATCACAAGCATCTTTGATACCCATTTGATGAAGTCAAACCCCTTTGACCATTCCATCAACAATGAAGATTCCAACTCCACTTTGCTCTCTTCTGTCCATCGCTGGAACTCTGAAGTTTGCATACTTACTAGCATCCTCTGGATCGACAAATTACTTTGGACTGTATCACACACAAGTCCTAGGTTTCATTTCCATCAGATGGAAATCCTGTTGTCATCCGTGTTTCATATCTCATGATTGAAATATGTATTAATTGCTAGTTCAACCCGAACCGACCTTAAGCATCGCTACAGTGAAACAACCTCATCGTAGTCAACTCCTAGAACTTGTTATTTCAACAAGTCGAGCTTTATGGATAAAACATTTTTATCCGTATCAGTTTTTAGTTCCATAAATATTCGTTAGACTCTAAGTCTTCCGAGAGGTGTATCAAGATTTTAATCTCGAATCACATATATGGAAACTATCTCGGATTGTATTGGCATTTAGCCAATTCCGGAGTCAGGGCCCATCAACGCTTCCTTGTATATTGTAGGTATACTGTTGTCTAACAACAATATCTCGTTTGCGCACCTGATAGGTTTGCACGAGCTTTGCCTTCGTGGTTCAGCTGCAAGTTCGACTGAAGTCCATACATTTTATTGTAGAGACTTCCGTATCAGTCGCAGTAGGAAACTCCGGAATCACTTCCAAGGTTCCTTTCCTTTGATCTGATGACGAAGATACTGGTTATCTCGTCGAGTTGCATTGTCCTCTCACTCACCTTTTGTAAGAACTGTTCTCTTTAAAAGCATACCGTTTTGTGGCAAAACCCTTTGCCTCGGTATAGTGGTGGGGGAATACCCAATGACTTGGGATAACCTACAAAGTAGCACTTGTCTGATTTGGAATAGGTTTGTAACCTTTTACACAAGCCCCATATTCCAAATGTTAAGAAAAGATATAAGATGGTTGGGCGTACCATACCATGACGTCATTTCAACAGACCCGATGGAGCTCTATTCAGTGTAAAAGCCGCAGTCTCTAAAGCATTACTCTTTAAAAGGGATAATGGCAAATCTATTTATGTCATCTTTGATCTTACCATGTCATAAATGGTTCGATTACATCTTCACGGACTTTCCACTTGCAGTGGTGTTCCGGGAGGCGCAAGTTATGAAACCCCTTTCACAACTCATCAGACATTCGCTAAACTTGTAACACAAAAATTCCTTTCTGCAATCGAATTGTAGAAACATAATTTTCTTGTTACAATATTTTCTTCTTCATTTTGAAAACCTTTCGAATAATTTCAAAAGATCCAGACTTACGTCTCATCAAGTAAATATCCATATATCTACTTGAGTCATTTCTGAAGATAGATAAATCCACTACTTGCAACAACATTTATTGGACTACACACATCATAATGTATGACCACCAATATGTTCGTTGCTCGTTCCTTATGGCATGTGAACGGTATTTCAGTCACTTCATTTTTCAGAGGAAAGTGGCAAGTGTCAGATGATTCATAATCAAACGACTTCAAAATCCATCATAATGGAATTTTCCATGCGGGTTTCTCCAATGCGACCAAATGCAGTGCCACACATATGTGGTATTCTTTTAGTCTTGCGACATTTAGCGTCAGTGTTATGGATGTATCATATTACCATCAATATTCATAACATACATCCCATCCTGGATGGAAGCATGGCCCTTCATGTTATTCATAACACCGAACATCAAAAGTTCTCTTATGAATAACCTCCTTGCAAGATACCTTATGCAAATGGCTAGAGTGTATGAAACTCTAAATGAATTATGAAAGTAAATACAGAGGTAATGTATTAATATCAATATTCATAACATACATCTCATTCATAATGAAAGTATGGCCCTTTTGTTATTCATAACTCCGAACATTAAAAGTTCTCTTATGAACAACCTTCTTGCAAGATACTTTATGCAATGGGCTAGAGTGTGTAAAACTCTAAAATGAATTATGAAAGTAAATACATAGGGAATACACCGATGGAAGGCATAGTAACATTTACTATGTTCCCTGCGTGTATCTAAACCTCATTCCTGGCTAGTCTTTCAGGCCATAGTAGTTCTTACATCGAGTTGCAACAGAATGCAATCGAGCGGGTATCTTTGTGATTAACTCACAATACCCAAAAATTAGTGATTAACATGTTTAACCATAATTCCCAAGAACTATATCTTTGACCAGCCTTCTATACATCAAAAACTTGTATCACATTCATACATGAGCTGGATATTCCAGTCTTCTTTCCTTTTGCCTTTATACTTCTAACAGTTTAACTTTTAGTATTTCTCCTACTCTCAGAAGAAGCATCTAACTTAAAGAGTGGCGTTAGCCCCAGACTTCCTAGGCGTGAAAGTCTTACTTACACCCTTCGGACACTTCCTTTCCTTTTAAGTTGTTGTTTTATTCACCATCATCATATGACAGGCGTTCTTCTGGATCCCTCTCTTATCAGTCTAATGCATAGTAAACTCCTTTACTAATAGTTTGCAAACAAACATTGCTTTGGATATCTCATATCTTTTAGCCTTTGTCTGTCTCTGAAAATGATTTTCAGATTCCATGAATATCACATAACTATCCAAACTTTCGAAGTTCGGGTCTCATGGAAGCAAACGTATTGCACTTGACTGAAACAGAATTCTAGCTTTTGGATCGAAGGACGAGAGTCACATGATACATAGCATTAGCGGGAGAATACCTAAAGTATGCGATAGGACAAAGTCCTTCTCGGCACTATTGAGGACAATCCTCACATTACGTTACCAACCGTAAAGTTTTAACCAGATATTTAACAGCTATTCAATTTTAATAGGGAAGGTGGAAACGCGAGCCATTATTCTACAACTATTATGCAAATCACACTTAGACAGTGTTTATAATTAATTGCACCGAGAATTAAACAAGTTAATTCTACAGTGCGCTCCCACTCAAATCAATATCTCTCATAATTGATTGTGAGTGATTCAAGATCCAAATTACAATTCAACGCCAAGGATGTATCCATCTCAAGTGACGAGAATTGTAATCGGTAGGCCAACTTGCCAATCACATCTCTATGTGACTCTTGTTCATCTTTCGATGGGCGTGTTCTGAGCTCAGGACTTTCAAGCTAGAACGTCAAGACAACCAAGTGATCTCGCTGCGAGGTCTCAACTCACCCGCCTCACACATCCCTAATCGTTCGTACCCATGTATCCATGTGATACCCCGAAAAGTTAGGTGCCGTGACGGTGCTACACTTGGGAGAACACTAACTACTTCATATTTTGTGAGAGATCACCCTAATAAAAGCGACTGCCGCGCAATCAAAAGGGTGCATCATAAGGGATAAACATCTCAGGCAATTCATAATAGCATGATATGGTATAGCCCTTTCTGACGAAGAAGTCAAGTATTTCTTCGTCTTCGGCATTCGCGTCGGTGTTCACCTTCGCGAAGATTGCCACCACCTTGTCGATGCACCAGACAATATTGCTATCTCTATAGCTAATAAAATAAGTGCATTACATAAGGTTGATACGCAGGTCATTAAAGTGCAATCATATGGCTCCAGCCATCATGCCGAATCATGACACGCAGGTCATGTTAATCAATTTACATCATATAGTCATCTCATACATAATCAAATTATTATGAACACTGCTATACCACATCACATGCACATGCAAACCATCCTGCAAAACCAAGTTAGATGCCTCTAATCGGTTCATGCAAAAATTTATTTTACGTGGCTTCTAAGGTTTCGAAACAAACCGAAGCTACCAACGTCCATCATCAAGTATGATAATTCAAGTTGCTAGATTAACTTTCCAGGGTGTATGAAACACGAGATAATAAAATCTCGAGCCCCATACTAAACTTCGTCATACGCGTGACCCCCATGCAGATCATATCTGCATTGCCCTTTTGTCTGTGAAACATCCATCTTTCTCAACTATGGTGGAACCCAAAGAACTGTTAGCACTTCGTTGATCTGTCAATCAGCATACTCAGGAGCAGCATGAAAGGATCGCGGATTGCCAGAACTTTGTGAGATTCCACCATGCCGTCAAGATCAGGACTACGCAAATTCCAGGGAAGCAACAAGAACATCGGGTAACAGATTTCATCTGCTACCCGCACAAATAATTTTCAGCAATAGATCTCATCTACTACCTAATTATATTGTGCAACACCCATACATCTCTATGTATTCTAGATCGCAACCTGCATCTACGCATAGCACGGCTCTAGATGCCACTGTAGGGTAACGCAGCAGAAAACAAAAAATTTCCGACCTACGCACCAGCCCAGGACCACTATGGAGACTGCATACAAGGTTTGATCATTTTCGTTACCGACTCGTAGCGCAGCGGAAGTAGAGTCGATGACGATCGGCGGTGCAGATCCCCGCAGCTAGGATTTTACAACCTCCCAACCGCGAGGATGTATACCCTCATCTGCCCCGCGGACAGCCCTCCGGGAGGCGGTCGGACAGTCCCCCGGACGGTGTCGCGGACAGCCCTTCGAGAGGACCTCCGAAACTCAGACTGTCACTCGGACAGCCCTTCGGGAGGACCTCCAAAACTCGGACGGTCACACGGACAGCCCTTCGGGAGGCACTCTCGAACTAAGACCGAAACTACGATCTCTCTACAGAGTTGCACACATACGGTGTCATCTATCCGGCAGGGCTTCGCCGTCCAGAACTAGTTCCCACCGGAACCCAGACAGCCTTTCGGCTCTACGAAACTATTTCGCTGGGAGGGAGAGAGAAGGCCAGATCATGCATGGCTTGTGTATGAGAGCAAGAGTGTGTGAGATGGCAGCCCACTCACCTCCTATTTATAGGAAAACCAAGGGGTAGGGTGGTTTTACAATAAAACCCAAAATGCACATGAATGAAGTCCTTCCACAAGGGCATAAAAGTGAAACCAAGGAACAAGAGGGACTCCATGAAGGAGTCCACCATGTGGCCGTCCACAACCCCATGTGGGGCCCCAAAATTGGCTCCAATCCATCCATGTCATCCCCAAGATCTTTTGGAGCAAAGCCCCAAAAGGTGGCTTTCCATAAAGTAGTCCAAAAAGCACTTTCACTATTCACGACGACATTTTTCAGCGTCTGATCGAACTGAAAATATTCATGTGGGCTTAGAACATTTACAGTACCCACCAAAATAATTTTCAACGCGAGCCGGAACAATTCCGGTTTAGTGATTTTCATCTGCGAAAAGCATCTGAAGCGGTTTAGGCAACTCCGGAACATTTCCGGTTTTTATTCCGGAAAATTCCAGAAAGTTTCCAGAATGATTCTGGCACCCTCCAAGAATTATCAGGCATGTGCCAAAACCAATTTGACTTTATGGTATCCTCTGAAAGAACTTTTCAGTTTCACCGGAACTCATCCGGTGACCTCTCTGCGGAACTTTTCCGCTGTCCGAAACTTTTTCGGTGTCCGAAACTTTTTCGGTGTTTTTCTCTCAGACTCCCTGTCTAGTATTCAGCAGATAGATGACCCTTAAGCGTGTGACCCTATAGGTTCGGTGAAGCATAGACATGACCCGGAACCCCTTCCGATCAATGATCAACATCGGAGCCGTGGACACCCATATTGACCCCTATACCCACACGAATGAATATTCGAGCGAACCTCCAGTTGCCGTGTGCTATTCCTGTTGCTTCGCGATATGTTACAAATACCCAAGGTGAGATACGTTGGCATCCCCGTGGATCAACAACTTGTCCACTATGCCAGTTACCTCGTTGCCGGTATTGTTCTCTTTTCTCGTTCCCGTGTTCCGGCATCCCTGTGATCAAATCACCCTGTGTCTGGCCAGACGATGATGGATACCGTAACACCGAGAGGGCCCAGAGATATCTCTCCATCGTCGGAGGATCAAATCCCAATCTTGAGCTATCAAGTTACTTGACATACTTTCCCATGAACCCGTAAGCCGCCGTAATAGCCACCCATTTACGGATGACGTTTAACAAACCCCAAAGTTCATGAAGCAGCATGAAGAAACTCGATACTCTCATGGTCTAAGGAATCATGCAAACATTAACCATCTCTGTGTTATAAACCATTAACTTGTGACGAATGAATCTCATAGCATAACATCAATTCGGGTCGATTCAACACAAGTGTTCTACCAACATTGCGCCCTCAAAATTGCCGGCATAGCCATGCCCATGATCAGGAAAACAGGATCATCATGCAATACTTGAGCCAGTCTTAGAGGCCAGACTAGGAATACATTTTACCATTTATTATCCCACACGTGCATATGAGTCTTCCTTCGAGCCTCGTGGTTATTGTAGACTCGAGAACCATCGCAGTTATAGCAAGGAACATAAACCTAATTATGAACAGGGAGATAATCAATAACATTTATTATTGCCTCTAGGGCATATCTCCTACAATTATATATACATGAAATGAACGAGCTGAGCTAGAGACTTAATTATAGAAGTAATACTTACAGACAGTAGCAAGTCAAGAGTTGTTTGTCGAGGGCCTCTTGATTGTATAACTAAAATAACTCCACAAATTGAACAGGCATCAGGTCGACTCCAATGAAGTCGTGCTCTTTTTTAATTCCGATCATCAAACTGTCTTTCCCAGACTTCCTGCAGGTTTCCATGTACCAGTCATGCAATTTTTCCATCATCGTTGTTAGATGAGGATGATTAGGTTTGACGAGAGGCTTCCCGTGCTCGTATCTAAAGTCGTCCTCTGCTGCTACTACCTCAGCCGTTTCAAACTGTACATCATCGCTCACGTAATCACCAAGAGTGGTACCGGGCAGTATCACCGGATGATTAGCGATATCGCTAGACACCTTGAGCGGGGGGCACGATTGCTTCTCCTGTTCGCCGAGCTGGGGAATTGTTTTCCCACTTCTTCGTTTTTTGTCTCTTGCAGCACTGGAAGTACTTCCCGACCGCAGCGCTTCATCATGTGTCTTTGTAATTATGCGGTCATAGTTGGATAGCCGAGGCGGTGGTGGTCGGTTCAGGGCATGCAGAGTGCGTTTCGCTTTCACCGGATCTACCGTTTCCTTTGGAGGTGGATCTTTCCGTGCAAAATGGGCCTTCACTTCGGCTGCACTGATTTCAGCGCGTTCCTCGTCAGTCCTCTCATATGGTAACTTTGGAAGAGGCTTGAGGCTTGGACCAAATTTGTATTTCTTCCCGCCTATTGTACTCACTACAAGAAATATGTCAACTTGCGACCATCAATATTGGTCACTGAATGGTCATTGTTTTCCATTTGTGACCTTTTTATGACCAAAAATAGTTGGTCAAAAGCTGACCGTCTTTAATGAAACTTAACGACCTTTCTTCTGGAATGGTCGTAGACATTTACGATGAAAAAAAGGTCGTAGATTCTACGACCAATTATTTTGGTCGCTAGCTATCTGCCCAGACCACGTCAGATCCACCGTGGCAAGCTGACGTGGCAGAATTTCGACCAAATGAAAAGGTCATAGACCAGAATTAGCCCGGTCCATTTCGGGCGTCTACATGCGCCAAGCCCAATAATTCAGCCCATTTAATGTTTTTTCTTTATATTGCTTAGCTGCATGGGCCTGGCCCAATAATTTGGCCTTTTTCTCTTCTTTTTGTCAAATGATGTTTAACCGATCGACTACGGCCCAATATTTTCGAGGCTTTTTCATTCCTAGGCCTTGGCCTCTTTACGGGCCAACTCCAACCCATTTGACGAACGTTTTCAAACTAGTTTGAATAAAAATATGAATCAAGTTACGACCAATTGGATGAGTCTTACAGAAATATCTCAGATCACATATTCTACAAATTTCCGTCACATCCGTATTTTATACAAGTCCAAGCAACCTACAACCTGTTGCGTACAGCTGCTGAAATATTCCAGGATAGTAAAAAAATAGAACTAGCCTATCTAGTACTTCACAATGACAAAACATGTAATATGCTTAATGGAAAGATTTCTTCTCCAAGTCCTGCTTCTCCCTTGGCAATGACAGGCTGATGCAAAACTTCTGGGAGTTCAAAAGACACTACTAGGGAAAACCCTAGCAGTAGCGCGGGAATTTGGTGTATCAGTAGCGCGGGTACCCGCGCTACTGATATGGCGCTACAGCTAACGTTTATCAGTAGCGCATTTTGACACGCGCTACTTCTATACCTACTTAGCAGTAGCGCTTTCCGTACTAGCGCTACTGCTAAGTCCTTTAGCAGCATTGTTTTCCTGTCCAACGCTAAAGAGCGCTACTACGATATTTTCTCACATCTTTTTTTTGCTATGTATTTGCGATGTTTCTGTACTGGTTTCATACAGTATTCTAATCATATCATAAACATGCAATATGCTCATCATATCATACACATAATAGTCTCATCATATCATCCAACACAAATCATGTCGTCACGTCATAATTACGATATAGCTATACAAGTTACATGACATGTCTCATCATACATAATGTAGTACTTCTTGAGGCGTCGGTTCGTATCCCTCTCTCGCACTAGCGTGAACCTAAACTAACTACTGGCTGTCGCTCGGAAACCGGAAACCGGTACACCTGGGCCTGACACTCCGGCCAATCGTCGTATACTCCTGGCATAGCACTTCTTCGCCATCGATGATCTATGCACCTGCATCGTCACATGAGTTGATGATATGCAACATATATAGTTGAGCAACAGAAAGAGACAGACTTGGCAAAAATAGAAGCAACATATCATAAGCATACAAAGTTCATCGTACCCAAAATGCCCTAACTAGAGTGATCTTCGCTAGTTGAGGAGGACGGTTTAATTACATCACAAATAAAGTTTCGTCGTGCATAACTCAAAGTTTCGTCATAGAGAAAGTATGGACTAAACGGACACATTGTCATATATCGTCAATCACTCCAACATGTCATGCCATCCATGCAAGTCAGGGAGATAGTCCCCGAGCGCAGTGAAAGGCTTCAGGTCGAGACGCTGAGCGGCTACGCGTGTTCGGACGTCTTCCCGCGACATTTGCCCTTCTTCGTAGAACATCCCTGTTTTTTCGAGGACCTCCTTCATGATGATTTGGGCAAGTTCATGCTGGATGTGATAGAACTCAGCTCAGAGTCGATGATTCGGGATATCTCCTAGGTTCTTTTCCCATTGCAAAATATGGGCATCGCCGGATCTAGGTGACATGCGAAGGTTCTGCTGATCCCGTCTGAACTCCTGCATGTGGTGGAGGACATAGAATCCATCACTGATAGTACCACTCGGTTGCTGGATGCAGCAGAAGTTAGTCTTATGGCCGAAGCAGGGCGCGCGGTTCCTTGTCTTCCTGAGCGTGATCTCTCCACCCCGTACGCAGTACGTAAAGATAGCACTGTCGAGAACAAACTTGATGTGGGTGTAATCCTTTTTCTTCATGTTCTTCGACGAGTCCAAGTAAAGAGCGTGGGAGACTCGGGGGTAAAGGATGATGAGGACGGCGCGCCCGTCGTTGCGCAAAATAAGTACACCTCAAATTAGCCTCCACGCGCGCAAATGAAATGATTGAAATCGAAGGAAGCATATCCGCGCGGATGACTTACACGGGATGATAAGGCACGAGAATCGTCTCCTTGTCCTTATTGCCGACCATGAAATCGGCGATGTAGTTACTTGCGTATTCACGGTGCTTTTTGCAGACTGCCAAGAAGCTCTCGTGCATGAAGTACGGGTCAGCGACACAGATATAAGGTATCTGCTCAATTCTAATGATGTAGTTCATGTACAAGGCAAAAAGGCGGACAAACGTAAAATCCAGCTTTTTCAAGTGAAACATGTCGAAGATGTAAGCGAATCGAAGAAAGAACTTTTCCACGGGGAATGTGTCGACGTACAACCATTGCTGCGGCACGTTAACCACGTAGAGCGGGTATCCTGGATTTTGCGAGGCGATCAGGCTTTTCTCTCTTCGCAGCACATCGTCATGAAGTCTCCTGAGATCGCCGTATATGGCCTCTACCGCTGCCTTATTAGGTAGGATTGGTTCACCGGGGATATGGTATTTCGCCGCACCCATGACAGGTATACGGTCTTGAACCCGAGGCTACGGAGGCGGTTGGATCATAGAAGCAGCTTTGTTGCCTTTCCTCACTCTCTTCCTATGCTTCTTTGCTACTGGAAGGTCGTCTATAATACGTTCAGCCTCCGGAAGCGGCAATTCAGGCACCGACTCATGACGCTCAAACCCTAAGTACTCATACTGCTGAGCCATCAATCCTCCGTCGTCATAGGCGCCAGTATTGAGATACTGTAGAGTGTCATCGTCATCCTCATCGATGGCATCGATATCATGCATTGCTTCTTCGACAGCGGCGACATCATCAGCGACTAATGGAGCCTCTTCCTCACCCCGTCCGCTATCACCCGGCACGACAGGCGACGCTAATTGGGTAGGTGGGGTGTTGATGTTCATACCATGCTGAGGCTGCGTGGTCGTGGGTGTGCTCCCGGCCGCCTCCAGACGAAGCAGACGATTTGGCCACAACAGGACCCACCTCTTGCAATCGCCAAGCCGCCGCGGGGTCTCGTCGTCGTCTCCTCCTAGTACCGGAGGAGCCAAATTCTCGTGGCCTGGTTTGACACTGGCCACGGAAACCTTGAAGATGTTAGGGGGGATCGGCCGGCTGTGGAACAATTGTTCCTTTGGCTTCACTATCGTCGCTTTCCCCACGTCCACCTTCTGGCCGCTGATGGTGTACAATATGGTGCACGGGGTTACGTTGGCCTGCAAAGACATGTCTGCGACGTGAGACATCCAAAAGGCAACGGAAACGGGAGATTACACATTTATTGAAGAGGGCCGGTGTGACAGGTACCGTGAGGTCGTCGAGCTCAACCAAAGACGAAGCACCACCGAGCACGTCCGAGACAGAGGACGGGCTGCTATGAGCAGGTGCGGGAGCCGGTGCAGGAGCTGGTGCAGGAGCAGGTGCGGGAGCCGGTGCAGGAGCTGGTGCAGGAGCAGGTGCTGGTGCAACGCTAGTCGAGCTGCTCCCGAAGAAGGTGGAAAGGGGAAAGTCCGCTACCTCTTTATTTGGATTTTTCCTGCTCCAACTGACGATATCCGGAACCAAGACACCATATAAAGCTGCAATCTCCTGTTTTGCGGCAGCTACCGCTGTTGCGACCGCAATCGCAACTTTCTTGTCGATGTTTTCTTCATTTAACCTCCGTCTTTCCTTTCTCTCCTCCGTGGTCTCACGGTAGTACTTCTTCCATGTGGCGCCGTCTCCGACGCCGTGCACGCGTCCATACGATGGCCGAGTGTCCACCTGGAGTCCTTTCAATATGTTCAAGGCCCGGTTGAATGGGGTGTCCCACTTGGGCCTCGCCAACGCCTCAGACGGCGAGTCGCTTTTGGCCGCGATCCTGTGCTGCTCAGTCTGCAAAAGGAACAACGATCGTTTACAAATATGACTAAACGAGCGATCGAATTGATCAGAAGCTAAAATTAGGGGGTAAATTAAAAATTACCAGCAGTCTCATGAACTCTGTCATGACCGCGTCCGTCTCGAAAACCTTCTTGACTGGGTCCCAATGGTACCGGGCCCTGAGGACGTCACGCTCCTGCGGGACGGTGAACTCCGCCAAGGGGTCTGGGATGCCCAGACTTTCGCGTTCCGCATCCTCCTTGGCCCATATGGACCTCTTCCCCGCATAACCACGAGGTGGTGGCACCCCATGTTCCTCTCTTGAAGCCCCTTCATGTACTCCGACTTTTCTTTGGAAGCTTCGGCAACGCAAGCCGCCTTGAATATTTCAAACTGCTCTTCCGTAATTGTCGGATTATCCTTTACAATCTCGGAGTAGGGTTCCTTTTTGTCGACGATCCTTGCTTTCACCCTTACTTTCCAGGCGGACAACGCGCCGCTAAACTTGCCCATGGCGCGTCTGTTTATCTTCTTCATTGCCGGGTCTTTATCTGGATTTTTATATTTGATTTCATCCCGGCCCGGGAACAAGAACACCTGGTGCAGCTTCGTTAGGAGGGACTGCTTCATATCTGGTATCTTCCATAGTTTCGCATCGTTGATGGTGGCGGTTGCCCGTAGGATGCAGCCTATTTGATTGCCGAAGCACGCACGCGCTTCCGCAGGCTCTTTTGGCTCAAAATTGCCGTCTTCCACCTCCATGACCACCAGTCTAGTAGTGATGAGCTGGTTTGGACACCGTTGCCTCTTTGGTTTTGATTCTATACCGGCTTCGCCAGTCTCGGTTCCGATCTCGGCGTCGGTGTCAGTCTCAGCGCCGGTATCAGCGCCGGTCTCGGCGTCGGTGTCAGTCTCAGCGCCGATCTCGGTGCCGGTCTCGATGTCGGTCTCAGTCTCGGATGTGGCAGGTGGGCCCTGCAACAACCGTTGCTCATCGAGAAGGTTAAAATAGGCGTCTGCCGCCGCGTAGACGTTGCAATCACCAGAACCCTTTCCTTCATCTTTGCTAGCCATGTTTCCTACGATTAAATCTAGTCAATTAATTATAGACCTAATAAAATGAATAATGACATAAAAAAAAGCCAATGTTTTGTAGGAATGTTGATTCATTCCCGTTGCGGCAAATCCCGGACACTCGATATGTCCTAGTTTGTAGCACAAGTCATGCCGAAATTCACGGAAAATTTCGGCATGACCTTTACTACAAACTGGACAAATAAAGCGCCTGAAATTTGCCGGAACGGAAATGAATCAACATTCCGGCAAAACATAGGCCACTCGGAATCATTCCCTGCAAACAATTTTCAAATATCCATCTTCGACACCGCAACACATGTCCAAATATACACGAGCAACACATGTCCAAATATACATGTCCAAATTTCACAAGCTAATTCAAAAACTAAGTGTAGAAGCAAATTCAGCTAACTACTAATAGAACAAAATTCATTTAACTTTAGTGCTCTACAATGATGAAATGAAAAAAATTCAGTTAACTACTAATAGAACAAAATTCAGTTAACTTTAGTGCTCTATAATGATGAAATGAAAAAAAATCAGTACTGCCCTAGAATAATATTTCTGTCCTAATTTGATATCTAGCTAAATTCATATATATCAAAATAGCTACCTAGGGTTTATACCAAAACCTAGCTACCTAGGGTTCATACCAAAACCTAGGGTTCATACCTAAATTCACCTAAGTAAATTAACCTACTGCCCTCTTGCAAAGTATTCACCTACTGTACCACTACTACTCTGCTTAAACCTAGCTAGGGTTCATAACTAAATTCACCTAAGTAAATTAAGCTAGAGAGGAGGGGTGGGGGCTTACAGAGAGGGTGCTCGGGAGAGACGGTGGCGGGGAGGTGCTCGGGGGAGACGATGGCAGGGAGGGCATCGAGGGTGGCTCTGGTGGCGTCTACGGCGGCTCCGGTAACGGTAAGGTAGGCAGGGGCGTCGAGGGAGGCAGGGGCGGCAAGGAGTGGACGAGGGTGGCTCCGGGGGAGTCGAGGGCGCGCGGCTCCGGTGGCGGCTCCGATGGCGGCTCCGGTGACGGCGACGGCGCGCGGCACCGATGGCGGCTCCGGTGACGGCAACGGAGGCAGTGGCAGCGAGGGAGTAAGGGCGGCGAGGGAGAAGTTACGAGGAATGGGGAATTGGGGAAGGAGGGACGCCCGCGCAGGGGCAAGTCAAACTTAGCCGTAGCGCGGTTCCTGCAAAAGCGATATAGCTACTTAGTCACAGCGCGGGTTATAGGAATGCGCTACTGCTATAGCTAAGTTATCTATAGCGCGTGTACCGGAAACGCGCTATAGCTAATGTAACTATAGCGCTTTCGAGAACACGCGTTGCTGCTATTGCTTTCATTTTTTCTTTTTCTTTAATTTTCCTTTTCTTCTTTTCTGTCCTTTTTTTATTTTCTTTTCCTTTTCTTAGTTGCAGCGCTGGCTCCTTAAAACGCGCTACTATTATTTTCTTAGCCGTAGCGCTGTCTGTAGATGGGCGCTATTACTATACCTAGCCTGTAGGCAACGGTGTGGCAGGTATATTAGTAGCGCTTTTTATCTGGGACGCGCTACTGCTATATATATAACAGTAGCGATCTTTTTCACACCGCGCTACTGTTATATAGAAGTAGCGCCTCCTTTTAAAAAGCGCTACTGGTAAGCTTCTGTGTATAAGGTTTTCCCTAGTAGTGAGAGAACAAAAGGTATGTCACTGATAGAAGAAATATTACATGAGTACTGTTAAAATAAAAACTAAAGATACACCGGTATATTATCATTCTACTTATTATTATTTTTAACAAGATCATTATACTTATCTAGAATATGCCTATTCATCAAGATTGGGAATTGAATTGGCACATATAACAACTTAGCAGCAAACAAGCATGGAATGTTTCACATAAACGACAAGGTTTAAAAACCATCATTCAAAGTTACAACAGATCGAAGTTCCATTTGAGTATAAGGAATAACATTCATATTCAATCAATAGTACCTATTAAACTACCAGGTGTAACAGAGCAACTATGTCAAAGTTAATTCAAGTTTACTAATGTGTGTGTCACATGATACGTGCATCAAGCATAAGGACATCAAGCATCAGGTACATATATGTTTAGCAAGACGAGTACATACCTTACTTTGTGTCGATGCGATGGATGGGGCTGCAGTTGAACATATGGTCCGCATCATCATTGATGCTGGACGTCACATGTACTTGTCTATTTAGAAGTATGCCATGCAAAATGTTACACATGCAGGTATTAGCATAAAATAGAACTTCTACCGTACATGCAAGCTTTAGATATGAAGGACCAAGCAAACTGTTCTGGAAAATATCTAAAGTTACAGAAAAGCATGTATTGGTCAATTAGCACGAACATGAGTAAATCACATAACTAAGTACAATTCAAAATCCTTGCTGCCACAAAATTTAAAAACAGAGAGGGGAGGGAAGGGGGCACACCTTGAGTTGCTACTGCTGCTAAGCGTCATCGTCCTCCTCTTCATGGCTGCATCTGCTGCGGTCGCTGCCGCTGCTTGTCCTTGTGCTGAATGGAAGAAGATGTTGCTGCCGCTGCTTGTCCATGTGTTAGGACCTTGAGGAGTTCTTGGCGTCAGGGACTGCTTGTCCTCCTCTCCTTTCCTCGTCCATGGAGGCCGCCTACAGCCCCAGATCGAATCAATCGAGCAAAGGGGGAAACATATGAATTTTATTTCTGAATGCCAATACAGAAGTACTTAAAAAACAAGACTAAACATCAGTAGAAGGTAACAAGAGCTCATTACACAAGTTTTGCTAGCAATTAGGGGACCCTGGTTCCTATACTAACCACATTTGGGCATATCCTACCCTACCAGTGGCTAAATAATGCAACTTTATGACTGTCAAGTAGGCCTACAGGAATAAGATATACAGCCTTATGTGCTACAACCCTTTTAGAAACTGCAGCAACTGCATTCCCATCATACCCAACACACTCGACTGACCAACACAGATGATGAACATATCGCTAATGTTTAGGAAAACAGAGGCCTGATTTAGAACACTCATTTAGTAAAGATTTGAAAATGTACATAATTATGTGTGCTCAAAGAAAAACTGTACAGGCACAGCAACAGAGCATGGCATCATACCATAACGTATAAAAATAATTCGCTGTATTTTATTCGGCGCAAATGGCAATATAGCATGGATTGAAAATACAACTGGCTAACTACACATCGATTTTATTCAGTGCAATTACAATGGGCGTTCCTCGTAAATCAATGTGAAAAACATAAGAGACTAGCAACCATCGAAAGCAACACACAAAGATGAAATTAAACATATGAATAATCATTTAGTTGCAGAATTATACAAACTGGGTCGACTGAACAGCATGCTTTGCTTCCCACCCAGAAAGATGCAAACTAGAGAGAGAGAGAGAGAGAGAGAGAGATGGTGCATTCAAACAGCAATGCGCTCAATACAGCTTTGAAATGGTACTGTACTAAATTTGCAGTATCAAATGTTTGTTTTTCACAACAGGTTGCAGGAAATTCTTAACATCGAGAATGAAAAGAAGACGCTCAGTAGACAATCAATTGTTGAAAATTGCAGAGTTGAAGAGCTAAGCTAGGTAGTAACAAAATTCCCAGCCCCTCGCATTCCTAATGAAACCTAACAACCTTAGCCAAACATACTCCAAGTCACTCTCAAGTCAACTTAGTGCCAAATATATAGTTTCTGAACTCCAAGGACTAAATGACTAATACATAATGTTTGTCACTCCCGAGTTCAGAAACTGACTAGCAACATTTTTAGCATTGTTGTTCAGTTCACTGCAAGAAAAATGGGGACATAGAACAAATTTGCCAGCACTAGATAAACCAACCATCAGTTTTAAAAAGCTCAGTGCATACTACTTGAACGATGTAACAAACTAGAAACTCCGTGTAACATCATGTGCTCAGCTGCAAACGATACCACATGTAATCTCTAGTCTATTTAAAAAATATAGCAAAAAACTGAACTACTACGGGCAAAATCGCCTCTAGATACAACAACAGCGCATCGTCCTTCATTGATAGACAGAGAAGAGGCATCCCAATCACGTTGGCAAACAAAAATGATTTCTTTTTCTGTTGGGAAGTTGAGACGTACGCGACTCAGTGGCTTGCCCCTCTGTTGAGAGTGGATTCCACATGAACTAGCTCTCCCGCCACCCACCCACACATGCATCAAATTTCATCCAGTGAATCATCCACGAGTCACAGCAAGCCGGCAAAAACCAAACCTCCGTGTGCTTGAGGTAATGGCAAGATTTGGAGCTGCATCTCAGAACAGAGCAATGCCAACTTCAGGGGCAACATGAACAGAGCAACAACAAATTCAGTAATGGAGGTTCTCGAACACATCCCTGCACGAACGGAGCAACAAGGCCATGGTTTTCATGTGCGTGAGTGAGTGAGAAAACCACATCAGGGCCTGCCAAATCGAAACGGAGAAGAGGGAGACGGTTGCATCTTGACGAGCTCCATGGCGTGGTTGGAGCAGCGGACGAGCGGCGTCCCCAGAAGAAGCAAGCCCACTCACTAGCTCCTCTTCCCGCTGTGCGCGACCTCGACCTCCGTCGCAGACACGGAAGCATCGCCGTGGAGAAGAGGGGGCCGTGATGAGATCTCCTCGTCCTCTACAGGCGGCACGCAGAGGGGAAGAGGCCATGAAGTGGCCGCGGAACAGGAAGCTCCTCGCGCGGATCTGCCGCTGCCAGCTCTCGAAGCCATGCGTGCGTTGACGAGCAACCGTGCTTGACGACGAGCCGGTGGTGCCGCGCTGCGGATCTCCCTCCACAGTCACGCGCCCGCACGAGGTAGCACGCGTGGGTGGCGACGGGGAGCGCATAGCAGTTCTTGGCACCGTCCTGGAGCGGTGATCCAACAGAGCGAGGCTACCGGCGGAGGGACCTGCCGGCGAGGGATCTGGATCGGGGAGGAGGCGACGAAGGGATCTGGATCGGGCAGGAGGCGGTGGCGGCGCGTGCCTTCTCGGGAAGGAAGGGTTTGGTGGTGTTTTTTCTTTCTCTTTTCGGTAGGAGGGGTGGGTTGACAGACGTTGGATCCATGAGATGTGGACGGCTCAGATCGGTTACAATGTGGTGATCCGTGGGAAGTGTGATTCTACGTTCTGATTCGTTCGAGATATGTGACATTAAAAATAATTTTGAAGTGCGAAAAATATGGGTGTTCGTGAAGCAACTATCAAGAATGTATTGCAAAATGGCAGCACTAAAAAAATTAATCAAGTTAGAGCAACTCCAACCGGAGGACCCATTTCGTCCGCCCATATCCATTTGGTCCACGCGGACAAAAACGATGGCCCAACACAGAGACCCATTTCCGTTTTGCGTCCGCTTTGTGTCCACGTGGACCCAATTCTGGCTCAAATTTAGGTCACATTTGGGTCGCGGGCGGACACAAAGCAGACGTTTTCTGTGTCTGCGTCGTCCGCATATGTCCGGGCAGACCCACTTGTCACACACCCACCCACCTCTCCCTTCTTATTTAATTCGATGGCCCACCCCCACCCACCTCTCTCCTATTATTTTACTGCCACCGTGCTCCTGTTCACCTGCTTCCCGTTGGGTGCACCGGCTGACCCATTTAAAAAAGCAGACATGGATAGGCGAACAAGTGACCCAAACGGACGAAAAGCGGATAAATCGCGCATCCGTTTGGGTCGCCCGATTGGTGCTACTCTTATATCATATTTTATGGATGATCACCAACTTGTATTCATTTTTTTGCACAAAGATTACATTTTCCATTTTTCGAGTGTCCAAAATAAGTTTTTTTGTGAAGAACTTACCAAATATTTGTTGCAAAATTGGACCAAAGAAATTCTATAAAATATTAGGTCATATTTAATGTACAATTGACCAAATGGTTGGGTGTCAAAATCTTTGATCCACCTCTCATGCAAAAGACAAATTTTCGTCGATTCAGCTGGAAGCGGGTCAAATTTGAACTGCAGCTGCCTTATAGTTTCCTCTTTATTTTTTCCCAAAATCATTTCAAGGTACGCAAGTATCAATTTAATTAGAGAAACACCAATTTTTTTTCCAAAATTCAACCACTAGCTAGGAACGGTCATGCCCGTCGTTTTGACCGCATTTTGAAATGGGCATGCAAAATTCAAAAAAATCAAAAAATTGTAAAACCTTCGCATTGTGTCATTATATGTGACCAAGTTATCAGGAAAAATTATAAACTTGTAACACGGCAATTTTTTTTAAAAAGTGTTCTAAAAAATGAGCTATCATGTATGAAGATTCATGGCTTTCAAGCCAAATGATCAATCTTATGGCCACATTCATGGCATAGTTTGTTCAAATGATATAATATTATGCACAAGGGTGCATATTGGAATGAAAAACAGGGTTGCCTAAGGAAGTTTTCATTTTCTTTGGACGAAAAATTTATTTTTCATTTTTCGAGTGCCCAAAATGAGTTTTTTTGTGAAGGACCTACCATATATTTGTTGCAAAATTGGACCGAAACATTTTCTAAAATATAAGGTCATATTTAATGTACAATTGACTAAATGGTTGGGTGTCAAAAGGTTTGATACACCTCTCGTGAAAAAGACAATTTCCCCCGATTCCATAGGAACCGGGTCAAATTTGAATTGCAGCTGCCTCATAGATTGCTTTTTATTTTTTACAAAAATATTTTCTAGGTACAAAAGTATCTATTTAATCATAGAAACACGAAAAGTTTTCCAAGATTCAACCACTAGCTCGGAACGGGCATGCCCGCCGTTTTGACCGCATTTTAAAATGGGCATGAAAATTTCAAATAAAATTGAAAAATTGAAAAACCTTGACATTGTGTCATCATGTGTGACCAAGTTACCAGGAAAAATAATAAACTTGTAATACAACAATTATTTTAAAAATGTGTTCTCAAAAATGAGCTATCATGTGTAAAGATTCACTGCTTTCAAGCCAAATGATCAATCTTATGGCCACATTCATGGCATAGTTTGTTCAAATGATATAATATTGTGCACAAGGGTGCATATTGGAATGACAAACAATGCTGCCGAAGGAATTTTTCATTTTCTTTGGACGGAAAATTCATTTTCCATTTTTCGAGTGCCCAAAATGAGTTTTTTTGTGAAGGACATACCATATATTTGTTGCAAAATTGGACCAAATCATTTTTCTAAAATATTAGGTCATATTTAATATACAATTGACTAAATGGTTGGGTGTCAAATGCTTTGAGCCACCTCTCGTGAAAAAGACAAATTTCTTCCGATTCAGTAGGAAGCGGGTCAAATTTGAACTGCAGCTGCCTTATAGTTTGCTCATAATTTTTTCCAAAAATAATTTATAGGTACATAAGTATCTATTTAATTAGAGATACATGGTTTGGTGGCGAGACATCGAGGTTTGGACGGTGGACGATGGCCCCAACCCAGAGCACGCAAATTGGCATGCCAGCCGCGTGGTCACCCGCGTGACCTTAGCGTTGCCACGCGTTTTGGGCAGCCTAGGCATGTATGATGGGTTGGGCACTCCCCCGGTAGGTGCTAGGAAGAAGAATACAACATAAAAATCTCACGAGGAGACTAAACTAAGCTCAAACATGAATTAGCAGCCAAATGTTTGATTAGTAGTGGGGGAAATGCACATGGCCATTAGGCGTGAGTTTTGCCTGAGGATGATCATCTACTATGGATATGGTCTTGGCAAAGTTTCAGCTCAAATGGAGAAGCCTAGGTGGCACTTCCTTTGCAAAGTACCACACTGGACAAAAATATGAATATTGAAGGTGGGCTCAAATGGATGAATGGATTCAGCTGAAATTCGATGGAGGATGGTAATTTGGGCATAGGAAAGTACTGTAAAAATTTTATACCATTTGGACGTGCCAAAGTGGTACTTCCTTCACAATGCTCTTCTCTAGACAAAAACTTGAGAAAATTATTGAGAGAAATTGGCTAAATAAAATGAGCTAAAATTTGGTGGAGATAAGTTATATAGGTATCAACATTCCTCGGTAAAGTTTCAGAAATAATTAAGCAATATAAAATATAGTTGCTTGACAAACTGAAAATATGACCAGAATAAAAGATTGGATGACGAGCTCACATGGTTTGCTGGATAAATCTCAAATTTTGTGGAGAGTGATTATTTCAGCATATGAAACATTTGGAAAAATCTCAGATCATTTGGGTAATCCTAGCCAGTACTTCCTTCACAAAGCTTCTCTCTGGATAGAAACTTTGAAAATTTGCTGACGAAGATTTAGTAGGCAAATGGAGCTGAATATTGGCATGTGACAAAGAATTTAATATGGAAGAGAGTCCAAAAAATTTGAGGGAAATGGTAGGGGTCTAGATATCACTTGCTTTGCAATGTGCCAATCTGGAAAAAAAATAGAAATTGATGTTGGGATCACATAGATAATTGGATTGAGCTGCAATTTGGAGAAGGATGATAATTTGAGCATATGAAGGCTCTGTAAAACTTTCATACCATTTGGATAAATAAAAAAGGTACTTCCTTCACAATGCTCTCCACTGAACAGAAAATTAGGAAAAATATTGAGGGAAATTGGATAAATTAAATGAGTTAAAATTTGGTGGAGGGAGGTTCTATGGGCAGGGTCATGTCCTGGTAAATTTTCAGCAATTATAAAACAATATAAAATATAGTTACTTCACAGACTGAAAATATTACCAGAAACAAAGAATGGATGGTGAGCTCACATGGATTGTTTATATATGTTTAACATTTTTTCAAATACATGATTAACATCTTTTCATATATTCCCAACAAAAAACATATTTTCATACATACGTTTTGATGCCTATATTTGTTTTTACACATTGTACATTTTTATATACATATAAAACATTGTTTACATAGGTTAGAAAAATTTAAATACAGGATTAACATTTTTAGAAAATCTTATTTTGTTATCTACTTTTCCGTATATATATTGTAAAATTTCCATATATACGTACTGATGACTATGTTTTCATAAACATGAAACATTTTTTATACATATCTAATATTATTTATGATTAGCATTTTTTATATGCATGAAACTTTTCAAATACACACATTTAGTTTTTTAAACACATAATTACATTTTTTTGAAATATGTATTAACATTAACATTTTTTTGAATTACACGTTTAGTTTCTAATTGCTAAACCATATAGCAAGATTCACGAAGGAGTTCATTATTTTCCTATTCTTATGATTTTATATTGTTTAATTGGTTTCGAGATTTTTCTATAAGGAAAAACCTTTTTAGAGTTATACAATGAAAAACCTGTTTTTTAGATAATAATGAAAACTTGTTATTTTTAGATAACTCACCATCCTTACCAAATGGTAATAATGAAAAACTTGATATTTTTCCATTTTTTCGTTGGGCCGATTTTTTTTTTTGAGAAATATGATGGCATCCCACGTTTATTCCTGGATGGGCCAAGGCCTACATGGCACACGGAAATTTTAGAAGAAAAAAAGGAGGTGGCCTCGTTCCACCGAGGCCCAAGCCCACCTGGCGCGACACCTTAAGTACCAATGCATCCGCGTTCACAACCTTATGACCATTTATATTGGTCGTAATCAGGTAGAAATAAGGTCGTCGACCACTGTTGCCTGCTTTATGACCATTTGGTGTAAGGCAATTTCAGGGTTTGAGCCCTTCCTAGCAAAATGGCCGTGGATTTACGACCAATTCAGTCCGGGTCACTAAGAGAATGTCACAAGTTGACATATTTCTTGTAGTGACTGCTAGCCGCCGGAGCGGCGGCGACGACTCTCTTCCACCGTTGCTGACGCGCCGGAGGAGGCAGAGTGTCCTGACGCGCTGGAGGAGGAGGAGGAGGAGGCGGAGTGCCCTGAGACGTCGGAGGAGGCGAAGGAGGAGGCGGAGTGCCCTGACGTGCCGGAGGAGAAGAAGGAGGAGGCGGAGTGCCCTGACGCGCCAGAGGAGGCGAAGGAGGAGGCGGAGTGCCCTGACGCGCCGGAGGAGGAGAAGGAGGAGGCGGAGTGCCCTGACGCGGCGGAGGAGGAGGAGGAGGCAGAGTGCCCTGACACGCCGGAGGAGGCGGAGTCTGCTGATGCGTCCAGTTTGGAAGCTTGATGTACTCCTTTCTCCATAGACACGTACTCCTCAAAGCATTTTCCAGAAGTAATATCCTCTTCACCTGTAGGGTTGTCAAGCTCCAGCCCCTCAAATCCATCCATTATTTCATCCACCGTCACAACAGCATAGCCATGTGGAATCGGACGGCAATGGAAAGTTCCCTCAGCTCGAGGAGGTACAACAGAGCCGACCGCCGCCTTGAAGGTTAGGTTCTGGCATTTCGTCATTAGCTCGCAATGTTCAGCCTCCGTGATACTATCCACGGGGTAGCGAGGAGCCATGAAATCAGGCTGAACGAGCTCTGTGGAAGCCACGCTGCTTCTCCGCTGAGATGGTGGGGTAGCTTCTGGGGCAGCGTCGAAGGAAGGATCTTCGTGCCGCTTAGATGGTTGGCCAGTAGCTCGCTGGCTCTCAAGTTCCTCTAGTTTTGCTAATCTTGCACTGAGCTTCTGCATTTTGCTTGCTTCCTGTTTCCTCTTTCTCTCTCGTCTTCTATAACCACCGTTGTAGGGAAACCCATGCTTCCACGGAACGGAACCTGATGTGCCTCGTGTTCGTCCAGGGTGTTCAGGATTCTCGAGGGCCTATGTCAGCTCGTCCTTCTCTCTGTCGGGAATGAACGTCCCTTCCTGCGCTGCCTTGATTGCTGCCTGAAGCTTCCGAAAGGGTATTGCATGTTGCTCATTCGTCCAAACACACTCCCCTGTTTCTGGGTCCAAAGTTCCCCCAACCCCGAAGAACCAAGTCCTTGAACGATCTGGCCAGTGCAATGTCGCTGGTTGGACATTCTTAGCAAGCAGGTCTTGCTCAGCTTTGTCCCACAACGACCGGGCTTTGTAGTAGCCACCTGACCCCGTGTGATGGTGATACTTCTTCTTTGCAGCATTTTTCTTGTTTATCAATGACCATTTCTTACCCTGCCAGGTATTGGAGAACCTGGCATCCAACGCAGCCATGTAGCGTCGGACGTGCTCGTCCTCCTCCCTGACACGGCGATGTACCACCTCCGCGGGGGCCGGCTCCCTCTGCACCGACAGTGGTCCATGCGACCGCCACCAAAGAATCTCCGGGTCGACGACGGGACCCTGATTCCTCACCAAGCTGGGCGCCCCGGAAGGCAGCACCTCCCAGTGCCAGCCCGGCGGAGCCCAGTCCTGGACATGGCGCCTCTCAAGCAGGTGGTCGCCGGCGCCGAGTCGATGACGAGGATGCGGGCCGGGCATCGTCGACGTCGAGAACAAATTCTACAACTATTGAAATTCCTACTATTTAATAAACTTTAATAAAGATGATTGCATTTGACCACTATGAAAATAATAACATATATAACAACAATGACACATTTTCTACTTAAGCGGTCATCGGGGACTCCTCCCCGGCGATCCTCGGGGACTCCTCGGGTTCACCGACTAAAACAACTAAAACTTTTTTACAACTAAAACAACTAAAACAATAAATTAATAAAACAAACTAAAACAACTAATAAAACAAACTAAAACAACTAATAAAAAAACTAAAACAGGGCAGGCCAGCGGCGAGGGCCGGGGCAGGCTAGCGGCGCCGGCGCACGCGGCCGCGGTGGCCGCGGAGGAGGGGGCAGGAGCAGGGGGCAGGAGCTCACCGGCGACGACGGGCTCGGGGAGGAGGCGCGGGCGGCGACGACGGGGCTCGGGGAGGTGGCGCGGGCGGCGTCTGGCGTCGGGGGCGGCGATGACGTCGACGAGGATGAGGAGGCACGCGGGGACGGGCTCGGGGCGGCGCCAAGGTTAGGCTCGGGGGCAGCGGCGACGACGGGCTCGGGGGCGGCGGTTAGGACGGGCTCAGGGGCGGCGGCGACGACGAGGATGGGCTCGGGGATGGCGGCGATGACGAGGACGGGCTCGGGGGCGGCGGCGAGCTCCGGCAGCCTGGCGGCGTCGGGGCAGGGCATCGGCGTCGGGGCGAATGGGAGAGATTGGGGGAAATTTTGACAGGTCCCGCCATATATGCGAAAACCTTTAGTCCCGGTTGGTGGCTCCAACAGGGACTAATGCCCCCCTTTTGTCCCGGTTGGTGCCACCAACCGGGACTAAAGGTCAATTTCAGCAGCCCAAAGGGCGGGAAGCAGAGACCTTTGGTCCCGGTTGGTGGCACCAACCGGGACGAAAGGGGGGCATTAGTCCCGGTTGGAGCCACCAACCGGGACTAAAGGGTTGGTCCTGGCTGTGGTGGCAGTTTAGTCCCACCTCGCCAAGCGAGAGGCGCTCGCACCGGTTTATAAGCCCCGCCGCGTCTGCAACGTTGAGCTCCTCTGAAAGTGAAAATAGATGCCCTTATACAGGAAATTCGACCTGAATTCAAAATGCTAGTATGTACTTTGATTTCAGGTCGAATTTTCCCTATAAGTGCATCTATGTTCACTTTTGCTATTTTTTTATGTTATTTTTTTGCATATTAAAAGTTCTTAACAAAAATTACTTTATGAATATTCTTTTTGCAATTAAAGTTTTTAACAAAAATAACTTTGATAATTTTAGTTGCATAAATTTTATATAATATTAATTAAATAACTTTGATCGGACGAAAACACGTCTATTACAAAGGGATTTCAATTTTTTATACATATTTTAACTCAAGACTTTTTTCTGCATTCAATATGCACCATTGAAAGCCACATCATCACTTTTCAACCCTTTTCTGACTTCATTTGCTATTTTTCATGCATTTCATGATTTATTTTGAGCTAAAATGACCCTGAATTGAAAAGCACTGCAAATGAACTCTGAAATGGTTGCAAGTTGGCATGGTATCATCATTTCACCCACATAGCATGTGCTAAAAAGTTGAGAGGGTTACGGCAAGAACTGGATGCACTTCGTGTATAAAATGAACAATCTCTTTCGAAGTATCAGGGTTTGAAATGAAAACTCATCTGTTACAAAAGGATTTCAATTTTTTAAACATATTTGAACTCAAGACTTTTTCTGCATTCAATATGCACCATTCAAAGCCACATCATCACTTTTCAAAACTTTTCTAACTTCATTTGCTATTTTTCATGCATTTCATGATTTATTTTGAGCTAAAATGACCCTGAATTGAAAAGCACTGCAAATGAACTCTGAAATGGATGAAAGTTGGCATGGTATCATCATTTCACCCACATAGCATGTGCTAAAAAGTTGAGAGGGTTACGGCAAAAACTGGATGCACTTCATGTACAAACTAGACAATCTCTTTCGAAGTGTCAGGGTTTTGGACGGAAACTCATCTGTTACAAAGGGATTTCAATTTTTTATACATATTTTAACTCAAGAATTTTTCTGCATTCAATATGCACCACCTTGGCAGGAACCCTCTTCCCGGTGCGCTGGCCCTCAACATCACCAGGGTCATCTCGTCTGATTTTATACCGCAATGCACAACATACCGGGCATGCGTTCAAATCCTCTTACTCACCGCGGTAGAGGATGCAGTCATTAGGGCATGCATGTATCTTCTGCACCTCCAATCCTATAGGGCAGACAACCTTCTTTGCTTCGTATGTACTGTCGGGCAATTCATTGTCCTTTGGAAGCTTATTCTTCATTATTTTCAGCACCTTTTCAAATGCCTTGTCAGATACACCATTGTCTGCCTTCCATTGCAGCAATTCCAGTGTGGTACCGAGCTTTGTGTTGTCATCTTCGCAATTTGGGTACAACCCTTTTTTGTGATCCTCTAACATGCGATCGAACTTCAACTTCTCCCCTTCACTTTGGCATTGTCTCTTTGCATCAACAATGACCCGGCGATGATCATCATCGGGCACATCGTCTGGTTCCTCTTGATCTTCAGCTTCCCCCATTGCAGCATCACCATATTCAGGGGGCGGATAGTTGTCATCATCCTCTTTTTCTTCGTTGTCTTCCATCATAACCCCTCTTTCTCCGTGCTTGGTCCAAACATTATAGTGTAGCATTAAACCCTTCTCAAGCAGGTGGACGTGAAGGGTTTTCGAGTTAGAGTAATCCTTCGTATTCCCACAGATAGTACATGGACAATACATAAAACCATTCTGCTTGGTTGCCTCATCCACTTCGAGAAAATTATGCAGGCCCTTAATGTACTCGGAGGTGCGTAGGTCACCGTACATCCATTGCCAGTTCATCTGCGTGCATTATGTAATTAAGTGTATCAAAAACCATTACAGAACATCATCAATCACTACTGGAATCAGGGACTTTGCCATCTGCCAGCTCTTTGCCGTCTGCTGACAGATGGCAAAGAGGATATTTGCCGTCTGCTTTTATAAAGCAGACGGCAAAGAACATGCTGATGGCAAAGAGGCTCTTTGCCATCTGCACTTCGTTGCCGTCTGCTGGCAGACGGCAAAGAACAAAGTGGGCCCCACTTGGTACTGCACTTGCCAGGTCACACGGGCCACTTCTTTGCCGTCTGCTGGCAGACGGCAAAGAGGTGAGGGGGGCCCCACAGTGTAACGGCGGGGACGGGCTAACGGCCCCCCTCTTTGCCGTCTGCTGGCAGACGGCAAAGTTCTTTGCCGTCTGCCAGCAGACGGCAAAGAGGGGGCTTAATTTTCGCCATCCCCCCGCGCATCCCGCCTCTCTCTCTTTCTCTCACCTCTCTCTCTCTCACACCCGCGCCCGTTCCCCTCTCTCACCGCCGCCGCCGCCGCCGCCCCCTCCCCGCCCTCTCGCCGCCCCCTCCCCGCCCTCTCGCCGCCGCCCCCACCCCCCTCTCTCACCGCCGCCGCCTCCCCCTCCCCGCCCTCCACCACCGCCTGCCCCCCTCCCCGTGGCGCACCTCCACCACCGCGGCGCCGCCCCCTCCTCACGGCCCTCCTGCCGCCGCCGCCCCCTCCCCGGCGGCATCCTCTCCTCGCCACCGGCCTCCTCTCCTCGCCGCCGGCCGCCCTGCCCCTGCCCCTCTCTGGTGAGCTTCCCCTGCCCCCCTTTTAATTTTTTTTTCTGTTTTTCTAATTAGATTTTTAGTTTTCTGTTTTTAGATGTTTTGCAAATAGTTGTTTAGGTGTTTGGGTAAATAGGAAAAAATATTTAGACATTTAGGTAGAAAAAAAACCTAGAAGAAAAAAAGAAGAAAAGAAGATGAAAAAAAAGGAAAAAGAAAAAAGAAAAAGAACAAAAAATAATAATAATAAGAAGAAACAGAAGAAGAGGAGGAGGAGAAGAAAAAAGAAGAAGAAGAAGAAGAAAAAAAGAGGAGAGGAGGAGAAGAAGAAGAGGAAAAAAGGAAAGGAAGAAGAAGAAGAGGAGGAGGAGGAGAAGAAAAAAGAAGAAGAGGAAGAAGAAGAAGAAAAAAGAGGAGAGGAGGAGAAGAAGAAGAGGAAAAAGGAAAGGAGGAAGAAGAAGAAGAAGAAGGAAAAAAAAGGAAGAAAAGGAAGAAAAGAAAGAAGAGGAAGAAGAAGAAAAGAAAAAAAGAGAAAAAACCCCGACCCCGACACGGCACCTCGACCCCGACCCGACAACCCGACCCCGACCCGACACCCCGACCCCGACACCCCGACCTCAATCCCGACCCCGACACGGCACCCCGACCCCGACCCGACAACCCGACCCCGACCCGACACCCCGACCCCGACACCCCGACCCCGACCCCGGCACGGCACCCCGACCCCGACCCCGACCCGACACCCCGACACCGACACGGCACCCCGACCCCGACCCGACACCCCGACCCTGACACGGCACCTCGACCCCGACACCCCTGACACCGCGACACCACGACACCCATACACGACACCCCCCGACACCCCGACCCCGACCCCGACCCCGACACCCCGACACCCCTGACACCCCGACACCACGACACCCAGACACGACACCCCCCGACACCCCGACCCCGACACGACACCCCGACACCCCGACACCACGACACCCCGACACCACGCCACCCAGACACGACACCCCCGACCCCCGACACCTCTTCGGCCTCCTGTTGACCGAAAAGGTGCTCTTCGGCCTTCCAGAGGCCGATGGGGTCATATATTTGTGAATTATGAGTTAGGAAGTATATTTCCCGATTTTGTTAAGAAAAACATCATATATATTTGTGTTGATCGGGTGGATTTAAATGTGCAGTTCTTTCGGGGCTGCGAGGGTCTGGTGTTCGACGACCTCCCCGTGCGTTCGACGAGCTCCGCCCCTGCGTTCGTGGGTGAGCACAAATGACATCTCCTCCTCCCCCCTTCATTTGCTCTATTCCGGTCTTCGTGCCGATGAAACTTGCTAGCTATAGGTGTCAATCATCAGTATGCGTGACCACTATGCGTCTCCCGTTCGAAAGGGTTACATCTATAAATATGCATGCATTTGCATATTTATAACCGTGATTCTTTCGAATTGTCCAACGTTATCCATGGACAGCCCGAGTATGTGTAGATTGGGTTCGTTTTCCCATATGCTCTGCTCCGGATCCGATGCAGAATTTCGTCAGTGCCTCCCTGTTGTTCTCCGAGTACACATCCTCTCTGCTTATTGCCGAGACGTGTATCAGGAGAACAGCGGGGAGGTGCTGCCGAAATTTTGCGTCGGATCCGGAGTAGAGCATGGGAAAACGAACCCAATCTACACATACTCGGGTGGGATTAGGACCTATCTTTACCTACTAGCGTCTAGGTTGCATGGACGTAATAAAACTGACAAACTCTATTAACTGATGAATATGGTTTGCTGAATTATGTATATATTTCTTGTGTGTCCAGTAGCTAGGCAAGATGAGTGATCGTGCGTGGATGTACACCGGTCACACTAGTCAGAAAGACATGACCCATGAATGGCTAAGAAAAACCAAGGGGTTTGTGAGAGCCGCATTTGCAAATGGACAGGAAACAAACTGGTGCCCCTGTGTCGACTGCGACAACTTTCATAAGAAGTCCGAGTTTGAAATGATCAAACACCTGCAGAAGTTGGGTTTTACGCCTGATTATACGGTCTAGACATTTCATGGTGAGTCTGCCCAACGTGCCAGAGCTGAGGAGGGCCGTCGTCGCACCGACGAGCATGGTACCGGGATGGAAGACATGGTGGAAGACTTTGATGATGCTCGGGATTCGGACGATGAGATGGAGGAATCTGCAAAGGCCTTCAATGATATGTTGGAGTCTTCAAAACGTCCTCTCCACGAGCACACTGAGCTTTGTCAGCTGGATGCCATCGCACAAGTAATGGCTCTGAAGGCTCAATTCAACTTGGGCAGAGAATGCTACGACGCGATGATGACACTATTTGGACGCTTTCTACCCAAAGGCCATGTAATGCCTGCAAACATGTACCAGTCGGACAAAATCCTCCGTGCACTTAAGATGCCCTATGAGAAGATAGATGCCTGTGAGAAAGGATGTGCCTTATTTAGGCTTGAGTATGCGGACTTGAAGTATTGTCCCGTTTGCCAGTCTTCCAGGTATGTTGAGGTAGACAACGGTATGGGTGAGAAGAGTCAGACAAAAATCCCAGTTAATGTTCTTCGGTATATGCCAATCATACCAAGACTTCAACGTCTTTTCATGGTCGAAGAGACGGCCAGACAGATGACATGGCACAAATTGGGCAAAAGAACCGAACTAGATGCAGATGGGGAGCCGATGTTGGTACACACATCGGACGCTTTTGCGTGGAAGCGCTTCGATGCAATACATCATGCTAAAGCGGCAGATCCAAGGCATCCTCGAATCGCCATAAGCACGGATGGGTTCAATGTGTTTGGTATGATGGCAGCTCAATACAGTTGTTGGCCTGTATTTGTCATTCCACTCAATCTCCCCCCCGGACAGATTATGCAAAGAAAGAACATTTTCCTGACGTTGATAATTCCGGGGCCCAACTATCCGGGGAAGAATATGAATGTGTACATGCAGCCGCTTAAGGATGAACTGCAAGAAGCTTGGGATAATGGGATCAAGACATACGACGCCGCTACAAAAAAAACTTCCTAATGCGTGCGTGGTACATGTACTCGATGCATGACTTGCCGGCGTATGCGCTATTCGTTGGCTGGAGTGTGCAAGGAAGGTTCCCGTGCCCCACATGCAAGGCAGCTCTTGAGTTTCGTCGGCTGCAGGCGGGTGGCAAGTTTTCCTGCTTCGACATGCATAGACAGTTCCTGGATCCTCGCCATAAGTTCAGAAAAGACAAGAAGAACTTCATCAAAGGTAGAGTTGTCAAAAACTCTGCACCACCTGCGTTGACAGGCCAACAGACCCTGGATCAGTTCAACTCTCTCGAGCCGAATCCGGAGCGTCCAGGGTATTTCAAGGGGTATAATTCCGAACACGCCTGGACTCACAAGACATGCTTGTGGGATCTGCCTTACTTCAAAGACCTCCTTTGCCCACACAACATCGACGTGATGCACACTGAAAAGAATGTCGGCGAGGCCCTCTTTGGTACATTGTTCGGCATAGAGGGGAAAACAAAGGATAATCCTAAGGCTAGAGTTGATCAGGAGGCTCTATGTGATAGACCGCTACAAAATATGCGACAACCGAAAGGAAAGCAAAACTGGACGAAGCCAAAGGCATGGTTCAATCTTGGAAGGCCAGCTATGAGGGAAATTATCCTGTGGGTGAAAAAGGAGTTGATGTTCCCCGATGGGTATGCAGCGAATCTAAAGAGGGGAGCGAGCCTTGAAAAATTGAAAATATTTGGTCTCAAGAGTCATGATTGGCACATATGGCTTGAGCGGGTAATGCCGGTGATGTTGCGTGGCTTTATCCCTGAGGATGAATGGCTAGTACTGGCAGAGCTGAACTATCGCCTGGCTTGCTAGAAGAACTGGAAGAGTTGGCGCCGGAGTTGATCTGCAAGTTAGAGAAGATCTTTCCACCGGGCTTCTTTAATCCAATGCAGCATTTGATTTTGCATCTCCCGACCGAGGCACGATTGGGGGGGCCCGTGGAGAATCGTTGGTGCTACGCAACTGAGAGGATGCAGAAGACGCTTCGAGAAAAATGTAAAAATAAACGTCGAATTGAAGCATCGATGGCCGAGGCATTCATTACTGAGGAGGCGGCAAACTTCGTGACAGCACACTACGAAGCCAAAAATCGTCATTTGCATAATCCGAAGCCTCGGTACAATGCTGGCGACCCTAAAAAGGGTGGATCCAACCTCAGCCTATTCAAAGGGAAGCTCGCACCAGCCGGTGCTTATACTTCCTTATCGCTGGATGTCGACGAATGGCGGACAATTACGTTGTATATCTTGAACAACCTAACAGAAGTGCGACCGTACATCGAGTAAGTTCTCGGTACATTGTTTCGCAACCTCTAATTCCTTTGAACTGCTCTTATTCCCGGATATTTGATACAGTCGATACGTCGCCAAATTCTCGTATGGAGCGGTGATCCAAAAGGATTCCGTCGAAGAGTATGAGCTTCTGGCAATGCATGGAGGCGGCTATCCCGGTTTCATCTCTTGGTTCAAACAAACGGTAATTTCCATTAGACCATTTCATTTCTTCGTCTAATTTCCGGCTAATGCAACAATCCTTTCGTATTAAACTTGTAGGCTAGTTCAGAGTCTATGGACGCCGAATTGAGACAAGTCGCTAATGGTTTTGACTATAAGGTCCGTTCATTTGACAAATACGACATCAACGGGTATCGCTTTCGTACCTATGGCAAAGAGCTATCTATGGCCGACTGAAAGTCTACAAATTGTTGTGTCTCTGCTATCGGCGAAGGAGGTACCGAGTATTATGGAAGAGTTGAAGCAATTTATGAACTTCTATTCTATGGTGCAAACCCACCGAAAGTCGTAGTCTTCAAATGTTATTGGTTCCAGCCGAAGGAGACTAGAAGGACTCATGAACATCTAGGGCTAGTCAAAATCAAACAAAGCACCCATTTGGATGTTCCCGATGTCTATATTACGGCTCAACAGGCAACCCAAGTTTTCTATCTACCGTGGGCCTGCCAAAGTGATCCAAATCTCAAAGGTTGGGATGTCGTTTATGAAGTGCCGCCACATGTTAGACCACCTCCCCCCAATGAAGAGGATTATGAACCTCACATTAACCCAGACACATATGAAGGAGAATTCTTCCAAGAAACACGTCTTTCCAAAAAACGTTTCAAGAACCGCTCTACTTCACCTCAGAACATTGAAGTAGACAGCGGCAGTGAATCCGAGCCTGAACCGGAACAAGAAGAGCCGGAACAAGAAGAGGTTACTGCTGCGGATGACCTGTCAATGCTTGACCGATTACGTACAGGAGGCCTTCCACATGTTGATGCATTTATTGATGATGATGATGCGCACGTCATTACTGATAGTGATGATGATGATGCATTTATTGACCCCGAAGCATATATAGACGATGATGATGCATTTATTAATGATGACGATGAAGATTAATATTATAGTTCATGTCAGGTATTCAATTATTATTATGTACATATATATTATTAATTGGTTCATGTTAGGTATTCAATTTTTTATTATGTTCATGATGATGATACACTTAAATTATATTCATGTCAGGTATTCATTTTTTTAATGTTGTACTAACTTCGTTTACTCTTTGTCATTGCAGGTGTTGACAGATGGTGGGCGCGGGTCGAGAGCGCTCCGAGGCTCCTTCCTCGGCGCGTGGTGGGAGGGGTACTTCCATCCCACCCCACCACCTCCGGAGAGCGCTGGATCTCAGTATGCAGACACCGGCGGGCGCTTCTTCTTCGACCGGGAGAGGTCGGGGGGGGGGGGAAGAAGGTTGGTAGAGGTGGACGTGGCGGCGGGAGAGGTAGGAAGGCTGCTACTACGCCTTCCTCGCCGCCACCCCCAGCTGATTCACCCGACCACAGGAGTGCTCCGTCTGAGATGGAGCAGCCTGAGGTGCAGCCGTCTCGGACTCCGGTCCACGAGCCTCAGGCCGACGAGCCTACGACAGACGAGGCTACGACAGACGCGCCTACGGCCGACGAGCCTGGGGCAGACGAGCGTTGGGCCACCGAGCCTTCGTCCCACGAGACTGGGGATCACGCTGAGTCGCAGCAGAACCCAGGTGCGGGCTCGTCGAGTGGCCGTGCTGAGGGTGGCTATAGTTCTGATAGCTATAGCGAGAGTGAGTGGGTTGAGGGGCGCAAAGTCTACCAGCGTGGTGGTACAAAGCTCCCGCCCACCCCGGCGACCCTCGACAAGAGGTGGTTGATTGCGCCGCAGGGGGAGAAGTAAGTGCATTTACTCTTTTTTAACCTTTTGTCTTCACGTTTCTTCGAATATCTAATGCGTTGGCCTTGTCATACTGCAGGTCTTGGACACACGGGCCTGGTTGCCGCAAGCCCAACAGTGTCCTTGGCGTGATTTGTCGCCAGAGCTTCCCGGGGTGGGTCACGTTGCCCGGTGAGGGCCGGGTTCCAGAGCTAGGAATGACCTGGGAGCACTACTTGGCTGCCCCGGCCCCGCCGGGGCATAGGATCGGCGATGTCGAGTGCCACACGGTCGCCGACATTGTGATCCAGACGTTTTGGGTAATTTCTCCTTTGCCGTCTACGTTGTGTTTTCTTCTTTGATTGGCAACCCTAGTGATTGTACTAATCCGTGTTTTCTTGTTTGATTGCAGACCTTCTACAGGTGTGCTGAGGGACAGGAGGAGGCCGCGACTCGGGTTATCAACAACGAGTGCAGGCGCCTACTTCAAAACTTTCGGCACGAGGCTCGGACGCAGGCTATTCGAGACTACTACGCCTCGATTGGTATTCGGAGGAAAAAAGAGAAGTGCCGCCTCAAGTATCTGAGTAAGGAGAAGTACATGAAGGTAATTACCTATTCTTAAGGCCTTGTACTTAGTTCCTTGATTTGATTCGTATGCGTAGCGCTCAAATTTCTCTTGCTTAACTTAGGTGCCCCCGAGATGGTGTGCGGATAGGATGGACTGGTGGGAGGCGTTGGTGGATGAGTCGTGCACTCCCCAATGGCGCAACGTCCACGACGGTGCAAAGGAGAAGCGTGCCCAAATGAAAGGTGTCCCACACCATCTAGGCAGCGTCAACCTACGTGGGTTCGGGGAAAACTGGGTATGTGGTTTGCTTCATGATTCATGCAAATTCATTCTTCATGCTAGCTTGAGCCCTTAACTAATACTCTGTTCCTCTCTTTTAGGCGCGGCACAACAAGGCTCCAGTGTCAGAGCTGTTCGACCTCTATGCCATGTCCAATACTGCCTCGTACAAGAAGGCCAAGGCATTCTCTGAGTCTGATCTCGATGATCCAGAGAAATTCAGCAACCGTGCCTCCCACAACAAGCTTGTGAGGTACAGAGACGAGGGGAAGGCGAGGAAAGGGCCGGAGTTTAACCCGAGCCAGCAACCTCTTGATCCAGAGCTGGTGATGATATCTGGTGGCGGGAGGCACCATGGCTTGTTAGCCATTGGGGATGGACTGATACGTTGTACTAGCACTCTCCCGCAGATCAAGAAGCGCCAGACCAGCTCCGATCCTGAGATAAGGCCTCGTGCACGGCCAATGGAGCTCGAATTCCAGGTTAGTTATACGGACTCAGATACCTTTCCTCCATTACATTGTGTGTGCGGCCGTCGATGATTACAATGCTAACGAGTGGTGTTGCAGGCTGCTATTGAGGCAGAGAGAGCGAAGACCCAGGCTGCTCTTGAGGAAGCAGAAGCGAGGACCCAGGCGCTTCTAGAGGAAGAGAGACGGCAGGCGGCGGCGAGGGAGAGGGAGGCGGAGGAGAGGACGGCTAAGCTATTGGAGGAGGAGAGGAACCGGAACGAGGCGGGTCAACGGGCCCTATACGAGCTCTTCGTGGTAAGTTTCTTCTGCATATTAGCCAAATCATGCACGTAATGTTCCTTTCATTACTAACTAATATGACTGACTCGAGAAAACCAAATGTGCAGAGCATGTGCGAAAAGAATGGCACGACCCCTCCGCCGATGCCAGTCATTGCTCCGGCGGGCACGGTGAGTTTCATTTGAATGGTCATTAGTTACTAGTCTTCACATTTGAGTTGCATCATGCTAACGATACACTGCAAATGATCTTTGGTGCAGCATAACTCCCGACAAGCATCGACCGATGCTTCTCCGTCTGCCACTGGCGCGACCGGTCCTTCACCTACATCTAAGTGATGACGGTAAGTTTTCCCAAGTGTTTAGCTTAACAAAATGACTCAATATGCTTAGCTAGCTAAAAAATGACATAACAACATTAATTAGCTCCAAAATGACCTATTTAACCTAGGATAGCTCTAAAATGACGTATACTTAGCATTTATTTCTCCAAAAATGGATTTATATGCTTAGCTAGCTCAAAAATGACATAATAACCTTAATTAGCTCAAAAATGACCTATTTAACCTAGGATAGCTCTAAAGTGACCTATATACTTACCATTTATTCCTCCAAAATGACTCAATATGCTTACCTAGCTAAAAATGACATAACAACCTTAATTAGCTCCAAAATGACCTATTTAACCTAGGATAGCTCTAAAATGACCTATACTTAGCATTTATTCCTCCAAAAATGGATTTATATGCTTAGCTAGCTAAAAAATGACATAATAACCTTAATTAGCTCTCAAATGACCTATTTAGCTCCAAAATGACCTATTAAGTCATTTAGGAGCATATTAAGTCATTTTGGAGCATATTAAGTCATTTTGGAGCATATTTAGCTCTAAAATGACCTATTTTGCTCCAAAATGACATATTTAGCTCCAAAATTACTTAATATGCTCCAAATTGACCTATTTAGCTCCAAAATGACTTAATATGCTCCAAAATGACCTATTTAGCTCCAAAATGACTTAATATGCTCCAAAATGACCTATTTAGCTCCAAAATGACTTAATATGCTTAATTAGCTAAAAAATGGCATAATTACTTATGTTAGCACAAAAATGACCTATACTTACCTTATTTTCCTCCAAATTGACATAATAAGCTTAGTTAGCTCAAAAATGGCATAATTACCTATGTAAGCTCTAAAATGACACAAATAAGGAATAAGAAGAAGAAAAACAAGGAAGAGGAGAAAAAGAAAGAATAGAAGAAGAAAGAGAAGAAAAGGAAAGAATAAAAGAAGAAGAATGAGAAGGAAAAGGGTAAACACCTTCTTCTTCTTCTTCTTCTAGTCTTTTTCTTCTAGTCTTCTTTTCTTCTTCTTCTTCTTGTCTTCTTCTTCTTCTAAAATGGCATATACTTACCTAATTTAGCTCAAAAATGGCATAATTACCAAGGTAAGCACAATAATGACCTATACTTACATAATTTTCCTAGGTTAGCAAAAAAATGGCATACTTAGATAGGTTAACTCTAAAATGACACAAATAATGAATAAGATGAAAGAAAAACAAGGAAGAGGAGGAAAAGAAGGAATAGGAGGAAGAAGAAGAAGAAGAAGAGATCCTCTTCTTCTTCTTCATCATCTTCTTCATCATCATCATCTTCTTCTTCTTCTTCTTCTTAGCATTTATTCCTCCAAAATCACTTAATATGCTTAGCTAGCTCATAAATGACATAATAACCTTAATTAGCTCAAAAATGACCTATTTAACCTAGGATAGCTCTAAAATGACCTAAACTTAGCATTTATTTCTCCAAAATGACTTTAATATGCTTAGCTAGCTAAAAAATGACATAACAACCTTAATTAGTTCCAAAATGACCTATTTAACCTAGGATAGCTCTAAAATGACCTATACTTAGCATTTATTCCTCCAAAAATGGATTTATATGCTTAGCTAGCTCAAAAATGATATAATAACCTTAATTAGCTCCAAAATGACCTATTTAGCTCCAAAATGACTTAATATGCTCCAAAATGACCTATTTAGCTCCAAAATGACTTCATATGACCTATTTAGCTCCTCCTCCTCCTCCTCCTCCTCCTCCTTCTCCTTCTGCTTCTCCTGCTCCTCCTTCTCCTCCTTCTTCTCCTTCTTCTTCTTCTTCTTCTTCTTCTTCTTCTCCTTCTTCTTCTTCTTCTTCTCCTTCTCCTTCTCCTTCTCCTTCTCCTTCTCCTTCTTCTCCTCTTCTCCTTCTTCTTCTTCTTCTTCTTCTCCTTCTTCTTCTTCTTCTTCTTCTTCTTCTTCTCCTTCTCCTTCTTCTTCTTCTTCTTCTTCTTCTTCTTCTCCTCTATTCCTTCTTCTTCTTCTTCTTCTTCTTCTTCTTCTTCTTCTTCTTTCTTCTTCTTCTTCTTCTTCTTCTTCTTCTTCTTCTTCTTCTCCTTCTTCTTCTTCCTCTTCTTCTTCTCCTTCTTCTCCTTCTCCTTCTTCTTCTCCTTCTCCTTCTTCTTCTTCTTCTTCTTCTTCTTCTTCTTCTTCTTCTTCTTCTTCTTCTTCTTCTTCTTCTTCTTCTTCTTCTTCTTCTTCTTCTAGTCTTCTTCTTCTTCTTCTTCTTCTTCTTCTTCTTCTTCTTCTTCTTCTTCTTCTTCCTCTTCTTCTAGTCTTCTTCTTCTTCTTCTAATTTCTTACTCCCATTTTTGCAGGTTTGATTCACTTCATGGAAGGGCAGAATGCTACTGTTTACATATTAGATGTTTGTGAAACTATGTATATATGAATTGGATGTATGATGTTTGATGACGATGGTGAAACTATGTTTGATGTTTGAAACTACGTTTGATGTATGATGTTTGATGTTTGAAACTATGTGATTCTGAATATATATATATATGTGTTTGAATTTCTGTGAAAATGAATTGATATAACAAAAAACAGAAAAAACAGGGGCTATATACCCACTTTGCCGTCTGCTAGCAGACGGCAAAGCTCTTTGCCGTCTGCTGGCAGATGGCAAAGAGGCCACGTGGCAGCAGCCTGTGCAACCTGGGCTGGACTATGTGGCCTCTTTGCTGTCTGCTGGCAGACGGCAAAGAAGGAAAGTTCTTTGCCGTCTGCCAGCAGACGGCAAAGAGCCTGCCTGGGCCCAGCTGAAGCCTGACGTCAGCTGACGTCATCTACAGCTCTTTGCCGTCTGCTGGCAGACGGCAAAGAGCGCCGTTAGCCACCTAACGGGGATGGAAGCTTTTCTGTGCCGTCCACGTTCTTTGCCGTCTGCTGGCAGACGGCAAAGAAGGAAAGTTCTTTGCCGTCTGCCAGCAGACGGCAAAGCGGCCTTTGCCGGCAGCCGTTCAGCCGGAGTGTTTGCCGTCTGCTGGCTGACGGCAAAGCCTTTGCCGTCCGCCAAGCATGCCTTTGCCGTCTGCTATAGCAGACGGCAAAGTGCCTGATTCCAGTAGTGAATAGAGAAGTAACCAAATTAATAGAAGTTCATCATCACATTAAAACCAAAGTACAGTAGTGACCAAAATAAATACATAAAGTTCATACATAGTTCTCATTGAACAACATATAGCTCTCTAGAGCATCAAATTAAAACATACATTGAAACTATGTAAAACATTTAAATGCAACAACAAATGCGATCATAACCGCAACTAAGGTACCAATTGATCCAACGACATAATGATACCAAGCCTCAGTATGAATGGCATATTTTCTTATCTTTCTAATCTTCAAGCGCATTGCATCCATCTTGATCTTGTGGTCATCGACGACATCGGCAACATGCAACTCCAATTTCATCTTCTCCTCCTCAATTCTTTTCAATTTTTCTTTCAAATACTCGTTTTCTTTTTCAACTAAATTTAACCTCTCGACAAGAGGGTCTATTGGAATTTCCGGTTCACATACCTCCTAGATAAACACATCTATGTCACGTTGCTCGGCATAATTGTCATAAACACTAAATGAAACAAATAGTTATAAAAGATAATATACCACATCCGAATCATAGACCGGACGAGGGCCGACGTGGGCGGATAACATAACCATGGCACTATATAATAACAAACAATAATAAAAGTAAGAAATTTATACAAGTATCTATGTAAATCATACAAGTAAGAAATTTTTCTTTTAAAAAGAAGATAAGAACAAGAGGCTCACCACGGTGGTGCCGGCGACGAGATCAGCGCGGGCGGTCGATGACGGTGAGGACGAGGATGGGACGTGACGGACCGCCAAACCTAGACAAATCATGGGGAAAATGGAGCTTGGAGGTCGAGCTTGGAGAGGAGAAAGCTTAAGCATGGCTCGGGCATTTCATCGAACACCTTGTGTGCATAGGAGTTGAGAGCAGAGCAGCACACACCTCCCACACGCCGGCCGGCCAAAAAACAGAGGAGTGAGCGGGCAGGGGCAGCATATATATAGGCATATCTTTAGTCCCGGTTTGTGGCTAGAACCGGGACAGAAGACTGCCCTTTAGTCCCGGTTCCAGCCACCAACCGGGACTAAAGGGGCTGCGCCAGGAGCGAGGACCTTTAGTCCCGGTTCGTGTCTGGAACCGGGACTAAAGGGGTCAGACGAACCGGGACTGGTGCCCGCCGAGGCCCGGCCGGTGTCCTGGCCTCACGAACCGGGACTGATGCACCCATTAGTTCCGGTTCGTAACAGGACCGGGACTAATGCAATATTCTGGCCTAGACCAAAGCCTTGTTTTCTACTAGTGCATGTGCTCCGATAAGGAGTCGCTCGCTGTCGGAACCGAGCTACTGGTGTTTGGGATGGCGCACATTATGTACAGATATAGCATCCTAACCAATTCATGGACAGGCGCTGATCCGATGAACTCGCCGCGGTGCCTGTTCGGGTCGACAAGTGTCGGTGAAAAGGCATATGTTGCGGGGGGCAGCGATTCTTCTGGAAGAATACTGAGCTCCGTGGAGATGTATGACTCGGAGACACATTCTTGGACACCCCTTCCTTGCATGAATAAGGCTAGGAAGTTGTGTTCTGGCGCATTCATGGATGCAAAGTTCTATGTGATTGGTGGTGTTACCAACAACAACAAGGTATTGAAATGCGGTGAGGAATATGACTTGGAGCGGGGGTCTTGGAGGATCATGGAGAACATGTGTGAGGGCCTCGATGGAATGGCCGGTGCCCCTCCACTCATGGCCGGTGCTACTCCACTCATTGCCGTTGTCAACAATCAGCTTTATGCAGCTAATTACAATGACAAGGATGTGAAGATGTACGACAAGCTGAATAATAGGTGGATCACTCTTGGAAAATTGCCTGAACAATGCGTGTCAAAGGATGGTTGGGGCATTGCTTTCCGAGCGTGTGGTGACTGGCTGATGGTCATTGGAGGTCCTAGGACTTATACCGGTGGCACGATTGAGATTCATTCATGGATTCCGGATCAGCAACAGCCTGTGTGGAATTTGGTTGCTAAACGGCCATCCAAGAGCTTCGTTTATAACTTGGCCGTGATGGGGTTGCTGAGTCCGCTGAATAAAGATCGAATGCGGTGGATATTTATGAATAAGATTATCCTTCGACATTCTTGAATATTTGTGTTATTAGCTTTAATTCTGGTCGAGTTGCTAATAATATTTGTGTTACTTTGCTGGTTGTGACCTTTTTTATTGCTTATGTGTAATGTGAAATGTGATACAAGATGGTCCTCTTGATCTTGCTTGTTATTGTTTTAGTTTTAAGTTAATGGTCAACTTGTGTGTTCGATTTCCATGAACTGATGCTTCTGTTATTCTATCTTTGAGTTGAGTTTGACTGTTTTTCTTTTCTGTCGGAGTGAACAAATCAGGAATACTATTCGAAATTTGGAATTATGTTTCTTATGGAACCTTCTCCTAGTCGAGCGCTTCGTCTTGTCATATGTTTGTTGTGGGTTCAAGACTCGGCTATCGTTAAGAGAAAGAAGAACAGGTTCGTGGCGTCCTTCTCTGGTAGCAAGTAGCTCAGCTTCGATTGCATCAGGATATTTATGCCCTAAATCTGAATTATTGTAGTGCTAAAGAAACAAATCTATGGACCACTTATATTCCTTTTGTGCCCTGTTTCCAAATGTTTGTGGAGTGTGGTTAAGTACTGGTGTCACACTCAAGAAGTAATCTCCAATATATTTATTTTCCCACTAGACGACAACAAGTATGCTAAAAAAGATAGCATCTCGTGTCACATTTAGAAACCTGAAGCACATCAAGTTGTATCATCTCCACAAGCTAGAGCAAATATGCCAGCGTTGGAGACGGTCAGCCTTGAGTGGTGGGACAGATTCGAGTGGGATGGAGGTGGCGAGCCAATGGTTCTGCTGGCGGCGATGGCGGAGGTTGCCCAGAAGGGTTGACTAAAATATGGATGCGGGCTACCATATTGGGAGTTGAGACGCTTACACATATTTCACATGGTATACAGAGCCCTTCCTCTCCATCTCATCTAGCAAAGCTTCAACCCCTCTGCCATGGCGTCCTCCTCGTCTTCCTCATCTGCCCTCACCTTCCAAGTTTTTGAAAAACTCACCCGCACGAACTTCGTGTTGTGGAGAGCTCAGGTGCTATCGCAGATCAGAGCTGCAGGCATGTACGGATACCTTGATGGATCCGTTCCTGAACCACAAAAAACCATCACCTCCAAAAACTCAGAGGGCAAGGATTAAACCAACTCAAACCCAGCCTATATGATCTGGCACCGAGAGAACCAGCAAGTTCTGGCCTTTCTTCTCAACAACCTATCTCGTGAGGTACTCATCCAGGTTGCTTCTCATGAGCAATCACATGCGCTGTGGAAGGCCATAGTTAGCATGTTCTCATCACAATCCAGATCACGAGTCAACAACATTCGCACTAGCCTCACCAACGCCCAGAAGGGTTCCCAAACAGCCGGCGCATACTTCGGTTATATGCGATCTTTGGCCGATGAGCTAGCAGCAGCAGGAAAACCAATCGGTGAAGAGGAACTCATCTCCTTCATCATTGGAGGGCTGGATATGGAGTACCAACCCATTGTCTCGGCCTTGGACGTCCGCACCGAGCCCCTCACCACCGACGACCTCTTCAGCATGGTCTCCAACTTCGATCAACGCATGGAGATGTTCCATGGATCCGGCGCCGACTCCTTCAAGTCAACCGCCATGGCTGCCTCACGGGGTCGCCATGGCAACTCGAGATCATCCTCCCGTGGCCCTCCAAGAGGAGGGGGGCAGCGTGGAGGTGGCAGCAGCGGCTACGGTGGCAGTAGCAGCTGCGGCTACTACAACAGCAACCACGGCGGTGGCAGTGGTAGCGCCCACTATGGCCACGGTGGTGGCGGCGGCGGTGGCCACTATGGTGGCAACGGCGGCCATCAGCAACACAACGGAGGCGGCAACAACTACAATCGGGGGCGCACCGGTGGTGTTTTTCAAGGGTATGAAGAGTACGAAAACAAGTGCCAAATCTGTAAAAACACTAACCATATTCCTAAAGATTATGATTGGCGTTACGCTGAGAATAATGCTTCAAGAAAGAAAGTTACAGCCGCTGTGGACACCTCTTACGGAGTAGATACCAATTGGTATGTTGACTCCGGTGCGACAAATCACATCACCAATGAGCTCGAGAAGGTCACCATGGCTGAGAAGTATCAAGGCCAAGATCAAGTCCACAACGCAAACGGTGAAGGTATGGAAATTTGTCATGTTGGTCATTCAATTGTCAAAACCCCATATCGCAATATTCATCTCAGAAATATTTTACATTGTCCTGACACATCAAAAAATCTTCTTTCCGTCCATCGCATTGCCATTGACGACAAAGTTTTTCTAGAGTTTCACCCCTATTTCTTTTTGATCAAGGACCAGGCTACGAGGAAAATTCTCTATCGAGGTAGATGCATGCATGGGCTATATCCGTTGATTTCCCAATTTAGAAGATTCAATAAACAAGTGTGAGGTGTCATCAAACTCTCTTCGGAATGGTGGCATGCACGATTAGGCCATCCATCTTTTGTTATTGTTTAGCAAGTGCTTAGGAATAATCAGCTCCCTTGTGTTGGTGAGCGTAGTCTTGAAACTATATGTGATTCGTGTCAAAGGGCAAAAGCTCATCAATTGCCTTGTCCTGTATCAACTAGTATTTCTACCAAACCTCTACAACTTGTCTTTTCCGATGTGTGGGGACCAGCCCCTATCTCTGTTGGTAGACATGCATATTGTGTTAGTTTCATTGATGATTTCAGCAAATTTACATGGATCTATCTTCTTAAGAAGCGATCTGATGTTTTTCAAGTTTTCCAAAACTTCCAAGCACTTGTTGAACGACAATTTGACACCAAAATTCTGGCCGTCCAATCTGATTGGGGTGGCGAATATGAGAAATTAGACTCATTTTTCAAACATTAGGCATTTCACATCATGTCTCTTGTCCCCATGCACACCAACAAAACGGTTCAGCCGAACGCAAGCATCGACATATTGTTGAAGTGGGTCTAGCCCTTCTTGCAGGTGCCTCCATGCCTCTCAAATTTTGGGATGAGGCTTTCCTCACTGCTGTTCATTTTATTAACATGTTGCCTAGTCGTGTCATCAACAATGAAACCCCCATGCAATGCCTTCTCCATACTAGACCAGACTATGCTTCACTTCGTGTTTTCGGTTATGCCTGTTGGCCTAACCTTCGCCCATACAACAATCGTCAGCTCATGTTTCGATCTAAACAATGTGTTTTTCTAGGCTACAGTCCTAAACACAAGGGCGTTAAGTGTCTTGACGTTCCTACGGGAAGGGTTTATATTTATCGTGATGTTGTCTTTGATGAAACCATCTTCCCTTTTGCACATCTGCATCCTAATGCCGGTGCACTTCTCCGTAAAGAAATTTTACTTCTTCCACCACATCTTTCCGGAGTTTCCCATGGGCTTGACAATTGTACTTACAACTTGACTAATTCTCCTGACTTTTTACCCGAGATTTGTGATGCAGGCCGTAATACTGAGTCAGCAGAAAAAAATTCTAATGCAAACGGTGATGAAATGGTCTCAAACAGGCCATATTTCATGTGTCTGCCGGGGCGCAACATATCCACACCGGCCTCCTCCTGTCAGGCGGACAGTACGGGCGGTTCTCGCCAACCCGCACCTGCCATACGGCCCCCTACGGGCTCGCCCGCCGGTGCCGCTGGTCCGCACCAATCCGATGCCGCCATTTCGCCCCGCGTGGGCCCCATCGTCACGCGTTTTCTGGAGGAACCTCGCTGCTACAACAGGCGGGTCCAGCCCCAATCATTGCCTGCGCGCGTGCGGACGGACTCGCCTCGGTCGTGTGTTGTCGACCCGACCGCCGCAGGATCCCAGGCTGTCTCTGGGGGCCCGCCTGGATCGTCTTCGGCCACTCGTGCTTCTCCAACACCTGATGCTGCCACAACCGATCCGCCTGCTGCTGGTGGGTCTGCTTCGGGATCTGTGAGATTCCCTGCACAGGAGCCGCCTGGATCTTTTGTGGCAGGGGAAGCTACTACACCTACACCACCAACACCCCCACGTACAAGACTTCGCGCATGCACTATTCAGCCGGTAAATTATAAAGTTAAATATGGCTTGATTTGTTCTACAGGAGAACCACACACGTTTAATGAGGCACTTGCTGATCCGAAGTGGAAAATTGCTATGGAAGAAGAGTTCCATGCACTCCAGAAAAACAAGACCTCGCATTTGGTCCCATCACATCGAGGTAATAATCTGATTGACTGTAAGTGGGTGTTCAGAATAAAGAGACACGATAGATCGATACAAAGCCATGCTTGTTGCTAAGGGATTTAAACAGAGGTATGGCATAGACTATGAAGATACATGTAGTCCTGTTGTCAAAGCTGCCACCATTCGTCTTGTTCTTTCTATTGCTGTGTCCAGAGGATGGAGTCTGCGACAGCTAGATGTGCATAATGCGTTTCTTCATGGTCTTCTGGAAGAGGAAGTATATATGAAACAACCTCCTGGGTTTGAAGATAAACATAAACATTTTCATGTCTGCAGGCTTGATAAATCTCTCTATGAATTGAAGCAAGCTCCTAGGGCATGGCATTCCCGTTTGGCATGCAGGGCTATAAACCGTCATCAACACCACTATCCAGTACTGAAAAATTGTCTCTTGCAGAAGGTGAACTCTTGAGCCAAGAGGATGGCACCAATTACATAAGTGTGGTGGGTGCACTTCAGTACTTGACACTCACCAGGCCTGATATTTCTTTTGCTGTTAACAAAGTCTATCAGTTTCTTCATGCACCCACCACAGCTCATTGGACAGCTGCAAAACGCATATTGATATATGTGAAAAATGCCTTGAGTGTTGGCCTTACTTTCAGCAAGTCATCATCAACCCATGTTAGTGCATTCTCTGATTCTGATTGGGTAGGATGTGTGGATGATAGACGATCAATAGGTGGTTTTGCAGTATTTATTGGACCCAACTTTATCTCATGGTGTGCAAATAAACAGGCTACAATCTCCAGGTCGAGTATAGAGGTAGAGTACAAGGCATTGGCAAATGCAACGACAGAAATCATTTGGGTGAAGGCCATTCTGAAGGAACTAGGAATAAGAAACACTCCAACCCCATGTCTTTGGTGTGATAACCTTGGTGCTACATATTTGGCTGCTAATCCTGTTTTTCATGCACGGACTAAGCATATTGAGATAGACTATCATTTTGTTCGAGAAAGAGTTGCCAACAAAGAATTGGATATTCGTTTTGTGCCTTCAAGAGATCAAGTTGCAGATGGCTTCACGAAAGCACTACCTACAAGGCCTTATGAGGAGTTTAAACGTAATTTGAACTTGGCAAAGTTCTGATTATGGGAGGGTGTTAAACGTGATATATCTGTATAGGGGTTAGTTAGAAGGTTGTTTAAACTTCTATCTCTTCTTCTCTCTATCTCCTGTATCTCTCACGCATATCTCCCGGTAGGTTTAACCACCGTGACTTGTACCTCACGTGAACCCTCACGACATATCAATATATATGGATGCGGGCTCCCATATTGGGAGTTGAGACGCTTACACATATTTCAGAGCGACATCCCGTCCTAGAGCTCGAATGGGGTCGTCGCGGCTTAATCTGGAAGTGTTGTGTCTGCGGCTTTATCCGGAACTGTTATGTAGTAGATTCGGCGCCATAGATCGATTATCTATACCTACTAATAAAGCAAGATGATATTCTTGGTTTCGTCGCGGTGATTTTATTAGTATTACGTTCCTTATTGGTTTTGGACGCTTCCTCCAACAAAACGTTTCTTTCCTTGCTGCTTTCGTCGCTCGGCTGGGCCTGTCCTGTCCGTTTTCAAAATTGTGCGGCCGTATTTTTCTGTTAAATAGTCCCATCTCACTCTTTTAAACTGATTCTAATAAATTATATAGGTTTACAAATTGTTTGTAATATCAATCAGCCCCCTCAAGGACCAACAAACAGACTGTCAATAAAGAGAGAACAATGAGGACATTCTGAGGATCAGAGACAAGGGAAGCGAACGAAGGAACACATCACCGGCGGCACGGCCAGCTCACATCAATCCCAGTTGGATACGGGAGGGCGCCGGAGGTGGCCACGGAGGCATGTGCAGGCCCAGGCCCACAACGAGGTGGACGAGTTGCTGCTCGCGTCCATGGGACACGGGGTTGGCCAAGCTCCTGCCAAACGAGATGGACGAGCTGCTCCTCGCGTCCATGGCAGACACGGGGTTGGCCAAGCTCCTGCCATGGTGCCAGGGGCTCGCTACTGCGCGACCTGCAGGTGCATGTCCGGAGCTCGACGGAGGGAGGACAGCTCAGGCGGCGCTGGGTCCCGTGGAGGTCAACGACGCCATGGCATCTCGGCTCGGGTCCCCTGCGACAAAGAGACCCATGGATGGTGAGAGGGAGCCAGTGGAGGGAAGAAAAAGAAAGGGGAGGTGCGAAGGAGAAGCTCGCCAGCGGCAAGGCTTGTCGGAGGCGCAGGGAGCAACGGCGGCGAGGAGATCGAGCATGGGGCACCTCACCTCTGTGTGCGTGTGTGGTGGCACTCAAGGAATCGAGAGAGACGAGAGGAATTGGGGATCGGTTGGTTGGCTCGCTAGGGTAGGGTTAAGGTGGGAGCTGGGCCTTTGCTAGGCCGGCTAGGCAACTGGGCTGCGGCTGGCTAGGTGATGCGCTGCCTCTCTCTCTCTCTGCTAATTTTTTTTTTCATTTAGGAAGAACTAGAAGACAAGCACAGGGGGTTTGGAGAAGAGTTTTGAAGTGAGGAAAATTCCCCTGGACAACTTTAAATATGTTTAATTCAGGAACAAAGGATTGTTTCATGATAGAAGAATGTAAATCAAACTCATTTAAATTTAATTCAACTGAGTTTGAACTGGGAGTTGGATTTAGGATTTCCTAAAAAATGATGAAAATTTGTGGGTGACTTTGATAAATGCAGAAATATTTATGGGCAAGGTTTGGATACTAAACTTGGAGCAGAACTTGAATGGGAGTTTTTGAATAGGTTCAAAAGAATTTAGAAAAGCAATCTATATCTATTACCTATATCTGTACCTCACCTGCAAAAATAAAATCTATATCTGTACTTATACCCCAGAGAGGAATATTTCTTAGTTTAAACATGACACATGAGTCCGAAGTCTGAACCATGCAGTTTCTTCTTGGACTCAGGAAATATAGGGCATCATGTTGAATTAGAGAACGTGGATATTTTTTCTCTCCCGTTGCAACGCACGGGCCTTTTTCCTAGTCTAATATCAAGCATTCCATTGTGTACTCTCCTTGCTAACGAAAAGAGAGTTCTCAGCCACCATTAACGTGAGAGGGAAGCATATCCGTCCGTCAGGAACCCTAAATCGACCTGACGCCTGAAACCTCAAGCCACAGGCAAGTATTCAGTTCAGGGTTCACAAAGCAGAGGAAGTACAAGTGCAGTCTGTATCTATATACTATGCATCAATTCTGATTGTCCCTCTTTGTCGAGTGCTTCTGCCGTCACAAAGCTGGCTGATAACTCATATAGTCGATGGCAACCTGACCAAGATGAAGTCGCTGGAGCTCAACAGAGTTTGCGTAATCCTGGGCTCGAAACAAAGACAAAATTAACAGCATCATCATCGAGGGAACTCCCGCAGGTAAGCAGTCCGGGATACATGCCGGAAGGAAAGTCTACGGTCGAAATTCCTGTCGAGGATTGCTCAGATTCGGTTTGGCTTATCATACTTTCTGCCTGAACCTCCACTCAACTCTGAATTTTCTGGACCAATCTGAGTCTTTTGTGTGGCAAGCTGTGCGTCCTTTTTGAAACCATGTTTAGTATTTGGATTCTACGAAACTCTCTTGGCCTAGTTACATATATATATATCAAGGTGTGTTGATCTGCATGCTAGAGGTAGAAGATTGTTCAGTAGATTCTTGTCTTCTGCTTATTCTTATTTTATCTGGTGATGTTTTTCCAAAAATAGAGGCTGGTATAGTCCTTGCGGTTGCTGATAGGTACTTCCTGCACATATATTGTCGTTGTTAATCAGACGCTGATTTGAAAACTTTTCTTTTTGGTACATTCGGAGAACCATGAGTGATGAGTCTGCTAGTGATCTCTTTATTTTTATAGATTAGGCAGCCCAGTGGGTCTGTTTGGAGCTGGATGTCAGCCAAGTTCTTCGTGTAAGACGTATATTTTGGGAAACTGCTCGACACCCTAAACGGGGTGTGGCTATCTCATTATATAGGGGTACCAAAGGGTACAATACAAGGTGTATACAAAGTCTACGTATATATACAGTCTAACACCCTCCCTCAATCTTAACTATGGCCTGAAATACAAAGCAAGTTAAGATTGCGCCTACAGCCTACAAACTGTGGTTGTGGAAGAGGCTTCGTGAAGATGTCAGCAAGTTGATCTTTTGATGAGATGAACTTGATACTGAGTAGCTTCTGTGCAACGCGTTCTCGGACAAAGTGATAGTCAACCTCAATGTGTTTTGTCCGAGCATGAAACACCGGATTAGATGAAAGATATGTAGCACCGATGTTGTCACACCAAAGAACCGGAGGATGAGCTAGAGAGACTCTCAACTCTCTCAACAAGGACTGAACCCAGATGATCTCAGCAGTCGCATCAGCAACTGCTTTGTACTCAGCTTCAGTACTGCTGCGAGACACCGTAGCCTGCTTGCGAGCATTCCAAGCGATCAAGTTAGGACCAAGAAACACTGCATATCCCCCCGTGGATCGCCTGTCATCAGGACTACCAGCCCAATCTGCGTCTGAAAAAGCTGAGATCTCATAAGACGACGCAGGCTAGAGAAGCAAACCATAGGAAGCAGTGAGGCAGATATAACGCATGATACGCTTCACAGCTGACCAATGAGACGTCCTGGGTGCATGGAGATACTGACATACACGGTTGACTGCATAAGAGACGTCTGGTCTGGTGATAGTAAGATACTGCAGACCACCAACGAGACTGCGGTACTCAGTAGCATCATCAGGTGAAAGAGGGTCTCCATCAAGAGCAGACAACCGATCAGTAGCAGACATCGGAGTGATAGCATGTTTACACTTCAGCATTCCAGCACGACGCAACAAGTCTAGAGAATACTTCTTCTGAGTAAGAGTCAACCCAGCAGAAGACCGTGAAACCTCCATACCAAGGAAGAAGTGCAGAGCACCTAAATCCTTGACAGCAAAATCACCACTCAAAGCAGTCACAAGACGATCTGCAGCAGCATCTAAGGAACTGATGAGAATGATATCATCAACATAAACCAGTAGATACATCGTAACCTCGGGACGCTGAAGAAGAAACAGGGACGTGTCAGCAGTGGAGGGAATAAACCCAAGCGCCCGGAGAACAGAGCCAAGGCGTGCATGCCACGCACGGGGAGCCTGTTTAAGTCCATATAGCGCCTTAACAAGACGACAGAGATGATGAGGACGTGCAGGATCCACAAAACCCGGCAGCTGACGCATATAAACCTCCTCCTCCAGAACTCCATGCAAGAAAGCGTTCTGCACATCGAGCTGACGAAGCAACCACCCTCGAGTAACAGCAAGAGACAGCAGCAAACGAATGGTAGTGGGCTTGATAACCAGACTGAATGGGTCTTCATAATCAAGACCATACCTCTGTTTGAAACCCTTAGCAACTAGCCGTGCCTTGTAGCGTTCAATAGAACCATCAGCATGTCTCTTGACTTTAAAAACCCACTTGGAATCAATGATGTTGACACCAGATACTGGAGGAACAAGTTGCCAAGTGTCATTCTTCAGCAACGCCTGAAACTCCTGTTCCATCGCGGCACGCCAGTGAGGAATGCTCAGTGCAGCCTGAAAATGGCGAGGCTCTGCAGTGGGATCCTCAGCAGTATGAGCCATGCAAGCAGCGAGCCACGCGATAGTCCCGTCGATGCGTTTCTTTGGCTGGAAAACACCCGTCTGGCTATGTGTTCGAGGACGAAGAGCAGCAGCAACGGGCTGCGCTGGCAACGCCGGGCTTGGCGCAGGCGATGGCAGCAACAGAGGCGAGGCCGAGTCACCCTGCGAGCTCGCGCCAGAGTCCCCTGGCATCGGAGAGGCAGGCGGCGTCGGGCCCTGCGAGGCCGGCCTATCAGGAGCCGGGGCGAGGTCCGCCAGCGTAGGAGAACCGGCCGCTGGGCCGGGCGAGGCGGCAGCCGGCCCAGGCGAAGCGACCACCGAGCCGGGCGAGGTCGACGCCCGCGGGGCAGCTGCGGGTGCAGCCTCCACGGGTGCAGCAGCTGGCTGACGGGTGCCGCCCGTCATGCATGTCCCATGCATGGGACCGACGTCCCGATCCGAAGCGTCGGCCGGTGCCTGTTCATCAAGTAGCTCAAGACGAGCACCGCGTCCAATACCTGCAGCATGGTTAGGAAGCAACACGGGAGCATTTGCAACATCCACAAATTGATCAGGCGAAGGTATGGTAGAGTGAACAGGTGGCATAGGAGTGTTAGAGTTGCTCGGAAGTGCATGAAAAGGGAACACATTCTCATCAAACACAACGTCACGAGAGATGTAGACGCGATTGGTGGGAACATGTAGGCATTTGTACCCTTTGTGAAGGGAACTATACCCAAGGAAAACACACTTTTTAGACCGAAACTCTAGCTTATGTTTGTTATACGGACGCAAATGAGGCCAACATGCACACCCAAACACTTTGAGGAATGTGTAGTCTGGGATTTCATTGAGCAAGAGTTCAAGCGGGGTTTTCATATTCAGAAGTCGTGAGGGAAGCCTATTTATCAAAAAACAGGCGGTGGAGAAAGCATCACTCCAGAACCTAAACGGAACGGAGGCATGAGCTAGCAAGGTAAGGCCAATTTCTATAAGATGACGATGCTTATGTTCAGCGGTTCCATTCTGCTGATGTGTATGAGGACAAGACACACGGTGCGAAATCCCAAGTTTGTTAAAAAACGAGTTGAGGTTGTGATATTCACCCCCCAGTCGGATTGAACATGAATAATTTTCTGGCTAAGGAGACTCTCAACGTGTGCTTGAAACTGTATAAAAACATCGAACACATCAGACTTTCGCTTAATAAGATAGAGCCAAGTAAACCGACTATAAGCATCAATGAAACTGACATAATAATTGTGGCCACTAACACACATTTGGGCATGACCCCATACATCAGAAAACACAAGCTCAAGAGGATGTTTCACAACACGACTAGACTCTGAAAATGGAAATTGGTGACTCTTGCCCTGCTGACAGGCATCACAAATAGTTTCAGCAGTTTTATTGGACACAACTGGTAGTTCATGACGATGTAACACATGACGAACTATAGGAGCAGCAGGGTGACCAAGGCGCGCATGCCAATGTGTAGATGACACACGAACACCACTGAACACCTCAGGAGAAAACTGCGCAGGAGGTGTGGGCGACGCGTCAAGTGCATATAAGCCATGGCGAAGACGACCGCTAAGCAGAATGGCCCTCGTGTCCCGATCCTTGATAAAGAAATGAAAAGGGTGAAACTCAGCAAGGACATTATTATCACGAGTAAGTTGTGGAATAGACAACAAACTACGCGTAGCAGTGGGAACTCGAAGAACATTGGAAAGATGCAGTTTTCGAAAGTTGTGTGCAAGAAGTGAGGCCTGACCAACATGGGAGATGCGCATACCTGCTCCATTGGCGGTGTGCACCTGATCATGACCGCGATATGGCTCCTGAGTGGAGAGCTTGCCCATCTCGTTGGTGAGGTGGTTCGTAGCTCCCGTGTCCATGTTGTAGGGTAACGTAGCAGAAAACAAAAACTTTCCGACCTACGCACCAGCCCAGGACCAATATGGAGACTGCATACAAGGTTTGATCATTTTCGTTACCGACTCGTAGCGTAGCGGAAGTAGAGTCGATGACGAACGGCGGTGCAGATCCCCGCAGCTAGGATTTTACAACCTCCCAACCGCGAGGATGAATACCCTCATCTGCCCCGCAGACAGCCCTCCGGGAGGCGGTCGCACAGTCCCCCAGACGGTGTCACGGACAGCCCTTCTGGAGGACCTCCGAAACTTGGACTGTCCCTCGGACAGCCCTTCGGGAGGACCTCCAAAACTCGGACGGTCACACGGACAGCCCTTCGGCAGGCACTCTCGAACTTAGACCGAAACTACGATCTCTCTACAGAGTTGCACACATACGGTGTCATCTATCCGGCAGGGCTTCGCCGTCCAGAACTAGTTCCTGCCGGAACCCAGACAGCCTTTCGGCTCTACGAAACTATTTCGCTGGGAGGGAGAGAAGAAGCCAGATCATTGCAATGGCACATGTATGTGAGAAAAGGATGTGTGAGATGGCAGCCCACTCACCTCCTATTTATAGGAAAACCAAGGGGTAGGATGGTAACTCCAAGTACCAAAATATCCCACTTTATGTCACACATAAAAATCATAAGAAGGAAAAAGGGGTACCATGTGGAGCTCCATGGAGGAGCTCCACCCTTGGCCGGCCACCCCTTGGGGGCCCCCCCATGAGGAGCTTGCTTGCTCCCCAATCCTTTCTAGAAGCCTTTTTGGAAATCTCCAAAAAGGTGTTTTTCCAAAAATATCCAAAAAGTGCTTTCACTATTCACGGCGACATTTTTCAGCGTCTGATCGAACTGAAAATATTCATGTGGGCTTAGAACATTTCCAGTACCCGCCAAAATAATTTTCAACGCGAGCCGGAACAATTCCGGTTTAGTGATTTTCATCTGCGAAAAGCATCTGAAGCGGTTTCGGCAGCTCCGGAACATTTCCGGTTTTCATCCCGGAAAATTCCAAAAAGTTTCCAGAATGATTCTGGCATCCTCCAAGAATTATCAGGCATGTGCCAAAACCAATTTGACTTTTTGGTATCCCCTGAAACAACTTTTCAGTTTCACCGGAACTCATCCGGTGAGCTCTCTCTTCGGAACTTTTTGTTGGGGAACGTTGCATGGGAAACAAAAATTTTCCTACGCACACATAAGATCTATCCATGGTGATGAGCATCTACGAGAGGGAGAGTGAATCTACATACCCTTGTAGATCGCTAAGCGGAAGCGTTAATAAACGCGGTTGATGTAGTCGAACGTCTTCGCGATCCAAATCGCCGAGCGTCCCGCGATCCAATCACGATCCTTCCGATCTAGTGCCGAACGGACGGCACCTCCGCGTTCAACACACGTACGGCTTGATGACGCCTTCACCTCCTCGATCCAGCGAGCGATGGTGAAGTAGTGGTTGAGTTCCAGCAGCACGACGGCGTGGTGATGGTGGTGAGGAACAATCTCTGCAGGGCTTCGCCAAGCACTACGGAGATTATGACGGAGGAACTAGAGGGCTAGGGTTGCCGGCACACGGCTTGGGAAATCCTTATGTGTCCCGTGTGCTAGCCCTGCCCCTCTATTTATATGTTGAGCCTTGGGGTCTAAACTTGGAGTAAAAGCCTCCTCCGGGTCGGTTTTGCCCGCACAAGGTCGGTTTGGCCCGCAGGAAAAGAGTCCAATTCGGACCCTGCCGAATCGTGCACAGCCGCGCACAAGCGGTAGTACCGCTTCACACAAGCGGTAGTACCGCTTGGGCGGTAGTACCGCTTCACACAAGCGGTAGTACCGCTCCGGCGGTAGTACCGCTTCACCAAGCGGTAGTACCGCTTACGCGGCAGCAAAACTACTTTTGCACTTTCCAATACCTTGTGGGCTTTATCCCTTTGGCTCATATAAAGTGTTGCTGCACCCGAACACTTCGGTAAACATCCGGAACCCCTTCCGGTGAACTCCGGAACCCTTCCAGAGATCAAAACACTATTATCACATATATCAATCTTTACCTCCGGACTATTCCGGAGATCCTCGTCATGTCCGGGATCTTATCCGGGACTCCGAACAACTTTCGGTCACCAACATAATAACTCAATTATACTAATCGTCACCAAACGTTAAGTGTGTAGACCCTGCGGGTTCGAGAACTATGTAGACATGACCGAGACACCTTTACGGCCAATAACCAATAGCGGGACCTGGATGCCCATATTGGCTCCTACATATTCTACGAAGATCTTTATCGGTCGAACCTCTATGTCAAGGATTCAGTTAATCCCGTATGCTGTTCCCTTTGTTCTTCGGTATGTTACTTGCCCGAGATTCGATCGTCGGTATCACTATACCTAGTTCAATCTCGTTACCGGCAAGTCTCTTTACTCGTTCCGTAATACAAGATCTCGTGGCTAACACTTTAGTCACATTGCTTGCAAGGCTCATTGTGATGTTGTATTACCGAGTGGGCCCTGAGATACCTCTCCGTCATACGGAGTAACAAATCCCAGTCTTGATCCATGCCAACCCAACAGACACCCTCGGAGATACCTGTAGAGCACCTTTATAGTCACCCAGTTACGTTGCGACGTTTGATACACACAAGGTATTCCTCCGGTGTCAGAGAGTTGCATGATCTCATGGTCAAAGGAACAGATACTTGACATGCAGAAAACAATAGCAATAAACTGACACGATCAAATGCTACGTTTACAGTTTGGGTCTTGTCCATCACATCATTCTCCTAATGATGTGATCCCGTTATCAAATGACATCTCATGTCCATGGCTAGGAAACCTTAACCATCTTTGATCAACAAGCTAGTCAACTAGAGGCTTACAAGGGACACAGTGTTGTCTATGTACCCACACATGTATTTGAGTTTCCAATCAATACAATTATAGCATGGATAATAAACGATTATCATTAACAAGGAAATATAATAATAACCAATTTATTATTGCCTCTAGGGCATATTTCCAACACTTTTCCGTTGACCGAAACTTTTCCGGCGTCCGAAACTTTTTCGGTGATTTTCTCTCAGACTCCCTGTCTAGTATTCAGCAGATAGATGACCCTTAAGCGTGTGACCCTATAGGTTCGGTGAAGCATAGACATGACCCGGAACCCCTTCCGATCAATGATCAACATCGGAGCCGTGGACACCCATATTGACCCCTATACCCACACGAATGAATATTCGAGCGAACCTCAAGTTGCCGTGTGCTATTCCTGTTGCTTCGCGATATGTTACAAATACCCGAGGTGAGACACGTTGGCATCCCCGTGGATCAACAACTTGTCCACTATGCCAGTTACCTCGTTGCCGGTATTGTTCTCTTTTCTCGTTCCCGTGTTCCGGCATCCCTGTGATCAAATCACCCTGTGTCTGGCCAGACGATGATGGATACCGTAACACCGAGAGGGCCCAGAGATATCTCTCCATCATCGGAGGAGCAAATCCCAATCTTGAGCTATCAAGTTACTTGACATACTTTTCCATGAACCCGTAAGCCGCCGTAATAGCCACCCTTTTACGGATGACGTTTAAAAAACCCCAAAGGTCATGAAGCAAGCATGAAGAAACTCGATACTCTCATGGTCTAAGGAATTATGCAAACATTAACTTCTCTGTGTTATTAACCATTAACTTATGACGAATGTATCTCATAGCATAACATCAATCGGGTCGATTCAACACAAGTGTTCTACCAACAATTGTGCCCTCAAAATTGCCGGCATAGCCATGCCCATTATCAGGAAAACAGGATCATCATGCAATACTTGAGCCAGTCATAGAGGCTTGACTAGGAATACATTTTACCGTTTATTATCCCACACGAGCATATGAGTCTTCCTCCGAGCCTCGTGGTTATTGCAGACTCGAGAACCATAGCAGTTATAGCATGGAACATAAACCTAATTATGAACAGGGAGATAATCAATAACATTTATTATTGCCTCTAGGGCATATCTCCTACAGACTCCCACTTGCACTAGAGTCAATAATCTAGTCAATGCTAATGCACTTTACACCTATGGCATACTGGTGTAAAATATGCTTCGCATGTGGTATAGCCTGATATCCAACGGATCTGACGACTTCAGCTCCGTGTGTAACTTTGCATATCCTTGCGTTTTCACGCTTTCACAAAATTCATATTTTGTCTGGACTTGGCCTTGCATATGTGTGAATCATTGGTCGAAACCTGATTCCTCAGACTGAGCTATGGAGCAACTATCTGCAATAGTGTCCCATAGACCAAAGCCATCTTGGAACCATACTAAGTTCATGAATGAACTATATGATTCAACAACTTCTTTGTCGCTTCTAAAGCGTCAACATACTTAGCCTTTGTTATAGAATTCGCCACAGTATCTTGTTTGGAACAATTTCCAACTACCGTGCCACCGTATTGTGTATCACACAAAACCCTCAAGTTAAATCGAAAATCGCATGGAGAAATGGTGAAGACTGTATCGATGCAACATATTACAACGAACTCTTCATGATTTCCACTTGCGAGAAAACATGTCATCAGTACTACTCTAGTACTCAATGACATCTTTCACTGTTGTCCCATGATCAGTACTTTGATCACTTTGGTATCTATACTCGCAACACCTTTGGAGTATTGGACATATCTGGTTGTTTTTACATACCAAGGAATACATGATTAATCCAAACACAAGAGTGTCTAGAATCACCATCATGTATTTTACTCATCAGTGTTTTGGGACACTGAGTCTTGCAAAAACTCTTTCCATGCGACTTCGGCAAGAATCACTCCTTGGCGTTTTTAAATGCTAAAAGGTTTTAGCATCTTGTCAATATGTATTCATAGCTTAGCCCCATTAGGTAAATCTATCTCCATAGATCATCATGCCTAATATTGAGGCTATTTAGCCTAAGCACTTCATCGAAAAACTATTTTCAAATGAAATCCTAATTCGTGTCAAGAAATATATTTCCAATTAACAATGTGTCAAGCACACAAGGTTTTTAGAAATATTATTATGCTCCCACTTACTTTCTTGAATCACAAGCATCTTTGATACCCATTTGATGAAGTCAAACTCTTTTGACCATTTCATCAAAAACGAAGATTCCAACTCCACTTTGCTCTCTTCTGTCCATCGCTGGAACTCTGAAGTTTGCATACTTACTAGCATCCTCTGGATCGACAAATTACTTTGGACTGTATCACATACAAGTCCTAGGTTTCATTTCCATCAGATGGACATCCTTTCGTCATCCATGTTTCATATCTCATGATTGAAATATGTATTAATTGCTAGTTCAACCATAATTCCCAAGAACTATATCTTTGACCAGCCTTCTATACATCAAAAACCTGTATGACATTCATACATGAGCTGGATATCCCAGTCTTCTTTCCTTTTGCCATTATACTTCTAACAGTTTAACTTTCAGTATTTCTCCTACTCTCAGAAGAAGCATCCAACTTAAGAGTGGCGTTAGCCCCGGACTTCCTAGGCGTGAAAGTCTCACTAACACCCTTCGGACGCTTCCTTTCTCTTTAAGTTGTTGTTTTATTCACCTTTCATCATATGACAGACATTCTCCTGGATCCCCCTCTTATCAGTCTAATGCATAGTAAACTCCTTTACTAATAGTTTGCAAACAAACATTGCTTTGGATATCTCATATCTTTTAGCCTTTGTCTGTCTCTGAAAATGATTTTCAGATTCCATGAATATCACATAACTATCCAAACTTTCGAAGTTCGGGTCTCATGGAAGCAAACATATTGCACTTGACTGAAACAGAATTCTAGCTTTTGGATCGAAGGACGAGAGTCACATGATCCATAGCATTAGCGGGAGAATACCGAAAGTATGCGATAGGACAAAGTCCTTCTTGGCACTATTGAGGACAATCCTCACATTACGTTACCAACCGTAAAGTTTTAACCAGATATTTAACAGCTATTCAATTTTAATAGGGAAGGTGGAAACGCGAGCCATTCTTCTACAACTATTATGCAAATCACACTTAGACAGTGTTCAAAATTAATTGCACTGAGAATTAAACAAGTTAATTCAACAGTGCGCTCCCACTCAAATCAATATCTCTCATAATTGATTGTGAGTGATTCAAGATCCAAATTACAATTCAACGCCAAGGATGTATCCATCTCAAGTGACGAGAATTGCAATCGGTAGGCCAACTTGCCAATCACATCTCTATGTGACTCTTGTTCATCTTTCGATGCGTGTGTTCCGAGCTCATGACTTTCATGCCCGAACGTCAAGACAACCAAGTGATCTCGCTGCGAGGTCTCAACTCACCCGCCTCACACATCCCTAATCGTTCGTACCCATGTATCCATGTGATACCCCAAAAAGTTAGGTGCCGTGACGGTGCTACACTTGGGAGAACACTAACTACTTGATATTTTTGTGAGAGATCACCCTAATAAAAGCGACTACCGCGCAATCAAGAAGGGTGCATCATAAGGGATAAACATCTCAGGCAATTCATAATAGCATGATATGGTATAGCCCTTTCTGACGGAGAAGTCTTTCATTTCTTCGTCTTCGGCATTCGCATCGGTGTTCACCTTTGCGAAGATTGCCACCACCTTGTCGATGCACCAAATAATATTGCTATCTCTATAGCTAATAAAATAAGTGCATTACATAAGGTTGACACGTAGGTCATTAAAGTGCAATCATATGGCTCCAGCCATCATGCCGAATCATGACACGCAGGTCATGTTAATTTACATCATATAGTCATCTCATACATAATCAAATTATTATGAACACTGCTATACCACATCACATGAACATGCAAACCATCCTGCAAAACCAAGTTAGACGCCTCTAATCGGTTCATGCAAAATTTTATTTTACGTGGCTTCTAAGATTTTGAAACAAATCGAAGCTACCAACGTCCATCATCAAGCATGATAATCCAAGTTGCTAGATTAACCTTCCAGGGTGTATAAAACACGAGATAATAAAATCTCGAGCCCCATACTAAACTTCGTCATACGCGTGACCCCCGTGCAGATCACATCTACATTGCCCTTTCGTCTGCGAAACATCCATCTTTCTCAACTATGGTGGAACCCAAAGAACTGTTAGCACATCGTTGATCTGTCAATCAGCATACTCAGGAGCAGCATGAAAGGATCGCGGATTGCCAAAACTTTGTGAGATTCCACCATGCCGTCAAGATCAGGACTACGCAAATTCAAGGGAAGCAACAGGAACATCGGGTAACAGATTTCATCTGCTACTCGCACAAATAATTTTCAGCAATAGATCTCATCTACTACCTAATTATATTGTGCAATACCCATACATCTCTATGTATTCTAGATCGCAACTTGCATCTACGCATAGCACGGCTCTTGATGCCACTGTAGGGTAACGCAGCAGAAAACAAAAATTTTCCGACCTACGCACCAGCCCAGGACCACTATGGAGACTGCATACAAGGTTTGATCATTTTCGTTACCGACTCGTAGCGCAGCGGAAGTAGAGTCGATGACGAACGGCGGTGCAGATCCCCGCAGCTAGGATTTTACAACCTCCCAACCGCGAGGATGAATACCCTCATCTGCCCCGCGGACAGCCCTCCGGGAGGCGGTCGCACAGTCCCCCGGACGGTGTCGTGGACAGCCCTTCGGGAGGACCTCCGAAACTTGGACTGTCACTCGGACAGCCCTTCGGGAGGACCTCCAAAACTCGGACGGTCACACGGACAGCCCTTCAGGAGGCACTCTCGAACTAAGACCGAAACTACGATCTCTCTACAGAGTTGCACACATACGGTGTCATCTATCCGGCAGGGCTTCGCCGTCCAGAACTAGTTCCTGTTGGAACCCAGACAGCCTTTCGGCTCTACGAAACTATTTCGCTGGGAGGGAGAGAAGAAGCCAGATCATTGCAATGGCACATGTATGTGAGAAAAGGATGTGTGAGATGGCAGCCCACTCACCTCCTATTTATAGGAAAACCAAGGGGTAGGATGGTAACTCCAAGTACCAAAATATCCCACTTTATGTCACACATAAAAATCAAAAGAAGGAAAAAGGGGTGCCATGTGGAGCTCCATGGAGGAGCTCCACCCTTGGCCGGCCACCCCTTGGGGGCCCCCCCATGAGGAGCTTGCTTGCTCCCCAATCCTTTCTAGAAGCCATTTTGGAAATATCCAAAAATGTGTTTTTCCAAAAATATCCAAAAAGTGCTTTCACTATTCACGGCGACATTTTTCAGCGTCTGATCGAACTGAAAATATTCATGTGGGCTTAGAAAAATTCCAGTACCCACCAAAATAATTTTCAACGCGAGCCGGAACAATTCCGGTTTAGTGATTTTCATCTGCGAAAAGCATCTGAAGCGGTTTCGGCAGCTCCGGAACATTTCCGGTTTTCATCCCGGAAAATTCCAAAAAGTTTCCAGAACGATTCTGGCATCCTCCAAGAATTATCAGGCATGTGCCAAAACCAATTTGACTTTTTGGTATCCCCTGAAACAACTTTTCAGTTTCACCGGAACTCATCCGGTGAGCTCTCTCTTCGGAACTTTTCCGTTGACCGAAACTTTTCCGGCGTCCGAAACTTTTTCGGTGATTTTCTCTCAGACTCCCTGTCTAGTATTCAGCAAATAGATGACCCTTAAGCGTGTGACCCTATAGGTTCGGTGAAGCATAGACATGACCCGGAACCCCTTCCGATCAATGATCAACATCGGAGCCGTGGACACCCATATTGACCCCTATACCTGTTGGGGAACGTTGCATGGGAAACAAAAATTTTCCTACGCACACACAAGATCTATCCATGGTGATGAGCATCTACGAGAGGGAGAGTGAATCTACATACCCTTGTAGATCGCTAAGCGGAAGCGTTTAAGAAACGCGGTTGATGTAGTCGAACGTCTCCGCGATCCAAATCGCAAGTCGTCCCTCGATCCGATCACGAACTAGCGCCGAACGGACGGCACCTCCGCGTTCAACACACGTACGGCTTGATGACGCCTTCACCTCCTCGATCCAGCGAGCGATGGTGAAGTAGTGGTTGAGTTCCAGCAGCACGACGGCGTGGTGATGGTGGTGAGGAACAATCTCTGCAGGGCTTCGCCAAGCGCTACGGAGATTATGACGGAGGAACTAGAGGGTTAGGGTTGCCGCACACGGCTTGGGGAAATCTTGATGTATCTCGTGTGCTAGCCCTGCCCCTCTATTTATATGTTGAGCCTTGGGGTCTAAACTTGGAGTAAAAGCCTCCTCCAGGTCGGTTTTGCCCGCACAAGGTCGGTTTGGTCCGCAGGAAAAGAGTCCAACTCGGATCCCTGCCGAACTGTGCACAGCCGCGCACAAGCGGTAGTACCGCTCACAAGCGGTAGTACCGCTTGGGCGGTAGTACCGCTTCACACAAGCGGTAGTACCGCTCGGGCGGTAGTACCGCTTCACCAAGCGGTAGTACCGCTTACGCGGCAGCAAAACTACTTTTGCACTTTCCAATACCTCGTGGGCTTTATCCCTTTGGCCCACATAAAGTGTTGCTGCACCCGAACACTTCGGTAAACATCCGGAACCCCTTCCGGTGAACTCCGGAACTCTTCCGGAGATCAAAACACTATTATCACATATATCAATCTTTACCTCCGGACTATTCCGGAGATCCTCGTCATGTCCGGGATCTTATCCGAGACTCCGAACAACTTTCGGTCACCAACATAATAACTCAATTATACTAATCGTCACCAAACGTTAAGTGTGTAGACCCTGCGGGTTCGAGAACTATGTAGACATGACCGAGACACCTCTACGGCCAATAACCAATAGCGGGACCTGGATGCCCATATTGGCTCCTACATATTCTACGAAGATCTTTTATCGGTCGAACCTCTATGTCAAGGATTCAGTTAATCCCGTATGCTGTTCCCTTTGTTCTTCGGTATGTTACTTGCCCGAGATTCGATCGTCGGTATCTCTATACCTAGTTCAATCTCGTTACCGGCAAGTCTCTTTACTCGTTCCGTAATACAAGATCCTGTGGCTAATTCTTTAGTCACTTTGCTTGCAAGGCTCAATGTGATGTTGTATTACCGAGTGGGCCCTGAGATACCTCTCCGTCACACGGAGTAACAAATCCCAGTCTTGATCCATGCCAACCCAACAGACACCCTCGGAGATACCTGTAGAGCACCTTTATAGTCACCCAGTTACGTTGCGACGTTTGATACACACAAGGTATTCCTCCGGTGTCAGTGAGTTGCATGATCTCATGGTCAAAGGAACAGATACTTGACATGCAGAAAACAATAGCAATAAACTGACACGATCATATGCTACGTTTGTAGTTTAGGTCTTGTCCATCACATCATTCTCCTAATGATGTGATCCCGTTTATCAAATGACATCTCATGTCAATGGCTAGGAAACCTTAACCATCTTTGATCAACGAGCTAGTCAACTAGAGGCTTACTAGGGACACAGTGTTGTCTATGTACCCACACATGTATTTGAGTTTCCAATCAATACAATTATAGCATGGATAATAAACGATTATCATGAACAAGAAAATATAATAATAACCAATTTATTATTGCCTCTAGGGCATATTTCCAACAATACCCACACGAATGAATATTCGAGTGAACCTCCAGTTGCCGTGAGCTATTCCTGTTGCTTCGCGATATGTTACAATAACCCGAGGTGAGACATGTAGGCATCCTCGTGGATCAACAACTTGTCCACAATGCCAGTTACCTCGTTGCCGGTATTGTTCTATTTTCTCGTTCCGTGTTCCGGCATCCCTGTGATCAAATCACCCTGTGTCTGGCCAGACGATGATGGATACCGTAACACCGAGAGGGCCCAGAGATATCTCTCCATCGTCGGAGGAGCAAATCCCAATCTTGAGCTATCAAGTTACTTGACATACTTTTCCATGAACCCGTAAGCCGCCGTAATAGCCACCCTTTTACGGATGATGTTTAACAAACCCCAAAGTTCATGAAGCAAGCATGAAGAAACTCAATACTCTCATGGTCTAAGGAATTATGCAAACATTAACTTCTCTGTGTTATTAACCATTAACTTATGACGAATGTATCTCATAGCATAACATCAATCGGGTCGATTCAACACAAGTGTTCTACCAACAATTGTGCCCTCAAAATTGCCGGCATAGCCATGCCCATGATCAGGAAAACAGGATCATCATGCAATATTTGAGCCAGTCATAGAGGCTTGACTAGGAATACATTTTACCGTTTATTATCCCACACGTGCATATGAGTCTTCCTCCGAGCCTCGTGGTTATTGCAGACTCGAGAACCATAGCAGTTATAGCATGGAACATAAACCTAATTATGAACAGGGAGATAATCAATAACATTTATTATTGCCTCTAGGGCATATCTCCTACACATGTACCATGTAGGATCAATGGAGTAGGACGGAGTGCGCCCGTGCTCATGACTCGTCACCGCAGCAGCAGCCTGTTTTTCATTCCCTTTGCCATTGTTGCCCAGGCCAAGAAAATCTTGCTTGTAGCGTCGATGACAGTGGGAGGCAATGTGGCGCTCAATGCCACACAGCTGGCAGGCCTGCTGAGCGTCGCAGCAGGGGCAGCAAGCCACCGGCCTAGAACCGCCAGTGATGGATGGCGCGCCGCTCCGTGGAGCCTGTGGGGATGAGGCCGCCGGCTTCCCAAGCGGCGACGGCTTCTGTGGTTTACCGCGGGTCGCGGCGTTGGCGGAGACGAAGCTCGGGGAGGCACGGCGCGCTTTGATGCGCTGTTCGCGACCAAGAAGGCGCGCATAGAGCTCCCGTGGCGGAAGGGTGCCTCGCGACCATGGACATTCTCAATGAGATTATCATAGTCGTCATCAAGGCCATTGAGCACGTGGGTGGTGAAGTCCTCATCTCCATGCGGCTGACCAATCGAGGCCAAGGTGTCGGCGAGACCAGACATCTTGTTGAAGTATTCCGTGATGGTGAGGCCGTCGAGCTTGGTCTCCCCCAACTCGGTGCGTATAGCATGAGCACGCGCCTGAGATTGAGAGGCAAAGCTGCTGTGAAGCGTTGACCAAGCATCCCGAGACGTCGCGGCGAAGATGACCAGCGACGACACGCTCGGAGTGAGCGATGACTGGATGGCGGAGAGTATCGCCTGATCCTGGGCCACCCACACGTGATAAGCCGGATGGTACGGCGGCGGGCACGGGAGGGAGCCGTCAACATATCCCTCCAAGTAGCGACTCCGGAGAAAAGGTAGCACCTGAGCCCGCCACGACAAGTAATTGTCCGGCGTAAGCTTCACCGGAAGGAGGTGCGAGAAGTAGAACGGCGATGGCGCCGTAGCATGATCCGCATGAGCCTGTGTCGGTGGTGCGTAGAAACCCATCAAGGGATCCGACTCCATGTGAGGGGCGATCGCCAGGGGTGCACCATAGCCGGGGGCGGCTAAGGCATCGCCCGACCCGATTGGGCCCCCCGGGGACACAGGGGGTGCAGCCCCGTAGGACAGCGGCGGCGCCGCGTAGGGCTGGGGGTGCGACGGCGCCGCGTAGGGCGACGCAGACGACGGACCGTAGAGGGGCGCCGGCTAGGCAGACGACGGACCGTAGAGGGGCGCCGGCCAGGCAGACGACGGCGGCGGCATGGCACCGTAGGCCGGTGCAGGGGCGCCATACCACGGGGCGCCGTAGGGCCGCGGAGGAGCCGCGCCATACGCGGGCGCAGGGCCACGGAAGAGCGGCGGCGCAGGGGCAGTGGTCGAGGAAGAAGGCCCGCCGGAGGAGATCGGCGGGGGCAGATCACCCTGCCCGCCCGATCCAACCAGAGAACCCGCAGGGGTTCCGCCAGGCGGCTGAGACTGCCACCAGGCCGCAGCAAGCGGGCGGGACGCAAGGAAGGGCGACGAAGGAGCGACGGCGGAGGCCGGCGCAGGGGCCGACGCAGCGGCGGCGGCGTTGGGAGGAGCCGGCGCGGCGGCGGCGGCGGGGGCAGCGGAAGACATCGAAAACCTAATCTGATACCATGTAAGACGTATATTTTGGGAAACTGCTCGACACCCTAAACGGGGTGTGGCTATCTCATTATATAGGGGTACCAAAGGGTACAATACAAGGTGTATACAAAGTCTACGTATATACAGTCTAACACTTCGAACGATCCATTTGTACTGAGAAGGATCTCTTATGGACTGGTGAAACTGCACATATCATTGCATATAAAATATTCTCATAATATATTTTACACAGGTCCAAATATTGCTTGAAAGCAAGAAGAACTTTGACTTCACGGACCCCTTGACCTTGGCGGCAGACGTGCAGCTTATAATTATAGACAGTGACGTTATAAATGAGGTCAGTATAAGTTTCCCTAGTTGTTCTTGTTGCTGTCGGACCGTTGCCATTGCTGAAAACATGCAAAGTAGTGCTAACGGGACACATGCGTGTGTATGTGGTACTGCTAAACAAATTGTAATGTGTGTCCCGACGCCACCGTGGTCCTGCTAATGTGTGTGTATTTGGTACTGCTAAATCCGTTACTGGGTAGTGTAATTTGTAATTCTGTTGTAATCTTACTTCCATTATTGAACTGTTTGAACTTACCTCTATGCTCGGTGGTGGTATCTATATTGCAAAGCACATGTTTTGATTGAGATTTTTATACCCTATTTTTAATTAAATAGCAGTTTCACGGTTCAGTTGGTGTATGGAGGTCTCTTGCCCAAAGTGCTGGAGGTTTATGAAGGTAGATTGCCTTCAAAATTCAAATGCATGCAACATTGTCCCCCTAAGTACAACTTGTGTTAACCTATTTTGTCAGGAACTGGAAGCATCGCCTAGCGAAGCAAAGAAGAAACCTTTCAGCTTGTTTGTTCCCAAAGAAAAGGAACAAACCCCTAGTGTATAATCAATGCTCAAACATGTCTTGTTTCAGACCATACTGTAGCCAACTACGGCATGTTTTGTGTTTGGAAAAAGCCAACTTTGGATATTGACAACAAAATCATTCTATTTTATCATAGAAAATTTCAAACACATATAAGTTCGATATTACCAGTGAGTGTTTTAATTTTTTTGGCTGTGTATACATCCGAAATGTATGGTTTCAGATAGCTCAGGGGAAATGGTTGGTGAACTGAAGAACAAACCATGGGGAGGGGGAGTGAACAGGGTACCTTGTCTCGGCCGACGGAGCGAAAGAATGATGCAAAGTGTCAATATGATCTGCCGCCAAGAAACAGAGAATAGTTAGTGTGTTGGGAAAAGATGATTTGGGGTATGGTTTGAGATGATAAATAAAATGACAGATTTCAGGATAAATCAATGTGCATTGCATCATTTACAATGTAGTACCGTAGAAACACTGATGCGGGGATATGTGAATAATAATAAGAAACTCCAACCTGTGTGGCAGGCACCCTTGAAGTTGAACACAGCTTCATATATCACAACATATCTCGATGGAGTTTCTTAAATCAAAACATAACAAGGAGTTCTGAATAATATCTCCATGGGGCCTCTGACAAGGCTTAAATCGAAGCCTCCTTCTCTTCCTTCCTCTCGCTGGTTTCAGCAAATTCGCGTGGAGGGCCCGTGCATGGCGGTCATCTTGGCGAGCGCGGCCGCCGCGGAGGCGCCTCAGGCAGCAAGATTCGAGAAGCCTCCTGAGGTCGGCGGCGACGTGGGCGTCGTCCTTGGCAGGCGTGGCGGGAGCGCCGGGCGATATCGCAGGAGAGCGCCGCAATAAATATCAAGTGTTTTTTAATAACAAAATATCCACTTATATTTTTTGGGGATAAACTACATAAATATCAAGTGTTTTTTAATAACAAAATATCCACTTATATCAAAAATTATTCTCGGATATAAAAGAAATTCATGTCTATTTGAATATTTTTTTTGATAACAAAAAGTTATCATACCAAAGAGATATATTCTTGTATTTAAAAAAAAATGTTCTCGTATGCCCAAACAATTTGGTTGAACATAAAAATGTACGTGCAATTTCAAAAGAGTTTTACATGATTTAAAAAAAAATATACTCCCTCCGTTCCAAAATAAACGTCGATGGTCTAGTACAAAATTTGTACTAATTTACTACAAAATCTGCGACACTTATTTTGGGACAGAGGGAGTAATTGTTTGTTAAAATGTCATCATATTTAAAAAAATCAATTTAAAAAATATATAATTATTTGTGAAAAAAATCTCAACGCGTCTCTTTAAAGCTGTCATCACGTGCTTTAAAAAGGTTCATCGTGTAATTCTTAAATATTAATCAACATATATTTTTGAAATATTCAAGGTGCATTGTAAAATGGCCATCCGGTATATATAGAAGATTGAGTGTGTATTAAAAAATGTGTTCACCATTTATGCTAAAAATGCTCATGTCGTATTTAAAAATGGTTCATCCTGCATGAAAAACACTTCATTGTGCATTCAAAAACATGTTCATCGTGTATTGAGAAAATGTTCATGTGTAATAAATAATATTAATCCTGTAAAATAAAATGTCAACATGAATTAAAAATATATCATATGTTAATTAAAAATGTCCATCTTGTATTTTAATTTTAAAAAGTAAACATGATGTATTTTAAAAATCAATGTATTCTAAAAATAATCATAGTACGTAATAGGCTTTCGCATCGCTTTATAGATGAAGCAACCACCCAATCCATACATTGCTTGTAAGCATGAATTTGTAAAATGTCCAACGTGTATTAATATGTTCATTATAAATTTTGAAAGATCATGTATTAAAAAATATGTATTTGTCAAGAACAATAATATTTTCTACTTTTTATAATAAAAAAGCATGCTAGTTGAAATTTAGAAAGAAAATGTTCACGATGAAAAAAATGTTCATGTAGTTGAAAACTATACCCCCTCCGTAAAAAAATATAAGAACATTTTTTTAGGGATAAACACGGTCACTTTATTGCATAATAGCGTAAGGTACAATACAAGTATCATTAGGCTTAAGGAGCCAGGTATAGCGACCATGCTCGAGGGAAAGAGGGCTTTTTACAAAATTATGGGCTTGTGTGTTACTATTCCTCCCCTCGTGAATGAATCGGACCTCCCATCTAAGAAGGGAGGGACCGGAACAATCTACTAGTGCTTCTGCAATCTATTCTGGAACAATCTATTGTGTGTATCTCTTGTCACATACTATCCGATCATTAGCAGATTCAATCTTCTCCGAATGTAGGAAAAATTTATGTTTTCAATTCAGCATCTGATAAACAAATGGTAATAGATGTGCAGGAAGTTCCTACCAGCCTGTGTTTTTGGAAACACATCACCAGAGAACCTTGCAAGTGTTATCTCCAACAGTGCTTCTGCAATCTGTTCTGGAAGGCCATCCCTCGAAGCATAATGGCGTGCCATAATCCTAGGCTCCCGGTGAGTGAAGTAAATTCCGTAAAGATCCAAGTGGCAAGATCTGACAACATTTTGCACATGCGCTGCAGAATCCAAGTACTAAACATGTTATCAAAAAGGACGTGCAGCCTGCCAAACAAAAGGCTCAGATTTGTGAACCAAAACTAAAGAATCATCACACACAAGGAATCCTTTAGCCGAAAATTCAGAGTTTATGTATTGATAATCGGAACAATCTTCAATAGGAAGGTAACTGGCCTTCTGGCATCCCGGCCTGCTTACCTGCTGGAGCTCCCTTGATGATGATTATGATGCTGTTAATTCTGTCTGTCTGTATTTCAAGCCCAGGGCCTGGATTGAAAACTCTGTTAACCTCCAGAGGCATAACCTGAACTTCCTCTGCTTTCCTCTGTTTTTCTGAACTCTGAACATTTGCATGTAGTTAGCTTCCTCTGCTTTGGCTCTATTCTCTTAACTCTCAATATTTGGATGTGGCTTGAGGTTTCAGACGCCAGGTCGACCCGACTTGGGGCCTGACGGACAATCTTCCAACTTCCTATCTCGGGACAGGCGCGTAGAGATGCTGCCTGCCTCGTCATGCTAATGGCGGTTGATCTTCAGCGGCATCAGGACCCTTGACGGCAGCGTAGAACAAATTGGCAGGGAACAAGTTACCGATCCAAATGACGGCAGCTAGATTTCTCAAACTCTTCTTTACCATACTTAATGGCAACACCTCAGGATTGTATGTATATCGTCTTCGGCAAAAATAGAAATTACCATATAATTAATAAAGCACTCATGATAGTAATAATAACATTTATTGTTTCATCAATCAAACACAAAGCTCAATTTATATATGGTTCAACAACCACACGCAACACACACCACGCAAGGCTGGGACCAGCATTTTTATTACTACAAACCATCCAACTTGACGGTGAACACCCCACCAAGCTGGAGCAATAGAAAGAAGAAACCAAGCAAGCAATCCAGTGCTGCTTGCTTGACAATCACACACCAATCCAATCCAACCAAGCATATCCATATAAGCTATATGTAGCTTGTTGAAGAAACCACACCACTTATTTATCCTTCATGCACAAGTTTGTGCCAACACCATCCATCACCACAACGCAGATGGAGCTTGTAACAAACACACTTAACTGCGAAACACAGGTAGGCAACTGGAAGCAAACACTCCAGAGAGCCGTGAGAAAGATCATAACTTGGTTGTAACAGAAACACATTGATGCATGGTCCATGTATGCCCCTCGACCCCACTTCGCATGATCCAAATTAACTAGGGAATAAAGAATGGAAATAAAAAAGCATTAGGCACAAAATGCATCAACGACACTTGCTCAATCAGTAACAAATTAAATCCACATCAAATGAACAATACCTTAAAATGGAGACCCTCGGGAGGGTCTTCTTGTAGTAAGCCGAGTGGCGGGTCTCGAAGAGTGACGGTTCATGGTTGGCCTCAAAACCTTCCCAATCGAGCCTTTCCCACCAGTCCTTCTCGCAGTTTACCACCGGCCTGGGACCTTGGCGTGACACTGCCGGCAGCTGTCTCAGGCCCCAACAGTCTCTGAGGCTGATCGTCTCCAAGGCTGGCGCAATGATCAATCTGGCCCCGCATATCTTCTGTACGCTATGGAGATGGTACAGCTTGATGTGCTTCAGCTTCTTGAATGTGGCGCCAGATGCTATTTTTTTAGCATCCTTGTTGTTCTCCATTGGGAAAATATATTTGAGATTTTGGCAGTATGCAATCTGAATGGTCTCCAAGTTTGGCATGGTGAAGGAAATGCAGAGGACGAACACTAGCCTAGGACAATTCTGCAAGTATATGTGTTGTTGGTTTCGAAAGTTGGAATCAGGTTGGCCAAATAAGAGTCTACCCCAAATGCAATAGGCCATTAGGAGATCAGATGCAGAAAATATCCTTATTGATTTGAAGCTGTTAGATCCAAACCAACTAGGGAAGAAGAGAGTGTGCAACTTGGGACACCTCTCAACGTGACACCATTCTAGACCGTCCCAAGATGTTGATGCCGTTGGAATGATAGATGTGATCGAGATATTGTCATGCAGATGCAATGATTTCACTTTATACGATATGAAATGTTTGAAATCTTCGTTTTCACCCATACTCTCTAAATGGTGGCTTCCTTCACCAATCTCCATATGCACACCCAAAGGATAAAGCTGGCGATGGACCCATGCCAAGGACGAGTGCATGACAGTATCCTTGTTAAGGACAATATCGTTGTAAGGTAAGAAGGGTCGTGTTGGAACAATACCTTCTTGGCTAGGCCCGATATTGTCAATATTTTCGGTGATGCTGACTTGGCTTTGGATCGTAGAAGAGATATGGAGGTGTACCTTCGAGTTATACCTAATATTCCACAAATAGAGTCCCTTTATTGTGGACCAAACAAATCTTCCATCTGTGAAAGTCATAAGTGCCTCGAACCTCTCTTCTCTACAGTAGATCACTGATTTAGCCTCCCCCCGAGTGTCTACATGTAAAACTTCCAATGAAGGGTTTCCTCCATCCCAGAATAGCCTACAAAGTTGCTCACAGCCCAGCAGGAATAGCTTCTTGAGCCGTGGGACATCCATTACACCGAGGTCAAGTGTTTTAATGGCTGTGCCAGAGAGGTCCAACTCCTCAAGATTGGGCAGTGTGCGCAAGAACATGTTGCGCAATCGAGCACAACCCTTTAGGGAGATCCTTGTCACCTTGACTTCTTGAACTAGAGCATTGCGGGACTTGGGACGTAGTTCCTTTCCAGGCAGTTGTATGGGATGTGTCCACTTCTTTGTCGGGCCATAACCATCGAAGCTAAAACTCTCAAGCAGTGGAGGGGCTCCTTCAAGTGCAACATGCTCCAAGCTGGAACAAGCATCTTCAAGTTTCGCGCTGATGACATTATTGGCAACGATTCCATATGAATGTTACCTGACAAGTCAAGGAGCTCCAAATTCATCATATCTATGGAAGAGCATGTGTCCATTTTGATCACATCTAAGGATTCGGTTGCCTGGAGCTTGCGAAGGCTCTGTAGCTTTTTCCATGCATGACTTAAAGTCCTCCATGAGACACCCTTGGTATTTAGCTCCCTGAGATTGCTCATCATCTCTATCATCTCTGTCAGCAAGAAAAACTCCGTGAAGCGTATGTCAAGCACCATCAGGTTTGGAAAACATGGCCCTTCACTTTGCTCCTCCCCTGTGTTTCCGCAATGGTCAAGCCAAAGGAATCTTAGGTTGTGGCACCATAGGAAAGGAGGGGATGCAAAATCAAAGTTGCACTTGTAGAGTTTTAGCACACGGAGGTTCTTGGCTAGTTGAAAAATATCATTTGGTAGTTGTAGCTGACCATCTCCGTCATATGAACAAAAATAGGATGATGTATTGACAGGAACTATTGTGATATCTTGGGCTCCTAGTTGGTTGGAGGAGATTGAAATCCAGCGTTCATATCGTTCTCTATGTCCATCCAAATATGCTGCCAATAATTTTGTTGTGTCGGATGGATAGCACACCATTTGTATCACTCCATGCAATGCACTGCCAACCTCATAGGCTCTATCCCCTTGAAGTATGCCATCACATATCCAGTAGTTGCAAGCATGAGTATCCCAACCATAGTCAACACTGATAGACTGTCCACGTAGTTGCTCTGTCAGGAACAACGAGTACAAGAAGCAGTCTAGAACTACTTCAAGGTTGACGTCATCCATGCCCATGTAACCAATCACTTCAGCCGCTTCTTCATGCAATGAAAGATGCATTAGTTGACTCCCATGTCCACCTAATACAGAGCGTAAATGCAGTACTTTAAAGCAAGCAGAACGGGACTTTAATTTCTCTTTTCTCTCCAAGAGTTGAAATCTTCCATGACTGCTCCATAACAACTTTCCTAAAGCATAAGGTCCAAATTCAGGCTCAGGAATGCCAAAGTCTGCCAGATCAATGTCTTCTTCTCCCCCATAATGACAAATCATCAGAAATTTTTCATTTCTAAGAGACTCATAGATCTCCCTTCCGATGCTTGGTATCTCTACTCTAGAGCTGACATCTATCCCTCTTAAATCATCATCCTCATCCTGCTTGTCAAACATGGGCATTAAATTTCCAAGGTTTAATTCCTTCGCGATTACCCTCTGCATAGCTCTTCTATTTTTCCACACAGAGCAGTCTACATGGATAATTTTGCCAAAATCCCCTCTCTTGACAAGATCAGATCTTCCGGATTTTAGGAGTTCAGTTGTTGCTCTAAGAACAGCAGAGGCTCCAACATTGTGTCCATAGCAGCCACCAAGGAAGAATGATTTAGCTCTGTGGTTTGACTCCAAGTCCAACAGAAGCTCAAGCAGTTTTCTGGGGGCGTCATCAAAACCGTGTGCCCACTGTAGTAATAAACGGATGTTAGATATGACTTCCGTGCTGCATATGTTGCTACCATAGTTTCAATAGCTACAAATTTTGACATGAATAAATTGGGACGTTGAATGATGCAATGTTAATTATAAGGCCAGTTAAGTAATCATGCATACAGTCAGGAAGTTTAAGTATGAAACGAAAGTAACCTATAAGGGCACAAAATAATTTGTTTTTGTATGCAGAAAATAACTGATTCTTATATCCTCTCTTAGTATCTTGTGGGTTGCTGGAGAGTGTGTGTTCTGCGTAGCCTAGAAAGAAAGAAAGAAAAAAAAAACCAGGTGCACTTTTGTATTGTTGGATGTTAAATGTCTGAGTGTTGCCGTGTGGCTGATTACCACTGTGGTGCGCATGCTGACAAGATCATGTTTTGAACAAACAACTACTACAAAACAACAACTCCCATGTCACGAGATATTGGCAAGGAGAGAGGTACTAACCAATCCTTCTGGAGAATCCATTTTGATTTTCTCCAAATAAAGTAACTAGTAACTGGTACTACCAGCAGCAGAAGAATTTAAACCATGACGTTTTAAATTCTAACCCATTGCCTGCAGATTAGATTAGTACTCCACTCCCCACAAAAGTTGCTGATCTGACACTGCAAAAAACAGAAGCAGCTTAATTATATATGTATGCCTATGCATATGCATTTGAGATATGTCACATGAAGAGATGTGTCACCTGATCCCCTTGCTCGAAATCGAAGATAATTTCACTCACGCCGGTGGCAGCAGAACTCTAGGGGAGCTGAGAATGCTATGGATACAATGGGCAATGGTACTGAGAGCTACTCGTACATTGCTTTTCTTTCTTTCCCCAAAGCATCTCTGTGGTTCCTTGCTTGCACATCACCCATGCACTTTGTCAGCCTTTTCTTTTTCCTTCTTCTTTGCTTCTTCTTTACGTAGTATATATAGATACAAAAGGACTGGTAGTAACTTGTAACATATTCTTCTGCTTCCTTCTGGATGCAAAAGGATACTTCCTCCCTAAACATTCGAAACGCCTAGCCGGTCAGTGCCCGATTAAAAAAAAAGTCACCCAACTGGACCCCTTATTTGGTCCCTATACGCCGGACTGATCGGCACCCCTCAAACCGGGACCAAATGTAGGGACGATATGAGGGCGCCTGGGCACGACTGGGCGCTGCAATCCATTTACTAACGGTCCCACCTACAGCCACCCAAACAGGAGGTGTTCTTGCCCGCGCCGTCGGACAGAGACCAAACTTCTATGTTAATTGCATAAGTGGATCGGATCTCATTATGTTCATCTCATTCATGAATGTTGATGTCATACTACAACGAAGGATTTTTTTTGTGATTTAAAAAGAGCAGTGAGCATATATTTTGTTCAAATATTTTGTGATTTAAAAAGAGCCGTGCAATCATCAATGTTTCATTTGTGAAGAAGATACACCGTCTCTACGAAGTTTCTATGCTTATGGTACAATGATGATTGAAGCTTATCGCAAAACAACTACCCGGCTATTTAAGCCGGTGGATTAGCTGTTAAGGCAGCAAGGTGGGACTAAAAACATTCGAAACCCGCCGGGCCAATACGGATATGAAAATCTTCGAGTATTTCGGTGTCCCGCCGGCACAACATGGACGTGATGATCGACGTGTATATGTTTGCATGTATCTGAAGTTTCGAAAATAGGGTATGTGGTTGCAAATGGAAAATTTTGAGGCCTGCCCGTTCAGTGTCCGCGGACGCGTCCGGACGCATCCGCGGGTATTTGAGGGGCCGGATTTGCAAATTCCGGCTGTAAATGCTCTTATATCTCACAACACAGGAACTTTAGTATTGTACAAATGTGATTTTTTAATAAAATAAAATGTGAGTTGTTTGACCATATTTTGATATGCAAATGTAATTAAGCCAACACACTAAACTGATGTACTAATGTTATGTAGTAAGTACCTTATCCACACTACTGGAATCGAGTTCTTTGCCAAGTGCCAGGTACACTCGGCGAAGGCCAAAAAGCACTTGGCAACGTCTTTGCCGAGTGTCACCCTCGAGAATGTGTACTCTGCAGACACCTGTCTCGCAAAGCCATGTTTGCCGAGTTTCTTCCCCCGGACACTTGGCAAAGCCTTTCCCGAGGGTCAGAAGCGAGTACTTGGGAAAATAAAGGCGATTGACGGCTAGCGGACAGAAATGATGACGCTACATGGCATTTGTTTCTCGAGTGGGCCAGCATGGCACTCAACAAATCGAGGAGCAACCATAAGGTGCCAGGTGTCCCAACAATTTGCCGAATGTGGCACTGGGAAAACATTGGGCCATGGGAAGGCGCCACATGTCCCGCCAATTTGCCGAGTATCGTCGGCAGGCACTCGGCCTGCACTGCGGGGTTTGGCGACCAACTGCTTTTTCGCCAACGGTGCAGCCGCGACGGCGACTGGCCGGGGTGGGGCAACAATCGCTATTTGGTCCAACTAAAAAAGATGTTTATTGTGTCCCTTAACTTTCATATACCAGAAACTTTGTTACAGTAGAGTATTCCAATAACGCAATCACCATTCTTTGAAATAACTTAGACTGGACACCTAGCTGCAGACTGCGTGACCATTCCCTAGCAGTGGCTGGTGAATAGGACAATGTCAATCAGCATCAACATGGCGAATGCCCGATGACCACCAAAGTCATGCAAAGGGAGAATGTCGACCATATCTTGGTCAGCAATGGCTGTCATCATCATTTCAAAAAGGTTGGTCTGTATAATAGTCCGATTGTTCAGCATTATATTAGTCAACAAAGGCTGCACTGAATTTCCGTGGTTGCGCCTTCGTGGCTGTTCGCAGTTCTTTAAGCTCTGGAGCTGCAGTGTTAATACTAGAGCATTGCTTTCGTTGGACCATTTTTTAACTCGTGATTTTGTGTCTTTCATGAAACTGAGAAAAACAATAACAAGTTCAGTTTTCGAGAGAATTGAAAATTTTCAATGCGCTTCCCCTATCGTGAGCGCATTAGTTGAAGAGAAAAAACAATCTTTTGGTGTTTTGGTTGGATGACCCTCAGAAAGGTTGCCTGTTGTTGTTATGTTTAGAGGAAAAGGTTTATTTCAGAGACGTGAGCTGATGAATATCTGCATCAGTGTCTAGGTTTAACATTTCATGCTGAGTTGCCATCCGGATCAGGAGTGGAAGGGAGATATAGGCAAAGTGGAGCGGGCACTTAGATGGAACGGCGGAGGTCTAACAAGGCCTGGACGGCGGTCTGGATGGTAGATCGACGGCGTCGGTCTCCGATTATGTAAATACAAAGCAAGGGGATGGAAGAAATGAGAGAAACGGGCTATGAATGGGTTTTTTGGGTGGGCCGAGGGTGCCGGACGCCTACGTGGAGGAGGTATGCACGCCGGCAAACCTCCCCAAGATTTGGTTCCTGTTTGTGGATCTCGGACATCCGGACAGATTTGGGGCATTGCTTTAGATGATTAGTAGTGTTAACCATCCGGTTTAAAGATTTAGAGGCGATTTGGTGCACCGTGTTGGTGATGTCCTTAGTTAGCGGGAGGGACCGTTGTTCGGATAGCATACCGAATGACGTACGGAAGGAGAGTGCCACACGCTAATTAATGATTATATTATAGACGCATGGTCACCGTGTAGTAGCGTCACGTTTTGCTGAATCGAAAACGTCTTTCTTTACTCCACCACCAAAATCATGTTGGGACAAACCCTCCTCGGCTACGAACGCCGAGCAGCCTCCCGGCGCCACCGCTGCGCCGGACGAAGGTAGACGAAGGAGACACCATGTTTTTTCCGGCGACGAACGCCGCGGCGCACCAACGCATGTATCTTGGCTTTATTTCTCTCAACGACTCGAACACACACATGTGAGGTACACACGCACGCACGCGGCACAACCCGAAAGAACTCTCAGGTCGACCGGGCACACACCACGGTCCCAACGGAGACTACATCTTCTAGGCCCCTCACACTTGACTCGGCACACCCCGTCGCTCGGCAACACACCGGAGCACGGCTACACACCGGCAGCATACATCAGTACACAGTGGGAGATATTTATACCCGGTGCACAGACACACGACTAACTACCACGCACGCACGCACTAGTTAGCTAACCCCACGCACTAACAAACTTGCCTAGCCTGCTGCATGCATCAACTGCATGCACGCACACCGCACCGGCCACTACCAGATGACCCGGCCACCTCCCCCAGCTGCGCGCACGACGCGCAGGACGCACACGACGCGGCCTGAGCTCAACAGATCGCCAACAGCCGACCCTACGCGATGGACTCGAACGTGGCTCATGCGCCATCGTGACACACACGCCACGCACATACACATTGCCATGGCTTATTCCTAACAAATCACAGTCAACACCACACCACCTCAGCGCACACGCGTGTGAACCTAGCCTTGCCTAGGCCGGACAAAATCACTATTCTGACCTTTTACACTAACTTAACCACGAATTGATTTTATTTTTTTCTTTTCCAAATCTGATCTTTTTTTATCACACCATTGGCATCCAGAATACACATGAGACACTAGAAACGTTGGCGTCTCGCCCCTAGTACGTGTGCTGCGCTGGCTCGTTGACCGTCCAACGTGGCAAAGACCCAAACGTCAGCAATTTGGCGTTTAACAAGCCCCACCCTCCTCCCCGACCTACCGAATCGCAAATAACATCTCTCCCACTAGGACACGTACAGATTATCATGACAGTGTCCTTTATTCTCGCATAACTTATGTATTAACAAAGATAGGGTCCTACCAGTCACTGATCACCATGTTCACTTTAAGCACTGTTTCTTTACGCATAAATTAAACCGGACAGGGTAAATATTCTTCCCCTGTAGTCTGACTGGACAAATGCACATCACACATAGAACATAATTTATGCCCTGAGAGGAAGAAACGTAACGTACTTCCTCCGTTTCAAAATATAAGACGTTTTGATAGGCTAATATATCAATTTGGTACATTACTCAACACATAACATGTTAGGTAGGTGAAAGGGATGTTTCTTCTATAGTGCAACCAATAATTGACAGCCCACGATGTGACGAGCTACACATAGTTGCATCAGCGATCAGTTTCCTCTCGTCTCTTCTCACCAACTCAATAATTGCCACACATTCAGTTTGGAGGAATTCTTAGATGGAACTGGCCATATCTGTAGTAACAAGTGAGTTCGTGAGCCGATTCATCACCTTCCTCACCAACAGATATTCATACCATGCATGCTCTGACGAGAAGCATGTGGAGAGGTTGCAACAACTGCTCATGAGAGTTCGCACCATCGTTGAGGAGGCGGACGGACGCTACATCACCAACTATGGGATGATGGCACAGCTCAAGATGCTCGCAGACGCCATGTACCGAGGATACTGGGCGATGGGCGCGTTCAAGTACGGATCCCTCAAGGAGACTCTCATGGCGGATGATGATGAGGAGGAGGTTAGCAGCTCATCTCGTCTCAAACGTTTTCGTATAATTCATGGGAGTGCTAGAAAACACAAGGCAAGATACCTCATGGAGTTTCATGCTGCACTGGAAAGCCTAGAAATTGCGCTTGCCAACATCACAGAGTTTGTTGTGATTTTGAGTGGATGCGACCGTATGGTGCGCAGACCATATGATACATATCTTTACATTGACAACTTTGTGTTTAGCCGCCATTCTGAAAAACAAATGATCTTGAGCTTCCTCTTGCAAGACAGCCATGCTGTTGTCGTGCCAGCCGTTCTTCCAATCATTGGCGGTCTTGCGGTGGGGAAGAAAACTTTGGTTGCGCATGTATGCAAGGATGAGAGGGTCTGCTCACACTTCTCTTCAATTATGTGCTTGAATGAAACAGATTTTTATACAATAGCAGATAAAGGAAGTCTCAGGTCAGGGACAGGGAGGAAATTAATAGTTGTTGAGATTATTTCAGATGTGGATGAAAAGGATTGGACCACATTTTATTCATATGTGGCAAGCATGGATGGAGGAAGCAAAGTGATCATCTTAAGTAGGCTTAACAAGATGAAGAAATTTGGAACCGTGAATCCAATTTTTCTCAATGTCCTGACATACGAGGAGTTCAGCTACCTCTTCAAGGCACTCACGTTTGGAAGTACAAACCCGGTGGAACATCCGCAGTTAGTACAAATAGCAGACAGGTTTGCCAGAGAGTTACAATCGCGATGGTCAGTTCTCGCTGCAAATTTGTTTGCAGATGTAATGAGAACTAACCTGAATGTTCATTTCTGGCTAAGTATATTGAGCAGGTGCAGGAGACTAGTTGATAGAAACCTCTCCATGTTTGGTGAGCATCCCAAATTACGTCTTGAAAAAGGTCTTCCGATAGACGTGACAGACATGGTTCTGTGTCCTGCTTCTCCACTTCAGTTCATTTGGAATAGCTCAAACAATGTTCCAGCGAAGGAATTACCACAGGTGACCTTTACAGAGCTGTTAGTGGATCTTAGGCCGAAGATGCAGGCCACTGTAGTGAGATTTGAATCAAGAATTCCACCTTATACTACATTTGATCACATTCTTTCAAGTTATGCTCAAGATACTCCTCTGCCCGGGACCAAGCGTAGAGGAGTGCCTTAATTTCAAATCTTAGGCATTTTGTACATGTGTAATCTAATTGCTGTAGTATGTTATGAAAACCTTCCATATTTAATGAAAGTTCTCCATCGTATGATTTCGTGAAAATTCCAACTTTTCTTATATTTAAGAATCTCAGTTAGCCTATTGGGGCCCCGCATGCTAGTGAGATCGATTTTCAGTTTTATTTCCTTTTTATTATGTGCAGGTAAAATAAGTCAAATAAAATTGTGTCGCATTTATCATCTGAGGCCCTTCAATTTTTCTAGAAGTTTGAGGTAAATTGTGTGCCTCGGATGCTCTTTGGAATACCGTGTGAACCGAGAATTCTTGAAATTGATGGTTGGCCTAGTTGGTCAGAACGGTAGTTAGCCGGTCCACTACGACCCATATGGAGTCATTGCCTCCACTCTTTGTTGGGTAATTTGGAATTGCTGGGATGATTTTGTTTTTAGGAACTTTTACATTTATGCCTTTCTGTTTTACCCCTAATTTGTGTACACTCTCACTTTTGACCTTTTTCCGTTAAACAATCTCCGTAATGCTAAGCACTTTGCAGCTCCATCAATTTAATCTAGCTTTTAGTTTCTGTCAGCTATTTTGGTTACGCAGTAAATCAAAGTGTTGGAATAATCTACCTACATGCCTCGAACACGCATGACTTGACCGCTAGCTGGAGCTGGCCGTAACTCTCATGGCTACTCTCCGTCAGGCACGCATGGAAGGTTCTGCAGACTCTCATACGGTCTGCATACGGTCTAGATGGGCATGGACAAAGGTGTGCTCGACTATATAGTGAAATCTGTTCTTCAATCTTATGTGGCTTGAAACGGAGGACAGTATCTTAAACTAGAGAGTGCACACAAATAAACCTTGGATGTTGCTAAGGAAACCTTGGATGTTGCCAAGGAAACTTTGAAACTTAATTTTCCTATGTGGCTTGCTTGTGGAGGACAGTATCCTAACTGAGGCCAATGTTTCCAGAAGGGGTTGGAAAGGTAGAGCATAGGGTATGTTGTGCAGTGCTGGGGAAGCGAGGAGCGCTTGTGCCTTGTGTGCTCTGTTTCCTAAAGCGTGGTTAAGTGCACACTGATGGTCTATATAGGTAAGTAGTTGAGTTGTGAAGCTTGCCTGCCAGAGACCCCTTGATGATGGATGCCGTCAATTCATTTTGTCGCAACCTCTGACTTTTGCTCTGTTTTCTCAACTCTGCTTTGCTATGTTTTCTCAAGTCTGAATATTTGCATGTCCTTTTCGTCTGCTTTTCCTCTGTTTTGTGAGCGCTAAATATTTTGTTGTAGACGGACGGAATGCTGCCCGCCTCCTCAGGCTGCAAGTGGGACTGCTCGTAATACAACTTGGTGGGCCTGGCCGTCACGGTGTACTGGTCCGGCGTGCCCGACGGCTTGGTAGTCGCCACCTGCGTGTTGTTGGTGGGTTGGGCCTGCGAGCTGGCCGTGGCTAATCTAGCCGGCGTGCCTGACGGCTTGGCCGTTGGCAGGGCCTGCGAGTTGGCCGCGGCCAATATGGCCGGCGTGCGCCAGCGCGCGGCCGACTCCATGCATGTCCCTGGCCGCGATGGACTGCATCATGAGGTCCCGAGAAACGTCAAGGGCGTCGCAGTACTTCATAGGCTGGTCGGTTTGCTTAGCCTCCTTGTTCGATTGGCACTCCGCCGCCCTCAGGAGAAGTAGCAGATGAGCATCTATGGAGAGACTGGAATTTTACTTTTTTGAGAGAACTGCTGGTCCCGATGGGTTAAATGGGATAGCCCTTTTAAATTTTGTGATGTTCCATGGGTGTCCACTCAACAGTCTAAGTGGGATGGGCTAAGTTAGACCCTGTTCGGTACTCCTCCAACTCCCGGAATCCGCGGAGCTGGAAAACTGCAGCTCCGTCTTTTTGAACTGCAGCTCCTCCAACTCCGGGAGTGGAGTTGGGGAGCGGCGGGATACCGAACAGGGCCTTAGTTCCACTATTATTCAGTCCCATCTGCAGCAAGCCCTGCATTCTTGGATAAACAAGTCAATACCCTGCAAATGGTGCGGCATCAGTTGCGGTACTGATGTACACCGGCCGGGGATCGGCGTCATCTCTTTGCAGGGGCTACAGTCGAAAGGAGCATCAAAGTCCCTCAACTTCTCGGCCTCGAGGACCTTGACGTGCACGCGTGGACAATGAAAAGTAAAGAGCTAGAGAGATGAATGAATGAATGATCCATTCAGTCTTTATTGAATTTTTTTTCGCAGAAGAGGATACCCTCGGTCTCTGCATCAGGACGGTGCATGCAACCATATATTATTAAGAGGGTTCACCAGAGGTCGTATGGCTCGTGATAGTAACTCCATTAGATAGCCATTAAGCCTATGTTACAGGACGACTTCAAAACAAAAAATACATAACTCCTAGGCTACGTCAACAAAAAGGAATCGTGGTACGTGTGCCGATGATGGTGAGTCCAACACAAGTTTTAACTCCGGATTCTCATCCCCGAAGGCAAACTTTAATCTACCACCTTAGGAAGGACACGACACAGGCGCACGTCGACATAACCTGATCACAGATCTTGTGTTCCTACCGGAGTGTAGAAAGTCGTCGTCGAAGCCGTATGTACCATTATCCCTTATCCCGCTACCGACGCCTCGATAACCGGGTACCTCTGAAGAAGACACCAGAAGACAGACGTGCCATACCACCTGCCCCCGTCATTATCGTACCACCTTCGATCCAACAGCAACAGGATAGACCTGAGACCTCCGCCAGAGCTACTGTGCAACACGATGTCGGTAGCAGGCATGACTTGATGCCCCCGCATGAGATGTCGTGCAACACGTGTTGGTAGCAGGCATAACTTGACACCACAGCATGGAGGGAGTACTAAGTATCTCATTTGGCCTCAACGGCATCTTTCCTAGAACCTTCCTCCGGTCTCACACAATGTTTTGGTTACCGAATAGGGGAATTTTACCGAGGGGGACCGGTAAACGTGGTTACCACGGTTACCGAGAAATACCGAGAATATTTCGAACGAATTTTGTAGTTGAATTTTGAATTCAAGTAAGTGAATGAACGAACATTCGAACCAGAGACCTCTCAAAACAGGAACTAGGTTGCTATCAACACACCAGAACCAACTTTCATGGCATTAATTAGATTCTACGTACTTTACTATAAATTGAGCGCTTAAATTCAAAAAATTCAAAAAAATCGGTATTTTTTTCTTGATATGGAGATTTACCGAGGGGTACCGAAATACGCGGTAACCACGGGAAATCTCGAAATTTCGACCGGTAACCAAAACCTTGGTCTCACATTCGCCTTCTCCAGCATCTCCAATCCTGGGCGTGTTTGCCTGCTCTGCACTGGCCTAGACGCTTCTACGAGGCGCGCGGCCTCATGCTCCAGCATCTTCTGTTCCTTCCCTACCAGCACAAAAACGGGTAAGTATATCAGATCAATATTGACCGTTTATTTTTGTGTTTGAACGGTCCAGATTTGGAAATACTGCTGCAGATTTTTCGGTAGTATATTTTATGATTAGGGGCAGTTTCGGTAGTACTATATTTAGAAAAAGAGCGCTTAGGGCGAGAGGACGACGGCGAGCTCCCAGTCACCGTGACGACCCACCATACAGTCTAATACTCTATACCGACGCTAGTGTTTGGCGCTCCGCCGTACGCCGGATGAGCCCGCACTGCGGCGTCGCCCCCCTCCTGTCCTGGCCAGCCAGCAGTTGTCGTCGGCGAGAGCACCGCGACCAAGACGGAATTAATTCATGTAATAATAGCATTAGAGATTAATTGATGTGGTTAATTGCCTACTGCATGCAGCGTCAAGGCGCACTGTCCGCGTTCTAGTTTCGGTATACATTGGCCATCGCATGCACTGGCACGAGCATACCTTTCCGCATTAACGAGAAGAATTAGTTGAGAGATGCCTTTCCGCATTTGGAATGGAGGAAGATATGCTGTCACTAATGAGAGACGACGACGTGTGGAGGATCCAATCTCGAGGGAGGGCCGACGGGCGGCGCGTAGCGGCTGTGCCGTCGAAGACCTTGAGGCAGCGACCGGAGCGGCCGGCCTAGCTTGTGCGACTGAGGAGACGGCCGCCAGGCTGCTGTGGCGGATGCGTTGCCTTAAGAATGACCAACTGCCTGTGAATCAGGGGCAAACCTACGAACTAAAAGATGAGGGGTAATTATTTTTTTCGCAGGTTTGATTACCTACGTTATTAATCATTCCAATCTATACCTATATATATATATTATATATATATATATATACTAATAAAGCAAGGTGATATTCTTGGTTTCGTCCTGTTTAGATGATTTTTTTTGGTTCGTCCCGCTTCGTTATTTTTTCGTATTTAAGGTGGTACTAAAATTTCATCCGTGCGAGCAGCGAAATATATAGTTGCGCTCGTGTGCGCCGGACTGGGCCTGCCATGCCATGCCCCGCCCGCCTCACCACGCGTCGCCGGCCCATCCCCACGTCACCGCGCCGCCGGCCCACCACCACGCCGCCGTGCGCCGCCGGTGCATCAGTCCTTCCCCACATCTGCAGTCTTTATATTAACTATTAGTCCCACCTCGAAGCTTTGGATCGAATCCTACAAATTTATAAAGATTCAAAAGTAGACAATCAACAAGCCGAATAACTAAGCGAGATGAGGTCAGAGAGGGGCTTAAGCCGAGATGGCTGAATCAAGAGAATAAGAGAGAGAGAGATCCGATAAAACGGGCATCCCACGAGGCCAATGCATCAACGACACGGATGAGCCAGTCAAGGTTGTGGCGCTGGGCAGGCAGAGGTCCAGGCTACCCTCAGGGAAGAGGAACGGAGGCCCGTGCGTTGCCACCTGCCGTGGAATACGACCAGAGTAGGCAAGGAAGGAGCTGGTTGAAGGAGCTGGGGTAGGGCAGCTCGTGGGCGCTGGATGGAGAAGTGGAGGAGTGGGTGCTGGGTGCGGCGCAAGGGCAGGCTGGTCCTGTGGCGGAGGCGCGGGAGGAGGTCTGGTGGCGCGCAAGGATGGCTGGCTCGGGCGGTGGCTTGGATGGAGATAAGTGCAGAGCGCCGGGTGGATGTGTGGAGAAGATAACGACTGAGCGGTGTGAAAGGAATTATCGGTGAGGGCATGTTGCTGCGGGAGCGAACTAATGGTGGACGGAGGCTTCGGTGGACCTTTTTTTTTTAGTGGTGCATGTGACGTGGTGGAAGGAGCACTTCCGTGTTGTGCAGTGACTTACATGACTAATTGCTTTGATGGGTTGTGCGCTAGACTGACGTAACATTAGCACGTCGCTGCTGTTCCATCTGCCAAATTGTGAATCTTTTAATTGGTGCACCTAACGAATCCTTAGTCCGGAGAACTGATCGAACCTAATTAGCAATTTAATTCTGAGGTGTAGAAACGCATGGATAAATCAAGAACAACTGTAAGTCTGACTAACAAAAAATATTAGGTCACATTTACAAAGTTTAAGACATTTGATAAGTATTCAAAAACCATATTTCCAAGTTTAAATAAAATTCAAAACAAAACTGTGAAAACTTATACATATTCATGAAGGATCTGGAAAATTTGGGCAAAAACATTATGAGTTGCAAGCTGTACAAAAAATTCCCGGCCCAATAATGTAAAAATACGACCAATTTTCATTTATGTATTTTGTTTTTTCCTACATCGAGTATGGAATTATATTGTTATGAAAAATTTCTTGAACGTGTTATATGTGTGCATTTGTGTATGTATGATTTATTTTGATTTGTTTTGCATTGTGAAAATATGTTTTTCTTTCAAGAGATCGCCAATGTACTCGTCCACCAAAGAACAAAATTTGGTAATGCAAAAATACAACACGGACAGCACGGTAATACATTAATCTAACAAACCTTTGTGAGATTAATTCCTTATTAGAGTCGGGGCAGTACATGTTTAATCCCTTCCCAAAAACCCTGTTATTAAAAATATTGAATTAATTTGTCGGCAACACGAACTGGCACTAAAAAAACGTATATTAGTCTAAGAGGCCTGTGCAAACCAATCTGTGGTTAGATGGTTAGGAGGACAGTGGTATCCCCTGCCTATCAGAGTTCAAGTCCCAGACTTGATATTGTTACTTGCATTTTCGTGGATTTATTTCAAGACTTTCGGTGATGTGCCTTCAGTGGGAGGAGACGTTCCCTTCGACTACGAAGGCATTTGTGGAATATGATGTGTCGGCTCAGTCTCTCTTGGATGTGCTCAGAGGGGTAGGGTGTGCATGCGTGCGTTCATAGGGATGGGTGTCTTCTCGTGTATGTGAGCGACTTCGATTGTAATATGTGTGACTGAAATATTGAAAAAACCTGTTCAAAAAATATTGGAAAGAAATACTATTTTTTAAGGGAAAGATATTTGGGGTTCACCTATGGACTACCTGATATCAATATATTCCTTGATTTTTGGATGTTCCTGATGCCGTTGGTGAGATAGAGCGGAGAGAGGGAGGAAGAGTTGAGAGTACGACAACGATGCATCCTGCTCAAACTGGGTCTGGAGGAGGGGTTACGTCCTATTTCGCCCTGCATGCCGGCTAGCGAGAGAGAGAGAGAGAGAGGGGGGGGGGGGCATGTGGCCATGGCTACGCCGACCATGTCCTCTGTCCTTCCGTGCACCACCTCCATGCATGTGGCTACTCCCCTTCATCATACCATCTCCCCCCGTAGCTTTGCGTGTCCTCATGCTGATCCAGTTCGAGCCCTGATGATGGTGTCAAGGGAAGTAGCCGCGCTGGCGCAGTCTGTGTTCTCCTAATGCTGGCGGTAACGTATCAACAAAAGAGCACAAGCATTGTAAACTCTTTACTATCTAATGGGTCGTCTTATCTTTAAAGTGGTTAACTGTAAAATATGAATTCATGATAAGACGAGGAAGAATCTAACAGATTGAGAGATAGAACTCAATATTTCATCATGACAGATAAACTCTCAAATATCATGCAAACCCTGAAATTTATTTCATACCCGTTGCAATGCACGGGCTTTTTTCCTAAAATGTTAATTTTTATTAAAAATAAGGAAATTCGCATGTTTAACCATATTATCAACGTTTATTAAAAACGAATATAAAAATGATGCACAATGGCACATGATGCAGGTTATGTTCATTTTAATCGTCCGGTGCAACGCACGGGCATTTGTACTAGTTAATATTAAGGAAAGGCAAATCTACCTTAACAGCCGATTACCAAAATGTCCTAGCGAGAAAAAATCAGGGATGAATAACGACTGTCGTTGCCACCGCTCGCCGTTGCGCTCTCTCTCTCTCTCTCTCTCTCTCTCTCGCGCGCGCGCGCGCCTCGCCTCTCACTCTCTGGCTATAATAGACACTGCATCATTCACCATCCCAATTTATTCATGTCAAAAATCCTAGCTATTGAAAATATGGTAGCAATATATGTACAGCAAAAGTCATATCTAACAACTGTCCATTACTTCAGAGTGTACACTGTTTTGATGAAGCCCCCAGAAAACTGCTTGATCTTATGTTGACTTTAGAATCACATGACAAAGCTAAATCATTCTTCTTTGCTGGGTGGCACGGTGGTGGTGTTGGAGCCTCTGCTGTCCTTAGAGCCACGGCCAAACTCCTGAAATCCAGAAGAAGTGGTCCTAACATGAGAGAGCAGTTTGGCAAAATTATCCATGTAGACTGCTCTCGCTGGAAAAATAGAAGAACTATGCAGAGGGCAATCGCGGAGGAGTTAAACCTTGGCCATTTAATGCCCATGTTTGACAAGCAGGATGAGGATGATGATTTTAGAGGGATAGACATCAGCTCTAGAGTAGAGATACCGAGCATCGGAAGTGAGATCTATGCATCTCTAACAAATGAAAAAATTCTGATGATTTTTCATTACGGGGGAGAAGAAGACATTGATCTGACAGAGTGTGGCATTCCTAATCGTGAATTTGGAACCTATGCTTCAGGAAAACTGCTATGGAGTGGTTATGGACGATTTCAGCTCTCAGAAAGAAAAGAGAAGTTAAAGTCGAATCCTGCTTATTTTAAGATGACCCAATTATGTCCTGTGGAATTTAGATATGAGCGTCTAGTACTACACCATTTATTGCGCGAAGAAGCTGCTGAAGTGATTGGTTACACTGGCATGGATGACATCAACCCAGCAATAGTTTTGGATTGTTTCTTCTACTCATTGTTCTTGACAGAGCAACTACGTGGAAAGTCTATCAATGCTGATTATGATTGGGATACTCATTCTTGCAACTACTGGTTATGTGATGGAATCCTTCAAGGGGAGAGAGCCTTTGAGGTTGGCACTGCATTGCATGGAGTGATACAAATGTTGTGCCATTCATCCGATATATCGAAAAGATTGGCATCATACTATTTGGATGGGCATGGAGGACGATATGGAAGATGGATTTCAATCTCCACCGACCAACTAGGAGCACAAGATACCTCAACCATTCCTGTAAATGCATCGTCATGTTTCGTCACATTTGGGAGAGACGGTCAGCTACAACTACCAAATGATATGTTTCAACTAGCCAGCAACCTACGGGTGCTAAAACTCTACAACTGCAGCTTTGAATTTGCATCCCCTCCTTTCCGATGTTGCCACAACCTAAGATTCCTTTGGCTTGACCATTGCACAAACACAGGGGAAGAGCATTATGGAGGTCCATGTTTCCCAAACCTACTGGTGCTTGACATACGCTTCACAAATTTTATCTTCTTGACAGAGATGATAGAGTTGATGACCGATCTTAGAGAGTTAAATGCCAAGGGCAGCTCATGGAGGACTGTAAGTCATGCATGGAACAAGTTAAAGAACCTTCACAAGCTTCGGGTAACCGAATCATCCGATGCCATCACAATGGACACATGCTCTTTCATAGATATGATGAATCTAGAGCTCCTTGACTTGTCAGGTAACATTCATATGGAATCATTTCCTGCAATGTCATCAGAAGGAAACTTGAAGATGCTTGTTCTTGATGGTTGTTCCAGCTTGGAGCATGTTACACTCGAAGGAGCACCTCCACTGCTCGAGTTTTTTAGCTTCGATGGTTATGGCCCAGCACCGAAGTGGACACATCACACACAACTGCCAGACAAGAAATTCGTGCAAACACGGCCAGATATCATATAAACATGACGGATTTCATACAAACTGGACGAAAACGTTTACATTTTGAACATATTTCATATAAACATGACGGATTTCATACAAACCGGATGAAAAAATATCGCTCCCGCGATATTTACGTATCGTGTGAAACCGTAATGTTTCATTTGGATGTTCATATTCAGACCTCGACATTAATATTGAGACCAATTCTAAATCTTGCTTGGATGTTCATATTGTTGACTTGACACCTGGCCCACATGTCATACTCTGTCCTCCACAGTTTTTCATGATTTTTCGTTCCTCTTTTCTTCCGGCGGAACCATCCTTGCCGGCAACTGTAGAATCGGCATGAAAAAAGAGTGATTGGAAGAATAGACGAAATGGGCCCTAGAACGCGGGAAGCCAGAAAGAAATGGGCTAGCAGAAACGATGGGCAGTCGGCCCAGTTTAGTACAGCTAGGCAGGAGACCATCGGCTTCTCCCTTGAATGAAGAAAGAAAAAGAAAAGACAGAGAGACATGCCGCCGGCCTCCACCACCCGGGATCGCCAAGCTGGCAAGCTCCACGCCACGGCGACGAATCTCCAGCATCTCCTTCGCCCTGCTTCGCCCTTCGCGCCTTCCCGCTCTTCTCCGTCCTCCTTCTCGCGCGTGGCTTCAGAAACCGTGATTTTCTTTCGCCGTAAGCAGGGGAGGGGAGAGGCGAGGAGCACCTGCGGCGGCCGGAGAGGAGGAGTGTGGAGGTCCTGCGCGCATCAGCGCTAATCCGTCACAGTTCTTTCCACCCAGGCAGAAAATCTTCTAATGATGTGGTGTGGCCTCCCAAAGTGAATCAGAATCTCTTCAATGAAAGTATACTCTTTTTTTCGAAAGAAAAAAGTACGTACTCTTCAGTGAGTGTGCAGGCAGTTGAGTTATGCGAAACTGAAACTTGCCACATCAAACTTCTCATCATCGGGTAATTTCCCTGACATCTGTATCATTTTCGTACACACGTTCCTTTTTTTTTCAGCAAAAAATGAAAGCTTATTTTGTTTCTCCAATCCCAGATATGGTGACTGGGAAGGGAGGATTGCAAGGGCCAGTTTCGATGGCACCTGACTGATATACCCTGCAGAAAGATTCTGAAACCTTCAGCTAATGCACATCAAGCGTTCACCAGAGACATTGTGTAATTCAATAGGCTCTAAATGTTTGCGTGAGATTCACTCCAAGACTTGCATGCATGTAACATCCAACATTCAGTACAGACAACAAAGGCAGGCCAAGAATTCAATGTCAGTGTTCAACTTTCAGTACAGACAACATTCAGTACAGATGTCTATGCCAGTCATATAGAGAGGCACTGATGGTTTCAATGATTGTGCCGGAGAACAGCGGGCACACGGTCAGAGTACGGAGATGGCGTCAGTGCTGAGACAGAATGGTTGCGACCCAAAAGTAATCGAGGAGGTCTCCAAAGCAGTGGCGGAGGACGATTTTTTTTTGAGGTGGGGCGAACTCTTGAACATAATCCATTTTTGACGCGAAACCAAAGTTGACTATGCTGTGAGTGCATTTTTTTTTTCAATTGTCATACCCCAATTTAAAGAAAACTTCATAACCAAATTTACCATCCATTCGGCCAGGTCAATAAAGAAAGCAATCAAAGAAATACGATTTATTCATCACAAAAAATGTCACTGATCCGGCCCAAGAAGCTGTCCAGGTGGGTGCCAAGTTCGGGCCCAAAACGTTTCACGGTGATTTTTAAGCAGTTTTATTTTCTAGCGATCGACCAGGCTGTATATACGTATATACCTAAAAGAAAATTACCAAAAATCAAGGTAGGGCGAGCGCCCAACCTCGCCCTACCGGGAGCTCTGCCCCTGCTCCAAAGGACTACAAGTGGGCACCGTGATGACTTGCATAATTTACTCATTCCAGTCCTTTGCCTCAAGGTTGGAAATTCATAAAAGTATCCTTCTCTTGTTTTGGAAATTCAGAAGTGTGTTTTTCCCTCTTCAACTTATTGAGCATACACCTTGCAGAGATCAAAGCAAAACCAGCAGCGGCTACTATCAGGCGTTCCGCAGTAGGAACGAGCCCCAATTTGCAAGTTTCATCACCCTGCAGAACATATAACATAAATCTTAGACATGCCCTTCCACTTTCAACAGCATCCTGCACAGTGGCGGAGCTACGGACAGTAGGTTGGGCGGGCCAGATTTGGCTAAGCTAAAGGGAAGCTTGCAAACTTCATGTTGTTTGAGCCAACTTTGCCCTGAAACCTACTGATTTAACCATAAGTTGGGCGGGCCATGGCACAGTTTTGCCTGTGCATAGCTCCGCCACTAATCCTGCATCACAGAACCTTTCTCACACACACGCACACACACGTACACGTACACGTACACACGTACACACATGTCCGCGGAAAAAAACGTGCACAATCGAAATGGGCCCAGTTGAGTGCAGGCTCGGCCCCTCGCTCTTCCTCTCGAAGAAAGAAAAAAGAAAACAAAGACAGAGGCCCATCGCCCTCGACCACCCCGATCCCCAAGCTCCACGCCGCCGGCGACGAACCTCCGCCACTTCTCTATCCATCCTTCTCCCTTCGCACCTCCCCGCTCTTCTCCGTCCCCCTTCGCGCTGGAGGCTTCAGCGACCGCGGTTTCCTCTCCCCGTGAACAGGGGAGGGGAGAGGAGCACCGGCGGCTCGGCCGCGGCCGGAACGGAGGGATGTGGAGGTGCCGCGCGCATCGGCGATGGGGCTTAAGCCGTTACAGTTTGGTCCACCCAGACATTAAGTCCTTGAAACGCGATGCAAGTCCAAGGCTCTTGAACTGCGGTTCAGGATGTGAATCCTCTTCAGGTGAATCTCTGCAATACAGGTATTCTTCAGTGTGTAGGCAATTTTGTTTTGTTACTAGGCGAATCTCAATGGGTAATTTCAGTATTAGCTTTCACTTTTACAGAAAAAAAACGAACATTTATAAGAAAGTAATAATGAAGAATGTCAAAGCTAATTTGCTTTTCTCTAATGCAGATTTGTTGAATGGGAAGGGATGAACATTGCGGAGACTGAAACTGGATTGCAACTCTAGAATATTGTGTCTCTAAGGGGATTTAACTTCGATTACTACAGTCTTGTGTTTGTGTATGCAGCAGGGAAGGAAAGCATCAACATGGAACATGCTTACATGCTGACCATTCGATCCCTAACCTCTTGGTAAGTATCATAATACTGTGTAACTCCAATTGCTCTGCATGCTAGTGTGACAATATTCAGTCTTAACTCTTCTTCACATGCAAAAGGCACTTGAATTGTTGCATCATGGTGGTGTTACCCAGTCTGTGATCTCACGGTAAGTTATACAACAATGTGCATCATTGTAGATGCATCTGTTTTCAAACGTTATCAGAAATAAAAGAGAGAGTTTTGAATCGCTTTTTCGCACATTGTCCACCTTTTGCACATTGTTTGCATTAGTTACTACAACTCTGCTGAAGGGCTATCTATGCTTGGAATCCATCAACACTTCTACATTGGCCAGTCCTCTGTTCCACACATCCACTAGACCATCTCCCAATGGTTACATATTTCACACAACATGGCGAATACTACGCAATCATAATATAAACAGTTATATTCATAACCTACTGGAAAGAAAAGGTGTTCAGATATTAAATCCTAGATACCTGGAGAGTAGACTTGGCAAATAAAATGCCAAAAGAAGCTTTCATTATCTCCAAATATTGTTGCCACAAGATTCTCTGCTTGCTGGCTCCTATATGTTTGCAAGGGTAATTCTAGGCAGAAAGTTTGGCCTGAAGCGAAAGCAGAATATACTTCATAAATTCATGAATACACTAGTGAAGAAACGGGCTTTAGTCCCGGTTGACGAAGGCCTTTAGTCCCGGGTCGCCAACTGGGACTAATAAATCGGGACTAAAGGCCCCCACCCTTTAGTCCCGGTTGGCCACGACCCGGGACTAAAGTCCCTCCACGTGGCTGCCTGCGCTCGTCGGGGGCTGGGAGACCTTTAGTCCCGGTTGGTGACACCAACCGGGACTAGAGTCCCTCCACGTGGCCGCCTGCGCGCGCCTGGGGCTGGGGACCTTTAGTCCTGGTTGGTGTCACCAACCGGGACTAATGATTTTTTTTTGGTTGGGGTTTAGGGTTTTAGGGGTTTAGGGGTTTATAGTTTATTTTTCCTTTTCATTTTGTGTTTTTCATTCAATTCTTTTTCATTTCAAACATATTTTACGCTACTACATACTGTATAATATAATTTCTCATATGACCATACATATATCATATAATTTCTCGTACGACCATGCATACACACACACACACACACACACACACACACACACACACACATATATATATATATACACAATTTGGTATATACAATTTCTCCTACAGTTTGCAGATCATTACATGCAGGCATTAGGCGTAATGGTGTTCTCCGCTTTCATCTATGACCTCCTTAAGCAAAAATCTCACAATTTCCTGTTGAATTGCTCGTAGGCGGTTCTCTGGTAGGAGCCTATCCCGCATCTCTTGCATCTTTAAAGAAGGAGATCAATATGAATATATTAGTTGTGTGTATATATATTAGATCTTGGCAAAAAAAATGTGAATAGTGTTTACGTACCCGAAGTGCTCTTTCATCCGTGCGTCATTCGGTCGTAATGTGAATGTTCTCGCAAACGTAGTATGCACATAAATTCGTCCCCTGTTGTTGCCTCATGCACTTTGCGAGAATAGAATTCAATCAGATAACAATCAAGCATGGTAATGGTATTGATACTGGAATTAAAGAGGTGCGCGAACCTAGCTAGTACTACTTAATTATCTTGGTCCGTCGCCATGTCAGCTTCTTTTTCCATTCACCGACAACCTCTTTCCTGAACCGTTTCCAAACCCTGCCCGGCAAAGAAAATGAATAAATGAGTTATTAATTACTTGATATCAGGAAATGAACGAAAGAGACCGATATAGTGCGATACTGATTGAAATTACCTATCGAGCATCTTAACCACGCTGACGTAGTCTTTAGGGTCTTTACCTAGTGAGTCAAAGACTTCAACAGTTCCAGCGTCAACTTTAATGTCCAGCAGGATCCAGTGAAAGCTGCGCACACGTTTATATAATTAGGCATGCATAACTCAACTACACTTAACATCGAGTAAGCAAAATAGAATTTGTAGTACAGGACAGTAACACTCACTTGAAGTTGTAAGGAAATAGTATATATCTGTTTTGGTATTTTGTTCCTTCAAAAACTTTAGCAAGTTAGCCTCTGTTTCAGCGGCGAAGTTCTTTATCGTATGTTCATGAATGTTATATGGGTCAATGAACCCAATGTCAAAGACTCCCTCTTTTCGGCATTCGAGAATCTTCATTCTGCATAATAGCGTAGAAAAGAATATAATGAGGATAATTACATGCAATGAACGAGCTGAGCTAGAGAATTAAATTACAGAAAGAAATCACTTACAGACAATAGCAACTGACGATAGATTTGTCGAGTGCGTCTTGATTGTATAACTGAAAAATTTCTGAAAGGTCAATCATTATCTCGCCATTCCTGAAGTAATGCTCTTTCTTGACCCTCACCATGAGCATCTCTCGCCCCTTCTCTACTTCTGCCATGTACCACTCATGCAATCTTCACATTTGTGTTGACAGAAGCGGGACCTACTCAGGTCTGACCAAAGGGTTCCCGGGGACATATTTCCATGCTAATTCAGCCATGGGGAATTCCTTGGTGCCTCAGAGTTGTTCAACACTGCAACCAAATTCTTTAGCAACGTCCTTATCGGTACTCACCTTAAGCGGGGGGATCGATTGCACTGCCTGTTCTCCGAGCTGGGGAACTGTTTTCCCGCTTTTATTACCACTTGTATTTCTCGACGAGGTCTGCATTTGTTGATGATATGACTTGCTAATAGAGCGTTCATAGTCTGAAGGCATATTCTCCACATGTGCCGGGGGTCGCTCAAGCAACTTCATAAAGTGCTCTCGGGTTTTCTCAGGTATTATCTCCTTTGGCGGCGGGACCATCGGTGCAAAATGGGCCTTCACTTCGGAAGCCACGATCTCTTTGGTTTCCTCCTCAGTCATCTCGTAAGCTAACTTCTTTTTGGCAGGAGGCTCGGGTTTCTTCTTTGGTGCTCTCTTTCGCTTTTGGCCCTGCTGCTGAGACATAAGGGGTGGAGTCGGATGACGCGGCGCAGATCGATATGGCGGACTCGCGCTGGGCTCCGTCGTCTCGAGGTGGGGTGGACTCGGCTGACGCGGCGGACTTAGAGGTGTATTGCTAGGAGGAGTCGATGGCCTTGGCGCCGAGTTTGGAAAGACGATGCAATCCTTTCTCCATACAATGATACCACGCATGACTTCTCCCAGTGTCTGCTCCCCTTCACCTCCAGGGTAGTCAAGCTCGAGTGAGGCATATCCTGACAGAACTTCATCCACCCCGACACGAGCATAGCTAGCTGGAATCGGATTGCCATGGATGGTTGCTTCAGGTGCATTCGGTAAAGCAAAGCCGACCGCCACCTTCATGGATATGTTCTTCAATTTCATGTGTAGCTCACAACTTGTCCTCTCTTCGATATCATCCACGGGGTAGCGACCCAGCAGTGCATCATCGGCCGGGACCCCCGTGGAACCCACGCTGCTTTTCTGCAAAGACGGGACGGTACTATCCAATGGTGGATCCTGCCGCGTAGACGCCCTTTCCTGGCTAATTATGCCCAGTTGCTCGTCATGCCGCATACACATGCGTTCCAACTCCGCGTTCTTTCTTTCTAAATTTTGAAGCCGGTCTGCATCCTGCTTCTTTTTTCTCTGACGGCTTCTGTAAGTGCAGTTCCAGTCCGAAAACCCCTGAACCCACGGAACAACGCCTTTGCCTCGTGTTCGTCCTCCGTGTTCAGGATTCCCGAGGGCACGTGTAAGCTCGTCGTTCTCTCTCTCGGGGATGTACACCCCAGTTTGAGCATCTTCTATTGCTTTAATTAAAGCCTCCGAAGCTTCTTTAAGAGATGCCTTTTCAATAATCTCCCCTGTTTTTTGATCCAACTTTCCCCCATGCGCATAAAACCAATTCCTGGCCCTCTCGGGCCAATTCTGTGTTTTTGGAGTGACCCCGTCAGCAAGCATCTTGGCCTCAGATAAATCCCACTTAGGAATGCCTTTCTTGTAGCCACCTGGCCCCAGAACATGGTGATACTTTTTTTTCCGCAGCATTTATCTTATTTTTTTTCGATCTTTCCTTAGCTTCATCCGATTCCTTGTAACTCACAAATTCATCCCACTGATCTTTTACCTTCTCTAGTGCTCCAGTGAATTCTGGAGTCTTCCTTCCTGCCCTGACGTACTCGGCGTATAATCTTTTCTTATAGGTCTGGAATTGTGTGGCCATCTTCTTAAGAGCCCACTTCTTGACCTTCAACCATTCGTCATCTGTGAAACCCTCTGGTAGGTTGAAATGTGATATTAGCGCTTCCCAAAGAAAATCTTTGGATCTTTAGTCGACATAAGAAACTCCTCGATCTTCCTTTGGCTTATTCCATTCTCAAACGGTGATCGGAATGTTGTCCCTAACAATAACTCCGCATTGATTTATAAATTTACGGGCATTGTCTAAAGGAGCAATCGGTTCGCCATCTACTTTGAATTCATTGATGCTGTACTTTATGCCATCGGGCAACTTTTTGGCCTGGCCTCGTACCCTTGTAGAAGATTTGCTCGAACCGGAGGGCTAAAAGAAGAAATATTCGTTAATATATATATATACAAATCAATTAATACATCTAATGATCACCAGAGGCCTAATATATATACCTCGCCGGACTTTGTTAATTGGAGAAAATATTCTTCGCCATCATTGTTTGTTTCCCCTTCGTCTCTTGGTTCTTCCTCAATTCCCTCACCGGATGGGTTAAGATATTGTGAGCCATCATTTGCTTCTTCATTCTCTTCATTTGGGGAGCGTATCATGTCGAACATGATATCCTCTTGATCATGGTCTCTGCCGCTATCGTCCATAGCTTAACTAATCCAGAAGAAAGATAAAACAATTAGAATGCATTCAATAAGCAAAAACCGAATCATAGTAACCCGGATGCATTCAATATCGAGAAGAACAATATACCGGAGATGCAATCAATACACAGCAATATAATGCAACAATATGATCATATAATATCACTAATACATCTCGAATAATCCAGTTAATGCATTATCGAATATTATCACTAATACATCTCGAATATTACTAATACAGATCGAATATTATCGAATAATCCAGTTGACTCGCGGTTCCTGAGCCGCAGGCGGTGGACACCCAAAGAGAAGGAACCATCATAGGATCATAACTCGGGTGAGATCCCTGAAGAACCTGCCAGGTATTGGAGAACCTGACGTCCAACGCAACCATATAGCGACGGACGTGCTCGTTCTCCTCCCTGACACGGCGACGTACCACCTCGTCGGGGGCCGGCTCCCTCCGCACCGATAGTGGCCCACTCGACCGCCATCAAAGAAGCTCCGGGTCGACTACTAGACCCCGATTCCTCACCAAGCTGCGTGCCCCGAAAGGTAGCACCTCCCAGTCCCGGACATGGCGCTTCTCAAACTGGTTGTCGCCGCCGAGTCGACGACGAGGATGCGGGACGGGCATCGTCGACGTCGAGAACAAATTCCTATGAAAACAAATTCCTATGCGAGAATTTTCTCTTTTTAATACAAGAAAATGTCTGTTTTTAATACAAGAAAATTCACTAATACATGAAAACAAACAAATTCACTAATACATATATACAACTTATCTAGAACTTATCTCGAACTAGAAGTAACAACCCAATATATATTTTTCATACAAGAAAATGTCTCTTTTTAATACAAGAATTTTTTTATATTTTTTCATACAAGAACTTATCTAGAACTAGAAGCTACAACAAAAATCTGCATATGTAGAAAAATGTATCTTTTCAATACCTAATTAGGGGGTCATTAAGTTAATTTAATTAATTAGCTTAATTAGTGTTAAAACCTAATTAGTCCAGGGGCTAGGCCCACCTGTCTGTGACCCAGGGGGGTCAAACCCGCGGTCAACTAGGCCTAACTCGCCGGCGTTGAGCCGCCGGCGACAACAGACGCGGCGGAGGGCTCGGAAAACACCCTCCGGCGACCAAATGGACGGCAGAGCACATCTACGTGACCCCCGAGCTCTCCCGCGTCGAGTGGAGCCAAGGGTCAGAGCCTAGCTAGCCCTAACAACGACAGCGACATGGACGGCGGCGAGAAGCTTTAGGGCTTCATCGATTCGACGGCTACGCTATGCAATCGAGCGTGGGGAGAGGGGGAATCGAGTCAGGGGCTCACAACGATCACGACGAGCAGCTCAACGGAATTGATGGCGGCCTGGTGCGGCCGGACGGCGGTGGCGATCTCCAGCGGCCGGAGGTTGAAGACGGGTCGGGGAGGTTGCTGCGAGGCTCCTGGCTTCGCGTGGCTCGGCGGAGAGGACCAGCAGCTCGAGGCGGAGGCGAAGCTCGTGGGATGGCCGGCATCGTAGGCGTTCGCCGGCGCAGCTGAGGGCGCAGTGACGGGAACGGCGAGCAGCCTGGCGGCGCGTTTCGATCTGGATATGTCCCGGGCGGTGGATGGCATCGGGACATATATACCCGCGACCTTTAGTCCCGGTTGGTGGCACCAACCGGGACTAAAGGTCCATCTTTAGTCCCGGTTGGTATCACCAACCGGGACTAAAGGCCTCCTTTTCGGCGGCCCAAATTCCGCGCGGGAAGGGACCTTTAGTCCCAGTTGGTGATACCAACCGGGACTAAAGGTTGGTCCTGGCACAACCGAGGGGTGGTGGGAATTTAGTCCCACCTCGCCAAGCGAGAGGCACTCGCACCAGTATATAAGCCCGCCTGCGGCTACCTTGGCAAGTTGCTCTCAAAGCAGACAGCTCATCGTCTAACCTGGCCCCTCTCTGCCCTGTGGGGCCTACTGACAGCAGATATTCGTGCCCCGCGGGCCTGTATCCTGGCCCATATATAGTTGGGTTTCTAGTCGTATGCAGGCCGTGGTGTGTGAATTCTCCTGCTAGTAGGCGGGCATTTTTTTATTTTTTTGCATATGTTATGTCAATTTTTTGACCTTCTTCAAATCACATCCTAATTTTCATACATACTCACTTATGTGTAATACACATGATTATCAAAGAATTTCAACAAAATATATGAAATTCTAAAAAATGCAAAACTTTCATATTCTTTCTGCGTTAATGAAAGAGATCATGCCTATTTTTGGTTTTAATTCTAAAGTTTTCTTTTAAACAGATGCATACATGGCTAGTTTTCATTTAATTCTTTTTGCTATTAAAGTTTTTACCCAAAAAATACTTTATGAAAATTTTAATTGCATAAATTTTATATAATTTTAATTTAATATTATTATGATCATAACTAGAGTTTTATAACCCAACATACTCATGGTGTGGGGTTTGAACTCCTGGTGTAAGATAATATAAAGGTGCCTGCATGTTCATGAGAATGGCCATCTGATACTTTTAAATCCTTGACCATATCAAATATATCATCACCAGTACAGTGGTCATGCTTCTTCCGGTGATCTGCCTCACCTTTGAAATGCTTGCCTTTCTTTCTTAAGAGATGCTTGATCGGAAGAAATCGACGATGTCCCAGGTACACAACCTTCTTACATTTATCCAAATATATACCTTCACTCTCATCTAAACAGTGTGTGCATGCATTGTATCCCTTGTTTGTCTGTCCAAAGGTTACTAAGAGCAGGCCAATCATTGATGGTTACAAACAGCAACGCTCGTAGGTCAAATTCCTCCTGTTTGTGCTCATCCCACACACGTACACCTTTTAGATCCTACAACTGTAAAAGTTCTTCAAGTAATGGTTTTAGGTACACATCAATGTCGTTGTCGGGTTGCTTAGGGCCTTGGATGAGCACTGGCATCATAATGAACTTCCGCTTCATGCACAACCAAGGAGGAAGGTTGTAGATACATAGAGTCACAGGTCAGGTGCTATGATTGCTGCTCTGTTCCCCAAAAGGATTAATGCCATCTGCAGTTATACCAAACCATAAGTTCCTTGCGTCATCTGCAAACTCCGGCCACTTTCTCTCGATTTTTCTCCACTGCGACCCATCAGCGGGTACTCTCAACATCCCGTCTTTCTTACGGTCTTCTTTGTGCCATCGCAACAACTTGGCATGCTCTTTGTTTTGGAACAAATGTTTCAACCGTGGTATTATAGGAGCATACCACATCACCTTGGCAGGAATCCTCTTCCTGGGGCGCTTGCCCTCAACATCACCAGGGTCATCGCGGCTGATCTTATAGCGCAATGCACCGCATACCGGGCATGCATTCAAATTCTCATACTCACCGCGGTAGAGGATGCAGTCATTAGGGCATGCATGTATCTTCTGCACCTCTAATCCTAGAGGGCAGACAACCTTCTTTGCTTCATACGTACTGTCGGGCAATTCGTTGTCCTTTGGAAGCATCTTCTTTAACATTTTCAGCAACTTTTCAAATCCCTTGACAGATACACCATTCTCTGCCTTCCATTGCAGCAATTCCAGTGTGGTACCCAGCTTTTTCTTGTCATCTTCGCAATTTGGGTACAACAATTTGTTGTGATCCTCTAACATGCGCTGCAACTTCAACTTCTCCTTTTCACTTGCGCAGTTTCTCTTTGCATCAGCAATGGCCCGACCAAGATCATCAGCGGGCTCATCTGATGCCTCTTCTTCAGCTTCTTCCCCCATTGTAGTACCATCGTATTTTGGGAACACAGGATAGTTGTCATCATCCTTTTCTTCTTCATTTTCTTTCATTATAACCCCTCTTTCTCCGTGCTTAGTCCAACAGTTATAGCCGGACATGAAACCGGATTGAAGCAGGTGGATGTGAAGGGTTTTTGAGGTAGAGTAATTCCTATCATTCTTACAGACACCACATGGACAAGACATAAAACCATTCCGCTTGTTTGCCTTAGCCGCACGCAGAAAACTATGCACGCCATTAATGAACTGGGGAGAGCGTCGGTCATCGTACATCCATTGCCGGCTCATCTTCACACTACTAGGAGAAAGGCTAGCAGTAGCGCTGGAAATAGTGATAGCAGTAGTGCGGGTGCAAGCGCTACTAGTGCGGCGCTACAGCTAACCTATAGCAGTAGCGTTGGTTTACCCGCGCTACTGCTATTCCTAACTAGCAGTAGCGTAGGTACGTCCATCGCTACTACTAATCTTATCTGTAGCGTAGGTTCGGCCGGCGCTACTACTACATAGCTGCTGCTACATAGCTGTAGCGCTGGTAACCCGCGCTACTGATTTCTGCTAAAGAGCGCTACTGCTATATTTACGCATATATTTTTTTTCCGCTGCGTATTTGCGTTGTATTTGCACAGGTTTTATACAATATTATAATCATATCAGAAACATGCAATATGCTCATCATATCATACACATAATAGTCTCATCATATCATCACATCATCGAACACAAATCATATTGTCTCATCATAATCACGATATAGCGATACAAGTTAAGTGACATGTCTCGAATACAAGAAACTGCATGGTCATCACATACCCATGTCTCATCATCTATATCTAAACAAAGATATAGAAGAGGAGAGCGATCACTATGAGCAAGAGCGCGATAATGTAGTTTTTGAGGCGCCGGTTCCGATCCCTCTCTCGCGCTAGCGTGCACCACCTCAAGTAACTCTCTTCCGCTTCGGCTCTGCTATCGAACCCTTTCTGGCTGCCGCCCGGAAACTGGTGCACTTGGGCTTGACACTCAGGCCACTCGTCATACACTGCTGGAACCTTCCCTACATACACGGCGTAGGATTTCTTCGCCATCGATGATCTATGTACCTGCATCGTCACATGAGTCGATAATATGCAACATAATATATAGTTGAGCAACAGAAAGAGACAGAGTTAGCAAAAATAGAAGCAACATATCATAAGCATAAATAACAAAGTTCATCGTACCCAAACTGCCCTACCTAGAGTGATCTTCGCTAGTTGAGGAGGACGGTTTAATTACAACACAAAGTTTCATCATGCATAACTCAAAGTTTCGTCATAGAGAAAGTAGTGACTAAACGGACACATTGTCATATATCGTCAATCACTCCAACATGTCATGCCATCCAGCCAAATCAGGGAGGAAGGACCCGAGCTCCGTGAAAGGCTTCAGGTCGAGACGCTGAGCGGCTACGCGTGTTCGGACGTATTCCCACGACATTTGCCCTTCTTCGTAGAACATCCCTGTTTTTTCGAGGACCTCCTTCATGATGACTTGGGCAAGTTCACGCTGGATGTGATAGAACTCAACTCGGAGTCGATGATCCGGTACATTTTCTAGTTTCTTTGCCCATTGCAGAATATTGGCATCACCGGATTTAGGTGACATGCGAAGGTTCTGGCAATCCCGTCTGTACTCCAGCATGTGGTGGAGGACATAGAATCCATCACTGCGAGTACCTCTCGGTTGCTAGATGCAGCAGAAGTCGATCTTATGGCCGAAGCAGGGCGCGCGGTTCTTTGTCCTCTTGACCGTGATCTCTCCACCCCGTTGGCCGTAGCTTAAGATAGCACTGTCGAGAATAGCCTTGATGTGGGTGTAATCCTTTTTCTTCACGTTCTTCGACGAGTCCAAGTAAAGAGCGTGGGAGAATCGGGGGTAAAGAATGATGAGGACGGCGCGCCCCTCGCTGGACAAAATAAGAACACCTCAAATTAGCCTCCACGCGTGCAAATGAATGATTGAAATCGAAGGAAGGATATCCGCGGATGACTTACATGGGATGATAAGGCAGGAGAATCGACTCCTTGTCCTTATTGGCGACCATGAAATCGGCGATGTAGTTCCTCGCATATTCACTGTGCTCTGTGCAGACTGCCAAGAAGCCCTCGTGCATAAAGTACGGGTCAGCAACACAGATATAAGATATTTGCTCGCGCCTGATGATGTAGTTCATGTACAAGGCATACAGGCGGACGAACGTAAAATCCAGCCTTGTCATGTGAAACATCTCGAAGATGTAAGCGAATCGAAGAAAGAACTTATCCCCGGGGAATGTCTGGACGTACAACCCTTGCTGCGGCACGTTAACCACGTAGAGTGGATATCCTGGATTTGTCGAGGCGATAAGGCTTTTCTCTCTCAACAGCACATCGTCATGAAGTCTCCTTAGATCGCCGTCTATGGCCTCTAACGCTGGCTTAGGCAGGATCGGATCACCGGCGATATGGTATTTCGCCGCACCTTTGATAGGTATACGGTCTTCAACCCGAGGCTGCGGAGGCGGCTGGCTCATAGAAGCAGCTTTGTCGCCATTAGGGGCTTTCTTCGATCTCTTCCTATGCTTCTTTGGTACCGGAAGTGAGCCTATCATACCGTCCCTGACCACCGCCCAGTGTTGTCGGGCTCAGCAATAATGCACGACCCTCACGTTGTTGTTGCTGGGTTGAGGCGGCATCTGGAGGCGTGTCCTGCGAGGATTGCAGGAAGAGAGACTTCTTGCAATCAGCCTTAAGACGTTCCTCCTCCGGCAATTCAGGCATCATCAACTCATCAAGCTCAAACCCTGAGTCGTACTACTGAGCCATCAATCCTCCGTCGTCATAGCCGCCGGCGCCGGTATTGAGAAACCGTAGAGGGTCATCATCCTCGTCCATGGCATCATGCATTGCTTCTTCGGCGGCGGCGGCATCATCAGCCACTAATGGAGCCTCTTCCTCACGCCGTCCGCTATCACCCGGCACGACAGGCGCCGCTAATTGGGTAGGTGGGGTGGTGGTGTACATACCTTGCTGAGGCTGCTTGGTCGTGAGTGTGCTCCCGGCCGTCTCCAGACGAAGGAGACTCTTAGGCCACAACAGGACCCAACTCTTGCAATTGCCAAGCCGTGGCGGGGTCTCGTCGTCATCTCCCCCTTGTAGTACCGGAGGAGCCAAATTCTCCTAGCCCGCTTTGACACTGGCCACGGAAACCTTGAAGACGTCAGGGGGCATCGGCTGGCTGTGGAACAATTGTTCCTTCGGCTTCACTATCGTCGCCTTTCCCACGTCCACCTTCTGGCCGCTGATGATGTACAGTATGGTGCACGGGGTTTCGTCGGCCTGCGAAGACATGTCTGCGACGTGAGACATCCGAAAGGCAACGGAACGGGAGATTACACATATATTGAAGAGGGTCGGTGTGACAGGTAGTTACCGTGAGGGCGTCGAGCTCAGCCAAAGACGAAGCCCCGCCGAGTGCACCAGAGACGAAGGATGGGCTGCTATGAGCAGGTGCGGTTGCGTGAGCAGGTGCTGGCGGTGCAACGCTAAACGAGCTGCTCCCGACGAAGCTTGCAAGGGGAAAGTCCTTTGCCTCTTTACCTGGATTTTGCTTGAGCCATTCGATGACAGCCGGAATCAAGGCAGTAAACGAAGATACCATTTCCTCTCTTGCGGCAGCTACCACTGCTTGGACTGCCTCCCTCACCAACTCAGGTCGTATCGCTTCTTTGGTCTCAGCTGATTTCTTATCGACCGCAATCTCAACCTTCTTGTCGATGTTTATTTCGTTTAAACTCCATCTTTCCTTTCTCTCCTCGGCGCCCTCACGGTAGTAGTGCTTCCACGTGGCGCCGTCTCCGATACCGTGCACGCGTCCATACGACGGCCGAGTGTCCATCGGGAGTCTTTTCAATACGTTCAAGGCCCGGTTGAAAGGGGTGTCCCACTTGGGCCTCGCCGACGCCTCAGACGACGAGTCGCTTTCGGCCGCAATCCTGTGCTGCTCTTTCTGTAAAAGGAACGTGGATCGTTTACAAATGTGACTAAACGTGCAGTTGAATTGATCAGAAGCTAAAATTAGGGGGTAAATTAATAATTACCACCAGTCTCATGAACTCCCTCGTGACCACGTCCGTTTCGAAAACCTTCTTGACTGGGTCCCAACGGTACCGGGCCCTGATGACGTCACGCTCCTGCGGGACGGTGAACTCCGCCAAGGGGTCTGGGATCCCCAGACTTTTGCGTTCCGCGTCCTCCTTGTCCCATATGCGCCTCTTCCCCGAGTAACCATGGCTTCCGAGGCGGTGGTACCCCATGTTCCTTTCTTGAAGCCCCTTCATGTACTCCGACTTTTCTTTGGCAGCTTTGGCAACGCAAGCCGCCTTGAATATTTCGAATTGTTCTTCCGTAATTGTCGGATTATCCTTTACAATCTCGGAGTAGGGTTGCTTTTTGACGATGATCCGATGTTTCACCCTTCCTTTCCAGGCGGACAACGCGTTGCTAAACTTGCCCATGGCTTTGTTGTTTATCTTCTTCATTGCCGGGTCTAGCCACGGTTTAGGATACTTGGTTTCATCCCGGCCCGGGAACAAGAAATGTAGGAGATATGCCCTAGAGGCAATAATAAATGTTATTGATTATCTCCCTGTTCATAATTAGGTTTATGTACCATGCTATAACTGCAATGATTTTCGAGTCTGCAAATAAAACGAGGCTTGGAGGGAAACTCATGTGCACGTGTGGGATAATAAACGGTAAAATGTATTCCTAGTCAAGCCTCTATGACTGGCTCAAGTATTGCATGATGATCCTGTTTTCCTGATCATGGGCATGGCTATGCCGGCAATTTTGAGGGCGCAATGTTGGTACAACACTTGTGTTGAATCGACCCGATTGATGTTATGCTATGAGATACATTCGTCATAAGTTAATGGTTAATAACACAGAGAAGTTAACGTTTGCATAATTCCTTAGACCATGAGAGTGTCGAGTTTCTTCATGCTTGCTTCATGAACTTTGGGGTTTGTTAAACGTCATCCGTAAATGGGTGGCTATTACGGCGGCTTACGGGTTCATGGAAAAGTATGTCAAGTAACTTGATAGCTCAAGATTGGGATTTGCTCCTCCGACGATGGAGAGATATCTCTGGGCCCTCTCGGTGTTACGGTATCCATCATCGTCTGGCCAGACACAGTGTGATTTGATCACAGGGATGCCGGAACACGGGAACGAGAAAAGAGAACAATACCGGCAACGAGGTAACTGGCATAGTGGACAAGTTGTTGATCCACGGGGATGCCTACATGTCTCACCTTGGGTATTTGTAACATATCGCGAAGCAACAGTAATAGCACACGGCAACTGGAGGTTCACTCGAATATTCATTCGTGTGGGTATAGGGGTCAATATGGGTGTCCACGGCTCCGATGTTGATCATTGATCGGAAGGTGTTCCGGGTCATGTCTATACTTCACCGAACCTATAGGGTCACATGCTTAAGGGTCATCTATCTGCTGAATACTAGACAGGGAGTCTGAGAGAAATTCACCGAAAAAGTTTCGGAGACAACGGAAGAGTTCCGGAGAGAGAACACCGGAAGAGTTTCGGTAAAACCGAATAGTTGTTTCGGAGTGTACCATTAAGTCAAATTGGTTTCGGCACATGCCTGGAAATTATTAGAAGGTACCAGAATTGTTCCGGTAACTTCTGAGATTTTTCAGATATGAAAACCGGAAATGTTCCGGGACTGCCGGAACCGCTTTAGTTGCTTTTCACAGATGAAAATCACTAAACCGAAAAGTTGTTTCGGAGTACACCATAAAGTCAAATTGGTTTTGGCACATGCCTGATAATTCTTGGAGGGTGCCAGAATCGTTCTGGAAACTTTCTGGAATTTTCCGGGATGAAAACCGGAAATGTTCCGGAGCTGCCGGAACCGCTTTAGATGCTTTTCGCGGATGAAAATTACTAAACTGAAAATGTTTCAGACCGTGTCGAGAATTGTTTTGGTGGGTACTGGAATTATTCTAGGACCCATAGAAATATTTTCGGATTTATCGGTCACGAAAAATTGTTTCGTGAATAGTGAAAATGCATTTATGGTTATGGTTGGAAGTTGGCTTTCCACAAATATCTTCACAAAAGATCTAGGGGTGACATGGATGGATAAGGGCACCCATTTGGGCTGCCACCACCTCCTCCTCCCCTATAAATAGAGGTGGAGAGGAGCTCTCCACACTCACACTCTTTCTCACATACACATGCCATCTGATGTTATCTGGCTTCTCTCTCCCTCCCAGCGAAATAGTTTCGTAGAGCCGAAAGGCTGTCTGGGTTCCGGTGGGAACTAGTTCTGAACGGCGAAGCCCTGCCGGATAGATGACACCGTATGTGTGCAACTCTGTAGAGAGATCGTAGTTTCGGTCTTAGTTCGAGAGTGCCTCCCGAAGGGCTGTCCGAGTGACTGTCCGAGTTTCGTGGGTCCTCCCGAAGGGCTGTCCGAGAGACTGTCCGAGTTTCGATGGTCCTCCCGAAGGGCTGTCCGCGACACCGTCCGGGGGGCTGTCTGACCGCCTCCCGGAGGGCTGTCCGTGGGGCGGATGAGGGTATACATCCTCGCGGTTGGGAGGTTGTAAAATCCTAGCTGCGGGGATCTGCACCGCCGATCGTCATCGACTCTACTTCCGCTGCGCTACGAGTCGGTAACGAAAAGATCAAACCTTGTATGCAGTCTCCATAGTGGTCTTGGGCTGGTGCGTAGGTCGAATTTTTTTGTTTTCTGCTCCGTTACCCTACAAGAAACTCCGGTGCAGCTTCGTTAGGAGGAAGTGCTCCATATTTTGTATCTTCCTTAATTTTTCGTCGTTGATGGTGGCGGTTTCCCGTAGGATGCAGCCTATTTGATTGCCGTAGCACATGCGCGCTTCCTCAGGCTCTTTTGGCTCGAAATTGCCGGGGTCCACCTCCGTGACCACCAGTCTAGTAGTGCTGAGCTTGTTTGGGCGCCGTATCCTCTTCGGTTGCAGTTCTGTACCGGCTAATTTGCCAGCATCGGTGCCGGTCTCGGCGTCGGTCTCGGCGCCGGTGTTGGTGCCGGTGTCGGTGCCGGTGTCGGTGTAACCCTCGGATGTGACAGGGGGGTACGACAACCGTTGCTCATCCAGATAGTTAAAATAGTTGTTTACCACCTCGTAGACATCGCAATTACCAGAACCCCCTCCTTCATCGTTGTTAGCCATGTTTCCTATTCTTAAGTCTAGTCAATTAATTCTAGATCTAATAAAATGAATAATGACATAAAAAAAGGCCTATGTTCTGCCGGAATGTTGATTCATTCCCGTTGCGGCGAACCCCAGGCACTCGATATGTCCTAGTTTCTAGCACAAGTCATGCCAAAATTTCGGCATGACCTTTGCTAATAAGTGGACATATCGAGCGCCTGAAATTCGCCGGAACGGAAATGAATCAACATTCCGGCAAAACATAGGCCACTCAGAATGAGATTCCCTGGAAAGATCATATATTGCAGAAATAAAGCCATCATTTGGCACATCATATATATATGGCAAATACAACAGCCAACATCATATTGCAGAATTTGGAAATGTAGAATTGTACATACTACAACAACACATCTAGGATCTGAATATTTTTGCCTATCTAAACAAACAGAGAAGGTTCAAATAAGAGGAGCCTATCTTCCCTTTTTCTCTTAGAAACTAAAAGATTCAAATAAGAGGAGCCTATCTTCCATTTTCATGTGCAGAAGATTCAAGTTTCCATTTTTCTCTTAGAAACTAAAAGATTCAAATAAGAGGAGCCTATCTTCCATTTTCATGTGCAGAAGATTCAAGTTTGCATTTTTCTCTTAGGAAATGCCTAGACCAGTACCAAACAAAATTTCTATAGAGTAGTAGATTTAGGTAATATAATGGTGAGCTAGTGAGGTGGACAGCAGAGGCATCAGCACCGAATCAGCAGAGGAAATGCCTAGACCAGTACAACTTAATACGCTTCTTTCTCAAAAAAAGAAAAAAAACAACTGAACCCTAACTAACAGATGAACAACAGAGGCATCAGCACCGTACCGAGACGGCCGGGTGCAGCTGGAGGTCAGGGGAGACGGCCGGGCGCGGCTGGAGGGGGGCGCGGAGGAGGGCACGAGGAGGAGGGCAACGGCGGCGATGGAGCCTGCGCGGAGGAGGACGCGCGGAGGAGGGCGACGGCGGCGATGCCCCCCACGCGGAGGAGGGCAACGGCGGCGATGGAGCCCGCGCGGAGGAGGGCGACGGCGGCGACACAGGAGAGACACAGCGCGCGGGCCGGGGGGAGATTTGGGGGAGAAAGGAGAGAGAGGGAAAGCCCGCGCGGTTAAGTTTCACTTAGCGGTAGCGCTAAACCAGCGCTACCGTATTACTTTTTATTTTCTTTTTTCTTTTTTATTTCCTTTTTCTTTTTATTTTTGTTTTTCTTTTTCTCTTCCGAAAGACAATGTATATGCATGGTGGGAAGGGAATACAATGTATATACATGGTGGGAAGGCGATATATATATTATATCATTTGACCGATAACGGTTAAGTGCGTATACAAAATAGGAACATATATATAAATGATGGTTTCTCAGCGTCGACGTTTTCCTTTCTGAGTGAGCTTCTTTCCTTTCTTGTTCGCTGCCGAGTAATTGAGCCCCTCGTTATGACTTTTCCTTTTCCATGGAGTGCGATTTTTCTTAGGTAATGTAGTCTTGCTTCTTCTTTTAACATATGCTTCATCGTCGTCGTCATCTTCCCTCATTGGGTCACCGTACTGATCGTAGTCTTCCTCGTTAGCGACCCTGTCCATTCCGACGATGCTCCTTTTGCCTCTCCTCATGACAACACGGCTCGGATTGTTCGGGTCGGTTATGAAGAAGCATTGTGTCACGTGCTTAGCGTGTACCCATGGCTCAGTTTTGGCGATGACGTTAACGTTCACGGTAGCGCTCTTCACGTCGGGTATAGACATGGTAGTGAAATACTTGTTTTCTCTGACGACAGCCTTAGCCCATCTGACACGGAACATCGTCTTACTATGCAGTCCAGGGTAGTCAAGCTCCCAGATCTCTTCGACCCTTCCGCAGAATCTTTCAGTTGCGCCGTTGTCGCCGGTCATGCATTCCATCGTCACCCCTGAGTTCTGGTAATCACTGTTTATGTCTTTGGCCTCCATGTAAAACGTGTATCCGTTGATATCATATGCCAGATAGGTCATGAGGTTGGCCGCGAGGCCATGTGCTAAGGCGTGTATGAGCAATCCGTCCGCACTGCCCTCTTCCGGGGGATTAGCAAGAACATGCTCTTTGAACCAACGCAAGAAAGTGGAGTTGTGCTCTCTAGTAACTTCGGCGTCCGTCTTGTTTAGCCCCTGGTCACGATACTTCTTTACGATGGTTTCTTTGTGCAGTTCCATGAAAGGATCTACCACGTCTAGGTGCTGTAGCACTACTAAGTTTGCTATGTCCAAGTCGTTGCGTCGACCCGAGTAGTCCACATGCAATTCCCTCCAGCCGTTCGTGTGACCTTCTCCTCCGAGCCTCCCAAGGTGCTTGTTGACGGGCAAACCAACAACAGGGTTTTCGTCGCTTAGATAATTCTCGCAGAAGGAGATGCACTCTTGGGTCAGATTGCCCTGCACGATGCTTCCATCCGGACGGGACTTGTTACGAACGAATCCTTTGATGACCCCATTCATCCTCTCGAACGGCATCATGCTGTGAAGGAATGATAGCCCGAGGTCGATGATGTCGTCCACAATGTGGACACACAGATGCACCATGACGTCAAAGAACGCGGGCGGGAAGTAAATCTCAAGCTCATTTAGTATGACAACGATCTCTTCCTGTAGCCTTCGGAGCTGCTTCACACTGATCGACTTTCGAGAGATAACATCAAAAAAGTTGCACAGACCAGTAAGCGTTTCACGGACGTGCTCGTCCATTATACCTCTAAGGGCAACCGGAAGGATCTGCGTCATCATCACGTGACAGTCATGAGACTTCATCCCGCTGAACCTTTTCTTCTTGGTGTCTAGAAATCTGCTTATCTTCCCACAGTAACCGGAACTAACTTTGATTCCGGTAAGGCACTTGAAGAATTGATCGATCTCCTTTGGACTTAAGGTGAAGCAAGAAGGGGGGCAATAATTCTCTTCCTTCTTGTTGACTTTTCTGCCCCTATCCCCCGCCTCCGTCTCCGTCTCCGTGTCCTCTGACTTTTTACGGGGCGGCATGTGCAGATCTGCCCTGATTTTCAAATCTTCCAAGTCTCTTCTTGCCTTCGTCCCATCCTTGGTCTTATCCGGCATGTTCATCAGTGTCGCAAGCAAGCTCTCAAGGACATTCTTCGTGATATGCATTTGATCAAGGCTATGAGGCGTGTCGAGTTTGGGCCAGTACGGCAAGTCCCAGAAAACAGACCTTGTTTTCCATACCTTCAGCAGCGGCTCGGGCGCCTTTTTCATCGTCTTTCCCGGCGCGGGGCACTGTTCCCAGTTTTTCAAAAGCTCATCGATTTTGGCGCCACTCCGCTTACGTGGAGATCCTCGATGCTCAGCCTCACCATTGAATAGATCCCCACGGTTTCTCCACGGGTCGTCCTGCGCGAGCCATCTTCGATGCCCCATGTACACGATTTTTCCAGACCCGCCGTCTTTTGTTGACGTTAGCTGCTGAGACGTTGTATCATCCATGCACCACGTGCATCCGCAATATCCGTGGCACACCTGTCCTGCGACATATCCGTAACCGAGATAGTCGTGCACCGTCGTCATCAGCATGGCTCTCATATAGAAATACTCGCCTTTGCTGGCGTCCCATGTCTTGGCCGGTGTTTTCCACAACGTGTCTAACTCCTCTTGAAGTAGCCCCAGATACAGATTAATATTATTTCCCGGTTGTTTAGGCCCTTGAATCAGTATACTCATGTGTATGTACTTTGACTTCATGCACAACCAGGGGGGGAGGTTGTACATCCATACAAACACGGGCCATGTGCTATGGTTGGTGTTCTGGTTGCCAAACGGATTCATGCCATCGGTACTCGCGCCAAGCACGATGTTCCTTGCATCATCTGCGAAATATCTATATTCCGCGTTGAATGCTCGCCACTAGCTAGCATCCGCGAGGTGTCTCAGCTTCGGATCATCTCCGTCGTCGGGCTTCACCCTCTCCACGTGCCAGCGCATGAGCTTTGCTTCCTTAGGATCTACGAAATAACGCTGCAGACGGGGAGTGATCGGTAAGTACCATACAACTTTCTGAGGATATTTCTTCCCGGCCTTCTTGTATCGAGAAGCATTGCACACCGGACAGCTGGTTTTTTCCGCGTGCTCCTTTCGATAAATGATGCAATCGTTGATGCATGCATGGTATCTAATGCGGGGCAGATCAAGAGGGCACACGATCTTCTTGGCCTCATCGGCGCTAGTAGGACACAGGTTCCCCGAGGGAAGAACTTTATCATGTAGATACTTCAAATGCTCATCGAGGCTTGTGTCTGTCCATTTGTTTTTGGCCTTCGTGTTTAGAAGTTCGAGCGTGAAACTCAAGCGGGTCACCTCGGGATCGCAACTGTCATACAATGGAGTATTCGAGTCTACCTCCAGTTGCGCCAGCTTGGCCTCCTCTCTTGAAGCGGCTCTGTCGCTAGTCATACTCTTGCGAAGAAGGTCTTGAACATGAGGGTCCTGCACTACTGAACTTAGTCGCGTCGAAGACTGCGATGTATTCGCCTCTTCTCCGTCGTGTCCGGCCTCTTCTCCACCATGTAAGGCCTCTTCTCCGCCGTGTCCAGCCTCTTCTCCGCCGTGTACGGCCTCTTCTCCTCCACCATGTCCTGCGCCCTCAAACTCTTCTTCGGGTCCATCATCGTCGACCATCTCTTCGTCTACCCTCATGTCGTTATTGTCTGCCATGTGGACATCCTCATCCTCATCTTCAATTATCCACCGAGTATAGCCATCCATGAAACCATACATGAGCAGGTGCGCCTTCAAACTGCCACGGTCAAAGGGGTCCAAGATGATGATTAGTTTGCATCTTCTACACGGACATATAACCCCAGTCCGGTTATTTAAATACATGTCGTGCACCGCGGATTGCAACCATCTTTCCACCACCCTTCTACTGACCTTCATGATTGCCTGCGCGATATAATAAGCAAAATAATTTTAACCATGCATGCATATATCAAAGTCATACAAAATTTCGACATGACCTTCCCTAAAAATAGGGCATATAAAGTTTGCCCAAAATTCACCGAAACGGAAATAAATCAACATTTCAGCAAAACATAAGCAACTCATGTCAAACACGATCCGACAAACACACATAGGCGGCAACTCATGCCACAAGCACATATTCACACAATCATAGCGCAAACACACATATTTCCATTAATTCTTGCAAAGCACAACATTTTGCTCACCTTTCGTCAGGATCGATCGAGCAAACGTATGGTAGATGGTCGGCCGGTGCCGCTATCTAGCTAGCAAGCTAGGGATCGAAAGAAGTAGGACAAAGATGCATGGTAGATCTAGTTGGAAGGAGATGCTCTACCTAACTAGTGGAGAGGGAGGGAAAGCTAGCTAGTGAGACAAAAGGCAAGAGTGGGACCGGAAGAGAGAAGGACGGAGAGACAAATAAATTCAAGTGAGGGAAAAGAAGCCATTAATGGAGCTCATTAATGGAGGAGATGGTGGATGGTGGCATTAATGGGGAGAGAAGAGAGGTAGGAGAAGGAAGAACTAAGTGAGGGAGGTAGAGGGGAAAGTGGAGGGGGAGGGGGGGTGGGAGGGAAAAGGTGGCTGCTACGAGTAGCAGTAGCGCTGGAACAGAAACGCGCTATTGCTAATCGTCGTAGCAGTAGCGCCTGTCGGTGATCCGGCGCTACTGCTAATAAGGGCCCACATGCTGGCACCGTACAGACATAGCGGTAGCGGTGATCCACCGACAGGTGCTACTGCTATGACGATTAGCAGTAGCGCCAGTTTTAGACAGCCGCTACCACTACCGGTAGCCACTGGCGGTGGCGACGGGACCACTTAGCAGTAGCGCCGGGTTTATCAACCGCGCTACTGCTACTCTTCTACTCGTAGCGCTGGAATGTCCCCAGCGCTACTACTATTTAGCAATAGCGCGTTTCGAATATCCAGCGCTACTGCTAAAATCCTATCTATAGCCTTTCTCCTAGTAGTGTCATTACACAACATCGAAGTGACCAAATTAATACAAGTTCATACATAAAGTTCATACACACTTATTCTCATAAAACAACATACAACCATCTAGCTAAAGCATTTAAATGCAACAACAAAAATGCGATTAAGATCGCAACTAAGGTAGTAATTGATCCAACGGCATAATGATACCAAGACTCTTTATTAATGGCATATTTTCTAATCTTTCTAATCTTCAAGCACATTGCATCCATCTTGATCTTGTGATCATCGACAACATCGGCAACATACAACTCCAATTTCATCTTCTCTTCTTCAATTCTTTTCAATTTTTCTTTCAAATAATCGTTTTCTTTTTCAACTAAATTTAACTTCTCGACAAGAGGGTCGGTTGCAATTTCTGGTTCACATACCTCCTTGATAAAAATATCTATGTCAACTTGATGGGCATAATTGTCATAAACACGAAATGAAACAAAATAGCAATAAAAGATAATATACCACATCCGAATCATAAACCGGACGAGGGCCGACAAGGACGGATATCAAAACCATGGCACTATATATAACAAACAATCATACAAGTAAGAAAATTATACAAGTAACTATGTAAATAGGATTTTTTTTTACAAAAAGGATAAGAACAAGAGGCTCACCAAGGTGGTGCCGGCGACGGGACGGCGCAGGCGATCGACGGCAGTGAGGACGAGGACGGGGACGGAAAGGCACTAAGTAAACCACACCTACACATATGCAAACTAAGAAGTTAATTTGAGCTCAAATTGCATATAAATCAAATAAACTCCCACATAATTACTCCCAAACTAAAACCCACAAATCACTATACTTATAGAGCATGAAATGAGCTAAACTAGCAATGAGAGATGAAAGGATGAAGTTGGTAAACTTATAGAACGATGGGGTGCCTCCAATCTTCACAAATCTTGGCAAAAATGGATGATGATCTCGAGCTAGGGGAAGGAAACAGAGAGGAGAGAAAGGAGAGCTTGGGCTCGGGGTGAAAGAAGCATCTATATATAGGGATATCTTTAGTCCCGGTTGCTCACACCAACCGGGACTAAAGGTCCATCTCACTAGTAGAAAACAGGGTACTAGTCCCGGTTCCAGAGGGCCTTTAGTCCCGGTTCTGGAACCGGGGCAAAACAAACGGGACTAATACCCAAAACCTTTAGTCCCGGTTTGCTTATGAACCGGGACCAAAGGGGCTCCACGTGGCCGCTGCGGGGTGCCCAGGCAGGAGGACCTTTAGTCCCGGTTGGTAACACCAACCGGGACCAAAAGGCAGCCACGCGTCAGCAGCTCGCAGGCGCTGGGGTTTTTGTTTTTTTTGGAAGGGGGGGGGGTTTAGGGGTTTTGGAGGGTTAATTTAGGGGTTTCATATTGTGTTAGCTAGCTAATAGAGAGAAGTGACCTCCCTTTCTCCGTGCTTGGTCGACGCTAGCTACTATACATATAGAGAGAACTCGACGCTAGCTAGTAAGCAAATGAAGGAAACTATTAATTACACAAGATCGCATGAACATATATAGAGAGAAGTGACATCTCTTTCTCCGTGCTTGTTCGAACAACAAGTTTTCGTACATCTATCCGACGCTACTACATATATACAATATAACATCTCTTACAATCCCTAACATCATCTACCTAAGATCCATTTCCAATTTCACATGGTATTCTCCGTGTTCAGGTATGACGTGGTCAAGAAAGAATCCCGCCAATTCCTCTTGAATTGCTCGTATGTGATCATGTGGTAGGAGTTCATCCCGCATCTGCCAGATCTAATTTAAAGAAGGGGGTCAATATATATATATGAATGAAACTCAACACAATTGATGGTAATATATAAAATAAAATTGTGAATATTGTTTACGTACTTCAAATTGTTTTTCAGAGAAGCCCTGCTCAGAGGTCGAGTGACGAATGAACTCGCATACGTAGTATCCACATAAATGATTCCCGGGTGCCTGGTACAAGCACTTTACGAGAATAGAGTTCAATCAAACTGATAAGCAAGCATGATAATGGTATTGATGAAACTAGAATCAATGAGAGATGCGCGGAACTAGCTAGTACTACTGACTTTGGGGTATGTAAATCGCAGCTCGTTGTTTAGACCGGGACCATTCCGGTGAACTGTTTCCAAACCCTGCCAGGCAAAGAAAATTCTAACTTGATATCAGGAAATGAACGAAAGTTGCCGATATGGTCCCGGTATTGATTGAACTTACTTCTGGAGCATTGCAGTCGTGTCCGCATAATCCTCGGGATCTTTATGTCTCGAGTCTAAGACAGTTACTACTGCCCCTTCAAGCTTAATGGATAGCAGAATAAAGTGGAACCTGCGCACGCATAACTCATCAATTACATTACTTAACCTCGAGTAAGCGAAACCGAATATGCACAAGACAGTAACACTCACTTGAAGTTGTAAGGAAATAGTATTTCCCTTTTGTTTTGATGTCTAAGGAACGCTTTTAGCAAGTTCTCCTCAGTATCTTTGGCTCTGTTTTGTACCGACCATTCATGTACGGTATTTGGGTTAATGAACCCAATGTCATAGATTTGTGCTTTTTTGCATTCGACGATCTTCAATCTGCATAATATAGTGAGGATAATTATATATACATGCAATGAACGAGCTGAGCTAGAGACTTAATTATAGAAGTAATACTTACAGACAGTAGCAAGTCATGAGTTGTTTGTCGAGGGCCTCTTGATTGAATAACTGAAATAACTCCTCAAATTCAACAGGCATCAGGTCGACTCCAATGAAGTCGTGCTCTTTTTTAATTCCGACCATCAAACTGTCGGTCCCAGACTTCCTGCAGGTTTCCATGTACCACTCGTGCAATGTTCGCATCATCGTTGTTAGATGAGGATGATCAGGTTTGATGAGAGGCTTCCCGTGCTCGTATCTAAAGATCTCTACTACCTCAGCCGTTTCAAACTGTACATCATCGCCCGGATGATTAGCGATATCGCTAGACACCTTGAGCGGGGGGGGGGGGGGGGGGGGGGCACGATTGCTTCTCCTGTTCGCCGAGCTGGGGAATTGTTTTCCCACTTCTTCGTTTTTTGTCTCTTGCAGCACTGGAAGTACTTCCCGACCACCGCGCTTCGTCATATGTCTTTTGAATACATCGGTCATAGTTGGATTGCGGCGGAGGCGGTGGTGGTTGCTTCAGGGCACCCAGAGTGCGCTTCGCTTTCACCGGAGCTACCGTTTCCTTCGGAGGTGGACGTTTCGGTGCAAAATGGGCCTGCACTTCGGCTTCCACGATTTCAACGGTTTCCTTGTCAGTCCTCTCATATGCTAACTTTGGAAGAGGCTTGAGGCTTGGACCAAATTTGTATTTCTTCCCGCCTATTGTACTGCTAGCCGCCGGAGCGGCTACGTCTCTCTGCCACCATTGCTGAGGAGGAGGAGGAGGAGGAGGCGCACTACTAGGGAAAAGCCTAGTAGTAGCACGGGTTTGACGCCTACTAGTAGCGCGGGTGCCCGCGCTACTATTAAGGCGCTACAGTTATAGCTTAGCAGTAGCGCTGCTGCTAAGACGTATAGCGGTAGTGTGTATAATTACCAGCGCTGCTGCTAAGCTAACTATTAGTAGCGTCCTTCCGAAACCGCGCTACTAGTATTCTGTTTTTCATTTTTTTTTAATTTTATTGTATTTATACGCCGTTATACAAATTTTGATACAGTACCAATTCAACTTATGGTCACTTTTGATCCGTCCACATGGATTAGATTCATTTGGATGAATCAAAAGTGATCAAAAGTTGAATTAGGACGACGATCCTACTAATTCAACTTTAGCTAGCTAATAATAATCATTATAGTCATCACCACCAAAAGTGATCAAAAGTGATCAAAAGTGTAGCTATCTCATCACCACCAACACTAGCTAATAATCATCATTATAGTCATTACCACCAACACTAGCTATTTAATCATCATAGTCATCACAACCAACACTAGCTATTTAATCATCATAGTCATTACCACCAACACTAGCTAGCTAATCACTTTTACTGCTCTCTCAGGTAAAATAGCATAAAACATGTGTAGCACTCCTGCTTCACATATTGGAGCATGCAGATGAACCTGTCTTCTAAATGTGGGTTACACTTCTGATTGCTGCCCCTAGTACTTCTCTGCGATCCTTCACAATTTTGCTCCAGTTTTTGACTATTAAGACTTGCTCGCTTTCAGAAATGCAGAATGCACTCATGTGCATTGTAGGATGTCTTGGCCGTAAGCTAATCATTTTCATGTGACCTTTATGCTCGATCCAACGAGGCACAACACTCATCGGGAGTCCCTGTTGAAGAACTTCGTAGTAACATACTTAGCAATGAAGTTTAGCTTTAAAAATTATGTATGCAAAAGATGCACTGAGGACAAATAGTAAAAATCTTACCATCTTTCGTAGATAGATGTGACCGTAGTTCAATACGCACACTAGTGGTCGCACGTATCGAGTACTAATATCTCGAAGTCCAGGAAAATAATTTGTCTTGACAAGATCAAGATCCTCAAGCCATGAAACATAATGACTTATCTCCTCGCAGTTTAGTTCAGCCCCGGGACAGTAGTAGGTGTTGTCTACCAAGAGCCGGACATGTTTACTTGAATGGAAATAAGCTGTCACTAGAAATTAGTTGTCAACTATTTTCAAATAAACAATATAATTTACTTAATAAATATGGTTGAGAAACTCACATAGAGGTAGAACTGGAGGCGTCTGCACATCGACCCAGATGTCGATATTACCTTCATATTCATCTTCAGGACGAATATCAAAGGTGATAAGCATATTAGGCTCAAATGCATACGCCTTGCATAGTGCTCTCCAATTTGAGCATTCAAAATAGGAATAGTTCTCTGCATTGTATAATTTTACGGAAAAAGCATAGCCATGCTCGGTCCTCAAGTGAACTCTCTTTACCTCCATACTGCACATATCTGAGAAACCAATCTTATCCAAGACATAATGTCTTGCATGGCAGGGGATACGCTAGTAGAATTGTAAAAAATTAAAATTATAAGTTGAAGCAAAAGAAGCAGAAGTCATGCTTAATTACGAAAAAAGACTTGTCGTTGTGACTTACTGCATCCACTTCGAAGTTCTCATCCAGCATGATGCTGAATCGCCTACCATCTTCTAGGTGAGGCCTGTCGCACAGACCGCGCTCGTCTTCGCAGTATTGGCACATACCGAATTTCCTTTCGCTATCGTTGTCAGACATTTCCTATGTTCATAGTTGAAACAGATGTGCATTCAATAAGCAAAACTAAATCATAAAACAAATTAGTATTCAAAAATGCCTTTGCTTAAATTAATAAACATCTAATATTATGCTAAAATTCATGAAAAAAAATCGGCATGACCTTTGCTTAAAACAGGACATATCGAGCGCCTGAAATTTACCGGAACGGAAACGAATCAACATTCCGGCAAAACATAGGCCACTCGGAGGTACATTGCAAACAAGAACACCAAGACATCCTCTATATTCAGAATGCATCATCATCGACATCAATGACATCAACGACGGTGGTCGGGGAACGGCGGCGGCGGCGGACGACGGGGGGTGCGGGGGAGAGTGAGGTGAGTGGCGCGGTTTTCCTGTTTGTTTCTTCTATTGTGTTTTCCTTTATTTTCTCTTCCTTTTCTTTTCTTCTTTTTCTTTTCTTTTCTTTTCTTTTTCTTTTCTTTTCTTTTCCTTTTTCCCGCGACGATTTTTCGACCGTCGATGATGGTCGCTACTCCTACTTCCCCTAGTGCATAACAAATATCTAGCACAAGGAGAAGAAGGAGAAGCGACCCCCACGACAACAGTCGGCATTATTCTTCTCTCATATATGGTGGAAACTCCCTCACCGATTTTTCGACCGTCGATGATGGTCGCTACTCCTTCTTCCCCTAGTGCATAACAAAGGTCTATTAAGCACTTACTATAAATAAACTATTTCTATTAAACACTTATAAAAAACAGTAGAAAAAACTACATTATACAAGAACAGTAAAAAACAGTTTAGGGTTTAGGAGAGATGGAGGGAGGAGGGGGTGGGAGGAGGGAGGAGAGAGGAGGGCGGTGGGAGGAGGGAGGAGGAGGAATGACGAGGGGGTGGGAGGAGGGAGGAGAGAGGAGGAGGGGGAGGAGGGCGGTGGGAGGAGGGCTGCCGGCGGTGGGCTTGGCCGGAGGAGGAGGAGGGAGGAGGGGGCGGCCGGAGGAGGAGGGAGGGGCGCGGAGGGGGAGGAGGGCGGTGGGAGGAGAGAGGAGGAGGGAGGAGGGAGGAGGAGGGATGGAGGGACTACCTCAGTGGAGGAGGACCAGGAGCGTCGGCGGCGGCGGGCGACGACGGTGGTCGGGGAACAGCGGCAGCGGCGGACGACGGGGGGTGCGGGGGAGAGTGAGAGTGGAGTGGAGAGGGGAGAGTGAGGGGCGGCCGGTTGGAGAAGTTGGAGAAGATAGGCTTTAGCAGTAGCGCTCTTTGGGATAAAGCGCTGCTGCTAAACAACATAGCAGCAGCGCGTTTAGAAAATAGGCGCTACTGCTATACCTAGTCTGGCGGCAAGGTCGTGGCAATTGTAGTAGTAGCGCTCTTTCCTCCTGACGCGCTACTGCTATTCTGGTATCAGTAGCATGGTCTATTGTAGCGCGCTACTGATAAGTAGCAGTAGCGCCTTGTTTTAAACTGCGCTACTGGTAAGATTCTGTCTATAAGGTTTTCCCTAGTAGTGCGCGGAGTGCCCTGACGCGCCAGAGGAGGAGAAGGAGGAGGTGGAGTGCCCTGACACGCCGGAGGAGGAGGAGGAGGCGGAGTGCCCTGACGCGCCGGAGTAGGAGAAGGAGGAGGCGGAGTGCCCTGACGCGCCGGAGGAGGAGGAGGAGGAGGCGGAGTGCCCTGACGCGCCGGAGGAGGCTGAGTCTGCTGAGGCGTCCAGTTTGGAAGCTTGATGTACTCCTTTCTCCATAGACAGGTACTCCTCAAAGCATTTTCCAGAAGAATATCCCCTTCACCTGTAGGGAAGTCAAGCTCTAGCCCCTCAAATCCATCCATTATTTCATCCACCGTCACAACAGCATAGCCATGTGGAATCGGACGGCAATGGAAAGTTCCCTCAGCTCGAGGAGGTACAATAGAGCCGACCGCCACCTTCAAGGAGCCGTGAAATCAGGCTGAACGAGCTCCGTAGAAGCCACGCTGCTTCTCCGCTGAGATGGTGGGGTAGCTTCTGGGGCAGCGTCGAAGGAAGGATCTTCGTGCCGCTGAGATGGTTGGCCGGTAGCTCGCTGGCTCTCAAGTTCCTCTAGTTTTGCTAATCTTGCACTGAGCTTCTGCATTTCGCTTGCTTCCTGTTTCCTCTTTCTCTCTCGGCTTCTATAACCACAGCTGCCGGGAAACCCATGCACCCACGGAACGGAGCCTGATGTGCCTCGTGGTCGTCCAGGGTGTTCAGGATTCCCGAGGGCCTCTGTCAGCTCGTCCTTCTCTCTGTCGGGAATGAACTTCCCTTCCTGCGCTGCCTTGATTGCTGCCTCAAGCTTCTGGATGGGTATTGCAAGTTGCTCGTCCGTCCAAACACACTCCCCTATTTCTGGGTCCAAAGTTCCCCCAACCCCGAAGAACCAAGTCCTTGAACGATCTGGCCAGTGCAATGTCGCTGGTTGGACCCCTTTAGCAAGCAGGTCTTGCTCAACTTTGTCCCACAACGGCCGGGCTTTGTAGTAGCCACCTAACCCCGTGTGATGGTGATACTTCTTCTTTGCAGCATTTTTCTTGTTTGTCAATGACCTTTTCTTACCCTTCTCCGATTTCTTGTAGGCCACAAATGCAGGACAGTGATCTCTTATCTTCTCATATCGACCGATGAATTCCGGAGTCTCCTCTTTCACGACAAACTTTGTGTTCAACTCTTTCTTCCAGTTCCTGAATAGTTCTGCCATCTTCTTAAGAGCAAACGCCTTGACCTTTCGCTCTATAACTGGTTTATTCGGATCCTCCTCTCGCGGTAGGCTGAAATTTGTCATCAGCGGGGTCCAAAGGTCATCTTTCAGTCTATCCTGGACATAAGAAACTTCAGGGTCCTTATTCTTATTCCATTCCTGGATGCTGATCGGGACGCTGTCCCTAACAACAACTCCACACTGATGTACAAATGCATCCTTGGTCCGCTTGGGAGCAATCGGTTGGCCATCTTTCGCGACTTCTGTGATCGTGAACCTTTCATCCTGGCGCAACCTTTTCTTCGGGCCTCGTCTCCTTACGGAAGTTTGGCTCGATCCGGAGGGCTAAAAGAAGAAAGAAGCGTTAATATATGTACATACCAAAACAATTAATGCATCAAATCAGCAAAGGCTTAATTAATATATATATATACCTCGCCGAACTTTGCAACAGTTAAGGCTCCCTCCTCCGTTCGGTCACCGGAGCCGTGATCATGATCTCCTTCCTCCACCATTCGGTCATCGGAGCCTTCATGATCTCCTTCCTCCTCCATTGTTGGATCACTGGAGCCGTCATCCTCTCCTTCTCGACCATCGGTGTCATTGAGATACGACAAGGGATCAGCTTCGGCGAGGATTATGTCCCCCAACAACTCTTCTTTTTGTAAGTCTCTGTGATCCATAGTTTCTGCAAATATTACAACATGGCAATATACAAACATGAGAGATGGATTAGTGGCAAACATGGACTTAATTAATATCACAACAAGGAAATGTTTCAGACGATCGTCGAGGACTACTCCCCCATCTTGGTCGTCGAGGATACTTGCGGACTCCTCCCCCCTCATTTTCCCGAGAGAGTTAGGGGATACTTGCGGACTCCTCCCCCCTCATTTTCAAAATTCTAAAGGTGTGGATATGTGAGTATGCGAGATGAGTCTAAAAGTCAATATTTCGTGACTAGGTTGTTCTTACTCAGCACACAACAACCTATTTAGCGAGTTCTCCATGACTTGTCTATGTCTAACATCCGCATAATAGTTGACCCTTTTAGATCTGATTTCCCCCTTATTAACAAATGCATATGAATCTGCATAGTCATTTAGGTACTATTCAGACAGCAGAGAAAATCCTTAATTATAATGGATACTTCTCATTTAGGACATCTGGACGTTCTCATCACGCATACACATACACAAAGATTTTGATACTCGTTGATGGTCTACCTGTCGTAACGTCTTGTGTTAAGTATTGCAACGAGTGCAATTCTTAAGTTTAGTTCTTGGTTTCGTTTAGTCATAATCGTAGGAATTTCTTCAATGTTCTGATTAGTTAAATTAGTTTTTTTATTATAATAGTCACCACAATGATAATTTATACATATAGTAGTTAAAAATTGGAGAAATTGTGTGGTATGATAATTTTATCTCAAGATTGGACTGGAAATACAAAATAAAGACAGCTTCCGAGAATAGGGCATGATGGGTTTATATATCATCACACCCATCTATTCCTGAAACAAAATAAAGATAACTTCCCAGAATCAGACAATGATCGACAGAAACATCTACAACATTAGTCACTGAAGATCAGTACTTATACTCCATTTCTGCAAACATCTCATGATCACAAGTTCAAAATTTTCAAAATTCATTCAATTGAATTTTGAACCAGATTTGTGACTTATGAAGAAATCTCATTTTCCCCGGCTCCTAAAATTCTGAAAATTTCACTGGACCTTTGTTTTGGATTGAACCAACACCACACAAAATTTCAAATCCAAATAAGATGCCTAGGTCACTTTGGCATTTCCACAAACACCTTGAATGCAAGAATCTAGGGCAGGGGCGGCGGCAGCGCAGAGCAGGGGCGGCGGCAGCACAGGGCAGGGACGGCGGCGGCGGCAGCGCAGGGCAGGGGCGGCGGCAGCGGCAGGGCAGGGGCGGCGGCAGCGCAGGGGAAGGCCGGAGCTCACCGGGGGCGGCGTCGAGGGCGTCGGCGAGGGCGTCGACGGCGAGGTGGAGCAGCCTGACGGCGTCGACGGGGCAGAGGGTGGCGAGGGCGTCGACGGCGAGCTCGGGCAGCCTGGCGGCATCGATGTGCTCGGCGTCGTCGGGGGAAAAAGCACATGAAATCTGAAAAATTCCTAAGTCCCTGCTTATATACCCAACCCTTTAGTCCCGGTTGGTGGCTCGAACCGGGACCAATGCCACCCTTTAGTCTCGGTTGGTGCCACCAACCGAGACTAAAGGTCTCTGCTTCCCGCCTTTTTGGGCTGCTGAAATTGACCTTTAGTCCCGGTTGGTGGCACCAACCGAGACTAAAGGGTGGCATTGGTCCCGGTTCGAGCCACCAACCGGGATCAAAGGCCTGTGCCTGGCACAGCCGCGGTGCGGTTGGATGTTTAGTCCCACCTCGCCAAGGGAAGGGCGCCCGGACCTGTTTATAAGCGCCGCCGCGGCTGCAACGTTGAGCTCCTCTCTAAAGCAGGTCTGTGGGCCTAACCGACCTATTTCTGCTCTGTGGGGCCTACTTGCCTAGCGGGCCTGCGTCCTGGCCCAACTGGTAGTACCAATTGGGTTTCTAGTCGTATGCAGGCCGTTGTGGCCTAGTAGGTGGGCATTTTTTTTCCTGTTATTTTAGTTTTCTATTAAAGATTTTATTTTAGTTGATTCTTTTTAGTTCATTCTTTTTAGTTCATTCTTTTTAGTTAATGTTTTAGTTGATTCTTTTTAGTTCATTCTTTTTAGTTAATGTTTTAGTTGATTCTTTTTAGTTCATTCTTTTTAGTTAATATTTTAGTTGATTATTTTTAGTTCATTCTTTTTAACAAATAAATACTTTGATAATTTTAGTTAAAATTATATTTAATTGATTCTTTTTAGTTCATTCTTATTGCTAAATGACCCATCGATTTTCAACCCTTTCTGACTTCATTTTGTATTTTTCATGCATTTACAAATAAATACTTTGATAATTTTAGTTAATATTATAAAAGTACTCGTCCGGATCATAGGAGACCCCCAAGCACTACATAATAATAGAGATATATAAAAGTACTCGTCCGAATAGCTAGAGATCCCTAAGCAGTACATAATAATAGCTAGAGATAGAAGTGTTCACCGTTGCGAACACTACTCGTCCGAATCAGAATATCCCCGGCCCCAAACTGGTGGTGGTGCTGGTGGTGCTTGATGTACGAGGTGACGCTGCCCATAGTTCATGATTCCAATCCTGCGGTACAACTCGTATGCAACGTACGCATCTATTGCTGCATACTCAATGTTGATACCGTCAAGTGGGGTCGTCTCCCACTCTTTGTGCTGATCCGAGGGGAATTTGGTCTTCATATCAGCGTACTGCTCGTCGATCACGGCGACTGCCATATGAGCCATTGAAGTCCTCCTATGCTTAAGCCTGAATATGTCTTGGAGATCAATGTGGCAGGCAGCTGGTATCTCAATACCGAAGATGTGCCTCATCTTGAGCTTGTCATTCGTTATATCAACGCTAGCAAAACGTATGCCGCTGCAAAGGAAGTCCATGAGTACTGGACAGTGCTTGTCACTACTGCAACAACAAATTAAAATGGAACAAATGTTAAATACTGCTACAACAAGTATATTTCGGCAGAAGTATAATAATTAAGAATCATAACAAGTATATTTCGGCACAAGTATAATATGCAACTATAAAGGAAAATTCTTTCACTACAACAAAAGAGGAATCAAAAGAAGCCCTAGATGTTGCTATCCTATGCAATTTTCATATATGAATCAAAAGAATAAATATGACATATGTTCTCCCACGGTTTTGCAAATATATGCAACAAGGAAAATTCTTTCACTACAACTAAAGAGGAATTGATCTTTCCCATAGGATTCAAATGGAACATGTTGCTATCCTACGCAATTTTCATATCCTATGAATTGATCAAAGAAACCCCTAAATTAACTATGACATATATGTTCTCCCACGGTTTTGCCAATATATGCAACAAGGAGAATTGTTTCACTACAACACAAGAGGAATTGATCTTTCCCATAGGATTCAAATGGAACATATTGCTATCCTATGCAATTTTCATATCGTATGAATTGATCAAGAAACCCTAAATTAACTATGACATATATGTTCTCCCACGGTTTTGCCAATATACAACAAGGAAAATTCTTTCACTACAACTAAAGAGGAATTGATCTTTCCCATAGGATTGAAATGGAACATGTTGCTATCCTATGCAATTTTCATAACCTATGAATTGATCAAAGAAAAGCCCCAAAACTTACCTTGCCCATTGGAAGACCATGACATTTCTCTTGAAACAAAGTTGGATGACGGCAACATCTTTTTGATTGGCCATGTACTCGAGATCAAGCCCCATGAACTTGTCTTCTTCCTCCGCCTCTTCAAGCCATCCCTCGAAATCGGAAAGAAAACGTGGCACCATGGCGCTGTCGTTCGTGTAGACGACACTGAGTTTGGTCGTGCCATGTGCGAGCACCTTCCCGTAGCGAGTGATTGGATGATCCATGGTGGAAGATATGGGGGAAGAAGAGAGAGAGGGAGACGCACAGAGAATGGCCGCGGGTACTGTAGCAGTCGCGGTACTGTAGCGTTTCTCATGTTTTCATCGCGCGAAACGCCGCGGGATGCGAATGGTTTGGGCCTTTAGTCCCGGTTTGAGCCACGAACCGGGACTAAAGGGGCTCGCACCAGGCGAACGGTTGCCACCACCCCTTTAGTCCCGGTTGGTGCCACCAACCGGGACTAAAGGGTGGCATTGGTCCCGGTTGGTGCCACCAACCGGGACGAAAGGGCTGTGGCTGGCACGGCGTCGGCCGGGTGGATGTTTAGTCCCACCTCGCTAGCTGAGAGGCGTCGAGAGTGGTTTATAACCACCGTTGCGCCAACCCTCTCGAGCTCCTCTCTAATGCAGGCCTACGGGCCTAAACGCAATCTCTCTGCCTGTGGGCCTACTGGGTCTGTTGCGGGCCTGCGTCCTGGCACAACTATCGGGTTGGGTTTCTAGTCGTATGCAGGCCGTGGTGGCCCAGTAGGCGGCATTTTTTTTAATTTTTTTTCCAGTATTTTTGTTTTGTTTTTTGCTTTATTTATTTTTTTGTTTCTACTTACAGCTAAATACTTAGAGTTTTTGAGTGATTCTTTTTTGCTTTAGGTCAGAAAAATTATAAACTTTCTCTTAGTGCCATTAGTTTTCAAATTTGAATAGTTTAAATTTGAATTCTTTGAAATTTGTGTGAATCACTAGTTTGTGAATAACTTTACTTTAAAAATAGATTTTTGAGTAATTCTTTTTCCTGCTATTTAATATTAGTGTGTTTTATCATTATATTCAATTTGGTAATTTTTAGGTTATTTTAAATGGGTGTTTTAATCAAAAACAGATTTTGTTATTTTAGTTTGCTATTAAAGTTTCTAACAAAAAAATACTTCATGAAAATTCTTTTTGCTATTAATGTTTTGAACGAAAAATACTTTGATAATTTTAGTTGCATAAATTTTATATAATTTTAGTTTCAAAAATACTAGAGGTTTATAAAAGCTTTTTAGTTGATTCTTTTTGCTGTTGAAGAATATTATAGTTTTGTTTTAGTTGATCATAACAAAAAAAATTGATTCTTTTTAGTTCATTCTTTTTGCTATTAGAGTTTTGTAAAAGCTTTTTAGTTCATTCTTTTTGCTATTAGTTCATTCTTTGAGTTAAATGACCCTGAAATTGAAAAGCACTACAAATGAACTCTAAACAGGTTGAAACTTGGCATGGTATCATCATTTCACCCACATAGCATGTGCTAGAAAGTTGAGAGGGTTACGGCAAAAACTGGATAATGTTCATAGTATGGAGAGAAAGGCATATGTTACAAAAGGCATATGTTACAAAAGGCATTTCATTTCTTGACATGTAACTGCAGTGATATTCTACATCAAAGCCATCATCAGAATAGTTGTGGAGAGAAAGTCTTCGCTTTTTCTTCCCGTGTGTCCCTTGCTTATTGCGCCGTAACCATGGATAATCTTCATCGTTTAACAGGGTGCTTGGGTCAGCCTTCACTTTGAAGGGAGGAATTTCATGAAACTTTTCATAATCTTCAGACATGTCTGTCTTGCCCTCCACTCCCACGATGTCTCATTTCCCTGAAAGAACTATGTGGCGCTTTGGCTCATCGTATGATGTATTCGCTTCCTTATCTTTTCTTTTTCTCGGTTTGGTAGACATGTCCTTCACATAGAAAACCTGCGCCACATCATTGGCTAGGACGAATGGTTCGTCTGTGTACCCAAGATTGTTTAGATCCACTGTTGTCATTCCGTACTGCGGGTCTACCTGTACCCCGCCTCCTGACAGATTGACCCATTTGCACCGGAACAAAGGGACCTTTAAATCATGTCCATAGTCAAGTCCCCATATCTCCTCTATGTAACCATAATATGTGTCCTTTTCCCTATTGGTGTTTGCTGCATCGTCAAAGCGGACACCACTGTTTTGGTTGGTGCTCTTTTGATCTTGGGCGATCGTGTAAAATGTATTCCCATTTATCTCGTACCCTTTGTAAGTCAATACAGTCGAAGATGGTCCCCTGGCCAACGAGTACAACTCATCTACAACAGTGGTGTTACCCATGAGATGTGTTTGCAACCAACTGCCGAAAGTCCTGATGTGTTCACATGTAATGCAGTCGTCACACTGCTCCGGGTGTTTGGAGCGCAGAATATTCTTGTGTTCATTGACATACGGGGTCACCAAGGTAGAATTCTGTAGAACTGTGTAGTGTGCTTGACACCAAGAATGCCCGTCCCTACATATTATTGAATTCGCTCCTAGCGTGCCTTTTCCAGTCAGTCTCCCCTCATACCGCGATTGAGGGACACCAATCGACTTAAGGTCAGGAATAAAGTCAACACAAAACCCAATGCTTTCCTCTGTTTGATGGCCCGTGGAGATGCTTCCTTCTGGCCTAGCACGGTTACGCACATATTTCTTTAAGACTCCCATGAACCTTTCAAAGGGGAACATATTGTGTAGAAATACAGGACCCAGAATGGCAATCTCGTCGACTAGATGAACTAGGACGTGCGTCATGATATTGAAGAAGGATAGTGGGAACACCAACTCGAAACTGACAAGACATTGCACCAAATCACTCTTTAACCTTGGTAGGATTTCTGGATCGATTACCTTCTGAGAGATTGCATTGAGGAATGCACATAGCTTCACAATGGCTAATCGAACGTTTTTCGGTAGAAGCCCCCTCAATGCAACCGGAAGTAGTTGTGTCATAATCACATGGCAGTCATGAGACTTTAGGTTCTGGAACTTTTTCTCAGCCATATTTATTATTCCCTTTATATTCGACGAGAAGCCAGACGGGACCTTCATACTGAGTAGGCATTCAAAGAAGATTTCCTTCTCTTCTTTGGTAAGAGCGTAGCTGGCAGGACCTTCATACTGCTTTGGATGCATGCCGTCTTTTTCGTGCACACGTTGCTGGTCCTCCCGTGCCTCCGGTGTATCTTTTGTCTTCCCATACACTCCCAAGAAGCCTAGCAGGTTCACGCAAAGATTCTTCGTCACGTGCATCACGTCGATTGTAGAGCGGACCTCTAGGTCTTTCCAATAGGGTAGGTCCCAAAATATAGATTTCTTCTTCCACATGGGTGCGCGTCCCTCAGCGTCATTCGGATCAGATAGTCCGCCAGGACCCTTTCCAAAGATTACTTGTAAATCATTGACCATATCAAGTATGTGATCACCAGTACGGAGGGCGGGCTTCTTCCGGTGATCTACCTCACCTTTGAAATGCTTTGCTTTCTTTCGACATTGATGGTTGGTCGGAAGAAATCGACGATGCCCCAGGTACACATTCTTCCTGCATTTGTCCAAATATATACTTTCGGTGTCATCTAAATAGTGCGTGCATGCGTGGTATCCCTTGTTTGTCTGTCCTGAAAGGTTACTGAAAGCAGGCCAATCATTGATGGTTACAAACAGCAACGCATGTAGGTCAAATTCCTCCTGCTCGTTCTCATCCCACACACGTACACCTTTTTTATTCCACAGTTGTAAAAGTTCATCAACTAATGGCCTTAGGTACACATCAATGTCATTGCCGGGTTGCTTAGGGCCTTGGATGAGCACTGGCATCATAATGAACTTCCGCTTCATGCACAACCAAGGAGGAAGGTTATACATACATAGAGTCACAGGCCATGTGCTATACTTGCTGCTCAGCTCCCCAAAAGGATTAACGCCATCTGCACTTAAACCAAACCATACGTTCCTTGGGTCACCTGTAAAGTCCCCCCACTTTCTCTCGATCTTTCTCCACTACGACCCATCAGCGGGTGCTCTCAACTTCCCGTCTTTCTTACGGTCTTCCTTGTGCCATCGCATCAACTTGGCATGCTCTTTGTTTCTGAACAAACGTTTCAACCGTGGTATTATAGGAGCATACCACATCACCTTGGTAGGAACCCTCTTCCCGGTGCGCTGGCCCTCAACATCACCAGGGTCATCTCGTCTGATCTTATACCGCAATGCATCGCATACCGGGCATGCGTTCAAATCCTCGTACGCACCGCGGTAGAGGATGCACTCATTAGGGCATGCATGTATCTTCTGCACCTCCAATCCTAGAGGGCGTAGAACCTTCTTTGCTTCGTACATACTGTCGGGCAATTTGTTATCCTTTGGAAGCTTCTTCTTCATTATTTTCAGTAGCTTCCCAAATCCGTTGTCAGATACACCATTGTCTACCTTCCATTGCAGCAATTCCAGTGTGGTACCGAGCTTTGTGTTGTCATCTTCGCAATTTGGGTACAACCCTTTTTTGTGATCCTCTAACATGCGATCGAACTTCAACTTCTCCCTTTCACTTTGGCATTGTCTCTTTGCATCAACAATGACCCGGCGAAGATCATCATCGGGCACATCGTCTGGTTCCTCTTGATCTTCAGCTTCCCCCGTTGCAGCATCACCGTATTCAGGGGGCGGATAGTTGTCATCATCCTCTTCTTCTTCGTTGTCTTCCATCATAACCCCTCTTTCTCCGTGCTTGGTCCAAACATTATAGTGTGGCATGAAACCCTTCTCAAGCAGGTGGACGTGAAGGGTTTTTGAGTCAGAGTAATCCTTCGTATTCCCACAGATAGTACATGGACAATACATAAAACCATTCTGCTTGTTTGCCTCAGCCACTTCGAGAAAATTATGCAGGCCCTTAATGTACTCGGAGGTGCGTCGGTCACCGTACATCCATTGCCGGTTCATCTGCGTGCATTATATAAGTAAGTGTATCAAAAACCATTACAGAAGATCATGAATAGAGAAGTGATCAAATTAATACAAGTTCATCATCACATTAAAACCAAAGTACAGTAGTGATCAAATGTTATTACTGAAAAAATAAATACATAAATTTCATACATAGTTCTCATAGAACAACATACAGCTCTCTAGAGCATCTAATTAAAACATACATTGAAACTAACATACAACTATGTAAAACATTTAAATGCAACAACAAATGCGATCAAAATCGCAACTAAGGTAACAATTGATCCAACAGCATAATGATACCAAGCCTCATTATCAATGGCATATTTCCTAATCTTTCTAATCTTCAAGCGCATTGCATCCATCTGGATCTTGTGTTGATCGACGACATCGGCAACATGCAACTCCAATTTCATCTTCTCTTCTTTCAAATAACTGTTTTCTTTTTCAAGTAAATTTAACCTCTCGACAAGAGGGTCGGTTGGAATTTCCGGTTCACATACCTCCTAGATAAAGACATCTATGTCAAGTTGGTCGGCATAATTGTCATAAACACTAAATGAAACAAATAGTTATAAAAGATAATATACCACATCCGAATCATAGACCGGACGAGGTCCGACGGGGGCGGATATCAAAGTCATGGCACTATATAATAACAAACAATAATAAAAGTAAGAAAATTGTACAAGTATCTATCTAAATCATACAAGTAAGAATTTTTTTCTTTTAGAAAGAAGATAAGAACAAGAGGCTCACCACGGTGGTGCCGGCGACGAGATCGGCGCGGGCGATCGACGGCGGTGAGGACGGGGACGGGACAGGACGGACCACCAAACCTAGACAAATCTTGAGGAAAATGGAGCTTGGAGGTCGAGCTTGGAGAGGAGAAAGCTTAAGTGTGGCTCGGGCATTTCATCGAACACCTCATGTGCATAGGAGGTGAGAGCTAGAGCAACACACACCTGCACACGCCGGCCGGCCAGAAAACAGAGTGAGCGGGCAGGGGCGGGGGTATATATAGGCTTATATTTAGTCCCGGTTGGTGGCTAGAACCGGGACAGAAGACAGACCTTTGGTCCCGGTTCCATCCACCAACCGGGACGAAAGGTGCTGGGCCAGGAGCGAGGCCCATTGGTCCCGGTTCGTGTCTGGAACCGGGACCAAAAGTGTCAGACGAACCGGGACCAATGGCCCCCGAGGCCCGGCCGGCGCCCTGGCCTCACGAACCGGGACTAATGAACCCTTTGGTCCCGGTTCGTAAGTGAACCGGGATTAATGACCTTATCATGGCCTCAACCAAAGCCCTGTTTTCTACTAGTGTCTCTAGTCCCGGTTGGTGTCACCAACCGGGACTAAAGGGGCTCGCAGGGGCCCCACACTGCTGCAACCCTGCCACACCCCTTTAGTCCCGGTTGGTGACACCAACCGGGACTAAAAGTCTCCTATGAACCAGGAATAAAGGCGGCCCTGCCCCCGTCCGCTCCTAGCCGTTGGAACCGGGACTAATGATAACATTAGTCCCGGTCCCAAACCCGACCGGGACTAATGCTCCGGACGAAAGGTCCGTTTTCTACTAGTGATATATAGTGGTCAAGTACCAACGTAGGCACCACAAATAAACAGGGAAAGCCCTATAATATCAATTTTAATGTTGATTATATCACACTTCTTTCAACGATAATATACGTAGGAAAAGAAAGAAACCGATAAATAAGGGTGACAACAGTACTTTTGGGGTTCTGGTGGCATGAAAGCATGTACGCAACGGAAAATGAGAATGTGAACTGTGGAAACTTATAATAAGCAAGTGGTTATGAGGTTCATGGTAAAACCCTGGTCTCAACTAGTACTAATGAAGTTGATTTGCCTAAGTTGACAGTATAAAGCAGAAGCCAAAGATGTGCCCCTAAAATAGCAGAAGGTAACCAACATCTACTCGGAATCTAACCTCAGATAGCCTTCAGATTGTTTTGTTTCAATATCAGACTTTAGCGTTGCTTCTGGCAGAGATCCTTCATAACGAGAGACTGCCCTTAGTGCAAGATCTGCATCTGGTAATTGATCTGGCGTAAGCCTGTCGCAAGAGTAGTTTTCTATCAACAAAAGTGAATTCTCTGCATAAGTTTGCTCTCTCAGCCAGAGCTTCAGTTTATCAATCCAGATATGAAATCATGAATCGAACTACAGACAGAAGGTACTGACTCCTCACCTTTACATGAAAATTTTCATACATAAACATGCCATACCTGATACTTCTTTCGCCCGTTAGATCTCATGGACATCATGTACGAGATGGGTATCGATGGCAGCCAGGATATATAGCTTCACTCTCAGGAAAAATAACACTAAATGGAAATGAAACTCTAAGAGGCAAAAAGGGAAATGCAAAAAAACCGCTGCCTGCTCTGGTTCTGCAAATGCTACAAATAAAGGGTACAATCAACCTTAAGAAGATAGAATGGTCACACAATTTAATAATTAGCATAGTTTGGCCCCTCCTCCTTTTTCCGGGCTTGAGACCGGCTATGCGACATGAAGCGTAACATCATCTTAGCATAGGCGGAGTTACACCCCCACCCCACACACCCCATATACACATCCAACCCCCAAAACCAAAAATCAAAACCCAAAGAATAACACACACACACACACACGACTCCAAAAAAGACCAAGATACAAACCCAAACGACACACACCGGGGTGAAAGAAGCATCTATATATAGGGATATCTTTAGTCCCGGTTGGTGATACCAACGGGGACTAAAGGTCCATCTCTAGTCCCGGTTGGTGTCACCAACCGGGACTAAAGGGGCTCGCAGGTGCAACCCTGCCACACCCCTTTAGTCCCGGTTGGTGACACCAACCGGGACTAAAAGTCTCCTATGAACCGGGACTAAAGGCGGCCCTGCCCCCATCCGCACCTAGCCGTTGGAACCGGGACTAATGATAACATTAGTCCCGGTCACAAACCCGACCGGGACTAATGCTCCGGACGAAAGGTCCGTTTTCTACTAGTGATATATAGTGGTCAAGTACCAACGTAGGCACCACAAATAAACAGGGAAAGCCCTATAATATCAATTTTAATGTTGATTATATCACACTACTTTCAACGATAATATACGTAGGAAAAGAAAGAAACCGATAAATAAGGGTGACAATAGTACTTTTGGGGTTCTGGTGGTATGAAAGCATGTACGCAACGGAAAATGAGAATGTGAACTATGGAATCTTATAATAAGCAAGTGGTTATGAGGTTCATGGTAAAACCCTGGTCTCAACTAGTACTAATGAAGTTGATTTGCCTAAGTTGATAGTATAAAGCAGAAGCCAAAGATGTGCCCCTAAAATAGCAGAAGGTAACCAACATCTACTCGGAATCTAACCTCAGATAGCCTTCAGATTGTTTTGTTTCAATATCAGACTTTAGCGTTGCTTCTGGCAGAGATCCTTCATAACGAGAGACTGCCCTTAGTGCAAGATCTGCATCTGGTAATTGATTTGGCGTAAGCCTGTCGCAAGAGTAGTTTTCTATCAACAAAAGTGAATTCTCTGCATAAGTTTGCTCTCTCAGCCAGAGCTTCAGTTTATCAATCCAGATATGAAATCATGAATCGAACTACAGACAGAAGGTACTGACTCCTCACCTTTACATGAAAATTTTCATACATAAACATGCCATACCTGATACTTCTTTCGCCCGTTAGATCTCATGGACATCATGTACGAGATGGGTATGGATGGCAGCCAGGATATATAGCTTCACTCTCAGGAAAAATAACACTAAATGGAAATGAAACTCTAAGAGGCAAAAAGGGAAATGCAAAAAAACCGCTGCCTGCTCTGGTTCTGCAAATGCTACAAATAAAGGGTACAATCAACCTTAAGAAGATAGAATGGTCACACAATTTAATAATTAGCATAGTTTGGCCCCTCCTCCTTTCTCCGGGCTTGAGACCGGCTATGCGACATGAAGCGTAACATCATCTTAGCATAGGCGGAGTTACACCCCCACCCCACACACCCCATATACACATCCAACCCCCAAAACCAAAAATCGAAACCCAAAGAACAACACACACACACACACGACTCCAAAAAAGACCAAGATACAAACCCAAACGACACACACCAAAAAAAATGGTAACGAAACCCCAAGACCCTCTTTTATAATTCTTTTTCCGAGTGAACGACAAAGCAACAGACTACTTGACCCTCAAAACAAACTTTTTTTGTGTGTGACTTTCATCCTCCATTGCTATAAAAGGCAGAGAAAGCAACTCCTTTTTTTGTGATTTTAATTTTCTTTTTTTACTACAAAAGGCACTAAAACAAACAAGCATTTTTTTGTAATTTTTTCATCTGCTAACAAAAGAAAACATAGCAAACAAACAAGCATTTTTTTTGTAATTTTTTCATTTGCTAAAAAAAGAAAACATAGCAAAATAAAAATATGTAGATATTTTTTTGTGTTTTTTTTTTCGTTTGCTTCAAAAGACAATAAAGAAGCCTCCCGATATCTTTTCTTTCTCCGCGGCGATTTGTTAACGTTGCCAGCCTACATATATGGAGTAGTAACTCTCAGAAAATGTATACGTGGAGTATCAGTGATTGCTATTTCAAATGATGAGAAAGATATATGTATTGTGCGTGCAGATTGGTAATTACATTATTATTATTTTGACAGTTGATCGGCAATTCTTGTTATTTAATCTAGTCCAGAAAGAAAAGAAAAAAGACATGGTTCAGAGAAATACTTAGATAGGGAGCGTACGTACCTTGATTCTCGCAGGTGGAGATACACGCCTTAGCTTAGCTCAATCGGTTCAATTCTGTGGAAAAAAGGAAAAAGAGATCCGTGAGATACACGGCTAGCGCTGCGCGTGGAGATCAGCACTAATGAATAAAAAAATATACACTTAGTTACCTCGGCCTCCAGTCTGGTATGATATTAAGTACGAGACGGTTGGGAAGCATATCATCAATTGCACGCTTGGCCTTCTCATGGTCCGCGCGAGGGGCATACAAGATGACTCTGACCTCCCGAAGCAAAGGGAGGTTCCCTAGGCTACCAAAGTCAAAGTCAAAGCTAATGTCATCATCACTGGACTGTGCTACGACCCTGAACTCGAGAGATTCAAGGACCGGCATATCTCCCTCTTGAAACGAGCCAAGCGTTGCTTCTGTCTCGAAGACCCTCAGCTTGGGGAACGCACCTGCACCACCCATGGTGTCATGGTGGAGAGATGACCGCGTGTCCAGCTGGAGGGAAACAAGCTCTCGGAAACTTCCAAAGACCTCGAGGTCCGGACTGTATACATTTAGTTGTAAATGGGACAGGTTGGGAAGAAGCGAGGGATTGATCGTTGCCACCAGCCCGGGTTCTTGGTAGGCCATGCGCAGCACACGGAGTTGTGGAGGGAGAACAATCCGTTCCCAGGCGTTCTCTTCATCACTGGAATGTCTCAACCCGGACATTCCTGGAATGTCTATGACTTGGATCTTGCTCAGTTTGGCTAGAGACTCAGCCCAACTATTCATTTCGCTATCACCACGTACATGTATTGAATTAGAAATGTAAAGCTTCCTCAACTCTGTCAACTTGCCCAGCTCTGTCACAAAGTTGGAGTCCTCACCAACATTTCTCAGGCTTAGCTCTTCCAGAGATGTCAAATTTCCGATCCAGTCTGGCACTGAAATGTCTGTTACGCGTATGTTCAAGCACTTGAGTTGACTTAGTCGACCAATACTCTTTGGAAGTTCACTTATGTTATTTTCACCCAAGTCCAATACCAGCAAGAACTTCAGATGTCCTATTTCCTTTGGGAGCTCACGGATACGCATTCTCGCTAGTTTGAGGTGCCTCAAGTGAACTAACTTTCCAACATGCTCCAGATGATTAGGACGAGAGAAGCCTTCCAAAGCTAGGACACGCAAAACTTTAAAGCATGAAAGTGATGGCAACATCTCGGCATTGCACATGGCATTAAGTGACCTTGCTTGTAATGTTGACGTGCTAGTCAGAGGTTGGACTATATGTTGAACAGCTAGCCTACGAGCATTGCAATGTGAGGCTGTGTATTGCTCGTTACTATCCAATACAGTAACAAACTTTTCTTCCTTTGACAATAGACATATCATATCAAGTATGATGTCATGGACACGACAACCAGTTATGATGCCATTATATTGATTTCTCTCTACCGGCATTATCATGCTTTTGTTCACCAGCTCATTGAAGTACCTCTCACCAATCTCGAATAGTCCTACCCCTCGTTCCTCATGGATAAAACCTTCGACGACCCACTTCCATATCAAACTATCTTTCTCAATCAGATGATCTTCAGGATATATGGTCAGATACAGTAAGCATGTCTTTAGGTGACAAGGTAGATCATAATAGCTAAATAAAAGTATTTTTCTCGTGTTCTCCACGTCTTCGTTTTTTTCATGCCCAAAACCAATTGAAGTGTATACCTTAGACCAAAGCTCCACAGGTTTACCAGCGAGCAAACTAGCTATTGTGATTATAGCCAATGGTACACCACCACATTTATGTAAAATTTTATCATATACCTCTGCTGGAAGATGATTAGGCCATTCTATTGCAGCACAAGATAATCTTCTATGAAATAAATCCTTGGATAAATCAAGAGAAAGTGGTTGTAGCTTGTATACTTCACTGGCCATTGTGGCAACTTCGTGTATACGAGTAGTTGTGATTATCCTGCTTCCAGAATTGTTACACACCAAAGCGGTCTTGACCAGTTCCCATATTTTTTTATCCCATATGTCATCAATGACAATCATGTACCTGTCATCACCATACATAGCGCAAGGGATATAACAAATTAGTGGAAATATTTTATAAGGCCCCTAAGTATTCAAAATATCTTTGAAAAGAGGATGCATGCATGTTAGCCCACTTGTTGAGGAATCTAAAGTTGCATTGTTGAATCAGGACACGGAGGAGTCCAGGAGAGAGACATGTATGCATGATTCTAGTTGTGATTAACAACATTTCCCAATGTAGATACTTTCAACTATTAGATATATTTTTGAATTGACATCAATTGTAAGAAGTTCAAGAATATATGAAACAACGACGAAGATTCGACAGAAGTCCCAACCCAAATTATAGCAAAGAAGGTAGAAAAACCTTGATACAATAAATTATTATGCGCAAACAAGTACACATTTTTTGCAAAATACACAAGAGTGATGATAGGACATCGAAACCCTTATCTTGTAATATGTCTCAAACCAATTGCTCCACTCACTTCTTCTCAGGGTTGAGGCATTTTTCCCCCATTTACTATTTGATGTATATGAAACTACATAACATGGTGCGTACCTCTTGTTCTCAGAGTTCAACGATTGGATGCCTTCCATGCAACCCCCCTATTTACTACTTAAAGTATATGAAACTACATAATAGGGTGCATACCTTTTGTTCTCGAGTAATCCTTTGAGTTTGTTGATTAGCTGCCTTTCATCGAACTCCAAGTACTTTTGCCTGTCAATTTCAAGGAGTATATCATTGAGAAGTTTCTTCACGCTAGGGTTCCGTCCTACCGGAACAAAAGCACTGCAATCAAACTGCGCTTTAAGCTTATCATACACTGCTTTGGCAAGAGTTGTCTTGCCAAGGCCTCCGAATCCGAAAATAGAGAGTATCTTGAGTTGCTTGGACGCATCAAAATCCCCATCACTCATCTTCTTGGTTAGCTCATTCAATGAATCATCAATACCAACGAGCTCTTTCTGGTCCTTGTACAGAGCCAATAGGCGAGGATCAACCGTGGGTGCACCAGCTGAATTTGCTACCATGTCACCAGCTGGATTTGCAACCATGTTGTCGACCCTGTACCTATCACGTCGGTCAGCCGCCTCCTTGACGCGGAGCTTGATGTCTTTGATCTCATCCGAGATCTCATGGCGAGTCTTGCTCTTGCTGAACAAGTTCCCCATCTTCTTCATGAGCTTCTTGAGTTTGCGTGGCTTGATGGCTGGCTCAGCACCCTCGACGCGCACCAGGAACTTGTCAACGATGTCCTCCGTTATGAACGACAAGTCCCTGACTTCGTCGACCCAGATCTTGACCTGCTTGTCGAGCTGGTCTCGCGGCACGTCCCCAACCTTGTGGAGGGCAGCATCCATGCTCTCCAGCTCTCTCTTGAGATACTCAATATCTTCCTTGACGCCCGTCTGCAGCTTGTACTCCTCCGTGAGGAGTTGGCCTAGCTTGAAGAGCAGGCTGCCCATGGCCCCCGTCGCGAGGTCCATGGTCGCTCTCACCAGCTGGGGTTGATCGATTTGTTTGTGCACAATAGTGCTTCCTGAGGATGAGGGTGTATGTGTGTGTGTGTTGGGGGGCGAGTTATGTCCTCACACACTCGTCTTTTTAGTTGTTTCAAACTGAAACTGAGATCAAAGGAACTTGTCCTCTATTCTCATATATTTTGTCCACTTGTTTCCTGGGGAGCCCTACAGCTAAGCATGTAGCAAATGCACATGGTACAACGTGCTTTGGTTCAGCTAATATCGCACGGATGCATGTCATTAAGTGTGTACTGCTCTGGTCAGACAAATGATAAATGCGGTGTCAGTGTGTGAACGATCAAGACGAGCCATGCATGCATCTGATCAGCGACTGCAATAGTAACATTTACTCCTAGATTAGTGACTGTAGTAACATTTACTCCTAAATCGAGCTGGATCTGAGCAGGCTGTTCAACAAGTACGGCGTGCATTCATATCATTAAGTGTACTGCTCTAGTCGGTCAGATGAATGATGAAGGTAGGAGTACTCCCTTCGGGTTTATAGCTAATTAGACCTTAAGAGCAACTCCAACGGGCCGACCCAAACGGACGGCGGATTTGTCCGCTTTTTGTCCGTTTGGGTCGGCCGCCCGCGCGGCGTCCGCCCACTTTAACATTTGGGTCGGTTGTGCGCCCAACGCGCGGACCCATATATGCCGGCGTGACCGGCTGGCCGCCCTTTTTTAGATACACACATATTTTGCAATTAATTTCACAAAGCAAACATATGATCCACACCAAAATAAATAGCATGGTTTCAACACCAAATAATAATTAACTTAGTTTTACAAGCCGAATATAAATAAAATAATCTCACATAGTTTTGCAAGCCGAATTAAAGAGGTACATCTATTGGTTGCCAACATGATCCCACATATGCTCAACCAAATCATTTTGCAATTGCATGTGAGTTTCCCAATCACGCATGTCGTGATGAAATTGGACGAACTGTTCAAACGTTGCCGCTCCTTCATGCTCAGGCACAACATTCTCACCCTGATACTGAAACCCTTGATCGTAGAGATGTTTCGGGCGCTCATCTTCTACGATCATATTGTGCATGATCACACAAGCAGTCATCACCTCCCACATTTTCTTCGTGCTCCAAGTTTTTGCAGGATACCGAACGATGCCCCATCGAGATTGCAAAACGCCAAAGGCACGCTCGATGTCTTTCCTAGCACTCTCTTGCTCTTGGGCAAATCTTTTCCTCTTCTCCCCGATAGGATTGGGGATTGTCTTCACAATAGTGGTCCATTGAGGATAGATACCATCACCCAGGTAGTATCCTTTGTCGTAGTTGTGGCCGTTGATGGTAAAATTAACCGGTGGGCTGCTGCCTTCGGCAAGCCTAGCAAACACCGGCGAGCGCTGAAGCACGTTGATATCATTGTGTGATCCGGCCATGCCAAAGAAAGAGTGCCAGATCCAGAGATCTTGAGATGCCACTGCCTCAAGTATGACAGTGCATTTCCTGACATGGCCCTTATACTGCCCTTGCCAAGCTGAAGGGCAGTTCTTCCACTCCTAGTGCATGCAGTCTATGCTACCAAGCATCCCTGGGAAGCCCCCTGCTGGCATTCATCGCCAACAAACAGGCTGTATCTTCAGGAGTCGGCTCTCTCAAGTACTCAGGGCCAAACACAGCAATAACAGCCTTGCAAAACTTATACAGGGATTCTAGGCAAGTAGACTCGCTTATACGGACGTACTCGTCAATGAGATCACCGGGCACTCCGTATGCAAGCATTCGGATGGCTGCAGTGCATTTCTGATAAGAGGAGAAGCCAATCTTTCCAACGGCATCCTCTTTTTGCACTCTAAATAGTTATCGTAGCCGACCACTCCCTCTCTAATACGGTTGAAAAGATTCCTACTCATACGGAAATGGCGACGAAATTTTTGATGTTTGAACAACGGATTCGTTGTGTCAAAGTAGTCTTTCCAAAGAAGGAAATACCCGCTCTCTCGGTTGCGATTCAACGCTGGAAGGTGCCCCAAAATGGAGCCACGGAACAACGGCCGTTGGCTATTGATGTGGTGATGGGCCAACACGGCAGCCAAGATCTCCTCCTCATCATCAGACGAGGAATCGTCGGAGTCACAAAGAAAATTGTGAAAGAAGAACTCGTCGACGGAGTCCATTTTTGTACCTTGGCAAACTGTCGAACAGCTTGCGGGCGTCGACGAAGGAGCCGGCCGGCGAAGGGAGTCACGCCGCCCTCGGACCAGCTAGCTGCACAGGCGGCGTCCGACGAGTGTGCCGGCGTCCGACGAGCGCGCCGGTGTCAAGACGAAGGAACTGGCCGGGGGCCGGCGAGGAAGCTTCTTGGCCGCGGCCTCGGTTGTGTCGGGGGAGTGGGGGAGGGAAGCTTTCGGTTCCCCGGCGGCAAGTCGGCGGGGAGCGGGGCGACGTGGGAGGTGGCGGCGTTGCAGGTGATACGGCACCGGCAGCTGGCGCCGGCACCGGAAAAGGGGGCGGCGGCGTCGGCGACAAGGGAGGAGGGTTTGGTGCTGGAATGGGAGATGATGGCCAATGTGCCACCGACCAGCGGGCCAGGGGGGAGTAGGCGGGAGCGCGCGCGTCCGTCTCGTGTCCGCGCCGACGCAAATGAGGCCCAAATTTGGGCCGGGAATGGGTCCGCAGGCGGACGAAAACCGGACGCGCGTCCGTTTGGGTCGGCGCGTTGGGCCGACTATTCTGTCCGCGCCGACCCAAACGTACGCGCGCGGACGAAATGGGTCTCCGCGTTGGAGTTGCTCTAAGGCTGGCCATAGTGAGGGTATCATAGCTAGTATCATGTTTTTGGGAGTAGCAAACATGTTGATGTGCCGGACAATTAAAGAAGAGAGAAAATGTTAGAGTAACATAGGTATATACTGTATCATGTTAAATGATATGCTACTATGTGTCATGCATGTCAATAAATGAGATCACCTATGATACTTAGTTATGATACTATGCACTATGAAGGTGGTATCATACAATAGTATCATATGCATGATACTACTATATGATACTCCCCACTACGACTAGCCTAACTGTTCCCTCCGTTCACTTTTGTAGACATTTAAGACAACGCCTACAACAGTTCAGTTTAAGCTGTCTTAAACGTCTTACAAAAACAAACAGAGGCGGTAGATAGGATTGTAAGAACAATATGGAGTGGTGATTCTGGAAAAAGCTGGGGAGGGGGGCGATTCTAGGAGAATCGATCAAAAGAACTGACATTTAATTCTATTACTATCTCTGTCCCTGTGTATAAGTCATTCGCATTGTTCTAGGTCAACAATTTAACTAGTATCTAAATATGTTTTATATGTGACAAGAAAATATATATTTAGAAACTACATCCGTATAGAAATCTAGTGATATACTTTTCATGACATATAACACATATTTAATTCCTCAAATCGATGACCTAGAATTGCACGAATAACTTATACACCGGGACGGAGGTAGTACTTACCATCACATTCTACCTCCTTTCCGGTTTTCCGGTTTACAGTGCTAAAATTAGAAATCTCATCAACCTAGGCGTATGGTGAGTGGAGGAATGTACTCCCTCCGCCATGCATAGGGCGTCTAAGAGAATTTAGATTTTTCAAGAGTATTAGTCGTCTTTCCTTAATTAGCACTAATTGTTCAACTACATTTGTCATCGTAAAAAGCATTTTCACTTTTCCTTTCTTCTCCTCCCACGTACAAGCCAACCAAAGGCCTTGAATATTTGATTCTCCATGCAAGCATGTGTGGTGGACAGGGGAAACGAGGAGGAAGTGGGCCTGGACATGGCATGCAATCAGCAGATTTAACTCGAGTAATTAATAAATCAATTAATGGACTAATTTGATTGGTTATCTGGCACGGTCAATTTTTTTGCTTTGCCACTCGCTGTGCACCTTGGTAGCAGTGCTCCTCCTTAGGTGCCTAATGCACCTGGACGGAGGGAGCAATAAACCAAGAGGAGGTAGTAATTGGCAGGCTAGGTGCTAGACCTGGGCATGGACAGCCCGGCCCGGTGACCCAGCCCGAGCCTGGCCCAAAAACCCGGGCCGGGTCGGGTCAGGCTTTATGTTCGGGCCGGGCTCGGGCTTCAAAACTAGGCCTGGTTGTTATCTCGGGCTGGGCACGGGCATGAGGAAACTGCCATTTGACACGGAGGGCCGGCCCGGCCGGCGCGAAATCCATCTCTTTAGTCCATTCGGGCCGGACTTGGGCCTGAGTATTTGATTTTTTGCCCGGCCGGGCCGGGCTCGGGCTTTACTAGGTGCCGGCAGCCTCCTCATTAAATGGGACGCGCTAGCAGTATGGTAACTAGTACAATTAAAAAAGGGTAATGATGCATGAATTACATGCGAGTCGACCGGAATATAGCACTCCCTCTGTTCTTAAATGTATGTATTCTAGACATTTCAATATAAATTACACATGAAGCAAAATAATTGAATTTACACTCTAAAATATGTCGATATGCATCGATTTGTAGTTCGTATTGAAATATATTTAGTACGAAGGGAGTAAAATCGTAGACTTAATCCTGAGCCTAGTACGCAATGCCCGTGTGAACAAGATATTACGGTGGCAGGATCGTGCACGTGATGCGCGGGTTCAAATTTTTAACAAATATAGTAAAATCGTACACTCCTGTCCTGAGCCTGACCAATGGTGGGCGCCAACTGTCGTCGTATTTCCGCGGCAGATGCCAGGGGTGGCTTAGATCGTAGTTTGGGGCCGATGGGTGCCGGGGCGGCGTCCGGAGACGGGTGATGGCGCGAGACACATGACGCCAAGCTACCCACGTTCAGGGCCCTCCGAGGGAGGTGAAAACCCCTAGTCCTGCCGGAGTGAGTATAGGTGGTCACAATACAAGGTGCTCCTTGAGTTGTTCGTGAGGAGGAAGATGGAGCCAACCTTGCTGCCTCTATGTAATCGTAAGTGTGTGTGTGGATTCTACGTATGCTTCCCCGCCCCCCCTCTCTGGGGGCTTGGGGTTGACTTTATAGTGTAGCCGGTTGATTACAATAAGGGGGAAAAGGGGGCGCGGGGCCCGCCGGCTGTCGAGTCTTGTCCGGTGCGGGGCCCGCCGACTGCATGCCACTGTGGCCCGTACGCCTGGTTGGCAGGGAGTAGGTAGGCGCACGCCCGCTACAGGGCCGCCCCGCCTGGTCAAGTCTAGGGGCGTCCGCGGTCCTGTAGCCTCACCCTGCTGGCGTCAGGGAGTCCTGTAGCCATGCGAGCCCTGTTAATGCGTCCTGTAGCCATGCGTGCCTCTCTCAGGGGTGTTGTCTTGTCGCCGTACGCCGGTACGGGTGGATGGGATGGCCGCTGACCCGCCGGCTGTCGTCGTGGCTGGCCGGACGAGCCGGCTGCCGCCAGCCGGCCAGCAGTGCTACTGCCGGACGGGCCTCCTGTTGCCAGCCGGCCCCCCAAATGTCTTGGAGTGGGGTTTCCTCCGCTTTGCTATACCCAGGGGCGATATCCCCATCAATCTACCTTGGTTGAAGAGATTTTTAAATTGAGCCCGATAACCAAAAAGGAGGGAGTATGAAATTTAATTCACTAATCACCATCCATCTTGGTTGAAGAGATTTTCAAATTAAGCTTTATAAGAGCATCTACAGTCGGACCCCTCATATCCGTCTCATACGCCCGGGCAGGCCGTCCGGTCACTGCCTGGTCACGAAAAATCAACCCAGACGGACTCCCTAAACGTGCCTCAAGTGCCTGGGCTGACCGGCACCCCTCATATCCTGCCCAAATATGGGGTGGATATGGGGGAGCCCGGGCACGCCCGCCTGAAAGGCCCGACCCACCGTCGACCCCACGGCCGTCCCACAAAAAGCGGCATCCGGCTCATCACTCCGAAACCCTAGCTCACTCACTCTCCTCTCTCGCTCCGTCCTCTCCTCTCGTCGCATCGATTCCGATCGAATCGGCGAAATGTCGAGCTCCGGCAGCCGCTCCGACGACGACTTGGATCCGGAGTATGAGCTTGCCCTTCGCATCGCGTTGGAGCGGTCCAAGGTGGAGAAGAGGGGCAGCTCCGGATCTGTAGCCTCGTCGCTTCCCCTCCGTCGCAGCTCGGATGCCGGCGCTGGCTCCTCCCGGCACGTGCGTAGCTCCGGCAGGCGACCTGCGCAATCTGTGCCTCCCCTGCGCCGTCCCCTGGCCCCGCTAGCTGCTGCTCCCCCGCGTGGGCAGCGGTGAGTGCTTGTGCCCTCCGCGCCGGCCCGGACACGCACGCCGGAATCAGAGGCGCGCGCCGCCCGCCGCGAGCGGCAACGGCAAAGGGAGAGGTTGGAGGCGGAGCAATCCTTGCGCCACCGCCGCGGGATGGAGGAGGAGCCCGACGTGGACCCGCGGCTCCTCGAATGGGTCTACCGTCGGTCGCTTACGACCACATAGACGGATGCGCGGCGGCTCCGGCAGAAGAACACGAAGGCGCTCCGGATTGCCATTGAGCAGTCCGAGTGCGAGCCGGCGGAGGCCGCGGCGGAGGTGGCTCGGCTCGCCAAGCTCAAGCCGCAGCAGGACAGGGAGGTTCGGCGGCTACAAGGGCTCGCCATCCTCTCCGACGACGACGTTGACGACCACGGCTCCTCGTCGGACGACTCCGATGATTCCCCACCAGCCGCCGACTCCTACAGCAGCGCCGGCGACCAGAAGGGCAAAGGGCCAGCGAGGAAGTGGTGACTGTCCCCATCTCCGTTTATATTTTAATTATGTTTAGCTAGTTCATAGTTAGGATTTGCCGATGAACTCCGATGAACTATGCTCCTTTTGTTCGGCATTTGCAATCCGATCAGATGAACTATGTGTTTGATCTACTTTTGCGTAGTGTTGCATGGGTTGTATGGTTTTGAAGGTTCGGATATAAGGGACGCGGATGTGGAAGGCAATAAATGAGGCGCGCCCGGTCAGTGTCCGAGGACGCGCACGGATGCGGCCGCGGGCGTTTGAGGGGCCGATTTGCAAGGTTCGGCTGTAGATGTTCTGAATCAGAAAGGAGGGAGTAGTACATCAGACTGTAAATGATAAATGCGGTGCCAATGTGAACGATCAAGACGAGCCATGCAATTCATGACCTTGAAATCTGCTTGTCCAACATGTGCGTGTTCTTTACAAGCAGCGCTCCAGCCGGCAGTCGGTCACATGCATCTGAGTGTCTGTGACAGTAAGACCATTTCCAAGATAGACCTACAAACCGTCCGCATCTGTCCGGACCGTGCTGTCCGGATCGCGGAAGCCATCCAACGCGGTCATGTATCGGTTAATGGAACGGTTTGGACACGATTTCTCCCGTAAACCGGAGATAAATATGGGCCCCTGCCCACGTCCAATGCTATTTTTTCTCTCCTCCCAATGTCTCATAGCAGCCGTCATGGTTTATTGGTAACCTTTGTATTTTGTGTCAAATTTTAAGCTTAGATTTAATAACAAAATCTTAATGCATGTCACAAAAAATTATATACTTGAGTCTCAATGATGCTATTTTTGGTGACATGTATTCATACTTTGTTAATTAAATCTATGATCAAAATTTGACACAAAATACAAAGGTGAGCAATAAACCAGGAGGAGGTAGTAATTGGCAGGCTGCCACCAATCACTAGTAGAAAACAGGGTACTAGTCCCGGTTCCAGAGGGCCTTTAGTCCCGGTTCTGGAACCGGGACAAAACAAGCGGGACTAATACCCAAAATCTTTAGTCCTGGTTTGCTTACGAACCGGGACCAAAGGGGCTCCACGTGGCCGCTGCGGGGCGCCCAGGCAGGAGGACCTCCGGGACCAAAAGGCAGCCACGCGTCAGCAGCTTGCACGCGCTGGGGTTTTTTTTTTGGAAGGGGGGGGGGGGGGGGGTTTGGGGTTTTGGAGGGTTAATTTAGGGTTTTCATATTGTGTTAGCTAGCTAATAGAGAGAAGTGACCTCTCTTTCTCCGTGCTTGGTCAACGCTAGCTACTATACATATAGAGAGAACTCGACGCTAGCTAGTAAGCAAATGAAGGAAAATATTAATTACACAAGATCATCATGAACATATATAGAGAGAAGTGACATCTCTTTCTCCGTGCTTGGTCGAACAACAAGTTTTCGTATATCTATCCGACGCTACTACATATGTACAATATAACATCCCTTACAACCATTGCAATTCCACATGGTATTCTCCGTGTTCAGGTATAATGTGGTCAAGAAAGAATCCCGCCAATTCCTCTTGAATTGCTCGTATGCGATCATGTGGTAGGAGTTCATCCCGCATCTGCCAGATCTAATTTAAAGAAGGGGGTCAATACATATATATGAATGAAACTCAACACAATTGATGGTAATATATAAAATAAAATTGTGAATATTGTTTACGTACTTCAAATTGTTTCTCAGAGAAGCCCCGCTCAGAGGTATAGTGGCGAATGAACTCGCATACGTAGTATCCACATAAATGATTCTCGGGTGCCCGGTACAAGCACTTTACAAGAATAGAGTTCAATCAAACTGATAAGAAAGCATGATAATGGTATTGATGAAACTAGAATCAATGAGAGATGCGCGGAACTAGCTAGTACTACTTACTTTGGGGTGTGTAAATCGCAGCTCCTTCTTCAGACCCGGAACCATAGTGGTGAACTTTTTCCAAACCCTGGCAGGCAAAGAAAATGATTACTTGATATCAGGAAATGAATGAAAGTTGCCGATATGGTCCCCGTATTGATTGAACTTACTTCTGGAGCATTGCAGCCATGTCCGCATAATACTTGGGATCTTTACGTCTCGAGTCTAAGACAGTTACTAATGCCCCGTCAAGGTTAATGGATAGCAGAATATAGTGGAAGCTGCACACGCATAACTCATCAATTACATTACTTAACCTCGAGTAAGCGAAACCGAATATGCACAAGACAGTAACACTCACTTGAAGTTGTAAGGAAAGAGTATTTCCCTTTTGTTTTAATGTCTAAGGAACGCTTCTAGCAAGTTGTCCTCCGTATCTTTGGCCTCGTTTTGTACCGACCATTCATTTACGGTATTTGGGCTAATGAACCCAATGTCATAGATTTGTTCTTTTTTGCATTCGACCATCTTCAATCTGCATAATATAGTGAGGATAATTATATATACATGCAATGAACGAGCTGAGCTAGAGACTTACTTATAGAAGTAATACTTACAGACAGTAGAAAGTCATGAGTTGTTTGTCGAGGGCCTCTTGATTGTATAACTGAAATAACTCCACAAGTTCAACAGGCATCAGGTCGACTCCAGGGAAGTCGTGCTCTTTTTTAATTCTGATCATCAAACTATCTTTCCCAGACTTCCTGCAGGTTTCCATGTACCACTCATGCAATTTTTGCATCATCGTTGTCAGATGAGGATGATCAGGTTTGACGAGAGGCTTCCCGTGCTCGTATCTAAAGACGTCCTCTGGTGCTACTACCTCAGCCATTTCAAACTGTACATCATCGCCCACGTAATCACCAAGAGTGGTACCGGGCAGTAGCACCGGATGATTAGCGATATCGCTAGACACCTTGAGCGGGGGGCACGATTACTTCTCCTGTTCGCCGAGCTGGGGAATTGTTTTCCCACTTCTTCATTTTTTGTCTCTTGCAGCACTGGAAGTACTTCCCGACCGCAGCGCTTCATCATGTGTCTTTGTAATTATGCGGTCATAGTTGGATAGCCAAGGCGGTGGTGGTCGCTTCAGGGCATGCAGAGTGCGCTTCGCTTTCACCGGATCTACCGTTTCCTTCGGAGGTGGATCTTTCTGTGCAAAATGGGCCTTCACTTCGGCTGCACTGATTTCAGTGCGTTCCTCGTCAGTCCTCTCATATGGTAAGTTTGGAATAGGCTTGAGGCTTGGACCAAATTTGAATTTCTCTGCTAGCCGCCGGAGCGGCGGCGGCGACTCTCTTCCGCCGTTGCTGACGCGCCGGAGGAGGCGTAGTGCCCTGACGCGCCGGAGGTGGAGGAGGAGGAGATGGAGTGCACTGATGCGCCGGAGGAGGCGAAGGAGGAGGCGGAGTGCCCTAGCGCGCCGGAGGAGGAGAAGGATGAGGTGGAGTGCCCTGACGCGCCGGAGGAGGAGGAGGAGGCGGAGTGCCCTGATGCACCGGAGGAGGCTGAGTCTGCTGAGGCGTCCAGTTTGGAAGCTTGATGTACTCCTTTCTCCATAGACAGGTACTCCTCAAAGCATTTTCCAGAAGAATAATATCCTCTTCACCTGTAGGGTTGTCAAGCTCCAGCCCCTCAAATCCATCCATTATTTCATCCACCGTCACAACAGCATAGCCATGTGGAATCGGACGGCAATGGAAAGTTCCCACAGCTCGAGGAGGGACAACAGAGCCGACCGCCGCCTTGAAGGTCAGGTTCTGGCATTTCGTCATTAGCTTGCAATGTTCAGCCTGCGTGATACTATCCACGGGGTAGCGAGGAGCCGTGAAATCAGGCTGAACGAGCTCCGTGCAAGCCACGCTGCTTCTCCGCTGAGATTGTGGGGTAGCTTCTGGGGCAGCGTCGAAGGAAGGATCTTCGTGCCACTCAGATGGTTGGCCGGTAGCTCGCTGACTCCTCCCCGGCGATCGTCGGGGACTCCTCCCTGGCGATCGTCGGGGACTCCTCCCCGGCAATCGTCGGGGACTCCTCCCCGGCGATCCTCGGGGACTCCTCGGGTTTGCCGACTAAAACAACTAAAACTTTTTTACAACTAAAACAACTAAAACAACAAATTAATAAAACAAACTAAAACAACTAATAAAACAAACTAAAACAACTAATAAAAATACTAAAAAAACTAAAACGCGGGCGAGGGCCAGGGCAGGCCAGCGGCGCCGATGCACGCGGCCGCGGTGGCCGCGTTGGCCGCGGAGGAGGGGGCAGGAGCTCACCGGCGACAACGGGCTCGGGGAGGAGGCACGGGCGGCGACGATAGGGCTCGGGGAGGTGGCGCGGGCGGCGTCCGGCGTCGGGGGCGGCGACGACATCGACGAGGACGAGGAGGCGCGCGGGAACGTGCTCGGGGCGGCGGCGAGGTCAGGTTCGGGGGCGGCGGCGACGACGGGCTCGGGGGCGGTGGTTAGGACGGGCTCGGGGGCGGCGGCGACGACGAGGACGGGCTCGGGGGCGGCGGCGATGACGAGGACGGGCTCGGGGACGACGGCGACGATGAGGACGGTCTCGGGGGCGGCGGTGAGCTCCGGCAGCCTGGCAGCGTCGGGGCAGGGAGTCGGCGTCGGGGCGAATGGGAGAAGTTGGGGGAGAATTCGACAAGTCCTGCCTTATATACCCAACCCTTTAGTCCCGGTTGGTGCCACCAACTGGGACCAATGCCACCCTTTCGTCCCGGTTGGTGCCACCAACCGGGACTAAAGGTCAATTTTAGCAGCCCAAAGGGCGGGAAGCAGAGACCTTTGGTCCCGGTTGGTGGCTCCAACGGGGACTAAAGGGTGGCATTAGTCCTGACTGGTGGCACCAACTGGGACGAAAGGTTGGCATTGGTCCCGGTTGGAGCCACCAACCGGGACTAAAGGGTTTGTCCTGGCTGTGGTGGGAGTTTAGTCCCACCTCGCCAAGCGAGAGGCGCTCGCACCGGTTTATAAGCCCGCCCCTCTCTGCCTTGTTGAGTTCCTCTCAAAGTGAAAATAGATGCCCTTATACGGGAAATTCGACCTGAAATCAAAGTGCATAACTTTGATTTCAGGTCGAATTTTCCCTATAAGCGCATCTATGTTCACTTTTGCTAATTTTTTATGTTATTTTTTGCATATTAAAAGTTCTTAACAAAAAATACTTTATGAATATTCTTTTTGCTATTAAAGTTTTTAACAAAAATAACTTTGATAATTTTAGTTGCATAAATTTTATATAATATTAAGTTAAATAACTTTGATCGAACGAAAACACGTCTATTACGAAGGGATTTCGATTTTTTAAACATATATTAACTCAAGACTTTTTCTGCATTCAATATGCATCATTCAAAGCCACATCATCACTTTTCAACCTTTTTCTGACTTCATTTACAATTTTTCATGCATTTCATGATTTATTTTGAGCTAAAATGACCCTGAATTGAAAAGCACTGCAAATGAACTCTGAAATGGTTGCAAGTTGGCATGGTATCATCATTTCACCCACATAGCATGTGCTAAAAAGTTGAGATGGTTACGGCAAAAACTGGATGCACTTCGTGAACAAAATGAACAATCTCTTTCGAAGTATCAGGGTTTCAGACGAAAACTCATCTGTTACAAAAGGAGAGAAAGTCTTCACTTTTTCTTCGCGTGTGTCCCTTGCTTATTGCGCCGTAACCATGGATAATCTTCATCGTTTAACAGGGTGCTTGCGTCAGCCTTCACTTTGAAGGGAGGAATTTCATGAAACTTTTCATAATCTTCAGACATGTCTGTGTTGCCCTCCACTCCCACGATGTCTCTTTTCCCTAAAAGAACTATGTGGCGCTTTGGCTCATCGTATGATGTATCCGCTTCCTTGTCTTTTATTTTTCTCGGTTTGGTAGACATGTCCTTCACATAGAAAACCTGCGCCACATCATTGGCTAGGACGAATGGTTCGTCTGTGTACCCAAGATTGTTCAGATCCACTGTTATCATTTCGTATTGCGGGTCTACCTGCACCCCGCCTCCTAACAGATTGACCAATTTGCACCGAAACAAAGGGACCTTAAAATCATGTCCATAGTCAAGTTCCCATATGTCCACTATGTAACCATAATATGTGTCATTTCCCCTGTTGGTTGCTGCATCAAAGCGTACACCACTGTTTTGGTTGGTGCTCTTTTGATCTTGGGCGATCGTGTAAAATGTATTCCCATTTATCTCGTACCCTTTGTAAGTCAATATAGTCGAAGATGGTCCCCTGGCCAACCAGTACAGCTCATCTGCAACAGTGGTGTTACCCATGAGATGTGTTTGCAACCAACTGCCAAAAGTCCTGATGTGTTCACATGTAATCCAGTCGTCACACTGCTCCGGGTGTTTGGAGTGCAGAATATTCTTGTGTTCATTGACATACGGGGTCACCAAGGTAGAATTCTGTAGAACAGTGTAGTGTGCTTGAGACCAAGAATGCCCGTCCCTACATATTATTGAATTCGCTCCTAGCGTGCCTTTTCCAGTCAGTCTCCCCTCATACCGTGATTGAGGGAGACCAATCGGCTTAAGGTCAGGAATAAAGTCAACACAAAACCAAATGCTTTCCTCTGTTTGATGGCCCATGGAGATGCTTCCTTCTGGCCTAGCATGGTTATGAACATATTTCTTTAAGACTCCCATGAACCTCTCAAAGGGGAACATGTTGTGTAGAAATACAGGGCCCAGAATGCCAATCTCGTCGACTAGATGAACTAGGATGTGCGTCATGATATTGAAGAAGGATGGTGGGAACACGAGCTCGAAACTGACAAGACATTGCACCAAATCACTCTTTAACCTTGGTAGGATTTCTGGATCGATTACCTTCTGAGAGATTGCATTGAGGAATGCACATAGCTTCACAATGGCTAATCGAACATTTTCCGGTAGAAGCTCCCTCAATGCAACCGGAAGCAGTTGCGTCATAATCATATGGCAGTCATGAGACTTTAGGTTCTGGAACTTTTTCTCTGCCATATTTATTATTCCCTTTATATTCGACGAGAAGCCAGACGGGACCTTCATATTGAGTAGGCATTCAAAGAAGATTTCCTTCTCTTCTTTGGTAAGAGTGTAGCTGGCAGGACCTTCATACTGCTTTGGATCCATGCCGTCTTTTTCGTGCACACGTTGCTGGTCCTCCCGTGCCTCTGGTGTATCTTTTGTCTTCCCATACACTCCCAAGAAGCCTAGAAGATTCACGCAAAGATTCTTCGTCACGTGCATGACGTCGATTGCAGAGCGGACCTCTAGGTCTTTCCAATAGGGTAGGTCCCAAAATATACATTTCTTCTTCCACATGGGTGCGCGTCCCTCAGCGTCATTCGGAACAGATAGTCCGCCAGGACCTTTTCCAAAGATTACTTGTAAATCATTGACCATATCAAGTATGTCATCACCAGTACGGAGGGCGGGCTTCTTCCGGTGATCTGCCTCACCTTTGAAATGCTTTCCTTTCTTTCGACATTGATGGTTGGTCGGAAGAAATTGACGATGCCCCAGGTACACATTCTTCCTGCATTTGTCCAAATATATACTTTGGGTGTCATCTAAACAGTGCGTGCATGCGTGGTATCCCTTGTTTGTCTGTCCTGAAAGGTTACTGAGAGCAGGCCAAATATTGATGGTTACAAATAGCAACGCTCGTAGGTCAATGTCCTCTTGTGCATGCTCATCCCACAGACGTACACCTTTTCCATTCCACAGTTGTAAAAGTTCATTGATGTCTACTACGCAACCTTCTTCTTGTAGACTCGTGTTGGGCCTCCAAGCGCAGAGTTTTGTAGGACAGTAGCAAATTTCCCTCAAGTGGATGACCTAAGGTTTATCAATCCGTGGGAGGCGTAGGATGAAGATGGTCTCTCTCAAACAACCCTGCAACCAAATAACAAAGAGTCTCTTGTGTCCCCAACACACCCAATACAATGGTAAATTGTATAGGTGCACTAGTTCGGCGAAGAGATGGTGATACAAGTGTAATATGGATGATAGATATAGGTTTTTGTAATCTGAAAATATAAAAACAGCAAGGTAACTAATGATAAAAGTGAGCACAAACGGTATTGCAATGCTTAGAAACAAGGCCTAGGGTTCATACTTTCACTAGTGTAAGTTCTCTCAACAATACTAACATAGTTGAATCATATGTAAATCCCTCACGTGCGACAAAGAGTTCACTCCAAAATCACAAATAGCGGAGAACAAACGAAGACATTATTGTAGGGTATGAAACCACCTCAAAGTTATCTTTTCCGATCAATCTTATGAGCTATCCCTATAAGTGTCACGAACAGCCCTAGAGTTCGTACTAAAATAACACCTTAAGATACACATCAACCAAAACCCTAATGTCACCTAGATACTCCAATGTCACCACGAGTACCCATGGGCTTGATTATACGATATGCATCACACAATTTCAGATTCATCATGTTCAATCGAACACAAAGAACTTCAAAGAGTGCCCCAAAGTTTCTACCGGAGAGTCAAGACGAAAACATGGGCCAACCCCTATGCATAGATTCCCAAGGTCATGGAACCCGCAAGTTGATCACCAAAACATACATCAAGTGGATCAATAGAACATCCCATTGTCACCACGGATATCCCATCGCAAGACATACATCAAGTGTTCTCAAATCCTTAGAAGACTCAATCCGATAAGAAAACTTCAAAGGGAAAACTCAATTCATCACAAGAAGATAGAGAGGGGAAAACTCCATATGATTCATCTATATTAATAAAGCTCGCGGTACATCAAGATCGTGCCATCTCAAGAACACGAGAGAGAGAGAGATCAAACACATAGCTACTGGTACATACCCTCAGCCCCGAGGGTGAACTACTCCCTCCTTGTCATGGAGACCGCCGGGATGATGAAGATGGCCTCCGGTGATGGTTTCCCCCTCCGGCAGGGTGCCGGAACGGGCCGCCGATTGGTTTTTCGTGGCTACAGAGGCTTGCGGCGGCGGAACTCCCGATCTGGGTTTCTTTCTGGGGGTTTCTCGATTTATAGGAGTACTTGGCGTTGGAATTAAGTCAGGGGGGGGGGGGGTGCTCGAGGGACCCACAAGCCAGGGGGGCGCGCCCTAGGGTGGGGGGGGGGGCGCCCCCTAGGCTTGTGGCCTCCTCGGGACTCCTCTCCGATATCTTTTTGCTCCAGTATTTTTTATATTTTCGAAAAATATTCTCCGTAAATTTTCAGCCCATTCCGAGAACTTTTATTTCTGCACAAAAACAACACCACGGTAGCTCTGCTGAAAACAGCGTCAGTCCGGGTTAGTTCTAATCAAATCATATAAAATTATTGTAAACATGGCATGAATACTTCATAAATTATAGATACGTTGGAGACGTATCAGCAACCCCAAGCTTAATTCCTACTCGTCCTCGAGTAGGTCAATGATAAAAGAAATAATTTATGAAGTGTGAATGCTAGCAAGTGTACAAGTTTGATCAATGATAATTCCAATCACTTTTTCTAGCATCAATATAAACCATAAACAGCAGCTCATCTCATAAAACTTCTCATGATCAAGTAACAAGCTATTCACATGTTAAAGTATAGACCAGAAAGTTTCTTGAAAACTAACAAACCATATTCCTAGTCATCGAACAATTGCAATTCATCTTATTTTCAGGAAGGGTCTATGTAAGAGCTTTGATTTAGAAAATTCCACATACTCAACTATCATATAGTCTTCCATGATTATTGACACTCAAAGCATATTTTTAGAACAAATAGCATCCATCGAACACAGAGAAAGATAGGGGCTTAATGTTTCGCCTCCCAGCTTATTTATCATATAGATAATTGTCAACAATAATAATTCATGATCAAATATATTTGTGTGGATATATATGTTTATATCATTCCCCAACACATGATGCTTGCCAAGAGAAAAAGGCGGAATATAGGAAGTGGTGAAGATCACCATGACTCTTGCATAAAGGTAAGTACTAGAAAGTAAAAGATAGGCCCTTCGCAGAGGGAAGCATTGATTTGCAGAGGTGCCAGAGCTCGAGCTTTTAAAACAGAGATGAATAATAATTTTGAGCGGTATGCTTTCATTGTCAATATAACAACCGAGAGATCACGGTATCTTCCATGCTAGATACATTATAGGCGGTTCCCAAACAGAATGGTAAAGTTTTTACTCCCCCTCCACCAATCAATCACACTCCACGGCGAGCCGAATCCACGGGTACCGTCCATTACAAACAAAAATCTTGGGGGAGTTTTGTTTCATTATATTTTGATTTGATTTTTGAGCATGGAACTGGGCATCCGGAATACCAGCCACTTTCTCGTGAATGATAGTGAATCAACACATATCGTGAGAATAACCCACCTAGCATGTAAGATACTGACATCCCCTAGTCACTATATGAGCGATTCGGGCATACAAAACAGAATATTATTTGAAGGTTTAGAGTTTGGCACATTGAAATTTACATGGAACGGCAGGTAAATACCGCATATAGGTAGGTATGGTGGACTCATATGGAACAACTTTGGGTTTAAGGGTGTTTGGATGCACAAGTAGTATTTCTACTTGGTGCGGATGTTTTGGCTAGTATGAGGTGGAAGCAAGCACCACATGTTGGAGGATCTATAACAATATAACTTCTATACAAATATACCCAAACATAACTCATTAAGTTGTCTTCCTTGTCCAATTTCAACTAATTTTCTCGAGTTTGAAAATAATTAATGAGCTCACAATCATAGAAGATGTCCAAGATAGTATATTTATATGTGGAATCTCTCTTCCTTCAATATTCTTTCATGAATTGTTCAAGTGACCAATGCGCGGTTTGCTAACTTTCAATAAATTTTACCACCTATACTTATTATGTGTGAAGTCATTACTCCCCATGGGATAAGTATATAAAGCATATTTAATTTCAGATTTATGATATTCAATTCATTCAACCATTTACTCATAGGATATAAGTGAAGCACGAGAGTGAATGACAAACTACTCTAAAAAGATGTAAGTGAAGATCAATGAGTAGTCAACAATTAAATAACTATGTGAAGACTCTCTCATCTAAGAATTTAAGATCTTAAGTATTTTATTAAACAGCAACCAAAAGAAAAATAGCACTCCAAGAATAGCACGCAACATGTGAACGAATAAAAATTTGGGCTCAACATAGGCTAACCGATAATTGTTGATGAAGAGAGGTGGGATGCGTAGCATCCCCAAGCTTAGATGCTTGAGACTTATTGAAATATTTACTTGGGGTGCCTTGGGCATCCCCAATCTTGAGCTTTTTTATCTCGTTCAATCCTCTCATATCAGGGTTTCACCTATTCTCAAAAACTTCAACCACACAAAACTCGAAAAGAACTCGTGAGATAGGTTAGTACACATAATAATAAATCAACTCTTTATGTACTGCCAAGACAAGTTGCACAATAATTATCAAACATCATCTACTGTTTACTATCATTTCCACAATTTATATCTACCAATATAGGCTATGGAAACTATAGGATAAGTAGATAACGAAACTATGACAGCAATCTGTCCAAACAGAACAGTCTGTAGAAATTTATGAAAACAGTGTACTTCTGTAACTCAAAAAATTATGAAAATTTAGGACATGCTAAATAATTTATATGACATCACTGTGTAAAAATTTCAAAAATGTTCCATGTTCCAATAAAATATGAAAATTCAAACACTACAGCAAAAGTTTCTGTTTTTACACAGCACACATCAAACATGCAATGCAAGCATCCTAAAACAATTCTTGGAACTATTTATTGAAAAACAAGATTATGAATAACACCTAACAGAGAACAACAAAAAAATATGACGCTCCAAGCAAAACTCATATTATGTGACGAATAAAAATATAGCTCCAAGTAAGATATACCGATAGTGTTTAGACGCTTGAGTCTTCCTTGAATATTACCTTGGGGGTGCCTTGGGCATCCCCAAGCTTAGGTTCTTGCCACTCCTTATTCTCCTCATATCGGTGTCTCACCCAAAACTTGAAAACTTCAATCACACAAAGCTTAACGGAACTTCGTGAGAAGGGTTAGTGTAATAAAGATAAATCATTCACTTAGGTACTGTCAATACAAGATTCATAATTGTTCCCACGTGATACCTACTGTATTCTATCATTCCCATAATTTATATCACTCAATATAAGCTATGAAAACACTAAAACAAGCAAACTATGCATGCAAAACAGAATCTGTCAAAAACAGAACAGTTTGTGAGGATCTGTAGTGTAGCCATACTTCCCTGTCTCAAAAATTCTGAACAATTAGGACAACCTGGAGGATTTGTATATCAAGACTTTGTAAAAATTTCAGATCATTATCACGCTCCAGTAAAAAATGAAAATTCCTGTACTGGAGTCAAAAGTTTCTGTTTTGGTTCAGTATCAATTCTACTCATCTTGTGAGTCATCCGAAAGGCTTAACTTGGCACTTTATTGAAATAAAAGGCAAAAAACATGATTAATACAGTAGCTTAATCATGTGAACACACAAAAACAGAAAGTAAAAGTGTTGGGTTGTATCCCAACAAGCGCTTTTCTTTAATGCCTTTTAGCTAGGCATGATGATTTCAATGATGCTCACGTAAAAAGTAGTAATTGGAACATGCAAGAGAGAATCATGAATCACATGACAAGCACATTTAAGTCTAAACCACTTCCTATACATAGGGATTTTGTGAGCAAACAATTTATGGGAACAAGAATCAACTAGTATAGGAAGGCAAAACAAGCATATCTTCAAAACTTTGAACACATAGAGAGGAAACTTGATATTATTGCAATTCCTACAAGCATATGTTCCTCCCTCATAATAATTTTCAGTAGCATCATGAAGGAATTTCATAACATAACTATCACATAAAGCATTATCTTCATGATCCACAAGCATAGAATTTTTTTCACTCTCCACATAAGCAATTTACTTCTCATTCATAATAGTGGGAGCAAACTCAACAAAATAACTATCATGAGATACTTGATTGGCATAACCACTTTGAATATTAAAATCATGGTTACAAGTTTCATGGTTACTATCACTCTTTATAGCATACATGTCATCATCATAATCATCATAGATAGTAGGCATGTCATTATCATAACAAATTTGCTCATCAAAACTAGGGGGACTAAAAATATCATCTTCATCCAACATAGCATCCCCAAACTTGTGGCTTTGCATAGCATTAGCACCATGGATATTTAGAGAATTCATACTAGCAATATTGCAATCATGCTCATCATTCAAGGAATTCTCATTAAGTATTTTCATAAATTCTTCCTCTACCAATTGAGCACAATTTTCCAAACCATCATTATCACGAAAAACAATAAAAAGACGAACCAATTGATGCAACCTAAACTCCATTTTTTGTAGTTTTCTTTTATAAAACCAAACTAGTGAAAAACAAGAAACTAAAAGATTTAATTACAAGATCTAAAGATATACCTTCAAGTACTCACCTGCCCGGCAACGGCGCCAGAAAAGAGCTTGATGTCTACTACGCAACCTTCTTCTTGTAGACTCGTGTTGGGCCTCCAAGTGCAGAGTTTTGTAGGACAGTAGCAAATTTCCCTCAAGTGGATGAACTAAGGTTTATCAATCCATGGGAGGCGTAGGATGAAGATGGTCTCTCTCAAACAACCCTGCAACCAAATAACAAAGAGTCTCTTGTGTCCCCAACACACCCAATACAATGGTAAATTGTATAGGTGCACTAGTTCGGCGAAGAGATGGTGATACAAGTGTAATATGGATGATAGATATAGGTTTTTGTAATCTGAAAATATAAAAACAGCAAGGTAACTAATGATAAAAGTGAGCACAAATGGTATTGCAATGCTTAGAAACAAGACCTCGGGTTCATACTTTCACTAGTGTAAGTTCTATCAACAATACTAACATAGTTGAATCATATGTAAATCCCTCACGTGCGACAAAGAGTTCACTCCAAAGTCACAAATAGTGGAGAACAAACGAAGAAATTATTGTAGGGTACGAAACCACCTCAAAGTTATCTTTTCCGATCAATCTTATAAGCTATCCCTATAAGTGTCACGAACAGCCCTAGAGTTCGTACTAAAATAACACCTTAAGATACACATCAACCAAAACCCTAATGTCACCTAGATACTCCAATGTCTCCACGAGTACCCATGGGCTTGATTATACGATATGCATCACACAATTTCAGATTCATCATGTTCAATCCAACACAAAGAACTTCAAAGAGTGCCCCAAAGTTTTTACCGGAGAGTCAAGACGAAAACATGTGCCAACCCCTATGCATAGATTCCCAAGGTCACGGAACCCGCAAGTTGATCACCAAAACATACATCAAGTGGATCAATAGAACATCCCATTGTCACCACGAATATCCCATCGCAAGACATACATCAAGTGTTCTCAAATACTTAGAAGACTCAATCCGATAAGAAAACTTCAAAGGGAAAACTCAATTCATCACAAGAAGATAGAGAGGGGAAAACTCCATATGATTCATCTATATTAATAAAGCTCGTGGTACATCAAGATCGTGCCATCTCAAGAACACGAGAGAGAGAGATCAAACACATAGCTACTGGTACATACCCTCAGCCCCGAGGGTGAACTACTCCCTCCTCATCATGGAGACCGCTGGGATGATGAAGATGGCCTCCGGTGATGGTTTTCCCCTCCGGCAAGGTGCTGGAACGGGCTCCCGATTGGTTTTTCGTGGATATAGAGGCTTGCGACGACGAAACTCCCGATCTGGGTTTCTTTCTGGGGTTTTCTCGATTTATAGGAGTACTTGGCGTTGGAATCAAGTCAGGGGGGGGGGGGGTGCTCGAGGGACCCACAAGCCAGGGGGGCGCGCCCTAGGGGGGCGCCCCCTAGGCTTGTCGCCTCCTCGGGACTCCTCTCCGATATATTTTTGCTCCAGTATTTTTTATATTTTCCAAAAATATTCTCCGTAAATATTCAGCCCATTTCGAGAACTTTTATTTCTGCACAAAAAAAACACCACGGTAGCTCTGCTGTAAACAGTGTTAGTCCGGGTTAGTTCTAATAAAATCATACCAAAATCATATAAAATTATTGTAAACATGGCATGAATACTTCATAAATTATAGATACGTTGGAGACGTATCATTCATCAACAAATGGCCTTAGGTACACATCAATGTCATTGCCGGGTTACTTAGGGCCTTGGATGAGCACTGGCATCATAATGACCTTCCGCTTCATGCACAACCAAGGAGGAAGGTTATACATACATAGAGTCACAGGTCATGTGCTATGCTTGCTGCTCTGCTCCCCAAAAGGATTAACGCCATCTGCACTTAAACCAAACCATATGTTCCTTGGGTCACCTGTAAAGTCCCCCCACTTTCACTAGTAGAAAACAGACCTTTCGTCCCGAGCATTAGTCCTGGTCTGGTCACGAGCCGGTACTAAAGATGGTATTAGTCCCGGTTCGTGCCGGCTCCAACGGCTAGGAGCAGGGCGACCTTTAGTACCGGCTCGTGAGCGATCTTTAGTACCGGTTCGTGTCACGAGCCGGTACTAAAGGGGGCGTGGCAGGCTGTTGGTCAGACTTGGGCCCCGCTTGCACCTTTAGTACCGGCTGGTGATACCAACCGGTACTAAAGTGCAACCTTTAGTACCGGTTGGTGTCACCAGCCGGTACTAAAGATTTCCTACATATACGCTTCGTCCACAGCCGGTCGAAGGGGCTCTCATTTCTCTGTTTTCTCCCCTGTTCTTCTTCTTGCTCGAAGCTCATCCTCCATTTTGCCAAGGATTTTTCAAGATTTAAAGGCACCCCATCTATCCAAGTGTTCATAAAGGTTAGCAACTTTGCTCCTTCATCTCTCATTGCTAGATTAGCTTGTGGTATGCTCAAAGATATGTGGTTTGTGGGTTTTAGCTAGGTTTTGGAGGAGTGGTCATTATGTGGGAGTTTATTTGATTTATATGCAATTTGAGCTCAAATTAACTTGTTAGGTTGCATATGTGTAGGTGTGGTTTATTTGTTGCCTTCCCATCCCCGTCCTAACCACCGTCGATCGTCCGCACCGTCTCGTCACGGCACCGGCCACCTTGGTGAGCCTCTTGTTCTTCTTAAAACCTTTTTGTTAAAAAAAATTACTTGTATGATTTAGATAGCTGCGTGTACGATTTACTTACTTGTATTATTGTTAGTTATTCTATAGTGTCATGGTTATGGTATCAGCCCACGTCGGCCCTCGTCCAGTCTATGATTCAGATGATGTGGTATGTCGTTATCTTTTATAACTATTTCACACATCATCTAATGTCTATGACAATTAATTATGCCACCAAATTGACGTAGATGTTTTTATCTATAGGAAGTAGTTGAACCAGAAATTCCAACCGACTATGCAATTCTGCTCGAGAAATTAACACAAGCTGAAAAAGAAATTGATCATTTGAAAGAAAAATTGAAAAGAACTGAAGATGAGAAGATGGGATTGGAGTTGCATGTTGCCGATATCGTCGATGATCACAAGAACAAGATGGCTGGAATGCGCTTGAAGCTTAGAAATATTAGAAAATATGCCATTGATAAAGAGGCTTGGTATCATTATGCCGTTGGCTCAATTGTTACTTTAGTTGCGATTATGATCGCATTTGTTGTTGCATTTACATGTTTTAGATAGTTGTATGTTGTTTTATGAGATGTATGTATGAACTATAAGTATCTATTATTTGCAGTAATAACATTTGGTCACTGCTAGCTCTACTTTTGGTTGTAATGTGATGATGAAGTTGTATTAATTTGGTCACTTCGATGTTTTGTAGTGAACATGAGCTGGCAATGGATGTACGATGACCGACTAAGTCCAGGGTTTCTTAATGGCCTGCATGATTTTATTCGTGTGGCTGAGGCAAACAAGCAGAATGGTTTCATGTGTTGTCCATGTCGTGACTGTAAGAATGATAGGAATTACTCTAAGTCAAAAACCCTTCATGTCCACCTGCTTGAGAAGGGTTTCATGCCACACTATAATGTTTGGACCAAGCACGGAGAAAGAGGGGTTATAATGGAAGACAATGAAGAAGAAGAGGATGATGACAACTATCCTTTCGCCGATACAACAATGGGGGAAGCTGAAGAAGAGGCATCAATGGGGGAAGATGAAGAAGAGGCATCAGATGAGCCCGCTGATGATTTGGGTCGGGTCATTGCTGATGCAAAGAGAAACTGCGAAAGTGACAAGGAGAGGTTGAAGTTGAAACGCATGTTAGAGGATCACAAGAAATTATTGTATCCAAATTGTGAAGATGACCAGAAAAAGCTGGGTACCACGCTGGAATTGCTGCAATGGAAGGCGAATAATGGTGTAACTGACAAGGGATTTCAAGAATTGCTGATAATGATAAAGAAGATGCTTCCAAAGGATAACGAATTGCCTGAAAGTACGTACGAAGCAAAGAAGGTTGTCTGCCCTCTAGGATTAGAGGTGCAGAAGATACATGCATGCCCTAATGACTGCGTCCTCTACCGCGGTGAGGAGTACGAGAATTTGGTTGCATGCCCGGTATGCGGTGCACTGCGCTATAAGATCCCCCGCGATGACCCTGGTGATGTGGAGGGCGAACGCCACAGGAAGAGGGTTCCTGCCAAGGTGACGTGGTGTGCTCCTATAATACCACGATTGAAACGTTTGTTCCAAAACAAAGAGCATGCCAAGTTGTTGCGATGGCACAAAGAAGAACGTAAGAAAGACGGGATGTTGAGAGCACCCGCTGATGGGTCGCAGTGGAGAAAAATTGAGAGGGAGTTCGAGGACTTTGCAGCTGACGCAACGAACTTATGGTTTGGTCTTAGTACAGATGGCATGAATCCTTTTGGGGAGCAGAGCTCCAGTCACAGCACCTGGCCCGTGACACTATGTATCTACAACCTTCCTCCTTGGTTGTGCATGAAGCGGAAGTTCATTATGATTCCAGTGCTCATCCAAGGCCCTAAGCAACCTGGCAACGACATTGATGTATACCTAAGGCCACTAGTTGATGAACTTCTACAGTTGTGGAAAAAACCAGGTGTACGTGTGTGGGATGCGCACACACAGAAGGAAATTGACCTACGAGCGTTGCTGTTTGTAACCATCAATGATTGGCCTGCTCTTAGTAACCTTTCAGGACATACAAACAAGGGATACAATGCATGCACGCACTGTTTAGATGATACTGAAAGTATATATTTGGATAAATGTAAGAAGAATGTGTACCTCGGACATCGTCGATTTCTACCGATCAAGCATATCTTAAGAAAGGCAGGCAACCATTTCAAAGGTGAGCCAGATAACCGGAAGAAGCCTGGCCTCCGTACTGGTGAATATATATTTGATATGGTCAAGGATTTACAAGTAATCTTTGGAAAGGGTCCTGGCGGACAATCTGTTCCGAATGACGCCAACGGACACGCACCCATGTGGAAGAAGAAATCTATATTTTGGGAACTTGAATATTGGAAAGCCCTAGAGGTCCGCAATGCAATCGACGTGATGCACGTGACGAAGAATCTTTGTGTGAACCTGCTAGGCTTCTTGGGCGTGTATGGAAAGACAAAAGATACACCGGAGGCACGGGAGGACAAGCAAAGAATTAACGAAAAAGACGGCATGCCTCCAAAGCAGTATCAAGGTCCTGCCAGCTACGCTCTTACGAAAGAAGAGAAGGAAATCTTTTTTGAATGCCTGCTCAGTATCAAGGTCCCGTTTGGCTTCTCGTCAAATATAAAGGGAATAATAAATATGGCAGAGAAAAAATTTCAAAATCTAAAGTCTCATGACTGCCACGTGATTATGACGCAATTACTTCCGGTTGCACTTAGGGGGCTTCTACCGGAAAATGTTCGATTAGCCATTGTGAAGCTATGCGCATTCCTCAATGCAATTTCTCAGAAGGTAATCGATCCAGAAATCCTACCAAGGTTACAGAATGACCTGGTCCAATGTCTTGTCAGTTTCGAGTTGGTGTTCCCTCCATCCTTCTTCAATATTATGACGCACGTTCTAGTTCACCTAGTCGAAGAGATTAACATTCTGGGTCCTGTATTTCTACACAATATGTTCCCCTTCGAGAGGTTCATGGGAGTCTTAAAGAAATATGTTCATAACCGTGCTAGGCCAGAAGGAAGCATCGCCAAGGGATATGGAACAGAGGAGGTTATTGAGTTTTGTGTTGACTTTGTTCCTGACATTAAGCCGATTGGTCTTCCTGAATCGTGGCATGAGGGGAGACTGGGTGGAAAAGGCACATTAGGAAAGAAAGAAGCAATAAATATGGACGGGCATTCTTTCACTCAAGCACACTACCCGGTTCTACAAAATTCCACCTTGGTGACTCCATATATGTCTGACCCCTGGATTGAACGTAAACACATGGAGACTTTTGCCGGTTGGTTGCAAACAAAGCTCATCAATGACAACGATGTTCCAGATGAACTGTACTGGTTGGCCAAGACACCAAGTTTGACTGTAACGACTTTCAAAGGGTACGAGATAAATGGGAATACATTTTACACGATCGCCCAAGATAAAAAGAGCACCAACCAAAACAGTGGTGTCGGCTATGATGCAACCAACTTTCAAGACACATATTATGGTTACATAGAGGAGATATGGGAACTTGATTATGGACCTGATCTTAAGGTCCCTTTGTTTCGGTGCAAATGGGTCAAATATACTGGAGGCGGGGTACAGGTAGACCCGCAGTACGGAATGACAACAGTGGATCTCAACAATCTGGGATACACAGACGACTCATTCCTCCTAGCCAATGATGTGGCTCAGGTTTTCTATGTGAAGGACATGTCTAGCAAACCGAGGAGAAAAAAAGATAAGGAAGCGAATACATCATACGATGAGCCAAAGCGCCACATAGTTCTTTCAGGGAAAAGAAACATTGTGGGAGTGGAGGACAAGACAGACATGTCAGGAGATTATGAAAAGTTTCATGAAATCCCTCCCTTCAGAGTGAAGACTGACCCAAGCATCCTGTTAAATGATGAAGATTCTCCATGGTTACGGCGCAATCATAAGCAAGGGACAAACACGCATAAAAAGTCTTACACCACGAGATCCCACTCTGGGATGTGACCGGCTTCACCGTCATCACACTTTCTATGTGAAGGACATGCATGCATTTTCTAGCATGGTATCTTTGTAACAGTAACCCTCTCAACTCTTTAGAAGTTGCTATGTGGGTGAAATTATGATGTCATGCCAAGTTACAACCTTTTCAGAGTTCATTTGTACTGCTTTTCAAACTCAGGGTTATTTAGCTCAAAATAAATCATTAAATGCATGAAAAATATCAAATGAAGTCAGAAAGGGTTGAAAATTGATGATGTTCTTTTGAATGGTGCATATTGAACACACAAAAAGTATGGAGTTAAAATAAGTTATTAAAAATGAAATCCCTTTGTAATAGATGAGTTTTCGTCCGAAACCCTCATACTTCGAAAGAGATTGTCCAATTTGTACACGAAGTGCATCCAGTTTTTGCCGTAACCCTCTCAATTCTTTAGAAGTTGCTATGTGGGTGAAATTATGATGTCATGCCAAGTTACAACCTTTTCAGAGTTCATTTATACTGCTTTTCAAACTCGAGATATGACATTTCAAATGCCATTTAATCAAATTGTCTTATACAGCAGTTGAAGTTGTTCAAACATGCATGGAAATGCCATAAACAGATTCTTTATATTTTTCTGATATTTTTTCATATATTATTTATTTCCATTGGAGTCATAGATTTTTTTCTATGATTTTTTAAAGTTTAGGGGTTTTCCTGAAAATAATAATGAATATTGAATTAAAAAACCTTTAGTACCGGTGCGAGCCACGCACCGGTACTAAAGGTCCACCGCCCCGTGCATTTTTTGGGGAGGACCTTTAGTACCGGTGCGTGTCTCGCACCGGTACTAAAGGTTCTTTAGTACCGGTGCGAGCCACGCACCGGTACTAAAGGGTGCCTAGGTATAAATACTATCCCTTCGTCCTGGGCCGACCCACGCACCAGGACAAGGACAAAACGATGCCGTCAGGCTGCCAAAATCTGCCGTCGCCGCCGCCCGTCGCCATCGCCGCCGCCCGTCGCGCACGAGCCCGCCGCCCCGACGCCGCTCGCCGCCCCGAGCCCGCCGCCCCGACGCCGCCCGCCGCCCCGAGCCCGCCACCCCGAGCCCGCCGCCCCGACGCCGCGCGCCTCCCCGACCTCGCAGCCCCGACGCGTCCTGCCCCCTCCGGCGAGCTCCCTCGGTGAGCCTCTCCCCTCCCCCTTGCCCCTCCGCGCGCCCACCCGATCCAGTCAACTCCGGCGCGGCTCGCCGGAGCAACTCCGGCGCGGCCTACTGACGTGGCCGGCCAGCCCCACCCCCAGGGTAGCTGGCCAGTGGGCCCGCGGGCCCCAGTTGACCTGTTGACCCAGTCAACTGTGCTGACTGGGTAGGCCCTAGTCAATGACAAGTGGGGCCGCCCCCTAATCCACTGATTAATTAAACTCTAGATTAACTCTGTGAATTAGTTTTAGTTTAATTAGTTTTAGTTTTAGTCTATGACAGGTGGGACCCCCTAGCTAATTAGTTTTAGTTTATTTTAACTCTAGATTAACTCTGTGTCTATGATAGGGTTACTTAGCTTAAATGAAAAATAAAATGTTAATGTAAAAAAAACCTAGAAGAAAAAAAAAGAAGAAAAGAAGAAGGAAAAAAAGGAAAAAGAAAAAAAGAAAAGAAGAAAAAATAATAATAAGAAGAAGAATAAGAATAAGAAAAAGACCCGACACGGCACCCCGACCCCCGACACGACATCATCGACAACCCGACCCCCCGACACCCCGACCCCGACACGACACCCCGACACCCCGACATGGCACCCCCGACCACGACACGACACCCTGACACGGCACCCCCGACCATGACACAGCACCCCTACCCCGACACGACACCCCCGACACCCCGACCCCGACCACGACACATCACCCCTATTTATTAGTTAGTTAGTTAGTTAGTTAGTTAGGTTATCAGGTTAGTTTAGTTAGTTTAGTTAGTTAGGTTATTAGGGTATGTGTTAATTTTGTTAATTTTGTTAGATGCTAAGTGTTATTTAATTTGTTAAGTGTTATTTAATTTGTTAGATGCTAAGTGTTAATTTTGCTAAGTTTTATTTAATTTGTTTTCATAATTAAGTGTTTCTTCTCGACGTCGACGATGCCGATCCCGCATCCTCGTCGTCGAGTTGCCGGAGGAGGTCACTTGCTTGAGCCGAGGGGCCCTGTCAGGGACTGGGCTCCGCCGGGCTGGTAGTGGGAGGTGCTGCCTTCCGGGCGGCGCAGCTTGGTGAGGAGCCAGCCCGTCATCGACCCGGAGGTTCTGTGGTGGCGGCCGCATGGGCCACGGACGATTCGGAGGCTTGAGTCCCCCGCGGAGGTGGTACAGTACCATGTCAGCAAGGAGAACGAGCACGCCCGTCGCTACATGGCAGCTTTGGAGGCCAGGTCCGACAATAGGTGGCAGATTCTTCAGGGATCTCATTGGAGATATGTTCCTGTGATGGTTCCTTCTCTTTGGGTGTCCACCGCCCGCCCCGATATCTGCCGGGCGCTAGGGTTCTAGCTAGATCGATATATTAACTACTATATATGTATTCGATGATGCATTATTAATTAACTATCAGTTATTTTGCTTCTTGAATGCATGCTAATTTGAATACTAATTTGTTTTATCTATATTATTATGGATTAGTTATTAAGCTATGGACAATACCGGTAGAGCTCATGAAGAGGACATCTTCGACATGATACGCTCCTCCGAAAATCCAGCGGACCTTTAGGGTGAATCACATGATGATGATGGCTCACAATATCTGAACGATTACGGTGATGGATGTGAGGCCGAGGAAGAACAACTTATGTTCCAAAATCCGGAACAACTAACAATGTCCGGCGAGGTATATACACATATTAGCCTCTGGTGATCATTACATGTGTATTAATTGATTTGTATGTATATATATATATATATATATATATATATATATATATATATATATATATATATATATATATATATATATATATATATATAGTCTATTTGGGACCCAGGGTGAAGAATAAGTAATTCTTCACACTGGTCGATCGACTGAGCCAGACCGTACGTTCAACCAAGACACCACCGTTCTGGGATTGAAAAAAAGCCCACCGCCCCTCGCTGTAAATTACATCGGAGTCGAGGTAATTTTACCTTTTATGCGTTGACTCGAACACAGCCCACCTCCCCCGTCCCTTTCTAATCTGGCTAGGTCTTCGGCGGTGCCGTGGTTGGCGATGGCGGTGCAGGCTCAGCGGCATGGTGCTCGGTGGCAGACGGTGGCCTCGGCGGTGTGCTGAGATCTCTGGGTTCCTTGGTGACGGGCAAAGCAGCGGGGCTACATCGACTGCGGCAGCTTCGTGCGCTGCGCCGGCCACGGCGGCGCTACTCCATCCGCGGGCTTCGACGGCATCATGTCGAGCTCTCGACACTTTGGTTCGTGCCAGGATTTATGCCCCTGTATTTCTCCTCCCGCCCTCTCCCAATCTGTCGAGGAAGATTGTGGGCTGGGCACGACTTGCCGGCTGCGGCGGCTGCCATGGTGTTGGGTTGTGGCCTTTCTCAGATTCGGCGCGTACTGATGCATCCTGTGCTAGGTTTTGAAGTTTTACTTGTTTCAATGTTCAATATGGGTGCACAAGTTTTAGTATGGCCTTCACCAGATTTGATAATGTGCGCCTTCTTCCTATACCAGCGAAGACAGGAAAAAAATTGCATGGTCGTGCTGATCTGATCCGCGAAATAGTAAATTAGATGTTGGGGACAAATCAAGAAGAGCTTCTCTCCAGATCTGACCTACGGCTACTTCCAGTCCTCCTACTAATCTCCTATCTTCCATAAATAGAGCTACCAACGCTTTTGTGTCTAACGACTCCTTAGGTTCAGTGGCTTGTGTCTAATTATTCCCCAGTTTAACGTGCCCATATGCTGCATTTTCTGTCTGCCTTGGTCCAGCAAATGTTAGTTATTAGATTAAGAAATAGGAGATAATTAGTGTAATTTGTGTCTAATTATTAATCTATGTAGGTTTCAGGTCTCTGGGTCGTACCGATAGAATTAGGCAATAAAACGTAGGCTATAAGATAATTCGCTTCAGATACTAGTTTTGGGATTTATATTAGCTTGAAGAGAATAATTTTGCTCAAAGAAGACGAAGCCAACATTATTGCTAGTACTGAGATGCGACGTATCTCAGGTTTGTAGGTGCAGAATCAGGATGGATTATAATGGATTCTCCCATTTGAATTGTCTTTCAAAGGTGAGTTGTAGCCAGATATAACTTCTGTCCTCTTATATTTCAGTTCATAAAAGATATAGGGTAATTAGTATTACTTCTGCATTTCTGTCCACTTCGACTCTTACTGATTTATTCTAGTTTCTGTTTTACAAACAATGGTTTAACCATTGTTGTTTGTGTTTGTGTTCTAGCCTCTACTGGGAATATATGTGATCTCTTTCATGTCCTTGTCTCTCAGATCTCTTTACTTATTTCTGCCATGCCGCGATATCTTTCACGGTTGTTTGAAACTTGGTTAGAATAAGTTGAGGTCTTCATTAGCTTTGATTTGATCAAATGTAATGTTGAGTAAACTTGGGAAGTTCCATGAAGAATATATGCTTCTGTTAATAAATGCTTGACCTACAATTTTGTCAGATTCTAGCATCCATTATTAAGGGTCGTCTGTTTTGCATCTGTAGGTGGAAGTACGATGGGCCATGTGATTCTTTCAAGGAACTTATTGACATGGCAGAGGTCCATCCATCCTTTCACCTTTGCATACACATTGCTATGAAGATTCATGAAAAGAACGAAATAATTCCAAAATTTATCAATGGCTCGTGTAGTTACTCCAGCAAAAGAGAAAATGTATACCATTTATCTCCCGGAGAGAGAAAGAGAGAGGGCGGTTTAAGACAGATATCATTTATCTAAGGTATGGAAATACAATTTTGGTTCCATGTATTAGTGACTGGCAACATTTTGTCCTGTATTCCGTAGTCTTGGCCCCTCTTGTGCATATTTTCCTAGAATGGTGCATATGGAACTCGGTTACTGCTATGTTTTCTAAGAGTCTAAGTTCTTAAGTACTAGTTTCCTTGCATTATGAAATTAAGTTTTTTTAAATGCTTCCTTTGTTTGCTTGTTTTCATTAACAGCTCAAAGAACAACATCAACAGGGACATTATTGATGCTCTAGATCACTTTTTTTTGTGAACTGAACAGCCAACACAATTATTAAAGTTTGTGATACCTTTTAGTTTTCTAACAGACAAGTGCTACGTGTTAACCTGAACTATGTGACTCAAGCGACCAGCTCTGATTTAGTCTTTATGACATCTTTTCTGGGGTTCTTGTAAATGAGGCCTCAAGATGTCGCTAGCTTCTATTAGTTACTTTCTGTTGATTACGAAGAACTTCATATATGCATTTGTTATTAATATACAAACAGATATACTTCAAGAGAAGAAGACTCTGGGTTTTCCTTAAACAACTTCGAGATGTTGATCTCAAAACTATGGCTGCTGAGCACATGGTACAGTGGTGTTCTTTATAGAAATAATGAAATCCCATAACTGCTGTTGGGTTTCTTGTTTTTACGTGGTTTTCCTTTTTATTGTTTGCAGTTTTATCCTTTACCTCCTGTGTTTGACGAGACACCAAAGCATGATAGAGATTGCACCAAAAACTTGTCACAAGCTTGTGAGGTGACTCCCCAAACGATAAGATGCTGGCCTCAAAACGATGTCTGGTCGGGAAGTCGTCCTGCTCTAGTTGGCCATCTTTTAATCATCAGTTGTTCACAATCCCTTCTAAATAAAATTCTTTCAGCTGATTACCTTCTCATATGAATTTTTAGTTATGTACGACGAGACAAATAAATACCTTGGCTCAGCCTGGATGTGATGCTAACACAACCACACCAAAAGAACATTCCATCAAACAATGAATGATAATTTCATATTTGGGTCCTTAAAATAGAATGACATCTATCACCAGCACAGTATGATTCAACTGAAACTATAGCTTAGGCCAATGATTGGCATCTTCTTTATCTGATTATACCTTTGTAAGACAACGGAATATGTAAACCAAGGTACTTGGTCTCTCCTTACAAAAATGGAATTGAGGTTTTGTAATGTAGTTAGAAGGATTCTAATTGCTTTATTTATGTTGATCATTTCCTAAAAATTTCTGCCATGCTACCAATTCCCCCCCCCCCAAACGTAGTAGCGCTGTTTTCTACTCCCTCCGTTCCAAAATATAGTGCGTCCTCGGTTTTCGCGCTTCAACTTTGACCATAAATTTAACCAACGAGAACGACTGCGGCGGGAGCAAAAATTATACCAGTGAATTTGTATTCGAAAGAAGTTTTCAATTATATAATTTTTGCTCCCGCCGCAGTCGGTCTCATTGGTTAAATTTATGATCAAAGTTGAACCTCGGGAAGCGCGGGCGCACTATATTTTGGAACGGACGGAGTATTACTTAAGGTAGAAAGAAATGAGTACAACTGAAATTAATAAGGAAACAGATAGAAGGGGAACAGCTAAGGCTAGCTTGGCCTACAATATCCAGTTCTTGGGGAGAAGTGCTTGCTTGCTCACTATTCTCATATGGAAACCTAAATCCCTGCTAAACTCGAGCTCTTTGCTTGGATCTGCATCAAGGAGTGATATCGTAGTGCTCTCAGCTCTTGGTCTCTTCTTACCGATTATTTAGTGGAAGTTAATTGCGTTCCATCATTATGACACCTTTGAAACATATTTTGCCAACTAGAGCACAATACAATGTTGTTTTCAACTCATCCTGATATTTTCCTGAGCGTGATGACTGTGTATGCTTTGGCCAGTTGCTCTTCCATGTAGCACTTCTTTACAGTAATTGAAGTCCTACGGGAGGATACTTCATCTGCATGCAACTCATTCTTGTATTTGTTCTGCAACATCATCTCATATTTTGAGGATCCCTCATATTTACTGAAATTTTTCCTGAAATAAGTTTTTGGGTAAGCAAAAGCATCATATTTTGAAGCAACAGACTCCCAATGCTGTAAATCTGACATACATGCCCAGAATTTGGTAAGGGCTTCTTTTAGATCATTGTTCAAAATTCAAAATTTCTAGATATAATCAAGAATTTTTCAGTAATTCATAAAAGGTACCCAGTTAATATCTGGGAAAAATTTAGACCATTTAAACCAATGGTATTAGAGATAATGACTTTTCAGACCGATGCTAAAAGTTTGAGTCCAAAATTTAAACTTAACAAAAACAAAAGTAACTTAATTTACTCCCGTTTTTCTAAAATAAACTTAATTTACTCCTGTAATTTAGCAGGAACGCAATTTTATCTCACAATGAAAAGTAGGAATGTAACAAGAATTTATTGCCATAAATTTACCTCAGATGACTTTGTTTCTTAGGTGGTGGGTTTGGTGCAGCATTCATGATGTAAGTTTACGTCTCATATGTGTAGTAATTTTACCTCACACTCCTATTTCTCTTACTGTGCTTCTTGGCCCGGTAGACTTTTTTCCTGGAGACCACGCCGTAATCTTACCTCATGCATGTTGTAGATTACCTCAGCAGCCTTCACCGTGGCTTGCCTGTGGCGTGCAAGCCACATGTGTTGGGCAAGCGGCTGGGGTGAAGAATAACAATTCTTCACCCTGGGTGACGAATAGTCAATCCCTATATATATATATATATATATATATATATATATATTAACAAATCTTTTTTCTTTTAATTATCAGCCCTCCGGATCGAGCCAATCTAGTAGAAAGGTACGAGGCGGTGCCAAAATATTGGACGGCAACGTAAAGCTCAATCTTGATGCTTTCAAACATGATGGTGCACCGACTCACCCTGATGCCAATGCCAAGACATTTGTGCGTCAATGCGGAGTGGTTGTTAGGGATGGAGTCCCGATCACAATGGAAGAATGGATTCAACCAAACAACCCAAAACCAGGAGTGAATTATGTCGATACAAGAATTATAGATGCCCTTTGGCGAGATCTCATGGAGCATTTCATCCTACCAGATTCTCTCTCGGAGCGCCAAAGGGACAAAGTCAAGGAGTTTGCTCTCCATAAGATGGCCGGCGCGTTCCAGACTTGGAAGAAAAGATTATGGACCGAGTACAACGCTAGAGGCCAGAAGGCGCCCGAATTCATAGGAATATACGAGAAGGTAAGGAATCACTGGGACGCATTTATCGAGTACAAGACATCGGAAGCTGCTATGGACAAGTCGGCAAAGAATCAGATAAATGCGAAGAAAAAAAAGTATCACCATAAACTAGGGACAGGTGGATACAAGTCAGCCATTCCTAAGTGGGATGCATTAGAGAATAAGATGCTTGCTGAAGGGATCACTCCAGTAACCTTCAACTGGCCCAAGAGGTGCAGGAATTGGTTTTTTGCGCATGGGGGAAAGTTGGACCCAGCAACAGGGAAGATTATTGCACTGGCCAGTCTGAAGCATGCATCAGATGAGTTGATTGAAGCAATAAAAGCTGCCCAAGAAGGACGGTTTCACCCCGATAGAGAGAACGACGAGCTTACACTCGCCCTCGGGAATCCCGAACACGTAGGACGAACATGAGGCGTGGGCGTTGTTCCGTGGTACGAGGGGTTTGCGGGATGGAAGGGCAGTTATAAAAACCGTTCGAGAAAAAAGAAGGTGGAAGCAGACCGACTTTCAAAGGGAAACTCCGCACCAGGAGGCAGATACAGGTACTGACCCAGCAAAGGGAAACTCCGCAGCAGGAGGTAGGGGAACCCGTCCCATCTACACTGCCGAAAAGCAGCGTGGGTTCCACGGGGGCACCGCTGGGTCACACCCCCGTGGATGATATCACCGAGAAGACATCTTGTGAGCTAATCCAGAAAATGAAGAACATACCCATGCGGGTCGCGACGGGCTATGCTTTACCAAATACACCTGGTGTTCTCTGGTATTGCAATCCGGTTCCAGCTGGGTATGCTCGTGTCGCGGTGGACGCAATAGAGCCAGGATATGATGAACTATTGCTTGACATCCCTGGAGGTGAGGGGGAGTCCACACTGGCAGAAGCCGGCCGTGGTCTCATTCTATGGAGTAAGGACTGCATCGTCTTTCCACAAACGGCGCTAAGGCCACCGGCTCCTCCGAGTATCGATGTCCAGCGCGAGGGATCCCAGCCAGAGGCATCGCAGCGCCAGCAGTCCTCCCCACCTCGCCAGCAGTCCTCCCCACCTCGCAAGCAGTCCTCCCCACCTCCCCAGCAGTCCTCCCCACCTCGAGAGGCGTCCCACCTCGCCAGCAGTCCTCCCCACCTCGCCAGCAGTCCTCCCAACCTCGGGACGGAGCACGACGCGAGTCCATATCATCGATATCGATCTCCGCCGCGTGAGCCGACTCCACCCCGGCAGCGGTCCCGCCAGCAGGGCTCCCAAAAGAGGAAGGCCACCAGCAGTCCTCTTCGGAGGAAAGCAAAGAAGAAACCCGAGCCTCCGGCCAAAAGGAAGCTGCCTTACGAAATGATACCAGAGGAAAACGAAATTGAAAGCGATCGCCAAGTGAAAGCCTTTTTTGCGAAGAAGACCGTGACGCCAAAGGAGGTAATACCCAAGGAAGTCCAAGAGCACTTTATGGAACACTTTATTGATCGACCCCCGGCATATGTCGAGCGTATGCCGACACACTATGAGCGACAGATTCAGAAGGCAAGTGAGCAGAGAAGTCGGCCCAGCCCAAGGAAGAAGTCGGGAAGTACGGCACCAACGACAGGTGGTACTACTACCGGGAAAACAGTTCCCCAGCTCGGAGAACAATCCAAGCAATCGATCTCTCCGCTCTAGGTGAGTACCAATCCAAGCAAGCAATCGATCCAACCAGTCGACGTGCAAGGCAACCCAATCGACCTCGAAGAAGTAGAGGCTGCATGTCTCACTCTTGGCCAAATCCTTGGCACCGAGGAATTCCGCCGGTACGGTGCAACTGAGTACGCAATGCAATATGCCGTCGGAAAACCACTTGTCACACCCGAGCAGTACAAGGAACTACCAACTGCGATGCGACGGTTGCATGATTGGTACCTGCGTGAAGTAAAGCGAGGGGAGACAGCGGTCATGGTCAAAGTAAGGAAAGAGCATTACGTCAATGCATGTGACATATGTCTTGAATTCTCAGAACTTTTCCAGTTCTACCACATGGACTCTATCGACAAAACTCTCATCAGTTGCTATTGTCTGTAAGTGATTTATATCTTTAATAATTTAAGTCTCTAGCTAAGATATCGTTCATTGGCTTATCCTCACTATATATGTTCTTTTCTACGCTATTATGCAGATTGAAGATGTGGGAATTGAAACAAGAGGGAATCGATGACATTGGGTTCATCGACCCAAATACCGTTAATGGTCATGCGGTAAAACATTATGCCAAGGACACAGAAGATCTCTTGGAAAATTTTCTAGAGGCACTAATGAATACCAAATCTACTATAATATTTCCTTACAACATGGGGTGAGTGTTTACTCTCTTGTATACTGCAAATTCTATTTTTGCTTACTAGCTCACTGTCAAGTGTAGTTGATGAGTTATATGCATGCCTGCTTAATTATATAAACTTCTGCGCAGAGACCACTATATCCTCCTAAATATTATCCTCGCAGATGGACTTGTTCAAGTGTACGACTCACTAGATACACTAGAACAATCATACGTGGACTTGTATTTTATGATAGAACGGTAATTTCAATCTTTATCGACCTCGCTTTCTTTCATTATTTCCTGATATCAAAAGTAATTATAATAACTCTTTCGTTCTTTTTCTTTTCCGCGTAGTGTTTGGAAAAAGATGATAGAAAAAAACCATCACGGTCATCAATGGAAACCGAAGCTAAAGTGGAAAAAGATGCAGGTAATTAAGTAGTACTACTAGGTACGCTCATCTCTTTAGTTCTAGTTTCAATACCATTATCATGCTTGATTATTAATTATCTTATTGAATTCTATTCTTTTGCAAAGTGCGCGAAGCAAGATCAGGGGACAAATTTATGTGGATACTTCCTCTGCGAGAACATTCGCCTCCAGACCGAAGGCCGTATACGTCACAGAGGAGCACGTGAAAGACAACTCCAGGTTTGGCATATGATGTCGAAGCTCTCACCCGAGAAACGCTTTGTAGCACTTCAAGAGGAATTTGCGGCATTTCTTCTTCAACATGTCATTGATGTAAACGGAGAGCACTATTACTTACCGCCGCCTCAATAATGCCAGCAAATCAGTAGTAGAAAACTGAGATTTCATCCGGAGCACTAGCTAGCTAGTCCCGGCCGGGTTTTGGGCCTTAAGTTATAAGTCCAGAATATATATGGATGTGTAATTCCATTTGTATATATACTGTGTATGAGATATTGTATATTATATTACATATATATATATGCATCAACTTGTGTAATTAATGTTTACAGTATGTAGCACCGTAAAATAAATTTGAAATGAATGGAAAACACAATAAATAGAGAGGAAAACTAAAACCTAATTAAAAGCGAAAACAAAAAAAAACAGAACACTTAGTACCGGTTGGTATCACCAACCGGTACTAAAGGTCTTCCACCACTAGCCCACGCAGGCAGCCACGTGGTGGGCCTTTAGTACCGGTCCGTGGTCCAACCGGTACTAAAGGTCTGGACCTTTAGTCCCGAACCTTTAGTACCGGTTGGGGAACTGGTACTAAAGGCACATCCCGACCGGGACTACTGATCAACATTCTACTAGTGTTTCTCTCGATCTTTCTCCACTGCGACCCATCACCGGGTGCTCTCAACTTCCCGTCTTTGTTATGGTCTTCCTTGTGCCATCGCATCAACTTGGCATGCTCTTTGTTTTTGAACAAACGTTTCAATCGTGGTATTATAGGAGCATACCACATCACCTTGGCAGGAACCCTCTTCCCGGTGCGCTGGCCCTCAACATCACCAGGGTCATCTCGTCTGATCTTATACCGCAATGCACAGCATACCGGGCATGCGTTCAAATCCTCGTACGCACCGCGGTAGAGGATGAAGTCATTAGGGCATGCATGTATCTTCTGCACCTCTAATCCTAGAGGGCAGACAACCTTCTTTGCTTCGTATGTACTGTCGGGCAATTCGTTGTCCTTTGGAAGCTTATTCTTCATTATTTTCAGCACCTTTTCAAATGCCTTGTCAGATACACCGTTCTCTACCTTCCATTGCAGCAATTCCAGTTTGGTACCGAGCTTTGTGTTGTCATCTTCGCAATTTGGGTACAACCCTTTTTTGTGATCCTCTAACATGCGATCGAACTTCAACTTCTCCCTTTCACTTTGGCATTGTCTCTTTGCATCAACAATGACCCGGCGAAGATCATCATCGGGCACATCGTCTGGTTCCTCTTGATCTTCACCTTCCCCCATTGCAGCATCACCGTATTCAGGGGGCGGATAGTTGTCATCATCCTCTTCTTCTTCGTTGTCTTCCATCATAACCCCTCTTTCTCCGTGCTTGGTCCAAACATTATAGTGTGGCATGAAACCCTTCTCAAGCAGGTGGACGTGAAGGGTTTTCGAGTTAGAGTAATCCTTCGTATTCCCACAGATAGTACATGGACAATACATAAAACCATTCTGCTTGGTTGCCTCAGCCACTTCGAGAAAATTATGCAGGCCCTTAATGTACTCGGAGGTGCGTCGGTCACCGTACATCCATTCCCGGTTCATCTGCGTGCATTATATAATTAAGTGGATCAAAAACCATTACAGAATATCATCAATAGAGAAGTGACAAAATTAATAGAAGTTCATCATCACATTAAAACCAAAGTACAGTAGTGACCAAAACCATGGCACTATATAATAACAAACAATAATAAAAGTAAGAAAATTATACAAGTATCTATCTAAATCATACAAGTAAGATTTTTTTTTCTTTTAGAAAGAAGATAAGAACAAGAGGCTCACCACGGTGGTGTCGGCGACGAGATCGGCACGGGCGATCGACGGCGGTGAGGACGGGGACGGGACAGGACGGATCACCAAACCTAAACAAATCTTGAGGAAAATGGAGCTTGGAGGTCGAGCTTGGAGAGGAGAAAGCTTAAGTGTGGCTCGGGCATTTCATCGAACACCTCATGCGCATAGGAGGTGTGAGCTAGAGCAACACACACCTGCACACGCCGGCCGGCCAAAAAACAGAGTGAGCGGGCAGGGGCGGGGGTATATATAGGCATATCTTTAGTCCCGGTTGGTGGCTAGAACCGGGACAGAATACTGACCTTTTGTACCGGTTCTAGCCACCAACCGGGACTAAAGGTGCTGGGCCAGGAGAGAGGCCCATTGGTCTCGGTTCGTGTCTGGAACCGGGACCAAAAGTGCCAGACGAACCCGGACCAAGGGCCCCCAAGGCCCGGCCGGCGCCCTGGTCTGAAGAACCAGGACTGATGCACCCTTTGGTCCCGGTTCGTAAGTGAACCGGGATTAATGCCCTTATCCTGGCCCAGACCAAAGCTCTGTTTTCTACTAGTGCTTTAGTCCCGGTTCCAGCCACCAACCGGGACTAAAAGGGGCTGCGCGAGCAGCGAGGACCTTTAGTCCCAATTCGTGTCTGGAACCGGGACTAATAAAGGGGTCAGACGAACCGGGACTGGTGCCCGCCGAGGCCCGGCCGGTGTCCTGACCTCATGAACCGGGACTGATGCACCCACTAGTCCCGGTTCGTAACACGACTGGGACTAATGCAATATTCTGACCTGGACCAAAGCCCTGTTTTCTACTAGTGAATCTCCTCATTAAATGGGACGCGCTAGCAGTATCGTAACTAGTACTCCCTCCATCCAGGTGCATAGGGCGTCTAATGAAAATGTAGTATTCCAAATATGTAAGGCACCATGCATGAAAAAAGCTCCTCATTCTTTGTGATCATTAATATTTATTTTGCATGCTAATATTTTCATTGGTTGGTGCATTAAATAGGATTTGCATGTTGCTATTTAGAAATTAATGACATGGGAAACCAACGTTGTGGTTGGCTCCTCCCAGTTTTCCAAGTGGGACAAATAGGAGTCATTATTGCCATTGATTTTTAGTTTAATATTCTTCATCCAATCTCCACGCGCCTAGGTTGCGATGCAGCTTCTTAGATGCCTTATGCACCTGGACGGAGGGAGTACACTTTATAAAAAGGGTAATGCATGGATTGTATGCGAGTCGACCGAAATATAGCACTTCCTCCGATATATATCTTCTAGACATTTAAATATAGATTACATACGGAGCAAAATAATTGAATTTACCTTCTAAAATATGTCAATATGCATCGATTTGTAGTTCGTATTGAAATATATTTCGAACGAAGGGAGTAAAATCGTAGACTTATTTCTGAGCCTAGTACGCAATGCCCGTCTGAACAAGGTATTACGATGGCAGGATCGTGCACGTGATCTCACGTGATGCGCGGGTTCCAAATTTTAACCAATATAGTAAAATCGTACACTCGTATCTTTAGCTCAACCTCATCCCATCATGGCTCCTCGTTTTTGTCCTCGCCGGCTGATGCAAACACCATGATGTGATCTTGCAAAAAGACACGGAGAGAGAGAAAGATGGAGGCTGTGGCAACGGCCGCGGCCACCTCTTTCGTGGAGTGGATGGTGCCGAAGCTCTTTGATTTCTTAGATAAAAATCACGAGCTTCGGAAGAACCTGGAGCGTGACATCAAGTTCATCAAGGATGAGTTTGCCATGATTTCTGCCGTCATCCAGGATGAGCAAAATAATGGCCATGGAAGGTGTGAAGAGGTGCATAAGGAGTGGATCAGGATGGTTCGTGAGGTGGCGCACGCCATTGAAGACTGCATCGACCACTTCATGCACCGTGTGAGGAGGTCCAAGACAGGGGCCGGGTGGCTGCGACGGGCTGTCCACCGGGTGAAGACGGTGAAGGCCCGTAACGAGTTCGCCATGGCTATCCAGGAGCTCAAGAAGATATCAGAGGATGAGTCAAGTGTAAGCTAACCAGCAAGTAGCTCAGTGCACGCCGTGCAGATGTGCCTAACGTGCAAGTGCTGATGTGGCTGTGTTAGTAACGTGTTGTTGCATAGAGTTTGTTACAGTTAGTTGGGTGCATGCATGCTAGGTTGGCTTGGTCGTGTGGCTGTTGAGTATATGCTGAACAAGAGGAGAGCATGCGCGTGCATGTAGCTAGCTAGCTAGTGGGGAGTGAGTTTAGGATCAGCCGGTTTATGACTTAGTGCGTTGCTTGTTTTACTACATCAGCTTTGTATCCAGTTCATATGATTGAGACAAGATATACGAGAGAAAAGGTATAAGTGTGTGTGCGTGCCAAACAGTTTTTGAATCTTACCAATCAAATGGCCCTAAGAGTGAACGCGCGACAGAGGGATGGTGTCAAGTTGGCTGGAGATAGAAGATAAGTTTTGCCAATCGAGCTGGATCAGAGTTTTGAACAAACTTTTTTTTAACACAGTACAGACGCAAGCGTTCATATATACGCGCATACACTCATTCCTATGAACGCACACACGCACATCATATCCCTATGAGCATCTCCGAGAGATTGAGCCGGCATATCATCTTGAGATTTACGAAGTCACCGTAAGCGCCTCGTCGTCGACGGAATCGTCTCCTCCCATTGAACGCGCATCGCCGGAAATCCTGAAATAAATTCAGGAATAATGCAAGCATCAGGACTTGAATTCTGATAGGCTAAAAATACCACTGTCCCTCTAACCATCCAACCACAGGTTGGTGATGCATGTCATTAAGTGTGTACTGCTCTGATCAGACGAATGATAAATGCAGTATAGCGGGCAGTACAGCGGGCAGGCGAATGATAAATGCGGTGTCAGTGGGCGAACGATCAAGACGAGCCATGCATTAATTCATGACAGCCAAATATGGTTGTCCAACATATACGTGGCTCCGGCCGGTCGCATCTCGCATGCATGCCTGCATCTGATCAGTGACTGCAGTACTTCCTCCGTCCAGCTGTGTTGGGCACCTAAGATAATCCAGGAATTTCAGAAATGTAAGTCGTGTAACTCATTATAGATGCATTAATCTCCCTAATTAACCCCACCTTGAAAAACGCTGGACCAATGCATGCAATCCTCATCCTCCCAAACCTAATTCCTATTAATTAGGTGCTAATATATCTAGCGTTGGGATTGGTTGCATGATACAAATTTACACGTATGGGTTAACCAAGCCATGTTAGCCATTAATATGAGATTTATTGCAGCTTTTTGGAAAGAGGCGATTACTGGATCGTAGCTAAGTCTCCGAGTGAGGAGCATGTCCTCCCTCGGAGTAGTTTTTAACTTAGGCGATTACTAGATCGTAGCTAAGTCCCCGAGTAAGGAGCATGTCCTCGCTCGCAGTATTTTTTAACTTAGGCGATTACTAAATCGTAGCTAAGTCCCCGAGTGAGGAGGACATCCTCGTTCGGAGTATTTTTAACTTAGGCGATTAACGGATCGCAGCTAAGCCCCCGAGTGAGGAGCACGTCCTCGCTCGGAGTAGTTTTAACTTAGGGGATTACTGGATCGCAGATAAGCCCCCGAGTGATGAACACGTCCTCGCTCGGAGTATTTTTAACTTAGGCGATTACTGGATCGCAGCTAACTCCCCGAGTGAGGAGCATGTCCTCACTCGCAGTAGTTTTAACTTAGGCGACTACTGGATCGCAGCTAATTCCCCGAGCGAGGAGCATGTCCTCGCTCATAGTATCTTTTAACTTAGGCGATTACAGGATCGCAGCTAAGCCCCCGAGTGAGGAGGACGCCCTCGCTCGGACTATTTTTAACTTAGGCGATTACTGGATCGCAGCTAAACCCCCAAGTTTGGAGGATGTCCTCACTCGGTGTATTTTTAACGTAGGCGATTACTGGATCGCAGCTAAGCCCCCGAGTGTGGAGGATGTCCCCACTCGGAGTATTTTTAACTAAGGCAATTACTGGATCGCAGCTAAGCCTCCGAGTGTGGAGGATGTCCTCACTCGGAGTAGTTTTAACTTAGGCGATTACTGGAACGCAACTAAGCCACCGAGTGTGGAGGATGTCCTCACTCGGAGTAGTTTTAACTTAGGCGATTACTGGATCGCAGCTAAGCCTCCGAGTGTGGAGGATGTCCTCACTCGGAGCAGTTTTAACTTAGGCGATTACTGGATCGCAGCTAAGCCCCGAGTGAAGAGCATGCCCTCGCTCGGAGTAGTTTTAACTTAGGCGATTACTGGATCGCAGCTAAGCCCCCGAGTGAGGAGCATGCCCTCACTCGGAGTATTTTTAAGTTAGGCGATTACTGGATCGCTGCTAAGTCTCCGAGTGTGGAGCATGTCCTCATTCGGAGTAGTTTTAACTTAGGCGATGACTGGATCGCAGCGAAGCCTCCGAGCGAGGAGCATGTCCTCACTCGGAGTAGTTTTAACTTAGGCAATTACTGGATCGCAGCTAAGCCCCCGAGTGAGGAGCATGTCCTCGCTCGGAGTATTTTTAACTTAGGTGATTACTAGATCGTAGCTAAGTCCCCGAGTAAGGAGCATGTCCTCGCTCGCAGTATTTTTTAACTTAGGCGATTACTAAATCGCAGCTAAGTCCCCGAGTGAGGAGGACATCCTCGTTCGGAGTATTTTTAACTTAGGCGATTAACGGATCGCAGCTAAGCCCCCGAGTGAGGAGCACGTCCTCGCTCGGAGTAGTTTTAACTTAGGGGATTACTGGATCGCAGATAAGCCCCCGAGTGATGAACACGTCCTCGCTCGGAGTATTTTTAACTTAGGCGATTACTGGATCGCAGCTAACTCCCCGAGTGAGGAGCATGTCCTCACTCGCAGTAGTTTTAACTTAGGCGACTACTGGATCGCAGCTAATTCCCCGAGCGAGGAGCATGTCCTCGCTCATAGTATCTTTTAACTTAGGCGATTACAGGATCGCAGCTAAGCCCCCGAGTGAGGAGGACGCCCTCGCTCGGACTATTTTTAACTTAGGCGATTACTGGATCGCAGCTAAACCCCCAAGTTTGGAGGATGTCCTCACTCGGTGTATTTTTAACGTAGGCGATTACTGGATCGCAGCTAAGCCCCCGAGTGTGGAGGATGTCCCCACTCGGAGTATTTTTAACTAAGGCAATTACTGGATCGCAGCTAAGCCTCCGAGTGTGGAGGATGTCCTCACTCGGAGTAGTTTTAACTTAGGCGATTACTGGAACGCAACTAAGCCACCGAGTGTGGAGGATGTCCTCACTCGGAGTAGTTTTAACTTAGGCGATTACTGGATCGCAGCTAAGCCTCCGAGTGTGGAGGATGTCCTCACTCGGAGCAGTTTTAACTTAGGCGATTACTGGATCGCAGCTAAGCCCCGAGTGAAGAGCATGCCCTCGCTCGGAGTAGTTTTAACTTAGGCGATTACTGGATCGCAGCTAAGCCCCCGAGTGAGGAGCATGCCCTCACTCGGAGTATTTTTAAGTTAGGCGATTACTGGATCGCTGCTAAGTCTCCGAGTGTGGAGCATGTCCTCATTCGGAGTAGTTTTAACTTAGGCGATGACTGGATCGCAGCGAAGCCTCCGAGCGAGGAGCATGTCCTCACTCGGAGTAGTTTTAACTTAGGCAATTACTGGATCGCAGCTAAGCCCCCGAGTGAGGAGCATGTCCTCGCTCGGAGTATTTTTAACTTAGGTGATTACTAGATCGTAGCTAAGTCCCCGAGTAAGGAGCATGTCCTCGCTCGCAGTATTTTTTAACTTAGGCGATTACTAAATCGCAGCTAAGTCCCCGAGTGAGGAGGACATCCTCGTTCGGAGTATTTTTAACTTAGGCGATTAACGGATCGCAGCTAAGCCCCCGAGTGAGGAGCACGTCCTCGCTCGGAGTAGTTTTAACTTAGGGGATTACTGGATCGCAGATAAGCCCCCGAGTGATGAACACGTCCTCGCTCGGAGTATTTTTAACTTAGGCGATTACTGGATCGCAGCTAACTCTCCGAGTGAGGAGCATGTCCTCACTCGCAGTAGTTTTAACTTAGGCGACTACTGGATCGCAGCTAATTCCCCGAGCGAGGAGCATGTCCTCGCTCATAGTATCTTTTAACTTAGGCGATTACAGGATCGCAGCTAAGCCCCCGAGTGAGGAGGACGCCCTCGCTCGGACTATTTTTAACTTAGGCGATTACTGGATCGCAGCTAAACCCCCAAGTTTGGAGGATGTCCTCACTCGGTGTATTTTTAACGTAGGTGATTACTGGATCGCAGCTAAGCCCCCGAGTGTGGAGGATGTCCCCACTCGGAGTATTTTTAACTAAGGCAATTACTGGATCGCAGCTAAGCCTCCGAGTGTGGAGGATGTCCTCACTCGGAGTAGTTTTAACTTAGGCGATTACTGGAACGCAACTAAGCCACCGAGTGTGGAGGATGTCCTCACTCGGAGTAGTTTTAACTTAGGCGATTACTGGATCGCAGCTAAGCCTCCGAGTGTGGAGGATGTCTTCACTCGGAGCAGTTTTAACTTAGGCGATTACTGGATCGCAGCTAAGCCCCGAGTGAAGAGCATGCCCTCGCTCGGAGTAGTTTTAACTTAGGCGATTACTGGATCGCAGCTAAGCCCCCGAGTGAGGAGCATGCCCTCACTCGGAGTATTTTTAAGTTAGGCGATTACTGGATCGCTGCTAAGTCTCCGAGTGTGGAGCATGTCCTCATTCGGAGTAGTTTTAACTTAGGCGATGACTGGATCGCAGCGAAGCCTCCGAGCGAGGAGCATGTCCTCACTCGGAGTAGTTTTAACTTAGGCAATTACTGGATCGCAGCTAAGCCCCCGAGTGAGGAGCATGTCCTCGCTCGGAGTATTTTTAACTTAGGTGATTACTGGATCACAGCTAAGCCCCCGAGTGTGGAGGATGTCCCCACTCGTAGTAGTTTTAACTTAGGCAATTACTGGATCGCAGCTAAGCCCCCGACCATGGAGGATGTCCCCACTCGAGGTAGTTTTAACTTAGGCGATTACTGGATCGTAGCTAAGCCTCCGAGTGTGGACGATGTCCCCACTCGGAGTAGTTTTAACTTAGGCGATTACTGGATCGCAGCTAAGCCCCCGAGTCCGAAGGATGTTCCCACTCGGAGTAGTTTTAACTTAGGCGATTACTGGATTACATCTAAGCCTTCGAGTGTGGAGGATGTTCTCACTCGGAGTAGTTTTAACTTAGGCGATTACTGTATCGCAGCCGAGCCTCCGAGTCTGGAGGATGTCCTCACTCGGAGTAGTTTTACCTTAGGCGATTACTGGATCGCAGCTATGCCACCGAGTGAGGAGCATGCCCTCGCTCGGAGTAGTTTTATCTTAGGCGATTACTAGATCGCAGCTAAGCCCCTGAGTGAGGAGCATGTCCTCGCTCGGAGTATTTTTAAATTAAGCGATTATTGGATCGCTACTAAGTCTCCGAGTGAGGAGCATGTCCTCATTCGGAGTAGTTATAACTTAGGCGATTACTGGATCGCAGCTAAGCCTCCGACTGAGGAGCATGTCCTCGCTCGTAGTAGTTTTAACTTAGGCGATTACTGGATCGCAGCTAAGCCCTCGAGTGAGGAGCAAGTCCTCGCTTGGAGTATTTTTAACTTAGGTGATTACTGGTTCGCAGCTAAGTCCCCGAGTGAGGAGCATGTCCTCACTCGGAGTAGTTTTTAACTTAGGCGCTTACTGGATCCTAGCTATGTCCTTGAGTGAGGACCATGTCCTCGCAAGGAGCAGTTTTTAACTTAGGAGATTATTGGATCGCAGGTAAGTCCCTGAGTGAGGAGCATGTCCTCGCTCGGATTATTTTTTAACTTAGGCGAATACTGGATCGCAGCTAAATCCCCGAGTGAGGAGAACGTCCTCGCTCGGAGTATTTTTGAACTTAGGCGATTACTGGATCGCAGCTCAGCCCCCGAGTGAGGAGAACGTCCTCGCTCGGAGTAGTTTTAACTTAGGAGATTACAGGATCGCAGCTAAGCCCCCGAGTGAGGAACATGTCCTCGCTCGGAGTAGTTTTAACTTAGGCGATTACTGGATCGCAGCTAAGTCCCCGAGTGAGGAGCATGTCCTCGCTCAAAGTAGTTTGAACTTAGGCGACTACTGGATCGCAGCTAAGTCCCCGAGTGAGGAGCATGTCCTCGCTCGTAATATTTTTTAACTTAGGCGACTAATGGATCGCATCTAAGTCCCCGAGTGAGGAGGACATCTTTGCTCGGAGTATTTTTAACTTAGTCGATTACTGGATCGCAGCTAAGCCCCCGAGTTTGGAGGATGTCCTCACTCGGAGTATTTTTAGCTTAAGCGATTACTGGATCGCAGCTAAGCCCCCGAGTGTGGAGGATGTCCCTACTCATAGTAGTTTCAACTTAGGCGATTACTGGATTGCAGCTAAGCCTCCGAGTGTGGAGGATGTCCTCACTCAGAGTAGTTTTAAGTTAGGCGATTACTGAATCGCAGCTAAGCCTCCGAGTGTGGAGGATGTCCTCACTCGGAGTACTGTTAACTTATGCGATTACTGGATCGCAGCTAAGCCCCCGCGTGAGGAGCATGCCTTCGCACGGAGTAGTTTTAACTTAGGCTATTACTGGATCGCAGCTAAGCCCCCGAGTGAGGAGCATGTCCTCGCTAGGAGTATTTTTAAGTTAGGCGATTACTGGATCGCTGCTAAGTCTCCGAGTGAGGAACATGTCCTCATTCGGAGTAGTTTTAACTTAGGCGATTACTGGATCGCGGCAAAGCCTCCGAGTGAGGAGCATGTCCTCGCTCGGAGTAGTTCTAACTTAGGCGATTACTGGATTGCAGCTAAGCCTCCCAGTGAGGAGCATGTCCTCGCTCGTAGTAGTTTTAACTTAGGCGAATACTGGATCGTAGCTAAGTCCCAGAGTGAGGAGAACGTCCTCGCTCGGAGTATTTTTGAACTTAGGTGATTACTGGATCGCATCTCAACCCCCGAGTGAGGAGAACGTCCTCGCTCGGAGTAGTTATAACTTAGGAGATTACTGGATCGCAGCTAAGCCCCCGAGTAAGGAACATGTCCTCGCTCGGAGTAGTTTTAACTTAGGGGATTACTGGATCGCAGCTAAGCCCCCGAGTGATGAACATGTCCTCGCTCGGAGTATTTTTAACTTAGGCGATTACTGGATCGCAGCTAAGTCCCCGAGTGAGGAGCATGTCCTCACTCGCAGTAGTTTTAACTTAGGCGACTACTGGATCACAGCTAATTCCCCGAGCGAGAAGCATCTCCTCGCTCATAGTATCTTTAAACTTAGGCGATTACAGGATCGCAGCTAAGCCCCCGAGTGAGGAGGACGTCCTCGCTCGGACTATTTTTAACTTAGGCAATTACTGGATCGCAGCTAAACCCCCAAGTGTGGAGGATGTCCTCACTCGGAGTATTTTTAACGTAGGCGATTACTGGATCGCAGCTAAGCCCCCGAGTGTGGAGGATGTCCCCACTCGGAGTATTTTTAACTAAGGCAATTACTGAATCACAGCTAAGCCTCCGAGTGTGGAGGATGCCCTCACTCGGAGTAGTTTTAACTTAGGCGATTATTGGAACGCAGCTAAGCCATCGAGTGTGGAGGATGTCCTCACTCGGAGTAGTTTTAACTTAGGCGATTACTGGATCGCAGCTAAGCCTCCGAGTGTGGAGGATGTCCTCACTCGGAGCAGTTTTAACTTAGGCGATTACTGGATCGCAGCTAAGCCCCGAGTGAGGAGCTTGCCCTCGCTCGGAGTAGTTTTTACTTAGGCGATTACTGGATCGCAGCTAAGCCCCCGAGTGAGGAGCATGCCCTCACTCGGAGTATTTTTAACTTAGGCGATTACTGGATCGCTGCTAAGTCTCCGAGTGTGGAGCATGTCCTCATTCGGAGTAGTTTTAACTTAGGCGATGACTGGATCGCAGCAAAGCATCCGAGCGAGGAGCATGTCCTCACTCGGAGTAGTTTTAACTTAGGCAATTACTGGATCGCAGCTAAGCCCCCGAGTGAGGAGCATGTCCTCGCTCGGAGTATTTTTAACTTAGGTGATTACTGGATCACAGCTAAGCCCCCGAGTGTGGAGGATGTCCCCACTCGTAGTAGTTTTAACTTAGGCAATTACTGGATCGCAGCTAAGCCCCCGACCATGGAGGATGTCCCCACTCGAAGTAGTTTTAACTTAGGCGATTACTGGATCGTAGCTAAGCCTCCGAGTGTGGACGATGTCCCCACTCGGAGTAGTTTTAACTTAGGCGATTACTGGATCGCAGCTAAGCCCCCGAGTCCGAAGGATGTTCCCACTCGGAGTATGTCGTGGATTTGTCACGGCAGATGTCCGGGTTAACAGACTTAAGGTGTGGGGTCATCGCACGTAACTGGTAGCTTGAGAGGGGTTGAGCGGGACGAGAGACGCGGAGTTTTTACCCAGGTTCGGCCCCTCCGATGGAGGTAAAAGCCTACGTCCTGCTTTGTGTCTTATATTGATGACGATGACAATCTCGGTTACAAGGGTGCGGAATCAGCACCTCTAATCTCGAGACCCTCTTTCTGACTATCCTTCCTGACCTGTCTATGAGACCTGTCTATGAGACCTGTCTATGAGACGTCTAACCTGACCCTCTTGGGGTGACCCGCCCCTCCTTATAAAGGCTGAAGGGGCGGTTTACATGTAGAGTCTAAGTCGGATTGATGACTTCCCATCGCGGGCTTCTCTTCATGGGCTTCCGAGTCCTGGGCTTGTAACCCGTCCCGGGCGGCTTACACCGGGCGGGTTACAACCAGGGCTTATCTTCAGAGACTCGTCTCCGTGACTGTCTGATAACACTGTTCATCTCCTGGCACTGTAGCATCCGGGTTATCCTCCTGACACTGTAGCCGGGTTAGCCTCCTGACACTGTAGCCGGGTTACACCCCTGACACTGTAGCTGCCGGGGTTACACCCTGACACTGTAGCTGACGGGTTACACCCCTGATACTGTAGCTGCCGGGTTACACCCCTGACACTGTAGCTGCCGGGTTACACCCCTGACACTGTAGCTGCCGGGTTACACCCCTGATACTGTAGCTGCCGGGTTACACCCCTGACACTGTAGCTGCCGGGTTACACCCCTGACACTGTAGCTGCCGGGTTACACCCTGACACTGTAGCTGCCGGGTTAGAACTGTAACCAGGTCTGTACTGTTTGCCGGGTCAGCATGTCTGCCGGGTCAGTACTGTTCTCCGGGTCAGTACTGTTTGCCGGGTCAGCATGTCTGCCGGGTTATACCGTGGGGTAATATCCCCGTCATTAGCCCCCAGGTTAGCTTGAATTTATTCATGGTAAGCTCCATCGTCTTGCAGGTATATGTCCTTTGAAACAAAATATTGGGAATACAATACCCACATGCCGTTGAGTCGGCCTTCAATGTTCTTGGCGGGTCTCCTCCGCCGGGTTATAATCATTGATGGTGCCAGGTTATGATTGTTGGTGACGCCGGTTCAAATAACTGGACTCCAGTTGAAATTGACATCTTGAAAAACTCTCTCCAATTTTTGATATATTCATATTACCTGTAGCCCCCAAGCTCCAAGTTGATCCATGATGACTTGGTGCTTTGCAACAATATGTTTGATTGTGTAGCCCCCAAGTACCAGGTTGTCTTGCCTGCAGCAGCCTGGGACTTATAACTGTCTTATACTTTATAAAGCTTCAGCTGGTGTAGCCCCCAAGGGCCGGCTCATCGATATGTGATGCGCCGGGTCTTCAATTTGTACCTTATAATCTGTTTGAACAACTGAATACTGTAGCCCCCAAGTGCCGGGTCACACGCCTGCGGCGACTTGGGACTTTTTAGAAAAATTTGATCTGAGCGGTGTAGCCCCCAAGTGCCAGGTCAGTAAGAAGTACTGGGCTGGGACTTAGAAAAATATTGAAAGGCTGGCTCATCTCCTTGAGAGAACAAGATCCGTTGACCATGTAATGATTTGAAAACCAGCTTGCATTAGCCCCCAAGTGCCGTGGTGCATGCTTGCAGCGACATGGGACTTGCATACTTGTTATAAACTGGACTTGAATAATGTAGCCCCCAAGTGCCGGGTCGTCTGCCTGCGGCGACTCGGGACTATTGTGATAATAATATGACTCATCATAATTGTTGGATGAATCCTTGACCGTGGTTGTAATATAACCCGGAATGAATATCCTGGAATAATTCCTGTCTTTGATATGAAATCCCTGCTCGTAGTTGCGGTGCAACCCGGCGAGTATGTGAGAAATCCATGATGAAGATCCAGCCATGTTGGCTATTAAAGATCTATTTGTTCTGGCGGCTTATCTTATAAGACAAGACCTGCAAAAATAAACAAAACAGAGTATATTCTGCATTGTTGTAAGGGTGGCTTGAAAAAGCACAACCCGGAGATGTTAAAATCTCGTATAGCCTTGCTTCCTCTTTCACAATCTTGCTCTGACCCGGTTTGGCAAACCGGCATGATATGTAAATATGATGCAATGTGTGATGTAATGTATGATGCAATGCAATGTATGATGTTCTTGCTTTGCCTTTTATTCTCAAAATTTCATATGATGGTTCTTCTGGGCGGACTCGATGCTTGAACTCATACCAGTACAGGGTCTCTAACGAGAGTGGCCGTCAACTCCTTTGAACGGCTCAGGGTCTCTAGGCGAGATTAACTGATAGAGCGCAACGAACCAGAAAGAGACACAGCAGATAGGAGAGTTTACCTCGCCGCTGTAAGAGGCCCTTGCAGGGGGTAAGTTTTAGAACTCGCTGCACCCCTGACAAAGCGGCATGAACTTACAGGCAGGTATAACTCAGATTTGCGGATGTAAGGGTTTGCCTCGCCGCTGTAAGAGGCCTTTGCAGAGGGTGAGTTTTAGAACTCGCTGCACCCCTGACAAAGCGCATCTACTTACAGGCAGGTATAACCCGGCCTTGCAGATCGAAAAGGAGGTAAGTTTTAGAACTCGCTGCACCCCTACTGATCTTTGTTGACGAAGTCAACATTTGGGTCCATGACCCGCCTTACAGTGGCTGAAAAGCCTGATCGAGAGGGTTGAAGCTTAACCCGGTGGGTTGAAAGCCCCCAAACGACCTTGTCGATGATATCCATTGGCGCGCCATCTTGTAAGCCGCCGTCTTGTAAGCCGCCATATGATGGTGCTATTTTAGCTGAAGAGCCGATCAGGAGGGTTGAAGCTTAACCCGGCGGGTTAGAAGCCCCCAAATGACCTTGTTGACGGAATCAACTTTTTGCAGTATCTTGTAAGCCGCCATCTTGTATGAAGAAACAGCAGAAGCCCCCAAGCTGAACGGTGCATCATGGCGACTCGTCTTCTTGGGTAACTTGTAATCCTTCCGCCAATAATGTAGTATTCCCCGAGATCGGGTTAACTTCCTTTCCATGATCTGGGGCTCTCGTTGAAAACGGCCAAGTGTGTCGAGCCATGTCTGTAGCCCCTGAGTCTTGAGTTGACTCGAAGAGGCGGCTTGAGAGTCTCCAGTGAAGGTTGAGGTCAACCGTGGCGGGTTATAGATGATCCCGTATGAATTGTTTCAATGATCCGGTCGATGGTTCATCCCGGTTGGTTGTTGAAATTTAACCGAACTGCAGAGGCGGCGACTTGCGTGCCTGTCCATTTGGGCGGTTCGTATAGACGAACACTGCACCGATATGCTGATGTCAATCACTGTGGGCGGCGTCTTGCGCGCGTCCATTGGGCGGCTCGTACAGGCGAGCACCGCACCGACATGTTGATGTAGATCACTGTGGGCGGCGTCTTGCGCACGTCCGTTGGGCGGCTCGTACAGGCGAGCACTGTACCAGTATGTTGGTGTAGATGTAGGAGTCAGCCGCGCGTTTTGAAGACGGCGCGGTTGCGAGAGACGGCCGCGGCGGTGTAAGCCGGTACGGTCGGGAGAGTCGGCCGCGGGCGTTGTTGATGAAAACCATGACGCGGCTACGGCGGCTTGCCGCACTCATTGGGCGGCTCATACTGGCGGGTGAGAGTGCACGGTACCGATGTGTTGATGTAAACCGGGCCACGGCAGCGGCGGCTTGAGCGTGTATATTGAGTAACGCACCGCAGACAAACATCAGTACATCACGACGCTGTCATGCGCTCCATCTCCGCGGTATGATGCCACTTGAGTAATCGTTCTGCATAAAAGATATTGCAGATCCAAGTAATTGTTCCTTTGATGAAAAACAATATGTGGCGAGAAAATAGATGTAGATGGATATCACCTGATTTGTCCGGACGACGGATGATCCGTCCATAGATAATTTTGCAGTACGGCTGCTGAATTCCTTTTGGTCCTTATATGTATCCAAATCATTATTGTATTGACCCCCTCGAGGGCCCTTTCGCAGCAGAAGCGGGCGATGAAGACAGCGGCTTGATGTTGGCCATAACCGGGGCGGCTCAATGATATGGTCATAGCAAGGCATGGTTGAGGGGCAGACCAATCCGGAGGCAAAGGGAGGCCGCTTTTTTTTTTTTTTTTTTTTTTTTTTTTTTTTGAGGCCTATCTCTTTACCCACCGGGTCAACTCTCCCTCCTCCTTTATTTTTCTTGTCTGCACAAGATGAGCAGCGCGGACCATACAGCAGAGCAGAGCGGGCAGAGCCGGCGACGGGGAGGCGGGCGCCGGCTGGCTCAGAGGCGCGGCAGCTTGCGGGGCGGAGCCGGCGGCTCACGGCGGCCGGGCGAGTCAGTGGAGGCGGCTGGCGCAGGGACAGGGGCGGCGCGCGCGGACGGGAACCGGCCTTGGCGCGGCAGAGCCGGCGGCCAGTGGCTGCGCGCGGCGTGGTGTAGCGGCGAGGTGAGCGGAGGCGCGCCGGCCAAGCAGGGGTGTGCGGGAGCGGAGACGAGCACGGCGGCTCGTACGCGCGGCGGCTCGTCTCAAGGCGAAGCGAGGCAACGGCGGCTCGGATACGGGGACTGCGGCAAGCGGAGGGCGTGGCGGCTCACGGGCGTCACGCGGGGCGAGCCAGCTACGGCGCAACGACGGCGGGTGGAGCCGGCGGCGCGAGGCTGCGGCGGCTGCTGCGGGGGCGGAGCTAGGATGGGGCCGGTTTGGAGAAAACGCCGGCGAAGGCGGGTGTGCAGCGGCGTGACGCGTCGGAAGCAGACCGGGCGGAGGCGGCTTGGAGGAAACGGCGGCCCGGCAGCTCCGTGGAGAGCCAGTGGGCGCAGCGGCTCACGGCAGCTTGTTGCAGAGCGGCAAGCCGGCCGGTGGTTCGAGGCGAGGGAGGCCGCACGCGTCGACGCCCGGAGCAGCGCGTGGAGGCGCAAGGAGTGGTGAACTGGCGTGAAAACGAGCGGGTCGCGCGGAGCCAGCACATGGAGTAGGCGTCGTCGGCGACTTGAAGTTGAGGCCCCTGGTCGTAGAGACAGGGGGCGGGTCACGGTGTCGAGGTGAGCCGGTAGAAGCTGATGTGGCAGAGGCGGCGACCCGGCCGATGGCGGGCAGAGGAACCAGAGGGCGGCTCGGACACCGTAGAGAAGGCCGCGGCTTGGCCATGACGGAGCCGGTGCAGAAGAGGCGCGGTAGGTCGAAGTGGCGAGGTGCAGAGGCGAACCATCCCGGCGCTTGTGGCGTCTCGCAACAGGAGCTCTCGAGGCCGCTCAGTAAAGGCGGCGACTTGCTCGAAGGCGGCGGGCGGGTCGACTCGAGGCGAGGTGGCGGCTCGGCAAGAGTGACAGCCGGACCGGCCAGCGCGGGGCGCGGAGGCGAGGAGGCCAGTACAGTACGGCGGTTCATAATGAAGGCAGAACGCACCGGCTGCCTACAGGCGCTTGGCAAGTTGGTGGAGACAACTCTTGTAGGGACTGTCCGAATTTTCCGGCGGCTGATCTGAATATCTCCGGCGGCTGCTCTTCCCTGATAGTATCCATGCATGTAATTGCTCCATCCAAAACTGCCAACACACGTCTTGACAACATAATGGACCTTTTGACTTGATCTTCCATGTGAATACTTGATCTTTTATTACCAGATGCACCAGATATATGTTTGGTTTGATCACCCATGTATAGATTTCTGCTCATCCATGGAGATCAGTACTCTGGTTACTTGGCATACATATAGAACCTGGCGGCTTGATGCGGCAGCTCGAAGTTGACCCAGATCCTTCCAAAACCAGAAATTCTTTATCCGAAAAATTATGAACTTTCTCCATCCCTGGAAGAGATCCCTCCAAGAAATCAACACCATCGTGCGTGGCCCCACGGTGGGCGCCAACTGTCGTGGATTTGTCACGGCAGATGTCCGGGTTAACAGACTTAAGGTGTGGGGTCATCGCACGTAACTGGTAGCTTGAGAGGGGTTGAGCGGGACGAGAGACGCGGAGTTTTTACCCAGGTTCGGCCCCTCCGATGGAGGTAAAAGCCTACGTCCTGCTTTGTGTCTTATATTGATGACGATGACAATCTCGGTTACAAGGGTGCGGAATCAGCACCTCTAATCTCGAGACCCTCTTTCTGACTATCCTTCCTGACCTGTCTATGAGACCTGTCTATGAGACCTGTCTATGAGACGTCTAACCTGACCCTCTTGGGGTGACCCGCCCCTCCTTATAAAGGCTGAAGGGGCGGTTTACATGTAGAGTCTAAGTCGGATTGATGACTTCCCATCGCGGGCTTCTCTTCATGGGCTTCCGAGTCCTGGGCTTGTAACCCGTCCCGGGCGGCTTACACCGGGCGGGTTACAACCAGGGCTTATCTTCAGAGACTCGTCTCCGTGACTGTCTGATAACACTGTTCATCTCCTGGCACTGTAGCATCCGGGTTATCCTCCTGACACTGTAGCCGGGTTAGCCTCCTGACACTGTAGCCGGGTTAGCCTCCTGACACTGTAGCCGGGTTACACCCCTGACACTGTAGCTGCCGGGTTACACCCTGACATTGTAGCTGCCGGGTTACACCCCTGATACTGTAGCTGCCGGGTTACACCCCTGACCATGTAGCTGCCGGGTTACACCCCTGACACTGTAGCTGCCGGGTTACACCCCTGATACTGTAGCTGCCGGGTTACACCCCTGACACTGTAGCTGCCGGGTTACACCCCTGACACTGTAGCTGCCGGGTTACACCCTGACACTGTAGCTGCCGGGTTAGAACTGTAACCAGGTCTGTACTGTTTGCCGGGTCAGCATGTCTGCCGGGTCAGTACTGTTCTCCGGGTCAGTACTGTTTGCCGGGTCAGCATGTCTGCCGGGTTATACCGTGGGGTAATATCCCCGTCAGAGTAGTTTTAACTTAGGCGATTACTGGATTACATCTAAGCCTTCGAGTGTGGAGGATGTTCTCGCTCGGAGTAGTTTTAACTTAGGCGATTACTGTATCGCAGCCGAGCCTCCGAGTGTGGAGGATGTCCTCACTCGGAGTAGTTTTACCTTAGGTGATTACTGGATCGCAGCTATGCCACCGAGTGAGGAGCATGCCCTCGCTCGGAGTAGTTTTATCTTAGGCGATTACTAGATCGCAGCTAGGCCCCTGAGTGAGGAGCATGTCCTCGGTCGGTGTATTTTTAACTTAAGCGATTACTGGATCGCTACTAAGTCTCCGAGTGAGGAGCATGTCCTCATTCAAAGTAGTTATAACTTAGGCGATTACTGGATCGCAGCTAAGCCTCCGACTGAGGAGCATGTCCTCGCTCGTAGTAGTTTTAACTTAGGCGATTACTGGATCGCAGCTAAGCCCTCGAGTGAGGAGCAAGTCCTCGCTTGGAGTATTTTTAACTTAGGTGATTACTGGTTCGCAGCTAAGTCCCCGAGTGAGGAGCATGTCCTCACTCGGAGTAGTTTTTAACTTAGGCGCTTACTGGATCCTAGCTATGTCCTTGAGTGAGGACCATGTCCTCGCAAGGAGCAGTTTTTAACTTAGGAGATTATTGGATCGCAGGTAAGTCCCTGAGTGAGGAGCATGTCCTCGCTCGGATTATTTTTTAACTTAGGGGAATACTGGATCGCAGCTAAATCCCCGAGTGAGGAGAACGTCCTCGCTCGGAGTATTTTTGAACTTAGGCGATTACTGGATCGCACCTCAGCCCCCGAGTGAGGAGAACGTCCTCGCTCGGAGTAGTTTCAACTTAGGAGATTACTGGATCGCAGCTAAGCCCCCGAGTGAGGAACATGTCCTCGCTCGGAGTAGTTTTAACTTAGGCGATTACTGGATCGCAGCTAAGTCCCCGAGTGAGGAGCATGTCCTCGCTCAGAGTAGTTTGAACTTAGGCGACTACTGGATCGGAGCTAAGTCCCCGAGTGAGGAGCATGTCCTCGCTCGTAATATTTTTTAACTTAGGCGACTACTGGATCGCATGTAAGTCCCCGAGTGAGGAGGACATCTTTGCTCGGAGTATTTTTAACTTAGTCGATTACTGGATCGCAACTAAGCCCCCGAGTTTGGAGGATGTCCTCACTCGGAGTATTTTTAGCTTAAGCGATTACTGGATCGCAGCTAAGCCCCCGAGTGTGGAGGATGTCCCTACTCATAGTAGTTTCAACTTAGTCGATTACTGGATCGCAGCTAAGCCCCCGAGTTTGGAGGATGTCCTCACTCGGAGTATTTTTAGCTTAAGCGATTACTGGATCGCAGCTAAGCCCCCGAGTGTGGAGGATGTCCCTACTCATAGTAGTTTCAACTTAGGCGATTACTGGATTGCAGCTAAGCCTCCGAGTGTGGAGGATGTCCTCACTCAGAGTAGTTTTAAGTTAGGCGATTACTGAATCGCAGCTAAGCCTCCGAGTGTGGAGGATGTCCTCACTCGGAGTACTGTTAACCTATGCGATTACTGGATCGCAGCTAAGCCCCCGCGTGAGGAGCATGCCTTCGCACGGAGTAGTTTTAACTTAGGCTATTACTGGATCGCAGCTAAGCCCCCGAGTGAGGAGCATGTCCTCGCTAGGAGTATTTTTAAGTTAGGCGATTACTGGATCGCTGCTAAGTCTCCGAGTGAGGAACATGTCCTCATTCGGAGTAGTTTTAACTTAGGCGATTACTGGATCGCGGCAAAGCCTCCGAGTGAGGAGCATGTCCTCGCTCGGAGTAGTTCTAACTTAGGCGATTACTGGATCGCAGCTAAGCCTCCCAGTGAGGAGCATGTCCTCGCTCGTAGTAGTTTTAACTTAGGCGAATACTGGATCGTAGCTAAGTCCCAGAGTGAGGAGAACGTCCTCGCTCGGAGTATTTTTGAACTTAGGCGATTACTGGATCGCATCTCAACCCCCGAGTGAGGAGAACGTCCTCGCTCGGAGTAGTTATAACTTAGGAGATTACTGGATCGCAGCTATGCCCCCGAGTAAGGAACATGTCCTCGCTCGGAGTAGTTTTAACTTAGGGGATTACTGGATCGCAGCTAAGCCCCCGAGTGATGAACATGTCCTCGCTCGGAGTATTTTTAACTTAGGCGATTACTGGATCGCAGCTAAGTCCCCGAGTGAGGAGCATGTCCTCACTCGCAGTAGTTTTCACTTAGGCGACTACTGGATCACAGCTAATTCCCCGAGCGAGGAGCATGTCCTCGCTCATAGTTTCTTTAAACTTAGGCGATTACAGGATCGCAGCTAAGCCCCCGAGTGAGGAGGACGTCCTCGCTCGGATTATTTTTAACTTAGGCGATTACTGGATCGCAGCTAAACCCCCAAGTGTGGAGGATGTCCTCACTCGGAGTATTTTTAACCTAGGCGATTACTGGATCGCAGCTAAGCCCCCGAGTGTGGAGGATGTCCCCACTCGGAGTATTTTTAACTAAGGCAATTACTGGATCGCAGCTAAGCCTCCGAGTGTGGAGGATGCCCTCACTCGGAGTAGTTTTAACTTAGGCGATTACTGGAACGCAGCTAAGCCATCGAGTGTGGAGGATGTCCTCACTCGGAGTAGTTTTAACTTAGGCGATTACTGGATCGCAGCTAAGCCTCCGAGTGTGGAGGATGTCCTCACTCGGAGCAGTTTTAACTTAGGCGATTACTGGATCGCAGCTAAGCTCCGAGTGAGGAGCTTGCCCTCGCTCGGAGTAGTTTTTACTTAGGCAATTACTGGATCGCAGCTAAGCCCCCGAGTGAGGAGCATGCCCTCACTCGGAGTATTTTTAACTTAGGCGATTACTGGATCGCTGCTAAGTCTCCGAGTGTGGAGCATGTCCTCATTCGGAGTAGTTTTAACTTAGGCGATGACTGGATCGCAGCGAAGCATCCGAGCGAGGAGCATGTCCTCACTCGGAGTAGTTTTAACTTAGGCAATTACTGGATCGCAGCTAAGCCCCCGAGTGAGGAGCATGTCCTCGCTCGGAGTATTTTTAACTTAGGTGATTACTGGATCACAGCTAAGCCCCCGAGTGTGGAGGATGTCCCCACTCGTAGTAGTTTTAACTTAGGCAATTACTGGATCGCAGCTAAGCCCCCGACCATGGAGGATGTCCCCACTCGAAGTAGTTTTAACTTAGGCGATTACTGGATCGTAGCTAAGCCTCCGAGTGTGGATGATGTCCCCACTCGGAGTAGTTTTAACTTAGGCGATTACTGGATCGCAGCTAAGCCCCCGAGTCCGAAGGATGTTCCCACTCGGAGTAGTTTTAACTTAGGCGATTACTGGATTACATCTAAGCCTTCGAGTGTGGAGGATGTACTCACTCGGAGTAGTTTTAACTTAGGCGATTACTGTATCGCAGCCGAGCCTCCGAGTGTGGAGGATGTACTCACTCGGAGTAGTTTTACCTTAGGCGATTACTGGATCGCAGCTATGCCACCGAGTGAGGAGCATGCCCTCGCTCGGAGTAGTTTTATCTTAGGCGATTACTAGATCGTAGCTAAGCCCTTGAGTGAGGAGCATGTCCTCGCTCGGAGTATTTTTAACTTAGGCGATTACTGGATCGCTACTAAGTCTCCGAGTGAGGAGCATGTCCTCATTCGGAGTAGTTATAACTTAGGCGATTACTGGATCGCAGCTAAGCCTCCGACTGAGGAGCATGTCCTCGCTCGGAGTAGTTTTAACTTAGGCAATTACTGGATCGCAGCTAAGCCCCCGAGTGCGGAGCAAGTCCTCGCTTGGAGTATTTTTCACTTAGGCGATTAATGGTTCGCAGCTAAGTCCCCGAGTGAGGAGCATGTCCTCACTCGGAGTAGTTTTTAACTTAGGCGCTTACTGGATCCTAGCTATGTCCTGGAGTGAGGACCATGTCCTCGCAAGGAGCAGTTTTTAACTTAGGAGATTATTGGATCGCAAGTAAGTCCCTGAGTGAGGAGCATGTCCTCGCTCGGATTATTTTTTAACTTAGGCGAATACTGGATCGTAGCTAAGTCCCCGAGTGAGGAGAACGTCCTCGCTCGGTGTATTTTTGAACTTAGGCGATTACTGGATCGCAGCTCAGCCCCCGAGTGAGGAGAACGTCCTCGCTCGGAGTAGTTTTAACTTAAGAGATTACTGGATCGCAGCTAAGCCCCCGAGTGAGGAACATGTCCTCGCTCGGAGTAGTTTTAACTTAGGCGATTACTGGATCGCAGCTAAGTCCCCGAGTGAGGAGCATGTCCTCGCTCGGAGTAGTTTTAACTTAGGCGACTACTGGATCGCATCTAAGTCCCCGAGTGAGGAGCATGTCCTCGCTCATAATATTTTTTAACTTAGGCGACTACTGGATCGCATCTAAGTCCCCGAGTGAGGAGGACATCCTTGCTCGGAGTATTTTTAACTTAGTCGATTACTGGATCACAGCTAAGCCCCCGAGTTTGGAGGATGTCCTCACTCGGAGTATTTTTAGCTTAAGCGATTACTGGATCGCAGCTAAGCCCCCGAGTGTGGAGGATGTCCCTACTCATAGTAGTTTCAACTTAGGCGATTACTGGATTGCAGCTAAGCCTCCGAGTGTGGAGGATGTCCTCACTCAGAGTAGTTTTAAGTTAGGCGATTACTGAATCGCAGCTAAGCCTCCGAGTGTGGAGGATGTCCTCACTCGGAGTACTATTAACTTATGCGATTACTGGATCGCAGGTAAGCCCCCGCGTGAGGAGCATGCCCTCGCACGGAGTAGTTTTAACTTAGGCTATTACTGGATCGCAGCTAAGCCCCCGAGTGAGGAGCATGTCCTCGCTAGGATTATTTTTAAGTTAGGCGATTACTGGATCGCTGCTAAGTCTCCGAGTGAGGAACATGTCCTCATTCGGAGTAGTTTTAACGTGGCGATTACTGGATCGCAACTAAGCCCCCGAGTGAGGAGCATGTCCTCGCTAGGAGTATTTTTAAGTTAGGCGATTACTGGATCGCTGCTAAGTCTCCGAGTGAGGAACATGTCCTCATTCGGAGTAGTTTTAACTTAGGCGATTACTGGATCGCGGCAAAGCCTCCGAGTGAGGAGCATGTCCTCGCTCGGAGTAGTTCTAACTTAGGCGATTACTGGATCGCAGCTAAGCCCCCGAGTGAGGAGCATGTCCTCGCTCGTAGTAGTTTTAACTTAGGTGAATACTGGATCGTAGCTAAGTCCCCGAGTGAGGAGAACGTCCTCGCTCGGAGTATTTTTGAACTTAGGCGATTACTGGATCGCAGCTCAACCCCCGAGTGAGGAGAACGTCCTCGCTCGGAGTAGTTATAACTTAGGAGATTACTGGATCGCAGCTAAGCCCCCGAGTGAGGAACATGTCCTCGCTCGGAGTAGTTTTAACTTAGGCGATTACTGGATCGCAGCTAAGTCCCCGAGTGAGGAGCATGTCCTCGCTCGGAGTAGTTTTAACTTAGGCGACTACTAGATCGCAGCTAATTCCCCGAGTGAGGAGCATGTCATCGCTCGTAGTATTTTTTAACTTAGGCGACTACTGGATCGCATCTAAGTCCCCGAGTGAGGAGGACGTCCTTGCTCGGAGTATTTTTAACTTAGTCGATTATTGGATCGCAGCTAAGCCCCCGAGTTTGGAGGATGTCCTCAACGGAGTATTTTTAGCTTAAGCGATTACTGGATCACAGCTAAGCCCCCGAGTATGGAGGATGTCCCCACTCATAGTAGTTTCAACTTAGGCGATTACTGGATTGCAGCTAAGCCTCCGAGTGTGGAGGATGTCCTGACTCAGAGTAGTTTTAAGTTAGGTGATTACTGAATCGCAGCTAAGCCTCCGAGTGTGGAGGATGTCCTAAGTCGGAGTACTGTTAACTTATGCGATTACTGGATCGCAGCTAAGCCCCCGCATGAGGAACATGCCCTCGCACGGAGTAGTTTTAACTTAGGCTATTACTGGATCGCAGCTAATCCCCCGAGTGAGGAGCATGTCCTCGTTCGGAGTATTTTTATCTTAGGCGATTACTGGATCGCTGCTAAGTCTCCGAGTGAGGAACATGTTCTCGCTCATAGTATCTTTTAACTTAGGCGATTACTAGATCGCAGCTAAGTCACCGAGTGAGGAGGACGTCCTCGCTCGGAGTATTTTTAACTTAGGCGATTACTGGATCGCAGCTAAACCCCCGAGTGTGGAGGATGTCCTCACTCGGAATATTTTTAACGTAGGCGATTACTGGATCACAGCTAAGCCCCCGAGTGTGGAGGATGTCCCCACTCGGAGTATTTTTAACTATGGCGATTACTGGACCGCAGCTAAGCCTCCGAGTGTGGAGGATGTCCTCACTCGGAGTAGTTTTAACTTAGGCGATTACTGGAACGCAGGTAAGCCACCGAGTGTGGAGGATGTCCTCACTCGGAGTAGTTTTAACTTAGGCAATTACTGGATCGCAGCTAAGCCTCCGAGTGTGGAGGATGTCCTCACTCGGAGCAGTTTTAACTTAGGCGATTACTGGATCGCAGCTAAGCCCCCGAGTGAGGAGCATGCCCTCGCTCGGAGTAGTTTTAACTTAGGCGATTACTGGATCGCAGCTAAGGCCCCGAGTGAGGAGCATGTCCTTACTCGGAGTATTTTTAACTTAGGCGATTACTGGATCGCTGCTAAGTCTCCGGGTGAGGAGGATGTCCTCATTCGGAGTAGTTTTAACTTAGGCGATGACTGGATCGCAGCGAAGCCTCCGAGCGAGGAGCATGTCCTCGCTCGGAGTAGTTTTAACTTAGGCAATTACTGGTTCACAGCTAAGCAACCGAGTGAGGAGCATGTCCTCGCTCGGAGTATTTTTAACTTAGGCGATTACTGGTTCGCAGCTAAGTACCCGAGTGAGGAGCATATCCTCACTCGGAGTAGTTTTTAACTTCGGCGATTACTGGATCGCAGCTAAGCCTCCGAGTGAGGAGCATGTCCTCGCTCGGAGCAGTTTTTAACTTAGGCGATTACTAGATCGCAGCAAAGTACCCGAGTGAGGAGCATGCCCTCGCTCGGAGTATTTTTTAACTTAGGCGATTACTGGATCGCAGCAAAGTCCCCTATTGAGGAGGACGTCATCGCTCGGAGTATTTTTAACTTAGGCAATTACTGGATCACAGCTAAGCCCCCGAGTGTGGAGTATGTCCTCACTAGGAGTATTTTTAACTTAGGTGATTACTGGATCGCAGCTAAGCCCCCGAGTGTGGAGGATGTCCCCACTCGTAGTAGTTTTAACTTAGGTGATTACTGGATCGCTCGGAGTAGTTTTAATCTAAGTCCCCGAGTGAGGAGCATGTCCTCGCTGGGAGTATTTTTAACTTAGGCGATTACTGGATAGCTGCTAAGTCTCCGAGTGAGGAGCATGTCCTCGTTCGGAGTAGTTTTAACTTTGGCGATTACTGGATCTCCGCTAATCCCCCGAGAGAGGAGCATGTCCTCCTTCGGAGTATTTTTAACTTAGGTGATTACTGGATCACAGCTAAGTCCCCAAGTGAGGAGCATGTCCACGCTCGGAGTATTTTTTAACTTAGGCGATTACTAGATCGCAGCTAAGTCCCCGAGTGAGGAGGACATCCTCGCTCGGAGTATTTTTAACTTACGCGATTACTGGATCGCAGCTAATCCCCCGAGTGAGGAGCACGTCCTCGCTCGGAGTTGTTTTAAGTTAGGCGATTACTGGATCGCAGCTAAGCCCCCGAGTGAGGAACATGTCCTCGCTCGAATTATTTTTAACTTAGGCGATTACTGGATCACAGCTATGTCCCCGAGTGAGGAGCATGTCCTCGCTCGGAGTAGTTTTAACTTAGGCGACTACTGGTTCGCAGCTAAGTCCCCGAGTGAGGAGCATGTCCTCGCTCGTAGTATCTTTTAACTTTGGCAATTACTGGATCGCAGCTAAGTCCTCGAGTGAGGAGGACATCCTCGCTCGGAGTATTTTTTTAACTTAGGCAATTACGGGATCACAGCTAAGCCCCTGAGTGTGGAGGATGTCCTCACTCGGAGTATTTTTAACTTAGGGAATTACTGGATCGTAGCTAAGTCCCCGAGTGTGGAGGATGTCCCCACTCGGAGTTGTTTTAACTTAGGCGATTACTGGATCGCAGCTAAGCCCCCGAGTGAGGAGCATGCGCTTGCTTGGAGTAGTTTTAACTTTTGCGATTACTGGATCGCAACTAAGCCCCCGAGTAAGGAGCATGTCCTCGCTCGGAGTATTTTTTAACTTAGGCGATTGCTGGATAGCTGCAAAGTCTCCGAGTGAGGAGCATGTCCTCATTCGGAGTAGTTTTAACTTAGGCGATTACTGGATCGCAGCTAAGCCTCCGAGTGAGGAGCATGTCCTCGCTCGGAGTAGTTTTAAGCTAAACCCCTGAGTGAGGAGCATGTCCTCGCTCGGAGTATTTTTAACTGAGGCGATTACTTGATAGCTGCTAAGTCTCCGAGTGAGGAGCATGTCCTCATTCGGAGTAGTTTTAACTTAGGCGATTACTGGATCGCAGCTAATCCCCCGAGTGAGGAGCATGTCCTCGCTCGGAGTATTTTTAACTTAGGTGATTACTGGATCACAGCTAAGTCCCCGAGTGAGGAGCATGTCCTCGCTCGGAGTATTTTTTAACTTAGGCGATTACTGGATCGCAGCTAAGTCCGCGAGTGAGGAGGACATCCTCGCTCGGAGTATTTTTAACTTACACGATTACTGGATCGCAGCTAAGCCCCCGAGTGAGGAGCACGTCCTCGCTCGGAGTTGTTTTAACTTAGGCGATTACTGGATCGCAGCTAAGCCCCCGAGTGAGGAACATGTCCTCGCTCGGATTATTTTTAACTTAGGCGATTACTGGATCACAGCTATGTCCCCGAGTGAGGAGCATGTCCTCGCTCGGAGTAGTTTTAACTTAGGCGACTACTGGATCGCAGCTAAGTCCCCGAGTGAGGAGCATGTCCTCGCTCGTAGTATCTTTTAACTTAGGCAATTACTGGATCGTAGCTAAGTCCTCTTGTGAGGAGGACGTCCTCGCTCGGAGTATTTTTTAACTTAGGCAATTACTGGATCACAGCTAAGCCCCCGAGTGTGGAGGATGTCCCCACTCGGAGTAGTTTTAACTTAGACGATTACTGGATCGCAGCTAAGCCTCCGAGTGTGGACGATGTCCTCACTCGGAGTAGTTTTAACTTAGGCGATTACTGGATCTCAGGTAAGCCTCCGAGTGTGGGGGATGTCCTCACTCGGAGCTGTTTCAACTTAGGCGATTACTGGATCGCAGCTAAGCCCCCGAGTGAGGAGCATGCGCTCGCTTGGAGTAGTTTTAACTTTGGCTATTACTGGATCGCAACTAAGCCCCCGAGTGAGGAGCATGTCCTCGCTCGGAGTAGTTTTAACTTAGGCAATTGCTGGATAGCTGCTAAGTCTCCGAGTGAGGAGCATGTCCTCATTCGGAGTAGTTTTAACTTAGGCGATTACTGGATCGCAGCTAAGCCTCCGAGTGTGGAGCATGTCCTTGCTCGGAGTAGTTTTAAGCTAAGCCCCTGAGTGAGGAGCATGTCCTCGCTCGGAGTATTTTTACCTTAGGTGATTACTGGTTCGCAACTAAGTCCCCGAGAGAGGAGCATGTATTCACTCGGAGTAGTTTTAACTTAGGTGATTGCTGAATCGCAGCTAAGTCCCCGAGTGAGGAGCATGTCCTCGATCGGAGTAGTTTTTAACTCACGCGATTACTGGATCGTAGCTAAGTCCCCGAGTGAGGAGCATGTCCTCGCTAGGAGTATTTTTTAACTTAGGCGATTACTATATCGCAGCTAAGTCCCCGAGTGAGGAGGACATCCTCGCTCGGAGTATGTTTAACTTAGGCGATTACTGGATCGCAGCTAAGCCCCCAAGTGAGGAGCACGTCCTTGCTCGGAGTAGTTTTAACTTAGGGGATTACTGGATCGAAGCTAAGCCCCCGAGTGAGGAACATGTCCTCGCTCGGAGTATTTTTTACCTTACGCGATTACTGGATCGCAGCTAAGTCCCCGAGTGAGGAGCATGTTCTCGCTCGGAGTAGTTTTAACTTAGGCGACTACTGGATCGCAGCTAATTCCCCGAGTGAGGAGCATGTCCTCGCTCATAGTATCTTTTAACTTAGGCGATTACTGGATCATAGCTAAGTCCCCGAGTAAGGAGGATGTCCTCGCTCGGAGTATTTTTAACTTAGGCGATTACTGGATCGCTGCTAAACCCTCGAGTGTGGAGGATGTCCTCACTCGGAGTATTTTTAACATGGCGATTACTGGATCGTAGTTAAGCCCCCGAATGTGGAGGAAGTCCCTACTTGGAGTATTTTTAACTATGGCGATTACTGGATCGCAGCTAAGCCTCCGAGTGTGGAGGATGTCCTCACTCGGAGTAGTTTTAACTTAGGCGATTACTGGAACGCAGCTAAGTCACCGAGTGTGGAGGATGTCCTCACTCGGAGCAGTTTTAACTTAGGCGATTACTGGATCGCAGCTAACCCCCGAGTGAGGAGCATGCCCTCGCTCGGAGTAGTTTTAACTTAGGCGATTACAGGATCGCAGCTAAGCCCCCGAGTGAGGAGCATGTCCTCGCTCGGAGTATTTTTAACTTAGGCGATTACTGGATCACTGCTAAGTCTCCGAGTGAGGTGGATGTCCTCATTCGGAGTACTTTTAACTTAGGCGATGACTGGATCGCAGCGAAGCATACGAGCGAGGAGCATGTCCTCCCTCAGAGTAGTTTTAACTTAGGCAATTACTGGATCACAGCTAAGCCCCCGAGTGAGGAGCATGTCCTCGCTCGGAGTATTTTTAAATTAGTTGATTACTGGTTGCAGCTAAGTACCCGAGTCAGGAGCATGTCCTCACTCGGAGTAGTTTTTAACTTCGGCGATTACTGGATCGCAGCTAAGTCCCCGAGTGAGGAGCACGTCCTCGCTCGGAGTAGTTTTTTACCTTAGGCGATTACTGGATCGCAGCTAAGACCCCGAGTGAGGAGCATGTCCTCGCTTGGAGTATTTTTAACTTAGGCAATTACTGGATCGCACTTAAGCCCCCGAGTGAGGAGCATGTCCTCGCTCGGAGTAGTTTTTTACCTTAGGTGATTACTGGATCGCAGCTAAGACCCCGAGTGAGGAGCATGTCCTCGCTTGGAGTATTTTTAACTTAGGCAATTACTGGATCGCAGCTAAGCCCCCGAGTGTGGAGGATGTCCCCACTCATAGTAGTTTTAACTTAGGCAATTTCTGGATCGTAGCTAAGCCCCCGAGCATGGAGGATGTCCCCACTCGAAGTAGTTTTAACTTAAGTGATTACTGGATCGTAGCTAAGCCTCCGAGTGTGGACGATGTCCTCGCTCGGAGTAATTTTAAGTTAGGCGATTACTGGATCGCAGCTAATCCCCCGAGTGAGAAGCATGTCCTCGCTCGGAGTATTTTTAACTTAGGTGATTTCTGGATCATAGCTAAGTCCCCGAGTGAGGAGCATGTCCTCGCTCGGAGTATTTTTTAACTTAGGCGATTACTGGATCGCAGCTAAGTCCCCGAGTGAGGAGGACATCCTCGCTCGGAGTATTTTTAACTTACGCGATTACTGGATCACAGCTAAGCCCCCGAGCTAGGAGCACGTCCTCGCTCGGAGTTGATTTAACTTAGGCGATTACTGGATCGCAGCTGAGCCCCCGAGTGAGGAACATGTCCTCGCTCGGATTATTTTTAACTTAGGCGATTACTGGATCCCAGCTATGTCCCCGAGTGAGGAGCATGTCCTCGCTCGGAGTAGTTTTAACTTAGGCGACTACTGGATTGCAGCTAAGTCCCCGAGTGAGGAGCATGTCCTCGCTCGTAGTATCTTTTAACTTAGGTAATTACTAGATCGCAGCAAAGTCCTCGAGTGAGGAGGACGTCCTCGCTCGGAGTATTTTTAACTTAGCCAATTACTGGATCACAGCTAAGCCCCCGAGTGTGGAGGATGTCCTCACTCGGAGTATTTTTAACTTAGGCAATAACTGGATCGCAGCTAAGTCCCCGAGTGTGGAGGATGTCACCACTTGGAGTATTTTTAACTATGGCGATTACTGGATCGCAGCTAAGCCTCCGAGTGTGGAGGATGTCCTCACTCGGAGTAGTTTAACTTAGGCGATTACTGGAACGCAGCTAAGACACCGAGTGTGGAGGATGTCCTCACTCGGAGTAGTTTTAACTTAGGCGATTACTGGATCGCAGCTAAGCCTCCGAGTGTGGAGGATGTCCTCACTCGGAGCAGTTTTAACTTAGGCGATTACTAGATCGCAGCTAACCCCCGAGTGAGGAGCATGCCCTCGCTCGGAGTAGTTTTAACTTAGGCAATTACTGGATCAAAGCTAAGCCCCCGAGTGAGGAGCATGTCCTCGCTCGGAGTATTTTTAACTTAGGCGATTACTGGATCGCTGCTAAGTCTCCGAGTGAGGTGGATGTCCTCATTCGGAGTAGTTTTAACTTAGGCGATGACTGGATCGCAGCGAAGCCTACGAGCGAGGAGCGTGTCCTCGCTCAGAGTAGTTTTAACTTAGGCAATTACTGGATCATAGCTAATGTTGGGGAACGTTGCATGGGAAACAAAAATTTTCCTACGCACACATAAGATCTATCCATGGTGATGAGCATCTACGAGAGGGAGAGTGAATCTACATACCCTTGTAGATCGCTAAGCGGAAGCGTTAATAAACGCGGTTGATGTAGTCGAACGTCTTCGCGATCCAAATCGCCGAGCGTCCCGCGATCCAATCACGATCCTTCCGATCTAGTGCCGAACGGACGGCACCTCCGCGTTCAACACACGTACGGCTTGATGACGCCTTCACCTCCTCGATCCAGCGAGCGATGGTGAAGTAGTGGTTGAGTTCCAGCAGCACGACGGCGTGGTGATGGTGGTGAGGAACAATCTCTGCAGGGCTTCGCCAAGCACTACGGAGATTATGACGGAGGAACTAGAGGGCTAGGGTTGCCGGCACACGGCTTGGGAAATCCTGATGTGTCCCGTGTGCTAGCCCTGCCCCTCTATTTATATGTTGAGCCTTGGGGTCTAAACTTGGAGTAAAAGCCTCCTTCGGGTCGGTTTTGCCCGCACAAGGTCGGTTTGGCCCGCAGGAAAAGAGTCCAATTCGGACCCTGCCGAATCGTGCACAGCCGCGCACAAGCGGTAGTACCGCTTCACACAAGCGGTAGTACCGCTTGGGCGGTAGTACCGCTTCACACAAGCGGTAGTACCGCTCGGGCGGTAGTACCGCTTCAACAAGCGGTAGTACCGCTTACGCGGCAGCAAAACTACTTTTGCACTTTCCAATACCTTGTGGGCTTTATCCCTTTGGCTCATATAAAGTGTTGCTGCACCCGAACACTTCGGTAAACATCCGGAACCCCTTCCGGTGAACTTCGGAACTCTTCCGGAGATCGAAACACTATTATCACATATATCAATCTTTACCTCCGGACTATTCCGGAGATCCTCGTCATGTCCGGGATCTTATCCGGGACTCCGAACAACTTTCGGTCACCAACATAATAACTCAATTATACTAATCGTCACCAAACGTTAAGTGTGTAGACCCTGCGGGTTCGAGAACTATGTAGACATGACCGAGACACCTCTACGGCCAATAACCAATAGCGGGACCTGGATGCCCATATTGGCTCCTACATATCCTACGAAGATCTTTATCGGTCGAACCTCTATGTCAAGGATTCAGTTAATCCCGTATGCTGTTCCCTTTGTTCTTCGGTATGTTACTTGCCCGAGATTCGATCGTCGGTATCACTATACCTAGTTCAATCTCGTTACCGGCAAGTCTCTTTACTCGTTCCGTAATACAAGATCTCGTGGCTAACACTTTAGTCACATTGCTTGCAAGGCTCATTGTGATGTTGTATTACCGAGTGGGCCCTGAGATACCTCTCCGTCATACGGAGTAACAAATCCCAGTCTTGATCCATGCCAACCCAACAGACACCCTCGGAGATACCTGTAGAGCACCTTTATAGTCACCCAGTTACGTTGCGACGTTTGATACACACAAGGTATTCCTCCGGTGTCAGAGAGTTGCATGATCTCATGGTCAAAGGAACAGATACTTGACATGCAGAAAACAATAGCAATAAACTGACACGATCAAATGCTACGTTTACAGTTTGGGTCTTGTCCATCACATCATTCTCCTAATGATGTGATCCCGTTATCAAATGACATCTCATGTCCATGGCTAGGAAACCTTAACCATCTTTGATCAACAAGCTAGTCAACTAGAGGCTTACTAGGGACACAGTGTTGTCTATGTACCCACACATGTATTTGAGTTTCCAATCAATACAATTATAGCATGGATAATAAACGATTATCATTAACAAGGAAATATAATAATAACCAATTTATTATTGCCTCTAGGGCATATTTCCAACAGTCTCCCACTTGCACTAGAGTCAATAATCTAGTTCACATCACTATGTGATTTACATTGTAATGAATCGAACACCCATGCAGTTCTGGTGTTGTTCATGTTTAGCCTTTGGAAGAGGTTTAGTCATCGGATCTGCAACATTTAGATCCGTGTATACTTTGCAAATATTTATGTCGTCCTCCTTGATGTAATCGCGGATGGAATTGAAACGTCGCTTTATGTGTCTGGTCCTCTTGTGAAATCTTGGTTCCTTGGCTAGAGCAATGGCACCAGTATTATCACAAAACAGAGTCATTGGGTTAAGTGCACTAGGCACTACTCCAAGATCTGTCATGAACTCCTTCATCCAGACACCTTCCTTCGCCGCCTCCGAGGCAGCGATGTACTCCGCTTCGCATGTAGAATCTGCTACCACGCTTTGCTTGGAACTGCACCAGCTAACCGCACCCCCATTAAGAATAAATACGTATCCGGTTTGCGACTTAGAGTCATCCGGATCAGTGTCAAAGCTTGCATCGACGTAACCCTTTACGACGAGCTCTTGATCACCTCCATAAACGAGAAACATGTCCTTAGTCCTTTTCAGGTACTTCAGGATATTCTTGACCGCCATCCAGTGTTCCATTCCTGGATCACTTTGAAACCTTCCGACCATACTTATGGCAAGGCTGACATCGGGTCTTGTGCACAGCATTGCATACATGATAGAGCCTATGGCCGAAGCATAGGGGATGACACTCATCTTTTCTCTATCTTCTGCAGTCACTGGGCATCGAGTCTTACTCAACTTCACACCTTGCAAAACAGGCAAGAACCCCTTCTTGGACTGATCCATTTTGAACTTCTTCAAAATCTTATCAAGGTATGTGCTTTGTGAAAGTCCTATTAAGCGTCTTGATCTATCTCTATAGATCTTGATGCCTAATATGAAAGCAGCTTCTCCTAGGTCCTTCATTGAAAAACTCTTGTTCAAATATTCCTTTACGCTTTCCAGCATTTCTATATTGTTTCCAATCAGCAATATGTCATCCATATATAATATTAGAAACGCTATAGAGCTCCCACTCACTTTCTTGTAAATACAAGCTTCTCCGTAAACTTGTATAAACTCGAACGCTTTGATCACCTCATCAAAACGAAGATTCCAACTCCGAGATGCTTGCACCAGTCCATAAATGGATCGCTGGAGTTTGCAAACTTTGTCAGCATTCTCTAGATCGACAAAACCTTCTGGTTGCATCATATACAACTCTTCCTTAAGGTAACCGTTAAGGAACGCTGTTTTGACATCCATCTGCCAAATTTCATAATCGAAAAAGGCAGCTATTGCTAACATGATTCTGACGGACTTAAGCATCGCTACGGGTGAGAAGGTCTCATCGTAGTCAACTCCTTGAACTTGTGAAAAACCCTTTGCCACAAGTCGAGCTTTATAGACGGTGACATTACCGTCCGCGTCCGTCTTCCTCTTAAAGATCCATTTGTTCTGAATGGCCTTACGCCCTTCAGGTAATACTTCCAAAGTCCATACTTTGTTTTCATACATGGATCCCATCTCGGATTTCATGGCCTCTAACCACTTCTCGGAATCCGGGCTCATCATCGCTTCTCCATAGCTCGTAGGTTCATCGTTGTTTAACAACATGACCTCTAAGACAGGGTTGCCGTACCACTCAGGAGCAGTACGCGTCCTTGTCGACCTACGAGGTTCGATAGCAACTTGATCCAAAGCTTCATGATCATCATCATTAACTTCCTCTTCAGCTAATGTAGGCTCGACAGAAACAACTTTCTGCGTTGCGCTACTCTTAGGTTGAAGTAAAGGTTCAACAACCTCATCAAGTTCTATCTTCCTCCCACTCAATTCTTTCGAGAGAAACTCTTTCTCAAGAAATGTTCCGTTTTTAGCGACAAACACTTTGCCCTCGGATCTGAGGTAGAAGGTATACCCAATTGTCTCTTTTGGGTATCCTATGAAGACGCATTTCTCCGCTTTGGGTTCCAGCTTTTCAGGCTGAAGCTTTTTGACATAAGCATCACATCCCCAAACTTTAAGAAACGACAGCTTTGGCTTCTTGTCAAACCAAAGTTCATATGGCGTCGTCTCAACGGATTTCGATGGTGCCCTATTTAAAGTGAATGCAGCTGTCTCTAATGCATAACCCCAAAACGATAGTGGCAAATCGGCAAGAGACATCATAGATCGCACCATATCCAATAAAGTTCGATTACGACGTTCGGACACACCATTACGCTGTGGTGTTCCAGGCGGTGTCAATTGTGAAACAATTCCACACTGTCTTAAGTGACTGCCAAACTCATAACTCAGATATTCTCCTCCTCGATCAGATCGTAGGAATTTAATCTTCTTGTTACGATGATTCTCAACTTCACTCTGAAATTGTTTGAACTTTTCAAATGTTTCAGACTTGTGTTTCATTAAGTAAATATACCCATATCTACTTAAGTCATCAGTGAAGGTGAGAAAGTAACGATAACCACTGCGCGCTTCAATACTCATCGGACCGCACACATCAGTATGTATGATTTCCAATAAGTCACTTGCCCGTTCCATTGTTCCAGAGAACGGCGTTTTAGTCATCTTGCCCATGAGGCATGGCTCACATGTGTCAAGTGATTCAAAATCAAGTGACTCCAAAAGTCCATCAGCATGGAGCTTCCTCATGCGTTTTACGCCAATATGACCTAAACGGCAGTGCCACAAGAAAGTGGTATTATCATTATCAATTCTACATCTTTTGGCATCAATGTTATGAACATGTGTATTATTACTATCGAGATTCAATAAGAATAAACCCCTCACATTGGGTGCATGACCATAAAAGATATTACTCATATAAATAGAACAACCCTTATTCTCTGATTTAAATGAGTAACCGTCTCGCAATAAACAAGATCCAGATATAATGTTCATGCTTAACGCAGGCACCAAATAACACTTATTTAGGTTCATCACTAATCCCGACGGTAATCGAAGAGCGAGCGTGCCGACGGCGATCACATCAACCTTGGAACCATTTCCCACGCGCATCGTCACTTCGTCCTTTGCCAGCCTCCGTCTATTCCGCAGTTCCTGTTTTGAGTTGCAAATATGAGCAACCGCACCGGTATCAAATACCCAGGCACTACAACGAGAGTTGGTAAGGTACACATCAATAACATGTATATCATATATACCTTGTTTGTTGTTGGCCGCCTTCTTGTCAGCCAAATACTTGGGGCAATTCCGCTTCCAGTGTCCAGTTCCCTTGCAATGAAAACACACAGTTTCTGGTTTGGGTCCAGCCTTGGGTTTCTTCACGAGAGGAGCAACTGCTTTGCCACTCTGCTTGGAGTTACCCTTCTTACCCTTGCCATTTTTCTTGAAACTAGTGGTTTTATTGACCATCAACACTTGATGCTCCTTCTGAATTTCAGACTCAGCGACTTTCAGCATCGCAAACAGCTCGGCGACTGACTTGTTCATCCCGTGCATGTTATAGTTCAACACGAAGCTCTTGTAGCTAGGTGGCAATGATTGAAGAACTCTGTCAGTGATAGCCTCTGGCGGAAGGGGCATCCCTAACTCAGCCAGACGGGTGGAGTACCCAGACATTCTGAGCATGTGATCACTGATAGACCTGTTCTCCTCCATCTTGCAAGCATAGAACTTATCGGAGATCTCATATCTCTCGATCCGGGCATTCTTCTGAAAGATAAACTTCAACTCCTGGAACATCTCATATGCTCCATGACGTTCAAAACGTCTTTGAAGTCCCGGTTCTAAGCCATACAACATTGCACATTGAACTATTGAGTAATCATCAGAACGAGCCTGCCAGGCGTTCACAACGTCTAGAGACTCAACTGGAGCGGGTGGATCACCAAGCGGTGCATCAAGGACATAAGCCTTCTGGGAAGCCGTAAGGATAATCCTTAGATTACGGGCCCAGTCCACAAAGTTACTTCCATCATCTTTCAACTTAGCTTTCTCTAGGAACGCATTAAAATTCAGGGGTGCTACTGCGCGAGCCATGATCTACAACATAAATATTGCAAAGACAACTTAGACTATTGTTCTTAGATAATGAGTTTAGTTAATCATATTACTTAAAAAACTCCCACTCAAATTGACATCCCTCCGATCATTCGAGTGTAACATGATCCAAATCCACCAACTCAAGTCCGATCATCACGTGAGTTGAGGTGGTTTCAATGGTGAACATCTTCATGTTGATCATATCTTCTATATGACTCATGTTCGACCTTTCGGTCTCTTGTGTTCCGAGGCCATGTCTGTACATGCTAGGCTCGTCAAGTTTAACCCGAGTGTTCCGCACGTGCAACATGGCTTGCACCCGTTGTATGCGAACGTAGAGTCTATCACACCCGATCATCACGGCGTGTCTCGAAACGACGAACTTTCGCAACGGTGCACACTTGGGGAGAACACAATTTATCTTGAAATTTAAGTGAGGGATCACCTTATAATGCTACCGTCGTCCTAAGCAAAATAAGATGCATAAAAGGATTAACATCACATGCAAATCATAAGTGACATGATATGGCCATGAACTTGTGCTTTTGATCTCCATCTCCAAAGCACCGGCATGATCTCCATCGTCACCGGCATGACACCATGATCTCCATCATCTTGATCTCCATCAACGTGTCGCCATAAGGTTGTCGCGCCGACTGTTGCTTCCACGACTATAGCTAACGTTTAGCGATAAAGTAAAGCATTACATAGCGCTTAATGATTGACACGCAGGTCATACAATAATTAAAGACAACTCTATGGCTCCTGCCAGTTGCCGTACTCATCGACATGCAAGTCGTGATATTCTATACAAAACATGATCATCTCATACATCACATATATCTCATCATGTAATTGGCCATATCACATCACAACATACCCTGCAAAAACAAGTTAGACGTCCTCTAATTGTTGTTGCAAATTTTACGTGGCTGCTACGGGTTTGCAAGAACCGTTCTTACCTACGCAAAACCACAACGTGGTGTAGTGATTGCTTTTTGATCTTCTAAAAGAACCCTCTTCATTGAACCGATTCAACTAAAGTGAGAGAGACAGACACCCGCCAGTCACCTTTATGCAACAAGTGCACGCAGCGGTAAAACCAGTCTCGCGTAAGCGTACGCGTAATGTCGGTCCGGGCCGCTTCATCTCACAATGCCGCTGAATCAAGTATCAACTAGTAACGGCAAGCAATATGTATACACCCACGCCCACAACTCGTTTGTGTTCTACTCGAGATCTCATCTACGCATAGACCTAGCTCATGATGCCACTGTTGGGGAACGTTGCATGGGAAACAAAAATTTTCCTACGCACACATAAGATCTATCCATGGTGATGAGCATCTACGAGAGGGAGAGTGAATCTACATACCCTTGTAGATCGCTAAGCGGAAGCGTTAATAAACGCGGTTGATGTAGTCGAACGTCTTCGCGATCCAAATCGCCGAGCGTCCCGCGATCCAATCACGATCCTTCCGATCTAGTGCCGAACGGACGGCACCTCCGCGTTCAACACACGTACGGCTTGATGACGCCTTCACCTCCTCGATCCAGCGAGCGATGGTGAAGTAGTGGTTGAGTTCCAGCAGCACGACGGCGTGGTGATGGTGGTGAGGAACAATCTCTGCAGGGCTTCGCCAAGCACTACGGAGATTATGACGGAGGAACTAGAGGGCTAGGGTTGCCGGCACACGGCTTGGGAAATCCTGATGTGTCCCGTGTGCTAGCCCTGCCCCTCTATTTATATGTTGAGCCTTGGGGTCTAAACTTGGAGTAAAAGCCTCCTCCGGGTCGGTTTTGCCCGCACAAGGTCGGTTTGGCCCGCAGGAAAAGAGTCCAATTCGGACCCTGCCGAATCGTGCACAGCCGCGCACAAGCGGTAGTACCGCTTCACACAAGCGGTAGTACCGCTTGGGCGGTAGTACCGCTTCACACAAGCGGTAGTACCGCTCCGGCGGTAGTACCGCTTCAACAAGCGGTAGTACCGCTTACGCGGCAGCAAAACTACTTTTGCACTTTCCAATACCTTGTGGGCTTTATCCCTTTGGCTCATATAAAGTGTTGCTGCACCCGAACACTTCGGTAAACATCCGGAACCCCTTCCGGTGAACTTCGGAACTCTTCCGGAGATCGAAACACTATTATCACATATATCAATCTTTACCTCCGGACTATTCCGGAGATCCTCGTCATGTCCGGGATCTTATCCGGGACTCCGAACAACTTTCGGTCACCAACATAATAACTCAATTATACTAATCGTCACCAAACGTTAAGTGTGTAGACCCTGCGGGTTCGAGAACTATGTAGACATGACCGAGACACCTCTACGGCCAATAACCAATAGCGGGACCTGGATGCCCATATTGGCTCCTACATATCCTACGAAGATCTTTATCGGTCGAACCTCTATGTCAAGGATTCAGTTAATCCCGTATGCTGTTCCCTTTGTTCTTCGGTATGTTACTTGCCCGAGATTCGATCGTCGGTATCACTATACCTAGTTCAATCTCGTTACCGGCAAGTCTCTTTACTCGTTCCGTAATACAAGATCTCGTGGCTAACACTTTAGTCACATTGCTTGCAAGGCTCATTGTGATGTTGTATTACCGAGTGGGCCCTGAGATACCTCTCCGTCATACGGAGTAACAAATCCCAGTCTTGATCCATGCCAACCCAACAGACACCCTCGGAGATACCTGTAGAGCACCTTTATAGTCACCCAGTTACGTTGCGACGTTTGATACACACAAGGTATTCCTCCGGTGTCAGAGAGTTGCATGATCTCATGGTCAAAGGAACAGATACTTGACATGCAGAAAACAATAGCAATAAACTGACACGATCAAATGCTACGTTTACAGTTTGGGTCTTGTCCATCACATCATTCTCCTAATGATGTGATCCCGTTATCAAATGACATCTCATGTCCATGGCTAGGAAACCTTAACCATCTTTGATCAACAAGCTAGTCAACTAGAGGCTTACTAGGGACACAGTGTTGTCTATGTACCCACACATGTATTTGAGTTTCCAATCAATACAATTATAGCATGGATAATAAACGATTATCATTAACAAGGAAATATAATAATAACCAATTTATTATTGCCTCTAGGGCATATTTCCAACAGCTAAGCCCCCGAGTCAGGAGCATGTCTTTGCTCGGAGTATTTTTAAATTAGGTGATTACTGGTTGCAGGTAAGTACCCGAGTGAGCAGCATGTCCTCACTCGGAGTAGTTTTTAACTTCGGCGATTACTGGATCGCAGCTAAGTTCCCGAGTGAGGAGCATGTCCTCGCTCGGAGTAGTTTTTAACTTAGGCGATTACTGGATCGCAGCTAAGTTCCCGAGTAAGGAGCATGTCCTCGCTCGGAGTATTTTTTTAACTTAGGCGATTACTGGATCGCAGCTAAGTCCCCTAGTGAGGAGGACGTCGTCGCTCGGAGTATTTTTAACTTAGGCAATTACTGGATCACACCTAAGCCCCCGAGTGAGGAGCATGTCCTCGCTCGGAGTAGTTTTTTAGCTTAGGCGATTACTGGATCGCAGCTAAGCCCCCGAGTGAGGAACATGTCCTCGTTTGGAGTATTTTTAACTTAGGCAATTACTGGATCGCAGCTAAGCCCCCTAGTGTGGAGGATGTCCCCACTCGTAGTAGTTTTAACTTAGGCAATTACTGGATCGCAGCTAAGCCCCCGAGCATGGAGGATGTCCCCACTCGAAGTAGTTTTAAGTTAGGTGATTACTGGATCGTAGCTAAGCCTCCGAGTGTGGACGATGTCCTTGCTCGGAGTAGTTTTAAGTTAGGCGATTGCTGGATCGCAGCTAATCCCCCGAGTGAGAAGCATGTCCTCGCTCGGAGTATTTTTAACTTAGGTGATTTCTGGATCATAGCTAAGTCCCCGAGTGAGGAGCATGTCCTCGCTCGGAGTATTTTTTAACTTAGGCGATTACTGGATCGCAGCTAAGTCCCCGAGTGAGGAGGACATCCTAGCTTGGAGTATTTTTAACTTAGGCGATTACTGGATCGCAGCTGAGCCCCCGAGTGAGGAACATGTCCTCGCTCGGATTATTTTTAACTTAGGCGATTACTGGATCACAGCTATGTCCCCGAGTGAGGAGCATGTCCTCGCTCGGAGTAGTTTTAACTTAGGCGACTACTGGCTTGCAGCTAAGTCCCCGAGTGAGGAGCATGTCCTCGCTCGTAGTATCTTTTAACTTAGGCAATTACTGGATCGCAGCTAAGTCCTCGAGTGAGGAGGACGTCCTCGCTCGGAGTATTTTTTAACTTAGGCAGTTACTGGATCATAGCTAAGCCCCCACTACTAGAAAAAAGGCTGTTAGTGGCGCACCTATTTCTGCCATTAATGGCGCACTATAGGTGCGCCACTATTACCACGCCATTAGTAACAAATACTAATGGCGCACCTCTGGTGCGCCATTAGTATTGCACGTAACAGTGGCGCACCTCTGGTGCGCCATTACTATTGCTACAGGTGCGCCACTGGTAACTTTTTTTTAAAAAATTTATTGATTTTTTTTGAATTTTGTAGGCGGGAAAATAGTAGTGGTGCACCGTCTAACCCCCACCGTGCGCCATTGGTATTTTTGAATTTTGAATTTGGATCTGGATCTAGATCTGGCTCATTATTTTGGCTCGTTTTTTTGCTCGTTTTTTTTGGTTGAATTTTTTTCAAATTTCGTTCTCGACCTGGATCTTTTACGTTCTTTGTGCCGAGGGAGCTCCACGTGTGGCCGGAAGTAGAGGAGGAGGGAGGAGAGACCGTGAGGAGGAGAGGAGGGAGGAGGAGGTCGCCAGAGAGGAGGAGGACCGTGAGCAGGAGAGGAAGGAGGAGCACCGTGAGGAGGAGAGGTGGGAGGAGGAGGTCGCCGGAGGAGGAGTACCGTGAGGAGGAGAGGTGGGAGGAGGAGGTCGTCGGAGGAGGAGCACCGTGAGGAAGAGGTCACCGGAGGAGGAGCACCGTGAGGAGGAGCACCGTGAGGAGGAGCACCGTTAGGAGGAGCACCGTGAGGAGGTGGAGGTCACCGGAGAGGAGGAGATGGAGTGGAGGAGAGGAGGAGAGGAGGAGAAGAATGAAGGGGAAGGGAGGAAGAAGGGGAAGGGGAAGGGAAGGCGCGACGGGCGGCGGCGCTCCTGTGGCTCGGTCACCGGAGCAGGGAGGAGAAGGGAGGAGGAAGGGGAAGGGGAAGGGGAAACAGAAACGGGGAAGGAGAAGGGAGGAGGAAGGGGATAAGCAGAGAGGAAGGAGAGGGGTGGGTGGGTGCGTACGTGGTGTGCCATTTGTTACATAGTAATGGCGCACCACACCGAGGTGCGCTATTACTATGTACCTTAGTAATGGCGCACCTAGGTGTGGTGCGCCATTACTATGTACCTTAGTAATGGCGCACCTGGGTGTGGTGCGCCATTACTATTTTTAATTTTTTTTGAATTTTGAAGGCGGGAAAATAGTAGTGGCGCACGATGCACTGGTGCGCCATTGCTAATTTTTTTAAATTTTTGTATTATTTTGCCTCCAGATCTAACAATGGCTGTAACGTTTTTTCTGTTAGGTTTTTGAGGATTCTAAAAAATCGATAACGGGCATAGCCCGTCAAAATCGGATGTAACTTTTCGAGTAGTATCTTTTTCATATAAAAAACTTTTTCATCGGAAGTCGTATGCAAAAGTTACGGCCATTTTACCGAAACACGGCGGGTTTTTTTTTGCAAAAAAATTCAAAATTCATGTTTGTTAATTTTCGTAACAACTAGAACACATAACACATGGGCATCTATTTTTTTGAATTTTTTTGAATCTTTTATCATTTTCTTTTATTTTTTTTAAACCGGAAAGGCGATCCACGGGGGGGGGGGGGGGGGGGGGGTGTGCGGGTGGGGTGTGTTTGTGTGTGTGAGAGACATTAGTAATGGCGCACCCTCCCTGGTGCGCCATTGCTAACCTTAGCAATGGCGCACCAGGGGGGGTGCGCCATTACTAATGTCTCTCACACACGCAGGCCCACACCCTCACCAGACATAACAATGGCGCACCACACCAAGGTGCGCCTTTAGTATGTAGCATAGTAGTGGCGCACCTAGGTGTGGTGCGCCATTGCTATGTCTGGTGGGGGTGGCGGTGGAAAAAAAAATAGCAATGGCGCACTGCTCAGGCGGTGCGCCACTACTAAAAAAATAACAATGGCGCACCTGTTTCTGGTGCGCCATTGCTATATAGCAGTGGCGCACCACACCCATGGTGCGCCATTACTAGGGATATTGGCTATAGCCATTTTTCTAGTAGTGCCCCGAGTGTGGAGGATGTCCTCACTCGGAGTATTTTTAACTTAGGCAATTAGTGGATCGCAGCTAAGTCCCCGAGTGTGGAGGATGTCCCCACTCGGAGTAGTTTTAACTAAGACGATTACTGGATCGCAGCTAAGCCTCCGAGTGTGGACGATGTCCTCACTCGGAGTAGTTTTAAGTTAGGCGATTACTGGATCTCAGCTAAACCTGCGAGTGTGGAGGATGTCCTCACTCGGAGCTGTTTTAACTTAGGCGATTACTGGATCTCAGCTAATCCCCCGAGTGAGGCGCATGTCCTCGCTCGGAGTATTTTTAACTTAGGTGATTACTGGATCACAGCTAAGTCCCCGAGTGAGGAGCATGTCCTCGCTCGGAGTATTTTTTAACTTAGGCAATTACTAGATCGCAGCTAAGTCCCCGAGTGAGGAGGACATCCTCACTCGGAGTATTTTTAACTTAGGCGATTACTGGATTGCAGCTAAGCCCCCGAGTGATGAGCACGTCCTCGCTCGGAGTTGTATTAACTTAGGCGATTACTGGATCGCAGCTAAGCCCCCGAGTGAGGAACATGTCCTCGCTCGAATTATTTTTAACTTAGGCGATTACTGGATCACAGCTATGTCCCCGAGTGAGGAGCATGTCCTTGCTCGGAGTAGTTTTAACTTAGGCGACTACTGGATTGCAGCTAAGTCCCCGAGTGAGGAGCATGTCCTCGCTCGTAGTATCTTTTAACTTAGGCAATTACTAGATCGCAGCTAAGTCCTCGAGTGAGGAGGACGTCCTCGCTCGGAGTATTTTTAACTTAGCCAATTACTGGATCACAGCTAAGCCCCCGAGTGTGGAGGATGTCCTCACTCGGAGTATTTTTAACTTAGGCAATTACTGGATCGCAGCTAAGTCCCCGAGTGTGGAGGATGTCCCCACTCGGAGTAGTTTTAACTTAGACGATTACTGGATCGCGGCTAAGCCTCCGAGTGTGGACGATGTCCTCACTCGGCGTAGTTTTAACTTAGGCGATTACTAGATCGCAGCAAAGCCTCCGAGTGTGGAGGATGTCCTCACTCGGAGCTGTTTTAACTTAGGCGATTACTGGATCGCAGCTAAGCCCCCGAGTGAGGAGCATGCGCTCGCTTGGAGTAGTTTTAACTTTGGCGATTACTGGATCGCAACTAAGTCCCCTAGTGAGGAGCATGTCCTCGCTCAGAGTATTTTTAACTTAGGCGATTACTGGATAGCTGCTAAGTCTCCGTGTGAGGAGCATGTCCTCATTTGGAGTAGTTTTAACTTAGGCTATTACTGGATCGCAGATAAGCCTCCGAGCGAGGAACATGTCCTCGCTCGGAGTAGTTTTAAGCTAAGCCCCTGAGCGAGGACCATGTCCTTGCTCGGAGTATTTTTAACTTAGGTGAGTACAGGTTCACAACTAAGTCCCCGAGTGAGGAGCATGTATTCACTTGGAGTAGTTTTAACTTAGGTGATTACTGAATCGCAGCTAAGTCCCCGAGTGAGGAGCATGTCCTCGCTCGGAGTAGTTTTTAACTTAGGCAATTACTGGATCGTAGCTAAGTCCCCGAGTGAGGAGCATGTCCTCGCTCGGAGTATTTTTAACTTAGGTGATTACTGGATCGCAGCTAAGCCCCCGAGTGTGAAGGATGTCCCCACTCGTAGTAGTTTTAACTTAGGCAATTACTGGATCGCAGGTAAGCCCCCGAGCATGGAGGATGTCCCCACTCGAAGTAGTTTTAACTTAGGTGATTACTGGATCGCTCGGAGTAGTTTTAAGCTAAGTCCCCGAGTGAGCAGCATGTCCTCGCTCGGAGTATTTTTAACTTAGGCGATTACTGGATAGCTGCTAAGTCTCCGAGTGAGGAGCATGTCCTCATTCGGAGTAGTTTTAACTTAGGCGATTACTGGATCTCAGCTAATCCCCCGAGTGAGGCGCATGTCCTTGCTCGGAGTATTTTTAACTTAGGTGATTATTGGATCACAGCTAAGTCCCCGAGTGAGGAGCATGTCCTCGCTCGGAGTATTTTTTAACTTAGGCAATTACTAGATTGCAGATAAGTCCCCGAGTGATGAGGACATCCTCGCTCGGAGTATTTTTAACTTAGGCGATTACTGGATCGCAGCTAAGCCCCTGAGTGAGGAGCACGTCCTCGCTCGGAGTTGTTTTAACTTAGGCGATTACTGGATCGCAGCTAAGCCCCCGAGTGAGGAACATGTCCTCGCTCGATTTATTTTTAACTTAGGCGATTACTGGATCACAGCTATGTCCCCGAGTGAGGAGTATGTCCTCGCTCGGAGTAGTTTTAACTTAGGCGACTACTGGTTCGCAGCTAAGTCCCCGAGTGAGGAGCATGTCCTCGCTCGTAGTATCTTTTAACTTAGGCAATTACTGGATCGCAGCTAAGTCCTCGAGTGAGGAGGACGTCCTCGCTCGGAGTATTTTTTAACTTAGGCAATTACTGGATCATAGCTAAGCCCCCACTACTAGAAAAAAGGCTGTTAGTGGCGCACCTATTTCTGCCATTAATGGCGCACTATAGGTGCGCCACTATTACCACGCCATTAGTAACAAATACTAATGGCGCACCTCTGGTGCGCCATTAGTATTGCAGGTAACAGTGGCGCACCTCTGGTGCGCCATTACTATTGCTACAGGTGCGCCACTGGTAACTTTTTTTTAAAAAATTTATTGATTTTTTTTGAATTTTGTAGGCGGGAAAATAGTAGTGGTGCACCGTCTAACCCCCACCGTGCACCATTGGTATTTTTGAATTTTGAATTTGGATCTGGATCTAGATCTGGCTCATTATTTTGGCTCGTTTTTTTGCTCGTTTTTTTTGGTTGAATTTTTTTCAAATTTCGTTCTCGACCTGGATCTTTTACGTTCTTTGTGCCGAGGGAGCTCCACGTGTGGCCGGAAGTAGAGGAGGAGGGAGGAGAGACCGTGAGGAGGAGAGGAGGGAGGAGGAGGTCGCCGGAGAGGAGGAGGACCGTGAGCAGGAGAGGAAGGAGGAGCACCGTGAGGAGGAGAGGTGGGAGGAGGAGGTCGCCGGAGGAGGAGTACCGTGAGGAGGAGAGGTGGGAGGAGGAGGTCGTCGTCGGAGGAGCACCGTGAGGAAGAGGTCACCGGAGGAGGAGCACCGTGAGGAGGAGCACCGTGAGGAGGAGCACCGTTAGGAGGAGCACCGTGAGGAGGAGGAGGTCACCGGAGAGGAGGAGATGGAGTGGAGGAGAGGAGGAGAAGAATGAAGGGGAAGGGAGGAAGAAGGGGAAGGGGAAGGGAAGGCGCGACGGGCGGCGGCGCTCCTGTGGCTCGGTCACCGGAGCAGGGAGGAGAAGGGAGGAGGAAGGGGAAGGGGAAGGGGAAACAGAAACGGGGAAGGAGAAGGGAGGAGGAAGGGGATAAGCAGAGAGGAAGGAGAGGGGTGGGTGGGTGCGTACGTGGTGTGCCACGTGTTACATAGTAATGGCGCACCACACCGAGGTGCGCCATTACTATGTACCTTAGTAATGGCGCACCTAGGTGTGGTGCGCTATTACTACGTACCTTAGTAATGGCGCACCTGGGTGTGGTGCGCCATTACTATTTTTAATTTTTTTTGAATTTTGAAGGCGGGAAAATAGTAGTGGCGCACTATGCACTGGTGCGCCATTGCTAATTTTTTTAAATTTTTGTATTATTTTGCCTCCAGATCTAACAATGGCTGTAACGTTTTTTCTGTTAGGTTTTTGAGGATTCTAAAAAATCGAGCATGTCCTCGCTCGGAGTATTTTTAACTTAGGTGATTACTGGTTCGCAACTAAGTCCCCGAGTGAGGAGCATGTATTCACTCGGAGTAGTTTTAACTTAGGTGATTACTGAATCGCAGCTAAGTCCCCGAGTGAGGAGCATGTCCTCGATCGGAGTAGTTTTTAACTCAGGCGATTGCTGGATGGTAGCAAAGTCCCCGAGTGAGGAGCATGTCCTCGCTAGGAGTATTTTTTAACTTAGGCGATTACTGGATCACAGCTAAGCCCCCGAGTGTGGAGGATGTCCTCACTCGGAGTATTTTTAACTTAGGCAATTAGTGGATCGCAGCTAAGTCCCCGAGTGTGGAGGATGTCCCAACTCGGAGTAGTTTTAACTTAGACGATTACTGGATCGCAGCTAAGCCTCCGAGCATGGACGATGTCCTCACTCGGAGTAGTTTTAATTTAGGCGATTACTGGATCTCAGCTAAGCCTCCGAGTGTGCTCACACGGAGCTGTTTCAACTTAGGCGATTACTGGATCGCAGCTAAGCCCCCGAGTGAGGAGCATGCGCTCGCTTGGAGTAGTTTTAACTTTGGCGATTACTGGATCGCAACTAAGCCCCCGAGTGAGGAGCATGTCCTCGCTCGGACTATTTTTAACTTAGGCGATTACTGGATAGCTGCTAAGTCTCCAAGTGAGGAGCATATTCTCATTCGGAGTAGTTTTAACTTAGGCTATTACTGGATCGCAGCTAAGCCTCCGAGTGAGGAGCATGTCCTCGCTCGGAGTAGTTTTAAGCTAAGCCCCTGAGTGAGGACCATGCCCTCGCTCGGAGTATTTTTAACTTAGGTGATTACTGGTTCGCAACTAAGTCCCCGAGTGAGGAGCATGTATTCACTCGGAGTAGTTTTAACTTAGGTGATTAGTGAATCGCAGCTAAGTCCCCGAGTGAGGAGCATGTCCTCGCTCGGAGTAGTTTTTAACTCAGGCGATTACTGGATCGTAGCTAAGTCCCCGAGTGAGGAGCATGTCCTCGCTAGGAGTATTTTTTAACTTAGGCGATTATTGGATCGCAGCTAAATCCCCTAGTGAGGAGGACGTCCTCGCTCGGAGTATTTTTAACGTAGGCGATTACTGGATCGCTGCTAAGACTCCGAGTGAGGAGCATGTCCTCGCTCGGAGTAGTTTTTAACTTAGGCGATTACTGGATCGTAGCTAAGCCTCCGATGTGCTCACACGGAGCTGTTTCAACTTAGGCGATTACTGGATCGCAGCTAAGCCCCCGAGTGAGGAGCATGCGCTCGCTTGGAGTAGTTTTAACTTTGGCGATTACTGGATCGCAACTAAGCCCCCGAGTGAGGAGCATGTCCTCGCTCGGAGTATTTTTAACTTAGGCGATTACTGGATAGCTGCTAAGTCTCCAAGTGAGGAGCATATTCTCATTCGGAGTAGTTTTAACTTAGGCTATTACTGGATCGCAGCTAAGCCTCCGAGTGAGGAGCATGTCCTCGCTCGGAGTAGTTTTAAGCTAAGCCCCTGAGTGAGGACCATGCCCTCGCTCGGAGTATTTTTAACTTAGGTGATTACTGGTTCGCAACTAAGTCCCCGAGTGAGGAGCATGTATTCACTCGGAGTAGTTTTAACTTAGGTGATTAGTGAATCCCAGCTAAGTCCCCGAGTGAGGAGCATGTCCTCGCTCGGAGTAGTTTTTAACTCAGGCGATTACTGGATCGTAGCTAAGTCCCCGAGTGAGGAGCATGTCCTCGCTAGGAGTATTTTTTAACTTAGGCGATTATTGGGTCGCAGCTAAGTCCCCTAGTGAGGAGGACGTCCTCGCTCGGAGTATTTTTAACGTAGGCGATTACTGGATCGCTGCTAAGACTCCGAGTGAGGAGCATGTCCTCGCTCGGAGTAGTTTTTAACTTAGGCGATTACTGGATCGTAGCTAAGCCCCCGGGGGAGGAGCATGTCCTCTCTCATAGTATTTTTTTAACTTAGGCGATTACTATATCGCAGCTAAGTCCCCGAGTGAGGAGGACATCCTCGCTCGGAGTATTTTTAACTTAGGCGAATACTGGATCGCAGCTAAGCCCCCGAGTGAGGAGCACGTCCTCGCTCGGAGTAGTTTTAACTTAGGGGATTACTGGATTGCAGCTAAGCCCCCGAGTTAGGAACATGTCCTCGCTCGGAGTATTTTAAACTTACGCGATTACTGGATCGCAGCTAAGTCCCCGAGTGAGGAGCATGTCCTCGCTCGTAGTATTTTTAACTTACGCGACTACTGGATCGCAGCTAATTCCCCGAGTGAGGAGCATCTCCTCGCTCATAGTATCTTTTAACTTAGGCGATTACTGGATCATAGCTAAGTCCCTGAGTAAGGAGGACGTCCTCGCTCGGAGTAATTTTAACTTAGGCGATTACTGGAACGCAGCTAAGCCACCGAGTGTGGAGGATGTCCTCACTCGGAGTAGTTTTAACTTCGGCGATTACTGGATCGCAGCTAAGCCTCCGAGTGTGGAGGATGTCCTCACTCGGAGCAGTTTTAACTTAGGCGATTACTGGATCGCAGCTAAGCCCCCGAGTGAGGAGCATGCCCTCGCTCGGAGTAGTTTTAACTTAGGCGATTACCGGATCACAGCTAAGCCCCCGAGTGAGGAGCATGTCCTCGCTCGGAGTATTTTTAACTTAGGCGATTACTGGATCGCTGCTAAGTCTCCGAGTGAGGTGGATGTCCTCATTCGGAGTAGTTTTAACTTAGGCGATGACTGGATCGCTGCGAAGCCTACGAGCGAGGAGCATGTCCTCGCTCGGAGTAGTTTTAACTTAGGCAATTACAGGATCACAGCTAAGCCTCCGAGTGAGGAGCATGTCCTCGCTCGGAGTATTTTTAAATTAGGTGATTACCGGTTGCAGCTAAGTACCCGAGTGAGGAGCATGTCCTCACTCGGAGTAGTTTATAACTTCGGCGATTACTTGATCGCAGCTAAGTCCCCGAGTGAGGAGCATGTCCTCGCTCGGAGTAGTTTTTAACTTAGGCGATTACTGGATCGCAGCTAAGTCCCCTAGTGAGGAGGACGTCGTCGCTTGGAGTATTTTTAACTTAGGCAATTACTGGATCGCACCTAAGCCCCCGAGTGAGGAGCATGTCCTCGCTCGGAGTACTTTTTTAGCTTAGGCGATTACTGGATCGCAGCTAAGCCCCCGAGTGAGGAACATGTCCTCGCTTGGAGTATTTTTAACTTAGGCTATTACTGGATCGCAGCTAAGCCCCCGAGTGTGGAGGATGTCCCCACTCGTAGTAATTTTAACTTAGGCAATTACTGGATCGCAGCTAAGCCCCCGAGCATGGAGGATGTCCCCACTCGAAGTAGTTTTAACTTAAGTGATTACTGGATCGTAGCTAAGCCTCCGAGTGTGGACGATGTCCTCGCTCGGAGTAGTTTTAAGTTAGGCGATTACTGGATCGCAGCTAATCCCCCGAGTGAGGAGCATGTCCTTGCTCGGAGTATTTTTAACTTAGGTGATTTCTGGATCATAGGTAATTCCCCGAGTGAGGAGCATGTCCTCGCTCGGAATATTTTTTTAACTTAGGCGATTACTGGATCGCAGCTAAGTCCCCGAGTGAGGAGGACATCCTCGCTCGGAGTATTTTTAACTTACGCGATTACTGGATCACAGCTAAGCCCCCGAGCGAGGAGCACGTCCTCGCTCGGAGTTGATTTAACTTAGGCGATTACTGGATCGCAGCTGAGCCCCCGAGTGAGGAACATGTCCTCGCTCGGATTATTTTTAACTTAGGCGATTACTGGATCACAGCTATGTCCCCGAGTGAGGAGCATGTCCTCGCTCGGAGTATTTTTAACTTAGGCGATTACTGGATAGCTGCTAAGACTCCGAGTGACGAGCATGTCCTCATTCGGAGTAGTGTTAACTTTGGCTATTACTGGATCGCAGCTAAGCCTCCGAGTGAGGAGCATGTCCTCGCTCGGAGTAGTTTTAAGCTAAGCCTCTGAGTGAGGACCATGTCCTCCCTCGGAGTATTTTTAACTTAGGTGATTACTGGTTCGCAACTAAGTCCCCGAGTGAGGAGCATGTATTCACTCGGAGTAGTTTTAACTTAGGTGATTTCTGAATCACAGCTAAGTCCCCGAGTGAGGAGCATGTCCTCGCTCGGAGTATTTTTTAACTCAGGCGATTACTGGATCGTAGCTAAGTCCCCGAGTGAGGAGCATGTCCTCGCTAGGAGTATTTTTTAACTTAGGCGATTACTGGATCGCAGCTAAGTCCCCTAGTGAGGAGCACGTCCTCGCTCGGAGTATTTTTAACGTAGGCGATTACTGGATCGCTGCTAAGACTCCGAGTGAGGAGCATGTCCTCGCTCGGAGTAGTTTTTGACTTAGGCGATTACTGGATCGTAGCTAAGTCCCCGAGTGAGGAGCATGTCCTCTCTCATAGTATTTTTTTAACTTAGGCGATTACTATATCGCAACTAAGTCCCCGAGTGAGGAGGACATCCTCGCTCGGAGTATTTTTAACTTAGGCGATTACTGGATCGCAGCTAAGCCCCCGAGTGAGGAGCACGTCCTCGCTTGGAGTAGTTTTACCTTAGGGGATTACTGGATCGCAGCTAAGCCCCCGAGTGAGGAACATGTCCTCGCTCGGAGTATTTTTAACTTACGCGATTACTGGATCGCAGCTAAGTCCCCGTGTGAGGAGCATGTCCTCGCTCGGAGTAGTTTTAACTTAGGCGACTACTGGATCGCAGCTAATTCCCCGAGTGAGGAGCATATCCTCGCTCATAGTATCTTTTAACTTAGGCGATTACTGGATCACAACTAAGTCCCCGAGTAAGGAGGACGTCCTCGCTCGGAGTATTTTTGAACTTAGGCGATTACTGGATCGCAGCTAAACCCCCGAGTGTGGAGGATGTCCTCACTCGGAGTATTTTTAACGTCGGCGATTACTGGATCGCAATTAAGCCCCCGAGTGTGGAGGATGTCCCCACTTGGAGTATTTTTAACTATGGCGATTACTGGATCGCAGCTAAGCCTCCGAGAGTGGAGGATGTCCTCACTCGGAGTAGTTTTAACTTAGGCGATTACTGGAACGGAGCTAAGCCACCGAGTGTGGAGGATGTCCTCACTCGGATTAGTTTTAACTTAGACGATTACTAGATCGCAGCTAATCCTCCGAGTGTGGAGGATGTCCTCACTCGGAGCAGTTTTAACTTAGGCGATTACTGGATCGCAGCTAAGCTCCCGAGTGAGGAGCATGCCATCGCTCAGAGTAGTTTTAACTTAGGCGATTACCGGATCGCAGCTAAGCCCCCGAGTGAGGAGCATGTCCTCGCTCGGAGTATTTTTAAGTTAGGCGATTACTGGATCGCTGCTAAGTCTCCGAGTGAGGTGGATGTCCACATTCGGAGTAGTTTTAACTTAGGCGATGACTGGATCGCAGCGAAGCCTACGAGCGAGGAGCATGTCCTCGCTCGGAGTATTTTTAACTTAGGTGATTACTGGTTGCAGCTAAGTACCCGAGTGAGGAGCATGTCCTCACTCGGAGTAGTTTTTAACTTCGGCGATTACTGGATCACAGCTATGTCCCCGCGTGAGGAGCATGTCCTCGCTCGGAGTATTTTTTTAACTTAGGCGATTACTGGATCGCAGCTAAGTCCCCTAGTGAGGAGGACATCGTCGCTCGGAGTATTTTTAACTTAGGCGATTACTGGATCGCACCTAAGCCCCCGAGTGAGGAGCATGTCCTCGCTCGCTGTAGGTTTTTAGCTTAGGCGATTACTGGATCGCAGCTAGGCCCCCGAGTGAGGAACATGTCCTCGCTTGTAGTATTTTTCACTTAGGCAATTACTGGATCGCAGCTAAGCCCCCGAGTGTGGAGGATGTCCCCACTCGTAGTAGTTTTAACTTAGGCAATTACTGGATCGCAGCTAAGCCCCCGAGCATGGAGGATGTCCCCACTTGATCGTAGCTAAGCCTCCGAGTGTGGACGATGTCCTCGCTCGGAGTAGTTTTAAGTTAGGCGATTACTGGATCGCAGCTAATCCCCCGAGTGAGGAGCATGTCCTCGCTCGGAGTATTTTTAACTTAGGTGATTTCTGGATCATAGCTAAGTCCCTGAGTGAGGAGCATGTCCTCGCTCGGAGTATTTTTTAACTTAGGCGATTACTGGATCGCAGCTAAGTCCCCGAGTGAGGAGGACATCCTCGCTCGGAGTATTTTTAACTTACGCGATTACTGGATCACAGCTATGCCACCGAGCGAGGAGCATGTCCTCGCTCGGAGTTGATTTAACTTAGGCGATTACTGGATAACAGCTATGTCCCCGAGTGAGGAGCATGTCCTCGCTCGGAGTAGTTTTAACTTAGGCGACTACTGGATTGCAGCTAAGTCCCCGAGTGAGGAGCATGTCCTCGCTCGTAGTATCTTTTAACTTAGGCAATTACTGGATCACAGCTAAGTCCTCGAGTGACGAGGACGTCCTCGCTTGGAGTATTTTTAACTTAGCCAATTACTGGATCACAGCTAAGCCCCCGAGTGTGGAGGATGTCCTCACTCGGAGTATTTTTAACTTAGGCAATTACTGGATCGCAGCTAAGTCCCCGAGTGTGGAGGATGTCCCCACTCGGAGTAGTTTTAACTTAGACGATTACTGGATCGCGGCTAAGCCTCCGAGTGTGGACGATGTCCTCACTCGGAGTAGTTTTAACTTAGGCGATTACTGGATCGCAGCTAAGCCTCCGAGTGTGGAGGATGTCCTCACTCGGAGCTGTTTTAACTTAGGCAATTACTGGATCGCAGCTAAGCCCCCGAGTGAGGAGCATGACCTCGCTTGTAGTAGTTTTATCTTTGGCGATTACAGGATCGCAACTAAGCCCCCGAGTGAGGAGCATGTCCTCGCTAGGAGTATTTTTAACTTAGGCGATTCCTGGATCGCTGCTAAGTCTCCGAGTGAGGAGCATGTCCTCATTCGGAGTAGTTATAACTTAGGCGATTACTGGATCGCCGCTAAGCCTCCGAGTGAGGAGCATGTCCTCGCTCGGAGTAGTTTTAACTTAGGCGATTACTGGATCGCAGCTAATCCCCCGAGTGAGGAGCATGTCTTCGCTCGGAGTATTTTTAACTTAGGCGATTACTGGATCACAGCTAAGTCCCCGAGTGAGGAGCATGTCCTCGCTCGGAGTATTTTTTAACTTAGGCAATTACTGGGTCGCAGCTAAGTCCCCGAGTGAGGAGGACATCCTCGCTCGGAGTATTTTTAACTTACGCGATTACTGGATCGCAGCTAAGCCCCCAAGTGAGGAGCACGTCCTCGCTCGGAGTTGTTTTAACTTAGGCGATTACCGGATCGCAGCTAAGCCCCCGAGTGAGGAACATGTCCTCGCTCGGATTATTTTTAACTTAGGCGACTACTAGATCGCAGCTAAGTCCCCGAGTGAGGAGCATGTCCTCGCTCGTACTATCTTTTAACTTAGGCAATTACTGGATCGCAACTAAGTCCTCGAGTGAGGAGGAGGTCCTCGCTCGGAGTATTTTTAACTTAGGCAATTACTGGATCCCAGCTAAGCCCCCGAGTGTGGAGAATGTCCTCACTCGGAGTATTTTTAACTTAGGCAATTACTGGATTGCAGCTAAGTCCCCGAGTGTAGAGGATGTCCCCTCTCGGAGTAGTTTTAACATAGACGATTACTGGATCGCAACTAAGCCTCCGAGTGTGGACGATATCCTCACTCGGAGTAGTTTTAACTTAGGCGATTACTGGATCGCAGCTAAGCCTCCGAGTGTGGAGGATGTCCTCACTCGGAGCTGTTTTAACTTAGGCGATTACTGGATCGCAGCTAAGCCCCCGAGTGAGGAGCATGCCCTCGCTTGGAGTAGTTTTATCTTTTTCGATTACTGGATCGCAACTATGCCCCCGAGTGAGGAGCATGTCCTCGCTCAGAGTATTTTTAACTTAGGCGATTACTGGATAGCTGCTAAGTCTCCGTGTGAGGAGCATGTCCTCATTCGGAGTAGTTTTAACTTAGGCGATTACTGGATCGCAGCTAAGCCTCCGAGTGAGGAGCATGTCCTCGTTCTGAGTAGTTTTAAGCTAAGCCCCCGAGTGAGGAGCATGTCCTCGCTCGGAGTATTTTTAACTTAGGCGATTACTGGATAGCTGCTAAGTCTCCGAGTGAGGAGCATGTCCTCATTCGGAGTAGTTTTAACTTAGGCGATTACTGGATCGCAGCTAATCCCCCGAGTGAGGAGCATGTCCTTGCTCGGAGTATTTTTAACTTAGGTGATTACTGGATCACAGCTAATTCCCCGAGTGAGGAGCATGTCCTTGCTCGGAGTATTTTTTCACTTAGGCGATTACAGGATCGCAGCTAAGTCCCCGAGTAAGGAGGACAAGTTCGCTCGGAGTATTTTTAACTTACGCGATTACTGGATCGCAGCTAAGCCCCCGAGTGAGGAGCATGTCCTCGCTCGGAGTTGTTTTAACTTAGGCAATTACTGGATCATAGCTATGTCCCCGAGTGAGGAGCACGTCCTCGCTCGGAGTAGTTTTAACTTAGGCGACTACTAGATCGCAGCTAAGTCCCCGAGTGAGGAGCATGTCCTCGCTCGTACTATCTTTTAACTTAGGCAATTACTGGATCGCAGCAATGTCCTCGAGTGAGGAGGACGTCCTCGCTCGGAGTATTTTTAACTTAGGCAATTACTGGATCACAGCTAAGCCCCCGCGTGTGGAGGATGTCCTCACTCGGAGTATTTTTAACTTAGGCAATTACTGGATCGCAGCTAAGTCCCCGAGTGTGGAGGATGTCCCCTCTCGGAGTAGTTTTAACTTAGACGATTACTGGATCGCAGCTAAGCCTCCGAGTCTGGACGATGTCCTCACTCGGAGTAGTTTTAATTTAGGCGATTGCTGGATCGCAGCTAAGCCTCCGAGTGTGGAGGATGTCCTCACTTGGAGCTGTTTTAACTTAGGCGATTACTGGATCGCAGCTAAGCCCCCGAGTGAGGAGCATGCCCTCGCTTGGAGTAGTTTTAACTTTTTCGATTACTGGATCGCAACTAAGCCCCCGAGTGAGGAGCATGTCCTCGCACAGAGTATTTTTAACTTAGGCGATTACTGGATAGCTGCTAAGTCTCCGTGTGAGGAGCATGTCCTCATTCGGAGTAGTTTTAACTTAGGCGATTACTGGATCGCAGCTAAGCCTCCGAGAGAGGAGCATGTCCTCGCTCTGAGTAGTTTTAAGCTAAGCCCCCGAGTGAGGAGCATGTCCTCGCTCGGAGTATTTTTAACTTAGGCGATTACTGGATAGCTGCTAAGTCTCCGAGTGAGGAGCATGTCCTAATTCGGAGTAGTTTTAACTTAGGCGATTACTGGATAGCTGCTAAGTCCCCGAGTGAGGAGCATGTCCTCATTCGGAGTAGTTTTAACTTAGGCGATTACTGGATCGCAGCTAATCCCCCCAGTGAGGAGCATGTCCTTGCTCGGAGTATTTTTAACTTAGGTGATTACTGGATCACAGCTAATTCCCCGAGTGAGGAGCATGTCCTTGCTGGGAGTATTTTTTTAACTTAGGCGATTACTGGATCGAAGCTAAGTCCCCGAGTGAGGAGGACATCCTCGCTCGGAGTATTTTTAACTTACGCGATTACTGGATCGCAGCTAAGCCCCCGAGTGAGGAGCACGTCCTCGCTCGGAGTTGTTTTAACTTAGGCGATTACCGGATCGCAGCTAAGCCCCCGAGTGAGGAACATGTCCTCGCTCGGATTATATTTAACTTAGGCGATTACTGGATCATAGCTATGTCCCCGAGTGAGGAGCAAGTCCTCGCTCGGAGTAGTTTTAATTTAGGCGACTACTAGATCGCAGCTAAGTCCCCGAGTGAGGAGCATGTCCTCGCTCGTACTATGTTTTAACTAAGGCAATTACTGGATCGCAGCTAAGTCCTCGAGTGAGGAGGACGTCCTCGCTCGGAGTATTTTTAACTTAGGCAATTACTGGATCACAGCTAAGCCCCCGATTGTGGAGGATGTCCTCCCTCGGAGTATTTTTAACTTAGGCAATTACTGGATCGCAGCTAAGTCCCAGAGTATGGAGGATGTCCCCTCTCGGAGTAGTTTTAACTTAGACGATTACTGGATCGCAGCTAAGCCTCCGAGTGTGGACGATGTCCTCACTTGGAGTAGTTTTAACTTAGGCGATTACTGGATCGCAGCTAAGCCTCCGAGTGTGGAGGATGTCCTCACTCGGAGCTGTTTTAACTTAGGCGATTACTGGATCGCAGCTAAGCCCCCGAGTGAGGAGCATGCCCTCGCTTGGAGTAGTTTTAACTTTGGCGATTACTGGATCACAACTAAGCCCCCGAGTGAGGAGCATGTCCTCGCTCGGAGTATTTTTAACTTAGGCGATTACTGGATAGCTGCTAAGTCTCCGAGTGAGGAGCATGTCCTCATTCAGAGTAGTTTTAACTTAGGCGATTACTGGATCGCAGCTAAGCCTCCGAGTGAGGAGCATGTCCTCGCTCGGAGTAGTTTTAAGCTAAGCCCCCGAGTGAGGAGCATGTCCTCGCTCGGAGTATTTTTAACTTAGGCGATTACTGGATAGCTGCTAAGTCTCCGAGTGAGGAGCATGTCCTCATTCGGAGTAGTTTTAACTTAGGCGATTACTAGATCGCAGCTAATCCCCCGAGTGAGGAGCATGTCCTTTCTCGGAGTATTTTTAACTTAGGTGATTACTGGATCACAGCTAATTCCCCGAGTAAGGAGCATGTCCTTGCTCGGAGTATTTTTTTAACTTAGGCGATTACTGGATCGCAGCTAAGTCCCCGAGTGAGGAGGACATCCTCGCTCGGAGTATTTTTAATTACGCGATTACTGGATCGCAACTAATCCCCCGAGTGAGGAGCACATCCTCGCTCGGAGTTGTTTTAACTTAGGCGATTACCGGATCGCAGCTAAGCCCCCGAGTGAGGAACATGTCCTCGCTCGGATTATTGTTAACTTAGGCGATTACTGGATCATAGCTATGTCCCCGAGTGAGGAGCACGTCCTCGCTCGGAGTAGTTTTAACTTAGGCGACTACTAGATCGCAGCTAAGTCCCCGAGTGAGGAGCATGTCCTCGCTCGTACTATCTTTTAACTTAGGCAATTACTGGATCGCAGCTAAGTCCTCGAGTGAGGAGGACGTCCTCGCTCGGAGTATTTTTAACTAAGGCAATTACTGGATCACAGCTAAGCCCCCGAGTGTGGAGGATGTCCTCACTCGGAGTATTTTTAACTTAGGCAATTACTGGATCGCAGCTAAGTCCCCGAGTGTGGAGGATGTCCCCTCTCGGAGTAGTTTTAACTTAGACGATTACTGGATCGCAGCTAAGCCTCCGAGTGTGGACGATGTCCTCACTCGGAGTAGTTTTAACTTAGGCGATTACTGGATCGCAGCTAAGCCTCCGAGTGTGGAGGATGTCCTCACTCGGAGCTGTTTTAACTTAGGCGATTACTGGATCGCAGCTAAGCCCCCGAGTGAGGAGCATGCCCTCGCTTGGAGTAGTTTTAACTTTGGCGATTACTGGATCGCAACTAAGCCCGCGTGTGAGGAGCATGTCCTCGCTCGGAGTATTTTTAACTTAGGCGATTACTGGAGAGCTGCTAAGTCTCCGAGTGAGGAGCATGTCCTCATTCGGAGTAGTTTTAACTTAGGCGATTACTGGATCGCAGCTAAGTCTCCGAGTGAGGAGCATGTCCTCGCTCGGAGTAGTTTTAAGCTAAGCCCCCGAGTGAGGAGCATGTCCTCGCTCGGAGTATTTTTAACTTAGGCGATTACTGGATAGCTGCTAAGTCTCCGAGTGAGGAGCATGTCCTCATTCGGAGTAGTTTTAACTTAGGCGATTACTAGATCGCAGCTAATCCCCCGAGTGAGGAGCATGTCCTTTCTCGGAGTATTTTTAACTTAGGTGATTACTGGATCACAGCTAATTCCCCGAGTAAGGAGCATGTCCTTGCTCGGAGTATTTTTTTAACTTAGGCGATTACTGGATCGCAGCTAAGTCCCCGAGTGAGGAGGACATCCTCGCTCGGAGTATTTTTAACTTACGCGATTACTGGATCGCAGCTAATCCCCCGAGTGAGGAGCACATCATCGCTCGGAGTTGTTTTAACTTAGGCGATTACCGGATCGCAGCTAAGCCCCCGAGTGAGGAACATGTCCTCGCTCGGATTATTTTTAACTTAGGCGATTACTGGATCATAGCTATGTCCCCGAGTGAGGAGCACGTCCTCGATCGGAGTAGTTTTAACTTAGGCGACTACTAGATCGCAGCTAAGTCCCCGAGTGAGGAGCATGTCCTCGCTCGTACTATCTTTTAACTTAGGCAATTACTGGATCGCAGCTAAGTCCTCGAGTGAGGAGGACGTCCTCGCTCGGAGTATTTTTAACTTAGGCAATTACTGGATCACAGCTAAGCCCCCGAGTGTGGAGGATGTCCTCCCTCGGAGTAATTTTAACTTAGGCAATTACTGGATCGCAGCTAAGTCCCCGAGTATGGAGGATGTCCCCTCTCGGAGTAGTTTTAACTTAGATGATTACTGGATTGCAGCTAAGCCTCCGAGTGTGGACGATGTCCTCACTCGGAGTAGTTTTAACTTAGGCAATTACTGGATCGCAGCTAAGCCTCCGAGTGTGGAGGATGTCCTCACTCGGAGCTGTTTTAACTTAGGCGATTACTGGATCGCAGCTAAGCCCCCGAGTGAGGAGCATGCCCTCGCTTGGAGTAGTTTTAACTTTGGCGATTGCTGGATCGCAACTAAGCCCCCGAGTGAGGAGCATGTCCTCGCTCGGAGTATTTTTTACTTAGGCGATTACTGGATAGCTGCTAAGTCTCCGAGTGAGGAGCATGTCCTCATTCGGAGTAGTTTTAACTTAGGCGATTACTGGATCGCAGCTAAGCCTCCGAGTGAGGAGCATCTCCTTGCTCGGAGTAGTTTTAAGCTAAGCCCCCGAGTGAGGAGCATGTCCTCGCTCGGAGTATTTTTAACTTAGGCGATTACTGGATAGCTGCTAAGTCTCCGAGTGAGGAGCATGTCCTCATTCGGAGTAGTTTTAACTTAGGTGATTCCTGGATCGCAGCTAATCCCCCGAGTGAGGAGCATGTCCTCGCTCGGAGTATTTTTAACTTAGGTGATTACTGGATCACAGCTAATTCCCCGAGTGAGGAGCATGTCCTCGCTCGGAGTATTTTTTATATTAGGCGATTACTGGATCGCAGCTAAGTCCCCGAGTGAGGAGGACATCCTCGCTCGGAGTATTTTTAACTTACGCGACTACTGGATTGCAGCTAAGCCCCCGAGTGACGAGCACGTCCTTGCTAGGAGTTGTTTTAACTTAGACGATTACTGGATCGTAGCTAAGCCACCGAGTGAGGAACATGTCCTCGCTCGGATTATTTTTAACTTAGGCGATTACTGGATCATAGCTATGTCCCCGAGTGAGGAGCATGTCCTCGCTCGGAGTAGTTTTAACTTAGGCGACTGCGGGATTGCTGCTAAGTCCCCGAGTGAGGAGCATGTCCTCGCTCGTAGTATCTTTTAACTTAGGCAATTACTGGATTGCAGCTAATTCCTCGAGTGAGGAGGACGTCCTCGCTCGGAGTATTTTTAACTTAGCCAATTACTGGATCACAGCTAACCACCGAGTGTGGAGGATGTCCTCACTCGGAGTATTTTTAACTTAGGCAATTACTAGATCGCAGCTAAGTCCCCGAGTGTGGCGGATGTCCCCACTCGGAGTAGTTTTAACTTAGAGGATTACTGGATCGCAGCTAAGCCTGCGAGTGTGGACGATGTCCTCACTCGGAGTAGTTTTAATTTGGCGATTACTGGATCTCAGCTAAGCCTCCGAGTGTGGAGGATGTCCTCACTCGGAGCTGTTTTAACTTAGGCGATTACTGGATCGCAGCTAAGCCCCCGAGTGAGGAGCATGCCCTCGCTTGGAGTAGTTTTAACTTTGGCGATTACTGGATCAAAACTAAGCCCCCGAGTGAGGAGCATGTCCTCGCTCAGAGTATTTTTTAACTTAGGCGATTACTGGATAGCTGCAAAGTATCCGAGTGAGGACCATGTCCTCATTCGGAATAGTTATAACTTAGGCGATTACTGGTTCGCAGCTAAGCCTCCGAGTGAGGAGCATGTCCTCGCTCGGAATAGTTTTAACTTAGGCAATTACTGCATCGCAGCTAATCCCCCGAGTGAGGAGCATGTCCTCGCTCGGAGTATTTTTAACTTAGGTGATTACTGGATCACAGCTAACTCCCCGAGTGAGGAGTATGTCCTCGCTCGGAGTATTTTTTAACTTAGGCGATTACTGGATCGCAGCTAAGTCCCCGAGTGAGCAGGACATCCTCGCGTGGAGTATTTTTAACTTACGCGATAACTGGATCGCAGCTAAGCCCCCGAGTGAGGAGCACGTCCTCGCTCGGAGTTGGTTTAACTTAGATGATTACTGGATCGCAGCTAAGCCCCCGAGTGAGGAACATGCCCTCGCTCGGATTATTTTTAACTTTGGCGATTACTGGATCACAACTATGTCCCCGAGTGAGGAGCATGGCCTCGCTCGGAGTAGTTTTAACTTAGGCGACTACTGGATCGCAGCTAAGTCCCCGAGTGAGGAGCATGTCCTCGCTCGTAGTATCTTTTAACTTAGGCAATTATTGGATCGCAGCTAAGTCCTCGAGTGAGGTGGACGTCCTCGCTCGGAGTATTTTTTAACTTAGGCAATTACTGGATCACAGCTAAGCCCTCGAGTTTGGAGGATGTCCTCACTCGGAGTATTTTTAACTTAGGCAATTACTGGATCGCAGCTAAGTCCCCGAGTGTGGAGGATGTCCCCACTCGGAGTAGTTTTAACTTAGACGATTACGGGATCGCAGCTAAGCCTCCGAGTGTGGACGATGTCCTCACTCGGAGTAGTTTTAACTGAAGCGATTACTGGATCACAGCTAAGCCTCCGAGTGTGGAGGATGTCCTCACTCGGAGCTGTTTTAACTTAGGCGATTAATGGATCGCAGCTGAGCCCCCGAGTGAGGAGCATGCGCTCGCTTGGAGTAGTTTTAAATTTGGCGATTATTGGATCGCAACTAAGCACCCGAGTGAGGAGCATGTCCTCGCTCGGAGTATTTTTAACTTAGGCGATTATTGGATCGCTGCTAAGTCTCCGAGTGAGGAGCATGTCCTCATTCGGAGTAGTTTTGACTTAGGCGATTACTGGATCGCAGCGAAGCCTCCGACTGAGGAGCATGTCCTCGCTCGGAGTAGTTTTAAGCTAAGCCCCTGAGTGAGGAACATGTCCTCGTTCATAGTATTTTTACCTTAGGTGATTACTGGTTCACAACTAAGTCCCCGAGTGAGGAGCATGTATTCACTCAGAGCAGTTTTTAACTTAGGTGATTACTGGATCGTAGCTAAGTCCCCGAGTGAGGAGCATGTCCTCGCTCGGAGTAGTTTTTAAGTTAGGCGATTACTGGATCGTAGCTAAGTCCCCGAGTGAGGAGCATGTCCTCGCTCGGAGTATTTTTTAACTTAGGCGATTACTGGATCGCAGCTAAGTCCCCTAGTGAGGAGGACGTCCTCGCTCGGAGTATTTTTTAACTTAGGCGATTACTGGATCATAGCTAAGACTCCGAGTGAGGAGCATGTCCTTGCTCGGAGTAGTTTTTAACTTAGGCGATTACTGGATCGTAGCTAAGTCCCCGTGTGAGGAGCATGTCCTCGCTCGCAGTATTTTTTTAACTTTGGCGATTACTAGATCGCAGCTAACTCCTCGAGCGAGGAGGACATCCTCGCTCAGAGTATTTTTGACTTAGGCGATTATTGGATCGCAGCTAAGCCCCCGAGTGAGGAGCATGTCCTCGCTCGGAGTAGTTTTAACTTAGGGGATTACTGGATCGCAGCTAAGCCCCCGAGTGAGGAACATGTCCTCGCTCGGAGTATTATTAACTTAGGGGATTACTAGATCGCAGCTAAGTCCCCGAGTGAGGAGCATGTCCTCTCTCGGAGTAGTTTTAACTTAGGCGACTACTGGATCGCAGCTAATTCCCCGAGTGAGGAGCATGTCCTCGCTCATAGTATCTTTTAACTTAGGCGATTACTGGATCGCAGCTAAGTCCCCGAGTAAGGAGGACGTCCTCGCTCGGAGTATTTTTAACTTAGGCAATTACTGGATCGCACCTAAACCCCCAAGTGTGGAGGATGTCCTCGCTCGGAGTAGTTTTAACTTAGGCGATTACTGGATCGCAGCTAATTCCCCGAGTAAGGAGCATGTCCTCGCTCATAGTATCTTTTAACTTAGGCAATTACTGGATCGCAGCTAAGTCCCCGAGTAAGGAGGACGTCCTCGCTCGGAGTATTTTTAACTTAGGCAATTACTGGATCGCACCTAAACCCCCGAGTGTGGAGGATGTCCTCACTCGGAGTATTTTTAACGTAGGCGATTACTGGATCGCAGCTTAGCCCCCGAGTGTGGAGGATGTCCCCACTCGGAGTATTTTTAACTATCGCGATTACTGGATCGCTGCTAAGCCTCCGAGTGTGGAGGATGTCCTCACTTGGAGTAGTTTTAACTTAGGCGATTACTGGAATGCAGCTAAGTCACCGAGTGTGGAGGATGTCCTCACTCGGAGTAGTTTTAACTTAGGCGATTACTGGATCGCAGCTAAGCTTCCGAGTGTGGAGGATGTCCTCACTCGGAGCAGATTTAACTTAGGCGATTACTGGATCGCAGCAAAGCCCCGAGTGAGGAGCATGCCCTCGCTCAGAGTAGTTTTAACTTAGGCGATTACTGGATAGCAGCTAAGCCCCCGAGTGAGGAGCATGTCCTCGCTCGGAGTATTTTGAACTTAGGCGATTACTGGGTCGCTGCTAAGTTTCCGAGTGAGGTGGATGTCCTCATTCGGAGTAGTTTTAACTTAGGCGATGACTGGATTGCAGCGAAGCCTCCGAGCCAGGAGCATGTCCTTGCTCGTAGTATCTTTTAACTTAGGCAATTACTGGATTGCAGCTAAGTCCTCGAGTGAGGTGGACGTCCTCGCTCGGAGTATTTTTTAACATAGGCAATTACTGGATCACAGCTAAGCCCCCGAGTGTGGAGGATGTCCTCAGTCGGAGTATTTTTAACTTAGGCAATTACTGGATCGCAGCTAAGTCCCCGAGTGTGGAGGATGTCCCCACTCGGAGTAGTTTTAACTTAGACGATTACTGGATCGCAGCTAAGCCTCCGAGTGTGGACGATGTCCTCACTCGGAGTAGTTTTAACTAAGGCGATTACTGGATCGCAGCTAAGCCTCCGAGTGTGGAGGATGTCCTCACTCGGAGCTGTTTTAACTTAGGCGATTACTGGATCGCAGCTAAGCCCCCGAGTGAGGAGCATGCGCTCGCTTGGAGTAGTTTTAACTTTGGCGATTACTGGATCGCAACTAAGCCCCCGAGTGAGGAGCATGTCCTCATTCAGAGTAGTTTTAACTTAGGCGATTACTGGATCGCAGCTAAGCCTCCGAGTGAGGACCATGTCCTCGCTCGGAGTAGTTTTAAGCTAAGCCCCTGAGATAGGAACATGTCCTCGCTCGGAGTATTTTTAACTTAGGTGATTACTGGTTCGCATCTAAGTCCCCGAGTGAGGAGCATGTATTCACTCAGAGCAGTTTTTTGTAGGGTAACGCAGCAGAAAACAAAAATTTCCGACGTACGCAACAGCCCAGGATCACTATGGAGACTGCATACAAGGTTTGATCATTTTCGTTACCGACTCGTAGCGCAGCGGAAGTAGAGTCGATGACGATCGGCGGTGCAGATCCCCGCAGCTAGGATTTTACAACCTCCCAACCGCGAGGATGTATACCCTCATCCGCCCCTCGTACAGCCCTCTGCGAGGCGATCGGACTGTCCCCCGGACGGTGTCACGGACAGCCCTTCGGGAGGACCATCGAAACTCGGACAGCCCTTCGGGAGGACCTTCAAAACTCGGACAGTCACTCAGATAGCCCTTCGCGAGGCACTCTCGAACTAAGACCGAAACTAGGATCTCTCTACAGAGTTGCACATATACGGTGTCATCTATCCAGCAAGGCTTCGCCGTCCAGAACTAGTTCCTGCCGGAACCCAAACAGCCTTTCGGCTCTACGAAACTATTTCGCTGGCAGGGAGAGAGAAGCCAGACAAGTCAAATGGCATGTGTATGAGAGAAGGATCAAGAGATGGCAGCCCTCTCCACCTCTATTTATAGGAAAGCCAAGGGGTAGGATGGGTATTCAAAATACCAAAACTTGCTCATGAAGGAAACACTTTCCAAGGGCAAAATGGGAAAGCAAGTGGGCAAGTGGGGCTCCAAGGTGGAGCCCCCTTCTTGGCCGGCCACAACCCTTGTGGGGCCCCCCCAAGGTGGTCCTCATCCATCCATCCCTTCTAGAAGCCTTTTGGGAAAATATCCCAAAAGGTGACTTTCCAAAAATATCCCAAAAAGCACTTTCACTATTCACGACGACATTTTTCAGCGTCCGGTCGAACTGAAAATATTTATGTGGGCTTAGAACATTTCCAGTACCCACCAAAATAATTTTCAATGCCATCAGGAACAATTCCGGATTAGTGATTTTCATCTGCGAAAAGCATCCGAAGCGGTTCCGGCAGCTCCGGAACATTTCCGGTTTTTCTTCTGGAAAATTCCTAGAAGTTTCCAGAATGATTCTGGCACCCTCCAAGAATTATCAGGCATGTGCAGAAACCAATTTGACTGAATGGTATCCCCTGAAACAACTTTTCAGTTTTACTGAAACTGTTCCGGTGTTCTCTCTGCGGAACTTTTCCGCTGTCCGAAACTTTTCCGGTGTCCGAAACTTTTTCGGTGATTTTCTCTCAGACTCCCTGTCTAGTATTCAGCAGATAGATGACCCTTAAGCGTGTGACCGTATAGGTTCGGTGAAGCATAGACATAACCCGGAACCCCTTCCGATCAATGATCAACATCGGAGCCGTGGACACCCATATTGACCCCTATACCCACACGAATGAATATTCGAGTGAAGCTCCAGTTGCTGTGTGCTATTCCTGTTGCTTCGCAATATGTTACAAATACCCGAGGTGAGACATGTTGGCATCCCCGTGGATCAACAACTTGTCCACTATGCCAGTTACCTCGTTATCGTTATTGTTCTCTTTTCTGGTTCCCGTGTTTCGGCATCCTCGTGATCAAATCACAAAGTGTCTGGCCAGACGATGATGGATACCGTAACACCGAGAGGGCCCAGAGATATCTCTCCATCGTCGGAGGAGCAAATCCCAATCTTGAGCTATCAAGTTACTTGACATACTTTTCCATGAACCCGTAAGCCGCCGTAATAGCCACCCATTTATGGATGACGTTTAACAAACCCCAAAGTTCATGAAGCAAGCATGAAGAAACTCGATACTCTCATGGTCTAAGGAATCATGCAAACGTTAACCAGCTCTGTGTTATAAACCATTAACTTATGACGAATGAATCTCATAGCATAACATCAATTCGGGTCGATTCAACACAAATGTTCTTCTAACATTGTGCCCTCAAAATTGCCGGCATAGCCATGCCCATGATCAGGAAAACAGGATCATCATGCAATACTTGAGCCAGTCTTAGAGGCCAGACTAGGAATACATTTTACCGTTTATTATTCCACACGTGCATATGAGTCTTCCTCCGAGCCTCGTGGTTATTGCAGACTCGAGAACCATAGCAGTTATAGCATGGAACATAAACCTAATTATGAACAGGGAGATAATCAATAACATTTATTATTGCCTCTAGGGTATATCTCCTACAGACTCCCACTTGCACTAGAGTCAATAATCTAGTCAATGCTAATGCACTTTACACCTATGGCATACTGGTGTAAAATATGCTTCGCATGTGGTATAGCCTGATGTCCAACGGATCTGACGACTTCAGCTCCGTGTGTAACTATGCATATCCTCGCGTTTTCATGCTTTCACAAAATTCATATTTTGTGTGGACTTGGCTTTGCATATGTGTGAATCATTGGTCGAAACCTAATTCCTCAGACTGAGCTATGGAGCAACTATCTGCAATAATGTCCCATAGACCATAGCCATCTGGGAACCATACTAAGTTCATGAATGAACTATATGATTCAACAACTTCTTTGTCGCTTCTTAAGCGTCAACATACTTAGCCTTTGTTATAGAATTCGCCACAGAATCTCGTTTGGAACAATTTCCAACTACCGTGCCACCATATTATGTATTACACAAAACCCTTAATTTAATTGAAAATCGCATGGAGCATTGATGAAGACTGTATCGATGTAATTACTTACAACGAGCACTTCATAATCTCTGCTAGCGAGAAAACATGTCATCAGTACTAAGTTGGTACTCAATGACATCTTTCACTGTCGTCCCATGATCAGTGCTTTTGATCACTTTGGTATCTATACTCGCAACAACTTTGGAGTATTGGACATATCTGGTTGTTTTTACATACCATGGAATACATGATTAATCGAAACACAAGAGTGTGTGGAATCTCCATCATGTATTTTACTCATCAGTGTTTTGGGACACCGAGTCTTGTAAAAACTCTTTCCATGTGACTTTGGCAAGAATCACTCCTTGGCATTTTAAATGCTAAAAAGCTTTAGCATCTTGTCAATATGTATTCATTGCTTAGCCCCATTAGGTAAATCTATCTCCATAGATCATCATGCCTAATATTGAGGCTATTTAGCCTAAGCACTTCATCGAAAAACTATTTTCAAATGAAGTCCTAATTCGTGTCAAGAAATTTATTTCCGATTAACAATGTGTCAAGTACACAACGTTTTTAGAAATATTATTATGCTCCCACTTACTTTCTAGAATCACAAGCATCTTCGATACCCATTTGATGAAGTCAAACCCCTTTGACCATTCCATCAAAAACGAAGATTCCAACTCCACTTTGCTCTCTTCTGTCCATTGCTGGAACTCTGAAGTTTGCATACTTACTAGCATCCTCTGGATCGACAAATTACTTTGGACTGTATCACATACAAGTCCTAGGTTTCATTTCCATCAGATGGAAATCCCTTTTTCATCCATGTTTCATATCTCATGATTGAAATATGTATTAATTGCTAGTTCAACACGAACCGACTTCAAGCATCGCTACGGTGAGACAATCTCATCGTAGTCAACTCCTTGAACTTGTTATTCCAACAAGTCGAGCTTTATGGATAAAACATTTTATCCGTATCAGTTTTTAGTTCCATAAATATTCGTTAGACTCTAAGTCTTCCGAAAGGTGTATCAAGATTTTAATCTCGAATCACTTATATGGAAACTATCTCAGATTGTATTGGCATTTAGCCAATTCCGGAGTCAGGGCCCATCAACGCTTCCTTGTGTATTGCAGGTATACTGTTGTCTAACAACAATATCTCGTTTGCGCACCTGATAGGTTTGCACGGGCTTTGCCTACGTGGTTCAGCTGCAAGTTCGACCGAAGTCCATACATTTTATTGTAGAGACTTCCGTATCAGTCGCAGTAGGAAACTCTAGAATCACTTCCAAGGTTTCTTTCCTTTGATCTGATGACGAAGATACTGGTTATCTTGTCGAGTTGCACTGTCCTCCCACTCACCTTTTGTAAGAACTATTCTCTTTAAAAGCATACCGTCGTGGGGGAATACCCAATGACTTGGGATAACCTACAAAGTAGCACTTGTCTGTTTTGGAATAGGTTTGTAACCTTTTACACAAGCCCCATATTCCAAATGTTAAGAAAAGATATAACATGGTTGGGCGTACCATACCATGGCATCATTTCAACAGACCCCAATGGAGCTCTTTTCAGTGTAAAAGCCGCAGTCTCTAAAGCATCACTCTTTAAAAGGGATAATGGCAAATCTATTTATGTCATCTTTGATCTTACCATGTCATAAATGGTTCGATTACATCTTCACGGACTTTCCACTTGCAGTGGTGTTCCGGGAGGTGTAAGTTATGAAACCCCTTTCACAACTCATCTGACATTCGCTAAACTTGTAACTCAAATATTCCTTTCTGCAATCGAATTGTAGAAACATAATTTTCTTGTTACAATATTTTCTTCTTCATTTTGAAAACCTTTTGAATGATTTCAAAAGATCCAGACTCACATCTCATCAAGTAAATATCCATATATCTACTTGAGTCATTTCTGAAGATAGATAAATCCACTACTTGCAACAACATTTATTGGACTACACACATCATAATGTATGATCACCAATATGTTCTATGCTCGTTCCTTATGGCCTGTGAACGGTATTTCAGTCACTTCACTTTTCAGAGGAAAGTTGCAAGTGTCAGATGATTCAAAATCAAATGACTTCAAAATCCATCATAATGGAATTTTCCATGCGGGTTTCTCCAATGTGACCAAATGCAGTGCCACACTTGTGTGGTATTCTTTTTGTCTTGCGACATTTAGCGTCATTGTTATGGATGTATCATATTTCCATCAATATTCATAACATACATCCCATCTAGGATGGAAGCATGGCCCTTCATGTTATTCATAATACTGAACAACAATTGTTGTTTCTATGAACAACTCTTTTGCAACAAACATTGTGCAATGGGCTAGAGTGTATGAAACTCTAAAATGAATTATGAAAGTAAACCCAGAGGTAATGTATTATTATCAATATTCATAACATACGTTTCATTCATAATGAAAGTATGGTCCTTATGTTATTCATAACACCGAACATCAAAAGTTCTCTTATGAACAACCTTCTTGCAAGATACCTTATGCAAAAGGCTAGAGTGTGAAACTCTAAATGAATTATGAAAATAAATACATAGGTAATACACCGATGGAAGGTATAGTAACTTTGACTATGATCCCAGCGTGTATCAAGACCTCATTCCTGGCTAGTCTTTCAGGCCATAGTAGTTCTTGCTTCGAGTCGCAACAGAATGCAATCGAGCGGGTATCTTTGTGATCAACTCACAATACCCAAGAATTAGTGATTAACATGTTTTAACCATAATTCCCAAGAACTATATTTTTGACCAGCCTTCTATACATCAAAAACTTGTATGACATTCATACATGAGCTGGATATTTCAGTCTTCCTTTTTTTTGCGTTTATACTTCTAACAGTTTAACTCTTAGTATTTCTCCTACTCTCAGAAGAAGCATCCAACTTAAGAGTGGCGTTAGCCCCGGACTTCCTAGGCGTGAAAGTCTTACTAACACCCTTCGGACACTTCCTTTCTCTTTAAGTTGTTGTTTTATTCACCTTTCATCATATGATAGGCGTTCTCCTGGATCCCTCTCTTATCAGTCTAATGCATAGTAAACTCCTTTACTAATAGTTTGCAAACAAACATTTCTTTGGATATCTCATATCTTTTAGCCTTTGTCTGTCTCTGATAATGATTTTCAGATTCCATGAATATCACATAACTATCCAAACTTTCGAAGTTCGGGTCTCATGGAAGCAAACATATTGCACTTTGACTGAAAAGGAATTCTAGCTTTTGGATCGAAGGACGAGAGTCACATGATCCATAGCATTAGCGGGACAATACCGAAAGCATGCGATAGGACAAAGTCCTTCTCGGCACTCTTGAGGACAATCCTCACATTACGTTACCAACCGTAAAGTTTTAACCAGATATTTAACAGCTATTCAATTTTAATATTGAAGGTGGAAACGCGAGCCATTATTCTACAACTATTTTGCAAATCACACTTAGACAGTGTTCAAAATTAATTGCACTGAGAATTAAAAGAAGTTAATTCAATAGTGTGCTCCCACTCAAATCAATATCTCTCATAATTGATTGTGAGTGATACAAGATCCGCATTTCAATTCGACGCCATTGACGGGTTCATCACTGATGATGTGAATTTCAATCGGTAGGCCAACTTGCCAATCACATCTCTATGTGACTCTTGTTCATCTTTCGATGCGTGTGTTCCGAGCTCAGGACTGTCCTGCCTGAACGTCAAGACAACCAAGTGATCTCGCTGTGAGGTCTGACCTCACCCGCCTCACACATCCCTAATCGTTCGTACTCATGTGTACATGTCATACCCCGAAAAGTTAGGTGCCGTGACGGTGCTACACTTGGGAGAACACTAACTACTTGATATTTTTGTGAGAGATCACCCTAATAAAAGCGACTACCGCGCAATCAAGAAGGGTGCATCATAAGGGATAAACATCTCAGGCAATTTATAATAGCATGATATGGTATAGCCCTTTCTGACGGAGAAGTCAAGTATTTCTTCGTCTTTGGCATTCGCGTCGGTGTTCACCTTCGCGAAGATTGCCACCACCTTGTCGATGCACCAGATAATATTGCTATCTCTATAGCTAATAAAATAAGTGCATTACATAAGGTTGACACGCAGGTCATTAAAGTGCAATCATATGGCTCCAGCCATCATGCCGAATCATCACACGCAGGTCATGTTAATCAATTTACATCATATAGTCATCTCATACATAATCAAATTATTATGAACACTGCTATACCACATCACATGCACATGCAAACCATCCTGCAAAACCAAGTTAGACGCCTCTAAGAGGTTCATGCAAAAACTTGTTTTACGTGGCTTCTAAGGTTTCGAAACAAACCGAAGCTACCAACGTTCATCATCAAGCATGATAATTCAAGTTGCTAGATTAACTTTCCAGTGTGTATGAAACACGAGATAATAAAATCTCGAGCCCCATACTAAACTTCGTCATACGCGTGACCGCCGTGCAGATCACATCTGCATTGCCCTTTCATTTGCGAAACATCCATCTTTCTCAACTATGGTGGAACCCAAAGAACTGTTAGCACTTCGTTGATCTGTCAATCAGCATACTCAGGAGCAACATGAAAGGATCGCGGATTGCCAGAACTTTGTGAGATTCCACCATGCCGTCAAGATCAGGACTACGCAAATTCCAGGGAAGCAACAAGAACATCGGGTAACAGATTTCATCTGCTACCCGCACAAATAATTTTCAGCAATAGATCTCATCTACTACCTAATTATATTGTGCAATACCCATACATCTCTATGTATTCTAGATCGCAACCTGCATCTACGCATAGCACGGCACTTGATGCCACTGTAGGGTAACGCAGCAGAAAACAAAAATTTCCGACCTACGCACCAGCCCCGGATCACTATGGAGACTGCATACAAGGTTTGATCATTTTCGTTACCGACTCGTAGCGCAGCGGAAGTAGAATCGATGACGATCGGCGGTGCAGATCCCCGCAGCTAGGATTTTACAACCTCCCAACTGCGAGGATGTATACCCTCATCCGCCCCTCGGACAGCCCTCCGGGAGGCGGTCGGACAATCCCCCGGACGGTGTCACGGACAGCCCTTCGGGAGGACCATCGAAACTCGGACAGTCACTCGGACAGCCCTTCGGGAGGACCTTCAAAACTCGGACAGTCACTCGGAGAGCCCTTCGGGAGGCACTCTCGAACTAAGACCGAAACTACGATCTCTCTACAAAGTTGCACACATACGGTGTCATCTATCCGGCAGGGCTTCGCCGTCCAGAACTAGTTCCTGCCGGAACCCAGACAGCCTTTCGGCTCTACGAAACTATTTCGCTGGAGGGAGAGAGAAGCCAGACAAGTCAAATGGCATGTGTATGAGTGAAGGATCAAGAGATGGCAGCCCTCTCCACCTCTATTTATAGGAAAGCCAAGGGGTAGGATGGGAATTCAAAATACCAAAACTTGCTCATGAAGGAAACACTTTCCAAGGGCAAAATGGGAAAGCAAGTGGGCAAGTGGGGCTCCAAGGTGGAGCCCCCTTCTTGGCCGGCCACAACCCTTGTGCCCCCCCCCCCCAAGGTGGTCCTCATCCATCCATCCCTTCTAGAAGCCTTTTGGGAAACTACCCAAAAGGTGACTTTCCAAAAATATCCCAAAAAGCACTTTCACTATTCACGACGACATTTTTCAGCGTCCGGTCGAACTGAAAATATTTATGTGGGCTTAGAACATTTCTAGTACCCACCAAAATAATTTTCAATGCCATCCGGAACAATTCCGGATTAGTGATTTTCATCTGCGAAAAGCATCCGAAGCTGTTCCGGCAGCTCCGGAACATTTCTGGTTTTTCTTCCGGAAAATTCCCATTAGTTTCCAGAATGATTCTGGCACCCTCCAAGAATTATCAGGCATGTGCCGAAACCAATTTGACTTAATGGTATCCCCTGAAACAACTTTTCAGTTTTACCGAAACTGTTCCGGTGTTCTCTCTGCGGAACTTTTCCGCTGTCCGAAACTTTTCCGGTGTCCGAAACGTTTTCGGTGATTTTCTCTCAGACTCCCTGTCTAGTATTCAGCAGATAGATGACCCTTAAGCGTGTGACCCTATAGGTTTGGTGAAGCATAGACATGACCCGGAACCCCTTCCGATCAATGATCAACATCGGAGCCGTGGACACCCATATTGACCCCTATACCCACACGAATGAATATTCGAGTGAACCTCCAGTTGCTGTGTGCTATTCCTGTTGCTTCGAGATATGTTACAAATACCCGAGGTGAGACATGTTGGCATCCCCGTGGATCAACAACTTGTCCACTATGCCAGTTACCTCGTTACCGGTATTGTTCTCTTTTCTCGTTCCCGTGTTCCGGCATCCCCGTGATCAAATCACAAAGTGTCTGGCCAGACGATGATGGATACCGTAACACCGAGAGGGCCCAGAGATATCTCTCCATCGTCGGAGGAGCAAATCCGAATCTTGAGCTATCAAGTTACTTGACATACTTTTCCATGAACCCGTAAGCCGCCGTAATAGCCACCCATTTACGGATGACGTTTAACAAACCCCAAAGTTCATGAAGCAAGCATGAAGAAACTCGATACTCTCATGGTCTAAGGAATCATGCAAACGTTAACCAGCTCTGTGTTATAAACCATTAACTTATGACGAATGAATCTCATAGCATAACATCAATTCGGGTCGATTCAACACAAATATTCTTCTAACATTGTGCCCTCAAAATTGCCGGCATAGCCATGCCCATGATCAGGAAAACAGGATCATCATGCAATACTTGAGCCTGTCTTAGAGGCCAGACTAGGAATACATTTTACCGTTTATTATTCCACACGTGCATATGAGTCTTCCTCCGAGCCTCGTGGTTATTGCAGACTCGAGAACCATAGCAGTTATAGCATGGAACATAAACCTAATTATGAACAGGGAGATAATCAATAACATTTATAATTGCCTCTAGGGCATATCTCCTACATTTTTAACTAGGCTGATTACTGGATCGCAGCTAAGTCCCCGAGTGAGGAGCATGTCCTCGCTCGGAGTAGTTTTTAACTTAGGCAATTACTGAATCGTAGCTAAGTCCTCGAGTGAGGAGCATGTCCTCGCTTGGAGTATTTTTTAACTTAGGCGATTACTGGATCGCAGCTAAGTCCCCTAGTGAGGAGGACGTCCTCGCTCAAAGTATTTTTAACTTAGGCGATTACTGGATCACAGCTAAGACTCCGAGTGAGGAGCATGTCCTCGCTCGGAGTAGTTTTTAACTTAGGCGATTACTGGATTGTAGCTAAGTTCCCGAGTGAGGAGCATGTCCTCGCTCGCAGTATTTTTTTAACTTTGGCGATTACTAGATCGCACCTAAGTCCTCGAGTGAGGAGGACATCCTCGCTTGGAGTATTTCTAACTTAGGCGATTACTGGATCGCAGCTAAGCCCCCGAGTGAGGAGCACGTCCTCGCTCGGAGTAGTTTTAACTTAGGGGTTTACTGGATCGCAGCTAAGCTCCCGAGTGAGGAACATGTCCTCGCTCGGAGTATTTTTAACTTAGGGGATTACTGGATCGCAGCTAAGTCCCCGAGTGAGGAGCATGTCCTCGCTCGGAGTAGTTTTAACTTAGGCGACTACTGGATCACAGCTAATTCCCCGAGTGAGGAGCATGTCCTCGCTCATTGTATCTTTTAACTTAGGCGATTACTGGATCGCAGCTAAGTCCCCGAGTAAGGAGGACGTCCTCGCTCGGAGTATTGTTAACTTAGGCGATTACTGGATCGCACCTAAACCCCCGAGTGTGGAGGATGTTCTCACTCGGAGTATTTTTAACGTAGGCGATTACTGGATCGCAGCTAAGCCCCCGAGTGTGGAGGATGTCCCCACTCGGAGTATTTTTAACTATGGCGATTACTGGATCGCAGCTAAGCCTCCGAGTGTGGAGGATGTTCTCACTCGGAGTAGTTTTAACTTAGGCGATTACTGGAACACAGCTAAGCCTCCGAGTCTGGAGGATGTCCTCACTCGGAGTAGTTTTAACTTAGGCTATTATTGGATCACAGCTAAGCCTCCGAGTGTGGAGGATGTCCTCACTCGGAGCAGTTTTAACTTAGGCGATTACTGGATCGCAGCTAAGCCCCCGAGTGAGGAGCATGCCCTCGCTTGGAGTAGTTTTATCTTAGGCGATTACTGGATCGCAGCTAAGCCCCCGAGTGAGGAGCATGCCCTCGCTCGGAGTATTTTTAACTTAGGCGATTACTGGATCGCTGCTAAGTTTCCGAGTGAGGTGGATGTCCTCATTCGGAGTAGTTTTAACTTAGGCGATGACTAGATCGCAGCAAAGCCTCCGAGCGAGGAGCATGTCCTCGCTCGGAGTAGTTTTAACTTAGGCAATTACTGGATCACAGCTAAGCCCCCGACTGAGGAGCATGTCCTCGCTCGGAGTATTTTTAACTTAGGTGATTACGGGTTCCCAGCTAAGTACCCGAGTGAGGAGCATGTCCTCACTCGGAGTAGTTTTTAACTTTGGCGATTACTGGATCGTAGCTAAGTCCCCGAGTGAGGAGCATGTCCTCGCTCGGAGTAGTTTATAACTTAGGCGATTACTAGATCGCAGCTAAGTGCCCGAGTGAGGAGCATGTCCTCGCTCGGAGTATTTTTTTAACTTAGGCGATTACTGGATCGCAGCGAAGTCCCCTAGTGAGGAGGACGTCGTCACTCGGAGTATTTTTAACTTAGGCGATTACTGGATGGCACCTAAGCCCCCGAGTGAGGAGCATGTCCTCGCTCGGAGTAGTTTTTAGCTTAGGCAATTACTGGATCGCAGCTAAGCCCCCGAGTGAGGAACATGTCCTCGCTTAGAGTATTTTTAACTTAGGCAATTGCTGGATCGCAGCTAAGCCCCCGAGTGTGGATGATGTCCCCACCCGTAGTAGTTTTAACTTAGGCAATTACTGGATCGCAACTAAGCCCCCGAGCATGGAGGATGTCCCCACTCGAAGTAGTTTTAACTTAGGCAATTACTGGATTGCAGCTAAGCCTTCGAGTGTGGAGGATGTCCTCACTCGGAGTAGTTTTAACTTAGGCGATTACTGTATCGTAGCTGAGCCTCCGAGTGTGGAGGATGTCCTCACTCGGAGTAGTTTTATCTTAGGCGATTACTGGATCGCAGCTAAGTCCCCTAGTGAGGAGGACGTCCTCGCTCGGAGTATTTTTAACTTAGGCGATTACTGGATCGCAGCTAAGTCCCAGAGTGAGGAGCACGTCCTCGCTCAGAGTAGTTTTAACTTAGGGGATTACTGGATCGCAGCTAAGCCCCCGAGTGAGGAACATGTCCTCGCTCGGAGTATTTTTAACTTAGGCGCTTACTCGATCGCAGCTAAGTCCCCGAGTAAGGAGCATGTCCTCGCTCGGAGTAGTTTTAACTTAGGCGACTACTGGATCGCGGCTAAGTACCCGAGTGAGGAGCATTTCCTCGCTCATAGTATCTTCTAACTTAGGTGATTACTGGATCACAGCTAAGTCCCCGAGTGAGGAGCATGTCCTCGCTCGGAGTAGTTTTAACTTAGGCGACTACTGGATCGCAGCTAAGTACCCGAGTGAGGAGCATGTCCTCGCTCGTAGTATCTTTTAACTTAGGCAATTACTGGATCGCAGCTAAGTCCTCGAGTGAGGAGGACGTCCTCGCTCGGAGTATTTTTAACTTAGGCAATTACTGGATCACAACTAAGCCCCCGAGTGTGGAGGATGTCCTCACTCGGAGTATTTTTAAGTTAGGCAATTTCTGGATCGCAGCTAAGTCCCCGAGTGTGTAGGATGTCCCCACTCGGAGTAGTTCTAACTTAGGATTACTGGATCGCAGCTAAGCCTCCGAGTGTGGACGATGTCCTCCCTCGGAGTAGTTTTAACTTAGGCGATTACTGGATCGCAACTAAGCCTCCGAGTGTGGAGGATGTCCTCACTCGGAGTTGTTTTAACTTAGGCGATTACTGGATCACAGCTAAGCCCCCGAGTGAGGAGCATGCCCTCGCTAGGAGTAGTTTTAACTTAGGCAATTACTGGATCATAGCTAAGCCCCCGAGTGAGGAGCATGCCTTCGCTCGGAGTAGTTTTAAATTAGGCGCTTACTGGATCGCAGCTAAGCCCCCGAGTGAGGAGCATGTCCTCGCTCGGAGTATTTTTAACTTAGGCAATTACTGAATCGCAGCTAAGCCCCTGAGTGAGGAGCATGTCCTCGCTCGGAGTATTTTTAACTTAGGTGATTACTGGTTCGCAGCTAAGTACCCGAGTGAGGAGCATGTCCTCACTCGGAGTAGTTTTTAACTTCGGCGATTACTGGATCGCAACTAAGCCCCCGAGTGAGGAGCATGTCCTCGCTCGGAGTATTTTTAACTAAGGCGATTACTGGATAGTTGCTAAGTCTCCAAGTGAGGAGCATGTCCAAATTGGGAGTAGTTTTAAATTAGGCGATTACTGGATCGCAGCTAAGCCTCCGTGTGAGGAGCATGTCCTCGCTCGGAGTATTTTTTAACTTGGCTGATTACTGGATCATAGCTAAGTCCCCGAGTGAGGAGCATGTCCTCGCTCGGAGTATTTTTTAACTTAGGCAATTACTGGATCGCAGCTATGTCCCCTAGTGAGGAGGACGTCCTCGCTCGGAGTATTTTTAACTTAGGTGATTACTGGATCGTAGCTAAGTCCCCGAGTGAGGAGCATGTCCTTGCTCGCAGTATTTTTTTTAACTTAGGCGATTACTAGATCGCAGCTAAGTCCCCGAGTGAGGAGAACATCCTCGCTCGGAGTATTTTTAACTTAGGCGATTACTGGATCGCAGCTAAGCCCCAGAGTGAGGAGCACGTCCTCGCTCGGAGTAGTTTTAACTTAGGGGATTACTGGATCGCAGCTAAGCCCCCGAGTGAGGAACATGTCCTCGCTCGGAGTATTTTTAACTAAGGCGATTACTGGATCGCAGCTAAGTCCCCGAGTGAGGAGCATGTCCTCGCTCGAAGTAGTTTTAACTTAGGCGACTACTGGATCGCGGCTAATTCCCCGAGTGAAGAGCAGTTCCTCGCTCATAGTATCTTTTAACTTAGGCGATTACTGGATCGTCGCTAAGTCCCCGAGTGAGGAGCATGTCCTCGCTCGCAGTATTTTTTTTAACTTAGGCGATTACTAGATCGCAGCTAAGTCCCCGAGTGAGGAGGACATCCTCGCTCGGAGTATTTTTAACTTAGGCGATTACTGGATCGCAGCTAAGCCCCAGAGTGAGGAGCACGTCCTCGCTCGGAGTAGTTTTAACTTAGGGGATTACTGGATCGCAGCTAAGCCCCCGAGTGAGGAGCATGTCCTCGCTCGGAGTACTTTTAACTTAGGCGACTACTGGATCGCGGCTAATTCCCCGAGTGAGGAGCATTTCCTCGCTCATAGTATCTTTTAACTTAGGTGATTACTGGATCACAGCTAAGTCCCCGAGTGAGGAGCATGTCCTCGCTCGGAGTAGTTTTAACTTAGGCGACTACTGGATCGCGGCTAAGTCCCCGAGTGAGGAGCATTTCCTCGCCCATAGTATCTTTTAACTTAGGTGATTACTGGATCGCAGCTAAGTCTCCGAGTGAGGAGGACATCCTCGCTCGGAGTATTTTTAACTTACGCGATTACAGGATCGCAGCTAAGCCCCCGAGTGAGGAGCACGTCCTCGCACGGAGTTGTTTTAACTTAGGCGATTACTGGATCACAGCTATGTCCCCGAGTGAGGAGGATGTCCTCGCTCGGAGTAGTTTTAACTTAGGCGATTACTGGATCGCAGCTAAGCCCCCGAGTGAGGAGCATGCCCTCGCTAGGAGTAGTTTTAACTTAGGCGATTACTGGATCGCAGCTAAGCCCCCGAGTGAGGAGCATGTCCTCGCTCGGAGTATTTTTAACTTAGGCGATTACTGGATCGCTGCTAAGTCTCCGAGTGAGGAGGATGTCCTCATTCGGAGTAGTTTTAACTTAGGCGATGACTGAATCTCAGCGAAGCCTCTGAGCGAGGAGCATGTCCTCGCTCGAAGTAGTTTTAACTTAGGCTATTACTGGATCACAGCTAAGCCCCCGACTCAAGAGCATGTCCTCGCTCGGAGTATTTTTAACTTAGGTGATTACTAGTTCGTAGCTAAGTACCCGAGTGAGGAGCATGTCCTCACTCGGAGTAGTTTTTAACTTCGGCGATTACTGGATCACAGCTAAGTCCCTGAGTGAGGAGCATCTCCTCGCTTGGAGTAGTTTTTAACTTAGGCGATTACTGGATCGCAGCTAAGTCCCCGAGTGAGGAGCGTGTCCTCGCTCGGAGTATTTTTTTTACTTTGGCGATTACTGGATCGCAGCTAAGTTCCCTAGTGAGGAGGACGTCGTCGCTCGGAGTATTTTTAACTTAGGCGATTTCTGGATCGCACCTAAGCTCCCGAGTGAGGAGCATGTCCTCGCTCGGAGAAGTTTTTAACTTAGGCGATTACTGGATCGCAGCTAAGCCCCCGAGTGAGGAACATGTCCTCGCTTGGTGACGGGGATATTACCCCACGGTATAACCCGGCAGACATGCTGACCCGGCAAACAGTACTGACCCGGAGAACAGTACTGACCCGGCAGACATGCTGACCCGGCAAACAGTACAGACCTGGTTACAGTTCTAACCCGGCAGCTACAGTGTCAGGGTGTAACCCGGCAGCTACAGTGTCAGGGGTGTAACCCGGCAGCTACAGTGTCAGGGGTGTAACCCGGCAGCTATAGTATCAGGGGTGTAACCCGGCAGCTACAGTGTCAGGGTGTAACCCGGCAGCTACAGTGTCAGGGGTGTAACCCGGCTACAGTGTCAGGAGGCTAACCCGGCTACAGTGTCAGGAGGCTAACCCGGCTACAGTGTCAGGAGGATAACCCGGATGCTACAGTGCCAGGAGATGAACAGTGTTATCAGACAGTCACGGAGACGAGTCTCTGAAGATAAGCCCTGGTTGTAACCCGCCCGGTGTAAGCCGCCCGGGACGGGTTACAAGCCCAAGACTCGGAAGCCCATGAAGAGAAGCCCGCGATGGGAAGTCATCAATCCGACTTAGACTCTACATGTAAACCGCCCCTTCAGCCTTTATAAGGAGGGGCGGGTCACCCCAAGAGGGTCAGGTTAGACGTCTCATAGACAGGTCTTAGAGACAGGTCAGAAAAGATAGTCAGATTAGAGGCAAGAGATCATCCTTGTAACCAAGAGGTCTTCCTCATCATTAATACCAGACAAGCAGGACGTAGGCTTTTACCTCCATCGGAGGGGCCGAACCTGGGTAAACTCTCGCGTCTCTCGTCCCGCTCAACCCCTCTCAAGCTACCAGTTAGATGCGATGACCCCACACCTTAAGTCCGTTAACCCGGACATCTGCCGTGACAAATCCACGACAGTTGGCGCCCACCGTGGGGCCACGCACGATGGTGTTGATTTCTTGGAGGGATCTCTTCCAGGGATGGAGAAAGTTCATAATTTTTCGGATAAAGAATTGCTGGTTTTGGAAGGATCTGGGTCAACTTCGAGCTGCCGCATCAAGCCGCCAGGTTCTATATGTATGCCAAGTAACCAGAGTACTGATCTCCATGGATGAGCAGAAATCTATACATGGGTGATCAAACCAAACATATATCTGGTGCATCTGGTAATAAAAGATCAAGTATTCACATGGAAGATCAAGTCAAAAGGTCCATTATGTTGTCAAGACGTGTGTTGGCAGTTTTGGATGGAGCAATTACATGCATGGATACTATCAGGGAAGAGCAGCCGCCGGAGATATTCAGATCAGCCGCCGGAAAATTCGGACAGTCCCTACAAGAGTTGTCTCCACCAACTTGCCAAGCGCCTGTAGGCAGCCGGTGCGTTCTGCCTTCATTATGAACCGCCGTACTGTACTGGCCTCCTCGCCTCCGCGCCCCGCGCTGGCCGGTCCGGCTGTCACTCTTGCCGAGCCGCCACCTCGCCTCGAGTCGACCCGCCCGCCGCCTTCGAGCAAGTCGCCGCCTTTACTGAGCGGCCTCGAGAGCTCCTGTTGCGAGACGCCACAAGCGCCGGGATGGTTCGCCTCTGCACCTCGCCACTTCGACCTACCGCGCCTCTTCTGCACCGGCTCCGTCATGGCCAAGCCGCGGCCTTCTCTACGGTGTCCGAGCCGCCCTCTGGTTCCTCTGCCCGCCATCGGCCGGGTCGCCGCCTCTGCCACATCAGCTTCTACCGGCTCACCTCGACGCCGTGACCCGCCCCCTGTCTCTACGACCAGGGGCCTCAACTTCAAGTCACCGACGACGCCTACTCCATGTGCTGGCTCCGCGCGACCCGCTCGTTTTCACGCCAGTTCACCACTCCTTGCGCCTCCACGCGCTGCTCCGGGCGTCGACGCGTGCGGCCTCCCTCGCCTCGAACCACCGGCCGGCTTGCCGCTCTGCAACAAGCTGCCGTGAGCCGCTGCGCCCACTGGCTCTCCACGGAGCTGCCGGGCCGCCGTTTCCTCCAAGCCGCCTCCGCCCGGTCTGCTTCCGACGCGTCACGCCGCTGCACACCCGCCTTCGCCGGCGTTTTCTCCAAACCGGCCCCATCCTAGCTCCGCCCCCGCAGCAGCCGCCGCAGCCTCGCGCCGCCGGCTCCACCCGCCGTCGTTGCGCCGTAGCTGGCTCGCCCCGCGTGACGCCCGTGAGCCGCCACGCCCTCCGCTTGCCGCAGTCCCCGTATCCGAGCCGCCGTTGCCTCGCTTCGCCTTGAGACGAGCCGCCGCGCGTACGAGCCGCCATGCTCGTCTCCGCTCCCGCACACCCCTGCTTGGCCGGCGCGCCTCCGCTCACCTCGCCGCTACACCACGCCGCGCGCAGCCACTGGCCGCCGGCTCTGCCGCGCCAAGGCCGGTTCCCGTCCGCGCGCGCCGCCCCTGTCCCTGCGCCAGCCGCCTCCACTGACTCGCCCGGCCGCCGTGAGCCGCCGGCTCCGCCCCGCAAGCTGCCGCGCCTCTGGGCCAGCCGGCGCCCGCCTCCCCGTCGCCGGCTCTGCCCGCTGTGCTCTGCTCTATGGTCCGCGCTGCTCATCTTGTGCAGACAAGAAAAATAAAGGAGGAGGGAGAGTTCCCCCGGTGGGTAAAGAGATAGGCCTCAAAAAAAAAAAAAAAAAAAAAAAAAAAAAGCGGCCTCCCTTTGCCTCCGGATTGGTCTGCCCCTCAACCATGCCTTGCTATGACCATATCATTGAGCCGCCCCGGTTGTGGCCAACATCAAGCCGCTGTCTTCATCGCCCGCTTCTGCTACGAAAGGGCCCTCGAGGGGGTCAATACAATAATGATTTGGATACATATAAGGACCAAAAGGAATTCAGCAGCCGTACTGCAAAATTATCTATGGACGGATCATCCGTCGTCCGGACAAATCAGGTGATATCCATCTACATCTATTTTCTCGCCACATATTGTTTTTCATCAAAGGAACAATTACTTGGATCTGCAATATATTTTATGCAGAACGATTACTCAAGTGGCATCATACCGCGGAGATGGAGCGCATGACAGCGTCGTGATGTACTGATGTTTGTCTGCGGTGCGTTACTCAATATACACGCTCAAGCCGCCGCTGCCGTGGCCCGGTTTACATCAACACATCGGTACCGTGCACTCTCACCCGCCAGTATGAGCCGCCCAATGAGTGCGGCAAGCCGCCGTAGCCGCGGCATGGTTTTCATCAACAACGCCCGCGGCCGACTCTCCCAACCGTACCGGCTTACACCGCCGCGGCCGTCTCTCGCAACCGCGCCGTCTTCAAAACGCGCGGCTGACTCCTACATCTACACCAACATACTGGTACAGTGCTCGCCTGTACGAGCCGCCCAACGGACGTGCGCAAGACGCCGCCCACAGTGATCTACATCAACATGTCGGTGCGGTGCTCGCCTGTACGAGCCGCCCAATGGACGCGCGCAAGACGCCGCCCACAGTGATTGACATCAGCATATCGGTGCAGTGTTCGTCTATACGAACCGCCCAAATGGACAGGCACGCAAGTCGCCGCCTCTGCAGTTCGGTTAAATTTCAACAACCAACCGGGATGAACCATCGACCGGATCATTGAAACAATTCATACGGGATCATCTATAACCCGCCACGGTTGACCTCAACCTTCACTGGAGACTCTCAAGCCGCCTCTTCGAGTCAACTCAAGACTCAGGGGCTACAGACATGGCTCGACACACTTGGCCGTTTTCAACGAGAGCCCCAGATCATGGAAAGGAAGTTAACCCGATCTCGGGGAATACTACATTATTGGCGGAAGGATTACAAGTTACCCAAGAAGACGAGTCGCCATGATGCACCGTTCAGCTTGGGGGCTTCTGCTGTTTCTTCATACAAGATGGCGGCTTACAAGATACTGCAAAAAGTTGATTCCGTGAACAAGGTCATTTGGGGGCTTCTAACCCGCCGGGTTAAGCTTCAACCCTCCTGATCGGCTCTTCAGCTAAAATAGCACCATCATATGGCGGCTTACAAGACGGCGGCTTACAAGATGGCGCGCCAATGGATATCATCGACAAGGTCGTTTGGGGGCTTTCAACCCACCGGGTTAAGCTTCAACCCTCTCGATCAGGCTTTTCAGCCACTGTAAGGCGGGTCATGGACCCAAATGTTGACTTCGTCAACAAAGATCAGTAGGGGTGCAGCGAGTTCTAAAACTTACCTCCTTTTCGATCTGCAAGGCCGGGTTATACCTGCCTGTAAGTAGATGCGCTTTGTCAGGGGTGCAGCGAGTTCTAAAACTCACCCTCTGCAAAGGCCTCTTACAGCGGCGAGGCAAACCCTTACATCCGCAAATCTGAGTTATACCTGCCTGTAAGTTCATGCCGCTTTGTCAGGGGTGCAGCGAGTTCTAAAACTTACCCCCTGCAAGGGCCTCTTACAGCGGCGAGGTAAACTCTCCTATCTGTTGTGTCTCTTTCTGGTTCGTTGCGCTCTATCAGTTAATCTCGCCTAGAGACCCTGAGCCGTTCAAAGGAGTTGACGGCCACTCTCGTTAGAGACCCTGTACTGGTATGAGTTCAAGCATCGAGTCCGCCCAGAAGAACCATCATATGAAATTTTGAGAATAAAAGGCAAAGCAAGAACATCATACATTGCATTGCATCATACATTACATCATACATTGCATCATATTTACATATCATGCCGGTTTGCCAAACCGGGTCAGAGCAAGATTGTGAAAGAGGAAGCAAGGCTATACGAGATTTTAACATCTCCGGGTTGTGCTTTTTCAAGCCGCCCTTACAACAATGCAGAATATATTCTGTTTTGTTTATTTTTGCAGGTCTTGTCTTATAAGATAAGCCGCCAGAACAAATAGATCTTTAATAGCCAACATGGCTGGATCTTCATCATGGATTTCTCACATACTCGCCGGGTTGCACCGCAACTACGAGCAGGGATTTCATATCAAAGACAGGAATTATTCTAGGATATTCATTCCGGGTTATATTACAACCACGGTCAAGGATTCATCCAACAATTATGATGAGTCATATTATTATCACAATAGTCCCGAGTCGCCGCAGGCAGACGACCCGGCACTTGGGGGCTACATTATTCAAGTCCAGTTTATAACAAGTATGCAAGTCCCATGTCGCTGCAAGCATGCACCACGGCACTTGGGGGCTAATGCAAGCTGGTTTTCAAATCATTACATGGTCATTGGATCTTGTTCTCTCAAGGAGATGAGCCAGCCTTTCAATATTTTTCTAAGTCCCAGCCCAGTACTTCTTACTGACCTGGCACTTGGGGGCTACACCGCTCAGATCAAATTTTTCTAAAAAGTCCCAAGTCGCCGCAGGCGTGTGACCCGGCACTTGGGGGCTACAGTATTCAGTTGTTCAAACAGATTATAAGGTACAAATTGAAGACCCGGCGCATCACATATTGATGAGCCGGCCCTTGGGGGCTACACCAGCTGAAGCTTTATAAAGTATAAGACAGTTATAAGTCCCAGGCTGCTGCAGGCAAGACAACCTGGTACTTGGGGGCTACACAATCAAACATATTGTTGCAAAGCACCAAGTCATCATGGATCAACTTGGAGCTTGGGGGCTACAGGTAATATGAATATATCAAAAATTGGAGAGAGTTTTTCAAGATGTCAATTTCAACTGGAGTCCAGTTATTTGAACCGGCGTCACCAACAATCATAACCTGGCACCATCAATGATTATAACCCGGCGGAGGAGACCCGCCAAGAACATTGAAGGCCGACTCAACGGCATATGGGTATTGTATTCCCAATATTTTGTTTCAAAGGACATATACCTGCAAGACGATGGAGCTTACCATGAATAAATTCAAGCTAACCTGGGGGCTAATGACGGGGATATTACCCCACGGTATAACCCGGCAGACATGCTGACCCGGCAAACAGTACTGACCCGGAGAACAGTACTGACCCGGCAGACATGCTGACCCGGCAAACAGTACAGACCTGGTTACAGTTCTAACCCGGCAGCTACAGTGTCAGGGTGTAACCCGGCAGCTACAGTGTCAGGGGTGTAACCCGGCAGCTACAGTGTCAGGGGTGTAACCCGGCAGCTACAGTATCAGGGGTGTAACCCGGCAGCTACAGTGTCAGGGTGTAACCCGGCAGCTACAGTGTCAGGGGTGTAACCCGGCTACAGTGTCAGGAGGCTAACCCGGCTACAGTGTCAGGAGGCTAACCCGGCTACAGTGTCAGGAGGATAACCCGGATGCTACAGTGCCAGGAGATGAACAGTGTTATCAGACAGTCACGGAGACGAGTCTCTGAAGATAAGCCCTGGTTGTAACCCGCCCGGTGTAAGCCGCCCGGGACGGGTTACAAGCCCAGGACTCGGAAGCCCATGAAGAGAAGCCCGCGATGGGAAGTCATCAATCCGACTTAGACTCTACATGTAAACCGCCCCTTCAGCCTTTATAAGGAGGGGCGGGTCACCCCAAGAGGGTCAGGTTAGACGTCTCATAGACAGGTCTTAGAGACAGGTCAGAAAAGATAGTCAGATTAGAGGCAAGAGATCATCCTTGTAACCAAGAGGTCTTCCTCATCATTAATACCAGACAAGCAGGACGTAGGCTTTTACCTCCATCGGAGGGGCCGAACCTGGGTAAACTCTCGCGTCTCTCGTCCCGCTCAACCCCTCTCAAGCTACCAGTTAGATGCGATGACCCCACACCTTAAGTCCGTTAACCCGGACATCTGCCGTGACAAATCCACGACACTTGGAGTATTTTTAACTTAGGCAATTACTCGATCGCAGCTAAGCCCCCGAGTGTGGAGGATGTCCCCACTCGTAGTAGTTTTAACTTAGGCAATTGCTGGATCGCAGCTAAGCCACCGAGCATGGAGGATGTCCCCACTCGAAGTAGTTTGAACTTAGGCGATTACTGGATTGTAGCTAAGCCTCCGAGTGTGGACAATGTCCCCACTCGGAGTAGTTTTAACTTAGGCGATTACTGGTTCACAGCTAAGCCCCCGAGTCCGAAGGATGTCCCCACTCGGAGTAGTTTTAACTTAGGAAATTACTGGATTGCAGCTAAGCCTTCGAGTGTGGAGGATGTCCTCACTCGGAGTAGTTTTAACTTAGGCGATTACTGTATCGCAGCTGAGCCTCCGAGTGTGGAGGATGTCCTCACTCGGAGTAGTTTTACATTAGGCGATTACTGGATCGCAGCTAAGCCCCCGAGTGAGGAGCATGCCCTCGCTCAGAGTAGTTTTAACTTAGGCGATTACTGGATCGCAGCTAAGCCCCCGAGTTGGGAGCATGTCCTCGCTCGGAGTATTTTTAACTTAGGCGATTACTGGATCGCTGTTAAGTCTCTGAGTGAGGAGCATGTCCTCATTCGGAGTAGTTATAACTAAGGCGATTACTGGATCGCAGCTAAGCCTCCGAGTGAGGAGCATGTCCTCGCTCGGAGTAGTTTTAACTAAGGCGATTACTGGATCACAGCTAATCCCCCGAGTGAGGAGCATGTCCTCGCTCGAAGTATTTTTAAGTTAGGTGATTACTGGATCACAGCTAAGTCCCCGAGTGAGGAGCATGTCCTCGCTCGGAGTATTTTTTAACTTAGGCGATTACTGGATAGCAGCTAAGTCCCCGAGTGAGGAGGACATCCTCGCCCGGAGTATTTTTAACTTACGCAATTACTGGATCGCAGCTAAGCCCCCGAGTGAGGAGCATGTCCTCGCTCGGAGTAGTTTTAACTTAGGCGACTACTGGATCGCAGCTAAGTCCCCGAGTGAGGAGCATGTCCTCGCTCGTAGTATCTTTTAACTTAGGCAATTACTGGATCGCAGCTAAGTCCTCGAGTGAGGAGGACGTCCTCACTCGGAGTATTTTTAACTTAGGCAATTAATGGATCATAGCTAAGCCCCCGAGTGTGGAGGATGTCCTCACTCGGAGTATTTTTAACTTAGGCAATTACTGGATCGCAGCTAAGTCCCCGAGTGTGGAGGATGTCCCCACTCGGAGTAGTTTTAACTTAGAGGATTACTGGATCGCAGCTAAGCCTCCGACTGTGGACGATGTCCTCAGTCGGAGTAGTTTTAACTTAGGCGATTAGTGGATCGCAGCTAAGCCTCCGAGTGTGGAGGATGTCCTCACTCGGAACTGTTTTAACTTAGGTGATTACTGTATCGCAGCTAAGCCCCCGAGTGAGGAGCATGCCCTCGCCAGGAGTAGTTTTAACTTTGGCGATTACCGGATCGCAACTAAGCCCCCGAGTGAGGAGCATGTCCTCGCTCGGAGTATTTTTAACTTAGGCGATTACTGGATAGTTGCTAAGTCTCCAGGTGAGGAGCATGTCCTCATTTGGAGTAGTTTTAAATTAGGCGATTACTGGATCGCTGCTAGGCCTCCGTGTGAGGAGCATGTCCTCGCTCGGAGTAGTTTTAAGCTAAGCCCCTGAGTGACGAGCATGTCCTCGCTCGGAGTATTTTTAACGTAGCTGATTACTGGTTCGCAACTAAGTCCCCGAGTGAGGAGCATGTCCTCACTCGGAGTAGTTTTTAACTTAGGTGATTACTGGATCGCAGCTAAGTCCCCGAATGAGGAGCATGTCCTCGCTCGGAGTATTTTTTAACTTAGGCGATTACTGGATCACAGCTAAGTCCCCTAGTGAGGAGGACGTCCTCGCTCGGAGTATTTTTAACTTAGGCGATTACTGGATCGCAGCTTAGACTCCGAGTGAGGAGCATGTCCTCGCTCGGAGTAGTTTTTAACTTAGGCGATTACTAGATCGTAGCTAAGTCCCCGAGTGAGGAGCATGTCCTCGCTCGCAGTATTTTTTTTTAACTTAGGCTATTACTAGATCGCAGCTAAGCCCCCGAGTGAGGAGGAGATCCTCGCTCGGAGTATTTTTAACTTAGGCGATTACTGGATCGCAGCTAAGCCCCCGAGTGAGGAGCACGTCCTCGCTCGGAGTAGTTTTAACTTAGGGGATTACTGGATCGCAGCTAAGCCCCCGAGTGAGGAACATGTCCTCGCTCGGAGTATTTTTAACTTAGGCGATTACTGGATCGCAGCTAAGTCCCCGAGTGAGGAGCATGTCCTTGCTCGGAGTAGTTTTAACTTAGGCAACTACTGGATCGCAGCTAATTCCCCGAGTGAGGAGCATTTCCGCGCTCATAGTATCTTTTAACTTAGGTGATTACTGGATCACAGCTAAGTCCCCGAGTAAGGAGGACGTCCTCGCTCAGAATATTTTTAACTTAGGCGATTACTGGATCGAAGATAAACCCCCGAGTGTGGAGGATGTCCTCACTCGGAGTATTTTTAACGTAGGCGATTACTGGATCGCAGCTAAGCCCCCGAGTGTGGAGGATGTGCCCACTCGGAGTATTTTTAACTATGGCGATTACTGGATCGTAGCTAAGCCTCCGAGTGTGGAGGATGTCCTCACTCGGAGTAGTTTTAAATTAGGCGATTACTGGAACGCAGCTAAGCCACCGAGTGTGGAGGATGTCCTCACTCGGAGTAGTTTTAACTTAGGCGATTACTGGCTCGCAGCTAAGCCTCCGAGTGTGGAGGATGTCCTCACTCGGAGCAGTTTTAACTTAGGCGATTACTGGATCGCAGCTAAGCCCCCAAGTGAGGAGCATGCCCTCGCTCGGAGTAGTTTTAACTTAGGCGATTACTGGATCGCAGCTAAGACCCCGAGTGAGGAGCATGTCCTCGCTCGGAGTATTTTCAACTTAGGCGATTACTAGATCGCTGCTAAGTCTCCGAGTAAGGAGGATGTCCTCATTCGGAGTAGTTTTAACTTAGGCGATGACTGGATCGCAGCGAAGACTCCGATCGAGGAGCGTGTCCTCGCTCGAAGTAGTTTTAACTTAGGCAATTACTGGATCACTGCTAAGCCCCCGAGTCAGGAGCATGTCCTCGCTCGGAGTATTTATAACTTAGGTGATTACTGGTTCGCAGCTAACTACCCGAGTGAGGAGCATGTCCTCACTCAGAGTAGTTTTTAACTTCGGCGATTACGGGATCGCAGCTAAGTCCCCGAGTGAGGAGCATGTCCTCGCTTGGAGTAGTTTTTAACTTAGGCGATTACTGGATCCCAGCTAAGTCCCCGAGTGAGGAGCATGTCCTCGCTCGGAGTATTTTTTTTACTTAGGCGATAACTGGATCGCAGCTAAGTCCCCTAGTGAGGAGGACGTCGTCGCTCGGAGTATTTTTAACTTACGCGATTACTGGATCGCACCTAAGCCCCCGAGTGAGGGGCATGTCCTCGCTCGGAGTAGTTTTTAGCTTAGGCGATTACTGGATCGCAGCTAAGCCCCCGAGTGACGAACATGTCCTCGCTTGGTGTATTTTTAACTTAGGCAATTACTGGATCGCAGCTAAGCCCCCGAGTGTGGAGGATGTCCCCACTCGAAGTAGTTTGAACTTAGGCAATTACTGGATCGTAGCTAAGCCTCCGAGTGTGGACGATGTCCCCACTCGGAGTAGTTTTAACTTAGGCGATTACTGGATCGCAGCTAAGCCCCAGAGTCCGAAGGATGTCCCCACTCGGAGTAGTTTTAATTTAGGCAATTACTGGATTGTAGCTAAGCCTTCGAGTGTGGAGGATGTCCTCACTCGGAGTAGTTTTAACTTAGGCGATTACTATATCGCAGCTGAGCCTCCGAGTGTGGAGGATGTCCTCACTTGGAGTAGTTTACCTTAGGCGATTACTGGATCGCAGCTAAGCCCCCGAGTGAGGAGCATGCCCTCGCTCAGAGTAGTTTTAACTTAGGCGATTACTAGATCGCAGCTAAGCCCCCGAGTGAGGAGCATGTCCTCGCTCGGAGTATTTTTAACTTAGGCGATTACTGGATCCCTGCAAAGTCTCCGAGTGAGGAGCATGTCCTCATTCGGAGTAGTTATAACTTAGGCGATTACTGGATCGCAGCTAAGCCTCCGAGTGAGGAGCATGTCGTCGCTCGGAGTAGTTTTAACATAGGCGATTACTGGATCGCAGCTAATCCCCCGAGTGAGGAGCATGTCCTCGCTCGGAGTATTTTTAACTTAGGTGATTACTGGATCACATCTAAGTCCCCGAGTGAGGAGCATGTCCTCGCTCGGAGTATTTTTTAGTTTAGGCGATTACTGGATCGCAGCTAAGTCCCCGAGTGAGGAGGACATCCTTGCTCGGAGTATTTTTAACTTACGCGTTTACTGGATCGCAGCTAAGCCCCCGAGTATGAAGCACGTCCTCGCTCGGAGTTGTTTTAACTTAGGCGATTACTGGATCGCAGCTAAGCCCCCGAGTGAGGAACATGTCCTAGCTCGGAGTATTTTTAACTTAGGCGATTACTGGATCACAGCTATGTCCCCGAGTGAGAAGCATGTCCTCGCTAGGAGTAGTTTTAACTTAGGCGACAACTGGATCGCAGCTAAGTCCTTGAGTGAGGAGGACGTCCTCGCTCGTAGTATCTTTTAACTTAGGCAATTACTGGATCGCAGCTAAGTCCTTGAGTGAGGAGGACGTCCTCGCTCGGAGTATTTTTAACTTAGGCAATTACTGGATCACAGCTAAGCCCCCGAGTGTGGAGGATGTCCTCACTCGGAGTATTTTTAACTTAAGCAATTACTGGATTGCAGCTAAGCCCCCGAGTGTGGAGGATGTCCTCACTCGGAGTATTTTTAACTTAGGCAATTACTGGATCGCAGCTAAGTCCCCGAGTGTGGAGGATGTCCCCACTCGGAGTAGTTTTAACTTAGACGATTACTGGATCGCAGCTAAGCCTCCGAGTGTGGACGATGTCCTCAGTCGGAGTAGTTTTAACTTAGGCGATTACTGGATCGCAGCTAAGCCTCCGAGTGTGGAGGATATCCTCACTCGGAGCTGTTTTAACTTAGGCGATTACTGGATCGCAGCTAAGCCCCCGAGTGAGGAGCATGCCCTCGCTTGGAGTAGTTTTAACTTTGGCGATTACTGGATCGCAACTAAACCCCAAGTGAGGAGCATGTCCTTGCTCGGAGTTTTTTTAACTTAGGCGATTACTGGATGGTTGCTAAGTCTCCAAGTGAGGAGCATGTCCTCATTTGGAGTAGTTTTAAATTAGGCGATTACTGGATCGTTGGTAAGCCTCCGTGTGAGGAGCATGTCCTCGCTCGGAGTAGTTTTAAGCTAAGCCTCCGTGTGAGGAGCATGTCCTCACTCGGAGTATTTTTAACTTAGGCAATTACTGGATTGCAGCTAAGCCCCCGAGTGTGGAGGATGTCCTCACTCGGAGTATTTTTAACTTAGGCGATTACTGGATCGCAGCTAAGCCTCCGAGTGTGGAGGATGTCCTCACTCGGAGTAGTTTTAACTTAGGCGATTACTGGATAGCTGGTAAGTCTCCGAGTGAGGAGCATGTCCTCATTCGGAGTAGTTTTAACTTAGGCGATTACTGGATCGCAGCTAAGCCTCCGAGTGAGGAGCATGTCCTAGCTCGGAGTAGTTTTAAGCTAAGCCCCTAAGTGAGGAGCATGTTGATACGTCTCCGTCGTATCTATAATTTTTGATTGTTTCATGCCAATATTCTACAACTTTCATATACTTTTGGCAACTTTTTATACTATTTTTGGGACTAACATATTGATCCAGTGCCCAGTGCCAGTTCCTGTTTGTTGCATGTTTTTTGTTTCGCAGAATATCCATACCAAACGAAGTCCAAACTCAATAAAAACTTACAGAGATTGTTTTTGGAATATATGTGATTTTTGGGAAAATGAATCAACGCGAGACGATGCCCGAGGGGCCCACAAGCCATAGGGGGGCGCCCCAGGGGGTAGGGCGCGCCCTAGACCCTTGTGGTCACCCCGTAAGGCGGTTAGTGCCCTTCTTTCTCTGCAGGAAAGCTACTATCCGGATAAAAATCATGTTAAAATTTCAGCACAATCGGAGTTACGGATCTCCGGGAATTTAAGAAACGGTGAAAGGCAGAATCTGGAAGGCAGAAACAGAAGGAAACAGAGAGAGAGATCCAATCACGGAGGGGCTCCCGCCCCTCCGCTGCCATGGAGGCCAAGGACCAGAGGGTAAACCCTCCTCCCATCTAGGGGGGATGTCAAGTAAGAAGAAGAAGGAGGGGGGACTCTCTCCCCCTCTCTCCCGGTGGCGCCGGAACGCCACCGGGGCAATCATCGTGTGACGACGATCTACTCCAACAACTCCGTCATCTTCACCAACACCTCCATCACCTTCCCCCATCTATCTACAGCGGTCCACTCTCCCGCAACCCGCTGTACCCTCTACTTGAACATGGTTCTTTATGCTTCATATTATTATCCAATGATGTGTTGCCATCCTATGATGTCTGAGTAGATTTTTGTTGTCTTATCGGTGATTGGTGAATTCCTATGATTGGTTTAATTTCCGTGTGGTTATGTTGCTGTCCTTTGGTGCCCATCATATGAGCGCGCACGTGGATCACACCATATGGTTAGTTGTATGTTGATAGGACTATGTATTGGAGGTCAAGGGTGATAGCAGCTTCAGCCTAGCATAGAAATTGATGCATACGGGATTGAAGGGGGACCAATATATCTTAATGCTATGGTTGGGTTTTACCTTAATGAACGTTAGTAGTTGCGGATGCTTGCTAATTGTTCCATTCATAAGTGCATAGAATTCCAAGTAAGGGATGACAAGCTAGCAGTGGCCTCTACCACATAAAACTTGCTATCGGTCTAGTAACGTAGTCAATTGCTTAGGGACAATTCCGCAACTCCTACCACCACTTTTCCACACTCGTTAAACTAACTTAATTGTTACTTTATCTAAATAGCCCATAGTTTTTATTTACGTGTTCTTTATTATCTTGCAAACCTATCCCACAACACCTACAAAGTACTTCTAGTTTCATACTTGTTCTACGTAAAGCAAACGTTAAGCGTGCGTAGAGTTGTATCAGTGGTCGATAGAACTTGAGGGAATATTTGTTCTACCTTTAGCTCCTCGTTGGGTTCGACACTCCTACTTATCGAAAGAGGCTACAACTGATCCCCTACACTTGTGGGTTATCACATGTCCTCGCTCGGAGTATTTTTAACTTAGGTGATTACTGGTTCGCAACTAAGTCCCCGAGTGAGGAGCATGTCCTCACTCGGAGTAGTTTTTAACTTAGGTGATTACTGGATCACAGCTAAGTCCCCGAGTGAGGAGCATGTCCTTGCTCGGAGTAGTTTTTAACTTAGGCGATTACTGGATCGTAGCTAAGTCCCCGAGTGACGAGCATGTCCTCGCTCGGAGTATTTTTTAACTTAGGCAATTATTTGATCGCAGCTAAGTCCCCTAGTGAGGAGGACGTCCTTGCTCGGAGTATTTTTAACTTAGGCGATTACTGGATCGTAGCTAAGTCCCTGATACGTCTCCAACGTATCTATAATTTTTGCTTGTTCCATGCTGCTATATTATCATTCTTGGATGTTTTACAATCATTTTACTACAACTTTATATTATTTTGGGGACTAACCTATTAACCTAGAGCCCAGGGCCAGTTCCTGTTTTTTCCATGTTTTTGAGTTTTACAGAAAAGGAATATCAAACGGAGTCCAAACGGAATAAAAATTTACGGTGATTTTTTATGGACCAGAAGAGACCCACGGAGCATCGGAGTTGGGCCAGAAGATCCACGAGGCAGTCACAAGCCATAGGGGCGCCCCCCCCCTAGGCCGCGCCCCCCTGGCTTGTGACTCCCTCGTGGCCCCCTGGACTTGTTTCCACCGCCATAAATTCCTATAAATACAGAAACCTCCGAAAATAAACCTAGATCGGGAGTTCCGCCACCGCAAGCCTCTGTAGCCACAAAAAACCAATCGGGAGCCCGTTCTGGCACCCTGCCGGAGGGGGAAACCATCACCGGAGGCCATCTTCATCATCCCGGCGGTCTCCATGGTGAGGAGGGAGTAGTTCACCCTCGGGGCTGAGGGTATGTACTAGTGGCTATGTGTTTGATCTCTCTCTCTCGTGTTCTTGAGATGGCACGATCTTGATGTACCGCGAGCTTTATTAATATAGATGAATCATATGGAGTTTTCCCCTCTCTATCTTCTTGTGATGAATTGAGTTTTCCCTTTGAAGTTTTCTTATCGGATTGAATCTTTAAGGATTTGAGAACACTTGATGTATGTCTTGCGATGGGATATCTATGGTGACAATGGGATGTTCTATTGATCTACTTGACGTATGTTTTGGTGATCAACTTGCGGGTTCCGTGACCTTGGGAATCTATGCATAGGGGTTGGCACACATTCTTGTCTTGACCCTCCGGTAGAAACTTTGGGGCACTCTTTGAAGTTATTTGTGTTGGATTGAATATGATGAATATGAAATTATGTGATGCATATCGAATGATCAAGCCCATGGGTACTTGTGGTGACATTGGAGTATCTAGGTGACATTAGGGTTTTGGTTGATATGTATCTTAAGGTGTTATTTTAGTACGAACTCTAGGGCTGTTTGTGACACTTGTAGGAATTGCTCATATGATTGATCGGAAAGGATAACTTTGAGGTGGTTTCGTACCCTACAATAATTTCTTCGTTTGTTCTCCGCTATTTGTGACTTTGGAGTGAACTCTCTGTCGCACGTGAGGGATTATATATGATTCAACTATGTTAGTATTGTTGAGAGAACTTGCACTAGTGAAAGTATGAACCCTAGGCCTTGTTTCTAAGCATTGCAATACCGTTTTTGCTCACTTTTGTTACTTGCTACCTTGCTGTTTTTATATTTTCAGATTACAAAAACCTATATCTACCATCCATATTGCACTTGTATCACCATCTCTTCACCGAACTAGTGCACCTATACAATATACCATTGTATTGGGTGCGTTGGGGAGACAAGAGACTCTTTGTTATTTGGTTGCAGGGTTGTTTGAGAGAGACTATGTTCATCCTACGCCTCCCACGGATTGATAAACCTTAGGTCATCCACTTGAGGGAAATTTGCTACTGTCCTACAAAACTCTGCGCTTGGAGGCCCAACACGAGTCTACAAGAAGAAGGTTGCGTAGTAGACATCAGTCCCCAAGTGAGGAGCATGTCCTCGCTCGCAGTATTTTTTTAACTTAGGCGATTACTAGATCGCAGCTAAGTCCCCGAGTGAGGAGGACATCCTCGCTCGGAGTAGTTTTAACTTAGGGGATTACTCGATCACACCTAAGCCCTGATGTCTACTACGCAACCTTCTTCTTGTAGACTCGTGTTGGGCCTCCAAGCGCAGAGTTTTGTAGGACAGTAGAAACTTTCCCTCAAGTGGATGACCTAAGGTTTCTCAATGCGTGGTAGGCGTAGGATGAAGATGGTCTCTCTCAAACAACCCTGCAACCAAATAACAAAGAGTCTCTTGTGTCCCCAACACACCCAATACAATGGTAAATTGTATAGGTGCACTAGTTCGGCAAAGAGATGGTGATACAAGTGTAATATGGATGGTAGATATAGGTTTTTGTAATCTAAAAATATAAAAACAGCAAGGTAGCAAGTAACAAAAGTGAGCAAAAACAGTATTGCAATGCTTAGAAACATGGCCTAGGGTTCATACTTTCACTAGTGCAAGTTCTCTCAACAATACAGACATAGTTGAATCATATGTAAATCCCTCATGTGCGACAAAGAGTTCACTCCAAAGTCACAAATAGCGGTGAACAAACGAAGAAATTATTGTAGGGTACGAAACCACCTCAAAGTTATCTTTTCCGATCAATCATATGAGCCATCCCCATTAATTGTCACGAACAACCCTAGAGTTCGAACTAGAATAACACCTTAAGATACACATCAACCAAAACCCTAATGTCACCTAGGCACTCCAATGTCACCACGAGTACCCATGGGCTTGATTATACGATATGCATCACACAATTTCAGATTCATCATGTTCAATCCAACACAAAGAACTTCAAAGAGTGCCCCAAAGTTTCTACCGGAGAGCCAAGAAGAAAACATGTGCCAACCCCTATGCATAGATTCCCAAGGTCACGGAACCCGCAAGTTGATCACCACAACATACATCAAGTGGATCAATAAAACATCCGATTGTCACCACGGATATCCCATCGCAAGTCATACATCAAGTGTTCTCAAATCCTTAAAGACTCAATCCGATAAGAAAACTTCAAAGGGAAAACTCAATTCATCACAAGAAGATAGAGAGGGGAAAACTCCATATGATTCATCTATATTAATAAAGCTCGCGGTACATCAAGATCGTGTCATCTCAAGAACACGAGAGAGAGATATCGAACACATAGCTACTGGTACATACCCTCAGCCCCGAGGGTGAACTACTCCCTCCTCGTCATGGAGACCGCCGGGATGATGGAGATGGCCTCCGGTGATGGTTTCCCCCTCCGGCAGGGTGCCGGAACGGGCTCCCGATTGATTTTTCGTGGCTACAGAGGCTTGTGGTGGTGGAACTCCCGATCTAGGTTTCTTTCTGGGGTTTTTGGTATTTATAGGAATTTTTGGCGTCGGTCTCACGTCAAGGGGGTGCTTGAGGAGCCCACAAGCTAGGGGGCGCGCCCTAGGGGAGGGGCCCTAGGCTTGTGGCTGCCTCGGGACTCCTCTCCGGTATCTTTTTGCTCCAGTATTTTTTATATTTTCCAAAAATATTCTCCGTAAATTTTTATTCCGTTTGGACTCCGTTTAATATTCCTTTTCTGCGAAGCTCAAAAACAAGGAAAAAACAGAAACTGGCACTGGGCTCTGGGTTAATAGGCTAGTCCCAAAAATAATATATAATAGCAAATTAATGCATATAAAACATCCAAAACAGATAATATAATAGCATGGAACAATAAAAAATTATAGATACGTTGGAGACGTATCAAGCATCCCCAAGCTTAATTCCTGCTCGTCCTCGAGTAGGTAAATGATAAAAACAGAATTTTTGATGTGGAATGCTACCTAACATATTTATCCATGTAATATTCTTTATTGAGGCATGAATGTTCAGATTCATAAGATTCAAAACAAAAGTTTAATATTGACATAAAAACAATAATACTTCAAGCATACTAATAAAGCAATCATGTCTTCTCAAAATAACATGGCCAAAGAAAGTTATCCCTACAAAATCATATAGTCTGGCTATGCTCCATCTTCATCACACAAAGTATTAAATCATGCACAACCCCGGTTTGAGCCAAGAAATTGTTTCATACTTTAGTGTTCTCAAACTTTTTCAACTCTCACGCAATACATGAGCTTGAGCCATGGATATATCACTATAGGTGGAATAGAATAGGGTGGTTGTGGAGAAGACAAAAAGAAGGAGATAGTCTCACATCAACTAGGCGTATCAACGGGCTATGGAGATGCCCATAAATATATATCAATGTGAGTGAGTAGGGATTGCCATGCAACGGATGCACTAGAGCTATAAGTGTATGAAAGATCAAAAAGAAACTAAGTGGGTGTGCATCCAACTCGCTTGCTCACGAAGACCTAGGGCAATTTGAGGAAGCCCATCATTGGAATATATAAGCCAAGTTCTATAATGAAAAATTCCCACTAGTATATGAAAGTGACAAAATAGGAGACTCTCTATCATGAAGATCCTGGTGCTACTTTGAAGCACAAGTGTGGAAAAAGGAATAGTAGCATTGCCCCTTCTCTCTTTTCTCTCATTTTTTTTCTTTTTTTTGGTGGGCTTCTTTGGTATCTTTTTTTTATTTGGGCTTCTCTGGCCTCTTTTATTTTTTGTAAAGTCTGGAGACTCATCCCGACTTGTGAGGGAATCATTGTCTCCATCATCCTTTCCTCACATGGGACAATGCTCTATAATGATGATCATCACACTTTTATTTACTTACAACTCAAGAATTACAACTCGATACTTGAACAAGATATGACTCTATATGAATGCCTCCGGCGGTGTACCGGGATGTGAAATGATCTAGCGTAGCCATGAAAACATCATGCTAGCTATCTTACGATCATGCTAAGCAATATGACAATGATGGTGCCTGTCATGATGAACGGAACGGTGGAAGTTGCATGGCAATATATCTCGGAATGGCTATGGAAATGCCATAATAGGTAGGTATGGTGGCTGTTTTGAGGAAAGTGGGTTTAATGCACCGGCGAAAGTTGCGCGGTACTAGAGAGGCTAGCAAAGGTGGAAGGGTGAGAGTGAGTATAATCGATGGACTCAACATTAGTCATAAAGAACTCACATACTTATTGCAAAAGTCCATTAGTCATCAAAACATAGTACTAGACGCATGCCCCTAGGGGAAGGAGTGGTAGGAGTTAACCATCGCACGATCCCGACCTCCACACAAAGGAAGGCAATCAATAAATAAATCATGCTCCGACTTCGTCACATAACGGTTCACCATACGTGCATGCTACGGGAATCACAAACTTTAACACAAGTATTTCTAACAATCCACAATTACTCACTAACATGTCTCTAATATTACAATCTTTATATCTCAAAACAATCATAAGGAATCAAACTTTGTATAGTATTCAATGCACTTTATATGACATTTTTTATTATATCTCTCTTGGATGCCCATCATATTAGGACTAAATTCATAACCTAAGCAAATTACCATGCTGTTTAGAGACTTTCAAAATAATATAAGTGAAGCATGAGAGTTCAACAATTTCTATAAAACAAAACCACCGTCGTGCTCTAAAAAGATATAAGTGAAGTACTGGAGAAAATTGACAAACTACTCCAAAAAGGTATAAGTGAAGATCAATGAGTAGTCAAAAATTTAAATAACTATGTGAAGACTCTCTCATCTAAGAATTTCAGATCTTAAGTACTTTATTCAAACAGCAAAACAAAATAAAATGACATTCCAAGGATAGCACATATCATGTTAAGAAGCAAAAACTTAGGTTCAACATAGGCTAACCGATAGTTGACGAAGAGAGGTGGGATGCGTAGCATCCCCAAGCTTAGATGCTTGAGACTTCTTGAAATATTTACTTGGGGTGCCTTGGGCATCCCCAAGCTTGAGATTTTGTATCTCATTCTATCCTCTCATATCATGGTTTCACCTATTCTCAAAAACGTCATCCACACAAAACTCAAAAAGAACTCGTGAGATAGGTTAGTACACATAAGAACAAATCAACACTTCATGTACTGCCAAGACATGTTGCACAATAATTTCCAAACATCATCTACTGTTTACTATCGTTTCCATAATTTATATCTATCAATATAGGCTATGGAGACTATAGGATAAGTAGATAACAAAACTATGACAGCAATCTGTCTAAACAGAACAGTCTGTAGCAATTTATTAAACCAGTGTACTTATTTAACTCTAAAAATTATGAAAATTTAGGACACAATATAAATTTATTTGACAATACTGTGTAAAAATTTCAGAAACTTACCACGCTCCAGTAAAATATGAAAATTCAAACACTACAGCAAAAGTTTCTATTCTTACACAGCACACATCAAACATGCAATGCAAGCATCCTAAAGGCAATTCTTGGAACTTTTTATTGAAAAACAAGATTATAAATAACACCTAACAGATAACAACAAAATAAAATGATGCTCCAAGCAAAACTCATATTATGTGACGAATAAAAATATAGCTCTAAGTAAGATGGGATGCCTTCCGGGGCATCCCCAAGCTTAGGCGCTTGAGTATTCCTTGGATATTATCTTGGGGTGACTTGGGCATCCCCAATCTTAGGTTCTTTTCACTCCTTATTCTCCTCATATCGGTGTCTCACCGAAAACTTGAAAACTTCAATCACACAAAACTTAACGGAACTTCGTGAGAAGGGTTAGTGTAATAAAGATAAATCATTCACTTAGGTACTGTCAAGACAAGATTCATAATTGTTCCCACATGATGCCTACTGTATTCTATCATTCCCATAATTTATACCACTAAATATAAGCTATGGAAACACTAAAACAAGCAAACTATGCATGCAAAACAGAATCTGTCAAAAACAGAATAGTCTGTGAAGATCTGTAGTATAGCCATACTTACCTGTCTCTAAAACTTCTTAAAAATTAGGACAACCTGACGAATTTGTATATTAAGACTGTGTAAAAATTTCAGACACTTTTTACGCTCTGACAAATTTTAAAAATTCCAGGACTGGGCGTCAAAGTTTCTGTTTTTCAGCAAGATCAAATCAACTATCACCGTAGGCCATCCCAAAGGCTTTACTTGGCACTTTATTGAAACAAAAGCTATAAAACATGATTACTACAGTAGCTTAATCATGTGAACACACTAAAACAGTAGGGATAAATATTGGGTTGTCTCCCAACAAGCGCTTTTCTTTAATGCCTTTTAGCTAGGCATGATGATTTCAATGATGCTCACATAAAAGATAAGAATTGAAATATAACAGGAGCATCATGAAGCATATGACTAGCACATTTAAGTCTAACCCACTTCCTATGCATAGGGATTTTGTGAGCAAACAATTTATGGGAACAAGAATCAACTAGCATAGGAAGGCAAAACAAGCATGACTTCAAAACTTTCAACACATAGAGAGGAAACTTGATATTATTGCAATATGTAGAAGCATAAGATCCTCTCTCATAATAATTTTCAATAGCATCATGAACGAATTCAACAATAAAACCAGCACATAAAGCATTCTTTTCATGATCTACAAGCATAGAAATTTTACTACTCTCCACACAAGAAAATTTCTTCTCGTGACTAATAGTGGGAGTATCATAAAAGAATAGAAACTATCACTGGGCTCTGGGTTAATAGGTTAGTCCCAAAAATAATATATAATAGTATATTAATGCATATAAAACATCCAAAACAGATAATATAATAGCATGGAACAATAAAAAATTATAGATACGTTGGAGACGTATCAAGCCCCCGAGTGAGGAAGATGTCCTCGCTCGGAGTATTTTTAACTTAGGCGATTACTGGACCGCAGCTAAGTCCCCGAGTGAGGAGCATGTCCTCGCTCGGAGTAGTTTTAACTTAGGCGACTACTGGATCGCAGCTAATTCCCCGAGTGAGGAGCATGTCCTCGCTCATAGTATCTTTTAAATTAGGCAATTACTGGATCGTAGCTAAGTCCCCGAGTGAGGAGGACGTCCTCGCTCGGAGTATTTTTAACTTAGGCGATTACTGGATCGCAGCTAAACCCCCGAGTGTGGAGGATGTTCTCACTCGGAGTATTTTTAACGTAGGCGATTACTGGATCGCAGCTAAGCCCCCGAGTGTGAAGGATGTCCCCACTCGGAGTATTTTTAACTAAGGCGATTACTGGATTGCAGCTAAGCCTCTGAGTGTGGAGGATGTCCTCACTCGGAGTAGTTTTAACTTAGGCGATTACTGGAACACAGCTAAGCCACCGAGTGTGGAGGATGTCCTCACTCAAAGTTGTTTTAACTTAGGTGATTACTGGATCGCAGCTAAGCCTTCGAGTGCGGAGGATGTCCTCACTCGGAGCAGTTTTAACTTAGGCGATTACTGGATCGCAGCTAAGCCCCCGAGTGAGGAGCATGCCTTCGCTCGGAGTAGTTTTAACTTAGGCGCTTACTGGATCGCAGCTAAGCCCCCGAGTGAGGAGCATGTCCTCGCTCGGAGTATTTTTAACTTAGGCAATTACTGAATCGCAGCTAAGCCCCTGAGTGAGGAGCATGTCCTCGCTCGGAGTATTTTTAACTTAGGTGATTACTGGTTCGCAGCTAAGTACCCGAGTGAGGAGCATGTCCTCACTCGGAGTAGTTTTTAACTTCGGTGATTACTGGATCGCAGCTAAGTCTCCGAGTGAGGAGCATGTCCTTGCTCGGAGTAGTTTTTAACTTAAGCGATTACTGGATCGCTGCTAAGTCTCCGAGTGAGGAACATGTCCTCATTCGGAGTAGTTTTAACTTAGGCGATGACTGGATCGCAATGAAGCCTCCGAGCGAGGAGCATGTCCTCGCTCCGATTAGTTTTAACTTAGGCAATTACTGGATCGCAGCTAAGCCCCCAAGTGAGGAGCATTTCCTCGCTCGGAGTATTTTTAACTTAGGTGATTACTGGTTCGCAGCTAAGTACCCGAGTGAGGAGCATGTCCTCACTCGGAGTAGTTTTTAACTTCGGCGATTACTGGATCGGAGCTAAGTCTCCGAGTGAGAAGCATGTCCTTGCTCGGAGTAGTTTTTAGCTTAAGCGATTACTGGATCGCAGCTAAGTCCCCGAGTGAGGAGCATGTCCTCACTCATAGTCTTTTTTTAACTTAGGCGATTACAGGATCGCAGCTAAGCCTCTGAGTGTGGAGGATGTCCTCACTCGGAGTAGTTTTAACTTAGGCTATTACTGGAACGTAGCTAAGCCACCGAGTGTGGAGGATGTCCTCACTCAGAGTTATTTTAACTTAGGCGATTACTGGATCGCAGCTAAGCCTCCGAGTGTGGAGGATGTCCTCACTCGGAGCAGTTTTAACTTAGGCGATTACTGGATCGCAGCTAAGCCCCCGAGTGAGGATCATGCCTTCGCTCGGAGTAGTTTTAACTTAGGCGATTACTGGATCGCAGCTAAGCCCCCGAGTGAGGAGCATGTCCTCGCTCGGAGTATTTTTAACTTAGGCAATTACTGAATCGCAGCTAAGCCCCCGAGTGAGGAGCATGTCCTCGCTCGGAGTATTTTTAACTTAGGTGATTACTGGTTCGCAGCTAAGTACCCGAGTGAGGAGCATGTCCTCACTCGGAGTAGTTTTTAACTTCGGCGATTATTGAATCGCAGCTAAGTCTCCGAGTGAGGACCATGTCCTTGCTCGGAGTAGTTTATAACTTAAGCGATTACTGGATCGCTGCTAAGTCTCCGAGTGAGGAACATGTCCTCATTCGGAGTAGTTTTAACTTAGGCGATGACTGGATCGCAACGACGCCTCCGAGCGAGGAGCATGTCCTCACTTCCACTAGTTTTAACTTAGGCAATTACTGGATCGCAGCTAAGCCCCCAAGTGAGGAGCATGTCCTCGCTCGGAGTATTTTTAACTTAGGTGATTACTGGTTCGCAGCTAAGTACCCGAGTGAGGAGCATGTCCTCACTCGGAGTAGTTTTTAACTTCGGCGATTACTGGATCGCAACTAAGTCTCCGAGTGAGAAGCATGTCCTTGCTCCGAGTAGTTTTTAACTTAAGCGAGTACTGGATCGCAGCTAAGTCCCCGGGTGAGGAGCATGTCCTCACTCAGAGTATTTTTTAACTTAGGCGATTACAGGATCGCAGCTAAGTCCCCTAGTGAGGAGGACGTCGTCGCTCGGAGTATTTTTAACTTAGGCGATTACAGGATCGCACCTAAGCCCCCGAGTGAGGAGCATGTCCTCGCTCGGAGTAGTTTTTAGCATAGGCGATTACTGGATCGCAGCTAAGCCCCCGAGTGAGGAACATGTCCTCGCTTGGAGTATTTTTAACTTAGGCAATTACTGGATCGCAGCTAAGCCCCCGAGTGTGGAGGATGTCCCCACTCATAGTAGTTTTAACTTAGGCAATTACTGGATCGCAGCTAAGCCCCCGAGCATGGAGGATGTCCCCACTCGAAGTAGTTTTAACTTAGGCGATTACTGGAGCGTAGCTAAGCCTCCGAGTGTGGACGATGTCCTCACTCGGAGTAGTTTTAACTTAGGCGATTACTAGATCGTAGCTAAGCCCCCGAGTCCGAAGGATGTCCCCACGCGGAGTAGTTTTAACTTAGGTGATTACTGGATTGCAGCTAAGCCTTCGAGTGTGGAGGATGTCCTCACTCGGAGTAGTTTTAACTTAGGAGATTACTGGATCACAGCTAAGCCCCCGAGTGAGGAGCATGCCTTCGCTCGGAGTAGTTTTAACTTAGGCGATTACTGGATCGCAGCTAAGCCCCCGAGTGAGGAGCATGTCCTCGCTCGGAGTATTTTTAACTTAGGCAATTACTGAATCGCAGCTAAGCCCCAGAGTGAGGAGCATGTCCTTGCTCGGAGTATTTTTAACTTAGGTGATTACTGGTTCGCAGCTAAGTACTCGAGTGAGGAGCATGTCCTCACTCGGAGTAGTTTTTAACTTCGGCGATTGCTGGATCGCAGCTAAGTCTCCGAGTGAGGAGCATGTCCTTGCTCGGAGTAGTTTTTAACTTAAACGATTACTGGATCGCTGCTAAGTCTCCGAGTGAGGAACATGTCCTCATTCGGAGTAGTTTTAACTTAGGCGATGACTGGATCGCAACGAAGCCTCCGAGCGAGGAGCATGTCCTCGCTCCGATTAGTTTTAACTTAGGCAATTACTGGATCGCAGCTAAGCCCCCAAGTGAGGAGCATGTCCTCGCTCGGAATATTTTTAACTTAGGAGATGACTGGATTGCAGCTATGTACCCGAGTGAGGAACATGTCCTCACTCGGAGTAGTTTTTAACTTCGGCGATTACTGGATCGGAGCTAAGTCACCGAGTGAGAAGCATGTCCTTGCTCGGAGTAGTTTTTAACTTAAGCGATTACTGGATCGCAGCTAAGTCCCCGAGTGAGGAGGACGTCCTTGCTCGGAGTATTTTTAACTTAGTCGATTACTGGATCGCAGCTAAGCCCCCGAGTGTGGAGGATGTCCCCACTCGTAGTAGTTTTATCTTAGGCAATTACTGGATCGCAGCTAAGCCCCCGAGCAAGGAGGATGTCCCCACTCGAAGTAGTTTTATCTTAGGCGATTACTGGATCGTTGCTAAGCCTCCGAGTGTGGACGATGTCACCACTCGGAGTAGTTTTAACTTAGGCAATTACTAGATCACAGCTAAACCCCCGAGTCCGAAGGATGTCCGCACGTGGAGTAGTTTTAACTTAGGTGATTACTGGATTGCAACTAAGCCTTCGAGTGTGGAGGATGTCCTCACTCAGAGTAGTTTTAACTTAGGCGATTACTATATCGCAGCTGAGCCTCCGAGTGTGGAGGATGTCCTCACTCGGAGTAGTTTTACCTTAGGTGATTACTGGATCGCAAGTAAGCCCCCGAGTGAGGAGCATGCCCTCACTCGGAGTAGTTTTAACTTAGGCGATTACTAGATCCAGCTAAGCTCCCGAGTGAGGAGCATGTCCTCGCTCGGAGTATTTTTAACTTAGGCGATTACTGGATCGCTGCTAAGTCTCCGAGTGAGGAGCATGTCCTCATTCGGAGTAGTTTTAACTTAGGCGATTACAGGATCGCAGCTAAGCCTCCGAGTGAGGAGCATGTCCTCGCTCGGAGTAGTTTTAACTTAGGCGATTACTGGATCGCAGCTTAGCCCCCGAGTGAGGAGCATGTCCTCGCTCGGAGTATTTTTAACTTAGGTGATTACTGGTTCGCATCTAAGTCTCCGAGTGATAAGCATGTCCTTGCTCGGAGTAGTTTTTAACTTAAGCGATTACTGGATCGCAGCTAGGTTCCCGAGTGAGGAGCATGTCCTCACTCAGAGTATTTTTTTAACTTAGGCGATTATAGGATCGCAGCTAAGTCCCCTAGGGAGGAGGACATCGTCGCTCGGAGTATTTTTAACTTAGGCCATTACTGGATCGCACCTAAACCCTCGAGTGAGGAGCATGTCCTTGCTCGGAGTAGTTTTTAGCATAGGCGATTACTGGATCGCAGCTAAGCCCCCAAGTGAGGAACATGTCCTCGCTTGGAGTATTTTTAACTTAGGCAATTGCTGGATCACAGCTAAGCCCCCGAGTGTGGAGGATGTCCCCACTCGTATTAGTTTTAACTTAGGCAATTACTGGATAGCGGCTAAGCCCCCGAGCAAGAAGGATGTCCCCACTCGAAGTAGTTTTAACTTAGGCGATTACTGGATCGTAGCTAATCCTCCGAGTGTGGACGATATCCTCACTCGGAGTAGTTTTAACTTAGGCGATTACTAGATCGCAGCTTAGCCCCCGAGTCCGAAGGATGTCCCCAGGCGGAGTAGTTTTAACTTAGGTGATTACTGGATTGCAGCTAAGCCTTCGAGTGTGGAGGATGTCCTCACTCGGAGTAGTTTTAACTTAGGCGATTACTGTATCGCAGCTCAGCCTCCGAGTGTGGAGGATGTCCTCACTCGGACTTGTTTTACCTTAGGCGATTACTGGATCGCAGCTAAGCCCCCGGGTGAGGAGCATGCCCTCGCTCGGATTAATTTTAACTTAGGCGATTACTAGATCACAGCTAAGCCCCGAGTGAGGAGCATGTCCTCGCTCGGAGTATTTTTAACTTAGGCGATTACTTGATCGCTGCTAAGTCTCCGAGTGAGGAGCATGTCCACATTCGGAGTAGTTATAACTTAGGCGATTACTGGATCGCAGCTAAGCCTCCGAGTAAGGAGCATGTCCTCGCTCGGAGTAGTTTTAACTTAAGCGATTACTGGATCGCAGCTAAGCCCCCGAGTGAGGAACATGTCCTCGCTTGGAGTATTTTTAACTTAGGCAATAACTGGATCGCAGCTAAGCCCCCGAGTTTGGAGGATGTCCCCACTCATAGTAGTTTTAACTTAGGCAATTACTGGATCGCAGCTAAGCCCCCGAGCATGGAGGTTGTCCCCACTCGAAGTAGTTTTAACTAAGGCGATTGCTGGATCGTAGCTAAGCCTCCGAGTGTGGACGATGTCCTCACTCGGAGTAGTTTTAACTTAGGCGATTACTAGATCGCAGCTAAGCCCCCGAGTCCAAAGGATGTCCCCACGCGGAGTAGTTTTAACTTAGGTGATTACTGGATTGCAGCTAAGCCTTCGAGTGTGGAGGATGTCCTCACTCAGAGTAGTTTTAACTTAGGCGATTACTATATCGCAGCTGAGCCTCCGAGTGTGGAGGATGTCCTCACTCGGAGTAGTTTTAACTTAGACGATTACAGGATCGCAACTAAGTCCCCTAGTGAGGAGGACGTCGTCGCTCGGAGTATTTTTAACTTAGGCCATTACTGGATCGCACCTTAGCCCCCGAGTGAGGAGCATGTCCTTGCTCGGAGTAGTTTTTAGCATAGGCGATTACTGGATCGCAGCTAAGCCCCCAAGTGAGGAACATGTCCTCGCTTGGAGTATTTTTAACTTAGGCAATTCCTAAATCGCAGCTAAGCCCCCGAGTGTGGAGGATGTCCCCACTCGTATTAGTTTTAACTTAGGCAATTACTGGATCGCGGCTAAGCCCCCGAGCAAGGAGGATGTCCCCACTCGAAGTAATTTTAACTTAGGCGATTACTGGATCGTAGCTAATCCTCCGAGTGTGGGCGATGTCCTCACTCGGAGTAGTTTTAACTTAGGCGATTACTAGATCGTAGCTAAGCTCCCGAGTCCGAAGGATGTCCCCACGCGGAGTAGTTTTAACTTAGGTGATTACTGGATTGCAGCTAAGCCTTCGAGTGTGGAGGATGTCCTCACTCGGAGTAGTTTTAACTTAGGCGATTACTGTATCGCAGCTCAGCCTCCGAGTGTGGAGGATGTCCTCACACGGAGTTGTTTTACCTTAGGCGATTACTAGATCACAGCTAAGCCCCGAGTGAGGAGCATGTCCTCGCTCGGAGTATTTTTAACTTAGGCGATTACTGGATCGCTGCTAAGTCTCCGAGTGAGGGGCATGTCCACATTCGGAGTAGTTATAACTTAGGCGATTACTGGATCGCAGCTAAGCCTCCGAGTGAGGAGCATGTCCTCGCTCGGAGTAGTTTTAACTTAGGCGATTACTGGATCGTAGCTAAGCCCCCGAGTGAGGAGCATGTCCTCGCTCGGGGTATTTTAAACTTAGGTGATTACTGGTTCGCAGCTAAGTCCCCGAGTGAGGAGCATGTCCTCACTCGGAGTAGTTTTTAACTTAGGCGATTACAGGATCCCAGCTAAGTCCTTGAGTGAGGAGCATGTCCTCGCACGGAGTAGTTTTTAACTTAGGCGATTATTGGATCGCAGGTAAGTCCCCGAGTGAGGAGCATGTCCTCGCTCAGAGTATTTTTTAACTTAGGCGAATACTGGATCGTAGCTAAGCCCCCGAGTGAGCAGAACGTCCTCGCTCGGAGTAGTTTTAACTTAGGAGATTACTGGATCGCAGCTAAGCCCCCGACTGAGGAACATGTCCTCTCTCGGAGTATTTTTAACATAGGCGATTACTGGATCACAGCTAAGTCCCCGAGTGAGGAGCATGTCCTCGCTCGGAGTAGTTTTAACTTGGGCGACTACTGGATCGCAGCTAAGTCCCCGAGTGAGGAGCATGTCCTCGCTCGTAGTATTTTTTAACATAGGCGATTACTGGATCGCAGCTAAGTCCCCAAGTGAGGAGGACGTCCTTGCTCGGAGTATTTGTAAATTAGTCGATTACTGGATCGCAGCTAAGCCCCCGAGTGTGGAGGATGTCCCCACTCGTAGTAGTTTTATCTTAGGCAATTACTGGATCGTAGCTAAGCCCCCGAGCATGGAGGATGTCCCCACTCGTAGTAGTTTTAACTTAGGCGATTACTGGATCATAGCTAAGCCTCCGAGTGTAGACGATGTCCCCACTCGGAGTAGTTTTAACTTAGGCGATTACTAGATCGCAGCTAAGCCCCCGAGTCCGAAGGATGTCCCCACGCGGAGTAGTTTTAACTTAGGTGATTACTGGATTGCAGCAAAGCCTTCGAGTGTGGAGGATGTCCTCACTCGGAGTAGTTTTAACTTAGGCGATTACTGTATCGCAGCTGAGCCTCCGAGTGTGGAGGATGTCCTCACTCGGAGTAGTTTTACCTTAGGCGATTACTGGATCGCAGCTAAGCCCCCGAGTGAGGAGCATGCCCTCGCTCAGAGTAGTTTTAACTTAGGCGATTACTAGATCGCAGCTAAGCCCCCGAGTGAGGAGCATGTCCTCGCTCGGAGTATTTTTAACTTAGGCGATTACTGGATCGCTGCTAAGTCTCCGAGTGAGGAGCATGTCCTCATTCGGAGTAGTTATATCTTAGGCGATTACTGGATCGCAGCTAAGCCTCCGAGTGAGGAGCATGTCCTCGCTCGAGGTAGTTTTAACTTAGGCGATTACTGGATCGCAGCGAAGCCCCCGAGTGAGGAGTATGTCCTCGCTCGGAGTATTTTTAACTTAGGTGATTACTAGTTCACAGCTAAGTCCCCGAGTGAGGAGCATGTCCTCACTCGGAGTAGTTTTTAACTTAGGCGATTACTGGATCGCAGGTAAGTCCCCGAGTGAGGAGCATGTCCTCGCTTAGAGTATTTTTTAACTTAGGCGAATACTGGATCGTAGCTAAGTCCCCGAGTGAGGTGAACGTCCTCGCCCGGAGGAATTTTGAACATAGGCGATTACTGGATCGCAGCTAAGCCTCCGAGTGAGCAGAATGTCCTCGCTCAGAGTAGTTTTAACTTAGGAGATTACTGGATCCCAGCTAAGGCCCAGAGTGAGGAACATGTCCTCGCTCGGAGTATTTTTAACTTAGGCGATTACTGGATCACAGCTAAGTCCCCGAGTGGGGAGCATGTCCTCGCTCGGAGTAGTTCTAACTTAGGCGACTACTGGATCGCAGCTAAGTCCCCGAGTGAGGAGCATGTCCTCGCTCGTAGTATTTTTTTAACTTAGGCGATTACTGGATCGCAGCTAAGTCCCCGAGTGAGGAGGACGTCCTTGCTCGGAGTATTTTTAACTTAGTCGATTACTGGATCGCAGCTAAGCCCCCGAGTTTGGAGGATGTCCTCACTTGGAGTATTTTTAGCTTACACGATTACTGGATCGCAGCTAAGCCCCCGAGTGTGGAGGATGTCCCAACTCATAGTAGTTTTAAGTTAGGCGATTACTGGATTGCAGCTAAGCCTCCGAGTGTGGAGGATGTCCTCACTCGGAGTAGTTTTAACTTAGGCGATTACTGAATCGCAGCTAAGCCTCCGAGTGTGGAGGATGTCCTCACTCAGAGTACTTTTAACTTAGGCGATTACTGGATCGCAGCTAAGCCCCCGAGTGAGGAGCATGTGCTCGCTCGGAGTATTTTTAACTTAGGCGATTACTGGATCGCTGCTAAGTCTCCGAGTGAGCAGCATGTCCTCATTCGGAGTAGTTTTAACTTAGGCGATTACTGGATCGCAGCAAAGCCTCCGAGTGAGGAGCATGTCCTCGCTCGGAGTAGTTCTAACTTAGGGGATTACTGGATCGCAGCTAAGCCCCCAAGTGAGGAGCATGTCCTCGCTCGGAGTAGTTTTAACTTAGGTGATTACTAGTTCGCAGCTAAGTCCCCGAATGAGGAGCATGTCCTCCCTCGGAGTAGTTTTTAACTTAGGCGATTACTGGATCACAGCTAAGTCCCCGAGTGAGGAGCATGTCCTCGCTCGGAGTATTTTTTAACTTAGGCGATTACTGGGTCACAACTAACTCCCCGAGTGAGGAGGACATCCTCGCTCGGAGTATTTTTAGCTTACGCGATTACTGAATCGCAGCTAAGCCCCCGAGTGAGGAGCATGTCCTCATTCGGAGTAGTTATATCTTAGGCGATTACTGGATCGCAGCTAAGCCTCCGAGTGAGGAGCATGTCCTCGCTCGAGGTAGTTTTAACTTAGGCGATTACTGGATCGCAGCGAAGCCCCCGAGTGAGGAGTATGTCCTCGCTCGGAGTATTTTTAACTTAGGTGATTACTAGTTCACAGCTAAGTCCCCGAGTGAGGAGCATGTCCTCACTCGGAGTAGTTTTTAACTTAGGCGATTACTGGATCGCAGGTAAGTCCCCGAGTGAGGAGCATGTCCTCGCTTAGAGTATTTTTTAACTTAGGCGAATACTGGATCGTAGCTAAGTCCCCGAGTGAGGTGAACGTCCTCGCCCGGAGGAATTTTGAACATAGGCGATTACTGGATCGCAGCTAAGCCTCCGAGTGAGCAGAATGTCCTCGCTCAGAGTAGTTTTAACTTAGGAGATTACTGGATCCCAGCTAAGGCCCAGAGTGAGGAACATGTCCTCGCTCGGAGTATTTTTAACTTAGGCGATTACTGGATCACAGCTAAGTCCCCGAGTGGGGAGCATGTCCTCGCTCGGAGTAGTTCTATCTTAGGCGACTACTGGATCGCAGCTAAGTCCCCGAGTGAGGAGCATGTCCTCGCTCGTAGTATTTTTTTAACTTAGGCGATTACTGGATCGCAGCTAAGTCCCCGAGTGAGGAGGACGTCCTTGCTCGGAGTATTTTTAACTTAGTCGATTACTGGATCGCAGCTAAGCCCCCGAGTTTGGAGGATGTCCTCACTTGGAGTATTTTTAGCTTACACGATTACTGGATCGCAGCTAAGCCCCCGAGTGTGGAGGATGTCCCAACTCATAGTAGTTTTAAGTTAGGCGATTACTGGATTGCAGCTAAGCCTCCGAGTGTGGAGGATGTCCTCACTCGGAGTAGTTTTAACTTAGGCGATTACTGAATCGCAGCTAAGCCTCCGAGTGTGGAGGATGTCCTCACTCAGAGTACTTTTAACTTAGGCGATTACTGGATCGCAGCTAAGCCCCCGAGTGAGGAGCATGTGCTCGCTCGGAGTATTTTTAACTTAGGCGATTACTGGATCGCTGCTAAGTCTCCGAGTGAGCAGCATGTCCTCATTCGGAGTAGTTTTAACTTAGGCGATTACTGGATCGCAGCAAAGCCTCCGAGTGAGGAGCATGTCCTCGCTCGGAGTAGTTCTAACTTAGGGGATTACTGGATCGCAGCTAAGCCCCCAAGTGAGGAGCATGTCCTCGCTCGGAGTAGTTTTAACTTAGGTGATTACTAGTTCGCAGCTAAGTCCCCGAATGAGGAGCATGTCCTCCCTCGGAGTAGTTTTTAACTTAGGCGATTACTGGATCACAGCTAAGTCCCCGAGTGAGGAGCATGTCCTCGCTCGGAGTATTTTTTAACTTAGGCGATTACTGGGTCACAACTAACTCCCCGAGTGAGGAGGACATCCTCGCTCGGAGTATTTTTAGCTTACGCGATTACTGAATCGCAGCTAAGCCCCCGAGTGAGGAGCACGTCCCCACTCGGAGTAGTTTTAACTTAGGGGATTACTGGATCGCGGCTAAGCCCCCGAGTGAGGAACATGTCCTTGCTCGGAGTATTTTTAACTTAGGCGATTACTGGATCCCAGCTATGTCCCCGAGTGAGGAGCATGTCCTCGCTCGGAGTAGTTCTAACTTAGGGGATTACTAGATCGCAGCTAAGCCCCCAAGTGAGGAGCATGTCCTCGCTCGGAGTAGTTTTAACTTAGGTGATTACTAGTTCGCAGCTAAGTCCCCGAATGAGGAGCATGTCCTCCCTCGGAGTAGTTTTTAACTTAGGCGATTACTGGATCACAGCTAAGTCCCCGAGTGAGGAGCATGTCCTCGCTCGGAGTATTTTTTAACTTAGGCGATTACTGGGTCACAACTAACTCCCCGAGTGAGGAGGACATCCTCGCTCGGAGTATTTTTAGCTTACGCGATTACTGAATCGCAGCTAAGCCCCCGAGTGAGGAGCATGTCCTCATTCGGAGTAGTTATATCTTAGGCGATTACTGGATCGCAGCTAAGCCTCCGAGTGAGGAGCATGTCCTCGCTCGAGGTAGTTTTAACTTAGGCGATTACTGGATCGCAGCGAAGCCCCCGAGTGAGGAGTATGTCCTCGCTCGGAGTATTTTTAACTTAGGTGATTACTAGTTCACAGCTAAGTCCCCGAGTGAGGAGCATGTCCTCACTCGGAGTAGTTTTTAACTTAGGCGATTACTGGATCGCAGGTAAGTCCCCGAGTGAGGAGCATGTCCTCGCTTAGAGTATTTTTTAACTTAGGCGAATACTGGATCGTAGCTAAGTCCCCGAGTGAGGTGAACGTCCTCGCCCGGAGGAATTTTGAACATAGGCGATTACTGGATCGCAGCTAAGCCTCCGAGTGAGCAGAATGTCCTCGCTCAGAGTAGTTTTAACTTAGGAGATTACTGGATCCCAGCTAAGGCCCAGAGTGAGGAACATGTCCTCGCTCGGAGTATTTTTAACTTAGGCGATTACTGGATCACAGCTAAGTCCCCGAGTGGGGAGCATGTCCTCGCTCGGAGTAGTTCTATCTTAGGCGACTACTGGATCGCAGCTAAGTCCCCGAGTGAGGAGCATGTCCTCGCTCGTAGTATTTTTTTAACTTAGGCGATTACTGGATCGCAGCTAAGTCCCCGAGTGAGGAGGACGTCCTTGCTCGGAGTATTTTTAACTTAGTCGATTACTGGATCGCAGCTAAGCCCCCGAGTTTGGAGGATGTCCTCACTTGGAGTATTTTTAGCTTACACGATTACTGGATCGCAGCTAAGCCCCCGAGTGTGGAGGATGTCCCAACTCATAGTAGTTTTAAGTTAGGCGATTACTGGATTGCAGCTAAGCCTCCGAGTGTGGAGGATGTCCTCACTCGGAGTAGTTTTAACTTAGGCGATTACTGAATCGCAGCTAAGCCTCCGAGTGTGGAGGATGTCCTCACTCAGAGTACTTTTAACTTAGGCGATTACTGGATCGCAGCTAAGCCCCCGAGTGAGGAGCATGTGCTCGCTCGGAGTATTTTTAACTTAGGCGATTACTGGATCGCTGCTAAGTCTCCGAGTGAGCAGCATGTCCTCATTCGGAGTAGTTTTAACTTAGGCGATTACTGGATCGCAGCAAAGCCTCCGAGTGAGGAGCATGTCCTCGCTCGGAGTAGTTCTAACTTAGGGGATTACTGGATCGCAGCTAAGCCCCCAAGTGAGGAGCATGTCCTCGCTCGGAGTAGTTTTAACTTAGGTGATTACTAGTTCGCAGCTAAGTCCCCGAATGAGGAGCATGTCCTCCCTCGGAGTAGTTTTTAACTTAGGCGATTACTGGATCACAGCTAAGTCCCCGAGTGAGGAGCATGTCCTCGCTCGGAGTATTTTTTAACTTAGGCGATTACTGGGTCACAACTAACTCCCCGAGTGAGGAGGACATCCTCGCTCGGAGTATTTTTAGCTTACGCGATTACTGAATCGCAGCTAAGCCCCCGAGTGAGGAGCACGTCCCCACTCGGAGTAGTTTTAACTTAGGGGATTACTGGATCGCGGCTAAGCCCCCGAGTGAGGAACATGTCCTTGCTCGGAGTATTTTTAACTTAGGCGATTACTGGATCCCAGCTATGTCCCCGAGTGAGGAGCATGTCCTCGCTCGGAGTAGTTCTAACTTAGGGGATTACTGGATCGCAGCTAAGCCCCCAAGTGAGGAGCATGTCCTCGCTCGGAGTAGTTTTAACTTAGGTGATTACTAGTTCGCAGCTAAGTCCCCGAATGAGGAGCATGTCCTCCCTCGGAGTAGTTTTTAACTTAGGCGATTACTGGATCACAGCTAAGTCCCCGAGTGAGGAGCATGTCCTCGCTCGGAGTATTTTTTAACTTAGGCGATTACTGGATCACAGCTAACTCCCCGAGTGAGGAGGACATCCTCGCTCGGAGTATTTTTAGCTTACGCGATTACTGGATCGCAGCTAAGCCCCCGAGTGAGGAGCATGTCCCCACTCGGAGTTGTTTTAACTTAGGAGATTACTGGATCGCAGATAAGCCCCCGAGTGAGGAACATGTCCTCGCTCGGAGTATTTTTAACTTAGGCGATTACTGGATCCCAGCTATGTCCCCGAGTGAGGAGCATGTCCTCGCTCGGAGTAGTTTTAACTTAGGCGACTACTGGATCGCAGCTAAGTCCCCGAAGGGGAGGAGCATGTCCTCGCTCGTAGTATCTTTTAATTTAGGAACTTACTGGATCGCAGCTAAGTCCTCGAGTGAGGAGGACGTCCTCGCTCGGAGTATTCTTAAGTTAGGCAATTACTGGATCATAGCTAAGCCCCCGAGTGTGGAGGATGTCCTCACTCGTAGTATTTTTAAGTTAGGCAATTACTGGATCGCAGCTAAGTCCCCGAGTGTGGAGGATGTCCCCACTCGGAGTACTTTTAACTTAGACGATTACTGGATCGCAGCTAAGCCTCCGAGTGTGGAGGATGTCCTCACTCGGAGTAGTTTTAACTTAGGCGATTACTAGATCGCAGCTAAGCCTCCGAGTGTGGAGGATATCCTCAATCGGAGCAGTTTTAACTTAGGCGATTACTGGATCGCACCTAAGCCCCCGAGTGAGGAGTATGCCCTTGCTTGGAGTAGTTTTAACTTAGGCGATTACTGGATCGCAACTATGCCCCCGAGTGAGGAGCATGTCCTCGCTCGGAGTATTTTGAACTTAGGCGATTACTGGATTGCTGCTAAGTCTCCGAGTGAGGAGCATCTCCTCATTCGGAGTAGTTTTAAATTAGGCGATTACTGGATAGCAGCTATGCCTCCGAGTGAGGAGCATCTCCTCGCTCGGAGTAGTTTTAAGTTAAGCCCCTGAGTGAGGAGCATGTCCTCGCTATGAGTATTTTTAACTTAGGTGATTAATGGTTCGCAACTAAGTCCCTGACTGAGGAGCATGTCCTCACTCGGAGTAGTTTTTAACTTAGGTGATTACTGGATCGCAGCTAAGTCCCCGAGTAAGGAGCATGTCCTCGCTCGGAGTAGTTTTTAACTTAGGCGATTACTGGATCGTAGCTAAGTCCCCGAGTGAGGAGCATGTCCTTGCTCGGAGTATTTTTTAACTTAGGCGATTACTGGATCGCAGCTAAGTCCCCTAGTGAGGAGGATGTCCTCGCTCGGAGTATTTTTAACTTAGGCGATTACTGGATCGCAGCTAAGCCCCCGAGTGAGGAGCATGTCCTCGCTCGGAGTAGTTTTTAACTTAGGCGATTACTGGATCGTAGCTAAGTCCCCGAGTGAGGAGCATGTCCTCGCTCGGAGTATTTTTTTTAACTTAGGCGATTACTGGATCGCAGCTAAGTCCCCGAGTGAGGAGAACATCCTCGCTCGGAGGAATTTTGAACATAGGCGATTACTGGATCGCAGCTAAGCCCCCGAGTGAGGAGAACGTCCTCGCTCGGAGTAGTTTTAACTTAGGAGATTACTGGATCGCAGCTAAGCCCCCGAGTGAGGAACATGTCCTCGCTCGGAGTATTTTTAACTTAGGGGATTACTGGATCGCAGCTAAGTCCCCTAGTGAGGAGGATGTCCTCGCTCGGAGTATTTTTAACTTAGGCGATTACTGGATCGCAGCTAAGCCCCCGAGTGAGGAGCATGTCCTCGCTCGGAGTAGTTTTTAACTTAGGCGATTACTGGATCGTAGCTAAGTCCCCGAGTGAGGAGCATGTCCTCGCTCGGAGTATTTTTTTAACTTAGGCGATTACTGGATCGCAACTAAGTCCCCGAGTGAGGAGGACATCCTCGCTCGGAGGAATTTTGAACAGAGGCGATTACTGGATCGCAGCTAAGCCCCCGAGTGAGGTGAACGTCCTCGCTCGGAGTAGTTTTAACTTAGGAGATTCCTGGATCGCAGCTAAGCCCCAGAGTGAGGAACATGTCCTCGCTCGGAGTATTTTTAACTTAGGCAAATGCTGGATCGCAGCTAAGTCCCTGAGTGAGGAGCATGTCCTCGCTCGTAGTAGTTTTAACTTAGGCGACTACTGGATCGCAGCTAATTACCCGAGTGGGGAGCATGTCCTCGCTCATAGTATCTTTTAACTTAGGCAATTACTGGATCGCAGCTAAGTCCCCAAGTGAGGCGGACGTCCTCGCTCGCAGTATTTTTTACTTAGGCGATTACTGGATCGCAGCTAAGCCCCCGAGTGTGGAGGATGTCCTCACTCGGAGTATTTTAAACATAGGCGATTACTGGATCGTAGCTAAGCCCCCGAGTGTGGAGGATGTCCCCACTCGGAGTAGTTTTAACTAAGCCGATTACTGGATCGCAGCTAAGTCTCCGAGTGTGGAGGATGTCCTCACTCGGAGTAGTTTTAACTTAGGCGATTACTGGAACGCTGCTAAGCCCCCGAGTGTGGAGGATGTCCTCACTCGGAGTAGTTTTAACTTAGGCGATTATTGGATCGCAGCTAAGCCTCCGAGTGTGGAGGATGTCCTCACTCTTAGCAGTTTTCACTTAGGCGATTACTGGATCGGAGCTAAGCCCCCGAGTGAGGAGCATGTCCTCGCTCGGAGTATTTTTAACTTAGGCAATTACTGAATCGCAGCTAAGCCCCAGAGTGAGGAGCATGTCCTTGCTCGGAGTATTTTTAACTTAGGTGATTACTGGTTCGCAGCTAAGTACTCGAGTGAGGAGCATGTCCTCACTCGGAGTAGTTTTTAACTTAGGTGATTACTGGATCGTGCTAAGTCCCCGAGTAAGGAGCATGTCCTCGCTCGGAGTAGTTTTTAACTTAGGCGATTACTGGATCGTAGCTAAGTCCCCGAGTGAGGAGCATGTCCTTGCTCGGAGTATTTTTGAACTTAGGCGATTACTGGATCGCAGCTAAGTCCCCTAGTGAGGAGGATGTCCTCGCTCGGAGTATTTTTAACTTAGGCGATTACTGGATCACAGCTAAGCCCCCGAGTGAGGAGCATGTCCTCGTTTGGAGTAGTTTTTAACTTAGGCGATTACTGGATCGTAGCTAAGTCCCCGAGTGAGGAGCATGTCCTTTCTCGGAGTATTTTTTTAACTTAGGCGATTACTGGATCGCAACTAAGTCCCCGAGTGAGGAGGACATCCTCGCTCGGAGGAATTTTGAACAGAGGCGATTACTGGATCGCAGCTAAGCCCCCGAGTGAGGAGAACGTCCTCGCTCGGAGTTGTTTTAACTTAGGAGATTACTGGATCGCAGCTAAGCCCCCGAGTGAGGAACATGTCCTCGCTCGGAGTATTTTTAACTTAGGCGATTACTGGATCGCAGCTAAGTCCCTGAGTGAGGAGCATGTCCTTGCTCGGAGTAGTTTTAACTTAGGCAACTACTGGATCGCAGCTAATTACCCGAGTGAGGAGCATGTCTTCGCTCATAGTATCTTTTAACTTAGGCGATTACTGGATCGCAGCTAAGTCCCCAAGTGAGGAGGACGTCCTCGCTCGCAGTATTTTTAACTTAGGCGATTACTGGATCGCAGCTAAGCCCCCGAGTGTGGAGGATGTCCTCACTCGCAGTATTTTAAACGTAGGCGATTACTGGATCGCAGCTAAGCCCCCGAGTGTGGAGGATGTCCTCACTCGGAGTAGTTTTAACTAAGCCGATTACTGGATCGCAGCTAAGTCTCCGAGTGTGGAGGATGTCCTCACTCGGAGTAGTTTTAACTTAGGCGATTACTGGAACGCAGCTAAGCCACCGAGTGTGGAGGATGTCCTCACTCGGAGTAGTTTTAACTTAGGCGATTACTGGATCACAGCTAAGCGTCCGAGTGTGGAGGATGTCCTCACTCTTAGCAGTTTTCACTTAGGCGATTACTGGATCGGAGCTAAGCCCCCGAGTGAGGAGCATGCCCTCGCTCGTAGTAGTTTTAACTTAGCCGATTACTGGATCGTAGCTAAGCCCCCGAGTGAGGAGCATGTCCTCGCTCAGAGTATTTTTACCTTAGGCGATTACTGGCTCGCTGCTAAGTCTCCGATTGAGGAGCATGTCCTCATTCGGAGTAGTTTTAACTTAGGCGATAACTGGATCGCAGCGAAGCCACCGAGCGAGGAGCATGTCGTCGCTCGGAGTAGTTTTAACTTAGGCAATTACTAGATCGCAGCTAAGCCCCCAAGTGAGGAGCACGTCCTCGCTCGGAGTATTTTTAACTTAGGTGATTACTGGTTCGCAGCTAAGTCCCCGAATGAGGAGCATGTCCTCGCTCGGAGTAGTTTTTAACTTAGGCGATTACTGGATCACAGCTAAGTCCCCGAGTGAGGAGCATGTCCTCGCTCGGAGTATTTTTTAACTTAGGCGATTACTGGATCGCAGCTAAGCCTCCGAGTGTGGAGGATGTCCTCACTCGGAGGAGTTTTAACTTAGGCGATTACTAGATCGCAGCTAAGCCTCCGAGTGTGGCGGATGTCCTCACTCGGAGCAGTTTTAACTTAGGCGATTACTGGATCGCAGCTAAGCCCCCGAGTGAGGAGCATGCCCTCGCTTGGAGTAGTTTTAACTTAGGCGATTACTGGATCGCAACTATGCCCCCGAGTGAGGATCATATCCTCGCTCGGAGTATTTTGAACTTAGGCGATTACTGGATAGCTGCTAAGTCTCCGAGTGAGGAGCATGTCCTCATTCAGAGTAGTTTTAACTTAGGCGATTACTGGATCGCAGCTATGCCTCTGAGTGAGGAGCATGTCCTCGCTCGGAGTAGTTTTAAGCCAAGCCGCTGAGTGAGGAGCATGTCCTCACTCGGAGTAGTTTTTAACTTAGGTGATTACTGGATCACAGCTAAGACCCCGAGTGAGGAGCATGTCCTCGCTCGGAGTAGTTTTTAACTTCGGCGATTACTGGATCGCAGCTAAGCCTCCGAGTGTGGAGGATGCCCTTGCTCGGAGCAGTTTTAACTTAGGCGATTACTGGATCGCAGCTAAGCCCCCGAGTGAGGAGCATGCCCTCGCTTGGAGTAGTTTTAACTTAGGCGGTTACTGGATCGCAGCTAAGCCCCCGAGTGAGGAGCATGTCCTCGCTCGGAGTATTTTTAACTTAGGCGATTACTGGATCGTAGCTAAGTCCCCGAGTGAGGAGCATGTCCTCGCTCGGAGTATTTTTTTAACTTAGGCGATTACTGGATCGCAGCTAAGTCCCCGAGTGAGGAGGACATCCTCGCTCGGAGGAATTTTGAACATAGGCGATTACTGGATCGCAGCTAAGCCCCCGAGTGAGGAGAACGTCCTCGCTCGGAGTAGTTTTAACTTAGGAGATTACTGGATCGCAGCTAAGCCCCCGAGTGAGGAACATGTCCTCGCTCGGAGTATTTTTAACTTAGGCGATTACTGGATCGCAGCTAAGTCCCTGAGTGAGGAGCATGTCCTCGCTCGAAGTAGTTTTAACTTAGGAGATTACTGGATCGCAGCTAATTACCCGAGTGAGGAGCATGTCCTCGCTCGTAGTATCTTTTAACTTAGGCGATTACTAGATCGCAGCTAAGTCCCCAAGTGAGGAGGATGTCCTCGCTCGCAGTATTTTTAACTTAGGCGATTACTGGATCGCAGCAAAGCCCCCGAGTGTGGAGGATGTCCTCACTCGGAGTATTTTAAACGTAGGCGATTACTGGAACGCAGCTAAGCCCCCGAGTGTGGAGGATGTCCTCACTCGGAGTAGTTTTAACTTAGGCGATTACTGGATCGCAGCTAAGCCTCCGAGTGTGGAGGATGTCCTCACTCTTAGCAGTTTTCACTTAGGCGATTACTGGATCGGAGCTAAGCCTCCGAGTGAGGAGCATGCCCTCGCTCGTAGTAGATTTAACTTAGGCGATTACTGGATCGCAGCTAAGCCCCCGAGTGAGGAGCAAGTCCTCACTCGGAGTATTTTTACCTTAGGCGATTACTGGCTTGCTGCTAAGTCTCCGATTGAGGAGCATGTCCTCATTCGGAGTAGTTTTAACTTAGGCGATAACTGGATCGCAGCGAAGCCTCCGAGTGAGGAGCATGTCGTCGCCCGAAGTAGTTTTAACTTAGGCAATTACTGGATCGCAGCTAAGATCCCAAGTGAGGAGCACGTCCTCGCTCGGAGTATTTTTAACTTAGGTGATTACTGGTTCGCAGCTAAGTCCCCGAGTGAGGAGCATGTCCTCACTCGGAGTAGTTTTTAACTTCTGCGATTACTGGATCGCAGCTAAGTCCCCGAGTGAGCAGCATGGCCTCGCTCGGCGTATTTTTTAACTTAGGCGATTACTGGATCACAGCTAAGTACCCTAGTGAGGAGGACGTCCTTGCTCGGAGTATTTTTAACTTAGGCGATTACTGCATCGCAACTAAGCCCCCGAGTGAGGAGCATGTCCTCGCTCGGAGTAGTTTTTAACTTAGGCGATTACTGGATCGCAGATAAGCCCCCGAGTGAGGAACATGTCCTCGCTTGGAGTATTTTAAACTTAGGAAATTACTGGATCACAGCTAAGCCCCCGAGTGAGGAGCAAGTCCTCGCTCGGAGTATTTTTACCTTAGGCGATTACTGGCTCGCTGCTAAGTCTCCGATTGAGGAGCATGTCCTTATTCGGAGTAGTTTTAACTTAGGCGATAACTGGATCGCAGCGAAGCCTCCGAGTGAGGAGCATGTCGTCGCCCGGAGTAGTTTTAACTTAGGCAATTACTGGATCGCAGCTAAGCCCCCAAGTGAGGAGCACGTCCTCGCTCGGAGTATTTTTAACTTAGGTGATTACTGGTTCGCAGCTAAGTCCCCGAGTGAGGAGCATGTCCTCACTCGGAGTAGTTTTTAACTTCGGCGATTACTGGATCGCAGCTAAGTCCCCAAGTGAGCAGCATGGCCTCGCTCGGCGTATTTTTTAACTTAGGCGATTACTGGATCACAGCTAAGTACCCTAGTGAGGAGGACGTCCTTGCTCGGAGTATTTTTAACTTAGGCGATTACTGCACCGCAGCTAAGCCCCCGAGTGAGGAGCATGTCCTCGCTCGGAGTAGTTTTTAACTTAGGCGATTACTGGATCGCAGCTAAGCCCCCGAGTGAGGAACATGTTCTCGCTTGGAGTATTTTAAACTTAGGAAATTACTGGATCACAGCCAAGCCCCTGAGTGTGGAGGATGTCCCCACACCTAGTAGTTTTAACTTAGGCGATTACTGGATCGCAGCTAAGCCCCCGAGCGTGGAGGATGTCCCCACTCGAAGTAGTTTTCACTTTGGCGATTACTGGATCATAGCTAAGCCTCCGAGTGTGGACGACATCCCCAGTCAGAGTAGTTTTAACTTAGGCGATTACTGGATCGCAGCTAAGCCCCCGAGTGTGAAGGATGCCCCCACTCAGAGTAGTTTTAACTTAGGCGATTACTGGATTACAGCTAAGCCTTCGAGTGTGGAGGATGTCCTCACTCGGAGTAGTTTTAACTTAGGCGATTACTGTATCGCAGCTAAGCCTCCGAGTGTGGAGGATGTCCTCACTCGGGGTATTTTTAACTTAGGCGATTACTGGATCGCTGCTAAGCCTCCGAGTGTGGAGGATGTCCTCACTCGGAGCAGTTTTAACTTAGGCGATTACTGGATCGCAGCTAAGCCCCCGAGTGAGGAGCATGCCCTCGCTTGGAGTAGTTTTAACTTGGGCGATTACTGGATCGCAGCTAAGCCCCCGAGTGAGGAGCATGTCCTCGCTCGGAGTATTTTTAACTTAGGCGATTACTAGATAGCTGCTAAGTCTCCGAGTGAGGAGCATGTCCTCATTCGGAGTAGTTTAACTTAGGCGATTACTGGATCGCAGCTAAGCCTCCGAGTGAGGAGCATGTCCTCGCTCAGAGTAGTTTTAACTTAGGCGATTACTGGATCGTAGCTAAGCCCCTGAGTGAGGAGCATGTCTTCGCTCGGAGTATTTTTAACTTAGGTGATTACTGGATCGCAGCTAAGTCCCCGAGTGAGGAGCATGTCCTCGCTCGGAGTAGTTTTTAACTTAGGTGATTACTGGATCGCAGCTAAGTCCCCGAGTGAGGAGCATGTCCTTGCTCAGAGTAGTTTTTAACATAGGCGATTACTCGATCATAGCTAAGTCCCCGAGTGAGGAGCATGTCCTCGCGCGGAGTATTTTTTAACTTAGGCGATTACTGGATCGCAGCTAAGTCTCCTAGTGAGGAGGACGTCCTCACTCGGAGTATTTTTAACTTAGGCGATTACTGGATCGCAACTAAGCCCCCGAGTGTGGAGAATGTCCTCACTCGGAGTATTTTTAACTTAGGTGATTACTGGATCGCAGCTAAGTCATTTCACCCACTGGGAGCAAAAGGGGATTATGATATGAAAATCACCGGAGTGAAAAAAGAAATTTTGAAAAAATTTGATGATATATGGAAAAAGTAAGACTTTTATTCATCAAAATCACTCTGAAATTCATTACAGAAATGAAAGTGTTTTTTGTTTTAGGTATAGAACTTGCGGAGCAGATCCACATTCCATGCTCGGGGCTCTTTTATGCCTTTGGTGAAGTTGTAGAGGTGATAGGCCCCGTTGTTTAACACTTTGGAGATTGCAAAGGGTCCTTGCCACGGGGGCGCCAGCTTGTGAGGTTTTTGTTGATCCAGTCGGAGAACAAGGTCGCCTTCTTGAAAAGCACGCCCTTTGACATGTTTGTCATGATAGCGCCTCAAATCCTGCTGATAGAGTGTTGATCTGATTAGGGCCAAATCCCTCTCTTCTTCTAGGAGGTCTAGGCCATCCTGTCGTGCCTCTTTGGCTTCAGCTTCAGAATAAAGCTCCACTCAGGGGGAATTATGCCGCAGGTCACTCAGAAGGACGACTTCTGACCCGTACACCATGAAGAAGTGGGTGCGATTGGTGGACCGATTCGGGGTCGTCCGCAGACCCCACAACACTGATGGTAACTCTTCGACCCAGGCTCCCGCAGCGTACTTCAGGTCCCTCATGAGACATGGATTCAATCCTTGCAAGATCATTCCATTCGCTCGCTCTGCCTACCCATTCGACTGCGGGTGGGACGCGGAGGCGTAATTGACCCGAGTGCCCTGAGCATAGCAGAACTCGTGGAACTCGTCCGAGTCGAAGTTAGACCCGTTGTCTGTGATGATGTCATGGGGTACTCCAAATCTGAAGATGATCTGCCTCACAAAGCTGATTGCAGTCGTTGAGTCCAGGCTCTTAATTGGCTTTGCTTCTATTCACTTGGTAAACTTGTCCACCGCCACCAATAAGTGGGTAAATCCACTCATCCCAGTCCGCAGGGGCCCGACCATATTGAGACCCCAAATGGTGAATGGCCAGGTGAGTGGAATTGTCTTCAGCGCCGATGCGGGTTTGTGTGATTGATTCTTGTAGAACTGGCATCCCACAGGCATCTCCACAATGTCTTTTGCTGCTTCATTGCCGTGGGGCCAATAAAAACCCGCTCGAAAGGCCTTGGCGACCAATGTCCGAGAGGACGCGTGATGGCCGCAAGTCCCCGAGTGAATTTCATGCAGAATCTGTAGTCCTTCTTCTGGGGAAATACAGTGCTGAATGACTCCGGTGGTGCTTTTCTTGTATAGCTGATCTCCCATTACGATGAAGGTCTGGGATCGTCGGACGATCTGGTGATCTTCCATTTCATCTTCGGGGAGTTCCTGCCGGAGCAAGTACGCTATATAGGGCTGAGTCCATTCGGGGATTATTACTAGCATCTCCTGGACCAGGTCAACCACTACTGGGACGTCAACCTCAGACGGTCCGACTACTTGCGGGGCCTCCTCCATAAAGGGGTCTTCTTTGATTGTTGGGGTGTGCAGGTGTTCAAGGAACACATCCTTTGGCACGGCTCACCGAGTGGATCCGATTTTGGCCAAATCATCAGCCGCCTGGTTCTTGGCTCGAGGTATGTGATGCAGCTCCAAACCCTCGAAGTTCTTCTCTAGTTTTCTGACGGCATTACATTAACCGGTCATCGTGGGGCTCTGAATGTCCCATTCCTTCATAACTTGGTTCACCACAAGGTCTGAGTCGCCATATATCATCAGCCGGCGGACGCCGAGTGAGATGGCCATGCGTAGCCCATACAGGAGGGCTTCGTACTCGGCTTCATTGTTGGACGAGTCGATGTGAATTTGAAGAACATAGCTCAGTCGGTCTCCCCTAGAGCTAACCAGGACTACTCCAGCCCCCGAGCCATGGAGCATCTTAGATCCATCGAAGAACATAGTCCAATGCTCGGGAAGGCTTGGGGCTGGCTGCTCGTGTTCAATCCATTCGGCAAGGAAGTCTACCAAAGCTTGAGATTTGATCGCTTTCTTGGCTTCGAACTTGATTTCCAACGGAAGGAGTTCAATCGCCCACTTTGCCACTCGGCCCGTGGCGTCCATATTGTTCAAGATACCTGACAGGGGAGCGTCGCTGATCACTGTGACCGAGTGGTCTTGGAAGTAATGGATCACCTTCGTCACAGTCAGGTAAATACCATAGACAACCTTCTGGTAGTGAGGATATCAAGTCAGGGCCGCGATCCCTCGCCGAGTCTTGAGATGAATCAGCTCAGGGCCGCGAGGCAACCTGCAAGCCTTTGCATGTCGTGTAGACGCTCTGGTTGTTTCATTTGGATTATAGCGCCGATCTTGTCGGGGTTGGCATCGATCCCTCGCTCGGAAACGAGGAAGCCGACTGAACGGTAGACTGAGTGGCCGGTTTCTTCGCCCGCAGCAACTCTGCCGTATCCACCGTCTTCTTGAGCTCATCTAGCTCGGCGACCGCTATCTGCTCATCGGCGATCTTGGAGCCCTTCTGGAAGCACTCCTCTGCAATCTTCCGATTGCCCATGACTGTGATCACACCTTTTGGACCTGGCATCTTAAGCTTAAGATACACGTAACATGGTCGGGTCATGAAACGTGCATAGGTGGGCCTACCCAGGATGGCATGGTAGGCACTGCGGAAGTCCACCACGTCAAATGCCAGCCACTCTTTCCTGAAGTTTTTCTCATTGCCGAATACAACGTCAAAGGCGATCTGACCGAGAGACTCTGCCTTTTCCCGGGGATGACCCTCTGGAAATGCATATTGCTCTTACACAATCAGGATAGCAGGATGTCCATCGCACTGAGCGTATCGGCGTAGATGATGTTGAGCCCGTTACCACCATCCATGAGGACTTTGCGTAGTCGGACTCCATTGACAGCCGGATCAACTACCAACACCTACCGCCCAGGGGTCGGAATGTGGGCCGGGTGATCCTACTGATCGAAGGTGATGGGCGTCTTGGCCCAATTCAAGTATTTGTTGAAAGTCAGAACTGCCATGTTGACTTCTCGGTTGATAACCTTCAGTCGGCTCTTGCTTTCGACATCAGCAAGGATCATGAGGACCTTCTCGATGTTGGGGTACCTGGAGGCGTCCTCCCCATCTACATCGTCATCGTCCTTGCCCTCAGAGGGCTCTCCGCCCATCTCCTGCTTGAGCAGTCGACAGTCCTGAGTGGTGTGCTTCGGGTAGACTATGTTGCCATCTTCATCCTTCTTGGTGTGGATCTAGCAGGGCTAATCCAAGATGTCGCCTCTGGACTCGGCCTTCTTCTTGGAAGTCCATTCTTTCTTCTTCTTTTTCGGCTTGCCCTTGCTTTGGCCGAGCACAACCGCCGCTTCTGCTTTGCCAGTGACCTTAGCTTTCTGCTTCTGCTTTTTCCCAGCGTTACCTCCCGAGTGAGGGGCGTCACTGGTTCGGCCTTTGCCGCTATGGAGGCGGTCTTCTTCCTCGCCGTTGGCGTATCGACTTGCGATTTCCATTGCCCAACTGAGGGACAGGCCTTCAGTCCGACCGAACTTCAGGATGAGCTCACGGTACCGAATGCCTGCCTTGAAGGCACAAATAGCCTGGTGTTCCGTCACGTTCTCCATAGTGTTATGCAGCGTGGTCCAGCGCTGGATGTACTCGCGGAGAGTCTCGTTGCTCTTCTGGACACAATGCTGCAGCTCAGTCAAACCACCCAGACGTTTGTAAGTGCCCTCGAATGTCTTGACGAATACTCGGGCCGGGTCCTCCCAACTGTAAATGCTGCTGGCGGGTAGTTGATTCAGCCACGCCCTCGCAGACTTCTCCAGCATGAGAGGTAGGTGCTTCATGGCGACGAAATCATCACCACCGCCGATCTGGACGGCCACTTGGTAAGCCTAGAGCGAAGTCTCCGGCTTTGATTCACCGTTGAACTTGCTGATTCCCGTCGCCAACCTATAGTTGGAGGGCATCTCAGCCTCTCGGATGTGTCTGCTGAAGCACTCGAGGTCGGAAGTGCCCCAGCAAATCGGCCGCTCTCTGCCCGCCTTGGCTCTGTCAACCACGCCTTGGGCGATAATGGACCTCGCATTGAGCGGGGGAGCCCGGTGGTCATCTTCTTCATAGTCTCTGCGCTGGATGGGGCTCCGCCTTCTGTCATCTTCATGGGGCCGCCTGCTGTCATAGGACCACTGTCTGTATGAACCACCCCTCGAAGGGGGCATCCGATTGCGGTTGCGATCTTCACGCCTGCGGTCTCTGTGCTGGCCTCTCGGAGGAGGAGTTTGCCGGTGTCTTCCCGGCGCTAGCGGGCTATGGTCCGACTGCACCGTGTCCGCCCGGATGGACTTGCTGTGGATACGATTGTGCAACTACGACACCACAGAGTTTTGCTCCAAGGAAGTCTTCAGGAGCGTCTGAATCTGCCGAATGCCCTCCCCAGCTGCCGAATCAGACGGCTGAATGGAATCAGCGATCCGAGTGGCCACGGCCAAATTCTGCAGCGGGGTAAGCATCACATGGTAGTTGCGCGGGTAGTCATTCGGAAACAACCGCCTGCGGTTGCGACTAGAGCTAGGCTGCTCGCGAGCCGCGCGGTCGTCGAGTGACTTCTAGAGCTGCTCGTGCTCGGCCAAGGTAGCCTGACGCGTGGCTTCTAAAGCCATTTCCTTCGGGGTAGTCCCGGTTATTGGGGTGAGCAAAGCGTGCGATTCCTTTGCCTGAGCTCTTCCCGTTGCTCCCGAATGAGGAGGTGGGGAACATAGACGTCTTCGGCGCCGTCGCCATGGCCATCCCGGTCACGCCCGCGGGAATTACCTGCAGAGAACACAGGCGGTCCTCTGGCCGTGTCGGCCATCAGAACTTCTGCAGCGGACTCGCTGCTTTCCCACTCGGACTCGTCAAAGGAGCCTTCGCACAAGGAGGGGGATAAGTTGAGGGTGGGCTCGTCTGAGTCGAGCATCGCCACCTGTCCAGCCGCGGCCTGAAATGCCACAACATGCTTGATCCATCGCTGGAGCCGTGAACGCCCGAAGCGTTTGCGACGGCCAGCGGAGTGAGGGGGAGCAGAACGGTACGGGACCGACGGTTGCCGGAGAAGAACTCCGAACATCGTTGCATGAAAATGCTCCGTGCCGTGGGCGGGTAGCGCATCCATATCCAGCGGAGCTTCCTGCAGCCACGCCGAATCGTTGGCGATGAAGCTAAGGGAATCGAAGAGGATCTCTCCGCCGAGCGTCAACATGATGACCAGAAAAAACTCCACCTACGCTGGAATTCGCTAGACGCGCGGCCCCATGGTGGGCGCCAACTGTCGAGGGAATGATCCTGATAATAGTACTAGGGGTACGAATGAGGGGCGAAGCCTAGCTACGGCACAGGTGTAACACTCGGATTTTACGAGTTCGGGCCCCTCTCGGAGGAGGTAAAGACCCTACGTCTCGTGCCCGGAGGCTTTGTGTTTTCTATGGGGGTATGAATACAACAGGGTGTTGAACCCTTGTCCAGGAGCTCAGGGGTGGCTTATATAGAGTGCGCCAGGACCCGTCGGGCTCCATTACAAGGGCAATCAATGTGAATAAATGCGGGTGTTACTGGTAATAGCAGTCCTAACTATGGCCGTTACTGGTAACGCTAGTCTTGACTGCACTTCATCCGTGCTGTTAAGTCCCTCGAACGTTGCAGCTCTCACGTCGTCCCTGCTTCCTCTCTATCCGAGTGCTGGTGCCTGGCCGACTGGTGGGGTGACGTCCGAGTGACTTGGTAGATCCGAGTGGATCCTGAGTATGCATCCGAATGCATTTATAGTCCAGAGACTTTACTGGTAATGCAGGACCCTATGTGGGCCCTGGATGTCCGGTCTATGACCCTACCTCTGGTAGGTGACCTCATCAGGTATCACCGAGTCTTCTTCCTAGTTGCTCACCACTGCGCCCTCCAAGGGCAAGAACAAACTGAGTTCGCTGAGGTCTCTCAGTCAAACCTCAGGCTCGTCGATCAGTCAGGCGTCTTGCCGAAAGGAAACCACCATCTATTCTCCAGCCAGACCTGAACCGACTCGAGGGCTATTGTCGGGGTTGCACATACGTGGTTGGCCCAAGTCTTGTATAGAATACGGTCTAGGAAGCAATGGGCCATGGGGCTCAACCGTCGGCCCATCAGAGACAAGGAGGGCGGAATGAGACCGCACTAAGTTCCAGCAGTCAGAAACCAGGCCACCCGACTGTCGACCACCGGGCACTCGGTTGGAGACGAAGGAAGCAGTCGGCTATGTCATCAGTCGGCGGCTACCTAGGATACCTATCGGCCACGATGTCATAATAGTGGCAGTTACCCAACGATGGAATAATCTAGTTAAATACGGCAGTTACCGGTAGTAAATGCCATGAAACAGACGGGCACACCTAAGTCCACGAATAGCATTAATAACAGTCCATTATGTATCCCTACCTGGTGCACTCTATATAAGCCACTAGGGAAGCCCCGGGCTGAAGGTTGAACACACTCACTTTGTACCTTACGCCGAGAGAAAAAAGCACCACTTGAGTAAGGTATTACCTCCACCGCAAAGGGCACGAACCTTCATAAATCCTTGAGCGTACTCCCAACCGCACCGTTTGCTGGATACGTTTGCCTCTGCAGTCATATCCCCTAGTATTGTCCGGATTATATTCACGATATTGTGCTTTATCTATAAAAGCGAGGCGAGAGCCTGTTTCGAGGAGGGGCGGTGCGGTGCGGTGCAGCCAGAGGATTGGCATAAAAAATGATCACGGGTTTCCAAAAACTGTCCGCGGATTCGAAAAAAGTTAACAATTTCAAAAAACAAGAGAAGTATACTTTTATGAATTTCCAACCTTGAATCACAGAACTGAAATGAGTAAATTATACAAGTCATCAGTCCTGGTGCTCGCATTTATTCGTGGATTTATTTCAGGATTTCCGGCGATGTGCATTCAGTGGGAGGAGACGTTCCGTCAATGACGAGGTGCCTATGATGACTTCGTAAATTTCGAGATGATATGCCGGTTCAGTCTTTCGAATGTGCTCATAGGGGTAGAGTGTGCGTGTGTGCGTTCGTGAGTGTATGCACGTGTATATGAGCGCTTGCGTCCGTACTGTGTTCAAAATCAGTACACCGGTTGTGGTCCTTTGGAGACGCGTGGGCGTCATGTTCTCCTCGGTCGTCGCTTTTGGGTCGCGACCATTCCGTCTCTCTTTTCTCTCACCGCGTGCCCACGGAAAACCTCATCTTCAGCACCACCGTTGAAACCATCAGTGTCTTCTATCACTCTGTATCGAAATACTTGTAGCTGAGGAAATTGGTATAAATTGCCCCAATTATAAGTATTTTGGTATAGAGAGAGTAAATGATTTGTATAGTCATCTCCACCAAAAGTTGAACACTGACATAGAATTCTCTGCATGCTGTCTTGTCTGTACTGAATGTTGGATGTACAAGTCTGTACTGAATGGTGAAACTCAGGCACAAATTCAGTTGGATCCACACTTGCCTGCACATCAGATGGCAGAGACTTTTTTTTTGAAACTCCGTCCCTAGGATCCGATTCATTATAAAAGACAGAATAGAGTTGTCCGTTTAATTAACGAAAACCATTACAACAAGCCCTCAAAAGGGCACCCGGCCGACCTGGCACCAACAAGACCCCACACACCGCTGAGAAGAGGACACCGTCGAGGCTGCATACATTGTCATCGTCATCACCTCTCCCCGAGCAGGTGACTCCGACTTCGCCGCAGACGACCCGTCAAGACCCCTTCGAACGAACGACACACGACGACCTCGCCAGCCAAAGCAAAACAATCGACCGAAGACGTCGAAGACTGATAGCTCCGATTTTGCCGATGCGCTTCGCAGGAGAAAGTTGCACGCCTCGCACCGACATATTCCAGCGCAACCTCCGAAGAGCACCATCAGCTCAAACCACCCTCATGGAGTCATCCTTGCCGCACAGCCCCGCCACACGCAGCTCCGACTTCTATATCACAGTGAGAAACAAGCATAGACACACTCTTTGGCGAACCGGACCGTCGACATCAGAAGGACAAGCCGCGACCCAGCTCCGCACACCATCATCGTCGTTGCCACACAAGTCGCAACGCCAACCTCCCACACCGCCGATCGAGCATCTGCCGACCGTGATGTCATGCGCGTCCAGCCTGCCAGAAGTGCAAAAGGGACAAAGATCTCAAAGATCGCGCCCCCAAGAGGGAAAGCGATGCAGAGACGACTCCGCCGCCCGATCCAACAAAAAGATCATGACTTTCGCCTGAAGATCTTGACCAGAGAGGAGAGGTTGCGCAAAACTCCTCGACGGCGCTTCCAAGGAAGATAGCGACGCCCACGGGAGCCCACGCCGCCGACCGGCCAGAAACCAGCCAAGCTTTTCCCTGGAGCAGCAGAACCTTCACTCCCACGCAGTCGACCAGCACCTCCGATGACCCGTGCACTCCTGCCCAGCAATCGTGTCATTGCCATACATGATCCACCATCACACTCATTCCCGCTGCTCTGCCGCCATTGAGCGGCACCACCGCATCCTGCCAGTCCCCGGCGAACCAAATCGAAGCACCACACCTTGCCGTTGACGAAATCAAGCAGCACCGCCGCACTATAGGCCCTGGCCCGCAGAGGCAGGCCAGTGTGAAGCTTGCAAGCAGGGACGGGAGGGCTGCCACCCCTCTCCATCCAGGCCAGATCTGAGAGCTGAGGTTGGAAGCCTCGCACGCCGCCACACGGATGGCTCCCAGGCCACCGGATCGGCATCACAGCACGCCAGGAGAAGTTGCCGGAGGAGCAACCCACCGGATGCGCGCCCCTGGCCGTCGGGTCACCACCGCCGGCCATCGAGCAGGACGAAGAGCGTCCTCCCTCCACCAAAGGACGCACTCCGCCCTGTCTGCGCCGCGTCGCTGAGCCGCCCCGAGCGAGAGCAGAAACACCAGCACGCACGCCCGGTCGAGCACCTGCCGGAGCGGAACGGCTCGTGCTGCCTTTCCCAGCAGGGGGAAGAGAGTGCCCCCCCCCCCCCCCGGCCAAGCCACACGGGCTTAGCCCGGCGACTCCCGCCAGTGACGGCGAGGCGAGGAGGGAGCAGGGGGGAGGGGGGCTACTGGCGGCGGCTAGGTTCACTCCCGGGCCACCCGTAGGAGCGACACGGGAGGGTTTCTAAATGCTTATTATTTTTGGATTCACAACGTTGGGAACATCATATGGCAGAGATTGAGAGAGACATAGGTCACGGTTTAGACGTGCAGTAGATCATCGGGTTACATCGCAAGAAAAAATGCAGACAATTTTGTTAAAAAAAAATTATTTTTTCATGAGGTTGATCTCATTGTATTTTTTATGTGGAGTTGCATGGAAAGTACCTCATAAGAATAACTCCTACAGTCTTCAATCCTACAAACGAAATAAACTCTAAAAAAACGAAGAATGAAATCTTCCAAAATTCGATGAAATTCCTTTCAGGGAAAGAGACCCTTTAATAGTATGCACACAAATTCCAGCAATTATCTTGAACTTTCCATGAATGAATATAATTAAAAAATACATACAAGCCCTTCAGGTTAATTTACCGAAAAAGGCTTTCGCCCCGCCCTTCAGGTTAATTTACACACAACAGATCCTGTAAATTCCAACTTTTATGCACATCACATGAGAGAGAGAGACAGAGAGAGAGAGATGATGTAGATGTGCATCAGAAACTTTCTTTGAACAAATTTTGAAATGTCGACATGTAAATTCAGATCCTGTAAATTTTAATTTTTATGCACATCACATGTGAGGGAGAGAGAGAGAGAACTTCCTTTGAACAAATCTTGAAATGCCGACACCTAGACAGCCGGTGTCCACACAAATTCCAGTAGCTGGCATGTCCATCTATACTCTGTACTATCCCACTATCTCAGCTATAAAGACTGTAGCTAGCCACTCATTCCGTCATCAATCATCACAAAAAGGAAATGAAGCATTATTGCACCCAATTATCATCCATGGAAAGTCGACCCGCATCCCGTGTCTGACTGCTAGCTGTAGTAAAACAAAGCACCACCCCTCCTTTGTAAACAGGGAGATAAGTTTGACAAGCTATGAACATGCGGGACAGCTTTCGACACTGAGGATGCTTGCACTGCTTTAGTAAAAGCATCTATAGTTGGACGTCTCAAACGATCCGACAGGCCGGCTGGTCACTAATCTAAAAAAAATGACTTAACCAGAACTCTTAAACCACGGATAAACGTCCGGACTGACCAGCACCCCTCGTATACAGACCAGACGGATATGAGAAGGTCCAGGCGCGTCCACCGCGACCGCTCGGCCCACCGCTGGCCCACCCTGACCCCACAAAATCACCCTCCGGAGCAAACCCTAGGCTCACTTCACTCCGCTCCGCTCCGCTCCCCGACGCTCCCCTTTCCCCAATCCGTCCAATCCCGAGCGCCGGCGACCATGTCCAGCACCGGCAGCCACTCCGACGGCAGCTCCAGAGACGAGGACGAGTTGGCGCTCCGTGTCGTGCTGGAGCGCTCGTGGGTTGACACGGGCGGCAACTCCGGGTCTGGTGTGACGCCACCTGTTGCCCACAGCCGCAGCGCTGACGCCGGCGCCGGCCCTTCCCACCCTGCACGCGGATCTGCGAGGGCAACCCAATCGTTGCCGCCCGCCCAACGGCCTCCTCTACCTCCGGTCGCTGCTCCGCGTGCGCAACGTTGGGTTCTAGTGCCCGCTTCGCCGGTGCCGCGGATGCGGACTCCGGAGTAAGAGGCACGCGCCAGCCGCCGCGAGAGGCAGAGGGCAAGGAAGATGTCGGTTGCGACCGACGCGGACGCGCAGTCCGCCTGCCGCCGCAGCGTGATGCAGGTGCCCAACGAGGAGAAGCATCTCCTCCAATGGGTGTACTGTCGGTCACTTACCACGGTGGAGACGGACGCCCGACGGCCCCGAAGGACCAACGCCAGGCAGCTCCGGCTCGGCATTGAGCAGTCCGAGTGGGAGGCGGCGGAGGCAGGAGGGTGGCCAAGCTCAAGCGCAAGCAGGACCGCATCGTCCGGCGCTTGAAGGGCTACATCGTCATCTCCGATTCCTCCTACGACGGGTCCGACTCCGATGGCTCCGACATCGACCCACCTCCTGCCGCGGACGCCTATAGCAGCGCCGGCGACCAGAAGGGCAAAGGGCCGGTGAGGAAGTGGTGAAATCCGACCTTCTCCACGATTATATAATCTAGGTCCTACCTAGTTAGCATTCGCCAGACTGTTGAACTGTGTGAATTGCCCGTTTGGTGATCTTTTGATAATGTTATGTGAATTATGCCCGTTTTCTACCGGTTTATACGTCCTTTTACTGTTGATTTTGACCGATTAGTGATCTACCTAATATGTTGCATGATTTTGCATGGATATAGGGTGCGGAACATGAGATATGCGGCCGTGAAAGCGCGGATTTAGCGACTGTCCGGTCACTAGTCCGCGAGCGTACAGGGTGCGGCAAGTCCGGTTGTAGATGCTCTAATAGATTAGTGAACTCTTACCCGCTCCCAATTCTTTATGTTTACCTCACGTCCCAAGGTTGCATCTGAGCTTTGGTTGTCTAGTGGCGGTATCAAGGGCAATGAAAAGCAGTATGCAGTGCAGAGTGCTTTCAATTCAGCCTCCCAACGGGTCTAGGTAGCTTACCCCAACTTCATCCCTGCCATGGATGTTGTCGTCCTCGCCGGTTGGTGAAAACTCCATGATGTGATCTTGCAACCAAACAAACACATACACACAGAGAGTGAGAGAGAAAAAAGAGAGATGGAGGCTGTGGTGACTGTCGTGGCCACCTCATTGGTGGAGTGGATGGTGCCGAAGCTCTTTGATTCCTTGCTCGCTAAGCACGAGCTCCGGATGAACCTGAAGGTTGACATCGAGTGCATCAAGAATGAGTTTGCTATGATTTCTGCCGTCATCCAGGACGATGATCGCCGTGGTGGCTGCCGCCGCGGCAGTGAAGAAGCACATATGGTGTGGATCAATATTGTGCGTGACTTGGCGCACGCCATAGAGGACTGCGTCGACCGCTTCATGCACCAGGTCACCATGGCCGACACAGCCACCGGGAGACTCAGCCGGGCTGTCCACCGGGTGAAGACGGTGAAGGCCCGTAACAAGTTTGCTGCCGAGATCCGGCAGCTGAAGAAAAGATCAGAAGATTCTTCGAAGCTAAGAGAAGCATACAGCAACAACAACAGCGGCACTTACTCGCGAGAGTGGCCGACGGCAGTTGAGGGGGACGACGATGACACCCATTCACCAGCATCCATCGTTGTGCCTGTGGGTATGGACGGTCCCCGTGATGAGCTTCTGGATCTAATCCAGCAGGAGCAGCAGCTTAAGGTGATTACCATTGTGGGGTTCCATGGTATGGGCAAGACTCTCCTTGCCAATCATGTGTACAGGGAAATTAAGAGCCCATATGAAGTACGGGCTTGGGTCCTAGGGGGGAGGAGGACAGCAGCGGATGTTCTCAAGGAGATACTCAAGCAGCTTGGCCACCTTCCCGTGCCAACCAATGGCAGTCTCACTCTCACCTCGCTTCATGCAAGCATCGCAAAGTGCATTGGCAACAAGAGGTAACTCATTCATTCAGTTCCCCATCTCTTTTTCTCGATCTGCTAGCTTCATCTATTGTCTGATTACTTTGCGATGTTTAATTTGGTACCAAATAGGTTCTTTATTGTAATTGATGACCTGTGGACAACAGCATATTGGCACAACATAAAAGCAGCCTTTGTCGGTTTAACCGGCAGATTTCTGGTGACGACGGCCATTCAGCCCGTAGCAAATACCTGCCGCAGCTCATGTGTTAATGATCATGTATACACAATGGCAACTCTTACCAACCAAGACTCAAGAATATTGTTCTTCAAGGAAGCTTTCCAAGACGATGAACCGCCGCCTCATGTGGAGGACCTCAGCTCTGAAGCGCTCAAGAAATGTGATGGTCTTCCCCTTGCTCTTGTTACCACCGCAAGGTTCTTGCAAAGCGCAGGTAATCCAACACCCATGATATGGGCAAAATTATGCGCCGACCTGGGTACACATCTGGAGAGTGATGATCTATTTGCAAGAATGAGGCGCGTGCTTGTCCAGAGCTACACTAGCCTTGATAGCCAGATTGCCAGGACATTCTTGCTCTATTTGGGTACCTACCCAAGTGGTCGTCCTATCAAGAAATCAAGCTTGTTAAGGAGATGGTTAGCAGAAGGGTTGTCCCCAGGAGACAATACATGTAGTGATGTTGATGCCGCTATTAGCAATTTCGATAAGCTTGTCGAACGAAGTATCATCCAGCCTATGGATGCCAGCGGTAACAGCACAGAGGTGAAGACATGCCATACCCATGGCATGATGCTGGAGTTCGTCCTGCGCAAGTCCATGTCTGACAACTTTGTTACTGTGTTGTGCAATCGGCAGTCTACCCCACGCCAACATGGTAATATCCGTCGGCTTGCTCTACATCATGCAATGCCCAGAAAAGTGCAAGGTTTAACTCTTGTCCGGTCACTGACAATCTTGGGCAAAGCGCACGAATCTGTCCTGGACTTCTCCAAGTATGAACTGCTGCGAGTTTTGGATCTCGACGAGTGTGATGTACCCTTGGGGAATAGCCATCTCAAGTTGATATGCAGAAAACTGTTGCTGCTGAGGTACCTATGCCTCGGGAAAGCTGTTACTGCGACGGCGCTTCCAAAGGAGATCAGCAAGCTTCAATTATTGGATACACTGGATGTAAGAAGAACCAATATAGAGATTCTGCCAACACATGTCCTGGAGCTGCCACATATACTTCATATATTTGGGAAGTTTAAGCTCGAACAAGATGTAGTAGACCGGAGAATGAGTAAGCTACAGAGTTGGTTGTCACAGGAGAGCGAATTGAAAACACTATCAGGATTTGTTGTGGACAGCACGAAGAGCCAACAATTTGCACAGCTCATGGATCATATGAATTATCTGACAAAGGTGAAAATATGGTGTGAGCCTACCACCGACACCAGCAGCTCAAGTCATCTCTCAAAGGCCATCAAGGGGTTCATTGAGAGAAGCACCGTGTACACCGGGACCCCTTCACTCTCACTCAGTTTTGAAGGCGAGTTGACCCGAGACATGCTGAATTTCTCTCTGGAGAAAGGAAAGAATTACTGCTGCTATCTTGGCTCGCTCAAGCTGCAAGGAAGCAACATAAGCAGCCTGCCCCCATTTGTTGCCTTTCTGGGTGGTCTCACTAAGCTAGGACTTTCATCCCCGCAGCTGAGCCTGAGCCAAGACTTCCTTGCTGCCCTGAGCAAAGTGCGCGGCCTGACGTACCTGAAGCTGGTTGCAACTAGGCTAGGCAAGCTTGTCATCACTGAAGGTATGCTGAAGAGCCTGTCACGCCTATCCATCGTGGCGGAATCCATGATTTGTCAGCTGGACATCCATGTGGGAGCTCTACCTCGCCTCAAGTCGCTGCAGTCCCTTGCACATCTTGAGGATATTGCTCTTCATCATCGAGTGAGTGATGAAACGAAACATGAGTGGAAAGAAGCAGCAAAGAACCATCCAAGTCCGCGTCCCAAGATATTGTTTGTCTAGACAACATCAACATATCCACGTAAGGAATCATGCTGTGCTTGCCTTGCAATGATCTCTCTATAGTTCACATCCTGGTAATGACACTTTTTTCTATTGTGCACGCAGTACAGGCTGCGACTTGCTAATGGCACAGCATTCTCATATGCTGCTTATTGGTTGATGGCCATTCATCAACATGATCAAGTGCGTCGAACAATTTAGTCCTCTTTGCTCTCGTGTCGATTTGGTGCCGTTCGTACTTTTATGATGTGCCGTTCGTACTTTTATGTACCTCTTTTGCAAGGATTTATTTATTTGTAACAGATTGGAGTTAATGACCTGTTCAGAGGAGCAAACGGTTTTCTTTTCAAGAAATATGGTGACTTGCTGCTGTAATAAATAAGTTACTCTGTTTGTTGTTCGACATGTATTTAGTTATTTCGTTCCCCGTCAACTTAATTGGCTTCTACGGAGTATTATTTCTCACAAATTTAGCACTACAATATCCTAGTACTTGTTTGGGATAAATTCTGGAAACTTAATTTACTTGATGTGCAGTGCTTCCTTTGCTCTGTTTTCTAAAACGAGGTTAGGTTACTGCATGCTGATGGTCTATCTCTGCATCCTGATATGCTGCTGTAATAAATATGTAGCTGAGCTGTGAAATTTACCTACAGGAGGAGATCCCTTGACGACGATGCCGTTAATTCGGTCTATCTCTTGGACGTAGAGCTTGCATTGCAAACTCGATGCTCCAGTGACTTCATCTTTGTGGACCTCGACTCGACTGTGGTCATCAGCGAGCTTTGTCAAGGCAGAAGGCAGTGGACAATCAGAACTGATACCGACTGCAATTGTGCTTGCATGTAGCTCTGCTCTGTTCTGTTTTCTGAAGTCTGAAGTTTTGCGTGTAGTTAGCTTCCTCTGCTTTTGCTCTGTTTTCTGGACTCTGAACAATTGGCTGTAGCTTGAGGTTTGAGGTGTCATGTCGACTCGATTTGGGGCCTGACAGACAATCTTTCTCCTTCTGACCACTAATGGCGGACGGAGATGCTGCCCGTCTTCTCTTTCTTTTAACAAAAGGACAAGGATAATACACACTAGACTGTGCGATACTCGATCTACGGCATAAAAAACCCTAGCTACCAAGGTACAGACCAAACACTTACCTATCAAGACGCGACGACTCCACTCCAGCTCGCACCAGGCAACCTCCACCGCCACCGCCGCCTCTCACCGCCTCCAGCCTTGATCGATCGTGAACACCAGGTACACCAAGTTGGAGCCTGTGAAACCAAGCAAGCGAGCAATCCAGTGCTGGTTGGTTGACAATCACACACCAATCCAATCCAATCAATCTTTGAAGGGAATGCTCTGTGCAGTTGGTTTCTAAAATTTACTTGAGAGGTTAGAAATTTGGAATTTTTGTCCAAAAGGACCACCTGCCGAGTGGAATTGCTAAAAGAGACCACCTGCGAGTGGAATTGCCGGATCAGACCCCCACCCCTCCTGGCGGCAGGCGCACCAGGTGACGCGTGGCACTTGCCGCCAGCGCCAGAGGCGGCTGGGCCTGCCGCCACCGCTCCTGGCGGCCGGCCGCCGATACCGTTGCCGCGTTCCTCGCCACCGCAGGCCCCGACAGCGACGTTGACAGCGCTGATTCCCACGATGCTCATTCCGAGGATATATTCGCTGCTATATTCGCTGCTGCTTTATCCGATGCCTGCAGTCTATTTTCCCGCCCGATTTTTCATCCGTTCGTCCCTATTTTCCCGCCATTGCACTTGACATCTGAGCCTATAAAACGAGGCATTGCAACTGTCTTCGTCCATCGTCCAGCCACACTTCAAAACACCAACGCGCTAGTCAGCATGAGTTTGCCTTGCTCGGATCAAAGCATTAGGCCTAAGAAAATGAAGAGTGCGACTTTGCCTCGGGGGGTGGAAGTACTTCGTTGTTGGTGTGGCGATCTCTGCAAGGTGAAGGAGGTGACGGATTTTTCAGATTGGTTGGGCATGAAGTTTTTCATGTGCGCCAATTATGAGGAAGATCCACCCGTTGCTATTTCACCGTACATCAGGCCTCCGGTATGTTTCAGTCATCAAGAATAAAGACGTTGTTGATATTATTGTTGATTTGATATTTATATTTCTATTTTTGTTGTAGTCTCCTTCGCCTCTGTGCATGTACTATCGTTGGATTGACATGAAAAAACCGGACTGGGCGGTGACCGAGATTCGTGAAAGAGGTCGTCGTGCATGGGCAAGTTTGGACGCGGAAGAGCGCCGCGCGAAGGCGGCAGCAGAGGAGAAAGCAGAGCATGACAGAGAGTGGCAAGAGTATTGTGTGAAGCAGAGGGCTTTTCTTGATGAGATGAAGAAGAAAAACCGAGAAGAGGGACTTCGACTGGCGGAGGTTCAACGACAGCGACAGGAGGCCCGTGAGGCTGAGAGGCAGATAAAGAAAGAAAGGGCTCGTGCAGCCAAGACAGCAGAAGAAGCTGGTGATGGAAAAGGAAAATATCCACGTTGGACTCAGTAGATTTATGTTATTGTATCCTAAAATTCGCATTGCAGCAAGTTGTATCTTAAAATCCGCAGCAATTTGTATCTTAATTTGAACATGTTAATTTTTATGTATCTTATTTTATGCATGTTATTTTATGTATCTTATTTTATGCATGTTATTTTCAATGCATCTTAATTTCAACAGTTTAATGTATCTTATTTTATGCATGTTATTTTCAATTTAAAAAGAATGCCTCGAAATAAACCGAGAACTTTTATTTCATCATACTACATAGATGTCTCGTACATATATCTGAAAGTTGGAAACTGACATAGATAGATACAATAGTTCGCACACATAGATAGACGAATCACCCTACGCGACGACGGCCAGCTGGCCTTTCCCGACGACCGGAAGGTGACAAGCGAGTAGGGGGTCGGTGTTCACGAAGACCATGACCGTACTGCCCCTCTTCTTCCTGTGTCTGCGACTCATGCATAGGTGGTGGAGTCTGCAATCCATATTGAGATGATGATTCCAAATTATAGGTGTATGGTTGTGACTGGGAAGGGATATAAGATGGGCCAATAACGTCCGTCTCGAAAAAGTCATTCAATAATCCTGGACCCTGCATCGAGGATCAAGGGATTCTGTGAGTATGTCTTTGTTTACGCCACGCTGGGTTTCTTCATCTTCCCATGATGTATCATTACTTTCCTGCACAGAAAAACCGTATGTAAATAAAAATCATGTAAATGTTGTACGCTTGTAATTGCTTATTATGGTTGAACATACCTGAGCGGTGTTGTAGCATTGTGATTCCTCGCCCCTAGTGTGCTGGTTTATGTCAGGAAAACGAGTCTCCTCGGGCATCCTGATCCCTCGCGTGGAGGGATACGGCTGAGATCCGTCGCCTTGGGTGTATGCGCCATATCCTGTGTCCGCATTTTGGTCCACGAAATGAGTTTGCTCGGGCATGGAATCCAAGCCTGCAACATTTACCTGGGATGTATGCCCCTGTGGTGGCAGAGACGAGTCATGTCGTGGAAATGTCGTTGTAGTATTTGGACCCTCTCCCCACCGCCTGGATGACGTCGGCGCTGCACTCGTTCTAGCTGACCTCGGTTCCGGCATGTTGTACGCTCCAGTGTCAACATCGTTCCGTCTACCGCATCTCATCGTTTTGGCGACGAATTTACCAATTTCTTTTAAGGCAGACGTTCGACCTGGTGTGTCTCAGGCTTGCATGCCTTCCCTCGCCATCTCCCCTACTTCGTTGCAAATATCAATCTAAAAAAATAGGTTGTTGGTTGCTTGAATTGTTCATGAAATGATGGACTTGAATAGTAAGTTGTTGATGATTACCGTGTAGTCACGATAGTAAGCTGATGATGTGTCTATCCGTCTCTGCAACTGTTCCATATGTGTGGGATGTGTTGGCATCGTAGGTGGTTGATACGCCAGTCGAGTACGCGTGCTCATGCAGTACCACTCGTAATACGCTTGTGTTGTAGTCGCGTCGTACGGTCTGCATAATTAAATAATTACATCAACTTGTTTATGTACATAAATTACCGTAAATAAAATTTACCTATGTTCATGCACTATCATTTCCAGTGCTTCATTATTCCACTGGTTTACCCATTGAATGTTCTCTTCACGGTAATCGACACCAGTTCTGCCACTATTGCTCATCCTGAAATTTACGTAACAAAATGTAAGTTTTATGAATTAAAAAGACATTAACTATTTAGGGAGGTCACATCTTACTTATGAATATGTTCGTCGATACATCTTGGAACAGGTGGTGGAATATCTTGATGTAGACCGAACTGTCTCATGACACGGTCAGGATTGTACGGTTCAACAAACCACAGATATAGTAAATTGCAACGAGTCATCCAGAAGCCACTATCTCTCACGCATTCCACTGGGATGGGTTGCGAACCAAATACCATGTTAATGTGTAGCTCAGTACGTGACTGCAAGGGTATCCCAGAAGCTTGGGCTTGTTGCAAGTGCACTCACACGAGGTTGTGCCAAGGGTCACAGCTTGTTTTTTTGATCCTCTGTGGTGACCCTTAACATACTTGGCTCGCACATTGACTTCCCATTTATTCCTAAGTGCATCTACCTTCCTGCAACCATGGCTTTGTGACTTCTTTGCTTTCTCATCAAGATGTCTTTGCGTCTTCTCAGACCATGGCTTGTTCAAATCAACCAGTGCCTTGGCGACTGTGACTCTGTCTGCAAAGTATGACACAGTCCGGTTCCAAGTTTCATCGATTAGGGCTGTGATAGGTAGGGACCTCACCCCTTTAAGAACACCATTGTACACCTCTGACATGTTGCTTGTCATTATACCGTACCGAGCCCCACTGTCGTGAGACTGCGCCCACTTGTACAAATCGGGACAATTCTCGCTGATCCACTGGCTCAAATTTATTGCTGTCCGACGACCCCTCCGGTCTTCTCTCTCCGGCAGGGATGCGCGCTCGATCTCACCATTGATACCTGCCCAGATAGCATTCATTTTGGCTTCAGTTTTCTGCATGCACATCCTCTTGAATAGCTTGAACCAATCTTTGTTTTTGAATTTGGAATAAAAATTAGCTGCCAAATGCCGCATGCACCACCTTGTCTCCAGATCGGGCCACCTCCAGTCTGGATCTTCTGAAGCCTTAATTATGTCGAGCGCGCTTAATAGCCTAGTGTTGCGATCAGAGATGATGCAAACCCCTTTGCGATCTTTGACGACCCCCATCTTCAGGCAACTCAGGAACCACAGCCAGCTATGTTTGTTCTCGCTCTCGACTATTGCATACGCAATAGGTAGAAGTTGATTATTTGCATCTGCAGCAATTGCCACCAAGAGTGTGCCCTTGTACTTTCCAGTGAGAAATGTACCATCGATTGATAAAACCGGATGACAATGCTTGAATGCTTGTATAGTCTGGGCGAATGCCCAGAATAAGCGGTCCAGGATTAGCTCGTCCCGGTTCATTGGGTTTGGACGTTGTTTCCGGAAAACTTGAGTCCCCCTGTTAGCAGTTGCTATCTGATGCAGCATTCTGGGGGCAAAAGAATACGCGTCCTCATAGGTTCCATACAACCTCTGGAATATCTTTTCCTTTGCATGCCTTGCCTTGCTGTAGCTGACAGTGAAGCCAATCAGACCAGCTGCAGTTTTTTGCAAAGCCCTAATACTAATATTAAGACTTTCCTCCACAGTCGTTTGCATGATCTGTGACACATATTCTGCAGTCACATTGCAGTGGTCTGGAAGAGTGCCGGTTTGCTCACAGCCATGTTCCACTATTTTTGTGACATGCCATGGCTGACATACCCCAGGCTTCCGGCGAGCAATAACTCTTCCGCGGCAACCATCTTCGCGATGGATGCATATGACCTTCAACTCCTTTTTATCAGACTGCATCACTTTATGCTGCCGGTGTATGGCAATTGCATAGCTATTCATTGCTTGGTAAGCAGATTTCTTATCTGGGAAAATCTGCCCAACGGCCAGACTTCCGCTTCCAGGCCAGAAACAGAGTGAAATTCATTGGTGATGCTCATAACCTGTAAAAACTCTGGGTTCATTGGTGGAGCGACTGCCTTCTCATGAGGAACAACTTCATCATCATCTGATTCCGAAGAGGCAGAAGAATGACCATCATCGTCATCATCTACCGCCTCCGGCAATCCCTCCACGTGTTCGCTCATGTCAACGACCGCAGACCAGTATCCTGTCTCATACACTTGTTGGCCGCCTGTTGGTTCCGATGGACCGGCGCTGGGGGCTACAGTGATTGCCAACTCGGCCTCACCGCCCCCGCTACTGCACTCGGCGACATCAGTGACAGAAATGAACTCCACATACACCATGGGCTGTCCAAACATGGAGTTATTGGGATTGCTTGCAAACCCCATGTACGACGCCCAGGCTTTTTCACCAGTAACCCGCCGCAGTCCCCAACGGGATACTATCCATCATTTCCTCCGTCAACCACGAAAGCCTCCATGGTCATTTTTTTTCCATCCATCGCTGAACCAAACACCGATCGGATGCACCTTCTAACTGCCGCATACCCTACATTAACCATGTCTCTCACTATAACCGTAGTCATCTCGCACCTAGACACATCCACACCGGATAATAATGGATATATTATTTGTCGAATTTCGACTTACAGATTTAAAGATATTAATTATGCCATATTAAATGAATAAATGGCAAAAAATGAATAAAATAATATTATTACTTATTTTATTTTCATTGAAATTCAATATTATTATTACTTATTTTATTTTGAACTTTTTATTATTTTGGTTTTTTTGTTTTTTTGTTTTTTGAGAATTTTTGAGAATTTTTGAATTTTTTGCCTTTTTTGAAGTTTTTTGGAGTTTTTAAATAAATCATTGTTGTTTGTTAATCATTGTTGTTTATTTTAATAATTGTTTGGAATTCAAAAAATTAAATCATGTGACATCAAGACCTGAGGATTAATAGGATTGATACCTTACTATTGTCAAGAAAACAACAAGTGCAGACTTGAAAACTAGGGGTGATAGAACTCGAAAGTTAAGCGTGCTAGGGTTGGAGCAGTGAGAGGATGGGTGACCGGCCGGGAAGTTAGACGATTTGGAATGAGGGGCGATTAGAGATTAAATTGTCAAATAATTCAAGAGCAGTGAGGAAGGGTGATTAGAGATTAAATTGTCAAATAATTCAAAGATTTGAAATATAAAAAAATCTGAAAAAAAAATAAAAAATAATAATTCGAAAAAAAATAAAAAAAATTATTAAAAAAAAATACCTTTAGTCCCGGTTGGTAACACCAACCGGTACGAAAGGTCCCGCTCCAGAAAGCTGCCACGCGGAGCCCCTTTAGTCCCGGTTCGTAATCCAACCGGGACTAAAAGTGGAGGCCTTTAGTCCCGATTGCTTAGTCCCGGTTGGAAAACCGGGACTAAAGGCCCTTACGAACCGGGACTAAAGGCCCGTTTTCTACTAGTGAAATGATTCAAAGCAATAGTCTAGTTTTAACCTAATGATTTCAATACTCAAGCATGTCAACAAGCAACCATGTCTTTGAAAATAGCAACACTAAAGAAAGCTATCCCTAGCCCATCATGCTCAATCATTGATCCATTCATGAGACACACTCAAATATTAACTACGCCCAATGCTCAAGTATGATCATAGTGCCCCCTAGTTGGTACTTTATAAGAGAAGATGTAGACTCAAAGTAAAAATAAAAATTGCATAAAGTAAAAGATAGGCCCTTCGCAGAGGGAAGTAGGGATTTGTAGAGGTACCAGAGCTCAAAGTTTTAAATTGAGAGAGAAAAATATTTTGGGTGGCATGCTTTTCCTGTCAAGGAAAATGACAAAGTAACTCACATTACTTTCCATGCTAGATATATCATAGGTGGTTCCCAAACAGAAAATAAAGGTTATTCCTTTTTCCACCAAACTTTCACTTTCCATGGCGGGCCGTATCCACGGTTGCCTTCCATACCAACACTTTCCAAGGAATTTATTATTTGACAACATAAAGTAAATATTTTTTTCTTTTTCATTTTGGGAATGGGCATCCCAATTACCACCGCACTCTCGTGCAATGACAAGTGAATAAACACTCATCTTGAGAATAACACATCTAGCATGGAAAAATATTGGACACTCCCCACCGTTTCATGAGCGGTACGAGCACACAAAAGAGAAAATTTATTTTGAAAATTTAGAGATGGCACATACAAATTTGCTTGGAACGGCATGGAAATACCGCATATAGGTAGGTATAGTGGACTCATAAGGCAAAACTTGGTTTAAGGGTTTTGGATGCACAAGTAGTATTTCTACTTAGTACAAATGGAGGCTAGCAAATAGATTGGGAAGCAACCAAACCAAGAAACGAAAATTCACATAAGTGAGCATTGAGCATAACTAACACCGAATAATGCACCATAAGTAGGATGTAACTTCATTGCATAACTATTGACTTTCCTGAATGCATAGGGAATCACAAACCTTAACACCAATATTCCTACTAAGCATAATTACTCACTAGCATGACTCACATATTACTATCATCATGTTTCAAAACTATTACAAAGAATCAAGTTTAATTTGTCCAATGATCTTCATGAAAGTTTTTATTATATCCTCCTTGGATATCTATCACTTTGGGACTAATTTCATATATTGCCATTGCTTTTTCACAAGCTCAACAAATTTAAGTGAAGCACATGAGCATAAAGATTTCATCTCTCAAAAAGGTATAAGTGAAGCATGAGAGGATTTCTTCAAAATTTACTAACTCTCAAATTAATCTAAGTGAAGCATGAGAGTATTTCTACAAAAATTTCCAAGCACACCATGCTCAAAAAGATATAAGTGAAGCACTAGAGCAATTCTATAGCTCAAAAAGTTTAAGTGAAGCACATAGAGCAATTCTAACAAATCATAGCATGATTTTGGCTTTCTCAAATAGGTGTGTCCAGCAAGGATACAAGTGACTAACAAACAAACAAAGCAAGCAAAGATACAAGACGCTCCAAGCAAAAAATCATGATATGTGACGAATAAAAATATAGCTCCAAGTAAAATACCGATGGTCGTTAGAAGAAACAGGGGATGCCACTCGGGGGCATCCCCAAGCTTAGTTGTTTGTTTCTCTTTGGATATATCTTGGGGGTGCGGTAGCATCCCCAAGCTTAGTCTTTTTATCACTCCTTATTCCTTCATCCATCGTGAGCTCACCCAAAACTTGAAAACTGGTAGATGATGATGGAGTCCCCTCGGCGCCTACGATAGGCACGTAGAAGAGACCGCTTCCTCCTCGGCAACGACACCAGAAATTCCTTTGACGTGGCTTGAGACTGCGTCGGTATTTCCCTAGAGAGGAAGGGATGATGCAGCACAGCGATGGTAAGTATTTCCCTCAGTTATGAAACCAAGGTTATCGAACCAGTAGGAGGATCACCACCACCCAATAAGCAGCACCTGCACACAAACAACAAATACTTGCAACCCGACGCGAAAGAGAGGTTGTCAGTCTCTCTACGGTAAAAAGATAGATTAGGTAGTGATGGATAGGAGAGATAGATCTCTCAAGAACACAAAATAAAAAGGGAAAATAAAATATGCAGCAACATGTTTTTGGGTTTTTGGTTTTGTAGATCTGAAAACAAAGATTGCATAGATCTGAAAGCAATATGTTGGAAAAGTAGACCCGGGGGCCGTAGGGTTCACTAGTGGCTTCTCTCATGAGTATAGCGCAAGGTGGGTGAACAAATTACTGTTGGGCAATTGATAGAAAATCGAATAGTCATGATGATATCCAAGGCGATAATCGTTATATAGGCATCACGTCCAAGATAAGTAGATCGACTCCTGCCTGCATCTACCACTATTACTCCACACATTGACCGCTATCCAGCATGCATCTAGTGTATTAAGTTCATGGAAAACGAAGTATTGCAATAAGAACAATGACATGATGTAGACAAGATCTATTCATGTAGGAATAGACCCCATCTTGTTATCCTTAATAGCAACGATACATGCGTGTCTTGCTACCCCTTCTGTCACTGGGAAAGAACACCGCAAGATCGAACCCATCACAAGGCACCTCTTCCCATGGCAAGAAAAATCGATCTAATCAGCCTAACTAAACCAAAGATTCAGAGAAGAAATACGAGGCTATAAGTAATCATGCATATAAGAGATCAAAGAAGACTCAAATAATATTCATGGATAGAAAGTGATCATGAACTCAAAATTCATCGGATCCCAACAAAAACACAGCAAAAGTTTACATCAAAGAGATCTCCAAGAGACCATTGTATTGAGAATCATAAGAGAAAGAGAGGAAGCCATCTAGCTACTGCCTACGGACCCGTAGGTCTATGGTGGACTACTCACGCATCATCGGAGAGGCACCCATGAGGAAGATGAACCCCTCCGTGATGGTGTTTAGATTGGATCTCGAGGTTCTGGAACTTGCGGCGGCTGGAATTGTGTTTCATCGATTCCCTTAGGGTTTTTGGAATATTTGGGAATTTATAGGCATCATAGGCGGTGGAGAGGGGCCCCAAGGAGGGCACAACCCATCAGGGCGCGCCGAGGCCCCCCTGGCGCGCCCTGGTGGGTTGTGGTCTCCTTGGCCCACTCCCCCAGCACTTCTTTGGCCCACTGGGTGTCTTCTGGTCCATAAAAAATGTCCAAAAAGTTTCGTCGCGATTGGACTCCGTTTGGTATTGATTTTCTGCGAAGTAAAAAACAAACAAAAACAGCAACTGGCACTTTGGCACTATGTCAATAGGTTAGTGCCAAAAAATGATATAAAGTTGTTATAAAATGATTGTAAAACATCCAAGAATGATAATATAACAGCATGGAACAAGCAAAAATTATAGATACATTGGAGACGTATCAACTACACGTTGGCCGGATGATCTTTTTGAAAGATCAGCCGAGTAACGAGCCGTCCGATCAGCACACGCGATGATTTCAACATAATCCTTGTTGTAGAAACATCCTGCGCCATGAGCCTTGTTGAATAATAGCTCTGCGGCTCGTGCAACAATAGCCTTCTTACACGAAAAAGGGTTTCCCCCCGCTTTGTATTACAAAGCAACCAACCGAACCATTCAGTGACAGGTGCTGGGGCGGAAGCAGCACAGTCACACCCAAAAGAAACGAAAGAAAAAAAACAAAAGAAACAAATGCCGACAACGACGGATCAACAAAAATGAAGAAGCCTCATGACCGCTGCGCCCAGTGGCGGACCCAGCATTGGGGCGAGCTGGGGCGGCCGCACCGGCTCGCCGGCGGCGAGGGATCGACCCCCACCTATACTGCCTCTGCCCTCTGCCCTCTGCCTGTCCTCTGAAAGCTAGCAGCGGCAGCGGTTCTGTTCGTGCGGGCGAGGGAGGCTGGACGAAGATGAAAGTCGAAGGGGTACGTTTCTTGGGCCGGTCCGCCGATGGACGGGGCTATTTTTCAGGCCCAAACGATCGATCCAGCGAGCCAACAATCTATTGATCTAGCCAGTCTCCATTTCCCCATCCAGTCCATCCATCCAGCGAGCCAGGGACCCAGCCAGTCTCCACTCTCTAGCGCCATTGATCCAGCATCGCCGCCAGGCGCCAGCAGTTCGGGGCTTCGGGCCAACGCCCCTGGCTGGCTGCTGGTCCGTCGTGCCAGCACCCAGCGGCGGGGGGTGGCAGCGAGGGGCTGGGGGCGGCCGGCGGTGGGCGGCTGCAGTGGGGGGCTGGGGCCTGGGGCGGCCGACGGCGGGGGCCTGGGGGTGGCCGGCGGCTGCGGGGCTGGCCGGCTAGGGGCTGGGGGTGGCCGACAGTTGCGCCGTGGGGGGCTTGGGTGGTGGATTGGGGTTTGGGTTGGGCTGTGGATTGGGATTGGGGTTGGGGCCGACAGCCATCCCAGAGGAGGACGCCGGTGATGGATTCCGGTGACGGTGAGGAGGTTACTTGTCTCCATCATTACAAGGTAACTATATTCAATGAGGTGTTGGATAGAAACATAGCTGAGATGAATAGTCGTTTTAGTGAAACTTCTACACGCTTGTTGAAGTGCATTTGTTGCCTTGATCCTAGAGACTCATTTAGCAACTTTGATCATGATAAGCTAGTTGAGCTTGCAAATATTTACTCTATTGATTTCTCTTCACAAGAGCGCTATGTTGACTGATCAACTCAACATATATATTGATGTGATGAAAATAAGTACTGAATTCTTGGCTTGCGATAGTTTGAGTTCTCTTGCTCTCAAGTTTGTTCAAAGTAGACAACATCTGGTATTTCCTTTGGTTTATCGGCTCATCAGACTTGCATTGACATTACCGGTGGCAACTGCATCAGTTGAGAGGGTTTTCTCAGCCATGAATATTATAAAGACGGATCTTCGAAACAAGATGGGTGATGATTGGCTTAATGATTTGATGGTTTGCTTTGTTGAGCGCGAGATATTTGCTCAAATTAGTGATAAACAGATTATGATCCATTTTCATGCCTTGAAGACCCGTCGAGGTGTTGGGGAACGTTGCATGGAAAACAAAAAAATTCCTACGCACACGCAAGATCTATCCATGGTGATGAGCTTCTACGAGAGGGAGAGTGAATTGATACGTCCATTTTGCATCATGCTTTTATATTGATATTTATTGCATTATGGGCTGTTATTACACATTATGGTACAATACTTATGCCTTTTCTCTCTTATTTTACAAGGTTTACATGAAGAAGGAGAATGCCGGCAGCTGGAATTCTGGACTGGAAAAGGAGCAAATCTGAGATACCTATTCTGCACAACTCCAAAAGTCCTGAAAATCTACGGAGAATTATTTTGGAATATAAAAAAAATATTGGGCGAAAGAAATACATCAGGGGACCCACCAGGAGGTCACAAGCCAGGGGGCGCGCCCTACCCCCCTAGGCGCACCCTGCAGGCTTGTGGGCCCCCTGGCAGGCCTCCGGTGCCCATCTTCTGCTATATGGAGGGTTTTGACCTGGAAAAAATCATAAGGGATCTTTCGGGATGAAGCGCCGCCGTCTCGAGGCGGAACTTGGACAGAACCAATCTAAGGCTCCGGCGGAGCTGTTCTGCCAGGGAAACTTCCCTCCCGGAGGGGGAAATCGAAGCCATCGACATCACCAACGATCCTCTCGTCGAGAGGGGGTCAATCTCCATCAACATCTTCACTAGCACCATCTCCTCTCCAAACCCTAGTTCATCTCTTGTATCCGATCTTTGTCTCAAAACCTCAGATTGGTACCTGTGGGTTGCTAGTAGTGTTGATTACTCCTTGTAGTTGATGCTAGTTGGTTTACTTGGTGGAAGATCATATGTTCAGATCCTTAATGATAATTAATACTCCTCTGATTATGAACATGAATATGCTTTGTGAGTAGTTACGTTTGTTCCTGAGGACATGTGATAAGTCTTGTTATAAGTAATCATGTGAATTTGGTATTCGTTCGATATTTTGATGAGATGTATGTTGTCTCTCCTCTAGTGGTGTTATGTGAACGTCGACTACATGACACTTCACCATTATTTGGGCCTAGAGGAAGGCATTGGGAAGTAATAAGTAGATGATGGGTTGCTAGAGTGACAGAAGCTTAAACCCTAGTTTATGCGTTGCTTCGTAAGGGGCTGATTTGGATCCACATGTTTCATGCTATGGTTAGATTTATCTTAATTCTTCTTTCATAGTTGCGGATGCTTGCGAGAGGGGTTAATCATAAGTGGGAGGCTTGTCCAAGTAAGGGCAGCACCCAAGCACCGGTCCACCCACATATCAAATTATCAAAGTAACAAACGCGAATCATATGAGCATGATGAAAACTAGCTTGACAGAAATTCCCATGTGTCCTCGGGAGCGCTTTGCTTTATATAAGAGTTTGTCCAGGCTTGTCCCTTGCTACAAAAGGGATTGGGCCACCATGCTGCACCTTTATTACATTTGTTACTTGCTATCTGTTACGAATTATTCAATCACAAAACTATCTGTTACCGATAATTTCAGTGCTTGCAGAGAATACCTTACTGAAGACCAATTGTCATTTCCTTCTCCTCCTCGTTGGGTTCGACACTCTTACTTATCGAAAGGACTATGATAGATCCCCTATATTTGTGGGTCATCAAGACTCTTTTATGGCGTCGTTGCCGGGGAGTGAAGCGCCTTTGGTGAGTGGAACTTGGTAAGGAAAAATTTATATACTGTGCTGAAATTTACTGTCACTTGTTACTATGGAAAATAATCCTTTGAGGGGTTTGTTCGGGGTATCTTCACCTTGACCAGAAGCACAAAGAGATACTCCTCAACCTACTGCACCTACTGAAAATATTTATTATGAAATTCCTTCGGGTATGATAGAGAAACTGCTAGCTAATCCTTATGCAGGAGATGGAACACTACATCCTGATTTGCATCTAATCTATGTGGATGAAGTTTGTGGATTATTTAAGCTTGCAGGTTTGCCCGAGGATGATGTCAAGAAAAAGGTCTTTCCTTTATCTTTGAAGGAGAAGGCATTGACATGGTATAGGCTATGTGATGATATTGGATCATGGAACTACAACCGATTAAAATTGGAATTTCATCAGAAGTTTTATCCTATGCATCTGGTTCATCGTGATCGGAATTATACTTATAATTTTTGGCCTCGTGAAGGAGAAAGTATCACTCAAGCTTGGGGGAGGCTTAAGTCAATGTTATTTCATGCCCCAATCATGAGCTCCCGAGAGAAATTATTATCCAGAATTTTTGTGCTCGGCTTTCTAATAATAATCGGTCCATGCTCAATACTTCTTGTGCTGGTTCCTTTATGAAGAAAGATATTGAATTCAAATGGGACTTATTGGAAAGAATTAAACGCAACTCTGAAGATTGGGAACTCGGCGAAGGTAAGGAGTCAGGTATAAACCTTAAGTCTGATTGTGTTAAATCCTTTATAGACACCGATGCTTTTCATGAATTTAGCACTAAATATGGGGTTGACTCTGAGATAGTAGCTTCTTTCTGTGAATCTTTTGCTACTCATGTTGATCTCCCTAAGGAGAAGTAGTTTAAATATCATCCTCCCATTGAAGTTAAAGTAGTTGAACCTATTAAAGTTGAAGAAGAAACTATTATTTATAATGCTGATCCTGTTATTCCTACTGCTTATATTGAGAAGCCGCCCTTCCCTGTTAGAATAAAGGAATATGCTAAAGCTTCAACTATGGTTCGTAAGAGCTGTACTAGAACACCTACGCCTCCTGAACAAATTAAAGTTGAACCTAGTATTGCTATGGTTAAAGATCTCTTGGTTGATAATATTGATGGGCATGTTATTCATTTCTGTGATGAAGCTGCTAGAATTGCTAGACCTAATACTAAAGGTAAACATAAACCTATTGTTGGCGTGCCTGTTGTTTCTGTTAAAATAGGAGATCATTGTTATCATGGCTTATGTGATGTGGGTGCTAGTGCGAGTGCAATTCCCTTTACCTTATACCAAGAAATTATGCATGATATTGCACCAGCTGAATTAGAGGAAATTGATGTGACTATTAAGCTTGCTAATAGAGATACTATTGCACCAATAGGGATTGTTAGAGATGTTGAAGTCTTGTGTGGGAAAATAAAGTATCCTACTGATTTTCTTGTTCTTGGTTCCCCACAAGATGATTTTTGTCCCATTATATTTGGTAGACCTTTCTTAAATACTGTTAATGCTAGGATATATTGTGAGAAAGAAAATGTTACTGTAAGTTTTGGGGATGTGTTTCATGAGTTCAATTTCTCTAAATTTCGTAGACAACCCCATGACAAAGAATTGCCTAGTAAAGATGAAATTATTGGTCTTGCTTCTATTGTTGTGCCTCCTACTGATCCTTTAGAACAATATTTGCTAGACCTTGAAAATGATATGCATATGAATGAAAGGAATGAAATACATAAGATTTTCTTTGATCAGCAGCCTATCTTGAAACACAACCTGCCTGTTGAAATACTTGGGGATCCTCCTCCACCCAAGGGTGATCCCGTGTTTGAGCTTAAACAATTACCTGATACTCTGAAATATGCTTATCTTGATGAAAAGGAGATATATCCTGTTATTATTAGTGCTAACCTTTCAGAACATGAAGAATAGAGATTATTGAAACCCCTGAAGAAGCACCGTGCTGCTATTGGATATACTCTTGATGATCTTAAGGGCATTAGTCCCACTCTATGTCAGCATAAAATTAATATGGAGCCTGATGCTAAACCAGTTGTTGATCAGCAACGACGGTTAAATCCTAAAATGAAAGAAGTGGTAAGAAATGAAATACTAAAGCTTCTGGAGGCAGGTATAATTTATCCTATTGCTGATAGTAGATGGGTTAGTCCCGTTCATTGTGTCCCTAAAAAGGGAGGTATTACCGTTGTTCCTAATGATAAAAATGAATTGATCCCGCAAAGAATTGTTACAGGATATATAATGGTAATTGATTTTAGGAAATTAAATAAAGCTACTAGGAAAGATCATTACCCTCTACCTTTTATTGATCAAATGCTAGAAAGACTATCCAAACATACACATTTTTGCTTTCTAGATGGTTATTCTGGTTTCTCTCAAATACCTGTGTCAAAAGAGGATGAAGAAAAGACCACTTTTACTTGTCCTTTTGGTACCTTTGCTTATAGACGTATACCTTTTGGTTTATGCAATGCACCTGCTACCTTTCAAAGATGTATGATGGCTATATTCTCTGACTTTTGTGAAAAGATTGTTGAGGTTTTCATGGATGATTTTTCCGTTTACGGAACTTCTTTTGACGATTGCTTGAGCAACCTTGATCGAGTTTTGCAGAGATGCGAAGAAACTAATCTTGTCTTGAATTGGGAAAAGTGTCACTTTATGGTTAATGAAGGTATTGTCTTGGGGCATAAGATCTCCGAAAGAGGTATTGAAGTTGATAAAGCTAAAGTTGATGCTATTGAAAAAATGCCGTGCCCTACGGATATCAGAGGTATAAGAAGTTTCCTTGGTCATGCTGGTTTCTATAGGAGGTTTATTAAAGACTTCTCTAAGATTTCTAGGCCTCTCACCAATCTTTTGCAAAAAGATGTTCCATTTGTTTTTGATGATGATTGTGTAGAAGCATTTGAAATTCTTAAGAAAGCCTTGATTTCTGCACCTGTTGTTCAACCACCTGATTGGAACCTACCCTTTGAAATTATGTGTGATGCTAGTGCTTATGCTCTTGGCGCTGTTCTAGGACAAAGAGTTGATAAGAAATTAAATGTTATCCATTATGCTAGTAAAACTCTAGACAGTGCTCAAAGAAACTATGCTACCACTTAAAAGGAATTTTTAGCAGTTGTGTTTGCTTGTGATAAGTTCAAACCTTATATTGTTGATTCCAAAGTAACTGTTCACACCGATCATGCTGCTATCAAATATCTTATGGAAAAGAAAGATGCTAAACCTAAACTTATTAGATGGGTTCTTCTGCTACAAGAATTTGATTGCATATTATTGATAGAAAGGGTGCTGATAACCCCGTAGCAGACAACTTGTCTAGGTTAGAAAATGTTCATGATGACCCACTACCTATTGATGATAGCTTTCCTGATGAACAATTAGCTGTCATAAATGCTTCGCGTAATGCTCCATGGTATGCTGATTATGCTAATTACATTGTTGCTAAGTTTATACCGCCTAGTTTCACATACCAACAAAAGAAAAAGTTCTTCTATGACTTAAGACATTACTTTTGGGATGATCCACACCATTATAAAGAAGGAGTAGATGGTGTTATTAGACGTTGTGTACCTGAGCATGAACAGGAACAGATCCTTCGCAAGTGTCATTCCGAGGCCTACGGAGGACACCACGCTGGAGATAGAACTGCACATAAGGTACTACAATCTGGGTTTTTTTGGCCTACTTGTCATGGTGTTGTCACGGCAAGATGTCCGGGTTAACGGACTTAGGTGTGAGGCCATCGCAACTATGTGGTGGCTTGAGAGGGGTTGGTCGGAATCGAGAGACGCGAGTTTACCCAGGTTCGGCCCCTCCGATGGAAGTAAAAGCCTACGTCCTGCTTGTCTTGTATTGATGATGATGACGATCTCGGTTACAAGGGTGCGGAATTGCCACCTCTAATCTCGAGTGTCTCTAATTTGTCTATCTCTCCTGACTTGTATATCTAAGACCTGTCTATTGAGATGTCTAAAAACCTGATCCTCTTGGGGTGACCCGCCCCTCCTTATATAAGCTGAAGGGGCGGTTTACATGTAGAGTCTAAGTCGGACTGAGACTTAACTTATTATGACTCCCCATCGCGGGCTTCTCCTCATGGGCTTCTGAGTCCTGGGCTTCATATCTCCGACGGGTGGCATCCAACCGGGCGGCTTACAACCGGGCGGCTTGCAACCGGGCTTATCTTCAAGACTCATCTTCAGGGACTCGTCTCCGGGACTTAACTGTCTGTCGGGTCATAACTGTCTGCCGGGTCATAACTGTCTGACGGTTCATAACCGTCTGTCGGGTCATAACTGTCTGCCGAGTTATAACTATCTGTCGGGTTATAACTGTCTGCCGGGTTACAACTGTCTGCCGGCTTACAACTGTCTGCCGGCTTACAACTGTCTGCCGGCTTACAACTGTCTGTCGGGTCATAACTGTCACCGGGTTATAACTGTCTGCCGGCTTACAAGTGTCTGCCGGCTTATAACTATTCCCGGGTCATACCGCGGGGTATATCCCCGACATTAGCCCCCAGGTTAGCTTGAATTTATTCATGGTAACCTCCTGAAATAAGAATATGTAAAGGGACCGGTTCGCTAAAAAATACCAGTTGACCAGCTCCTGAAAATTCTGAAACTCTGTCATATCAATACACTAACGCTGACTCCTTGTAGAAAAAATAACCCTTATTATCAACTGCCCTGGTTTGAGAAATTCATCTGGTTCCCTCATAACTGAGAATTTGAAGACATATCTTCCTCATATCCATATTACCTGTAGCCCCCAAGTCTTAAGAAGGGAAACGTAGTGATAGCCTTAAGACTTGCTTCAACATATTTTCCACGACAGAGAAATCCAGATTGTTTATCTGAGTCACCAGTCATAAGTTGAATGTTCCACATATGTAGCCCCCAAGTACTGGGTAGTCTTGCCTGCAGCAACCTGGGACTTGTAAATGTCTTATGCTTATAAAACTTCAGCCAGTGTAGCCCCCAAGGGTCGGGGCATTATGCAATAATGAGCAGGAACTTGTTGTAGATCTGATCATATAGACTTGAGGAGCAATGTGTAACCCCCAAGGGCCGGCTCAGTAAGACAATACTGGGCTGGGACTTTTAGAAAAAGATATAAAGGCCAGCTCATCTCCTTGAGATAACGGGGTCTGTTGACAACATAATGACTTGAAAAACAACTTGCATTAGCCCCCAAGTGCCGTGGTGCATGCTTGCAGTGACATGGGACTTGCATACTTGATATAAATAGGACTTGAATAATGTAGCCCCCAAGTGCCGGTCGTATGCCTGCAACGATTCGGGAATATTCCTTCCATTGTAGAATAAAATTTTATCCACTGTCCAGATGATGTTTGCTGAAAACCTTGCATATCAATGTTGAACCATGCTCCTTGCTGTAAGCTGGTATTTTTGGGATGAAGGAATAATAGCCATTACTCTGAAGGGGCTTTGAAAACCTCAATCATCCAATGCTAGCTATGACAACCATAATGAAAAATCCAGCCATGTTGGCTATTTGAGATTTGAATATAATCCGGTTTGAAAGAACCGGTTCCTGCAATGTAGACCAGGATATCCATGCATATATGATGCATGGTAAGATGATGCAATGATGATGCAATGTATGATGTTCTTGCTTTGAAGGCACAACCAGAAGAGATCAACTCTTGTATATGTTCTTGCTTTTTCTTTTTGAAAACTCATATGCCGGCTCTCCTGGCATGAACTCGTTGTTTGAACTCTTAACAGTACAGGGTCTCTAGTGAGAGTGACCGTCAACTCCTTTGAGCGGCTCAGGGTCTCTAGGCGAGATTAACTGGTAAGAGCACAACAAACCATAGAGAGGCGCAGCAGGGCATGAGTACCCCCCGGGCCCATAAGCTACTTCTCACGTGACATAAATCCATCGTTTGAACCTTAAACAGTGCAGGGTCTTTAGAAGAGTAACTGTTTAAGAGTACGAATGGGCCACATAGCAGAGAGTATGCAGCAGATGGGTGAGTTTATCCTCGCTTTCCGTAAGCCGGCCCTCACGTGACAAGAGCCGCCGGTTTAACCATGACCATTACAGGGTCTCTAGTGAGATTGATTGTCAAATACTTTGAACAGCTCAGGGTCTCTAGCCGAGATTAACTGGTAAGAGTTCGGCGGGTCACCTAGCGGAGTAGCAGCAGCATACATGCAGGTTTAACTCGAACTTGCGGTGGCTGAAGAGCCGATCAAGAGGGTGTGTAAGCTAAACCCGATGGGTTGGAAGCCCACAAATGACCTTGTTGACGGAGTCAACTTTTTGGGTATACAACCCGGCCTTACGGTGGCTGAGGAGCCGATCAAGAGGGTGTGTAAGCTAAACCTGGTGGGTTGGAAGCCCCCAAATGACCTTGTCGACGGAGTCAACTTTTTGCACCATCTTGTAAGCCGCCATCTTGTATGAAGAAACAGTAGAAGCCTCCAAGTTACTTTATGATGATCCAATAAATCCGGGCATCCATGTTTGAATGGTGCATCATGGCGGTTCGTCCTCTTGGGCGACTTTTAATTGTTCCGCCAATAATGTAGTAGCCCCTGGGATCGGGTTAACTTCCTTGCAATGACCCGGGGTTCTTGTTGAAAACGACCAAATGTGTCGAGCCATGTCTGTAGCCCCCGAGTCTTAAGTCGACTCGAAGAGTTGGCTTGAGATTCTCCATACTTGACCGTGGCATAAACCGGCATATAGTTGACACCGGAAACACTTGAATGTGCTGAAGGCGCGTCTGTTGGGCGGCTCAGATAGGCGAGCCCTGCACCGATGAGTCGATGTAAACCGGACCGCAGGCACGGCGGCTTGCGCGCGTCCGTTGGGCGGTTCAAGTGAGCAGGCGCGGCACCGGCGTGTTCATGTAGACCAGACCACGGGGGCCGCGTCTTGCGTGCGTCCGTTGGGTGGTTCAGATAGGCGAGCACCACACCGGTATGTTGATGTAGATCAGACCACAGGGCGGTAGCTCATAAGCGTCCGTTGTAGGTCAGCACGGACAGCGAGTCGGCCATGACGTTGCAAGCCGGTGCGGTCGCGAGAGGCGGCCACGGCGTTGTAGACCGGCGCAGTGCGACACGGATGAACACCGGTCCAGAATGATGTTGGCATGCCTTCATCTCCGTGGTATAATGCCTCTTTGGCAACGAATAGTGGTCCTACGTAAAAAACATCACTAGCCAGAGTAATTGTACTCGGAAGAAAAAAAATGTATCAATAAAGATTGACTGGATCGATTTCACCTGATTCGACCGGACGATAGAAAAGTCGTATATAGCGTCCGTGGATCACCTCCAGTAATTTCAACGGCAATTGAGCCGCTCTCGGGGGTGGCTCAGCACGCAGCGGTGACGGCAGAGACGGTGGTTTGAAACACGACCGTAGCAGAGCCAAAGCTGGGCGGCTCAGAACAGACCCTCCGGGTCACTTTTACCAACCCTTTTTTTAACTCATCCAACCGCACCCCACCTCTATTTTTTATCATCCTCCAATCGGTCGCACGGGCTGGAGGCGGGGTGCATCCCCGCCAGGGAGAAGCAGGCGGAGCAAGGGTGAGGCAGAGCAGAGCGGAGGCGAGGGAGGGGAGGTGGAAATACCGGTCGCGGCGAGGGGAAATGGAGCACAGCCCTAGAGACGCCCGCGCGTGGGGCGGTGAGCAGTAGTTGCGGCGGGTTGAGACGGAGAGGATCCGGCGCGGCGCAGCGACCGAAGCAGGGCGGAGCCAGCCACGGCGCCGCGGCGGACGCGACGAGCCACCGTGGCGGAAGTAGCCAGGCGGGGCCGCGGGGAAAGCTCGGCCAGGGCGTTTTGGAGGCGCCTGCGCGGCAGAGGCGGAGACCGTGGCGGCGACCCGCCTGAGCATCTTGGAAGCTTCGGCCGGCGGCAGAAGCAAAGGTCGCGGTGGATGGCCGGCCCGGGGCAAAGCAAAGGAGTAGCAAGCCGGCAGCGGAGATGAGCCTGCGGCGGAGGACTCGTAGCGCGAAGGCGGTGGAAGCCGGCGACGGCGGCTGGGCGGGGTGAGGCAGAGCAGAGCGCCGGCTCAGTGAGCGAGCGAGGAGGGAGCGGCCATAGCGGCACAGTGCGGGGGCACTCGTGGGCCAGGAGGAGCAGAGACGGAGTGTGAGCAGGGACGCGGCGAGCCCGGCTTTCGCGGCGGCGAGACGGGCCTCGACCAAGGGGCGACTCAAGATGGTGGATGCGAGGAGCAGAGCGGGATAGTGCGCGGCGGCTTGGAGTCCACTCTGGCAGGGGTGGTTTGGAGCGGCACAGAACGGCGGCTCGACGGAGTGCGGCGGCTCGATGGACACGCTGAGAGCCGGCGGTGAGGTGAGGCGGAGCCGACTTGGCGCATGCGCGCGCAAGGGCGAGGCGGAGCTGTGACAGCGGTCGGCTCTGAGCCGGCGCAACCGGCTCGAGGCAAATCTGCGGCCACAGCAGCAGAAGCGGCCGCGGATTGACGAGGGTGAAGATGGCGACTTGGCGGAGACCCGGTGGCAGAGGTAAGGCCCGGCTCGAGGCCGTGACGGCGGAACGGCGCGTCGGCCATGGCAGATCCGCAGCAGCGGCTTAGCATGAGGAGGCGGAGTCCCTAGGCGGAGGCAGGGTGTGCGCTGGGGCCGCTCGAGAGCAGACTCTGCTCGGGGACGATGGGAGGTCGCGGCAGCTTCGGAGAACAAGGCCGTCTCAAAACGGTGGCATCCGGCTTGAAGGCGGTCGGCGGGTCAGTTTGTTTCCAAATAAACAAAGGCGTTCTAGACCAGATCGATGAGTTGCTGAGTAGGAGTACTTGGCAGAAAATATCAGTGGTGCACGGGCCCATCCAACTGAATCAATCTGACAACCATTGACTGGACTGATTTTTTGTAGCAACCGCTAATAACAATCGGACCCGGTTGTCGAATCCGTAGCAAAAATCACCAATGACTGCGGTAGATTCCTGTAGTATATTGTCTGCGACGGAAATGCTCCTGTCGATCTCGGCGACTTACGGAAAGCGAACATGTCACAACCATACTTTCTTGAACTTTAAATCTTAGACCATAAATCTGGACTGATGAAACTTGAAGCTGATGTAAATCCTTCTAAACCGGCTCTTCTTCATCCGGAAAATTGCAAACTTCTCGATCCCTGATGGAGATCCCTCCAAGAATTTAACACCACCGTGCATCGGCCCCACGATGGGCGCCAACTGTCGTGGTGTTGTCACGGCAAGATGTCCGGGTTAACGTACTTAGGTGTGAGGCCATCGCAACTATGTGGCGGCTTGAGAGGGGTTGGTCGGAATCGAGAGACGCGAGTTTACCCACGTTCGGCCCCTCCGATGGAAGTAAAAGCCTACGTCCTGCTTGTCTTGTATTGATGATGATGACGATCTCGGTTACAAGGGTGCGGAATTGCCACCTCTAATCTCGAGTGTCTCTAATTTGTCTATCTCTCCTGACTTGTATATCCAATACCTGTCTATTGAGACGTTTAAAAACCTGACCCTCTTGGGGTGACCCGCCCCTCCTTATATAAGCTGAAGGGGCGGTTTACATGTAGAGTCTAAGTCGTACTGAGACTTAACTTATTATGACTCCCCATCGCGGGCATCTCCTCATGGGCTTCTGAGTCCTGGGCTTCATATCTCCGACGGTCGGCTTACAACCGGGCGGCTTACAACCGGGCGGCTGGCAACCGGGCTTATCCTCAAGACTCATCTTCAGGGACTCGTCTCCGGGACTTAACTGTCTGCTGGGTCATAACTGTCTGACGGGTCATAACTGTCTGTCGGGTCATAACTGTCTGCCAGGTTATAACTGTCTGCCGGGTCACAACTGTCTGCCGGCTTACAACTGTCTGCCGGGTCATAACTGTCATCAGGTTATAACTGTCTGCCGGCTTACAAGTGTCTGCCGGCTTATAACTGTCCCCGGGTCATACCGCGGGGTATATCCCCGACACTACTCTCTTCAAGGATGCTCGTAAGTTTGTCTTGTCTTGTGATGAATGTCAAAGAATTGGTAATATTAGTAGACGTCAGGAAATGCCTATGAATTACTCTCTTGTTATTGAACCATTTGATGTTTGGGGTTTTGATTATATGGGACCTTTTCCACAGTCTAACGGGTATACTCATATTCTAGTTGCTGTTGATTATGTTAATAAGTGGGTAGAAGCTATTCCAACTAGTAGCGCTGATCATAACACTTCTATTAAAATGCTTAAAGAAGTTATTTTCCCTAGATTTGGAGTCCCTAGATATTTAATGACAGATGGTGGTTCACACTTTATTCATTGTGTTTTCCGTAAATTGCTTGCTATGTATGATGTTAATCATAGAATTGCATCTCCTTATCATCCTCAATCTAGTGTTCAAGTAGAATTGAGGAATAGAGAAATTAAATTGATCTTGCAAAAGACTGTTAATAGGTCTAGAAAGAATTGGTCTAAGAAACTGGATGATGCATTATGGGCTTATAGAACTGCTTATAAAAACCCTATGGCTATGTCTCCGTATAACATGGTTTATGGTAAAGCATGTCACTTACCTCTAGAGCTAGAACATAAAGCTTATTGGGCAATTAAAGAGCTCAACTATGATTTCAAACTTGCTGGTGAGAAGAGGTTATTTGACATTAGCTCACTTGATGAATGGAGAACCCATGCCTATGAGAATGCTAAGTTGTTTAAAGAAAAGGTTAAGAGATGGCATGATAGAAGGATATAAAAGCATGAATTCAATGTAGGTGATCATGTCTTGCTATACAATTCTCGTTTAAGATTTTTTGCAGGAAAACTTCTCTCTAAATGGTAGGGGCCTTACATTATCGAGGAAGTATATCGCTCCGATGCCATCAAGATCAACAACACAGAAGGCACAAATCCGAAGGTGGTAAACGGGCAAAGAATCAAACATTATATCTCAGGTACTCCCATAAATGTTGAAACCAATATTATCAATACCATGACTCCGGAGGAGTACATTAGAGAGTCCTACCATAACGTTTCAGACTCCGAAAAGGAATAGGTATGTGTTACGGTAAGCAAACCGACTCCAAAACTTTTCCAATGGCAATTTTTATTCATTTTGGAATATTTAAAAAATTAGGAAAATTTAAAGCAGTCCGAATAGTGCATGAGGAGGCGACAAGCCAGGGGGGCGCGCCCTACCCCCCTGTGGCTTGTGGCCACCTCGTGTACCCTCCGGACTTCGTTTACTTGTGGTATACTCCTTTAGGTCGGTAAAATTCATTATATAATCTCCCGAAGGTTTTGACCTTCGTATCACGACACTATATCATGTTTTCGTTTTGAGCTGTTGCTGTAGCAGATTTAGAGCAAGATGTCGTCCCAAGATTCCGATGGGGAGAGCTATGTATCGCATTATCTTGCCAATCCCAAGCTCTATGGGGACTTAGATCCTTATGGATTGTTCTCGGAGGAGGAGCTAGAAGGCAAGTATGAGGAAGAAAGCTCGGACGAAGAGGAGATCCCCCTGTCTCGACCAGGAGATATGCATGTGGAGTTCAGGAAATCGAGCCTCCCAAATACAAGGAGAAAACCCAAGGTTCTATTTATCCCTTCTCGTTTTCTGCAGGAGAGAAAGCAAGAATTATGTCAAAGGATATTGAAGCTCGAGCAGGAAGTAGACGATCCGAGGGAACAGAATTTTATGCTTAAGAGGAAACTAGACAAGCCTCCAACCTCATCAACAACTCCAGCATCGCCAGCTCCGAAGAAAGACAACTAAACACATGGGTATGGGCACTCCCCTTGGCTTGTACCAAGCTTGGGGGAGGTGCCCCGGTATCGTATCACCATCACATCTTTTACTTTTATCATTTTTCTTAGTTCGATCCTTTTGGTTATATCTTGATCTAGTAGAATAAAGTTTTTAGTGTGATCTAGTTTTGAGTTTTGCTTTATGTTCCCCCTATGTAAGCAAGTCCGAGAGTTATATAATAAAGAGTAGTTTTGAGTTGAGGGCTTTGCTTGCTTGTTATGATCTTGAGAGAAAGAAATAGAAAGAAGTATAGAATAAAAGCAAAGAGTATATATGATGATCTTATGGGGGGTGATGACTTCACATATAAGAGGTATGTCGATTGAAATTTGTTGTGAGTTGACAAACAAAGCTATTGGTCATTGTTGCAATTAAAAGGAAGTAATAAAGAAAGAGAGGTTCACATATAAATATATTATCTTGGACATCTTTTATGATTGTGAGCACTCATTAAAATATTATATGCTAAGAAGTTGATGTTGGACAAGGAAGACAACATAATGAGTTATGTTTGCTTATTTCCGAATAGAAGTTATATGGTTATAGATCCTTCAACATGTGTCGCTTTCTTCCACCCCATATTAGCCAAAACTTCCGCACCAAGCAGAGATACTGCTTGTGCATCCAAACACCTTTAACCTAGTTTTGCCATGAGAGTCCACCATACCTACCTATGGATTGAGTAAGATCCTTCAAGTAAGTTGTCATCGGTGCAAGCAATAAAAATTGCTCCCTAAATATGTGTGATATATTAGTATGAGGAAAATAAACTTTATACGAACTTGTGATAGGGAAGAAATAAAAGCGACATACTACATAATAAAGTTCTTTATCACAAGGGGCAATATAAAGTGACGTTCTTTTGCATTAAGGGATTGCGCATCCAACTATAAAAGCACATGACAACCTTTGCTTCCCTCTGCGAAGGGCCTTTCTGTTACCTTTACTTTCTAGTACTTACCTTTATGCAAGAGTCGTGGTGATCTTCACCACTTCCTTTATTTCCCCTTTATCTCTTGGCAAGCGTCATGTGTTGGGGAATGATCTAAACACATATATCCACTCGGATGTGGGTAAGCATTGCTACTTCTCGAGCATGCATTGGTTTTCCCTTTAAGAGGAAAGGGTGATGCAGCAAAGTAGATAAGTATTTCCCTCAGTTGTTGAGAACCAAGGTATCAATCCAGTAGGAGATACAAGCAAGTCACCAATGGATGTACCTACACAAATAATCAAACACTTGCACCCAACGCTATAAAGGGGTTGTCAATCCCTTCACGGTTACTTGCAAGGATGAGATCTGATAGAAAACAAAAGTAAAAAGAATTGCAGCAAGTATTTTTGGTATTTCATAAAAAGATTAAGCAAAGCGGCATTAGTTTCATAAGATTCCGCACTAGTGGCGGGAGCAATCGGAGTACTAATAAAATCATTATTATTAGTATTGGAAAAGTCACACAACTTGGTATTCTCTTGAGTCATCGTGACAAAGCAAGCAATCTAGCACACAAGCAAACAAAAGGCAAACGAAAAGACGAACGGAAGAAGGGCGAATAAAAAAGCAAATCTTTCTGAAAATTGTTTTAGAAGTGGGGGAGAGGAAAACGAGAGGCAAATGGCAACTAAAGTAAATGCAAGAGATGAGTTTGTGATGGGTACTTGGTAGGCTTGATGTAGATCTCCCCGGCAACGGCGCCAGAAATCCTTCTTGCTACTTCTCGAGCATGCATTGGTTTTCCCATGAAGAGGAAAGGGTGATGCAGCAAAGTAGATAAGTATTTCCCTCAGTTGTTGAGAACCAAGGTATCAATCCAGTAGGAGATACAAGCAAGTCACCAATGGATGTACCTACACAAATAATCAAACACTTGCACCAACGCTATAAAGGGGTTGTCAATCCCTTCACGGTTACTTGCAAGGATGAGATCTGATAGAGATAGATAGATATGATTGCTAAAACGAAACGTAAAACAAACGTAAAAAGAATTGCAGCAAGTATTTTTGGTATTTTTGGTTTATAGATCTGAAAATATAATGTGGAAAATAGACCCGGGGGCCATAGGTTTCACTAGAGGCTTCTCTCATGAAGGAGAATAATACGGTGGGTGAACAAATTACTGTCGAGCAATTGATAGAAAAGAGAATAATTATGAAGATATCCAAGGCAATGATTATGCATATAGGCATCACGTCCGTGTCAAGTAGACCGAAACGATTCTGCATCTACTACTATTACTCCACACATCGACCGACTCCTGCCTGCATCTAGAGTATTAAGTTCATGAAGAACAGAGTAACGCATTAGGTAAGATGACATGATGTAGAGGGATAAACTCAAGCAATATGATGAAAACCCCATCTTTTTATCCTCGATGGAAACAATACAATACGTGCCTTGCTACCCCTACTTTGTCACTGGGTGAGGACACCGCAAGATTGAACCCAAAACTAAGCACTTCTCCCATTGCAAGAATTACCAATCTAGTTGGCCAAACCAAACCAATAACTCGAAGAGACTTGCAAAGATATGAAATCATGCATATAAGAATTCAGAGAAGATTCAAATAATATTCATAGATAATCTGAACATAAACCCACAATTCATCGGATCTCGACAAACACACCGCAAAAGAGTATTACATCGGATAGATCTCCATGAAGATCATGAAGAACATGGTATTGAAGAACAAAGAGAGAGAAGAAGCCATCTAGCTACTAGCTATGGACCCGAAGGTCTGTAGTAAACTACTCACGCATCATCGGAGGGGCAATGGAGTTGATGTATATGCCCTCCGTGATCGAATCCCCCTCCGGCAGATTACCGGAAAAGGCTCCAAGATGGGATCTCACGGGAACAGAGGCTTCCGGTGGCGGAAAAGTATTTTCGTGGCTCCCATTAGTATCCAGGGAATATTTGGGAATTTATAGGCCAAAGAATAGGGTTAGGAGGGCTGCCGTGGGGCCACAAGCCAGGGGGCGCCCCCCCCCCCTAGGGCGCGCCCCTGTGGCTTGTCGCCACACGGCGGCTCTCCTGCCTTCATCTCCAAGTTTGTTGGGTTGCTTCTGGTCCAAGAAATATCATTCCGAAGATTTTATTCCGTTTGGACTCCATTTAATATTCCTTATCTGCAATACTCAAAAACATGGAAAAAACAGAAACTGGCACTAGGCTCTAGATTAATAGGTTAGTCCCAAAAATAATATAAAATAGCATATTAATGCATATAAGACATCCAAAACAGATAATATAATAGCATGGAACAATAAAAAATTATAGATACGTTGGAGACGTATCAAGCATCCCCAAGCTTAATTCCTGCTCGTCCTCGTGTATGTAAATGATAAAAACATAATTTTTGATGTGGAATGCTACCTAACATATTTATCCATGTAATATTCTTTATTGTGGCATGAATATTCAGATCCATAAGATTCAAAACAAAAGTCTAATATTGACATAAAAATAGTAATACTTCGATCATACCAACAAGGTAATTGTGTCCTTTCGAAATAACATGGCCTTAGAAAGTTATCCCTACAAAATCATATGGTCTGGCTATGCTCCATCGTCCCCACACAAAGTATCTAAATCATGCACAACCCCGATGACAAGTCAAGAAATTGTTTCACACCTTTTATGTTCTCAAACCTTTTCAACTCTCACGCAATACATGAGCGTGAGCCATGGATATAGCACTATAGGTGGAATGGAATATGGTGGAGGTTGTAAGGAAAAAGGAGAAGATAGTCTCACATCAACTAGGCGTATCAACGGGCTATGGAGATGCCCATCAATAGATATCAATGTGAGTGAGTAGGGATTGCCATGCAACGAATGCACTAGAGCTATAAGTGTATGAAAGCTCAAAAAGAAAACTAAGTGGTTGTGCATATGATGAAAAATTCCACTAGTTATATGAAAGTGACAAAATAGGAGACTCTCTATCATGAAGATCATGGTGCTACTTTGAAGCACAAGTGTGGAAAAAGATAGTAGCATTTGTCCCTTCTCTCTTTCTCTCATTTTTTTCTTTTTTTCTTTCTTTTTTTTTAATTTTGGTGGGCATCTTTGGCCTCTTTTTTTTATTTGGGCTTCGCTGGCCTCTTTTATTATTTGTAAAGTCCAGAGACTCATCCCAACTTGTGAGGGATTCATAGCTTCCATCATCCTTTTCTCACACGGGAACAATGCTCTAATAATGAAAATCATCACACTTTTATTTACTTACAACTCAAAAATTACAACTCGATACCTAGAACAAAATATGAATCTATATGCAATATGAAAGTGATGGTGCATGTCATGAAAAACGGAACGGTGGAAGTTGCATGGCAATATATCTCGGAATGGCTATGGAAATGCCATAATTGGTAGATATGGTGGCTGTTTTGAGGAAAATATATGGTGGCTGTTTTGAGGAAGGTGGGTTTGATGCACCGGCGAAAGTTGCGCGGTACTAGAGAGGCTAGCAAAGGTGGAAGGGTGAGAGTGCGTATAATCCATGGACTCAACATTAGTCATAAAGAACTCACATACTTATTGCAAAAGTCTATTAGTTATCAAACAAAGCATTAGACGCATGCTCCTAGGGGAGTGGTTGGTAGGAGTTAACCATCGCGCGCTCCCGACCCTCACACAAAGGTTGACAATCATTAAACAAATCATGCTCCAACTTCGTTACATAACGGTTCACCATACGTGCATGCTACGGGAATCACAAACTTTAACACAAGTATTTCTTCCAATTCACAACTACTCACTAGCATGACTCTCATATTACCATCTTCATATCTCAAAACTATATGCAAGGAATCAAACTTCTCATAGTATTCAATGCACTTAATATGAAAGTTTTTATTATATCCCTCTTGGATGCCCATTATATTAGGACTAAATTCACAACCTAAACTCAAAATAATATAAGTGAGGTACGAGAGTTCAATAATTCCTATAAAATAAAACACCACCGTGCTCTAAAAAGATATAAGTGAAGTACTAGAGCAACATTGCCTAGCTCAAAAGATATAAGTGAAGCACATAGAGTATTCTAATAAATTCACGATTCAGCGTGTGTCTCTCAAAAATATGTGTGCAGCAAGGATGATTGTGGAAAACTAAAAAGTAAAGACTCATATCATACAAGACGCTCCAAGCAAAACACATATCATGTGGTGAATAAAAATATAGCCTCAAGTAAATTTACCGATGGATTGAAGACGAAAGAGGGGATGCCTTCCGGGGCATCCTCAAGCTTAGGCTTTTTGGTATCCTTGAATATGGCTTGGGGTGCCTTGGGCATCCCCAAGCTTAGGCTCTTGCCACTCCTTATTCCATAGTCCATCAAATCTTTACCCAAAACATGAAAACTTCACAACAGAAAACTCAAGAGAAAACTCATGAGATCCGTTAGTATAAGAAAAATAAATCACCACTTTAGGTACTGTTGTGAACTCATTCTTTATTTATATTGGTGTAATATATACTGTATTCCAACTTCTCCATGGTTCATACCCCCAGATACAACCCATAGATACATCAAAATAAGCAAACAACACAAAGAAAACAGAATCTGTCTAAAACAGAACAGTCTGTAGCAATCTATAGACTTCTAATACTTCTGTTACTCCAAAAATTCCGAAAACTAGTACAATCAGGGAAATTTGTATATCAATATTTTGTAAAAATTTCAGATCAAAATCACGTTCCAGTGAATTTACAAAATTCCTGGACTAAGAGCAAAAGTTTCTGTTTTTCAGCAAAATCAAATCGCAAACACCGTAGACCATCCCAAAGGTCTTACTTGGCTCAAACACTAATTTAGACAAGAAAACACAATTATTACCGAAGTAATAATGTGCAAAACACACAAAAACAGAAACAAAACGAAAGCATAAAAATAAAATTGGGTTGCCTCCCAACAAGCGCTATTGTTTAACGCCCCAAGCTAGGCATAACGCAATAGATCTAGGTATTGTCATCTTTGGTATGCAATCCATAAGTAGCTCTCATAATAGATTCATAAGGTAATTTTATTTTCTTTATAGGAAAGTGCTCCATGCCTTTCCTTAATGGAAATTGGAATCTAATATTTCCTTCCTTCATATCAATAATTGCACCAATCGTTCTAAGGAAAGGTCTACCAAGAATAATAGGACATGTAGGATTGCAATCTATATCAAGAACAATGAAATCTACGGGCACATAATTCCTATTTGCAACAATAAGAACATCATTAATCCTTCCCATAGGTTTATTTATAGTGGAATCCGCAAGATGCAAATTTAAAGAGCAATCATCAAATTCACGGAAACCTAGCACATCACATAAAGATTTTGGAATCGTGGAAACGCTAGCACCCAAATCACACAAAGCATGGCACTCATAATCTTTAATTTTAATCTTAATAGTAGGTTCCCACTCATCATAAAGCTTTCTAGGTATAGAAACTTCCAACTCAAGTTTTTCTTCAAAAGATTTCATCATAGCATCCACGATATGTTTAGTAAAAGCTTTATTTTGATTATAAGCATGCAGAGAATTCAACATAGATTGCAACAAGGAAACACAATCAATCAAAGAACAACTATCATAATTAAAGTCCTTGAAACCCAAAAGAGTGGCTTCAGTGCTATTTAAAGTTTTGACCTCTTCAATCCCACTTTTATCAATCTTAGCATTGAGATCTATAAACTCCGAATCATTGGGACGCCTTTTAACTAAAGTTGATTTATCTCCAGTCCCATATTTATCAAGATTTACATTAGAAAACAAAGATTCAATAGGAGTCACATCAATCACTTCAAGATCTTCATCATTATTATCACGAGAACACCCTTTTTCAAGCCATTCACGCTTAGCACGTATTCTAGCGGTTCTTCCCTTACACTCATCAATAGAAATTCTCATAGCTTTTAAAGACTCATTAATATCATGCTTGGGTGGAATAGATCTAATTTTCAAAGAATCAATCTCAAGAGAAATTCTATCAACGTTCCTAGCCAAATCATCAATCTTGAGCAATTTTTCTTCAATCATAGCATTGAAACCTTTTTGCGAGCTAATAAATTCTTTAATATTATTCTCAAGATCAGAGGGCATCTTATTATAATTTCCATAAGAATTGCTGTAGGAATTACCATAATTATTAGAGGAATTACTAGGAAACGGCCTAGAATTGAAATTACCTCTAAACGCGTTATTACCAAAATTGGTTCTACCAACAAAATTCACATCCATAGATTCATTATTATTTCCAATCAAAGAAGACAAAGGCATATCATTAGGATCAATAGGAGCACTCTTACTAGAAAACAATTTCACCAATTCATCCATCTTTTCACTCAAAGTATTTATTTCTTCAATAGCATGCACTTTTTTACTAGTAGGAGATCTTTCGGTATGCCATTGAGAGTAATTTGCCATAATATTATCTAGTAGTTTAGTAGCTTCTCCTAATGTGATTTCCATAAAAGTACCACCCGCGGCGGAATCTAAGAGATTCGTAGAAGGAAAATTCAATTCCGCATAAAAATTTTGTATAATCATCCATAAACTCAAACCATGCGCGGGGCAATTTCTAATCATTAGTTTCATCCTCTCCCAAGATTGTGCAACATGCTCATGATCAAGTTTCTTAAAATTCATTATATCGTTCCTAAGGGAGATGATCTTAGCGGGCGGAAAGTACTTGGAAATAAAAGCATCTTTACAATTATTCCATGAATCAATACTATTTTTAGGCAAAGATGAAAACCAAGTTTTAGCACGATCTCGTAGTGAGAACGGAAATAGCTTCAATTTAACAATATCATTATCCACATCTTTCTTCCTTTGCATATCACACAACTCAACAAAAGTAATTAGATGGGATGCGGCATCTTCACTAGGAAGGCCGGAAAATTGTTCTTTCATAACAAGATTAAGCAAAGCGGCATTAATTTCATAAGATTCCGCACTAGTGGCGGGAGCAATCGGAGTACTAATAAAATCATTATTATTAGTATTGGAAAAGTCACACAACTTGGTATTCTCTTGAGTCATCGTGACAAAGCAAGCAATCTAGCACACAAGCAAACAAAAGGCAAACGAAAAGACGAACGGAAGTAGGGCGAATAAAAAAGCAAATCTTTCTGAAAATCGTTTTAGAAGTGGGGGAGAGGAAAACGAGAGGCAAATGGCAACTAAAGTAAATGCAAGAGATGAGTTTGTGATGGGTACTTGGTAGGCTTGATGTAGATCTCCCTGGCAACGGCGCCAGAAATCCTTATTGCTACTTCTCGAGCATGCGTTGGTTTTCCCTTGAAGAGGAAAGGGTGATGCAGCAAAGTAGATAAGTATTTCCCTCAGTTGTTGAGAACCAAGGTATCAATCTAGTAGGAGATACAAGCAAGTCACCAATGGATGTACCTACACAAATAATCAAACACTTGCACCCAACGCTATAAAGGGGTTGTCAATCCCTTCACGGTTACTTGCAAGGATGAGATATGATAGAAAACAAAAGTAAAAAGAATTGCAGCAAGTATTTTTGGTATTTTTGGTTTATAGATCTGAAAATATAATGTGGAAAATAGACCCGGGGGCCATAGGTTTCACTAGACGCTTCTCTGATGAAGGAAAATAATACGGTGGGTGAACAAATTACTGTCGAGCAATTGATTGAAAAGCGAATAATTATGAAGATATCCAAGGCAATGATTATGCATATAGGCATCACGTCTGTGTCAAGTAGACCGAAACGATTCTGCATCTACTACTATTACTCCACACATCGACCGACTCCCGCCTGCATCTCGAGTATTAAGTTCATGACGAACAGAGTAACGCATTAGGTAAGATGACATGATGTAGAGGGATAAACTCAAGCAATATGATGAAAACCCCATCTTTTTATCCTCGATGGCAACAATACAATACGTGACTCGCTACCCCTACTTTGTCACTGGGTGAGGACACCGCAAGATTGAACCCAAAACTAAGCACTTCTCCCATTGCAAGAATTACCAATCTAGTTGGCCAAACCAAACCAATAACTCGAAGAGACTTGCAAAGATATGAAATCATGCATATAAGAATTCAGAGAAGATTCAAATAATATTCATAGATAATCTGAACATAAACCCACAATTCATCGGATCTCGACAAACACACCGCAAAAGAGTATTACATCGGATAGATCTCCATGAAGATCATGAAGAACATGGTATTGAAGAACAAAGAGAGAGAAGAAGCCATCTAGCTACTAGCTATGGACCCGAAGGTCTGTAGTAAACTACTCACGCATCATCGGAGGGGCAATGGAGTTGATGTAGATGCCCTCCGTGATCGAATCCCCCTCCGGCAGATTACCGGAAAAGGCTCCAAGATGGGATCTCATGGGAACAGAGGCTTCCGACGGCGGAAAAGTATTTTCGTGGCTCCCTTTAGTATCCAGGGAATATTTGGGAATTTATAGGCCAAAGAATAGGGTTTGGAGGGCTGCCGTGGGGCCACAAGCCAGGGGGCGCGGCCGCCCCCCCTAGGGCGCGCCCCTGTGGCTTGTCGCCACACGGCGGCTCTCCTGCCTTCATCTCCAAGTTTGTTGGGTTGCTTCTGGTCCAGGAAAAATCATTCCGAAGATTTTATTCCGTTTGGACTCCATTTAATATTCCTTATCTGCAATACTCAAAAACATGGAAAAAACAGAAACTGGCACTAGGCTCTAGATTAATAGGTTAGTCCCAAAAATAATATAAAATAGCATATTAATGCATATAAAACATCCAAAACAGATAATATAATAGCATGGAACAATCAAAAATTATAGATACGTTGGAGACGTATCAAGCATGAGTTATTTCTATTGACATTACCCTTGAGGTAAATAGTTGGGAGGCAATACTAAAAGCCCCTATCTTTCTCTGTGTCCGATTGAAGCTTTGACCTCATAGGTACCGCGTGAGTGTTAGCAATTATGAAAGACAAAAAGATGATTGAGTATGTGGATTTGCTTTACAAGCTCTTATATTGACTCTTTCCTACGTTATGATAAATTGGAATTGCTTCAATGACTGAGATCATAGTTTGTTGGTTCTCAATAGAGTTCTTGATTCATACTTTACCTTGTGAACGAATTGTTACTCTAGCATAAGAAATTATATATCAATTTATGTTGTTGTTCTAAAGATAGCCATGATGCCTTCATGTCCGTATTTTATTTTATCGACACCTCTATCTCTAGACATGTGGGCATATTTATCGATTTCGGCTTTCGCTTGAGGACAAGCGAGGTCTAAGCTTGGGGGAGTTGATACGTCCATTTTGCATCATGCTTTTATATTGATATCTATTGCATTATGGGATGTTATTACACATTATGGTACAATACTTATGCCTTTTCTCTCTTATTTTACAAGGTTTACATGAAGAAGGAGAATGCCGGCAGCTGGAATTCTGGACTGGAAAAGGAGCAAATCTGAGATACCTATTCTGCACAACTCCAAAAGTCCTGAAAATCTATGGAGAATTATTTTGGAATATATAAAAAATATTGGGCGAAAGAAATACATCAGGGGACCCACCAGGAGGTCACAAGCCAGGGGGGCGCACCCTACCCCCCCTGGGCGCGCCCTGCAGGCTTGTGGGCCCCCTGGCAGGCCTCCGGTGCCCATCTTCTGCTATATGGAGGCTTGTGGGCCCCCTGGCAGGCCTTCGGAACTTGGACAGAACCAATCTAGGGCTCCGGTGGAGCTGTTCTGCCGGGGAAACTTCCCTCCCGGAGGGAGAAATCGAAGCCATCGTCATCACCAACGATCCTCTCGTCGAGATGGGGTCAATCTCCATCAACATCTTCACCAGCACCATCTCCTCTCCAAACCCTAGTTCATCTCTTGTATCCGATCTTTGTCTCAAAACCTCAGATTGGTACCTGTGGGTTGCTAGTAGTGTTGATTACTCCTTGTAGTTGATGCTAGTTGGTTTACTTGGTGGAAGATCATGAATCTACATACCCTTGTAGATCGCTAAGCGGGAAGCGTTAAGAAACACGGTTGATGTAGTCGAACGTCTTCGCGATCCAAATCGCTGAGCGTCCCGCGATCCAATCACGATCTAGTGCCGAACGGACGGCACCTCCGCGTTCAGCACACGTACAGCTCGATGACGATCTCCGCCTTCTTGATCCAGCAAGAGGGAGCAGAGAGGTAGATAAGTTCTCCGGCAGCGCGACGGCGCGGCAGCGGTGGTGGTGGAACTATTCCAGCAGGGCTTCGCCTAAGCACTACTGAAAAACTAGAGGAATCGATCTATCGGGAGAGAGGGCTGCACCGTGGCCTTTTGGGTTGAAGTGCTATGGCCCTCTCTCCCTCTAGTATATATAGAAGGGAGGGGAGGGCCGGCCGACCTAGGGAAACCCCCTAGGAGTCAGCCGAAGGGAGGAGGAGGTGGAGGAGTCCACCTCCAATCCTACTCCTAGTAGGATTCCTCCCCTTCGCCCTTTAGGTTTCTTTCCTTCCACCTCCTAGGCGCATTGGGCCTTAGTGGGGGGTTCGGCCAGCCCACCAGGGGCTGGTCCTCCTCCTCCCACAGCCCATGAGACCCTTTGGTGGGTGGGCCCACCTGGTGGACCCCCGGAACCCATTCGTCACTCCCAGTACACTGCCGGAAATGCCCGAAACTTTTCCGGAGTTCAAAAACCACTTTCCTATATATCAATCTTTACCTCCGGACCATTCCGGAGCTCCTCGTGACGTCCGGCATCTCATCCGAGACTACGAACAAACTTCGGTCACCACCATACATAACTCAATTATACCGAAACGTCACCGAACCTTAAGTGTGCAGACCCTGCGGGTTCGAGAACTTGGTAGACATGACCGAGACACCTCTACGGTCAATAACCAATAGCGGGACCTGGATGCCCATATTGGTTCCTACATATTCTACGAAGATCTTTATCGGTTGAACCTCTTTGTCAAGGATTCAGTTAATCCCGTATGTTGTTCCCTTTGTTCTTCGGTATGTTACTTGCCCGAGATTCGATCGTCGGTATCTCTATACCTAGTTCAATCTCATTACCGGCAAGTCTCTTTACTCGTTACGTAATACAAGATCCCGTGGCTAATACTTAGTCACATTGCTTGCAAGGCTTATTGTGATGTTGTATTACTGAGTGGGCCCTAAGATACCTCTTCGTCATACGGAGTAACAAATCCCAGTCTCGATCCATGCCAGCTCAACAGACACCTTCGGAGATACCTGTAGAGCATCTTTATAGTCACCCAGTAACGTTGTGACATTTGACACACACAAGGTATTCCTCCGGTGTCAGTGAGTTGCATGATCTCATGGTCATAGGAACAGATACTTGACATGCAGAAAACAATAGCAATAAACTGATATGATCATATGCTACATTTATAGTTTGGGTCTTGGCCATCACATCATTCTCCTAATGATGTGATCCTGTTATCAAATGACATCTCATGTCTATGGCTAGGAAACCTTGACCATCTTTGATCAACAAGCTAGTCTACTAGAGGCATACTAGGGACACAGTGTTGTTTATGTATCCACACATGTATCAGTGTTTCCAATTAATACAATTATAGCATGGATAATAAACGATTATCATGAACAAGGAAATATAATGATAACTACTTTTATTATTGTCTCTAGGGCATATTTCCAACAGTCTCCCACTTGCACTTGAGTCAATAATCTAGCTCACATCACTATGTGATTTACATTGTAATGAATCTAACACCCATACAGTTCTGGTGTTGATCATGTTTAGCCCTTGGAAGAGGTTTAGTCATCGGATCTGCAACATTCAGATCCGTGTGCACTTTGCAAATATTTATGTCGTCCTCCTTGATGTAATCGCCGATGGAATTTAAACGTCGCTTTATGTGTCTGGTCCTCTTGTGAAACCTTGGTTCCTGGGCTAGAGCAATGGCACCAGTGTTGTCACAGAACAGAGTCATTGGGTTTAGTGCACTAGGCACTACTCCACGATCTGTCATGAACTCCTTCATCCAGACACCTTCCTTCGCCGCCTCCGAGGCAGCGATGTACTCCGCTTCGCATGTAGAATCAGCTACCACGCTTTGCTTGGAACTGCACCAGCTTACCGCACCCCCATTGAGAATAAATACGTATCCGGTTTGCGACTTAGAGTCATCCGGATCAGTGTCAAAGCTTGCATCGACGTAACCCTTTACGACGAGCTCTTGATCACCTCCATAAACGAGAAACATGTCCTTAGTCCTTTTCAGGTACCAGGATATTCTTGACCGCCGTCCAGTGTTCCATTCCTAGATCACTTTGAAACCTTCCGGCCATACTTATGGCAAGGCTGACATCGGGTCTTGTGCACAACATTGCATACATGATAGAGCCTATGGCTGAAGCATAGGGGACGACACTCATCTTTTATCTATCTTCTGCAGTCACTGGGCATTGAGTCTTACTCAACTTCACACCTTGCAACACAGGCAAGAACCCCTTCTTGGACTGATCCATTTTGAACTTCTTCAAAACTTTGTCAAGGTATGTGCTCTGTGAAAGTCCTACTAAGCGTCTCGATCTATCTCTATAGATCTTGATGTCTAATATGAAAGCAGCTTCTCCTAGGTCCTTCATTGAAAAACTCTTGTTCAAATATTCCTTCACGCTTTCCAACATTTCTATATTGTTTCCAATCAGCAATATGTCATCCACATATAATATTAGAAACGCTATAGAGCTCCCACTCACTTTCTTGTAAATACAAGCTTCTCCGTAAACTTGTATAAACCCGACCGCTTTGATCACCTCATCAAAGCAAAGATTCCAACTCCGAGACGCTTGCACCAGTCCATAAATGGATCGTTGGAGTTTGCAAACTTTGTCAGCATTATCTGGATTGACAAAACCTTCTGGTTGCATCATATACAACTCTTCCTTAAGGAAACCGTTAAGGAACGCTGTTTTGACATCCATCTGCCAAATTTCATAATCGAAAAAGGCAGCTATTGCTAATATGATTCTGACGGACTTAAGCATCGCTACGGGTGAGAAGGTCTCATCGTAGTCAACTCCTTGAACTTGTGAAAAACCCTTTGCCACAAGTCGAGCTTTATAGACGGTGACATTACCGTCTGCGTCCGTCTTCCTCTTAAAGATCCATTTGTTCTGAATGGCCTTACGCCCTTCAGGTAATACTTCCAAAGCCCATACTTTGTTTTCATACATGGATCCCATCACGGATTTCATGGCCTCTAACCATTTCTCGGAATCCGGGCCCATCATCGCTTCTCCATAGCTCGTAGGTTCATCGTTGTCTAACAACATGACCTCTAAGACAGGGTTGCCCTACCACTCTGGAGCAGTACGCGTCCTCGTCGACCTACGAGGTTCGATAGCAACTTGATCCGAAGCTTCATGACCATCATCATTAACTTCCTCTTCAACCGATGTAGGCTCAACAAAAACATCTTTTTGCGCTGCGCTACTCTCAGGTTGAAGTAAAGGTTCAACAACCTCATCAAGTTCTATCTTCCTCCCACTCAATTCTTTCGAGAGAAACTCTTTCTCAAGAAATGTTCCGTTTTTAGCGACAAACACTTTGCCTTCGGATCTAAGATAGAAGGTATACCCAACTGTCTCTTTTGGGTATCCTATGAAGACGCATTTCTCCGCTTTGGGTTCCAGCTTTTCAGGCTGAAGCTTTTTGACATAAGCATCACATCCCCAAACTTTAAGAAACGACAACTTTGGCTTCTTGCCAAACCACAGTTCATATGGCGTCATCTCAACGGATTTCGATGGTGCCCTATTTAAAGTGAATGCAGCTGTCTCTAATGCATAACCCCAAAACGATAGTGGCAAATCGGCAAGAGACATCATAGATCGCACCATATCCAATAAGGTTCGATTATGACGTTCGGACACACCATTACGCTGTGGTTTTCCAGGCGGTGTCAATTGTGAAACAATTCCACACTGTCTTAAGTGACTGCCAAACTCATAACTCAGATATTCTCCTCCTCGATCAGATCGTAGGAATTTAATCTTCTTGTTACGATGATTCTCAACTTCACTCTGAAATTGCTTGAACTTTTCAAACGTTTCAGACTTGTGTTTCATTAATTAAATATACCCATATCTACTTAAGTCATAAGTGAAGGTGAGAAAGTAATGATAACCACCGCGCGCCTCAATGCTCATCGGACCGCACACATCAGTATGTATGATTTCCAACAAGTCACTTGCCCGTTCAATTGTTCCAGAGAACGGGGTTTTAGTCATCTTGCCCAAGAGGCATGGTTCACATGTGTCAAGTGATTCAAAATCAAGTGACTCCAAAAGTCCATCGGCATGGAGCTTCTTCATGCGTTTTACACCAATATGACCTAAACGGCAGTGCCACAAGAAAGTGGTACTATCATTATCAACTCTACATCTTTTGGCATCAATGTTATGAACATGTGTATCATCACTATCGAGATTCAATAAGAATAAACCCCTCACATTGGGTGCATGACCATAAAAGATATTACTCATATAAATAGAACAACCATTATTCTCTGATTTAAATGAGTAACCGTCTCGCAATAAACAAGATTCAGATATAATGTTCATGCTTAACGCAGGCACTAAATAACAATTATTCAGGTTCATCACTAATCCCGATGGTAATCGAAGAGCGAGCGTGCCGACGGCGATCACATCAACCTTGGAACCATTTCCCACGGGCATCGTCACTTCGTCCTTTGCCAGCCTCCGTCTATTCCGCAGTTCCTGTTTTGAGATGCAAATGTGAGCAACCGCACCGGTATCAAATACCCAGGCACTACAACGAGAGTTGGTAAGGTACACATCAATAACATGTATATCATATATATCTTGTTTGTTGTTGGCCGCCTTCTTGTCAGCCAAATACTTGGGGCAGTTCCGCTTCCAGTGACCAGTTCCCTAGCAATGAAAGCACTCAGTTTCTAGCTTGGGTCCAGCCTTGGGTTTCTTCACGGGAGGGGCAACTGCTTTGCCACTCTTCTTGGAGTTACCCTTCTTACCCTTGCCATTCTTCTTGAAACTAGTGGTTTTATTGACCATCAACACTTGATGCTCCTTCTGAATCTCAGACTTAGCGACTTTCAACATCGCAAACAGCTCGGCGACTGACTTGTTCATCCCGTGCATGTTATAGTTCAACACGAAGCTCTTGTAGCTAGGTGGCAATGATGGAAGAACTCTGTCAGTGATCGCCTCTGCTGGAAGGGGCATCCCCAATTCAGCTAGACATGTGGAATACCCAGACATTTTGAGTATGTGTTCACTGACAGACCCATTCTCCTCCATCTTGCAGGCATAGAACTTATCGGAGGTTTCATACCTCTCGATCCGGGCATTCTTCTGAAAGATAAACATCAACTCCAGGAACATATCATATGCTCCATGACGTTCAAAACGTCTTTGAAGTCCCGGTTCTAAGCCATACAACATTGCACATTGAACCATTGAGTAATCATCAGAACGAGCCTGCCAGGCGTTCACAACGTCTGGAGACTCAACTGGAGCGGGTGGATCACCAAGCGGTGCATCAAGGACATAACCCTTTTGGGAAGCCGTAAGGATAATCCTCAGATTATGGGCCCAGTCCACAAAGTTACTTCCATCATCTTTCAACTTAGCTTTCTCTAGGAATGCATTAAAATTCAGGGGTGCTACTGCGCGAGCCATGATCTACAACATAAATTTTGCAAAAACAACTTAGACTATTGTTCAAGATAATGAGTTTAGTTAATCATATTACTTAAAAAACTCCCACTCAAATTAACATCCCTCTGGTCATTCGAGTGTCACATGATCCAAATTCACCAACTCAAGTCCGATCATCACGTGAGTTGAGGTGGTTTCAATGGTGAACATCTTCATGTTGATCATATCTACTATATGACTCATGTTCGACCTTTCGGTCTCTTGTGTTCCTAGGCCATGTCTGTACATGCTAGGTTCGTCAAGTTTAACCCGAGTGTTCCGCACGTGTAACACTGACTTGCACCTGTTGTATGCGAATGTAGAGTCCATCACACCCGATCATCACGTGGTGTCTCGAAACGACAAACTTTCGCAACGGTCACTAGTAGAAAACAGACCTATAGTGCCGGTTCGTAAGGGCCTTTAGTGCCGGTTCTCCAACCGGCACTAAAGGGTGGCGACTAAAGCCCCCCCCCCCCATTTGTGCCAGTTCAACACGGCCCGGCACTAAAGGCCCACCACGTGGCACCTGCCGGCGCCGTGGGCTGGGGGACCTTTAGTCCCGGTTGGTAACACCAACCGGCACTAAAGGCCCACCACGTGGTGGGCTGGGGGACCTTTAGTTCTTTTAATTTTGGTTTATTTTTCCTTTTAATCCTTTAGGGGTTTATGAATTAATTATGGTTTATTTTGCATATATAAAAATAGAATTTCTCGTAGAACCAATCATATATATATATCATCGAATTTCTCGTACGACGACCATTCACATACATATATATATATACAATTTGTTATATACAATTTCTCCTACAATTTGCGCATCATTACATATATGCAGGGCATTACTTCTTCTTGATCTTGTAATGGTATTCTCCTTTGGGATCTATGACCTGGTCGAGCAGAAATCCAGCTATTTCCTCTTGAATTGCTCGTACGCGGTCCGTTGGTAGGAGCTGGCCCCGCATCTCCGTCAGCTATAATCAGGAGATCAAGATGAATATATTAGTTGTGTGTATATATATTAGCTAGATCATGATAAAAAAAATTATGGATGGTGTTCTGGCAAACGTACCCAAAGAGATGCACGCAAACGTAGTATGCGCATAAAGCATTCCCCTGCTCCTGCTTCATGCACTTTACGAGAATAAAATTCAATCAGGTAATAATTAATCAAGCATGATAATGGTATTGAAACTAGAATTAAAGAGATGCACGGACGTAGCTAGCTAGTACTACTTAATTACCTTCGGTCGCACCCATTTCAGCTCTTGTTTCCATTCGCCTGGGACCTGTTTGACGAACTTGGCCCAAGCCCTGCCCGCCGGCAAAGAAAATGAATAAAGGAGTTATTAACTAGTTGATATCAGGAAATGAAGTAAAGAGGCCAACATAGTGCGATAATGATTGAAATTACTTGTCGACAATCCCCCTCATGGTTTTGTATTCGGATGGATCCTTATATAGTGAGTCCAGTACTTCAACTTTTCCCTTTTCAACTTCAATGATTAACAAGATCCAGTGGTAACTGCATGCGCACACGTTTTGTATAAATAAGCGGGCACGTGCATAACTCATCAACTACACTTATTAACATCTAGTAATTAAGCAAAAAATAGAATTTGTAGTACAAGATATAGTAACACAGACCCGAAGTTGTAAGGAAGTAGTATTTCTGGTTGGGTGTTTAGTTGCTTCAAAAATTCTAGCATGGATTTCTCTGTGTCTTTTTTCGAATATTTATCTTCCCATATCGCCTGATTAACCGTATTTGGGTCAATGAACATTATGCCATAGCGTCCAGCTTTTTCCATTTCATACATCTTCATTCTGCATAATACCACAGAAAAGAATATAGTGAGGATAATTACAGGTAATGAATGAGAGCACAGCTAGCTATCTAGAGACTTAAATTACAGAAAGAAATCACTTACAGACAATAGCAAATGACGATAGATTTGTCAAGTGCGTCTTGATTGAATAACTGAAGCAACTCTGAATAATGAACCCACACGTCTTTTTTTATGGAAGTAATGCCTATTCCTGACTTTCACCATGAGGGACTCTTCATTGGTATTTGCTATTTGTTGCATGTACCACGTATGCAACTCGTACATTCTCGTTGGTAGAAGCTTGACTTCGTCAGGCTTGACCAGAGGTTTGCCGCGGACATATTGCCATTTTACTTCCTCCTCTGTAATCCCGGGGATTTCCTCAAGGCCTAGGAGTTATTCAACAGTGACACCGGCCTCTTTAGCCTGCCTTCTATGATCATCGGTTATTACCAACCGATCGGCGGTACTCACAGGTGTTTGTACAATGAGCGGGGGGATCGATTGCACTGTCTATTCTCCCAGCTGGGGAACAGTTTTCCCGCTTTTTTTGCCAACTGCTTGGCTCGAGCTCGAGCTCGACTCCTTTTGTCCTGCCAAATATGACTTCTTGATAGACCGCACATAGTCGGAGTCCTTCTGATTGTCAGCCAGTTGAGCCATATCAATAAAGTGTTGTGAGACATGCTCAGGTACTTTCTCCTTTGTCGGCGCGGGCGGTTTCGGTGCAAAATGGGCCTTCAATTGGGCATCACATGCATCGTCGAGTTCCTCCTGAGTCAGGTGGTAAGACAACTTCGGAAGAGGCTTGAGGTCTGGACCATATTTGAATTTCTTGCCTGTTGTACCGCTAGCCGTCGTAGCTACGGCCTCTCTCTTCCGCTGTTGCTTAGGCTGGCGCGGTGCCGGACTTGGAGGAGGAGGAGTCGGCTGACGCCGACGCCGTGCCGGACTTGGAGGAGTCGGCTGACGCGGTGCCGGCGGACTTGGAGGAGGAGGAGTTGGCTGACGCCGTGCTGGACTTGGAGGAGGAGTCGGCTGACGCGGTGCCGGACTTGGAGGAGGAGGAGTCGACTGACGCGGCGGCGTACTTGGAGGAGGAGGAGTCTGTGGCCTTGGAAAGACGATGCAATCCTTTTTCCATAGAATGATACGATGTATGGCCTCTCCTAGTGTTCTCGCCTCGTCACCTCCAAGAATGTCAAGTTGTAGCCCGTGATATCCTGACATCACTTCATCAACCCCGACACGAGCATAGCCAGCTGGAATGGGATTGCAATGGTAGGTTGCTTCAGGGGGATTTGCTAAAGCATAGCCGTCCGCCACCTTCATGGATAAGTTCTTCACTTTTATGTGTAGCTCACAGTTAGTCCTATCTTTGATATCATCCACAGGGTAGCTAGCTAGCAGTGCATTATCGATATCGGCCGGGGCGGAACCCACGTTGCTTCTCGGCATAGATGGGACGGTGGTATCCAATGCTGGATCGATCTGCTCATGCTGCCGCTGAGACGCCCTTTCCTGGCTGAGTGAGTCGATCTGCTCCTGCTGCCGCCTGACAAATCGTTCCAACTCCAGGTGCTTTGATTCTAGGCCTTCAAGGCGGAGTGCTTCCTCCTTCTTCTTCTTCTCCTCCTGCATCTTCTTTCTCGCATGGCTTCTATAGTCGTCGTTCCAATCCGCAAACCCCTCAAACCACGGAACAACGCCTTTGCCTCGTGTTCTTCCCGGGTGTTCACGATTCTTCAGGGCGCGCGTAAGCTCGTCGTTCTCTTTGTTGGGCGTGAACACCCCCGTTCGAGCTTCTTCTATTGCAATAAGTATTTCGTCTGTCGCTTCTTTAAGATTTGCCTTCACCATAACCAGCCCTGTCTCTAGGTCCAACTTCCCCCCATGCGCATAAAACCATGTCCTGCACCTGGGGGGCCATGTCAATGTAACAGGACTGACCCCTGCACTAATCATCTCTTTCTCAGATTTATCCCACTTAGGCAGGGCCACCTTGTAGCCACCTGGCCCCATATGATGGTGCCACTTCTTTTTCCCAGCATTAATCTTGTTTTTTCTCGACCGTTCCTGAGCTTCTTCTGATTCCTTGAACTTCACGAAAGCGTCCCAGTGATCTTTTGCCTTCACTAGTGCTCCCGTGAATTCTGGAGTCTTCTTTCCGGATTTGACGTACTTAGTCCATGTATTTCTCTTGAAGGTGTTGAATGCGATCGCCATCTTTTTAAGAGCACAGTTTCTGACTTTCTGCAGATCTGCATCTGTCAAATTATCTGGTAGGGTGAAATGTTCCATGAGCGTAGTCCAAAGCACATCTTTTGCTCTTTCATCGACAAAAGTAACTCGGCCTGCTCGATCTCCCTTTGCTGGCTTTTTCCATTCTTGAACGGAGATCGGGATTTGGTCCCTGACAATAACTTCGCATTGATTCTTGAACTTGGTCACATTTTTACTAGGTTCAAGCGGTTCGCCAGTTGATGTTTTGATGGAATCGATGTTGAACTTTACGCCTTTATCCAACTTTTTGGCCGGGCTTCGAACTACCCTGTCGCTTGTAGAAGATTTGGTCGATCCGGAGGCCTAAAAGAAGAAAGATCGATTCGTTAGTACATACAAATCAATTAAGACATGTAATGATCACCGGATGGCTTATATAATAAATATACCTCGCCGGTCTTTGTTATTTGAAGAACATTTTCTTCGTCAACATCGTTGTCGTCGCCTTCATCTATTCGTTCGTCTACATCAAATATCATACAACCCTCACCGGAATTGTTCAGATATTGCGAGCCGTCATCATCTTCAGGTTCATGCTCTGGGCTCGTGGAGCGTATGATGTCGAACAGAGCCTCTTCTCCTTCTCTGCCGGTATTGTCCATACCTTTTATTTAACTAATCCAGAAGAAAGATAAAACAATTTAGTATTCAAATTAGAATGCATGCAATCAATAAGGAAAAACTGAATCATAGTACATAATATGCATCTCGAATAATTCATATAATATGCATCATCGAATATAATCTCGAATAAATCGTCTCGAATATTATTGAATATAATCTCGAATACATCTCGAGTATTATCACTAATACATCTCGAATATTATCATATATATAACATCACTAGCTAATACAGATCGAATATTATCGAAGAATCTAGTTCACTCGCGGTTCCTGAGGCGCGGGCGGTGGACACCCAAAGATAAGGAACCATCACAGGATCATAGCTCGAGTGAGATCCCTGAAGAACCTGCCAGGTATTGGAGAACCTGACGTCCAACGCATCCATGTAGCGACGGACGTGCTCGTCCTCCTCCCTGACACGGCGACGTACCACCTCCGGCGGGGCCGGCTGCCTCCGCACCGAAAGTGGCCCACGCGAACGCCACCAAAGAAGCTCCGGGTCGACGACGGGACCCGGGTTCCTCACCAAGCTGCGCGCCCCTGAAGGTAGCACCTCCCAGTGCCAGCCCGGCGGAACCCAGTCCCGAACGTTGCCCCTCTGAAGCAGGACGTCGTCGCGAACGAGTCGACGACGAGGATGGGGGCCAGGCATATCGTTGACTCCGAGAAAAAAATTCTTATGAAAAAAAATTCTAATTAACATTTCTATACATCTAATTAACATTATATACATCTAATTAACATTTATAAAAAAAATGCTATACATCTAATTAACATTTAACATTTCTATACATCTAATTGACATCTAATTAACATTATATACATCTAATTAACATTTATTAAAAAAATGCTATACATCTAATTAACATTTAACATTTCTAAACATCTAATTAACATCTAAAAAAAATTCTAATTAATATTTCTATACATCTAATTAACATTATTAGTATACCCTAATATCTAACATTTCTATACATCTAATTAACATTATATACATCTAATTAACATTTATGAAAAAAAATTCCATGGCGGCAGGGGCTCACAGCGGGGCGACGGCGACGGCGACGGCGACGGCGCGCGAGCTCGAGGAGGGGGCTGCGCGCGAAGGGGGCGGCGACGGGGGGCGGCGCGTCGGGGGCGGCGACGGCGTGGGCGGCGCGTCGGGGGCGACGACGTCGTGGGCAGGCGGTGCGTCGGGGGCGCGCGGCGGCGATCTCCTCTGTTCAGTGGTCGAAGAGACGAAGAAGCAGAGGGAAAATAAAAAAATTTCAACTGCTGCTTATATAGGAGGACCTTTAGTCGCGGTTGGTGGCTCCAACCGCGACTAAAGACCCCCCTTTAGTCGTGGTTGGAGCCACCAACCGCGACTAAAGGTGAATTTCACCAGCCGAAGCGGCGACGGCGTCGGGGCAGGCGGTGCGTCGGGGGCGCGCGGCGGCGATCTCCTCTGTTCAGTGGTCGAAGAGACGAAGAAGCAGAGGGAAAATGAAAAAATTTCAACTGCTGCTTATATAGGAGGACCTTTAGTCGCGGTTGGTGGCTCCAACCGCGACTAAAGACCCCCCTTTAGTCGCGGTTGGAGCCACCAACCGCGACTAAAGGTGAATTTCACCAGCCGAAGCGGCGGGAAGCGAAACCCTTTAGTCGCGGTTGGTGGCTCCAACCGCGACTAAAGGGGGGTCTTTAGTCACGGTTGGAGCCACCAACCGCGACTAACGACCTGTTCCTGGCACGGCGCACGGCGGTGCAATTTTAGTCCCACCTCGCTAGTCGAGGGGCGCCTCGACCAGTTTATAAGCCCCGGCGCGGGCACTGCATTGAGCTCCTCTCTAAAGCAGGCCTTCTGGGCCAACCTCTTCTGCGATTCCCTGTGGGCCTACTGGGCCTTTGCGGGCCTGCGTCCTGGACCAACTACAGTTTGGGTGTCTAGTCGTACGCAGGCCGTTGTGGCCCAGTAGGCGGGATTTTTTTAATTAATTTATTTTTCATTTTTTTTTGTTTTCTGCTTTAATTTTTTTTTATTTCTGAGTTGTTTTTTTCTGTATTTAGAGTTTCTTTGTGAATCCTTTTGCTTTAGGTAAAAAAAATAAACTTTCTGTTAGTGCCAGTAGTTTTCAAATTTGAATAGTTTAAATTTGAATTATTTGAAATTTGTGTGAATCACTAGTTTGTGAATAACTTTACTTTAAAAATAGATTTTTCAGTGACTATTTTTTCTTCTGTTAAATTTTATTGTGTTTTATCATTATATTCAATTTTGTAATACTTAGGTTATTTAAAAAAATGAAATGCCTTTGTAACAGACGAGTTTTCGTCTGAAACCCTGATACTTCGAAAGAGATTGTCCATTTTGTACACGAAATGCATCCAGTTTTTGCCGTAACCCTCTCAACTTTTTAGCACATGCTATGTGGGTGAAATGATGATACCATGCCAACTTTCAACCTTTTCAGAGTTCATTTGTAGTGCTTTCCAATTTCAGGGTCATTTAGCTCAAAAAAATCAGTAAATGCATGAAAAATAGCAAATGAAGTCAGAAAGGGTTGAAAATTGATGGCCTGGCTTTGAATGGTGCATACTGAATGCACAAAAAGTCTAGAGTTGAAATAAGTTTAAAAAAAGAAATGCCTTTGTAACAGACGAGTTTTCGTCTGAAACCCTGATACTTCGAAAGAGATTGTCCATTTTATACACGAAGTGCATCCAGTTTTTGCCGTAACCCTCTCAACTTTTTAGCACATGCTATGTGGGTGAAATGATGATACCATGCCAACTTTCAACCTTTTCAGAGTTCATTTGTAGTGCTTTCCAATTTCAGGGTCATTTAGCTCAAAACAAATCAGTAAATGCATGAAAAATAGCAAATGAAGTCAGAAAGGGTTGAAAATTGATGCCGTGGCTTCGAATGGTGCATACTGAATGCACAAAAAGTCTGGAGTTGAAATAAGTTTAAAAAAATGAAATGCCTTTGTAACACACGAGTTTTCGTCTGAAACCCTGATACATCGAAAGAGATTGTCCATTTTGTACACGAAGTGCATCCAGTTTTTGCCGTAACCCTCTCAACTTTTTAGCACATGCTATGTGGGTGAAATGATGATACCATGCCAACTTTCAACCTTTTCAGAGTTCATTTGTAGTGCTTTCCAATTTCAGGGTCATTTAGCTCAAAAATAAATCAGTAAATGCATGAAAAATAGCAAATGAAGTCAGAAAGGGTTGAAAATTGATGGCGTGGCTTCGAATGGTGCATACTGAATGCAAAAAAAGTCTGGAGTTGAAATAAGTTTAAAAAAATGAAATGCATTTGTAACAGACGAGTTTTCGTCTGAAACCCTGATACTTCGAAAGAGATTGTCCATTTTGTACACGAAGTGCATCCAGTTTTTGCCGTAACCCTCTCAACTTTTTAGCACATGCTATGTGGGTGAAATGATGATACCATGCCAACTTTCAACCTTTTCAGAGTTCATTTGTAGTGCTTTCCAATTTCAGGGTCATTTAGCTCAAAACAAATCAGTAAATGCATGAAAAATAGCAAATGAAGTCAGAAAGGGTTGAAAATTGATGCCGTGGCTTCGAATGGTGCATACTGAATGCACAAAAAGTCTGGAGTTGAAATAAGTTTAAAAAAATGAAATGCCTTTGTAACACACGGGTTTTCGTCTGAAACCTTGATACTTCGAAAGAGATTGTCCATTTTGTACACGAAGTGCATCCAGTTTTTGCTGTAACCCTCTCAACTTTTTAGCACATGCTATGTGGGTGAAATGATGATACCATGCCAACTTTCAACCTTTTCAGAGTTCATTTGTAGTGCTTTCCAATTTCAGGGTCATTTAGCTCAAAAAAATCAGTAAATGCATGAAAAATAGCAAATGAAGTCAGAAAGGGTTGAAAATTGATGGCGTGGCTTCGAATGGTGCATACTGAATGCACAAAAAGTCTGGAATTGAAATAAGTTTAAAAAAATGAAATGCCTTTGTAACAGACGAGTTTTCGTGTGAAACCCTGATACTTCGAAAGAGATTGTCCATTTTGTACACGAAGTGCATCCAGTTTTTACCGTAACCCTCTCAAATTTTTAGCACATGCTATGTGGGTGAAATTATGATACCATGCCAACTTTCAACCTTTTCAGAGTTCATTTGTAGTGCTTTCCAATTTCAGGGTCATTTAGCTCAAAAATAAATCAGTAAATGCATGAAAAATAGCAAATGAAGTCAGAAAGGGTTGAAAATTGATGGCGTGGATTCGAATGGTGCATACTGAATGCACAAAAAGTCTGGAGTTGAAATAAGTTTAAAAAAATGAAATGCATTTGTAACAGACGAGTTTTCGTCTGAAACCCTGATACTTCGAAAGAGATTGTCCATTTTGTACACGAAGTGCATCCAGTTTTTGCCGTAACCCTCTCAACTTTTTAGCACATGCTATGTGGGTGAAATGATGATACCATGCCAACTTTCAACCTTTTCAGAGTTCATTTGTAGTGCTTTCCAATTTCAGGGTCATTTAGCTCAAAACAAATCAGTAAATGCATGAAAAATAGCAAATGAAGTCAGAAAGGGTTGAAAATTGATGCCGTGGCTTCGAATGGTGCATACTGAATGCACAAAAAGTCTGGAGTTGAAATAAGTTTAAAAAAATGAAATGCCTTTGTAACACACGAGTTTTCGTCTGAAACCCTGATACATCGAAAGAGATTGTCCATTTTGTACACGAAGTGCATCCAGTTTTTGCCGTAACCCTCTCAACTTTTTAGCACATGCTATGTGGGTGAAACGATGATACCATGCCAACTTTCAACCTTTTCAGAGTTCATTTGTAGTGCTTTCCAATTTCAGGGTCATTTAGCTCAAAAATAAATCAGTAAATGCATGAAAAATAGCAAATGAAGTCAGAAAGGGTTGAAAATTGATGGCGTGGCTTCGAATGGTGCATACTGAATGCAAAAAAAGTCTGGAGTTGAAATAAGTTTAAAAAAATGAAATGCATTTGTAACAGACGAGTTTTCGTCTGAAACCCTGATACTTCGAAAGAGATTGTCCATTTTGTACACGAAGTGCATCCAGTTTTTGCCGTAACCCTCTCAACTTTTTAGCACATGCTATGTGGGTGAAATGATGATACCATGCCAACTTTCAACCTTTTCAGAGTTCATTTGTAGTGCTTTCCAATTTCAGGGTCATTTAGCTCAAAACAAATCAGTAAATGCATGAAAAATAGCAAATGAAGTCAGAAAGGGTTGAAAATTGATGCCGTGGCTTCGAATGGTGCATACTGAATGCACAAAAAGTCTGGAGTTGAAATAAGTTTAAAAAAATGAAATGCCTTTGTAACACACGGGTTTTCGTCTGAAACCTTGATACTTCGAAAGAGATTGTCCATTTTGTACACGAAGTGCATCCAGTTTTTGCTGTAACCCTCTCAACTTTTTAGCACATGCTATGTGGGTGAAATGATGATACCATGCCAACTTTCAACCTTTTCAGAGTTCATTTGTAGTGCTTTCCAATTTCAGGGTCATTTAGCTCAAAAAAATCAGTAAATGCATGAAAAATAGCAAATGAAGTCAGAAAGGGTTGAAAATTGATGGCGTGGCTTCGAATGGTGCATACTGAATGCACAAAAAGTCTGGAATTGAAATAAGTTTAAAAAAATGAAATGCCTTTGTAACAGACGAGTTTTCGTGTGAAACCCTGATACTTCGAAAGAGATTGTCCATTTTGTACACGAAGTGCATCCAGTTTTTACCGTAACCCTCTCAAATTTTTAGCACATGCTATGTGGGTGAAATTATGATACCATGCCAACTTTCAACCTTTTCAGAGTTCATTTGTAGTGCTTTCCAATTTCAGGGTCATTTAGCTCAAAAATAAATCAGTAAATGCATGAAAAATAGCAAATGAAGTCAGAAAGGGTTGAAAATTGATGGCGTGGATTCGAATGGTGCATACTGAATGCACAAAAAGTCTGGAGTTGAAATAAGTTTAAAAAAATGAAATGCATTTGTAACAGACGAGTTTTCGTCTGAAACCCTGATACTTCGAAAGAGATTGTCCATTTTGTACACGAAGTGCATCCAGTTTTTGCCGTAACCCTCTCAACTTTTTAGCACATGCTATGTGGGTGAAATGATGATACCATGCCAACTTTCAACCTTTTCAGAGTTCATTTGTAGTGCTTTCCAATTTCAGGGTCATTTAGCTCAAAACAAATCAGTAAATGCATGAAAAATAGCAAATGAAGTCAGAAAGGGTTGAAAATTGATGCCGTGGCTTCGAATGGTGCATACTGAATGCACAAAAAGTCTGGAGTTGAAATAAGTTTAAAAAAATGAAATGCCTTTGTAACACACGGGTTTTCGTCTGAAACCCTGATACTTCGAAAGAGATTGTCCATTTTGTACACGAAGTGCATCCAGTTTTTGCCGTAACCCTCTCAACTTTTTAGCACATGCTATGTTGGTGAAATGATGATACCATGCCAACTTTCAACCTTTTCAGAGTTCATTTGTAGTGCTTTCCAATTTCAGGGTCATTTAGCTCAAAAAAAATCTGTAAATGCATGAAAAATAGCAAATGAAGTCAGAAAGGGTTCAAAATTGATGGCGTGGCTTCGAATGGTGCATACTGAATGCACAAAAAGTCTGGAGTTGAAATAAGTTTAAAAAAATGAAATGCCTTTGTAACAGACGAGTTTTCGTCTGAAACCCTGATACTTCGAAAGAGATTGTCCATTTTGTACACGAAGTGCATCCAGTTTTTGCCGTAACCCTCTCAAATTTTTAGCACATGCTATGTGGGTGAAATTATGATACCATGCGAACTTTCAACCTTTTCAGAGTTCATTTGTAGTGCTTTCCAATTTCAGGGTCATTTAGGTCAAAAATAAATCAGTAAATGCATGAAAAATAGCAAATGAAGTCAGAAAGGGTTGAAAATTGATGGCATGGCTTCGAATGGTGCATACTGAATGCACAAAAAGTCTGGAGTTGAAATAAGTTTAAAAAAATGAAATGCCTTTGTAACAGACGAGTTTTCGTCTGAAACCCTGATACTTCGAAAGAGATTGTCCATTTTGTACACGAAGTGCATCCAGTTTTTGCCGTAACCCTCTCAACTTTTTAGCACATGCTATGTGGGTGAAATGATGATACCATGCCAACTTTCAACCTTTTCAGAGTTCATTTGTAGTGCTTTCCAATTTCAGGGTCATTTAGCTCAAAACAAATCAGTAAATGCATGAAAAATAGCAAATGAAGTCAGAAAGGGTTGAAAATTGATGCCGTGGCTTCGAATGGTGCATACTGAATGCACAAAAAGTCTGGAGTTGAAATAAGTTTAAAAAAATGAAATGCCTTTGTAACAGACGAGTTTTCGTCTGAAACCCTGATACTTCGAAAGAGATTGTCCATTTTGTACATGAAGTGCATCCAGTTTTTGCCGTAACCCTCTCAACTTTTTAGCACATGCTATGTGGGTGAAATGATGATACCATGCCAACTTTCAACCTTTTCAGAGTTCATTTGTAGTGCTTTCCAATTTCAGGGTCATTTAGCTCAAAACAAATCAGTAAATGCATGAAAAATAGCAAATGAAGTCAGAAAGGGTTGAAAATTGATGCCGTGGCTTCGAATGGTGCATACTGAATGCACAAAAAGTCTGGAGTTGAAATAAGTTTAAAAAAATGAAATGCCTTTGTAACACACGAGTTTTCGTCTGAAACCCTGATACATCGAAAGAGATTGTCCATTTTGTACACGAAGTGCATCCAGTTTTTGCCGTAACCCTCTCAACTTTTTAGCACATGCTATGTGGGTGAAATGATGATACCATGCCAACTTTCAACCTTTTCAGAGTTCATTTGTAGTGCTTTCCAATTTCAGGGTCATTTAGCTCAAAAAAATCAGTAAATGCATGAAAAATAGCAAATGAAGTCAGAAAGGGTTGAAAATTGATGACGTGGCTTCGAATGGTGCATACTGAATGCACAAAAAGTCTGGAGTTGAAATAAGTTTAAAAAAATGAAATGCCTTTGTAACAGACGAGTTTTCGTGTGAAACCCTGATACTTCGAAAGAGATTGTCCATTTTGTACACGAAGTGCATCCAGTTTTTGCCGTAACCCTCTCAAATTTTTAACACATGCTATGTGGGTGAAATTATGATACCATGCCAACTTTCAACCTTTTCAGAGTTCATTTGTAGTGCTTTCCAATTTCAGGGTCATTTAGCTCAAAAATAAATCAGTAAATGCATGAAAAATAGCAAATGAAGTCAGAAAGGGTTGAAAATTGATGGCGTGGATTCGAATGGTGCATACTGAATGCACAAAAAGTCTGGAGTTGAAATAAGTTTAAAAAAATGAAATGCATTTGTAACAGACGAGTTTTCGTCTGAAACCCTGATACTTCGAAAGAGATTGTCCATTTTGTACACGAAGTGCATCCAGTTTTTGCCGTAACCCTCTCAACTTTTTAGCACATGCTATGTGGGTGAAATGATGATACCATGCCAACTTTCAACCTTTTCAGAGTTCATTTGTAGTGCTTTCCAATTTCAGGGTCATTTAGCTCAAAACCAATCAGTAAATGCATGAAAAATAGCAAATGAAGTCAGAAAGGGTTGAAAATTGATGCCGTGGCTTCGAATGGTGCATACTGAATGCACAAAAAGTCTGGAGTTGAAATAAGTTTAAAAAAATGAAATGCCTTTGTAACACACGGGTTTTCGTCTGAAACCTTGATACTTCGAAAGAGATTGTCCATTTTGTACACGAAGTGCATCCAGTTTTTGCCGTAACCCTCTCAACTTTTTAGCACATGCTATGTGGGTGAAATGATGATACCATGCCAACTTTCAACCTTTTCAGAGTTCATTTGTAGTGCTTTCCAATTTCAGGGTCATTTAGCTCAAAAAAATCAGTAAATGCATGAAAAATAGCAAATGAAGTCAGAAAGGGTTGAAAATTGATGGCGTGGCTTCGAATGGTGCATACTGAATGCACAAAAAGTCTGGAATTGAAATAAGTTTAAAAAAATGAAATGCCTTTGTAACAGACGAGTTTTCGTGTGAAACCCTGATACTTCGAAAGAGATTGTCCATTTTGTACACGAAGTGCATCCAGTTTTTGCCGTAACCCTCTCAAAATTTTAGCACATGCTATGTGGGTGAAATTATGATACCATGCGAACTTTCAACCTTTTCAGAGTTCATTTGTAGTGCTTTCCAATTTCAGGGTCATTTAGCTCAAAACAAATCAGTAAATGCATGAAAAATAGCAAATGAAGTCGGAAAGGGTTGAAAATTGATGCCGTGGCTTCGAATGGTGCATACTGAATGCACAAAAAGTCTGGAGTTGAAATAAGTTTAAAAAAATGAAATGCCTTTGTAACACACGGGTTTTCGTCTGAAACCTTGATACTTCGAAAGAGATTGTCCATTTTGTACACGAAGTGCATCCAGTTTTTGCCGTAACCCTCTCAACTTTTTAGCACATGCTATGTGGGTGAAATGATGATACCATGCCAACTTTCAACCTTTTCAGAGTTCATTTGTAGTGCTTTCCAATTTCAGGGTCATTTAGCTCAAAACAAATCAGTAAATGCATGAAAAATAGCAAATGAAGTCAGAAAGGGTTGAAAATTGTTGCCGTGGCTTCGAATGGTGCATACTGAATGCACAAAAAGTCTGGAGTTGAAATAAGTTTAAAAAAATGAAATGCCTTTGTAACACACGAGTTTTCGTCTGAAACCCTGATACATCGAAAGAGATTGTCCATTTTGTACACGAAGTGCATCCAGTTTTTGCCGTAACCCTCTCAACTTTTTAGCACATGCTATGTGGGTGAAATGATGATACCATGCCAACTTTCAACCTTTTCAGAGTTCATTTGTAGTGCTTTCCAATTTCAGGGTCATTTAGCTCAAAAAAATCAGTAAATGCATGAAAAATAGCAAATGAAGTCAGAAAGGGTTGAAAATTGATGGCGTGGCTTCGAATGGTGCATACTGAATGCACAAAAAGTCTGGAGTTGAAATAAGTTTAAAAAAATGAAATGCCTTTGTAACAGACGAGTTTTCGTGTGAAACCCTGATACTTCGAAAGAGATTGTCCATTTTGTACACGGAGTGCATCCAGTTTTTGCCGTAACCCTCTCAAATTTTTAGCACATGCTATGTGGGTGAAATTATGATACCATGCCAACTTTCAACCTTTTCAGAGTTCATTTGTAGTGCTTTCCAATTTCAGGGTCATTTAGCTCAAAAATAAATCAGTAAATGCATGAAAAATAGCAAATGAAGTCAGAAAGGGTTGAAAATTGATGGCGTGGATTCGAATGGTGCATACTGAATGCACAAAAAGTCTGGAGTTGAAATAAGTTTAAAAAAATGAAATGCATTTGTAACAGACGAGTTTTCGTCTGAAACCCTGATACTTCGAAAGAGATTGTCCATTTTGTACACGAAGTGCATCCAGTTTTTGCCGTAACCCTCTCAACTTTTTAGCACATGCTATGTGGGTGAAATGATGATACCATGCCAACTTTCAACCTTTTCAGAGTTCATTTGTAGTGCTTTCCAATTTCAGGGTCATTTAGCTCAAAACAAATCAGTAAATGCATGAAAAATAGCAAATGAAGTCAGAAAGGGTTGAAAATTGATGCCGTGGCTTCGAATGGTGCATACTGAATGCACAAAAAGTCTGGAGTTGAAATAAGTTTAAAAAAATGAAATTCCTTTGTAACACACGGGTTTTCGTCTGAAACCTTGATACTTCGAAAGAGATTGTCCATTTTGTACACGAAGTGCATCCAGTTTTTGCCGTAACCCTCTCAACTTTGTAGCACATGCTATGTGGGTGAAATGATGATACCATGCCAACTTTCAACCTTTTCAGAGTTCATTTGTAGTGCTTTCCAATTTCAGGGTCATTTAGCTCAAAAAAATCAGTAAATGCATGAAAAATAGCAAATGAAGTCAGAAAGGGTTGAAAATTGATGGCGTGGCTTCGAATGGTGCATACTGAATGCACAAAAAGTCTGGAATTGAAATAAGTTTAAAAAAATGAAATGCCTTTGTAACAGACGAGTTTTCGTGTGAAACCCTGATACTTCGAAAGAGATTGTCCATTTTGTACACGAAGTGCATCCAGTTTTTGCCGTAACCCTCTCAAATTTTTAGCACATGCTATGTGGGTGAAATTATGATACCATGCGAACTTTCAACCTTTTCAGAGTTCATTTGTAGTGCTTTCCAATTTCAGGGTCATTTAGCTCAAAACAAATCAGTAAATGCATGAAAAATAGCAAATGAAGTCAGAAAGGGTTGAAAATTGATGCCGTGGCTTCGAATGGTGCATACTGAATGCACAAAAAGTCTGGAGTTGAAATAAGTTTAAAAAAATGAAATGCCTTTGTAACACACGGGTTTTCGTTTGAAACCTTGATACTTCGAAAGAGATTGTCCATTTTGTACACGAAGTGCATCCAGTTTTTGCCGTAACCCTCTCAACTTTTTAGCACATGCTATGTGGGTGAAATGATGATACCATGCCAACTTTCAACCTTTTCAGAGTTCATTTGTAGTGCTTTCCAATTTCAGGGTCATTTAGCTCAAAAAAATCAGTAAATGCATGAAAAATAGCAAATGAAGTCAGAAAGGGTTGAAAATTGATGCCGTGGCTTCGAATGGTGCATACTGAATGCACAAAAAGTCTGGAGTTGAAATAAGTTTAAAAAAATGAAATGCCTTTGTAACAGACGAGTTTTCGTCTGAAACCCTGATACTTCGAAAGAGATTGTCCATTTTGTACACGAAGTGCATCCAGTTTTTGCCGTAACCCTCTCAACTTTTTAGCACATGCTATGTGGGTGAAATGATGATACCATGCCAACTTTCAACCTTTTCAGAGTTCATTTGTAGTGCTTTCCAATTTCAGGGTCATTTAGCTCAAAACAAATCAGTAAATGCATGAAAAATAGCAAATGAAGTCAGAAAAGGTTGAAAATTGATGCCGTGGCTTCGAATGGTGCATACTGAATGCACAAAAAGTCTGGAGTTGAAATAAGTTTAAAAAAATGAAATGCCTTTGTAACACACGGGTTTTCGTCTGAAACCCTGATACTTCGAAAGAGATTATCCATTTTGTACACGAAGTGCATCCAGTTTTTGCCGTAACCCTCTCAACTTTTTAGCACATGCTATGTTGGTGAAATGATGATACCATGCCAACTTTCAACCTTTTCAGAGTTCATTTGTAGTGCTTTCCAATTTCAGGGTCATTTAGCTCAAAAAAAATCTGTAAATGCATGAAAAATAGCAAATGAAGTCAGAAAGGGTTCAAAATTGATGGCGTGGCTTCGAATGGTGCATACTGAATGCACAAAAAGTCTGGAGTTGAAATAAGTTTAAAAAAATGAAATGCCTTTGTAACAGACGAGTTTTCGTCTGAAACCCTGATACTTCGAAAGAGATTGTCCATTTTGTACACGAAGTGCATCCAGTTTTTGCCGTAACCCTCTCAAATTTTTAGCACATGCTATGTGGGTGAAATTATGATACCATGCGAACTTTCAACCTTTTCAGAGTTCATTTGTAGTGCTTTCCAATTTCAGGGTCATTTAGGTCAAAAATAAATCAGTAAATGCATGAAAAATAGCAAATGAAGTCAGAAAGGGTTGAAAATTGATGGCATGGCTTCGAATGGTGCATACTGAATGCACAAAAAGTCTGGAGTTGAAATAAGTTTAAAAAAATGAAATGCCTTTGTAACAGACGAGTTTTCGTCTGAAACCCTGATACTTCGAAAGAGATTGTCCATTTTGTACACGAAGTGCATCCAGTTTTTGCCGTAACCCTCTCAACTTTTTAGCACATGCTATGTGGGTGAAATGATGATACCATGCCAACTTTCAACCTTTTCAGAGTTCATTTGTAGTGCTTTCCAATTTCAGGGTCATTTAGCTCAAAACAAATCAGTAAATGCATGAAAAATAGCAAATGAAGTCAGAAAGGGTTGAAAATTGATGCCGTGGCTTCGAATGGTGCATACTGAATGCACAAAAAGTCTGGAGTTGAAATAAGTTTAAAAAAATGAAATGCCTTTGTAACAGACGAGTTTTCGTCTGAAACCCTGATACTTCGAAAGAGATTGTCCATTTTGTACACGAAGTGCATCCAGTTTTTGCCGTAACCCTCTCAACTTTTTAGCACATGCTATGTTGGTGAAATGATGATACCATGCCAACTTTCAACCTTTTCAGAGTTCATTTGTAGTGCTTTCCAATTTCAGGGTCATTTAGCTCAAAACAAATCAGTAAATGCATGAAAAATAGCAAATGAAGTCAGAAAGGGTTCAAAATTGATGGCGTGGCTTCGAATGGTGCATACTGAATGCACAAAAAGTCTGGAGTTGAAATAAGTTTAAAAAAATGAAATGCCTTTGTAACAGACGAGTTTTCGTCTGAAACCCTGATACTTCGAAAGAGATTGTCCATTTTGTACACGAAGTGCATCCAGTTTTTGCCGTAACCCTCTCAAATTTTTAGCACATGCTATGTGGGTGAAATTATGATACCATGCCAACTTTCAACCTTTTCAGAGTTCATTTGTAGTTCTTTCCAATTTCAGGGTCATTTAGCTCAAAACAAATCTGTAAATGCATGAGAAATAGCAAATGAAGTCAGAAAGGGTTGAAAATTGATGGCGTGGTTTCGAATGGTGCATACTGAATGCACAAAAAGTCTGGAATTGAAATAAGTTTAAAAAAATGAAATGCCTTTGTAACAGACGAGTTTTCGTGTGAAACCCTGATACTTCGAAAGAGATTGTCCATTTTGTACACGAAGTGCATCCAGTTTTTGCCGTAACCCTCTCAAATTTTTAGCACATGCTATGTGGATGAAATTATGATACCATGCGAACTTTCAACCTTTTCAGAGTTCATTTGTAGTGCTTTCCAATTTCAGGGTCATTTAGGTCAAAAATAAATCAGTAAATGCATGAAAAATAGCAAATGAAGTCAGAAAGGGTTGAAAATTGATGGCGTGGCTTCGAATGGTGCATACTGAATGCAAAAAAAGTCTGGAGTTGAAATAAGTTTAAAAAAATGAAATGCCTTTGTAACAGACGAGTTTTCGTCTGAAACCCTGATACTTCGAAAGAGATTGTCCATTTTGTACACGAAGTGCATCCAGTTTTTGCCGTAACACTCTCAACTTTTTAGCACATGCTATGTGGGTGAAATGATGATACCATGCCAACTTTCAACCTTTTTAGAGTTCATTTGTAGTGCTTTCCAATTTCAGGGTCATTTAGCTCAAAACAAATCAGTAAATGCATGAAAAATAGCAAATGAAGTCAGAAAGGGTTGAAAATTGATGCCGTGGCTTCGAATGGTGCATACTGAATGCACAAAAAGTCTGGAGTTGAAATAAGTTTAAAAAAATGAAATGCCTTTGTAACACACGGGTTTTCGTCTGAAACCCTGATACTTCGAAAGAGATTGTCCATTTTGTACACGAAGTGCATCCAGTTTTTGCCGTAACCCTCTCAACTTTTTAGCACATGCTATGTTGGTGAAATGATGATACCATGCCAACTTTCAACCTTTTCAGAGTTCATTTGTAGTGCTTTCCAATTTCAGGGTCATTTAGCTCAAAACAAATCAGTAAATGCATGAAAAATAGCAAATGAAGTCAGAAAGGGTTCAAAATTGATGGCGTGGCTTCGAATGGTGCATACTGAATGCACAAAAAGTCTGGAGTTGAAATAAGTTTAAAAAAATGAAATGCCTTTGTAACAGACGAGTTTTCGTCTGAAACCCTGATACTTCGAAAGAGATTGTCCATTTTGTACACGAAGTGCATCCAGTTTTTGCCGTAACCCTCTCAAATTTTTAGCACATGCTATGTGGGTGAAATTATGATACCATGCCAACTTTCAACCTTTTCAGAGTTCATTTGTAGTTCTTTCCAATTTCAGGGTCATTTAGCTCAAAACAAATCTGTAAATGCATGAAAAATAGCAAATGAAGTCAGAAAGGGTTGAAAATTGATGGCGTGGCTTCGAATGGTGCATACTGAATGCACAAAAAGTCTGGAATTGAAATAAGTTTAAAAAAATGAAATGCCTTTGTAACAGACGAGTTTTCGTGTGAAACCCTGATACTTCGAAAGAGATTGTCCATTTTGTACACGAAGTGCATCCAGTTTTTGCCGTAACCCTCTCAAATTTTTAGCACATGCTATGTGGGTGAAATTATGATACCATGCGAACTTTCAACCTTTTCAGAGTTCATTTGTAGTGCTTTCCAATTTCAGGGTCATTTAGGTCAAAAATAAATCAGTAAATGCATGAAAAATAGCAAATGAAGTCAGAAAGGGTTGAAAATTGATGGCGTGGCTTCGAATGGTGCATACTGAATGCACAAAAAGTCTGGAGTTGAAATAAGTTTAAAAAAATGAAATGCCTTTGTAACAGACGAGTTTTCGTCTGAAACCCTGATACTTCGAAACAGATTGTCCATTTTGTACACGAAGTGCATCCAGTTTTTGCCGTAACCCTCTCAACTTTTTAGCACATGCTATGTGGGTGAAATGATGATACCATGCCAACTTTCAACCTTTTCAGAGTTCATTTGTAGTGCTTTCCAATTTCAGGGTCATTTAGCTCAAAACAAATCACTAAATGCATGAAAAATAGCAAATGAAGTCAGAAAGGGTTGAAAATTGATGCCGTGGCTTCGAATGGTGCATACTGAATGCACAAAAAGTCTGGAGTTGAAATAAGTTTAAAAAAATGAAATGCCTTTGTAACACACGGGTTTTCGTCTGAAACCCTGATACTTCGAAAGAGATTGTCCATTTTGTACACGAAGTGCATCCAGTTTTTGCCGTAACCCTCTCAACTTTTTAGCACATGCTATGTTGGTGAAATGATGATACCATGCCAACTTTCAACCTTTTCAGAGTTCATTTGTAGTGCTTTCCAATTTCAGGGTCATTTAGCTCAAAAAAAATCTGTAAATGCATGAAAAATAGCAAATGAAGTCAGAAAGGGTTCAAAATTGATGGCGTGGCTTCGAATGGTGCATACTGAATGCACAAAAAGTCTGGAGTTGAAATAAGTTTAAAAAAATGAAATGCCTTTGTAACAGACGAGTTTTCGTCTGAAACCCTGATACTTCGAAAGAGATTGTCCATTTTGTACACGAAGTGCATCCAGTTTTTGCCGTAACCCTCTCAACTTTTTAGCACATGCTATGTGGGTGAAATGATGATACCATGCCAACTTTCAACCTTTTCAGAGTTCATTTGTTGTGCTTTCCAATTTCAGGGTCATTTAGCTCAAAACAAATCACTAAATGCATGAAAAATAGCAAATGAAGTCAGAAAGGGTTGAAAATTGATGCCGTGGCTTCGAATGGTGCATACTGAATGCACAAAAAGTCTGGAGTTGAAATAAGTTTAAAAAAATGAAATGCCTTTGTAACACACGGGTTTTCGTCTGAAACCCTGATACTTCGAAAGAGATTGTCCATTTTGTACACGAAGTGCATCCAGTTTTTGCCGTAACCCTCTCAACTTTTTAGCACATGCTATGTTGGTGAAATGATGATACCATGCCAACTTTCAACCTTTTCAGAGTTCATTTGTAGTGCTTTCCAATTTCAGGGTCATTTAGCTCAAAAAAAATCTGTAAATGCATGAAAAATAGCAAATGAAGTCAGAAAGGGTTCAAAATTGATGGCGTGGCTTCGAATGGTGCATACTGAATGCACAAAAAGTCTGGAGTTGAAATAAGTTTAAAAAAATGAAATGCCTTTGTAACAGACGAGTTTTCGTCTGAAACCCTGATACTTCGAAAGAGATTGTCCATTTTGTACACGAAGTGCATCCAGTTTTTGCCGTAACCCTCTCAAATTTTTAGCACATGCTATGTGGGTGAAATTATGATACCATGCGAACTTTCAACCTTTTCAGAGTTCATTTGTAGTGCTTTCCAATTTCAGGGTCATTTAGGTCAAAAATAAATCAGTAAATGCATGAAAAATAGCAAATGAAGTCAGAAAGGGTTGAAAATTGATGGCATGGCTTCGAATGGTGCATACTGAATGCACAAAAAGTCTGGAGTTGAAATAAGTTTTAAAAAATGAAATGCCTTTGTAACAGACGAGTTTTCGTCTGAAACCCTGATACTTCGAAAGAGATTGTCCATTTTGTACACGAAGTGCATCCAGTTTTTGCCGTAACCCTCTCAACTTTTTAGCACATGCTATGTGGGTGAAATGATGATACCATGCCAACTTTCAACCTTTTCAGAGTTCATTTGTAGTGCTTTCCAATTTCAGGGTCATTTAGCTCAAAACAAATCAGTAAATGCATGAAAAATAGCAAATGAAGTCAGAAAGGGTTGAAAATTGATGCCGTGGCTTCGAATGGTGCATACTGAATGCACAAAAAGTCTGGAGTTGAAATAAGTTTAAAAAAATGAAATGCCTTTGTAACACACGGGTTTTCGTCTGAAACCCTGATACTTCGAAAGAGATTGTCCATTTTGTACACGAAGTGCATCCAGTTTTTGCCGTAACCCTCTCAACTTTTTAGCACATGCTATGTTGGTGAAATGATGATACCATGCCAACTTTCAACCTTTTCAGAGTTCATTTGTAGTGCTTTCCAATTTCAGGGTCATTTAGCTCAAAACAAATCAGTAAATGCATGAAAAATAGCAAATGAAGTCAGAAAGGGTTCAAAATTGATGGCGTGGCTTCGAATGGTGCATACTGAATGCACAAAAAGTCTGGAGTTGAAATAAGTTTAAAAAAATGAAATGCCTTTGTAACAGACGAGTTTTCGTCTGAAACCCTGATACTTCGAAAGAGATTGTCCATTTTGTACACGAAGTGCATCCAGTTTTTGCCGTAACCCTCTCAAATTTTTAGCACATGCTATGTGGGTGAAATTATGATACCATGCCAACTTTCAACCTTTTCAGAGTTCATTTGTAGTTCTTTCCAATTTCAGGGTCATTTAGCTCAAAACAAATCAGTAAATGCATGAAAAATAGCAAATGAAGTCAGAAAGGGTTGAAAATTGATGGCGTGGCTTCGAATGGTGCATACTGAATGCAAAAAAAGTCTGGAGTTGAAATAAGTTTAAAAAAATGAAATGCCTTTGTAACAGACGAGTTTTCGTTTGAAACTCTGATACTTCGAAAGAGATTGTCCATTTTGTACACGAAGTGCATCCAGTTTTTGCCGTAACCCTCTCAAATTTTTAGCACATGCTATGTGGGTGAAATTATGATACCATGCCAACTTTCAACCTTTTCAGAGTTCATTTGTAGTGCTTTCCAATTTCAGGGTCATTTAGGTCAAAAATAAATCTGTAAATGCATGAAAAATAGCAAATGAAGTCAGAAAGGGTTGAAAATTGATGGCGTGGCTTCGAATGGTGCATACTGAATGCACAAAAAGTCTGGAGTTGAAATAAGTTTAAAAAAATGAAATGCCTTTGTAACACACGGGTTTTCGTCTGAAACCCTGATACTTCGAAAGAGATTGTCCATTTTGTACACGAAGTGCATCCAGTTTTTGCCGTAACCCTCTCAACTTTTTAGCACATGCTATGTTGGTGAAATGATGATACCATGCCAACTTTCAACCTTTTCAGAGTTCATTTGTAGTGCTTTCCAATTTCAGGGTCATTTAGCTCAAAAAAAATCTGTAAATGCATGAAAAATAGCAAATGAAGTCAGAAAGGGTTCAAAATTGATGGCGTGGCTTCGAATGGTGCATACTGAATGCACAAAAAGTCTGGAGTTGAAATAAGTTTAAAAAAATGAAATGCCTTTGTAACAGACGAGTTTTCGTCTGAAACCCTGATACTTCGAAAGAGATTGTCCATTTTGTACACGAAGTGCATCCAGTTTTTGCCGTAACCCTCTCAACTTTTTAGCACATGCTATGTGGGTGAAATGATGATACCATGCCAACTTTCAACCTTTTCAGAGTTCATTTGTTGTGCTTTCCAATTTCAGGGTCATTTAGCTCAAAACAAATCACTAAATGCATGAAAAATAGCAAATGAAGTCAGAAAGGGTTGAAAATTGATGCCGTGGCTTCGAATGGTGCATACTGAATGCACAAAAAGTCTGGAGTTGAAATAAGTTTAAAAAAATGAAATGCCTTTGTAACACACGGGTTTTCGTCTGAAACCCTGATACTTCGAAAGAGATTGTCCATTTTGTACACGAAGTGCATCCAGTTTTTGCCGTAACCCTCTCAAATTTTTAGCACATGCTATGTGGGTGAAATGATGATACCATGCGAACTTTCAACCTTTTCAGAGTTCATTTGTAGTGCTTTCCAATTTCAGGGTCATTTAGGTCAAAAATAAATCAGTAAATGCATGAAAAATAGCAAATGAAGTCAGAAAGGGTTCAAAATTGATGGCGTGGCTTCGAATGGTGCATACTGAATGCACAAAAAGTCTGGAGTTGAAATAAGTTTAAAAAAATGAAATGCCTTTGTAACAGACGAGTTTTCGTCTGAAACCCTGATACTTCGAAACAGATTGTCCATTTTGTACACGAAGTGCATCCAGTTTTTGCCGTAACCCTCTCAACTTTTTAGCACATGCTATGTGGGTGAAATGATGATACCATGCCAACTTTCAACCTTTTCAGAGTTCATTTGTAGTGCTTTCCAATTTCAGGGTCATTTAGCTCAAAACAAATCACTAAATGCATGAAAAATAGCAAATGAAGTCAGAAAGGGTTGAAAATTGATGCCGTGGCTTCGAATGGTGCATACTGAATGCACAAAAAGTCTGGAGTTGAAATAAGTTTAAAAAAATGAAATGCCTTTGTAACACACGGGTTTTCGTCTGAAACCCTGATACTTCGAAAGAGATTGTCCATTTTGTACACGAAGTGCATCCAGTTTTTGCCGTAACCCTCTCAACTTTTTAGCACATGCTATGTTGGTGAAATGATGATACCATGCCAACTTTCAACCTTTTCAGAGTTCATTTGTAGTGCTTTCCAATTTCAGGGTCATTTAGCTCAAAAAAAATCTGTAAATGCATGAAAAATAGCAAATGAAGTCAGAAAGGGTTCAAAATTGATGGCGTGGCTTCGAATGGTGCATACTGAATGCACAAAAAGTCTGGAGTTGAAATAAGTTTAAAAAAATGAAATGCCTTTGTAACAGACGAGTTTTCGTCTGAAACCCTGATACTTCGAAAGAGATTGTCCATTTTGTACACGAAGTGCATCCAGTTTTTGCCGTAACCCTCTCAACTTTTTAGCACATGCTATGTGGGTGAAATGATGATACCATGCCAACTTTCAACCTTTTCAGAGTTCATTTGTTGTGCTTTCCAATTTCAGGGTCATTTAGCTCAAAACAAATCACTAAATGCATGAAAAATAGCAAATGAAGTCAGAAAGGGTTGAAAATTGATGCCGTGGCTTCGAATGGTGCATACTGAATGCACAAAAAGTCTGGAGTTGAAATAAGTTTAAAAAAATGAAATGCCTTTGTAACACACGGGTTTTCGTCTGAAACCCTGATACTTCGAAAGAGATTGTCCATTTTGTACACGAAGTGCATCCAGTTTTTGCCGTAACCCTCTCAACTTTTTAGCACATGCTATGTTGGTGAAATGATGATACCATGCCAACTTTCAACCTTTTCAGAGTTCATTTGTAGTGCTTTCCAATTTCAGGGTCATTTAGCTCAAAAAAAATCTGTAAATGCATGAAAAATAGCAAATGAAGTCAGAAAGGGTTCAAAATTGATGGCGTGGCTTCGAATGGTGCATACTGAATGCACAAAAAGTCTGGAGTTGAAATAAGTTTAAAAAAATGAAATGCCTTTGTAACAGACGAGTTTTCGTCTGAAACCCTGATACTTCGAAAGAGATTGTCCATTTTGTACACGAAGTGCATCCAGTTTTTGCCGTAACCCTCTCAAATTTTTAGCACATGCTATGTGGGTGAAATTATGATACCATGCGAACTTTCAACCTTTTCAGAGTTCATTTGTAGTGCTTTCCAATTTCAGGGTCATTTAGGTCAAAAATAAATCAGTAAATGCATGAAAAATAGCAAATGAAGTCAGAAAGGGTTGAAAATTGATGGCATGGCTTCGAATGGTGCATACTGAATGCACAAAAAGTCTGGAGTTGAAATAAGTTTAAAAAAATGAAATGCCTTTGTAACAGACGAGTTTTCGTCTGAAACCCTGATACTTCGAAAGAGATTGTCCATTTTGTACACGAAGTGCATCCAGTTTTTGCCGTAACCCTCTCAACTTTTTAGCACATGCTATGTGGGTGAAATGATGATACCATGCCAACTTTCAACCTTTTCAGAGTTCATTTGTAGTGCTTTCCAATTTCAGGGTCATTTAGCTCAAAACAAATCAGTAAATGCATGAAAAATAGCAAATGAAGTCAGAAAGGGTTGAAAATTGATGCCGTGGCTTCGAATGGTGCATACTGAATGCACAAAAAGTCTGGAGTTGAAATAAGTTTAAAAAAATGAAATGCCTTTGTAACACACGGGTTTTCGTCTGAAACCCTGATACTTCGAAAGAGATTGTCCATTTTGTACACGAAGTGCATCCAGTTTTTGCCGTAACCCTCTCAACTTTTTAGCACATGCTATGTTGGTGAAATGATGATACCATGCCAACTTTCAACCTTTTCAGAGTTCATTTGTAGTGCTTTCCAATTTCAGGGTCATTTAGCTCAAAACAAATCAGTAAATGCATGAAAAATAGCAAATGAAGTCAGAAAGGGTTCAAAATTGATGGCGTGGCTTCGAATGGTGCATACTGAATGCACAAAAAGTCTGGAGTTCAAATAAGTTTAAAAAAATGAAATGCCTTTGTAACAGACGAGTTTTCGTCTGAAACCCTGATACTTCGAAAGAGATTGTCCATTTTGTACACGAAGTGCATCCAGTTTTTGCCGTAACCCTCTCAAATTTTTAGCACATGCTATGTGGGTGAAATTATGATACCATGCCAACTTTCAACCTTTTCAGAGTTCATTTGTAGTTCTTTCCAATTTCAGGGTCATTTAGCTCAAAACAAATCAGTAAATGCATGAAAAATAGCAAATGAAGTCAGAAAGGGTTGAAAATTGATGGCGTGGCTTCGAATGGTGCATACTGAATGCAAAAAAAGTCTGGAGTTGAAATAAGTTTAAAAAAATGAAATGCCTTTGTAACAAACGAGTTTTCGTTTGAAACTCTGATACTTCGAAAGAGATTGTCCATTTTGTACACGAAGTGCATCCAGTTTTTGCCGTAACCCTCTCAAATTTTTAGCACATGCTATGTGGGTGAAATTATGATACCATGCCAACTTTCAACCTTTTCAGAGTTCATTTGTAGTGCTTTCCAATTTCAGGGTCATTTAGGTCAAAAATAAATCTGTAAATGCATGAAAAATAGCAAATGAAGTCAGAAAGGGTTGAAAATTGATGGCGTGGCTTCGAATGGTGCATACTGAATGCACAAAAAGTTTGGAGTTGAAATAAGTTTAAAAAAATGAAATGCCTTTGTAACAGACGAGTTTTCGTTTGAAACTCTGATACTTCGAAAGAGATTGTCCATTTTGTACACGAAGTGCATCCAGTTTTTGTTGTAACCCTCTCAACTTTTTAGCACATGCTATGTGGGTGAAATGATGATACCATGCCAACTTTCAACCTTTTCAGAGTTCATTTGTAGTGCTTTCCAATTTCAGGGTCATTTAGTTCAAAACAAATCAGTAAATGCATGAAAAATAGCAAATGAAGTTAGAAAGGGTTGAAAATTGATGATGTGGCTTCGAATGGTGCATACTGAATGCACAAAAAGTCTGGAGTTGAAATAAGTTTAAAAAAATGAAATGCCTTTGTAACACACGAGTTTTCGTGTGAAACCCTGATACTTCGAAAGAGATTGTCCATTTTGTACACGAAGTGCATCCAGTTTTTGCCGTAACCCTCTCAACTTTTTAGCACATGCTATGTTGGTGAAATGATGATACCATGCCAACTTTCAACCTTTTCAGAGTTCATTTGTAGTGCTTTCCAATTTCAGGGTCATTTAGCTCAAAAAAATCAGTAAATGCATGAAAAATAGCAAATGAAGTCAGAAAGGGTTCAAAATTGATGGCGTGGCTTCGAATGGTGCATACTGAATGCACAAAAAGTCTGGAGTTGAAATAAGTTTAAAAATATGAAATGCCTTTGTAACAGACGAGTTTTCGTGTGAAACCCTGATACTTCGAAAGAGATTGTCCATTTTGTACATGAAGTGCATCCGTTTTTGCCGTAACCCTCTCAAATTTTTAGCACATGCTATGTGGGTGAAATTATGATACCATGCCAACTTTCAACCTTTTCAGAGTTCATTTGTACTGCTTTCCAATTTCAGGGTCATTTAGATCAAAAATAAATCTGTAAATGCATGAAAAATAGCAAATGAAGTCAGAAAGGGTTGAAAATTGATGGCGTGGCTTTGAATGGTGCATACTGAATGCACAAAAAGTCTGTAGTTGAAATAAGTTTAAAAAATGAAATGCCTTTGTAACACACGAGTTTTCGTCTGAAACCCTGATACTTCGAAAGAGATTGTCCATTTTGTACAGGAAGTGCATCCAGTTTTTGCCGTAACCCTCTCAAATTTTTAGCACATGCTATGTGGGTGAAATGATGATACCATGCCAACTTTCAACCTTTTCAGAGTTCATTTGTAGTGCTTTCCAATTTCAGGGTCATTTAGCTCAAAAAAATCAGTAAATGCATGAAAAATAGCAAATGAAGTCAGAAAGGGTTCAAAATTGATGGCGTGGCTTCGAATGGTGCATACTGAATGCACAAAAAGTCTGGAGTTGAAATAAGTTTAAAAAAATGAAATGCCTTTGTAACACACGAGTTTTCGTGTGAAATCCTGATACTTCGAAAGAGATTGTCCATTTTGTACACGAAGTGCATCCAGTTTTTGCCGTAACCCTCTCAAATTTTTAGCACATGCTATGTGGGTGAAATGATGATACCATGCCAACTTTCAACCTTTTCAGAGTTCATTTGTAGTGCTTTCCAATTTCAGGGTCATTTAGCTCAAAACAAATCAGTAAATGCATGAAAAATAGCAAATGAAGTCAGAAAGGGTTGAAAATTGATGCCGTGGCTTCGAATGGTGCATACTGAATGCACAAAAAGTCTGGAGTTGAAATAAGTTTAAAAAAATGAAATGCCTTTGTAACACACGGGTTTTCGTCTGAAACCCTGATACTTCGAAAGAGATTGTCCATTTTGTACACGAAGTTCATCCAGTTTTTGCCGTAACGCTCTCAACTTTTTAGCACATGCTATGTTGGTGAAATGATGATACCATGCCAACTTTCAACCTTTTCAGAGTTCATTTGTAGTGCTTTCCAATTTCAGGGTCATTTAGCTCAAAATAAATCTGTAAATGCATGAAAAATAGCAAATGAAGTCAGAAAGGGTTCAAAATTGATGGCGTGGCTTCGAATGGTGCATACTGAATGCACAAAAAGTCTGGAGTTGAAATAAGTTTAAAAAAATGAAATGCCTTTGTAACACACGAGTTTTCGTGTGAAACCCTGATACTTCGAAAGAGATTGTCCATTTTGTACACGAAGTGCATCCAGTTTTTGCCGTAACCCTCTCAACTTTTTAGCACATGCTATGTTGGTGAAATGATGATACCATGCCAACTTTCAACCTTTTCAGAGTTCATTTGTAGTGCTTTCCAATTTCAGGGTCATTTAGCTCAAAAAAATCAGTAAATGCATGAAAAATAGCAAATGAAGTCAGAAATGGTTCAAAATTGATGGCGTGGCTTCGAATGGTGCATACTGAATGCACAAAAAGTCTGGAGTTGAAATAAGTTTAAAAATATGAAATGCCTTTGTAACAGACGAGTTTTCGTGTGAAACCCTGATACTTCGAAAGAGATTGTCCATTTTGTACATGAAGTGCATCCGTTTTTGCCGTAACAGTCTCAAATTTTTAGCACATGCTATGTGGGTGAAATTATGATACCATGCCAACTTTCAACCTTTTCAGAGTTCATTTGTAGTGCTTTCCAATTTCAGGGTCATTTAGCTCAAAAATAAATCTGTAAATGCATGAAAAATAGCAAATGAAGTCAGAAAGGGTTGAAAATTGATGGCGTGGCTTTGAATGGTGCATACTGAATGCACAAAAAGTCTGGAGTTGAAATAAGTTTAAAAAATGAAATGCCTTTGTAACACACGAGTTTTCGTCTGAAACCCTGATACTTCGAAAGAGATTGTCCATTTTGTACAGGAAGTGCATCCAGTTTTTGCCGTAACCCTCTCAAATTTTTAGCACATGCTATGTGGGTGAAATGATGATACCATGCCAACTTTCAACCTTTTCAGAGTTCATTTGTAGTGCTTTCCAATTTCAGGGTCATTTAGCTCAAAAAAATCAGTAAATGCATGAAAAATAGCAAATGAAGTCAGAAAGGGTTCAAAATTGATGGCGTGGCTTCGAATGGTGCATACTGAATGCACAAAAAGTCTGGAGTTGAAATAAGTTTAAAAAAATGAAATGCCTTTGTAACACACGAGTTTTCGTGTGAAACCCTGATACTTCGAAAGAGATTGTCCATTTTGTACACGAAGTGCATCCAATTTTTGCCGTAACCCTCTCAACTTTTTAGCACATGCTATGTGGGTGAAATGATGATACCATGCCAACTTTCAACCTTTTCAGAGTTCATTTGTAGTGCTTTCCAATTTCAGGGTCATTTAGCTCAAAACAAATCAGTAAATGCATGAAAAATAGCAAATGAAGTCAGAAAGGGTTGAAAATTGACGGCGTGGCTTCGAATGGTGCATACTGAATGCACAAAAAGTCTGGAGTTGAAATAAGTTTAAAAAAATGAAATGCCTTTGTAACAGACGAGTTTTCGTTTGAAACTCTGATACTTCGAAAGAGATTGTCCATTTCGTACACGAAGTGCATCCAGTTTTTGCCGTAACCCTCTCAAATTTTTAGCACATGCTATGTGGGTGAAATGATGATACCATGCCAACTTTCAACCTTTTCAGAGTTCATTTGTAGTGCTTTCCAATTTCAGGGTCATTTAGCTCAAAACAAATCAGTAAATGCATGAAAAATAGCAAATGAAGTCAGAAAGGGCTGAAAATTGATGCCGTGGCTTCGAATGGTGCATACTGAATGCACAAAAAGTCTGGAGTTGAAATAAGTTTAAAAAAATGAAATGCCTTTGTAACACACGGGTTTTCGTCTGAAACCCTGATACTTCGAAAGAGATTGTCCATTTTGTACACGAAGTGCATCCAGTTTTTGCCGTAACCCTCTCAACTTTTTAGCACATGCTATGTTGGTGAAATGATGATACCATGCCAACTTTCAACCTTTTCAGAGTTCATTTGTAGTGCTTACCAATTTCAGGGTCATTTAGCTCAAAATAAATCTGTAAATGCATGAAAAATAGCAAATGAAGTCAGAAAGGGTTGAAAATTGATGGCGTGGCTTCGAATGGTGCATACTGAATGCACAAAAAGTCTGGAGTTGAAATAAGTTAAAAAAAATGAAATGCCTTTGTAACAGACGAGTTTTCGTCTGAAACCCTGATACTTCGAAAGGGATTGTCCATTTTGTACACGAAGTGCATCCAGTTTTTGCCGTAACCCTCTCAACTTTTTAGCACATGCTATGTGGGTGAAATGATGATACCATGCCAACTTTCAACCTTTTCAGAGTTCATTTGTAGTGCTTTCCAATTTCAGGGTCATTTAGCTCAAAACAAATCAGTAAATGCATGAAAAATAGCAAATGAAGTCAGAAAGGGTTGAAAATTGATGCCGTGGCTTCGAATGGTGCATACTGAATGCACAAAAAGTCTGGAGTTGAAATAAGTTTAAAAAAATGAAATGCCTTTGTAACACACGGGTTTTCGTCTGAAACCCTGATACTTCGAAAGAGATTGTCCATTTTGTACACGAAGTGCATCCAGTTTTTGCCGTAACGCTCTCAACTTTTTAGCACATGCTATGTTGGTGAAATGATGATACCATGCCAACTTTCAACCTTTTCAGAGTTCATTTGTAGTGCCTTCCAATTTCAGGGTCATTTAGCTCAAAAAAAATCTGTAAATGCATGAAAAATAGCAAATGAAGTCAGAAAGGGTTCAAAATTGATGGCGTGGCTTCGAATGGTGCATACTGAATGCACAAAAAGTCTGGAGTTGAAATAATTTTAAAAAAATGAAATGCCTTTGTAACAGACGAGTTTTCGTCTGAAACCCTGATACTTCGAAAGAGATTGTCCATTTTGTACACGAAGTGCATCCAGTTTTTGCCGTAACCCTCTCAACTTTTTAGCACATGCTATGTGGGTGAAATGATGATACCATGCCAACTTTCAACCTTTTCAGAGTTCATTTGTAGTGCTTTCCAATTTCAGGGTCATTTAGCTCAAAACAAATCAGTAAATGCATGAAAAATAGCAAATGAAGTCAGAAAGGGTTGAAAATTGATGGCGTGGCTTTGAATGGTGCATACTGAATGCACAAAAAGTCTGGAGTTGAAATAAGTTTAAAAAAATGAAATGCCTTTGTAACAGACGAGTTTTCGTTTGAAACTCTGATACTTTGAAAGAGATTGTCCATTTTGTACACGAAGTGCATCCAGTTTTTGCCGTAACCCTCTCAAATTTTTAGCACATGCTATGTGGGTGAAATTATGATACCATGCCAACTTTCAACCTTTTCAGAGTTCATTTGTAGTGCTTTCCAATTTCAGGGTCATTTAGGTCAAAAATAAATCTGTAAATGCATGAAAAATAGCAAATGAAGTCAGAAAGGGTTGAAAATTGATGGCGTGGCTTCGAATGGTGCATACTGAATGCACAAAAAGTCTGGAGTTGAAATAAGTTTAAAAAAATGAAATGCCTTTGTAACAGACGAGTTTTCGTTTGAAACTCTGATACTTCGAAAGAGATTGTCCATTTTGTACACGAAGTGCATCCAGTTTTTGCCGTAACCCTCTCAACTTTTTAGCACATGCTATGTGGGTGAAATGATGATACCATGCCAACTTTCAACCTTTTCAGAGTTCATTTGTAGTGCTTTCCAATTTCAGGGTCATTTAGCTCAAAACAAATCAGTAAATGCATGAAAAATAGCAAATGAAGTCAGAAAGGGTTGAAAATTGATGCTGTGGCTTCGAATGGTGCATACTGAATGCACAAAAAGTCTGGAGTTGAAATAAGTTTAAAAAAATGAAATGCCTTTGTAACACACGAGTTTTCGTGTGAAACCCTGATACTTCGAAAGAGATTGTCCATTTTGTACACGAAGTGCATCCAGTTTTTGCCGTAACCCTCTCAACTTTTTAGCACATGCTATGTTGGTGAAATGATGATACCATGCCAACTTTCAACCTTTTCAGAGTTCATTTGTAGTGCTTTCCAATTTCAGGGTCATTTAGCTCAAAAAAATCAGTAAATGCATGAAAAATAGCAAATGAAGTCAGAAAGGGTTCAAAATTGATGGCGTGGCTTCGAATGGTGCATACTGAATGCACAAAAAGTCTGGAGTTGAAATAAGTTTAAAAATATGAAATGCCTTTGTAACAGACGAGTTTGCGTGTGAAACCCTGATACTTCGAAAGAGATTGTCCATTTTGTACATGAAGTGCATCCGTTTTTGCCGTAACCCTCTCAAATTTTTAGCACAAGCTATGTGGGTGAAATTATGATACCATGCCAAATTTCAACCTTTTCAGAGTTCATTTGTAGTGCTTTCCAATTTCAGGGTCATTTAGCTCAAAACAAATCAGTAAATGCATGAAAAATAGCAAATGAAGTCAGAAAGGGTTGAAAATTGATGGCGTGGCTTCGAATGGTGCATACTGAATGCACAAAAAGTCTGGAGTTGAAATAAGTTTAAAAAAATGAAATGCATTTGTAACAGACGAGTTTTCGTTTGAAACCCTGATACTTCGAAAGAGATTGTCCATTTTGTACACGAAGTGCATCCAGTTTTTGCCGTAACCCTCTCAACTTTTTAGCACATGCTATGTGGGTGAAATGATGATACCATGCCAACTTTCAACCTTTTCAGAGTTCATTTGTAGTGCTTTCCAATTTCAGGGTCATTTAGCTCAAAACAAATCTGTAAATGCATGAAAAATAGCAAATGAAGTCAGAAAGGGTTGAAAATTGATGGCGTGGCTTCGAATGGTGCATACTGAATGCACAAAAAGTCTGGAGTTGTAATAAGTTTAAAAAAATGAAATGCCTTTGTAACACACGAGTTTTCGTCTGAAAGCCTGATACTTCGAAAGAGATTGTCCATTTTGTACACGAAGTGCCTCCAGTTTTTGCCATAACCCTCTCAACTTTTTAGCACAGGCTATGTGGGTGAAATGATGATACCATGCCAACTTTCAACCTTTTCAGAGTTCATTTGTAGTGCTTTCCAATTTCAGGGTCATTTAGCTCAAAAATAAATCTGTAAATGCATGAAAAATAGCAAATGAAGTCAGAAAGGGTTGAAAATTGATGGCGTGGCTTCGAATGGTGCATACTAAATGCACAAAAAGTCTGGAGTTGAAATAAGTTTAAAAAAATGAAATGCCTTTGTAACAGACGAGTTTTCGTGTGAAACCCTGATACTTCGAAAGAGATTGTCCATTTTGTACACGAAGTGCATCCAGTTTTTGCCTTAACCCTCTCAAATTTTTAGCACATGCTATGTGGGTGAAATGATGATACCATGCCAACTTTCAACCTTTTCAGAGTTCATTTGTAGTGCTTTCCAATTTCAGGGTCATTTAGCTCAAAACAAATCAGTAAATGCATGAAAAATAGCAAATGAAGTCAGAAAGGGTTGAAAATTGATGGCGTGGCTTCGAATGGTGCATACTGAATGCACAAAAAGTCTGAAGTTGAAATAAGTTTAAAAAAATGAAATGCCTTTGTAACACACGAGTTTTCGTCTGAAACCCTGATACTTCGAAAGAGATTGTCCATTTTGTACACGAAGTGCATCCAGTTTTTGCCGTAACCCTCTCAACTTTTTAGCAAATGCTATGTTGGTGAAATGATGATACCATGCCAACTTTCAACCTTTTCAGAGTTCATTTGTAGTGCTTTCCAATTTCAGGGTCATTTAGCTCAAAAAAATCAGTAAATGCATGAAAAATAGCAAATGAAGTCAGAAAGGGTTCAAAATTGATGGCGTGGCTTCGAATGGTGCATATTGAATGCACAAAAAGTCTGGAGTTGAAATAAGTTTAAAAAAATGAAATGCCTTTGTAACAGACGAGTTTTCGTGTGAAACCCTGATACTTCGAAAGAGATTGTCCATTTTGTACACGAAGTGCATCCAATTTTTGCCGTAACCCTCTCAACTTTTTAGCACATGCTATGTGGGTGAAATGATGATACCATGCCAACTTTCAACCTTTTCAGAGTTCATTTGTAGTGCTTTCCAATTTCAGGGTCATTTAGCTCAAAACAAATCAGTAAATGCATGAAAAATAGCAAATGAAGTCAGAAAGGGTTGAAAATTGACGGCGTGGCTTCGAATGGTGCATACTGAATGCACAAAAAGTCTGGAGTTGAAATAAGTTTAAAAAAATGAAATGCCTTTGTAACAGACGAGTTTTCGTTTGAAACTCTGATACTTCGAAAGAGATTGTCCATTTCGTACACGAAGTGCATCCAGTTTTTGCCGTAACCCTCTCAAATTTTTAGCACATGCTATGTGGGTGAAATTATGATACCATGCCAACTTTCAACCTTTTCAGAGTTCATTTGTAGTGCTTTCCAATTTCAGGGTCATTTAGCTCAAAAATAAATCTGTAAATGCATGAAAAATAGCAAATGAAGTCAGAAAGGATTGAAAATTGATGGCGTGGCTTCGAATGGTGCATACTGAATGCACAAAAAGTCTGGAGTTGAAATAAGTTAAAAAAAATGAAATGCCTTTGTAACAGACGAGTTTTCGTCTGAAACCCTGATACTTCGAAAGAGATTGTCCATTTTGTACACGAAGGTCATCCAATTTTTGCCGTAACCCTCTCAACTTTTTAGCACATGCTATGTGGGTGAAATGATGATACCATGCCAACTGTCAACCTTTTCAGAGTTCATTTGTAGTGCTTTCCAATTTCAGGGTCATTTAGCTCAAAACAAATCAGTAAATGCATGAAAAATAGCAAATGAAGTCAGAAAGGGTTGAAAATTGATGCCGTGGCTTCGAATGGTGCATACTGAATGCACAAAAAGTCTGGAGTTGAAATAAGTTTAAAAAAATGAAATGCCTTTGTAACACACGGGTTTTCGTCTGAAACCCTGATACTTCGAAAGAGATTGTCCATTTTGTACACGAAGTGCATCCAGTTTTTGCCGTAACGCTCTCAACTTTTTAGCACATGCTATGTTGGTGAAATGATGATACCATGCCAACTTTCAACCTTTTCAGAGTTCATTTGTAGTGCTTTCCAATTTCAGGGTCATTTAGCTCAAAATAAATCTGTAAATGCATGAAAAATAGCAAATTAAGTCAGAAAGGGTTGAAAATTGATGGCGTGGCTTCGAATGGTGCATAATGAATGCACAAAAAGTCTGGAGTTGAAATAAGTTAAAAAAAATGAAATGCCTTTGTAACAGACGAGTTTTCGTCTGAAACCCTGATACTTCGAAAGAGATTGTCCATTTTGTACACGAAGTGCATCCAGTTTTTGCCGTAACCCTCTCAACTTTTTAGCACATGCTATGTGGGTGAAATGATGATACCATGCCAACTTTCAACCTTTTCAGAGTTCATTTGTAGTGCTTTCCAATTTCAGGGTCATTTAGCTCAAAACAAATCAGTAAATGCATGAAAAATATCAAATGAAGTCAGAAAGGGTTGAAAATTGATGCCGTGGCTTCGAATGGTGCATACTGAATGCACAAAAAGTCTGGAGTTGAAATAAGTTTAAAAAAATGAAATGCCTTTGTAACACACGGGTTTTCGTCTGAAACCCTGATACTTCGAAAGAGATTGTCCATTTTGTACACGAAGTGCATCCAGTTTTTGCCGTAACGCTCTCAACTTTTTAGCACATGCTATGTTGGTGAAATGATGATACCATGCCAACTTTCAACCTTTTCAGAGTTCATTTGTAGTGCTTTCCAATTTCAGGGTCATTTAGCTCAAAAAAAATCTGTAAATGCATGAAAAATAGCAAATGAAGTCAGAAAGGGTTCAAAATTTATGGCGTGGCTTCGAATGGTGCATACTGAATGCACAAAAAGTCTGGAGTTGAAATAAGTTTAAAAAAATGAAATGCCTTTGTAACAGACGAGTTTTCGTCTGAAACCCTGATACTTCGAAAGAGATTGTCCATTTTGTACACGAAGTGCATCCAGTTTTTGCCGTAACCCTCTCAACTTTTTAGCACATGCTATGTGGGTGAAATTATGATACCATGCCAACTTTCAACCTTTTCAGAGTTCATTTGTAGTTCTTTCCAATTTCAGGGCCATTTAGCTCAAAACAAATCAGTAAATGCATGAAAAATAGCAAATGAAGTCAGAAAGGGTTGAAAATTGATGGCGTGGCTTTGAATGGTGCATACTGAATGCACAAAAAGTCTGGAGTTGAAATAAGTTTAAAAAAATGAAATGCCTTTGTAACAGACGAGTTTTCGTTTGAAACTCTGATACTTTGAAAGAGATTGTCCATTTTGTACACGAAGTGCATCCAGTTTTTGCCGTAACCCTCTCAAATTTTTAGCACATGCTATGTGGGTGAAATTATGATACCATGCCAACTTTCAACCTTTTCAGAGTTCATTTGTAGTGCTTTCCAATTTCAGGGTCATTTAGGTCAAAAATAAATCTGTAAATGCATGAAAAATAGCAAATGAAGTCAGAAAGGGTTGAAAATTGATGGCGTGGCTTCGAATGGTGCATACTGAATGCACAAAAAGTCTGGAGTTGAAATAAGTTTAAAAAAATGAAATGCCTTTGTAACAGACGAGTTTTCGTTTGAAACTCTGATACTTCGAAAGAGATTGTCCATTTTGTACACGAAGTGCATCCAGTTTTTGCCGTAACCCTCTCAACTTTTTAGCACATGCTATGTGGGTGAAATGATGATACCATGCCAACTTTCAACCTTTTCAGAGTTCATTTGTAGTGCTTTCCAATTTCAGGGTCATTTAGCTCAAAACAAATCAGTAAATGCATGAAAAATAGCAAATGAAGTCAGAAAGGGTTGAAAATTGATGCTGTGGCTTCGAATGGTGCATACTGAATGCACAAAAAGTCTGGAGTTGAAATAAGTTTAAAAAAATGAAATGCCTTTGTAACACACGAGTTTTCGTGTGAAACCCTGATACTTCGAAAGAGATTGTCCATTTTGTACACGAAGTGCATCCAGTTTTTGCCGTAACCCTCTCAACTTTTTAGCACATGCTATGTTGGTGAAATGATGATACCATGCCAACTTTCAACCTTTTCAGAGTTCATTTGTAGTGCTTTCCAATTTCAGGGTCATTTAGCTCAAAAAAATCAGTAAATGCATGAAAAATAGCAAATGAAGTCAGAAAGGGTTCAAAATTGATGGCGTGGCTTCGAATGGTGCATACTGAATGCACAAAAAGTCTGGAGTTGAAATAAGTTTAAAAATATGAAATGCCTTTGTAACAGACGAGTTTGCGTGTGAAACCCTGATACTTCGAAAGAGATTGTCCATTTTGTACATGAAGTGCATCCGTTTTTGCCGTAACCCTCTCAAATTTTTAGCACATGCTATGTGGGTGAAATTATGATACCATGCCAACTTTCAACCTTTTCAGAGTTCATTTGTAGTGCTTTCCAATTTCAGGGTCATTTAGCTCAAAAATAAATCTGTAAATGCATGAAAAATAGCAAATGAAGTCAGAAAGGGTTGAAAATTGATGTCGTGGCTTTGAATGGTGCATACTGAATGCACAAAAAGTCTGGAGTTGAAATAAGTTTAAAAAAATGAAATGCCTTTGTAACAGACGAGTTTTCGTTTGAAACTCTGATACTTCGAAAGAGATTGTCCATTTTCTACACGAAGTGCATCCAGTTTTTGCCGTAACCCTCTCAAATTTTTAGCACATGCTATGTGGGTGAAATTATGATACCATGCCAACTTTCAGCCTTTTCAGAGTTCATTTGTAGTGCTTTCCAATTTCAGGGTCATTTAGGTCAAAAATAAATCTGTAAATGCATGAAAAATAGCAAATGAAGTCAGAAAGGGTTGAAAATTGATGGCGTGGCTTCGAATGGTGCATACTGAATGCACAAAAAGTCTGGAGTTGAAATAAGTTTAAAAAAATGAAATGCCTTTGTAACAGACGAGTTTTCGTTTGAAACTCTGATACTTCGAAAGAGATTGTCCATTTTGTACACGAAGTGCATCCAGTTTTTGCCGTAACCCTCTCAACTTTTTAGCACATGCTATGTGGGTGAAATGATGATACCATGCCAACTTTCAACCTTTTCAGAGTTCATTTGTAGTGCTTTCCAATTTCAGGGTCATTTAGCTCAAAACAAATCAGTAAATGCATGAAAAATAGCAAATGAAGTCAGAAAGGGTTGAAAATTGATGCCGTGGCTTCGAATGGTGCATACTGAATGCACAAAAAGTCTGGAGTTGAAATAAGTTTAAAAAAATGAAATGCCTTTGTAACACACGGGTTTTCGTCTGAAACCCTGATACTTCGAAAGAGATTGTCCATTTTGTACACGAAGTGCATCCAGTTTTTGCCGTAACCCTCTCAACTTTTTAGCACATGCTATGTTGGTGAAATGATGATACCATGCCAACTTTCAACCTTTTCAGAGTTCATTTGTAGTGCTTTCCAATTTCAGGGTCATTTAGCTCAAAACAAATCAGTAAATGCATGAAAAATAGCAAATGAAGTCAGAAAGGGTTCAAAATTGATGGCGTGGCTTCGAATGGTGCATACTGAATGCACAAAAAGTCTGGAGTTGAAATAAGTTTAAAAAAATGAAATGCCTTTGTAACAGACGAGTTTTCGTCTGAAACCCTGATACTTCGAAAGAGATTGTCCATTTTGTACACGAAGTGCATCCAGTTTTTGCCGTAACCCTCTCAAATTTTTAGCACATGCTATGTGGGTGAAATTATGATACCATGCCAACTTTCAACCTTTTCAGAGTTCATTTGTAGTTCTTTCCAATTTCAGGGTCATTTAGCTCAAAACAAATCAGTAAATGCATGAAAAATAGCAAATGAAGTCAGAAAGGGTTGAAAATTGATGGCGTGGCTTCGAATGGTGCATACTGAATGCAAAAAAAGTCTGGAGTTGAAATAAGTTTAAAAAAATGAAATGCCTTTGTAACAGACGAGTTTTCGTTTGAAACTCTGATACTTCGAAAGAGATTGTCCATTTTGTACACGAAGTGCATCCAGTTTTTGCCGTAACCCTCTCAAATTTTTAGCACATGCTATGTGGGTGAAATTATGATACCATGCCAACTTTCAACCTTTTCAGAGTTCATTTGTAGTGCTTTCCAATTTCAGGGTCATTTAGGTCAAAAATAAATCTGTAAATGCATGAAAAATAGCAAATGAAGTCAGAAAGGGTTGAAAATTGATGGCGTGGCTTCGAATGGTGCATACTGAATGCACAAAAAGTCTGGAGTTGAAATAAGTTTAAAAAAATGAAATGCCTTTGTAACAGACGAGTTTTCGTTTGAAACTCTGATACTTCGAAAGAGATTGTCCATTTTGTACACGAAGTGCATCCAGTTTTTGCCGTAACCCTCTCAACTTTTTAGCACATGCTATGTGGGTGAAATGATGATACCATGCCAACTTTCAACCTTTTCAGAGTTCATTTGTAGTGCTTTCCAATTTCAGGGTCATTTAGCTCAAAACAAATCAGTAAATGCATGAAAAATAGCAAATGAAGTCAGAAAGGGTTGAAAATTGATGATGTGGCTTCGAATGGTGCATACTGAATGCACAAAAAGTCTGGAGTTGAAATAAGTTTAAAAAAATGAAATGCCTTTGTAACACACGAGTTTTCGTGTGAAACCCTGATACTTCGAAAGAGATTGTCCATTTTGTACACGAAGTGCATCCAGTTTTTGCCGTAACCCTCTCAACTTTTTAGCACATGCTATGTTGGTGAAATGATGATACCATGCCAACTTTCAACCTTTTCAGAGTTCATTTGTAGTGCTTTCCAATTTCAGGGTCATTTAGCTCAAAAAAATCAGTAAATGCATGAAAAATAGCAAATGAAGTCAGAAAGGGTTCAAAATTGATGGCGTGGCTTCGAATGGTGCATACTGAATGCACAAAAAGTCTGGAGTTGAAATAAGTTTAAAAATATGAAATGCCTTTGTAACACACGAGTTTTCGTGTGAAACCCTGATACTTCGAAAGAGATTGTCCATTTTGTACATGAAGTGCATCCGTTTTTGCCGTAACCCTCTCAAATTTTTAGCACATGCTATGTGGGTGAAATTATGATACCATGCCAACTTTCAACCTTTTCAGAGTTCATTTGTACTGCTTTCCAATTTCAGGGTCATTTAGCTCAAAAATAAATCTGTAAATGCATGAAAAATAGCAAATGAAGTCAGAAAGGGTTGAAAATTGATGGCGTGGCTTTGAATGGTGCATACTGAATGCACAAAAAGTCTGGAGTTGAAATAAGTTTAAAAAATGAAATGCCTTTGTAACACACGAGTTTTCGTTTGAAACTCTGATACTTCGAAAGAGATTGTCCATTTTGTACACGAAGTGCATCTAGTTTTTGCCGTAACCCTCTCAACTTTTTAGCACATGCTATGTGGGTGAAATTATGATACCATGCCAACTTTCAACCTTTTCAGAGTTCATTTGTAGTGCTTTCCAATTTCAGGGTCATTTAGCTCAAAACAAATCAGTAATGCATGAAAAATAGCAAATGAAGTCAGAAAAGGATGAAAATTGATGGCGTGGCTTCGAATGGTGCATACTGAACGCACAAAAAGTCGGGAGTTGAAATAAGTTTAAAAAAATGAAATGCCTTTGTAACACACGAGTTTTCGTCTGAAACCCTGATACTTCGAAAGAGATTGTCCATTTTGTACACGAAGTGCATCCAGTTTTTGCCGTAACCCTCTCAACTTTTTAGCACATGCTATGTGGGTGAAATGATGATACCATGCCAACTTTCAACCTTTTCAGAGTTCATTTGTAGTGCTTTCCAATTTCAGGGTCATTTAGCTCAAAACAAATCAGTAAATGCATGAAAAATAGCAAATGAAGTCAGAAAGGGTTGAAAATTGATGGCGTGGCTTCGAATGGTGCATACTGAATGCACAAAAAGTCTGGAATTGAAATAAGTTTAAAAAAATGAAATGCCTTTGTAACAGACGAGTTTTCGTGTGAAACCCTGATACTTCGAAAGAGATTGTCCATTTTGTACACGAAGTGCATCCAGTTTTTGCCGTAACCCTCTCAAATTTTTAGTACATGCTATGTGGGTGAAATTATGATACCATGCCAACTTTCAACCTTTTCAGAGTTCATTTGTAGTGCTTTCCAATTTCAGGGTCATTTAGCTCAAAATAAATCTGTAAATGCATGAAAAATAGCAAATGAAGTCAGAAAGGGTTGAAAATTGATGGCGTGGCTTCGAATGGTGCATACTGAATGCACAAAAAGTCTGGAGTTGAAATAAGTTTAAAAAAATGAAATGCTTTTGTAACAGACGAGTTTTCGTCTGAAACCCTGATACTTCGAAAGAGATTGTCCATTTTGTACACGAAGTGCATCCAGTTTTTGCCGTAACCCTCTCAACTTTTTAGCACATGCTATGTGGGTGAAATGATGATACCATGCCAACTTTCAACCTTTTCAGAGTTCATTTGTAGTGCTTTCCAATTTCAGGGTCATTTAGCTCAAAACAAATCAGTAAATGCATGAAAAATAGCAAATGAAGTCAGAAAGGGTTGAAAATTGATGCCGTGGCTTCGAATGGTGCATACTGAATGCACAAAAAGTCTGGAGTTGAAATAAGTTTAAAAAAATGAAATGCCTTTGTAACACACGGGTTTTCGTCTGAAACCCTGATACTTCGAAAGAGATTGTCCATTTTGTACACGAAGTGCATCCAGTTTTTGCCGTAACCCTCTCAACTTTTTAGCACATGCTATGTTGGTGAAATGATGATACCATGCCAACTTTCAACCTTTTCAGAGTTCATTTGTAGTGCTTTCCAATTTCAGGGTCATTTAGCTCAAAAAAAATCTGTAAATGCATGAAAAATAGCAAATGAAGTCAGAAAGGGTTCAAAATTGATGGCGTGGCTTCGAATGGTGCATACTGAATGCACAAAAAGTCTGGAGTTGAAATAAGTTTAAAAAAATGAAATGCCTTTGTAACACACGAGTTTTCGTCTGAAACCCTGATACTTCGAAAGAGATTGTCCATTTTGTACACGAAGTGCATCCAGTTTTTGCCGTAACCCTCTCAAATTTTTAGCACATGCTATGTGGGTGAAATTATGATACCATGCCAACTTTCAACCTTTTCAGAGTTCATTTGTAGTTCTTTCCAATTTCAGGGTCATTTAGCTCAAAACAAATCAGTAAATGCATGAAAAATAGCAAATGAAGTCAGAAAGGGTTGAAAATTGATGGCGTGGCTTTGAATGGTGCATACTGAATGCACAAAAAGTCTGGAGTTGAAATAAGTTTAAAAAAATGAAATGCCTTTGTAACAGACGAGTTTTCGTTTGAAACTCTAATACTTCGAAAGAGATTGTCCATTTTGTACACGAAGTGCATCCAGTTTTTGCCGTAACCCTCTCAAATTTTTAGCACATGCTATGTGGGTGAAATTATGATACCATGCCAACTTTCAACCTTTTCAGAGTTCATTTGTAGTGCTTTCCAATTTCAGGGTCATTTAGGTCAAAAATAAATCTGTAAATGCATGAAAAATAGCAAATGAAGTCAGAAAGGGCTGAAAATTGATGGCGTGGCTTCGAATGGTGCATACTGAATGCACAAAAAGTCTGGAGTTGAAATAAGTTTAAAAAAATGAAATGCCTTTGTAACACACGGGTTTTCGTCTGAAACCCTGATACTTCGAAAGAGATTGTCCATTTTGTACACGAAGTGCATCCAGTTTTTGCCGTAACCCTCTCAACTTTTTAGCACATGCTATGTGGGTGAAATGATGATACCATGCCAACTTTCAACCTTTTCAGAGTTCATTTGTAGTGCTTTCCAATTTCAGGGTCATTTAGCTCAAAACAAATCAGTAAATGCATGAAAAATAGCAAATGAAGTCAGAAAGGGTTGAAAATTGATGCTGTGGCTTCGAATGGTGCATACTGAATGCACAAAAAGTCTGGAGTTGAAATAAGTTTAAAAAAATGAAATGCCTTTGTAACAGACGAGTTTTCGTCTGAAACTCTGATACTTCGAAAGAGATTGTCCATTTTGTACACGAAGTGCATCCAGTTTTTGCCGTAACCCTCTCAACTTTTTAGCACATGCTATGTGGGTGAAATGATGATACCATGCCAACTTTCAACCTTTTCAGAGTTCATTTGTAGTGCTTTCCAATTTCAGGGTCATTTAGCTCAAAACAAATCAGTAAATGCATGAAAAATAGCAAATGAAGTCAGAAAGGGTTGAAAATTGATGCCGTGGCTTCGAATGGTGCATACTGAATGCACAAAAAGTCTGGAGTTGAAATAAGTTTAAAAAAATGGAATGCCTTTGTAATACACGGGTTTTCGTCTGAAACCCTGATACTTCGAAAGAGATTGTCCATTTTGTACACGAAGTGCATCCAGTTTTTGCCGTAACCCTCTCAACCTTTTAGCACATGCTATGTGGGTGAAATGATGATACCATGCCAACTTTCAACCTTTTCAGAGTTCATTTGTAGTGCTTTCCAATTTCAGGGTCATTTAGCTCAAAACAAATCAGTAAATGCATGAAAAATAGCAAATGAAGTCAGAAAGGGTTGAAAATTGATGGCGTGGCTTCGAATGGTGCATACTGAATGCACAAAAAGTCTGGAGTTGAAATAATTTTAAAAAAATGAAATGCATTTGTAACAGACGAGTTTTCGTTTGAAACCCTGATACTTCGAAAGAGATTGTCCATTTTGTACACGAAGTGCATCCAGTTTTTGCCGTAACCCTCTCAAATTTTTAGTACATGCTATGTGGGTGAAATTATGATACCATGCCAACTTTCAACCTTTTCAGAGTTCATTTGTAGTGCTTTCCAATTTCAGGGTCATTTAGCTCAAAAACAAATCTGTAAATGCATGAAAAATAGCAAATGAAGTCAGAAAGGGTTGAAAATTGATGGCGTGGCTTCGAATGGTGCATACTGAATGCACAAAAAGTCTGGAGTTGAAATAAGTTTAAAAAAATGAAATGCCTTTGTAACAGACGAGTTTTCGTCTGAAACCCTGATACTTCGAAAGAGATTGTCCATTTTGTACACGAAGTGCATCCAGTTTTTGCCGTAACCCTCTCAACTTTTTAGCACATGCTATGTGGGTGAAATGATGATACCATGCCAACTTTCAACCTTTTCAGAGTTCATTTGTAGTGCTTTCCAATTTCAGGGTCATTTAGCTCAAAACAAATCAGTAAATGCATGAAAAATAGCAAATGAAGTCAGAAAGGGTTGAAAATTGATGCCGTGGCTTCGAATGGTGCATACTGAATGCACAAAAAGTCTGGAGTTGAAATAAGTTTAAAAAAATGAAATGCCTTTGTAACACACGGGTTTTCGTTTGAAACCCTGATACTTCGAAAGAGATTGTCCATTTTGTACACGAAGTGCATCCAGTTTTTGCCGTAACCCTCTCAACTTTTTAGCACATGCTATGTTGGTGAAATAATGATACCATGCCAACTTTCAACCTTTTCAGAGTTCATTTGTAGTGCTTTCCAATTTCAGGGTCATTTAGCTCAAAAAAAATCTGTAAATGCATGAAAAATAGCAAATGAAGTCAGAAAGGGTTCAAAATTGATGGCGTGGCTTCGAATGGTGCATACTGAATGCACAAAAAGTCTGGAGTTGAAATAAGTTTAAAAAAATGAAATGCCTTTGTAACAGACGAGTTTTCGTCTGAAACCCTGATACTTCGAAAGAGATTGTCCATTTTGTACACGAAGTGCATCCAGTTTTTGCCGTAACCCTCTCAAATTTTTAGCACATGCTATGTGGGTGAAATTATGATACCATGCCAACTTTCAACCTTTTCAGAGTTCATTTGTAGTTCTTTCCAATTTCAGGGTCATTTAGCTCAAAACAAATCAGTAAATGCATGAAAAATAGCAAATGAAGTCAGAAAGGGTTGAAAATTGATGGCGTGGCTTTGAATGGTGCATACTGAATGCACAAAAAGTCTGGAGTTGAAATAAGTTTAAAAAAATGAAATGCCTTTGTAACAGACGAGTTTTCGTTTGAAACTCTGATACTTCGAAAGAGATTGTCCATTTTGTACACGAAGTGCATCCAGTTTTTGCCGTAACCCTCTCAAATTTTTAGCACATGCTATGTGGGTGAAATTATGATACCATGCCAACTTTCAACCTTTTCAGAGTTCATTTGTAGTGCTTTCCAATTTCAGGGTCATTTAGGTCAAAAATAAATCTGTAAATGCATGAAAAATAGCAAATGAAGTCAGAAAGGGTTGAAAATTGATGGCGTGGCTTCGAATGGTGCATACTGAATGCACAAAAAGTCTGGAGTTGAAATAAGTTTAAAAAAATGAAATGCCTTTGTAACAGACGAGTTTTCGTTTGAAACTCTGATACTTCGAAAGAGATTGTCCATTTTGTACACGAAGTGCATCCAGTTTTTGCCGTAACCCTCTCAACTTTTTAGCACATGCTATGTGGGTGAAATGATGATACCATGCCAACTTTCAACCTTTTCAGAGTTCATTTGTAGTGCTTTCCAATTTCAGGGTCATTTAGCTCAAAACAAATCAGTAAATGCATGAAAAATAGCAAATGAAGTCAGAAAGGGTTGAAAATTGATGGCGTGGCTTCGAATGGTGCATACTGAATGCACAAAAAGTCTGGAGTTGAAATAAGTTTAAAAAAATGAAATGCCTTTGTAACAGACGAGTTTTCGTGTGAAACCCTGATACTTCGAAAGAGATTGTCCATTTTGTACACGAAGTGCATCCAGTTTTTGCCGTAACCCTCTCAAATTTTTAGTACATGCTATGTGGGTGAAATTATGATACCATGCGAACTTTCAACCTTTTCAGAGTTCATTTGTAGTGCTTTCCAATTTCAGGGTCATTTAGGTCAAAAATAAATCAGTAAATGCATGAAAAATAGCAAATGAAGTCAGAAAGGGTTGAAAATTGATGGCGTGGCTTCGAATGGTGCACACTGAATGCACAAAAAGTCTGGAGTTGAAATAAGTTTAAAAAAATGAAATGCCTTTGTAACAGACGAGTTTTCGTCTGAAACCCTGATACTTCGAAAGAGATTGTCCATTTTGTACACGAAGTGCATCCAGTTTTTGCCGTAACCCTCTCAACTTTTTAGCACATGCTATGTGGGTGAAATGATGATACCATGCCAACTTTCAACCTTTTCAGAGTTCATTTGTAGTGCTTTCCAATTTCAGGGTCATTTAGCTCAAAACAAATCAGTAAATGCATGAAAAATAGCAAATGAAGTCAGAAAGGGTTGAAAATTGATGCCGTGGCTTCGAATGGTGCATACTGAATGCACAAAAAGTCTGGAGTTGAAATAAGTTTAAAAAAATGAAATGCCTTTGTAACACACGGGTTTTCGTCTGAAACCCTGATACTTCGAAAGAGATTGTCCATTTTGTACACGAAGTGCATCCAGTTTTTGCCGTAACCCTCTCAACTTTTTAGCACATGCTATGTTGGTGAAATGATGATACCATGCCAACTTTCAACCTTTTCAGAGTTCATTTGTAGTGCTTTCCAATTTCAGGGTCATTTAGCTCAAAAAAAATCTCTAAATGCATGAAAAATAGCAAATGAAGTCAGAAAGGGTTCAAAATTGATGGCGTGGCTTCGAATGGTGCATACTGAATGCACAAAAAGTCTGGAGTTGAAATAAGTTTAAAAAAATGAAATGCCTTTGTAACAGACGAGTTTTCGTCTGAAACCCTGATACTTCGAAAGAGATTGTCCATTTTGTACACGAAGTGCATCCAGTTTTTGCCGTAACCCTCTCAAATTTTTAGCACATGCTATGTGGGTGAAATTATGATACCATGCCAACTTTCAACCTTTTCAGAGTTCATTTGTAGTTCTTTCCAATTTCAGGGTCATTTAGCTCAAAACAAATCAGTAAATGCATGACAAATAGCAAATGAAGTCAGAAAGGGTTGAAAATTGATGGCGTGGCTTTGAATGGTGCATACTGAATGCACAAAAAGTCTGGAGTTGAAATAAGTTTAAAAAAATGAAATGCCTTTGTAACAGACGAGTTTTCGTTCGAAACTCTGATACTTCGAAAGAGATTGTCCATTTTGTACACGAAGTGCATCCAGTTTTTGCCGTAACCCTCTCAAATTTTTAGCACATGCTATGTGGGTGAAATTATGATACCATGCCAACTTTCAACCTTTTCAGAGTTCATTTGTAGTGCTTTCCAATTTCAGGGTCATTTAGGTCAAAAATAAATCTGTAAATGCATGAAAAATAGAAAATGAAGTCAGAAAGGGTTGAAAATTGATGGCGTGGCTTCGAATGGTGCATACTGAATGCACAAAAAGTCTGGAGTTGAAATAAGTTTAAAAAAATGAAATGCCTTTGTAACAGACGAGTTTTCGTTTGAAACTCTGATACTTCGAAAGAGATTGTCCATTTTGTACACGAAGTGCATCCAGTTTTTGCCGTAACCCTCTCAACTTTTTAGCACATGCTATGTGGGTGAAATGATGATACCATGCCAACTTTCAACCTTTTCAGAGTTCATTTGTAGTGCTTTCCAATTTCAGGGTCATTTAGCTCAAAACAAATCAGTAAATGCATGAAAAATAGCAAATGAAGTCAGAAAGGGTTGAAAATTGATGCTGTGGCTTCGAATGGTGCATACTGAATGCACAAAAAGTCTGGAGTTGAAATAAGTTTAAAAATATGAAATGCCTTTGTAACAGACGAGTTTTCGTTTGAAACTCTGATACTTCGAAAGAGATTGTCCATTTTGTACACGAAGTGCATCCAGTTTTTGCCGTAACCCTCTCAACTTTTTAGCACATGCTATGTGGGTGAAATTATGATACCATGCCAACTTTCAACCTTTTCAGAGTTCATTTGTAGTGCTTTCCAATTTCAGGGTCATTTAGCTCAAAACAAATCAGTAAATGCATGAAAAATAGCAAATGAAGTCAGAAAAGGATGAAAATTGATGGCGTGGCTTCGAATGGTGCATACTGAATGCACAAAAAGTCTGGAGTTGAAATAAGTTTAAAAAAATGGAATGCCTTTGTAATACACGAGTTTTCGTCTGAAACCCTGATACTTCGAAAGAGATTGTCCATTTTGTACACGAAGTGCATCCAGTTTTTGCCGTAACCCTCTCAACTTTTTAGCACATGCTATGTGGGTGAAATGATGATACCATGCCAACTTTCAACCTTTTCAGAGTTCATTTGTAGTGCTTTCCAATTTCAGGGTCATTTAGCTCAAAACAAATCAGCAAATGCATGAAAAATAGCAAATGAAGTCAGAAAGGGTTGAAAATTGATGGCGTGGCTTCGAATGGTGCATACTGAATGCACAAAAAGTCTGGAGTTGAAATAAGTTTAAAAAAATGAAATGCCTTTGTAACAGACGAGTTTTCGTCTGAAACCCTGATACTTCGAAAGAGATTGTCCATTTTGTACACGAAGTGCATCCAGTTTTTGCCGTAACCCTCTCAAATTTTTAGCACATGCTATGTGGGTGAAATTATGATACCATGCCAACTTTCAACCTTTTCAGAGTTCATTTGTAGTTCTTTCCAATTTCAGGGTCATTTAGCTCAAAACAAATCAGTAAATGCATGAAAAATAGCAAATGAAGTCAGAAAGGGTTGAAAATTGATGGCGTGGCTTTGAATGGTGCATACTGAATGCACAAAAAGTCTGGAGTTGAAATAAGTTTAAAAAAATGAAATGCCTTTGTAACAGACGAGTTTTCGTTCGAAACTCTGATACTTCGAAAGAGATTGTCCATTTTGTACACGAAGTGCATCCAGTTTGTGCCGTAACCCTCTCAACTTTTTAGCACATGCTATGTGGGTGAAATTATGATACCATGCCAACTTTCAACCTTTTCAGAGTTCATTTGTAGTGCTTTCCAATTTCAGGGTCATTTAGCTCAAAACAAATCAGTAAATGCATGAAAAATAGCAAATGAAGTCAGAAAGGGTTGAAAATTGATGGCGTGGCTTCGAATGGTGCATACTGAATGCACAAAAAGTCTGGAATTGAAATAAGTTTAAAAAAATGAAATGCCTTTGTAACAGACGAGTTTTCGTGTGAAACCCTGATACTTCGAAAGAGATTGTCCATTTTGTACACGAAGTGCATCCAGTTTTTGCCGTAACCCTCTCAAATTTTTAGTACATGCTATGTGGGTGAAATTATGATACCATGCGAACTTTCAACCTTTTCAGAGTTCATTTGTAGTGCTTTCCAATTTCAGGGTCATTTAGGTCAAAAATAAATCAGTAAATGCATGAAAAATAGCAAATGAAGTCAGAAAGGGTTGAAAATTGATGGCGTGGCTTCGAATGGTGCATACTGAATGCACAAAAAGTCTGGAGTTGAAATAAGTTTAAAAAAATGAAATGCCTTTGTAACAGACGAGTTTTCGTCTGAAACCCTGATACTTCGAAAGAGATTGTCCATTTTGTACACGAAGTGCATCCAGTTTTTGCCTTAACCCTCTCAACTTTTTAGCACATGCTATGTGGGTGAAATGATGATACCATGCCAACTTTCAACCTTTTCAGAGTTCATTTGTAGTGCTTTCCAATTTCAGGGTCATTTAGCTCAAAACAAATCAGTAAATGCATGAAAAATAGCAAATGAAGTCAGAAAGGGTTGAAAATTGATGCCGTGGCTTCGAATGGTGCATACTGAATGCACAAAAAGTCTGGAGTTGAAATAAGTTTAAAAAAATGAAGTGCCTTTGTAACACACGGGTTTTCGTCTGAAACCCTGATACTTCGAAAGAGATTGTCCATTTTGTACACGAAGTGCATCCAGTTTTTGCCATAACCCTCTCAACTTTTTAGCACATGCTATGTTGGTGAAATGATGATACCATGCCAACTTTCAACCTTTTCAGAGTTCATTTGTAGTGCTTTCCAATTTCAGGGTCATTTAGCTCAAAAAAAATCTGTAAATGCATGAAAAATAGCAAATGAAGTCAGAAAGGGTTCAAAATTGATGGCGTGGCTTCGAATGGTGCATACTGAATGCACAAAAAGTCTAGAGTTGAAATAAGTTTAAAAAAATGAAATGCCTTTGTAACAGACGAGTTTTCGTCTGAAACCCTGATACATCGAAAGAGATTGTCCATTTTGTACACGAAGTGCATCCAGTTTTTGCCGTAACCCTCTCAAATTTTTAGCACATGCTATGTGGGTGAAATTATAATACCATGCCAACTTTCAACCTTTTCAGAGTTCATTTGTAGTTCTTTCCAATTTCAGGGTCATTTAGCTCAAAACAAATCAGTAAATGCATGAAAAATAGCAAATGAAGTCAGAAAGGGTTGAAAATTGATGGCGTGGCTTTGAATGGTGCATACTGAATGCACAAAAAGTCTGGAGTTGAAATAAGTTTAAAAAAATGAAATGCCTTTGTAACAGACGAGTTTTCGTTCGAAACTCTGATACTTCGAAAGAGATTGTCCATTTTGTACACGAAGTGCATCCAGTTTTTGCCGTAACCCTCTCAAATTTTTAGCACATGCTATGTGGGTGAAATTATGATACCATGCCAACTTTCAACCTTTTCAGAGTTCATTTGTAGTGCTTTCCAATTTCAGGGTCATTTAGGTCAAAAATAAATCTGTAAATGCATGAAAAATAGCAAATGAAGTCAGAAAGGGTTGAAAATTGATGGCGTGGCTTCGAATGGTGCATACTGAATGCACAAAAAGTCTGGAGTTGAAATAAGTTTAAAAAAATGAAATGCCTTTGTAACAGACGAGTTTTCGTTTGAAACTCTGATACTTCGAAAGAGATTGTCCATTTTGTACACGAAGTGCATCCAGTTTTTGCCGTAACCCTCTCAACTTTTTAGCACATGCTATGTGGGTGAAATGATGATACCATGCCAACTTTCAACCTTTTCAGAGTTCATTTGTAGTGCTTTCCAATTTCAGGGTCATTTAGCTCAAAACAAATCAGTAAATGCATGAAAAATAGCAAATGAAGTCAGAAAGGGTTGAAAATTGATGCTGTGGCTTCGAATGGTGCATACTGAATGCACAAAAAGTCTGGAGTTGAAATAAGTTTAAAAATATGAAATGCCTTTGTAACAGACGAGTTTTCGTTTGAAACTCTGATACTTCGAAAGAGATTGTCCATTTTGTACACGAAGTGCATCCAGTTTTTGCCGTAACCCTCTCAACTTTTTAGCACATGCTATGTGGGTGAAATTATGATACCATGCCAACTTTCAACCTTTTCAGAGTTCATTTGTAGTGCTTTCCAATTTCAGGGTCATTTAGCTCAAAACAAATCAGTAAATGCATGAAAAATAGCAAATGAAGTCAGAAAAGGATGAAAATTGATGGCGTGGCTTCGAATGGTGCATGCTGAATGCACAAAAAGTCTGGAGTTGAAATAAGTTTAAAAAAATGGAATGCCTTTGTAATACACGAGTTTTCGTCTGAAACCCTGATACTTCGAAAGAGATTGTCCATTTTGTACACGAAGTGCATCCAGTTTTTGCCGTAACCCTCTCAACTTTTTAGCACATGCTATGTGGGTGAAATGATGATACCATGCCAACTTTCAACCTTTTCAGAGTTCATTTGTAGTGCTTTCCAATTTCAGGGTCATTTAGCTCAAAACAAATCAGCAAATGCATGAAAAATAGCAAATGAAGTCAGAAAGGGTTGAAAATTGATGGCGTGGCTTCGAATGGTGCATACTGAATGCACAAAAAGTCTGGAGTTGAAATAAGTTTAAAAAAATGAAATGCCTTTGTAACAGACGAGTTTTCGTCTGAAACCCTGATACTTCGAAAGAGATTGTCCATTTTGTACACGAAGTGCATCCAGTTTTTGCCGTAACCCTCTCAAATTTTTAGCACATGCTATGTGGGTGAAATTATGATACCATGCCAACTTTCAACCTTTTCAGAGTTCATTTGTAGTTCTTTCCAATTTCAGGGTCATTTAGCTCAAAACAAATCAGTAAATGCATGAAAAATAGCAAATGAAGTCAGAAAGGGTTGAAAATTGATGGCGTGGCTTTGAATGGTGCATACTGAATGCACAAAAAGTCTGGAGTTGAAATAAGTTTAAAAAAATGAAATGCCTTTGTAACAGACGAGTTTTCGTTCGAAACTCTGATACTTCGAAAGAGATTGTCCATTTTGTACACGAAGTGCATCCAGTTTGTGCCGTAACCCTCTCAACTTTTTAGCACATGCTATGTGGGTGAAATTATGATACCATGCCAACTTTCAACCTTTTCAGAGTTCATTTGTAGTGCTTTCCAATTTCAGGGTCATTTAGCTCAAAACAAATCAGTAAATGCATGAAAAATAGCAAATGAAGTCAGAAAGGGTTGAAAATTGATGGCGTGGCTTCGAATGGTGCATACTGAATGCACAAAAAGTCTGGAATTGAAATAAGTTTAAAAAAATGAAATGCCTTTGTAACAGACGAGTTTTCGTGTGAAACCCTGATACTTCGAAAGAGATTGTCCATTTTGTACACGAAGTGCATCCAGTTTTTGCCGTAACCCTCTCAAATTTTTAGTACATGCTATGTGGGTGAAATTATGATACCATGCGAACTTTCAACCTTTTCAGAGTTCATTTGTAGTGCTTTCCAATTTCAGGGTCATTTAGGTCAAAAATAAATCAGTAAATGCATGAAAAATAGCAAATGAAGTCAGAAAGGGTTGAAAATTGATGGCGTGGCTTCGAATGGTGCATACTGAATGCACAAAAAGTCTGGAGTTGAAATAAGTTTAAAAAAATGAAATGCCTTTGTAACAGACGAGTTTTCGTCTGAAACCCTGATACTTCGAAAGAGATTGTCCATTTTGTACACGAAGTGCATCCAGTTTTTGCCTTAACCCTCTCAACTTTTTAGCACATGCTATGTGGGTGAAATGATGATACCATGCCAACTTTCAACCTTTTCAGAGTTCATTTGTAGTGCTTTCCAATTTCAGGGTCATTTAGCTCAAAACAAATCAGTAAATGCATGAAAAATAGCAAATGAAGTCAGAAAGGGTTGAAAATTGATGCCGTGGCTTCGAATGGTGCATACTGAATGCACAAAAAGTCTGGAGTTGAAATAAGTTTAAAAAAATGAAGTGCCTTTGTAACACACGGGTTTTCGTCTGAAACCCTGATACTTCGAAAGAGATTGTCCATTTTGTACACGAAGTGCATCCAGTTTTTGCCGTAACCCTCTCAACTTTTTAGCACATGCTATGTTGGTGAAATGATGATACCATGCCAACTTTCAACCTTTTCAGAGTTCATTTGTAGTGCTTTCCAATTTCAGGGTCATTTAGCTCAAAAAAAATCTGTAAATGCATGAAAAATAGCAAATGAAGTCAGAAAGGGTTCAAAATTGATGGCGTGGCTTCGAATGGTGCATACTGAATGCACAAAAAGTCTAGAGTTGAAATAAGTTTAAAAAAATGAAATGCCTTTGTAACAGACGAGTTTTCGTCTGAAACCCTGATACTTCGAAAGAGATTGTCCATTTTGTACACGAAGTGCATCCAGTTTTTGCCGTAACCCTCTCAAATTTTTAGCACATGCTATGTGGGTGAAATTATAATACCATGCCAACTTCCAACCTTTTCAGAGTTCATTTGTAGTTCTTTCCAATTTCAGGGTCATTTAGCTCAAAACAAATCAGTAAATGCATGAAAAATAGCAAATGAAGTCAGAAAGGGTTGAAAATTGATGGCGTGGCTTTGAATGGTGCATACTGAATGCACAAAAAGTCTGGAGTTGAAATAAGTTTAAAAAAATGAAATGCCTTTGTAACAGACGAGTTTTCGTTCGAAACTCTGATACTTCGAAAGAGATTGTCCATTTTGTACACGAAGTGCATCCAGTTTTTGCCGTAACCCTCTCAAATTTTTAGCACATGCTATGTGGGTGAAATTATGATACCATGCCAACTTTCAACCTTTTCAGAGTTCATTTGTAGTGCTTTCCAATTTCAGGGTCATTTAGGTCAAAAATAAATCTGTAAATGCATGAAAAATAGCAAATGAAGTCAGAAAGGGTTGAAAATTGATGGCGTGGCTTCGAATGGTGCATACTGAATGCACAAAAAGTCTGGAGTTGAAATAAGTTTAAAAAAATGAAATGCCTTTGTAACAGACGAGTTTTCGTTTGAAACTCTGATACTTCGAAAGAGATTGTCCATTTTGTACACGAAGTGCATCCAGTTTTTGCCGTAACCCTCTCAACTTTTTAGCACATGCTATGTGGGTGAAATGATGATACCATGCCAACTTTCAACCTTTTCAGAGTTCATTTGTAGTGCTTTCCAATTTCAGGGTCATTTAGCTCAAAACAAATCAGTAAATGCATGAAAAATAGCAAATGAAGTCAGAAAGGGTTGAAAATTGATGCCGTGGCTTCGAATGGTGCATATTGAATGCACAAAAAGTCTGGAGTTGAAATAAGTTTAAAAAAATGAAATGCCTTTGTAACACACGGGTTTTCGTCTGAAACCCTGATACTTCGAAAGAGATTGTCCATTTTGTACACGTAGTGCATCCAGTTTTTGCCGTAACCCTCTCAACTTTTTAGCACATGCTATGTTGGTGAAATGATGATACCATGCCAACTTTCAACCTTTTCAGAGTTCATTTGTAGTGCTTTCCAATTTCAGGGTCATTTAGCTCAAAAAAAATCTGTAAATGCATGAAAAATAGCAAATGAAGTCAGAAAGGGTTCAAAATTGATGGCGTGGCTTCGAATGGTGCATACTGAATGCACAAAAAGTCTACAGTTGAAATAAGTTTAAAAAAATGGAATGCCTTTGTAATAGACGAGTTTTCGTCTGAAACCCTGATACTTCGAAAGAGATTGTCCATTTTGTACACGAAGTGCATCCAGTTTTTGCCGTAACCCTCTCAAATTTTTAGCACATGCTATGTGGGTGAAATTATGATACCATGCCAACTTTCAACCTTTTCAGAGTTCATTTGTAGTTCTTTCCAATTTCAGGGTCATTTAGCTCAAAACAAATCAGTAAATGCATGAAAAATAGCAAATGAAGTCAGAAAGGGTTGAAAATTGATGGCGTGGCTTTGAATGGTGCATACTGAATGCACAAAAAGTCTGGAGTTGAAATAAGTTTAAAAAAATGAAATGCCTTTGTAACAGACGAGTTTTCGTTCGAAACTCTGATACTTCGAAAGAGATTGTCCATTTTGTACACGAAGTGCATCCAGTTTTTGCCGTAACCCTCTCAACTTTTTAGCACATGCTATGTGGGTGAAATTATGATACCATGCCAACTTTCAACCTTTTCAGAGTTCATTTGTAGTGCTTTCCAATTTCAGGGTCATTTAGCTCAAAACAAATCAGTAAATGCATGAAAAATAGCAAATGAAGTCAGAAAGGGTTGAAAATTGATGGCGTGGCTTCGAATGGTGCATACTGAATGCACAAAAAGTCTGGAATTGAAATAAGTTTAAAAAAATGAAATGCCTTTGTAACAGACGAGTTTTCGTGTGAAACCCTGATACTTCGAAAGAGATTGTCCATTTTGTACACGAAGTGCATCCAGTTTTTGCCGTAACCCTCTCAAATTTTTAGTACATGCTATGTGGGTGAAATTATGATACCATGCGAACTTTCAACCTTTTCAGAGTTCATTTGTAGTGCTTTCCAATTTCAGGGTCATTTAGGTCAAAAATAAATCAGTAAATGCATGAAAAATAGCAAATGAAGTCAGAAAGGGTTGAAAATTGATGGCGTGGCTTCGAATGGTGCATACTGAATGCACAAAAAGTCTGGAGTTGAAATAAGTTTAAAAAAATGAAATGCCTTTGTAACAGACGAGTTTTCGTCTGAAACCCTGATACTTCGAAAGAGATTGTCCATTTTGTACACGAAGTGCATCCAGTTTTTGCCTTAACCCTCTCAACTTTTTAGCACATGCTATGTGGGTGAAATGATGATACCATGCCAACTTTCAACCTTTTCAGAGTTCATTTGTAGTGCTTTCCAATTTCAGGGTCATTTAGCTCAAAACAAATCAGTAAATGCATGAAAAATAGCAAATGAAGTCAGAAAGGGTTGAAAATTGATGCCGTGGCTTCGAATGGTGCATACTGAATGCACAAAAAGTCTGGAGTTGAAATATGTTTAAAAAAATGAAATGCCTTTGTAACACACGGGTTTTCGTCTGAAACCCTGATACTTCGAAAGAGATTGTCCATTTTGTACACGAAGTGCATCCTGTTTTTGCCGTAACCCTCTCAACTTTTTAGCACATGCTATGTTGGTGAAATGATGATACCATGCCAACTTTCAACCTTTTCAGAGTTCATTTGTAGTGCTTTCCAATTTCAGGGTCATTTAGCTCAAAAAAAATCTTTAAATGCATGAAAAATAGCAAATGAAGTCAGAAAGGGTTCAAAATTGATGGCGTGGCTTCGAATGGTGCATACTGAATGCACAAAAAGTCTACAGTTGAAATAAGTTTAAAAAAATGAAATGCCTTTGTAACAGACGAGTTTTCGTCTGAAACCCTGATACTTCGAAAGAGATTGTCCATTTTGTACACGAAGTGCATCCAGTTTTTGCCGTAACCCTCTCAAATTTTTAGCACATGCTATGTGGGTGAAATTATGATACCATGCCAACTTTCAACCTTTTCAGAGTTCATTTGTAGTTCTTTCCAATTTCAGGGTCATTTAGCTCAAAACAAATCAGTAAATGCATGAAAAATAGCAAATGAAGTCAGAAAGGGTTGAAAATTGATGGCGTGGCTTTGAATGGTGCATACTGAATGCACAAAAAGTCTGGAGTTGAAATAAGTTTAAAAAAATGAAATGCCTTTGTAACAGACGAGTTTTCGTTCGAAACTCTGATACTTCGAAAGAGATTGTCCATTTTGTACACGAAGTGCATCCAGTTTTTGCCGTAACCCTCTCAAATTTTTAGCACATGCTATGTGGGTGAAATTATGATACCATGCCAACTTTCAACCTTTTCAGAGTTCATTTGTAGTGCTTTCCAATTTCAGGGTCATTTAGGTCAAAAATAAATCTGTAAATGCATGAAAAATAGCAAATGAAGTCAGAAAGGGTTGAAAATTGATGGCGTGGCTTCGAATGGTGCATACTGAATGCACAAAAAGTCTGGAGTTGAAATAAGTTTAAAAAAATGAAATGCCTTTGTAACAGACGAGTTTTCGTTTGAAACTCTGATACTTCGAAAGAGATTGTCCATTTTGTACACGAAGTGCATCCAGTTTTTGCCGTAACCCTCTCAACTTTTTAGCACATGCTATGTGGGTGAAATGATGATACCATGCCAACTTTCAACCTTTTCAGAGTTCATTTGTAGTGCTTTCCAATTTCAGGGTCATTTAGCTCAAAACAAATCAGTAAATGCATGAAAAATAGCAAATGAAGTCAGAAAGGGTTGAAAATTGATGCTGTGGCTTCGAATGGTGCATACTGAATGCACAAAAAGTCTGGAGTTGAAATAAGTTTAAAAAAATGAAATGCCTTTGTAACAGACGAGTTTTCGTTTGAAACTCTGATACTTCGAAAGAGATTGTCCATTTTGTACACGAAGTGCATCCAGTTTTTGCCGTAACCCTCTCAACTTTTTAGCACATGCTATGTGGGTGAAATTATGATACCATGCCAACTTTCAACCTTTTCAGAGTTCATTTGTAGTGCTTTCCAATTTCAGGGTCATTTAGCTCAAAACAAATCAGTAAATGCATGAAAAATAGCAAATGAAGTCAGAAAAGGATGAAAATTGATGGCGTGGCTTCGAATGGTGCATGCTGAATGCACAAAAAGTCTGGAGTTGAAATAAGTTTAAAAAAATGGAATGCCTTTGTAATACACGAGTTTTCGTCTGAAACCCTGATACTTCGAAAGAGATTGTCCATTTTGTACACGAAGTGCATCCAGTTTTTGCCGTAACCCTCTCAACTTTTTAGCACATGCTATGTGGGTGAAATGATGATACCATGCCAACTTTCAACCTTTTCAGAGTTCATTTGTAGTGCTTTCCAATTTCAGGGTCATTTAGGTCAAAAATAAATCAGTAAATGCATGAAAAATAGCAAATGAAGTCAGAAAGGGTTGAAAATTGATGGCGTGGCTTCGAATGGTGCATACTGAATGCACAAAAAGTCTGGAGTTGAAATAAGTTTAAAAAAATGAAATGCCTTTGTAACAGACGAGTTTTCGTCTGAAACCCTGATACTTCGAAAGAGATTGTCCATTTTGTACACGAAGTGCATCCAGTTTTTGCCTTAACCCTCTCAACTTTTTAGCACATGCTATGTGGGTGAAATGATGATACCATGCCAACTTTCAACCTTTTCAGAGTTCATTTGTAGTGCTTTCCAATTTCAGGGTCATTTAGCTCAAAACAAATCAGTAAATGCATGAAAAATAGCAAATGAAGTCAGAAAGGGTTGAAAATTGATGCCGTGGCTTCGAATGGTGCATACTGAATGCACAAAAAGTCTGGAGTTGAAATATGTTTAAAAAAATGAAATGCCTTTGTAACACACGGGTTTTCGTCTGAAACCCTGATACTTCGAAAGAGATTGTCCATTTTGTACACGAAGTGCATCCTGTTTTTGCCGTAACCCTCTCAACTTTTTAGCACATGCTATGTTGGTGAAATGATGATACCATGCCAACTTTCAACCTTTTCAGAGTTCATTTGTAGTGCTTTCCAATTTCAGGGTCATTTAGCTCAAAAAAAATCTTTAAATGCATGAAAAATAGCAAATGAAGTCAGAAAGGGTTCAAAATTGATGGCGTGGCTTCGAATGGTGCATACTGAATGCACAAAAAGTCTACAGTTGAAATAAGTTTAAAAAAATGAAATGCCTTTGTAACAGACGAGTTTTCGTCTGAAACCCTGATACTTCGAAAGAGATTGTCCATTTTGTACACGAAGTGCATCCAGTTTTTGCCGTAACCCTCTCAAATTTTTAGCACATGCTATGTGGGTGAAATTATGATACCATGCCAACTTTCAACCTTTTCAGAGTTCATTTGTAGTTCTTTCCAATTTCAGGGTCATTTAGCTCAAAACAAATCAGTAAATGCATGAAAAATAGCAAATGAAGTCAGAAAGGGTTGAAAATTGATGGCGTGGCTTTGAATGGTGCATACTGAATGCACAAAAAGTCTGGAGTTGAAATAAGTTTAAAAAAATGAAATGCCTTTGTAACAGACGAGTTTTCGTTCGAAACTCTGATACTTCGAAAGAGATTGTCCATTTTGTACACGAAGTGCATCCAGTTTTTGCCGTAACCCTCTCAAATTTTTAGCACATGCTATGTGGGTGAAATTATGATACCATGCCAACTTTCAACCTTTTCAGAGTTCATTTGTAGTGCTTTCCAATTTCAGGGTCATTTAGGTCAAAAATAAATCTGTAAATGCATGAAAAATAGCAAATGAAGTCAGAAAGGGTTGAAAATTGATGGCGTGGCTTCGAATGGTGCATACTGAATGCACAAAAAGTCTGGAGTTGAAATAAGTTTAAAAAAATGAAATGCCTTTGTAACAGACGAGTTTTCGTTTGAAACTCTGATACTTCGAAAGAGATTGTCCATTTTGTACACGAAGTGCATCCAGTTTTTGCCGTAACCCTCTCAACTTTTTAGCACATGCTATGTGGGTGAAATGATGATACCATGCCAACTTTCAACCTTTTCAGAGTTCATTTGTAGTGCTTTCCAATTTCAGGGTCATTTAGCTCAAAACAAATCAGTAAATGCATGAAAAATAGCAAATGAAGTCAGAAAGGGTTGAAAATTGATGCTGTGGCTTCGAATGGTGCATACTGAATGCACAAAAAGTCTGGAGTTGAAATAAGTTTAAAAAAATGAAATGCCTTTGTAACAGACGAGTTTTCGTTTGAAACTCTGATACTTCGAAAGAGATTGTCCATTTTGTACACGAAGTGCATCCAGTTTTTGCCGTAACCCTCTCAACTTTTTAGCACATGCTATGTGGGTGAAATTATGATACCATGCCAACTTTCAACCTTTTCAGAGTTCATTTGTAGTGCTTTCCAATTTCAGGGTCATTTAGCTCAAAACAAATCAGTAAATGCATGAAAAATAGCAAATGAAGTCAGAAAAGGATGAAAATTGATGGCGTGGCTTCGAATGGTGCATACTGAATGCACAAAAAGTCTGGAGTTGAAATAAGTTTAAAAAAATGGAATGCCTTTGTAATACACGAGTTTTCGTCTGAAACCCTGATACTTCAAAAGAGATTGTCCATTTTGTACACGAAGTGCATCCAGTTTTTGCCGTAACCCTCTCAACTTTTTAGCACATGCTATGTGGGTGAAATGATGATACCATGCCAACTTTCAACCTTTTCAGAGTTCATTTGTAGTGCTTTCCAATTTCAGGGTCATTTAGCTCAAAACAAATCAGTAAATGCATGAAAAATAGCAAATGAAGTCAGAAAGGGTTGAAAATTGATGGCGTGGCTTCGAATGGTGCATACTGAATGCACAAAAAGTCTGGAATTGAAATAAGTTTAAAAAAATGAAATGCCTTTGTAACAGACGAGTTTTCGTGTGAAACCCTGATACTTCGAAAGAGATTGTCCATTTTGTACACGAAGTGCATCCAGTTTTTGCCGTAACCCTCTCAAATTTTTAGTACATGCTATGTGGGTGAAATTATGATACCATGCGAACTTTCAACCTTTTCAGAGTTCATTTGTAGTGCTTTCCAATTTCAGGGTCATTTAGGTCAAAAATAAATCAGTAAATGCATGAAAAATAGCAAATGAAGTCAGAAAGGGTTGAAAATTGATGGCGTGGCTTCGAATGGTGCATACTGAATGCACAAAAACTCTGGAGTTGAAATAAGTTTAAAAAAATGAAATGCCTTTATAACAGACGAGTTTTCGTCTGAAACCCTGATACTTCGAAAGAGATTGTCCATTTTGTACACGAAGTGCATCCAGTTTTTGCCGTAACCCTCTCAACTTTTTAGCACATGCTATGTGGGTGAAATGATGATACCATGCCAACTTTCAAACTTTTCAGAGTTCATTTGTAGTGCTTTCCAATTTCAGGGTCATTTAGCTCAAAACAAATCAGTAAATGCATGAAAAATAGCAAATGAAGTCAGAAAGGGTTGAAAATTGATGCCGTGGCTTCGAATGGTGCATACTGAATGCACAAAAAGTCTGGAGTTGAAATAAGTTTAAAAAAATGAAATGCCTTTGTAACACACGGGTTTTCGTCTGAAACCCTGATACTTCGAAAGAGATTGTCCATTTTGTACACGAAGTGCATCCAGTTTTTGCCGTAACCCTCTCAACATTTTAGCACATGCTATGTTGGTGAAATGATGATACCATGCCAACCTTCAACCTTTTCAGAGTTCATTTGTAGTGCTTTCCAATTTCAGGGTCATTTAGCTCAATAAAAATCTGTAAATGCATGAAAAATAGCAAATGAAGTCAGAAAGGGTTCAAAATTGATGGCGTGGCTTCGAATGGTGCATACTGAATGCACAAAAAGTCTGGAGTTGAAATAAGTTTAAAAAAATGAAATGCCTTTGTAACAGACGAGTTTTCGTCTGAAACCCTGATACTTCGAAAGAGATTGTCCATTTTGTACACGAAGTGCATCCAGTTTTTGCCGTAACCCTCTCAAATTTTTAGCACATGCTATGTGGGTGAAATTATGATACCATGCCAACTTTCAACCTTTTCAGAGTTCATTTGTAGTTCTTTCCAATTTCAGGGTCATTTAGCTCAAAACAAATCAGTAAATGCATGACAAATAGCAAATGAAGTCAGAAAGGGTTGAAAATTGATGGCGTGGCTTTGAATGGAGCATACTGAATGCACAAAAAGTCTGGAGTTGAAATAAGTTTAAAAAAATGAAATGCCTTTGTAACAGACGAGTTTTCGTTCGAAACTCTGATACTTCGAAAGAGATTGTCCATTTTGTACACGAAGTGCATCCAGTTTTTGCCGTAACCCTCTCAAATTTTTAGCACATGCTATGTGGGTGAAATTATGATACCATGCCAACTTTCAACCTTTTCAGAGTTCATTTGTAGTGCTTTCCAATTTCAGGGTCATTTAGGTCAAAAATAAATCTGCAAATGCATGAAAAATAGCAAATGAAGTCAGAAAGGGTTGAAAATTGATGGCGTGGCTTCAAATGGTGCATACTGAATGCACAAAAAGTCTGGAGTTGAAATAAGTTTAAAAAAATGAAATGCCTTTGTAACAGACGAGTTTTCGTTTGAAACTCTGATACTACGAAAGAGATTGTCCATTTTGTACACGAAGTGCATCCAGTTTTTGCCGTAACCCTCTCAACTTTTTAGCACATGCTATGTGGGTGAAATGATGATACCATGCCAACTTTCAACCTTTTCAGAGTTCATTTGTAGTGCTTTCCAATTTCAGGGTCATTTAGCTCAAAACAAATCAGTAAATGCATGAAAAATAGCAAATGAAGTCAGAAAGGGTTGAAAATTGATGCTGTGGCTTCGAATGGTGCATACTGAATGCACAAAAAGTCTGGAGTTGAAATAAGTTTAAAAAAATGAAATGCCTTTGTAACACACGAGTTTTCGTGTGAAACCCTGATACTTCGAAAGAGATTGTCCATTTTGTACACGAAGTGCATCCAGTTTTTGCCGTAACCCTCTCAACTTTTTAGCACATGCTATGTTGGTGAAATGATGATACCATGCCAACTTTCAACCTTTTCAGAGTTCATTTGTAGTGCTTTCCAATTTCAGGGTCATTTAGCTCAAAAAAATCAGTAAATGCATGAAAAATAGCAAATGAAGTCAGAAAGGGTTCAAAATTGATGGCGTGGCTTCGAATGGTGCATACTAAATGCACAAAAAGTCTGGAGTTGAAATAAGTTTAAAAATATGAAATGCCTTTGTAACAGACGAGTTTTCGTGTGAAACCCAGATACTTCGAAAGAGATTGTCCATTTTGTACATGAAGTGCATCCGTTTTTGCCGTAACCCTCTCAAATTTTTAGCACATGCTATGTGGGTGAAATTATGATACCATGCCAACTTTCAACCTTTTCAGAGTTCATTTGTAGTGCTTTCCAATTTCAGGGTCATTTAGCTCAAAAATAAATCTGTAAATGCATGAAAATAGCAAATGAAGTCAGAAAGGGTTGAAAATTGATGGCGTGGCTTTGAATGGTGCATACTGAATGCACAAAAAGTCTGGAGTTGAAATAAGTTTAAAAAATGAAATGCCTTTGTAACACACGAGTTTTCGTCTGAAACCCTGATACTTCGAAAGAGATTGTCCATTTTGTACAGGAAGTGCATCCAGTTTTTGCCGTAACCCTCTCAAATTTTTAGCACATGCTATGTGGGTGAAATGATGATACCATGCCAACTTTCAACCTTTTCAGAGTTCATTTGTAGTGCTTTCCAATTTCAGGGTCATTTAGCTCAAAAAAATCAGTAAATGCATGAAAAATAGCAAATGAAGTCAGAAAGGGTTCAAAATTGATGGCGTGGCTTCGAATGGTGCATACTGAATGCACAAAAAGTCTGGAGTTGAAATAAGTTTAAAAAAATGAAATGCCTTTGTAACAGACGAGTTTTCGTGTGAAATCCTGATACTTCGAAAGAGATTGTCCATTTTGTACACGAAGAGCATCCAGTTTTTGCCGTAACCCTCTCAAATTTTTAGCACATGCTATGTGGGTGAAATTATGATACCATGCCAACTTTCAACCTTTTCAGAGTTCATTTGTAGTGCTTTCCAATTTCAGGGTCATTTAGCTCAAAACAAATCAGTAAATGCATGAAAAATAGCAAATGAAGTCAGAAAGGGTTGAAAATTGATGGCGTGGCTTCGAATGGTGCATACTGAATGCACAAAAAGTCTGGAGTTGAAATAAGTTTAAAAAAATGAAATGCATTTGTAACAGACGAGTTTTCGTTTGAAACCCTGATACTTCGAAAGAGATTGTCCATTTTGTACACGAAGTGCATCCAGTTTTTGCCGTAACCCTCTCAACTTTTTAGCACATGCTATGTGGGTGAAATGATGATACCATGCCAACTTTCAACCTTTTCAGAGTTCATTTGTAGTGCTTTCCAATTTCAGGGTCATTTCGCCCAAAACAAATCTGTAAATGCATGAAAAGTAGCAAATGAAGTCAGAAAGGGTTGAAAATTGATGGCGTGGCTTCGAATGGTGCATACTGAATGCACAAAAAGTCTGGAGTTGTAATAAGTTTAAAAAAATGAAATGCCTTTGTAACACACGAGTTTTCGTCTGAAAGCCTGATACTTCGAAAGAGATTGTCCATTTTGTACACGAAGTGCATCCAGTTTTTGCCATAACCCTCTCAACTTTTTAGCACATGCTATGTGGGTGAAATGATGATACCATGCCAACTTTCAACCTTTTCAGAGTTCATTTGTAGTGCTTTCCAATTTCAGGGTCATTTAGCTCAAAAATAAATCTGTAAATGCATGAAAAATAGCAAATGAAGTCAGAAAGGGTTGAAAATTGATGGCGTGGCTTCGAATGGTGCATACTGAATGCACAAAAAGTCTGGAGTTGAAATAAGTTTAAAAAAATGAAATGCCTTTGTAACAGACGAGTTTTCGTGTGAAATCCTGATACTTCGAAAGAGATTGTCCATTTTGTACACGAAGTGCATCCAGTTTTTGCCGTAACCCTCTCAACTTTTTAGCACATGCTATGTGGGTGAAATTATGATACCATGCCAACTTTCAACCTTTTCAGAGTTCATTTGTAGTGCTTTCCAATTTCAGGGTCATTTAGCTCAAAAAAATCAGTAAATGCATGAAAAATAGCAAATGAAGTCAGAAAGGGTTGAAAATTGATGGCGTGGCTTCGAATGGTGCATACTGAATGCACAAAAAGTCTGGAGTTGAAATAAGTTTAAAAAAATGAAATGCATTTGTAACAGACGAGTTTTCGTTTGAAACCCTGATACTTCGAAAGAGATTGTCCATTTTGTACACGAAGTGCATCCAGTTTTTTCCGTAACCCTCTCAACTTTTTAGCACATGCTATGTGGGTGAAATGATGATACCATGCCAACTTTCAACCTTTTCAGAGTTCATTTGTAGTGCTTTCCAATTTCAGGGTCATTTAGGTCAAAAATAAATCAGTAAATGCATGAAAAAGAGCAAATGAAGTCAGAAAGGGTTGAAAATTGATGGCGTGGCTTCGAATGGTGCATACTGAATGCACAAAATGTCTGGAGTTGTAATAAGTTTAAAAAAATGAAATGCCTTTGTAACACACGAGTTTTCGTCTGAAAGCCTGATACTTCGAAAGAGATTGTCCATTTTGTACACGAAGTGCATCCAGTTTTTGCCATAACCCTCTCAACTTTTTAGCACATGCTATGTGGGTGAAATGATGATACCATGCCAACTTTCAACCTTTTCAGAGTTCATTTGTAGTGCTTTCCAATTTCAGGGTCATTTAGCTCAAAAATAAATCTGTAAATGCATGAAAAATAGCAAATGAAGTCAGAAAGGGTTGAACATTGATGGCGTGGCTTCGAATGGTGCATACTGAATGCACAAAAAGTCTGGAGTTGAAAGAAGTTTAAAAAAATGAAATGCCTTTGTAACAGACGAGTTTTCGTGTGAAACTCTGATACTTCGAAAGAGATTGTCCATTTTGTACACGAAGTGCATCCAGTTTTTGCCGTAACCCTCTCAAATTTTTAGCACATGCTATGTGGGTGAAATGATGATACCATGCCAACTTTCAACCTTTTCAGAGTTCATTTGTAGTGCTTTCCAATTTCAGGGTCATTTAGCTCAAAACAAATCAGTAAATGCATGAAAAATAGCAAATGAAGTCAGAAAGGGTTGAAAATTGATGGCGTGGCTTCGAATGGTGCATACTGAATGCACAAAAAGTCTGGAGTTGAAATAAGTTTAAAAAAATGAAATGCCTTTGTAACAGACGAGTTTTCGTTTGAAACCCTGATAATTCGGAAGAGATTGTCCATTTTGTACACGAAGTGCATCCAGTTTTTGCCGTAACCCTCTCAACTTTTTAGCACATGCTATGTGGGTGAAATGATGACACCATGCCAACTTTCAACCTTTTCAGAGTTCATTTGTAGTGCTTTCCAATTTCAGGGTCATTTAGCTCAAAACAAATCAGTAAATGCATGAAAAATAGCAAATGAAGTCAGAAAGGGTTGAAAATTGATGGCGTGGCTTCGAATGGTGCATACTGAATGCACAAAAAGTCTGAAGTTGAAATAAGTTTAAAAAAATGAAATGCCTTTGTAACACACGAGTTTTCGTCTGAAACCCTGATACTTCGAAAGAGATTGTCCATTTTGTACACGAAGTGCATCCAGTTTTTGCCGTAACCCTCTCAACTTTTTAGCAAATGCTATGTTGGTGAAATGATGATACCATGCCAACTTTCAACCTTTTCAGAGTTCATTTGTAGTGCTTTCCAATTTCAGGGTCATTTTGCTCAAAAAAATCAGTAAATGCATGAAAAATAGCAAATGAAGTCAGAAAGGGTTCAAAATTGATGGCGTGGCTTCGAATGGTGCATATTGAATGCACAAAAAGTCTGGAGTTGAAATAAGTTTAAAAAAATGAAATGCCTTTGTAACAGACGAGTTTTCGTGTGAAACTCTGATACTTCGAAAGAGATTGTCCATTTTGTACACGAAGTGCATCCAGTTTTTGCCGTAACCCTCTCAACTTTTTAGCACATGCTATGTGGGTGAAATGATGATACCATGCCAACTTTCAACCTTTTCAGAGTTCATTTGTAGTGCTTTCCAATTTCAGGGTCATTTAGCTCAAAACAAATCAGTAAATGCATGAAAAATAGCAAATGAAGTCAGAAAGGGTTGAAAATTGATGGCGTGGCTTCGAATGGTGCATACTGAATGCACAAAAAGTCTGGAGTTGAAATAAGTTTAAAAAAATGAAATGCCTTTGTAACAGACGAGTTTTCGTTTGAAACTTTGATACTTCGAAAGAGATTGTCCATTTTGTACACGAAGTGCATCCAGTTTTTGCCGTAACCCTCTCAACTTTTTAGCACATCCTATGTGGGTGAAATGATGATACCATGCCAACTTTCAACCTTTTCAGAGTTCATTTGTAGTGCTTTCCAATTTCAGGGTCATTTCGCCCAAAACAAATCTGTAAATGCATGAAAAGTAGCAAATGAAGTCAGAAAGGGTTGAAAATTGATGGCGTGGCTTCGAATGGTGCATACTGAATGCACAAAAAGTCTGGAGTTGTAATAAGTTTAAAAAAATGAAATGCCTTTGTAACACACGAGTTTTCGTCTGAAAGCCTGATACTTCGAAAGAGATTGTCCATTTTGTACACGAAGTGCATCCAGTTTTTGCCATAACCCTCTCAACTTTTTAGCACATGCTATGTGGGTGAAATGATGATACCATGCCAACTTTCAACCTTTTCAGAGTTCATTTGTAGTGCTTTCCAATTTCAGGGTCATTTAGCTCAAAAATAAATCTGTAAATGCATGAAAAATAGCAAATGAAGTCAGAAAGGGTTGAAAATTGATGGCGTGGCTTCGAATGGTGCATACTGAATGCACAAAAAGTCTGGAGTTGAAATAAGTTTAAAAAAATGAAATGCCTTTGTAACAGACGAGTTTTCGTGTGAAATCCTGATACTTCGAAAGAGATTGTCCATTTTGTACACGAAGTGCATCCAGTTTTTGCCGTAACCCTCTCAACTTTTTAGCACATGCTATGTGGGTGAAATTATGATACCATGCCAACTTTCAACCTTTTCAGAGTTCATTTGTAGTGCTTTCCAATTTCAGGGTCATTTAGCTCAAAAAAATCAGTAAATGCATGAAAAATAGCAAATGAAGTCAGAAAGGGTTGAAAATTGATGGCGTGGCTTCGAATGGTGCATACTGAATGCACAAAAAGTCTGGAGTTGAAATAAGTTTAAAAAAATGAAATGCATTTGTAACAGACGAGTTTTCGTTTGAAACCCTGATACTTCGAAAGAGATTGTCCATTTTGTACACGAAGTGCATCCAGTTTTTGCCGTAACCCTCTCAACTTTTTAGCACATGCTATGTGGGTGAAATGATGATACCATGCCAACTTTCAACCTTTTCAGAGTTCATTTGTAGTGCTTTCCAATTTCAGGGTCATTTAGGTCAAAAATAAATCAGTAAATGCATGAAAAAGAGCAAATGAAGTCAGAAAGGGTTGAAAATTGATGGCGTGGCTTCGAATGGTGCATACTGAATGCACAAAATGTCTGGAGTTGTAATAAGTTTAAAAAAATGAAATGCCTTTGTAACACACGAGTTTTCGTCTGAAAGCCTGATACTTCGAAAGAGATTGTCCATTTTGTACACGAAGTGCATCCAGTTTTTGCCATAACCCTCTCAACTTTTTAGCACATGCTATGTGGGTGAAATGATGATACCATGCCAACTTTCAACCTTTTCAGAGTTCATTTGTAGTGCTTTCCAATTTCAGGGTCATTTAGCTCAAAAATAAATCTGTAAATGCATGAAAAATAGCAAATGAAGTCAGAAAGGGTTGAACATTGATGGCGTGGCTTCGAATGGTGCATACTGAATGCACAAAAAGTCTGGAGTTGAAAGAAGTTTAAAAAAATGAAATGCCTTTGTAACAGACGAGTTTTCGTGTGAAACTCTGATACTTCGAAAGAGATTGTCCATTTTGTACACGAAGTGCATCCAGTTTTTGCCGTAACCCTCTCAAATTTTTAGCACATGCTATGTGGGTGAAATGATGATACCATGCCAACTTTCAACCTTTTCAGAGTTCATTTGTAGTGCTTTCCAATTTCAGGGTCATTTAGCTCAAAACAAATCAGTAAATGCATGAAAAATAGCAAATGAAGTCAGAAAGGGTTGAAAATTGATGGCGTGGCTTCGAATGGTGCATACTGAATGCACAAAAAGTCTGGAGTTGAAATAAGTTTAAAAAAATGAAATGCCTTTGTAACAGACGAGTTTTCGTTTGAAACCCTGATAATTCGGAAGAGATTGTCCATTTTGTACACGAAGTGCATCCAGTTTTTGCCGTAACCCTCTCAACTTTTTAGCACATGCTATGTGGGTGAAATGATGACACCATGCCAACTTTCAACCTTTTCAGAGTTCATTTGTAGTGCTTTCCAATTTCAGGGTCATTTAGCTCAAAACAAATCAGTAAATGCATGAAAAATAGCAAATGAAGTCAGAAAGGGTTGAAAATTGATGGCGTGGCTTCGAATGGTGCATACTGAATGCACAAAAAGTCTGAAGTTGAAATAAGTTTAAAAAAATGAAATGCCTTTGTAACACACGAGTTTTCGTCTGAAACCCTGATACTTCGAAAGAGATTGTCCATTTTGTACACGAAGTGCATCCAGTTTTTGCCGTAACCCTCTCAACTTTTTAGCAAATGCTATGTTGGTGAAATGATGATACCATGCCAACTTTCAACCTTTTCAGAGTTCATTTGTAGTGCTTTCCAATTTCAGGGTCATTTTGCTCAAAAAAATCAGTAAATGCATGAAAAATAGCAAATGAAGTCAGAAAGGGTTCAAAATTGATGGCGTGGCTTCGAATGGTGCATATTGAATGCACAAAAAGTCTGGAGTTGAAATAAGTTTAAAAAAATGAAATGCCTTTGTAACAGACGAGTTTTCGTGTGAAACTCTGATACTTCGAAAGAGATTGTCCATTTTGTACACGAAGTGCATCCAGTTTTTGCCGTAACCCTCTCAACTTTTTAGCACATGCTATGTGGGTGAAATGATGATACCATGCCAACTTTCAACCTTTTCAGAGTTCATTTGTAGTGCTTTCCAATTTCAGGGTCATTTAGCTCAAAACAAATCAGTAAATGCATGAAAAATAGCAACTGAAGTCAGAAAGGGTTGAAAATTGATGGCGTGGCTTCGAATGGTGCATACTGAATGCACAAAAAGTCTGGAGTTGAAATAAGTTTAAAAAAATGAAATGCCTTTGTAACAGACGAGTTTTCGTTTGAAACTTTGATACTTCGAAAGAGATTGTCCATTTTGTACACGAAGTGCATCCAGTTTTTGCCGTAACCCTCTCAACTTTTTAGCACATCCTATGTGGGTGAAATGATGATACCATGCCAACTTTCAACCTTTTCAGAGTTCATTTGTAGTGCTTTCCAATTTCAGGGTCATTTAGCTCAAAACAAATCAGTAAATGCATGAAAAATAGCAAATGAAGTCAGAAAAGGATGAAAATTGATGGCGTGGCTTCGAATGGTGCATACTGAATGCACAAAAAGTCTGGAGTTGAAATAAGTTTAAAAAAATGAAATGCCTTTGTAACACACGAGTTTTCGTCTGAAACCCTGATACTTCGAAAGAGATTGTCCATTTTGTACATGAAGTGCATCCAGTTTTTGCCGTAACCCTCTCAACTTTTTAGCACATGCTATGTTGGTGAAATTATGATACCATGCCAACTTTCAACCTTTTCAGAGTTCATTTGTAGTGCTTTCCAATTTCAGGGTCATTTAGCTCAAAAATAAATCTGTAAATGCATGAAAAATAGCAAATGAAGTCAGAAAGGGTTGAAAATTGATGGCGTGGCTTCGAATGGTGCATACTGAATACACAAAAAGTCTGGAGTTGAAATAAGTTTAAAAAATGAAATGCCTTTGTAACAGACGAGTTTTTGTCTGAAACCCTGATACTTCGAAAGAGATTGTCCATTTTGTACAGGAAGTGCATCCAGTTTTTGCCGTAACCCTCTCAACTTTTTAGCACATGCTATGTGGGTGAAATGATGATACCATGCCAACTTTCAACCTTTTCAGAGTTCATTTGTAGTGCCTTCCAATTTCAGGGTCATTTAGCTCAAAACAAATCAGTAAATGCATGAAAAATAGCAAATGAAGTCAGAAAGGGTTGAAAATTGATGGCGTGGCTTCGAATGGTGCATACTGAATGCACAAAAAGTCTGGAGTTGAAATAAGTTTAAAAAAATGAAATGCCTTTGTAACAGACGAGTTTTCGTTTGAAACTCTGATACTTCGAAAGAGATTGTCCATTTTGTACACGAAGTGCATCCAGTTTTTGCTGTAACCCTCTCAAATTTTTAGCACATGCTATGTGGGTGAAATTATGATACCATGCCAACTTTCAACCTTTTCAGAGTTCATTTGTAGTGCTTTCCAATTTCAGGGTCATTTAGCTCAAAACAAATCAGTAAATGCATGAAAAATAGCAAATGAAGTCAGAAAGGGTTGAAAATTGATGGCGTGGCTTCGAATGGTGCATACTGAATGCACAAAAAGTCTGGTGTTGTAATAAGTTTAAAAAAATGAAATGCCTTTGTAACACACGAGTTTTCGTCTGAAACCCTGATACTTCGAAAGAGATTGTCCATTTTGTACACGAAGTGCATCCAGTTTTTGCCATAACCCTCTCAACTTTTTAGCACATGCTATGTGGGTGAAATGATGATACCATGCCAACTTTCAACCTTTTCACAGTTCATTTGTAGTGCTTTCCAATTTCAGGGTCATTTAGCTCAAAAATAAATCTGTAAATGCATGAAAAATAGCAAATGAAGTCAGAAAGGGTTGAAAATTGATGGCGTGGCTTCGAATGGTGCATACTGAATGCACAAAAAGTCTGGAGTTGAAATAAGTTTAAAAAAATGAAATGCCTTTGTAACACACGAGTTTTCGTCTGAAACCCTGATACTTCGAAAGAGATTGTCCATTTTGTACATGAAGTGCATCCAGTTTTTGCCGTAACCCTCTCAACTTTTTAGCACATGCTATGTTGGTGAAATGATGATACCATGCCATCTTTCAACCTTTTCAGAGTTCATTTGTAGTGATTTCCAATTTCAGGGTCATTTAGCTCAAAAAAATCAGTAAATGCATGAAAAATAGCAAATGAAGTCAGAAAGGGTTCAAAACTGATGCCGTGGCTTCGAATGGTGCATACTGAATGCACAAAAAGTCTGGAGTTGAAATAAGTTTAAAAATATGAAATGCCTTTGTAACAGACGAGTTTTCGTGTGAAACCCTGATACTTCGAAAGAGATTGTCCATTTTGTACACGAAGTGCATCCAGTTTTTGCCGTAACCCTCTCAACTTTTTAGCACATTCTATGTTGGTGAAATTATGATACCATGCCAACTTTCAACCTTTTCAGAGTTCATTTGTAGTGCTTTCCAATTTCAGGGTCATTTAGCTCAAAACAAATCAGTAAATGCATGAAAAATAGCAAATGAAGTCAAAAAGGGTTGAAAATAGATGGCGTGGCTTCGAATTGTGCATACTGAATGCACAAAAAGTCTGGAGTTGAAATAAGTTTAAAAAAATGAAATGCCTTTGTAACAGACGAGTTTTCGTGTGAAACTCTGATACTTCGAAAGAGATTGTCCATTTTGTACACGAAGTGCATCCAGTTTTTGCCGTAACCCTCTCAACTTTTTAGCACATGCTATGTGGATGAAATGATGATACCATGCCAACTTTCAACCTTTTCAGAGTTCATTTGTAGTGCTTTCCAATTTCAGGGTCATTTAGCTCAAAAAAATCAGTAAATGCATGAAAAATAGCAAATGAAGTCAGAAAGGGTTCAAAACTGATGTCGTGGCTTCGAATGGTGCATACTGAATGCACAAAAAGTCTGGAGTTGAAATAAGTTTAAAAATATGAAATGCCTTTGTAACAGACGAGTTTTCGTGTGAAACCCTGATACTTCGAAAGAGATTGTCCATTTTGTACACGAAGTGCATCCAGTTTTTGCCGTAACCCTCTCAACTTTTTAGCACATGCTATGTTGGTGAAATTATGATACCATGCCAACTTTCAACCTTTTCAGAGTTCATTTGTAGTGCTTTCCAATTTCATGGTCATTTAGCTCAAAACAAATCAGTAAATGCACGAAAAATAGCAAATGAAGTCAGAAAGGGTTGAAAATTGATGGCGTGGCTTCGAATGGTGCATACTGAATGCACAAAAAGTCTGGAGTTGAAATAAGTTTAAAAAAATGAAATGCCTTTGTAACAGACGAGTTTTCGTGTGAAACTCTGATACTTCGAAAGAGATTGTCCATTTTGTACACGAAGTGCATCCAGTTTTTGCCGTAACCCTCTCAACTTTTTAGCACATGCTATGTGGATGAAATGATGATACCATGCCAACTTTCAACCTTTTCAGAGTTCATTTGTAGTGCTTTCCAATTTCAGGGTCATTTAGCTCAAAACAAATCAGTAAATGCATGAAAAATAGCAAATGAAGTCAGAAAGGGTTGAAAATTGATGGCGTGGCTTCGAATGGTGCATACTGAATGCACGAAAAGTCTGGAGTTGAAATAAGTTTAAAAAAATGAAATGCCTTTGTAACAGACGAGTTTTCGTTTGAAACTCTGATACTTCGAAAGAGATTGTCCATTTTGTACACGAAGTGCATCCAGTTTTTGCCGTAACCCTCTCAACTTTTTAGCACATACTATGTGGGTGAAATGATGATACCATGCCAACTTTCAACCTTTTCAGAGTTCATTTGTAGTGCTTTCCAATTTCAGGGTCATTTAGCTCAAAACAAATCAGTAAATGCATGAAAAATAGCAAATGAGGTCAGAAAAGGATGAAAATTGATGGCGTGGCTTGGAATGGTGCATACTGAATGCACAAAAAGTCTGGAGTTGAAATAAGTTTAAAAAAATGAAATGCCTTTGTAACACACGAGTTTTCGTCTGAAACCCTGATACTTCGAAAGAGATTGTCCATTTTGTACATGAAGTGCATCCAGTTTTTGCCGTAACCCTCTCAACTTTTTAGCACATGCTATGTTGGTGAAATTATGATACCATGCCAACTTTCAACCTTTTCAGAGTTCATTTGTAGTGCTTTCCAATTTCAGGGTCATTTAGCTCAAAAAAATCAGTAAATGCATGAAAAATAGCAAATGAAGTCAGAAAGGGTTCAAAATTGATGCCGTGGCTTCGAATGGTGCATACTGAATGCACAAAAAGTCTGGAGTTGAAATAAGTTTAAAAATATGAAATGCCTTTGTAACAGACGAGTTTTCGTGTGAAACCCTGATACTTCGAAAGAGATTGTCCATTTTGTACACGAAGTGCATCCAGTTTTTGCCGTAACCCTCTCAAATTTTTAGCACATGCTATGTGGGTGAAATTATGATACCATGCCAACTTTCAACCTTTTCAGAGTTCATTTGTAGTGCTTTCCAATTTCAGGGTCATTTAGCTCAAAACAAATCAGTAAATGCATGAAAAATAGCAAATGAAGTCAGAAAGGGTTGAAAATTGATGGCGTGGCTTCGAATGGTGCATACTAAATGCACAAAAAGTCTGGAGTTGAAATAAGTTTAAAAAAATGAAATGCCTTTGTAACAGACGAGTTTTCGTTTGAAACTCTGATACTTCGAAAGAGATTGTCCATTTTGTACACGAAGTGCATCCAGTTTTTGCCGTAACCCTCTCAACTTTTTAGCACATGCTATGTGGGTGAAATGATGATACCATGCCAACTTTCAACCTTTTCAGAGTTCATTTGTAGTGCTTTCCAATTTCAGGGTCATTTAGCTCAAAACAAATCAGTAAATGCATGAAAAATAGCAAATGAAGTCAGAAAGGGTTGAAAATTGATGGCGTCGCTTCGAATGGTGCATACTGAATGCACAAAAAGTCTGGAGTTGTAATAAGTTTAAAAAAATGAAATGCCTTTGTAACACACGAGTTTTCGTGTGAAACCCTGATACTTCGAAAGAGATTGTCCATTTTGTACACGAAGTGCATCCAGTTTTTGCCATAACCCTCTCAACTTTTTAGCACATGCTATGTGGGTGAAATGATGATACCATGCGAACTTTCAACCTTTTCAGAGTTCATTTGTAGTGCTTTCCAATTTCAGGGTCATTTAGCTCAAAAATAAATCTGTAAATGCATGAAAAATAGCAAATGAAGTCAGAAAGGGTTGAAAATTGATGGCGTGGCTTCGAATGGTGCATACTGAATGCACAAAAAGTCTGGAGTTGAAATAAGTTTAAAAAAATGAAATGCCTTTGTAACACACGAGTTTTCATCTGAAACCCTGATACTTCGAAAGAGATTGTCCATTTTGTACATGAAGTGCATCCAGTTTTTGCCGTAACCCTCTCAACTTTTTAGCACATGCTATGTTGGTGAAATGATGATACCATGCCATCTTTCAACCTTTTCAGAGTTCATTTGTAGTGCTTTCCAATTTCAGGGTCATTTAGCTCAAAAAAATCAGTAAATGCATGAAACATAGCAAATGAAGTCAGAAAGGGTTCAAAATTGATGCCGTGGCTTCGAATGGTGCATACTGAATACACAAAAAGTCTGGAGTTGAAATAAGTTTAAAAAATGAAATGCCTTTGTAACAGACGAGTTTTCGTCTGAAACCCTGATACTTCGAAAGAGATTGTCCATTTTGTACAGGAAGTGCATCCAGTTTTTGCCGTAACCCTCTCAACTTTTTAGCACATGCTATGTGGGTGAAATGATGATACCATGCCAACTTTCAACCTTTTCAGAGTTCATTTGTAGTGCTTTCCAATTTCAGGGTCATTTAGCTCAAAACAAATCAGTAAATGCATGAAAAATAGCAAATGAAGTCAGAAAGGGTTGAAAATTGATGGCGTGGCTTCGAATGGTGCATACTGAATGCACAAAAAGTCTGGAGTTGAAATAAGTTTAAAAAAATGAAATGCCTTTGTAACAGACGAGTTTTCGTTTGAAACTCTGATACTTCGAAAGAGATTGTCCATTTTGTACACGAAGTGCATCCAGTTTTTGCCGTAACCCTCTCAAATTTTTAGCACATGCTATGTGGGTGAAATTATGATACCATGCCAACTTTCAACCTTTTCAGAGTTCATTTGTAGTGCTTTCCAATTTCAGGGTCATTTAGCTCAAAACAAATCAGTAAATGCATGAAAAATAGCAAATGAAGTCAGAAAGGGTTGAAAATTGATGACGTGGCTTCGAATGGTGCATACTGAATGCACAAAAAGTCTGGAGTTGAAATAAGTTTAAAAAAATGAAATGCCTTTGTAACAGACGAGTTTTTGTCTGAAACCCTGATACTTCGAAAGAGATTGTCCATTTTGTACAGGAAGTGCATCCAGTTTTTGCCGTAACCCTCTCAACTTTTTAGCACATGCTATGTGGGTGAAATGATGATACCATGCCAACTTTCAACCTTTTCAGAGTTCATTTGTAGTGCTTTCCAATTTCAGGGTCATTTAGCTTAAAACAAATCAGTAAATGCATGAAAAATAGCAAATGAAGTCAGAAAGGGTTGAAAATTGATGGCGTCGCTTCGAATGGTGCATACTGAATGCACAAAAAGTCTGGAGTTGTAATAAGTTTAAAAAAATGAAATGCCTTTGTAACACACGAGTTTTCGTCTGAAACCCTGATACTTTGAAAGAGATTGTCCATTTTGTACAGGAAGTGCATCCAGTTTTTGCCGTAACCCTCTCAACTTTTTAGCACATGCTATGTGGGTGAAATGATGATACCATGCCAACTTTCAACCTTTTCAGAGTTCATTTGTAGTGCTTTCCAATTTCAGGGTCATTTAGCTCAAAACAAATCAGTAAATGCATGAAAAATAGCAAATGAAGTCAGAAAGGGTTGAAAATTGATGGCGTCGCTTCGAATGGTGCATACTGAATGCACAAAAAGTCTGGAGTTGAAATAAGTTTAAAAATATGAAATGCCTTTGTAACAGACGAGTTTTCGTGTGAAACCCCGATACTTCGAAAGAGATTGTCCATTTTGTACACGAAGTGCATCCAGTTTTTGCCGTAACCCTCTCAAATTTTTAGCACATGCTATGTGGGTGAAATTATGATACCATGCCAACTTTCAACCTTTTCAGAGTTCATTTGTAGTGCTTTCCAATTTCAGGGTCATTTAGCTCAAAAATAAATCTGTAAATGCATGAAAAATAGCAAATGAAGTCAGAAAGGGTTGAAAATTGATGGCGTGGCTTCGAATGGTGCATACTGAATACACAAAAAGTCTGGAGTTCAAATAAGTTTAAAAAATGAAATGCCTTTGTAACAGACGAGTTTTCGTCTGAAACCCTGATACTTCGAAAGAGATTGTCCATTTTGTACAGGAAGTGCATCCAGTTTTTGCCGTAACCCTCTGAACTTTTTAGCACATGCTATGTGGGTGAAATGATGATACCATGCCAACTTTCAACCTTTTCAGAGTTCATTTGTAGTGCTTTCCAATTTCAGGGTCATTTAGCTTAAAACAAATCAGTAAATGCATGAAAAATAGCAAATGAAGTCAGAAAGGGTTGAAAATTGATGCCGTGGCTTCGAATGGTGCATACTGAATGCACAAAAAGTCTGGAGTTGAAATAAGTTTAAAAATATGAAATGCCTTTGTAACAGACGAGTTTTCGTGTGAAACCCCGATACTTCGAAAGAGATTGTCCATTTTGTACACGAAGTGCATCCAGTTTTTGCCGTAACCCTCTCAAATTTTTAGCACATGCTATGTGGGTGAAATTATGATACCATGCCAACTTTCAACCTTTTCAGAGTTCATTTGTAGTGCTTTCCAATTTCAGGGTCATTTAGCTCAAAACAAATCAGTAAATGCATGAAAAATAGCAAATGAAGTCAGAAAGGGTTGAAAATTGATGACGTGGCTTCGAATGGTGCATACTGAATGCACAAAAAGTCTGGAGTTGAAATAAGTTTAAAAAAATGAAATGCCTTTGTAACAGACGAGTTTTTGTCTGAAACCCTGATACTTCGAAAGAGATTGTCCATTTTGTACAGGAAGTGCATCCAGTTTTTGCCGTAACCCTCTCAACTTTTTAGCACATGCTATGTGGGTGAAATGATGATACCATGCCAACTTTCAACCTTTTCAGAGTTCATTTGTAGTGCTTTCCAATTTCAGGGTCATTTAGCTTAAAACAAATCAGTAAATGCATGAAAAATAGCAAATGAAGTCAGAAAGGGTTGAAAATTGATGGCGTCGCTTCGAATGGTGCATACTGAATGCACAAAAAGTCTGGAGTTGTAATAAGTTTAAAAAAATGAAATGCCTTTGTAACACACGAGTTTTCGTCTGAAACCCTGATACTTTGAAAGAGATTGTCCATTTTGTACAGGAAGTGCATCCAGTTTTTGCCGTAACCCTCTCAACTTTTTAGCACATGCTATGTGGGTGAAATGATGATACCATGCCAACTTTCAACCTTTTCAGAGTTCATTTGTAGTGCTTTCCAATTTCAGGGTCATTTAGCTCAAAACAAATCAGTAAATGCATGAAAAATAGCAAATGAAGTCAGAAAGGGTTGAAAATTGATGGCGTCGCTTCGAATGGTGCATACTGAATGCACAAAAAGTCTGGAGTTGAAATAAGTTTAAAAATATGAAATGCCTTTGTAACAGACGAGTTTTCGTGTGAAACCCCGATACTTCGAAAGAGATTGTCCATTTTGTACACGAAGTGCATCCAGTTTTTGCCGTAACCCTCTCAAATTTTTAGCACATGCTATGTGGGTGAAATTATGATACCATGCCAACTTTCAACCTTTTCAGAGTTCATTTGTAGTGCTTTCCAATTTCAGGGTCATTTAGCTCAAAAATAAATCTGTAAATGCATGAAAAATAGCAAATGAAGTCAGAAAGGGTTGAAAATTGATGGCGTGGCTTCGAATGGTGCATACTGAATACACAAAAAGTCTGGAGTTCAAATAAGTTTAAAAAATGAAATGCCTTTGTAACAGACGAGTTTTCGTCTGAAACCCTGATACTTCGAAAGAGATTGTCCATTTTGTACAGGAAGTGCATCCAGTTTTTGCCGTAACCCTCTGAACTTTTTAGCACATGCTATGTGGGTGAAATGATGATACCATGCCAACTTTCAACCTTTTCAGAGTTCATTTGTAGTGCTTTCCAATTTCAGGGTCATTTAGCTTAAAACAAATCAGTAAATGCATGAAAAATAGCAAATGAAGTCAGAAAGGGTTGAAAATTGATGCCGTGGCTTCGAATGGTGCATACTGAATGCACAAAAAGTCTGGAGTTGAAATAAGTTTAAAAATATGAAATGCCTTTGTAACAGACGAGTTTTCGTGTGAAACCCCGATACTTCGAAAGAGATTGTCCATTTTGTACACGAAGTGCATCCAGTTTTTGCCGTAACCCTCTCAAATTTTTAGCACATGCTATGTGGGTGAAATTATGATACCATGCCAACTTTCAACCTTTTCAGAGTTCATTTGTAGTGCTTTCCAATTTCAGGGTCATTTAGCTCAAAACAAATCAGTAAATGCATGAAAAATAGCAAATGAAGTCAGAAAGGGTTGAAAATTGATGACGTGGCTTCGAATGGTGCATACTGAATGCACAAAAAGTCTGGAGTTGAAATAAGTTTAAAAAAATGAAATGCCTTTGTAACAGACGAGTTTTTGTCTGAAACCCTGATACTTCGAAAGAGATTGTCCATTTTGTACAGGAAGTGCATCCAGTTTTTGCCGTAACCCTCTCAACTTTTTAGCACATGCTATGTGGGTGAAATGATGATACCATGCCAACTTTCAACCTTTTCAGAGTTCATTTGTAGTGCTTTCCAATTTCAGGGTCATTTAGCTTAAAACAAATCAGTAAATGCATGAAAAATAGCAAATGAAGTCAGAAAGGGTTGAAAATTGATGGCGTCGCTTCGAATGGTGCATACTGAATGCACAAAAAGTCTGGAGTTGTAATAAGTTTAAAAAAATGAAATGCCTTTGTAACACACGAGTTTTCGTCTGAAACCCTGATACTTTGAAAGAGATTGTCCATTTTGTACAGGAAGTGCATCCAGTTTTTGCCGTAACCCTCTCAACTTTTTAGCACATGCTATGTGGGTGAAATGATGATACCATGCCAACTTTCAACCTTTTCAGAGTTCATTTGTAGTGCTTTCCAATTTCAGGGTCATTTAGCTCAAAACAAATCAGTAAATGCATGAAAAATAGCAAATGAAGTCAGAAAGGGTTGAAAATTGATGGCGTCGCTTCGAATGGTGCATACTGAATGCACAAAAAGTCTGGAGTTGAAATAAGTTTAAAAATATGAAATGCCTTTGTAACAGACGAGTTTTCGTGTGAAACCCCGATACTTCGAAAGAGATTGTCCATTTTGTACACGAAGTGCATCCAGTTTTTGCCGTAACCCTCTCAAATTTTTAGCACATGCTATGTGGGTGAAATTATGATACCATGCCAACTTTCAACCTTTTCAGAGTTCATTTGTAGTGCTTTCCAATTTCAGGGTCATTTAGCTCAAAAATAAATCTGTAAATGCATGAAAAATAGCAAATGAAGTCAGAAAGGGTTGAAAATTGATGGCGTGGCTTCGAATGGTGCATACTGAATACACAAAAAGTCTGGAGTTCAAATAAGTTTAAAAAATGAAATGCCTTTGTAACAGACGAGTTTTCGTCTGAAACCCTGATACTTCGAAAGAGATTGTCCATTTTGTACAGGAAGTGCATCCAGTTTTTGCCGTAACCCTCTGAACTTTTTAGCACATGCTATGTGGGTGAAATGATGATACCATGCCAACTTTCAACCTTTTCAGAGTTCATTTGTAGTGCTTTCCAATTTCAGGGTCATTTAGCTCAAAACAAATCAGTAAATGCATGAAAAATAGCAAATGAAGTCAGAAAGGGTTGAAAATTGATGGCGTGGCTTCGAATGGTGCATACTGAATGCACAAAAAGTCTGGAGTTGAAATAAGTTTAAAAAAATGAAATGCCTTTGTAACAGATGAGTTTTCGTTTGAAACTCTGATACTTCGAAAGAGATTGTCCATTTTGTACACGAAGTGCATCCAGTTTTTGCCGTAACCCTCTCAAATTTTTAGCACATGCTATGTGGGTGAAATTATGATACCATGCCAACTTTCAACCTTTTCAGAGTTCATTTGTAGTGCTTTCCAATTTCAGGGTCATTTAGCTCAAAACAAATCAGGAAATGCATGAAAAATAGCAAATGAAGTCAGAAAGGGTTGAAAATTGATGGCGTGGCTTCGAATGGTGCATACTGAATGCACAAAAAGTCTGGAGTTGAAATAAGTTTAAAAAAATGAAATGCCTTTGTAACAGACGAGTTTTTGTCTGAAACCCTGATACTTCGAAAGAGATTGTCCATTTTGTACAGAAAGTGCATCCAGTTTTTGCCGTAACCCTCTCAACTTTTTAGCACATGCTATGTGGGTGAAATGATGATACCATGCCAACTTTCAACCTTTTCAGAGTTCATTTGTAGTGCTTTCCAATTTCAGGGTCATTTAGCTCAAAACAAATCAGTAAATGCATGAAAAATAGCAAATGAAGTCAGAAAGGGTTGAAAATTGATGGCGTCGCTTCGAATGGTGCATACTGAATGCACAAAAAGTCTGGAGTTGTAATAAGTTTAAAAAAATGAAATGCCTTTGTAACACACGAGCTTTCGTCTGAAACCCTGATACTTCGAAAGAGATTGTCCATTTTGTACACGAAGTGCATCCAGTTTTTGCCATAACCCTCTCAACTTTTTAGCACATGCTATGTGGGTGAAATGATGATACCATGCCAACTTTCAACCTTTTCAGAGTTCATTTGTAGTGCTTTCCAATTTCAGGGTCATTTAGCTCAAAAATAAATCTGTAAATGCATGAAAAATAGCAAATGAAGTCAGAAAGGGTTGAAAATTGATGGCGTGGCTTCGAATGGTGCATACTGAATGCACAAAAAGTCTGGAATTGAAATAAGTTTAAAAAAATGAAATGCCTTTGTAACACACGAGTTTTCGTCCGAAACCCTGATACTTCGAAAGAGATTGTCCATTTTGTACATGAAGTGCATCCAGTTTTTGCCGTAACCCTCTCAACTTTTTAGCACATGCTATGTTGGTGAAATGATGATACCATGCCATCTTTCAACCTTTTCAGAGTTCATTTGTAGTGCTTTCCAATTTCAGGGTCATTTAGCTCAAAAAAATCAGTAAATGCATGAAAAATAGCAAATGAAGTCAGAAAGGGTTCAAAATTGATGCCGTGGCTTCGAATGGTGCATACTGAATGCACAAAAAGTCTGGAGTTGAAATAAGTTTAAAAATATGAAATGCCTTTGTAACAGACGAGTTTTCGTGTGAAACCCCGATACTTCGAAAGAGATTGTCCATTTTGTACACGAAGTGCATCCAGTTTTTGCCGTAACCCTCTCAAATTTTTAGCACATGCTATGTGGGTGAAATTATGATACCATGCCAACTTTCAACCTTTTCAGAGTTCATTTGTAGTGCTTTCCAATTTCAGGGTCATTTAGCTCAAAAATAAATCTGTAAATGCATGAAAAATAGCAAATGAAGTCAGAAAGGGTTGAAAATTGATGGCGTGGCTTCGAATGGTGCATACTGAATACACAAAAAGTCTGGAGTTGAAATAAGTTTAAAAAATGAAATGCCTTTGTAACAGACGAGTTTTCGTCTGAAACCCTGATACTTCGAAAGAGATTGTCCATTTTGTACAGGAAGTGCATCCAGTTTTTGCCGTAACCCTCTCAACTTTTTAGCACATGCTATGTGGGTGAAATGATGATACCATGCCAACTTTCAACCTTTTCAGAGTTCATTTGTAGTGCTTTCCAATTTCAGGGTCATTTAGCTCAAAACAAATCAGTAAATGCATGAAAAATAGCAAATGAAGTCAGAAAGGGTTGAAAATTGATGGCGTGGCTTCGAATGGTGCATACTGAATGCACAAAAAGTCTGGAGTTGAAATAAGTTTAAAAAAATGAAATGCCTTTGTAACAGACGAGTTTTCGTTTGAAACTCTGATACTTCGAAAGAGATTGTCCATTTTGTACACGAAGTGCATCCAGTTTTTGCCGTAACCCTCTCAAATTTTTAGCACATGCTATGCGGGTAAAATTATGATACCATGCCAACTTTCAACCTTTTCAGAGTTCATTTGTAGTGCTTTCCAATTTCAGGGTCATTTAGCTCAAAACAAATCAGTAAATGCATGAAAAATAGCAAATGAAGTCAGAAAGGGTTGAAAATTGATGGCGTGGCTTCGAATGGTGCATACTGAATGCACAAAAAGTCTGGAGTTGAAATAAGTTTAAAAAAATGAAATGCCTTTGTAACAGACGAGTTTTCGTCTGAAACCCTGATACTTCGAAAGAGATTGTCCATTTTGTACACGAAGTGCATCCAGTTTTTGCCGTAACCCTCTCAACTTTTTAGCACATGCTATGTGGGTGAAATGATGATACCATGCCAACTTTCAACCTTTTCAGAGTTCATTTGTAGTGCTTTCCAATTTCAGGGTCATTTAGCTCAAAACAAATCAGTAAATGCATGAAAAATAGCAAATGAAGTCAGAAAGGGTTGAAAATTGATGGCGTCGCTTCGAATGGTGCATACAAAATGCACAAAATGTCTGGAGTTGTAATAAGTTTAAAAAAATGAAATGCCTTTGTAACACACGAGTTTTCGTCTGAAACCCTGATACTTCGAAAGAGATTGTCCATTTTGTACACGAAGTGCATCCAGTTTTTGCCATAACCCTCTCAACTTTTTAGCACATGCTATGTGGGTGAAATGATGATACCATGCCAACTTTCTACCTTTTCAGAGTTCATTTGTAGTGCTTTCCAATTTCAGGGTCATTTAGCTCAAAAATAAATCTGTAAATGCATGAAAAATAGCAAATGAAGTCAGAAAAGGTTGAAAATTGATGGCGTGGCTTCGAATGGTGCATACTGAATGCACAAAAAGTCTGGAGTTGAAATAAGTTTAAAAAAATGAAATGCCTTTGTAACAGACGAGTTTTCGTTTGAAACCCTGATACTTCGAAAGAGATTGTCCATTTTGTACACGAAGTGCATCCAGTTTTTGCCGTAACCCTCTCAACTTTTTAGCACATGCCATGTGGGTGAAATGATGATACCATGCCAACTTTCAACCTTTTCAGAGTTCATTCGTAGTGCTTTCCAATTTCAGGGTCATTTAGCTCAAAACAAATCAGTAAATGCATGAAAAATAGCAAATGAAGTCAGAAAGGGTTGAAAATTGATGGCGTGGCTTCGAATGGTGCATACTGAATGCACAAAAAGTCTGGAGTTGTAATAAGTTTAAAAAAATGAAATGCCTTTGTAACACACGAGTTTTCGTCTGAAACCCTGATACTTCGAAAGAGATTGTCCATTTTGTACACGAAGTGCATCCAGTTTTTGCCGTAACCCTCTCAACTTTTTAGCACATGCTATGTGGGTGAAATGATGATACCATGCCAACTTTCAACCTTTTCAGAGTTCATTTGTAGTGCTTTCCAATTTCAGGGTCATTTAGCTCAAAACAAATCAGTAAATGCATGAAAAATAGCAAATGAAGTCAGAAAGGGTTGAAAATTGATGGCGTCGCTTCGAATGGTGCATACTAAATGCACAAAAAGTCTGGAGTTGTAATAAGTTTAAAAAAATGAAATGCCTTTGTAACACACGAGTTTTCGTCTGAAACCCTGATACTTCGAAAGAGATTGTCCATTTTGTACACGAAGTGCATCCAGTTTTTGCCATAACCCTCTCAACTTTTTAGCACATGCTATGTGGGTGAAATGATGATACCATGCCAACTTTCAACCTTTTGAGAGTTCATTTGTAGTGCTTTCCAATTTCAGGGTCATTTAGCTCAAAAATAAATCTGTAAATGCATGAAAAATAGCAAATGAAGTCAGAAAGGGTTGAAAATTGATGGCGTCGCTTCGAATGGTGCATACTGAATGCACAAAAAGTCTGGAGTTGAAATAAGTTTAAAAAAATGAAATGCCTTTGTAACAGACGAGTTTTCGTTTGAAACCCTGATACTTCGAAAGAGATTGTCCATTTTGTACACGAAGTGCATCCAGTTTTTGCCGTAACCCTCTCAACTTTTTAGCACATGCCATGTGGGTGAAATGATGATACCATGCCAACTTTCAACCTTTTCAGAGTTCATTCGTAGTGCTTTCCAATTTCAGGGTCATTTAGCTCAAAACAAATCAGTAAATGCATGAAAAATAGCAAATGAAGTCAGAAAGGGTTGAAAATTGATGGCGTGGCTTCGAATGGTGCATACTGAATGCACAAAAAGTCTGGAGTTGTAATAAGTTTAAAAAAATGAAATGCCTTTGTAACACACGAGTTTTCGTCTGAAACCCTGATACTTCGAAAGAGATTGTCCATTTTGTACACGAAGTGCATCCAGTTTTTGCCGTAACCCTCTCAACTTTTTAGCACATGCTATGTGGGTGAAATGATGATACCATGCCAACTTTCAACCTTTTCAGAGTTCATTTGTAGTGCTTTCCAATTTCAGGGTCATTTAGCTCAAAAAAAATCTGTAAATGCATGAAAAATAGCAAATGAAGTCAGAAAGGGTTCAAAATTGATGGCGTGGCTTCGAATGGTGCATACTGAATGCACAAAAAGTCTGGAGTTAAAATAAGTTTAAAAAAATGAAATGCCTTTGTAACAGACGAGTTTTCGTCTGAAACCCTGATACTTCGAAAGAGATTGTCCATTTTGTACAGGAAGTGCATCCAGTTTTTGCCGTAACCCTCTCAACTTTTTAGCACATGCTATGTGGGTGAAATGATGATACCATGCCAACTTTCAACCTTTTCAGAGTTCATTTGTAGTGCTTTCCAATTTCAGGGTCATTTAGCTCAAAACAAATCAGTAAATGCATGAAAAATAGCAAATGAAGTCAGAAAGGGTTGAAAATTGATGGCGTCGCTTCGAATGGTGCATACTGAATGCACAAAAAGTCTGGAGTTGAAATAAGTTTAAAAATATGAAATGCCTTTGTAACAGACGAGTTTTCGTGTGAAACCCCGATACTTCGAAAGAGATTGTCCATTTTGTACACGAAGTGCATCCAGTTTTTGCCGTAACCCTCTCAAATTTTTAGCACATGCTATGTGGGTGAAATTATGATACCATGCCAACTCTCAACCTTTTCAGAGTTCATTTGTAGTGCTTTCCAATTTCAGGGTCATTTAGCTCAAAAATAAATCTGTAAATGCATGAAAAATAGCAAATGAAGTCAGAAAGGGTTGAAAATTGATGGCGTGGCTTCGAATGGTGCATACTGAATGCACAAAAAGTCTGGAGTTGAAATAAGTTTAAAAAAATGAAATGCCTTTGTAACACACGAGTTTTCGTCTGAAACCCTGATACTTCGAAAGAGATTGTCCATTTTGTACAGGAAGTGCATCCAGTTTTTGCCGTAACCCTCTCAACTTTTTAGCACATGCTATGTGGGTGAAATGATGATACCATGCCAACTTTCAACCTTTTCAGAGTTCATTTGTAGTGCTTTCCAATTTCAGGGTCATTTAGCTCAAAACAAATCAGTAAATGCATGAAAAATAGCAAATGAAGTCAGAAAGGGTTGAAAATTGATGGCGTGGCTTCGAATGGTGCATACTGAATGCACAAAAAGTCTGGAGTTGAAATAAGTTTAAAAAAATGAAATGCCTTTGTAACAGACGAGTTTTCGTTTGAAACTCTGATACTTCGAAAGAGATTGTCCATTTTGTACACGAAGTGCATCCAGTTTTTGCCGTAACCCTCTCAAATTTTTAGCACATGCTATGTGGGTAAAATTATGATACCATGCCAACTTTCAACCTTTTCAGAGTTCATTTGTAGTGCTTTCCAATTTCAGGGTCATTTAGCTCAAAACAAATCAGTAAATGCATGAAAAATAGCAAATGAAGTCAGAAAGGGTTGAAAATTGATGGCGTGGCTTCGAATGGTGCATACTGAATGCACAAAAAGTCTGGAGTTGAAATAAGTTTAAAAAAATGAAATGCCTTTGTAACAGACGAGTTTTCGTCTGAAACCCTGATACTTCGAAAGAGATTGTCCATTTTGTACACGAAGTGCATCCAGTTTTTGCCGTAACCCTCTCAACTTTTTAGCACATGCTATGTGGGTGAAATGATGATACCATGCCAACTTTCAACCTTTTCAGAGTTCATTTGTAGTGCTTTCCAATTTCAGGGTCATTTAGCTCAAAACAAATCAGTAAATGCATGAAAAATAGCAAATGAAGTCAGAAAGGGTTGAAAATTGATGGCGTCGCTTCGAATGGTGCATACTGAATGCACAAAAAGTCTGGAGTTGTAATAAGTTTAAAAAAATGAAATGCCTTTGTAACACACGAGTTTTCGTCTGAAACCCTGATACTTCGAAAGAGATTGTCCATTTTGTACACGAAGTGCATCCAGTTTTTGCCATAACCCTCTCAACTTTTTAGCACATGCTATGTGGGTGAAATGATGATACCATGCCAACTTTCAACCTTTTCAGAGTTCATTTGTAGTGCTTTCCAATTTCAGGGTCATTTAGCTCAAAAATAAATCTGTAAATGCATGAAAAATAGCAAATGAAGTCAGAAAGGGTTGAAAATTGATGGCGTCGCTTCGAATGGTGCATACTGAATGCACAAAAAGTCTGGAGTTAAAATAAGTTTAAAAAAATGAAATGCCTTTGTAACAGACGAGTTTTCGTCTGAAACCCTGATACTTCGAAAGAGATTGTCCATTTTGTACAGGAAGTGCATCCAGTTTTTGCCGTAACCCTCTCAACTTTTTAGCACATGCTATGTGGGTGAAATGATGATACCATGCCAACTTTCAACCTTTTCAGAGTTCATTTGTAGTGCTTTCCAATTTCAGGGTCATTTAGCTCAAAACAAATCAGTAAATGCATGAAAAATAGCAAATGAAGTCAGAAAGGGTTGAAAATTGATGGCGTCGCTTCGAATGGTGCATACTGAATGCACAAAAAGTCTGGAGTTGAAATAAGTTTAAAAATATGAAATGCCTTTGTAACAGACGAGTTTTCGTGTGAAACCCCGATACTTCGAAAGAGATTGTCCATTTTGTACACGAAGTGCATCCAGTTTTTGCCATAACCCTCTCAAATTTTTAGCACATGCTATGTGGGTGAAATTATGATACCATGCCAACTCTCAACCTTTTCAGAGTTCATTTGTAGTGCTTTCCAATTTCAGGGTCATTTAGCTCAAAACAAATCAGGAAATGCGTGAAAAATAGCAAATGAAGTCAGAAAGGGTTGAAAATTGATGGCGTGGCTTCGAATGGTGCATACTGAATGCACAAAAAGTCTGGAGTTGAAATAAGTTTAAAAAAATGAAATGCCTTTGTAACAGACGAGTTTTTGTCTGAAACCCTGATACTTCGAAAGAGATTGTCCATTTTGTACAGGAAGTGCATCCAGTTTTTGCCGTAACCCTCTCAACTTTTTAGCACATGCTATGTGGGTGAAATGATGATACCATGCCAACTTTCAACCTTTTCAGAGTTCATTTGTAGTGCTTTCCAATTTCAGGGTCATTTAGCTCAAAACAAATCAGTAAATGCATGAAAAATAGCAAATGAAGTCAGAAAGGGTTGAAAATTGATGGCGTGGCTTCGAATGGTGCATACTGAATGCACAAAAAGTCTGGAGTTGAAATAAGTTTAAAAAAATGAAATGCCTTTGTAACAGACGAGTTTTCGTTTGAAACTCTGATACTTCGAAAGAGGTTGTCCATTTTGTACACGAAGTGCATCCAGTTTTTGCCGTAACCCTCTCAAATTTTTAGCACATGCTATGTGGGTAAAATTATGATACCATGCCAACTTTCAACCTTTTCAGAGTTCATTTGTAGTGCTTTCCAATTTCAGGGTCATTTAGCTCAAAACAAATCAGTAAATGCATGAAAAATAGCAAATGAAGTCAGAAAGGGTTGAAAATTGATGGCGTGGCTTCGAATGGTGCATACTGAATGCACAAAAAGTCTGGATTTGAAATAAGTTTAAAAAAATGAAATGCCTTTGTAACAGACGAGTTTTCGTCTGAAACCCTGATACTTCGAAAGAGATTGTCCATTTTGTACACGAAGTGCATCCAGTTTTTGCCGTAACCCTCTCAACTTTTTAGCACATGCTATGTGGGTGAAATGATGATACCATGCCAACTTTCAACCTTTTCAGAGTTCATTTGTAGTGCTTTCCAATTTCAGGGTCATTTAGCTCAAAACAAATCAGTAAATGCATGAAAAATAGCAAATGAAGTCAGAAAGGGTTGAAAATTGATGGCGTCGCTTCGAATGGTGCATACTGAATGCACAAAAAGTCTGGAGTTGTAATAAGTTTAAAAAAATGAAATGCCTTTGTAACACACGAGTTTTCGTCTGAAACCCTGATACTTCGAAAGAGATTGTCCATTTTGTACACGAAGTGCATCCAGTTTTTGCCATAACCCTCTCAACTTTTTAGCACATGCTATGTGGGTGAAATGATGATACCATGCCAACTTTCAACCTTTTCAGAGTTCATTTGTAGTGCTTTCCAATTTCAGGGTCATTTAGCTCAAAAATAAATCTGTAAATGCATGAAAAATAGCAAATGAAGTCAGAAAGGGTTGAAAATTGATGGCGTCGCTTCGAATGGTGCATACTGAATGCACAAAAAGTCTGGATTTAAAATAAGTTTAAAAAAATGAAATGCCTTTGTAACAGACGAGTTTTCGTCTGAAACCCTGATACTTCGAAAGAGATTGTCCATTTTGTACAGGAAGTGCATCCAGTTTTTGCCGTAACCCTCTCAACTTTTTAGCACATGCTATGTGGGTGAAATGATGATACCATGCCAACTTTCAACCTTTTCAGAGTTCATTTGTAGTGCTTTCCAATTTCAGGGTCATTTAGCTCAAAACAAATCAGTAAATGCATGAAAAATAGCAAATGAAGTCAGAAAGGGTTGAAAATTGATGGCGTCGCTTCGAATGGTGCATACTGAATGCACAAAAAGTCTGGAGTTGAAATAAGTTTAAAATATGAAATGCCTTTGTAACAGACGAGTTTTCGTGTGAAACCCCGATACTTCGAAAGAGATTGTCCATTTTGTACACGAAGTGCATCCAGTTTTTGCCGTAACCCTCTCAAATTTTTAGCACATGCTATGTGGGTGAAATTATGATACCATGCCAACTCTCAACCTTTTCAGAGTTCATTTGTAGTGCTTTCCAATTTCAGGGTCATTTAGCTCAAAACAAATCAGGAAATGCATGAAAAATAGCAAATGAAGTCAGAAAGGGTTGAAAATTGATGGCGTGGCTTCGAATGGTGCATACTGAATGCACAAAAAGTCTGGAGTTGAAATAAGTTTAAAAAAATGAAATGCCTTTGTAACAGACGAGTTTTTGTCTGAAACCCTGATACTTCGAAAGAGATTGTCCATTTTGTACAGGAAGTGCATCCAGTTTTTGCCGTAACCCTCTCAACTTTTTAGCACATGCTATGTGGGTGAAATGATGATACCATGCCAACTTTCAACCTTTTCAGAGTTCATTTGTAGTGCTTTCCAATTTCAGGGTCATTTAGCTCAAAACAAATCGGTAAATGCATGAAAAATAGCAAATGAAGTCAGAAAGGGTTGAAAATTGATGGCGTGGCTTCGAATGGTGCATACTGAATGCACAAAAAGTCTGGAGTTGAAATAAGTTTAAAAAAATGAAATGCCTTTGTAACAGACGAGTTTTCGTTTGAAACTCTGATACTTCGAAAGAGGTTGTCCATTTTGTACATGAAGTGCATCCAGTTTTTGCCGTAACCCTCTCAACTTTTTAGCACATGCTATGTTGGTGAAATGATGATACCATGCCATCTTTCAACCTTTTCAGAGTTCATTTGTAGTGCTTTCCAATTTCAGGGTCATTTAGCTCAAAAAAATCAGTAAATGCATGAAAAATAGCAAATGAAGTCAGAAAGGGTTCAAAATTGATGCCGTGGCTTCGAATGGTGCATACTGAATGCACAAAAAGTCTGGAGTTGAAATAAGTTTAAAAATATGAAATGCCTTTGTAACAGACGAGTTTTCGTGTGAAACCCCGATACTTCGAAAGAGATTGTCCATTTTGTACACGAAGTGCATCCAGTTTTTGCCGTAACCCTCTCAAATTTTTAGCACATGCTATGTGGGTGAAATTATGATACCATGCCAACTTTCAACCTTTTCAGAGTTCATTTGTAGTGCTTTCCAATTTCAGGGTCATTTAGCTCAAAAATAAATCTGTAAATGCATGAAAAATAGCAAATGAAGTCAGAAAGGGTTGAAAATTGATGGCGTGGCTTCGAATGGTGCATACTGAATACACAAAAAGTCTGGAGTTGAAATAAGTTTAAAAAATGAAATGCCTTTGTAACAGACGAGTTTTCGTCTGAAACCCTGATACTTCGAAAGAGATTGTCCATTTTGTACAGGAAGTGCATCCAGTTTTTGCCGTAACCCTCTCAACTTTTTAGCACATGCTATGTGGGTGAAATGATGATACCATGCCAACTTTCAACCTTTTCAGAGTTCATTTGTAGTGCTTTCCAATTTCAGGGTCATTTAGCTCAAAACAAATCAGTAAATGCATGAAAAATAGCAAATGAAGTCAGAAAGGGTTGAAAATTGATGGCGTGGCTTCGAATGGTGCATACTGAATGCACAAAAAGTCTGGAGTTGAAATAAGTTTAAAAAAATGAAATGCCTTTGTAACAGACGAGTTTTCGTTTGAAACTCTGATACTTCGAAAGAGATTGTCCATTTTGTACACGAAGTGCATCCAGTTTTTGCCGTAACCCTCTCAAATTTTTAGCACATGCTATGTGGGTAAAATTATGATACCATGCCAACTTTCAACCTTTTCAGAGTTCATTTGTAGTGCTTTCCAATTTCAGGGTCATTTAGCTCAAAACAAATCAGTAAATGCATGAAAAATAGCAAATGAAGTCAGAAAGGGTTGAAAATTGATGGCGTGGCTTCGAATGGTGCATACTGAATGCACAAAAAGTCTGGAGTTGAAATAAGTTTAAAAAAATGAAATGCCTTTGTAACAGACGAGTTTTCGTTTGAAACCCTGATACTTCGAAAGAGATTGTCCATTTTGTACACGAAGTGCATCCAGTTTTTGCCGTAACCCTCTCAACTTTTTAGCACATGCCATGTGGGTGAAATGATGATACCATGCCAACTTTCAACCTTTTCAGAGTTCATTTGTAGTGCTTTCCAATTTCAGGGTCATTTAGCTCAAAACAAATCAGTAAATGCATGAAAAATAGCAAATGAAGTCAGAAAGGGTTGAAAATTGATGGCGTCGCTTCGAATGGTGCATACTGAATGCACAAAAAGTCTGGAGTTGTAATAAGTTTAAAAAAATGAAATGCCTTTGTAACACACGAGTTTTCGTCTGAAACCCTGATACTTCGAAAGAGATTGTCCATTTTGTACACGAAGTGCATCCAGTTTTTGCCGTAACCCTCTCAACTTTTTAGCACATGCTATGTGGGTGAAATGATGATACCATGCCAACTTTCAACCTTTTCAGAGTTCATTTGTAGTGCTTTCCAATTTCAGGGTCATTTAGCTCAAAAATAAATCTGTAAATGCATGAAAAATAGCAAATGAAGTCAGAAAGGGTTGAAAATTGATGGCGTCGCTTCGAATGGTGCATACTGAATGCACAAAAAGTCTGGAGTTGAAATAAGTTTAAAAAAATGAAATGCCTTTGTAACAGACGAGTTTTCGTTTGAAACCCTGATACTTCGAAAGAGATTGTCCATTTTGTACACGAAGTGCATCCAGTTTTTACCGTAACCCTCTCAACTTTTTAGCACATGCCATGTGGGTGAAATGATGATACCATGCCAACTTTCAACCTTTTCAGAGTTCATTTGTAGTGCTTTCCAATTTCAGGGTCATTTAGCTCAAAACAAATCAGTAAATGCATGAAAAATAGCAAATGAAGTCAGAAAGGGTTGAAAATTGATGGCGTGGCTTCGAATGGTGCATACTGAATGCACAAAAAGTCTGGAGTTGTAATAAGTTTAAAAAAATGAAATGCCTTTGTAACACACGAGTTTTCGTCTGAAACCCTGATACTTCGAAAGAGATTGTCCATTTTGTACACGAAGTGCATCCAGTTTTTGCCGTAACCCTCTCAACTTTTTAGCACATGCTATGTGGGTGAAATGATGATACCATGCCAACTTTCAACCTTTTCAGAGTTCATTTGTAGTGCTTTCCAATTTCAGGGTCATTTAGCTCAAAAAAAATCTGTAAATGCATGAAAAATAGCAAATGAAGTCAGAAAGGGTTCAAAATTGATGGCGTGGCTTCGAATGGTGCATACTGAATGCACAAAAAGTCTGGAGTTAAAATAAGTTTAAAAAAATGAAATGCCTTTGTAACACACGAGTTTTCGTCTGAAACCCTGATACTTCGAAAGAGATTGTCCATTTTGTAAACGAAGTGCATCCAGTTTTTGCCGTAACCCTCTCAAATTTTTAGCACATGCTATGTGGGTGAAATTATGATACCATGCCAACTTTCAACCTTTTCAGAGTTCATTTGTAGTTCTTTCCAATTTCAGGGTCATTTAGCTCAAAACAAATCAGTAAATGCATGAAAAATAGCAAATGAAGTCAGAAAGGGTTGAAAATTGATGGCGTGGCTTTGAATGGTGCATACTGAATGCACAAAAAGTCTGGAGTTGAAATAAGTTTAAAAAAATGAAATGCCTTTGTAACAGACGAGTTTTCGTTTGAAACTCTGATACTTCGAAAGAGATTGTCCATTTTGTACACGAAGTGCATCCAGTTTTTGCCGTAACCCTCTCAACTTTTTAGCACATGCTATGTGGGTGAAATGATGATACCATGCCAACTTTCAACCTTTTCAGAGTTCATTTGTAGTGCTTTCCAATTTCAGGGTCATTTAGCTCAAAACAAATCAGTAAATGCATGAAAAATAGCAAATGAAGTCAGAAAGGGTTGAAAATTGATGGCGTGGCTTCGAATGGTGCATACTGAATGCACAAAAAGTCTGGAGTTGAAATAAGTTTAAAAAAATGAAATGCCTTTGTAACAGACGAGTTTTCGTTTGAAACTCTGATACTTCGAAAGAGATTGTCCATTTTGTACACGAAGTGCATCCAGTTTTTGCCGTAACCCTCTCAAATTTTTAGCACATGCTATGTGGGTGAAATTATGATACCATGCCAACTTTTAACCTTTTCAGAGTTCATTTGTAGTGCTTTCCAATTTCAGGGTCATTTAGCTCAAAACAAATCAGTAAATGCATGAAAAATAGCAAATGAAGTCAGAAAGGGTTGAAAATTGATGGCGTGGCTTCGAATGGTGCATACTGAATGCACAAAAAGTCTGGAGTTGAAATAAGTTTAAAAAAATGAAATGCCTTTGTAACAGACGAGTTTTTGTCTGAAACCCTGATACTTCGAAAGAGATTGTCCATTTTGTACAGGAAGTGCATCCAGTTTTTGCCGTAACCCTCTCAACTTTTTAGCACATGCTATGTGGGTGAAATGATGATACCATGCCAACTTTCAACCTTTTCAGAGTTCATTTGTAGTGCTTTCCAATTTCAGGGTCATTTAGCTCAAAACAAATCAGTAAATGCATGAAAAATAGCAAATGAAGTCAGAAAGGGTTGAAAATTGATGGCGTCGCTTCGAATGGTGCATACTGAATGCACAAAAAGTCTGGAGTTGTAATAAGTTTAAAAAAATGAAATGCCTTTGTAACACACGAGTTTTCGTCTGAAACCCTGATACTTCGAAAGAGATTGTCCATTTTGTACACGAAGTGCATCCAGTTTTTGCCATAACCCTCTCAACTTTTTAGCACATGCTATGTGGGTGAAATGATGATACCATGCCAACTTTCAACCTTTTCAAAGTTCATTTGTAGTGCTTTCCAATTTCAGGGTCATTTAGCTCAAAAATAAATCTGTAAATGCATGAAAAATAGCAAATGAAGTCAGAAAGGGTTGAAAATTGATGGCGTGGCTTCGAATGGTGCATACTGACTGCACAAAAAGTCTGGAATTGAAATAAGTTTAAAAAAATGAAATGCCTTTGTAACAGACGAGTTTTCGTTTGAAACTCTGATACTTCGAAAGAGATTGTCCATTTTGTACACGAAGTGCATCCAGTTTTTGCCGTAACCCTCTCAAATTTTTAGCACATGCTATGTGGGTGAAATGATGATACCATGCCAACTCTCAACCTTTTCAGAGTTCATTTGTAGTGCTTTCCAATTTCAGGGTCATTTAGCTCAAAAAAATCTGTAAATGCATGAAAAATAGCAAATGAAGTCAGAAAGGGTTGAAAATTGATGGCGTGGCTTCGAATGGTGCATACTGAATACACAAAAAGTCTGGAGTTGAAATAAGTTTAAAAAATGAAATGCCTTTGTAACAGACGAGTTTTCGTCTGAAACCCTGATACTTCGAAAGAGATTGTCCATTTTGTACAGGAAGTGCATCCAGTTTTTGCCGTAACCCTCTCAACTTTTTAGCACATGCTATGTGGGTGAAATGATGATACCATGCCAACTTTCAACCTTTTCAGAGTTCATTTGTAGTTCTTTCCAATTTCAGGGTCATTTAGCTCAAAACAAATCAGTAAATGCATGAAAAATAGCAAATGAAGTCAGAAAGGGTTGAAAATTGATGGCGTGGCTTCGAATGGTGCATACTGAATGCACAAAAAGTCTGGAGTTGAAATAAGTTTAAAAAAATGAAATGCCTTTGTAACAGACGAGTTTTCGTCTGAAACCCTGATACTTCGAAAGAGATTGTCCATTTTGTACACGAAGTGCATCCAGTTTTTGCCGTAACCCTCTCAACTTTTTAGCACATGCTATGTGGGTGAAATGATGATACCATGCCAACTTTCAACCTTTTCAGAGTTCATTTGTAGTGCTTTCCAATTTCAGGGTCATTTAGCTCAAAACAAATCAGTAAATGCATGAAAAATAGCAAATGAAGTCAGAAAGGGTTGAAAATTGATGACGTCGCTTCGAATGGTGCATACTGAATGCACAAAAAGTCTGGAGTTGTAATAAGTTTAAAAAAATGAAATGCGTTTGTAACACACGAGTTTTCGTCTGAAACCCTGATACTTCGAAAGAGATTGTCCATTTTGTACACGAAGTGCATCCAGTTTTTGCCATAACCCTCTCAACTTTTTAGCACATGCTATGTGGGTGAAATGATGATACCATGCCAACTTTCAACCTTTTCAGAGTTCATTTGTAGTGCTTTCCAATTTCAGGGTCATTTAGCTCAAAAATAAATCTGTAAATGCATGAAAAATAGCAAATGAAGTCAGAAAGGGTTGAAAATTTATGGCGTGGCTTCGAATGGTGCATACTGAATGCACAAAAAGTCTGGAGTTGAAATAAGTTTAAAAAAATGAAATGCCTTTGTAACAGACGAGTTTTCGTTTGAAACCCTGATACTTCGAAAGAGATTGTCCATTTTGTACACGAAGTGCATCCAGTTTTTGCCGTAACCCTCTCAACTTTTTAGCACATGCCATGTGGGTGAAATGATGATACCATGCCAACTTTCAACCTTTTCAGAGTTCATTCGTAGTGCTTTCCAATTTCAGGGTCATTTAGCTCAAAACAAATCAGTAAATGCATGAAAAATAGCAAATGAAGTCAGAAAGGGTTGAAAATTGATGGCGTGGCTTCGAATGGTGCATACTGAATGCACAAAAAGTCTGGAGTTGTAATAAGTTTAAAAAAATGAAATGCCTTTGTAACACACGAGTTTTCGTCTGAAACCCTGATACTTCGAAAGAGATTGTCCATTTTGTACACGAAGTGCATCCAGTTTTTGCCGTAACCCTCTCAACTTTTTAGCACATGCTATGTGGGTGAAATGATGATACCATGCCAACTTTCAACCTTTTCAGAGTTCATTTGTAGTGCTTTCCAATTTCAGGGTCATTTAGCTCAAAACAAATCAGTAAATGCATGAAAAATAGCAAATGAAGTCAGAAAGGGTTGAAAATTGATGACGTCGCTTCGAATGGTGCATACTGAATGCACAAAAAGTCTGGAGTTGTAATAAGTTTAAAAAAATGAAATGCGTTTGTAACACACGAGTTTTCGTCTGAAACCCTGATACTTCGAAAGAGATTGTCCATTTCGTACACGAAGTGCATCCAGTTTTTGCCATAACCCTCTCAACTTTTTAGCACATGCTATGTGGGTGAAATGATGATACCATGCCAACTTTCAACCTTTTCAGAGTTCATTTGTAGTGCTTTCCAATTTCAGGGTCATTTAGCTCAAAAATAAATCTGTAAATGCATGAAAAATAGCAAATGAAGTCAGAAAGGGTTGAAAATTGATGGCGTGGCTTCGAATGGTGCATACTGAATGCACAAAAAGTCTGGAGTTGAAATAAGTTTAAAAAAATGAAATGCCTTTGTAATAGACGAGTTTTCGTTTGAAACCCTGATACTTCGAAAGAGATTGTCCATTTTGTACACGAAGTGCATCCAGTTTTTGCCGTAACCCTCTCAACTTTTTAGCACATGCCATGTGGGTGAAATGATGATACCATGCCAACTTTCAACCTTTTCAGAGTTCATTCGTAGTGCTTTCCAATTTCAGGGTCATTTAGCTCAAAACAAATCAGTAAATGCATGAAAAATAGCAAATGAAGTCAGAAAGGGTTGAAAATTGATGGCGTGGCTTCGAATGGTGCATACTGAATGCACAAAAAGTCTGGAGTTGTAATAAGTTTAAAAAAATGAAATGCCTTTGTAACACACGAGTTTTCGTCTGAAACCCTGATACTTCGAAAGAGATTGTCCATTTTGTACACGAAGTGCATCCAGTTTTTGCCGTAACCCTCTCAACTTTTTAGCACATGCTATGTGGGTGAAATGATGATACCATGCCAACTTTCAACCTTTTCAGAGTTCATTTGTAGTGCTTTCCAATTTCAGGGTCATTTAGCTCAAAAAAATCTGTAAATGCATGAAAAATAGCAAATGAAGTCAGAAAGGGTTCAAAATTGATGGCGTGGCTTCGAATGGTGCATACTGAATGCACAAAAAGTCTGGAGTTAAAATAAGTTTAAAAAAATGAAATGCCTTTGTAACAGACGAGTTTTCGTCTGAAACCCTGATACTTCGAAAGAGATTGTCCATTTTGTAAACGAAGTGCATCCAGTTTTTGCCGTAACCCTCTCAAATTTTTAGCACATGCTATGTGGGTGAAATTATGATACCATGCCAACTTTCAACCTTTTCAGAGTTCATTTGTAGTTCTTTCCAATTTCAGGGTCATTTAGCTCAAAACAAATCAGTAAATGCATGAAAAATAGCAAATGAAGTCAGAAAGGGTTGAAAATTGATGGCGTGGCTTTGAATGGTGCATACTGAATGCACAAAAAGTCTGGAGTTGAAATAAGTTTAAAAAAATGAAATGCCTTTGTAACAGACGAGTTTTCGTTTGAAACTCTGATACTTCGAAAGAGATTGTCCATTTTGTACACGAAGTGCATCCAGTTTTTGCCGTAACCCTCTCAACTTTTTAGCACATGCTATGTGGGTGAAATGATGATACCATGCCAACTTTCAACCTTTTCAGAGTTCATTTGTAGTGCTTTCCAATTTCAGGGTCATTTAGCTCAAAACAAATCAGTAAATGCATGAAAAATAGCAAATCAAGTCAGAAAGGGTTGAAAATTGATGTCGTGGCTTCGAATGGTGCATACTGAATGCACAAAAAGTCTGGAGTTGAAATAAGTTTAAAAAAATGAAATGCCTTTGTAACACACGAGTTTTCGTCTGAAACCCTGATACTTCGAAAGAGATTGTCCATTTTGTACACGAAGTGCATCCAGTTTTTGCCGTAACCCTCTCAACTTTTTAGCACATGCTATGTGGGTGAAATGATGATACCATGCCAACTTTCAACCTTTGCAGACTTCATTTGTAGTGCTTTCCAATTTCAGGGTCATTTAGCTCAAAAAAATCAGTAAATGCATGAAAAATAGCAAATGAAGTCAGAAAGGGTTCAAAATTGATGGCGTGGCTTCGAATGGTGCATACTGAATGCACAAAAAGTCTGGAGTTGAAATAAGTTTAAAAAAATGAAATGCCTTTGTAACAGACGAGTTTTCGTGTGAAACCCTGATACTTCGAAAGAGATTGTCCATATTGTACACGAAGTGCATCCAGTTTTTGCCGTAACCCTCTCAAATTTTTAGCACATGCTATGTGGGTGAAATTATGATACCATGCCAACTTTCAACCTTTTCAGAGTTCATTTGTAGTGCTTTCCAATTTCAGGGTCATTTAGGTCAAAAATAAATCAGTAAATGCATGAAAAAGAGCAAATGAAGTCAGAAAGGGTTGAAAATTGATGGCGTGGCTTCGAATGGTGCATACTAAATGCACAAAAAGTCTGGAGTTGAAATAAGTTTAAAAAAATGAAATGCCTTTGTAACAGACGAGTTTTCGTTTGAAACTCTGATACTTCGAAAGAGATTGTCCATTTTGTACACGAAGTGCATCCAGTTTTTGCCGTAACCCTCTCAACTTTTTAGCACATGCTATGTGGGTGAAATGATGATACCATGCCAACTTTCAACCTTTTCAGAGTTCATTTGTAGTGCTTTCCAATTTCAGGGTCATTTAGCTCAAAAAAATCTGTAAATGCATGAAAAATAGCAAATGAAGTCAGAAAGGGTTCAAAATTGATGGCGTGGCTTCGAATGGTGCATACTGAATGCACAAAAAGTCTGGAGTTAAAATAAGTTTAAAAAAATGAAATGCCTTTGTAACAGACGAGTTTTCGTCTGAAACCCTGATATTTCGAAAGAGATTGTCCATTTTGTAAACGAAGTGCATCCAGTTTTTGCCGTAACCCTCTCAAATTTTTAGCACATGCTATGTGGGTGAAATTATGATACCATGCCAACTTTCAACCTTTTCAGAGTTCATTTGTAGTTCTTTCCAATTTCAGGGTCATTTAGCTCAAAACAAATCAGTAAATGCATGAAAAATAGCAAATGAAGTCAGAAAGGGTTGAAAATTGATGGCGTCGCTTCGAATGGTACATACTGAATGCACAAAAAGTCTGGAGTTGTAATAAGTTTAAAAAAATGAAATGCCTTTGTAACACACGAGTTTTCGTCTGAAACCCTGATACTTCGAAAGAGATTGTCCATTTTGTACACGAAGTGCATCCAGTTTTTGCCATAACCCTCTCAACTTTTTAGCACATGCTATGTGGGTGAAATGATGATACCATGCCAACTTTCAACCTTTTCAGACTTCATTTGTAGTGCTTTCCAATTTCAGGGTCATTTAGCTCAAAAAAAAATCTGTAAATGCATGAAAAATAGCAAATGAAGTCAGAAAGGGTTGAAAATTGATGGCGTGGCTTCGAATGGTGCATACTGAATGCACAAAAAGTCTGGAGTTGAAATAAGTTTAAAAAAATGAAATGCCTTTGTAACAGACGAGTTTTCGTTTGAAACCCTGATACTTCGAAAGAGATTGTCCATTTTGTACACGAAGTGCATCCAGTTTTTGCCGTAACCCTCTCAACTTTTTAGCACATGCCGTGTGGGTGAAATGATGATACCATGCCAACTTTCAACCTTTTCAGAGTTCATTCGTAGTGCTTTCCAATTTCAGGGTCATTTAGCTCAAAACAAATCAGTAAATGCATGAAAAATAGCAAATGAAGTCAGAAAGGGTTGAAAATTGATGGCGTGGCTTCGAATGGTGCATACTGAATGCACAAAAAGTCTGGAGTTGTAATAAGTTTAAAAAAATGAAATGCCTTTGTAACACACGAGTTTTCGTCTGAAACCCTGATACTTCGAAAGAGATTGTCCATTTTGTACACGAAGTGCATCCAGTTTTTGCCGTAACCCTCTCAACTTTTTAGCACATGCTATGTGGGTGAAATGATGATACCATGCCAACTTTCAACCTTTTCAGAGTTCATTTGTAGTGCTTTCCAATTTCAGGGTCATTTAGCTCAAAAAAGATCTGTAAATGCATGAAAAATAGCAAATGAAGTCAGAAAGGGTTCAAAATTGATGGCGTGGCTTCGAATGGTGCATACTGAATGCACAAAAAGTCTGGAGTTAAAATAAGTTTAAAAAAATGAAATGCCTTTGTAACAGACGAGTTTTCGTCTGAAACCCTGATACTTCGAAAGAGATTGTCCATTTTGTAAACGAAGTGCATCCAGTTTTTGCCGTAACCCTCTCAAATTTTTAGCACACGCTATGTGGGTGAAATTATGATACCATGCGAACTTTCAACCTTTTCAGAGTTCATTTGTAGTTCTTTCCAATTTCAGGGTCATTTAGCTCAAAAAAAATCAGTAAATGCATGAAAAATGGCAAATGAAGTCAGAAAGGGTTGAATATTGATGGCCTGGCTTCGAATGGTGCATACTAAATGCACAAAAAGTCTGGAGTTGAAATAAGTTTAAAAAAATGAAATGCCTTTGTAACAGACGAGTTTTCGTTTGAAACTCTGATACTTCGAAAGAGATTGTCCATTTTGTACACGAAGTGCATCCAGTTTTTGCCGTAACCCTCTCAACTTTTTAGCACATGCTATGTGGGTGAAATGATGATACCATGCCAACTTTCAACCTTTTCAGAGTTCATTTGTAGTGCTTTCCAATTTCAGGGTCATTTAGCTCAAAACAAATCAGTAAATGCATGAAAAATAGCAAATGAAGTCAGAAAGGGTTGAAAATTGATGGCGTGGCTTCGAATGGTGCATACTGAATGCACAAAAAGTCTGGAGTTGAAATAAGTTTAAAAAAATGAAATGCCTTTGTAACAGACGAGTTTTCGTCTGAAACCCTGATACTTCGAAAGAGATTGTCCATTTTGTACACGAAGTACATCCAGTTTTTGCCGTAACCCTCTCAACTTTTTAGCACATGCTATGTGGGTGAAATGATGATACCATGCATGAAAAATATCTATGTCAACTTGATGGGCATAATTGTCATAAACACGAAATGCAACAAACACTACTGGAATCAGGATCTTTGCCATCTGCCAGGTCTTTGCCGTCTGCTGGCAGATGGCAAACAGGTTGTTTGCCGTCTGCTTTGGGAAAGCAGACGGCAAAGATCTGGCTGACGGCAAAGTCACTGTTTGCCATCAGCCATATCTTCGCCGTCTGCCAGCGGACGGTAAAAATTATTTGCCGTCTGCCAGCGGACGGCAAACATTCTTAGCCGTCTGCTAGCAGACGGCAAAGAGGTGGGGTGGGCCCCATGGAGGCCAGTTAACTGCAACGGCCAACCCCACCTCTTTGCCGTCCGCTGGGAGATGGCAAAGAAAATAACCCCCTAACGGCCGTTACCCCCCCACCTCCTCTCTCTCTCTTCTCTCTCGCCCTTTCTCTCTTCTCTTTCTCCCGCGCCCTATCCCCTTTTATTTTTTTCCCCCACCGCCGCCGCCCGACGCTCCCCCGCCCCTCCCCCTCCGCCGCCCCGCGCCACCGCCCCGCACCTCCCCCCCGCCCCCCGGAGCCCGCCCCGTCGCCCAGCGGACCCCGCCGCCGCCCCGACCCCACGCCGCCCCGGCCCGCCTCCCGCCGCGCGCCGCCACCGACGCCCCCCCGACGCCCAGCCGCCCCGCGGCCCCGCCGCCCCGACAACCAGGCGCCCCGCCGCCCCGACGCCCTCGCCGCCCCGGCGCCCCGCCGCCCCGACGCCCTCGCCGCCCCGGTGCCCCGCCGCCCCACTCCGGTGAGCTCTCCCCCCTGTTTTTGCTGTTAGTTAGGTTAGTTACTACTGTTAGTTTGGTTAGTTAGATTAGTTCTAGTTTAGTTAGGTTAGTTCTAGGTTAGGTAGGTTAGTTTCTACGTTAGTTCTTGAAAAAAAATTATTAAGAGAAGAAAAGAAGAAGAATAAGATGAAGAAGATGAGGAGGAGGAGAAGAAGAAAAGGGGGAGGAGAAGAAAAGAAGAAGGAGAAGAAGATATGTGTGAATTATGAGTTAGGTCATATAATTTCCGATTTTGTTATGAAAAACATCATATATATTTGTGTTGATCGGGTGGATTTAAATGTGCAGTTGTTTCGTCGCTGCGAGGGTTTGGTGTTCGACGACCTCCCCGTGCATTCGACGAGGCGTTTGTGGGTGAGCACAAATGACATCTCCTCCTCCCCCTTCATTTGCTCTGTTCCGGTCTTCGTGCCGATGAAACTTGCTAGCTGTAGGTAGATTGAATCATCAGTATGCGTGACCACTATGCGTCTCCCGTTCGAAAGGGTTACATCTATAAATATGCATGCATTTGCATATTTATAACCGTGATTCTTTCGAATTGTCCAACGTTATCCATGGACAGCCCGAGTATGTGTAGATTGGGTTCGTTTTCCCATATGCTCTGCTCCGGATCCGATGCAGAATTTCGTCAGTGCCTCCCTGTTGTTCTCCGGGTACACATCCTCTCTGCTTATTGCCGAGTCGTGTATCAGGAGAACAGCGGGGAGGTGCTGCCGAAATTTTGCGTCGGATCCGGAGCAGAGCATGGGAAAACGAACCCAATCTACACATACTCGGGTGGGATTAGGACCTATCTTTACCTACTAGTGTCTAGGTTGCATGGACGTAATAAAACTGACAAACTCTATTAACTGATGAATATGGTTTGCTGAATTATGTATATATTTCTTGTGTGTCCAGTAGCTAGGCAAGATGAGTGATCGTGCGTGGATGTACACCGGTCACACTAGTCAGAAAGACATGACCCATGAATGGATAACAAAAACCAAGGGGTTTGTGACAGCCGCATTTGCAAATGGACAGGAAATAACCTGGTGCCCTTGTGCCGATTGCGACAACTATCATCGGAGGTCAGAGTTTGAAATGATCAAACACCTGCAGAAGTTTGGTTTTACGCCTAATTATACGGTCTGGACATTTCATGGTGAGTCTGCCCAACGTGCCAGAGCTGAGGTGGTTCGTCGTCGCACCGACGAGCATGGTACCGGGATCGAAGACATGGTGCAAGACTTTGATGATGCTCGGGATTCGGACGATGAGATGAAGGAATCTGCAAAGGCCTTCTATGAAATGTTGGAGTCTTCAAAATGTCCTCTCCACGAGCACACTGAGCTTTGTCAGCTGGATGCCATCGCGCAAGTAATGGCCCTCAAGGCTCAGTTCAACCTGGGCAGAGAATGCTACGACGCGATGATGATGATATTTGGACGCTTTCTACCCAAAGGCCATGTATTGCCAGCAAACATGTACCAGTCGGACAAAATCCTACGTGCGCTTAAGATGCCCTATGAGAAGATAGATGCCTGTGAGAATGGATGTGCCTTATTTAGGCTTGAGTATGCGGGCTTCAACTATTGTCCCATTTGCAAGTCTTCCAGGTATGTTGTGGTAGACAACGGTATGGGTGAGAAGAGTCAGACCAAAATCCCAGTTAATGTTCTTCGGTATATGCCAATCATACCAAGACTTCAACGTCTTTTCATGGTCGAAGAGACGGCCAGACAGATGACGTGGCATAAATTGGGCAAAAGAACCGAACTAGATGCAGATGGGAATCCGATGTTGGGACACACTTCAGACGCTTTTGGTGGAAGCACTTCGATGCTTTACATAAGGACAAAGCGGCAGATCCAAGGCATCCTCGAGTCGCCATCAGCACGGATGGGTTCCAAGTGTTTGGTATGACGGCAACCCAATACAGTTGCTGGCCTGTATTTGTCATTCCACTCAATCTCCCCCCCGGAGAGATTATGAAAAGAAAGAACATTTTCTTGACGTTGATAATTCCAGGGCCCAAGTATCCGGGGAAGAATATGAATGTGTACATGCAGCCGCTTAAGGATGAATTGCAAGAAGCTTGGGATAATGGGATCAAGACATATGACGCCGCTACAAAACAAAACTTCAAAATGCATGTGTGGTACATGTACTCGACGCATGACTTGCCGGCGTATGCGCTATTCGTTGGCTGGTGTGTGCATGGAAGGTTCCCGTGCCCCACATGCAAGGCAGCTCTTCAGTTCCGTTGGCTGCAGGCGGGTCGCAAGTATTCTTGCTTCGACTTGCATAGACAGTTCCTGAATCCTGGCCATAAGTTCAGAAAAGACAAGAAAAAATTCATGAAAGGTAGAGTTGTCAAAAACTCTGCACCACCTGCATTGACAGGCCAACAGGCCCTGGATCAGTTAAACGCTCTCGAGCCTAATCCAGAGTGTCCAGGATATTTCAAAGGGTATAATTCGGAACACGCCTGGACTCACAAGATATGCTTGTGGGATCTGCCTTACTTTAAAGACCTCATTTGCCCACACAACATCGACGTGATGCACACTGAAAAGAATATCGCCGAGGCCCTTTTTGGTACATTGTTCGGCATAGAGGGGAAGTCAAAGGATAACCCTAAGGCTAGAGTCGATCAAGAGGCTCTATGTGATAGACCGTTACAAAACATGCGACAACCGAAAGGAAAGAAGAACTGGAGGAAGCCAAAGGCATGGTTCAATCTTGGAAGGCCAGCTATGAGGGAAATGATCTTGTGGGTGAAAATGTAGTTGATGTTCCCCGATGGGTATGCAGCGAATCTAAAGAGGGGAGCGAGTCTTGACAAATTGAAAATATTTGGTATGAAGAGTCATGATTGGCACATATGGCTTGAGCGGGTAATGCCGGTGATGTTGCGTGGCTTTATCCCTGAGGATGAATGGCTAGTACTGGCAGAGCTGAGCTATTTCTTCCGTGCTCTTTGTGCGAAAGAACTATCGCCTGACGTGCTAGACGAACTGGAAGAGTTGGCGCCGGAGTTGATCTGCAAGTTAGAAAAGATCTTTCCACCGGGATTCTTTAATCCAATGCAGCATTTGATTTTGCATCTCCCGACCGAGGCAAGATTGGGGGGGCCCGTGCAAAATCATTGGTGCTTCGCAACTGAGAGGATGCAGAAGACGCTTTGAGCAAAATGTAAAAATAAACGTAGAATTGAAGCATTGATGGCCGAGGCATTCATTACTGAGGAGGCCGCAAACTTCGTGACAGCACACTACAAAGCCAAGAATCGTCATTTGCATAATCCGAAGCCTCGGTACAATGATGGCGACCGTGAAAAAGGTCAATCCAACCTCAGCTTATTCAAAGGGAAGCTCGCACCAGCCGGTGCTTCGAAAGCAATAGCGTTGGATGTCGAAGAATGGCGGACCATTTCGTTGTATATCTTGAACAACCTAACAGAAGTGCGGCCGTACATCGAGTAAGTTCTCGGTACATTGTTTCACAACTTCTAATTCCTTTGAAATGCTCTTATTCCCGGATATGTGATACAGTCGATACGTCGCCAAATTCTCGGATGGAGCAGTGATCCAAAAGGATTCCATCGAAGAGTATGAGCTTCTGGCAAAGCATGGAGGAGGCTATCCCGGTTTCATCTCTTGGTTCAAACAAACGGTAATTTCCATTAGACCATTTCATTTCTTCGTCTAGTTTGCGGCTAATGCAACAATCCTTTCGTATTAAACTTCTAGGCTAATGCAGAGTCTATGGACTCCGAATTGAGACAAGTCGCAAATGGTTTTGACTATAAGGTCCGTTCATTTGACAAATACGATATCAACGGGTATCGCTTTCGTACTTTTGACAAAGAGCTATCTATGGCCGACCGAAAGTCTACAAATTGTTGTGTCTCCGCTGTCGGCGAAGGAGGGGTCTAGTATTATGGAAGAGTTGAAGCAATTTATGAACTTACATTCTTTGGTGAAAACCCACCAAACGTCGTAGTCTTCAAATGTTATTGGTTCCAGCCAAAAGAGACTAGAAGGACTCATGAACATATAGGGCTAGTCGAAATCAAACAAAGCACCCATTTAGATGTTCCCGATGTCTATATTACGGCTCAACAGGCGACCCAAGTTTTCTATCTACCGTGGGCCTGCCACATTTTAGACCACCTCCCCTCAATGAAGATGATTATGACCCTCACATTAACCCAGACACATATGAAGGAGAATTCTTCCAAGAAACACGTGTTTCCAAAAAACGTTTCAAGAACCGCTCTACTTCACCCCAGAACATTGAGGTAGACAGCGACAGTGAATCCGACTTCACCCGTGAGCCGGAACAAGAAGAGACGGAAGAAGAAGAGGTTACTGCTGCGGATGACCTGTCAATGCTTGACCGATTACATAAAGGAGGCCTTCCACATGTTGATGCATTTATTGATGATGCTGATGAGCACGTCATTACTGATAGTGATGATGATTCTGCATTTATTGATCCCGGAGCATATATAGACGATGAAGATTAATATTAGTAATGTCAGGTATTCAATTATTATTATGTACATATATATTATTAATTAGTTCATGTTATTAGGTATTCAACAAAATGACATTGACTTAGCTTATTTTCCTCGAAAATGACATAATAATCTCACTTAGCTCCAAACTGACATACTTTACCTAGGATAGCTATAAAATGACCTATACTTAGCATTTTTCCTCCTAAATGACTTAATATGCTTAGTTAGCTAAAAAATGGCATAACTACCTAGGATAGCTCCAAAATGACCTATACTTAGCTTCTTTAATTCATTTATGACATACTTAGCATACTTAGGTATAAAATGGCATGATAACCTTGGTTTAGCTCCAAAATGACATTGACTTAGCTTATTTTCCTCCAAAATGACAAAATAACCTTACCTACCTCCAAAATGACCGATTTTAACTAGGATAGCTCTAAAATGACCTACACTTGCCATTTTCTTGTATGATTGAATGATTTATATAGTTACTTGTATAATTTTCTTACTTTGTATGATTGTTTCTTATACATAGTGCCATGATCTTGAAATCCGTCCCCGTCGGCCCTCGCCCGCTTTATGATTCGGATGTGGTAAATTCTCTTTTATAACTATTTGTTGCATTTCGCATTTATGACAATTATGGCCATCAAGTTGACATAGAGATATTTTAATCTAGGAGGTATGTGAACCGGAATTTGCAACCAACCCTCTTGTCGAGAAGTTAAATTTAGTTGAAAAAGAAAATGAGTATTTGAAAGAAAAAATTAAAAGAATTGAAAAAGAGAAGATGACATTGGAGTTGTATGTTGCCGATGTCGTCGATGATCACAAGATGAAGATGAATGCAATGCGCTTGAAGATGGATGCAATGCGCTTGAAGATTAAGAAGATTAGAAAATATGCCATTGATAATGAGGCTTGGTATCATTATGCCGTTGGATCAATTGTTACCTTAGTTGCGATCTTCATCGCATTTGTTGTGATGAGGGTACGTTTTCTCTATACTTAGCTTATTTTCCTCCTAAATGGCATAATTACCTAAGTTAGATAAAAAAGAGCTATACTTACGTAAGTTGGCTCAAAAATGGCATCATCCTCGAAAATGACATAATAACCTTACTAAGCTCCACAATGACCTATTTACCTAGCTTAGCTCTAAAATGACCTACACTTAGCATTTTTTCCTAGCTTAGCTAAAAAATGGCATTTTTACCTATATATCTTAGTTAGAAGAAGAAGAAAATAAAGAAGAGGAGAGGAGAAAAAGAAAGAGAAGAAAAATTCTTCTTCTTCTTCTTCTTCTTCTTCTTCTAGTCTTCTTCTTCTTCTTCTTCTTCTAGTCTTCTTCTTCTTCTTCTTCTTCTTCTTCTTCTTCTAGCTAGTCTTCTTCTTCTAGTCTTCTTCTTCTTCTTCTAACTTTCTTCTTTCCCAATTTGCAGATTTGCTTTCGATGAGGAAGCTTGCGTTGATGGAGTCTACTCTTCTTCTTGTGCTTCCTTTTTGTTTTGATTTTGTAGGATGAACAATGTGAAACTTGCCACCTATATATGTATGTATGGATGAAACTATATGGACCTTTTGCTTAATTGTTGGATATGTTGGACTTTTCATTTGGTGTATATATGTGTTGGATGATCATATCCATATGGCAGGGATATGTTGGCTATATGTACTTGTTGAAATATTTTGAAATGAATAAATATATATATATCTGTGAAATTGATTGAATTTAAGAAAAAAACAAAAAAAACAGTGGCAATGTAGCCACTTTGTCGTCTGCTAGCAGACGACAAAGAGGTTTGCCGTCAGCTAGCAGACGGCAAAGAGGCCACGTGGCAGCAGCCTGTGCAACCTGTGCTGGCCTATTTGGCCTCTTTACCGTCTGCTGGCAGACGGCAAAGAGCCTGCGTTGGCCCAGCTGACGCCTGACGTCAGCTGACGTCAGCTGCAGCTGTTTGCCGTCTGCTGGCAGACGGCAAAGAAGCAAAGGTCTTTGCCGTCCGCCAGCAGACGGCAAATAGCGCCGTTAGCCCCCTAACGGGGCTGTCACCTTTTGTCTGCCGTCCAGGGGCTTTGCCGTCTGCCAGCAGACGGCAAAGCTCTTGGCTTCTTTGCCGTCCGCCAGCAGATGGCAAAGAGGCCTTTACCGGCATCCGTTCGGCCGGACTGTTCGCCGTCTGCTGGCGGACGGCAAAGGCTTTGCCGTCCGCCAAGCAGGCCTTTGCCGTCTGTGATGGCAGACGGCAAAGAGCCTGATTCCAGTAGTGAAATAGTTATAAAAGAGAGTATATACCACATCCGAATCATAAACCGGACGAGGGCCGACGGGGACAGATATCAAAACCATGCCACTATGTATAACAAACAACGATATAGGTAAGAAAACTATACAAGTAACTAATCTAGCAATGAGAGATGAAAGGACAAAGTTGCTAACCTTTGTGAACACTTGGATGGATGGGGTGCCTCCAAATCTTGACAAATTTTGGTAAAAATGGAGGATGAGCTCGAGGAAGAGGAAGAACAAAGGAGGGGAAGAAGGGGAAAAACAGGGAGGAGTACTGTGCTCGGGCTGACCGAATTCATATAGGGGATCTTTAGTCCCGGTTCGTGCCACGAACCGAGACTAAAGGTTAGCCTATAGTACTGGTTCGTGGCACGAACCGGGACTAAAGGTTATCGTGGGGCCCCAGGCTGACACCAGCCTGCCACAACCCCTTTAGTCCCGGTTCGTGACACGAACCGGTACTAAAGGTCCAGAACGAACCGGCACTAATGATGCCCGTCACGAACCGCGACTAATGGTCACATTAGTGCCGGTTCAAAACCAGACCGGGACTAATGATGTGGACAAAAGGTTTGTTTTCTACTAGTGGGTGCACACTCGGGGAGAACACAATTTATCTTGAAATTTAAGTGAGGGATCACCTTATAATGCTACCGTCATCCTAAGCAAAATAAGATGCATAAAAGGATTAACATCACATGCAAATCATAAGTGACATGATATGGCCATGAACTTGTGCTTTTGATCTCCATCTCCAAAGCACCGGCATGATCTCCATCGTCACCGGCATAACACCATGATCTCCATCATCTTGATCTCCATCAATGTGTCGCCCGGAGGTTGTCGCGCCAACTGTTGCTTCTACGACTATTGCTAACTTATAGCGATAAAGTAAAGCAAAACGGCGAAAATAATTAAAGACAACCCTATGGCTCCTGTCGGTTGCCGTACTCATCGACATGCAAGTTGTGATATTCTATACAATACATGATCATCTCATACATCACATATATCTCATCATGTAATAGGCCATATCACATCACAACATACCCTGCAAAAACAAGTTAGACGTCCTCTAATTGTTGTTGCATGTTTTACGTGGCTGCTACGGGTATCTAGCAAGAACAATTCTTACCTACGCAAAAACCACAACGGTGATACGCACATTGCTATTCAACCTTCTCAAGGACCGCCTTTGTCGAATCTGATCCAACTAAAGTGGGAGAAACAGACACCCGCCAGCCATCTTTATGCAACGAGGTTACATGTCAGTTGATGGAACCGGTCTCTCGTAAGCGTACGAGTAATGTTGGTCCGGGCCGCTTCATCCCACAATACCGCCGAATCAAGAAAAGACCGAGGGAGGAAGCAATCTGAATATCAACGCCCACAAACTCCTTTGTGTTCTACTCGTGATCTCATCTACACATAGACCTAGCTCAGATGCCACTGTTGGGTAACGTTGCATGAGAAACGCGGTTGATGTAGTCGAACGTCTTCGCGATCTAAATCGCCGAGCGTCCCGCGATCCAATCACGATCTAGTGCCGAACAGACGGCACCTCCGCGTTCAACACACGTACAGCTCGATGACGATCTTTGCCTTCTTGATCCAGCAAGAGGGAGCGGAGAGGTAGATGAGTTCTCCGGCAGCGCGACGGCGCGGCGGCGGTGGTGGTGGAACTATTCCAGCAGGGCTTCGCCTAAGCACTACTGAAAAACTAGAGGAATCGATCTATCGGGAGAGAGGGCTGGACCGTGGCCTTTTGGGTTGAAGTGCTATGGCCCTCTCTCCCTCTAGTATATATAGGAGGGAGGGGAAGGCTGGCCGACCTAGGGAAACCCGGTAGGAGTCGGCCGAAGGGAGGAGGAGGTAGAGGAGTCCACCTCCAATCCTACTCCTAGTAGGATTCCTCCCCTTCCCCCTTTAGGTTTCTTTCCTTCCACCTCCTAGGCGTATTGGGCCTTAGTGGGGGTTCGGCCAGCCCACCAGGGGCTGGTCCTCCTCCTACCACAGCCCATGAGACCCTTTGGGGTGGGTGGGCCCGCCTGGTGGACCCCCGGAACCCATTCGTCACTCCCGTTACACTCCCGGAAATGCCCGAAACTTTTCCGGAGTTCAAAAACCACTTTCCTATATATCAATATTTACCTCCGGACCATTCCAGAGCTCCTCGTGATGTCCGGGATCTCATCCGGGACTCCGAACAAACTTCGGTCACCACCATACATAACTCAATTATACTGAAACGTCACCGAACCTTAAGTGTGCAGACCCCGCGGGTTCGAGAACTATGTAGACATGACCGAGACACCTCTACGGTCAATAACCAATAGCGGGACCTGGATGCCCATATTGGTTCCTACATATTCTACGAAGATCTTTATCGGTTGAACCTCTATGTCAAGGATTCAGTTAATCCCATATGCTGTTCCCTTTGTTCTTCGGTATGTTACTTGCTCGAGATTCGATCGTCGGTATCTCTATACCTAGTTCAATCTCTCTACCGGCAAGTCTCTTTACTCGTTACGTAATACAAGATCCCGTGGCTAACACTTAGTCACATTGCTTGCAAGGCTTATTGTGATGTTGTATTACCGAGTGGGCCCTGAGATACCTCTCCGTCATACGGAGTAACAAATCCCAGTCTCGATCCATGCCAGTAGAGCATCTTTATAGTCACCCAGTAACGTTGTGACGTTTGATACCTGTAGAGCATCTTTATAGTCACCCAGTAACGTTTGATACCTGTAGAGCATCTTTATAGTCACCTGTAGAGATCAACAGACACCTTCGGAGATACCTGTAGAGCATCTTTATAGTCACCCAGTAACGTTGTGACGTTTGATACACACAAGGTATTCCTCCGGTGTCAGTGAGTTGCATGATCTCATGGTCATAGAAACAGATACTTGACATGCAGAAAACAATAGCAATAAACTGACACGATCATATGCTACGTTCATAGTTTGGGTCTTGTCCATCACATCATTCTCCTAATGATGTGATCCCATTATCAAATGACATCTCATGTCTATGGCTAGGAAACCTTGACCATCTTTGATCAACAAGCTAGTCTACTAGAGGCATACTAGGGACACAATGTTGTCTATGTATCCACACATGTATCAGTGTTTCCAATTAATACAATTATAGCATGGATAATAAACGATTATCATGAACAAGGAAATATAATAATAACTACTTTTATTATTGCCTCTAGGGCATATTTCCAACACGAGGTCATCTACCTCCACAAGCCCGTGTTCATTATGCAATTACATCTTAAAGGTATACTACCACCGAGCTACCATCATATGACCATGTCAAAATATACAACTCTCATCACACTTGTGCTAATGCATTCATAATTTTATAGGTCTCGTTTGGAAATTGGAATTATGGGATCATATTTTGTCATAAGTGAGCATTTCAAGCGTCAAGAGTCCATGTTAGCAGTTTACTAGTTTTTAAGAGCTTTTTAATTCTTTTGTTGTTGAATTCTAAGAGTTTCGGTTGAATAGAGTTGCATTTGTACCGAAAAAAATTAGACATTAAATGTTCGCCCCAACTAACTTCAATTCCTGGGTCCGCCACTGGCTGCGCCCACTGGGGATCTTCCACCAAGCTCCAAGACTCCGAAGCGCCGGCACCAATCAACACCTCCAAGAAGGATCGCGACGATGACGACGCTCCTGCCAAGGGTTTCCCTCGGTACTCGACGAGGCGAGAGGAAGGGGTAGCCCCCGACGCCCTTCAGGAAGGTCAGGCGGCACCCACAGGCGCCACCGCGCTGGTGTCGGCCATGCCGACATGGGTTTCCCCCGATCCCAACCCGCACCTCGGGCGCTCCGGAGCCTGACACCAAACCAACCACCACCCTGCGCCAACACGGTCTTGAAGCCCCCATGCCATCTCACCACGGCACAGCGAAGTGAGGACAGCACGGCGATGATTCGGAGCCGGGACTCGGGGCAGCAGCACCCGGGACTAGGGCTGCCAGCACCGTCGGCACGCGGGAGGGCTCAACCTCCACCGTCAATGACGGTAGCCGTCCGGACGAAATAGCAGGAGCACACCAGGCCCGTGGGCCCACAGGCCCGGCCGGGCCCTCATAAGCCCGTAAAGCTCCCGCCTTCGCGCTGCTGCAGGCACGCCGTCGGCGTCGCCGCCCCACATCCGAGCTGCTCCTCCTCCTCACCGCGCAGCAGACAACGAGGCCACGCCGGGGGCCGGTCCGCTAGGACCCAGATGAGGCCCGCAGGACCAGATCTGGGCCGGGGGCGCGCCGCCGGCCACCCTGCGCCACCATCTCATCTCGCCGCCAAGGGGCGGCGCCGCCACCACGCCCACCGCCGGCCGCCGCCGCCGGGCCACCGTCCAGCTAAGGAGCACCGCCGCCGCCCCCTGTCCCTCCGTTCCTAAGTATAAGTCTTTTTAGAGGTTCCACTCGCGGACTACATATAGATGTATGTAGACGTATTTTAGAGTGTAGATTCATTCATTTTGCTCCGTATGTAGTTCCCTAATAAAATCTTAAAATACTTATATTTAAGAACCGAGGGACTACAAGAGAGGGGCAGTAACTGACAGAGCTTGAGCATGTGATCGTGGACGCCGGTAAAGTAACGGCAGTTGATGGATCGCTGGAATCAAGAACTGTTTGCAATAATAGTGTCATGTTGTACTTTTTTACTTTGCAACACGAGACAAGTTGTAATTCTTGTGAAAATGGTTACAAGCCGCCTGGTCAAAAACAGATCTGACGGACGGGGAGGCGGTTGACGCACAGCTCCATCATGCTGTGAATGCGCGTTTCTAAAAAGATATTTTTAAGGTATTTCTAAAAAAGAATTAGGGGAAAAGAGTCTTAGGAGCATCTACAACCGGACATGACAAATCCGACCCATCAAACACCGGGTGCGTTCGCGGACACTGATCGGTCACGTCTCAAATAATGCATTCTACAACCGAATATCTTAAATTAGAAACCTCATATCCATATTATCACATGCAATCGTAATTCTAATAAAGCGGAGCTCGTCCGGCTCGGCCATGCCCATGTCCGGCGGCTGGCTGCACCCCTCGTAGTGTCGGTCCGGTCGCCGGCGAGGTAGAGTAGGACATGAGACACTAACCGGCTCACGGGAGTCGAGCTCCGCCGTCTCCCATGCCCTACTCTTCCTTGTCAGAGCCCGTAACCCGAACGGTGCCGATGGACGTTAGGTCGATGACGGATCCTTCACGCGAGGAGATGACGTCCACCACGACGCGGTTGCGGCGCTCGCACCCGTGCAGCCTACGGGGAGCCAGATAGTGTGACTCCGCCTCTCCAACGTCCACCGCTGTGAGGGCCTCCATCGCCTCCCGCGCCCGCTGCCTCGTACGGCGGGCACGCCGCTCCAAACAGAGGGGTTGTGCGTCTGTCATGGCGTTCGGAGGCCAGACGGACCGCACCGCCTCCGGTGAGGCAGCGATGCCGGATCCAAGCACCGGTTGTGCCGACGCAATAGATTCCCAACGTTGTGAGTCGGAGTGCTACCGTCGGGCGGCCAACTCCCATGAGTGGTGAAGCGCAAGCCGGACAGCCATCTCCTCCTCGGGCCCGTGTGGGATGAGTTCGTGATCGACGGATCTGGAGGTGAGGGACTCGGATCCGCTGCCCGCCATGCCGGAGAAGATCGGAGATCGCCGGAGGTGAGCTGGGGTGGCGGATGGGAATGGATGGAAGTGAAGTGAATTGCCTAGGGTTTGGTCCGGCGAGCAGGCGGGAACGAATATATGTGGAGTCGATGCGGGCCAACGCGGGCCAGACAGACATAACGGACGTGCCCGTCAGCCCGGACTTTTGATGCCCATTTTAAGACGTCCCGTTGGATCGAAATTTTGTGATCGATCAGTTATCGGACGTTTTGACCGGACAGTTGAGACGGGTACCAGGGTCCGGTTGTAGATGCTCTAACAAATCGCAGCCGACGTTTGGTGCCCGTCCTATCTACGGCCGCAGGCGTCTCTCCGGAGCATGAGGCGTGAGAGAAAGATGTCGGAGAGGCGGCGAGCCAATGTTTCTTCCGGCGGCCGGTGCCGCGGAGGTCGCCCGGAGACGGATCCGGTACCGGCGGCAACGTGTCCCTGAGCTCGAGTGGAGGCACTCATCCCGGCTTGATCTCTAAGTGTTCGATTTCGATCTGTAGCTAGCTAGCTAGGGTTCCTGATGCTTGTTCCTCGTTGGGGGAAGTCTGATGCGGATACCATCCGCCATTAGCGTGATGGAGCAGTGCATAATTCAGGCATTTAATTTCTAGCGTGTCTACTCATAGGACTCCCTGCTCCATGCTATGCTCAGGAGGAGGAAGATGAGTCGCTTGAGCAGAGCAGCCTGCATTTCATTTTTCTTACAGACATCCACTTGCTCTGCCAATTCTTAGTTCAGGCATACAGGTTAAAGAAAAGGAAAACCATCTGTAAAACTTATGTGAAATTCAGAGACATCAAAGTCGACCGGGACCATATACATTGTTAAAACAGAAAGCCCATCAAAATTACAGTGAGAAGGAACTTGTTGGATCCGCATGAGACAGAGTTCATAGCTTAGCCATACTCCCCAGCACCAGCTGAGGATCCAATTTATCAATAGAAACTGATCAAAACAGGTTCCTGATGGTCCAAATTAAAGCAACTGCAGCAACCATCAAATTTCTAACATCTCCAGTTTACTTCAGAAATTGAACCACAAAGATCATTGAAAGAAACAGAAAACAATCTGAATGTTCTGTCACACTGCACAAATATTCAGAACCAGAGTGCTAAACGAATAAGTGGTCCACTGTTTCTTAAGCACTGCAAAACATAGATTTGGGTCGACTTCTACCAGGAGAAACATAACTAAGTAGGTCTAGTTACAGAAGCTGAACACTTAACACAAATATCTACACCCCCATTATCATCTCAGAGCAGCTCCTTATTAGCCTTATAACCAAAAGATTCTGTAGCAGACTGTCAGACTTCTCCGTGCTAGCCAAAAAAAAAAACCTGATCTACCAGCTTCTGCATCACTTGCCACTTGAATAGATTTATTCACCTCAGTTCTACTAGTTACCCCAATAAGAGAGCATTTTAAGAAATTAAGACAGTTATTAGCTTGTGTAAATTACCTTTGTGCCTTCTTCCATCTATTGGTCCTCTCAAACCCCCACCCCTTCCACCTTCCTTTTAAAACTTTCAATGTTGGTGATCGGACCATATTCTTGTTGTGCACTAGCAAAGGTGACGTGATTCACCGACAACGTTGTATTATCAGTAGTAGCTGGCACCACATGGATTTTTGCAGCCAGACTTCCCATCTCGAAATAACAAGCTGTACTGCACGGCTAAAAATTAAACAGAAATTGGCAGGTGCTCGCTGAAGAGAGAGTATATATACAACTTAACACGCCCCAAGAGTTAACCAAAGTAGCAATTAAGAAAAATGAGATGCACATACAAAACTTAATTACCGGATATTCTTGTGCATTAGCAAAAGCTTCATGATTCACCAGCAGCAACGTATTATCAATAGTAGCTGGTGCCATAGGGATTTCCGCAGAGTAAGGAATAAAAAATGTCATGTGCCTATGTGTAGAGAGAGTTTATATGTAACTCAACACACCACAAGAAATAGCCAAAGTAGAATAAGATGCACATACAAGCTTGCTTACAGGACTGTCCAGTCGAAATTGCACCAGGATACAGTATCACTAATAACGTCGTATCAGTCAGTAGGCGGTGTCGCAGGACTCTCAAAATTCTCTGCATTTTCTTAGTACAAGAAAATTATCTCTAAGTTCACTTTCTGCATTTCGCACAAACCTCTTGGGCCTTCGTATGAGTAGCAGTTGCCGTAGGGCTAATTTTCGCAGCAGACTCATTTCCTAGTAGTTTAACATGGTCATAAACCATTTCTTTCATGACAAACAAGAGCTTGAGACACCGTGGCCTCTTGGGTGGTTCTTTACTGCTTCTTTACAGTCCTAAATCATGCTGCAGTTTTATATTATTTTCGCACCAGGGACTGTATCATGATACCGCTGAGATCCTTACATATCAGCTGCAGCGAATCATGGCGCGACAGAGCCCCTCTTGTATTTCTAGCGCAGTCATGACTTCTACGGTTCTACCATGACGCATAAGTTTGCTGGCTTCTTAGCGTGCATATGGGTTGGACTATGTACCTTTTTCCCCATTTTCCCTTTTGTTTCTTTTTTCTTCTTGGTTTTTATGATGGTTTATTTTTTTGGTGTTTCTTTTTTCTATTTCCCCCCTTTTCAGTTCCATTTCCTACTTTTGGTTTTTCATTTTCTGGGGGAAATATGAGAAGTTTTCTACAAAGTGCATGGACATAATAAGTCGCGCGTGAACCTTCTTTGGAAAACGCTAAACTTTCCTGTAAACCTGAATTATTTTTGTAAATATGAACTTTTTTCGAAATATGTAAACATTTTGTTTAATGTACATAAACTTATTTTTTTTCTTAATACATGAACATTTATATTAAGACGGGAAAACATTTACTTTTGCGCATCAACATATTTTCGCAATATATACATATATTCTTTTCGATTTTTTTCTGAAATAAAATAGGAATAAAAATATAAAGCTTATCGGGCTTGCCCTTGTAGCAGACTTTTGCTTTCTAGGGCCTGACCGTGGGATAGCAGCTCTCTATCCACATTATATGAACATTGTGCCAGTTTGCCCCTACAGCCACACCTCCGAATTTTTGTCTCCAACCTATTTAGCTCTTTTTTTCATTTTCCCCTATTGTTTTCTCTCTCCATTTTTTCCATACATTTTCCTTTTCCCCCTTCTTATTTTTGTAATTTGATTTTGTATTCAATTTTGATGTTCTTGTTATTTTTACTTTGCTTTTTAGAGGGGGGGGGGGGGGGGGGGCTTATATTGAAAAAAAATACATTAACATAAATTTAGTAATGCATGGTCATTTTATTCTATTTTTTTGTAAACATGAACATTTTGAAATATGAGACTAGTGTTTAAAAAATTTATGAACATGTTCATTGAGGAGCAGAACAATTTTATTCTTTTACTTCTCCCTATTTAGTATTTATTTAATTTAACTAGGTTTAATATATGCTTTCTTTGAAATAATTAAGTAAGAAACAAAATTTTCAGAATAAAAACAGTTACAAATCTTCTTGGGAGGCCTGTATAGTAGCACTCTAAGAACAGACACACAGAGCTATACTCATGTAGATGTTGCTTTGGTAGGTGTGGCTTTAAATATAATTGAGTACTAGTACATCGAAACGGTAGCACTGCCCTTTTCGAGTCAATGCAAAGTCGACTCACACCTCGCATGATACTGTTACTCGCCGTCCTCTGCTATGTAAACCAGAAGATATGCTTAACAATCCGCAAAGCACGCACCCGGCACGACGGAGTGTGCTTCCCGATGCTTGCTTAAAATACTTGGACACCTTTGTTTTCTTAATGTATGGAGATTGAAGACGCTTGTAGCGCTTTAGTTTACATGTATAGGTTAATTAAGCACGACACAGTACTCTGAGCCGCATCTGAGTATTTTTCTCCCCTCCCAAGGTCCTATCTCAGTCTTTGCTTGCTTAAAATATGTTTCTTATATTTTATTGTACTTATTGTATTTTGGATCGCGTCAAGTTTTAAGTTTTTGTCCCTATGTACTGCCTTGCAATTAGTTACTTTCGAGCATCCATTTCGGTACAAAAATGTTGGAAGCTTGATCAAATTCTAGAAACACTATTTAGAAACACCGAGAGTGACAAACGCCCCCATCGTGTTTCTTATTTTTAATTTTCTCCTCTACTCATCAAGATATCGTCCACTCCTTGCTACTATTGGCTTCCGACACGAGGAGTGGTGCTTTCATCCGACGATTATATATGCATCACTCTAAGTTTGCATAGCGTCCCTAAGCCCTCGAGGGTGGCCTATTGCTATTGAGTTTTCTTGTCACTCCCTCTTTTTCCTTCTCCCCATTATTATTTTGCCTTCAAGCTCCCCTAGTTTATGTTCCTACACCACTCCTGATCAGAGGGCACATGATTCTTTTAATGCGGTGAAAATGTTGTTTTGGTATGTCTAGCGTGTAAGACTTGTGTGAGTTCATTCATCCTGTGTTTGCTTTGAGTGAATGCAAAGTTGAAGTAAACTGATGCAACGCCAACTGCTTGGATGGTTAGGCGAAAAGGCATGAAAGATTTAACGTTGATTGCTCCAACTAATATAAGAGCTTTTATCTCAAACTGGCAGTTTGGCACGGATCGACAGTGCGCCAAACTGCCAGGTTAAACTAATACACTGTTAGCTGCTAACTGGATCGAGGAGGTGGACAAACGTGAGATAACTTTAACAATTTCACAACATGTGACCGGACATGATAGTGTTTTTGCTGATGCTTAAAAGCCTATGGACATGCGTGGCAGCAGTGGAGAAGAACTACAGAGGCATCTTATGAATGTCCATGGAGATTGACGATGCTTGTAGTGCTTTCGCATTACTATGAACCCCTGACAAGCACATTATTGTAAGCCGGCCGCATTCGATGATATTTTTCTCCCCTCCCAATCTCAGCCTTGGTTATTTGGCAAGCTGATCCAGCTTGAACATTTCATTTCTATAGTGAAAGGATAGGAAAAATTGTTATGCATGAAAGACTGCTTTCAATTCCTTCCTTCCCTGCAATCGCTTGATGTAAGAAAACCTGTCGTTTGGTGTTGACAAACTGTGGCACGAAAACATTTCTGTATCATTCATACAATAAGTTGATTCAACCATTTGACCTCTTTAATTTACAGAGCCACACTTCCACAATCAATATAAAATCTGTGGAATCTCTGATCTGGACGTTCTATAGACTTTAAACATCATTAACTAGTTCTTTCGTGACAAACAAGAGCTTGGGAAATCCGGGGTGGTTCTTTGTTGCTCCTTTCCATTCCTCGTTTGTTTCGTCGCTCCCTCCATCATGGATGCCGACCTCTTTAAGACATACTAGGGAGTAGATCCTCATGCCGCTAAAGTCATTTAGATCCTTGCATAGGAGCTGGAGTGACTTGAGGCGCAGCAGAGATCCCTCTTGGATTTCCAGCTCAGTTATGACTTCCACCATGATGCATAGGGCAGTTGAGTTGCGATCAGCTTCAGATGCTCCAGGCTGTGCACTCTGCTAAGGGCAGCAAGAATGTCACTGCTCAGGTTATCACCAGGGAATGACAAGCACAACTTAGTGAGCCAGAGAGCATGGTAATAAACCGAAGCATTTGGCTGCATTTGTTCACTTGTGGCTTGAGTGACCTAAGATAGTAATCCTTATCTTGGGGGGAATTCAGCAAGTCTTGGGACCATTCATAATTGATGTTCAGTGAGACTGAAAGAGCTTTGTTTGGATCGGTGCCTCTATTCATGTTGAGTGAACTATCATCGGTGGTGGATTCACACCATATTTTCACCTTTGTCAGGTGCTTCACATGCTTCATGATCTGTGTGCAACTTTGGCTCTTGTTGTCAACAACAAATCCGGCTACCGTCTTCAATTTACTTTTCTCAGCCAATTCTGTGGCCTACACATTCTCAGACTTCCTTCATTTTGTTGGAGCTTGAAGTTTCTGAACAGATGAATTAAACATGGCGGCTCTATCCTTGTTTTTCTTACATCCAGTGTCTCCAATAATCTAAGCTGCTTTATCTCCTTCCGAAGCGCCATGACCATAATAGCTAGTTAGCAGCAATGGCTGGATCAAGGCCAGGCCTGGAGATCGGTACAGCTTTATTAGCAAAAGCTGTTGAAGCCAACATAGATTATCATACTGAAAGAAAGAAACATCTAGAGTACAATTTAAATTATACATCACCGAGTCGAGTCATGACGCCTCACCAAACCGGCCCTGCGGGTTACCATATTTATTATCCTCTTGTAGTACAGTCTACTAAGAATCTCTTTATTTCTTAACCTCGTGCAGTGCACTCCACTCCACCGAGAATCTCTTTTTTTTATTCTAGCATCTGTTTGCGTTAATTAATTGCATTCCCCCAAGACTCTGTCCCCCTGCTTCTCACATGCCCCGATCTGATGCAGGCTGCCTTTGGAAGAGGGATCAAGAGCTAGCGGAGAGAAGAGTAGGCTGCAGGTTCTTGATTGATTGATGCTGCGAGAGTTCAAGGAGGAGGGGGAGATCAAACCTCTCCTTGAGCAGCAGGTGGAGGTACGATCTCCTCCTAAGCATAAGGAAGAGGAGGAGGAGGCCGAGGAATTTCCTCAAGTGGACAACAGCGCCTTCTTCGATCCAGGTCCTTCTACCAGAGGTGAGCCCGAGATCAGGCTCATCTCACTTGACTTGCTAATGACTGTTTACAGCTAGAAAGGATGTACTATTATTAATTGCTTACAATTTCCCCCTGCAAACTATGGGTCCCTATCGAATCTGTAACTCGATTTTGGCAATCAATTCTATGAAAAATGAGGACACAGCTTCTAATCTCTCCCCTTCTTCTATGGAGTCTTTACTTGATGTAAGGATGGTCAATGCTGCCTCGCGGCCATGGGTGATGTCTGTCGTTATTTTATATTTTTGACAGTAACATGCATTACTTGTTAATTAATTACACCTTTGTTTCTGTATGCTAGATGTTTTGATCCGAGGCAGAGAGATTGGGGCCATGAGACCCCTTGTTGGCAAGCTGGATATGCTGCTGCAAGCTCCTCTTTTACAAAGATGCTCCAACTCCAAGAGGTTCAAAAGGGTCGAGGACGGGATAGGCCTACTCAAAGATGACGTTCAAAAGATGGACTCCTACCTTGATCAGCTGTCAGAGGTGGAGGACCCTCCCCTGGCGGCCAATTGCTGGATGAATGAGGCGCGTAATCTGTCTTACGACATGGAGGATTACATTGACAGCTTAATATTTGTGCGGCCTGCCTCCCTTGTTCCCAACAACATCAAGACCACCAGGTCCGGCCTCAAATTCAGATTCTGCCTCAAATTCTTGGGTCATGCCAAGACTCCCAAGACTCAAGTTGTTAGTATCGCGGAAACGCTATCAGAATTCAGGATGTATGTCCAGGAGGCAATTGAACGGCACCAAAGATACAGTCTTCATTCTTGCAGCACATTGAAGCGTAGGCTGGTGCCGGTTGGCCCTATGCTTCCAATTCCAACGCAGTATGATGAAGAAGCTGTGCACATCGTAGTCGATGGTTGGATGAATGAGTTTATCAACTCACTGGTGGCTGAAGAAGGGGAGGATCTACAGCAGCAGCAGCTCAAGGTGGTAGCTGTTCTTGGACCTTCATGTCTGGGTAAAACTACACTTGCCAAAGTGTTGTACAGTAGAATTGGGAAGCAATATCATTGTCGTGCTTTCATTCGGGTGTCGAAGAAACCCGATATGAAGAGGATTTTCTGTGACATTCTCTCGCAACTCCAGCTTCCGGACCCCCCACAGGATTTTAAGGAGACAGACCTCATTGGTAATATCAAGAAATATCTACGAAACAAAAGGTACTACTGTTTTTCCTACTACAAAATGTCGCCATAAAACCATAGTTAATATGCCCCCTCAATTTTGGCATGTTGCAGGTATCTGATTATTATTGATGATTTGTGGGAAACATCAGTGTGGGGTATAATTAACCAAGCTTTTCCCAAGGGTAGTCAAGGCAGCAGAATAGTAACAACTACACAGATCGAAGACGTTGCAATAGCATGTTGTTGTTATCAGTCAGAGCATGTCTTTGAAATGAAACCTCTGGATGATGATCACTCAAAAAAGCTATTTTTTAACAGACTCTTTGGCTCTGAAAGTGATTGTCCTGAAGAATTGAAACAAGTTTGTGATGAAATTGCTGAAATTTGTGATGGTTTGCCGCTAGCCACAATCAGCATAGCTAGTCTTCTACTAAGCCAGCCTGTCATGTCAAATGATCTCTTCACATACATCCATCAGTCGTTGATCACTTGTTTCTCTGCGGTGCCTACTTCTGAAAGAACTAGACAAGCACTGAATCTGAGCTATAATAATCTTCCTCGTTGCTTGAAGACATGCCTGCTCTACCTTATTATGTATCCAGAGGGCTACACATTCTTTAAAGATGATTTGGTGAAGCAATGGGTGGCAGAAGGTCTGATCTATACAACAAAAGGGCAAGACAGTGAGGAAGTTGCAGAAAGCTATCTCTATCAACTTATTGGTAGAAGCTTCATCCAGCCGATATGTGTCAACTACAACAATGAGGTGTTTTCCTGTCAAGTGCATGACATGGTACATGATCTTATTACACAGAAGTCTGCAGAAGAGAATTTCATCGTGGCAATAGACTACAGCTGTCAAAAGAATGTGTCACTTTCTCACAAGGCCCGTCGACTCTCGCTCATCTTTGGGGACGCAAGGTATGCCAAGACACCAGCAAACATCAGAAACTCGCAAGTTCGGTCAGTTAGATTTTCTGGATTACTTGAGTCTATGCCTTGTCTTGCAGAGTTCAAACTTGTCCGTGTCTTAAACCTTCAACTATCTGGTCAAGGCCGCCATGATGATGATATAGCAGATCTCACCGGGATTTCAGAAATGTTTCAACTGAGATATTTGAAGATTGCATGTGATGTCTGCATCAAACTGCCGAGCCATGTTCTACAGTACCTGGGAACACTGGATATTACAGATGCAAGATTTGCTCCTGTTCCATGGGATGTCAATTTCCCACGCTTGCTGCACCTGCACCTGAGTCTTCCTGTCGAGAGAGATCTGCTGGGTTGGATAGACAGAACGAGGTCCCCTAGTCTAATGACCCTTGGCAAGCTAAGCTACTTGAAGGAGCTTCATCTTACCGTTTCTTCACTGTCTACTTTCCAGCATGTGGCAAAGAACATGGAATCTCTGGGTTCTTTACTCGGCGGTCATGGCAACCTGAAAACTATAGCAGTAGCTCATGCCTCATCGGTTAAAAATACCACGGCTTTAAAAACAGACATTTTGTGGGATTGCATGGAACCTCCCCCCCTTCTCCACAGATTTGAAATATCGCCGCACAGCAGCTGTATATTCTCACGGGTACCTTCATGGGTTGGTAAACTTGGCAACCTATGCATTTTGAAGATTGCAGTGAGGGAACTGATGATGAATTCTGTCGATATTCTCAGAGGTTTGCCTGCCCTGACTGCTCTATCGCTGTATGTGGAGACGCCGCCTGATGACAATATCATCTTTGATAAGGCCGGGTTCTCAGTTCTCAAGTACTTCAAGTTTACGTTCATGCGGGGTATAGCTGGGGTAAAATTCGAGGCGGATGCAATGCCTAATCTCTGGAAGCTCAAGATAGTTTTCAATGCCATCCCCCCAATGGACCAACGACTTATTCTCTGTTCGAACCATCCCCAGTGGAAAACATATGGACATGGTACGGCATTAATCAGCATCGATTATATGCCAGGCCTTAGAGAGATCTTCACAAAATTCGGGGGTACAGCTGCTAATCTGGAGTATGTCTCGAGGATTGGCGTAGTTAGTAATCATCCGAGCAATCCTGTAATTGACGTGCAATTAGCGGATTCTGGTTCCTAACTTCCTATGGTGACAAAAGCACTAAGATTGAAATACCCACAGATGAGATTCTGGAGGAAAAACTGGATGAGATAATTAAATCTGGTTCTAGGAATACTAGTCCAGGTCGGTGATTAAGTTTTTCTATTCAGGTGCTATAAATAAATAGATAATCAATCTGGCGGAGCAGAAATTGGTGTCCTAGCTTTTGCTTGCATAGAGGAAATGGTAAGACCCGTGCATAGATCAGTTTGTGAACTACGCTAGTGCGGGAAATATCTTTTCTTGCAAGGCGTATTGTCGTTAACCCGTCAGCCTCGGCATTCTTGTAATTCACAACTGTATTTCGAGAATAAAGTTTGTTCTCGATGCTATTACAATACACATATTCCGCGTTGTGACTTAATACACTAACTTGTTCTGTGTTTGTGTAAGTGCAAAGGAGCATACAAGGTCTCAGTGTACTGCTAATTGGAGGAATGGAGACCTGAACAGCATTATCATCTGCATGTTATTGTTCGTGTGAACTGTTACATTCTTGATAACATATGTTTCTTAGCTTCATTTTCCAAAGAAATGTAGACCTTATGAACATCATCATTCAACTATAAGTCTACCAAAAGACATGCTTCGCCATTGATGATCTCTGTGTCTCCATCAAAGAGCATGTCCTCTACTGGAAACTCTGTGCTAAGATCCGTCGCGCCTTGGGGAGCGATGAAAACTCCATGCTTTTTCCAAGTTATCTGCTTAATCCTGGTTCAGGAAACCTGTCCTCTCAGTCCATGGGGCTGATCTTACCTCACATGCTGATCAAGGCGTTCGCGCTCCGGGAGTATTACAAGTTGCTTCTTGGCACTACCTCGTCGTGCCATTGGGGTTTCTGTTTCTCTCTTGACGACTTGTACTCTGACACGGCTCCTCTCCTGGCTGACCGCTCGGCCCATTTCACCTCTAAGGAGATTCACAATGTTTTTCTGGATATGAGCAAGCTCTCCAGCCCCGATGGTTTTGGCCTGGCTTTTTTGTGTTAAGTTTTGGGACATTGTCATTGACGACATTGATGCAGTTTTCCGCTATTTCTTCCCCGGATCTATTGATCTCACTAGCATTAACCGTTCTATTCTTGTCCTTCTCCCTAAACTTGAATCTGCCAGCAACCCATCCGACTTTCGTCCCATCTTGGTTCAGAATTGCCCTATGAAGCTCTTCAATAAAGCCTTGTGTGCCTACCTCCAACATAATATCCACTCGTTGGTGGACTCTGATCAAACTGGTTTCCTCTTCGGGGATCGCATATCTGAGAACGTCGTTTACGCAGCTGATCTCGTGCCAGCCTGCCACGCCCGAAAAGTTCCCACTATTGCTTTTAAGATTGACTTCCGCAAAGCCTTTGATCCTGTCAACTTCTCCAGTCTCCTTTCGATCCTCTCCACGTCGATTCTGGGTGATGCAATTTGATCCATGCCATCCTCTCTATAGATCATACGTCCGTCCTCCTCAACAACGTTTCAGGGGATTGGGTCCCCTGCTGTAAAGGCCTCCGCTCTCTCCCCCTACCTATTAATTCTTGTTGCAGATATCCCTCAACTCCTTATCCGCGATACAAGCTCGGTTGACAAGCTAGACCAAACCATTGACCCCTCGATGCCAGGCTCTGTATTGCAGTATGTCGACGATTTTGTCGCCTTAAATATATTCTTGATGTGTTTGCTGGGGTCACTGGCATGTATATTAACTTCCATAATAAGTCTGGTTTTGTGACCATGCACAGTGACGATCTGGACGTGGTTGATGCCATGGCGGCGGTTCTTGGCTTCCCTATATCTTTTTTCCCAAAATCATACTTGGGTCTCCCTCTCTTCTCTCTAAAGCTCCCCATCTCCTCTCCTTTGCCCCTTTGACTGCTACCTCTCTGGTTGGTGAGTCTTCCTTCTCTCTTCCAGGGTAGGCTTGTTCTTTTGTAACGCGGTCCTTCAATCTTTCCACCTACTTCATATGTTCCTACCTCTTCCCCTGGAGTAATTGGGCTAATATATTTTAGACACCGGGATTTTTTAGGGACTGGCAAAGATACTTACTCTGGTGCCCGTTGTCTAATTGCTTGGCATAAAGTATGAGTTAATGTGTAGGAAGGTGGTTTTGGCGAAGCACCTCGGGGCTGACACTATGCAGATCTAGTGTCACCCACTAGCCTCCACATAATATTGATCCTAAGGTGCCTACCTTCACATATTGTACACGTTGGAAAATATGCATTGCCGTGTGGAAGGGCAATCGGTATTACGATACAGATAACGAAAAAATCCACGACAACAACAATGCATAGATATATAGAATAACTCATACAACAAGGGCCTTTTCTACCAATTCCAACTTGTAAGAGGATTAGAGGGGATATAATTGTCGTAATGTGGTGCATGTTGTATGGAGCTTTGAGGGCAAGTATATTGAGTAAAAAACTTGGACGGCAAGATGCCTCCTGGAGATAAGTTAGGAATCGTATAGGAAAGAATATAATTAATCTTAAAAGATCCAAGCCGATGGTAGAAGCTGGCGGGCTGACATCCCTTGCAGTCGTAGTGGGAGCATCCCGGACGTGTTGACTGTAGAGGAAGCCGGCAAATTGCTCAAAACAAGGTGATAATCCTTTATGCCGATGTAAAGGTAGCTGATGAGCGTGGAGCAGTGTAGCCGTGCGAGGGATAACGTGGTCGATATCGAGTTGGTGCTGGCCGGTGTCGAGGCTAACTAGTCAGAGAAGAGGCCACCATAGTCGATCCAGAAGACAGAGTAGAGGCGCGAAAGGGTCGACAGGCTGCAAACGACGCAAACCGATCTTAGATTGGAAACCAAAAAGAAACATCGATTGAACGACCGGTAAGAGAGAAAAACCCGGATCAATGGATCAGGAAAATGACTCCTTGGAAAGCCAATCAACGACGATCGGCGGACGAACCCTATCTACCACTACTAGGGAAAAGCCAAGCAGTAGCGCTGGTTTTTGGGCTAGCAGTAGCGTGGGTGCCCGCGCTAATGCTACGGTGCTACAGCTAACTTTTAGCAGTAGCACCGGTTGCCTAGCGCTACAACTAACTTTTAGCAGTAGCGCTGGTTGCCCAACGCTACAACTAACTTTTAGCAGTAGCATCGGTTGCCCAGCGCTACTGGCAATTGAGTTAGCAGTAGTGTGCTTTCTTAACCCGCGCCACTACTAATCCATATGCTTTTTTTATATTTATATTGTATTTACACACGGTTATACATATTAATATACAACATCAATAATAATTGTGCAAGAAACAACATTTAGATTAAAGTGGATGGGTGTGATGTCTACTACGCAACCTTATTCTTGTAGACTTTGTTGGGCCTCCAAGCGCAGAGTTTTGTAGGACAGTAACAATTTTCCCTCAAGTGGAGGACCTAAGGTTTATCAATCCGTGGGAGGTGTAGGATGAAGATGGTCTCTCTCAAACAACCCTGCAATCAAATACAAGAAATCTCTTGTGTCCCCAACACACCCAATACAATGGCAAATTGTATAGGTGCACTAGTTCGGCGAAGAGATGGTGATACAAGTGCAATATGGATGGTAGATATAGGTTTTTGTAATCTGAAAATATAAAAACAGCAAGGTAGCACGTAACAAAAGTGAGCACAAACGGTATTGCAATGCTTAAAAACAAGGCTTAGGTCCGTACTTTCGCTAGTGCAATCTCTCAACAATGCTAATATAATTGGATCACATAACCATCCCTCAACGTGCAACGAAGAATCACTCCAAAGTTCTTATCAAGCGAAAAACATAAGAAGAAATTGTTTGTAGGCTATGAAACCACCTTAAAGTTATCCTTTTCGATCGATCTATTCAAGAGTTCGTACTAAGATAACATCAAGTTATCCTTTCTGTTCGATCTATCTAAGAGTTCATAATAGAATAATACCATATGATACGCATCAACCAACTCTAATGTCACCTAGATACTCCAATGTCACCACAAGTATCCATGAGTTAATTATATGATACGCATCAAACAATTTCAGATTCATAATACTCAATCCAACACAAAGAACCTCAAAGAGTGCCCAAGATTTCTGTCGGAGAACGTAAGACAAGAACGTGCATCAACCCCTATGCATAGATTACCCCAATGTCACCTCGGGAATCCGCAAGTTGAGTACCAAAACATACATCAAGTGAATCAATAGAACACCCCATTGTCACCACGGGTATCCATGTGCAAGACATATATCAAGTGTTCTCAAATCCAATATTCAATCCAACATAACGATATCTCAAAGGGAAAGATTCAATTCATCATAACATGATAGCAAGGGAATAACATCATATGATCCGACTATATGAACAAAGACCGTGATACATCAAGATCGTGACATCTCAAGAACACGAGAGAGAGGGATATTAATTGAACACATAGCTACTGGTACATACCCTCAGCCCCGAGGGTGGACTACTCCCTCCTCGTCATGGCCTCCGCCGGAATGATGAAGATGGCCACCGGAGATGGATTCCCCTCTCCGACAGGGTACTGGAACGTCTCCAGATTGGGTTCTCGTCGATACAGAGAGTTACGGCAGCGGAGCGGAGAGTCTAGGGTCATTTCTGATGGTTTCTGTATTTATAGGATTTTTGAGCGTCGGTTTCACGCGAAGATGGGCCACGAGGTGGGCACGATACACCAGGGCACGCCCTGGTGGGTTGTGCCCACCTCGTGGCTCTTCTGGCCCTCCCAGGAAGCATCTAGTACCTCTTTTGTTCCAAAAAATATCGTCAACAAGTTTCGGGCGATTCCGAGAACTTTCATTTTCTACACAAAAACAACACCACGGTAGTTTTGCTGAAAACAGCGTCAGTCCGGGTTAGTTCTAAATAAATCATATATAGTGCATCAAAACCATATAAAAGTATTGTAAACATAGGTGAATATGGCATGAATACTTCATAAATTATTGATACGTTGGAGACGTATCAGCATCCCCAAACTTAATTCCTACTCGTCCTCGAGTAGGTAAATGATAAAAGAAATAATTTATGAAGTGTGAATGCTAGCATAGTGCATAAGTTTGATCAATGATAATTTCAGTCAATTTTCTAGCATCATAACCAGCAACTTTTTCTCATAAAAATCATCATGATAGAGTAGCAACCAATTCACATGTTATGGTTCAAACAATGAATTCTCTTGAAACTTAGCAACCTATGTTCTTAGTCACCAAACAATTCCAATTCAACTTATTCTCAACAAAGTCTAAGTAAGAGCCCCACATACTCAATCATCATATAGTCTTCTATGATTGCTAGTACTCAAAGCATATTTTTAGAACAAATGGCATCCATCGAACACAGAGAAAGAGAGGGGCTTAATGTTTCGCCTCCCAACTCATTTATCATAGAGATAATTGTCAACAATAATAAATCATGATCAAATATATTTGACTGAATATATATGTTTGGATCTTTCCCCACCACATGATGCTTGCCAACTAAGAGACTGAGGTTGGAGTAAGAAGTTGTGTCAACATGAATAGTAAATAACATGAAAGTAAATAGATTGTCCCTTCGCAGAGGGAAGCAGGGATTTGCAAAGGTGCCAGAGCTTATTGTTTAAAAACAGAGATGAATATAGTTTTGGGAGGTGCTCCTTTCCTGTCAACGTTACGACCAAGAGTTATCAATATCTTCCATGCTAAACACATTAGTGGCGGTTCCCAAGCGGTAAAAGTAAAGGTTGATTCCCCCTCGACCAACAAACACACTCCACGGCTAGCCGAATCCACGGGTACCGTCCATACCAACAACATTCCTGGGGGAGTTTTGTTTAATTATTTGCATTTTTTTCTGATTTCGGGACTGGGAATCCGTATTATCGCCCCTCTCGTGCAAGGACGAGTGAATAAACACTCATCATGAGAATAACCCGCTTAACATGGAAGATACTAACCGCCCCCTGTCGCTCCATGAGCGGTCCAGGCAAACAAAACAGGTGTTCATTTGAAATTTTAGAGGTGGCACATGCAAATTTACTTGGAATGGCAGTGAAATACCATATATAGGTAGGTATGGTGGACTCTTATGGAAGAGACTTGGCTCAAGGATTTGGATGCACAAGTAGTATCTCTACTTAGTACGAAGTGTTGGCTAGCAAAAGGTTCTAAACAAGCACCACATGTTGGAGGATCCATAACAATATAACTTCTATGCAAATATACACAACCATAACTCATTACGTTGTCTTCTTTGTCCAACTTCAACTAATTTGCTCAAGTTTGAAAATAATTAATGGGTATTCACAATCATAGAAGATGTCCAAGCTAATATATTTATATGTGAAAGTTCTCTTCCTTATACTAATCATTCACGAATTGCTTGTATGGCCAATATTATAATTGTCAAACTTCAATAGATTTTACTTTATAAACCAGATGTGAAGCTACTACTAAGCATAAAGCACATTGATAATTTCATATTTATGATATTCAATTCATTCACAATTTACTCCCCGGATATAAGTGAAACACATGAGTAAACCTCAAACTACTCTCAAAAGATATAAGTGAAGATCAATGAGTAGTTAAGTAAATGGGTAGCTATGTGAGGAATCTCTCTCAATAAAGATTTTCAGATCTTAGTATTTTATTCAAACAGCGAGTAAAAGAAAAATAGCACTCCAAGAATGGCACATATCATGTGGACAAATAAAAATTTAGGCTCAACATAGGCTAACCGATATTTGTTTGATGAAGAGATGTGGGATGCGTAGCATCCTCAAGCTTAGATGCTTGAGACTTCTTGAAATATTTACTTGGGGTGCCTTGGGCATCCCCAAGCTTGAGCTTTTGTATCTCGTTCAATCCTCTCATGTCCCGGTTTCACCTAGGTCTCAAAAACTTCATCCACACAAAACTCAAAAAGAACTCGTGAGATAGGTTAGTACACATAAGAACAAATCAACACTTCATGTACTGCCAAGACAAGTTGTACAATAATTTTCAAACATCATATACTGTTTACTATCCTTTCCACAATTTATATCTACCAATATAGACTATGGAAACTATAGGATAAGTAGATAACAAAACTATGACAGCAATCTGTCCAAATAGAACAGTCTGTAGCAATCTATTAAACCAGTGTACTTCTGTAACTCAACCAATTATGAAAATTTAGGACGTGCTGAAGAATTTATATGACAATAGTGTGTGAAAATTTCAGAAACTTTCCACGTTCCAGTAAAATATGAAAATTCAAACACTATAGAGAAAATTTCTGTTTTTACACAGCACACATCAAACATGCAATGCAAGCATCCTAAGGCAATTCTTGGAACTTTTTATTGAAAAACAAGATTATAAATAACACATAACAGAAAATAAAAATATATAATGACGATACAAGCAAAGCACATATTATGTGACGAATAAAAATATAGCTCTAAGTAAGATATACCGATAATGTTGAAGACGAAAGAGGGGATGCCTTCCGGGGCATCCCCAAGCTTAGGCGCTTGAGTATTCCTTGGATATTACCTTGGGGGTGCCTTGGGCATCCCCAAGCTTAGGTTCTTTTCACTCCTTATTCTCCTCATATCGGTGTCTCACCCAAAACTTGAAAACTTCAATCACACAAAACTTAACGGAACTTCGTGAGATGGGTTAGTATAATGAATAAAGATCATTCACTTAGGTACTGTCAAGACAAGATTCATAATTGTTCTCACATAATACCTACTGTATTCTACCATTACCATAATTTATATCACTGAATATAAGCTATGGAAACACTAAAACAAGCAAACTATGCATGCAAAACAGAATCTGTCAAAAACAGAACAGTCTGTGAAGATATGTAGTATAATCATACTTTCCTGTCTCTAAAAATTCTGAAAAATTAGGAAAGCCTGAATAATTTGTATATCAAGACTGTGTAAAAATTTCAGATCATTATGATGCACCAGTAAAAAATGAAAATTCCTTTACTGGATTCAAAAGTTTCTGTTTTGGTTCAGCATCAATTCTACTCATATTGTGAGTCATCCCAAAGGCTTTACTTGGCACTTTATTGAAATAAAAGATATGAAATAGGATTACCACAGTAGTTTAATCATGTTAACACACAAAAACAGAAAGGAAAAGTGTTGGGTTGTCTCCCAACAAGCGCTTTTCTTTAAAGCCTTTTAGCTAGGCATGATGATTTCAATGATGCTAACGTAAGAATAATAATTGAAACATGAAAAAGAGCATCATGGATCACATGGCAAGCACATTTAAGTCTAACCCACTTCCTATGCATAGGGATTCTGTGATAAAACAATTTATGGGAGCAAGAATCAACTTGCATAGGAAGGAAAAACAAGCATATCTTCAAGACTTTCAACACATAGAGAGGAAACTTGATATTATTGCAATTCCTACAAGCATATGTTCCTCCCTCATAATAAATTTCAGTAGCATCATGAAGGAATTCAACAATATAACTATCACATAAAGCGTTCTTTTCATGATGCACAAGCATAGAATTTTCATTACTCTCCACATAAGCAAATTCCTTTTCATCCATGGTAGTCGGAGCAAACTCAACAAAATAACTATCATGAGACACTTGATTGCCATAACCACATTGAATATTAAAATCATGATGACAAGTTTCAAAGTTGCTATCACTTTTTATATCATACATTTCATCACCATAATCATCATATATAGGAGGCATGCCATCATCATCATAAATTTGCTCATCAAAACTTGTGGGACTAAAAATATCATCTTCATCAAACATAGCATCCCCAAGCTTGTGGCTTTGCATATCATTAGCATCATGGATATTTAGAGAATTCATACTAGCCACATTGAAATCATGCTCATCATTAAAGGAATTCTCATGAAGTATTTTCATAATTTCTTCCTCTACCAATTGAGAACAATTTTCTGAATCCTTATTTTCACGAAATACATTATAAAGACGATACAAATGATGCAACCTAAGCTCCATTTTTTGTAGTTTTCTTTTAGAAAATCAAACTAGTGAAAAACAAGAAACTAAAAGATTCAATTGCAAGATCTAAAGATATACCTTCAAGCACTCACCTCCCCGGCAACGGCGCCAGAAAAGAGCTTGATGTCTACTACGCAACCTTATTCTTGTAGACTTTGTTGGGCCTCCAAGCGCAGAGTTTTGTAGGACAGTAGCAATTTTCCCTCAATTGGATGACCTAAGGTTTATCAATCCGTGGGAGGTGTAGGATGAAGATGGTCTCTCTCAAACAACCCTGCAATCAAATACAAGAAATCTCTTGTGTCCCCAACACACCCAATACAATGGCAAATTGTATAGGTGCACTAGTTCGGCGAAGAGATGGTGATACAAGTGCAATACGGATGGTAGATATAGGTTTTTGTAATCTAAAAATATATAAACAGCAAGGTAGCAAGTAACAAAAGTGAGCACAAACGGTATTGCAATGCTTGAAAACAAGGCCTAGGGTCCATACTTTCGCTAGTGCAATCTCTCAACAATGCTAATATAATTGGATCACATAACCGTCCCTCAACGTGCAATGAAGAATCACTCCAAAGTTCTTATCTAGCGAAGAACATAAGAAGACATTGTTTGTAGGGTACGAAACCACCTTAAAGTTATCCTTTCCGATCGATCTATTCAAGAGTTCGTACTAAGATAACATCGAGTTATCCTTTCCGTTTGATCTATCTAAGAGTTCATACTAGAATAATACCATATGATAAGCATCAACCAACTCTAATGTCACCTAGATACTCCAATGTCACCAAAAGTATCCATGAGTTAATTATACGATACGCATCAAAAAAATCAGATTCATAATACTCAATCCAACACAAAGAACCTCAAAGAGTGCCCCAAGATTTATGTCGGAGAACGTAGGACAAGAACGTGCATCAACCCCTATGCACATATTACCCCAATGTCACCTCGGGAATCCGCAAGTTGAGTACCAAAACATACATCAAGTGAATCAATAGAACACTCCATTGTCACCACGGGTATCCATATGCAAGACATATATCAAGTGTTCTCAAATCCAATATTCAATCCAACATAACGATATCTCAAAGGCAAAGATTCAATTCATCACAACATGATAGCAAGGGAATAACATCATATGATCTGACTATATTAACAAAGACCGTGATACATCAAGATCGTGACATCTGAAGAACACGAGAGAGATGGAGATTGAACACATAGCTACTGGTACATAACCTCAGCCCCGAGGGTGGACTACTCCCTCCTCGTCATGGCCTCCGCCGGGATGATGAAGATGGCCACCGGAGATGGATTCCCCTCTCCGGCAGGGTACTGGAACGTCTCCAGATTGGTTTTTCGTCGATACAGTGAGTTGCGGTGGCGGAGAGGAGAGTCTAGGGTTATTTCTGATGGTTTCTGTATTTATAGGATTTTTGAGCGTCGGTTTCACGCGGAGATGGGCCACGAGTTGGGCACGATACACCAGGGCGCGCCGGGGGGGGGGGGGGGCTGGCGCGCCCTGGTGGGTTGTGCCCACCTCCTGGCTCTTCTAGCCATCCCACGAAGCGTCTAGTACCTCTTTTGTTCCAAAAAAATCGTCAAAAAGTTTCGGGCGATTCCGAGAACTTTCATTTTCTGCACAAAAACAACACCACGGTAGTTCTGCTGAAAACAGCGTCAGTCCGGGTTAGTTCTAAATAAATCATATATAGTGCATCAAAACCATATAAAAGTATTGTAAACATAGGTGAATATGGCATGAATACTTCATAAATTATCGATACGTTGGAGACGTATCAGGGTGCAAATGATTAAGTTGGGTGCCGTCGTCACATCATACTTTCCTACTAACCCAACTTAATCACTTGCACCCATCCACTTTAATCTAATCAATGTCATCTAATAACTCATCATCCTTAGTCACATAACAACTTATATATCATCATCTTAATCATCTAACAACTCATGACAAGTTAATAGCATAAAAACTCATGACTTAGTCACATAATAACTCATCATCCTTAGTCACATAACAACTCATGACTTATATAGCATCATCTTAATCATCTAATAACTCATCATCCTTAGCCACATACTATTCTCTCCTAGGTAGAACCTACTACTCTCTCCTAGGTAAAATAGCATAAAACAGGTAAGCTCCTTCCACTCCACTGTGAAGAATAGAGATCCACCTATCTCCGACATGTGGCTTGCGCTAATCGTTCGCGTCTCCGCCAAGTGGTCGTCTTTCATTACTTTGCTAAATCCTTTGAGTTTCAGGCTTCCACCCCTTCTAGAAACCGAGTATGCATTGCAAAAACATGTACGCCACCGTGGCCGTAAGCTGATAGCATTCAAATGATGACCTTCTACAAACATTAGTTTAGGCACAACCTCTGGCGGGAATTTCTGTTAAAAAACATAATAATAACATAGTTAGTAACCTAGTTTTGATTAAGATGGACTAATTAATGACACAATGGTAAAAAGTAATCTTACCATGCTATCTACATGGAAGTTATTATGGTTCAACTCGTGCACTACTGGCACGTATTCAGAATAACTTTCACCAATATATTTATAATTAATCTTAAAATCATCAACATCATCAATAAATGAGATCGGATGATGTTTCTCCAACCAAGTTTGATCGGAGCCAGGACTGTAGTAGGTCCGGTCTACTATCTTTTGAGTTTTTTTAAGAAAAGAAATAAGCTGTCAATTAAAAATAAACAAGTTAAGTAGGGATGAACACCAACTATTTTTAAATAAACAATGCAAATTACTTCACAAATATGGTTGGCAAACTCACATAGAGGTAAAACTGGAAGCATATCGACATCCACCCAAATGTCGATATTATCTTCAATATCATCTTCAGGACGAATATCGAATGTTATTTCCATATCCTCCTGAAATCCATATGCCTTGCCTAGAGCTTCCCAATTTGAGCAACCAAAATGCGAGTGATTAACTGCATTGTATAGTTTAACCTGAAATGTGAAACCATGTTTAGTCCTCAGGTGAGCTCTCCTCGTCTCCATATTCTCCACTTCTTGGAAACCGAGCTTCTTCAAGACATACTGTCTTGCATGGCAGGTAATGGTGTCCTGGACTAGGGGGTACTCACCACGTCGTCTCCCAACTAGTGGGTCGGGCCGAGGACCCCAGGGCGATTCACTAATGGGCCACTTCGGGCAGCCCATAATGCATACAAGGGAGGTTCCGCAAGACTTGGCGGACAAGACAAGGACTCCTATAAACCCTAGGCCTACGGTGCATTATATAAACCGAGTCCAGGCTAGTCAATAGACAACATCAATCTGATATTCATTACAACAATCTCGTGGTAGATACGTGTACTCTGTACTATACCCATATGAATACAATCAAAAGCAGGACGTAGGGTATTATCTCCTCGAGAGAGCCCGAACCTGGATAAAATCCTGTGTCCATGTTACCATCGCTCCAAGACGCCTAGCTTAGGACCCCTACCACGAGATATGTCGGATTTGACGTCGACATTGGTGCTTTCATTGAGAGCCTGCTGGGCAATCGCCGCGGTGCAATGGATCTTCAATAGATGCCAAATCAGGTGTCAAAGTTTCTATTTATTTCGTTTTACATAGATCAATTATTTTTGCAAAGGTATTTGTGTCGTTCTGTGCTATTTTCTCCGTAGATCGGGTTTGGCTCCGTCGTGTACAGGCTATCCAAACGGGAGACGTGCATAGGTATTACGGCGTTGGATTGCGACACGCATCCAAAGCAGCAGCGGTAGGATGCCTGGCGGCCGATCAAGGCGAAACTGTGCGCAGAGGCCAAAGAGAATTCAGATACGTGGCATCTCAGAGGGAGCTCCGATCCCTTTTGTCTTTCCTTTATATTATTTAATTCAGGCAGCCTTAGCTTTTCGTTAATCATAGTAGCTTTTACACCCTTACCATGTGCAAGTGCTCATACATTATGGCTCCATCTGTCCACGTAATAGAAGCAACACATGTTCTTTCTTTGGATTGCTACAACGATCACGTAGAGGCAAGGATCTTCGAGCACGCACCACGCTGCACCATGGATTTGTGCAGAGCGCTTTTTAGTTCCTCCGGTCTGCTATGGACGTCATCGACAAACATGTTTTATTTTCGTTAACTGCGTTTAGCACGTAAGATTATTACACACATAATATTTTCTGTTCGTCTGTACTTCATTATTTTTGCAGAGATATTCTATCAACACTTGGGTGTGATGTCGGTCGGGTCATCCGCTCACCATCACCTCGGCCAGCCGACCTATATAATTGACCTCGACTACACCACGTCGACACCTTGGCAAGCCGATGTCGTCGTCCCGCCTGCGTCGACGAAGTTGTGGCATCGCCTCGACGCGTGTCCCTGTGCTGGCAACTCGGCGCCGCCACTCCGCTGAGCCAACCTCGGCGCCCAGGCCATATTCCTTTATTTATTTCACTTAAATTAATTAAGTGGATGAACTTTTTATTTAGAAAAACATTATTATTACCTCTATTTGTTATTACTCTTGGCTTGCACTATATTGTGTACACAGGTAATTCACTTCGACTGCATCGTGTGGTTACCTCGGCGTGCGCGACATCGTCGTCCCGCCTCCATCAACCAAATTGCGTCGTCGACATGGTCGACTGACATGGGGGCTTCGCCGTCACGCTGCCCGAACTACGCTGTCTCCTCGGCTGGACCGGGGTTTTCGCCTCGGTCCTTTGGAAGTGTTGTGTTGTCACTTCATCAAGCTGAGCTCTTCGTCGGCTACCTCGTGACCAGCTTGGGGGCTAGGACCTTGTCCCACCGTAGCTCGAACCGCGTCATCAACACCGAACACATTAACCAGCTAAGTTGTTTTCATGCTCAGCTCTCTTTGAAATTTTACTTTTTGTTTGGTTAAACCAGGCAATATATTTTTTGTTAAAATAATGTTTGTTAAAAACTTTGTTTGTTATTTTTTTTCTTTACCCGATTTTACCGCGGGCTCTTAAATTTATATGAGCCATTTTGTAATAAATGTGTTTTCTTCTTGGTCATTGCAAAGTCTTTTTCTACCGCTCCTTTTTCCGATGCGAGTGTGTGGTCAATAGCCGGGTAGCCTGTTTTCTTTTTAAAGCCGCTCGAGTTTAGTTCGCTAAACAGGCCTCGGAGAGACACTCCTCCTTCGGGATATGGAGGTTGAAGCCGAAGGCTGACCCGCTTGAAGTCTGGAGATCGGATGTATCATGTTAAAGCACGATCGAAGCACAAATTTATTTTAAGACCAATTTTCAGATTGGCACCAAGAAACTTGATTTAGTTCGGACGTCAAAGTTTTTTGCATAAGTTTTTTGGCTTTTCGAGCTTATGGCCCTTTTAAGCTATTTGTATGTCTTTTCTTTTAGGAGGCGGGACACCCTCATGATCGAGGTGCCCTACGTAATCATTCAACTCGGGAGATCTTTTCCGACCCACATCTCGATATATTTCCTGCCGACTTACACCTCGGCATTGGGAAAACGCATATAACATCTGGACTAGTTCCCGAGGAGATTTGATCCTTAGGTTGATCGGCCGCACCCAACCTGAGTCTCGGGGGATACTGTGTGTCTCCAGCATAGCTCTCGTAGTAAAACATCGGATGCCTTTAAAGTATCGGCAATATTAACAGGGGACTCCGACTAGAGTCGAACCCAGCAAAAGCCAAGGTACTCCGAGCAGTCCTCGGCAAAACGTTCTCGGATATTGCTTTATATGCATCAGCTTCGAATTGTGTCTTCGGTCAATAGTTGGGTTGCCCTGCTCCTGTGATTGCCTCCTACATTTCGCTTTGTTCGGCTAGGTGTGCACAGGGAGAACCACTGCGATTGTACTTCCGATTTAAACTGGTCAAGTACCTCAGTGGAGAAAGCTGAAAACTGACTATCACAATGAGCGCAAACTGGTCAGCGATCCGATGACTCTGTGAAACTATAGACCGATAGAGGTTACCCCGTGGGCCTTTCATAAATTTGGCCGGAGTGTTAATGGCTTGACCTCGGCAGACGCCGAACACTAACCGGGGGCTAGTAACTGGCCTCCCAAACTTTAAGCTCCTATGACTAAGTGAAAGTGATAAAGCCTAGATATCTGATTGCCTCGTTTCCGCTAACACAACCGCCTCCGGGCACCGAGACGTCGGCTAAGGGTTGTCTTGTTACTGCAAAAACACCCTGCGTAGCATCTACAAAGGGGTAGAAGCCGACGATGGGCCACTCTCAAATGATAACCGGTCACAAAGGAGACAAAATAGCATATAGCATAAAAGCATTTGTATTCAATATGCGAGTGCTGCCTTCCGTAATCATCGTTATAAAGCCATAAATATGCATGAATTTGACATAAGATTTTGGCCAAGCTGGGTCGCCTAGCTCCTGTGCTTACCTCGTACGTTCCCGATTGTTCGGCTAGGGGGTAAAGGGAGCACCTTTGTGATTGTTACTTCCGGGTCATCCGGGTTAGTACCTCAGACGGGGTGAAGCCGAAAGCTAGCCATCTTAAGAAAATAATTGGTCGGCAACGACGGAAGTGAAAATTTTGGTTCATTAAAGACCACAGAGTTCGGGAACATTCCCCGAACTAAATCCTCAATAATTTCCTCCCACATTGATCGGAGTTGAGGTTTCACGATCATGGTCAACATGATATCCTGGGAAAAGGAACTTATAAATGAACTATTTTTCCCAGAAGATGTTTCTTACGCTAAATAAGTAATATAACATATCTCTCTGTGTACCTTTGTTTATAAAACCGTATGTCCGGATTGCCTTGTTTGTCGTAAATCTTTTCCCTTATAAAGGCTTTATAAAGTAGGACAAACACTCCTCGGCTACTGGCCGAGGAGGCTGAAGCCGATGGTCGGTCAACAAAGTCTTGTACAATGCGGATCCGAGCATTAATGATGTAAAGTACTTGGATACCTAGAATCATTTCACATAAATTGTGTCAAACGTAAAAAGCTTGTGTCAAACAAATGTCGATCCTTAATTCGACCACCCGTGCCCAAATTCAGGCTCGGGGGCTACTGCATTGCCTATTCAATGTAGCAAATTCAAAGTGCAATATGGTTTCCGAGGAGATTTGATCCTCAGGTTGGTCGGCCGCACCCAACTTGAGTCTCGGGGCTACTGCACACCGCATTTTAATTCCTAAAGTATGTTGCCGAGCAAGGAATTGATCCTCAGGCCGATTTCGCAAATCGACCTGAGTCTCAGGGGCTACTGGGATTAGTGGTTTTATTTTATCCTTCAGGTGCATCCCGGGTCTTAGACCGACACACACCTTGAGGGCTACTCGCTATACATCTCGGTAGAGAATAAATTGCACCAATAAAAAAATCCACAAAAAATCAGCCCACTGCTGATGACCCACAAGTATAGGGGATCTATCGTAGTCCTTTCGATAAGTAAGAGTGTCGAACCCAACGAGGAGCAGAAGGAAATGACAAGCGGTTTTCAGTAAGGTATTCTCTGCAAGCACTGAAATTATCGGTAACAGATAGTTTTGTGATAAGATAATTCGTAACGGGTAGCAAGTAACAAGTGTAACAAAGGTGCAGCAAGGTGGCCCAATCCTTTTTATAGCAAAGGACAAGCCTGGACAAACTCTTATATAAAGCAAAGCGCTCCCGAGGACACATGGGAATTTCTGTCAAGCTAGTTTTCATCATGCTCATATGATTCGTGTTCGTTACTTTGATAATTTGATATGTGGGTGGACCGGTGCTTGGGTGCTGCCCTTACTTGGACAAGCCTCACACTTATGATTAACCCCTCTCGCAAGCATCCGCAACTACGAAAGAAGAATTAAGATAAATCTAACCATAGCATGAAACATGTGGATCCAAATCAGCCCCTTACGAAGCAACGCATAAACTAGGGTTTAAGCTTCTGTCACTCTAGCAACCCATCATCTACTTATTACTTCCCAATGCCTTCCTCTAGGCCCAGACAATGGTGAAGTGTCATGTACTCGACGTTCACATAACACCACTAGAGGAGAGACAACATACATCTCATCAAAATATCGAACGAATACCAAATTCACATGATTACTTATAACTAGACTTATCCCATGTCTTCAGGAACAAACGTAACTACTCACAAAGCATATTCATGTTGATGATCAGAGGAGTATTAATTATCATTAAGGATCTGAACATATGATCTTCCACCAAGTAAACCAACTAGCATCAACTACAAGGAGTAATCAACACTACTAGCAACCCACAGGTACCAATCTGAGGTTTTGAGACAAAGATCGAATACAAGAGATGAACTAGGGTTTGGAGAGGAGATGGTGCTGATGAAGATGTTGATGGAGATTGACCCCCTCTCGATGAGAGGATCGTTGGTGATGACGATGGCTTCGATTTCCCCCTCCGGGAGGGAAGTTTCTCTGGCAGAACAGCTCCGCCGGAGCCCTAGATTGGTTCTGCCCAAGTTCCGCCTCGAGACGGCGGCGCTTCGCCCCGAACGCTCTGTTATGATTTTTTCCAGGTCAAAACCCTCCATATAGCAGAAGATGGGCACCGGAGGCCTGCCAGGTGGGCCACAAGCCACAGGGGCGCGCCCAGGGGGGTAGGGCGCGCCCCCCTAGCTTGTGACTGCCTGGTGGGTCCCCTCTGGTATTTCTTCCGCACAGTATTTTTGATATATTCGAAAATAATTCTCCGTAGATTTTCAGGACTTTTGGAGTTGTGCAGAATAGGTATCTCAGATTTGCTCCTTTTCCAGTCCAGAATTCCAGCTGCCGGCATTCTCCCTCTTCATGTAAACCTTGTAAAATAAGAGAGAAAAGGCATAAGTATTGCACCATAATGTGTATTAACAGCCCATAATGCAATAAATATAGGTATAAAAGCATGATGCAAAATGGACGTATCAACTGCCGAGGTGTCGCACCACCTCGGACACTGTCCGGTGTTGGAGCTCGGATCCAGTCCGGCGTTGGAGTTCGGAAGCACTCTGGCATAAAGCTCAAAATCGGAGACACCTCGGACGCAGTGCGACATTGGAGCTCGGATGCAGTCCGGTGTTGGAGCTCGGATGCAAGTGGCTAGCTCCATAGACGACATTTCCGGCATTAAGCTCGGATGAACTCCTTCAACTTTTTCAAGACCGAGGTAATCTATGACACCTCGGATGCAGACCGACCTTGGAGCTCGGCTGCAAAAAGATACCTCGGATGCAGTCCGGCGTTGGAGCTCGGCTATAGGAGGACACCGCCGCTAGGGAAAACTTCGAACCCGAGGTGTGGTGTGAAAATAATAAGGCATTGATAAAGGCCGAGAAACTAAAGGGGCTCCTCGGATGCCCGGCGTGTGAACTCTTGGGATACACCTCGGCGATCCTCAAGATCGGAGTTTGGAAGATTTGTTGAACCAGTTTTCAAGACCGACGGCTGAAGACGAAGAACAGTTCGGAAGAACCGAGGAGCGTCCCCAACTTGAAGACCGGTTCAGGGGGCTACTGATGGTGTCCTGGACTAGGGGTACTCACCATGTCGTCTCCCGACTAGTGGGTCGGGCCGAGGACCCCCAGGGCGATTCACTAATGGGCCACTTCGGGCAGCCCATGATGCATACAAGGGAGGTTCCGCAAGACTTGGCGCACAAGACAAGGACTCCTATAAACCCTAGGCCTACGGTGCATTATATAAACCGAGGCCAGGCTAGTCAATAGACGACATCAATCTGATATTCATTACAACAATCTCGTGGTAGATACGTGCACTCTGTACTGTCCCCCATATGAATACAATCAAAAGCAGGACGTAGGGTATTATCTCCTCGAGAGAGCCCGAACCTGGGTAAAATCCTGTGTCCATGTTACCATCGCTCCAAGACGCCTGGCTTAGGACCCCTACTACGAGATATGTCGGATTTGACGTCGACAGCAGGGGATGCACTAGTTGAATGGTAAAAAACGGAAATTACACGTCGAAGCAAAGAAATACAAAGTCATGATTAATTACGAAAAAATAGTTGTCATCGTTGCGTACCGTAAAAACATGAAAGGTCTCATCAAGCTTGATGGTGAAGAACCTTCCATTTTGCAGGTGAGGCCTATCGCACAAACCCAGATCTTCACCGCATAAATCACACTCAGGGATCCGATCGTCGTCAAACATTTCCTGCGTTCATGATTCAAAGATTAAAAATCTAGGGCAATTATACAAGGAACTATTCAGCATGGGTTGAGTTTCGGTCTGTCGAGGCTTCCTTGAAAAACTCTCATATCTCATGGTGTATATGGTGCACACTCTCTCACACTGATATGATGGTGTATGTTGGTGGACACTCCTCTCGACAGAAATTTCAACCATCGGTGCTGGCCGCTCCTTCATTCGTGCCCGAGTGCATTACCAAAATGTGTAGCACATGGAGACGAAGGAGGAAGCGACCCCCACGACAATAGTAGGGATTCTTCCTCTGATATTTCGACCCTCGGTGCTGGTCACTTCTGATACGTCTCCAACGTATCTATAATTTTTTATTGTTCCATGCTGTTATATTATCATTCTTGGATGTTTTATAATCATTTTATAGCAACTTTATATCAATTTGTTGGGACTAACCTATTGACATAGTGCCCAGTGCCAGTTGCTATTTTTTGCTTGTTTTTTTACTTCGCAGAATATCAGTACCAAACGGAGTCCAATTGCCATGAAACTTTTTAGAGATTTTTTGGGAACAGAACACAACTTGGGAGCCAAGGAAGCAGCTGGGGGTGGGTGCCCGTGGGGCCCACGATACACCAGGGCGCGCTAGAGGCCCCCGGCGCGCCCTGATGTATCGTGGGGCCCACGGAGGTATTTTCCACCGCCTCTCAGCTCTATAAATCCTCAGAAAATTCCAGAAACCCTAGAGGAGTCGACGAAACACAATTCCAGCCGCCGCAAGTTCCAGAACCGCGAGATCCAATCTAACACCATCACGGAGGGGTTCATCATCCTCATTGGTGCCTCTCCAATGATGCGTGAGTAGTCCACCATAGACCTACGGGTCCGTAGACAGTAGCTAGATGGTTTTCTCTCTCTCTTTTGATTCTCAATACAATGGTCTCTTGGAGATCTATTTGATGTAATGATTTTTTCCGGTGTGTTTGTTGCGATCCGATGAAGTTTGAGTTCATGATCAGTTTCTATCCATGAATATTATTTGAGTCTTCTTGGATCTCTTATATGCATGATTATTTATAGCCTTGTATTTGTTCTTCGAATCTTTGGTTTAGTTAGGCAACCTAGATCGATTTTTCTTGCCATGGGAATAGGTGCTTTGTGATGGGTTCGATCTTGCGGTGTCCTCTCCCAGTGACAGAAGGGGCAGCGAGGCACGCATGTATCGTTGCTATTAAGGATAACAAGATGGGGTCTATTCCTACATGAATAGATCTTGTCTACATCATGTCATTGTTCTTATTGCATTACTCTATTTCTCCATGAACTTACTACACTAGATGCATGCTGGATAGCGGTCGATGTGTGGAGTAATAGTAGTATATGCAGAATCGTTTCGGTCTACTTATCTTGGACGTGATGCCTATATATTTATCATTGCCTTAGATATCTTCATGATTATTTGATCTTCTATCAATTGCCCAACAGTAATTTGTTTACCCACCGTGTGCTATTTTCTTGAGAGAAGCCACTAGTGAAATCTACGGCCCCCGGGTGTATTCTTTCAACATATTGCTTTCAGATCTATCTTTTTCGCAATTTTTTTCAGATCTATTATTCCAAAAACCCAAAAATACCTTGCTGCACTTTTTATTTGTATCTTTTATCTTGTGTTCTTGTGCGATCTATTTATCCAATCTATCTTTTTACCGTGGAGAGATTGACAACCTCTCTTGTGCGTCGGGTTGCAAGTATTTGTTCTTTGTGTGCAGGTACCGTTTATATAGCGTTGCGTGGTCCTCCTCCTGGTTCGATAATCTTGGTTTCATAACTGAGGGAAATACCTACCGTAGTTGTGCTGCATCGTCCCTTCCTCTTTGGGGAAATACCGACGCAGTCTCAAGCCGCATCAAAAGGAATTTCTGGCGTCGTTGCCTGGGAGGAGGTACGAAAGTAGTCTCCCGTCAACTTGCCAATTTCTGGCGCCGTTGCTGGGGAGACATCGTCAATATCTATCAGGTTCCTAATCACAAATCTCATCTCCTTGCAATTTACATTATTTGCCATTTGCCTCTCGTTTTCATCTCACCCACTTCACAAAAAAATTCCGTTTTATTCGCCCCCTTTTTCGTTTGCCTTTTTCTCGTGAGATCTCTGTTTGCTTGCAATCTTGTTTGTGTAGTCACGGTGACTCAAGAAAATACCGAATTGTGTGTTTTTCCAATACCAATAATAATGATTTTATTAGTACTCCGATTGCTCCTCCCGCCACTAGTGCGGAGTCTTGTGATATTAAAGCCGCTTTGTTGAATCTTGTCATGAAAGATCAATTTTCCGGTACTCCTAATGAGGATGCCGCGACCCATCTAAACACATTCATAGAATTGTGTGATATGAAAAATAAAAAAGATGTGGACAATGATATAGTGAAGTTGAAATTATTTCCTTTCTCCTTGCGGGATCGTGCAAAATTTTGGTTTTCTTCTTTGCCTCGCAATAGTATCGATTCTTGGGATAAGTGCAAGGATGCTTTTATTACTAAGTATTTTTTGCCCGCAAAAATTATTTCCCTTAAAACTCAAATCATGAATGTTAAGCAACTTGAGCATGAACATGCTGCGCAATCTTGGGAAAGAATGAAATTGATGCTAAGAAATTGTCCTACTCATGGTTAAATCTTTGGATGATCATACAAAAAATTATGTGGGATTGAATTTTGTTTCTAAAAATCTTTTAGATTCCGCCGCGGCAGGTACTTTTATGGAAATTACTTTGGGTGAAGCTACTAAATTGCTAGATAATATTATGGCAAATTATTCACAATGGCATAGTGAAAGAGCACCTACTAGTAAAAAAGTTAATTCGGTTGCAGAAATTAGTACTTTGAGTGAGAAAGTTGATGCTCTTATGAAGTTGTTTGCTAGTAAAATGCTCCTATTGATCTTAATGATGTGCCTTTGTCTACTTTCATTGAGAAAAATAGTGATTTCGTAGAAGTGAATTTCATCTCGCGAATTTTTTTTAATAACAATGCTTATAGAGGTAATTTTAATCCTAGGCCTTTTCCAGGAAATTCCTCTAATAATTATTGTAATGCCTATGGTAATTCTTCTTACAATAATAATAGGAACCCCTCTGATCTTGAGAGTAATATTAAAAAATTTATCAATGCTCAAAAGATTTTTAATACTACGATAGAAGCAAAGTTGAATAAGATTGATGATATGTTTAGAAGCATTGATAGAATTTCACATGATGTAGAAAATCTTAAGTTGAAAGCTTTTCCACCTAAGATTTATGAATCAATTAAAGCTTTATATGTTTCTATGGATGGTAGTAAGAAAAGAACCGCTATGCTTAGAGCTAAAAGAGATTTTTTAGAAAAAGTGTTTTCTAGTGATTGCTTTCATAAAAATGATGAAGATTTTAAAGTGATTGATGTTTCTTCTATTGATTTCTTGCTTAGTAATATTAAAATTGATGATAAAGGGGCTGAATAAGAGTCAACTTTAGCTAGAAGGCGTCCCAATGATTTGGAGGGTGAAAATCTTGATGATTTTTTTTGATGAAAGTGGGTTTGGAGAGGTCAAAACTTTAACTAGTGATGTGCCCACTATTTTGGATTACAAAGACTTTAATTATGATAGTTGCTCTTTGATTGAATGTATTTATTTGTTACAATCCATGATAAATTCACCCCATGCTTATGAACAAAATAAAGCTTTTACTAAACATATTGTTGATGCCATGATGAAATATTTTGAAGAAAAGTTAGAGCTAGAGATTTCAATTCCTAGAAAATTACATGATGAGTGGGAACCTACCATTAAAGTCAAGATTAAAAATTATGAGTGATTTGCTTTATGTGATTTGGGTGCGAGTGTTTCCACAATTCCGAAATCTCTATGTGATGTGCTTGGTCTTACCAATATTGAAGAATGTTCTCTTAATTTGCACTTGGCGGATTCTACTATTAAAAAGAATTTGGGAAGAATTAATGATGTTCTTATTCTTGCAAATAGGAACTATGTTCCCATAGATTTTATTGTTCTTGATATTGATTGCAATCCGTCTTGTCCCATTATACTTAGTAGACCGTTTTTACGCACTATAGGTGTCGTGATTGATATGAAAGAAGGCAATATTAAATTTCAATTTCCACTAAGAAAGGGTATGGAACACTTCCCTAGAACAAGAATTAAGCCACCATATGAATCAATCATGAGAGCATCCTATGGAGCAAAAACTAAAGATGACTACACTTGAATCTATGCATTATGCCTAGCTAGGGGCATAAAACGATAGCGCTTGTTGGGAGGCAACCCAATGAATAAATGTTATTTTTGCCTTTTTATTTTTGTTCTTGAGTGTTTTCACAATTATGCTACTGTTATTATTGTGTTTTTATGTTTTAATTAGTGTTTGTTCCAAGTAAAGCCTTTGGGATCATGTTGGGTGATAGTTGATTTGATCTTGTTGAAAAACAGAAACTTTTGCGTCCAGTAGAAGAATTTTAGAAAATCACAAAAGTGATGAAAAATTCTGAATGTCTAACACAACATTTATATACAAATTTCCGACGTTGTCCTAATTTTTCAGAATTTTTAGAGTTACAGAAGTATGGTTAGAGTACAAATTACTACAGACTATTCTGATTTAGACAGATTCTGTTTTCGTTGCATTGTGTGCCTATTTTGATGAATCTATGGTTTGTATTGGACGGTATAAGCCATGGTAAAGTTAGAATACAGTATATATAATGCAATAATAAAATATGAATGGGTTTGCAACAGCACTTTGAGTGGTGATTTGCTTTATTATACTAATGGATCTCACGAAGGTTTTGTTAAGTTTTGTGTGATTGAAGTTTTCAAGTTTTGGGTGAGATCACAATGGATGAAGGAATAAGGAGTGAAAAGAGCCTAATCTTGGGGATGCCCATGGCACCCCAAGATAAAATCCAAGGAGAATCAAGCAACTAAGCTTGGGGATGCCCCGAGTGGCATCCCCTCTTTCTTCTAACGACCATCGGTATTTTACTTGGAGCTATATTTTATTCGTCACATATCATGAGTTTTGCTTGGAGCGTCTTGTATTATATGAGTCTTTGCTTGATTTGCTTTTTAGTTTGTCACAAGTATCCTTTCTGGACACACCTATTTGAGAGAATCAAAATCATGCTATGATTTGTTAGAATTGCTCTATATGCTTCCCTTCAAAAATATTGAGCTATGGAATTGCTCTAGTACTTAACTTATATATTTTTGAGCATGGTGTGCTTTAATTTTTAAAGAAATACTCTCATGCTTCACTTAGATTAGTTTTAGAGTTAGTAAAGTTTTAAGAAATTCTCTCATGCTTCACTTATATTATTTTGAGAGATGAAATTTTTATGCTCATGTTCTTCACTTAAATTTATTTGAGCTTGTCAAAAGCAATGGCAATATATGAAACTAGTCCCAAAGTGATAGATATTCAAGAGGGATATAATAAAAACTTTCATGAAGACCATTGGACAAATTAAACTTGATCCCTTGTAATAGTTTTGAGACATGATGATAGTAATATGTGAGTCATGTTGGTGAGTAATTATGCTTTAGTAAGAATGTTGGCGTTAAGGTTTGTGTTTCCCTATGCAAGCACGAAAGTCAATAGTTATGCAATGAAATTACATACTACTTGTGGTGCATTATTCGGTGTTAGTTATGCTTAATGCCCGTTTATGAGAATTTTCGTTTCTTGTTTGGTTGCTTCTCAATCTATTTTCTAGCCTTCACTTGTACTAAGTAGAAATACTACTTGTGCATCCAAAATCCTTAAACCCAGTTTTGCCATATGAGTCCACCATACCTACCTATATGCGGTATTTCCATGCCGTTCCAAGCAAATTTGTATGTGCCATCTCTAATTTTCAAAATGAATTTCATTTTTGTGTGGTCGTACCGCTTATGAAGCGGCAGGGGGTGGCCAATATTTGTCCATGCTAGATGTGTTATTCTCAAGATGAGTGTTTATTCACTTGTCATTGCACGAGAGTACGGTGGTAATACGGATGCCCAGTCCTGAAATGAAAAAGAAATTTACTTTATGTTGTCAAGAAGAAAATTCCTTGAAAAAAAGGGGGAATAAACTTTATTTTCTATTTGGGAACCGCCTATGATATATCTAGCATGGAAAGTATTGAGAACTACTCGGACGTTTTCGTTGACAGGAAAAGCATGCCTCTCAAAAAATTTCTCTCTCAATTTAAGCTTTGAGCTCTGGCACCTCACAAATCCCTACTTCCCTCTGCGAAGGGCCTATCTATTTACTTTATGCAATTTTTATTTTTAATTTGAGTCTCCATCTTCTCTTATAAAGCACCAACTAGGGGGCACTATGATCATACTTGTGAATTGGGTGTAGCTAATATTTGAGTGTGTTTCATGAATGGATCAATGATTGAGCATGATGGGCTAGGGATAACTTTCTTTAGTGTTGATATTTTGAAATACATGGTTGCTTGTTGGTATGCTTGAGTATTAAAGTCTTCATGTCAAAACTAGACTATTGCTTTGAACCATCTAAAAGTCCAAATTTCCATGCTACAAAAGAAAAGAATATGTAATGAACATGTTAGGCATCATTCCACATCAAAAATTCTGTTTTTATCATTTACCTACTCGAGGACGAGCAGGAATTAAGCTTGGGGATGTTGATACGTTTCCAACGTATATATAATTTTTGATTGTTCCATGATGTTATATTATCATTCTTGGATATTTTATAATCATTTTATAGCAACTTTATATCATTTTTTGGGACTAACCTATTGACATAGTGCCCAGTGCCAGTTGCTGTTTTTTGCTTGTTTTTACTTCGCAAAATATCAGTAACAAACATAGTCCAATTGCTACGAAACTTTGTGGAGATTTTTTTGGACCAAAAGACAACTTGGGAGCCAAGGAAGCACCTGGGGGGAGGCCCGTGGGGCATGATACACCAAGGCGCGCCAGAGGCCCCCGGCGCGCCCTGATGTATCGTGGGTCCCACGGAGGTCTTTTCCACCGCCTCTGAGCTCTATAAATCCTCAGAAATTCCAGAAACCCTAGAGGAGTCGACAAAACACAATTCCAGCCGCGGCAAGTTCCAGAACCGCGAGATCCAATCTAACACCATCACGGAGGGGTTCATCATCCTCATTGGTGCCTCTCCAATGATGCGTGAGTAGTCCACCATAGACCTACGGGTCTATAGGCAGTAGCTAGATGACTTTCTCTCTCTCTTTTGATTCTCAATACAATGGTCTCGAGATCTATTTGATGTAATGACTTTTTGTAGTGTGTTTGTTGGGATCCAATGAAGTTTGAGTTCATGATCAGTTTCTATTCATGAATATTATTTGAGTCTTCTTTGATCTCTTATATGCATGATTATTTATAGCCTCGTATTTCTTCTTCGAATCTTTGGTTTAGTTAGGTCAACTAGATCGATTTTTCTTGCCATGGGAAGAGGTGCTTTGTGATGGGTTCGATCTTGCGGTGTTCTCTCCCAGTGACAGATGGGGCATCGAGGCATGCATGTATCATTGCTATTAAGGATAACAAGATGGGGTCTATTCCTACATGAATAGATCTTGTCTACATCATGTCATCGTTCTTATTGCATTACCCCGTTTCTTCATGAACTTAATACACTAGATGCATGCTGGATAGCGGTCGATGTGTGGAGTAATAGTATTAGATGCAGAAACGTTTCGGTCTACTTATGTTGTACGTGATGCCTATATATTGATCATTGCCTTGGATATCGTCATGATTATTTGATCTTCTATCAATTGCCCAACAGTGATTTTTTTACCCACCGTGTGTTATTTTCTTGAGAGAAGCCACTAGTGAAATCTACGGCCCCCGGGTCTATTCTTTTAACATATTGCTTTCCGATCTATCTTTTTCCGCATTTGTTTTCAGATCTGTTATTCCAAAAACCCAAAAATACCTTGCTGCACTTTTTATTTGTATCTTTTATCTTGTGTTCTTGTGTGATCTATTTATCCAATCTAATACAATCCAATCTATCTTTTTACAGTGGAGAGATTGACAACCTCTCTTGTGCATCGGGTTGCAAGTATTTGTTCTTTGTGTGCAGGTACCGTTTACATAGCGTTGCATGGTCCTCCTCCTGGTTCGATAACCTTGGTTTCATAACCGAGGGAAATACCTACCGTAGCTGTGCTGCGTCATTCCTTCCTCTTTGGGGAAATACCGACGCAGTCTCAAGCCGCATCAACTTCTCCCTCTCTCGCGCATTATACCAAGGTATATACCGCGACAAGAAGGAGAGGAAGCGACCCCCACGACGACAGTCGGGATTCGTCCATCAAGAACATACTGAAAGTCACACAAGGAGCTCCGATAGACTGAACTACCCTAATAAGCATAAGTCAATTAACATTGCATTTATTGAGTAATGGCATAAAAATGGCCTATGTTTTGACGGACTGTCATCTAATTCCTATTCTACCAAATCACGGGCACTCGATATTTCCTACTTTCTAGCACAAGTCATGCCAAAATTACGGCATGACCTTTTCTAAAAACAGGACATATCGAGCACCTAAAATTTGCCATAATGGAAATGAATCAACATTCCGGCAAAACATAGGCCACTCGGAGGTGTTCCCTGTAATAACATACACACATGTCCACCTTCGGAAACACATACAAAGCACCTCAAGTGTGTACCCAAAATATAGCCTAAAACATTCTAGCCTAAAAAATACTAATTAACTATTAACTATCTACCATATGAACCCTAGAAAGTGCACACCTTTGCTGCCATTATCATCCTACCTACAAACTCTCTACCATATGAACCCTATAAATTAAAACAAAGAAGAAGAGAGGTAGAGGATGGAAGCTACCTACAGTGAAGGGGACTTGGGACGACGGAGGGGGTCGATGACGGCGAGAGACAGCGGGGCCTCGCCGCGGCGGTCGACTGCCGGGACGGGGGAGGGCGGCCGCGTGAGGAGGGCCGGGACGGGGAAGGCCAGGACGGGGATGGTCGGGACGAGGGACGTCCGGGACGGGGAGCACCGCCGCGTTGGGAGGACGGCCGGGATGAGGGAGCGCCAGCGTGAGGGAGAGAGTGTAGAGGGAGGGAGTGAGGAGGGAGAGAGTGAGGGGCCCAGGGAAGAAGATATGTGGATAAACTTAGCAGTAGCGCGGGATGGCTAACAACGCTACTGCTAAGCTCTATAGCAGTAGCGTGTGCTGGTGGCCGGCCTGCTGCTAAGTGGGGTCCACCTGCTGGCACCGTGCGAACATAGCGATAGCGGTGGGCCTAGTAGTAGCGATGGTTTTCGCCAAACGCTACTACTATGGGCAGCCCCGGTGGGTGACGATGGGACCACTTAGCAGTAGCGCTGGGTCACCGGGCCGCGCTACTACTATATCCCTACCTGTAGAATAGGTTCGTGCAACGCGCTACTACTAAATAGCAGTAGCGATGCCCAGCTACCCCGCGCTACTGCTAAGGTTCTATCTATAAGGTTTCTCCTAGTAGTGTACGGTTTGCGCGGCCACCAGTGGAGATCCTGGAGATCAAACTCCCCGGGGGTGGCACGGCGCGGAAGATGTGGTGGAGCTAGGTCAGGAACTTGCGACTGATACCATGCAAGATGATTAAAGGGGAGAGAATTTGCGTAATGTGGTGCATGTTATATTGAGCCTCGAGGGCAAGTATATCTAGAGTAAACGACTTGGACGGCAAGACGTCTCCTAGAGATAAGGTAGGAATCGTATAGGACATAATACAATCAATCTTAAAAGAATCCTAGCCTAGCATAGTTTGTACTTCGGAATGCCGCAAGAGGATTGCGAAAAGATGGCAATTGATCAACATCTTGATGAGGCAATGACTTTAGATGCTCAAATGAGAGACCTATGAGGTACATGAAAAGAAAGGTTATGAAGGACTCCCACCGCCAGAGCTAAAGCTTTACTAGAAGAATTAAGATATGATTTTTTAGATGAGAAGAATAAATATCATGTTATTATGAGTGCTAACTTTTTGGAAGAAGAGAATGATAACCATGGCAAAACCCCTTCCCTTGTTCATCCTCTCTACTGACATCTTGCCGCTCTCCACCCCAATTCTCGCCCTTTTTCACCACCGCCGCCGCATGGACCCGTAAGAAAAAGCTGCCGGAGACGATGGAGTATCCAGCACAGGCGGCCGCCCAAAAGATCAACTAGGCGACACGACACGCCTGCCGCCTCAAGAAGGCAAAGGAGGTGTGTAGTAAAAAGAAGGGCGCCGTCAGCGGGCGTGGCCGCAGACAAGGTGCAGGGGCCTAGTAGGGCTTGGGACGCAGGGCGTCGCCGTCCTGGTCAGAACTATGCCAGTCTCCCTACTTGTACGTCGCTCGGCAGCTCAACAGGTAGTCCCTGGTATCCGCCCTCGGGCACATGCCTTACTGCGTCGACGTCAACGCCACGTTGTTCCATTTCTCCGACTCTGGATCGCCACAACTTGTCTGATCACGAACTCCGGGCGTGGAGCAGGTCGGTGCCCGCTCTCTGTTCACCGGTACGTCTCAACCGGGTGAGTCGGTGTACGACGACGCGGATAGGAAGATGATGGGCATGATCAATGACGAAGGAGGAGGCGGAGGCTGCTTCGAGGACGGGCAGGAGGATATAACTCGGAGCCAGAGGTGCATGGCCAGCAGTCGGGCACGTCCACACAACCCGACACATGCACCCATTCGGACATGTACACCTAGCAATGTGCACGTACACCGGCCAGCCGGAGTAGGACAAAGTCGTTCTCCATTGATGGTACACCATCCAAGAGGCCATGGCATGGACAGGCGTTTAACTTGCTATTGCTATGCATTTGAAATTCAAATTGACCGGACGTTTAGGGGATGCGGTTGGATCGCCAACTTTTGCATTCATGTCGGCGGACCGATCCGGATCCGTCTGTGAATAAATAGTGTCTGTTCTGGACGGTCAGCGTTGGAGATGCCCTAATTTTTTTTTGAAAAGGAGGATGACCACCGGCCTCTGCATCTGGAAGATGCATGCAGCCATTTTATTCATTATTCACAGGAACCTTACAAGGGAGTACATCAGTATGTCTGAATCCACCATCATGACAATAAATGTCGCTACTCCTATTCAATTGATGAAGGGCGCAGTAATTCTGAGCCGAATACCCAGACTTCTCACCTACGTCTAACATCTAAAACCAAAGACCCGAACCAGGCCACATACTAGGTTTGGGGCAAAAATCGGTGTGACGCACTCTCATGGGTCGTCACCACCATCTTCCACCGGTCCATCTTCAGAGCAGGTATTGATGCATCAACCTTGCCATGCCCGCCGTCGATGCCGCCATGGCACCAAACAGCACCTCTGCCTTGCGCTCGTCCATGTAGACACATCTGTCGTCGAGATCCAGCTGCCCCATGCCTCCAATACTCGTCGTCTTGATGCGGTAGATGGCACGCCGCTCCACCTGCGAACCTTCGCACCACCGCCACCACCCCTTGCCACCCGGATCCCACCGCCAGAACAGCCCTCTCCCAAACACCCAAGCCTCCCCAGACGAGCCTTCCCAGACGGCGCCTTCATGAAGGGTATGACGCGCAAGGCATCATTGCCGCCCAATCATGCAGATTTTGGACTTTCATCCGGGAAGGGGGGGTCAGGAGACGGAATTAACCACATGACACCACACACCAGCCTCTCCTAGCCAAACGACGCCTCCATGAAGGTAACGACACCGAGTGCCGCCGTTGCCGCATCCACAAGGGATAACAGGAATTAACCTTGGGTCGGAGAAGAGGGGGTGGGGAGAAGGGATCTCGTCAGTGCCTCCAAGGAGGGAAGCAGCGCCCACTGGCGGTGTCACTGACGTGGATGGCCAAGCCACCAAAGGTTTCTCCCGAACGCAACTCACACCACCGTGCCCAGCCACCATCAGCCCGGTGAGGAAGATCACCGACGCGAGATCCGGCGGGAAGTGGACCAAGTGGAAAACATCAGATTTGACGCCAGGATCGCCGCCGGAACAGGCCGCCGGCCGAACCGCGCCTGCCGTCGCCGCCGAGGACGCCGACCCTCTCCCACAAGCACCGCCAGCAGAAGACGGCGTCGCCTCTCCAAGCAGGGCCGCTGCCCTGGATCCCAATGTCCTCCGCCGAGCCCGGAGAGACGAAATCCCCGCCGCCACCTTCACCGGCAGCCACGCGGGCTTGCCCGGCAGCCTCCTCTGGTGGCGGTGAGGAAGATGGGGAGACTGGAAGTGGCGGCGCGGGGTAACCCTAGTCGCCTCCCGTGTCGCCCGAGAGGATGATCAGGTCTTACGTGACTTAAAAGATTTGCCGCTAAAATAAAAAGATTTGACATCTGGAGCCAAAGTTTCCCAAATAGACTATGTATACTCCTATACAAGAGAAAAGAAAACAGAGATCTATTATATTATTTTAGTAGACTAGAGAGAAGAAGAGTAACCTTGGGGCTCTGCTTCGGCCTTCGTCTCAGTTGGTCACCTGAGCAGAGGAGTCGAGAGAGCAGAGACCACCAAACGACGCCCGAGATGGTTCTCCGGGCGGGGCGCCCAGCGTCGGCGTCCTGTCTCAGGCGGCAGAGGTCGAGTCATGGCGGCTTGATTTGTAAGTGCTCTGTTCTGCACCTCGCTAGGGTTTCTGACACTTTCTGAATAGGGCCGCCGTGGATGAAGGGGAGCGCCACAAATGAATGGGAGGAGATTTGGGGATAACTAGTGCTTTCTATCAGCGAAACATCCTCTAACTTTTGTGTTTTCACCTCTAACCGAAACAATCCTTTCTACTGTACGTATTTGGGGAAGAAACCCCCATCCCAAATTCACATGTACGTATAATCCCCAGTTATATAGAACCAAACAAAGGATTGAGGAGTAAAATGCAACATCCTGTGCCTATACCATCATCAGAAGACCCCCATAGCCGTAGCAGTGTGGCACGTCCAGCACCTTAGAATCCACCTTTAGCGCAATGTCCAAGAGCTCCACAAGACAGACCAACTGCAGAATCAACAGAAGGTACAGCTACTTAAAAATACCAAACGCCAACCTCATACTCAAAGCACACCTCATCTCTATGCCGGCCGAGACACCAACCGCAGCTGTCGACTTCTTTGGCGAAGCACACCAATCGCCACCAGCGACGACAATCTTGCACTGTTTCTTCTCAAGTCCTTGTTTCTTTACACAAGTCCAGACCATAACCAGTACGGCAATTGAGAAACAAAGCAGTAGTAGGAAACTTATTATTAAAGGAAACAACATTTCTTTCTTCCCATATAGTGTGCACACTGTCAGATTTCTCCTTTCTAGCTATAAATACATTTTTATCTCTAGCAGTTTCCATATCTGTAATCACTTGGATATCATGAAGATGACCTCATGTGCATTCAAGAGAAACTTAACAGAAGCACTTCATTGGCCTCCCCTTGTTGTACACCTTAACCTGCTCTGTACTGTGTGTTTTATCCTATCAATGAATACCAACAGATCTCCTATTGGACTTAAAAAAAACACTTCCAAAAAGTGCCTGACGAAACATCCAACACAATTTTTTTTTGTTTCTAGGAGTTATTTAGTTGAAACTAGCTAAATATTCATGCACTGCTACAGAAGTTGAATACTCATGCATTGCCAGAGAAGTTTTTCCTAATGACATGGGTTGCTTAAACCGCTTTTCTCATCGTAGTCACTAATTTTGTGCAAATATTATTTTTCTCAAAATAAGTATCAATCGACTCATCTAATCACAAGATCATGATGCATCCCTCTAGCTACTACATATAATATATTTTTTCCTGGGGTAAAAATGTATGATAGTTGTGTAAATTAATTCTTGACAACTTAAGAGGTAACCTCTAACTCGAGGGTGAAGGGACATTAAGCAACTCATATATTGATATTTTGTTGTAACTTAGTGTATATTAAGTTTTGATAATTTATTGGTATCCCTGTTTCAGTCTGTTTAGCATCAGTAAGCCCTCTGTGGTGGCTGGCTGGTTGCTGTTGAGCTCGCCCGTCACACCCTCATTTTTCCTTCTCATTCTTTTGCCTTTCTGCTCCGCGTTGTTTCTCCTCCTCCTCCACAACTCCTCCTTCCGATTGGATCGGGTAGAGCATCAATTGGATCGAACGGTAACACCACCCGTTTTGAATCAAATTGGAAGCCGACCCACATCACGTGTCTAACTGCTAGCTGTAGTAAAACAATGCACCGCCCCTGCTTTGCAAACAGGGAGATAATTTTAACAACTGGCAAAGCAGATGGTCAGGCACAACACGACGGTGTGTTTCCTGATGGTTGCTTGCTTAAAAGACTCTTTTTTAACTAAACCCCAAACGCACAGTCCTCTAAGCTCGACAGTATCGATGCAAATGCATGCTGGAGCTAGCCATTAGGGAAGAGCAACCACTATCTTGTGTACTCTGCACACTAACTGAGCGTGAGCTCCAATCACGCATGGATTTCATTAAAAAAAATCCCCTCCCAAGGTTGCATCTGAGGCTTGGCATGCCAGTCCAGGATCGATGCATACTGGAACTACCCAGCACGAACTGCTGACATCCAAAAGGCCCACGAGGCAGCCACTGTCATGTTTTGCTGGCTACTAAATCGGAACACATTTTATTTCTACATCCAAGTTTTCAGTTGTGTCTGGACTGCAGTGCATCACTCTAAATCTACATTGGTATGTCACGACTAAGCCCTAGGGGGTGTCACAGCCATTATGCTTGCAGGCCACCAACTAATTTCTGTTATCCCCGTACTTTGCCCCACTCCCCTTGTTGCTCATCCTCCACAAATTCCTCTTGATTGGACGGCGTGTGATTTTCATCTTGCATTATGTGGAAATTTGTGAAAATATAACTATATTGGTAGATGTGGTGTGAAAGACTTAAGAGTTCATTGGGCTATTGAACGATAGCATCGCCAATTTCGAGTCAATGCAAATGCAATGTTGATCCTCACTGCGTGCTAAACTGACAAATTGAAATAAACTACAAATGCAGCGCCAGCTGCTTGGACCGATGAGGCTGATAACCGAGAGACAAGGCGTCAAAGGTCCAGAGTTCATTAGTGCATCAAATGTAATATTTTTTTCTTTCAAATTGCAGGAACACACTGTGCATCCACAGCGAGCCAAAATGTTATGTTAAACTACTACCTGTACTGCTTGGATCAATGAGGTGGAGAAGGACATAAGTTTAAAAACCTATGAAAATGTGCGGCAGCTTTCGAGATTGAGGATGCTTGTAGTGCTTTAGTAATAGATTAGTGAACTCTAAGTCGCCCCAGTTATTTATGTTTTGCTCACCTCCCAAGGTTGCATCTGAGCTTTGCTTGTCTACTGGCAGCTTACTGAGGTATCAAGGGCAATGAAAATCATTATGCAGTGCACAGTGCTTTCAGTTCAGCCTCCTAAGGGATCTAGGTAGCTTAGCTCAACTTCATCCCTGCCATGGATATTCTTGTCCGTGAAAATTCCATGATGTGATCTTGCAACCAAACACACACACACACGCACACCCCCACACACACAGAGTGAGAGAGAAAAAGAGCGATGGAGGTTGTGGCGACGGTCGCGGCCACCTCATTTGTGGAGTGGCTGGTGCCGAAGCTCTTTGATTCCTTGCTGGCAAAGCACGAGCTCCGGAAGAGCCTGAAGATTGACATCAACTACATCAAGAACGAGTTTGCTATGATTTCGGCCACCATCCAGGATGATGATCGCCGCAGCGGCTGCCGTGGTGACCGTGAAGATGTGAATATGGTGTGGATCAACATGGTGCGTGAATTGGCGCACGCCATAGAGGACTGCATCGACCGCTTCATGCACCGTGTGACGGCCGACCCAGACACTGGGAGACTGGGTCAGGCTGTCCACCGGGTGAAGACGGTGAAGGCCCGGAACAAGTTTGCTGCGGAGATCCAGCAGCTCAAGAAGAGATCAGAGGATGTATTCAAGCTGAGAGACACATACAGCAACACTAGCAGTAGCACCTCCTCACCAAGGCGGTCGTTGTCGTCTGAACAGACAGACAAGCCGACGGCAATTGAGGACGACGATGATGGCACCCATTCAGCAGCATCCATCCCCGTGCCCGTGGCTATGGACGGTCCCCACAATGAGCTTCTGGATCTTATCCAGCAGGAGCAGCAGCTGAAAGTGATTACCATTGTGGGGTTCCATGGCATGGGGAAGACTCTTCTTGCAAATCATGTGTACAAGGCAATCGAGAGCTAATACGAAGCAAGGGCTTGGGTCACTCCAAGGAAACTAGGGGGGAGCTGGGCACCTGCCGAAGTTCTCAAGGACATACTCTGGCAGCTTGGCCACCTTCCCCTGCCCACCAGTGGCAGTCTCACCCAGCTTAAGGCTGTTAGATGTGTATAGTTCCTTTTCTGTATATCCCCAGTGTATAAGGGGTTTCCTGCAGTTCTACCTCACATGTATATGTACTGGCCTTTGGCCCTTGTGAATGTTAGTTGCTCATTCCTAACATGGTATCAGATGCTTAGGTTCCTCTCCCGCTCCCGCACGCCGCAGCTCCGTGCCCCGCCGCCGGCCATCTCCTCCCTCGCCGCCGGCCCTCTCCTTCCCCGCCGCCGCGCCGCGCCGCCCCGACCTGCGCTCGGCCGCGCCGCCCCTCCCCGAGCTCGGCCGCGCTCTTCTGTCGCCGCCCCGCGCCGTCCAGCGCGCGGCCGCGGCCTCCCCTGCCGTCGCCGCCCCGCGCCGCCCCGCGCGCGGCCGCACCCGGTCGCCACTGCCCCGCGCCGCCCCGCGCCCGGCCACGCCCGGCTGCCGCCGCCCCGTTCCTGTGCCGCCCCGAGCACCACGGCAGTACCGCTTAGGCGGTACTACCGCTGTGCACCACGGTAGTACCGCTTAGGCGGTACTTCCGCTGTGTACTGCCGCAGCAAGTTCCGCTTGGGAATCTCCCTCCGTGCAACTTTCTGTTGCTTTAGCGGTAGTAGAGCGGCACTAGCACGGTAGTACCGTGCAGTTGACCAAAAAAAAAAAAAGTTCCTCATGTCTGCTTCAGGCTACGTTGCTGTTCCTCGGTGCTCGGTGATCTTCGATGGCACCAACTATGCTGAGTTTGCGGGCTTCATGCGGATCCACATGCGCGGCCTTCTCCTGTGGGGCGTTCTCTCTGGCGAGGTCCCCTGTCCGCCTTGCCCTGTCGCTCCTGTGGCTCCTACCCCACCGGTGCCGCCTGTTCTTGCTGCTGGAGCTTCCCAGGCTGATCGGGATGCAGCCAAGGCTCTCGATGATGCTGCGGTGGATGCTTATGATCAGCAGGTATCAGCCTATTCCGATGCTCTTTCTCTCTACCGGGATGCTCTGTCTGCTTACACTCAGTGGTGCAATGATGATGCTCGGGCTGCTGTTGTTCTCACTGCTAGTGTCCTACCTCAGTTTGCTTCGGAGTTCATGAGCCTCGGTACTGTTGCAGCGATGTGGTCTTACCTCTGTCAGCGCTATCAGCCCTCTGGTGATGCGCTCTACTTATCTGTGGTGCGTCAGGAGCACGCCCTTCAGCAGGGTGACTCTTCTGTTGATGAGTTCTACACACAGAGTTCTGCCATTTGGCGCCAGCTTGACTCTCTTCGGACAGTTGTTTGTGGAACTTGCCGTTGCTGCCAGACTATGAGGTCCGACTTGGAGTTTCAGCGTGTCCATGAGTTCTTATCTCACCTCCGTTCCGAGTTTGAGCCTCGACGCGCTCACTTGCTTGCTCGTGGTCGTGTTCCTATCTCGGAGGTGCTTGCTGAGCTTCGTGCTGAGGAGACCCGCCTCCGCTCTGCTAGGTTGCTTGCTGTTCCCTCTGTGTTGGCTGCTCGAGCTCCTGTGTCGTCTGCTCGTCTCACCGCTCCACCGCTTCTGCCCACACCTTCATGGGGGGTGGCTCGCCCTCCTTCTGCTGAGAAGGGCCGATCGCGCCGTGACACTTTCTGTGGCTACTGCTCCAGGCAAGGTCACCCAGAGTCTGAATGCCGCCAGAAACAGCGAGACCAGAGGCGCTCTTCTTCCAGTGGGACTCATGCGCCTCCCTCGACTCCGTCACTCACTGACCAGGATATTATGCGACTCAAGCGCATGCTGGCTTCCTCTGGTTCTTCCTCGACGGGCTCTGTTGCTGCTGTGACTGCCACCACCACCCCGCCCTCGCTGGAGCTTACTCGGTCAGGTACATCCTCGTGGGTTCTGGATTCTGGAGCTTCTTTTCATATGTCCTCTGATTCTTCTGCTTTATCTTCCCTTCGACCTCTTGATTTTCCTCTTAATGTTCTCACTGCCGATGGCACACCTCTTCCTGTTGCTAGTCGTGGCATTATTTCTACTCCATCTTTTTCTGTTCCCAGTGTTTCTCATGTTCCTCGTCTTACCATGAATCTTTTTTCCGCTGCCCAACTTACTGATTCTGGTTGTCGTGTCATTCTTGATACCGACTCTTGCTCCATTCAGGATCGTCGCACCAAGGCTTTGGTTGGTGCTGGCCCCCGGCGCCGTGAGTCAGAGGGCCTTTGGGAGGTTGACTGGCTTTGTGTTCCTTCCGCTGCCACCACTTCTGCCAGCTCTCATGCTCTTGCTGCCTCTTCGTCTGCGTCCTTCCAGCAGTGGCATCATCGCCTTGGTCACATCTGTGGCTCTCGCTTGTCTTCTTTAGTTCGTCAGGGCCTCTTAGGGTCTGTATCTGGAGATGTCTCCTTACATTGTAATGGTTGCAGACTTGGCAAACAGACCCAGTTACCTTATCCTACCAGTGAGTCCGTATCTCAGCATCCTTTTGACTTAGTTCATTCTGATGTCTGGGGTCCTGCTCCCTTTGATTCGAAAGGTGGTCATCGCTACTATGTTTTGTTTATTGATGATTTCTCTCGCTACACTTGGCTCTACTTCATGAAATCTCGTAGCGAGGTTCTCTCTATATACAAACGATTTGCTGCCATGGTTCACACCCAGTTTTCCACGGCCATTCGTACTTTTCGTGCTGACTCCGCTGGAGAGTATATCTCCCAGCTGTTGCGTGGTTTTCTCGCGGAACAGGGTACTCTTGCCCAGTTCTCTTGTCCTGGTGCTCATGCTCAGAACGGCGTTGCTGAACGTAAGCATCGTCATCTGCTTGAGACGGCTCGTGCGCTGATGATTGCCGCTTCCCTTCCACCCCACTTTTGGGCTGAGGCTGTTTCTGCATCCACCTATCTCATCAACATTCAGCCCTCGACTGCTTTGCAGGGTGGTATTCCTATGGAGTGTCTCACTGGTCGATCTCCTGACTACTCAGCTCTTCGTATGTTTGGATGTGTGTGCTATGTCCTGCTTGCCCCGCGAGAACGCACCAAACTGACGGCTCAGTCGGTTGAGTGTGTTTTCCTTGGCTACAGTGATGAGCACAAGGGCTATCGCTGTTGGGACCCTGTTGGTCGTCGCTTGCGCATCTCGCGTGATGTGACCTTTGATGAGTCTCGCTCTTACTACCCCCGCCCTTCCTCCTCGAGTTTCTCTGTGGACGATATTTCTTTCCTTCTCCTTCCTGATACATCCTCCTCTGTGCCTCAGGTCTCTCCCCTTCCTCAGACCCGTCTCACTCTTCCTCACATGCCACCGACACCACAATCCCCTCCATCCTCCTCTCCACCATCCTCTCCGATCCGTCGGCCTCTCTCTCCTTTTCCTCTCCACTACACTCGCCGGCCTCGTGTTGAGGATGATTCTCCTAACACATCTTCCACTTCCGATGTTCCTCCTTCCACGCCTCCACCAGTTCATAATCTCCGTGCTAGACCTCGACCCCCTCCTGAGCGCTACTCTCCTGCCAAGTACGGCCTCTCTGTTGTTGCTGAGCCGACTTCCTATCAGGCTGCCCTGACTCAGCCTGAATGGCAGCTTGCGATGGCCCAGGAGCTCGCTGCCCTTGAGCGTTCTGGCACGTGGGATCTGGTTTCCCTTCCTTCTGGTGTTCGTCCCATCACATGCAAGTGGGTCTATAAGATTAAGACTCGCTCTGATGGTTCTCTTGAGCGCTACAAAGCTCGTCTTGTGGCTCGTGGCTTTCAGCAGGAACAGGGACGCGATTATGATGAGACATTCGCTCCTGTGGCCCGCATGACCACTGTCCGCACTCTCCTTGCTGTCGCTTCTGTTCGTCATTGGTCTGTCTCCCAGCTTGACGTTCAGAACGCCTTTCTCAATGGTGAGTTGCGTGAGGAAGTCTATATGCAGCCACCCCCAGGGTACTCTGTTCCTGATGGTATGGTCTGCCGACTTCGCCGCTCTCTCTATGGTCTTAAACAGGCCCCTCGTGCCTGGTTCGAGCGGTTCGCCTCTGTCGTGACTGCCGCGGGTTTCTCGCCCAGTGATCATGATCCCGCCTTGTTCGTTCACATGTCTCCTCGTGGTCGGACTCTTCTCCTTCTCTATGTTGATGACATGATCATCACTGGTGACGACTCTGACTACATTGCCTTTGTTAAGGCTCGCCTTCGCGACCAGTTCCTCATGACTGATCTTGGTCCACTTTGCTATTTTCTTGGGATTGAGATCTCCTCGACCTCTGATGGCTTCTATATCTCCCAAGAAAAATATATTCAGGATCTTCTTTCTCGCGCTGCTCTTGGTGATGAGCGCACTGTTGTGACTCCTATGGAGCTCAACGTTCAGCTTCGTGCCTCTGATGGTGACCCTCTTCCTAATCCCACTCGCTATCGTCACCTCGTTGGCAGTCTTGTCTATCTTGCTGTTACGCGTCCTGACATCTCCTATCCTGTCCACATCCTGAGTCAGTTTGTTTCAGCCCCCACCTCTGTCCACTATAGTCATCTCCTCCGTGTTCTACGATATCTTCGTGGCACGATCTCTCAGCGCCTTTTCTTTCCCCGCTCCAGCTCTCTTGAGCTCCAGGCCTACTCTGATGCTACCTGGGCTAGTGATCCCTCCGATCGACGCTCGCTGTCTGCTTACTGTGTCTTTCTTGGTGGCTCTCTTATTGCCTGGAAGACAAAGAAGCAGACTGCTGTTTCCCGCTCGAGTACAGAGGCTGAGTTACGAGCCATGGCTATGTTGACGGCTGAGGTGATCTGGTTACGGTGGTTACTTGAGGATTTTGGTGTGCCTGCTACCACCTCGACTCCCTTACTGTCTGACAGTACCGGTGCTATCAGTATTGCGCGTGACCCCGTGAAGCATGAGCTCACCAAGCACATCGGTGTGGATGCCCACTTTGTACGTGCTGCTGTGCAGGATGAGGTTCTCGCTCTTCACTATGTGCCCTCTGAGTTACAGCTCGCGGACTTCTTCACGAAGGCACAGACTCGAGCGCAGCATGGGTTCTTTCTCTCCAAACTCAGTGTTGTTGACCCACCATGAGTTTGCGGGGGGGTGTTAGATGTGTATAGTTCCTTTTCTGTATATCCCCAGTGTATAAGGGGTTTCCTGCAGTTCTACCTCACATGTATATGTACTGGCCTTTGGCCCTTGTGAATGTTAGTTGCTCATTCCTAACAAAGGCAAGCATCAAAGAGTGCATTGGCACCAAGAGGTAACTCATTCATTCAGTTCCCTGTCTCTTTTGCTCTACTAGCTTCATCTATTGATGTAGTCCTTGGCTAATTAGTTTATTATATGTTTTATTTGTGTACCTAGGTTTTTCATTGTAATTGATGACTTGCGGAAAGTAGGATATTGGCATGATATAAAAGCGGCCTTTGCGGGGTTAAGCGGCAGATTTCTGGTGACAACGACCATTCAGCGCGTAGCAAATACCTGCAGCAGCTCAGTTGTTAATGATCATGTGTACACAATGGCAACTCTTGCCGACCAACACTCAAGACTATTGTTCTTCAAGGAAGCTTTCCAAGACGACGATCCACCGGATGCGGAGGAGCTCGGCTCTGCAGCACTCAAGAAATGTGATGGTCTTCCCCTTGCACCTGTTACCACCGCTAGGTTCTTGCAAAGCACGGGCAATCCAACACCCATGAAATGGGCAAAGTTATGCGCTGACCTGGGTACACATCTGGAGAGCGATGAGCTATTTGCAAGAATGAGGCGTGTGCTTGTGCAGAGCTACACCAGCCTTGATAGCGAGGTTGACAGGATATTCTTGTTATATTTGAGTACCTACCCAAGTGGTCGTCCTATCAGGAGATCAACCCTCATAAGGAAGTGGTTAGCCGAGGGGTTTTCACCAGGAAACATTACAAACAGTGCCCTTGACGTCGCTACTAGCTGTTTCGATAAGCTAGTTGACCGGAGTATCATCCAACCTATTGATGCCAGTGGTAACAGCACAGAGGTGAAGACATGCCATACGCATGGCATGATGCTAGAGTTTGTCATCCGCAAGTCCATGTCTGACAACTTTGTTACCTTGTTGTGTGATCAACCGTCTGCTCCACCCCTACCCAGTAAAATCCGTCGGCTGTCTCTTCATCATGCAAGGCCCAGAGAAGTGAATGATTTGTCTCTTGTCCGGTCACTGACTGTCTCCGGTGAGACACACCCATCAATCTTGGACTTCCGCAACTATGAACTGATGCGCGTTTTGGATCTGGGAGAGTATGATCATCAGTTGGGGGATACCGATCTCAAGTTGGTATGCAGTAGCCTGTTGCTGCTGAGGTTCCTAAGCCTCGGAGCCGCTGTCACGGCGCTTCCAAAAAATATCAAGAAGCTTAAGTTCTTGGAGACGCTGGATGTAAGAAGGACAAAGATAGAGATTCTGCCAACACAAGTCATGGAGCTGCCACGTTTACTTCGTCTGTTTGGGAAGTTCAAGCTCAAACAAGATGTAGGAGCCCGCAGAATGAGTAAGCTACAGGCTTGGTTGTCAGCCAACAGCAAATTGGAAACAGTAGCAGGATTTGTTGTGGACAGCAACAAGTGCCAAGGATTTGCACAACTCATGGATCATATGAAGAATTTGATAAAGGTGAAAATATGGTACGAGTCTTGTGCCGGTGCCAGCAGCACAAGTACTCTCTCGAAGGCCATCAAGGGGTTCATCGAGTGAGGCACCAATTTCACGAGCTCCCATGCACTCTCACTCAATCTTAGTGGTGAACGTTCTGAAGACTTGCTGAATTTCTCCCTTGAAACTGGCAAATCCTACTATCTTAACACACTCAAGCTACAAGGGGGCAACATATTCAGCCTGCCTCCCTTTGTTGCCATGCTGGCTGGTCTCAATAAGTTGTGCCTTTCAGTCCCTCATCAGCTGAGCAGTGACATTATTGCTGCCCTGAGCAAAATGCGCGGCCTGAAGCAGCTGAAGCTGACTGCAACTCAACTGGACAAGCACATCATTGGACAAGGTGCATTCAGAATCCTGCAACACCTATGCATCACGGTGGAAGTGATGACTGAGCTGGAAATCCAAGATGGAGCTCTGTCATGCCTCAAATCGCTCCGGCTGCTATGTAAAGATCTAGATGGCTTTTCCGGCACATCAGCGATCAAGTACTTTAAACATCTCAAGGAGATTGCTCTTCATCGTGAAGTGGGTGGTGACACAAAACAGAAGTGGAAAGAAGCAGCAAGGGAACACCCAAGATGTCCCAAGATCTTGTTTGTCTAGACAACACATCAACAAGGTAATGAATTGTGTCTTACTTGCCTTGCATTGAGATTCCTCCTCACCTCTCCAACAGTGGCACAGTTCACATCCTGGTAATGACACTTTTTTTTAGTGTGCAGGCAGAACAGGCTGCGACTTGCTAATGGCAGAACATTCTCATATGTTGCTTGCTAATAATTGGTTGAGGATCATGGACAGGTGTGTCCCATCAACAAAATCAAGTCCTTCGAATAAGTTACTCCTCTTTGCTATCGTGTCAATTTAGTGGCTTCCCCGCCGTTCGTGCTTATATGTTGTGTCACCTCCAGGATTTATTTGTAACAGATTGAAGTTAATGGCATGTTAAGCTGAGCAAACAATTTTTATTTCAAGAAATATGGTGACTTCCTGCTGTAATAAATAAGTTTACTCTGTTGGTTGTTGGATATGTATTTCGTTATTTCGGTCCAGTCAACTTAATTGGCTTGTATTATTTCCCCCAAATATAGGACTACAATTAATGTCCTGCTTGTTAACTATAAATTCTGGAATTTTGATTTACTTGGTATGAGTATCAGTATACATCAATGAAAAAATAGCACGCTATAGGATCGCTAATAGTAATCAACCTCTTTAAAAAAAATAGTTATCGACCAGTACAACTGCAAGTTTGCATGCATTGAAATAATGAAACTAACCTTGGGAGCCTGCCGCATGTCCGTTTCTGTGTCCTTTTTTTGACTTGAACAGCAGGAGCTCTGCTTTTGCATTAAAGGAGAATAGAAGTGTTACAAACACAATCGCTGAGCCAGGAAAAGGCCTAGCCGATCCGTACTCACACATACAACGCCCAGGAGAAAGTAAAATACTCCAGCTACAATCTCACAGCTGAATAAAGATCGAATGTGGTGGATATTTATGAATAAAGATTATCCTCCAACCTTCTTAAATATTTGTGTTATTAGCTTTATTAATTCTGGTCGTGTTGCTAATAATATTGGTGTTACTTTGCTGGTTGTGACCTTTTTATTGCTTATGTGTAATGTGACCTTTTTATTGCTTGTTATTGTTTTAGTTTTAAGTTGATGGTCAACTTGTGTGTTTGATTTCTGTGAACTGATGCTTCTCTTAGTCTATCTATGAGTCGAGTTTGACTGTTTGAGGGCTTTTTTTTTCTGTCGGAGTGAACAAATCAGGAATACTATTCAAAATTTGGAATTATGTTTCTTATGGAACCTTCTCCTAGTCGAGCGCTTCTTGTCATATACTCCCTCCATCCCAAAATAAGTGACTCGACTTTGTACTAACTTTGTACTAGAGTTGGTGTAAAGTTGAGTCATTTATTTTGGGACGCAGGGAGTATTTGTTGTGGCCCTTGTGGGCTCAGGACTCAACGCATACAAAAGCAAGTCGTCGCCCTTGACGCTGCTCAAAGAGGTCTCGGGCCTGCTGTGGCAGCTCATTTCACCATCACTGGTACTAAAACACACGACACCAGTTGAAGAGAAAGTGCCTGAAGAAACATGTTTTTTTTTTTGAGGAATCAACATGCGGGCTTTTTAGTCACTAGCTGTGATCTTCTGTTGTGATTGGGATTCCAGTATGGTTTTGACGCGCTCCCCGGTGTTCTCATGACATTTCATCTTCAACGCCCAACTTTTTCTGTACCGTAGCATGTTACTGTCAGCTACTAGTATTTCTGAACATCAAGTTCAGTGTCTAGCTTTGCCCTCTTCCTGTTTAAGACTGTTCGAATCCTGAATTAGTAAAATTCTAAATTCTCAGGTCCAAGGACAAGCCACTGCTCTCTGCCTGTCATTAATAATCTCAGTTCATTAGCATTGTTATGATGATGATGTGTATTGTGACCTGCAACTTGAAGTTTCCTTCCAAATTGACAGTTTCAGACTATTGTTAAGAGAAAGAAGAACAGGTTCATGGCGTCCTTCTCTGGTAGCAAGTATCTCAGCTTCGATATTTATGCCCTAAATCTGAATAATTGTAGTGCTAAAGAAACAAACCTATGGACCACTTATTCCTTTTGTGCCTTTGTTTCTAAATATTTTGTGGAGTGTGGTTAAGTACTGGTGTCACACTCAAGAAGTAATTTCCAATATATTTATTTTCCCATTAGACAACAACTATAAGTATGCCAAAAAGATAGCATCTGGTGTCACATTTAGGAAGCTGAAGCACATCAACTATATGCGAGGTCAGACTGTCCGCGCCAGCGTTGGAGACGGTCAGCCTGAGGGACTGCTGGGGCTTGAGACCGCTACCAGGCGTGTCACGTGAAGGTCCCAAGCCGGTGGTTGAGTGGAGGGACAGATTCGAGTTCACAACGCAGAGGAAGTAGAAGTGCAGTATGTATCTATATATGCATCAATTCTGATTGTCCATCTTTGTCGAGTGCTTCTGCCGTCACAAAGCTCGCTGATAACCCATAGAGTCGAGGGCAACCTGACCAAGATGAAGTCGCTGGAGCTCAACAGAGTTTGCGTAATCCTGGGCTCGAAAGACAAGACAAAATTAACAGCATCATCATCGAGGGAACTCCCGCAGGTAAGCAGTCCGGGATGCATGCCGGAAGGAAAGTCTACGGTCGAAATTCCTGTCGAGGATTTCTCAGATCCTGCATACATAAATGCAGAAACAAGCACATTCGGTTTGGCATATCATACTTTCTGCCTGGGCCTCCACTCAACAATGAATTTTCTGCTCAAGGATTCCTTCTGTCCAATGATGTTCAAATTTGGTTCACCAATCTGAGCCTTTTGTTTGGCAGGCTGTGCGTCCTTTTTGAAACCATGTTTAGTATTTGGATTCTACGAAACTCTCTTGGCCTAGTGACATATATATATATCAAGGTGTGCTGATCTGCATGCTAGAGGTAGAAGATTGTTCAGTAGATTCTTGTCTTCTGCTTATTCTTATTTTATCTGGCAATGTTTTTCAAAAAATAGAGGCTGGTATAGTCCTTGCGGTTGCTGATAGGTACTTCCTGCACATATAACAGCATCATCCTGGGCTCGAAACAAAGACAAAATTAACAGCATCATCATCGAGGGAACTCCCGCAGGTAAGCAGTCCGGGATACATGCCGGAAGGAAAGTCTACGGTCGAAATTCCTGTCGAGGATTGCTCAGATCCTGCATACATAAACTCAGAAACAAGCACTTTCGGTTTGGCTTATCATACTTTCTACCTGGGCCTCCACAGAACTCTGAATTTTCTGCTCAAGAATTCCTTCTGTCCAGTGATGTTCAGATTTGGTTCACCAATCTGAGCCTTTTGTGTTGCAGGCAGCGCGTCCTTTTTGAAACCATGTTTACTATTTGGATTCTACGAAACTCTCTTGGCCTAGTGACATATATATATATCAAGGTGTGCTGATCTGCATGCTAGAGGTAGAAGATTGTTCAGTAGATTCTTGTCTTCTGCCTATTCTTATTTTATCTGGCGATGTTTTTCCAAAAATAGAGGCCGGTATAGTCCTTGCGGTTGCTGATAGGTACTTCCTGCACATATATTGTCGTTGTTAATCAGACGCTGAATTGAAAACTTTTCTTTTTGGTACATTCGGAGAACCATGAGTGATGAGTCTGCTAGTGATCTCTTTATTTTTACAGATTAGACAGCCTAGTGGGTCTGTTTGGAGCTGGATGTCAGCCAAGTTCTTCGAACGATCTCTTATGGACTGGTAAGAGAAGATGAAACTGCACATATCATTGCATATAAATTTTTTTCATAATATATTTTACACAGGTCCAAATATTGGTTGAGAACAAGAAGAACTTTGACTTCACGAAGCCCTTGACCTTGGCGGCAGACGTGCAGCTTATAATTATAGACAGTGACGTTATAAATGAGGTCAGTATAAGTTTCCCTAGTTGTTCTTGTTGCTGTCGGACCATTGCCATTGCTGAAAACATGCAAAGTAGTGCTAACGGGACACATGCGTGTGTATGTGATACTGCTAAACAAATTGTAATGTGTGTCCCGACCCCACCGTGGTCCTGCTAATGTGTGTGTATTTGGTACTGCTAAATCCGTTACTGATTAATGTAATTTGTAATTCTGTTGTAATCTTACTTCCATTACTGAACTGTTTGAACTTACCTGTATGCTCAGTGGTGGTATCTACGTATATTTCAAAGCACATGTTTTGATTGAGATTTTTATACCCTATTTTTAACAAAATAGCAGTTCCATGGTTCAGTTGGTGTATTGAGGTCTCTTGCCAAAAGTGTTGGAGGTTTATGAAGGTAGATTGCCTTCAAAATTCAAATGCATGCAACATTGTCCCCCTAAGTACTACTTGTGTTAACCTATTTTGTCAGGAACTGGAAGCATCGCCCAGCGAAGCAAAGAAGAAACCTTTGAGCTTGTTTGTTCCCAAAGAAAAGGAACAAACCCCTAGTGTATAATCAATGCTCAAACATGTCTTGTTTGAGACCATACTGTAGCCAACTACGCCATGTTTTGTGTTCGGAAAAAGCCAATGTTTAGTCCAGCGTGCAACTTTGGATACTGACAACAAAATCATTCTATCTTATCATAGAAAGTGTCGAACACATATAAGTTTGATACTACCAATGAAAATTTTAAATTGTTTGGCTGTGTATACATCCAACATGTACGGTTTCAGACAGCTCAGGGGAAATGGTGGTGAACTGAAGAACAGGCCAGGTGAAGGGAGGAGAGAACAGGGTACCTCGTCTCAGCCGACAGAGCGAAAGAATGATGCAAAGTGTTAACATGATCTGCTTCCAAGAAACAGAACATAGTTGCTGCCACCGCGTGCATAGCGTGTCTGACATGATCTGTTGGAACTGAAACATATACAGCGCATCAGCGCTCTATTGATCTGTATACATGTTGATTGCTTCGGTAATTCAACATAGGGCAAATAGTTGGAATCACCGAAAACAAAAAGAGCTTACATGGTTAGAGCCGGCATTCCCTCGTCAAAGTCAGCAGAGCTGACCAGATACCACATTGGTTGTCTCCACAGTAAGTATATATGACTCAAAACAGTTCTTCCAAGATCCTGCAAGACATATTTGCAGCAGTGAAGACAATTCATTCATCACAGCCCAAACTTTCTCTTACTGTGTATGTATACTTGATATTGTTTTTAGAGAAGACAGGTGCAGAAATTAAAGACAAATTATATTTTTTCAGTATAAATCAAAGACCAGCATTGTAAGTATATATCTGTCTCAACATTTGTACATCTTCTCTGAAGGGCAGCACAATCGCCGCGCGAAAAGGCCCGTGCACGGCGGCGACGTGGCGGGAGCGTCAGGCGAGGCGCTGCGCGGGATCTCGCAGGAGAGCGCCACAACGGCGGCGCGGGCAAGCGGGGCCGCGCAGCAGCCGGTGGCGGCGGCGTCGCGGGTGAGTGCGGCGGCGGCGGGGAGTCGCCATGGGAGTTCTGATTGGGGCTAGTCGCCTAAAAGTGCGTGGCACTGCGCTAGGCCTAGCAGCGCCTAATCTTCTTCTTCTTCTTCTACATTTTTGTTTTTATATATTTTTGGGGATAAACTACATAAATATCAAGTGTTTTAATAATACAATATCCATGTAGTATTTCAAAAATTATTCACGGACATAAAAAAGTTATGTCTATTTGAAAATTTCTTTTTGTATAACAAAAAAGTTATCATACCAAAGAGATATATTCTTGTATTTTAGAAACAATGTTCTCGTATGCCCAAAAAATTTGGGTCAACGTAAAAAAAATGTATGTGTAATTTCAAAAGAGTTTACATGATTTAAAAAAATACATAATTGTTTGTAAAAATGTCATCATATATATTTTTAAAAATCAATTTGTATGTGAAAAAAATCTCAATGCATCTTTTAAAGCTGTCATCATGTGCTTGAAAAAGGTTCATTGTGTAATTCTTAAATATTAATCAACATATATTTTTGAAATATTCAAGATGCATTGTAAAATGGTCATCCGGTATATATAGAAGATTGACTGTGTATTAAAAAATGTGTTCACCATTTATGCTAAAAATGTTCGTGTTGTATTTAAAAATGGTTCATCCTGCATGAAAAACACTTCATTGTGCATTTTTTTTCGAGATTGTGCACTTCATTGTGCATTCAAAAATGTGTTCATCGTGTATTGACAAATGTTCATGTGTAATAAATAAATATTCATCCTGTAAAATTAAATGTTCAACATGAATTAAAATAAATATCAAATGGTAATTAAAAATGTCCATCTTGTATTTTAAAAGTAAACATGATGTATTATAAAAATTGATCATGTATTCTAAAAATAATCATAATACGAAATAGGCTTTCGCCCCGCTTTATAGATAAAGCAACCACCCAATCCATACATTGCCTGCAAGCATAAATTTGTAAAATGTCCAACGTGTATTAATATGTTCATTATAAAATTTGAAACATCATGTATTAAAGAATATGTATTTGTTAAAAAACAATTACTTGGCGGGCATCTTGGCGAGAGTGGCAGGCGCGGAGGCGCTTCCTCCACCTCCGGCAGCAAGATTGGAGGACCCGGTTAGAAGAAGCCTCCCGAGGTCGAAAACAACATGGGCCTCGTCCTTGGCGGGCGTGGCCAAAGCGTCGGACGAGGCGCAGCGCGCGGCTTCGCAGGAGAGCGCGGCAACGGCAAAAGCGGGCGTGCGGGGCTGCGCAGCAGCCAATGGCGGCGGCGAGGGTGGCCTCGTCGCAGCGGAGTGCGGCGGCGGCGGCGTGGAGTCGCCATGGGAGTTCCGACGGGGGCCAGTCACCTAAAGTGTGTGGCACTGCGCTAGGCCCAGCAGCGCCTAATCTTCTTCTTCTTCTACATTTTGGTTTTTATATTTTTTGGGGATAACCTACATAAATATCAAGTGTTTTTAATAATAAGATATCCACGTATTTCAAAAATTATTCGCGGATATAAAACAAATTCATGTCTATTTAAAAGTTTCTTTTTGAATAACAAAAAAGTTATCATACCAAAGAGATATATTCTTGTATTTTGAAAACAATGTTCTCGTATGCCCAAAAAATGTATGTGTAATTTCAAAAGAGTTTTACATGATTTTAAAAAAATATAATTGTTTGTAAAAAAGTTCATCATATATTTTAAAAACAAATCAATTTGTAGGTTAAAAATTCTCAATGCATCTTTTAAAGCTGTCATCATGTGCTTAAAAAGGTTAATTTTGTAATTCATATGTTAATCATGTATTTTGAAAATATTCAAAGTGTATTGTAATAAGGTCATCCGGTATACATAAAATATACACTTTGTATTAAAAAGTGTGGTCACCATTTATGTTAAAAATAATCATGTTGTATTTAAATATTGTTCATCTTGCATGAAAAACAATTCGTTGTGTATTTATAAAAATGCTCATCATGTATTGACAACTCCTCATGTATAATAAATAAAGATTCATCTTGTAAAATTAAATGTTCAACATGAATTAAAAAATATCAATTGGTAACTAAAAAACGTCCATCTTGTATTTAAAAAAATAAATTTCATGTATTTTAAAAATTCATCATGTATTCTAAAAATAATCATAGTGTATTTGTGAAATGTCCGAAGTGTATTAATATGTTCATCATATATTTTGGAACATCATGTATTAAAAATATGTATTTGTCAAAAAGTTTTATATTTTATAGTAAATAAGCAAGTAAAATGTTCAAGTACTTTTTGTAATAAAAAATCATGATATTTCATATTTAGAAAAAAATATACACGGAAAAATAAATGTTCATGTACTTCAAACCACTAGTCGAATGCCCGTGCGTTGCCACGGCATAACAAATTTAGACAAGGAGATATTTGTCGAATCATCACTACAATTTGCATCACGTATGTTGCATGCAATTTATGAGTGTCTTTAAACAAATATTATCACTCCTGCTGAATGCCACAAAACGAAATCCGGAGAATTTACCATCTGAAAAGGTTAAAAATAATAATACTAAGATTTGTGTGGAGGGCTCGCGCCGCCGCACGAAAAGGCCCTTGCATGGCGGGCATGTTGGCGAGCATGGCCGACACGGAGGCACCTCCTTTGCCTTCGCCAGAAAGAATGGAGGACACGGTTAGGAGCCTCCTGAGGTCAGCGGCGACGTGGGCCTCGTCCTTGGCTGTCCTGGCGAGAGCGTCGGGCAACGCGCGATCTTGTAGGAGAGTGCGGCAACGGCGGGCACGGGCGAGCGAGGCTGCACAACAACCGATGGCGGCCTCGTCGCGGCTAAGTGCGGCATCGGCTGCGGCGACGGGGAGTCGCTATGGGAGTTCCTACACGGCATGGCACTGCACAAGGCTCAGCAGCGCCTAATCTTCTTCATTTTTTTTCTTACATTTTTGTTTTGTTTATATATATATATGTTAAATTACACAAATATCACCTGTTTTGAAAATAAAATATTCATGTATTTTAAAAGGCCTTCGTGTATATAAAAATGTTCATGTCTATTTAAAAATTTCTTTTTGTATAAAAAAAAAGTTATCATACCAAAGAGATATATTCTTGTATTTAAAAAAATGCTCTACTAGGGCCAAAACAATTCCGTGAATATAAAAATGTATGTACAATTTAAAACAGTTTCTCCATGATTTTCAAAATATATAACATTGTATGTATATTGTTCACCATATATATTTTAAAAATCAATGTGTAACTGGAAAAATCTTAATGCTTTTTTTTAAAAGGTCATTGTGTGCTTAAAAAAGTATCATCAAGTAATTCATAAATATTCAAGTTGTATTATAAAATTCTCATCATGTATATATAAAAAAGTCGACTGTGTATTAAAAAAATCAGCATTTATTTGGTGTATTTACAAATTGTTCATCGTGCATGTAAAAATGTCAATTATTAATGAAAAACTCTTTATTGTGTAAGTATTTATGAAAATATTTGTCATGTATTGCCAAATTCTCATGTGTAAGACAAATATCCATCTTATAATATTAAATGTTCGACAATTGAAAAAATATTTTCTGTCATTCAAAAAATGTTCATCTTCTATTTTAAAAGGTACTGTGTATTTGGAAAGTTCATCATGTATTTAAAATACTCATTGTGTCTTGTAATATGTCCAACGTGTATTAGTATGTTCATCATATATTTTGTGACATCATGTATTAAAAAATAATGTATTTGTCAAAAGGTTTTATATTTTATAAGAACGATGCAGGTAAAATGCATGCATATCTCAATAATTGTTCATATAACTCTTTGAAAAGGATATATTTTACCTCCTAGGAATAAAGAAATAAAATAAAATAACAGAAGACAAAAAAAAAGAAAAAAAAGAAAGCCAAGAAAGTAATATAGATAGAAAAAGTTAAAAATGAGACAGAAGCAGAAAATATAAAAGGAAAAGATAAGTAAAATCAAAACAAACAGTTCAAGGAAACAAAGACCGGAGGAAATCCAACTCAAAGAAAACAACATCAATTTTTTTTGAAGGTGACGTGATACACGCGTCGAAGCGTGACGCGGTGAATCGGTTTTGTTTCTTTGCTTCGTGATTTCTTCAATGTTTAAGTGTTGTATTATTACTAAAAATGCACTCTAACTAGAACTATCAACACAATTCGTGATGTTTTCTTTGTAGTTCTTTTGTCTTGAGTGACTTATGATGTGGTTCCTACCATGCTATATTATTAGCCAAAATATTTTGCATGTACGAACTGTCAACCAAATTCGCCATGTGTGGAACTATAATTGTAGGTGCTTTCAACTAATTAATTAATGGAACATATGACGCTTTAACCATTTGACTTACTGAAAAAGAACTTGCGTGACAAATAGGGGAATCATCAGAATTTATAAAGTCATGTTGAGTAGAATAAACAACAACAATACATTATGACAATGTCCTCCATCAGAATGCTAGATATTAAAAAAAAAGAGCAATTGTACATCGGCATTATCATGAGGCAAAGCACGCGAGGTGCTACAAGAATATATGTGCTGATGCTGATCACTGCTGCAGAGGGAAGGTATATAATCGGTCCTTATGGTCGCCTTGTGGTAGGTATCATGGATGTCACTATTTCCATCGTAAAGTTGCTTTACCATCGAAACGTTTCTTCGGCCTTAGCTGAAGAAAATAAAAATATGAGGAATGTATTAGGACGTTATTGGTAACAAAAACTTGTACGAATTCGGTTCAAAAAAAACTTGTACTAATCTCAATCTGAAGAGAGAAAATTAATTACATACGTCATTGGTGTGGCCGCACTTCTTCTTGCGGCAGTTGGTAGACCTCGGAGGAAGACGTCCATAGCACCTGTATACATATATATGAATCAATCAATGGGGGTTCGGCCCAAGAAAACTTAGGACGGAGATGGAAAAAATCAAGCATGTATGCACGTACTTGCGGCAGATCATCTTGTTCTCGTTGTAGCTGAGCGCAAGCGCTAGGAGGTTGGGGTCGACGCTGGGGTACCAGCTTCGTTGCCGGAAGCCGCCACCGCGGAGGCCGAGCACCTGGTGCAGCGTTGACTCCTTTCCGATGCCGTAGTCGGCCAGCGTCCGGCGGCCGTCCTCCTCGTCTAGATCTAGCTGCTTCCCGGCGAAGACGAGTGACGGCAGCTGGTGCGGGTCTTCGGATTCCGAGGTGATTCCTTGCTTGTCCTGGATCTGAGCTTTGACGCTGTGGACGGTGTCGGTGCTCTCGACCTCCAACGTGAGAGTCTGCCCGGTGATGGTCTTGACCAAGATCTGCATTGTCGTGGTCGTGATTGGCGTTGGTGCTGTGGGGTGGGGTGAACTCAGCGCCCCGGAATATATATATATATATATATATATATATATATATAGCGATTGATCGATCGGAGGAAGCAACGCGATCGCTACGAAACCGAGTAGGTCACGGTAACGTGATCGTCACGGATACAGTTTTGGAGAATTAAAGATTGTCTACGAATTTGCAAAGAAAGGCCTCCTACGCGGGTCTCTCACACTCCATCGGCGGCCGGCACGGGCATCATCGCGATCATCGGCGGCCGGCATGGGCGTCTACTGGCTGGCTGCAGGACGTGCACATGGCCAACTGCACGCTGCCCTGCCTCTTCAACAACACCTCTCTTTCTCTCTCTTTCTCGAGGAAAGGGGAGAAAGGACAGAGATCCACCATGCCGTCGCCCTCCACCACAGCTCCACGCCGCCGGCGACGAGCCTTCGCCACCGCTCTATCCATTCTTCTCCCTTCGAGCAACCCCGCTCTTCTTCGTCCCCCTTCTCGCGCAGGGCTTCAGCAACCGCGATTTCCTCTCGCCGTAAGCAGGGGAGGGGACAGGAGCACGGGAGGCAGCCGGAGAGGACGAATGTGGAGGTCCCGCGCTCATCGGTGATGACTGATGAGGCTTAAGCCGTCACAGTTCTATCCACCCAAGCAGAGAATCTTTGAATGATGCGGTGTGGCCTTCCACCGTGAATCAGAATCTCTTCAATGAGATTACTTTTCAGTCAGTGTGCAGGTTGTTGAGTTACTGTGAGAAACTGAAACTTGCCACATCAAACTTTCTGACCACCGGGTAATTTTCTCTGACATCTGCATTACTTTCGTATACATGTTCCCTTTTTTCAGCAAAGGTGAAAGCTAATTTTGTTTCTCCAATGCAGATATGTTGATTGGGATGAAAAGACTGCAAGGCACGGTTCTGATGGCACCTGATATATGCTGCAGAAATATTCTGAAACCTTCAGTTAATGCACAACTAACGTTCATCACGGACATTAACAGTGTAATTGATAATTACAGCCTTGTGTTTTCTTTCTTAAATACTAGGGAAGGTGCGCATTAAGATGGAACATGATTACCATTCGATCCCTAACACTACCAGAATAACCACCTATCCTGACGGCCTAAGGCCGTCGGCATAGGGCTACGCCGACGGTGGCCGTCGGCGTAACCCCGTCGGCAACTCGAACGTCGGCGTACCCCGGGCGGCCGTCGGCATAGGCATGTACCCCGACGGCTTCCGTATAGCCGTCGGCGTAGATACCCCCTCGGCAACGAATTGGGACTGACGGCCGTTGACGGCGAAGCCGTCCATTCAGGCGTCGCCACGTGGCCGCTCGACGCAACTCCCGGTGACCTTCTACACTGACGGTTATGCCGTCGGCATAGTTTTCTCTGTATCCCGACGGCCTAACCGTCGGCGTAGAGGGTCACCAGGAGCTGCGCACAGCGGCCACGTGGCCCACTACGCCGACGGCTAGGCCGAGAAACCAATCCCGACGGCATAACCGTCGGCGTAGAGGGTCACCAAGAGCTGCCAGGAGCTGCCACGTGGCGAAACCTGGTGCCTCGTGCCATCTACGCCGACGGTTATGCCGTCGGGATAGGTACCATAGAATTTTTTTTCCAAATTATTTGGTTCAAATACACAACATATACAGCAAATGCACATCATACACGGCATGACAAGTTCAAGGTAGGCAACATAGTTCAACATAGGCATAGTTCAACATAATGACAAGTTCAACATAGGCATAGTTCAACATAATGACAAGGTCAACATAGGCATAGTTCAACATAATTACAAGTTCAACATAGGCATAGTTCAACATAATGACAAGTTCGACAAAGCCAACAACATCATCACCGCCAAAGGCTTAAGCGACATCACTTCCACCACCAAAGCCGAGGTCGTCACCGCTAGCGCTACCACCACCGCCACCGCCACCGCTAGCGCTAGCGCTACCGCCACCGCCACCGCCTCGCCAGACTGGAGTGACTGGGCTTTGTGACTCAGGAGTGGAACCATAAGTAGCACCACCACCGGCGGATGATCCACCGGTTCCCTGCATGTTTGAAAAGAGATGGGAGGGCAATATATGATTGTATTGAATAAACGGTATGTTCTGGTTGAATAGTTTGGTGATGTACTAACCGGAGTGCCATAGTGTTCTGCCAGGCATTGTTCAAACGTAGGCGGCACTGGTTGTGGTCCAGGAGGTGGTGGTGGTGGCAGTGTAGGAATCTGCCCGGTTGCCATAGACGCAACCACAAGCTGCGTCATGCGGCTGTTGTACTCAGTGGCTGCTGCAACTCTCTCGTTCCAGTCGAAGAGTTGCTGACGTACGAAGTACATGTAGGCCTACAAATATGACATGATGGAACTCATAAAACATAGCAATGCGGAAAATAAAGGTCGAAAGAAAGAAGATAAGAGGGAAAATATTTACAGAGTTCTGCTGGGCTACGAGTGACAGTGTAGAGGACGCACTGGGGCGCGGGCGCTGGCTCGGCCTCGGGTCGGTAGCGCGGATCCGCCTGTAGGAGACAGAAGGGGTGATCACAGAATCCAGAATCGGATGCCGACCATGACTCTTCGATCCTATGCTGACGGCGGCCCTCTCGTCGGTATCCAGAGACAAGGGGTCTGATGTGCCAGGATTCCACTTCTGAAACTCCTTCGTGTATGACGTCAGGTTCTCCCCGGTATGGCCGTAGTACTCACTCTCGCCGGCCTTGGGATTAGGCCGCACACGGGCGAGCCTCCACGACTCGATGTCTGAGAGTGGCCGCTTCAATTTCTCCTCCTGCACCGCCAAACAGAGGTTAGTCATACATAATAACATACGGTAAAGAGAAGATCAAGAATGTTTCATGTACATAGATATACCTGAAGTTTCTTGTGGCGCCAGTGGTTTCGGTTTCCCTGACGGTGTGTTCCGTCGGTACCTCGATTAGCCTTGTTTATCTTGCTCTTGGCAGCAAACTCTGCGTCCTCGCCGACCCACAGATCCACCAATCCCTCCCATCCATCATTCTTTCCAAAGCACCAATCAGGACGCACCTACATAAGAAGCATAATGGCATTTGACCACGAAACAATGAAATTTACCACAAACATCGTAATGAAAAGTCTGTTATACTTACCAACATGTACTGCTCCTTAGTCAAGGTAAGGTTATGCTCCTTCACGTCATCCTTGGTCACCTTCTCGTTACATACCTCGTGATAATAATGCGAGATAGCCACCCAGCGCACCTCGTACTGCAACTGACGGGCCTGCTTCCTCGCAGCCCGCAGCAAGAACTCATCGGCCTCGGCCTTGTCCTCCTCAAGAACTCTATAGAATTTCTACAGTCATTCATGAAACCAGAATGGAACAAGCCATGAGTTAAACGATTTGATGATAAACTCTAAAAGTAACTCAAGAATTGTGCTTCTCAAGAGAACTTACCCAAAACTTTGATATCACGGCCTTAGCGGCCGTCACATGGGTTGGGTGGAAGGCCGCTTCGTAGTGCTCCCAGCACGTGGCCAAAATCTTGTGCTCCTCGTTGTCTCGGTACGGAGCGAACATCCCCGGCCAAAGCTTCTTCAACAGGATAGTGAGGATGCCGTTTGGAACACGGGCACCTTGAGGATATTCCCAGCTACTGCAAAAGAATTAAAATATTAGCATGTGTACAATCAAAATGATGCTATGTGTTTAAAATATTATTAAGGGGCACTTACCTTTTCCCCTTGGGCTTAATGAGCCACTTCATCTCCTCGGTATCAGGAGCTTTTGGGAGTCGCGCACCACCACGCAGCCAACCCTTCTGCTTGCCACCCCTGTTCCCGCCACCACCATCATCACCGCCACCCCCTCCCCGCCAGCACCCCCCTCCTCGCCACCACCCCCCTCCTCGCCACCATCCCCCTCCTCGCCACCACCCCCTCCTCGCCACCATCCTCATCCTCCTCCCTAACCTCCTGCTCCTCCTTCTCCTCCCTAACCTCCTGCTCCTCCTCCTCCTCCTCCCCAACCTCCTGCTCCTCCTTAGAGGTTACCTCACTAGAGAAGGGTCGCGAAGACGACCCCCTATGTCGGTCACAGAGCGCAGTTTCTGGCCCCGAGACCGTCCCCCTGGGCCTCTCCCCCCACCACGTCCTCCTCTAGGGGCACCTCTCCCTCGACCTCCCTATGAGAACTCATCGTCAAGTAGTCGGGAGGGGACATTACGGGGTCGACCACTCCGACTAACCTTCGCGGCGAGTTTGCTTAGCAAACCAGTACCATCGGCCTTGCCCTTTCCCATACTTAGCGAACCTGCATTGAAAAGAGAATAAAAAGTTAGTGTATTAATAATGAAGGAGTAGACATAATAAAAAGGAATAAAAAAGCGCATTCATAGTAATAAACCATATAAAAAAAGACATATTAATAGAACATACAAATAAGACATGGAACATACATCTGCTAGAACCCATACGAATCATCACTGTTGTAACCGTTTCCTCGACCGGTCTCATCGTCACTATCACGCATATCATCTTCGTTGTCTGACGTAGGTGCTGGCTCTTCCTCGTCTTCAGCGTATTCATTTAATTTCTCTAGCATAAGTATGTCTTGGTCATTCACAATGGTCTCACCATCATTCCGTGCATCGTCATCGTTTGGATCCACATCAACATCACCCAAGGCATCAGCGTCATTGTATCGAACCACATCAACATCATCAAGTTGCTCTTGATAGAACACTCCCTCGTATGTCATGGGGTTAATGTAGAAGTAATCGTCATCGTCCGGGTCCGGTAGCTTACCACGTGGTGCCACCTTGAACACAACTTCCCAACCCTTTAGGTACTCTTTCTGGCATGGGTAGGGCAGATAATAAACTTGTGTGGCCTGGGTAGCCGCAATAAAAAGATCAGCTTCTGCATAAACGGTGGATGGTTTAACTTCGACCAAACCAAGGGAAGGCGTATGTCTCAACCCCTCATATCGGTCGAACCATCGGCATTTGAACACAACTAGATTTAGGTCCTCGGCCCCAAGATCGAATGACAGCTCGTATATTTTTCCTACCCTTCCATAGTACTCAACTTCATTTTCTCCTGGGGTGTACACTCCTGTGTTTATAGTTTTCACATCATACTTTTCACATTTCATGACCCGAGCGTTAAAACCCATGGAAACCCATCTCAATTCGTCATCCATAGAGGTGTTCGGATCTTTGCCCTACAAGTTTAATTGAAATTGATGGGTGCATTCGTTCCATCAACTAATAAATGTTGAACTAGGAAGTTGAACTAGGGGAATGTGAAAAATTACTTTATCCATGAACCAAGCAACAAATTTTTTTCTGCCAGAGGCACCGTTCCGTAAAAGAGTAAGTGCCTCCGCTTTAGTAGGAGGAATCATTCCCGTCCACTCCTCATGTAGGAATTGACTAAAAGAAGAAATCGGTGTTAGAACGAGACTCATCCTCAACGAATTGCATAAAGGAATGGTGTAGCGGTATTACCTCATCCACTCTTCCTCGACTTCCTTGATGTTGTGCAAGACATAGAACATGATGTCCTCCCACTCTTGTTCTGGCATGTTATAAGGTTTCGAACCCCCAGCCCGGCCACATTGCCCGTTGAATAGATTGAGCTTGGGTTTATACTTGGGCTCTTCTATATTGTATCGAGACACCTTATTATGCAGAGTGGGAACGTGGTCTGGGTAGTACGATGTCCTGAGGTCTGACACCTCCTCTAGGATAACTGCCTCAGCTATGGAAGCTTCAATCTTAGCTTTGTTTCCACATTTCTTTCTGAGATGCTTGTTCTGTCTCTCAGGGCCGTACTGCCAACGATTCTGCACAGGGCCCCCCAACAATACTTCCTTCGCGAGGTGCAAAATGAGATGTGTCATTGGAGTAAAGAAGCCTGGCGGGAAGATCTTCTCTAGCTTGCATATCAAGTCCGGTGCCTTCTTATGCAATTGTTCAATCACCTCGGGACATACTTCTTTAGCACATATCGTGCGAAAGAAATGGCTTAGCTCCGCAAGCACTCGCCAGACACGCTCGGAGACATAGCCTCGAACCATCACCGGCATTATCCGCTCAATCCATACATGATTGTCATGACTCTTGAGCCCGGTCACTTTGCCCGTTGAAAGATTGACCCCCTTACTTATATTTGATGCATAACCATCAGTGAACTTCACAATGTGTTTGAGCCACATAAGTGCTTCCTTCTTTTCTGGCGGTTTAAGGACGAAGTCAGCATCTGGTTTGAACCGGTTTCTTCGACCGTCTGTTGGAGGCCGCATGTTTAGCCGTGGTCTATCACAAATTTTCTGTTGATCGGCTCTAGCTTTAACGTTATCCTTTGTCTTATCAGGAATGTTGAGGATCGTGGAATAAAGGGACTCTGCGACATTCTTTTCGGTGTGCATCACATCAATGTTATAAGGAAGTTTGAGGTCCTTGAAATAGGGAAGCTTCGTGAACGGGGTAATGTGAGTCCAGTTGTGCGTCTCACCATATCCCTCAAAGCGTTTCGCTTTGCCTTTGCCTTTGCATTTGCCTGGGCCTTCGCCTTCACTTTCCCCTTTGCCTTTGCCTTTGCCTTTGCCTTTGCCTTTGCCTTTAGGCTTGAGAGCTTTTAGCTGAGCAAGAACATCTTCCCCAGAAAACGTTGGAATCTCGTTTACTTCATGGACAACCCGGCCTTTTTTTTGAAGTTCTTCTTGTCTTCCCTGTCTCGATGGTCTGCAGGGAGGAACTGTCGATGCATGTCAAAGGCAACATACTTGCCACCCTTCTGCAGCCAAATAAAACGTAGAGCCTGCATGCACACTGGGCATGGCATCTTCCCACTTGTACACCATCCACAAAATAGGGCATAGCCGGGAAAGTCATGCATGCAATACATCAACCAAACTTTCATCAAGAATTTTTTTTGCAGATGTCGGTCGTATGTCAACCTCGGGAAGTACCTACAATGGAGCAAATCATCCACCAGCGGCTGCATAAACACTCCCAAATTCTTTCCCGGGTAATCAGGCCCCAGAATGATTAGCGACAAGAACATGGTCCTGCGTTGCATTACGACACCGGGAGGGAGATTGAGCGGAATAACAAACACGGGACAGCAGCTGTATGGATTGAACGACATACCATACGGATTCAACCCGTCACCTGTTATCGCAATCCTGACATTCCCTGCCTCGGCTGCTTCCTCGGGGTACTCTTTATCGAATGACTTCCATGCTTCAGCTTGCGATGGATGTACGATTTTTTTATCGTACATTTTCCCTTCCTTGTGCCACTTCATCATTTTGGCAGACTCCTCCGTGATGAAAAGGTGCTACAGTCTTTCTATGAAATGGAGATACCGAAGAATCTTTACGGGGATGTCTAGTTCCTTCTTCTCACCATGCTCATCGACCACCTCAAGGTACCGAGAGGAACCGCACTCCCTATAGTACTTGTCACCGGCATACTCGTGCCTAAACAAAAGGCAATTCTTCGGACAAACATCTATTTTCGCATATTTCATAGATAGTGCCTTCATGATTTTCTTCGTAGCGTACATGCTTTTCGGCAGTTCATGACCCTCAGGAAGGCTGTTAGCCCATACTCCTAGAAATGCTTCGAAGCAAGCTTGGGTGCAGCCGTACTCAGCCTTGACTGTCATCAGTTGCGAGATGGCATCCAACTGAGAAATTTTGGCACCCGCATAAAGAGGTTTCTTTGACGAGGCCAAGACCTCCAAGAAGGCCTTTGCGATTGCCTTTGGCTCCTCCGGTTCATTCTCTGAAGGTGTTGTATGTGTCGTCTCGGCAGCAAAGACATCATCTAGCATGTTTCTAACCCCATCGTCCTCATAACCACCGATGCGTTGTCGCATCACCTCCTCTCTACCACGGTCCCGCTCGGCAAAGTTTATGGGCATGTTAAAGTCTTCCATATATCCAAATGTGCGAAGGTGCAAAGTCATTTCTCCCTGAGCTCTACGGTGACGTCTTTCACATTTTGCACAGGGGCATTCTAGGTTAATTATCATTGGAGGACGGAATATCTCCTTTAAGAACACATCGGTTTTCTCGACCCACTCTGTTGTCACTTGATTCCGATGGATAAAACCATTGTACATCCACTGATTATCTGCCATCCTCTGCTTTATCACGAGCAACACAACAAAATTATGGATTCATTAAAATTAATCACATACAATTTTTATTTTCTACCGGGTTGACGAGAAACGGCACTGAATCCACCTACATCTCTAATAGGTAAAGAGGGTCCTAATCCCACCAGAGGATGTGTAGATTGAGTACGTTCTCCATGCTCTTCCCCGTTCCGAGACAAAATTTCGGCAGCACCTCCCCGCTGTTCTCCAGATACACATCTCGGCAAATAGCCGAGAGAATGTTCTCCGGAGAACAACGGGGAGGCACCGCCGAAATCCTGTCTCGGAACAGGGTAGAGCATGGAGAACGTACCCAATCTACACATCCTCGGGCTGTCCGTGGAAAACGCTGGACAATCCGAAAGAGTTGCGATGATAAATATGCAATTGAATGCATATTTATCGATGCAACCCTTTCGTACGGGAGACGCCTAGGTTACGCGACTTGACGTGATAATTAAATCTAGTGACATGATTAAAAGAGAGTAGGAGGAGGTGTTGGATATGTAGCTCACCCTCGGCTGTAGAGGAAGTAGTCGAACAGCGGCGGGATCACGGACCAACAACTTCGACGACGATGACTCCAAAGAGATGCAACACCACAAAGCCTGCAAATTTTACCGACAAAACAATTTAGATCATCACATCAAATATCTATTTTTTAGCAAGACCATCAACATCTTCATTATTGTTTCCCCCCTCCGTGCGTTTTTTAGCAAGTAAACATTTTTTAGCCAAACGTTTTTTTCTCAAATACTATTTTTTCTCACTATCTACTTGTATCAAGACCATCTACATCCATCTAGCAACAGTAGCATCATCATCATTCATTAACATTTTTAGCATGTTAACATTAACATCAACATCATCATTCATCCATCTAACAACATCATCATTCATCCATCTAACCACATCATCAATCATCATCAATAAATCATCATCATCAATCACCATCTAACATCTACAATCATCAATTATCATCATCATTCATCCATCCATCAAAAAAAAGATGAGGCAGAGAGGAGCTCACGTAGGGGGGGGGGGGGCGTGGCCGGCGCGGGGCGGGGCGGGACGTGGTCGGGGCGGGCCAACGAGTGGTCGGGGCGAGGCGGGGCTGGACGTGGCCGGGACGGGCCGGCACGTGGCCGGGGCGAGGCGGCGTTGGGCGGGGCTGGACGTGGAAGGGGCGGCCGGTGCTGGGCGGGGCTGGGGCGGTGCGGGGCGGCGGTGCCGGGAGGAGCGGGGCTGGGGCGGTGCGGGGCGGCGGCGCGGGGACGGGCGGGGCTGGGGTGACGGTGCAGGGAGGGGCGGGGCTGGGGCGGTGCGGGGCGGCGGCGTGGGGCTGGGGCGCGTGCGGGGCGGCGGCGCGGGGAGGGGCGGGGCTCGGGCGGCGGCGCTAGGGCGGGGCGGCGGCGCGGGGTCGGGTCGGGAGGAGTGGGGATAGGGGATGAGTGGAGGAGGGAGGCCGCCCGACCGGATAAGGGGGGGTCTATGCCGACTGTTATGCCGTCGGCATATCTTCGGGCCCCACTGCGCCATGGATCGATGACGTGGCAGGGGGAGATGCCAACGGCTTAACCGTCGGCGTATCTACGTTCAATTTTTTTTAATACTTTTTATATATATACTTTTTTCTTTAAAAAATTCCATTAATTAAATTGTGTCTTATCTATACATAAACACACATAGATACACCACGCGTGTCTCTTGGGCCCAGTTTACCGCCCGGTCCCGTCTAACCCTGGCACTGTTGACCGGACGGATCTACCCCTTTGACTTTCACTGGACGGGGTTTGACCGAAGGACATTTCCACCTGGCTGTGATAGGCGAGCCAATAGGTACAATTCGGATCAAGGTCCGGGCCCAACCCACTAGTAGAATGTCGACCAGTAGTCCCGGTCGGGAAGGACCTTTAGTACCGGTTCCCCAGCCGGTACTAAAGGGTCGGGACTAAAGGTCCAGACCTTTAGTACCGGTTGGACCACGGACCGGTACTAAAGGCCCACCACGTGGCTGCCTGCGTGGGCTGGTGGTGGAGGACCTTTAGTACCGGTTGGTGATACCAACCGGTACTAAGTGTTCTGTTTTTTTTGTTTTCGCTTTTAATTAGGTTTTAGTTTTCCTCTCTATTTATTGTGTTTTCCATTCATTTCAAATTTATTTTACGGTGCTACATACTGTAAACATTAATTACACAAGTTGATGCATATATATATATATATATATGTAATATAATATACAATATCTCATACACAGTATATATACAAATGGAATTACACATCCATATATATTCTGGACTTATAATTAACTTAAGGCCCAAAACCCGGCCGGGACTAGCTAGCTAGTGCTCCGGATGAAATCTCAGTTTTCTAGTACTGATTTGCTGGCATTATTGAGGCGGCGGTAAGTAATAGTGCTCTCCGTTTACATCAATGACACGTTGAAGAAGAAATGCCGCAAATTCCTCTTGAAGTGCTACAAAGCGTTGCACGGGTGAGAGCTTCGACATCATCTGCCAAACCTGGAGTTGTCTTTCACGTGCTCCTCTGCGACGTATACGGCCTTCGGTCTGGAGGCGAATGTTCTCGCAGAGGAAGTATCCACATAAATTTGTCCCCTGTGGCTGCTTCGCGCACTTTGCAAAAGAATAGAATTCAATAAGATAATTAATAATCAAGCATGATAATGGTATTGAATCTAGAATTAAAGAGATGCGCGGACCTAGTAGTACTACTTAATTACCTGCATCTTTTTCCACTTTAGCTTCGGTTTCCATTGACGACCGTGATGGTTTTTTTCTATCATCTTTTTCCAAACACTACGCGGCAAAGAAAAAGAACGAGAGAGTTATTATAATTACTTTTGATATCAGGAAATAATGAAAGAAAGCGAGGTCGATAAAGATTGAAATTACCGTTCTATCATAAAATACAAGTCCACGTATGATTGTTCTCGTGTATCTAGTGAGTCGTACACTTGAACAAGTCCATCCGCAAGGATAATATTTAGGAGGATATAGTGGTCTCTGCGCAGAAGTTTATATAATTAAGCAGGCATGCATATAACTCATCAACTACACTTGACAGCGAGCTAGTAAGCAAAAATAGAATTTGTAGTATACAAGAGAGTAAACACTCACCCCATGTTGTAAGGAAATATTATAGTAGATTTGGTATTCATTAGTGCCTCTAGAAAATTTTCCAAGAGATCTTCTGTGTCCTTGGCATAATGTTTTACCACATGACCATTAACGGTATTTGGGTCGATGAACCCAATGTCATCGATTCCCTCTTGTTTCAATTCCCACATCTTCAATCTGCATAATAGCGTAGAAAAGAACATATATAGTGAGGATAAGCCAATGAACGATATCTTAGCTAGAGACTTAAATTATTAAAGATATAAATCACTTACAGACAATAGCAACTGATGAGACTTTTGTCGATAGATTCCATGTGGTATAACTGGAAAAGTTCTGAGAATTCAAGACATATGTCACATGCATTGACGTAATGCTCTTTCCTTACTTTGACCATGACCGCCGTCTCCCCTCGCTCTACTTCACGCAGGTACCAATCATGCAACCATCGCATCGCAGTTGGTAGTTCCTTGTACTGCTCGGGTGTGACAAGTGGTTTCCCTTTGGCATATTGCATTGCGTACTCAGTTGCACTATACCGGCGGAATTCCTCGGTGCCAAGGATTTGGCCAAGAGTGAGACCTGCAGCCTCTACTTCTTCGAGGTCGATTGGGTTGCCTTGCACATCGACTGGTTGGATCGATTGCTTGCTTGGATTGGTACTCACCTTGAGCGGAGAGATCGATTGCTTGGATTGTTCTCCGAGCTGGGGAACTGTTTTCCCGGTAGTAGTACCACCTGTCGTTGATGCCGTACTTCCCGACTTCTTCCTTGGGCTGGGCCGACTTCTCTGCTCACTTGCCTTCTGAATCTGTCGCTCATAGTGTGTCGGCATACGCTCGACATATGCCGGGGGTCGATCAATAAAGTGTTCCATAAAGTGCTGTTGGACTTCCTTGGGTATTACCTCCTTTGGCGTCACGGTCTTGTTTGCAAAAAAGTCTTTCACTTGGCGGTCGCATTCAATGTCGTTTTCCTCTGGTGTCATGTCGTAAGGCAGCTTCCTTTTGGCCGGAGGCTCGGGTTTCTTCTTTGCTTTCCTCCGAAGAGGACTGCTGGTGGCCTTCCTCTTTTGGGAGCCCTGCTGGCGGGACCGCTGCCGGGGTGGAGTCGGCTCACGCGGCGGAGATCGATATCGATGATATGGACTCGCGTCGTGCTCTGTCCCGAGGTTGGGAGGACTGCTGGCGAGGTGGGGAGGACTGCTGGCGAGGTGGGACGCCTCTTGAGGTGGGGAGGACTGCTGGCGAGGTGGGGAGGACTGCTGGCGCTGCGATGCCTCTGGCTGGGATCCCTCGCGCTGGACATCGATACTCGGCGGAGCCGGTGGCCTTAGCGCCGTTTGTGGAAAGACGATGCAGTCCTTACTCCATAGAATGAGACCACGGCCGGCTTCTGCCAGTGTGGACTCCCCCTCACCTCCAGGGATGTCAAGCAATAGGTCATCATATGCTGGCTCTATTGCGTCCACCGCGACACGAGCATACCCAGCTGGAACCGGATTGCAATGCCAGAGAACACGCACGGGTATTTGGTTAAGCATAGCCCGTCGCGACCCGCACGGGTATGTTCTTCATTTTCTGGATTAGCTCACAAGATGTCTTCTCGGTGATATCATCCACGGGGGTGTGACCCAGCGGTGCCCCCGTGGAACCCACGCCGCTTTTCGGCAGTGTAGATGGGACGGGTTCCCCTGCCTCCTGCTGCGGAGTTTCCCTTTGCTGGGTCAGTAACTGTATCTGCCTCTGCTGCTGCTCGTACTTCTGTTCCAACTTTTTGTGTGTTCAAAATGCACCATTGAAAGCCACATCATCAATTTTCAAACCTTTCTGAATCTTGGTATTTTTCATGCACTTACTGATTTGTTTGAGCTAAATGACCCTGAAATTGAAAAGCACTACAAATGGACTCTGAAAAGGTTGAAAGTTGGCATGGTATCATCATTTCACCCACATAGCAAGTGCTAAAAAGTTGAGAGGGTTACGGCAAAAACTGGATGCACTTCGTGTACAAAACTGACAATTGAGCATCATCCTTTCCCCTGCACACAGCCCGACGGTGGCTCGTGAGTGCCCGCATATGAAATGCACCGTCGGACCGTATGCAGGGAATCCGAATGATTTGTATTCGGTCGATGAACTAAAGGATTTCTAGATAGATCAACAAAACACACGGTTTCCCCTGCATACAGCCCGACGGTGGCTCGTGAGTGCCCGCATATGAAATGCACCGTCGGACCGTATGCAGGGAATCCGAATGATTTGTATTCGGTCGATGAACTAAAGGATTTCTAGCTAGATAGATCAACAAAACACACGGTTTCCCCTGCATACAGCCTGACGGTGGCTCGTGAGTGCCCGCATATGAAATGCACCGTCGGACCGTATGCAGGGAATCCGAATGATTTGTATTCGGTCGATGAACTAAAGGATTTCTAGATAGATCAACAAAACACACGGTTTCCCCTGCATACAGCCCGACGGTGGCTCGTCAGTGCCCGCATATGAAATGCACCGTCGGACCGTATGCAGGGAATCCGAATGATTTGTATTCGGTCGATGAACTAAAGGATTTCTAGCTAGATAGATCAACAAAACACACGGTTTCCCCTGCATACAGCCTGACGGTGGCTCGTGAGTGCCCGCATATGAAATGCACCGTCGGACCGTATGCAGGGAATCCGAATGATTTGTATTCGGTCGATGAACTAAAGGATTTCTAGATAGATCAACAAAACACACGGTTTCCCCTGCATACAGCCCGACGGTGGCTCGTGAGTGCCCGCATATGAAATGCACCGTCGGACCGTATGCAGGGAATCCGAATGATTTGAATCCGAATGAGTACACACACTAAGTGTCGAACATGTCCGAGAGGTGGGTTATATATAGGGTCGTGTGCCTCTTTAGTCCCGGTTGCTAGCACGAACCGGGACTAGTTATAGTGCTGATCCAACAGCTCACAAGCGCTTGAAAGAAACACACGATCCGTGTGCTTCTTCCTGATTGGTACGACCTCGGTCCTGGGAGTGGCTAAAATTTAGTCCCACCTCGCCAAGCGAGAGGGACTCGCAGCGGTTTATAAGCCCTGAGTGCAGAGATGATGAAGCGAGAGGCGCAATGCTCACCTGCACGTTAGCTACAGGCCTTGAGGAAATGGTGTAGAGTGCACGGAGCTATCTGCAGTTTCTCAAGGCCTGAAGCTAAGCAACGTGTAGGTGAGCATTGCGCCTCTCCATTTTTAATAACTTATTTTAACTCCGGACATCATAATTTGGCATGACATCATAATTTCACCCACCCACATCCCTGAATTGTTTACTATTACACTTCGTGTACAAACTGTTACAAAGATACCATGCTAGAAAATGCATGCATGTCCTTCACATAGAAAGTGATGACGGTGAAGCCGGTCACATCCCAGAGTGGGATCTCGCGGTGTAAGACTTTTTCTGCGTGTTTGTCCCTTGCTTATGATTGCGCCGTAACCATGGAGAATCTTCATCATTTAACAGGATGCTTGGGTCAGTCTTCACTCTGAAGGGAGGGATTTCATGAAACTTTTCATAATCTTCTGAAATGTCTGTCTTGTCCTCCACTCCCACAATGTTTCTTTTCCCTGAAAGAACTATGTGGCGCTTTGGCTCATCGTATGATGTATTCGCTTGCTTATCTTTTTTTCTCCTCGGTTTGCTAGACATGTCCTTCACATAGAAAACCTGAGCCACATCATTGGCTAGTACGAATGAGTCATCTGTGTATCCAAGATTGTTGAGATCCACTGTTGTCATTCCGTACTGTGGGTCTGCTAGCTGTACCCCGCCTCCAGTATATTTGACCCATTTGCACCGAAACAAAGGGACCTTAAGATCAGGTCCATAGTCAAGTTCCCATATCTCCTCTATGTAACCATAATATGTGTCTTGAAAGTTGGTTGCATCATAGCGGACACCACTGTTTTGGTTGGTGCTCTTTTTATCTTGGGCGATCGTGTAAAATGTATTCCCATTTATCTCGTACCCTTTGAAAGTCGTTACAGTCGAACTTGGTGTCTTGGCCAACCTGTACAGTTCATCTGGAACATCGTTGTCATTGATGAGCTTTGTTTGCAACTAACCGGCAAAAGTCTCCATGTGTTTACGTTCAATCCAGGGGTCAGACTGCTCCGGGTTCTTGGACCGTACAATATCCTTGTGTTCCTCCATATATGGAGTCACCAAGGTGGAATTTTGTAGAACCGTGTAGTGTGCTTGAGTGAAAGAATGCCCGTCCATATTTATTGCTTCTTTCTTTCCTAATGTGCCTTTTCCACCCAGTCTCCCCTCATGCCGCGATTCAGGAAGACCAATCGGCTTAATGTCAGGAACAAAGTCAACACAAAACTCAATAACCTCCTCTGTTCCATATCCCTTGGCGATGCTTCCTTCTGGCCTAGCACGGTTATGAACATATTTCTTTAAGACTCCCATGAACCTCTCGAAGGGGAACATATTGTGTAGAAATACAGGACCCAGAATGTTAATCTCTTCGACTAGGTGGACTAGAACGTGCGTCATAATATTGAAGAAGGATGGAGGGAACACCAACTCGAAACTGACAAGACATTGGACCAGGTCATTCTGTAACCTTGGTAGGATTTCTGGATCGATTACCTTCTGAGAAATTGCATTGAGGAATGCGCATAACTTCACAATGGCTAATCGAACATTTTCCGGTAGAAGCCCCCTAAGTGCAACCGGAAGTAATTGCGTCATAATCACGTGGCAGTCATGAGACTTTAGATTTTGAAATTTTTTCTCTGCCATATTTATTATTCCCTTTATATTCGACGAGAAGCCAGACGAGACCTTGATACTGAGCAGGCATTCAAAAAAGATTTCCTTCTCTTCTTTCGTAAGAGCGTAGCTGGCAGGACCTTGATACTGCTTTGGAGGCATGCCGTCTTTTTCGTTAATTCTTTGCTTGTCCTCCCGTGCCTCCGGTGTATCTTTTGTCTTTCCATACACGCCCAAGAAGCCTAGCAGGTTCACACAAAGATTCTTCGTCACGTGCATCACGTCGATTGCATTGCGGACCTCTAGGGCTTTCCAATATTCAAGTTCCCAAAATATAGATTTCTTCTTCCACATGGGTGCGTGTCCATTGGCGTCATTCGGAACAGATTGTCCGCCAGGACCCTTTCCAAAGATTACCTGTAAATCCTTGACCATATCAAATATATATTCACCAGTACGGAGGCCAGGCTTCTTCCGGTTATCTGGCTCACCTTTGAAATGGTTGCCTGCCTTTCTTAAGATATGCTTGATCGGTAGAAATCGACGATGTCCCAGGTACACATTCTTCTTACATTTATCCAAATATATACTTTCAGTATCATCTAAACAGTGCGTGCATGCATTGTATCCCTTGTTTGTATGTCCTGAAAGGTTACTAAGAGCAGGCCAATCATTGATGGTTACAAACAGCAACGCTCGTAGGTCAATTTCCTTCTGTGTGTGCGCATCCCACACACGTACACCTGGTTTTTTCCACAACTGTAGAAGTTCATCAACTAGTGGCCTTAGGTATACATCAATGTCGTTGCCGGGTTGCTTAGGGCCTTGGATGAGCACTGGCATCATAATGAACTTCCGCTTCATGCACAACCAAGGAGGAAGGTTGTAGATACATAGAGTCACGGGCCAGGTGCTGTGACTGGAGCTCTGCTCCCCAAAAGGATTCATGCCATCTGTACTAAGACCAAACCATAAGTTCGTTGCGTCAGCTGCAAAGTCCTCGAACTCCCTCTCAATTTTTCTCCACTGCGACCCATCAGTGGGTGCTCTCAACATCCCGTCTTTCTTACGTTCTTCTTTGTGCCATCGCAACAACTTGGCATGCTCTTTGTTTTGGAACAAACGTTTCAATCGTGGTATTATAGGAGCATACCACATCACCTTGGCAGGAACCCTCTTCCTGTGGCGTTCGCCCTCCACATCACCAGGGTCATCGCGGGGGATCTTATAGCGCAGTGCACCGCATACCGGGCATGCATCCAAATTCTCGTACTCCTCACCGCGATAGAGGATGCAGTCATTAGGGCATGCATGTATCTTCTGCACCTCTAATCCTAGAGGGCAGACAACCTTCTTTGCTTCGTACGTACTTTCAGGCAATTCGTTATCCTTTGGAAGCATCTTCTTTATCATTATCAGCAATTCTTGAAATCCCTTGTCAGTTACACCATTCTTCGCCTTCCATTGCAGCAATTCCAGCGTGGTACCCAGCTTTTTCTGGTCATCTTCACAATTTGGATACAATAATTTCTTGTGATCCTCTAACATGCGTTTCAACTTCAACCTCTCCTTGTCACTTTCGCAGTTTCTCTTTGCATCAGCAATGACCCGACCCAAATCATCAGCGGGCTCATCTGATGCCTCTTCTTCAGCTTCCCCCATTGATGCCTCTTCTTCAGCTTCCCCCATTGTTGTATCGGCAAAAGGATAGTTGTCATCATCCTCTTCTTCTTCATTGTCTTCCATTATAACCCCTCTTTCTCCGTGCTTGGTCCAAACATTATAGTGTGGCATGAAACCCTTCTCAAGCAGGTGGACGTGAAGGGTTTTTGAGTTAGAGTAATTCCTATCATTCTTACAGTCAAGACATGGACAACACATGAAACCATTCTGCTTGTTTGCCTCAGCCACACGAAGAAAATCATGCATGCCATTAAGAAACCCTGGACTTAGTCGGTCATCGTACATCCATTGCCGGCTCATGTTCACTACACAACATCAAAGTGACCAAATTAATACAACTTCATCATCACATTACAACCAAAAGCAGAGCTAGCAGTGACCAAATGTTACTGCAAATAATAGATACTTGTTCATACATACATCTCATAAAACAACATACAACTATCTAAAACATGTAAATGCAACAACAAATGCGATCATAATCGCAACTAAAGTAACAATTGAGCCAACGGCATAATGATACCAAGCCTCTTTATCAATGGCATATTTTCTAATCTTTCTAAGCTTCAAGCGCATTCCAGCCATCTTGTTCTTGTGATCATCGACGATATCGGCAACATGCAACTCCAATCCCATCTTCTCATCTTCAGTTCTTTTCAATTTTTCTTTTAAATGATCAATTTCTTTTTCAGCTTGTGTTAATTTCTCGAGCAGAATTGCATAGTCGGTTGGAATTTCTGGTTCAACTACTTCCTATAGATAAAAACATCTACGTCAATTTGGTGGCATAATTAATTGTCATAGACATTAGATGATGTGTGAAATAGTTATAAAAGATAACGCCATACCACATCTGAATCATAGACTGGACGAGGGCCGACGTGGGCTGATACCATAACCATGACACTATAGAATAACTAACAATAATACAAGTAAGTAAATCGTACACGCAGCTATCTAAATCATACAAGTAATTTTTTTTAACAAAAAGGTTTTAAGAAGAACAAGAGGCTCACCAAGGTGGCCGGTGCCGTGACGAGATGGTGCGGACGATCGACGGTGGTTAGGACGGGGATGGGAAGGCACCAAATAAACCACACCTACACATATGCAACCTAACAAGTTAATTTGAGCTCAAATTGCATATAAATCAAATAAACTCCCACATAATGACCACTCCTCCAAAACCTAGCTAAAACCCACAAATCACATATCTTTGAGCATACCACAAGCTAATCTAGCAATGAGAGATGAAGGAGCAAAGTTGCTAACCTTTATGAACACTTGGATAGATGGGGTGCCTTTAAATCTTGACAAATCCTTGGCAAAATGGAGGATGAGCTTCGAGAGCAAGAAGAAGAACAGGGGAGAAAACAGAGAAATGAGAGCCCCTTCGATCGGCTGCGGACGAAGCCCGTATATGTAGGAAGTCTTTAGTACCGGCTGGTGACACCAACCGGTACTAAAGGTTGCACTTTAGTACCGGTTGGTGTCACCAGCCGGTACTAAAGGTGCTAGCGGGGCCCAAGTCTGACCAACAGCCTGCCACGCCCCCTTTAGTACCGGCTCGTGACACGAACCGGTACTAAAGATCGCTCACGAGCCGGTACTAAAGGTCGCCCTGCTCCTAGCCGTTGGAGCCGGCACGAACCGGGACTAATACCATCTTTAGTACCGGCTCGTGACCAGACCGGGACTAATGCTCGGGACGAAAGGTCCGTTTTCTACTAGTGACCCACCGCAAGATTCCCTCCGCGTCGACCTGATGTGGCCGTTTCCACCCTTTGTGTGACGGCGGCAGCGACGTCCGTGAGGGGGGTCACGCTACGGAGCCGCGTGCGGGGTGCTTGCACCCGCCACCACATTTCGGGACATGTCAGAGGGCCCACCGCAAGACCTCGCGGCATAGCTACCCCCCAAAAGTCCCCCGCCCCATCAAACCATGGCACAGTTGACCGGCGGATCTACCCCTTTGACTTTCACCGGACGGGGTTTGACCGAGGGACATTTCCACCTGGCTGTGATAGGCCAGCCCATAGGTACACTTCGGATCAATGTCCGGGCCCAACCCACCGCAAGATTTCCTCCGGGTCTACCTGACGTGGCCGTTTCCACCCTCCGTGTGACGGCGGTAGCGACGTCCGTGATGGGGGCACGCTTCCGAGCCGCGTGCCAGGTGCTTACACTTGTCACCACTCTTCCACACGCGTAAGAGGGCCTGGCGCAAGACCTCGTGGCATAGCCCCCCTCCAGGTCCCCCGTCCTGTCAAACCATGGCACAGTTGACCGGACGGATCTACCCCTTTGACTTTCACCGGACGGGGTTTGACCGAGGGACATTTCCACCTGGCTGTGATAGGCGAGCCCATAGGTACACTTCGGATCAAGGTCCGGGCCCAACCCACCGCAAGATTCCCTCCGCGTCGACCTGACGTGGCCGTTTCCACCCTTTGTGTGACGGCGGCAGCGACGTCGGTGAGGGGGGTCATGCTACCGAGCCACGTGCCGGGTGCTTACACTTGTCACCACTCTTCCACACGCGTAAGAGGGCCTGCTGGCGCAAGACTTCGCGGCATAGCCCCCCTCCAGGCACCCCGTCCCGTCTAACCCTGACACTGTTGACCGGACGGATCTACCCCTTTGACTTTCACCGGACGGGGTTTGACCGAAGGACATTTCCCCTTGGTTGTGATAGGCGAGCCCATAGGTACACTTAGGATCAAGATCCGGGCCCAACCCACCGCAAGATTCCCTCCGCGTCGACCTGACGTGGCTGTTTCCACCCTTTGTGTGACGGCGGCAGGGACGTCCGTGAGGGGGGTCATGCTACGGAGCCGCGTGCCGGGTGCTTACACTTGTAACCACTCTTCCACACACGTAAGAGGGCATGCTGGCGCAAGACCTCGCGGCATAGCCCCCCTCCAGGAACCCCGTCCCGTCTAACCCTGACACTGTTGACCGGACGGATCTACCCCTTTGACTTTCACCGAACGGGGTTTGACCGAAGGACATTTCCACTTGGCTGGGATAGGCGAGCCCATAGGTACACTTCGGATCAAGGTCCGGGCCCAACCCACCGCAAGATTCCCTCCGTGTCTACCCGACGTGGCCGTTTCCACCCTTTGTGTGACGGCGGCAGCGACGTCCGTGAGGGGGGTCACGCTATGGAGCCGTGTGCGGGGTGCTTGCACCCGCCACCACATTTCGGGACGTGTCAGAGGGCCCAGCGCAAGACCTCGCGGCATAGCTACCCCCCAAAAGTCCCCCGTCCCATCAAACCATGGCACAGTTGACCGGCGGATCTATCCCTTTGACTTTCACCGGACGGGGTTTGACCGAGGGACATTTCCACCTGGCTGTGATAGGCCAACCCATAGGTACACTTCGGATCAAGGTCCGGGCCCAACCCACCACAAGATTCCCTCCGTGTCTACCCGACGTGGTCGTTTTCCATCCTCCGTGTGACGGCGTCGAGCTTTATTCCGTGATGGGGGGCACGCTACAGAGCCGAGACCACATGTCGGGACGTGTGCGTAAGAGGGTCCAGCGCAAGACCTCGCGGCATAACTACCCCCCAAATTCCCCCGTCCCATCAAACCCTGTCACAGTTAACCGGCGGATCTAGCACTTTCAAGATTCTTGTAAAAAACATATAAAACTTGTCAAAATAGACGTAATTATCATATTTTTGTGATTTCAGTAAAGTATAGGGACATATATGCAAAAGAACATGAGGTCACATTACTAACATACTCGAAAACAAATACAAATCACATATTCATAATCTATGGAAAATTCTACACCAAATCGATATATAATTTATGTATGTTTATGTTTACATAAGGCTCATTTAAGTTAATCAAAAATTAATTTAGGAAAATAATAAAAACTTAAAAACAGGAAAAAAAAATCAGAAAACAGATAAAATTCTTTGCCGACGGTTTGGCCGTCGGCGTAGATATGAACCAGCGACGCCCAACAGACGCGACTCGGATCGATGACGTGGTGCGTGTCGCGGATCGATGACGTGGGCACCGGCTACGCCGACGGTTTAACCGTCGGCATAGCTACGCCGATGGCCGCCGTCAAAGCAGTCGGCGTAGCTCTAACGTCGTCTGCTCGCCGTTCGTTCCCGGGCTGTCTAGGTCATTTCTATGCCGACGGCCCGTTTATGCCGACAGGGGCCGTCGGGATAGTTGTAGATACTCCGACGGTTTTTCGGTGCCTACGGCCACCGTCGGGATAGGCTGTGGAACGCCGACGGCTTTTCTACGCCTACGGTTAATCCAGGGCCGTCGGGATAGCACCGACGATGCCTACGGCCACCGTCGGCATAGATTAGGCCGTCGGCGTCGAGCTTTATTCCGGTAGTGTAACCTCTTGGTAAGTATCATAACACTTTGTAACTCCAATTGTTCTGCGGCCATGTGTGAGAATATTCAGTCTTACCTGTCCTTCACATCACAAAAGGCACTTGAATTTCTGCATCATGGTGGTGTTGCCTGGTGTGTGATCTCATGGTAAGTTATACAGCAATGTGCATCATTGGAGATGTTCTGCTTTTAATGTTATCAAAAGTAAAAGGGGAGAGTTTTGAATCACCTTCCGCACGTTGTTTACATTGGTTACTACAACTCTGCTGAAGGGCTATCTATGCTTAGAATCCATCAACATTTTCTACATTGGCCAGTCCTCTGTTCCACACTTCCACGAGACCATCTCCCAATTTCCTACATGTTTCACACAACATGGCGAATACTACATAATTATAATATAAATAGTTATAGTCATAACCTACTGGTCAGAAAGGGTGTTCAGATATCAAATCCTAGATACCTGGAGAGTAGACTTGGCAAATAAAATCCCAAAAGAAGGTTTAATTATCTCCCAAATATTGTTGCCACAAGAGTATCTGCTTGCTGGCTCCTATATTTTTGCAAGGGTAATTCTAGGTAGAAATTTTGGACTGAAGCGGAAGCAGAATATACTTCATAAATTCATGAATATACAGTGGTCAAGTACCAATGTAGGCGCCACAAATAAACAGGGAAAGCCCTATAGTATCAATTTTAATGTTGACTACCACACTTCTTTCAACAATAATATACGTAGGAAAAGAAAGAAACGGATAAATAAGGGTGACATCAGTAATTTTGGGGTTCTGGTGGCATGGAAGCATGTACGCAATGGAAAATGAGAGTGTGAACTGTGGAAACTTATAATAAGCAAGTGGTTATGAGGTTCATAGTCAAACCCTGGTCTCCGCTAGTACTAATGAAGTAGATTTGCCTAAGTTGATATAAAGTAGAAGCCAAAGATGTGCCCCGCAAATAGCAGAAGGTAACCAGCATCTACTCGGAATCTAACCTCACATAGCCTTCAGATAGTTTTAATTCAATATCAGACTTTACCGTTGCTTCTGGCAGAGATCCTTCATAACGAGAGACTGCCCTTTGTGCAGCAATCTAAATAGGAAGATCTGCATCAGGTAATTGATCTGATGTAAGCCTGTCCCGAGATTAGTTTTCTATCAACAACAATGAATTCTCTACATAAGTTTGCTCTTTTAGTCAGAGCTTCAGTTTGTCAATCCAGATCTGAAATCATGAATCAAACTACAGACAGAAGGTATTAACTCCTCACCTTTACATCGACACCTATACATGTCATACCTGATACTTCTTTCGCCAATTAGATCTCCTGGACATCATGTATGAGATTGGTATGGATGGCAGCCAGGATATATAGCTGCACCCTCAGGAAAAATAACACTAAATGGAAATCGAACTCTAAGAGGCAAAAAGGGAAATGCCAAAAACCCGCTGCATAATCTGGTTATGCAAATGCTACAGGTAATGGGTATAATCAACCATACGAAGATAAGATGGTGACACAATTTCATAATAAACAGAGTTTGGCCCCTCCTCCTTTTTCCGGGCTTGAGACCGGCTATGCAACATGAAGCATAACATCATCTTAGCATAGGCGGAGTTACACCCCCAGTCCACACACACCCATATACACATCAAACCCACCTAAACCAAAAACTAAAACCCAAAGAACAAGACACACACAAACATATGAAGGCACGATCTCCAAAACCAAGACCCAAGATACAAACCCAAACGACACACACCAAATAAATGGTATTGAAAACCCAAGACCCTCTTTTAGAGTTCTTTTTCCGAGTGAACAACGAAGCAACTGACTACTCAGACCCTCAATACAACTTTTTTGTGTTTTTTTCTATTACTACAAAAGGGAGAGAAACAAACATGTTTTTTGTGATATTCATTTTCTTTTACTACGAAAGGCAATAAAACAACCAAGCATTTTTTTGTAATTTTTTCTTCTGCTAAAAAAAGAGAACATAGCACAAAAACACTTCTTTTTAGTTTGTGCGGTTTAAGTTACAACTCTCGCTCTTCTGAAGCTTTTGTTGGTTGAGTTGTAAACTTAAGTCCGATGGTGGTCTGATGCTTTTGAACTGCTTTCCGCATGCTATTTCCTCAAGTTATATTAATGCACGCATGCTGAATTTCCTCAGACCCAATTTTCCATCATGCATTTCAATTTCCTCATGATATATATTAAATGTGTGTATGGATTACAATATATAGGGGGAGTTCTCCATGATTTTAACCTGCCATGTGCATTTGCAGTCCAAAGCAAATTCCTCAAATATGCACATCTTCAGGGGGAGTTCTTCTATATCTTGCAATCAAATTCCTCAAACTCAGTACTTACACTTCATATTATTATCCCCGTTGAAAACTTAACCTATTTGTCATCAATCACCAAAAAGGGGGAGATTGTTAGTGCATCTAGTGCCCCTTAGTGATTTTGGTGTATTGAAGACTTATAGGTTAAGAGACTAATGCGTTTGTAAGTGTACACAGGCTCTATAAGTCGCTGAGGAGTTTGATATATTCGAAGATTATCGATCCCTAAAAATGTATGTCTTCAACTGAAGACTTTGGTGAAGACTTTGGTGAAGACTTTGCTGAAGACTTTGGTATTCCCTGAAGACTTTGAAAAAGAAGAAGTTGGTGTGACCTTGAAGATATGAACGAGGACTATGAAGCATGAAGACTTTTGTTTTCGTAGTTTCATTTCCTTTTTTGAGTCATAGGAAACACCGTACTGTTAAAGGGGGCCGAGGTAATACTAAGGAAAATTTCCAACTGATGCTCAACTCAAAAGTCTCAACCTATCCAATCCTTCGAGTGAAGCCTTTGGAAGTCTCTTGCAGTTTAGTCAAGTTCTTCAGTGACAGAGACGATGATCTTCTGGTCTCTGAGGAAATTGGTCTGCCTGAGGAGCTAGGATTTCGCCAGTGCGAATTGCCTACAAGTGAGGAATATGATAAGCCTGAGGACTTTCATAGTTTGAAATTCTGACCGTTGTTGTTCTAAGTGCCAGCTGTCCCCAATCATCCCATCCACATAACGGTCATATCATTGGGGGCATTTTTGTCTTGTCATGTCAGGTTGCTCCCTGGCTATAAATAGCCACCCCCCACAACCACCAGTTGGTTGGCTGCTCCGAGAGAGAACTGACACTTGTCATTTGAGAGCATCCCATTCCTCGAGGACTTTGAGAGAAAATCATCAGTGAGGAAAAACCCCAAAACCAAACCACCAACCCAAAGTGATTGAGCATCACGAAGAAATTCTTCCTGTGTGGAACAGACGCTTGTTACCTTTGAAGACTGTGTATCTTCCAGACGGTTAGGCGTCATGGTCTAGTGCATCCTGCAGTCAATTGGGGATCACGAAGTGACCTTGGTCTAGAGCATCCAGCAGTCAATTGTGGATCGCCGGGTGACCAGTTTGTGAGGGTTTTGGAAGTCTACCCTGAAGACTTACCACGAGTGTTGGGCGAGGTCTGTGTGACCTTAGCTCAAGGAGAATACGGTAAGGACTGTGTGTCCTGGGACTGTGTGTCTTCTGGTTTAAATACCAGGCCGCTCCAAACCAGACGTACGACTGTCACAGCAGTTGGAACTGGGTCATCAAATCATTGTCTTCATCGAGCTTCCTGGTTCTATTTCCTCAACCCTTTCATTCCCTCGAATACTTGTTGATGAAATTGATCGTTACTATTTGAAGAATTTGACTGAAGACTTTCTCAATTTCCTCACCTCAAATTCTTCAAGTTATCTTGTTCGTCGCCTGCTTATCCTGTATCACGCTACCTGTAATCTGTGCATGCTTTATTTCATCATGATGACTATGCTACTGCTATGTTTCGCATGCACCTAAGTACTTATTCCGCTGCTAGTTGTTCATCACATTTCAAATTCCTCAAGTTGAAATTCCTCAGTGATGAATTTGTAAAAATCGCCTATTCACCCCCCTCTAGTCGATATAACGCACTTTCAATTGGTATCAGAGCAAGGTATTCCCTTGTTCTGTGTGATTTTGGTTTAACCACCTGGAGTTCTAGTTATGTCGACTGCAGGTATGATCAAGGTTTCCGCAGGCTGTCCTACCTTCGATGGGACGGACTACCCCTACTGGAAGAACAAGATGCGCATGCATCTTGAGGCTGTTGACAACGATCTCTGGTACGTTGTGGAAAATGGTGTTCCCCGCACATCTCCGACTATTACTGCTGCTGATGCGAAGAAATTCAAGCAACTCAATTCTCAAGCGAAGAATATCATCTGTGGCCATCTGAGCAAAGGTCAGTATGGCAGAGTGAGTGCTTTGGAGACTGCTAAGCTTATCTGGGATAGGCTGTCCAAAGTCAACGAAGGTGTTTCCACTCAACGTGATTCTCGTGTTGATGTTCTTCGCAATCTCTTCAACCGCTTCAAAAGACTCGACAATGAGAATGTTCAGCAAACTTTTGATCGCCTCACTGATATCTCCAACGAGCTTCAAGCACTGGGTGCCACGGATATCACTGACCATGAGGTGGTGAAGAAACTGCTAAGATCTCTTGATTCCTCATTCGATACACTGGCTTTGATGATTCAAGAACGTGGAGACTACAAGTCACTTGATCCTGCTGATATACTTGAGAGACTCAATACTCATGAATTCCAAAAAGCTAAGAAGAGAGACCTCTACGGACCAAGCTATGGAAGATCTCGTGCTTTGTAGGAAAAAGCAATTTCCTCATCCGAAGACGAAGATTCTGATAGTAGCATTGGTGATCCTGAAGAACTGAGTCAGGAGCTGGCAATGCTCGTGAGGAAATTCCAGAAGTTCTTAAGGAGAGGCCAATTTGGAAAGTCATCAAAAAGTAGTTTGAGGAAATCAGATTCCTCAAGCGACTACAAGAAGAGAACTTGTCACAAATGCAAGAAGTCTGGTCACTTTATCTCTGACTGTCCTCTCTGGAAAAAAGAATCAAAGAAGAAGAAATACAAGGACTACTGTTCTGATGACTCGAAGAAAAAGAAGAAATCTTCAAAGTCCTCAACTTCAAAGTATTCATCTGCAAAGTCCTCATCGCACAAGAAGAAAGGTTCCAGAAAGGCTCGGGCTTTCATTGGCAAGGAAATGGACTCCAAAGAAGAATATGAAGAATATGAAGAAGAGGAAGAATCTGAAGAAGAGTCAGACTCTGGTGTTGCTAGCCTTGCTCTCGCTACTGCTTTCGTCAGCAAGTCCATCTTCTACGATGAAGAAAATGACCACTCCAACGACTCTGACGTCAGCAATGATGAATATGCTCCCACTTACTGCTTCATGGCAAAAGGTTCCAAGGTACACAAGCATCACTCTTCTTCTGAATCAAGTGAAGGTGAATCTGATGAATATGTGAAACCTAGCTATGCCAAACTTGCTAAAATTGCCACTAAGCAACAAAGTGCACTTGAAAAGCTTCAGAAATTGCTAGACAAAAGCGATGATCTGTTGAATGAGGAAGTGGATCGAACTCAAACTCTGTCTGATGATGTCAAAAGTCTTCAGACAAAGTATGATAACCTTCAGAGTCATCATAATGCTCTCTTAGTTGATCATGAGAAGCTTTCTTATGAATTTCTTCAAAGAAAGCAAGATCTTGAGAAACTAAGAGTGGCTCATGAGGATCTCCAAAGGGAAAACGATTCCTTACTGGCTCAACAAATCAGTACCGCTCAGGAAGAATTTGTTCCACCATGTATGAAATGCATCGAATGTGAAACTGCTAATTCTTCACCTGAATGTGCTTCTATTGCTGCAAATTCTTCAACTATCCCCGTGGTCACAAATTCCTCATCTGAGGATACCACAAGTATCACTGACGAAAATGCAGGGTTGAAGGAATTGTATGTGACAGGCATGTACAAAAGTCTCAAAGGGCATCAAACCCTTTGTGATGTGCTCAAAAAGCAGATTCTGAACAGGAACCCTAGGAAAGAGGGTATTGCATTTGAGAGGAAACTCAATGCTGATGGATCCTACTGGACACCTGAGCAGTACCCCAAAACTTCATGGGTTGCTGCAAAAGGACCTCCTGTGGATCCATCCACTTTATCTGGCTTTACTTGTGAAACTGCATATTCCTCTGATGAGTCACTTGACTCCAACTACAAATTCTTCAAAAATCAGAAAGGTGAAGTATTTGCCAGATTTGTTGGAACTAACTGCAGGAACGGTTCACCTATGAGGAAAATCTGGGTTCCTAAGAGCTGCTTGGAAAATCTTCAAGTGAATGTCCTCACGACACCACCCATGAAGAAAAGGAACCCCAGATCAAATTCCTCATATGGACCAAAGTCTTCACTTGGACCAAATTCCTCAAATGGTCAAAACTATCATTCTCGAGCTAATGCGTCTGTTTCGCAGGGAAAATCTAAGAGTTCTGAATATGTGCATTATTCTTCAAATCATTATGTTCATAAGTCCTTGAAGAATTTCTCTGCTTATTCATATGAGTACTCTAACCCTAGTCCCGTGAAACGAAGTGCACTAGCTTCAATGCCTCCCTTCTCATATGGAGCTCGCAGAATGATGAACTCTTTGCCACCCCTCCAAATGTGGGTGGTGAAGAAATTGAACTAACTTCTTATGCAGGGTCAGGTCTCCAGACGAACTTGAACGTCTGATGAATTTGGTGGAGACCTGAGGAAATGCTTGAAAGAACGCAAGCTAATCATGCAGAAATGAATTCCTCATTTCTCACGTCCTCACACTGCTTTACTTACTATGTTGTGTGATGAAATTCTGCCTGATGAATTTGATGTCATATTCTTCACTCTGAAGCATATGAGTTCGTAAGTTGTACTAATTCATCTGCAGGATGAAACTCCAAAAACTACTGATTGGGTCCTCGACAGTGGATGCACGAACCACATGACTGGTGACAAGAGTCTACTGATGAATATGCCACTTACCCCATCTCATCTGAAGCATATCACCTACGCTGACAAAGGAAAAAGCAAGGTATTGGGTCTAGGTAAGGTTGCAATCTCCAAGGACCGACACATGGATAAGGTGATGCTTGTCGAATCCCTCGGGTTCAACCTCATGTCTGTCTCAATGCTTTGTGATCTTGATATGATTGTCATCTTTGGAAAATATCGTTGTGTTGTCATCATGGAATCTAACCATTCCAAAGTCTTCAAAGGCTTTAGGAGAGGAGACTTGTATATTGTTGATTTCTCTACAGGTCCTCAGCCTGCCACGTGCCTACTTGCAAAGTCCTTAGAAAGCTGGCTGTGGCATCGACGACTTGGACATGCTGGTATGAGGAACTTGCACACGCTCGTGAAGAAAAAGCACGTCATTGGCATTGAAGGTGTCAAATTCCTCAAGGATCACCTCTATGGTGCTTGTGAGTCTGGGAAGATGACCAGATCCAAGCATCCCTCGAAGACAATCATGACCACGACTTGACCTTTTGAATTGCTTCACATGGACCTCTTTGGCCCCACTCATTATTCCACGCTGACAAATTCTTCATGTTTGTATGGCTTTGTCATTGTTGATGATTACTCTCGTTACACTTGGGTGCATATTATTCTGTACAAGTCTGAAGTGCAGGATGTCTTCAGACGATTTGCTTCAAGGGCCTCAACAAATTTCGGCGTCAAGATCAAGCACATCCGGAGTGATAATGGGACTGAGTTCAAGAACACCAATCTTGATGAATATCTTGATGAACTTGGTATTACTCATGAGCTATCTGCCCCATATACTCCTCAGCAGAACGGCATCGTGGAGCGCAAGAACAGGACTCTTGTAGAGATGGCTCGCACCATGCTTGATGAATACAAGACTCCTCGTCGCTTCTAGCCTGAGGCAATTGATACAACATGCCACATCATCAACCGAGTATATCTTCACAAATTCTTCAAGAAGACCTCATATGAACTTATGACTGGCAAGAAACCCAATGTAAGTTATCTCAAAGTCTTCGGTGCAAAATGCTGGATAAGAGATCCTCACCACAGTTCCAAATTTGCACCGAAAGCACATGAAGGTTTTATGCTTGGTTACGGAAAGGACTCGCACACCTACAGAGTCTTCAACACCCACCATCAAAAGGTTGTTGAAACTGTAGATGTGCGGTTCGATGAAACTAATGGCTCGCAAAGAGAGCACCTACCTTCTGTGACAGATGAAAAGTCTCCTGAATAATCCATTAAGTTGAAGGCTACTGAGGATGTAGTACCCACTGAAGAAAATCCTCAACCTACTGAGGAAGTCATTCCAAGCAATGAAGACATTCATGCTGATACACCTGAAGAAAATGGTGCTGAAGAAAATCCTTAGCCACGTCAACCTGCTCATCCAAGAATTGCAAATGAAGTGCAGATTGACAAAATCATCAACAACATCAATGCTCCAGGTCCTCTCACTCGCTCAAGAGCTTCACATCTGACTAACTTTTGTGGGCATTTTGCTTTTGTCTCTATGATAGAGCCCACCAAAGTTGATGAAGCTTTCCAAGAGCCTGAGTGGATTCAAGCTATGCAAGAGGAATTGCATCAACTCAATCTCAACAACGTGTGGGAACTTGTCAAGCGGCCAGATCCTCGCAAGCATAACATCATAGGTACCAAGTGGATCTACCGCAACAAACAAGATGAAAATGGCCTTGTGGTAAGGAATAAGGCTCGTCTTGTAGCTCAAGGCTACACACAGGTTGAAGGAATTGACTTTGATGAAACTTTTGCACATGTTGCTAGACTTGAAGCTATTCGCATATTGCTTGCTTATGCTAACCATCATGATATCACTCTGTATCAAATGGATGTGAAAAGTGCATTCCTCAATGGTAAGCTTGAGGAAGAAGTATATGTCGCTCAACCCCCAGGTTTTGAAGACCCTAAGCATCCTGACAAAGTCTTCAGACTCAACAAGGCCCTCTATGGCCTCAAGCAGGCCCCTCGGGCGTGGTATGACACTCTGAAGAAATTCCTCATGAAGAAAGGCTCCAAACCCGGTTCACTCGACCCAACTCTTTTCACTAAATCCTATGACAATGAACTGTTCATATGCCAAATATATGTCGACGATATTATATTTGGATGTACTGACAAACGTTACAGTGATGAATTTGCCTATATGATGAGTGAAGAATATCAAATGTCTATGATGGGAGAGTTGAAATTCTTCTTAGGTCTTCAAATTCGTCAGCAAGACAATGGCATCTTCATCTCAAAAGAGAAATACCTCAAGGACGTTATGAGGAAATTCAACATGCACGAATGCAAAGGCGTCAAAACTCCAATGCCTTCAAAAGGCCACCTCTGCACTGACGAAAATGGTAAAGATTTCGATCAGAAGGTATACCGCTCCATGATTGGCTCTTTATTGTATCTATGTGCATCTAGGCCTGATATTATGCTAAGTGTTTGCATGTGTGCCCGATTCCAAGCAACACCGAAGGAATCACACCATAAGGCTGTGAAACATATTCTTCAATACATAGCTCACACACCAACGCTTGGATTATGAAACAGAGGCTAACTTGCTAAAGTTTTTTAAGGGACAAAATACCAAAACAGATATACTATTTCCTTACAACTTCAACTGAGTGTTACTGTCTTGTACTACAAATTCTATTTTGCTTACTCGATGTTAAGTGTAGTTGAGTTATACATGCCTTCTTATATAAACGTGTGCGCAGGTTCCACTGGATCCTGCTGGACATTAAAGTTGACGCTGGAACTGTTGAAGTTTTTGACTCACTAGGTAAAGACCCTCAAGAATACACCAGCGTGATTAACATGCTCGACAGGTAATTTCAATCAGTATCGCACTATATCGGCCTCTTTCGTTCATTTCCTGATATCAAGTAATTAATAACTCTTTTATTCATTTTCTTTGCCGGGCAGGGTTTGGAGACAGTTCACCAAAGAGGTTGTCGGTGCATGGAAACCAAAGCTGACATGGCGACTGCGCAAGGTAATTAAGTAGTACTAGTTAGCTCCGCGCACCTCTTTAATTTCAGTATCAATATCATTACCATGCTTGATTGTTATCTGATTGAATTCTATTATTTCAAAGTGCATGTGCCAAAAACAGGGGACGAATTTATGTGCATACTACGTTTGCGAGAACATTCGCATTACGACCGAATGGCGCAGAGATCAAAGATAACTTCGGGTACGTAAACACTATTCACACTTTTGTTATCATGATCTAATATATATACACACAACTAATATATTCATATTGATCTCCTTCTTTAACGATGCAAGAGATGCGGGATAGACTCCTACCAGAGAACCGTCTACGAGCAATTCAAGAGGAAATTGCGGGATTTTTGCTTACGGGGGTCATATCTGAAAGCGGAGCATACCATTGCACCTAATGCCTGCATGTAATGATCTGCAAACTGTAGGAGAAATTATATATATATATATATATATATATGTGTGTGTGTGTGTGTGTGTGTGTGTGTGTGCATGGTCGTACGATAAATTATATGATATATGTATGGTCATATGAGAAATTATATTCTATATGCATAACATGTACAGTATGTAGTAGCGTAAAATATGTTTGAAATGAAAAAAAATTGAATGGAAAACACAAAATGAAAAGGAAAAATAACCCCTAAACCCCTAAAACCCTAAACCCCTAAAAAAAAACCAAAAAAAAAAACAAATCATTAGTCCCGGTTGGTGAGACCAACCGGGAATAAAGGTCCTCCAGCCCCCGGCGCGCGCAAGCGGCCACGTGGAGGGACTTTAGTCCCAGGTCATGGCCAACCGGGACTAAAGGGTAGGGGCCTTTAGTCCCGATTTATTAGTCCCGGTTGGCGACCCGGGACTAAAGGCCTTCGCCAACCGGGACTAAAGCCCGTTTCTCCACTAGTGTAGGTTTGATATTTTGGGTTGGGGGGGGGGGGGGGGGGTCATCTTAGTGAATTTCACCTTATTTTTGTTTTATACCCCTTTACTCATGTGATCCCCCCCCCCTATGTTTCTCAATTCGTTAACATCGGTCATGTTTTTTCTTTCAAAATTTGTTTTGTAGTGCATCGCACAAAGATTTCACCATTCTTAATTACATCCCACAAAGATTTGTTTTGTGGTCCCGTTACTTTCCCCCTACCATAAAAGTTTTTTTTTGGTGGCAAATACACTTGAATCACAATTTCATCAGTAATCATTTTTTGCACCTCGCATCTTAATAAAAAAGATATCAGCATGGTACACGACAAATATATTCCCGCGAGAATTGTAGAGAGAGAGAGAGAGAGAGAGAGAGAGAGAGAGAGAGATTTACTAGAGCAGAGCAGCCACCCGAAAAAACAAAAGGACTTACTAAATCACCCGCAAAAAAAAAAGGACTTACTAAATCGCACCCAAGTTTTGGTGGCCGTCCGATCAACTCGGCGATTCATGCAAGCACACGTAGCTCTGGGGCGCAGGGAGCAGAGGAGCCGAGAGAGAAGGACGCTGGAGAGGTGAGGGAATGGTTCTACCGGCGGCCGCGGCAGAGGTTGCCTGGCGCGGGCGGCATCCTGCCCTTGAGCTCGAGGGTAGTCACTCGCGGCTTGATCTGTAAGTGTTTGATTTCGATTTGTAGGTTCTTGATGCGTGTTGGGGGTAGTCTAATGCAGAGCACTCCCTGCTCCAGCAAAAGGACAGCATCCGCTATCAGCCCTCCCTCCGTCCCCTGCTCAGTACGAGGAAGATGGAGTCGCTGGAGCAGAGGAGTCTGCATTTTTTATTATCTGACATCCACTTGCTCTGCCCATTCTTAATTCAGACTTCAGACACAGTAGGGGTAAAAGAAGAGGAAAACTCTGCAAAATGTAGGACCATATAGCATTGTCTGTCAACTGAATGAGGGATCATGGTAAAAGTTCTGTGAAATTCAGAGACGTCAAAGTCAACCGGGATCAAATATATATTGTACTCCATCTGTAAAGAAATATAAGACATTTTAGATCACTACTTTAGTGGTCTAAAAGGTCTTATATTTCTTTACAGAGGGAATACTAGCCAACAACATACATTACATGGTGAGCTTTGTCACGGCAGAGAGCCCACCAAATTGGGATACATGAAAGCGAACTCATTTACTAGAAGCAAAAGTACAGGGAGGAGGAACTTGTTGCTAGAACTTCATCATATTCAGCAGACGGGGTCCATAGCCGTAGCAGTCTGTCTGGTACACCCAGCACCACCTGAGGATCCAATTCATCATTAGAATCTGATAACACAGGTTCCTTATATTCTAAACTAGAGTGACTACTCCAACAATCAACAACCATCAAATTTCTAACATCTGCAGTAAACTTCAAAAATTGAAGAGAAAAGTATACTTTTCGTCTCTCAACTCTTCGCAGAGTTTACTTTTCGTCCGTCAACTCTAAAACCGGACAGAGTGCACCCTGAACTCTCAAAACCGGTCATTTTTCGTCCCTGCGGCTGAGCCAACCCGGTTTTGACCACGTGTGAACAGTACATACGATGAACAGTAAATTCAAAAAAAATAGCAATAAAAATAAAAAAATTCTGAAATTTTATGGCATCGAAGATACTCAGGTGCGCCACATGCGTGCAAAATTTCGTCATGTTTGGAAGTTCGAGGAGCACGCAGCAAAAAAAAACAAAAGTAAATCTACTCCGAAATGAACAGTAAAATCAAAAAAATAAAAAAAATCTGAAATTTTTTGGCATCGAAGATGCTCAGGTGGATAAGGTGCGTGCAAAATTTCGTGGTAAAATAAGATTCGAGGGTTTGGAAACCACCCGAAGCAGCACCCACACGTACGCTATTTTGTTTTTATTGGCACGACCTGCTCGGATGTCATTTTACCACGAAAATTTGCACACACCTTGCCCACGCGAGCATCTTCGATGCCAAATTTTTTGATTTCTTTTGCTATTTTTTTGATTTTACTGTTCACTTCAGAGTAGATTTAACTTTGTTTTTTTTGCTGCGTGCTCCTCGAACTTCCAAACATGACGAAAATTTGCACGCATCTGGCGCACCTGAGTATCTTCAATGCCATAAAATTTCAGATTTTTTTGATGGTTTTAATTATTTTTTTGAATTTACTGTTCATCGGACGTACTGTTCACGCGTGGTCAAAACCGGGTTGACTCAGCAGTAGGGACGAAAAATGACCGGTTTCGAGAGTTCAGGGTGCACTCTGTCCGGTTTTAGAGTTGAGGGACGAAAAGTAAACTCTGCGAAGAGTTAAGGGACGAAAAGTATACTTTTCTCAAAATTGAACTAGACAAATCGTTGAAAGAAACAGAAAACAACCTGAATGTTCAGTGTGCACTTGGTCACACTCTACAAATATTTTTTTTTGAAACGGATACTCTACAAATATTTGGAAACAGGGTGAAAAAGGAATAAGGGGTCCACAGTTTCTGTAGCACTACAAAACATAAATTTGGGTCTAATTCTACCAGGGGAAACATAACTAGATCTACTTAAAGAAGCTAAACTTTACAGCTCAACTACATACATCTTTAAAGGAAATAGGACCAATCTGAATATTCAGTGTGCACTCAACCACACTCCACATGTATTCAGCTTCCGTATCAATTATCAATTGAATAGATTTATTTCACTCAAACAGCCCACATTATATTTTGTTTTCCAAAAAAAGTCACATTAGTTGTAGATAGATACAATTTCTGTGTCCTGGGATATAGTTAACATTTTAAAACCGCATCCTTGTATGAATTGCCGTTCACTGATGTACTTTCTACATTTCACAATAGATAGCTGATACTATTCTGAAGAAAACCAAGGAGTAGTGAAAGCACTTGGCACTTCCCAGTTCTCATGCCGGGATTTACTGGAGCAGAGTTACCTGGAAAATATATAAGAAAATAAGAGCTCCAGCCGAATTTAGTGGCTGTCCGATCCGATCTGCATCGTGATTGATGCTGGGCGGCAGTGGCGGACCCAGGATTAGGCCAAGTCCCAGGCAACCTTCGGTCACTGTAGCAGTCGAGCTACAGTAAACGCTACAGTGTACACAGGAGATGGGACTCACGCCCCAGGCCGCCGCCCGGGCTGCCTGGGGTGTATTGCATCTATAGCATGCTACCTTCTGGAGCAGAGACTGGGAGAGAAGAGAGAGAGAGATGGAGAGGAGGCAACAACAAAGCAAATGGGAGGAAATTGGGGCCTAATTGCTTTCTTTCTGCTGAGCAACTTGTAGCTTTTGTTTTCAACTCTGATTAAACTACTTTTGATCCACAAGGTGGGAAGCAGAGCAATAGTATGTTACAAGTTATTACCACCGGTTCTCTTGCATCTATATCTGGACTACGTGATAAAGCAAAAGAAGCAGCAAAGAAAAAGCAAAAATAAAAGGCTGACAAAGTGCATGGGCAATGTGTGCAAGCAAGGAACCATGCATGGATAGATGCTTTGCTTTGGGAGAGAGAATGCAAAGCAATGTAGCTAGCTCTCAGCAGCAGCATTGCCCATTGCGCCCATCTATCTACCATGCATTGCTTTCCTCTCCTTGGAGCTGAGCTCTGCTGCCACCGGCCAGCGTGAGTGAAATCATCTTGGATTTCGATCAAGCAAGGGGATATCTATCAGGTGACGGACACATCTCTTGATCTGACTTCTCTCGGTGCATATGCATCGGAGACATGTATGCATAATTAAGCTGCTTCTGTTTTTGCGTGCAGTGTCGGGTCAGCAAAATTAATTTGTGGGCCGGGAGCGGAGTATTAATCTAATCTTCAGGCGATGATTTTCAACTTCGATTTCGAGTGAGGCGACATCGTATCTTCATCTGGGACTGGGTAATATTTCTTTCTTGGATTATTTTCGCCCTGCTGTCCTCCCGACTAGATCTATCTACTTGCCTTGCGCCTCTAGCTAGAGGTACTATTGCTGCTAACTTAACTGCATCTCGTACATAGGCGGGCATGCATGCAAGCACAAGTAACTTTGTTTTCTGATGACGTACTTTTTTTGCAGTGTCAGATCATCAGCATTTGCGTGGCTCATGGCTTACATTATTCATCCAGAAGAACTGGTTAGTGTACCTTGCTGACCTCGTGACATTTTTTATTTTTTTAGAAAAGGAGGATATACCCCCGGCCTCTGCATCTGGACGATGCATGCAGCCATTTTATTAATTATTCTCAGAGACCTTACAAAGCAATACATCAGTAAGCCTGAAGTCACCATCTTGGCAACACATGCCTCTACTCCTATCCCCATGATGAAGGGGTGCCGAATGTCCGAGCCTAATACCAAACAGACATCGCACCAAACCCTAACATCTAAAGCCGGATGCCCCAGCCCAGCCACATACCGGGACTGGGTCCAAACCGGTCCGGCGCACAGGCCGTCGCCGCCGTCTTCCACCGACCCATCTCCAGAGCTGGTACTGATGCAGCGACCTTGCCAGGCCTGCCGTCGACGCCACCACGGTGCCAGACAGCTCCACCATCCTGCACGTATTCATCCACACGCGGCCGTCGGCGAAACTCCGCAGCACCATGCCGCCGAGATCCGCCATCGGCCTTGCGGTGAATGTAACACCGCTCTTTCTCTTGTCCCCTCCAGCCAGCACTTGCTCCAAAACGATGCCCCCAGGAGGGAGAACGACACCGAAAGCGCCGTCATCGTCCGATCCGGTAGACCCAGATCTAGGGTTTCCCCCGGAACATCCCGATCAAGTTGACGTGACCTGCAACGACGATGCCTCGAGAAGGGAACGACGTCCGAGACGCCGCCATCGTCCGCCAAGACCGCAGTCAGGCGCGATTTTCACCGGAAGCCACGTCGTCCCGATCTCGCGGCTGGCTGGAACCGCGCGGAGCCTCGCCATGAAGACGTACGCCGCCGTCGGTACTCCGGCAGAGATCCTTCCTCCCGTCACCGGTCCCTCCACGCGCCGCCGATCGGCGCAAGGCCACCCCGCGGCGGATCCGATCGGGCGTTGGATCCGGTCGGCGCAGAGCACGATCCGAAGCCGCTGCCCTCCGGAAGGGCCGTGGCGACGCATGCTGCTGCACTGCCATGTAGCCATGCACGGTCAGGGCGCTGCTCCGCCGAGCCGCTGCTAGGAAACACAGCACCGCACCCACTTAGCCACCACGCCGTCTCGTGCCTTAGCTCCGATGGAAGGCCTCGCCGCCGCCGGCGCCGCGTGGACTTTGCCCGGCGACCACCTGAGGCGGCGGCGAGGGAAGAGCAGGCCGAAGGTAGTCTCCCCTGAGGCGGCGGCGAGGGAAGAGCTGACCTCGTGACATGGGAGTTGTTTTGTTCAAGACTTGATCTTGTTAGCATGTGCACAACGCCAACGGTGGTAATCAGCCACACGGCAACACTCAAGACATTAATTTACGGATTTGCTATTTTACAGTCGAGTGTTTTCCAATTCGTTGACAATCAAATCTGTGTCCCTCCGTTCTCGTGCGGAGATTCGCGCTGGTTTTCTTTTTGTTCGGGTTTGTTTCCGGGTTCGGTTTTTTTGTCGGGTGTGGTTTTCTCTCGACCCGTTTTCAGCCGCACCGGCCTGTCTTTGATTTTTCTCCTGTTTGAATTTGGGAGAGCGTGTCTTTTCCCCATTTCATTTTGCGAGGCATGTTTCGATAAGATCGGGGGGAGGAGCTCGAGGGGAGGAGCAGAGGAGGCGATTCCTCCGGTTCAAGTCGATTTCGAGATCTACCACTGCTCGATCTTGATTTCTCTTCCGTCTATCTTCGTTCCACGCTGTCACGGTTGGTTGTTCCTCCCTCTCACCCTCTCCCGCGTGCTTTTGCTTGTGATGTGGTCGTGTAGCTTCCAGATCTAGGTTTTTGTTCGATTCTGTGTTGTTCTAGCGTGATTTACCGTTTGTTTGTGTAATTCTCCGAGGGTAGCCGCTGATTATTAGGTGTTCTAGGTCATTCCCCACGCCCTTTCATTTTCCCCTTTCATTTTCCTCTGATGTAGTGGTGGATTTCATGTCGATTAGATGTAGTTGTAGTAGTTGATTCTGTTGTCTCATGCCGTGTGTTAGTTGAAATTGCCTGATTCTGTAGTTGTAGCTGTGAATCCTTCGATGGTAGCCGCTGGTTAGTGGGTGTCGATTTTATTTTCTGATGACCTGTGTGTGTATTCTGCTTGCCGTTTTGTCTGTGTATGTAGTTTTAGATGACCCTTTTGTGATGTACTTTGCAGCTCTCGTTTAGATACTGTAGTTCCTGAAATCCTCCCTGGTTAAATGCTAGATCTTTTTCTGATCCTACTGACTAGCATGCAGTTCTTATGCAGGCTCAAGTTTTAGTTACAGTGTAATTTATGCCACCATTTCCAAAGTAATTTGTTATAGAATCTAAGTGAAATTACAGTGTTATTTATCCTGTCATTTCAGTGTAATTTATCCTTACTTTACAGTGGAATCTTAGCCATGTGATTCAGGACTGTATTTGTTGCATGTGTCGTTTTGTATCATGTACGTCATGTGGCCCTTTGTGATGAAGTTCGCAGCTCATGTGATATTTGGTTATGTAGGTTTGTAATTTTTCCCACTATTCTTACGGTGTAATTTCAACTAAAAATCCAGTGTAATTTGTCATCGAATTTGAGTGTGTTTGCACTGTCCAGCATTACAATGTAATTTACCCAAGATTTCAATTGTAATTACAGTGTCCGCCAAGGATTCCATTGTAATTTATCATGTAATCTGAGTGTAATTTTGTCCATATTTTCAGTGTAATTTACCCAATAATTACAGTGTAATTTTGTCCATATTTTCAGTGTAATTTACCTAGTAATTCCAGTGTAATTTATCCATATTGTTAGTGGATTTTTAGTCCAGTTTGCAATGAATTTCTGTGTATTCTTCTGTGCTTCAGTACTGTTTTTGTTGAATGGTTTATCTGCATCCTCAATCCAGTTCCATTGTAATTATTGTTTGGCCTTTTCGAATGCTTCCTAAATGCATTCTCTGTCAATTTCTTTTGTCTTGACCCACTTGTTGGACTTCATAGTGATCCTTGTCACTTCATTATCTCTCTTTTCGCTTATTGTTCTTGAGGTTGCCACTGTAGCAACAGAATATCCTGCCACTTTAGAGTACAAATTGAAATATTCCTGGGCTTCTTCTTTTGTTTTGAACCGCATGCCCAAATGCGGCATGAAATTGCTGCTAGTGTTCATCAGGTTGCAGCATGAAATTGATGTTAGTGTTCATCAGGTTGCCCTCTGATGCCGCCTCTTGTTCATTTTGCAGGAACCTCTCAGTGTCTTCTTCATCGAGGAACTCATTTTCTCCATCTTGTTCATGTGAGTCCTCTGGTTCTTTACATTTTCCTTCTTCATTTCTGTTGCAAGTGCTTGAGTTTGGTTTAGCTGCTGCTGCGCTGGGATCAATATCTTCAAGATCCTGCATCAGAGGGCCTTTGTTTTAGTTTTATTCTCCTATAATGTTTCATCAATTGTGTAATGTTTTATATGTACCCAGTTTTGCGTTTCTAAAATTGCGCTGTGCGTACCTGTTCAAGATTCTGTGTCCCAGGGATTAGATTATGCTTCGCCATCTTCGTTTGTTGTCTTTTCGTGATTCAAGTCTGCTTCCCATGTCTGCAGAGTAAGTGAAATGTTTCTTAATTTTGGCTATTATTGTAAGAGTTATTCAGCTATTGTTTTCCTTCCTTTGGTATCTGCTTTACTCCTGTAGTTTTCATTACTAGTCTCACTAATGTTTGTAGCCCCATCTGCTGAATGTACCTGCAAGGATTATCACAAGTTTGCATTAAAATGGTTTTATCTTACAAGCCCCCTCTCGTGAATGTACATGTAATGATTTTGCATTTTACCGTGAATATAATGTCAGAATGTAGTAGCGCAGTGAATGGAAACGAGTCTTGCAACACAATTTTTGTGAGCCATTTTTATGTATTGTTGATATCTTACTAAATGTTTTGCAAGTTTATCTCACATTTAGTATGAGTTCTTCCTCTGAGAGTCTTAGTAGATCCTCTTCATTTACTGTTGCCATCTTATTCGTCATCTGGCATATTTGAGAACATAAATGTCAGTGTTAGCATAAATATGAAATGCCAACTTTTGTTAGATAGATGGAAGTAATTAAAATGTCTCTGTGTGCATTTACACTGTAAATTGTAGTACAGTAGAGTGTAATTACACTATACTTGTTTGTGATATGGCAGTTTCTTCGTGTGCAATTTACAGTGTAAGTTCATATGGTTTTACACTGTAATTCCCCGAGGTTCATCTTTATAGGGATTTTACATTGTAAGTTCAACAGTTATTACAGTGTAAAACACTTGGGGTTACATTTCTAAGGGATTTCAGTGAAATTCTAAGGTTTTTTACACTGTACTTTGTGGGCATTTTGACTGTAATTCGTGAGTGCATTGTAAATTCTGATCAGCTATCCATGGGATTTACACTGTAATTTATATGGGGATTACACTGTAATTTGCACTGTGCTAGGGGATATACACTGTAATTTATATGTGATTTACACTGTAATTTGCAATGTACTAGGGGATGTACACTGTAATTTACATGGGATTTACATTGTAATTTGCACTGTACTAGGGGATATGCACTGTAATTTACATGGAATTTACATTGTATTTTGCACTATAATTTACTAGGGTATCTAAACTGTAATTTACATGGGATTTACACTATAATTTGCTAGGGGATATGCATAATAATTTACATGGGATTTACACTGTATCCTCTACAGTGTAATTTTGTATGTGTTTTTAGTGTAAGTTTGATCAGTTAAATTTCCTGAAAGTGTGCATCCACTGTAGTGTACTTCCTTGCCTCTTTGCTACTGTCATTTCATGACAGTGAAATTTTTGTGTAATTCCAAAGTTTTACAATTTCTAGACCTTACATGTTGCATAGATTCATGCTGTCTTGTAACATTTTTCTCTAATGTAACATATGAAGCATGGAGAAGGGAAGAAGTAGGGAAAAGGGATGAAGGAGTTGCTGACCTGTGGATCGTGTGGTGATCCTCCTTGCTCCACTCCAGGTACCCTCCTCCCCTCTCCCATGTATATGAGGTTCTGGATCTATTTTTGATTTATTCTTTCTTCTTCTTCTCCCCCTCCCCCCATGGCCGGATCCCTGTGTTTTTCTCCCATGACTGTTTCTTGGATTAGGTGAGATTGTTCCGGAGGAGATCTGTTCAGGGTGGAGACGGGCTGGGATCTATCCAACGGTTTGTTGCAAGCTAACTGATAGATGTTTTGTTGTGTTTGGTGGTCCAGGTTTCTGTTGTGGATCTGGTTTGTGGTTCCAGTTTTAATTCCCGACCCGTTTGTTCCCCAAGCCCGTTTTATTGGAAAAACAACTACATACAATGGTGGTGGGAATTGGACAGACAAATGTCAGCTTCTTATTAGCTAGGTTTTTTGACTGTTTTTCAATTGTAAAACACTCAACTTCTAAATAGACAGTCCCAATTAATTTAACATCCAGCGTCACAAAAGCGCACCAGTTTATTTTCCCTTCCTTTCGTTTTTTTTCTAAGCTACAAAGAACTCCAGCTACCCACAAGACATCAAGCGAGGATATGAGGACAAATTATTTTGTGCATGTTATTTTTTCTACTTATTGGTTACTTCCATTCCAATTTAAACTTCCAGACTAGATGCATATTACTTGACTGACCATATATTCAACAATGCGTCATTCATTGTCCAAATTTATTCATGTAAAAAATGTAGTCATTGAAAATATGGTAAGATATATGTACCGCAGAAGTTATATCTAACAATCATTGCTGCAGTGGGTAGACAGTTTTGATGACGCCCCCAGGAACCTGCTTCATCGTCTGCTGTACTTTGAGTCAAATTACAGAGCTAAATCATTCTTCTTTGGTGGCTGGTACGGCAAAGGTGTTGGAGCCTCTGCTGTTCTTAGAGCCACAGCCGAACTCCTGAAATCCGGAAGAAGTGATCCTGACAAGAGAGAGCATTTTGGAAAAATTATCCATGTAGACTGCTCTCTCTGGAAAAATAGAAGAGCTATGCAGAGGGCAATCGCGGAGGAGTTAAACCTTGGCCATTTAATGCCTGTGTTTGATAAGCAGGATGGGGATGATGATTTTAGAGGGATAGGTGTCAGCTCTAGAGTAGAGATACCAACCGTTGGAAGTGAGATCAATGCATCTCTAAGAAGTGAAAGATTTCTGATGATTATCCATTATGGAGGAGAAGAAGACATTGATCTGGAAGAGTTTGGCGTTCCTGAATTTGGAGCCTATGCTTTAGGAAAACTGTTATGGAGCGGTTATGGAAGATTTCAGGTCTCGAAGAGAAAAGGGAAGTTAAAGTCCAATTCCAATTATTTTCAAACAATTGATTTATATCCCTCGTACTTTGAACGAGGCTCGAGTCAACTACAGCGTCATTTATTGCACGAAGAAGCAGCTGAAGTGATTGGTTACACCGGCATGGATGACGTCAACCCAACAATAGTTTTGGATTGCTTCTTGTACTCTGTGTTCTTGACAGAGCAACTACGTGGAAAGTCTATCAGTGTTGACTATGGTTGGGATACTCATGCTTGCAACTACTGGATATGTGATGGCATCCTTCAAGGGGACAGAGCCTGCGAGGTTGGCAGTGCATTATATGGAGCGATGCAAATGTTGTGCTATCCATATGATATAACAGAAAAAATTGCAAAATATATGGATGAACACAAAGAGCGATACGAAAGATGGGTTTCAATCTCCTCCAACCAACAAGGACCACAAGATATCTCAAGTCTTCCTGTCAATGCATCATCCTACTTCCTAACATTTGGGGGAGATGGTCAGCTACAACTACCAAATTATATGTTTCAACTAGCCAGCAACCTCCGTGTGCTAAAACTCTGCAAGTGCAGCTTTGATTTTGCATCCCCTCCTTTCCGATGTTGCAGCAACCTACGATTCCTTTGGCTTGACCATTTCACAAATGCAGGAGAGGAGCAAGGTGGAGGGACATGTTTCCCGAACCTGATGGTGCTTGACATATGCTTCACAGATTTTGTCTTGCTGGCAGAGATGATAGAGCTGATGACTAATCTCAGGGAGATAAATACCAAGGGTGTCTCATGGAGGATTGTAAGTCATGCATGGAAAAAGTTGTTGTGCCTTCACAAGCTCCGGGCAACTGAATCCTTAGATGTGATCACAGTGGACACATGCTCTTTTGTAGATATGATGAATCTGGAGCTCCTTGACTTGTCGGGTAACATTCATATGGAATCATTGCCTGCAATGTCAACATCAGGAAACTTAAAGATGCTTGTTCTTGATGGTTGTTCCAGCTTGGAGCATGTTGCACTTGAAGGAGCTCCTCCACTGCTTGAGAGTTTTAGCTTCGATGGTTATGGCCCGGCAGAGAAGTGGACACATCCCATACAACTGCCAAAAAAGGAACTGCGTCCCAATCATCGCACTGCTTTAGTTCAAGAAGCCAAGGCGAGAAGGATCTCCCTAAAGGGTTGTGCTCGGTTGTGCAACATGTTCTTGAATGCATTACCCAATCTTGAGGAGTTGGACCTCTCCGGCACAGCCATTAAAATACTTGACCTTAGTGCAATGGATGTCCCAAGGCTCAAGAAGCTATTCCTGCTGGGTTGTGGGCAACTCTGTAGCCTAGTCTGGGATGGAAGAAACCCTTCATTGAAAGTTTTACATGTAGACACTCGAGGGAAGATTAGATCAGTGATCTGCTGTGGAGAGCATAGGCCCTATGGCTTCGAGGCAGTTATGGCATTTACAGATGGAAGGTTCATTTTGTCCGCAATACAGGGAGATTGGTCGAATGCTCACTTTCGCTCCACGGTGCGCCTCCATATCTCTTCTACAATCCATAGCCAAGTCAACATCACCAAGAATATTGAGGAAATTGGGCACAGCCAAGAGGGTTTGATTCGAACAGGCCCCTTATTACCTTACAGTGATATTGTCCTTAACAAGGATATTGTCACGCGCTCGTCCTTGGTGTGGGACCACCGACAACTTTATCCTTTGGGTGTGCATATCGAGATTGGTGAAGGAAGCCACCATTTAGAGAGTTTGAATGACATCAGAGATTTCAAAAAATTCATAGAGTGTGAAGTTCAATCATTGCATGTGCACGACAATATCTCGATCACAGATATCCTTCCTGGGGCTCTAGAATGGAGTCATGTTGAATGGTGTCATGTTGAGAAGTGCCCCAACTTGCGCATTCTCTTCGGTGTCACTGCTAACTTTAATTCACTAAGGATATTTTCCGCATTTGATCTCCTGATGGCCTATTGCATCTGGGGTAGATGCTTTGGATATCGCTCTTACAACTTTCAAAACCTACAACACATATACTTGCACAACTGTCCTAGGATGGTATTTGTCCTCCCCATATCCTTCGCTTTCCCAAACCTAGAGACCATTCAGATTGCATACTGCCAAAATCTCCAACATATTTTCCCACTAGACAAGAACAAGGACGCTCAAAATTTAGCATCTGGTGTCACATTCGAGAAGCTGAAGCACATCAAGATGTACCATCTCCACAAGCTAGAGCAGATATGCGGGGCCAGGCTGATCATCGCACCTACGCTGGAGACGATCAGCCTCAGGGACTGCTGGGGCCTGAAACGGTTACCGGCGGTGCCACGCCAAGGTCCCAAGCCGGTCGTGGACTGTGAGAAGGACTGGTGGGAAAGGCTCGAGTGGGACGGCTTCAAGGCCAACCATGAACCATCGCTCTTCGAGACGCGCCACTCGGCTTACTACAAGAAGACCCTCCCGAGGGTCTCTGTTCTAAGGTACGATTCATTTGATATGGATTTAATATTGTTATATCTTAGATAGATTGAGCAAGTGTCGTTGATGCACTATGTGACTAATGTCTTCGATTTCCATTCTTCATTTCCTAGGTAATCTGAATCATGCAAAGGGAGGTCGATTGGCTTACACAGATCATCAATCTATTGCTGTTAGAATCAAGTTGTGATCTTTCTCACAGCTCGATCTTTGAAGTGCTTGTGTCCCCATTTGCCTGTCTATGTTTGGCAATTAAGTGTGTTTGCTACAATCTCCATCTCCGGCGTGGTGAGGGTGTTTCTACGTACTTGTGCAGGGATGAATAAATAAATGGTGTGCTTTCTTCACCAGGCTACATATACCTGATATGGGTATGCTTGATTGGATTGGATTGGTGTGAGATTGTCAAGCAAGCAGCACTGGATTCCTTGCTTGCTTTCTAGCTCCAGATTGGTGGGTGGTTTCAGGTTTGTAATAAAATGGCTGTCTGTACCAAGACTTGTAAACCTTGTGTGGTGTGTGTGATTGATCGATGAACCATATATAAACTGAGCTTGATTTGTGTAGACGGAACAATAAATATTATTACTGTCGTGAGTGCTTTGGTAATTATACGGTAATTTTAAATTGTGTTGATGAGTTTGAGTGGATATATAATCTTGTGGTGCTGCCGTCAGTAACATGTTGCTGGGTTCCTGTCATTTAAGCCCATCAGTAACATGATGCTACTTGAGACGATAACCCAACTGTCCCTCTTGCTGTTCTCGTGTTGGTTACTGGCTGTACTTGCATTGTCGCACCGTGCATGAGCAGCAGTAGCCGCCACACTAATTAACCAAGTGGTAGTGTCAAGATGACCAGTAACCACAGAAGACGAATTCGGCTGTCGATGCGATGCGCGAAATAATCCATACCACACTTGTATAGTTTCTTTGTTTATATTTTGGACACTACTTTGCATTATTTATTTAAAAATCAATAAAAAAGTGTCCTGCTGTTTCCCTAATTAAAAAATGTAGTCAAATTCAAGTTTGGTTACTGAATCTGTCAGTTACCTTGGGGATAGTATCTCAGGTCCAAGCTTTCTGTGCGCTGAAGATTCGATTGTTCATACCCCTATCCTGAAGAAAGAAGGCAAAATAATGAGTGCACACCTATTGTTCATAAAGTACGAAGACACACAAATATATACATAGCTGACTCTCACTGGCTTGTGTTAGTTTGCATATCAAAGAATGACTAGTAAATACCTCATATTAATTTTGCAAATGCCTGAGGTATATGAGCTGATCATTTCACCATGTGAATTGAACTAAAATTACTTGAGAGCTCTCCATCCAAAGTTCCCGAAACTGATGACGTAAAAGAAAAAAACAGAGATTTAGTAGTACTAGAGAGCAGAGTCGACGTCGTGGCCGTCCGATCTACTCGGCGATTGGTGCCAATTACACAGGCTGGCTGTGGCAGCTACTCTGCTTCTTCAGCCTTGGCTTCAGTTCGTGTCCAGAGCAGAGGACGGGGTCGGGTGTGTTTGGTTGTAGAAGCAAGTAGAATGTAATGTGTAATGGTTTCATTCCACTAGAATGGAACGGTTCTATCTCTGTGTTTGGTAGAGATAATGAGATGGAATGTAATGAATGTTTGGTTAGAGGGCAGGATGTAATTCGTATCGTATAAGTTCAGTATTAGTTTTTTTCGATAAAGGACTTTTCATTGAATAGATATATCGAGGTGATACAATCGCATCCATAGAAAACCCGGCCTCTGCATAACTAGATGCACACAGCCAATAGGTCCAACATATCCGAAAAATAAAATTAAGTCGACACAATGCCGAGGTAATAAAATATGTCCAGCCTAAGGAGAGGGTGCTTCTATCCGTAGATCACACCGCCATCCATGGGGGTAGAAAACCTCCCTGGCCGTACGCTCCAGCCGTGTAGACGCCATCATAAAAAGGTCCCTGTCTTCCGGCCTCTGCAGTATAGACCAAGTACGGAGCCATCGTGTACAAACATGGATAACCTGCATTGGAGATGAAACACATTTGTTATTAAAAATCACATCATTCCTAGTAAGCCACAATGCCCAACATAAGGCCGCCGCTCTCACAAGAATATGTGCAGAAAATTGTTTATCAATACCCCGCAACCAGTTGCCGAACATGTTCCGTGCACTACATGGTGGGTATAAATTTGAAGCTACTTGAGCTATGGCCCAAACTGCCCGAGCGTTCTTGCACTCAAAAAATAAGTGTTTAATCGACTCGTCGTGATGGCAAAAGACACATGACTTGGACCCATGCCAGTTTCGTCGTGCCAGATTGTCCCTAGTTAGGATGACTCCTCTGTTTAAAAACCACAGGAAAATCTTCACTCTCAAGGGAATCTTGAGCTTCCACAATTTTCTGTCATCAACTGGAACGTCACAATGGACCATTGCATCATACATGGATTTGACTGAAAATTTCCCATTCTTATGCAAGTTCCATCGATAGATGTCCTGCTCGTCTGACAGTTGGATGTCCTCAATGCGAGATAGCAATTCATTCCATGCTACCAGGCGAGGGCCTATAAGATCCCTACGGAAAGAAATATCGGGGTTTGCTTGTCCTAAAACTTGTTTGATCGTGACAAATTTATGTCTCACAATCCTATACAAGCTCGGGTATTGCACCATAAGTGGGTTGTTCCCTAGCCAGGTGTCTTCCCAGAAACGAACCTGAGAACCATCCCTAACCGAGAAGGTGCCAAATTGGAAAAAGAATTCCTTGGCCTTCATCACGCCACTCCAGAAATGTGAATCCCCAGGTTTCCAATGAATTTGAGAAATGGCATTGGATCCCACATACTTGTTGCGAATGATTTCCTGCCATACTCCATTCTCTGTGAGTAGTTTATAAACCCATTTGCTGAGAAGAGCAATGTTTTTAATCTCAAGATCTTGAATTCCCAGCCCCCCTTGACTTTTACGCTCCACCTAGCCAGTCGATATTTCTTAGACTCGTTATCACACTGCCAAAAAAATCTGGATCTAAAATAATCTAGTCGTTGCAGAACCCCTTTCGGTAAGTGGAAGAATGACAACATATATAAAACCATGTTGCTTAGGACAGAGTTGATCAAAGTCAATCGTCCCCCGTAAGACAAGAGTTTCGCCTTCCAACTGGCTAATCGTTTCTCAAGTCTCTCTTCCACGTGCTTCCACTCAGCGATGGTTAAACGCCGATAGTGTATGGGAATCCCCAGGTATCGAATCGGGAACTGCCCAAGCTGGCATCCAAAAATCTCCGCATACTCGGCAGCTGATCCTGCAGCTTCGCCGAAGCAAAAGAGTTCGCTCTTATGAAAGTTGATTTTGAGACCAGAAAGTTCCTCAAAAGCACATAAGAGCAGTTTTAGATTTCTTGCCTTATCTAGATCGTGATCCGTGAAAAGTATAGTGTCATCCGCATATTGTAGAATAGATAGCCCATCATCTACCAGATGTGGAATGACACCACTGATTTGGCCGTCCAGCTTAGCCCGCTCAACAAGGGTAGCTAGCATGTCGGCCACTATGTTAAACAAAATAGGAGAAGCGGGGTCCCCTTGACGGAGCCCCTTCCTTGTCTGAAAATAGTTGCCAACGTCATCATTAACTTTTATGGCAACATTACCTCCAGAAACAAAGCTCTCAACCCAACGACACCATTTTGGTGAAAAACCCTTCATGCGCAAAGTTTGCAGCAGAAATGGCCACTTAACTTTATCGTAGGCTTTTTCAAAATCTATTTTAAGAATGACACCGTTCAACTTTTTCCGGTGAAGTTCGTGTACAGTTTCGTTCAGGACAACCACTCCATCTAAAATGTTGCGGCCCTGCATAAATGCTGTTTGAGTGGGTTTTACGACATGATCAACCACCCCGTTCAACCGATTCGTTGCTACCTTTGTGAAGATTTTAAAACTTACATTCAGAAGGCAAATCAGTCGATATTGTTGAATACGATTAGCCTCCTTAATCTTGGGCAAAAGGATTATTTCTCCAAAGTTTAGGCGAGAAATATCGAGGTCTTCAGCATGCAGTTGGTTAAACAGCTGAACCAAGTCTGCCTTGATCACATCCCAAAAACATTGGTAGAACTCTGCGGGAAAGCCATCCGGACCCGGAGCCTTATTGTGTTCCATTGAAACACCGCAGTTCAAATTTCCTCCTCGAAAAACGGTGAGGTTAGGAATTCATTTTCCGCTTCCGTAACTTGAGGAATGTCATGAGTGATGGATTCATCCAGCTGAATTCGTTTCGGCTGAAGGTCCAAAAAGCTCTTTGTAATAATTGGTAATAAAATTTCTAAGTGGTGCGTCCCCCTCAATTCGGCCCTCCTCCTGGTCAAGGGCGAAAATGCGTTTCTTTCTATGTCTGCCATTGGCTAGCAGGTGAAAGAATTTCGTATTATCATCACCTTGCACAAGCGTATCCGCCTTGCAACGTTGATACCATTTAATTTCTTCCTCGCGTAGAAGGCGGGCAATCTGCTCATTTAGGTTGCTCTTTTGCTCAATCTCAACAGCAGACAGAGGCCTCACTTCCACAATTTTATCAAGGGAATCGATTAAGGTAGAAAGTCGCTGCTTTTCTTTTTTATAAATATCAGCGGTATGCCTGGCCCATCCACGAAGGAATCTGCGCAAGGCTCGAATTCGATTGTTCCATCGTAAAATGGGTGTGTTACCGCGAGGTGGACGCTCCCACACTTTCTTAACTAGGTCATGAAATCCCTCTCTAGTGAGCCAACCCAGTTCAAATTTGAACCGGTGATGGTTAGAGCTTGGGCTTGTTTGTCCAAAATCGGTTAGCAAAGGGGCGTGATCCGATAAGGCCTCAATTCTTTCTAGTGCCCGAACCGAGGCTAGGGGATATTTATATTCCCAGTCGGTGGTAACTAGCACCCGGTCAAGTTTTTCAAAGGTTGGTACTGATCGGTTATTGGCCTAGGTATACTGACGACCAGACATCGTGATCTCCCTCAGATCCAGGCTGTCAATCACAGCATTGAAGAGGAAAGGCCACCTAGTTTCAAACCGGTCATTGTTTTTTTCTTGCTGATATCGAAGAATATTAAAATCCCCCCCCCCCCCCCCCCCCCCCCGATTAGCATGGGATGGGGATTGTCTCGACACGTATTAACACGTTCTTTTAGAAATGCAGATTTAAACTCCTCTTGAGCAGCGCCATATACAGCCACCAAGCTCCAAAGGAAGTTGTCGGACTTGTTTCTAAGGTGGAATTTGATGTGATACTCCCCTTTTGACGTGGATAGTAATTGCAAGTACGTGGATTTAATACCTAGCAATATTCCACCGGACCTCCCTGTGGGCGGCAAGACGTGCCATTTGTAATCAAAATCACATGAAAGGTGGTTCAGATCACGTGTTGGAAAGTCACGCTTGCCCGACTCAGTGATAGCCACAAAGTCCAACGTGTGGTCCTTTACACAATCGGCGATATGTTTGTGTTTAGCCAAGTCACCAAGACCTCTGCTATTCCAAAACATGCCTCTCATGCTGAACCAGTTTTTTGTTTAGAAGCTTTTGCCTTCTTAGAAGTTCAGTATTAGTACCGGCAGTAAACATCATTTGTCAAAGTACTGCAGCATCATGAGCGTCTACTCTACACACATCTTCAAGCGGGGTGGAAGGAAGCACCGAGAATCTGATTCCTTGCAACGGCCAGGTCGAGATTGTTGTTCTCGGCTCCCCTGCTCTTATTTTGCTTAATTACTAGCACTTTGGCTAATTGGTGGTCTTGTCGTGTTGAGTTATATATACTCCCTCTTCATGCACGCATGTTACATTATTTATTGTGCTGTGCAACTTAATGGTGGTGGTCAACATGATGATGATGGGAAACATCTGGGTAACATTGAGGACCCAAAAGATTTTGCTACGAAAAATGATCTGAGCGCTCAGGTGATAGAACAGATGAGCAGGGGAAGTTATAAAATGGAGATGGAAGGAGTGGCATGTTTAGAGAATCTGCAAATGGAAGATGACACCCAGGTAATTTACATGTTCCAACTGTTTTAAACTCTTCCAATTCTTATCTTAGTGATGCACTCCCTCTATCCGGATATATAGGGCCCAATTCTTATTTCGAGATTTACTTTGACTATTGATAAGATCAATACTATATGAGATGTATGCTATAAAAATTGTACCATTGGTAACTCTTTTCAAATACTCCCTCCATCCAGAAATACATGTCGCAGAAATGGATGTATCTAGACGTATTTTAGTTCTAGATACATTCATTTTTATCAATTTCTTTGATAAGTAATTCCGGACGGAGGGAGTATGTGTTTTTATATCTTGGTGAAGAATGGGTCGTCGGATGCGCTCAGGTGCTCCATCTGCGGGTGCCACACCAAGGAGGTGGATGGTGTCGGCGCGCGGCACGGGCACCAACACCACGGCCACCTGATGCCCCGTTCAGCCTGCTCGACGCGGCACCAGCTCCCAGGTGCGGTTGTGAACGAGCGCATCATACTCGTCGCGCATGGCGGCGAGCCAGTGGGGGTCGCGCACGGCCGCGCGCACAGAGCTGGGAACAGGCGAGACCGGTGAGGAAGTCGTGGCAGTGGCGACGTCGTAGTAGCGTGGATTCGGCCGGAAGATACTACGCTGGGCGCGCGTGACCATGGGCGCAGCAGGCACCGGCGGAGCGGGTGCAGCAACTGCAGGCGGCGATGTGGAGCTCGGGGTAGACATAGTCGACGTGGATACTGTGGAGGAAGGCCCATCAGATGGCGATCCGGCGGCACCGTTCGAACCAGCAGATGGCGCGCCCGACCGGATGGTGGAGTGTGAATCGCCAGGCGGCGTGTGCGTGGCACCGGGCACAGAGCTGCTGGACGAAGAGCCGACGGTGGCGCTGGGAGTAGGGAGCCGTGCGCGCACGGCCGCAGGCTGCGCGGCGATCGGCACCTGTACCACAGATAGAGAAGCAGCAGGGGTGGAGGACGAGTGCTCGACGGGGGCAGATGGGGCAGCGAAGGGAAACACATGCTCATGGAAGATGACATGTCGCGAGGTGAACACACGCCGAGTAACAGGATCGAAGCAACGGTAGCCACGGTGATCAGATGGGTAACCGAGGAAAACGCACGCAACGGAGCGGTGGTCGAGCTTGTGGCGCGCCGTAGATGCGAGGTTGGGGAAACACAAGCACCCGAAGACGCGGAGCAGAGAGTAATCGGGCTCAACGCCGAGCAGTAGTGCGTGGGTGAGAGCAAGTCTAGTAGAGCCCTCAAACCCTCAAACCCCTAAAAATAACCGCTTTTTTACAGTTTTCGCCGAAAAAACGCCGTAGACTAGAACCTCTAAACCCTCAAACCCGTAAAAAAATTTAGAGGTCCAACCCTCAAACCAGTTTGCAACCTGTAGAAGTAGGGGTTGAGAGGAAAATCTCCCCCCAACCCGCACTCCTCCTCCTCTCTCGCGCGGGAGGAAACTTCCTCCTCCTCCCGGCCTCCTCCTCCCGCCGCCTCCCGCCGCCTCCTGCCGCGCCGGCCATGGAAGGCCCCGCCGCCGCCGAGCCCCCGCCCGCCGCGCCCCCGCCCGCCGCCCCGCCCGCCCCCGCCCCCGCCCCCGCCCCCGCCCCCGCCCCCGCCCACCCGACCGTGGCCGACGTGGTGGCGGCGACCCACGTCGGGACCAAGCGGCGGCGGGCGGGCCTCGCACCTCCTCCTCCCGCCTCCCCGGCTCCCGTCCCGGCGCCCGCCCCCGCTGCCTCCCCGGCTCCCGCCCCGGCCACCAAGAAGAGCCGGCCGAAGGCGCCATCCAAGGTCGCCCCGGCCGTGAAGAGGCTGCGGAAGAAGCCCGCGGTGCGGAAGAAGCCCGCGCCCCCGCCCGCCTCCGTCGCCAAACCTCCTTTCGTCGCCGTGGCCGAACCTCCTCCCGCCGCGCACGAGGTGTTCGAGAAAATGGCAACCCCATCCTCGTTCATGGACCTCCTCCAAAACGCGGAGGTGGACCTCGGGCTCCGCCTCTCGAACAAGGAGGACATCGCGGAGAGGAAGAGGATGTTCCGTGTTGCGTCCTCTACTTTTCGAGGTGACACTCCGATGAGTAGTTGTGGCGATGGCGGTGTGTACGACTCCACCGGTGCCCATGGAGATGCTTGATGGAGCCCGCATGTGGTCTAGGAGATGGCGCCGAGGTGCAACTTTTTGGTGATGGTGCCGATGAGAGGAGGAAGATGATGATTTTGTGATGTAAACTATTAAACCATGCATCAATGATTGTCATTTGGTAGTTTGTTTGGAAGTTGATTGTGTTCTTGTTGTCATAAATTGTGAGATGTCAAATGATAGATTTAAAGGTTGGGGTTGAGGCAAAGACTAGAACCCTCAAATCCAATCCTTAAAGCAGTTTAAGGGTTGGGTTTGAGGGTTCTAGTCTTTGCCCCTGTTTTTCAACCCTTAAAAGTGTCAAAAACGGGCACTTCTCGACCCTTAAAACTGCTATAAGGGTTTGAGGGTTTGAGGGTTCTACTAGTAATGCTCTGAGCGTGGTGCAGTTGCGCGGCAGGGCCGGCGATTGAGGAGGTAGGTGGCGGTGGAGAGCGCCTCAGCCCAGAAGCGGGCCGGCATGCTGGCGTGGAACAGTAGGGCACGAACTCCATCGTTCAGTGTGCGTAGCACCCGTTCGGCCTTGCCGTTTTGTGGGCTTGTGTACGGGCACGAAAGGTGGAAGTGTGCGCCATGGCGAGCGAGGAAGGAGCGGACAGAAGCATTGTCGAATTCGCGACCATTATTTGTCTGAAGCGCAAGGACAGGAAGCTGAAATTGTGTCTGGACGTAGGCGAAGAACTCAAGAAGAATAGCAAATATGTCCGACTTGCGTTTGAGAGGGAAAGTCCAAGCATAGTGAGTAAAATCGTCAAGCACAACTAAATAGAATTGATAGCCTGAGATGCTTACAACCGGCGAGGTCCATACATCAAGATGCAAGAGCTGAAACGGAAACATGCTGCTACTGCTAGAGGACTGAAAAGGGAGACGCTTGTGTTTTCCTAAATGACAGGCGGTACAGACATGGTGCGCGTCCTTGCTGAAAGCAAGTGGAAGACGATCGGCGACGAGACGGAGCGAGGCTGAACCGGGGTGCCCCAGACGCTGGTGCCAGAGATCCGTGTCGGCAAGGCCAGCGAAGGACCGCGAGGAGGGAGGCGCCGGTCTGCCCACAGGATAGAGGTCGCCACTGGAATCACAGCGGAGGATCACCACCTTGGTTCGGAGGTCCTTAACAGAAAAACCACAAGCGTCAAATTCAACTGAAACGGGATTATCACGGCAGAGTTGGCGGACAGAGAGCAGATTTTTAATAAGAGAAGGAGAAACGAGCACGTTGCGAAGTTGGATGGGCGAAGTGCCGGCGATGAGAGAGCCGGTACCGACGGGGGTGATTGGTAGGCACTCACCACTGCCCACGATGATGCGGGAATCAGAGAAAGAGGGACGGACGGAGAAGAGGTTACCCGGCGATGAAGACATGTGCGCCGCGGCGCCAGAGTCCAGGTACCACTCTGGTGTGGAGCCAGAGGTCGAAGGCCCGGCCGTGGCGCTGTGGAGGGTGGCCTGGAACGAGGCCATGTCCCACACCGGGGACGGAGAGGCCGAAGAAGCGCCCTGGGTGCCATAGTTAGCAGCCGGCCCGTAGCCAGCTGCCTGCCCATAGCTAGGAGGCGAGCCGCCACGAGGGCCGTAGGTGTACGGCGCGGGTGCACCGCCGTAGGTGTACGGCGCGGGCGCACCGATGGAGGGCGCGGCGAACCTCTCCTGCTGGGGCGGCGTGCCGGGGCGCGGACCCAGCACACCGGAGCCCGGAGTGCGCCACGCCACGGGCCAGGCCTGTACGAGGCCAGTCCACGAGTTGGCACCAGGCGCGGGAGCGGGGACGCCGGGCGGACGGGGCGCAGCAGGTGGCGCCGGGGAAGAGCCACCGTTGCCGCGGCCACGGCGACGCGAGCGGCCGCGCCCACGGTTGTTGTCGAAGACGGGCGCGGGGGCCGGTGGTGCAGGAGCAGAGCCGCGCCCGGCAACGAGGGCATGGGTAGACTGAATACGCGTTGTTTGTTCTGCACGATGTTCCTCCAGCAGCAAAAAGGAGCGAACTTGCAGGAAAGAGGGCAGCGAAACCTGAGAGGTGACGTGCGGAATGACGGAGTGGTACTGCCGGCTCAGCCCGCGGAGCAGATGGAAGACATGGCTGGTCTCGGTGACCGGCTGACCGAGGTCGCGGAGCTGATCAGTGAAGGTCTTCAGCCGCGTGCAGTACTGCATAACGGACAGGTCCCCTTGCACCAAGGCGTGGTACTCCACGTTGATGTAGACGGCGCGCGCGAGCTGGTTGTCGTGGAAAAGGCCGTCGACGGCCGTCCATACGGTGAGCGCGGTGTCCTCCGGCTGCATGACGTCGTCGAGGAGCTCCGGCAAGATGGTGGTGTAGAGCCAGTGCACCACGACGTGGTCCGCCATCTGCCACTCAGGATCGTCGAGCCGAGAGACCGCCGCGGAATCGACATGATCACGCAGGCCGAACATGCCGATGACGGTGTCGAAGTGGCGGCGCCACTGCGAGTAGTTGCCGGCGAGCAGGTCAAGCGTGACGGGTGTCGGTGTCAAAACCGGTGGATCTCGGGTAGGGGGTCCCGAGCTGTGAGACTTAGATCGATGGTAACAAGAGACGAAGGGACAAGGTTTTACCCAGGTTCGGGCCCTCCTATGGAGGTAATACCCTACGTCCTGCTTGATTATATTGATAGTATGAGGATTACAGAGTTGATCTACCTCGAGATCAAGTAGCTAAAACCCTAGATGAGTTATGTTGGCCTACAACCTAAAACCCTCCGGCTTATATAGACGCCGGGGGTACCTAAGGTTTACACATAGTCGGTTGCACATCAAAAGGAAAAAAACATGCCTATCTACTGTCGACATCTTGGAGGACACGCCATGGCTCCTTCAAACTCCCACCTTGGCGACCGGGCCCTGATCTTCTAATGCTCACCCAGTGGCCCATATAGTCCGGCCCATGAGAAACAGGTCGGCTATCCGAGGACCCCTTAAACCAGGACTCCCTCAGTAGCCCCCGGACTAGCCTCCAACGTCGAGGTATATTCGGACAACCTTGCGTGTCTTCGGCTTGCGAGGCGAGTCCCTCCATCCTTCTTGTTCGGCAACCATCCTATCATTGGCGAAATCCCAAACGTCGCGGGATTGCTGGGTCCACAGTAATAGTGCTTCTCGGACTTTGTGCATCGTGGGAGACGAGCGGTTCAGTAGCTTTTTACAAAACTACCCCTAACACGAATGAGGCACCCCCCATTTAAACAAATTGAGTCGTGGTCCAAGCCACATCTTCTTCTTCTCCATCGGAAAAAACCTCCAGCGAAAGGTCTCCATCAAAGATGGCGAGTGCCCCCAGTTCCTCCTCGAATCCTTACGGATCCCGTCTCGGGGACTGGACTAGCTGCTCTGTGTCGCTTCTTCGACTTCGCGACCTCGAGACCCAAGGGTACCTTCCTTCCTCAGATCAGACAGCCGTCCGCGCCGGTTTGTCGTCATTCAATGGCGAGGCCCTCGCAGAGAATTTTCCCCATCCACATAAGGGGGAGCATGTATGTTTTGTGCCGTTCCTCCTGTGAGGTCTCGGGTTTCCCATTCATCCGTTCCTAAGAGGGTTTCTAGTGTTTTATGGGATCCAGCTCCACCACCTCACCCCAGGGTCTATTCTACACATCTCGGGCTTCGTCGCCCTTTGCGAGATGTTCCTGGGCTGCGAGGCACACTTCGAGTTGTGGAGGAAATACTTTTGCCTCGTCCCTCGCACTCGAGATAAGACGATTTTTTAGGTCGGCGGAGCCAAAGTATGCCGCATAGCGGGGACGGGATACCCCGTGGGGACACCGTAGGAATCCGAACTATGGACTTCGAATGGTTTTATATCGAGGATGTCCCTTTATTTGATCCAGCTCGGAGGGGTCTGCCCGAATACTCCGATGCCCCTTTGAAGAAAAGGTACAACTGGCGTCCGAAGAGCCTGTCCCAAGAGGACAGCGTTGAGGTGCAGCGCTTAGCAGCCCGTGTGAGGATACTAGCCCATCATAAGCTGACCGTGATAGACGTCATGGCCGCTGCCATCACCCGGTGCGTCCAACCCCTTCAACAGAGGATACACCCTTTGTGGTGTTACAACGGGACAAGCGACACTACTCACTCCCGAAGACTGGGTCCTGCCGATCAAGCAGCATTGGCTGCCGCACTTGCCGACCTATACAAAGGGGAGCAAGAAGATTTTATTCGGCGATCGACCAAGGAGGGATATCCCATCGAATGGGTGAGCCTTTCAATCCCGTGACCACAATTCGGGTTCTCAATTCGTCCCTTCTTGACCGAAGTCTTTTATCTTTATGTGAACAGGAATGGAGGGGCTTTATCGAGACAGTCCACTGTCTGGCCCCTCAGCCCGAGAACTATTCCCGCGATGACGATCCGGGCTATCATGAAGACCCAGACCTGTCAATCGAACTCGAAGACGGGGTCTTCTCACAGGAGGGCCTTGACGGTTCCAAGGTGGCTATCATTGTCGATTACCCTGGATCCTTCCCTTCCCCTGCGATAAGTAAGATGAAGAAGACGTCCCGCAAGAGGCAAGTGTCCTCCACTGACACCAACCCGCCGGCTCCTACACCCAAGCGCCGTAGATCCGCGCGACATACATCGGCAGCGGCGGCAGTGCCTGGGTTGGAAAGCAACAAGGATCCGGCAAATGAGCCGGTCGCGGGGGCGAGTCCGCCTACGAGTTCATCCCAAAGGTATTTCGCTCGATCGTTTGATTTAGTATCATGATTGATAAAGTCTCACAAGAGACCTCTTTGTAAAAATATTCAGGCAGAGGGTTCGACCGTCACCCGCCGAGGACGTTGCCAGGACGCCCGGCGGTGTTCAAGATTCCAGGCCTCCCGCCCATGCTGATTCTGCTGCGGGGACCCCCACCGTCAATCCAGCCCCAGCCGATTCTGGTGACGCCATATCTGTCACCAAATCATAGGTTGGGAGTGCTATGCATCATCGGCGGCGACGGGAAGCACTGCGTCATCCGGTCTTTTCCGAACAAGAGTTCGGTGCTCTGCGCACGGCGGATGCACACCTCGGAGCCACCCGAGCTGGGTTCGGGGAGGCCATGAAATTGATATCGTCCAGCCTGCAGGTGAGTAGTCGATTATTAAAGTCCGAACACTCGTGTAAACCTAGTAGCCCCCGAGCCTTAAATTGGTCGGCACGACCGAATTAAGGATCGCTGTACTATTTGACCGGTTATGCAGGCATCTAAGCAACAGTGCGAGCAACTGGCCAAGGAACTAGAAGCCAGCCGAACACAGGTCGAATCTGTGAAGGCCGAGTTGGGGCAATAGAAGAGCTTTACTCGGGAGGCACATGGTGAGTATATCTGTTCTGCTGATCTTAGTATATTCCCATGCTTACGCGAGGGTACTATGTAGCAGCTGAATCAATAGGGCAATTACAAAGAGATTTGGATGTAGCCCACGAATCTCAGCGACATGCCGAGTCCCAGCAGGAGGCTGGCTGTCGTGTTTTACAGCGGCACCTTGAAGAGAAGAACCGCCTGAAGGAGGAGAACAAACAGCAAGCCGAAGAGATTGAGAGCTTAAAGGCTCAATTGGCCCAGTTCCAAGGAGAAAACCAGAAATTACAGAGAGGCATGTTCGGTAAGTGTGATTCTAACATCGGAAGGTATCTCTTATGAATGAGGTGTGATACCCATGCCGTGACTCATGTGCAGGTCTCCTGTCCGGGCAACCCGAAGAGGAAAGCGGATCCTACCAGGAAAATCTTCTGAAGGAGCTGTCCGCTCTTCATGAGCGGGCTCGGAAGGCCATGAAGAGCATGGTGAAAGCACCGTGGCCCGCCGAGCAACCTCCGGAGGGGATGACCGAACTAGTCGATCGGTTCAAGGGAGCCCGAACTAGGTTCGAGTTGTGGAAGACATCGGCTTGTCGAGAGGGAGCACGAGAGGCGTGGGCGATGATCAAGACCCGCTATACCGGGCTTAACCCCGAGCGTATGGCTCAGGTTGGGCCAGTAGGGTCAGATGGACAAGAAGTGCCGCTCCACTTGGTATACGACCAAGTGATGCCCGCTGCCCGTCTCTCGCAAGAAGATTGCTCCCTGGACACCATAATCGATAATCTCGATCGGCAACCAGATGTATGATTATATGTAGCTATGTACTTAATAATCGAAAAATTGCTCCGTCTGTGTTGTAAACTTTGTCTTAACCGGCCATCGGCTTCAGCCTCCCGCACTAAGAGCTTGGGAGTGTTCCTTGTAAATTATCACCCTACAGGAAGGGTATTATGTTCGGGGAACCAGGCAATCCGGCCATGTGGTGCGAACAGACAGAAAGCACACAGGGAGATATGTTATATTACTGCTGAGCGTAAGAAACATCTTCCGAAGAAAATAGTACCCCTATCGATACCTTTCTTCAGGGTACTACGTAAATCGTAGGAAAAAGGCCGTATACTGTTAGTATGCGGCTAAGGGCTTGTGTAAGAGAAGAGGCCCAAAGAATGGTCATGACGACCATAATCTTATTAGTTGAATCCGTCGTAGCCGATCAATTGTCTACTGAAGATAGCTAGCTTTTGGCTTCACCCGTCTGAGGTACGTATCCGGATGACCCGGTCGTAACAATCGCAGAGGTGCTCCCTTTACCCTCTAGCCGAACAATCGGGAACGTAGAGGGTAAGCACAGGAGCGAGGCAACCCAGCTTGGCAAATTCTTAGTTCGAATTGATGCATATGATGGCGTAAAAAACGACAAGGAAAGTATGCGCACACAATAGATGTGAATAAGCGCTTATAATATAAAAGCATTGGCGTCGTAAAGAAGCCCCCAGGTGTTGTGTTCGGTTATAACACTTAAAGGTGTAGGCCGAAAATCTTAGTATAAGATCGGTTGAACCGAACATAGAGTTGGGAGGGAAGAGAATCAAACCTGCCAAAAATCAAGATGGGAGGGAAAGTAAAGAAAAAGAAAAGAGAAATAAAGGTGGAAAAGTGTGACGACACCGGTTTATCCACCGAAGACGAGCTGCATTCCATGGGTGTGGTTCAAGGCGATTATCCGACGGGTCTCGAAGACGGTAGGCCCCTCCCGCGAGTACTTCATCGATTATGAAGGGGCCCTCCCATTTGGGGTTGAGTTTATGCTTCTGCTTCTCCGGAAGTCGTAAGACGAGCTCACCCACGTTGTACGCCTTTGCCCTGACCTCCCTGCTTTGGTAACGTCGAGCCTGCTGTTGGTAAAAAGTGGAACGAGCCCGAGCTATGTCACGCTCTTCTTCTAGGGCGTCCAGGTCGTCCTACCGATCTAACTCGGCCTCCCTTTCCTCATACATGCGCACCCTTGGCGCGTCGTGAATTATGTCACAGGGGAGGACAGCTTCTGCCCCATAGACCATGAAGAACGGTGTGTATCCTGTTGTTCTGTTCGGGGTGGTGCGCAGGCCCCATAGAACGGAGTCGAGCTCCTCAACCCAATGGCAGTCGGATTCGTGAAGAGACCGGACCAAACGTGGCTTAATGCCGCTCATAATGAGGCCGTTTGCTCGTTCGACTTGGCCATTGGTCTGCGGATGATAAACCGATGTGTAGTCATGCTTAATGCCCATGTTTGCACACCAGTCTTTGACCTCTTGGGCCGTGAAATTGGATCCATTGTCCGTTATTATACTGTGCGGAACACCATAACGGTGTACCACACCGGTTATAAAATCGATTACTGGTCCGGATTTGGCAGATTTGACAGGTTTCGCCTCTATCCATTTGGTGAACTTGTCCACCATGACCAGTAGGTATTTATTCTTCTTGGTCCCCCCTTTAAGTGGTCCGACCATATCCAGCCCCCAGACCGCAAAGGGCCAGGTAATCGGAATAGTCCGAAGAGCTGTCGGGGGCATGTGGCTTTGATTTGCGAAAAGTTGGCACCCCACGCAGTGTTTGACAAGCGACTGGGCGTCCGTCCGAGCTGTGGGCCAGAAAAATCCAGCCCTAAATGCCTTGCTAACTAAGGCTCTTGCTGCGGCGTGGTGACCGCCCATCCCTGCGTGGACTTCGGCCAAGAGTTGCCGACCTTCTTCCTCAGATATGCACCGCTGTAGTATTCCGGTCATGCTTTTCTTATAGAGCTCACCCTCGTGTACTTTGTAGGCTTTGGATCGCCGAACTATGCGCCGCGCCTCCGTCTGATCGTCGGGGAGTTCTTTGCGAAGAAGGTAGGCGAGGAAGGGATCGGTCCATGGCGCGATTACTGCCATGACCTCGTGAGCCGAAGGCGTTTCGTCCATTACGGGACCGCCAATGATTTGATCGTCTGGTTCGTTCATAGGGGGAACAACCTCGTCCGCGCTAGTTAGATTGGTGCCCTTGTCGTCGTCCTACCAAACCACGGATGGCTTAAAGAGCCGTTCCAGGAAAGTGTTTTTTGGGACGGGGTCACGTTTAGCCCCCAGGCGAGCCAATATGTCGGCGGCTTGGTTGTTGTCTCTAGCGATGTGGTGAAATTCCAACCCCTCGAACCGTGCGGATATCTTGAGGACAGCGTTTCTGTAAGCCGCCATCTTCGGGTTTTTGGCGTCAAATTCGCCGTTGATTTGGGAGATGGCCAAATTGGAGTCTCCACGTACCTCGAGCCGGCATATGCCCATGGATGTTGCCATCCGAAGACCATGTAATAGTGCTACGTATTCGGCTGCATTGTTGGAATCGGCATACATGATCTGCAACACGTATCGGACGTTGTCGCCTGTGGGGGATGTGAGGATAACCCCAGCCCCCAGTCCGGCCAAAGTTTTAGAGCCATCGAAGTACATTGTCCAGTGGGAGTATGTACATATTCCCTTGGGAGCTCGGCCTCTATCCATTCAGCGAGGAAATCTGCCAATACTTGAGACTTGATAGCTCGTCTTGGCTTGTAAGCGATTTCAAAGGGAAGGAGCTCAATAGCCCATTTAGCTATTCGGCCGGTGGCGTCCCTATTGTTGATTATATCATTCAGGGGTACTTCGGATGCCACCGTAACCGAGCACTCTTGAAAGTAGTGCCTGAGTTTCCGTGATGCCATAAAAACTGTGTAGGCTATCTTCTGGTAGTGCGGGTATCTGGACTTGCACTGCGTTTGCACTTCTGACACATAATAGACTGGTTTCTGTATCCGGAATTTGTGCCCCTCCTCCTCTCGTTTGACGACGAGCACTGCGCTAACGACTTGGTTGGTGGCCGATATGTATAATAACATGGGCTCACCCGCGCCTGGTGCTGTGAGTATGGGGTTACTTGCCAGGAATGTCTTAATTTCTTCTAACGCGGCTTTTGCTTCATCGGTCCATTCGAAATTATTGGTCCGTTTCAGCAATTTATAGAGCGGTAAGCCTTTTCGCCGAGACGGGAAATAAAGCGACTTAGCGCCGCCACGCAACCAGCCAACCGCTGGACGTGCTTTAGCTCTGTGGGAATTGCAAGCTCTGATAGGGCGCGAATTTTAGCCGGATTCGCTTCTATTCCTCTATGGGAGACGATGAATCCGAGCAGTTTACCAGTGGGAACTCCGAATACGCATTTCTCCGGATTGAGCCGTATGTCATACTCGCGTAGCCTGGCAAAGGTTTGCCTTAGGTCGTCGATCAGATGGCTAACGTGTTTGGTTTTGATTACCACATCGTCTACATATGCCTCGACTGTTTTACCGACTTGTTTTGCGAGACAAGTCTGGATCATGCGCTGGTACGTAGCCCCAGCGTTTTTTAGCCCGAAGGGCATTGTGTTGAAGCAGAATGGCCCGTAAGGGGTGATGAATGCTGTTGCCGCTTGATCGGATTCCTTCATTTTAATCTGATGGTATCCGGAATAAGTGTCGAGGAAACACAACGAGTCGTGTCCGGCTATGGCATCAATGATCTGGTCTATGCGTGGTAGGGGGAAAGGGTCCTTAGGGCAGGCCTTGTTGAGGTCTTTAAAGTCGACACATAGCCGCCAGGATTTATCTTTCTTTGGTACCATAACCAGGTTTGCCAACCATTCGGGGTGTTTAATCTCCCGTATGAACCCGACCTCTAGCAATTTAGCCAATTCTTCACCCATAGCCTGTCGTTTGGGTTCTGAAAAGCGGCGTAGGGTCTGCTTGACGGGCTTAGAGGCTTTGATGATGTTCAGGCTATGTTCGGCCAGCCGCCGTGGGATTCCGGGCATATCAGAGGGGTGCCAGGCGAAGATGTCCCAGTTTTCTCGTAACAATGTTCGCAGCGCTTCGTCCACTATGGGATCGAGCTGGGCTCCGATGGACGCTGTCTTGTTGGGGTCCGTCGGGTGTACCTGAAATTTGATGACTTCCTTTGCTGGTTTAAAGGACGTGGGCTTAGGCCTTTTACTGAGGATCACATCGTCCCTGTCTACTGTTGACCGAAGTGCGGTCAGCTCTTCTGCAGCAAAGGTTTCAGCTAGAGCCTCGAGGGCAAGCGCTGCTGTTTTATTTTCGGCCCATAGGGCTATATTCGGATCACTATTGGTTGTGATTACTCCGTTTGGTCCTGGCATCTTAAGTTTCATATACCCGTAATGTGGTATAGCCTGGAATTTTGTGAAGGTGTCACGTCCCAACAAGGCGTGGTAGCCGCTGGGGAAGGGCACGATATGGAAGAGGAGTTCTTCGGAGCGGTAGTTGTCGGGCGTGCCGAACACTACGTCCAGGGTGATACGTCCTGAACAACGCGCCTATTTCCCCGGGATTATTCCCCGAAAAGTTGTGTTGCTATGTTCGATGCGGGATCGGTCGAACTGCATTTTTTCCAGAGTATCTTCGTAGATTAGGTTTAAACCGCTGCCGCCGTCCATTAGCACCATGTGTAATCTGAAGCCATCAATGATGGGGTTCAGGACTAGCGCGGCCGGTGAATGACCGGGAAGAATGGCTGGTCGGTCAGCATCTCCGAAGGTAATGGGTATGTCTGCCCAAGCGCTCGTTGCTGACACATGATATACTTGTTCGAGTTCTTTAAGAGCTCTTTTCCTCCTGTTCCTTGAAGGGAACGTTTCATAGATCGTCAGGATTTCGGCGTTATATTCTGATGGCGCTGTAAAGCGCCTGTTCGGCGGTGATGCCTCAAGAATGGATTCACCGCTTTTCGCGATCTGCCTGACGACCCAGCAAGCTCTAAGGCTGTGAGTCGGAGCTGTGTTCAGCAATACAGAGTGTATAGGGCAAGGTTTATCCAGCAGTCCATCTAGGACGGTACTGTCCCCTGGAAAGGGCCTGTTTTTCTTTTTGGCGGGCTCAAGTTTGGCTGGCAGCTTCGGAGGTATCCTTTTTTGCCGGTCTTCTCTAGGGTATTCGGTAAAGGTTGGTTCCGAAAACAGCCGCTCGGCTTGCCAAGCACTTTCCATGGCACAATACTTCTGTACCAAAGTTGTCAGCTCGGCGAAGTCACGAATGTGCCGCCGCGCCAAGGCGTTGAGAATTCCTTTGTAATGGCAGTTGCGGATGAAGGTTGCCATTGTCTCTTGATCACTTAGGCCCCGTACTTTGTTTTTGGCGAGGAGGAGTTTGGCCCAGTAATGATGAACCGACTCTCCTGGTAACTGTTTAATGTCCCGTAAGTCCGAAGACTTGGGGTCTGCTGCGATGCTTGAATGATCGGCTTGGGAGGTGGGTGGGGAAAGATTCGACTCCACGTCACGGTGGTAGTTCGGAGTCATGGACTCCGAACTGTGTGAGAGATCGGGGACCAATTCCGATCTATCTCCGGAGCGAACTCCTGAGTCTGGGTTGTAGGCGGGGTCTCGGTGATCGGAGACTGGGGTATAAACCGTTTTTAGTTCCGGTCGCTGGGGGGACGAGCCCCCGGCCGGACACTCAACGGTGGCGACAAGGTGAGTGACCGTGGGGACGCGAATTTCCCTACTGTCGGGTCTAAGCCCGAGCCGGTCGTAGACCGGGATCTGGTCATCGGCCGTGCGCATTGTCTCCATCCGGTCGAATAACTCGTTGAGAAACGAGGCGATAGTAGGATGCACGTCGCTAAAGCGAGTGGGGTCGGCATGTGGCGTCGCAGTTCCGGAGTCGCACAAGAGCGGTCCCGGTTTCTGTTCCGTCACGGTAGATCCGGTCACAATGACCAGACTGGGTAGTCCAGAGGAGGTGGGGACCGATGTCCTCGGCGTCGAGGCGTCGGGATCTGCGGGCTCCTTCATAGGTGTCAAGGGTTCCACCAAGACGAGTTCTCCCCGTGAATCAGCTACGAACTCTAAGGTTCCGAACCTGATTCCTTGATCGGGGGGAAAGTTTCCGATCTGGCCTAGACGGCTGATCGGGCAAGCGTGCGACGAGACGTCGCCGCTTGTAAGGATCTGACCTGGGGCGAAAGTCTCCTGGGTGCAGATCTCATGGCTTGTGACTAGGCGAGCCATCGATTCCTTCTGGCGATCACAGCGGAACTCTCAATGAAAGCAGCAATGTCGGTGTCAAAACCGGCGGATCTCGGGTAGGGGGTCCCGACCTGTGAGACTTGGATCGATGGTAACAAGAGACGAAGGGGACAAGGTTTTACCCAGGTTCGGGACCTCCTATGGAGGTAATACCCTACGTCCTGCTTGATTATATTGATAGTATCAGGATTACAGAGTTGATCTACCTCGAGATCAAGTAGCTAAAACCCTAGATGAGTTCTGTTGGCCTACAACCTAAAACCCTCCGGCTTATATAGACGCCGGGGGTACCTAAGGTTTACACATAGTCGGTTGCACATCAAAGGGAAAAAACATGCCTATCTACTGTCGACATCTTGGAGGACACGCCATGACTCCTTCAAACTCCCACCTTGGCGACCGGGCTCCTGATCTTCTAATGCTCACCCAGTGGCCCGTATAGTCCGGCCCATGAGAAACAGGTCGGCTATCCGAGGACCCCTTAAACCAGGACTCCCTCAACGGGCACATGGCGGCGGATGTCGACGGTTTGAAGAATCGAGGATGGGAAGAAAGGAGGCGGGGCCACAGCGGCAACCACGGGAGCAGGAGGTGCGGCTGGCAGTAGGGCTGGTGGTGGAGCAGCGGCAGGGACGCCAGCAGCAGGAACAGGGGGCACGTTGGCCAAGGGAACGGCATCAACGGCGGCAGCGCCGGCGTGCTCCATAGCGGCGGAAGCAGGATCGAGAGCCTGCGCAAGTGGATTGAGCAGGGTGGGGGTATCTGATACCATGTTGAAGTGCATGCTCTAGCCAATGCAACCAAAAGACCGATCTGATGGAAGAGACTAGGCAATATATTTATACTTCAATACTCCCCCTCACGTGTGGCTCCCTCAGGCCTAAACGTGGATCGAAAGTGGACTGCAATTTAATTGCGTCAGCCGGGTCTTGAACTCAAGACCTCTTGGCTCTAATACCATGTTAACTGAAAATTAGGGAGAGAACTGACGCACATCTCATTAGCACACTGGCAGGGGGTATATGTACACTTGGAGAGCCACACCGGCCTAGTGGAGACCATGGGAATGAGCCACTACTCAAGGACGTGCGCCACTAACCTATACAAGGGGCAGCACTGTCAACTGTCGTACGTATGTGCAGGGCCATACAAGTGCACATACGGTATACTCTAACAGTGTGGAACGAATTACGTACCTTCTTTGACCTTGAGGAGGGCCTCGTACAGCGGCTTCCGGTGGCCTTTTCTTAGCTGCTGTTGATATGGAATAAGAGTTCAAGCGGCTTATTAGGTACTGCTGGTGGTGGTGGTGGATGCATGAAACAGCTCAATTAATCATGGATGGTGCATGCAGACCGGACCTTGCCGAGGCGGTGGAGCAGGCGCTCGAAGAGCAGGGAGATGAGGACGATGATGGAGCACACGGACGCGACGATCCACGTGGGCGTGTGCTCCAGCATTATCTCGGCGCCGCCGGCTCCTCCAGCCATTGCTACCAAGGCCCAGCAGGTTGCCCGATCAGACCGACCTTTAGCCCACTCTCTTCAAAAGGGAACGCTATTCGTGCTCATATATATAGAATGGTCCATCTCAAACTTTGACTTAAACAGTAGACGAAGAATCAACATCATGAAATGTCTTGAGACCGTCCTACCTCCTATCTTGTGGCTGGCTGCTGATCGGGTCATGGTAATGAAGGTTTTCTGTCCTTTTTGCATGAATGCAAAAGCCTCAAGAAACCTGTGTGATATGCCCTTTTGCATGGTAGTATGACTGACAACAGGGACACGTATATGCAACGAGAAAGAGAGACATGGACCTAGCCTTACTCAACGGTCCAAACAACATGAAAAGGTGCTTCTGGTGAAGAGCATACATGCATACATAACCTGGTCCGCACCGTATGTGCTCCCTTGAACAAGTAACAAATCGGTGGTAACCAGGCGTTCGAGTTGGGGAAAAGAAAATGCCTTGTTTGAGTAGGATCTGCCAGGTCAATGATAGGAAATATACACTATAAGCTATTTGCGTTATCTGGGGAAGGGAGCACATATAGACTGGCTTCTTGTCGACTTATCTGTTTTTTCTTCGCTCGAACAAAGGCTTGTCGACTTTTTTGTTCTTGTTTTGTTTGAAAAAAGGCATGTCAACTTCAGCTCGACGGAAAAAGGCGCTCTCGGATTAAGTAGCAGTTGCTTTCGCTGATGGGCCAACTGTTGGTCATCAACCACCGTGCAAGTTGGATTGCAGAAGTCGAGACAGGGGTAAGCCGAGCGAGGTAGGGTGTGTCAAACACTTGCAGGAAACATAGTACCTGATCTCCTCCCTCCCCACCGCATCTCCTCCCTCCCCACGGGCACCAACTCCCACTTCCCCATAGACGCCGCCTCCTACATTCCCCATCCTTCCTTCCCCTTGCCGTTCCTAGACACCAGTGGTCGGTTCGAGTCCCAACACTGATTGATGATGTGATGTCAGCGGCGGGGAGATCTCTGCTTCGGTAGCCATATATGATGTGATGCGATATACAAGTGAGGACTTAAGGTGGAGGGTATGACTGTGCATAGGGTTGGACAGTCGGGAGTGAGCTTTTTGGCTAGGCCAAAAACTTGCTCTAGCTCAGCTCCACATGGAAATAGGATGAGCCGAGCAACAAAGTTTGGCCCGTTTCGTGAGCGAGCCGAGCCTTTTCCGCTCGGTCTAGCTCTATGGCCCGTCACGCAGCCCAGTCAATTTTTTAGGGAATTTGCAACCCAGTGTAAAGACATAGCAACCCACACGTCACTACTCCAATGGAGACTTTGCCGAGTGCATGAGAAACTCGGTGAAGCCCAGGAAAAATTGGGCAACATTTTGCCAAGCACACACTACGTCTCTGATGTATCTATAATTTTTTATTGTTTCATGCTATTATCATATCATTTTTACATATTTTTGACAATAATTTATAATATTTCTATTTGGGCTAAGCTATTAACCCGGAGCCAAAGGCCAGTTCATGTTTTCTAAGGTTTTTGGATTTTTACGTAAAAATTTCACGGAGCCGGAATGACCTAAAAATTTTAGTGGATTTTTTTATGAATATATCTGAATTCTTGGTGAAAGAATCAACGCAAGGCGGTGCTGGTGGGATCCACAAGCTAGGACAGGGGCACGACTCAGGGCCCACCTCGCCATGTGAGCTTGTGGGCAAACCGTAGGCCGTTTGGAGCTCTTCTTCGGGCACAAGGAAGCTAATTTACGGAAACAATCGTGTAAAAATTTCAATTCGATCGGAGTTACAGATGTCCGCCTATTTAAGAAACGGTGCTCGATCGCAGAAACAGTACTGAAACAGAGAGGAAAACACAAAGAAAAAGGAGAGGGGAGATCCAATCTCGGAGGGGCTTCCACCCTTCGGGGGCCATGGAGGCCAAGGACAGAGGGGGAAACCTTCTTGCATCTAGGGGGAAGGCCTAGCAAGAAGAAGGAGGGGGGCTCTCTCCCACTCTCCCCCGGTGGCGTTGGAGCGCCGCCGGGGGAACCATTGTGATGGTGGTCATCTCCAACAACTTTGCCGCCGGCATCAACTTTTTTCTTCCTCTCCGTGCAGCGTCTTACTATCTCTCATCTCGTTGTAATCTCTACTTAAACATGGCGTTTGATGTTATATATTATTTTCAATGATCTATTGCATCTCTATTATGTCTGAGTAGTTTCTTTTTGTCCTATGAGTTAATTGTGATATGTTATGTTCGGTATAAGTTTCATGTTATTGTGGTGTTGTCCTATGGTGCCCGCCGTCTCGCACAAACGTGTGGGATTCTCGCTGTAAGGTGTTGCAATATGCTAATGATTTGCTTATGGTGAGTTGCGGGAGTGATAGAAACCTAAACCCCAGTTCGTGAGTTGTTGCATATAGGGCTAAAGGTGATATAAACTTAATGATATGGTTGGGTTTTACCTTAATGAATCTTTGGTTGCGGATGCATGCTAGTATAGTTCAAATCATAAGAATATATGATCCAAGTACGGAAATTATGTTAGCTTAGGCCTCTCCCTCATAAGTATAATGAGTATCACAATCGTTTCATATCGAATTGCCTAGGAACAACTCTTTACTTTATTGTTCTTTTATTAAAACAGCATCTAACTCTTTATATTCTTGCAAAGCTATCTTTTTATTCCCGCAAAGTAGTTTATTTCTTGTTTCTAGGCAAAGCTAACTTTTAGTGTGTGTAGAGTTGTCTCACTGGTTGATAGAACTTGAAAGAATATTAATTTTACATTTAGCTCCTTGTTGGGTTCGACACTCTTACTTATCGAAAAGCTATAATTGATCTCCTACACTTGTGGGTTGTCATACACCCCTCAGGTAAATAATTTTTTGCCGTGAACCATCTATCGGGTACTCAGCATACGGATTGCCCAGAGCTAAAGGTGGGGTCTCGACGAAATAAACTGACTTCACGGCCATCAGATGGGAACGACGCCATCAGATCTTTGCCAAGAGTGCCAAAAAACAAAACTCGGCAAATACCTTCTTATTTCTCGACTTGCTCATCTCGGCTTAACAAGCACCAGCAATTCCCCAGCCGCTGCTACGTGTCAATATTCGCCGATGTCTTTTGCAGGTAATTGGCAAAGAGTTAGGCGAGCTGCCAACACCAGCCACATGGCTTTATTCCTGAGAGCTACGCTCGGAAAAGATTTTATTACCGAGTGTCCCTCCCGTAAAAACAAGTTGTCAGCCTGTTTCCCAAATGTTTTTCATTTAACCCTGCAGTAGAACAGACAGAACAATAATACCCAACATAAATTTGCAGACTCAATAACAATGGCATACATAACAACAAACTCACAAAAGCATGATATATGGTCCACACAAGCATCATATGAAGTCACAAGTAGTTACTTAGTATGAATGCCTCCTCATTAAACCCCAATGTTCCAAATGCATGTTACATAACATAATAAAAACAACACCACAATTAGTTTGGACTGGAATAGGATTATCAAGTTCTTGAACCCACTAAACCCGATAAGCTGGCATGCACCCTTACCTACTTCATGACTGATCTTCTCTTTGAGAACATACTTGGAGTAATCATTCTCCGCCTCCTCCCATGTATTGAACCCTTCGAAGGAGCATCTTGTCGTACTTGCCAGCACACAAAAAAGGCCATCGTCCATGCTTCTCGTCTGTAGATCATGTCGGCACACATACTGTCATACAAAATGGTCGCGCTGTTGGCCATAGTTCACCCATCTTGCTCGAGCAACTCATTTTGCCTCTTCTCAAACCAAACCCTTCTCCTTGGGACACCTTTCTCAAGTCGACCTTCATGATCTCCACTTCCTTCGCCATTAGCGCGAGCTTCACCTCATTTGCTTTTGTCTTTGCAAAGCTTGCCTTGATCTTGAGCTTCTTCTTTTGGACGTTCTCCTTGATCTCGAGCTTCTTCTTTTGTATATCGATGTAGGCAATCATTTGATCCTCCTCTTGCTGCTTCCTGTCCGCCCTCGCTTCCTTTTGGGTCATGAACCCCGTCACAGTTTCTTGCAAGGCGAATGTCTCCGCATCACGCTTTCGTCCAACTTGGAGTTGGTCTCCCTCCTTGGCCGCTTCTCACCTTCACCATGCTCAACAACCACCGCCACCATCCATTCTTCGTTTGGGCGGCATATTTCTCCCTAAACTGAGGGCAATCACAATGATCGTCCAACAATGTATGAGGGCAAATGGCTTCTCCCAATGTTGGGCCTTGAAGGCTTCCAAAGCTTGGAATGCCTACAAATCAAAATGAAGGAAACAGTGTAACATTCATATGCAATGGATGAAAGCATCAATCAACAAGATACACACATATGAAGAAGAGGAAGGAGTGGGGTACCATGTCTTTGATGCCTATGCCACTCACGGGACAGCCTTCGATGCTCTCAAGGGTGGCACAATACTTGTTGCACTCTTGTTGGATGAACACCCACCTCTTTGAGATTGACACATCGCCACGGTTGCCCTCAAACTTGTAGGGAAGAAACTTCCTACATTCATGGAAGTACGCATGGACCCTCGCCCAAAACATTGACCCTTTTTGCTTGCCGCAGGTCTCGAGGTATTGTCCAATCTCCTTCCAGCCCTCACAAATCAACTTGCCCTCATCCTTGGTGTACGCTCCCGTCCGAATGCTTTTCAGCCTCTTTTGTGCATTGGCTTGTTGAGCGAGCTCATCATGAAACAATGGCTCCCCCTCAATGTGCACATCAACTTCATCCTCTTGGTCGTAGGTGTCTTCTTGCCATTGGTCGCTCTGGCCGCGGGTGTCTTCTTGGTTGCCATGCCCTTAAATGTCTTCTTGGCCAAGTGGTTGCGGCCGTCTTGGTTGTGGGTCTCGTCGGCATGATACGTCCATTATGCATCATGAATTCTTATTGATATTTATGTTATTCTTGTCCATTATTCCTTATTATGATATAATTCTTATGCTTTTTCTATCTGAATGTGCAAGGTACATCACAAAGAGGGAAATATCTGGAAACTGGAATTCTGGACCTGAAAACAAAGAAAATGGCAGAAAATTCACTGGACTCCAAATGACCTGAAACTTTAAGGAGAATTTTTATGGAATATATAAGAATTATTGGGTCAAAAATATACCAGAGGGGGGCCACCTACTGGCCACAAGCCAACAGGGCGCGGCCAAGCCCCTGGCCGCGCCCTGTTGCCTTGTGGTGGCCCAGCAGGCCTCCCGACCCCCCTTCTTCTCCTATATGGTGTGTTTTGACCTAGAAAAAATCATAAGATTACTTTCGGGATGAAGCGCCGCTGTCTCGAGGCGGAAACCAGGGCAAAGGCCCTTTTGCTCTCCAGCAGAGAGATTCTGCCGGGGAAATTTCTCTCCGGGAGGGGGACATCGAAGCCATCGTCATCACCAACGCTTCCTCCTTCGTGGGAGGACCAATCTTCATCAACATCTTCACCAGCACCATCTCATCTCAAACCCTAGTTCATCTCTTGTATTCAATCTTTGTCTCAAAACCTCAGATTGGTACCTGTGTGTTACTAGTAGTGTTGATTACATCTTGTAGTTGATGCTTGTTGGTTTACTTGGTGAAAGATATTATGTTCAGATCCTTGATCACCACTATTATACCTCTGATCTTGCACATGTTGATGAGGTGTGAGTAGTTACTATTGTTCCTGGGGACATGGGAGAAGTCTTGTTATAAGTAATCATGTGAAGTTGGTATTCGTTCGATATTTTGATGATATGTATATTGTTGCTTCTCTTAGTGGTGTCGTGTGAACGTCGACTACACGACACTTTACCATGTTATGGGCCTAAGGGAAGGCATTGTGGAGTAACAAGTAGATGATGGGTTGCTAGAGTGACAGAAGCTTAAACCCCAGTTTATGCGTTGCTTCATGAGGGACTGATTTGGATCCACACGTTTCATGATATGGTTAGATTTATCTTAATTCTTCTTTCATAGTTGTGGATGCTTGCGAGAGGGGGTAATCATAAGTGGGTTGTTTGTTCAGTAAGAACAGCACCTTAGCACCGGTCCACCCACATATAAATTATCAAAGTAGCGAACGCGAATCAACTCAACATGATGAACATGACTAGACAGAAATTACCATGTGTCCTCGGGAGTGCTTGCTTCATATAAAAATACTTTCTGGCATGTCCTTTGCTATAAAAAGGATTGGGCTACCTTGCTGCACCTTGGTTACTATTGTTACTTGTTACTTGTTACGAATTATCCTGCTGCCAAACTATCTACTACTGTTACTCACAGCACTTGCAGAGAATACCTTGCTGAAAACTGCTTATCATTTCTTTCTGCTCCTCGTTGGGTTCGACACTCTTACTTATTGAATGGACTACGATTGATCCCCTATACTTGTGGGTCATCATGGCTGTCGGTGTCAAATCTGGCGTATCTCGTAGTAGGGGTCCTAAGCTAGGCGTCTTGGAGCGACGGTAACATGGACACAGGATTTTCCCCAGGTTCGGGCTCTCTCAAGGAGATAATACCCTACGTCCTGCTTTTGATTGTATTCATATGGGGGATAGTACATAGTACAAGTATCTACCACGAGATTGTTGTAATGAATATGAGATTGTCTATTGACTAGCCTGGCCTCGGTTTATATAATGCACCGTAGGCCTAGGGTTTAGAGGAGTCCTTGTCTTGTGCGCCAAGTCTTGTGGAATCTCCCTTGTATGTGTCATGGGTTGTCCTAACTGGCCCATGAGTGAACCGTCATGGGGGTCCTCGGCCCGACCCACTGGTCGGGAGACGACGTGGTGAGTACCCCCTAGTCCAGGACACCATCAACGGCATCGTAGTCTTCGTCACCCTCGAAAATAATGTTCTCCATGATATCATTGTAGCAAGTCGGGTCATCATGCGTCGTCCTCGGGGCCGACGTTTTGTCAAATAGGTTGCGTGCGTTGGTAAGGTAGCCCATAGGGATCTCCCGCGGTCGGTTCCTTTGCGTCCCGGTGGACGACTGGTCGGACTGGCCGGCCATAGAAGTGGCGTTGAGGTTAATGGCCACGGGCACAGAAATGGCCGACGCGGCCACGCTCGGTTCCCGTGAGCAGTCCTTAGGCAAGGTGGAGAAGTGGGACACGTTGTGCTGGGGAGGGAACCCGTGCATCTGTGACACTATGGAGGTGCGTGGCGATTCCGGCTATGGCGGGCAGGCAGCTGACGAGCCCATGGTCGCCGCGGCCATGGCAGCGACAAGAATGGCCGGCTCTCAGCGAGGGAACCTTAGCAGGATGAGGGCCTACTGCATGGCCTTGGCGACAAAGACTTCGTTCTCTGCAACGGTGACCTGCTGTTGTGCTGCGACGCGGCTTTTTCTCCACCTCTTTGGCCCTCCGGCCAGCCCTCTTCGCCGTCTCCTTGGCCGTCTCCTCCGGCGCGCGCACCTTCTTGGGCTTCTTCTTTGGGCGAGCAGATCGGGTGGCCACACCAACGAGCGTGGTGGCCGGATGGAGGTGGCAGCGAGGTTTGGCACATTGGCCCTGGCAAGCGGGTGTGGAGGGGCGGGAGGGCTTTGAGAAGAGGGGAAATAGGGATGGATGTTCCACCGACGGGTTGGCAAGAGAGAGGACAAGGACGGGCGACGCGCGCGAACCATAAGGGTTGGCGCGTTGAAGTTGGCCTTAGACAAGCCCTTCCACTTTTTTTTGAACATAGTACAGACGCAAGCGCTCATATACACGCGCATACCCTTACCCCTGTGAACGCACACATGCACACCATATCCCTATGAGCACCTTCGAGAGACCGAGACGGCATATCATCTTAGATTTACGAAATCATCATAGACGCCTCGTCATGAACGAAAATGTCTCCTTCCACTAAATGCGCATGAAACCCTTCCACTTTCAACAGAGTCCTCCATCAGAGAACCTTTCACACACGTTTTTTCCCACACACCCACGTACTCACGTCCGCGGTGAAAAACGGGCACAAACGAAATGGGCCCCAAGAATGCGGGAATCCGGGTAGATAAATGGCTTTGCCGGAACGATGTGCCGTCGGCCCACCTGAGAGCTCGGCTTCTCTCTCTCTTTCTCTCTGTCTCGAAGAAAGGGGAAAAAAGGAGAGAGGTCCATGCCGTCGCCCTCCACCACAGCTCCACGCCGCCGGCGACGAACCTCCGCCACCGCCACATTCTTCACCCTTCGAGCAACCCCGATCTTTTCCTCCCCCCTTCTCGCTCGGGGCTTCAGCGACCGCGATTTCCTATCTCTATAAGCAAGGGAGGGGAGAGGAGCACCGGCGGCGGCCTGAGAAGATGAACGTGTAGCTCCCGCGCGCATCGGCGATGGGGCTTAAGCCCCCGCAGTTCTACCCACGCAGGCAGAAAATCCTTGAATGACGTGGTGTGGCCCCCTCCCACAGTGAATCAGAATCTCTTCAACGAAAGTATTCTTCAGTGTGCCGGTTGTTGAGTTATGAGAAACTGAAACTTTGCCACATCAAACTTCTCATCATCGGGTAATGTCTTCTGACAACTGCATTACTTTCGTATACACATGTATTTTTTTCAGCAAAAGTGAAAGCTAATTTTGTTTCTCCAATCTAGATAGGTTGATTGGGATGAAAGGATTGCAAGGCACGGTTCTGATGACACCTGATATACGCTGCAGAAAGATTCTAAACCCTTCAGTTAATGCACAGCGAGCGTTCATCAGGGACATTGACACTGTAATTGATAACTACAGTCTTGTGTCTGTGTATGCACCAGGGAAGGTAAGCATCAAGATGGAACATGCTTACGATTCGATCCCTAACCTCTTGGTAAGTAGCCTAATATTGTGGAACTCCAACTGTTCTGCAGGCAATATTCAGTCTTAACTGTCCTTCACATTGCAAAAGGCGCTTGAATTTTGGAGTCAAGGTGGCGTTACCCAGTCTGTGGTCTCATGGTCAGTTTTACAACAATGCGCATCATCTGTACTTTTGCAGGTTGTTGAGTTATGAGAAACTGAAACTTGCCACATCAAACTTTCTGAACACCAGCTAATTTCCTCTGACATCTGCATTACTTTTGTACACATGTTCCCTTTTTTCAGCAAAAGTGAAAGATAATCTTGTTTCTCCAATGCAGATATGTTGATTGGGATGAAAGGACCTCAAGTCACGGTTCTGATGGCACCTGATATATGCGGCAGAATGATTGTGAAACCTTCAGCTAATGCACAACTAGCGTTCATCAGGGACATCGACACTGTAATTGATTGCTACAGCCAGCTGTATGTGTATGCACCAGGGAAGGTAAGCATCAAGATGGAACATGCTTACTATTCGATTCTGAAACTCTTTGTAACTAGCCGGCGGCGGTCGGAGAGGAGGAGTGTGGAGGTCCAGCGTGCTTCGGCGATGACGCGTAAGCCGCTACAGTTCTTTCCAATTAGGCAGCAAATCTTGACATGATGTGGTGTGGCCCACCACAGTGAATCAGAATCTCTTCAATGAAATTACTCTTCAGTCAGTGTGCAGGCTGTTGAGTTACTATGAGAAACTGAAACTTACCACATCAAACTTCTCATCATCGGGTACTTTCGTGTACATGCTCCCTTTTTTTCAGCAAAAGTGAAAGCTAATTTTGTTTCTCCAATCCAGATATGTTAATTGGGAAGGGTGGATTGCAAGGCACGGTTCTGATAGCACCTGCTATATGCTGCAGAAAGATTCTGAAACCTTCAGTTAATGCACAACAAGCGTTCATCAGGGACATTGACACTGCAGTTGGTAACTGGCTACAGTCTTGTTTTTGTATATGCAACAGGGAAGGTAAGGATCAAGATGGAACATGCTTACTATTCGATCCCTAAGTAGCATAATACTGTGTAACTCCAACTGTTCTTCAGGCAAGTGTGGGAATAATCAGTCCTAACTGTTTCTTCACATTGCAGAAGGCATTGGAATTTCTCAATCAAGGTGGCGCTACCCAGTCTGTGGTCTCATGGTAAGTTATACAACAATGTGCATTATTCTAGATGCATCTACTTTTAATGTTATCAAAAATACAAGGGGGAGTTCTGAATCGCGTTTTTGCACTTTGTTTACATTGGTTACTACAACTTTGCTGAAGGATCCATCAACATTTTCTACATTGGACAGTCCTCTGTTCCAAACTTTCACTAGACCATCTCCAAATGGTTACATGTTCACACAACATGGCGAATACTACACAACCATAATATAAATAATTATATTCATAACCTACTGGTAAGAAAGGGGGTTCAGATATCAAATCCTAGATCCCTGAAGAGTAGACTTGGCAAATAAAATACCAAATGAAGCTTTCATTATCTCCCAAACACAGTTGCCACAAGATTCTCTGCTGGCTCCTATATGTTTGTCAGGTTAATTCTAGGCAGAAAATTTGGCCTGAAGCAAAAGCAGAGTATACTTCATAAATTCATGAATATATAGTGGACAAGTACCAACGTAGGCACCACAAATAAATAGGGAAAGCCCTATAGTATCAATTTTAATGTTGATTATATCACACTTCTTTCAACGATAATATACGTAGGTAAACAAAGAAACCGATAAATAAGGGTGACAGCAGTACTTTTGGGGTTCTGGTGGCATGGAAGCATGTACGCAACGGAAAATGAGAATGTGAACTGTGGAAACTTATAATAAGCAAGTGGTTATGAGGTTCATAGTCAAAGCCTGGTCTCCGCTAGTACTAATGAAGTAGATTTGCCTAGGTTGATATAAAGAAGAAGCCAAAGATGCGCCCCTAAAATAGCAGAAGGTAACCAGCATCTACTCGGAATCTAACCTCACATAGCCTTCAGATTGTTTTGTTTCAACATCAGACTTTAGCATTGCTTCTGGCAGAGATCCTTCATAACGAGAGACTGCCCTTTGTGCAGCAATCCAAATAGGAAGATTTTCTGCATCTGGTAATTGATCTGGCGTAAGCCTGTCCCGAGAGTAGTTTTCAACAACAGTTTGCTCTTTCAGCCAGAGCTTCAGTTTGTCAATCCAGATCTGAAATCATGAATCAAACTACAGACAGAAGGTATTGACTCCTCACCTTTACATCAAAGTTTTCGTACATAAACATGCCATACCTGATACTTCTTTCGCCCGTTAGATCTCCTGGACATCATGTACGAGATGGGTATGGATGGCAGCCAGGATATATAGCTGCACCCTCAGGAAAAATAACACTAAATGGAAATGGAACTCTAAGAGGCAAAAAGGGAAATGCCAAAAACCCACTGCGTACTCTAGTTCTTTAAATGCTACAGATAATGGGTACAAATACAATCAACCATAAGACGATAGAATGGTCGCACAATTTCATAAAAAGCAGAGTTTGGCCCCTCCTTTCTCCGGACTTGAGACCAGCTATGCAACATGAAGCATAACATCATCTTAGCATAGGCGGAGTTACACCCCACCCCCATCCCAATGTACACATCGAACCCCCCCTAAACCAAAAACCAAAACCCAAAGAACAAGAGACACACACATGATCTCCAAAACCAAGACCCAAGATACAAACCCAAATGACACACACCAAATAAATGGCAACGAAACCCTAAGACCCTCTTTTAGAATTCTTTTTCCGAGTGAATGACGAAGCAACAGACTACTCGACCCTCAAAACAAACTTTTTTTGTGTGTGACTTTCATCCTCCATTACTATAAAAGGAAGAGAAAACAATTCTTTTTTTTGTGATTTTCATTTTCTTTTACTACAAAAGGCACTAAAACAAACAAGCATTTTTTTTTTGTAATTTTTTCATCTGCTAACAAAAGAAAACATAGCAAACAAACAAGCATTTTTTTGTAATTTTTTCATTTGCTAAAAAAGAAAACATAGCAAAATAAAAATAAGTAGATATTTTTTTGTGTTTTTTTCGTTTGCTTCGAAAGACAATAAAGAGAGCAAACAAACGGAAGCCTCTCGCTATCTTTTCTTTCTCCGCGGTGATTTGTTAATGCTGCCAGCCTACATATATGGAGTAGTAACTCTCAGAAAATGTATATGTGGAGTATCAATGGTTACTATTTGAAATGATGAGAAGTATACATGTACGTGCGTGCAGATTGGTAATTGATTTTATTTTTTTACAGTTGATCGGCAATTCCTGCTATTTAATCTAGTCTAGAAAGAAAAAAATATATAAGGTGCAGATAAATACTTAGATAGGGAGCGTGCGTACCTTGGCTCAAGCAGTTTGGGAATCTAGAAAAAAGGAAAAAGGAGATTCGTGAGATACTACACGCTGAACTGCCCATGTAGATCAGCACTAATGAATAAAAAAATACTCCCTCCGTCTGGAATTACTTATCGCTGAAATGGATGTATCTAGACGTATTTTATTTCTAGATACATCCATTTTTATCCATTTTTGCGACAAGTAATTTGGGACGGAGGGAGTATACATTTAGTTACCTCCGAATCCAATCCTCCATATCCTCTGGAAAGATGATATGAGGTACGAGATGGTTGGGAAGCATATCAATTGCACGCCTCACCATTTTGTCAGCCTTCTTGTGGTCCGCAGGAGGGGCATATAAGAAGACTGTGACTTCTTGAAGCAAAGGGAGGTTCCCTAGGCTACCAAAGTCAAAGTCAAAGCTAATGCCATCATCATTGGACTGTGCTACGGTGTTGAACCAAAGAGATTCAAGAACCGGCATATCCCCCTCTTGAAACGAGCCAAGTGTTGCTTCTGTCTTGAAGACCCTCAGCTTGGGGAAGGCACCTGCACCACCCATGGTGTCATGGTGGAGACCTGACCATGAGGGAAACAAGCTCGCGGAAACTTCCAAAGACCTCCAGATCTGGACTGTATACAAATAGTTCTAAATGGAACAGGTTCGGAAGAAGCGAGTGATTGATCCTTGCTACTAGCCCAGGTTCTTCATAGGCCATGCGTAGAACACGGAGTTGTGGAGGAAGGACACAACGTTCCCAGGGGATCTCTTCATCACTGGAAAGTCTCCGCCCACTAATTGAAAAAATGTCTATGACTTGGATCTTGATCAGTTTGGCTACAGACTCTGCCCAACAATTCATTCTGCTATCACCATATACATATACTCGTTTAGAAATGCGGAGCTTCCTCAACTCTGTCACAAAGTTCGAGTCCTTATCAACTGCTTGTATGCTTAGCTCTTCCAGAGATGTCAAATTTCCAATCCAGTATGGCATTTTAATGTTTGTTTCACAGATGTTCAAGCACTTGAGTTGACTCAAGTGACCAATACTCTCTGGAAGCTTACTTATCCCTTTTGTACTCAAGTCCAGTACCAGCAAAAACTGTAGCTCTCCTATTTCTTCTAGGAGCTCACGGATATCTGTGCTAGCTAGTTTGAGATACCTCAAGTAAACTAACTTCCCAATATGCTCATAAGACTTAAGATTGTGCCTATTGGTGGGGCCCTCCAAAGCTAGGACACGCAAAACTTGGAAACACGAAAATGGTGGCAGCATCTCTGCACAGCACATGGCATTAAGTGACCTTGCTTGTAATGTAAACGTGCTAGCCAGAGGTTGGACTATATGTTGAAAAGCTAGCCTACGAGCGTTGCAATGTGAAATTGTATATTGATCGTCACTATCCAATAGAGTAACAAAGTTTTCTTCCTTAGTAGACATATCATATCAAGCATTATGTCATGGACACGACAACCAGTTATGATGCCATCATGTGGGGTCTCTACCGGCATTATCATGCTTTTGTTCACCAGCTCGTTGAAGTACCTCTCGCCAATCTCAAATAGTACTACCCCTGGTTCCCCATGGATAAAACCTTCTCCAACCCACTTCCATATCAAACTATCTTTTTTAATCAGTTGATCTTCGGGATATATGCTCAGATATAGTAAGCAAGTCCTTAGGTGATAAGGTAGATCATAATAGCTAAATAAAAGTATTCTCCTCGTGTTCTCCACGTCTTCGTTTTCTTCATGCCCAAAACCGATAGAGGTGTATACCTCAGACCAAAGCTCCGCTGGTTTATTGACTAGCAAACTAGCTATTGTGATTATAGCCAACGGTACACCCCGACATTTATGTAAAATTTTGTCGTATACCTCTGTCGGCAAATGATTAGGCTGTTCTATTTTATCACCAATTAATCTTCTATGAAATAAATCCTTGGATAAATCAGGAGAAAGTGGTTGCAGCCAATATACTTCACCAGTCGTTGTGGCAACATCGAGTGTACGTGTAGTTGTGATTATCCTGCTTCCACAATTATTACACACCAAAGCGGTCTTGACTAGATCACATGTTTTTCTATCCCATATGTCATCAATGACAATCAAGTACCTGTCATTAACATCCATAACGCAACAAATATCACAAATTAGTGGTAATATTTTATAAGGCGCCTAAGTGTGTAAAATACAAGAAAAAAAATAGCGCGCTATACAAAATAGCGCGGCTTATGAAAATATGCTATTAGCGTGCTATAACGCACTATAGCGTGTTATTAGCGAGAGATTGTACGCTGATCAATTTAGCGAGACAATTCTCTACACGCTATAGCGTGCTATTAGCGGTGCTATAGCGTGCTATTAGCGGTGCTATAGCGTGCTATTTTTTTCAGTGATAAAATATCTTTATAAAGAGGATGCATAAATATCAGCCTCCTTAGGGAATCTAGAGTTGGCATTATTGAATACGGAAATGGAGGGGCACAGGAGAGAGACATGCATGCACCACCAGCAGAGTTTGATTGCATTTCATCGTCCAGAACAATATTTTTAATTTACAAAATTTCCGCATCTAGACACTTTAATCCATCAGATATATTTTTGAACTGACATCTACTAAAAGAAAGTTCTAGAATATACGAACGTGGGCCGACATTCGAAGGTTAGTCCCAACCTAAAGAAGGTAGGAAAACTTAATATTATAAATTATTACCAGAAAAAAAATACGGTATTTTAAAAAATATACAAGAACGACAATAGGCCATTCAAACCCTATATGTAACATGTCTCAAGCAGAATTTTGCACGCATCTCTAGCTCATTTTTTCTTGGGTCTGACACTATTATTTCCCCGTGATTACTTGACGTATATGGCACTACATAATAGGCCCGTGCCTCTTTTTCTTAGAGTTTATCAGTCAACTGTTATGCATCCAACTCGCTAAATTTCCCCATTTACTACTTGAACTATATGGAACCACATAGTAGGGTGCGTACCTCTTGTTCTCGAATAATACCCCGCGTTCGTCGATCAGCTGCCGTTCATTAGTACATAACAGGGCTTTGGTCCAGCCCTGAGAAGCCCATTAATCCCGGTTCACTCACGAACCGGGACCCATGCGGGCATTGGTCCCGGTTCGTGAGGCCAGGGCGCCGGCCGGGCCTCGTGGGCATTGGTCCCAGTTCGTCTGACCCCTTTGGTCCCGGTTCCAGACACGAACCGGGACCAATGGGCCTCGCTCCTGGCCCACAACCATTGGTCCCGGTTTGTGGCTGGAACCGGGACCAAATGGTGTCCTTTAGTCCCGGTTCCAGCCACAAACCGCGACCAATGGTCGGCCTATATATACCCCCTGCCCGCGAGCAGAGCAATGCACTACTCACTTTTTTTTGGCCGGCCGTGGGAGAGCTTTGTGGTGCTCTAGCTCACCTCCTATGCACATGAGGTGTTCGATGAAATGCCCGAACCACACTTAAGCTTTCTCCTCTCGAAGCTCCTTGTCCAAGCTCCATTTTCCTCAAGATTTGTTTAGGTTTGGCGGTCCGTCCTGTCCCGTCCCCGTCCTCACCGCCGTCGATCGCCCGCGCCCATCTCGGCGCCGGCACCACCGTGGTTAGCCTCTTCTTCTTATCTTCTTTCTAAAAGAAAAAAGTTCTTACTTGTATCATTTAGATAGATACTTGTGTAATTTTCTTACTTTTATTATTGTTTGTTATTATATAGTGCCATGGTCATGGTATCCGCCCACATCGGCCCTCATCCGGTCTATGATTCGGATGTGGTATATATTATCTTTTATAACTATTTGTTTTATTTAGTGTTTATGACAATTATGCCGACCAACGTGACATAGATTTTTTAATCTAGGAGGTATGTGAACCGGAAATTCCAACCGACATAGAAATTCTTGTCGAGAAGTTAAATTTGGTTAAAAAAGAAAACAATTACTTGAAAGAAAAATTACAAAGAGTTGAAGAGGAGAAGATGAAGTTGGAGTTGCATGTTGCCGATGTCGTCGACGATCACAAGATCAAGATGGATGCAATGCGCTTGAAGATTAGAAAGATTAGAAAATATGACATTCATACTGAGGCTTGGTATCATTATGCCGTTGGATCAATTGGTACCTTAGTTGCGGTTATGATCGCATTTGTTGTTGCATTTAAATTTTATAGTTTCAATGTATGTTTTAATTAGATGCTCTAGAGAGCTATATGTTGTTCAATAATGAGAACTATGTATGAACGTTATGTATTTATTTTGGTCACTACTGTACTTTGGCTTTAATGTGATGATGAATTTTTATTAATTTGGTCACTTCTCTATTCATGATATGCATGCAGATGAACCGGCAATGGATGTACGGTGACCGACGCACCTCCGAGTATATTAAGGGCCTGCATAATTTTCTCGAAGCGGCTGAGGCAAACAAGCAGAATGGTTTTATGCATTGTCCATGTACTGTCTATGAGAATACGAAGGCTTTCTCCAACTATAAAACCCTTCACTTCCACCTGCTTCAGAAGGGTTTTATGCCACACTATAATGCTTGGACCAAGCACGGAGAAAGAGGGGTTATGATGGAAGACAACGAAGAAGAAGAGGATGACGACAACTACCCGCCTCCTGAATACGGTGATGCTGCAATGGGGGAAGCTGAAGATCAAGAGGAACCAGACGATGTGCCCGATGATGATCTTCGCCAGGTCATTGTTGATGCACAGAGAGAATGCGAAAGTGAAAGGGAGAAGTTGAAGTTCGATCGCATGTTAGAGGATCACAAAAAAGGGTTGTACCCAAATTGCGAAGATGACAACAGAAAGCTCGGTACCACACTGGAATTGCTGCAATGGAAGGCATACAATGGTGTATCTAACAAGGGATTTAGTTCGCTACTGAAAATAATGAAGAATAAGCTTCCAAAGGATAACGAATTGCCCGACAGTACGTACGAAGCAAAGAAGGTTCTATGCCCTCTAGGATTGGAGGTGCAGAAGATACATGCATGCCCTAATGACTGCATCCTCTGCCGCGGTGCGTACGAGGATTTGAACGCATGCTCGGTATGCGGTGCCTTGCGGTATAAGATCAGAAGAGATGACCCTGGTGATGTTGAGGGCCAGCGCACCGGGAAGAGGGTTCCTGCCAAGGTGATGTGGTATGCTCCTATAATACCACGGTTGAAACGTCTGTTCAGAAACAAAAAGCATGCCGAGTTGATGCAATGGCACAAAAAAGACCGTACGAAAGACGGGAAGTTGAGAGCACCCGCTGACGGGTCGCAGTGGAGAAAGATCGAGAGAAAGTGGAGCGACTTTACAAGTGACCCGAGGAACGTATGGTTTGGTTTAAGTGCAGATGGCGTTAATCCTTTTGGGGAGCAGAGCAGCAAGCATAGCACATGGCCTGTGACTCTATGTATGTATAACCTTCCTCCTTGTTTGTGCATGAAGCGGAAGTTCATTATGATGACAGTGCTCATCCAAGGCCCTAAGCAACCCGGCAATGACATTGATGTGTACCTAAGGCCATTAGTTGATGAACTTTTACAGCTATGGAATGGAAGAGGTGTACGTGTGTGGGATGAGAACGAAAAGGAGGAATTTGACCTACATGCGTTGCTGTTTGTAACCATCAACGATTGGCCTGCTCTCAGTAACCTTTCAGGACAGACAAACAAGGGATACCACGCATGCACACACTGTTTAGATGACACCGACAGTATATATTTGGACAAATGCAGGAAGAATGTGTACCTGGGGCATCGTCGATTTCTTCCGACCAACCATCAATGTCGAAAGAAAGGAAAGCATTTCAAAGGTGAGGCAGATCACCGGAAGAAGCCCGCCCTCCGTACTGGTGATCACATACTTGATATGGTCAATGATTTACAAGTAATCTTTGGAAAGGGTCCTAGCGGACTATCTGTTCCGACTGACGATGAGGGACGCGCACCCATGTGGAAGAAGAAATCTATATTTTGGGACCTACCCTATTGGAAAGACCTAGAGGTCCGCTCTGCAATCGACGTGATGCACGTGACGAAGAATCTTTGCGTGAACCTGCTAGGCTTCTTGGGAGTGTATGGGAAGACAAAAGATACACCGGAGGCACGGGAGGAACAGCAACGTGTGCATGAAAAAGACGGCATGCATCCAAAGCAGTATGAAGGTCCTGCCAGCTACGCTCTTACCAAAGAAGAGAAGGAAATCTTCTTTGAATGCCTGCTCAGTATGAGGGTCCCGTCTGGCTTCTCGTCGAATATAAAGGGAATAATAAATATGGCAGAGAAAAAGTTCCAGAACCTAAAGTCTCATGACTGCCACGTGATTATGACGCAACTGCTTCCGGTTGCATTGAGGGGGCTTCTACCGGAAAACGTTCGATTAGCAATTGTGAAGCCATGTGCATTCCACAATGCAATCTCTCAGAAGGTGATCGATCCAGAAATCCTGCCAAGGTTAAGGAGTGATTTGGTGCAATGTCTTGTTAGTTTCGAGCTGGTGTTCCCACCGTCCTTCTTCAATATCATGACGCACGTCCTAGTAGTTCATCTAGTCGACGAGATTGTCGTTCTGGGCCCTGTATTTCTACACAATATGTTCCCCTTTGAGAGGTTCATGGGAGTGTTAAAGAAATATGTTCGTAACCGCGCTAGGCCAGAAGCAAGCATCTCCATGGGCCATCAAACAGAGGATGTCATTGGGTTTTGTGTTGACTTCATTCCTGACTTTAAGAAGATTGGTCTCCCTCAATCGCGGTATGAGGGGAGACTGACTGGAAAAGGCACGCTAGGAGCAGACTCAATAATATGTAGGGACGGCCATTCTTGGTCTCAAGCACACTACACAGTTCTACAGAATTCTACCTTGGTGACCCCGTATGTCGATGAACACAAGAATATTCTGCGCTCCAAACACCCGGAGCAGTGTGACGACTGGATTACATGTGAACACATCAGGACTTTCGGCAGTTGGTTGCAAACACGTCTCATGCGTGACAACACTGTTTCTGATGAGTTGTACTCATTGGCCAGGGGACCATCTTCGACTGTAATGACTTACAAAGGGTACAAGATAAATGGGAATACATTTTACACGATCGCTCAGGATCAAAAGAGCACCAACCAAAACAGTGGTGTCCGCTTTGATGCAGCAACCAAGAGGGGAAAGGACACATATTATGGTTACATAGTGGACATATGGGAACTTGACTATGGACATGATTTCAAGGTCCCTTTGTTTCAGTGCAAATGGGTCAATCTGTCAAGAGGCGGGGTACAGGAAGATCCACAGTACGGAATGACAACAGTGGATCTGAACAATCTTGGGTACACAAACGAACCATTCGTCCTAGCCAATGATGTGGCGCAGGTTTTCTATGTGAAGGACATGTCTACCAAACCGAGAAAAGGAATAGATAAGGAAGCGAATACATCATACGATGAGCCAAAGCGCCACATAGCTCTTTCAGGAAAAAGAGACATCGTGGGATTGGAGGGCAAGACAGACATGTCTGAAGATTATGAAAAGTTTCATGAAATTCCTCCCTTCAAAGTCAAGGCTGACCCAAGCACCCTGTTAAACGATGAAGATTATCCATGGTTACGGCGCAATAAGCAAAGGACACAAGCGAAGAAAAAGTGAAGACTTTCTCTCCACAACTATAGCATTGCAGTTACATGTGAAGAAATGAAATGCCTTTTGTAACACATGAGTTTTCGTCCGAAACCCTGATACTTCGAAAAAAATTGTCCGTTTTGTACACGAAGTGCATCCAGTTTTTGCCGTAACCCTCTCAACTTTTTATAACATGCTATGTGGGTTAAATGATGATACCATGCCAACTTTCAACCTTTTCAGAGTTCATTTGAAGTGCTTTTCAATTTCAGGGTTATTTAGCTCAAAAAAATCAGTAAGTGCATGAAAAATACCAAATGAAGTCAGAAAGGGTTGAAAATTGATGATGTGGCTTTGAATGGTGCATTCTGAACACACAAAAAGTATGGAGTTCAAATAAGTTCAAAAAAATGAAATCCTTTTGTAACACATGAGTTCTCGTCCGAAACCCTGATACTTCGAAAGAGATTGTCCGTTTTGTACACGAAGTGCATCCAGTTTTTGCCGTAACCCTCTCAACTTTTTATAACATGCTATGTGGGTGAAATGATGATACCATGCCAAATTTCAACCTTCTCGGAGTTCATTTGAAGTGCTTTTCAATTTCAGGGTTATTTAGCTCAAAAAAATCAGTAAGTGCATGAAAAATACCAAATGAAGTCAGAAAGGGTTGAAAATTGATGATGTGGCTTTGAATGGTGCATTTTGAACACACAAAAATTATGGAGTTCAAATAAGTTCAAAAAAATGAAATCCTTTTGTAACACATGAGTTTTCGTCCGAAACCCTGATACTTCGAAAGAGATTGTCCGTTTTGTACACGAAGTGCATCCAGTTTTTGCCGTAACCCTCTCAACTTTTTAGCACATGCTATGTGGGTGAAATGATGATACCATGCCAACTTTGAACCTTTGCAGAGTTCATTTGAAGTGCTTTTCAATTTCAGGGTTATTTAGCTCAAAAAAATCAGTAAGTGTATGAAAAATACCAAATGAAGTCAGAAAGGGTTGAAAATTGATGATGTGGCTTTGAATGGTGCATTTTGAACACACAAAAAGTATGGAGTTCAAATAAGTTCAAAATAATGAAATCCTTTTGTAACACATGAGTTTTCATCCGAAACCCTGATACTTCGAAAGAGATTGTCCGTTTTGTTCACGAAGTGCATCCAGTTTTTGCCGTAACCGTCTCAACTTTTTATAACATGCTATGTGGGTGAAATGATGATACCATGCCAACTTTCAACCTTTTCAGAGTTCATTTGAAGTGCTTTTCAATTTCAGGGTTATTTAGCTCAAAACAATCAGTAAGTGCATGAAAAATACCAAATGAAGTCAGAAAGGGTTAAAAATTGATGATGTGGCTTTGAATGGTGCAGTTTGAACACACAAAAAGTATGGAGTTCAAATAAGTTCAAAAAATGAAATCCTTTTGTAACACATGAGTTTTCGTCCGAAACCCTGATACTTCGAAAGAGATTGTCCGTTTTGTACACGAAGTGCATCCAGTTTTTGCCGTAACCCTCTCAACTTTTTAGCACATGCTATGTGGGTGAAATGATGATACCATGCCAACTTTCAACCTTTTCAGAGTTCATTTGAAGTGCTTTTCAATTTCAGGGTTATTTAGCTCAAAAAATGAGTAAGTGCATGAAAAATACCAAATGAAGTCAGAAAGGGTTGAAAATTGATGATGTGGCTTTGAATGGTGCATTTTGAACACACAAAAAGTATGGAGTTCAAATAAGTTCAAAAAAATGAAATCCCTTTGTAACAGATGAGTTTTCGTCCGAAACCGTGATACTTCGAAAGAGATTGTCCATTTTGTACACGAAGTGCATCCAGTTTTTGCCGTAACGCACTCAACTTTTTAGCACATGCTACGTGGGTGAAATCATGATACCATGCCAACTTTCAACCTTTTCAGAGTTCATTTGAAGTGCTTTTTAATTTCTTTCAAAACATAGTGGGAGTGGAGTTCAAAAAAGAATCAACTAAAAAGCTTTTATAAACCTCTAGTATTTTTGAAACTATAATTATATAAAAATTATGCAACTTAAATTATCAAAGTATTTTTTGTTCAAAACATTAATAGCAAAAACAATATAATGATAAACACACTGGAAATAAATAAAGCAAAAAATAAAACAAAAATAAATAAAGCAAAAAACAAAACAAAATAATGGAAATTATGTAACTAAAATTATCAAAGTATTTATTTGTTAAAAAGAATGAACTAAAATAACAGAAGAAAAATACTGGAAAAAATTAAAAAAATAACTAAAGCAAAAAACAAAACAAAAATACTGGAAAAAAATAAAAAAAATGCCGCCTACTGGGCCACCACTAGGCCCACAGGCAGATACAAAGTGGTTAGGCCCGTAAGCCTGCTTTAGAGAGGAGCTCGAAGGCTCATGCGCACCGTGCCTTATAAACAGGTGCGACACTCTCTCCACTAGCGAGGTGGGACAAAAATCCCACCACGCCGCTGTGCAAGGCCATTGGTCCCGGTTGGTGCCACCAACCGGGACCAATGCCTACCTTTGGTCCCGGTTGGTGGCACCAACCGGGACCAAAGGTCTCTGCTTCCCGCCCTTTGGGCTGCTGAAAAGAGACCTTTGGTCCCGGTTGGTGGCACCAACCGGGACTAAAGGTGGGCATTGGTCCCGGTTGGTGCCACCAACCGGGACCAATGCTTCTTGTATATAAGAAAACCCTTGGAAAATTTTAGTTTTCATCTAGCAGTTGCCCCGAGCCGCCGTCCTCGTCCCCGTCGCCTCCCCGAGCCGCCGTCCTCGTCGCCGGCCCCGTCGCCTCCCCGAGCCGCCGTCCTCGTCCCCGTCGCCGCCGTCCTCGTCCTCGTCGCCGCCATCCTCGTCCCCGTCGCCTCCCCGAGCCGCCGTCCTCGTCCCCGTCGCCGTCGTCCTCGTCCCCGTCGGTGCCGTCCTCGTCCCCGTCGCCTCCCCGTCGCCGCCGTCCTCGTCCCCGTCGCCTCCCCGAGCCGCCGTCCTCGTCCCCGTCACCTCCCCGAGCCGCCGTCCTCGTCCCCGTCCCCGTCGCCTCCCCGAGCCGCCGTCCTCGTCCCCGTCGCCGGCCTCTAGCCATCGCCGCCCCCCCAGTGAGCCCCCCCTTTCCCATGGTGTGCGGCCCCGTCATCGTTTAGGGTTTTTTTTGTTAAATGTATATGTGTATATGTTCATGTATATGTTCATGTATATGTTTTTTTTCATGTATATGTATATATGTTCATGTATATGTGTGTATATGTTCATGTAAAAAGTCTTCGTTGTTTTTCATATGTACGAAAATGTAGAGTGAAAACGAAAACAAACATATAAGAAAAAACAAAGGAAAAAATGAAGAAGGAAAAGAAAACCGCCCGGCCCGGCCACCACCGCATTTTCATAAAGTTTTTCCACCGAGTCCACGTCGCACCGAGAACCCGCGGCGAAGCAAGTCATTTTTTGAAGGTAGTTTTTTTGTTAAATGAAAATGTTGGCATCGGCTCTATCATCATGTTGGCATCGGCTCTATCTATCAACAAGGCCACGGGAGCACCCCGACCCCCTATCATCACATTGGCATCGGCTCCCCGAGAGCTTTCCAAAGGATCCGGAATGTATGTCGTTGTTGATATACCCCCTCCCCGATAACTTTGACATGAGGGGGGGGGGGGGGTCGATATACCCCCTCCCTGATAACATTTTTTTTCTAAGTTACTAAGGTAAAATGTTCACCCCCTGTCGATATACCGGGCGACCAACTCTCGAGGCCACCCAAACCCTAGAAAAAAAGCGTTGTCGATATACCCCCTCCCCGATAACATTTTTTTCTAAGTTACTAAGGTAAAATGTTCACCCCCCTCTCGATATACCGGGCGACCAACTCTCGAGGCCACCCAAACCCTAGAAAAAAGCGTTGTCGATATACCCCCTCCCCGATAACATTTTTTTTCTAAGTTACTAAGGTAAAATGTTCACCCCCCTCTCGATATACCGGGCGACCAACTCTCGAGGCCACCCAAACCCTAGAAAAAAAGCGTTGTCGATATACCCCCTCCCCGATAATTTCGACATGAGGGGGGAGGGGGTCGATATACCCCCTCCCCGATAACATTTTTTTTCTCAGTTACTAAGGTAAAATGTTCACCCCCCTCTCGATATACCGGGCGACCAACTCTCGAGGCCACCCAAACCCTAGAAAAAAAGCGTTGTCGATATACCCCCTCCACGATAACATTTTTTTTCTAAGTTACTAAGGTAAAATGTTCACCCCCCTCTCGATATACCGGGCGACCAACTATCGAGGCCACCCAAACCCTAGAAAAAAAGCGTTGTCGATATACCCCCTCCCCGATAACATTTTTTTTCTAAGTTACTAAGGTAAAATGTTCACCCCCCTCTCAATATACCGGGCGACCAACTCTCGAGGCCACCCAAACCCTAGAATAAAAGCGTTATCGATATACCCCCTCCCCGATAACATTTTTTTTCTAAGTTACTAAGGTAAAATGTTCACCCCCCTCTCGATATACCGGGCGACCAACTCTCGAGGCCACCCAAACCCTAGAAAAAAAGCATTGTCGATCTCCTACCCCCTCCCGCCCCTACCCAACAATCTCTCGAGGCCACCCAAACCACTAGAAGAAAACTCCGGTAACATCGACATGAGGGGGGACGTCGATCAACCCCCTCTCGCCCGAACAAGTCTATGTATCATTTTATATTGCGGTGGACATATATCAAAGTTTGATCATATGTCAAAGTTTGAATTTTGACATATGCAACATTTGATCATATATCAAAGTTTGATCATATGTCAAAGTTTGAATTTTGACATATGCAACATTTGATCATATGTCAAAGTTGATCATATGTCAAAGTTTGAATTTTGACATATGCAACAATATTTGCAGAAACTATGGAACAAAGAGACGAAGAACAAGAACAGTTGTTGGGGGACATAATCCTCGGCGGACGTGATATTTTGTCGTTTCTCAACGACACCGATGGTCTGGAAGGAGAGGATGACGGCTCCGGTGATCGAACAATGGAGGAGGAAGGACATGATCATGATGGCTTCGGTGACCCAATGCCGGAGGAAGAAGGAGACCATGATGACGGCTCCGGTGACCGAACGGAGGAGGGAGCTATTGCAAAGTTCGGCGAGGTATATATATTAATTAAGCCTGTGCTGACTAGCTAATTGATGCATTAATTGTTTTGGTATGTACATATATTAATTAACTCTTCTTTCTTCTTTTATAGCCCTCTGGATCGAGCCAAACTTTGGTAACGAGACGAGGCCCGAAGAAGAGGTTGCGCAAGGATGATAGGTAGACGATCACAGCACTCGCGCACGATGGCCATCCGATTGAACCCAAGCGGACCAAGGACGCATTTTCTGCTCAGTGCGGAGCTATTGTTAGGGACTACATCCCGATCAGCATCAAGCAATGGAATAAGCCTAAGGACGGCGCCCCTGATGGTGATTATGTCACCGATAGACAGAAAGATGATCTTTGGACCGCGCTGAAGGCAAATTTCACCCTACCGCCAGAGGAGGATCCGAATAAGCCAGTTATAGAGCCACTGGTCAAGGCGTGTGCTCTTAAAAGATGGCAGATCTATTCAGGAGGTGGAAGAATGAGTTGAAATCAAAGTTTGTCGACAAAGGGAAGACTCCAGAATTCACCGGCCGATTTGAGAAGATAGGAGATCACTGGCCCGCATTTGTGGCCTACAAGACATCGGACAAGAGTAAGAAAATGTCAGAGACAAACAAGATCAATGCTGCAAAGAAGTAGTATCACCATCACATGGGGTCAGGTGGCTACCTCAAAGCCCGGCCGTTGTGGGACAAAGCTGAGAATGACCTGATTGCTAAAAACGTCGTACCACAGACATTGAACTGGCCAGACCGTTCAAGGACTTGGTTCTTCGGGGTTGGGGGAACTTTGGACCCTGAAACAGGGAAGTGCCGCTGGACGAACGAGCAACTTGTAATACCCATGAACAAGCTTCAGGAGTATATCACCGCAGCGCAGGAAGGGACGTTCATTCCCGACAGAGAGAAGGACGAGCTGACTGAGGCCCTAGGGAATGCTGAGCACCCTGGACGAACACGAGGCACACCAGGCTCCGTTCCGTGGAAGGTTGGCTTTCCCGACGTAGGCGGTTACAGAAGCCAGGAGAGAAAGAGGAAAGCGGAGCTGAGCGAAATTCAGAAGCTCAATGCAAGACTACTAAAGCTAGAGGAAGCTGAGAGCCAGCGAGCTGCCGGCCAACCATCTCAGCGGCACGAAGCTACCCCGCCATCTCAGCGGAGAAGCAGCGTCGCTTCCACGGAGCCCGTTCAGCCTGACTTCACGTCTCCTATCTACCCCGTGGATACTATCACGGAGGCTCAACATTGCGAGCTTATGACGAAATGCCGGAACCTCACTTTATTGCCGGCTGTCGGCTCTGTTGCACCTCCTCAACCCAACGGAACTTTTCACTGCCGTCCGATTCCACATGGCTATGCTGTTGTGATGGTGGATGAAGTAATGGAGGGATTTGCGGAGCTCGAGCTTGACCACTCTACAGGTGAAGGGGAGAATCGGCTGGGTCGTGCCCTGAGGAGTACATGTCTATGGCAGAAGAAGTACATCAAGCTTCCAAACTGGACGCCTCCGCCTCCTCCTCCTCCTCCTCCGGCGAGTCAGGGCACTCTGCCTCCTCCTCCTCCGGTGAGTGATCAGGGGACCCCGCCTCCTTCTCCGGCTCCTCCGACGCGTGAGGGCACTCCGCCTCCTCCTTCGCCTACTCCGGCACGTCGGAGCAGTACGCCTCCTCCTCAGCCTCGTCGGCAACGGCGGAAGACATACGCCGCCGCTCCGGCTCCTCCGGCGCGTCGGAGCACTCCGCCTCCTTCTCTGCCTCGTAAGCAACGACGGAAGAGAGACGCCGCCGCTCCGGCGGCTAGCAGTACAAGCAGAGGCGGGAGGGAATACAGATACGGTCCATCTCTCAAGCCTCTGGAAAAGTTACCATATGAGAGGACCGAGTCTGAAAATGAGGAGATATATCAGGACCAATTAAGGGCCCATTTTGCAAAGAAAACTCCACCTCCGAAGGAGAAGCTAGTTCCGGTGAAAGTGAAGCGCACTATCGATGCCCTGAAGTGACCACCACCGCCTCCGCCGGATTCCAACTATGTCCGGATTATTAAAAAGACATATGAAGAAGCGCGGCGGTCGGGAAGTACTTCTAGTGATGCAAGGTTAGCAGAACGAAGAAGTGGGAAAACAATTCCCCAGCTTGGCGAACAGGAGAAGCAATCGTGCCCCCCGCTCAAGGTGTCTAGCAATATCGTCGCTAATCATCCGGGGATGGTGCCCGGTACCAATCCTGGTGATTACTTGGGGGATGATGTAATTTTTCAAACGGCTGAGGTAACAAAAGAAAAATATGAATACATGACCGGGAAGCCTCTCGTCAAACCTGATCATCCTCCTCTAACAACGATGATGTACAAATTGCATGAGTGGTACATGAAAACCTGCAGGGAGTCTGGGAGAGACACTATGTATATGGCAGTGAAACCAGAGCACGAATTCATTGGACTTTCCGTGATGCCTGTTGAATTTGTGGAGTTATTTCAGTTATACAATCAACTGGCCCTCGACAAACAACTCATGACTGCCTACTGTCTGTAAGTATTACTTCTATAGTTAAGTCTCTAGCTCAGCTCGTTCATTGCATGTATATATAATTATCCTCACTATATTATGCAGATTGAAGATCGTCGAATGCAAAAAATTAGGAATCTTCGACGTTGGGTTCATTAGCCCAGATGCCGTAAATGAATGGACGGTACGAAACTCAATCAAACAGACCGAGGAGAACTTGCTAAAGTCGTTACTTATACATCAAAACAAAAGGGAAATACTCTTTCCTTACAACTTCAAGTGAGTGTTGTTGTCTTCTCTGTATACTCAGTTTCGCTTACTCGAGGTTAAGTAATGTAATTGATGAGTTATATATGCGTGCGCAGATTCCACTTTATTCTGCTATCCATTAAGCTTGACGGGGCATTAGTAACTGTCTTTGACTCGAGACGTAAAGATCCCGAGAATTATGCGGACATGACTGCAATGCTCAAGAAGTAAGTTCAGTCAATACCGGGACCATATCGGCATGCAACTTTCGTTAATTTCCTGATATCAAGTAATCATTTTCTTTGCCTGGCAGGGTTTGGAAGAAGTTCACCCGAAAGGTTCCCGGTCTAAACAAAGAGTTGCGATTTACGCACCCCAAAGTAAGTAGTACTAGCTAGTTCCGCGCATCTCTAATTGATTCAAATTTTCATCAATATATCATTACCATGCTTACTTATCAGTTTGATTGAACTCTATTCTCGTAAAGTGCTTGTACCAGAAAGAAGGGACTTCTTTATGTGCATACTACGTATGCGAGTTCATTCGCCACTCGACCTCTGAGCGGGGCTTCTCTGACAAACAATTTGAAGTACGTAAATAATATTCACAATTTTATTTTATATATTACCATCAATTGTGTTGAGTTTTATTCATATATATGCATGTATTGACCCCTTCTTTAAATTAGATCTGGCAGATGCGGGATGAACTCCTACCACATGATCGCATACGAGCAATTCAAGAGGAATTAGCGGGATTCTTTCTTGACCACGTCATACCTAAAGACGAAGAATACCATTCGAATTTGTGATTGGATCTTAGGTACATGATGTTAGGGATTGTAAAAGATGTTATATTGTATATATGTAGTAGCGTCGGATAGATATACGAAAACTTGTTGTTCGACCAATCTCTCGGAGAAAGAGAGGTCGATCAATTCTCTCTGTATATGTTCATGACGATCTTATGTACTTAATGGTTCCTTCATTTGCTTACTAGCTAGCGTGTCGAGTTCTCTCTATAGTAGCTAGCGTCGACCAAGCACGGAGAAAGAGAGGACACTTCTCTCTATTAGCTAGCTAACACAATATGAAACCCCTAAATTAACCCTACAAAACCCCCTAACCCCCCCCTTAAAAAAAAACAAAAATCCCAGCTCCTGCCAGATGCTGACGCGTGGATGCCTTTTGGTCCCGGTTGGTGTTACCAACCGGGACTAAAGGTCCTCCTGCCTGGGCTCCCCGCAGCGGCCACGTGGAGGGCCTTTGGTCCCGGTTCGTAAGCAAACCGGGACTAAAGGTTTTGGGCTTTAGTCCCGACCCTTTAGTCCCGGTTCGAGAACCGGGACAAATGGGCCTCTGGAACCAGGACAAATGGGCCTTTTTCTACTAGTGGTTCATCCCACGAGATGACATAGAATCCTGAATTCCTGATGCTTTTGCTTGTCAATTTCAAAGACAATATCGTTGAGAAGTTTCTTCACGCTAGGGTTCCATCCTACCGGAACAAAAGCACTGCAATCGGACTTCGGACTGCACTTTGAGCTTATCATACACTGCTTTGGCAAGAGTTGTCTTGCCAAGGCCTCCGAACCCAAAAACAGAGAGTATCTTTAGTTGCTTGGACACCTCACCATCCCCGATGCTCAGCATCTTGGTTAGCTCACTCAATGAATTGTCAATGCCAACGAGCTCTTTTCGGTCCTTGTATAGACCCAACAGGCGAGGGTCGACCCTGGTTGCGCCAGAAGGATTAGCAACCACCTCGTGGACCCTGTACCGGTCACGCCGGTCAGCCGCCTCCTGAACACTGACCTTGATACTTTTGATCTCGTCGCCGATGGCATGGCGTTTCATGAACTTGGTGAACAAGTCGCCCATCTTCTTCACGAGTTGTTTGAGCTTGTGCGGCTTGTCTTCAGGCTCAGGGCCCTCGACATGCACCAGGAACTTGTCGATGATATCCTCTATTTTGTATGAAAGGTCTCTGACCTCGTTGGCCCAGAGCTTGACTAGCTCGTCGAGCTGATCCCGCGGCACGTCCCCGACCTTGCGGAGGGCAGCGTACATGCTCTCCAGCTCCTTCTCGAGATGTTTGACATCTTTCTTGACGCTAATCTGCAGTTTGTACTCCTCCTTGAGGAGTTCGCCGAGCTTGGGGATCAGGCTGCCCATGGCACCTGTGGCGTGGTCCATTGCTTGCTCTTAGCAGCTGGGTTTTTGGGTGTAATAATGCTTCCTTTCCTTTTATGATTGGGGAACGAATGGCTAGCTAGAGTCTTTATAGATAGAATAGTACAGACTACATATGGATAAGCCAGCTAGCTACTCTGAATCTGTGTGGACACCGTCTAAGTGTCGACGTTTTTCCAGGACTTGTTCAACGCGAACTTTCTATTTTGAAGTGTATTCATCCGGGGAAGGTTCATGCTAGTTTCTGGAACTTGTGTGCACGCTATTTAAGGGCCTCTTTTGCTCAAAGGAATTTCATGCTTTGTTGTATAGAAAATGAGCCTGCATTTTTTCCTGCGATGTAACCATTGAACATCTAATTGACTACCATACGATGTGCAGCCAAGTGGGATTTAGAGGCTGTGCGTGAGATTCACTCCAAGCCTTGTATTTACTTTCAAAGTGGGAACATCCAAACATTCAGTACAGACGTTCAGGACAAACTCTACACTCTTTACTTGGTTATTACAACTCTGCTAAAGAGCTATACTTACAAACCATCAACATTTTCTACCTTGGTCTGTCCTATGCTCCAGCAGACTATCCCAATGGTTTTTGAGGATCTCATATCCATCTGGACATGGAAGAGGATATGACGAAGGAGGCGCTGCCGTTAGTTGGTAGCTCGATCACCAGCCCCAACCACAGCAATGTCTCCATAGCTTTGTCGATAGGCATCTCAATCTATCAACCTTCAACCTTCAACGGACTATGCCGTTCATCTGGAGCGACAAGGACGATCTCAATAACGGTGCTGAAGACAAGGTCACGCGGGTACACGGTGAGAGCACAACGATGGAACAGTCGCGTCCCAAAAGCAACGAAGGAGAACTGGACCGAACACTAACGCGCCTCCACGAGTGGGCAACTATGGCTGCTATACAATTTACTCCTTGGCTCAAGGTTAGAAATTCAGAAAGTGTATCTTTTTCCTTGCTTGGAAATCAGAAGAGTGTTTTTCCTTCAACTTGTCTAACTGTACACCAAGATCAGCAGCTCCTATATATCAGCTATCACGATTGACTATATATACCGTCGTCCCGCTGTTGGAATGAATTACCTGATTCGCAGCCACCTTTTGTTTTTGTTTCTGGAGAACTGGTGTGTACACACGTAAGTTCTACTCAATAATGCAGCATACACACATACGAAGAGATATCACCAAACCTATGTACTTACACAACGTATACTGAAGACTGAAGTTGTGGTGTATTTATGTCACCGCCTAATGTCGCATTGTCCATGTATATACCCACCTTAACTTTCTTTGTCTGTGGTAGGAGCCTAGGATCCTCTAATCTCTATTTTTGGCTTAACTGTAATGCATGTGTGCTAAATGCTAACCAATGAGTCCATCTCAAAATGGTCACACCCGTCTTCTATATGTAGGGTGAATTCCATATATGCCACTCAAAACTTGCCCGTATTGCCATTGAAAATTTCCCTCTCCCAAATATGCCACTGAAAATTTGCACCGCGTACAGATATGCCACTATCGCCAATTGACCGTTAGTTGACTGTTAAGTGGCAGTTGAAAAGATAATTTTGCCCCTGGCCATACCTTGTGACCATCTAGCCAAATGATCTACTGATTTGTATTCTATTTCAATATTTTTCGCATGAATATGAGATAATTTTTTTAATTAATTTCAGCATGGAAGTACAAAACAAGTAAAATAATGTTAGCACATAAAAAAACAAAATTTCAGAAGCATTTCCCTTTAATTAGCATAGAATCACAATTTGCGTAATAAGTTCCAACACCATATATATCAAAACTCACAGCTATGACACAAAAATATGTGCTCATGAGCATCAATATATCCTCACAAGCATCAAAGTTGTCACATGACCATATTGGTTCATCACAACACAAAACAGAGAGGTCTCAACATGTTTTAATGTCAAACATACACCAAACAGACCACACACTACAAGTTCAATCTAACAGTTGCTCTTTTGCTCCTAGCTAGTGCCCATAGTTGGGCTATGAGATGCCCATTTGCTTCTTGTACCCATGGCTGGGCTATCATGTGGAGCAACTTGAGTGCATTTTTCTTTGCCCTTTGGTGTTTTCTCTCCAATAGCAACAACTCATGAGGCGATCTTCTCTTTGGCAGCCTTACCCTTTCCCTTTCGCGGTGCAGTCTTCTTGGATTTCCCATTTGTTCCCCAGAAGCATGTTTTGGTTCATTAGAACCCGTGATAGATCTGTACACATAATGTTTATCTGGTACGCACATTGCATGGTTCACAAAGGTAACAATCAGCAACTAACAAATATAGATGGAGATATACCTCACTAAACTATAACTTGGGCCAGCATTCTCATTTATTTGGGAAACTAGATCAATGCGTTGGCTGTTTTAAGATATCAAAATATTAACCAATGTTGTCCCATGTTGACAGGAGTATAAAGGACGTACAAGTTTAATGCAATCTTACCTAGATGGGTATACCATGATAGGAGCAGTTGTAGACGCGCATGCAACTACTATGGTTGTCTCACGGTCCTCTATGGCACTGTTCTTCTTTCTCCTCTTCTTTGGTGGCCCCCTTAAGACAAAACAGGGTTATAAAATCTGAAAAAATAAATTCAGGAAAAATAAATTCAGAGAGTGAAATCCTACCTTTCAAGAAGCATAGTTGCCTTTTGTTCAGGATCACCTTCTCTACAACTGTGCCAATGATGCCCATATCGTTTACAGATATGTCTCTAGCGGCATGAAAGTATTTGGAATTATAAACAAAATTGAAAAAAGAAAGCCAAAAATGAAAACAAAGAACGTGAAAAAAAAAGATAAAGACTGCCAACTGTGTTCGCTTGTAGCTAGCTTCCTCTGCTTTCTCAATTCGCTTCCTCTGGTTTTCCTCTGTTTTCTGAGCTCTGAATATTTCGCTAGCTTCAGGTCCATTTCAGACGTCAGGTCGATTCCTCTCGGGACAGACAATCTTCCTCCTTCCGACCACGGGACGGACGGACGGAGATGATGCCTGCCTCCTCACGTTCATGGCGGCTGCTATCTATCCTCTCTTTCTTTTTAGCAAGGAATACACACTAGACTGTATGATATTTAGATACGGTGCCGAATCGATAGTTTCAGGAACCGTAGCTAGCCACAGTCCACAGAACAAACACTTACAGATCAATCAGCGACGACTCCACTCGAGCTCTGGGACAGGATGGTGCCGGTGGCGAAACCGTTCGCTCGCCGCTTCTCCAGCATCTCTTTCTCTCTCGACTCCTCTGCACCAGAGTCCAGAGAGATGCCCGCGTGTCAGCGGCGGGGATCCAACGGCCACGGAAACTCGGTTGCTGCTCTGCTATTGATGGTGTCCTGGACTAGGGGGTGTTAACCACGTCAGCCTGCCCATCATGGGCCGGGCCGACGACCCCCAGATAATCGAAGGATAGGCCATGTTTACCATGGGCCCCGGCATACTCAAGATGGAATCCTCCGAAGACTTGGCGCAAACTTCAAGACATGTTTGAATCATCGGCAAGTTTATGCCTAGATGTAACCGACCTACATGTAACCCTAGGTATCACCGGTCCCTATATAAGCCGAGGGGTTTTAGTCTGTAAGGGGAGGTTAAGCTAGATTCATACTCATACGATCTTGAGGTAGATCATCCTGTACTTTGTACTCCAACACAATCAATATAGCAGAAGCAGGATTTAGGGTTTAGCCTCTTCGAGAGGCCCCGAACCTGGGTAAAACATCGTGTCCCTCTTTGTCCTGTTACCATCAAGCTAAGATCACCAGCTCGGGACCCCCTACCCGAGATCTGCCGGATTCAACTCCGACATTGGTGGCCCATACAGGTCCCGCTGTGTGGTCAAAACAGCTTGATGGCTCACCTTCGGTTCGACGACAGCATTGGCTGTGGGGAGATTTTCTTCCCCGGACAGCTTTTGCCTTCGGCAGCATCACGCTCTACGCCGATGCAACTGGCCACCTCGGCCAGATCGAGAACTTTGCTCCAGTCCAGACCATCAGGTTTGGAAACCTAGAGTACGCGGCGGATGCCTGCGGCGAACTCTCGTTCTTGGGCTGGGTGTCAGACCAGTCCGAAAACATCATCGACGCCATCACGGAAATCTCGGATTTGATCCTAGATCAGGACCATGGCGCGGATCACACGCCGGATCCGGCTTCAAGCTCGGAGCCGAACACCTTCTCCTCGGATCACACGTCAAGTTTGGCCGTCGAAATCTCCGAGGCCGCACTAGATTGGACTTCGGTCAAGCTTCATCTAAACCCAGTCCTCGGTCAGGATATGGGAGAAGCCGACAAGGCGCTTCTGAACGAGATGTCTCGGACAAGGAGCCTCTCTATCTCGGACAATCGGACCTCGGTCTACGATCAGATCTGGGAAAAACCTGGAGAGGCTGAAATTTTGAACCCACCCTCCACCCACCTAATCGCTACCGTCGAGGATTTAACCGACGTCTTAACATATACCTCCGAGGAGGCAGCCGACATGGATGAAGATGTCGGCGAGATGTCAGACTCTACCTCGCCACCGGCCACCACTAATACCGGCAAGTGGGCAGCTACCTCCACCTATGACGTCTACGTGGTGGATACCCCCAAAGACAGAGGAGGAAGCGGAAAACCCCTTAAGCGCCGACGTAGGGGCCACCGTAACGGAGGCACCGGCAATGGCGAGGCGAGCAACGGTGGCACTGGAAACGATGATATCGCCAACAATGATACCGCCCAAGACAGCAACAACGATCACGACGCCGGCAATGATGCTGGCGCCGATGACAATGACGATGGCAATCCGACCAATGGGGACGATGACGATCCCGAGGATGTCGATTACTATCCAGAATCCGAGGAGGATAGAAGCCTCGGTCCCAACGAATTCGATGTCATTGAGGAGCCCCTTGAGGCACCTAAGCTCAAAACTTTCCACATGCGATTGGCCAGCACGGCCAAGAGCATTAAGCAAAAAAACTCAGCAACTAAAATCCGAGCAGGATGAACTTAACGACAGATGGGTCGAGCTCCTCAGGGCCGAACAGGATCTTGAGGACAAGCTGGTGAAAACTGGGGCCCATAAATTTTACCCCCGAAGAAATTTGCTTCCAGAGCTTGACGAGGAGGGCGAAGACAGCGTGCTATCAAAGCACGAGTGGGCCGAGCAGCCCGACCGCCCACCTCGAGGCCGAGATAAGCCAGCCCATGAAAAAAAGAATATCACTGAAGTTCTCCGACGCCGAGGTGGAATAGATCCACCGCGGCCCTCGAAGAAGTACGATCTGAGGGAGAAGCTACCTTCAAGGGCATCGGCTCCACCTTGGTCGATCTACAAATCTAGGGAACGCCACGTATGTTTTTGAGTCTTAAATTTTGTTCTTCTTAAGGATTTTTTTTAAATCAATGCATGATTTAGCTTTCTTGAGTTTTTCACTGAATACAAATTTCTCCTTTTTGTTTTTGTTGCCAGATGTTTTTGTTTTTGTTTTGTAACAACCAGATGTTGATCCACTAGAGGAGGTTGTAGAGTCAGTTGTGCAGATATATGGAGTCCCTTCTATCAATGAAAAGATACGCAAGCTTTGCGTATTCGCGAAAAAAATTTGTCTAAGGATCAGCTATGCCATACACACGGAGTCTGCTAAAATGGGGACAAGTAATTGAATGTCCATTTTTTTTCATCACATAACAAAAACTGACATAGATCAAAAGGATTCAGTAAGTTTCTTTTTTGTCTGTTTGAGCTTTTAAATTAGTTTTTTTCCAATCTTCTTGGTCTATTGCACTTTTATTCTTTAGAAAAACACTAAAAGCAGTTGCATTCTGGCTCAACATCCGCAGGAGTGGCGTAGTTGTGCTGGTGATGGCCGGAGGTCACCACTAGAGGGCTAAGTGCAGTACTTCGGATGGCCCGCTGTACTTCGAATCCGGATGGTAGAAATTCACTTCGGAGATTCATCTCCAAACGTGGCTTCTCTTGCTCATGGATTTCCATGATTCTTTAGTGCTTAATCGCCTATATCTCATAGTTAAGTTTAGTTAGTGTCAGTTTTTCAAGGTCTGGCTGTCATGTTTGCTATCTAAGGCATGCATGTTCAGACCATAAACTTGCAGTACTTGTGTTCTTTTTCATCGTATCTTTTTTGGTGGCATACTTTTTTTCTAAGTTCTAGTCTAAGTTCTAGTGAACATGGTGTTTTAATTTGCTAGATATGTGACCTAGAGCAGCATGCGTTGTGGATTCTTCTCCAGGTTAGTTGGTCTCTATTTTCAAACCCGCTAGTATTTGTTCCTTTCTTTTTGTCCGGCCCGTTTTCTTTGTCAAGTCCTGGGACAGTCCAGTAGGAAGGGGGTGGGCGGGGCAAATCGTGAACTGAACACGTGCCACATCATCATTGGACAAGAATTCGACTTGGACTAAAATGAAAATCAATAGACAGTTGAATAAACAGTCCCAAAACAAAAGGACTTACTAAATTGCACCCGAGTTTTGGTGGTCGTCCAATCCACACGGCGATTCGCGTAAGCACACATCGCTCCTTGTTCCATTTATAGGTTTAGTAAATCGTCCCAATCAAAATGGTGGAAATAATTTATTCTATGTGAAAGAACGTGGTGGCTATTTTTTTCGTCGTGCTTATCTGCATATGCTTACACATATCTCCATAGTACTCTAATTTCCTATGTCACTTATCCATTGATTTAAAGCAATGCAACTATGAATTTGTCAAAAATTGCTAGACAATATCTCCCACTCACTCCCACCATATATTGTTCTTTTAATAGATAATTTTGTTGTATTTAGTATCGTATATTTGCTACTCACCAAATAATAATTCGGAGGTCATCAACCATGCAATAGAAACCACTCATCAATGCTCGGTGTGTTTCAGTATAGGAAAAGGACACATGTTTCTCAACATTCCACTTTCTGCTAATTAATTATTGGAATGGATTCCCTTGCATAACACATAGCAAATCAAATTGACTTGGGAATTTTGGATTTATTATCATCTCTAATTGGCCAGACCAAATTAAATCCAACATGTGATACTTACTTTAATCCTTGCGATTGCCCCCATTCCTTTCTCGATGACGGGTTTACTCATTCCAAGCGAGAAGGGCGGCCAAATGATCTGCACTACCGCCACGATCTGATTTTGATTAGTAAATCCCCCCATATAAATGAACATTATGAACTGCTTGACTATTAAGCAGAAAATTTATATCAAATCTTCATAAACTAATGTCGAGGCTGACTTTTTTAGCGAGGAGAATCAAATAACACATCAGTAGTTCACCTCATTAATTTCCAATCTTTAGAAATTAATGCTAGATCAGAAAATTTATGCGACGAGAGTAAAGTAGGAAGGACATAAATGACTATGAGAGGAAGGAGGCGAGAAACCTTCCATATAAATACAGTACACATGTATGATAGACCGCCAACCAGATTAAGAATTAGCCATGACTCGTAAGGTTTCCGTCATTGTGGCATCCATCCTCATATTGGTGCTCCTCATGTCTTGTGGTAATACGAAGATAATGGTATCTTCTCTCCATATAGGAGTTTTGTACATTTAAATAAAATAAAACAACTTTCTTTCGTTTGTGCAGATGTGGTTCAAAGCAAATGCCATGACTATACCAGCAAGATTCATTGTCGTGACTCTACGACCTGTTATGAGTGGTGCAAGTACAGCGGTGCTAGTGATGACCACTGCAATGAAGGTTCATGTGTGTGTGTGGACTGCGGGTGGCATGTGATGGGTTCTACTTGATTAGTTCCTTTGTATCTGAAAAGTTATTTGGTGATCAGGGGTCTCGTACTCTCAGAATAAATAGTATGTTATGATGAACCGAGCATTTCTTTGATGGTTAGTGAAGGTGGTTCCACCTTTGATAATCTAGGATTAAACGCTAGCACTAGTAGAAAATGGACCTTTCGTCCGGAGCATTAGTCCCGGTCGGGTTTGAGACCGGGACTAATGTAATCATTAGTCCTGGTTCCAACGGCTAGGAGCGGATGAAGGCAGGGCAACCTCTAGTCCCGGTTGGAGAGAGACCTCTAGTCCCGGTTGGTGATACCAACCGGGACTAAAGGGTTGTGGCAGGGTTGCGTCAGGCTGGGGCCCCTGCGAGACCCTTTAGTCCCGGTTGGTATCACCAACCGGGACTAGAGATGGACCTTTAGTCCCGGTTTGTATCACCAACCGGGACTAAAGATATCCCTATATATAGATGCTTCTTCCACTCCGAGCCCAAACTTTCCTTTCTCTCCTCCCTGTTTCCTTCCCCTATAGCTCGAGCTCATCATCCATTTTTGCCAAGATTTGTTAACATATTGGAGGCACCCCATTTATCCAAGGGTTCTACAAGGTTAGCAACTTCATCCTTTCATCTCTCATTGCTAGTTTAGCTCATTTCATGCTCTATAAGTATAGTAATTATGTGGGAGTTTATTTGATTTATATGCAATTTGAGCTTAAATTAACTTCTTAGTTTGCATATGTGTAGGTGTGGTTTACTTAGTGCCTTCCCGTCCCCGTCCTCGTCCTCACCGCCGTCGATCACCCGCGCCTTCCCATCGCCGGCACCACCTTGGTGAGCCTCTTGTTCTTATCCTTTTTGTAAAAAAAACTTATTTAGATAGTTACTTGTATAATTTTCTTACTTGTATGATTGTTTGTTATATATAGTGCCATGGTTTTGATATCCGTCCCCGCCGGCCCTCGTCCGGTTTATGATTCGGATGTGGTATATTATCTTTTATAACTATTTTGTTTCATTTCGTGTTTATGATAATTATGCCCATCAAGTTGACATAGATATTTTTATCTAGGAGGTATGTGAACCGGAAATTACAACCGACCCTCTTGTCGAGAAGTTAAATTTAATTGAAAAAGAAAATGATTATTTGAAAGAAAAATTGAAAAGAATTGAAGAAGAGAAGATGAAATTGGAGTTGTATGTTGCCGATGTCGTCGATGATCACAAGATCAAGATGGATGCAATGCGCTTGAAGATTAGAAAGATTAGTAAATATGCCATTAATAAAGAGGCTTGGTATCATTATGCTGTTGGATCAATTATTACCTTAGTTGCGATTTTGATCGCATTTGTTGTTGCATTTAAATACTTTAGCTAGATAGTTGTATGTTGTTTTATGAGAATAAGTGTGTATGAACTTTATGTATGAACTTGTATTAATTTGGTCACTTCGATGTTGTGTAATGAAGATGAGCCGTCAATGGATGTACGATGACCGACGCTTTCCCCAGTTCATTAATGACGTGCATAGTTTTCTGCGTGCGGCTGAGGCAAACAAGCGGGAAGGTTTTATGTGTTATCCATGTGGTGTCTGTAAGAATGATAGGAATTACTCTACCTCAAAAGTCCTTCACATCCACCTGCTTCAGTCCGGTTTCATGTCCGGCTATAACTGTTGGACCAAGCACGTAGAAAGAAGGGTTATAATGAAAGGCAATGAAGAAGAAGAGGATGATGACAACTATCCTGGGTTCCCCAAATACGATGGTACTACAATGGGGGAAGAAGCTGAAGAAGAGGCATCAGATGAGCCCGCTGATGATCTTGGTCGGGCCATTGCTGATGCAAAGAGAAACTGCGCAAGTGAAAAGGAGAAGTTGAAGTTGCAGCGCATGTTAGAGGATCACAAAAAAAATTTGTACCCAAATTGCAAAGATGACAAGAAAAAGCTAGGTACCACACTGGAATTGCTGCAATGGAAGGCAGAGAGTGGTGTATCTGACAAGGGATTTGAAAAGTTGCTGAAAATGTTAAAGAAGATGCTTCCAAAGGACAACGAATTGCCCGACAGTACGTACGGAGCAAAGAAGGTTGTCTGCCCTCTAGGATTAGAGGTGCAGAAGATACATGCATGCCCTAATGACTGCATCCTCTACCGCGGTGAGTACGAAAATTTGAATGCATGCCCGGTATGCGGTGCATTGCGCTATAAGATCAGCCGCGACGACCCTGGTGATGTTGAGGGCGAGCGCCCCAGGAAGAGGATCCCTGCCAAGGTGATGTGGTATGCTCCTATAATACCACGGTTGAAACGTTTGTTCCAAAACAAAGCGCATGCCAAGTTGTTGCGCTGGCACAAAGAAGACCGTAAGAAAGACGGAATGTTGAGAGTACCCGCTGATGGGTCGCATTGAAAAAAAATCAAGAAAGAGTGGCTGGACTTTGCAGATGACGCAAGGAACTTATGGTTTGGTATAAGTGCAGATGGCATTAATCCTTTTGGGGAGCAGAGTAGCAATCATAGCACCTGGCCTGTGACTCTATGTATCTATAACCTTCCTCCTTGGTTGTGCATGAAGCGGAAGTTCATTATGATGCCAGTGTTCATCCAAGGCCCTAAGCAACCCGGCAACGACATTGATGTGTATCTAAGGCCATTGGTGGAAGAACTTCTACAGTTGTGGGCTAAAAAGGTGTACGTGTGTGGGATGAGCACAAACAGGAGGAATTTGACCTACGAGCGTTGCTGTTTGTAACCATCAATGATTGGCCTGCTCTAAGTAACCTTTCAGGACAGACAAACAAGGGATACAATGCATGCATGCACTGTTTAGATGAGACTCAAAGTATATATTTGGATAAATGTAAGAAGAATGTGTACCTGGGACATCGTCGATTTCTTCCGATCAGGTATCTCTTAAGAAAGAAAGGCAACCATTTCAAAGGTGATGCTGATCACCGGAAGAAGCCTAACCACCGTACTGGTGATCATATACTTAATATGGTCAACGATTTAAAAGTAATTTTTAGAAAGGGTCCTGGCGGACAATCTGTTCCGAATGACACTGACGGACACGCACCCATATGGAAGAAGAAATCTATATTTTGGGACCTACCCTATTGGAAAGTCCTAGAGGTCCGCTCTGCAATCGACGTGATGCACATGACGAAGAATCTTTGCGTGAACCTGCTAGGCTTCTTGGGCGTGTATGGGAAGACAAAAGATACACCAGATGACGGGGTTATTACCGCCGGGTAGGCCAAAGCTGGGGGGTTCTCTCCCCCTTTCGAAGAAAAACAATACAGCCGGCCGGTCCGCGACCGGCTGGTCCGCGGCCGGCTGGCGGGTCCCTCGGGACCAGCTGGCGGTCCCCCCGGGACCGGCTGGCGCCCCCCCGGGACCGGCTGGCGGCTCCCCCGGGACCGGCTGGCGTGGGGCCGGCGCGACCGTTACCGGCTCTCTCAGGACCGGCTGGACGGGAGCCGGCCGGCGGGATAAACGGCCGGCTGCCTCACGACCGGCTGCCTCCACAACCGACCTACGGGCGGACCAACGCCCGTCCCGTCCCTCTGTGCAAACGGTGCAGCGACAAGACAAGACCTCCTCAACCGACCTACGGGCGGACCAACGCCTGTCCCGTCTCACTGCGCATCAGCCAGCGACCAGGCGCGACCCCCTTCATCCGCCCCGACGTGGCTACAGTGGCTGCTGACGGCGGCCGACCGCGACAGGGCTTCCAACAGTACCGGCATGCCCCCGTAACCACTCCATTACCTGTCGGGCATGGCTACAGTGCAGCCGGCCGCGCCGCTGACTTCGCCCGACAGGCGCAAGACGACGCCCCAACGGGCCGCCCGTGCCGCGACATGACCGGCGCGGGGATCCACCAAGCGGGTCCCACCGGCTCCTGACGGACTCGACAGCCGGCGGGCCCTACCGGCGACAAGACCCCACAGCCGGCGGCCCCCATAGCCGGCTAAGAGAGGCTGCCGGCTGGGGCCCCCCGAGACGTTCTATTTGTATTATAACCCCGGGGGTTGGCCTATAAAACCCCCCGGGCCTCCCCCATGCAATGGGGTTCACGGTTTTCCCCAGTCCCTCTTCACACAGACGTAGGGAGGCAGTAAGGGCAAGCTAGCTCCTTCTTCCTCCTCCATCCATACAGCTCCAGGAGCACTCTTGTAACCTCTCCATTGTCTCAACTAGACCAAGCAGGACTAGGGGTATTACCTCCCACGGAGGGCCCTGAACCTGGGTACGTCGTGTGTCTGCCACCGCTTGTGCCTAACCCCGCTCCCGGAGCCCGTCGGCGTCCTTCGGCCCCTCTCGATAAGCCTACCCATGGCATCTGCCGTGACGAAACCACGACAGTTGGCACCCACCGTGGGGCCGTCCGCGGCGCCGGCCGGAGTCACGCTCCGGGCGGGGCCCTTCACCACCTCCCTCGGCCGCCTCGCGTCCAGGCAGAACCGCATGCTCGTGGGGCTTGCTCTGGCAGGCCCTGCGGGCGACGCGGCCAGCATCTCCAACGACTACCTCGGCCGCGACCTCGCGCTCAACGTCGTCGCGCTCGCTGCGCGGCTCAGCGAGCTGAGCCTCGCCGGCGAGCCGGCGGCTGGCGAGTACCCCAGCGGGGTGCTCGACTGCATCGACCCTCCTTCATCCGTAGGCGCGCTCGCCACGGGCGAGGCCATCGGCTCCCGCGCTTGCGTGGTAGTGATGGTCACCACATCCTCCACCACTACGGGCCGTGTGCGGGCGGCCGAGGCCGACGCAGCCGCCGCCAGTGCCGGTACCTCCGACCCGCTCGCCGCTACCCTCCGGGTTCTGGGCACTCCCATCGCCCAGACGGCGGACCCAGCCGCCGCCAGAACCTAGCTGGAGGCGGCCCGCCGCCTGCTGTTCGACGACGCCACCGCCCTCGCTGCCGAGCGGCGCCGGATGGAAGCCGTGCAGCGGGAATACAACTCCGCGTATGGTCTCACCCCGGCTGGCCCCGAGTCCAGCCGGCGTGGGGATGTGCGGGAACGCGGCCGCGTGGTCGTGGAAATCCTCGGCGGCCGCCTACCCGTCTGCGCCGCCAAGGTTGCCTACGAGGATTTGGCAACCTTGGAGGGCGAGGAGCGCGCCGCACGCGAGCGACACATCAAGGACCTCATCGACACCGCCAACGCCCAACAAGTCGTCCTCACCCCTGGTGGGGCCGTCTCCGAACTTCCCCGGCCCGAGGGCGAGGGTGCTGGGGCTACCAACCGTCAGCCGGCCCAGCACTCCAGTACCCCTCGTCCCTCCGCCCGGCGGAGCGAGGGAAGCGACGTTCGGCGTACCCAGCTGCGCGGGAACGAACAGCCGGCTGTAAACAGCCGGCGCAGCAACAATCCGGCTGGCAGCTACCACCGAGACGAGGTAAAGGCTCCGGCTGGCGGTAGCCGGCGGGACGAGGCTCCGGCTGGCAGTAGTCGGCGCAACCGCGGACACACTCCGCCCCCGCGGCCGGAACCGGCCCGGTCTATCCCGCCGGCCGTCCGCCCTGACCTCGCGGCCCGGCTCGGGCCGCGGGTCCCCCACAACGACAATGACGCCCGGCTCCGCCTCGACCGGCTGGCGCAGTCGGCTCTCCTCGAGGAGGAGGGCTCGATTGGCCCGGCCTGCTTCGGCCCTCGGATCCGCAACGAGCCATTTCCGCCCGGCTTCACTCTTCCTCGCGACACCCCCAAGTACACCGGGGCCGCCAAGCCGGAAGACTGGCTGATCGACTACACCACCGCCGTCGGCATCGCCAGGGGGAACAAGCGCGTGGCCGTCCGCTACGCCCCCCTCATGCTAATCGGCTCGGCCCGCACCTGGCTAAATAGCCTGGCGGCCGGCAGCGTCAACACTTGGACGGACTTCGACGAGGCGTTCGTCCACAACTTCACCGGCACCTACAAGCGGCCGGGCCAGCCCCGCGAGCTGGCCATGTGCGTCCAGGGGCCGGAGGAACCCCTCCGCGACTATCTCACACGCTGGACCGAGCTCCGCAACTCCTGCGAGGGGGTGCACGAGGTGCAAGCCATCCAGTACTTCATAGAAGGCTGCTGCTATGGCACCCCCCTCAAGCACAAGCTCTTGTGCTCCGAGCCATCCTCCCTGGCAGACCTAATGTCCAAAGCGGACAAATACGCCACAGCCGATTCCTCCGTGAGGATGAAGGCTAAGGCACCAGCCAAAACGGCTCCGCCCCCCGCCACGCTGCGGGCGGCAGCCGACAACCGGCTGCAGGGCAACAAACGCAAGGCCGACCAGCCCGACTCCCGCTACGGGAGCCGGCAGGTCGCCTCGCTTGAGGAAGAGCAGCCGGCTGCCCAGGCCTCCGGCCAGCGGCAGCGCACCGGCAAGACTGCCTGGCAGCCAAAGCTCACGTTCGAGCAAATGCTCGACCTCCCCTGCAAAAACCATTCCGGTGCCAAACCGGCCACGCACACGCTCCGGCAGTGCAGCTTCTCACAGCGATTGGCCCGGGGGGACGGCCTCCCGGCTCCCCCCGTGCCGCCGATCCGCGCGCCGGCTCTGACCCAGGCTCCGGCCCCGGCTCAGAACGACGGCCGGTTGCTCGACCGGTTCCCCGACCAAGACGGCTGCTACGTCGTCTTCACCAGTGAAGAGACGGACAAGCACGCCCTGCGCCGGCTCCACCGTGAGGTGAACGCCACCATGCCCGCGACTCCCCAGTTCATGCACTGGTCCGAGAAGCCGGTCATGTGGAGCCGGGCCGACGACCCGGCCGTGATGCCAAACCCGGGCAGCCATGCCCTCGTCCTCGATCCCACCATCGCCTCCGAGAAGCGCACGTGCCGCTTCTCGCGGGTGTTGATCGATGGGGGCAGCAGCATCAACATCCTCTACCTTGACACAATGCTCAAATTGGGGCTCAAGGTGGAGGACCTACAATCAAGCCAGACCGTTTTCCACGGCATCGTGCCGGGAAAGTCCTGCACCCCCGTCGGCAAGATCCAGCTCGACGTCCTCTTCGGCGGCCACGACCACTTCCGCCGCGAGCCAGTGTGGTTCGAGGTAATGGACCTAGACAGTCCCTTCCACGCACTGCTGGGCCGGCCGGCTCTCGTCAAGTTCATGGCGATCCCCCACTACGCCTACCTCAAGCTCAAAATGCCGGGCCTCAAGGGCATCGTTACCATCACCGGCAAGTACCAGATGTCAATTGCGTGCGCGCGAGACGGCCGCCGGCTGGCCGAGGCCCTGGAGATAGCGGAGGAGAAGCGGCAGCTCGACCGGCTGGTGGCCTTCGCCTCAGCCCAGCCGGCCGTGCCGGCTCATCCGTCCCAATCAGTCGGAGAAGGCTCGTTTCAGCCGTCCAAGGACACCAGGCAGGTGCCACTGGATCCGGCTAACCCCACCCAGTGTGTGACCATCAGCTCCCGCCTCGACAGCAAATAGGAAAGCGAGCTCGTCGATTTCCTCCGTGAGAATCAGGACATCTTTGCATGGTCTCCCAAAGACATGCCGGGTGTTCCGAGGAAATTCGCCGAGCACAAACTTCACGTGCGACCGGACGCGAAGCCGGTCAGGCAACCCCTGCGCCGTTTCTCCGAGGAGAAGCGGCGTACTATAGGAGAAGAGATCGCCCGGCTGCTCGCAGCCGGCTTCATCATGGAAGTATTCCACCTAGACTGGCTAGCCAACCCAGTCCTGGTGCTGAAGAAGAACAAGACCCGGCGCATGTGTATCGACTACACAAGCCTAAACAAGGCGTGCCCCAAAGACCCGTTCGCCCTGCCGCGGATCGATCAAGTCATCGACTCCACGGCCGGCTGCGACCTGCTGTCTTTCCTCGACGCCTACTCCGGCTACCACCAGATAAAGCTGGACCCGGCCGACCGGCTCAAGACCTCATTCATCACCCCCTTTGGAGCCTACTGCTACATCACCATGTCCTTCGGCCTGAAGAACGCAGGCGCTACCTTCCAGCGTTGCATGCAGAAGTGTCTCCTGCCTCAGATAGGCAGGAACGTCCACGTCTACGTCGACGACATCGTCGTCAAACCCAAGAAGCATTTCAGCCTCCTCGACGATCTCCGGGAGACATTCGCCAACTTGCGCGAATACAAGATCAAGCTCAACCCGGAGAAGTGTGTCTTTGGCGTCCCAGCCGGCCAGCTCTTGGGTTTCTTCGTGTCCGCTCGCGGCATCGAAGCTAACCCCGAGAAGATAAGCGCAATCGAGCGCATGCCCAAGCCGGTCCGGCTCCACGACGTCCAGAAGTTCACCCGCTGCCTCGGCTTGCTCAGCCGGTTCATCAGCCGGCTGGGCGAGAAGGCTCTGCCCCTCTATGGCCTCCTACGCAAGACAGCTCTGGTCGATTCGGGACGCGACCCCTCGAAGAGGCCGGCCCTGTTCGACTGGTCCGACGAGGCGGACGAGGCGTTCCGCGGCCTCAAGCGGGCCCTCACCAGCGCGCCCATCCTGGCCGCGCCGGCTGAGAAGGAGCCCTTGCTCGCCTACATCGCCGCGACCACGCGCGTCGTCAGCATCGTCCTGGTGGTGGAACGGCCGGAGGAGGGCAAGGCGCTGCCGGCTCAGCGCCCCGTCTACTACCTCAGCGAGGTCCTCTTCGCCTCCAAGCAAAACTACCCCCACTACCAGAAGATGTGCTACGGCATATACTTCGCCGCCCAGAAGGTCAAGCAATATTTCCAGGAGCATGTCATCACCGTCGTCAGCACCGCGCCGCTGGGCGAAATCATGAGCGGCCGGGACGCCACCGGCCGGATCGCCAAGTGGACCATCGCCCTCGCCGACTACGAGATACGGTACGAGCCCCGCACCGCCATCAAATCCCAAGCGATGGCCGACTTCCTCGTCGACTGGGCCGAAACCCAGTTCGTGCCACCTCCGCCCGACTCCACCACGCACTGGCGCATGCACTTCGATGGCTCGAAGATGCGAGCCGGCCTGGGAGCCGGCATCGTCTTGTCGTCTCCCAGGGGAGACCAGCTCCGGTACGCCCTCCAGATCCACTTCTTCGCCTCCAACAACGTGGCCGAGTACGAGGCCCTCGTCCACGGCCTCTGACTCGCCAAAGACATCGGCATCCAACGCATCATATGCTTTGGCGACTCCGACCTCGTGGTGCAGCAAGTCTCTGGCGAATGGGACGCCAGGGACGCCAACATGGCTAGCTACCGCTTCCTCGTCCAACAGCTCACCGGCTCCTTCAAGGGCTGTGAGTTCCACCACGTCCCCCAAGCGGACAACGAGGCGGCCGATACGCTGGCGAAGATCGGCTCCGCCCGGCAAGCCATCCCAGCCGGCGTCTCCCTCGAGCGGCTGCTAAAGCCTTCGATCAAGCCGTCTCCCGAATCGGAGTCCATCTTCGTGCCGGCTAACGCGGCCGGCCCCTCGGCGGGTCCGGCTGCCCAGCCGGTCCCGCCGGCTGCGGCGACTTCGCCGGCCCGGCCGCCTCCGGCAGCGGCAACTTCGCCGGCTCCGCCACGGCCGGCACCACGCGCCCCGGCTGCCAAGCCGGACACATCCGCAACAGCCGGCCCAGAGCCCGCGGCTGCCATGATGGCAGTCGACGTTCCTCGCGGCGCCTCCCTCCCGGGGACTGGCGAACCGGTCCCGGGGGCTGGGGAGCAGGACTCAGGGGCTGACGAGCCGGTCTCGGGGGCTGGTCCCCCAGACCCGGGGGCTGCCGCCGCCTCCGACGTCCCACTTGGGCCCGAGCCGGCTCCCGTCTCGGCTCCCTTGTGGGCTCAGCCCATCCTGGCGTTCCTCCTACGTGGCGAGCTCCCCTCCAACGAGGCCACGGCAAGGCAAATCCAGCGCCGAGCCCCGGCCTACGCCATCATCAACCACGAGCTGGTTCATCGCAGCACCACCGGCGTTTTCCAACGCTGCGTCGAGCCGGAGAAAGGGCAAGAAATCCTCCTCGACATCCACCAGGGCGAGTGCGGGCATCACGCCGCCTCCAGGTCCCTGGTGGCCAAGGCATTCCGCCACGGTTTCTACTGGCCGACCGCTCTGGAGGCGGCCAAGAAACTGGTCGACGAGTGCGAAGGCTGCCAGCGCTTTAGCACACGGAGCCACCTGCCGGCCACCGCCCTCCAAACCATCCCCCTCTCATGGCCCTTTGCGGTCTGGGGGTTGGACATGGTGGGACCCTTCAAGACCGCTCGAGGCGGCATGACACATCTGCTGGTCGCCGTCGACAAATTCACCAAGTGGATCAAGGCCCGGCCGATTAAGAAGCTGGACGGCCCCACGGCCGTCCGGTTCGTCGAAGACATCACGGTCCGCTACGGCGTCCCCCACAGCATCATCACCGACAATGGCACGAACTTCGCCAAGGGCGCGCTAGCACGTTTCTGCTCCAAGCAGGGCATCTGGCTCGATTTGGCATCTGTCGCCCATCTGCAGTCAAACGGACAGGTCGAGAGGGCCAACGGCCTGCTCCTGTCCGGCATCAAGCCCCGGCTCGTGACGCCACTGACCAGGTCAGCCGGCTGCTGGATCGAAGAGCTGCCGGCTGTCCTCTGGAGCCTCAGGACCACGCCCAACCGGTCAACCGGCTACACCCCTTTCTTTCTCGTGTATGGGTCCGAGGCAATCATCCCCACCGACATCGAGTTCGATTCGCCCCGGGTTTCCCTGTACACGGAGAAAGACACGAAAGAAGCAAGAGAAGACGACGTCGACCTCCTCGAGGAGGCCCGCGAGCTGGCCCTGAGCCGGACGGCCATCTACCAGCAGAAGCTCCGGCACTACCATAGCAAGCGGATCCGGCCACTCTCCTTCCACGAAGGGGACTTGGTGCTCAGACGGATCCAGCGAACTGCTGGCCAGCACAAGCTGTCCTCCCCATGGGAGGGCCCGTTCATCGTCAGCAAAGCGCTGCACAACAACGCGTACTATCTAATAGACGCCCAGAAGCCACAGAAGCGCAAGAGAGACGCCTCCGGCAAGGAGACGGAGCGCCCGTGGAACGCGGCGCTCCTCCGTCCATTTTACTGCTAAAAAGCCAGTGTATGTATGTATCCTTCCCTTTTGGGTTTTATGAATGCAACGGGGGTCCCAAGCCAGCGCTTGGGGCACGCCCTTTTTTCAATCCTTCCCAAGTTTCCTCGTTATTTAAACGCGTGCCACCCGGGTCCGGCTCCCAGACCCGGGGGCTCGCCGGCTCCCCTCCGAGGCGGACAAATACTGTGAGCAAGCAACCCTTCGCTACCTCCCCCCAACCAGCTACAGACCGGCTCCCGGCTGTCCGGCTGGCGGGACCGCGAGATACGAAGGAACTTCTCACACAAAAGTCAGCCAGCGAGTGGCAGCCGGACTGTGCTATTCCTAGCAACTGGCCACTACCGGCTCAACCTAGTCCTAGCCGGTTGACTCTAAGAGCCCGCTGGTTCTCCCAAGGGTGAAGCCTCGTCCCTGTCCCAGACCGGCTCCCGGCTAGCTGGCAGGCGGGGCGGCAGCCGGAAGGAACACCGGCGCGCGACACAAGTCAAAAGGCGATAGGCAAAAGAAGAGCCGGCACGCATAAATTTTTTAACGGCATAAGTTAAAACGATAATCGGCCAAAGGCCAAAGGTTCAATACAGCCAGAGGTTCATTACAATAACACACCCCCAGTGGGTGGAAAAGTGTCTTGAACACATTGTGCAGAAGGAAGAAACAGATAAACAAACAGGCCGGCTTAGGCCACCGGCGCGTCGCCAGCCGGCTCGACGGCCCACCCGGAGGAAGCCGCGGCCTTCGGGTCCGCCTCCGTCGTCTCTGTGGCGCCGGTACCACCGTCGGTGCTGGAGGCGATGCTCTCTTCGGCGACCCTATCGTCCTCCGGGCCTTCGGGGTTGCCGAAGGAGTCGTCCGCGACCGGCTCGCCGTCCTCGCCAAGGGCCGGCAGAAGCACGTCCGGGTCAACGTACGAGGCGAACTCGTTGGCCCGGCGGACAAGGACATCTTCACGGGCCACCCGCTCCGCCTCCGGGACGGCACGCATCATGGTCAGCCGGTCCAAGTTGACCCCGGCGTACCACGACGTGACGAACCGGAGCGCCATCTGCGCACCGGCTCGAGCTGCCGACGCCTTCCAGACCTCGAGCCGAGCCTTGGCGTGCTCCAGCCACAGCGCCACCCGGCCCTCCGGGGCCCTGCGACCCGGCCACAGGGCGGCAATCACCTCCTGGCCGGCTGTCTTCAGCCGTTCCACGCTGCGCTGAAGGAAGATCAGCCGGTTCTCCACGGCCAACGCAATGTCGTCCATGTCCCACCCGGCGTCCTCCTCGCGCTCTCGCCTGCCCTGCTGACCCACCCGGTGGGTCGCCACGGCTCGCTCAGCGTAGCCCTGGGTCTTCGGGAACCGGTCTGGAGAAAGAAAATGTGGAATCAAGAAACACCCGAAGAGCAAGAAAAACACCAACGGCTGAAAAGAAAATCAAGACTTACGCTCGAAGGCCTCGTCCATCTCGCGGGCGAACTGCAGGGCCGCGCTCCTCTCCTTCTCCAGCGCGTCGTCCGCCTGGGCAAGGGAGGCGCTGCGCGCCTCTAGCGCCTTCTCGAGCTGGGTCACCTTGACCTCGAGGGCGGCTTTCTCTTGGGCGGCTTCGGCCGCCTGCTTGATGGCGCCTTCCTTGGCCGTCACCTCCCGCTGCAGCTCCTCCTTCAGACGCTCCTGGGCCGCCTGCCCGTCCACCAGCAGGCCGGCCACCCGGTCTCGCTCCGAGGTGATCTCCTGGACCTTCTGCACAAGCCGGTCCCGCTCGGAGGCCACCTCGTCCCTCTTCTCCCGGATGGAGGCCAGGGTGTCCAGGTCCGCTGCAGAGGCAAACAAACACGATCAGCAACGCAAACAAGACCCGCGCCGGCTGCTGAGCAGCCGGCCCGACTCTCGGGGGCTACACCCAGTGGGTGCGCTCGCGCGCCCCCACTGAACTGGCATACCTTGCGCCTTCTTCAGCTCCTGCTCCAGCCGGTAATACCCGCGCTTGCCGCGGTTGTGAATGGCAACCGACTCATCAAAAAGCTCCTGCCGCCTGGAGTTCCCCGCCTGCTCCAAAGAAACTGGTTAAGAAAGTACAAAGAAGATCCGGTCCGGCTGCCTCGCAGCCGGTCAGCCGGCCCGCATCTCGGGGGCTACACCCAGTGGGTGCGCTCGTGCGCCCCCACTGGAAATTCGACTAAGAATGAGAAAGTATACCTCTGCGCGCTGCAGAGCGCTGTCGGCCGCTTCGGAAAACTTGGCCAGCTCCTCGCGGCACCGTGTCAGGACGCTGCCCAGTTCGTCGAGCGCCGGGCCCGGTCCGCCGGTCGACAGAGGCAGGGTGGCTGGGACGCGGGCCAGCGCGTCCCAGTCCTTGATCACCTCCACCATGGTCCTCCCGGACCGCCTCCCCTCGCCGCTCGCTCCAGCACCCGCCACGTCGCCGTCTGCCGGGGGGCGATTGCTGACCACGAGGGCCCTTGAATCGGCTCCCGGCTGCCCCACGTCCGGCGCCGCTGCCCCCGCTCCCGTCCGACTCGATAGGACGGCCGCGGCGGCTGGCGCTCCCGTCTCCTCGGTCGGCGCCTCCGGCGCCGCCTCCTGCGCCGTCCCCGGCGCCGCCTCCGGCATCGCCTCCGGCACCACCTCCTGCATCGCCTCCGGCACAGCCGGGGCCTCCGCACGTCGGCCGCGGGCGGCGTCGCCACCGTCTCCGCCTGCCGGGGCCCCTCCGGTGCCGGCTTGGGTTCTGCTCCCCCCGGCCGGGCCACTTCCGCCTCGGCCGTGGCTGCGGCCGTCTCCGCGGCCGGCCTCCGCGGCTCGCTCGACGGAGGTCTCGACCTACGAGCCGACTCCGCCGCCGAGTCCGACGCCACTGCGGGGTCCGCGGGCCGCCTCCGCCTCCCGCCGCTCGAGGCCCCGGAGCGCGAGGTCCCGCCCTGGGCTCTCGACTTTGAGGCTCGCAGCTCCGCGATCGTCCTCTTCTCCTCACGCTGCGTGGCAGCGTGCTCCAGGGCCAGCCGGCTGGCCGGCTCCGGCGGGCTGGCTGTAGATTCCACGTCTTGGAGCTCGATGGGGTCCCTGCAACGGGCGAACATTCAGCCGCCTGCCGGCACGAAACCAACTAAAAGAAACATCCCAAAGAACCAAAGTACTCACCTGGTGACGACGGGAAGGACCCGCTTGGCCCGCGCCGGCGGCTTCGCCGTGACCGCCTTCACCCGCTTGCGGGCCGGCGGTTGGCCCATTGGCTCCTCCCGAGCCGGCCTCTTCTCCCGACGGGAGGACCCGTCCGCCCGGCTGCGCGGTGGCCGCTCCTCGCTCCGCTCGCGCGGGCTCCTCTGAACTGCGGGGGGAGGCGCGTCCAGAACCCGGACATCATCATCATCATCATCGTCACTCCAGTCTTTGGTCGTGGGGCCGGAGGGGTACTCACCAGCCGGCGCCGCCTCCCGGTCGACGTCCTCCGCGTCGGACTCGGCGCGCTCCGCCTCGAATATCCGAGGGTGCGGGCCGTCCGGCGTGTTCTCTCGCACAGAGCGCTGCGGTCAGCATGGGGTATGAGTCGGGGGGAGGCCGGCAACGACAAGAAAGGAGGGGGAAATTACCACGGCGGGGCGTACTAGGGGCGCCGGGTCGTCCCGGCTGTACGGCGGCTTGCCGAACCTCCAGGTCCCCGGCTTCAGCTTGAAGTTGGTGATGGCGTTCACCGACTTCGCCACCTGGGACGGCGTCCGTTCGATGGTGGACAGCCGGCAGGGGTCCCGCCGGCCCGACATGTCGCAGATCCGGTGCGGCATCAACTGCAGGGGCAGCACCCGGCGGTCGATGAACGCGGCCACCAGGTCGGACGCGACCAACCCCTCCCCCTCTCTCAGGGTCCTGAGCCGGGCCAACTCCGCGTGGACGTCCGCAAACGGCCCAACGCCCGTCCAGTTGATCCCGGACGACGGGGCATTGACGAACGCCGGCAGCCGGATGTAGTCCCACCTCGGGTCGACGTTCTTCACGTAGAAGAACGTCCGGTGCCATCCCTTGGCGGACTCGACGAGGGTGAGCTTGGGGAACAAAGTGCCCCGGACACATATCACTGCGCTCCCGCAGGCGTACGGCCCGGTGGCGTTCCTCTTGGACTTGAGGTAGAAGAGCTTCCTCCAAAGCTCGACGAAGGGGAGGAGGCCGAGGTAGCCCTCGCAAAGCGTCACGAAGCTGGCAAGCTAGAGAACGACATTGGGGCCAAGATGGTGCGGCTGGATATCGTACGTATCCATGAAGTATCGACAGAACTGGCTCACCGGCAAGCCGAAGCCGCGTGAGAAATGCTAGGCGAAGACGACGAACTCCCCCTCTTGGGGGACGGGCGCCACCTCGCTGCCGGCGGACGGGCGGCGACGCGGTCCGCCGATGGCAGCATCCGGGCGTTGCGGAGGCGCTCGATGTCCTCTTCAGTGATGGCCGACCCCTCCCAGCTACCGGAGGTCCTGCCTGCCATCTCCGCTGCGGACGAGCGCTAGATGGAAGGTGGGCGGCGCTGCGACGGCGAGCGGGCGGAGTCGCGGCGTGAGGCGAGCGCAAGGCGAGCGCAGGTGGCGAGAAGACGAAGAAGACGAGGGGAGCGGGGAGTGCGTAACTGCCTCTGCCCCTCGCCCTTCCCCTTTAAATAAGGGGGCGACGCCCGGGGGAGGTGGGGATTAACTGCGCCCACTCCCCCGGGAAACCCGCGAGATCGTGGGCGTTGCGGGTCGCGGCCGCCACGATCTGGGCGCAGCAAATCCCGGCCTGTGGCCCGAGGCCTACTGGGCTACGCCCGCGACCTAGTGGGCTAGACCCAGTGTGACGTCCTGTCTGCCCGCGTGCTCGGGCCCCACGGCTTCATTGCGCGCCGCGTGGTGCGCCGCGAACCGCCGCGGGAACCGGGGCGGCGCGGCTGAACCCAAGGCGTCGGGGGTGGCCGCCGCCTTGTCCGACCGCTCGGCTCCGCGCGAGAGATAGGCGCCGCCTGGAGGAAGCCGCCGGCTCCTCCTCGTCCAGCAGACGGGAGCCCCCGCCAGCTTCGGGGACAACTTACGGGGTTATTACCCCCGGGTAGGCCAAAGCTGGGGGGTTCTCTCCCCCTTTCGAAGAAAAACAATACAGCCGGCCGGTCCTCGACCGGCTGGTGGTCCCCCCGGGACCGGCTGGCGCCCCCCCCGGGACCGGCTGGCGGCTCCCCCGGGACCGGCTGGCATGGGGCCGGCGCAACCGTTACTGGCTCTCTCAGGACCGGCTGGACGGGAGCCGGCCGGCGGGCTAAACGGCCGGCTGCCTCACGACCGGCTACCTCCACAACCGACCTACGGGCGGACCAACGCCCGTCCCGTCCCTCTGCGCAAACGGTGCAACGACAAGACAAGACCTCCTCAACCGACCTACGGGCGGACCAACGCCTGTCCCGTCTCACTGCGCATCAGCCAGCGACCAGGCGCGACCCCCTTCATCTGCCCCGACGTGGCAACAGTGGCTACTGACGGCGGCCGACCGCGACAGGGCTTCCAACAGTACCGGCACGCCCCCGTAACCACTCCATTACCTGTCGGGCGTGGCTACAGTGCAGCCAGCCGCGCCGCTGACTTCGCCCGACAGGCGCAAGACGACGCCCCAACGGGCCACCCGTGCCGCGACATGACCGGCACGGGGATCCACCAAGCGGGTCCCACCGGCTCCTGACGGACTCGACAGCCGGCGGGCCCTACCGGCGACAAGACCCCACAGCCGGCGGCCCCCACAGCCGATTAAGAGAGGCTGCCGGCTGGGGCCCCCCCGAGACCTTCTATTTGTATTATAACCCGGGGGGTTGGCCTATAAAACCCCCCGGGCCTCCCCCATGCAACGGGGTTCACGGTTTTCCCCAGTCCCTCTTCACACAGACGTAGGGAGGCAGTAAGGGCAAGCTAGCTCCTTCTTCCTCCTCCATCCATACAGCTCCAGGAGCACTCTTGTAACCTCACCATTGTCTCAACTAGACCAAGTAGGACTAGGGGTATTACCTCCCACGGAGGGCCCTGAACCTAGGTACGTCGTGTGTCTGCCACCGCTTGTGCCTAACCCCGCTCCCGGAGCCCGTCGGCGTCCTTCGGCCCCTCTCGATAAGCCTACCCATGGCATCTGCCGTGACGAAACCATGACACCAGAGGCACGGCAGGACCAGCAACGTATGAACGAAAAAGACGGCATGCATCCAAAGCAGTATCAAGGTCCTGCCAGCTACGCTCTTACCAAAGAAGAGAAGGAAATCTTTTTTGAATGCCTGCTCAGTATGAAGGTCCCGTCTGGCTTCTCGTCGAATATAAAGGGAATAATAAATATGGCAGAGAAAAAATTCCAAAACCTAAAGTCTCATGACTGCCACGTGATTATGATGCAATTACTTCCGGTTGCATTGAGGGGGCTTCTACCGGAAAATATTCGATTAGCCATTGTGAAGCTATGTGCATTCCTCAATGCAATTTCTCAGAAAGTAATCGATCCAGAAATCGTACCAAGGTTACAGAATGATTTGGTCCAATGTATTGTCAGTTTCGAGTTGGTGTTCCCACCATCCTTCTTCAATATTATGATGCACGCCCTAGTTCACCTAGTCAAAGAGATTACCATTCTGGGTCCTGTATTTCTACACAATATGTTCCCCTTTGAGAGGTTCATGGGAGTCTTAAAGAAATATGTTCATAACCGTGCTAGGCCAGAAGGAAGCATCTCCAAGGGCCATGAAACAAAGGAGGTTATTGAGGTTTGTGTTGACTTTATTCCTGACCTTAAGCCGATTGGTGTTCCTGAATCGCGGCATGAGGGCAGACTGAGTGGAAATGGCACGCTAGGAAAGAAAGCAGTAATATGTATGGACGAGCATTCTTTCACTCAAGCACACTACACAGTTCTACAATATTCCATCTTGGTGGCTCCGTATCTCGAGGAACACATGGATATTGTACACTCCAAGAACCGGAGCAGTCTGACCCCTGGATTAAACAAACATATACTAGTACAAAACAGGGCTTTCGTCATAGCTCAATCTATACATTAGTCCCAGTTGCATTACGAACCGGGACTAATGTGAGCATTAGTCCCGGTTCGAACGGCTAGGGCGCCGGTCGGGCATCAGTCCCGGTTCAAATTAATGGGACCTTTAGTCCCGGTTGGAGACACCAACCGGGACTAAAGGGCCTATACCCTTTAGTCCCGGTTGGTGTCTCCAACCGGGACTAAAGGTGAAGCCTTTAGTCCCGGTTGGAGACACCAACCGGGACTAAAGCCAACCCCTTTAGTCCCGGTTCTACTGTAGCTAGCCTTTTTTCTTTCTGTTTTTACATTTGTTTTCTGTTTTTAGTTTCTGTTTTAAATTGCTTATATCTTTTACGATATTTGATGTTTTTGAGTGATTCTTTTTGCATTAGATTCAAAATTTTGTCTAGTTTCTGTTTGTACCATTAGTTTTCAAATTTGAATGGTTTAAATTTGAATTTGTTCAAATTTGCTTCAAACCCTAGATTGTGAATAACTTGAGTTTACAAATAGTTTTTAATTTAATTCTTTTTGCTCCTAGTCACGTGTTAGATTGTTGTCACAGTAAGATTTATTTGTTTAATTTTAGAATAATTTAAATTACAATTTTAATTAAAACAATACTGTTTTGCTTATATAGTTGTTTTAGTCATTTAATTGTTGTTTTTTATTAATTTTAGTTAGTTCTTTCTGTAGATTTTAACATGTTGTAGTATGGTGCATATTGAATGCACAAAAAGTCTAGAGTTGAAATAAGTTAAAAAAATGAAATGCCTTTGTAACAGATGGGTTTTCGTCCGAAACCTTGATACTTTGAAGGAGATGGTCTAGTTTGTACACGAAGTGCATCCAGTTTTTACCGTAACCCTCTCAACTTTTTAGCACATGCTATGTGGGTGAAATGATAATACCATGCCAAGTTTCAACCTTTTCAGTGTTCATTTGTAGGGCTTTTCAATTTCAGGGTCATTTAGTTCAAAAAAAATCATTAAATGCATGAAAAATAGCAAATGAAGTTAGAAAGGGTTGAAATTTGAGGATGTGGCTTTGAATGGTGCATATTGAATGCACAAAAAGTCTGGAGTTGAAATAAGTTAAAAAAAATGAAATGCCTTTGTAACAGATGGGTTTTCGTCCGAAACCTTGATACTTCGAAGGAGATGGTCCAGTTTGTACACGAAGTGCATCCAGTTTTTGCCGTAACCCTCTCAACTTTTTGGCACAAACTATGTGGGTGAAATGATGATACCATGCCAAGTTTCAACCTTTTCAGAGTTCATTTGTAGGGCTTTTCAATTTCAGGGTCGTTGCGGTTCTGAAATTTTCAAACTCTACCCCCCTGGACCGCCTTTTTTAGGTTTGTAGAAAATAAACAAAAATGATAAAATCTTCAAAAAATACAATCCTTTGAGATGTAGTTAGGTTTTAGTGTCTAGTTGGTATAGAAATTTTGAAATATGAATTTGGACCTTTTCTGCAAAAAAAGGAAAAAATGTAAAACGGCCATAACTTCTGCATACGATGTCGAAAAAACAAGTTTAATATATCAAAAAAAAATAGAGAAAAATTGGGACTCAATTTCACCTGGGTTTACCCGGTGAAGTTTTCTCAGATTCTCGAAATTCCAAAAGTAAAAAAAGTTATTTCAAAAAGAAGATTTTTTCCTACAAAATCAAAAAAAAAATTAAAAATTAATTTTATTTAAAAATAAATAAATGATGTCATATTTGGATTCCTCACATTTTTCTGATAATAATGGATATATTATTTGTTGAATTTCGATTTACAGATTTAAATATATTAATTATGCCATATTAATTGAATAAATGGCAAAAAAAATGAATAAAATAATATTATTACGTATTTTATTTTCATTGAAATTCAATATTATTATTACTTATTTTGTTTAATTTAATAATTGTTCGGAATTCAAAAAATTAAATCATGTGACATCAAGACCTAAGGGTTAATAGGATTGATAGCTTACTATTGTCAGGAAAACAAGTGCATACTTGGAAACTAGGGGCGATAGAACCAGGAAGTTAAGCGTGCTCGGGCTGGAGCAGTGAGAGGATGGGTGACCGGCCGGGAAGTTAGACGATTTGGAATGAGTGCTCCACGCTGAAGAAGTGAGGACGGGTGATTAGAGATTAAATTGTCAAATGACGGATGATTAGAGATTAAATTATCAAATAATTCAAAGATTTGAAAATCGGAATAAAACTTAAAAACAAATAAAAAATTTTAAAAAAAAAAATTCAAAAAAAACAACAACCGGGACTAAAGGTCCTCCCTCCCCCGCCCTAGACAGCGCCACGTGGAGGGCCTTTAGTCCCGGTTTGTAAGGGAACCGGGACTAAAGGTTTTGGGCTTTAGTCCCGGTTCCAGAACCGGGACTAAAGGCCCTTGCGAAATGGGACAAATGGGGGTTTTCCTACTAGTGACACATGGCGACTTTCGGCGGTTGGTTGCAAACACATCTCATGAATAACAACACTGTTGGAGATGAGCTGTACTTGTTGGCCAGGACACCATCTTTGACTGTATTGACTTTCCAAGGGTACGAGATAATTGGGAATACATTTTACACGATCACCCAAGATAAAAAGAGCACCAACCAAAACAATGGTGTCCGCTTTGATGCAACAAACAACAATAGGGAAAAGGACACATATTATGGTTACATAGAGGAGATATGGGAACTTGACTATGGACATGATTTTAAGGTCCCTTTGTTTCAGTGCAAATGGGTCAATCTGACAGGAGGCGGGGTAAAGGTAGACCCGCAGTACGGAATGACAACAGTGGATCTCAACAATTTTGGGTACACACAGGAACCATTCGTCTTAGCCAATGATGTGGCGCAGGTTTTCTATGTGAAGGACATGTCTAGCAAACCGAGAAAAAGAAAAGATAAGGAAGCGAATACATCATACGATGAGCCAAAGTGCCACATAGTTCTTTCAGGGAAAAGAAACATCGTGAGAGTGGAGGACAAGACAGACATGTCACAAGATTATGAAAAGTTTGATGAAATTCCTCCCTTCACAGTGAAGACTGACCCAAGCATCCTGTTAAATGATGAAGATTCTCCATGGTTGCGGCACAATCATAAGCAAGGGACACACGCGAAGAAAAAGTTTTATACCCCAGAATCACACTCTGGGATGTGACCGGCTTCACCGTCATTACTTTCTCTCTAGTGAGTTTCCGGACTTATAGCTGGAAAGTCCCACTTTGGACAAACCGGAGGGAATCTTTGTAAGAGCTAGCGCATTTTGGCATTTGAAACATGATTTTCGAATAATTATTTATTAAGTTATGAATTTTCAGTTATTCCTATCCTTTTAGTATTTTAATTATACAGAGGAGTTAATCAAGTAACTGTTCGGCATATACAAGAGTCCCGAATAATTTGCACTGTTGATTCTGGGTTGAAAGCCATAGTTATGAGAAATCAGAGAATCCTATGAGAATAGTCTATTGTTTTGGCATATCTCCTAAGCAAATAGAAAGAAAATAAAACTTCAAGGAAATCCAAATAAAAACTCCTAAGGGAACTGTAGGACTTAACTACAAATAACAAAAATAGTTTTTGTCCTAAATAAAACTTAGCCGCAAAGAAAAATACTAAACTAATAACTTAACAGAAAAGAAAATATAACATTATTAGGTTAACAAAAAGTATTTTATAATTAAATAAAATTTATCCAATTAAAAAACTCTAAATATTGCCTGTAAGTAGAAACAAAAGTAAAAAAATAAAGCAAAAACAAAAACAGAAACCATGAAAACACCTTTAGTCCCGGTTGCCACCACCAGCCGGGACTAAAGGTCCTCCCCCCGCGCGTATTTTGGGTCGCCGAAAATGACCTTTAGTCCCGGTGCGTGGCTGGAACTGGAACTAAAGGTCCCGCCTATATAAGTCCCGGGGCCAGCCACCGCCTGGAACAGATCGAAAACCACACCACGCCGCCAGGCCGCTCTTCTTCAACCTCCAACCGCCGGAGATCGCCGACGCCGTCCCGCTCGCTCTGGCCCCTCCCCGAGCCCACTGACCATCGCCTCGACCTCGTTGAGCCCGCTGTGAACCCCGCCTTCTTTTCCCCTCCTTCCGTCGCCGATTTCTGCCATGGCCGAAGCTTCCCCGCCGCCATGCTCGACGCCGGCCAACTCCGGCCGTTCCCCACCCAAACCAACACCGCAGGGCGATGTCGGCCAACTCCGGCGACAGCCATGCTCGACGTCAACGCCTTTCCCCGCTCCGGCTAACTCCGGCGACAGCCGAGCCCCTCCGGGAGCCCATTTTGTGAACTTGATGAAATATATATGTGTTTTATTTTGTAGTCATTTTATTTTGTAGTCATTTTGTTTTATTTTGTAGTCTCTTTGTTTCATGCTAAGTCCCTGCTCCGGCCAACTCCGGCGAGAGAGAGAGAGAGGGAGAGAGAGACAGCACGACACATACGCACGCACAAAACTTGGATAGAGTTGATTCATTGGGTTTTTCATAATTTGTTGGGTCCCGGTGCCTGCTGTGTTTTTGATGAGCATCACACACTCATTAGCATGTTTATTTTAGTGGCATGCGTCCGTTAGGAATTTATTCTCGCATAATTTGTTTTCATAGGAATTTGTTCTCGACGACGATGCCCGGCCCGCATCCTCGTCATCGACTCGGCGGCGATAACCAGTTTGAGAGGCGCCATGTCTGGGACTGGGCTCTGTCGGGCTCGCACTGGGTGGTGCTACCTTCCGGGGCATGCAGCTTGGTGAGGAATCATGGTCTTGTCATCGACCCGGAGCTTCTTTGGTGGCGGTCGCGTGGGCCACTATCGGTGCAGAGGGAGCCGGGCCCCGAGGAGGTGGTACGTCGCCGTGTCAGGGAGGAGGACGAGCACGTCCGTCGCTACATGGTTGCGTTGGACGTCAGGTTCTCCAATACCTGGCAGGTTCTTCAGGGATCTCACCCGAGCTATGATCCTATGATGGTTCCTTCTCTTTGGGTGTTCACCACCCGCGGCTCAGGAACCGCGAGTCGACGTCCAGTTTGATTGGGCGAGATGTATTAGTGATATTAATTATGTGATATTATTGTTGCATTAACTAGATTATTCGAGATGTATTAGTGATATTATATGATAATATTATATGAAGAGTCCCTGACGATCGCCCGTGATATGATCTTGCTAAATAATTTAATCATCCTCGCCATCCCTCGCCCCTCAGATCGAACCTCGCCGGCGGCTGACTACTATGATTCAGTTTTTGCTTATTGAATGCATTCTAATTGTTTTATCTTTCTTCTGGATTAGTTAAGCTATGGACAATAGCGGCAGAGACCATGATAAAGAGGATATCATCTTCGATATGATACGTTCCTTCAGAAAACCAAGAAAATGAACAAAATGACGGCTCAGAATTTCTGAACTACTTCGGTGAGGGACTTGAGGAAGAACCAAGAGACGAAGGGGAAACAAAAAATGATGGCGAAGAAAATTTTCTCCAATTAACAAAGTCCGGCGAGGTATAAATATTAGGCCTCTGTTGATCATTAGATGTATTAATTGATTTGTGTGTGTGTGTGTATATATATATATATATATATATATATATATATATATATATATATATATTAACGAATCTTTCTTCTTTTAGCCCTCCGGTTTGAGCAAATCTTCTACAAGGGTACGAGGCCAGGCCAAAAAGTTGACCGATGGCATAAAGTACAACATCGATGAAGTCAAAGAAGATGGCGAACCGATTGCTCCTGCAAACAATGCCCGTAAATTTATAAATCAATGCGGAGTTATTGTTAGGGACAACATCCCGATCACCGTTCGAGAATGGAATAAGCCAAAGGAAGATCGAGGAGTTACTTATGTCGACGAAAGATCGAAATTTTTGCTTTGGGATACGCTAATGTCACATTTCAACCTACCAGAGGGTTTGACAGATGGCCAACGGTTGAAAGTCAAGAAGTGGGCTCTTAAGAAGATGGCCACACAATTCCAGGCCTGGAAGAAAAGATTATACAATGAATACGTCAGGGCAGAAAAAGGAAGACTCCAGAATTCACTGGAGCATTAGAGAAGGTAAAAGATCACTGGGACGAATTTGTGAAGTACAAGGAATCGGATGAAGCTAAGGAAAGATCAAGACAAAATAAGATAAATGCTGCGAAAAAAGAGTATCGCCATGTTCTGGGGACATGTGGCTACAAGAAAGGCATGCCTAAGTGGAACGCATCTGAGGCCAAGATGCTTGCTGAAGGGGTCACTCCAAAAACATTGAATTGGCCCGAGAGGGCCACGAATTGGTTTTATGCGCATGGGGGGAAGTTGGACCCAACAACAGGGGAGATTATTGAAAAGGCATCTCTTAAAATAGCCTCGGAAGCTTTACTTCAAGCAATAGAAGATGCTCAAAAGGGGTTGTTCCACCCCAAGAGAGAGAACGACGAGCTTACACGCGCCCTCGGGAATCCTGAACACGGAGGACGAACACTAGGCAAAGGCGTTGTTCCGTGGGTACAGGGGTTTTTGGAGTGGAACGACAGTTACATAAGTCGTCAGAGAGAAAAGAAGCAGGATGTAGACCGGCTTCAAAATTTAGAAAGAAATAACGAGGAGTTGGAACGCATGTATAAGCGGCATGACAAGCAACGGGACAGAATTAGCCAGCGACATGAGGAGCAAGCAGATCCAGCATTGGATAGTACCGTCCCAACTTTGCAGAAAAGCAGTGTGGGTTTCACGGCGGTCACGGCCGATGATGCACTGCTGGCTCGCTACCCCGTGGATGATATCAAAGAGAGGACAAGTTGTGAGCTACACATGAAAATGAAGAACATATCCATGAAGGTGGCGGTCGGCTTTGCTTTCCCGAATGCACCTGAGGCAACCATCCATGGCAATCCGATTCCAGCTGGCTATGCTCGTGTCGGGGTGGATGAAGTTCTGTCGGGATATGCCTCACTCGAGCTTGACTTTCCTGGAGGTGAAGGGGAGCATACACTGGGAGAAGTCATACGTGGTGTAATATTATGGAGAAAGGAATGGATCGTGTTTCCAAACCCGGCGCCAAGGCCACCGACTCCTCCGAGTAGCAATACACCTCTAAGTCTGCCGCGTCAGCCGACTCCACCCCACCTCGAGACGGAGCCTAGCGCGAGTCTGCCATATCAAGCTCCGCCGCGTCAGCCGACTCCACCCCTTATGTCCCAGCAGCAGGGCCAAAAGCAGAAGAGAGCACCAAAGAAGAAACCCGAGCCTCCTGCCAAAAAGAAGTTAGCTTACGAGATGACCGAGGAGGAAACCAGAGTGACCGTGGCTTCCGAAGTGAAGTCCCATTTTGCACCGAAGCCGGTCCCGCTGCCAAAGGAGAAAATACCTGCGAAAACCATACAACACTTTAAGGATCTTCTAGAGCGACCCCCGGCACATGTACAGAATATGGCATCAGACCATGAACGCTCTATTAGCAAGTCATATCATGAACAAATGCATCACTCGTCGGGAAATACAAGGAGTAATAAAGCGGGAAAACAGTTCCCCAGCTCAGAGAACAGGCAGTGCAATCGATCCCCCGCTCAAGGTGAGTACCGACAAGGTAACGACCGACGTTGCTAAAGAATTTGGTATCAGTGTTGAGCAACTCCGAGGCACCGAGGATATCCCCGTGGCTGAATTAGCATGGAAATATGTCCCCGGGAACCCTCTGGTCAGACCTGAGCAGGTCCCGCTTCTATCAACACAAATGCGAATATTGCATGAGTGGTACCTGGCAGAAGTAAAGAAGGGGACAGATGCTCATGGTGAAAGTCAAGAAAGAGCATTACTTCTCTGATTCAGAGATAATGATTGAGCTTTCAGAAAATTTTCAGTTATACAATCAAGACGAACTCGACAAATCTATCGTCAGTTGCTATTGTCTGTAAGTGATTTCTTTCTGTAATTTAAGTCTCTAGTGATGCTCGTTCATTGCCTGTAATTATCCTCACTATATTCTTTTGTACGCTATTATGCAGAATGAAGATTCTCGAATGCCAAAAAGAGGGAATCTTTGACATTGGGTTCATTGACCCATATAACATTTATTAAATAGTGATAAAGGACTACGCCAATAAACAGAGGCTAACTTGCTAAAGTTTTTGAAGGGACAAAATACCAAAACAGATATACTATTTCCTTACAACTTCAACTGAGTGTTACCGTCTTGTACTACAAATTCTATTTTGCTTACTCGATGTTAAGTGTAGTTGAGTTATACATGCCTGCTTATATAAATGTGTGCGCAGGTTCCACTGGATCCTGCTGGACATTAAAGTTGACGCTGGAACTGTTGAAGTTTTTGACTCACTAGGTAAAGACCCTCAAGAATACACCAGCGTGATTAACATCCTCGACAGGTAATTTCAATCAGTATCGCACTATATCGGCCTCTTTCATTCATTTCCTGATATCAAGTAATTAATCACTCTTTTATTCATTTTCTTTGCCGGGCAGGGTTTGGAGATAGTTCACCAAAGAGGTTGTCGGTGCATGGAAACCGAAGCTGACATGGCGACTGCGCAAGGTAATTAAGTAGTACTAGTTAGCTCCGCGCACCTCTTTAATTCAAGTATCAATATCATTACCATGCTTGATTGTTATCTGATTGAATTCTATTCTTTCAAAGTGCATGTGGCAAAAACAGGGGACGAATTTATGTGCATACTACGTTTGCGAGAACATTCGCATTACGACCGAATGGCGCAGAGATCAAAGATAACTTCGGGTACGTAAACACTATTCACAATTTTGTTATCATAATCTAATATATATACACACAACTAATATATTCATATTGATCTCCTTCTTTAAAGATGCAAGAGATGCGGGATAGGCTCCTACCAGAGAACCATCTACGAGCAATTCAAGATGAAATTGCGGGATTTTTGCTGACAGGGGTCATATCTGAAAGCGGAGCATACCATTGCACCTAATGCCTGCATGTAATGATCTGCAAACTGTAGGACAAATTGTATATATATATATATATATGTATGTATATATGTGTGTGTATGCATGGTCGTACGAGAAATTATATGATATATGTATGGTCATATGAGAAATTATATTATATATGCATAACGTGTACAGTATGTAGTAGCGTAAAATATGTTTGAAATGAAAAAAAATTGAATGGAAAACACAAAATGAAAAGAAAAAATAAACCATAAACCCCTAAAACCCTAAACCCCTAAAAATAAACCAAAAAAAACAAATCATTAGTCCCGGTTGGTGACACCAACCAGGAATAAAGGTCCTCCAGCCCCCGGCGCGCGCAAGCGGCCATGTGGAGGGACTTTAAAGGGTGGGGGCCTTTAGTCCCGGGTCATGGCTAACCGGGACTAAAGGGTGGGGGCCTTTAGTCCCGGTTTATTAGTCCCGGTTGGCGACCCGGGACTAAAGGCCTTCGCCAACCGGGACTAAAGCCCGTTTCTCCACTAGTGTAGGTTTGATATTTTGGGTTGGGGGGGGGGGGGGGGGTCATCTTAGTGAATTTCACCTTATTTTTGTTTTATACCCCTTTACTCATGTGATCCCCCCCCCCTATGTTTCTCAATTCGTTAACATCGGTCATGTTTTTTCTTTCAAAATTTGTTTTGTAGTGCATCGCACAAAGATTTCACCATTCTTAATTACATCCCACAAAGATTTGTTTTGTGGTCCCGTTACTTTCCCCCTACCATAAAAGTTTTTTTTTGGTGGCAAATACACTTGAATCACAATTTCATCAGTAATCATTTTTTGCACCTCGCATCTTAATAAAAAAGATATCAGCATGGTACACGACAAATATATTCCCGCGAGAATTGTAGAGAGAGAGAGAGAGAGAGAGAGAGAGAGAGAGAGAGATTTACTAGAGCAGAGCAGCCACCCGAAAAAACAAAAGGACTTACTAAATCACCCGCAAAAAAAAAAGGACTTACTAAATCGCACCCAAGTTTTGGTGGCCGTCCGATCAACTCGGCGATTCATGCAAGCACACGTAGCTCTGGGGCGCAGGGAGCAGAGGAGCCGAGAGAGAAGGACGCTGGAGAGGTGAGGGAATGGTTCTACCGGCGGCCGCGGCAGAGGTTGCCTGGCGCGGGCGGCATCCTGCCCTTGAGCTCGAGGGTAGTCACTCGCGGCTTGATCTGTAAGTGTTTGATTTCGATTTGTAGGTTCTTGATGCGTGTTGGGGGTAGTCTAATGCAGAGCACTCCCTGCTCCAGCAAAAGGACAGCATCCGCTATCAGCCCTCCCTCCGTCCCCTGCTCAGTACGAGGAAGATGGAGTCGCTGGAGCAGAGGAGTCTGCATTTTTTATTATCTGACATCCACTTGCTCTGCCCATTCTTAATTCAGACTTCAGACACAGTAGGGGTAAAAGAAGAGGAAAACTCTGCAAAATGTAGGACCATATAGCATTGTCTGTCAACTGAATGAGGGATCATGGTAAAGGTTATGTGAAATTCAGAGACGTCAAAGTCAACCGGGATCAAATATATATTGTACTCCATCTGTAAAGAAATATAAGACATTTTAGATCACTACTTTAGTGGTCTAAAAGGTCTTATATTTCTTTACAGAGGGAATACTAGCCAACAACATACATTACATGGTGAGCTTTGTCACGGCAGAGAGCCCACCAAATTGGGATACATGAAAGCGAACTCATTTACTAGAAGCAAAAGTACAGGGAGGAGGAACTTGTTGCTAGAACTTCATCATATTCAGCAGACGGGGTCCATAGCCGTAGCAGTCTGTCTGGTACACCCAGCACCACCTGAGGATCCAATTCATCATTAGAATCTGATAACACAGGTTCCTTATATTCTAAACTAGAGTGACTAGTCCAACAATCAACAACCATCAAATTTCTAACATCTGCAGTAAACTTCAAAAATTGAACTAGACAAATCGTTGAAAGAAACAGAAAACAACCACTAAGTAGAAAACAGACCTTTTGTCCACATCATTAGTCCTGGTCTGGTTTTGAACCGACACTAATGTGACCATTAGTCGCGGTTCGTGACGTGCCACGAACCGGGACTAAAGGGGTGGTGGCAGGCTGGTGTCAGCCTGGGGCCCCACGATAACCTTTAGTCCCGGTTCGTGCCACGAACCGGGACTATAGGCTAATCTTTAGTCCCGGTTTGTGTCTCGAACCGGGACTAAAGGTCCCCTATATGAACCCTTCGGCCAGCCCGAGCTCTCTGTTCTTCCCCTTTCCTCTCCTCTGGTTCTTCCTCTCTTCCCCGAGCTCATCCTCCATTTTTGCCAAAATTTGTCAAGATTTGGAGGCACCCCATCCATCCAAGTGTTCACAAAGGTTAGCAACTTTGTCCTTTCATCTCTCATTGCTAGATTAGCTCTTGCAATGCTCTATAAGTATAGTGATTTGTGGGTTTTAGTTTGGGAGTATTTATATGTGGTAGTTTATTTGATTTATATGCAATTTGGGCTGAAATTAACTTCTTACTTTGCATGTGTAGGTGTGGTTTACTTAGTGCCTTCCCGTCCCCGTCCTAACCACCGTCGATCGCCCACACCGTCCCGTCGCCGGCACCACCTTGGTGAGCCTGTTGTTCTTATCCTTTTTTTATAGAAAAAATCATGTTTGTAAGATTTAGTTAGTTACTTGTATAGTTTTCTTACCTATATGGTTGTTTGTTATACATAGTGGCATGGTTTTGATATCCGTCCCTATCGTCCCTCGTCCGGTTTATGACTCGGATGTGGTATATTCTCTCTTTTATAACTATTTGTTGCATTTCGTGTTTATGACAATTATGCCCATCAAGTTGACATAGATATTTTTATCTAGGAGGTATGTGAACCGGAAATTCCAACCGACATAGATATTCTTGTCAAGAAGTTAAATTTAGTTGAAAAAGAAAACGAGTATTTGAAAGAAAAATTGAAAAGAGTTGAAGAAGAGAAGATGAAACTGGAGTTGTATGTTGCCGATGTCATCGATGATCACAAGATCAAGATGGATGCAATGCGCTTGAAGATTAGAAAATTTAAAAAATATGCCATTGATAGTCAGGCTTGGTATCACTATGTTGTTGGATCAATTGTTACCTTAGTTGCGATCTTGATCGCATTTGTTGTTGCATTTAAATGATTTAGCTAGAGAGTTTGTATGTTGTTTTATGAGAACAAGTGTGTATGAACTTGTATTAATTTGGTCTTTTCGGTGTTGTGTAATGAAGATGAGCCGGCAATGGATGTACGATGACCGATGCTCTCCCCAGTTCATTAATGGCGTGAATACTTTTCTGGTTGCGGCTAAGGCAAACAAGCGGGCAGATGGTTTTATGTATTGTCCATGTGCTGGCTGTAAGTATGATCGAAATTACTCTAACTCAAGAACCATTCACGTCCACCTGTTTGAGTCCGGTTTCATGTCCGGCTATAACTGTTGGACCAAGCACGGAGAAAGAGGGGTCCTAATGGAAGAGAATGAAGAAGAAGAGGATGACGACAGCTATCCTGGCCATGGGTTCCATGAATATGATGGTACAACAATGGGGGAAGAAGCTGAGCCGGCAATGCGTGAAGGAGCTAAAGAAGAGGCATCAGATGAGCCCGCTGATGATCTTGGTCGGGCCATTGCCGATGCAAAGAGAAACTGCGCAAGTGAAAAGGAGAAGCTGAAGTTGCAGCGCATGTTAGAGGATCAAAAGAAATTGTTGTACCCAAATTGCGAAGATGACAAGAAACAGCTGGGTACCACACTGGAATTGCTGCAATGGAAGGCAGAGAATGGCGTACCTGACAAGGCATTTGAAAAGTTGCTGAAAATAATGAAGAATAAGCTACTAAAGGACAATGAATTGCCCGACAGTACGTACGAAGCAAAGAAGGCCGTCTGCCCTCTAGGATTAGAGGTGCAGAAGATACATGCATGCCCTAATGACTGCATCCTCTACCGCGGTGAGTACGAGGATTTGAATGCATGCCCGGTATGCTGTGCATTGCGCTATAAGATCGGCCACGATGACCCTGGTGATGTTGAGGGCGAGCACCCCAGGAAGAAGATTCCTGCCAAGATGATAAGGTATGCTCCTATAATACCACAGTTGAAATGTTTGTTCCAAAACAAAGAGCATGCCAAGTTGATGCGATGGCACAATGAAGACCGTAAGAAAGACGGGAAGTTGAGAGTACCCGCTGACGGATCGCAATGGAGAAAAATCGAGACAAAGTGGAAGGACTTTGCAAAGGACGCAAGGATCGTATGGTTTGGTTTAAGTGTAGTTGGCATTAACCCTTTTGGGGAGCAGAACAGCAATCATAGCACATGGCCTGTGACTCTATGTATCTATAACCTTCCTCCTTGGTTGTGCATGAAGCGGAAGTTCATTATGATGCCAGTGCTCATCCAAGGCCCCAAGCAACCCGGCAACGACATTGATGTGTACCTAAGGCCATTAGTTGAAGAACTTTTACAGCTGTGGAATGGAAAAGGTGTACGTGCGTGGGATGCGAAAGAACAGGAGGAATTTGACCTACATGCGTTGCTGTTTGTAACCATCAATGATTGGCCTGCTCTCAGTAACCTTTCAGGACAGACAAACAAGGGATACCACGCATGCACGCACTGTTTAGCTGATACCGACAGTATATATTTGGATAAATGTAAGAAGAATGTGTACCTGGGGCATCGTCGATTTCTTCAGAGCAGGTATCCCGTAAGAAAGAAAGGCAAGCATTTCAAAGGTGAGGCAGATCACCAGAAGAAGCCTCGCCACCGTACTGGTGATGATATACTTGATGTGGTCAAGGATTTAAAAGTAATATTTGGAAAGGGTCCTGGCGCACAATCTGTTCCGAATGATGCTGACAATCGCGCACCCATGTGGAAGAAGAAATCTATATTTTGGGACCTACCCTATTGGAAAGACCTCGAGGTCCGCTCTGCAATCGACGTGATGCACGTGACGAAGAATCTTTGCGTGAACCTGCTAGGCTTCTTGGGCGTGTATGGGAAGACACAAGATACACCGGAGGCACGGGAGGACCAGCAACGTATGCACGGAGAAGACGGCATGGCTCCAAAGCAGTTTCAGGGTCATGCCAGCTACGCTCTTACCAAAGAAGAGAAGGAAATCTTCTTCGAATGCCTGCTCAGTATGAAGGTCCCGTCTGGCTTCTCGTCGAATATAAAGGGAATAATAAATATGGCAGAGAAAAAGTTCCAGAACCTAAAGTCTCATGACTGCCACGTGATTATGACGCAACTGCTTCTGGTTGCATTGAGGGGGCTTCTACCGGAAAACGTTCGATTAGCCATTCTGAAGCTATGTGCATTCCTGAATGCAATCTCTCAGAAGGTAATCGATCTAGAAATCCTACCAAGGTTAGAGAATGATTTGGTGCAATGTCTTGTCAGTTTCGAGTTGGTGTTCCCACCATCCTTCTTCAATATCATGACGTACGTCCTAGTTCACCTAGTCGAGGAGATTGCCATTCTGGGTCATGTATTTCTACACAATATGTTCCCCTTTGAGAGGTTCATGGGAGTCTTAAAGAAATTTGTTCATAATCGTGCTAGGCCAGAAGGAAGCATCTCCAAGGGCCATGAAACAGAGGAGGTCATTGAGTTTTGTGTTGACTTTATTCCTGACATTAAGCCGATTGGTGTTCCTGAATCGCGGCATGAGGACAGACTGGGTGGAAAAGGCACGCTAGGAAAGAATTCACCAATATGCCGGGACGGGCATTCTTTCGCGCAAGCACACTACACAGTTCTACAAAGTTCCAACTTGGTGGCTCCGTATATTGAGCAACACAAGAATATTCTACGCTCCAAACACCCGGAGCAGTCTGACGACTGGATTACACATGAACAAACGGTGACTTTCGCCGGTTGGTTGCAGACACGTCTCATGCATGACGACACTGTTGAAGATGACCTGTACTTGCTGTCCAAGTTACCATCTTTGACTCTATTGACTTTCAAAGGGTACGAGATAAATGGGAATACATTTTACACGATCGCCCAAGATAAAAAGAGCACCAACCAAAACAGTGGTGTCCGCTTTGATGCAGCAAACATCAATGGGCCAAAGGACACATATTATGGTTACATAAAGGAGATATGTGAACTTGACTATGGACTTGGTTTGAAGGTCCCTTTGTTTCGGTGCAAATGAGTCAATCTGACAGGAGGCGGGGTAAAGGAAGACCCGCAGTACGGAATGACAACAGTGGATCTCAACAATCTTGGGTACGCAGACGAACCATTCGTCCTAGCCAATGATGTGGCACAGGTTTTCTATGTGAAGGACATGTCTACCAAGACGAGAAAAAGAAAAGATAAGGAAGCGAATACATCATACGATGAGCCAAAGCGCCACATAGTTCTTTCAGGGAAAAGAAACATTGTGGGAGTGGAGGACAAGACAGACATGTCAGAAGATTATGAAAAGTTTATTGAAATTGCTCCCTTCACAGTGAATGTTGACCCGAGCATCAAGTTAAACGATGAAGATTGTCCATGGTTACGACGCAAAGGGACACACGCGAAGAAAAAGTTTTATACCCAAAGATCCCACTCTGGGATGTGACCGGCTTCTCTAGTTAGTTTCCGGACTTATATACCTGGAAAGTCCCACTTCGGACAAACCGGAGGGAATCTTTGTAATAGTAGTGTACTTATGTGTTTTGGCATTTGAAACGCGAAGAAATATTATGTCGAAGTATCAGGGTTGCAGACGAAAACTCGTCTGTTACAAAGGCATTTCATTTTTTAAAACTTATTTCAACTCCAGACTTTTTGTGCATTCAGTATGCACCATTCGAAGCCACACCATCAATTTTCAACCCTTTCTAACTTCATTTGCTATTTTTCATGCATTTACTGATTTTTTTGAGCTAAATGACCCTGAAATTGAAAAGCACTACAAATGATCTCTGAAAGGGTTGAAAGTTGGCATGGTATCATCATTTCACCCACATAGCATGTGCTAAAAAGTTGAGAGGGTTACGGCAAAAACTGGATGCACTTCGTGTACAAAATGGACAATCTCTTTCGAAGTATCAGGGTTTCAGACGAAAACTCGTCTGTTACAAAGGCATTTCATTTTTTAAACTTATTTCAACTCCAGACTTTTTGTGCATTCAGTATGCACCATTCGAAGCCACGCCATCAATTTTCAACCCTTTCTGACTTCATTTGCTATTTTTCATGCATTTACTGATTTTTTTTGAGCTAAATGACCCTGAAATTGAAAAGCACTACAAATGAACTCTGAAAAGGTTGAAAGTTGGCATGGTATCATCATTTCACCCACATAGCATGTGCTAAAAAGTTGAGAGGGTTACGGCAAAAACTGGATGCACTTCGTGTACAAAATGGACAAACTCTTTCGAAGTATCAGGGTTTCAGACGAAAACTCGTCTGTTACAAAGGTATTTCATTTTTTTTAACTTATTTCAACTCCAGACTTTTTGTGCATTCAGTATGCACCATTCGAAGCCACGCCATCAATTTTCAACCCTTTCTGACTTCATTTGCTATTTTTCATGCATTTACTTAATTTTTTGAGCTAAATGACCCTGAAATTGAAAAGCACTACAAATGAACTCTGAAAAGGTTGAAAGTTGGCATGGTATCATCATTTCACCCACATAGCATGTGCTAAAAAGTTGAGAGGGTTACAACAAAAACTGGATGCACTTCGTGTACAAAATGGACAATCTCTTTCGAAGTATCAGGCTTTCGAACGAAAACTCATCTGTTACAAAGGCATTTCATTTTTTCAAATAACCTAAGAATTAACAAATTGAATATAATGATAAAACACACTAATATTAAACAACAGAAAAAAGTATCACGGAAAAATCTATTTTTGAAGTAAAGTTATTCACAAACTAGTGATTCACACAAATTTCAAATAATTCAAATTTAAACTATTCAAATTTGAAAACTACTAGCACTAACAGAAAGTTTATAATTTTTTTTACCTAAAGCAAAAAGATTCACAAAGAAACTCTAAATAAAGCAAAAAACAACTCAGAAAGAAAAGAAAATAAATAAAGCAGAAAACAAAAGAAAATAAATAAAGCAGAAAACAAAAAAAAACAAAAAAAGATATTAAAAAAAAGCCCACCTATTGGGCCGCCACGAGCTGCGTACGACCAGACAACCAAGCTCTAGTTGGGCCAGGATGCAGGCCCGTACGGCCCAGTAGGCCCCACAGGGCGGCAGAGGTGCGATAGGCCCGGAAGGCCTGCTTTAGAGAGGAGCTCGACACGGTAGCCGCGGCGGGGCTTATAAACCGGTGGGAGCTCCTCTCGACTAGCGAGGTGGGACTAAACATCAACCGCGCCCCTCGCCTAGCACAAAACCTTTAGTCGCGGTTGGTGGCTCCAACCGCGACTAAAGACCCCCCTTTAGTCGCGGTTGGAGCCACCAACCGCGACTAAAGATGAATTTCATCCAGTCCAAGTGGCGGGAAGCCAGACCTTTAGTCGCGGTTGGTGGTTCCAACCGCGACTAAAGGTGGCCTTTAGTCGCGGTTGGTGCCACCAACCGCGACTAAAGGTCCCTCTATATATACAACACTTACGAAATTTTCCCCAAATCAGCCTTTTCGCCATCGCCGTCCGTCCGCGCGCCCCTGCCCCTCGACGTCGCCGTCCGTCCGTCCGCGCCTCGGCCGCCGCACCTCGACGCCGCTGTCTGTCCGCGCCTCTGCCGCACCTCGACGTCGTGGCCGCCGCGCTCCTGCACCTCGCCGTCGTCGTCCGTCTGCGCCCCTACCGCACCTCGACGCCGCCGTCCGTCTGCGCCTCTGCCGCACCTCGACGCCGTGGCCGCCGCGCCCCTGCACCTCGTCGTCGCCGTCGGCGCCCCTCCTCGACCTCGCGCGCCGTCGTCCCGCTGTGAGCCCCTGCCGCCATGGCCGCCCCCTCCCATCGAGCCCGCACACACACACATGCATGAACACACACACACACACACATTTTCGATTTAGATGTTTTATTTGTTTTTCACTAGTATATATGTATGTATGAATGCATGTTAGGTGGATATAATTAGTGTTTAATTAGTATAGATTTTTTTTATAATGTTGTTTTTCTGTTTTTTAATGAATTTATAGAAGTATGCTTAATTAGTGTTTCTTTTTCTGTTTTTTAATTTTATATAATGTTGTATATCATAGTTTAGAAAAAATTGCTATATAATTTTTTTTACTTTTAGTTATAGCTAGATAAATGTTAGATATAAAAAGATATAGAAATGTTTTTTATACTTTTTTTACTGCTATATAAATTTTAGATATAAAAAAGATATAGAAATGTTAGATGAATGTTAGATTTGCAATTAGTATATGTAAGTATACAATAGATTATTCTCTTAGTCCTTTAAGGAATTTAGAAATCCCTTAAAGGTTAAGAGAATCCGTTATGATTCTGAAGGTTCCTCGTATATAAGAAATCACAATCAAGAATTTAAAAATGTTAAATTTGTATAGAATTTGTTCTCGACGTCAACGATGCCTGGCCCCCCATCCTCGTCGTCGACGTTCGCGACGACGTCCTGCTTCAGAGGCGCCATGTCCGGGACTGGGCTCCGCCGGGCTGGCACTGGGAGGTGCTACCTTCAGGGGCGCGCATCTCGGTGAGGAACCCGGGTTCCGTCGTCGACCCGGAGCTTCTTTGGTGGCGTTCGCGTGGGCCACTTTCGGTGCGGAGGCAGCCGGCCCCGTTGGAGGTGGTACGTCGTCGTGTTAGGGAGGAGGACGAGCACGTCCGTCACTATATGGATGCGTTGGATGTCAGGTTCTCCAATACGTGGTAGGTTCTTCAGGGATCTCACCCGAGCTATGATCCTGTCATAGTTCCTTCTCTTTGGGTGTCCACCGCCTGCGCCGCTAGACGTCAACTACATCTGTATTAGTGATATTATATAATAATATTCAAGATGTATTAGTGATAATACTCGAGATGTATTTGAGATTATATTCGATAATATTCGAGACGATTTATTCGAGATTATATTCGATGATGCATATTATATGAATTATTCGAGATGCATATTATGTACTATGATTCAGTTTTTCCTTATTGATTGCATGCATTCTAATTTGAATATTAAATTGTTTTATCTTTCTTCTGGATTAGTTAAATAACAGCTATGGACAATACCGGCAGAGAAGGAGAAGAGGCTCTGTTCGACATCATACGCTCCACGAGCCCAGAGCATGAACCTGAAGATGATGACGGCTCGCAATATCTGAACAATTCCGGTGAGGGTTGTATGATATTTGATGAAGACGAACGAATAGATGAAGGCGACGACAACGATGTTGACGAAGAAAATGTTCTTCAAATAACAAAGACCGGCGAGGTATATTTATTATATAAGCCATCCGGTGATCATTACATGTCTTAATTGATTTGTATGTATTAACAAATCGATCTTTCTTCTTTTAGGCCTCCGGATCGAGCAAATCTTCTACAAGCGACAGGGTAGTTCGAGGCCCGGCCAAAAAGTTGGATAAAGGCGTAAAGTTCAACATCGATTCCATCAAAACATCAACTGGCGAACCGCTTGGACCTAGGAATAATGCGACCAAGTTTAAAAATCAATGCGGAGTTATTGTCAGGGACCAAATCCCGATCTCCGTTCAAGAATGGAAAAAGCCAGCAAAGGGAGATCGAGCAGGCTGAGTTACTTTTGTCGACGAAAGAGCAAAAGATGTGCTTTGGACTACGCTCATGGAACATTTCACCCTACCAGATAATTTGACAGATGCAGATCTGAAAAAAGTCAGAAACTATGCTCTTAAAAAGATGGCGATCGCATTCAACACCTTCAAGAAAAATACATGGACTAAGTACGTCAAATCCAGAACGAAGACTCCAGAATTCACGGGAGCACTGGTGAAGGCAAAAGATCACTGGGACGCTTTCGTGAAGTTCAAGGAATCGGAAGAAGCTAAGGAACGGTCGAGAAAAAACAAGATTAATGCTGCGAAAAAGAAGTGGCACCATCATATGGGGCCAGTTGGCTACCAGGTGGCCCTGCCTAAGTGGGATCAATCTGAGCAAGAGATGATTAGTGCATGGGTCAGTCCAGTTACATTGACATGGCCCCCCAGGTGCAGGACATGGTTTTATGCGCATGGGGGGAAGTTGGACCCAGAGACAGGCTTGGTTATGGTGAAGGCAAGTCTTAAAGAAGCGACAGACGAAATACTTATTGCAATAGAAGAAGCTCGAACGGGGGTGTCCACGCCCAACAGAGAGAACGACGAGCTTACGCGCGCCCTGAAGAATCGTGAACACCCGGGAAGAACACAAGGCAAAGGCGTTGTTCCATGGTTTGAGGGGTTTGCGGATTGGAACGACGACTACAGAAGCCGTGCGAGAAAGAAGAAGCAGGAGGAGCAGAAGAACAAGGAGGAAGCACTCCACCTTGAAGGCCTAGAATGAAAGCACCTGGAGTTGGAACAATTTGTCAGGCGGCAGCAGGAGCAGATCGACTCACTCAGCCAGGAAAGGGCGTCTCAGCGGTAGCATGAGCAAATCGATCCAGCATTGGATAGCACCGTCCCATCTATGCCGAGAAGCAGCGTGGGTTCCGCCCCGGCCGATATCGATAATGCATTGCTAGCTAGATACCCTGTGGATGATATCAAAGACAGGACTAACTGTGAGCTACACATGAAAGTGAAGAACTTATCCGTGAAGGTGGCGGACGGCTATGCTTTAGCAAATCCCCCTGAAGCAACCTTCCATTGCAATCCCATTCCAGCTGGCTATGCTCGTGTCGGGATTGATGAAGTGATGTCAGGATATCAGGACCTACAACTTGACATTCTTGGAGATGACGAGGAGAGAACACTAGGAGAGGCCATACATCGTATCATTCTATGGAAAAAGGATTGCATCGTCTTTCCAAGGCCACCGACTCCTCCTCCTCCAAGTCCGCCGCCGCGTCAGTCGACTCCTCCTCCTCCAAGTCCGGCACCGCGTCAGCCGACTCCTCCTCCAAGTCCGACACGGCGTCAGCCAACTCCTGCTCCTCCAAGTCCGCCGCCACCCCGTGAGCCTCCTCCTCCTCCAAGTCCGGCACGACGTCAGCCGACTCCTCCTCCTCCAAGTCCGGCACCGCGTCAGCCTAAGCAACAGCACAAGAGAGAGGCCGCAGCTACGACGGCTAGCGGTACAACATGCAAGAAATTCAAATATGGTCCAAACCTCAAGCCTCTTCCGAAGTTGCCTTACCACCTGACTCCTGAGGAACTCGACATCGCAGTGGATGCCAAAGTGAATGCCCATTTTGGACCGAAACCGCCCCCGCCGCCAAAGGAGAAAGTACCTGAGCATGTCTCACAACACTTTATTGATATGGTTCGACCGACTGACAATCAGAAGGACTCCGACTATGTGCGGTCTATCAAGAAGTCATATTTGGCAGGACAAAAGGAGTCGAGCTCGAGCTCGAGCCAAGCAGTTGGCAAAAAAAGCGGGAACACTGTTCCCCAGCTGGGAGAACAGGCAGTGCAATCGATCCCCACGCTCATTGTACAAACACCTGTGAGTACCGCCGATTGGCTGGTAATAACCGAAGATCATAAAAGGAAGGCTAAAGAGGCCGGTGTCACTGTTGAACAACTCCTCGGCCTTGAGGAAATCCCCGGGATTACAGAGGAGGAAGTAAAATACCAATATGTCCGCGGCAAACCTCTGGTAAAGCCTGAGGATGTCAAGCTTCTACCAACGAGAATGTACGATTTGCATACGTGGTACATGCAACAAACAACAAATACCAATGAAGAGTCCCTCATGGTGAAAGTCAAGAGAAAGCATTACTTCCATAAAAAAGATGTGTGGATTCATTATTCAAAGTTGTTACAGTTATTCAATCAAGACGCACTCGACAAATCTATCGTCAGTTGCTATTGTCTGTAAGTGATTTCTTTCTATAATTTAAGTCTCTAGCTAGCTAGCTGTGCTCTCGTTCATTACCTGTAATTATCCTCACTATATTCTTTTCTGTGGTATTATGCAGAATGAAGATGTATGAAATGAAAAAAGCTGGACGCTATGGCATTGGGTTCATTGACCCAAATACGGTTAATCAGGCGATATGGGAAGATCAATATTCGAGAAAAGACACAGAGAGATCCCTGCTAGAGTTTTTGAAGCAACTAAACACCCAACCAGAACTACTACTTCCTTACAACTTCGGGTGAGTGTTACTATATCTTGTACTACAAATTCTATGCTTTGCTTAATTACTAGATGTTAATAAGTGTAGTTGATGAGTTATGCACGTGCCCGCTTATTTATACAAAACGTGTGCGCATGCAGTTAACACTGGATCTTGTTAATCATTGAAGTTGACAATGGAAAAGTTGAAGTACTGGACTCACTATATAAGAATCCATCCGAATACGCAACCGTGAGGGGGATGGTCCACAGGTAATTTCAATCATTATCGCACTATGTCGGCCTCTTTACTTTATTTCCTGATATCAACTAGTTAATAACTCCTTTATTCATTTTCTTTGCCGGCGGGCAGGGCTTGGGCCAAGTTCGTCAAACAGGTCCCAGGCGACTGGGAACAAAAGCTGACATGGGTGTGACCCAAGGTAATTAAGTAGTACTAGCTAGCTACGTCCGTGCATCTCTTTAATTCTAGTTTCAATACCATTATCATGCTTGATTAATTATTACCTGATTGAATTTTATTCTCGTAAAGTGCATGAAGCAGGAGCAGGGGAATGCTTTATGCGCATACTACGTTTGCGAGAACATTCGCATGATCACGTCTGAAAGGAGCAGAAACGAATGAAATCCTTGGGTACGACGTTTGCCAGAACACTATCCATATTTTTTTATCATGATCTAGCTAATATATATACACACAACTAATATATTCATCTTGATCTCCTGATTATAGCTGACGGAGATGCGGGGCCAGCTCCTACCAATGGCTCGCGTATGAGCAATTCAAGAGGAAATAGCTGGATTTCTGGTCGACCAGGTCATAGATCCCAAAGGAGAATACCATTACAAGATCAAGAAGTAATGCCTGCATATATGTAATGATCCGCAAATTGTAGGAGAAATTGTATATACCAAATTGTATATATATATGTATGTGAATGGTCGTCGTACGAGAAATTCGATGATATATATATATGATCGGTTCTACGAGAAATTCTATTTATATATATATGCACAACGTGTATAGTATGTAGTAGCGTAATATATGTTTGAAATGAAAAGTAATTAAATGGAAAACCCAAAATTAAAAGGAAAAATAAACCATAATTAATTCATAAACCCCATGTTGTCCTTTGAACTCCTTCACTTGACAACAACAGTCTGATTGTCACAGTTCATAAGGATAGCCGGAACTAGATTTTCAACCACTGGCAAGTCCATCAAAAGATCTTGAAGCCATTTTGCTTCGACACCAGATGTGTCTAATGCTGTTAGTTCTGCTTCATTGTCAACCTCATTAAAATGGTCTTCTTGCAACACTTCCAGGAAACAGCGCCACCTCCAAGTGTAAAGACATATCCACTTGTGGCCTTCATCTCATTAGAATCAGAGATCCAATTCGCATCACTATACCCTTCAAGTACCGATGACGGCTATCCGGTATAGTGAAGTCCATAGTTCATAGTACCTTTCAGATAATGCATAACTCTTTCAACAGCATGCCAATGTACATAACCCGGATTGTAAACAAACCGTCTCAGTTTGCTCACAGAAAACATGATGTCAGACCTCGTAGCGCCCGCCAGATACATGAGTGAACCAATGACTTGAGAGTATCTCAATTGATCTTTAGCTATCCCTTCGAACTTTCGAATCCGCACACTAGGATCATATGGTGTTGGAGAAATTTTGCAGTCCGAATATCCAAAACGACTCAAAATCTTTTCAACATAATGGGATTGCAGAAGTGTAAGCCCACCCTCATTATCTCTCAATAGCTTGATGTTCAAGATAACATCGGCCACACCAAGGTCCTTCATTTCAAAGTTCTGAGATAGAAATGACTTAACCTCCTCAATGACTTTGAGGTTGTTTCCAAATATCAGTATGTTACCAACATACAAGCACAGTATAACTCCTTCGCCCCCACCATGGCGATAGTACACACATTTGTCAGCTTCATTAACAACAGAGACAACAGATGTCAAAGTTTTAGTAAACTTCTCATGCCATTGCTTAGGTGCTTGTTTCAGGCCATATAAAGATTTTAGTAACTTACACACCCTTCCTTCCTGACCATCTATTACAAATCCATCTGGCTATTGCATATAGATTTCCTCATCTAGCTCTCCGTTCGGGAAAGCCGTCTTAACGTCCATCTGATGGACGAGAAGACAATGCGGGGCAGCCAACGAGAGTTATACTCGAATGGTGGTTAGTCTGGCCACAGGTGAATAAGTATCAAAGAAATCTTCTTCTTCTTTCTGGGAATGACCCTTGGCCACATGCCTAGCCTTGTACTTTTCAATCGTACCATCGGGCCTAAACTTCTTTTTGAACACCCACTTACATCCCAATGGTTTGCAACCATAAGGACATTCAGTGATTTCCCGTGTCCCGTTAGCCTTAATGGAATCCATCTCGCTACAGACCGCATCTTTCCAATAGTCAGCATCTGGAGATGCATATGGTTCTAAAATAGAAGTGGGGGTATCTTCCACAAGGTACACAAGGAAATCATCACCAACGGACTTCATAGTCCTCTGTCTCTTGCCTCTACCGAGGGCTTCCTCGTCATCCTCCACGGGATTTTCATCATGTGTTCGTTCATAGTATTCCATAGGAATGGCAGGCTCAGGAGTGTCTTCAGATTCCTGTCTAGAAGTGCTTTGCATATATCTCATAGGAAAAATATCCTCAAAGAATGTAGCATCTTTAGACTCCATAATTGTAACGACCTTCACGTCAGGTACCTCAGACTTCACTACTAGAAATATATAGCCAACGCTATTCTTAGAGTAGCCCAAATTAACGCAGTCCACGGTCTTTGGTCCAAGCTTACGCTTTTTAGGGATCGACACATTGACTTTCGCCAAACAGCCTCAAGTACGTAAGTATGAGAGTGTCATTCTTCTCCTCTCCCATTGCTCATAGGGAGTGATCTCATTATCTTTTGTCAGAACTTTATCCAGGACCTGACAAGATGTCAATATAGCCTCCCCCACCATGCCTTGGATAAACCCGATGTACCTAACATGGCATTACCCAAATCCATTAGAGTACGATTTTTCCGTTCCGCATCCCCGTTTGACTGGGGTGAATAGGGAGGCGTCCTCTCATGAATAATACCATGTTCCGCACAGAAAGAATCAAACTCATTAGAGAAGTACTCTCCACCATGATCAGACCAGACTCATTTAATTTAATTTTCAAATTGATTCTGAACTTCTGCCATATAGATTTTAAAGTAGTGTAGATCCTCATCTTTAGTATTTAATGTCATGAAGTATCTCTTTTAACCTTTAGTCAACACACCATTAATCTCAGAAAGATCAGAATGTATGAGTTCTAATGGCGCCAAGTGTCTCTCCTGCCCAACCTTGTGGGGCCTGCGAGGTTGCTCTGCTTGCACACACGAATGTCACTTAGAACCTTTGGCTAAAGTGAAACCCGGGATTAAATTCAACTTACCTAGTGTAGGGGAACATAGCAGAAAACAAAAAAATTCCGTACTACGAGCACGCCCATGATCACTATGAAGATGCATACAAGGTTTGATCTGATAATTACCAACTCGTAGCGCAGCAGAAGTAGAATCGGTGAAGATCGTTGGTGCTGATCCCCGCAGTTAGGATTTTACAACCTCCTAACCGCAAGGATTTTCCCCCTCGGACAGCTCCTCGGACGGTCCCTCGGGCAGCCCTTCGGGAGGCTCTCAGACAGAACCTCGGTCAGAACATTGGTGTGTCTCTCGAACTAAGATCGAAACTACGACCTCTCTACCGAGTTGCACACATACGGTGTCACCTATCCAGCAGGGTTGCGCCGTCCAGAACTAGGCCCTACCGGAGACTAGACAGCCTTCCGGCTACACGAAACTATTTCATGGAGGGAGAGAAAGAATGTCAGATCATTGCATGGTTTGTGTTGAGAGAGAATGGATGAAGTGGACAGCCCTCTCCACCTATATTTATAGGACGAGCAAGGGGTAGAGGCTATGGGGGAAAATACCAAAATGCCCTTAGATATTTTCCACCAAAAGCCACAAAAAGGGGGAAAGGGGAGCTCCATGGAGGAGCTCCACCTCCAACCGGCCACCCTTGTGTGGAACCATTTTTGGGGGGCCCCACCGCCCCATGTAATCCTCCTTTGACTTTTAGGGAAAGCCCCAAAAGGTGGCTTTTCAAAAAGCCACCAAAAAGGGGTTGTACCCTAATAGTGTTTGCTTGCATCATCCCACGATTCATGGGATCTTGGCCCCTCAAACCGGGACAAGATTTTTCCGCGACCGTTTAATCCGAAAAAATTCCGGAAGGTCTAGAACATTTCTGGCACCCCCTAAAATAATTCTGCACGCGTTCCGGAACATTTCTGGTATGATGTTTTTACCTCCGCAACATTTTCGGTTACTCCGAAACATCTCTCTTGTTTTCTCTCTGAAACTTTTTCGTCGTCTCTGAAACTTTTTCGGTGACTATCTCTCAGACTTTCTGTATAGTACTCAGCAGATAGAGGACCCTTAAGTGTGTGACCCTGTAGGTTCGGTGAAGTATAGACATGACCGGAACACTTTCCAATCAATGATCAATAGCAGAACTGTGGACATCCATATTGACCCCTATACCCACACGAATAAATAGCGGAACTTTCTCTGTTTTATTTACCATGAACTCGAGACGAATGTATCTCATTGCATAACATCAATTTGGGTCGATTCAACACAAGTGTTCTTCTAACATTGTGTCCTCAAAGTTGTCTGCATAGTCATGTCCATGATCAGGAAAACGTGACTATCATGCAACACTTGAGCTAATATTTATAGGCATTATTAGGAATACATTTTACCATTTATTATTTCACATTTGCATATGAGTTTTCCTCTGAGACTTTATGTATATATGGACTCAAGGACCATTGCAGTTATAGCATGGAATATAAACATAATTACGAATATGGAAATAAATAATAACAATTATTAGTGCCTCTAGAGCATATTTCCTACAGACTCCCACTTTCACTAGAGTCAATAATCTAGTTAATGCTAATGTACTTTACACCTATGGCATACCGGTTCAAAATATGCTTCGCTTGTGGTATAGTCTTCGGTCAACGGATCTGACAACTTTAGGTCCGTGTGTATCTTTGTATATCCTGGCATTTTTACGCTTTCACAAAATTCATAATTTGTGTGGACTTGGCTTTGTATATATGTGAATCACTAGTCGAACCTTGATTCCCCAGACTGATCTATGGAGCAACTATCTACAATAGTGTTCCATTGACCAAAGCCATCTTTGAACCATACTAAGTTCATGAAGGAACTATATGATCCAACATCCACTTTTATCGCTTCTCAAGCAGCAACATACTTAGCCATCATAATAGAATTCGCCACAGTAACCTGTTTGGAACAATTCCAACTTACTGTGCCACCATTTCATGTTTTACACAAAACCCTTAATTCAAATCAAAAATCGCTTGGAGCATTGATGAAGACTGTATCAATGTAACTACTTACAACGAGGTTGTATCGACATAACTTCTTACAACGAACTCTTCATAATCTTCGCTTGCGAGAAAACATGTCATCAGTGCTACTTTAGTACTCAATGGCATTTTTCACTGCTATCCTATGATCAACACTTTGATCACTTTGGTATCTTACTCGCAACTAGTTTGGAGTACTGGACATATCTGGTTGTTATACATACCATGGAATACATGATTAATCCAAACATAAAAGGGTGTGGAATCTCAGTCATGTATTTTGCTTATCAGTGTTTTAGGACACCGAGTCTTGCTAAAACTCTTTCCATGTGACTTTGGCAAGAAACACTTCTTGGCGTTCTCATGCAAAATCATTTTAGCATCTTGTCAATATGTATTTTTGGCTTAGCCCTATTAGGCAATTCTCTCTCCATACATAATTATGCCTAATATCGAAGCTACCTAGCCCTCAGTACTTTCATTGAAAAACTATTTTCAGTGAACTTCTAATTCGTGTCAAGAAATTGATATTATATCTAATCAACAATGTGACATGCACACAAAACTTTAAGAAATATTATTATGCTCCTACTTACTTTCTTGTAAATACAAGCATCTTCGCTATCCTTGATGAAATCAAGCTCTTTGACTAGTTCATCAAAACGAAGATTCCAACTCCATTTTGCTCGCTTCCGTCTATTACTGAAACTCTGAAGTTTGCATACTCACTAGCATCCTATGGATTGACAAAATACTTTGGATTGTATCACATGCATGTCTTAGGTTGTATTTTCATCTCATGGAAATCCTTTTGGCGTCCATTTATCATATCTCATGATTAAAATATGTATCAATTGCTAGTATAACCCGAACTGACTTTAAGCATCGCTACGGTGAGACAATCTCGTCGCAGTCAGCTCCTTCAATTTGTTATTGCAACAAGTCGAGCTTTATGAATAAAACACTTTTATCCGTATCAGTTTATAGTTCTATTAATATTCGTTAGACTCTGAGTCTTCCGGAGGGTTAATCAAGATCTAATCTTGACTTATTTATATGGATACCATCTCGGATTATTTTGGCATTTGGCCAATTTAGGAGTCAGAGCCCATCAACGTTTCCTGGTGTATCATAGGTATAATATTGTCTAAGAACAATATCTCGTTTGCACAGTGTAGAGGTTTGCACGAGTTTTGCCTATGTGGTTCAGCTGCAAGTTCGACCGAAGTCCATACATCACATGTAGAGGCTTCCGTATCAGTCATAGTAGGAAACTCTGGAATTACTTCCAAGGTTTCTTTTCTTTGACCTGATGACGAAGATACTGTTATGTCGTCTAGTTGCACTGTCCTCCCACTCACCTTTTTGCAAGAAACATTTTCTTCAAAATCGTACCACTCTATGTGACAAACTTTTTGCCTCGGCATAGTGATGGAGTAATACCCAATAATTTGGGATAGCCTACAAAGCAGTACTTGTCTGATTTGGAATAGGTTTGTAAACATTTTACACATGTATCATATTCCAGATGTTAAGAAAACACAAAACATGGTTGGGCGTACCATACCATGGCGCCATTTCAATAGATCTGATGTCGCTCTTTTCAGTGTAAAAACCACAGTCTCTAAAGAATTACTTTAAAAGGGATAATGGCAAATTGATTTATGTCATCTTTGTTCTTATCATGTCATATATGGTTTGATTACATCACTTGGACTTTCCACTCCAGTGGCGTTCCGGGAGGTGCAAGTTATGAAACTGTTTTCACAACTCATCAGACATTCGTTAAACTTGTAATTCAAATATTACTTTGCGCAACCTAATTGCAGAAATATAATTTTCTTGTTACAATAATTTCTACTTCATTCTGAAAGCCTTTTGAACTTATTCAAAGGATCCAGACTTTATGTCTCATTAAGCAAACATTTACATATCAACTTGAGTCATTACTGAAGATAGATAAATCCACTGCTAGTAACAACACTTATTGGACTACACACATCAATATGTATGACTACCAATAAGTTCATTGCTCGGTCCTTATGGCCTGTGAAAGGTATTTTAGTCACTCTACCTTTTGGATGAAAGTTGCAAGTGTCAGATAATTCATAATCAAATGACTTCAGAATCCATCACTTATCGAATTTTTCATGCGGGTTTCTCCAATGTGACCAAACGCAGTGCCACATAAAATGTGGTATTCTTTTAGTCTTGCGACATTTAGCGTCAGTGCTATGGATGTATTATATTATCATCATTATTCATAACATGCATCCCATCATTATGGAAGCATGGCCCTTATGTTATTCATAACACCGAACAACAATTGTTCTCTTATGAACAACCTTCTTGCAACATCTATTATGCAGTGGATTAGAGTGTATAAAAATCTAAAATGAATTATGAAAATAAATACAGAGGTAATATATTATTAATTATCAATATTCATAACATACATCTCATTGATAATGGGAGTATGTCCCTTATGTTATTCATAACACCGAACAACAATTCTTCTTTTATGAACAACCCTCTTGCAACAAACATTATGCAATGGGCTAGAGTGTGTGAAACTCTGAAATGAATTAATGAAAATAAATGCAGAGGTAACGCGCTGATGGAAAGTGTAGTAATTTTTACTATGTTCCCGACACGTATCTCAACCTTATTTCCAACTAGTCTTTTAGGTCATTGTAGTTCTTGCATCGAGTTGCAACAGAATGCAATCGAACGGGTATCCCTGTGATAAACTTTTAATCACAATACCCAAGAATCAGTGACTAACAGTTTTAATCACAATTCCCAAGAATTATATTTTTGACCAGCTTTCTATACATCTATAACTCGTATGACATTCATACATGAGCTGGACATTCTAGTCTTCTTTTTGCCGTTATACTTCTAATAGTTTTACTTCCAATATTTCTCCTACTCTCAGAAGAAGCACCCAATTTTAAGAGTGGCGTTAGCCCCAGACTTCTTAGGCGTGTAAGTCTTACTAACACCCTTCAGACTTGTCCTGTCTCTTTAAGTTGTTATTTTATTCATCATCATCAAATGACAGGCGTTCTTCTGGATTCCTCTCTTATGAGTCTAATGCACATTAAACACTTTTCTAATACTTTGCAAACAAACATTGCTTTGGATATCTCATATCTTTTAGCCTTTGTTCGTATCTGAAACTAATTTTCAGTTCCATGAATATCACATGACTATCCAAAACTTTTGAAGTTCAGGTCTCATGGAAGCAAACATATTGCACTTGACCGTAACGGAATTCTAGCTTTTGGATCGAAGGACGAGAGTCTCATCATCCATTGCATTAGCGCGGGAATACCGAAAGCATGCGATAGGACAAAGTCCTTCTCGGCACTCTTGAGGACAATCCTCACATTATGTCACCAATCGTAAAAAAAATTAACTAGATAAACAACAGCTATTCAATTTTAATAGGGTAGGTAGAAACGCGAGCCATTATTCTACAACTATTATGCAAATTACACTTAGACTATTTTCATAATTAATTGCACTGAGAATTAAATAATTTAATTCTAAAGTGCGCACCCAATCAAATGAATATCTCTCATAATTGATTGCGAGTGATTCAAGACCCGTATTGCAATTCAACGCCATTGATGTGGACATCATTGATGACGAGAATTTCAATTGGTAGGCCAACTTACCGATCACATCTCTATGTGACTCTTGTCCATCTTTCAATGGGCGTGTTTCGAGCTTAGGACGATCCTGCCTGAACATCAAGACAACCAAGTGATATCACAGCAAGGTCTGACCATCACCCGCCACATACCTCTCAATTCGTTCATACCCATGTGGACATGGCGCTCCCCGAAAAGATACATATTTCATACGGTGCTACACTTGGGTGAACACTTACTGCTTGATATTTTCAGTGAGAGATCACCAAAAAAACGATTACCGTGCAATCAAAAGGGCGCAATAAAAGGGATAAACCTCTCAGGCAATTCATAATAGCATGATATGGTATAGCTCCTTTTTTCAGAGAAGGATTCATCGTCTTCGTGAAAATCCAAAAAACATTGCCGTGGCAGTAGTTTTGAAAACTGCTGCCGTGGCAGAACTTTCCTGCCAAGGTCTGTTTCTTTTCCTTTTTCTCCATCTTTCGGTTTTGCGACGGTGTCCACCTTCGCAAAGTTTGTCACCGCCTTGTGGATGCATCAAATAATATTGCTATCTTAATAGCTAATAAAATAAATGCATTACATCAAGGTTGACATGCAGGTCATATAAAGTGACAATCATATGGCTCCAGCCATCATGCTGAATCATGACACACATGTCTTGTTAATTAATTTACATCATATAGTCATCTCATACAAAATCAAATTAAATATGACGAAGACCATACCACATCTCATGCACATGCATCCTGCAAAACCAAATCAGACGACTCTAATCTGTTCAAACAAGATTTAATTTTACGTGGCTTCTAAGGTTTTGAAACAAACCGAAGCTACCAATGTCCATCATCAAGTATGATTATTCAATTCGCTAGATTTACTTTGCGGGGCATATGAAACACGAGATAAAAAATCTCGACTCCCATACTAAACTTCGTCATATGCAAGGACCCCGTGCAGATCATATCTGCATGCCCTTTAATTTGCGAAACATTCATCTTTCTTAACTATGGCGGAACCCAAAGAACTGAAGCACATCATTGATTCGTCAACCAACATACTCAGGAGCAGCATAGAAGGATCGTAGATAGCCAGAACTTCGTACAAAAATTCCACCGTGCCGTCAAGATCAGAACTACGCAAATTCAAGGGAAGCAACAAGAACGTCGGGTAATAGATTTCATCTACTACACGCACAACTATTATTTAGTAATAGATCTTATCTACTACAAAATTATATTGTGCAACACCCATACATCTCATGTATTCTAAATCGTAACTTGCATCTACGCATAGCACGGCTCATGATGCCACTGTAGGGGAACACAGCAGAAAACAAAAAATTTCCATACTACGAGCACATCCAGGATCACTATAAAGATGCATACAAGGTTTGATGTGATCATTAATTACCAACTCGTAACGCAGTGGAAGTAGAGTCGGTGAAGATCATTGGTGCTGATCCCCGCAGATAGGATTTTACAACCTCCGAACCGCGAGGATTTTCTCCCTCGGACAGCTCCTCGGATGGTCCCTCGGACGGTCCCTCAGACAGCGCTTCGGGAGGCTCTCGGACCGAACCTCGGACAAAACCTCAGACTGTCTCTCAAAATATGATGGAAACTACGATCTCTCTACCGGGTTGCACACATACGGTGTCACCTATCTAGCAGGGCTTCGCCGTCCAGAACTAGGCCCTGCCGTAGACTAGACAGCCTTTCGGCTACACGAAACAATTTCGTGGAGGGCGAGAAAGAATGTCAGATCATTGCATGGCTTGTGTTGAGAGAGAATGAATGAAGTGGAGAGCCCTCTCCACCTCTATTTACAGGAGGAGGAAGGGGTAGAGGCTATGGGTGAAAATACCAAAATGCCCTTAGATATTTTTCACCAAAAGCGGGGGAAAGGGGAGCTCCATGGAGGAGCTCCACCTCCAACCAGCCACCCTTGTGTGGGCCCCCTTTTGGGAGCCCCCACCACCCCATGTCATCCTCCTTTGACTTTTAGGGAAAGCCCCAAAAGGTGGCCTTCCAAAAAGCCACTAAAAAGGGATTGTACCCTAATAGTGTTTGCCTGCATCATACCACGATTCATGGGATCTTGTCCCCTCAGACTGGGACAAGATTTTTGGGCGACCGTTTAATCCGAAAAAATTCTGGAAGGTCCATAACATTTCCGGCACACCCTAAAATAATTCTAGACGTGTTCCAGAATATTTCTGGTATGATGTTTTTTACCTCCGAAACATTTCTAGTTTTCTCTCTGAAACCTTTTCGTCGTCTTTGAAACTTTTCCGGTGACTATCTCTCGAACTCCCTGTCTAGTACTCAGCGGATAGATGACCCTTAAGTGTGTGACCCTGTAGATTCGGTGAAGTATAGACATGACCGGAACACTTTCATATCAATGATCAATAGCGGAGCCGTGGATATCCATACTGACCCATATACCCACACGAATAAATATTGGAGCTAACCTGTAGTTACCGAATGATGTTCCTGTTGCTTCGTGATATGTTACAAATACCCGGGGTGATATTTAATTGCATCCTCATGAATCAACAACTTGTTCACTATGCCAGTTACCTCGTTACCGACTTTGTTCTCTTTTCTCGTTCCTGCGTTTCGGCATCCCTGTGATCAAATCACACTATGTCTGGCCAGACGATGATGGATACCGTAACACCGAGAGGGCCCTAAGAAAATCTCTCCATCGTCAGAGGAGCAAATCCCAATCTTGAACTATCTAGCCCCTTGTCATACTTTTGCATAAACCCGTAAGCCGCTGTAATAGCCACCCTGTTACGGATGACGTTTAACAAACCCCAACGTTCATGAAGCAAGCATCAAGGAACTCGATACTCTCATGGTCTAAGGAATTATGCAAACGTTAACTTTTTCTGTGTTATTTACCATTAACTCGCGATGAATGTATCTCATAGCATAACATCAATTTGGGTCGATTCAACACAAGTATTCCTCTAACATTGTATCCTCAAAGTTGTCGGCATAGTCATGTCTATGATCAGGAAAACGTGACCATCATGCAACACTTGAGCTAGTCTTTAGATGCATTACTAGGAATACATTTTGCCGTTTATTATTCCACATGTGCATATGGGTTTTCCTCTGAGACTTTACCGATATACGGACTCAAGGACCATTGCAGTTATAGCATGGAATATGAACATAATTACGAAGATGGAAATAAATAATAACAATTATTATTGCCTCTAGGGCATATTTCCTACAGCTAGCAGCGTCATACGACCGAAACTAATGTGACAAAGACGTGAAAGCCAAACTTTAGATTCATTAACACTCGAATGCATATTGTTCACGACTTTATTACAAAAATCTGCAAGGAAAAGGCGGAACAAACCTCAGTATTCATAACCATTTCCAGCAAATAGTCCATATTTTGTAACAACTACTTTATTAGACTCGAAGACCAACTTAAACCCTTCTCTACAAAGAAGCAAGCCACTAACAAGATTCTTTTTGATGGCGGGGACATGCTGCACGTTCTTCAGCTGCACGATCCGTCTCGAAGTAAACATCAGATTGACCGTGCCAACACCATGAACAGAAGCACTCGCATCATTCCCCATCAGTACGGGCCCGTCTCGCGTGGCCTGGTAAAAAGAAAACAACAAAATATTAGCACACACGTGAATATTTGCACTTGTGTCAACCCACCAATCGGTAGACTGAAAAACTGAAAATACAATAAATAGGTAGACTGAAAAATTGAAAATACAGTAAATAAATTACGTACCCAGATTCCCCATTTTCATTGTTGCTCACAATCACATTGACAGACTTGGAGTCCTGTCCTGACTTCTTGTACTTGTTTGGGCACTTGTTGGCCAATGTTCCTCTGAACCACAAGTAAAGGAGCCGTCTTTCTACTTGGCCTTCTTGAAGGTCTTCTTACCTTTCTTCTTGAATTCGGTATTCTGTTGGACACCGTTCTTTCCCTTGCCCTTGTGGAAGCTCCTCTGTACCATATTTACGACAGAGGTTCCCTCGTCCCCTTTTCCGTACGAGTCCTTTGCTCTCGAATTCTGCTCAACACTGAGATGAACGATGACATCCTATACTGAGAATTCACGTCTCTGATGTTTCAGAGTAGTAGTAAAGTTCCTCCAGGAAGGAGGGAGTTTAGTGATTATGCATCCCGCGACAAATTTGCCCGGTAACTCACACTAATTAAGAAGCTCGAGCTTCTTAACGATGCACTGTATCTCATGAGCCTGTTCCAATACAGGACAGTTTTCGACCATGCTGTAATCATGGAACTGCTCCATGGCATACATCTCGCTTGTAGCATCGGCTGCACCGAATTTCGATTTGAGTGCTTCCCACAAGTCCTTGGCAACCCGCATATATAAATATGCGTCAACTAACTTATCTCCGATTACACTTAGAATGGCTCCAACAAAGACGACGGTGGCCTCCCTGAACGCCTTCTCCTGGTCAAGAGCAATCATTCCTCCAGGAGTAACACCGGCGACCCAGAACACGTTCATCGCTATGAGCCATAAGGTAGTTTTGGTCTGCCAACGCTTAAAGTACGTCCCCGTAAACGGGGCTGGTTTCAGTGCTGCGGTAATGCCTTGAATCAAAAATTGCCTAAAAATATTAGGTTTTTGGATTGTTGAGTATATTAGCATTTTTTGGATTAATTTAATCCAGAAATAGATTAGGAACATGGCATGGACAGTATTAGTCACATACTTATTTGTAACCAGAGGAGCACGTACTACGCATATAGTAGAAACATCTACGCATATAGTTAGTACTGCTAACACAGAAATAAACAGGAGCGGGATAAACGTGTTATACCCACTAGTAGGCCAGGCCGAAGCCGCGGCGGCGGTGTTGGCGTTGGTGGCGTCCTTCCTCTCGGCAATGGCCATCTCGGCAGCGAGTCGGTCGGCTTCGGTGGCGGTGGACATGATGGTGACGAAGGCGATGATGACGTAGACGAAGTTGTGGACATGGAGGAATGTCGGTGAGCAGTCGCGTAGGAGACGCTCCCCAAAAAACCTAATCGCCCCTCTCCCGTCGGGATCTCGAGGGGCGGGGTTTCGGAGGCCTTCTCTCCCAAACAACCATGCATGCGGTGGACGGGATGGGATCATCGCCGGCAGCAACAGGGAGTGGAACGATGGTGGGCAGTGCGCGTAGAGGCAGAGCAGATGTGATCTGTTCTTCGTAGCGGCTAGGGTTGACCGACACCTCAAATATATAGGCGCGACCGGGTGGAGAGACGTGGGCTGGACCCACGTCCGAGTCGGCAACAACCCACGATCTGACGTCTCAGATCATGGCTCATCTATTAAGGACTCTCCATTCCTGACCGGCAAAAATTTAGCGCAAGCGCACGAGTGACATAGGTCTGAGCTCGGCTCGGCTCATTCACGAAACACAATGCGCGCGCGCGTGACGCGAGTTGTGACGAGGTGGGCGGTAGAGGAGGAGCGCGCGGGAACCACTTCTCTTCTCAAGATCCAATAGCATGTGGAAGAGAAACCCTTATAAAGAGGTCCAACCCTTCCTCCAAATCCGGGGTGGTACTAAACTTCCCACCACCTAGTCATATGACCCACATGGGCCCTTAGAGATTTTCAGAAATTGTTAGATGGGCCCAAGGCCCACCCTATATTTCAACATTTCTTCTCTCTTCTCCTAACATTCACAGTGAATGTATTCTACATCTCTTACATAAGTTAGCGCCATTTAAACTCTACGACTTCTTGAAATCATAAGTGTACAAAAGAATAATTAAGTGAGTAATGTCATGAAGGTTTTATAAGGGGTCATAGCAACAAAAGAGAATTCGAAGGGAAGGGAGAACTTGGCAGGTGCCAATGTAGAGGTTATTGGTGATTCTACTAGCTAGAGACGAAGATATTTTCACCGACCAGACATATTTTGTATCAATTAGGTGGCGTGGTTCCCAAAAGAAGAGATGGCATAGTACAAAAGACAGCGATTCAAGATAAATATGATACAAGGAAAAGCCAGAGAGGGTAAAGCGGAATCAATAATCAATAAAAAAAGAAAAAAGTAAATAGTTGTACGTGGAAGTATTACTAAACTAAATTCTTGGAAAAACATTCTTAGTCGTTCACTTCCAAATTCAACCTCAAAGCAGGGAATATAATTGTATAAAACCCTACCCTTTCCTCTCCCTGCAATTAAAGATGCTTAACGTTTCCAGCGTTTCAGTATTTTATGTTTTCTCATTTAAGTCCAGAAAAACATGATACTTTGTTTTTTGCATGAGCAAAGTTTCAGTTTTTTATGTTTTCCGATTCAAGTCCAGAAAAACGTGATACTTTGCTTTTCGCATGAGCAAAAAAATATGATACCTTTGGCATTGTTGTGGCCTATATTTTTACATTTTCATTACCAACGTTAAAAGTATACTTTGAGTAGATACCTGAAAACGATATGCACGGATTTGTTTAAAAGCACTTTCATAATATACCAAATATATCAGGTTTTAGAATAACATTTTACTATAGAGGAAATTAATACGCAAATTTATGTTTTCCAGACCGTGTCAATGAATATTTCTTTTTGACGAAGTATTTTCTATTTTTTTGTAATCAAAGTAAGCAAACTGTCTTGAAAACATAAAAAGAGTGAAAAAGCGTTATTAGTCCATTAACTCAAATCGATTGCCAGCTTTAAGCCAAGAACTCAGGAACCGATCAATTTAGGCCATAAACTCGTTTATTTGATCAAATAAGGCCAAAACCGATTTGACGGGGAAAAACCGGCAACGTGGCTACCACGTCAGTATAGCTTAGACCCCTAACGCTTTGGTTAATTTCTAGACGGTGTTTTTTGGAACTGACCATCCCAAGATAAAAATTAAAAAATACTTGTTCCATGCTACTCGAACCAATGCCCTTAGCCAAGGGGCATGACATCGCCTTCCAGTTCTCCACGCAACGAGACAGCGAAACTGCAAGAGAGGTAGAAAACAGGAACACACCATACTGAGGATAATCCCTGATCACCAATAAGTGGATCAAATCATTAACGGTTAGTTTTCCGTTTCTGCAGATGGTACGCGGACTAAACTTCTTGCTTGTTGACCTTCTCATGGTGCAGCGGCACCAGTATTCCAATAAACAGATTGCAAATCAATAGGATCAATAGCTTGGACGCTGGCGGCTTTATTAGGAAGTTCAACAGGATCAATGCTTCAACATGAACCAACTATCTTAAATAATAATTGTTTTTTACTAGTTATCTTGATTGAGCGCTGATATTGGAATTTGGAAAGAAGATATTGATCGGGAAACTATCCTTATCATAATTCACCATCACATCTAAATAATGTATTTGTACCCTAAAACTCGATTCTATTCAACAAACTAGTACAATTCATTTTGGGAAAGGACAAAGGTTTGGGTGGAGACATACCAGTTTGTCGGTACGAAGATGAACAACCAAGAAACGAGGAGACGATAGACAACAACATCGTGTGTGCTACTGCTCCTAGCTAATTGTGCTATATCACTAGTAGAAAACAGACCTTTTGTGCCGGTTCATAAGACCGGCACTAAAGGGTGGGGACTAAAGCCCCCCCCCTTTAGTCCCGGTTCAACACGGCCCGGCACTAAAAGCCCACCACGTGGCACCTGCCGGCGCCGTGGGCTGGGGGACCTTTAGTCCCGGTTGGTAACACCAACCGGGACTAAAAGTATTTAATTCTTTTAATTTTGGTTTATTTTTCCTTTTAATTCTTTAGGGGTTTATGAATTAATTATGGTTTATTTTTACTTTTAATTTTGTGTTTTCCATTTAATTATTTTTCATTTCAAACATATATTACGATACTACATACTGTACACGTTGTGCATATATATATATAAATAGAATTTCTCGTAGAACCGATCATATATATATATATCATCGAATTTCTCGTACGACGACCATTCACATACATATATATATATACAATTTCTCCTACAATTTGCGGATCATTACATATGCAGGCATTACTTCTTGATCTTGTAATGGTATTCTCCTTTGGGATCTATGACCTGGTCGAGCAGAAATCCAGATATTCTCCTTTGGGCATTCTTGATAAATCCCTTAAAGGACTAAGAGAATCTATTGTATACATACATATACTAATTGCAAATACATAACAAACTTTTGCAAATACAACATTAAAATATGCAACTTTTGCAAATACTAATTGCTATACATTGGATCAAATGTCAAAATTCATCAACTTTTTTCTATACATTGTATTCATACACACATATATATACTAATTTCTATACATATTGGATCAAAATGTAAAAATTCCTCAAATGTCAAAATTCCTTCACTTTTTTCTATACATCTAATTATTCATCTAGTGAAAAAAATGTCAAAATTCTTGCATCTATGTCAAAATTCCTCAAATGTCAAAATTCCTTAACTTTTTTCTATACATCAAAATTCTTGCATCTAATCATCTAATCATCTATACATCTAATCATCTAATCATCTAGTGTGTGTGTGTGTGTGTGTGTGTTCATGCATATACGTGTGTGTGGGGGGGGGGGGCTCGGGGAGGGGCTGGCGGCCGCCATGGCGGCACAGGGGGCGAGGGAGAGGTGGGAGAGGGGGGGAGCTCACAGCGGGGCGACGGGGCGACGGCGAGGCGAGGCGAGTCGGGGGCGGCGACGGCGAGGCGAGGCGAGTCGGGGGCGGCGACGGCGAGGAGCTCGGGGCCCGAGGAGCGGGCGCGGGCGGCGTCCCGGGCGGCGTCAGGCCGGGCTCGGGGAGGAGCGGGCACGGGCGCCGTTGGGGATCGGCGCGAGGAGGTGCGGGCGGCCGGCGTCGGGGGCGGCGACGAGCTCCGGCTTCGGGGAGGCGAGACGGCGACGGCGCGGCGATGTCGAAGAGGTCGAAGAAAGCAGAGGAACTGAATTTTTTTGAAGTGTTGTATATATATAAGGAGGCCTTTAGTCCCGGTTGGAGCCACCAACCGGGACTAAAGGTGAATTTCACCAGCCGAAGCGGCGGGAAGCGACCCCCTTTAGTCGCGGTTGGTGGCTCCAACCAGGACTAAAGGGGGGCCTTTAGTCGCGGTTGGTGGCACCAACCGCGACTAAAGGCCTGGCTTCCCGTATTGAAATGTTTAGTCCCACCTCGCTAGTTGAGAGGAGCTCGCACCGGTTTATAAGCCCCGCCGCGGCTACCGTGTCGAGCTCCTCTCTAATGCAGGCCTACTGGGCCTACCACACCTTTGCCGCACAGTGGGGCCTACTGGGCCGTACGGGCATGCACCCTGTGCCAACTAGAGGTTGGGTTTCTAGTCGTATGCAGGCCGTGGTGGCCCAATAGGCGGGCTTTTTTATTTATTTATTTATTTATTTTTTTTTCTGTTTTTTTCTGCTTTATTTATTTTCTTTTGTTTCTGAGTTCTTTTTTGCTTTATTTAGAGTTTCTTTGTGAATCTTTTTGCTTTAGGTAAAAAAAATTATAAACTTTCTGTTAGTACCAGTAGTTTTCAAATTTGAATAGTTTAAATTTGAATTATTTGAAATTTGTGTGAATCACTAGTTTGTGAATAACTTTATTTTAAAAGTAGATTTTTCAGTGATTCTTTTTTCTGCTGTTTAATATTAGCGTGTTTTATCATTATATTGAATTTGGTAATTCTTAGGTTATTTAAAAAATGAAATGCCTTAGTAACAGACGAGTTTTCGTCTGAAACCCTAATACTTCGAAAGAGATTGTCCATTTTGTACACGAAGTGCATCCAGTTTTTGCCGAAACCCTCTCAACTTTTTAGCAAATGCTATGTGGGTGAAATGATGATACCATGCCAACTTTCAACCTTTTCAGAGTTCATTTGTAGAGCTTTTCAATTTCAGGGTCATTTAGCTAAAAAAATCATTAAATGCATGAAAAATAGCAAATGAAGTCAGAAAGGGTTGAAAATTGATGGCGTGGCTTCGAATGGTGCATACTGAACACACAAAAAGTCTGGAGTTGAAATAAGTTTAAATAAATGAAATGCCTTAGTAACAGATGAGTTTTCGTCTGAAACCCTGATACTTCGGAGGAGATTGTCTATTTTGTACACGAAGTGCATCCAGTTTTTGCCGTAACCCTTTCAACTTTTTAGCACATGCTATGTGGGTGAAATGATGATACCATGCCAACTTTCAACCTTTTCAGAGTTCATTTGTAGTGCTTTACAATTTCAGGGTCATTTAGCTCAAAAAATCAGTAAATGCATTAAAAATAGCAAATGAAGTCAGAAAGGGTTGAAAATTGATGACGTGGCTTTGGACATAATATTTCAACGCGTTTCAAATGCCAAAACACATAAGTACACTACTATTACAAAGATTCCCTCCGGTTTGTCCGAAGTGGGACTTTCCAGATATATAAGTCCGGAAACTAACTAGAGAAGCCGGTCACATCCCAGAGTGGGATCTTTGGGTATAAAACTTTTTCTTCGCGTGTGTCCCTTTGCTTCGTAACCATGGACAATCTTCATCGTTTAACTTGATGCTCGGGTCAACATTCACTCTGAAGGGAGCAATTTCATGAAACTTTTCATAATCTTCTGACATGTCTGTCTTGTCCTCCACTCCCACGATGTTTCTTTTCCCTGAAAGAACTATGTGGCGCTTTGGCTCATCGTATGATGTATTCGCTTCCTTATCTTTTCTTTTTCTCGGCTTGGTAGACATGTCCTTCACATAGAAAACCTACGCCACATCATTGGCTAGGACGAATGGTTCGTCTGCGTACCCAAGATTGTTGAGATCCACTGTTGTCATTCCGTACTGCGGGTCTTCCTTTACCCCGCCTCCTGTCAGATTGACCCATTTGCACCGAAACAAAGGGACCTTCAAACCAAGTCCATAGTCAAGTTCCCATATCTCCTCTATGTAACCATAATATGTGTCCTTTGGCCTATTGGTGTTTGCTGCATCAAAGCGGACACCACTGTTTTGGTTGGCGCTCTTTTTATCTTGGGCGATCGTGTAAAATGTATTCCCATTTATCTCGTACCCTTTGAAAGTCAATATAGTCGAAGATGGTAACTTGGATAGCAAGTACATGTCATCTGCAATAGTGGCGTCATGCATGAGACGTGTCTGCAACCAACCGGCGAAAGTCACCGTTTGTTCATGTGTAATCCAGTCGTGAGACTGCTCCGGGTGTTTGGAGCGTAGAATATTCTTGTGTTGCTCGATATACGGAGCCACCAAGGCGGAACTTTGTAGAGCTGTGTAGTGTGCTTGCGCCAAAGAATGCCCGTCCTGGCATATTACTGAATTCTTTCCTAGCGTGCCTTTTCCACCCAGTCTGCCCTCATGCCGCGATTCAGGAACACCAATCGGCTTAATGTCAGGAATAAAGTCAACACAAAACTCAATTACCTCCTCTGTTTCATGGCCCTTGGAGATGCTTCCTTCTGGCCTAGCACGATTATAACATATTTCTTTAAGACTCCCATGAACCTCTCAAAGGGGAACATATTGTGTAGAAATTCAGGACCCAGAATGTCAATCTCCTCGACTAGGTGAACTAGGACGTGCGTCATGATATTGAAGAAGGATGGTGGGAACACCAACTCGAAACTGACAAGACATTGCACCAAATCATTCTCTAACCTTGGTAGGATTTCCGGATCGATTACCTTCTGAGAGATTGCATTGAGGAATGCACATAGCTTCACAATGGCTAATCGAACGTTTTCCGGTAGAAGCCCACTCAATGCAACCGAAAGCAGTTGCGTCATAATCACGTGGCAGTCATGAGACTTTAGGTTCTGGAACTTTTTCTCTGCCATATTTATTATTCCCTTTATATTCGACGAGAAGCCAGACGGGACCTTCTGTTGGGGAACGTTGCTTGGGAAACAAAAATTTTCCTACGCACACGCAAGATCTATCCATGGTGATGAGCATCTACGAGAGGGAGAGTGAATCTACATACCCTTGTAGATCGCTAAGCGGAAGCGTTAAGAAACGCGGTTGATGTAGTCGAACGTCTTTGCGAACCAAATCGCAAGTCGTCCCTCGATCCGATCACGAACTAGTGCCGAACAGACGGCACCTCCGCGTTCAACACACGTATGGCTTGATGACGCCTTCACCTCCTCGATCCAGCGAGCGATGGTGAAGTAGTAGATGAGTTCCGGCAGCACGACAGCGTGGTGATGGTGGTGAGGAACAATCTCTGCAGGGCTTCGCCAAGCACTATGGAGATTATGACGGGAGGAACTAGAGGGTTAGGGTTGCCGGCACACGGCTTGGGAAATCCTGATGTCTCTCGTGTGCTAGCCCTGCCCCTCTATTTATATGTTGAGCCCTGGGGTCTAAAGTTGGAGAGAAAGCCTCCACAAGGTCGGTTTTGCCCGCACAAGGTCAGTTTGGCCCGCACGGAAAGAGTCCCACTCGGATTCCAGCAGTACCGCGTACAAGCGGTGGTACCGCTTGAGCGGTACTACCGCTTCACACAAGCGGTAGTACCGCTTACGCGGTAGTACTGCCTTACCAGCGGTAGTACCACTTAAGGCAGCAGCAAAACTTCCTTTTGCACTTTCCAATACCTCGTGGGCTTTACCCCTTTGGCCCATATAAAGTGTTGCTACACCCGAACACTTCGGTAAACATCCGGAACCCCTTCCGGTGAATTCCGGAACCCTTCCGGAGATCAAAACACTATTATCACATATATCAATCTTTACCTCCGGACTCTTCCGGAGATCCTCGTCATGTCCGGGATCTTATCCGAGACTCCGAACAACCTTCGGTCACCAACACAATAACTCAACTATACTAATCGTCACCAAACGTTAAGTGTGTAGACCCTGCGGGTTCGAGAACAATGTAGACATGACCGAGACACCTCTACGGTCAATAACCAATAGCGGGACCTGGATGCCCATATTGGTTCCTACATATTCTACGAAGATCTATATCGGTCGAACCTCTATGTCAAGGATTCAGTTAATCCCGTATGCTGTTCCCTTTGTTCTTCGGTATGTTACTTGCCCGAGATTCGATCGTCGGTATCTCTATACCTAGTTCAATCTCGTTATCGGCAAGTCTCTTTACTCGTTCCGTAATACAAGATCTCGTGGCTAACACTTTAGTCACATTGCTTGCAAGGCTCATGGTGATGTTGTATTACCGAGTGGGCCCTGAGATACCTCTCCGTCACACGGAATCCCAGTCTTGATCCATGCCAACCCAACAGACACCCTCGGAGATACCTGTAGAGCATCTTTATAGTCACCCAGTTACGTTGCGACGTTTGATACACACAAGGTATTCCTCCGGTGTCAGTGAGTTGCATGATCTCATGGTCATAGGAACAGATACTTGACATGCAGAAAACAATAGCAATAAACTGACACGATCATATGCTACGTTTATAGTTTGGGTCTTGTCCATCACATCATTCTCCTAATGATGTGATCCCGTTATCAAATGACATCTCAAGTCCATGGCCAGGAAACCTTCACCATCCTTTGATCAACGAGCTAGTTAACTAGAGGCTTACTAAGGACACAATGTTTTCTATGTACCCACACATGTATTTGAGTTTCCAATCAATACAATTATAGCATGGATAATAAACGATTATCATGAACAAGGAAATATAATAATAACCAATTTATTATTGCCTCTAGGGCATATTTCCAACAGTCTCTCACTTGCACTAGAGTCAATAATCTAGTTAACATCACTATGTGATTTACATTGTAATGAATCGAACACCGATGCAGTTCTGGTGTTGTTCATGTTTAGCCCTTGGAAGAGGTTTAGTCATCGGATCTGCAACATTCAGATCCGTGTGTACTTTGCAAATATTTATGTCGTCCTCCTTGATGTAATCGCGGATGGAATTGAAACGTCGCTTTATGTGTCTGGTCCTCTTGTGAAATCTTGGTTCCTTGGCTAGAGCAATGGCACCAGTATTATCACAAAACAGAGTCATTGGGTTAAGCGCACTAGGCACTACTCCAAGATCTGTCATGAACTCCTTCATCCAGACACCTTCCTTCGCCGCCTCCGAGGCAGCGATGTACTCCGCTTCGCATGTAGAATCAGCTACCACGCTTTGCTTGGAACTGCACCAGCTAACCGCACCCCCATTAAGAATAAATACGTATCCGGTTTGCGACTTAGAGTCATCCGGATCAGTGTCAAAGCTTGCATCGACGTAACCCTTTACGACGAGCTCTTGATCACCTCCATAAACGAGAAACATGTCCTTAGTCCTTTTCAGGTACTTTAGGATATTCTTGACCGCCGTCCAGTGTTCCATTCCCGGATCACTTTGAAACCTTCCGACCATACTTATGGCAAGGCTGACATCGGGTCTTGTGCACATCATTGCATACATGATAGAGCCTATGGCTGAAGCATAGGGGATGACACTCATCTTTTCTCTATCTCCTGCAGTCACTGGGCATTGAGTCTTACTCAACTTCACACCTTGCAAAACAGGCAAAAACCCCTTCTTGGACTGATCCATTTTGAACTTCTTCAAAATCTTATCAATGTATGTGCTTTGTGAAAGTCCTATTAAACGTCTTGATCTATCTCTATAGATCTTGATGCCTAATATGAAAGCAGCTTCTCCTAGGTCCTTCATTGAAAAACTCTTGTTCAAATATTCCTTCACGCTTTCCAACATTTCTATATTGTTTCCAATCAGTAATATGTCATCCACATATAATATTAGAAACGCTATAGAGCTCCCACTCACTTTCTTGTAAATACAAGCTTCTCCGTAAACTTGTATAAAATCGAACGCTTTGATCACCTCATCAAAGCGAAGATTCCAACTCCGAGATGCTTGCACCAGTCCATAAATGGATCGCTGGAGTTTGCAAACTTTGTCAGCATTCTCTGGATCGACAAAACCTTCTGGTTGCATCATATACAACTCTTCCTTAAGGAAACCGTTAAGGAACGCTGTTTTGACATCCATCTGCCAAATTTCATAATCGAAAAAGGCAGCTATTGCTAACATGATTCTGACGGACTTAAGCATCGCTACGGGTGAGAAGGTCTGATCGTAGTCAACTCCTTGAACTTGCGAAAAACCCTTCGCCACAAGTCGAGCTTTATAGACGGTGACATTACCGTCCGTGTCCGTCTTCCTCTTAAAGATCCATTTGTTCTGAATGGCCTTACGCCCTTCAGGTAATACTTCCAAAGCCCATACTTTGTTTTCATACATGGATCCCATCTCGGATTTCATGGCCTCTAACCATTTCTCGGAATCCGGGCCCACCATCGCTTCTCCATAGCTCGTAGGTTCATCGTTGTCCAACAACATGACCTCTAAGACAGGGTTGCCGTACCACTCAGGAGCAGTACGCGTTCTTGTCGACCTATGAGGTTCGATAGCAACTTGATCCGAAGCTTCATGATCATCATCATTAACTTCCTCTTCAACTGATGTAGGCTCTATAGAAACATCTCTCTGCACTGCGCTATTCTCTGGTTGAAGTAAAGGTTCAATAACCTCATCAAGTTCTATCTTCCTACCACTCAATTCTTTCGAGAGAAACTCTTTCTCAAGAAATGTTCCGTTTTTAGCGACAAACACTTTGCCTTCGGATCTGAGATAGAAGGTATACCCAACTTTCTCTTTTGGGTATCCTATGAAGACGCATTTCTCCGCTTTGGGTTCCAGCTTCTTAGGCTGAAGCTTTTTGACATAAGCATCACATCCCCAAACTTTAAGAAACGACATCTTTGGCTTCTTGCCAAACCATAGTTCATATGGCATCGTCTCAACGGATTTCGATGGTGCCCTATTTAAAGTGAATGCAGCTGTCTCTAATGCATAACCCCAAAACGATAGTGGCAAATCGGCAAGAGACATCATAGATCGCACCATATCCAATAAGGTTCGATTATGACGTTCGGACACACCATTACGCTGTGGTGTTCTAGGCGGTGTCAATTGTGAAATAATTCCACACTGTCTTAAGTGACTGCCAAACTCATAACTCAGATATTCTCCTCCTCAATCAGATCGTAGGAATTTAATCTTCTTGTTACGATGATTCTCAACTTCACTCTGAAATTGCTTGAACTTTTCAAACGTTTCAGACTTGTGTTTCATTAAGTAAATATACCCATATCTACTCAAGTCATCAGTGAAGGTGAGAAAGTAACGATAACCACCGCGCGCCTCAATGCTCATCGGACCGCACACATCAGTATGTATGATTTCGAACAAGTCACTTGCCCGTTCCATTGTACCAGAGAACGGCGTCTTAGTCATCTTGCCCATGAGTCCAAAAGTCCATCAGCATGGAGCTTCTTCATGCGTTTTACGCCAATATGACCTAAACGGCAGTGCCACAAGAAAGTGGTATTATCATTATCAAGTCTACATCTTTTGGCATTAATGTTATGAACATGTGTATCATCACTATCGAGATTCAATAAGAATAAACCCCTCATATTGGGTGCATGACCATAAAAGATATTACTCATATAAATAGAATAACCATTATTCTCAGATTTAAATGAGTAACCGTCTCGCAATAAACAAGATCCAGATATAATGTTCATGCTTAACGCAGGCACTAAATAACAATTATTCAGGTTCATCACTAATCCCGATGGTAATCGAAGAGCGAGCGTGCCGACGGCGATCACATCAACCTTGGAACCATTTCCCACGCGCATCGTCACTTCGTCCTTTGCCAGCCTCCGTCTATTCCGCAGTTCCTGTTTTGAGTTGCAAATGTGAGCAACCGCACCGGTATCAAATACCCAGGCACTACAACGAGAGTTGGTAAGGTACACATCAATAACATGTATATCATATATACCTTGTTTGTTGTTGGCCGCCTTCTTGTCAGCCAAATACTTGGGGCAGTTCCGCTTCCAGTGACCAGTTCCCTTGCAATGAAAGCACTCAGTTTCTGGCTTGGGTCCAGCCTTGGGTTTCTTCACGGGAGGGGCAACTGTTTTGCCACTCTTCTTGGAGTTACCCTTCTTACCCTTGCCATTCTTCTTGAAACTAGTGGTTTTATTGACCATCAACACTTGATGCTCCTTCTGAATCTCAGACTCAGCGACTTTCAACATCGCAAACAGCTCGGCGGCTGACTTGTTCATCCCGTGCATGTTATAGTTCAACATGAAGCTCTTGTAGCAAGGTGGCAATGATTGAAGAACTCTGTCAGTGATAGCCTCTGGCGGAAGGGGCATCCCTAATTCAGCCAGACGGGTGGAGTACCCAGACATTCTGAGTATGTGATCACTGACAGACCCATTCTCCTCCATCTTGCAAGCATAGAACTTATCGGAGGTCTCATACCTCTCGATCCGGGCATTCTTCTGAAAGATAAACTTCAACTCCTGGAACATATCATATGCTCCATGACGTTCAAAACGTCTTTGAAGTCCCGGTTCTAAGCCATACAACATTGCACATTGAACTATTGAGTAATCATCTGAACGAGCCTGCCAGGCGTTCACAACGTCTGGAGACTCAACTGGAGCGGGTGGATCAGCAAGCGGTGCATCAAGGACATAAGCTTTCTGGGAAGCCGTAAGGATAATGCTTAGATTGCGGGCCCAGTCCACAAAGTTACTTCCATCATCTTTCAACTTAGCTTTCTCTAGGAACGCATTAAAATTCAGGGGTGCTACTGCGCGGGCCATGATCTACAACATAAATATTGCAAAGACAACTTAGACTATTGTTCAAGATAATGAGTTTAGTTAATCATATTACTTAAAAACTCCCACTAAAATTGACATCCCTCCGGTCATTCGAGTGTCACATGATCCAAATCAACCAACTCAAGTCCGATCATCACGTGAGTTGAGGTGGTTTCAATGGTGAACATCTTCATGTTGATCATATCTACTATATGACTCATGTTCGACCTTTCGGTCTCTTGTGTTCCGAGGCCATGTCTGTACATGCTAGGCTCGTCAAGTTTAACCCGAGTGTTCCGCATGTGCAACACTGGCTTGCACCCGTTGTATGTGAACGTAGAGTCTATCACACCCGATCATCACGTGGTGTCTCGAAACGACGAACTTTCGCAACGGTGCACACTCGGGGAGAACACAATTTATCTTGAAATTTAAGTGAGGGATCACCTTATAATGCTACCGTTGTCCTAAGCAAAATAAGATGCATAAAAGGATTAACATCACATGCAAATCATAAGTGACATGATATGGCCATGAACTTGTGCTTTTGATCTCCATCTCCAAAGCACCGGCATGATCTCCATCGTCACCGGCATGACACCATGATCTCCATCATCTTGATCTCCATCAACGTGTCGCCATGAGGTTGTCGCACCGACTGTTGCTTCCACGACTATTGCTAACTCATAGCGATAAAGTAAAGCAAAACGGCGAAAATAATTAAAGACAACTCTATGGCTCCTGCCAGTTGCCGTACTCATCGATATGCAAGTCGTGATATTCTATACAACACATGATCATCTCATACATCACATATATCTCATCATGTAATTGGCCATATCACATCACAACATACCCTGCAAAAACAAGTTAGACGTCCTCTAATTGTTGTTGCAAGTTTTACGTGGCTGCTACGGGTATCTAGCAAGAACGATTCTTACCTACGCAAAAACCACAACGGTGATATAAAAATTGCTATTCAACCTTCTCAAGGACCGCCTTTGTCAAATCCGATCTGACTAAAGTGGGAGAAACAGACACCCGCTAGCCATCTTTACGCAACGAAGGTACATGTCAGTTGATGGAACCGGTCTCTCGTAAGCGTACGAGTAATGTTGGTCCGGGCCACTTCATCCCACAATACCGCCGAAACAAGAAAAGACCAAGGGAGGAAGCAATCTGAATATCAACTATGCATAGACCTAGCTCAGATGCCACTATTGGGGAACGTTGCATGGGAAACAAAAAATTTCCTACGCACACGCAAGATCTATCCATGGTGATGAGCATCTACGAGAGGGAGAGTGAATCTACATACCCTTGTAGATCGCTAAGCGGAAGCGTTAAGAAACGCGGTTGATGTAGTCGAACGTCTCCGCGATCCAAATCGCAAGTCGTCCCTCGATCCGATCACGAACTAGTGCCGAACAGACGGCACCTCCGCGTTCAACACACGTATGGCTTGATGATGCCTTCACCTCCTCGATCCAGCGAGCGATGGTGAAGTAGTAGATGAGTTCCGGCAGCACGACGGCGTGGTGATGGTGGTGAGGAACAATCTCTACAGGGCTTCGCCAAGCACTACGGAGATTATGACGGGAGGAACTAGAGGGTTAGGGTTGCCGGCACACGGCTTGGTAATCCTGATGTCTCTCGTGTGCTAGCCCTGCCCCTCTATTTATATGTTGAGCCCTGGGGTCTAAACTTGGAGAGAAAGCCTCCACAAGGTCGGTTTTGCCCACACAAGGTCGGTTTGGCCCGCACGGAAAGAGTCCCACTCGGATTCCAGCAGTACCATGTACAAGCGGTAGTACCGCTCATGAGCGGTAGTACTGCTTGAGCGGTAGTACCGCTTCACACAAGCGGTAGTACTGCCATACCAGCGGTAGTACCGCTTACGCGGTAGTACCGCCTTACCAGCGGTAGTACCGCTTAAGGCAGCAGCAAAACTTCCTTTTGCACTTTCCAATACCTTGTGGGCTTTACCCCTTTTGCCCATATAAAGTGTTGCTGCACCCGAATACTTCGGTAAACATCCGGAACCCCTTCCGGTGAATTCCGGAACCCTTCCGGAGATCAAAACACTATTATCACATATATCAATCTTTACCTCCGGACTCTTTCGGAGATCCTCGTCATGTCCGGGATCTTATCCGAGACTCCGAACAACCTTCGGTCACCAACACAATAACTCAACTATACTAATCGTCACCAAACGTTAAGTGTGTAGACCCTGCGGGTTCGAGAACTATGTAGACATGACCGAGACACCTCTACGGTCAATAACCAATAGCGGGACCTGGATGCCCATATTGGTTCCTACATATTCTACGAAGATCTATATCGGTCGAACCTCTATGTCAAGGATTCAGTTAATCCCGTATGTTGTTCCCTTTGTTCTTCGGTATGTTACTTGCCCGAGATTCGATCGTCAGTATCTCTATACCTAGTTCAATCTCGTTATCGGCAAGTCTCTTTACTCGTTCCGTAATACAAGATCTCGTGGCTAACACTTTAGTCACATTGCTTGCAAGGCTCATTGTGATGTTGTATTACCGAGTGGGCCCTGAGATACCTCTCCGTCACACGGAGTAACAAATCCCAGTCTTGATCCATGCCAACCCAACAGACACCCTCGGAGATACCTGTAGAGCATCTTTATAGTCACCCAGTTACGTTGCGACGTTTGATACACACAAGGTATTCCTCCGGTATCAGTGAGTTGCATGATCTCATGGTCATAGGAACAGATACTTGACATGCAGAAAACATTAGCAATAAACTGACACGATCATATGCTACGTTTATAGTTTGGGTCTTGTCCATCACATCATTCTCCTAATGATGTGATCCCGTTATCAAATGACATCTCATGTCCATGGCCAGGAAACCTTCACCATCCTTTGATCAACGAGCTAGTTAACTAGAGGCTTACTAAGGACACAGTGTTTTCTATGTACCCACACATGTATTTGAGTTTCCAATCAATACAATTATAGCATGGATAATAAACGATTATCATGAACAAGGAAATATAATAATAACCAATTTATTATTACCTCTAGGGCATATTTCCAACACCTTCATACTGAGCAGGCATTCGAATAAGATTTCCTTCTCTTCTTTGGTAAGAGCGTAGCTGGCATGACCCTGAAACTGCTTTGGATCCATGCCGTCTTCTCCGTGCATACGTTGCTGGTGCTCCCGTGCCTCCGGTGTATCTTTTGTCTTCCCATACACTCCCAAGAAGCCTAGCAGGTTCACGCAAAGATTCTTCGTCACGTGCATCACGTCGATTGCAGAGCGGACCTCTAGGTCTTTCCACATGGGTGCGCGTCCGTCAACGTCATTCGGAACAGATTGTCCGCCGGGACCCTTTCCAAAGATTACTTTTAAATCCTTGACCATATCAAGTATATCATCACCAGTACGGTGGCGAGGCTTCTTTCGATGATCTGCCTCACCTTTGAAAGGCTTGCCTTTCTTTCTTATGGGATGCCTGCTCTGAAGAAATCGACGATGCCCCAGGTACACATTGTTCTTACATTTATCCAAATATATACTGTCGGTATCATCTAAATAGTGCGTGTATGCGTGGTATCCCTTGTTTATCTGTCCTAAAAGGTTACTAAGAGCAGGCCAATCATTGATGGTTACAAACAGCAACGCATGTAGGTCAAATTCCTCCTGTTCTTTCTCATCCCACGCACGTACACCTTTTCCATTCCACAGCTGTAAAAGTTCTTCAACTAATGGCCTTAGGTACACATCAATGTCGTTGCCGGGTTGCTTGGGGCCTTGGATGAGCACTAGCATCATAATGAACTTCCGCTTCATGCACAACCAAGGAGGAAGATTATAGATACATAGAGTCACAGGCCATGTGCTATGATTGCTGTACTGCTCCCCAAAAGGATTAATGCCATCTGCACTTAAACCAAACCATACGTTCCTTGCGTCCTTTGCAAAGTCCTTCCAGTTTCTCTCGATTTTTCTCCACTGTGATCCGTCAGCGGGTACTCTCAACTTCCCGTCTTTCTAACGGTCATCTTTGTGCCATCGCATCAACTTGGCATGCTCTTTGTTTTGGAACAAACGTTTCAACCGTGGTATTATAGGAGCATACCACATCACCTTGGCAGGAATCTTCTTCCTGGGGCGCTTGCCCGCAACATCACCAGGGTCATCGTGGCCGATCTTATAGCGCAATGCACAGCATACCGGGCATGCATTCAAATCCTCGTACTCACTGCGGTAGAGGATGCAGTCATTAGGGCATGCATGTATCTTCTGCACCTCTAATCCTAGAGGGCAGACGGCCTTCTTTGCTTCATACGTACTGCCGGGCAATTCGTTGTCCTTTGGTAGCTTATTCTTCATTATTTTCAGCAACTTTTCAAATGCCTTGTCAGGTACACCATTCTCTACCTTCCATTGCAGCAATTCCAGTGTGGTACCCAGCTTTTTCTTGTCATCTTCGCAATTTGGGTACAACAATTTCTTGTGATCCTCTAATATGCGCTGCAACTTCAGCTTCTCCTTTTCACTTGCGCAGTTTCTCTTTGCATCGGCAATGGCCCGACCAAGATCATCAGCGGGCTCATCTGATGCCTCTTCTTCAGCTCCTTCCCGCATTGCCGGCTCAGCTTCTTCCCCCATTGTTGTACCATCGTATTCATGGAACCCATGGCTAGGATAGCTGTCGTCATCCTCTTCTTCTTCATTCTCTTCCATTAGGACCCCTCTTTCTCCGTGCTTGGTCCAACAGTTATAGCCGGACATGAAACCGGACTCAAACAGGTGGACGTGAATGGTTCTTGAGTTAGAGTAATTTCGATCATTCTTACAGCTAGCACATGGACAATACATAAAACCATCCGCCCGCTTGTTTGCCTCAGCCGCAACCAGAAAAGTATGCACGCCATTAATGAACTGGGGAGAGCATCGGTCATCGTACATCCATTGCCGGCTCATCTTCATTACATAACACCGAAAAGACCAAATTAATACAAGTTCATACATAAAGTTCGTACACACTTGTTCTCATAAAACAACAAACAAACTCTCGAACTAAAGCATTTAAATGCAACAACAAATGCGATCAAGATCGCAACTAACGTAACAATTGATCCAACAGCATAGTGATACCAAGCCTCACTATCAATGGCATATTTTTGAAATTTTCTAATCTTCAAGCGCATTGCATCCATCTTGATCTTGTGATCATCGACGACATCGGCAACATACAACTCCAGTTTCATCTTCTCTTCTTCAACTCTTTTCAATTTTTCTTTCAAATACTCATTTTCTTTTTCAACTAAATTTAACTTCTTGACAAGAATATCTATGTCGGTTGCAATTTCCGATTCACATACCTCCTAGATAAAAATATCTATGTCAACTTGATGGGCATAATTGTCATAAACACGAAATGCAACAAATAGTTATAAAAGAGAGTATATACCACATCCGAATCATAAACCGGACGAGGGCCGACGGGGACGGATATCAAAACCATGCCACTATGTATAATAAACAACCATATAGGTAAGAAAACTATACAAGTAACTATCTAAATCTTACAAACATGATTTTTTTATAAAAAGGATAAGAACAAGAGGCTCACCAAGGTGGTGCCGGCGACGGAACGGTGCGAGCGATCGACGTTGGTTAGGACGGGGACGGGAAGGCACTAAGTAAACCACACCTAAACATGCAAAGTAAGAAGTTAATTTGAGCTCAAATTGCATATAAATCAAATAAACTACCACATATAAATACTCCCAAACTAAAACCCACAAATCACTATACTTATAGAGCATTGCAAGAGCTAATCTAGCAATGAGAGATGAAAGGACAAAGTTGCTAACCTTTGTGAACACTTGGATGGATGGGGTGCCTCCAAATCTTGACAAATTTTGGCAAAAATGGAGGTGAGCTCAAGCAAGGGGAAGAACAAAGGAGAGGAAGAAGCGGAAAAACAGGGAGGAGTGTGCTCGGGCTGGCCGGAGGGTTCAAATAGGGGATCTTTAGTCCCGGTTCGGGACACGAACCGGGACTAAAGGTGAGCCTATAGTCCCGGTTCGTGGCACGAACCGGGACTAAAGGTGAGTGGGGCCCTAGGCTGACACGAGCCTGCCGGACTAAAGGTCCGGAACGAACCGGGACTAATGATGCCCGTCCCGAACCGGGACTAATGGTCACATTAGTGCCGTTTCAAAACCAGACCGGGACGAATGCTTTGGACAAAAGGTCTGTTTTCTACTAGTGTATATGCGTTTCCTAATGGATAGTGGGGTCATTAGGCTAGTAGCACACTGAAAATGGGGGCCAAGGTGTAACACCTCAAAAATCGGGTTATCGATTTTTGTTATGTTATTCCTGCTTAGCTTTCTCTCCCAAATTTTTCCTCTGGAATCTGGTGAATGACCAGGTGAAACCAGACAAACCTCAACCTTTCAAAACCTTTCCCAGGCCTTTGTGCTCGCCAAGCTCCCATCTGTAAACCCAGGACCCATGAGAACCCCAGTTCCAAAAGTTGGAACCTGAAATCCTGCCTTTGTGTTTACAAAGAAACCCTCATTTTCTTTGCTCTGTAGACCCTTCAAGAATTTCCAGAGATCCTCCTTCATCCATAAACCCTAGAGGTGCGAAGATATTGCTGATTCATATGCAATATTTTTCAACTAGAATTTATTTCTTTGTCTACCTTTCTAAGGAATTAAATCCAGAGGGATAGCTAGACATCTCTATATTTCATGAATTTTTTTGGAGATGATCATTGTGCCTATCTCAAGCTCTGGTAAAAATTTTGGCCATGATTAAACAAGGAAATGTCATTTTTCTTATTAAAGCCAATATTGCATTTCTGGCCCTTTCCAAAGGAACTACCAGTTTAGTAGATAGGAAAATTCCCAAAATAAATTGTGGAGCTTTTCCTACCCTTATAAACCCCAGATTCATCAAGTTCCTAGCGACTTCTTCCCAAATTTGAGCATCAGAATGAATTCAAGTTTTTGTCCTATTCAAAACTTGGTGAAGGAAGTGCTTGATGCCTTGATCCTTTTGAGCTGAAATTTTGCAGAGTAATTCTTCATGGCATATTACTTCTGCAATCCAAAAACCAGCTCCATCCATTTAGCTAATTCTGCCCAGGCATCTATCTAAGTTTTTGTTCAGATTTTGGCTCTGTGAAGGAAGTACCCTTCATAGTTGATCAAATTGAGCTGAAACGTTTCCAGCTAGCCCTTATGCCCATATCCTTGCTGCCCACAAAGATTCAGCTCAAGCAATCTAGCCAATTTCTAAGAATAATCTTGTTTTAGTTTCTGTCCAGCTTGCAAGATTACAAAGGAAGTTCTAGCTAACATTGTGTATTTGAGCTTAATTTTGGCCAAGATGGTCACATTAGTGAGTGATCAAGCTCAGCCAAAAGGCATGCCAACTGGAGCTGTGTGTTGACCTCTCCTCAGTATAAACACCAGGCAGATGATTGACAAATAAAGTCAAAACAGTCAAACCAGGGCCCCTTGTGCTGATCTAATGGTTCAAGTCAATTGTTTGAAGTTAGACCCACACGGTAGACATGATTTTAATGTGTTTTAGTGCTCAGGCCACGTGGTACCGGTGGTGACCGTCGGCTTAGTCGGCAGTAACAGCACTCTGTAGTGCACAACCACGTCCCTCCCCTGTTTCCCTCGCCTGCGCCTTCTGCCGACGTCTGCGACGACGTGTGGCACCCCATCCACCCCAACTGGCCTTGGAGTCGAGCTCACAGCCAATTTTGCCGACAGCAGGTGCTCCGCTAGAGCACGGCCACGGCACCGCGCGTCCAGGGGCTTCGGTCGTTGGCAAGTGTCGTCCAGAGCCCTTCCCGAGCCTATTTAAGTGCATCCCAAGCCTCCCGTCCTCACCAGAAACCTCTCAGTCCGCCCAGTTGAGCTCATGGAGCTCTCTTCCCCTACAATGGTCGAAGCTCTGCCGCCGATTCCCCTTGGCCAACCCAGCGACCCAGCCATTCCCCCTCCCTTCCGTCCACAGCCCCGGCCTCCTTAAGAGCTTGCGAAGCCGCCGCCATTCTCATCTCAGTCGGGGAAGCGCTGCCGGAGTGATCCCTCTGCTGCCCGTCGGCCACCGTGCCATGGCTAGTGGCGACGGTGCTGCAGCCTGCCCCGTAGGGCCCTGCGACCACCCTCGAGCGCGGAGTTAAGTGCCGGTTCCAGAGGAGTCGCCGGCGGGCTCTCCTGCACTTCCAGGCAACGGCTGCATTGGCCGCGGCGCTCTCCTCTACTTCAGCCGCGAGGTTGAAGCCGGCCTAGGGGAGGAGAGAGGGAGAAGATAAGGTGGGCCCGCCTATAAGTGGCCGACGGCCGGGCCCAGCCATTTTAAGTGGAGACACACTCCGGTAAATGCGCTTTCGGTTAGTGAAAGCGTATTTATCCACGGCGTTAGAACAGAATGCGCTTTACTCAACCAAACACGTATTTATGAAAATACACCTTCAGTTCAGTCCAGCACCGAAACGACTAGTTTGCGGGCGTTCACCCATTAACAACTGAAATGGACAGTTTTCCTGTCTTTATTTCTGCTTAACGAACAAACGGCCATATATTCGTCGAGCCCGTTCCGTTGGTGCCATTTTCATATTATTGTCACAGGTTAAAAATGACACTTTTTCCCTTTCCCCTATTAGGCCTCTCCCGAGTGTGCCGGTTCCGACGAATTGTATCCAGAGGACCGTTGCATTGCTTCCCGGTGTATTCCTCCACCCCAAGGCAAGCCAACCTGCACCAGACTTGCATGTTGACTTTGCTTGTGCCCCGTGTATGTATTACAGTATATTCGGATCATCTGTTAGCCAGCATTTACATAAACCTGTTATATCATCTATATCAAATGCTAGTGTTATTTACTATGCAATATCATGACTTGCTTTCAAGCCATGTTTTTCCATGCTACTAACAATATTTTTAGTACACTTATCCTGTTGATACTATGATTTGATGCATGACATGATAGTCAATACTGTTATGATTTTGTTATGTTGTTGTCAAGTTTGATTATTCTTGTGTATAAGTATTGATGTTATGGTAAGGCGATGGAGATGTTAAGATAAACCGGTAAATTTAAACTGCTCCGTCATCGATGGGATCGAGTCATAGTGCCACTCAGCTGAACTGAGTATCATGCAACCACATTTGCCTTTGTGGGAAGGCCCTGACTGGGTCTATCGTTATGCGTGTTAACGGTATCACCGAAGAGGGAAGGTTATGCGTGCGTGCTACCCTGATCAGGTAGGCGGCGATAATCTTGTGAGCCCGATTTAGTTTTGAGCTCAGATCCCCGTTTGGGATAGTTTATCCACGAGGTGGAAGGTGTCATGAGGACACAGGGGCCACCCAAGACATGACCCGGGGGGTATGTCGATGATAACCCGCAAGTATAGGGGATCAGTTGTAGCCTTTTCGAAAAGTAAGAGTGTCGAATCCAACGAGGAGCCAATGGTAGAATTAATATTCTCTCAAGTTCTATCGACCACCGATACAACTCTACGCACACTAAACGTTTGATTTACCTAGAACAAGAATAAAAAGATAGCTTTGCAAGATAATAAGGAATTAGTAGCTATTTTAATAAAAGAACAATAAAGTAAAGGTTTTTGAAGAACAATAATAAAAGGGTTGTCAATAGGTAATTGAATATGACACGATAGTGATACTTATCATATGAATGAGGGACATGCCTAAGCTAACATACTTTCCATACTTGGATCATATGTTCTTATGATTGGAACTCTAGCAAGCATCCACAACTACCAATGTTTCATTAAGGTAAAACGCAACCATATCATTAAGTTAAAAGTCCCCTTTAATCCCATATGCAACAACTCATGAACTCATGTGTAGGCTTCAGTTACTCCTGCAACCCACCATAATCAAATCATTAACATATTGCAACATCCTACAGCGGTGATCTCACATGTTTGCACGCCACGGAGGGCTCCATAGGACAGCACCAAAATCATACAACTCATATCAACCATATCATACCACAAGTAACCCATAGGACAAAAGGAATCTACTCAAACATCATAGAGGTGCAACACATCATTGGATCATAATATATAGCATAGAGCCCCATGTTCAAGTAGGGGATTACAGCGGGGTGAGAGAGATTACACCACTGCATAGAGGGCGAGAAAGTTGGTGATGATGGCGGCAAGGTTGTTGGAGATGATAGCCGACATGATGGTTCCCCCGGCGGCACTCCGACGCCACCGGGAGAGAGGGGGAGAGAGGCCCCCCTCCTTCTTATTCTTGCTTGGCCTTCCCCGCCCCCTAGATGGGAGAAGGTTTCCTCCTCTGGTCCATGGTGTTTTTGTCCTCCCGGGGGCGAGAGCCTCCACCGAGATTGGATCGTGGAACTTTCTGTCTATCTCTCTGCGCTGAAATCTGGGAGGTTTGACCATTTTATCGACCCATGGAGATCCATAACTTCGATCGGGCTGAAATTTTAACACAATTTTTCTCCGGAAATTAGCTTCCTTACGGCTGAAAGATAGCTCCAACCGACTTACGAGCTGCTTACACAGCCCCACGGCGCGCCTAGGGGGAGGGCGCGCCCCCTGGCTGTGTGGGGCCCTCGAGCATCCTTTCGGGTTGATTCCTTCGCCCAAAAATCACATATATTCCATAAAAAATCATCGTAAATTTTCATTGTGTGTGGACCTTCCTAGATATGGATTTTCTGCGAAATAAAAAATATGCGGAAAACAGGAACTGGCACTGGGCTCTAGATTATTAAGTTAGTTCAGAAAAAATAATATAAAAGTGCACCAAAACCATATAGAATTGATGTAAATATAGCATGAATACTTCATAAATTATAGATACGTTGGAGACGTATCAGCATCCCCGAGCTTAATTCCTGCTCGTCCTCGAGTAGGTAAATGATAAAAGAAATAATTTATGAAGTGTGAATGCTAAAATAAAATAGACCTTTGATCACATAGGCAATGATAATTCTAATAACAAGTAGCATCATTCCATTAAGTTTAATATATCATAAAGTGGTAATGAAGTATCTCGCAATCTTTCAAGACTATATTGCAAACATAAAGCAATAACTGAACTAAAGATGACGACTAGGTACCCCAATTTGAAGATAACCATTATACTTATACAATGCTCAATAAATTACCATTATAAGAATGCATACAAAGCTAGGAGTGATACCCATGCTCAATACGTGGTGCCGCAAGAAACAAAGATGGAATTGACTCAACATGAAAAGTAAATAGATAGGCCATTCGCAGAGGGAAGCAGGGGTTAACATATGCTAGAGATCATTTGGTTTAAAACAGAGATAAATTTATTTTGGGAGGTGTACCTTTCCCGTCAACGGTTTAACGACAAAGGTTTCCAATATCTTCTATGCTAAACATGTTAATGGTGGTTCCCATGTTTTTACACTCCCCCTCCACCATAACCAACACAAACCATGCCTAGCTGAATCCGCTGGTACTAGCCAACTTTCAACTTTTCTTGGGGAGTGTCTTTTTCAAAAAAATTAGAATTTTTATTTTATTAATTTATTGGGACTGGGCATCCCTATTATCAGCCTCTCATAAATTTGACAAGCGAATAAACTCTCGTCGTTAGTAAAACACACTTAGCATGGAAGATAATGACTATCCCCACCGCTCCATGAGCTGTACGGGCGCACAAAACAGAAGTTTATTAGAAGGTTTAGAGGTGGCACATGCAAATTTACTTGGAATGACAGTGAAATACCATATATAAGTAGCTAGGTATGGTGGACATTTTGTGGCATAAACTTGTTTCAAGGATTGGATGCACAAGCAGTAATTCCGCTTAGTACAGGAAAAGGCTAGCAAAAGACTGAGGGCAACCACTTTACCGAGCACAAAAACCACAATCATGCATTCTCTAATAGTAATTTTATTGAGAAAATATAATTATGATGATAATCTACAAATCTGAATACCACCGAGGCTGAATTGGAATTTATCAAACATGTGTAAACATGTGCCAAGCCACTCATCCGTCCTTCACTGGGAGATACTTACCACCACAACATGATAGGTTCAACTTAATAAAACTAATGCTCATTGTTATTATATAACTCCCTTACTTGATTAACGACATGTACTATCATAGTCTCACTTCTGTTTCAACGGATTAAACAAAGGATGCAAGTTTATTTCTCAATATACATATTATAAATGAAGGACATGACATTCAATTCATTCATAAATTTTTACTCTAAAGATATAAGTGAATCACAAGAGTAAACGATCATACTTATTCAATGAGGGATTCTCCAAGATAGTGGGATCAATAATAATGGCAAAAGTTTGACCTCTTCCAACCCACTTTTAATGATAATGTAATCCACATAAGATGTGTCACCCTCCGAAATAGTGGGATCAATAATATCTAAAGTTGACCTCTTCAAGCCCACTTTCAATGATAAATTCATCCATGCTCTAAAAGAAATAATTGAAGTTCATAGAGCATTCTACAAATAACATAAATATAGACAGACCAACATCCATGCTCAAAATATATAAGTGAAGCACACGAAGCAATTCTATAAAGCCAAACTCAAAAGATATAAGTGAAGTGCATGGAGCATTCTGTAGATCAACCAAGGACTATAAGAAATCATCCCCAACCCTCATGGTGTATAATTAAGAGAAAAAGAAAAAAATGACGCTCCATGAATTTACGCATATCATGTGAAGAATTAAAATATAGCTCCAAGTGAGATATACCGATTGTTTCGAAGACGAAAGAGGGGATGCCATCCAGGGCATCCTCAAGCTTAGCTGCTTGAGTCTTCCTTAGATATTGCCTTGGGGTGCCTTGAGCATCCCCAAACTTAGGCTCTTGCCACTCCTTATTCTCCTCATATGTAACACCCCAAAATTTTAGCCCATGTTTTAAAAAAATAAAATTTTGATAAAAATAAATTTTCAATTATGTTAGGTCTTTTAATAATTTTGAAAATTGTCTGTTTTCTGTTTTCTAAAATTCTTCCCTCCATGCAATAAACTTTTGGAAAATATTGAGGGATTTGAAAGTATTACTTAATCCTTTCATTTACCTCTTTAAAATCTCAGTAGGAAATATTTTCATAATAAAGGTTGCCCAAAATAATGCTTTTAAAGGTATTTTCAAAACCTTAAAACCCTTCTATTGAATTACAACTATTTCAAATAAATTTTATAAAAATGCCACAAAATTGTGGGAGATCCTTTGAGACCTATAGATCATTTTTATGCAAAAATCCATCTTGATCTTTTGAAATTTTTGATCACAGCATCCTCTTTCCAATTCTGATCCAGATTTAGCATATAACTACAACACCATTTTATCTTGCTCAAACAATTCTGAAATTCTTCCAGTTGGTAGTCCTTCTAGCTAAACCCATATGTCCAGAAGATCAGCTTCAATTGCATCTCTTAAGTTCACCAAATTATTTCCAGAGGTTTTGATCCAGGACTGAAATCCAACCAAACTTGCACTTGCAAGTTTTTCATTTTGCCAAACCAACTCCACCACACTTCTCACCATCCAATGAAGCATCATCCTCACAATTTTAACATCCAACAAATTCTCCTAACTAGTCCTGGCATTTCATCAAGCAACTTGACTCCACAGCAGAATCTGGCCAAGTTGTAAACTGTATTTGACACCAGCTCATCTGACCAAACCAGGTTGTCCAGCATCACCACCATACATAGTAACATCATCATACCAAAATTAAGCTCAATTGGAGTAGCCTAGCATGCCCTGGCATTCTGCCGAACACCTGGCCTGCATGTCCAGAGCACGGCCGGAGCGCCCGTTTTGCAACCGTAGCGGCGCCCGAGCCGTGTCGTCCCCCTGCTGCACTCCCTGGCTCACTCCTCACACTTCGCACCTCACCTACACCAGCTACACCTCCCCATTACCTGGCCCTGGCCTCTAGCGCCGGCCAGCGCCGCCACCGACCGCCGCCCGTCGTTGTCACCCACTGGCCAAGACACCTGGCTCATCCCCGAGCCAGCTAGCACACCCCTGCCCTAAATGCCAACTACCAGAGCTCATGGACCCCTGCCGACCTCGCCGCCGACCACGCTCCGCCATAAATGGCCGTCCACCATAGCGGCCTCCCCTGGAAGCTACGGGCACGGCCACTCCGTGCTATAAAAGCCACCTGAGCTCGCCCAGCTTCTCGTCACCTCCCCTCCACTCCTTTGCAAGCCACCTGAAGCAGTCAAGCGACCGGAGGAGGTCGTCTTCCCCGCCTCCGGCAGCTACGGTCGCCGCGACATCCCAGACGATTCCGGCGCCACCAGAGCCTCTTCCTCATCAATTTCTTCACCACAAGCCTCCTAGAGCACCCGCCGATCCATTCCTCTCGCCAATTTCACCGGAGATGCGCCGTGGGACAAGGCCCTCTTCCACCTCCGCCGGAGATCCTCAGGAGACCTCATCGCCGGCGCCTCAGTCCACCCCGGCGATCATGCACTACTAGGGAAAACTCTATAGGTAGACATGTAATAGCAGCGCGGGGTAAATGGACCGTGCCCCAGGGGCAGGCCACAATAGCAGCGCGGGTCATGGGCCCGCACTACTGCTAAGCCCATTAGTAGTAGCGGGGGCCCTTGCCCTGCGCTGCTGCTAAACCCATCTAATCCTCTTCGCGCGGCTAGTGACTCTCCCTCATCACTCTCCCTCTTCACTCTCTCTCCCCTGCGCCGGCCCTCTCCCACGCTGGTCGGCCCGCCCCCGCACTACCCTAATCCCCCCCGCGCCGGCCCTCCCCCATGCGCGGCCGCCCTCCCCCGCGCCGGCCCTACCCCATGCGCGGCCGCCCTCCCCCGCGCTGGCCCTCCCCTCTCCGTCTCGGCCCTGCCCCGCCCACCGTGAGCACCTCCCTCTCCTCTCCAATTCAATTTTGTTTGAATGTATATTCGAATGAATGGATGAATGGATGAATTCATCACTAGGATCTGAATTCTGAAACCCACCCTATTTCTGTTATTTCGTAGGATACAAATTAGCTAGGGTTTCTATTAGGGTGTCAAGAGAGTTCTGTCCATTAGATGTGTTTGATGAATTTTAGATGGCCTTGTATATCTCTGAATGTATGAACGCTAGGTATCTCTGAATATTAGATGATCAAGTGCAATAGTTTCAGAAGTTTTACTAATTTTGTTCATATAGATGAACCCTAGGTGTTCAATATTTTAGGTACTGAATAAACTATAAAAATGTTGTTGCCAATTATACCTTTAAAGAATGCTATATGAGATTTGATGATCTAACATTTTCACTCGGTGGAATATGCAGGCTTTCTAGTGTCGTATCTCCCTGGAGTGATCGTCGTCGGAGGTTCCTCTACTTCCTCTACAGCCGAGTGGGTGAGCTAAAAGTCCACCTCCTCCTCCTCCTCCGCTCTTTGTTTCATGTCACTAAAACATTCCGTCAAGAGTGGTACACTTTGTATATAAGATGATATTTGGACATGTATTGGTTATCTCTTTGGACATGTGTATGATTTTGCAGGGAACACCTTCGAGTGGACTATGTTTTGCCGGAATGTTGATTCATTTCTGTTCCGGCAAATTTTAGGCGCTCGATATGTCCTATTTTTAGCAAAAGTCATGCGGAAATTTTCCGTGAATTTGGCATGACTTGTGCATAAAAATAGGACATATCGAGTGCCAGGAATTTGCTGGAATGGGAATCAAACGACATTTAGTCTGTTGGAGCTCCTTGTGTGACTGTTGTCATGGGGGTCGCTTCCTCTTCTTCTTCTCGTGATATATACCTTGGTAATGCACGAGAGAAGAAGGGGAAGCGACCATCACTGACGGTCAAAATATCAGAGAGGAAGAATCCCTACTGTTGTTGTGGGGGTCGTTTCCTCCTTCTTTCCCGTGTGCTAGACATTTTGGTAATGCACTCGGGAACAAAGGGAGGAGCGACCAGCACTGACGGTCGTAATATCAGTGTGAGGGAGTGTCCACCATATACACCACCATATCAGTGTGAGGGAGTGCCCACCATATACACCATGAGAAATGAGAGTTTTTGAAGGAAGACTCGACAGACCGAAAGTCAACCCGTGCTGAATAGTGATATGCGTGTTGACTTCCTGGTATTTGCCGTCGATTTTTAATCTTTGAATTATGAACACTTCAATTGTCTGACGATGATAGGATCCCCGAGTGCGATTACTGCACTGACGACGGGGGTATGTGCGACAGACCTCACCTGGAAAATGATAGGTGCTTCACCATCACGCTGAAGGAGACCTTCGAATATTTTACGGTATGTGTAACGACGACAAGTATGTAATTAAGCATGACTTCTATTTTTTTGCTTTAACGTGTTATTTTTGTTTTTTACAATTCCACTAGTGCATCCCCTGCTATGCAAGACCTTATGTCTTAGAGAAGCTCGGTTTCGAATATAGGGAGAGTACGGAGACGAAGAAAACACACCTTAAGATGAAACATTTCATTTTTGAGGTTAAGCTCTACAATGCAGTAAATCACACACATTTTGGTTGTTCAAATTGGAGAGGACTATGCAAGGCCTACGGATTTCAGGAGGATATGACAATAACCTTCTATATTGGTATTGAAGATGATCGTCAAGACAATATCGATATTTGGGTGGATGTGGACATGATTTCAATTCTACCTCCACGTGAGTTTGTCAAACAAATTTGTTAAGTAATTTATATTGTTTATTTAAAAATAGTTGGTATTCATCCCTACTAAACTTGTTTATTTATAATTGACAGCTTATTTCTTTTCTCAAAAAAAAACAAGGAAGGCAGTAGACAAGACCTACTATAGTTATGGCTTAGAGCTAACTTGGGAGGAGAAAAAATTTCCTGTCTCATTTGTTAATGATGTTGAGACTTTTAAGATCAATTATCAATTTAGCCAAAATTATAGTGGATTTGTGCCACTAGTCCACAAGTTGAATGATGGGTAACATCCGTGCAAATAGCATGGTAAGATTTTTTACTATTATGTCATTAGTTCTTCTTTTACAAACATTCTTCTGAAGCAAAACTACATTGCTAACTATGTTACTATTATGTTCTTCAACAGAAACTTTCGAAGGATGTTGTGCCTGACCTGATGTCTACCGAACGTAACATGAGGATTATTAGCTTACGGCCAAATCCGCTGGCGGCTTTCCATAGTGCATACTCGATTTCTTTATCAGATGAACGCCTCGACATCAAAGGATGGAGAAAAGTAATGAATGTGCACAGGCAAATTGGAGACAGTGTGGATGTGCACAGGCCACAAAGTGGAGACATGTGGATCTCTATTCTCCATTTTGGAGATGGAGGGGTTGACCTATTTTATTCTATTTTACCTAAGAGAGAGGAGTAGGTCCTAGCTAGTATTTATCATGTGCTACAATGATGATGAGTTATTTACCTAGGATGATAACAATTAGCTAGTGTTGGTTAACTTGTCATGTGCTAGATGATGAGTTCTTATATGACTATGATGACGATTATGAGGAGGCCGTGGTACTTGTCATGTTCTAGTATGATGATGAGTTATGATAATGATGAGTTGTTATATCATTGGGTGGAAAAAAACATGGATTAGATTATAGTGGACGGATCCTATTAACCAAGTTGGATTAGTAGGATGATATGATGTTGGCACGGCACACAAGTGTCGAATGATAGGCATTGCCTTCATTCGACACTTGTATGCCGTCCCAATATCATATCGTCCTACTAATCCAATTTAGTTAATTGAATCCATCCACTTTAATCTAATCAGTGTTTCTTCCACTACCTCTTCATTGCTATCGTATAAAAATTAATATAACGGTGTAAAAATACAGAACAAAAAATACACACTAATCGTAGTGGCGCGGGACTAGAGCCGCGCTGCTGCTATTTAGCAGCAGCGCGTGTACAACCCATGCTACTGCTATCACAACTAGTAGTAGCGCGGGGTAAAACACGCGCTACTGGTAGGCCAAAAACCAGCGCTACTAGTAGTGTTTTCCCTAGTAGTGATGACGGGTACCCAGGATGGCCTTGGTCCCCTGGTCTCGCCCGTGTGCTCATAATCCCGAGGGGAGCCGCCGTTCGCCGGCAAGGACCGCCGGATTCCCGCCTCTGTTCGGCCAGAGAAAGGGCGCGAGACGACCGGGGTCAAACCTGATCAGTGGGCCAGGTGGGACCCACTGTCAGCGACTCCCACGTCACCGCACGTTGTTTCAAGTGAAAGCGTGTACTCCAAAGTACGCTTCCCCTTCTGGAAAGTGGGTTTTCTTCCAAAGCGTTTTCTATTTAACTGTCAGGGGCCTGGTTGTAGTAATTATAATTACAAATTAGCCCCTGATCTTAAAACCTTAATAACCTTCTAAATATAATGCCTTTTTAATTGATTCTTTTTCTATTATTCTTTATTTTTTATCTAGTTTATTTTACTATTTATTTCAAAAAATTATGAAACAATTTTTTGTACTGTTTTGAAATTATGTGGTAATTGCATTATTTTGAAAATAGGAAAACTGGAGGGAAATGAATTTTCAAAGCTTATGGAGTGCACCCAATTTTCTACATGCTCAATGCAAGGCCCCTGAACTCTGGATATGATGATTGCATGGATATTTGCTTGCTAGTAACACTTTGCATGAATAAGGTTATATTCGAAAGTTTATTTCGGGGTAAGACCTGTGTGCAAGTTGGCATAGCTAGTAGTATTGGAAGGTACGTGATGCATGGTTGGCATGTTTCCTTTGCACTACGTGATGTTGTGCTCGTCACAACTAACTTACAGAAGCAGGTACAACAAAAGCCACGTTATGGAATGACCGGAAAAGAGGTGATCACGTTGGGACGTGATTGCACCTTGACCCTCCTACATGTTGGAACATGCTAGGACCATGGCTCTGTTGGTACTGCTGAGTTAAGAAATGTATCGTGCTAACCACTGCAGGGAACATAAACCTCCAGAGTCGACCTAGATCGAGTCTTGTTCCATTGTTTACTAACTGTTTTCGTGCTACCACATGTCCCTCCGTAAGGGGGGTAAGGTTCAGTAAGTTGTTAGCCCCTTTCCTACACACACCACGTAGAGGGGCCAACGTGGAGGTACCAACTGATCAGTGGGTAAAGCCTACCACTTGGTCAGGGAGCATGAGTGTTTCTGGTTGAAGCCGAAGAGGGGGGCACCCCTAGTTGCGTGCATTATAAATACGGTGGTCTGCTCATGCTACTCGAGGTTGGAGTCTCCCCGACTTAAGGTTTTACTTGTCCGATGCTTTGGGTGATTCCTAGCCTAGAGATTTAAGGCTGGTGTGTGTTTGGTCAGGTGTGTTTGCTTTCCAAAGACCATAATCGGAACTCGTCAACTTTTCGATGCTGGCTAAAAAAATCCTTTACATGTGGGTAAAGAGTACAACCTCTACAGAGTTTAAACTATTCGAATAGTCATGTCCGTAGTTAAGGACTATAGTTTGGGAAGGGTGAAGCGTCGGACTTCGAAGGAAATAATTAATTGATCTTGAATCACTTGATGACTATTGAAATTGCTATCGATGCTATCATAATATTATTATGGACTAACCCTTTTTCTGTATATGTGTTATTGAGTATCGCCTGGGAAGGTTATACCTCCTGAATACTTGTCATGCCTTGTTGATATGTGTTTCTATTTTCTTTATAAGCCCTTTATGAGGCGTCGCTTTAGACACCCGACTGTGGCATTTATTTTCAAGACCTTTCGAGGTGTTGCTTCAGACACCCGATTGGCATTTCTTTTGGGATTCTCAGGACGGTCCTACCTCCTAGCACCCACCTTGCCTTTGGTTTTATTTGGATTAAAGCCCTTTGCGTGGCGTCGCAAAGACACCCAACTGTGGCATTCTTTTATACTTTTCTCTTGGGTTCCTTCGGGACGGTTCTACCTCCTGAAACCCGATTTATATTTTGTGAAACAGTATGATTAATTACGTCTTGTGACATCATTTGAGTAACCTTTATTTTCTTTACCAATAGATTGATTACATGCTTTGGTTGACTTCATGCCATGCCATAGTATTACTAGAATCTGCTTAAGAATTTATTGCATGCACTCTGCCAGGTTTTATTATATCTTTTGACAATGATGTTTGCGAGTACAATCAAACGTACTCACTGGCTTGTCCCTGGCTATTGTCTTGGCCAGATCATGATTCGGAGAAGAGTCATACGAAGACACCCCCGCAACATAGGAATTGGAGATAGCAGCCACATGAGATAGGTGTTATCCTGGTCAGCCGTTCCTGTGGGAATGGAGCCCCGTCAACGTTGGAGATCCACGGGTCACTTCCGTCATCCGCTGTTAGAAACCATTGTTGTACCCATTTAGATCTTTACGGTCTTGTATTCAATTCTTGTAAAAGCTTGGTAATTATGTATCAAGGACGTGTCCACCAGTGAACATTGATCTTGGGGCTGGTGCTGACACGAGGGGTTATTTCTGGGACTCTGTATTGTCCCGGAAATCCGGTCCCGGCATCATATCGCTATCTTACCCAAAACTTGAAAACTTCATTTACACAAAACTAAACAGAATTCATGAGATAGTTTAGTACACATAAAAAGAAATCACCCATCATGTACTGTCAAGAAAAAATGCATAATTATTTTCAAACATTAGCTAATGTATACTATCATTTCGATAATTTATATCTCCAAATATAAGCCATGAAAGCTCTAGAACAAGCAGATAACAAAACTATAACATCAATCTGTCAAGACAGAACAGTCTGTAGTAATTAATTCTAAACGTATAATTATGTAACTGCAAATATTCTGAAAACTTAGGATGTAATAAAACATTTGTGTGAAAGTACTGTGTAAAAATTTCAGAAACTTTGCACGTTCCGGTAAATTATGAAAATTCAGATACTATAGCAAACGTTTGTGTTTCTGCACAGCACACATCAAACATGCAATTTAAACACCTTAAAGGTAAATCTTGGCACATTATTTTTATGGTACAGTAGTATATACAAGGGGATAGATATTTTTATGAGAAACTTTCTTGATTTTTTTACATTGTTTCCAAGAGCATGAACACAAGTGTTCAAGATCGACCCACACTTTTTCAATGCATAACTTTCCAATTGCTTCTCTTTTTGAAAAAGTTTTAGGTTCCCCACTTTATTTTTTTTGTTTTTAAAATTTTTATAAGCACACAAAAGAATAAAATGACTCTCTGAAACTTCCGGGTTGTCTTCCAGGCAGCGCTTTCTTTAAATCCATTAAGCTAGACATAACATGCTCAAGTAATTGACCCACCAAGATCCCAAGGAATATCAAAGCCAATTTTAATCAATTAAGGTTTAGATCTTAAATATGAGCACAAAGTAACATATAGCATGCAATAACAAAGTCTAACTCTCTTACTATGCATTGGCATGTCATGAAAGAACCATTCATGCACACATAGTAAAGGCCAATACATAGTATAAGCAGTTTCTTGTAATTCTATCGTATTAGAAACATAGAGAGGTGGAGATGTGGTTCCTCTCTCATAATAATTGCAAGTAGGAGCAGCAAGCACATGCATATTATATCCATTAAAATCATCATGTATAATGGTAAAATGCAATCCATCAATATAATCCTTAATAAGAGCAAACTTCTCCGATATAGTGTAGTTGGGAGAATTCAAAAAGATAATAGGACTATCAAATATGGGTGCAATAGCAATAATTTCATTTTTAACATAAGGAACTACATCAAGTTCATCTCCATAAGCATAATTTATAGTGGCATCATGGCCATAATCACAGTAAGCATCAAGTTCATCAAAAAAGGTTATTTCAAACGAATCCAAGGGTCACAGCCTTCATCAACATAGCATTCATCCTCCGGAGAGCATGAAGGGAAATTAAACAATGTATGAGATAAAAAGTTACTCTCATTAGAAGGTGGGCACGGGTAGCTAATCCGCTCTTCCTTCTTTTGTTCTTCGCTCTCCTCCTCATCTTTTTCATCTAATGAGCTCACAGTTTCAAAAATTTCTTCTTTCATAGACTCCGTGCAAAACATTAGTCTCTTCCAAGGCAGCAGATATTCTCTTAATATAATCATTAATATAAACATTAGAATCATAGTTTTCATAGCAATATTTAAGTATGGCAAAATTTTCAGATTTGTAAAGAGCATCATCACACTTTTCATATTTTTCAGGCAAAGAAACAATTTCATAACCACCCTTAAAAGCAACAAATTCTGCTATTTGCTCCACATCATAATATTCATATATACCATTAGCATAAGAAGTCAAGGTTTCATTATCATTAAATTCACATTGTAAGGGAAGGTGTGGAGCCTTCATCCTAGAGCAACAAGTATAATCATGCATTAAGCACATATTCCAAGCATACCAACGTAACATTTTTATTTGATCCCATAAGTGGTTCCCTTTTTTAGCCAAGCGATAATCCCTAAAGTATTCGCGTTGATCCAAAGTGTGTCCCATTATCATGTTGAACGGGGATTTATCAGGATTATCAAAGAAATATTCAATGTTCCACACATAACCTGCATCTCCATGAGTAGCGAGTGCAACAATTTTTTTTGGTGTTTCGTGTTCCATATCCATAGTTAAAGATACTGAACAACTAAGAATAAAATCTACTTAGAGATAAAGCCAACAAGCGCACACGAGCATATTCACCCCATGCTATTGCTCCCTGGAAACGGCGCCAGAAAAGGTATTGATAACCCACAAGTATAGGGGGTCAGTTGTAGCCTTTTCGATAAGAGTGTCGAATCCAACGAGGAGCTAAAGATAGAATTAATATTCTCTCAAGTTCTATCGATAACCGATACAACTCTACGCACAATAAACATTTGCTTTACCTAGAACAAGAACTAAAACTAGTTTACGAGAATAAAAATATACCTTTGCAAGATAATAAGGAATAAGTTGCTGTTTTAATAAAAGAACAATAAAGTAAACGTTTTTGAAGAACAATAATAAAAGGGTTGTCCCTAGGTAATTGAATATGACACGATAGTGATACTTATCATATTAATGAGAGAGAGGCCTAAGCTAACATACTTTCCATACTTGGATCATATGTTCTTATGATTGGAACTCTAGCAAGCATCAGCAACTATCAAAGTTTCATTAAGGTAAAATCCAACCATAGCATTAAGTTAAAATTCCACTTTAATCCCATATGCAACAACTCACGAACTCGGGTTTAGGCTTCAGTCACTCCCGCAACCCACTATAAGCAAATCATTAACATATTACAACACCCTACAACAATGATCCCACACGCTTACGCAACACGGAGGGCACCATAGGACAGCACCAAAATCATACAACTCATATCAACCATATCATACCACAATTAACCCATAGGACAAAAGGAATCTACTCAAACATCATAGAGGTGCAACACATCATTGGATAATAATATATAGCATAGAGCACCATGTTCAAGTAGGGGATTACAGCGGGGTGAGAGAGATTACACCACTGCATAAAGGGGGAGAAAGTTGGTGATGATGGCGGCGAGGTTTTTGGAGATGATCCACGTCACGATGGTTCCCCCGGCGGCACTCCGACGCCACCGGGAGAGAGGGAGAGAGAGGCCCCTCTGCTTCTTCTTCTTGCATGGCCTTCCCTCTAGATGGGAGAAGGTTTCCTCTTCTGCTTCGTGGTGTTTTTGTCCTCCCTGGGGCGAGAGCCTCCCCCGAGATTAGATCATGAAACTTTCTGTCTATCTCTCTGCAGTGAAATCTGGGATGTTTCACCGTTTTATCGACCCATGGATATCCATACTGCGATCGGGCTGAAATTTTTATACGATTTTTCTTTAGAAATTAGCTTCCTTACGGCCGAAGGAGAACTCACACATGGCCCCACGGCGCGCCCAAGGGGGTGGGCGCGCCCCCTGGCCGTGTGGGGTCGTCGAGCATCCTTTTGGGTTGATTCATTCGACCAAAAATGACATATATTTCATAAAAAATCACCATAAATTTTCATCGTGTTTGGAGCTTCCTAGATATGGATTTTCTGTGAAATAAAAAACATGCAGAAAACAGGAACTGACACTGGGCACTAGATTAATAAGTTAGTCCAGAAAAAATAATATAAAGTACACCAAAACCATATACAATTGATGTAAATATAGCATAAATACTTCATAAATTATAGTTACTTTGGAGACGTATCAGTCGGTGATACGTGTTGGAAATATGCCCTAGAGGCAATAATAAAAGTAGTTATTATTATATTTCCTTGTTCATGATAATCGTTTATTATCCATGCTATAATTGTATTGATTGGAAACTCAAATACATGTGTGGGTACATAGACAACACTGTGTCCTTAGTAAGCCTCTAGTTGACTAACTCGTTGATCAAAGGATGGTAAAGGTTTCCTGACCATGGACATGAGATGTCATTTGATAACGGGATCACATCATTAGGAGAATGATGTGATGGACAAGACCCAAACTATAAACGTAGCATATGATCGTGTCAGTTTATTGCTATTGTTTTCTGCATGTCAAGTATCTGTTCCTATGACCATGAGATCATGCAACTCACTGACACCGGAGGAATACCTTGTGTGTATCAAACGTCGCAACGTAACTGGGTGACTATAAAGATGCTCTACAGGTATCTCCAAAGGTGTCCGTTGAGTTGGCATGGATCAAGACTGGGATTTGTTACTCCGTGTGACGGAGAGGTATCTCAGGGCCCACTCGGTAATACAACATCACTATAAGCCTTGCAAGCAATGTGACTAAGGTGTTAGCCACGGGATCTTGTATTATGGAACGAGTAAAGAGACTTGCCGGTAACGAGATTGAACTAGGTATAGAGATACCGACGATCGAATCTCGGGCAAGTAACATACCGAAGAACAAAGGGAACAACATACGGGATTAACTGAATCCTTGACATAGAGGTTCAACCGATATAGATCTTCGTAGAATATGTAGGAACCAATATGGGCATCCAGGTCCCGCTATTGGTTATTGGCCGTAGAGGTGTCTCGGTCATGTCTACATAGTTCTCGAACCCGCAGGGTCTACACACTTAACGTTTGGTGACGGTTAGTATAGTTGAGTTATTGTTGGTGACCGAAGGTTGTTCGGAGTCTCGGATAAGATCCCGGACATGACGAGGATCTCCGGAAGAGTCCGGAGGTAATGATTGATATATGTGATAATAGTGTTTTGATCTCCGGAAAGGGTTCCGGAATTCACCGGAAGGGGTTCCGGATGTTCACCGAAGGGTTCGGATGAAGCAACACTTTATATGGGTCAAAGGGGTATAGCCCACGAGGTATTGGAAAGTGCAAAAGGAGTTTTGCTGCTGCCTTAAGCAGTAAGGCAGCACTGCCGCTTAAGCGGTACTACCGCTTGTGTGAAGCGGTACTACCGCTCAAGCGGTACTACCGCTTGGGTGAAGCGGTACTACCGCCCAAGCGGTACTACCGCTCCCGAGCGGTGCTACCGCTTGTGCGCGGTGCTGCAGGGATCCGAGTTGGACTCTTTCCTTGCGGGCCAAACCGACCTTGTGCGGGCAAAACCGAGCTGGTGGAGGCTTTTTGTCCAAGTTTAGACCCCAGGGCTCAACATATAAATAGAGGGGCAGGGCTAGCACACGGGACACATCAGGATTTCCCAAGCCGTGTGCCGGCAACCCTAGCCCTCTAGTTCCTCCGTCGTAATCTCCGTAGTGCTTGGCGAAGCCCTGCTGAGATTGTTACTCACCATCATCACCACGCCGTCGTGCTGCTGGAACTCATCTACTACTTCATCATCGCTCGCTGGATTGAGGAGGTGAAGGTGTCATCAAGCCGCACGTGTGTTGAACGCGGAGGTGCCGTCCGTTCGGCACTAGATCGGAAGGATCGTGATTGGATCGCGGGACGCTCGGCGATTTGGATCGCGAAGACGTTCGACTACATCAACCGCGTTTATTAACGCTTCCGCTTAGCGATCTACAAGGGTATGTAGATACAATCTCCCTCTCGTAGATGCTCATCACCATGGATAGGTCTTGCGTGTGCGTAGGAAATTTTTTGTTTCCCATGCAACGTTCCCCAACAGTGGCATCTGAGCTAGGTCTATGCGTAGATGAGATCTCAAGTAGAACACAAAGGAGTTGTGGGCGTGGGTGTATACATATTGCTTGCCGTTACTAGTTGATACTTGATTCGGCGGTATTGTGAGATGAAGCGGCCCGGACCGACATTACGCGTACGCTTACGCGAGACTGGTTTTACCGCTGCGTGCACTTGTTTCATAAAGGTGACTGGCGGGTGTCTGTCTCTCTCACTTTAGTTGAATCGGTTCAATGAAGAGGGTTCTTTTAGAAGATTAAAAAGCAATCACTACACCACGTTGTGGTTTTGCGTAGGTAAGAATCGTTCTTGCTAGATACCCGTAGCAGCCACGTAAAACTTGCAACAACAAATTAGAGGACGTCTAACTTGTTTTTGCAGGGTATGTTGTGATGTGATATGGCCAATTACATGATGAGATATATGTGATGTATGAGATGATCATGTGTTGTATAGAATATCACGACTTGCATGTCGATGAGTACGGCAACTGGCAGGAGCCATAGAGTTGTCTTTAATTATTTTCGCCGTTTTGCTTTACTTTATCGCTATGAGTTAGCAATAGTCGTGGAAGCAACAGTCGGCGAGACAACCTCATGGCGACACGTTGATGGAGATCAAGATGATGGAGATCATGGTGTCATGCCGGTGACGATGGAGATCATGCCGGTGCTTTGGAGATGGAGATCAAAAGCACAAGTTCATGGCCATATCATGTCACTTATGATTTGCATGTGATGTTAATCCTTTTATGCATCTTATTTTGCTTAGGACGACGGTAGCATTATAAGGTGATCCCTCACTTAAATTTCAAGATAAAATTGTGTTCTCCCCGAGTGTGCACCGTTGCGAAAGTTCGTCGTTTCGAGACACCACGTGATGATCGGGTGTGATAGACTCTACGTTCGCATACAACGGGTGCAAGCCAGTGTTGCACGTGCGGAACACTCGGGTTAAACTTGACGAGCCTAGCATGTACAGACATGGCCTCGGAACACAAGAGACCGAAAGGTCAAACATGAGTCATATAGTAGATATGATCAACATGGAGATGTTCACCATTGAAACCACCTCAACTCACGTGATGATCGGACTTGAGTTGGTTGATTTGGATCATGTGACACTCGAATGACCGGAGGGATGTCAATTTGAGTGGGAGTTTTTGAGTAATATGATTAACTAAACTCATTATCTTGAACAATAGTCTAAGTTGTCTTTGCACTATTTATGTTGTAGATCATGGCTCGCGCAGTAGCACCCCTGAATTTTAATGCGTTCCTAGAGAAAGCTAAGTTGAAAGATGATGGAAGTAACTTTGTGGACTGGGCCCGTAATCTAAGGATTATCCTTACGGCTTCCCAGAAGGCTTATGTCCTTGATGCACCGCTTGGTGATCCACCCGCTCCAGTTGAGTCTCCAGACGTTGTGAACGCATGGCAGGCTCGTTCTGATGATTACTCAATAGTTCAATGTGCAATGTTGTATGGCTTAGAACCGGGACTTCAAAGACGTTTTGAACGTCATGGAGCATATGATATGTTCCAGGAGTTGAGGTTTATCTTTCAGAAGAATGCCCGGATCGAGAGGTATGAGACCTCCGATAAATTCTATGCTTGCAAGATGGAGGAGAACGGGTCTGTCAGTGATCACATACTCAGAATGTCTGGGTACTCCACCCGTCTGGCTGAATTGGGGATGCCCCTTCCACCAGAGGCTATCACTGACAGAGTTCTTCAATCATTGCCGCCTAGCTACAAGAGCTTCGTGTTGAACTATAACATGCACGGGATGAACAAGTCAGTCGCCGAGCTGTTTGCGATGTTGAAAGTCGCTGAGTCTGAGATTCAGAAGGAGCATCAAGTGTTGATGGTCAATAAAACCACTAGTTTCAAGAAGAATGGCAAGGGTAAGAAGGGTAACTCCAAGAAGAGTGGCAAAGCAGTTGCCCCTCCCGTGAAGAAACCCAAGGCTGGACCCAAGCCAGAAACTGAGTGCTTTCATTGCAAGGGAACTGGTCACTGGAAGCGGAACTGCCCCAAGTATTTGGCTGACAAGAAGGCGGCCAACAACAAACAAGGTATATATGATATACATGTTATTGATGTGTACCTTACCAACTCTCGTTGTAGTGCCTGGGTATTTGATACCGGTGCGGTTGCTCACATTTGCAACTCAAAATAGGAACTGCGGAATAGACGGAGGCTGGCAAAGGACGAAGTGACGATGCGCGTGGGAAATGGTTCCAAGGTTGATGTGATCGCCGTCGGCACGCTCGCTCTTCGATTACCATCGGGATTAGTGATGAACCTGAATAATTGTTATTTAGTGCCTGCGTTAAGCATGAACATTATATCTGGATCTTGTTTATTGCGAGACGGTTACTCATTTAAATCTGAGAATAATGGTTGTTCTATTTATATGAGTAATATCTTTTATGGTCATGCACCCAATGTGAGGGGTTTATTCTTATTGAATCTCGATAGTGATGATACACATGTTCATAACATTGATGCCAAAAGATGTAGGATTGATAATGATAATACCACTTTCTTGTGGCACTGCCGTTTAGGTCATATTGGCGTAAAACGCATGAAGAAGCTCCATGCTGATGGACTTTTGGAGTCACTTGATTTTGAATCACTTGACACATGTGAGCCATGCCTCATGGGCAAGATGACTAAAACGCCGTTCTCTGGTACGATGGAACAGGCAAGTGACTTGTTGGAAATCATACATACTGATGTGTGCGGTCCGATGAGCATTGAGGCGCGCGGTGGTTATCGTTACTTTCTCACCTTCACTGATGACTTAAGTAGATATGGGTATATTTACTTAATGAAACACAAGTCTGAAACATTTGAAAAGTTCAAGCAATTTCAGAGTGAAGTTGAGAATCATCGTAACAAGAAGATTAAATTCCTACGATCTGATCGAGGAGGAGAATATCTGAGTTATGAGTTTGGCAGTCACTTAAGACAGTGTGGAATTGTTTCACAATTGACACCGCCTGGAACACCATAGCGTAATGGTGTGTCCGAACGTCGTAATCGAACCTTATTGGATATGGTGCGATCTATGATGTCTCTTGCCGATTTGCCACTATCGTTTTGGGGTTATGCATTAGAGACAGCTGCATTCACTTTAAATAGGGCACCATCGAAATCCGTTGAGACGACGCCATATGAGCTATGGTTTGGCAAGAAGCCAAAATTGTCGTTTCTTAAAGTTTGGGGATGTGATGCTTATGTCAAAAAGCTTCAGCCTGAAAAGCTGGAACCCAAAGCGGAGAAATGCGTCTTCATAGGATATCCAAAAGAGACAGTTGGGTATACCTTCTATCTCAGATCCGAAGGCAAAGTGTTTGTCGCTAAAAACGGAACATTTCTTGAGAAAGAGTTTCTCTCGAAAGAATTGAGTGGGAGGAAGATAGAACTTGATGAGGTTATTGAACCTTTACTTCAACCAGAGAGTAGCACAGCGCAGAAAGATGTTTCTGTAGAGCCTACATCAGTTGAAGAGGAAGTTCATGATGAAGATCATGAAGCTTCGGATCAAGTTGCTATCGAACCTCGTAGGTCGACAAGGACGCGTACTGCTCCTGAGTGGTACGGCAACCCTGTCTTAGAGGTCATGTTGTTGGACAACAATGAACCTACGAGCTATGGAGAAGCGATGGTGGGCCCGGATTCCGAGAAATGGTTAGAGGCCATGAAATCCGAGATGGGATCCATGTATGAAAACAAAGTGTGGACTTTGGAAGTATTACCTGAAGGGCGTAAGGCCATTCAGAACAAATGGATCTTTAAGAGGAAGACAGACGCGGACGGTAATGTCACCGTCTATAAAGCTCGACTTGTGGCAAAGGGTTTTTCACAAGTTCAAGGAGTTGACTACGATGAGACCTTCTCACCCGTAGCGATGCTTAAGTCTGTCAGAATCATGTTAGCAATAGCTGCCTTTTTCGATTATGAAATTTGGCAGATGGATGTCAAAACAGCGTTCCTTAACGGTTTCCTTAAGGAAGAGTTGTATATGATGCAACCAGAAGGTTTTGTCGATCCAGAGAATGCTGGCAAGGTTTGCAAACTCCAGCGATCCATTTATGGACTGGTGCAAGCATCTCGGAGTTGGAATCTTCGCTTTGATGAGGTGATCAAGGCGTTCGGGTTTATACAAGTTTACGGAGAAGCTTGTATTTACAAGAAAGTGAGTGGGAGCTCTATAGCGTTTCTAATATTATATGTGGATGACATATTGCTGATTGGAAACAATATAGAAATGTTGGAAAGCGTGAAGGAATATTTGAATAAGAGTTTTTCAATGAAGGACCTAGGAGAAGCTGCTTTCATATTAGGCATCAAGATCTATAGAGATAGATCAAGACGTTTAATAGGACTTTCACAAAGCACATACCTTGATAAGATTTTGAAGAAGTTCAAAATGGATCAGTCCAAGAAGGGGTTCTTGCCTGTTTTACAAGGTATGAAGTTGAGTAAGACTCAATTCCCAGTGACTACAGAAGATAGAGAAAAGATGAGTGTCGTCCCCTATGCTTCAGCCATAGGTTCTATCATGCATAAGTATGGCCGGAAGGTTTCAAAGTGATCCAGGAGTGGAACACTGGACGGCGGTCAAGAATATCCTGAAGTACCTGAAAAGGACTAAGGACATGTTTCTCGTTTATGGAGGTGATCAAGAGCTCGTCGTAAAGGGTTACGTCGATGCAAGCTTTGACACTGATCCGGATGACTCTAAGTCGCAAACCGGATACGTATTTATTCTTAAGCGGGGTGCGGTTAGCTGGTGCATTTCCAAGCAAAGCGTGGTAGCTGATTCTACATGCGAAGCGGAGTACATCGCTGCCTCGGAGGCAGCGAAGGAAGGTGTCTGGATGAAGGAGTTCATGACAGATCTTGGAGTAGTGCCTAGTGCACTTAACCCAATGACTCTGTTCTGTGATAATACTGGTGCCATTGCTCTAGCCAAGGAACCAAGATTTCACAAGAGGACCAGACACATAAAGCGACGTTTCAATTCCATCCGCGATTACATCAAGGAGGACGACATAAATATTTGCAAAGTACATACGGATCTGAATGTTGCAGATCCGATGACTAAACCTCTTCCAAGGGCTAAACATGAACAACACCAGAACTGCATGGGTGTTCGATTCATTACAATGTAAATCACATAGTGATGTGAACTAGATTATTGACTCTAGTGCAAGTGGGAGACTGTTGGAAATATGCCCTAGAGGCAATAATAAAAGTAGTTATTATTATATTTCCTTGTTCATGATAATCGTTTATTATCCATGCTATAATTGTATTGATTGGAAACTCAAATACATGTGTGGGTACATAGACAACACTGTGTCCTTAGTAAGCCTCTAGTTGACTAACTCGTTGATCAAAGGATGGTAAAGGTTTCCTGACCATGGACATGAGATGTCATTTGATAACGGGATCACATCATTAGGAGAATGATGTGATGGACAAGACCCAAACTATAAACGTAGCATATGATCGTGTCAGTTTATTGCTATTGTTTTCTGCATGTCAAGTATCTGTTCCTATGACCATGAGATCATGCAACTCACTGACACCGGAGGAATACCTTGTGTGTATCAAACGTCGCAACGTAACTGGGTGACTATAAAGATGCTCTACAGGTATCTCCAAAGGTGTCCGTTGAGTTGGCATGGATCAAGACTGGGATTTGTTACTCCGTGTGACGGAGAGGTATCTCAGGGCCCACTCGGTAATACAACATCACTATAAGCCTTGCAAGCAATGTGACTAAGGTGTTAGCCACGGGATCTTGTATTATGGAACGAGTAAAGAGACTTGCCGGTAACGAGATTGAACTAGGTATAGAGATACCGACGATCGAATCTCGGGCAAGTAACATACCGAAGAACAAAGGGAACTACATACGGGATTAACTGAATCCTTGACATAGAGGTTCAACCGATATAGATCTTCGTAGAATATGTAGGAACCAATATGGGCATCCAGGTCCCGCTATTGGTTATTGGCCGTAGAGGTGTCTCGGTCATGTCTACATAGTTCTCGAACCCGCAGGGTCTACACACTTAACGTTTGGTGACGGTTAGTATAGTTGAGTTATTGTTGGTGACCGAAGGTTGTTCGGAGTCTCGGATAAGATCCCGGACATGACGAGGATCTCCGGAAGAGTCCGGAGGTAATGATTGATATATGTGATAATAGTGTTTTGATCTCCGGAAAGGGTTCCGGAATTCACCGGAAGGGGTTCCGGATGTTCACCGAAGGGTTCGGATGAAGCAACACTTTATATGGGTCAAAGGGGTATAGCCCACGAGGTATTGGAAAGTGCAAAAGGAGTTTTGCTGCTGCCTTAAGCAGTAAGGCAGCACTGCCGCTTAAGCGGTACTACCGCTTGTGTGAAGCGGTACTACCGCTCAAGCGGTACTACCGCTTGGGTGAAGCGGTACTACCGCCCAAGCGGTACTACCGCTCCCGAGCGGTACTACCGCTTGTGCGCGGTGCTGCAGGGATCCGAGTTGGACTCTTTCCTTGCGGGCCAAACCGACCTTGTGCGGGCAAAACCGAGCTGGTGGAGGCTTTTTGTCCAAGTTTAGACCCCAGGGCTCAACATATAAATAGAGGGGCAGGGCTAGCACACGGGACACATCAGGATTTCCCAAGCCGTGTGCCGGCAACCGTAGCCCTCTAGTTCCTCCGTCATAATCTCCGTAGTGCTTGGCGAAGCCCTGCTGAGATTGTTACTCACCATCATCACCACGCCGTCGTGCTGCTGGAACTCATCTACTACTTCATCATCGCTCGCTGGATCGAGGAGGTGAAGGCGTCATCAAGCCGCACGTGTGTTGAACGCGGAGGTGCCGTCCGTTCGGCACTAGATCGGAAGGATCGTGATTGGATCGCGGGACGCTCGGCGATTTGGATCGCGAAGACGTTCGACTACATCAACCGCGTTTATTAACGCTTCCGCTTAGCGATCTACAAGGGTATGTAGATACAATCTCCCTCTCGTAGATGCTCATCACCATGGATAGGTCTTGCGTGTGTGTAGGAAATTTTTTGTTTCCCATGCAACGTTCCCCAACAATACGGTAAAAGTGCCATAAGGTAGACGAGTTTTGTTCAAGCAGTACTTGTCCACCCGCAAGGAAAGTTTACTGAGGTATCAGACAAAGAGCTCCAGAGTGTGGGTAAAGTGCGCAACCTTTGCAGAGTGTAAGAATCTATTCAAATAGCCGAGTCCACGGTATTGGACATATTTCGTACTAGGTCACACTATTTGATCTTTATTGATCCGGAGGATAAACCTGTTGTAATAAACTTGACAAATGAGTTACAGTGATATTATGACATGATCAGGGGATGAGATCTCGGTGAGTCATGTGGTAGCCCAGAGGGGCAGTAAAACTGACTAATGGAACAACATATTACTTTAATTCTTCACAAGAGGTAAGTGTAGTTTACCTTTCAGCTTAGTTATATGCATGCATCCATGCCTTATATGAGTAGCTATGCCATGCCATGTTTGTGCTATGCTTGATTTATGTACTACCATGCCATGTTTAAAGTAAACTCTTGTATAAGCATAGAGCTTGCTTTGTCATCTGCTTGTTTGGATGCTATGTATTTGGTTGTCTTGCGAGTACATTCAAAGTACTCACCTGGCCTTGCACGTGGCCAGATTGCATGAGGAGATCCGTCATGCTAGACCGTAACCCGGCCAGTCCTGTGAGTTGACGAGCCCAGCCGAATCCGTTGAAGCCATGAACCAAGACGTCCGCTGCCATTAGTTATCCTGGAGCCATACAATATCGTTGTATGTAACAGTGTTTTAATACCCAATTTCATTTAATAAAGTCATTTTTGTGCCTAGAATGCTGTATCATGTTTCTGACGTACGTCAAGTCTTATCCTGGGACTGGCGTGCGTCGGCCCCCGATCGGGGTGCCACACAAGGTCCTTAAATATCTTGATGACTACAGCATTGAGAGTGGGGTGAGCCATGGCACTAGCTTATTACGACATACACAAATGGCCTAAACATAGCACAAGTCAGGGAAATTGTACCAACCAGACACGCCTATAGGCATAGATAATCGAATCAAGATCATAGGCATGGGAATAGATCTGAACAAAACAAAACTCATGGATCCAAGAATAAAGAACCCATATGTTGCAAGGGGAGGATGGAGAAACCCTAGATCGAGCAGGAACATCCGTGAAATCGAAAAGGGTTCGAGGATTTCCTCACCACGGAAGCAAAGGCAGACGAAAACCTACCGGAGAGCAAGATCAAGAGCGCGAGAGCGAGAATGGGTGGAGGAGGGCAAGAGTGATATCTGGAGGCAGTGTGGATTGTCATGGCGGTAACCCTAGCACTTGCGGGGGAGGTCCTTCATGAGCCAGTACCTGGCCAAGCTGCTGGCCACTCCAAAACGGGAGAAACCTGCCCAAGTAGAAAAAAAAGATTTCGCGAGCCAGCTAAAGATTGGCCTGAGGGGTACGGTTGACTTATTAGGCTGGCCAGGCTTTAAAGTAGCCCAGATAAAAAAAACTGGACATACCGGTCTAAAGATAGTGCAGGCCAGGGAAGTGTTGGAAATATGCCCTAGAGGCAATCATGTGATGATTATATTTACTATGTATTCATGAGTTATTTGTATTGTCCTTGAACATCATCACTGATATGCATCAATAAGTACGTGACTTGTTTGTGAGACTATACACTAGTAGAGAAACAGTTAGCCACAACTTGAATTGATGGCGCGCCAGTTTCCTTCCATGCCACCAAATTTTTTTCCAAATAGTGGTGGCGTTGTCATGTTTGGTACACCACCTTTATAGTATTAGTGGTGGCGTTGCTTTTTTGTAACACGCCACAAGTTTGTGTGACCAGTTGTTTTGACCAACCATAAATTAGTGGTGGCGTGGGTTTTCTGTGCACACCGTAGGTAATTAGAGTAGTGGTGGCGTGCTTGTTCCTAGCACACCAGCACTAACTTTTGCCTATATAAGAGTGTTGGCAGTCTCCTCTTTCCTCAAATAATTTTACTTCTTTCTCTGTAAAAATGTTCTCCCTAGCTAGCTCCTCTTAGTTTTTGTTCTTTACCTCGCAGCTATGTGGCCGGTAATAGACCCACCGGATCTTATAGAATCAGCACGAGCACCGCGTGCGAGCCCATGTCGGCCGAGAGTGTCGAAAGTTAGGGGCTCCGCCGCCTTGGCCGAGCTCCCCTCCGCCCCTGTTGGCTTCGCCATGAGCTCGCCAGCGTGGCCTATGCAGGCGGCCATGTCCGGCGAATCATCCCGCTGCAGCAGCGTGTCCGTTCGATCTGGTGGCAAATCTTACACCACCGGCGCCGAACCGGCCCAGAATCCAGCGAGGGCACCCGTGTTGCTTTGCGGCTGCCGACGCCCTCTTGATAAGAAAACTTCACACCCAACATGGAATCCAGAACGAGAGTTCTTCATCTGCGCTGGCTATGGAAAGGTATACGACAGAAAATCCCTCGCGATTTGTTTCAGCAAATTTGCACATGCATTCAAATCTAGTGTTGCGCACATCATTATGTGTATACACATCTACAGGAAGGAGCAGTCTCTTGCCACACATGGATATGGGCCGATCTCATGCAGAAATACGTAAGCGAGTTGCTCGAGTACTACTATGGACCACTGAGAGAGCAGCTAGATGAGATGCAAGTCAAAAATGACGAGATGTAAATTGAAAACAAAGAGATGCGAGGCCAAATCAGAAAATTCAATAAGCTTCGACATGCACTTTTAGCTTGTTTTATGATTTGGCTCCTTCTCCCTGCTGGATCGGTGGCAGCATTTCTTCTTGTGGGAGTCATTACAGTGATGATGTTCTTAGTTTAGGCAATTAACTAGACCGAGTAACAGTTATTAGTTATTGTTTAACCTTCAACTGTTATGTATCCAGATTAGTGATGTTGTTCTCCTAATTATTGTCTCCAACTATTTAATTATGTATAGTACACAAAATGAAATAAAATAAAATAAATATAAAACAATATATATATAAAAATAAACTAAAAATTAAAATAAACATAAGTATAAACATAAAACAATATATATAAAAAATAAACTTAAAAATAAAATAAACATAAATACAAAGCAATCTATATACAAAATAAACTAAGAAAAAAAATACACTAAATAAAATAAACATGAAATAAAATAAAACTAAAACCTAAAAAAATAAAAAATTACCGATGGCGTGGGCCGCATCACCCACGCCACCACCTAACCGGCCACCCCACCCACCCCCACACCCTATCCATTCCCCATCCACCCCGCGCCGCCGCCGCTCGCTGTCGCCATCACCGCCCAGCCATCTCCACCGTCGACGCCACCGTCGCCCCACCGTCTGCACCGCCCCAAAGCCTCCATCGCCGTCGTCACCACCACCGCCCCACCGCCCCCAACGCCTCCGTCGCCGTCGCTGTCTCCACCGCCATCACCGTCATCACTGCCCCGCCGTTCCGTCACCACCGCCCCGCCCACGGTGAGCCCCGCCAATGGTCGGCCACCCCTTTTTTTAGTGTATATAGATTTTAATGTAGATTTTAGTGTAGTGTTAGTGTAAATTTTAGTGTATATATAGTTTAGATAGATTGTAGTGTAGATTGTAGGGTAGTTTTTAGTCTAGTTTTTAGTGTAGTTTTAGATAGTTTGTAGATATATTAGATTGATGTTTTAGTGTAGGTTCTAGTGTTGTTTAGATAGTTTGTAGATATTTTAGATTGATGTTCTAGTGTACTTTAGATAGTTTGTAGATATTTTAGATTGGTGTTTTAGTGTAGTTTATAGTTTACAGTTTGCACAGATTGTAGATTGTCGTTTTTGCAAGTATTCGTTTCGTTAATATGTCCAATTTGTAGGCAAGGTCATGGTGAATTTTTTGGCAACTATAGAATGCAATTTTTTACTAATTTGTTAGGTATTTCCACCATCACAGATATCGCCGAAGTATCGTGGTGTTCACCAGAAGGGGAATCAGTGGTATGCAGAGATTAGGAAGGATTGTGTGACGCACCACCTCGGCCATTGGGACACCCCCGAGCTAGCGGCGCGTGCCTACGATGCCAAGGCGGTCGAGCTTTGGAAGGATAAGGCGCGTGTTAACTTCCCTGAGGACCATAAGGACGCGAAGTTTCTCGCGCCGGAGAACATGAGGATATGCACCAAGGCTGAGGAGAAGGAGAACCTCCAAGTTGTGATGCAGTTGTTCGACCCCATGGTGAGGCGTCTTGCCGCGGATGCCCAACTCGTGGAGCTCAACAAGATGATGCTCATTCGGTACGAAGCCAGGAAGAAAGCAAAGGATGATCCCATAGACTGGGATGACTTGGGGGGTCGTAGGTCCACCAGGGCGACCACGAGGCCGGCCCTTCCGGCGTGGGGGGTGACGACTACGACTAGGCTCATGACTCGAGAGTGTGATTCACGGCCACTAGCTAGATGGGGAGGGCCAGTTCGTACCAACTGTTTAACTTTATGCATGTTTTATGTTTGAACTATGTGCATGGTTTGTAGAACTGCTTAGTTACTAGAATGTATAAAGTATCTAATGAACCTAGTTATATGTGTTTTATGTTGAACTATATCTATGTGTTCTATGTTCGTCATTTTGGTTAATGATATATATTTATTTTGTCAACATGAATGCAGTAAATGGATCCCCCGTGTGCGACTTGTGGCGCAGTGAGATGCCAGAAGGACAGAAGTTCTTCAAAGATCTTCCAGATGATTTCCTGACTAGGATGGTATGCTTTAGTTCAACATGTTCTGACTGAGTTTCATATGGTTGTGCCCAAAATGGTCTAACTATTGCTTTCTTATATTTTTTTCTCGGGTCATCCATTGCGGGGCAAGGCGTGACTTCTTAGAGAGGTTCCGCGTTCCGCTTGATGCAACCATCATATTCCAGTGCACCCTCATGAAGATGCAGACGGCCCAGAACTTCACTTGTCTTGTCACGAACGAGCCACACCGCACCTATCTCGGGTGCCCTGTTTGGAGAGACCTTGCAGATGCCTACGGAGTGGAACTGGGGAGAGGGCCAGGTTCTACCTCGAGTATGATCGTCAGGAGATCATGGTCTACTACAAGCCTGCTGGCAGCTCTAGTTCACTTACCCCAGACTACGACCATGAGTCCAACCGCTGAAGAGTCTAGTTAGTAGGCATGCATGGCGCCTACTCGTATTATGCTAGCAACGATCCAGTTGAACTTTTGTTGATTGGTACTTTGTTGAACTTAAATGCTTTCATTTGCCCCTATTTAGGACTGTCAAACTTGATTTTATTGCTGCTATTAAATTGAATTATGCTATCATTTGGCTGGGAAAGTGCTGTTGTACACCTTTTTTTATACCTGATAGTCATATTGGTGGCGTGGCGCCAACATGGCATGTCACTGGTGATGAATATTACTGGTGGCATGGGACACGTGGCACTCCATCAGCACCAATGTTAGTGGTGGCGTTGGCTTCCAGCGCCACCAATAATTTTTATCAGTGGCGGCATATTGGTGGCGTTGGGTGCCAATACCACCAAGGTCTTTTTTGCAACGCCACTACTAGCCTTTTCTGCACTAGTGATATATTGTATGATTATTGTTCTAATGGTCCCTAGTTGATAAGGTTATGCAGACACATACCCTTTGACTAGTATATGATTCGGTTGATGTCTATGTTTCACAAGCCATGGGCATAGTGATGCTAAGCCGATAGTATGGACTCGGGTATGGGGATCACCGAGTCGGGCAGACCCACTTTGAGACGCAGCGAGATATTGTCATCTGTTAGTCTCAAGTACAATGTATATGCCTAGTCCTAGACTTGAGGTCTTCGCATGTACTCGGGATGTGAATCGACTTACTTAGGGTCTATAAAACGCTACTCCGTAAGTGGGTAATTATAAAGGTAGCTTTTAGGTTAGTCATGAAATATGCCCAGAGACATGGTTGACCAAGATGAGATTTGCCCCTCTTATTCGGAGAGATATTCTCTGATCCCTCTCGAGTGATCAGATTCTAAAAGCATGGCCATGTGACTTAGGTTAATTGTTAACCCAGTTCAGGAATCTGTATCACTGGTTCGAGAAGAGAGGTCGAGCTACCAATAAGGGTGACAAGTACTCGCCTTGAGCTCGACACTATATATCGTGAGGCAAAAGGAATGGTGTACATGACACATTGTCAAGGTTCGTCAAATGACTTTACGCGCACATGACAGACCAACTATCGACTCGGATCGTGTCCATGTGTACGTGAAACTACAGGGTCGCGTGCTTAAGGGGTAGGAGCCCATTCGGATTGGATCCGAGTGGAAATTGGGCATGGAGTCTTGATGGGCCTCAAGTGTTGAGCCCGTCTCAGATGCCTATATAAGTGGAGGGGTGAGACGCTTGAAAGGGTTCGACGAGTCTCCTTACCAAGCAACTGTCAAACCCACGCCCAAGTCGTGCGATCGGACCTAGCAGCCCGCTGCCCGACATTCCTCCCTGCACGCGTGAATAACTTGGAGGCGCTCCATCTGTGGTGCTCTGACAAACCGTGACAATCTGGTCGAGGGATTCATGAGGAGGAGACGGGGACGTACATCGCCAACTCTCCTTCCGCTGCGTGACTGTGCGTCTAGTGGTAAAACCCGATCCCATGATCTATCCTCAACATGTTCTTGATTGCGCGGTAGACATTTAGTTTTTCGCGCTAGTGCGGTGTACCGCGCGCCCCAACAAAAAGAGAGGGGAAACCAAACTCACCCTATAAGATACCTTGGCTTTGCAGTGTAAGTTTACCTTTTTTTTGGTTTTCGCCAGTTTGCTACATAGAGCTAAGCTATTCAGGCTCCTACCATACCAAATGTGTGTCCTTGTTGCTGGTCGAGACAAGGCAAGGTCCAGCAGAGGATTCAAGCACGCACTTATTATAAATTCTGTTGCTGTAGGCCCGGACAAGACCACTATAATCTTAATTAACCGCAATAATTAATATCTACTGGGACAACATCAAAAGAACCGCAACATCTAGCTGCAACATGCATGAACTTGGACACAATACAACAAAAGGACGAAATAAACGAATGGATTCCCGTGCCAGCACTGGCAGTACGTGTTCGTTGTACAACTTGTATGGGGCCGTGGGAGTGCCTACACTAGTAGGAAAACCCCCATTTGTCCCGGTTCGTAAGGGCCTTTTGTCCCGGTTCCGGAACCGGGACTAAAGGGTCGGGACTAAAGCCCAAAACCTTTAGTCCCGGTTGGCTTACGAACCGGGACTAAAGGCCCTCCACGTGGCTGGTGTTGGGAGCCTAGGCAGGAGGACCTTTAGTCCTGGTTGGTAACACCAACCGGGACCAAAAGGCAGGACCTTTAGTCCCGGTTGGCAACACCAACCGGGACCAAAAGGCACTGGGGTTTTTGTTTTTGTTTTTTTCAAAGGGGGGGGGGGGGGGGGGTTGGAGGGATAATTTAGGGTTTCATATTGTGTTAGCTAGCTAATAGAGAGAAGTGTCCCGATCATCATCATCATAGTCATCTAACCAACCATACTTAATTGTTCTTAGAACTACTCGTTATCATAATAACAAGTCATACTCGATCATCATCATCATAGTCATCTAACCAACCATACTTAATTGTTCTTAGAACTACTCGTTATCATAATAACAAGTCATACTCGATCATCATCACCATAGTCATCTAACCAACCATACTTAATTGTTCTTAGCACATGATCATGAGTATTAGCTAGGACCTAACTACCCGGCCTCTCTTAGGTAAAATAGCATAAAACAAGATAGGCCCTGACTCTCCATTATGGAGAATGGAGATTATCCTGTCTCCAATTCTTGCACGTCGCACAATGTTGCTTCCAAGTAGCTCCCTACGATCGACCATACATTTTTTCCAATCTTTGATTGTCATGTCTTCATCGGTTTTAGAAATCCGGTATGGACAACAGTGATGCATATGATGACCTGGTGGCAGTAAGCTCATAACATCAAGGTGACCTTTCGGAAACATCAGATGAGGCACACAATCATTCAGGATTTTCTGTTGAAAAACATAGTAATAACTTCGTAGTTAGCAATGTAGTTTAGTTTTAAAAATAATTTATGCAAAAGATGCACGGATGTCGTAATAGTAAAAAATCTTACCATGCGATCTCCATGGATGTTACCGTCGTTCAACACGTGCACTAGTGGCACGTATTGACCATAATGTGTAGGAGTTTGATAATAGGTATTGTAATTCTGAAAATCATTAATAAATGCGATAAGATGATTTTTCTCCTGGCAAGTTAATTCTGCGCCATCGGTGTAGTAGGTTCTGTCTACCATCTTCCGTACATTTTTTGAAGAATGAAAATAAGCTGTCAATGGAAATAAGCTGTCAACTATTTTGAAATAAACAATATAAATTACATAATAAATATGTTTAACAAACTCACAAGGAGGCAGAATCGGAATCATAATAAATATGGTTGAGAAACTCACATAATGGTAGAACTGGAGGCGTCTGCACATCGACCCAGATGTCGATATTACCTTCAATTTCATCTTCCGGATGAATATCAAAGGTGATAAGCATATTAGGCTCAAATGCATAAGCCTTGCATAGTGCTTGCCAACTTTTGCATTCAAAATAGGAGTAGGTGTCTGCATTGTACAATTTTACGGCAAAAGTATAACCATGCTCGGTCCTCAAGTGAACTCTCTTTACCTCCATACTTTTTTTAGTATTGAAACCAATCTTATCCAAGACATAAATTCTTGCATGGCAGGGGATACGCTAGTAGAATAGTAAAAAATTAAAATTATAAGTTCAAGCAAAAGAAGCAGAAGTCATGCTTAATTACGAAAAAAGACTTGTCGTTGTGACTTAATGTATCCACTTCGAAAGTCTCATCCAGCATGATGCTGAAGCGCCTACCATCAACTAGGTGAGTCGTGTCGCACAGACCGCGCTCGTCTTCGCAGTATTCGCACATACCGAATTCCCTTTCGCTATCGTCGTCAGACATTTCCTATGTTCATAGTTGAAACATTTAAAATCGATCGAAGGCAACTACCAGGAAACTGATCAACACACAGATCACTATTACTCAAAATATGCAACGGGTTGACTTTAGGTCTGTCGAGTCTTTGCTTCCTAAACTCTCATCTCACGTATATGGTGGGCACTCCCTCTGATATTGCGACCGTCGGTGATGGTGGCTCCTCCATTCGTCCCCGAGTGCATTACACCAAAATGTCTAGCACACGGGAACGAAGGAGAAGCGACCCCCACGACAACAGTCGGGATTCTTCCTCTCTCATATATATATATATGGTGGACACTCTCCCTCACTGAAAGACACACAAGGAGCCGAAACAGACCTGAAGTCAACCCGTTCCATATATCGAGCAATGACATAGAAAAAATTCCCTATGTTTTGCCGGAATGACTGGCAAATCACAAGCACTCGATATTAACTAATACATCATCCCGAACAATCCAGTTAATGCATCATCAAATATTAACTAATACATCTCGAATATTATCATATAAGATCACTAATACAGATCGGATATCCTAGAATCCAAAGTGGAGGACGGTGAACTAGGTTCACTAGCGGTCTCTGAGTCGCCGGCGGTGGACACCCAAAGATAAGGAACCATCACGGGATCATAACTCGGGTGAGATCCCTGAAGAATCTGCCAGGTATTGTCGAACCGGGCGTCCAACGCCGCCATGTAGCGACGGACGTGCTCGTCCTCCTCCCTGACACGGCGACGTACCACCTCCGCGGGGGCCCGCTCCCTCCGCAAAGAAAGTGGCCCGCGTGACCGCCACCACAGAAGCTCCGGGTCGACGACGAGACCTGGATTCCTCACCAACCTCCGAGCCCGGGAAGGTAGCACCTCCCAGTGCCAGCCCGGCGAAGCCCAGTCCCGGACATGGCGCCTATCAAGCAGGCTCTCGCGGACCACTCGACGACGAGGATGAGGGCCGGGCATCGTCGACGTCGAGACAAATTCCTATGAGAACGTTTTCTTATCGTTTAATCACTAATTTTTCATAAAACCAAATTTTTTTCTTTAATCTAACATACACATACTAATTTTTTCCTAAGACTCCTAATAATTAAATAAAACATAAAACAACTAAAACATAAACATTCATCATATAAAAAAATCAACATATATTTAAAAAAAATCCACAGAGCAGGGGTGGCGGCAGCTCACAGCGGGGGCGGCGACGACGGGGACGGGGCGGCGAAGGAGAGGCGACGGGGACGGGGCGGCGACGGGGGCGGCGGGGGAGGGCCGGCGAAGGGGGCGGCGGGGGCGGAGACGGGGGCGGGGCGGCGACGGGGCGGCGACGGGGACGGCGGGCTCGGGGCGGCGACGAGGACGGCGGCGACGGCGCGGCGATGGGCTCGGGGCGGCGACGGGGCTCGGGGCGGCGACGGGGCGGCGACAGGGCTCGGGGCGGCGGGCTCGGGGCAATGGCATATGAAATCTGAAATTTTCCAAGTGTTTACTTATATAGAAGAAGCATTGGTCCCGGTTCGGGGAACCAACCTGGACCGAAGGTCTCTTTTCAGCAGCCCAAAGGGCGGGAAGCAGAGACCTTTGGTCCCGGTTGGTGGCACCAACCGGGACCAAAGGGGGGCATTGGTCCCGGTTGGAGGCATCAACCGGGACCAAAGGGTGATTCTGCCCGGGGCCAAATTTTTAGTCCCACCTCGCTAGACAAGAGAGCTCGAGAGTGGTTTATAAGCGCTGCTGCGCATACCCTCTCGAGCTCCTCTCTACTGCAGGCCTTCGGGCCTAATCTGTCACTGCCTGTGGGCCTATTGGGTCTTCTGCGGGCCTAAATCCTGGCCCAACAAGCTGGTTCGGTTTCAAGTCGTATTCAGGCCGTGGCGGCCCAATAGGTGGCATTTTTTTTAAAAAAAATCCAGTTTTTTGTTTTGTTTTTTGCTTTATTTATTTTATTTTGTTCCTACTTACTGTTTTTTGGTTCATTCTTTTTGCTTTTAGGTCACAAAAAATATAAACTTTCTGTTAGTGCCTTTAGTTTTCAAATTTGAATAGTTTAAATTAGAATTTTTTGAAATTTGTGTGAATCACTAGTTTGTGAATAACTTTACTAAAAAAAGAGATTTTTGAGTGATCCTTTTTCCTGCTATTTAATATTACTGTGTTTTATCATTATATTCAATTTGGTAAGTTTTAGGTTATTTTAAATGTCTGTTTTAATCAAAAACAAATTTGGTTATTTTAGTTTGCTATTAAAGTTTCTAACAAAAAATTTCTTTATGAAAATTCTTTTTGCTATTAATGTTTTGAACAAAAAATTCTTTGATAATTTTAGTTGCATAAATTTTATATAATTTTAGTTTCAAAAATACTAGAGGTTTATAAAAGCTTTTTAGTTGATTCCTTTTGCTATTAGAGTTTTATAAAAGCTTTTTAGTTGATTCTTTTTGCTATTGAAGAATATTATAGTTTTGTTTTAGTTGATCATAACATAATATTTTAATTGATTATTTTTAGTTCATTCTTTTTGCTATTAGAGTTTCATAAAAGTTTTCTAGTTCATTCTTTTTGCTATTAGTTCATTCTTTGAGCTAAATGAACCATTCAAAGCCACATCATCAATTTTCAACCCTTTCTGACTTCATTTGGTATTTTTCATGCATTTACTGATTTTTTTGAGCTAAATGACCATGAAATTGAAAATCACTACAAATGAACTCTGAAAAGGTTGAAAGTTGTCATGGTATCATCATTTCACCCAAATAGCATGTGCTAAAAAGTTGAGAGGGTTACGGCAAAAACTAGATGCACTTCGTGTACAAAATGGACAATCTCTTTCGAAGTATCAGGGTTTCGGACGAAAACTCATCTGTTACAAAGGAATTTCATTTTTTTGAACTTATTTGTACTCCAGACTTTTGTGTGTTCAAAATGCACCATTCAAAACCACATCATCAATTTTCAACCCTTTCTGACTTCATTTCCTTTTTTTCATGCATTTACTGATTTTTTTTGAGCTAAATGACCCTGAAATTGAAAAGCACTACAAATGAACTCTGAAACGGTTGAAAGTTGGCATGGTATCATCATTTCACCCGCATAGCATGTGCTAAAAAGTTGAGAGGGTTACGGCAAAAACTGGATGCACTTCGTGTACAAAATGGACAATCTCTTTCGAAGTATCAGGGTTTCGAACGAAAACTCATCTGTTACAAAGGGATTTCATTTTTTTGAACTTATTTGAACTCCAGACTTTTTGTGTGTTCAAAATGCACCATTCAAAGCCACATCATCAATTTTCAACTCTTTCTGACTTCATTTCCTTTTTTTCATGCATTTACTGATTTTTTTGAGCTAAATGACCCTGAAATTGAAAAGCACTACAAATGAACTCTGAAAAGGTTGAAAGTTGGCATGGTATCATCATTTCACCCACATAGCATGTGCTAAAAAGTTGAGAGGGTTACAGCAAAAACTGGATGCACTTCGTGTACAAAATGGACAATCTCTTTCGAAGTATCAGGGTTTCGGACGAAAACTCATCTGTTACAAAGGGATTTCATTTTTTGAACTTATTTGAACTCTAGCCTTTTTGTGTGTTCAAAATGCACCATTCAAAGCCACATCATCAATTTTCAACCCTTTCTGACTTCATTTCCTTTTTTCCATGCATTTACTGATTTTTTTGAGCTAAATGACCCTGAAATTGAAAAGCACTACAAATGAACTCTGAAAAGGTTGAAAGTTGGCATGGTATCATCATTTCACCCACATAGCATGTGCTAAAAAGTTGAGAGGGTTACGGCAAAAACTGGATGCACTTCGTGTACAAAATGGACCATCTCAGCTACTCACTAGAGAAGAAAGTGATGGCAATGAAGCCGATCACATCCCAGAGTGGGATCTTGGGGTATAAAACTTTTTCTTCGCTTGTGTCCCTTGCTTATTGCGCCGTAACCATGGACAATCTTCATCACATACATCACAATGCTTCAGGAAGCTTGCTCACATCATACTAAATATTCTTACACACAAACCGTACTTAAACAGGGACATAATAGAAATAATAGTTCAGATATCCATTACAGAAAGTACTGCATAATTGAAGATACCAATCCTACTCTTCCGGATTGCAAACACTACTCGTCGTCTGGATCAGAATACCCCCAAGCAGGAGACCCATGGGGCACTGGTGGTGGTACTAGCGGTACGAGGTGATGCTGCCCATAATTGAAGATTCGAATCCTGCGGTACAACTCGTATGCAACGTACCCATCTATTGCTGCATACTCAATGTTGATAGGGTCAAGTGGGGTCTTCTACCAATGTTTGTGCCCTGACTTGGGGAATTTTGTCTTCATATCAGCGTAGTGCTCGTCGATCAGGGCGGCTGCCATATCAGCCATTGAAGTCTTGTCATGCTCAAGCCTGAACCTGCCCTGAAGATCAATGTGCCATTCAGCTGGTATCTCAATACCCCAGGTGCGCCTCATCTTGATCTTGTCATTCGTTATATCAACGCTAGCAAAATATATGCCGCTGCGAAGGAACTCCATAAGTTTTGGACAGTGCTTGTTACTACTGCAACAACAAAATGGAACAAATGTGTTAAATACTGCTGCAACAAGTATATTTTAAAACAAGTATAATAAGAATCATAACAAGTATATTTCGGCACAAGTATAATAAGAATCATAACAAGTATAATAAGAATCATAACAAGTATAATTTAGAACAAGTATAATAAGAATCATAACAAGTATAATTTAGAACAAGTATAATAATTAAGAATCATAACAAGTATAATTCGGCACAAGTATAATAAGAATCATAACAAGTATAATAAGAATCATAGCAACTTTCCTATTCCTAGGCATTTCCTATCCTATGAATCAAAAGAAGCCCCTAAACTAAGACATGTTCTCCCACGATGGCCAATGTGCAACTACAAGGAAAATTCTTATGCAATTTTCCTATCCTATTCCTATCCTCCTATTCCTATTCCTATGCAATTTTCCTAATCCTCCTATTCCTATGCAATTTTCTATTCCTATGCAATTTTCCTATGAATCAAAGAAAAGCCCCAATTTTCCTATGCATTTTTCCTATGAATCAAGGAAACTATGACATGTTCTCGACATTCCCAATCCTCCTATTCCTATGCAATTTTCCTATCCTATGAATCAAAGAAAAGCCCCAATTAAAACCATGACAAGTTTCGTATTACCTTGCCCACTGGAAGACCATGACATGTTTCTTGAAACAAAGTTGGACGACGGCAACATTGCGACCATCGGCCGTGTACTCGAGATCGAGGCCCATGAACTTGTGTTCCTCCTCTTGAAGCCATTCCTCGAACATGGAAAGAAAACCCTCCACTTTGACGGTGTTGTTCGTGTAGACGACATGGAGATTGGTCGTGCCATGTGCGAGCACATTCCTGTAGCGAGTTCTTGGATTCATGGTGGAGGATGGGAAAGAAGAGAGGAGAGGGAGACGAACAGAAATGGAGACTGGCCACGTTTACTGTAGCGTCGCGTTACTGTAGCGTCGCGCGCAACAACTTCCAAGGCGTGGGATTTGAACGGTTGGGACCTTTAGTCCCGGTTTGAGACACGAACCGGGACTAAAAGGGCTCGCGCCAAGCGAACGGTTGCCACCAATGGTTGTGGTCCAGGAGCGAGGCGCATTGCTCCCGGTTCGTGTCTGGAACCGGGACCAAAGGGGTCCCTTTAGTCCCGGTTCCAGATACGAACCGGAACCAATGGTTGTGGGCCAGGAGCGAGGCGCATTGGTCCCGGTTCATGTCTGGAACCGGGACCAAAGGGGTCAGACGAACCGGGACCAATGGCCCACGAGCCCCGGCCGGCGCCCTGGCCTCACGAACCGGGACCGATGCCCCCATAGGTCCCGGTTCGTGAGTGAACCGGGATTAATGGGCTTATCTGGGGTGGACCGAAGCCCTGTTTTGTACTAGTGCTAGGTGGAGTTTTGTTTTCCAGCCCTTTATTAAAATATGTTCACAAATTGGTCGTTTGCTTGGTCGTGGGAGGATAATTTAATCCACAACGACTGGACCGTTTGTTTGGCGTCAGACATTTGGCACTGTTGTTGAGTAGGAGTAAAATGCATATTTGCCCCCAAAGTTGGTGGCCATCTTCAAAACGGTCCTCAAACTCAGAAAGTGTTTCAATACGATCCCAGAGCTTGTGAATATGATTTCAATACGGTCCTGGAACTTGGTGCACCCATCCTGGCATACGTCTCGCATACATATCTCAGCTTTCTAACAGCTGGCGTTCTATCTCCATCTGGGTAGGACCCAGCAGTCAATGAGTACGAGAAACAGAAAAATAGGACTGTAAAATAATGGTGTAGGGATTCCGAACCGGCAACCTATGGCTGTTTAGCTAGACACAAGAACCACCCTGCTGATAATATTATTTGGTGGCCGCCAAGCATGGCAGTGGCTGGATTGGTGTGATGCCGCTAATTACGTGTGATTTAACTATCCGCCGATTTAACTTAACCAGATTTTTAGGAAACTAATTTCGCATTTCAAGGAACGAAATAACGATAGCATAATGAAATTCTACGCCATTTAGCTGGGTTCCTTATTTAGTTGGGTCCCTTGTTAAAAACAGTTTTTTCAAAAGCTATTTAACATTGCTTCCATATATAAAAAATGTTTCCAAGTTAAAAAAAGAATATTTGTTTCCAATTATGCTAGGAAGAGATTGCGGGGGAGTGAGCCTAGCTCAACTGGTTGGGGGAGTGGATGTACAAGCCCAACGCCTGGGTTCGAATCCTCACGGAGGCGAATTTAAGTTCCTATTTATTCTTGAGGACCAGGTTCTCCTGATACTCACGCATTTATTGAGGACTAGGCTAGGCTTGGTGTGTAACCGAGACTAAAAATCCTAATACTCATACTTAAAAGGCCGTATGCATCCCTAGTTGGTGCAGAGGCCGGGGAAGTGAAATTCTCCCCCAATTTTTAAGATGGTCTATGATTGACAAGTCAAGGGGATGACCTCAGGCGATCCGGACGACACGGGCGATCCGGACGCTACGGCTCCGGTTGCTACGTCCCAGGGGTCGCCGACGCTACACACGCCACCAGAGGGCGGCGACCTTGATACATCTGCATCGCGGGATCTGCAGGGGGTGAGAGACGCGGGAGACCCGGTTGGAGCGGGCGATCCAGGCGCTCCGGCCGTTTCGGCCCCGGCTACTCCGTCGCCTCCGTTGCAGAGGTCGCAGCCGTGACACCAGACGCCGGAGGGCGGCGATAATCATGCCTCCACTTCTGAACCTGCGCCGACATCGTCAGTTTCCGATGATCTGCCGCTGGTTTCAAATGGTGAGGAGGCGCCGTTACGATGGCAAATTTCATTCTCCAGTGGGGAAGATGGGGATCGCATGCACGGGATCCTCAATCTCCATTTGAGATCAAGATGGATGACAGTGCGGGATCATGAGGACGACATCCTTGCCGGGCGATACTTGCAGGACGAAGAGCGGGTGATCGAAGGTTCGTTTTTCGTTATAGATACTGTCGATGTTTGGATTGGATGTCCGCTTTTGCAGGCGCAGCCGAAGACACAAGACTCGACCGTGCTCGTCGACTTGACATCGAGTCCAACGATCCACCCACGAGTTGGGGGTAGGTTTTGGGTCCTCGCCGAGGACGACGAGGATGATGATACGGCGCAGGAGGATTTGCTGGCTTCGCCGTCTTCATCGCCTCGCATTCAGCCGTCCGCGGAGGTGAACAGTAGCGAACATGACCGTTCCGGCAGATGGGAACACTGGGGCGCCCCACAACGTTCGACGACGATGCGGATGAAGCCATGGAAGGGCCCTTTGCCCAAGGTAAATTTGCCTCAACTAACTTTGTCAGATATTTTCAAACCGGATACGTGGACGAAGGTTGTTTCACGGAAGAAGAAGAAGGTGAGTATGGCGACGCGATTGTCTCTGCCGGTGGCCGCCGACCTGATCTCAACTCGTTCGGCTCGCACGGCGCGCTTGAATTCGCTGATAGGCCAAGACGGGTCGGTAGCAGCGACGACGACTATGGGCTCCACTGACGCAGGGTATGTGGCCCAGCAGGTAGCCCAAGTCGGAAGTCCCACAAAAGACCGGGCTACTTTTGTACGTACATGTACATCAGGAGATGGATTTACGTACGTCAGTCCTGGGCAGACAGATCAGGTTACGAAAGCGGACAACAGCGAGGCTATCGTTCCTAGGGTTCGGCCGCGCATTGCTCATCCTGGCTTTCCATCGCGAGCGGGACGAGCGCGAAAGATCGCTGCACCGCTGCTGCGAGAGAAACATCTGATCGTGGACATGGCTGGGCCTGGGGCCGACGGGCCGCCACCAGCTCGTCCCAACCAGAACGGGTCCGATCAGGGGAGAACGAACCTCCCTCCCGTGCAGGCTGACCGACAGGGCAAGCATCCGAGCGCCGCTGCACACGGGGGCGGCGGAGCGACCCAGCCTGCTGACCCGCAGCGAACCGGCGAAGGTAGCAGGGGGGCTGTTGGTGGTCGTCGTGGCGATGGGCAGGGTCGCGGTGGCTTTGCCGGCGGTCGCGGTGGAGCGGGACCTGGGCGCGGCGGCGCGGACGGCGGCTACCGGGGATACCGCAATAACTGGAATCAATGGAATGATGGAGTGGGCGGAGCGGGCGCTGGCCGCGGACAATGGAACGAAGGAAGGGGTCGCGGGCTCGGTGCTAATCAGTGGCATTGGACCTTCTACCCTCCCGATGGTGATTTCGTCGAAGGGGCCAAGGGTCCGCATTATTGGCAGTGTGGTGGTCGCGGCGGTGGTGGCCGTGCCTTTGGCCAGAACATACCTCCAAGGCGGCCGCTAGTTCCGAAGAATGTACCGAAGTTGCCAGAGGTCACACCGGCGACGAATGATGAGGGGGCGGCTACCGTGGTTGCTGCGAACGCATCGACTTCGACTGTCACATTGCCAGAGGCGGCGGCGGTGGCGGTCAAGGCTTTGGCGGCTGTCCCAATTCTACCCAATGCTAATGCCGAAGATAGAGACACTGCGCGGGCTAATAAGGCGGCCCGCAAGAAAGAAAAGTTGACGTGCTATAGATGTGGAGTCCCGGGTCATTTTGTGACGGATTGCACAACTGAGTTGTGCGATATTTGTCGGAAACCAGGACACGGTGAGGCAGCTTGCCCGTTGCTTCTAGCACCTAAGCCAGTGCTCAACATTTACGGAGTCTATCAGAGTAGGCTTATGTTCTTTGAGACTCCTCACTCTGCCTCCGCTATTGTGCCTCCTCGTCTTGAGAGTTCAAGGACGGGCTTGGTCAAGGTCACAAATGGTACACTGACGGTTGAACAGGTTACTCAGCAGCTCAGGAGACTTGTTTCTGAGTCATACCACTGGGCTCCGGTCATACTGGATGAACAGGTGTACCGAGTGGAATTCCCTAGGAGGGAGGACCTTCAACGTCTGTTGACCTTTGGGGTCAGCAAGGTGAATGGGAGCAAATGCATGTTAGAATTTGAGGAGTGTAAAAAAGCTGTACCGACGGGTACAAGGTTGGACAAGGTTTGGATCAGATTATCAGGCGTCCCAGAGTTTCTTCTCAATGATTTCCTTATTGTCTGGAGCCTTGGTTCACTACTGGGTAAGACCGAGAAAGTTGACATGCCATTCACGCGCAAACATGGGATTGCCAGACTGCTAGTGACTATGCTCGACGTGGAGTATGTGCCTGATTACGTACCTTGGTTTTATGATGGTATGCATTATGATCTTGACGTGGAGATCGAGGAGGAAATCCAGGGAGAGACTCATAATGATGATGTTGACATGATGGATGGCGGTGATGGGAGTGGGAACTAGGGAGATGCGAACCCTGATGAGCATGCTGATGGGTCCACTCACAAGGGTCAAACCCCTATGTCGTCGAAATCTGCGGATACGACACAGAATAACGGGAAAACATCATCTTCGACACCCATGGCTTCTCTCCGTTTTGGTTCGTTTCAGCCGGTGTCTGCGCCGAGCCGTCTATGGGGGGACCGGGTGGAGATTGAGGACTTCGAGGCCACTCCGGTATCTGATGCTAGCAGTGTTCGTGATCAGCTGAATGAGGATGATGGGGCACGCGTTCAATTACCTTTGCAGCAGCAGCTTTTGGATGGGGGAGTGAGGGAGGATGGTTGCGGGCAGGAGGCCCGGCGACTTGCCTCTCCCTTACCTCGCCCTTCTTCTACTGGAGGGGAGAGTGGGGAAGAGCGTGGGCAGGAGGCGCTTCCACGGTCACCTCGCTCACTGACACCTTCTCGGACGGCGCTTTTGAGCCGTCAAGACGGGGTGGTGGGGCCGGTCAGCTGCGGACAGGAGGTCTGCCGGCCTGGCAAGCCTCTATCCCGCCCGTCGTCTCCTGCAGGAGTGACATCCGAGGGCAACGGGCAGGAGGATTGTGTGCCTTCACCTTGCTTTTCGCCTTCCGCTCGCACGACGGTGGAGGGGCAGCAGCTGCAGACCGGGGAATCAGTAGCTTGGGCTGCGGCTGATTCTCAGGTACATGCATCTTCACCGGGCTCTTGTCAGGACACTGTCTGGATGGAGGCAGGAGGCCAAAATCCTACAGTGATATCCATGGAGGATGTGATCACATATGGAGGGATACCGGATCCTACATCCGGTGACGTCGCTTTAGCCACCGCATCCAGGGCAGCCGGATGGTGATGACATACAGCTAGGGCGTGCTATGAGGGCCGCCAAGCTTCGAGATGTCGAGGCAAATACATGTATGTCTGTTAATACTAGTTGTTCCATCCTCCATTTCTCTGATACAGAAATTATACAAAATGCTAGCAACCTAGGAATTTCTCTTGGTGGTAGTGACAAACAGATAGCTAAATCAACTAATGACATTTGAGATTTAGAAGGGGACAGAGCCATAGAGATTATTCAAAATCTAGCAGCGGTAAAACCTATGAATGAGGCGGATATCAATAATCTAGGAGGCACATCCTTACAAAGTTTATGTGAGGATTTATTACACATAGAGGGAGTTGAGGAGGATGAGGGAGACATGGGATCGGAGGGGTATATGGCCTCTTCGATTGCCGATTGTCTTCCACACGAAACTTCCCCACAGAGTAATACGGAATTGATACAGGATAAAACTAAGAGACCTTGGAAAAGGAAGGTGTATCCTGTATCGGCGGTACGGAGGAGTGCGAGAGTGAAGCAAAAAAAAAATTCCATGATGAAATATGAAAGGAATCTTTTGGAATAGCAGAGGTCTGGCAGACTTGGCTAAAAGGAGATTTCTTAGAGATGCATCTTTAGAGCATAAGTTAGACTTTATGGCGCTACAAGAGACGGGTAGAGATAATTTCACATCACAATTTCTCAACACACTCTCAGGAGGAGTTGATTTTGATTGGCACTGTTTGCCACCAAAGGGTAGATCTGGGGGAATCTTACTTGGGGTTAAGTGTGAAACATTAGAGGTGTTGAGTGTGGTATATGGTGAGTTTTCCGTCAAATTTCGTGTGAGGTCGAAACTTGATGGTTTCAGATGGGCTTTGGTGGCCGTATATGAGGTGGCACAACCTGAGCTGAAATCTGAGTTTCTCGCCGATTTAGTGAGAATATGTGGAGATGAAAGACTTCCCATTATGGTTGGGGGAGACTTTAATATTATTAGAAGACAAGAAGAAAAAAATAATGACAACTTCGATGGAAGATGGTCACTTATGTTCAACATGGTTATCGAGAGTCTCGATTTGAGGGAGCTTGACCTCACTGGTAGACAATTCACATGGGCAAACTCATTACCGGTGCCAACATATGAGAAGTTGGACCGGGTACTGACCAGTGTAGAATGGGAATAGAAGTACCCGCTGGTTTCAGTACATGCCTTACAACGAGCCATCTCAGATCACACACCACACATGGTCGACTCTGGGGAATCGAATCATGTGGGTAATAGAAATATCTTCTCTTTCGAATTAAGTTAGTTCGACAGAGAAGGATTCATGGATCTCATAGCTACCGAATGGGCTAGGGAATCTGGTGGATCTTCTAACATGGAAAGATGGCAAAACAAAATCAGACACTTGCGCCAATTCTTGAGAGGTTGGGCCAAGAATCAAAGCGGAATTTACAAAGTGGAAAAAGAAAGACTTATTCGACTCATTAATGAGCTTGATGTGAAAGCTGAGTCTACTCTTCTCAATGTGTCTGATCGGAATACTAAGATTGAGGCTGAGAAGAAATTACAAACTCTTCTGAGAGAGGAGGAGATGAAATGGGCACTTCGAGCCAAGGTGACGAAGGTGGTTCAGGGGGACAATAACACACAATTTTTTCATATGATTGCAAATGGCAAACATCGGAAGAAGAAAATATTCAACCTGAGCAGGATGAGGGTACAATTGTAGGACATGAGAACCTAAAATTGTACATTTTTGAATATTATAAGAAATTATTTGGTGCACCCGAAGAGAATTTTGTGTCTCTGGATGAAAGCACAACATATGACATACCTCAGCTCAATTCCGATGATAATGAGGTACTGTCAGCTCCCTTTACTGAGAAAGAGGTGTTCGATGCAATCACACAAATGAAACAAAATAAGGCACCGGGGCCGGATGGATTTCCGGCGGAATTCTATAAAAAATGCTGGCATATTATTATGGGTGATCTTTTGCCTATGTTCCAGGATTTATTTAACGGTCAGTTACAGCTATTCCACCTCAACTTTGGAACAATAACGTTGTTGCCAAAAAAGGTGGAGGCTGTTCGAATTGAGCAGTTCAGACCGATTTGTTTGCTCAATGTTAGCTTCAAATTTTTTACAAAGGTTGGCACGAATAGATTGACGCAGATAGCTCATTCGGTAGTCCAACCGACACAGACAGCGTTCATGCCTGGAAGACACATCTTAGAGGGGGTTGTTGTCTTGCATGAAACGTTACATGAAATCCATACAAAGAAACTGGATGGGGTTATCTTTAAAGTGGATTTCGAGAAAGCGTATGATAAAGTCAAATGACCATTTCTTCAACAGGCCTTACGTATGAAGGGGTTCAACGAATCTTGGAGGGATCAGGTGGATGCCTTCATTCAGAAAGGTAGTGTGGGGGTTAAGGTTAATGATGACATAGGTCATTTCTTTCAAACACACAAGGGACTAAGACAGGGTGACTCAATGTCTCCGATGTTGTTCAACATAGTAGCAGATATGTTGGCAATACTTATTGGTAGGGCTAAAGAGAATGGCCAAGTAGGAGGACTTGTTCCACACCTTGTAGAGGGGGGAGTGTCCATACTACAATACGCGGATGACATGATCATCTTCATGGAACATGATATGGCAAAAGCTAGGAATATGAAACTTGTTCTTTGCTTATTTGAACAGTTATCTGGGCTAAAATTAATTTTAACAAAAGCGAACTGTTCTGTTTTGGGAAGCCAAAGGAGGAGCAGGATGCTTACAGGCAGCTATTTGGATGTGAAATGGGATCACAGCCGTTTAGCTATCTTGGGATTCCTATTCATCATAGAAGATTGACGAATAAGGAATGGAAGTGTATCGAGGATAGATTCGAAAAAATATTAAGTTGCTGGAAGGGCAAGCTTATGTCTTATGGAGGGAGGCTGGTGTTAATAAATTCGGTTTTAACAAGCCTGCCCATGTTCCTCTTGTCTTTCTTTGAAGTACCGGTAGGGGTACGCAAAAGATTAGACTTTTACCGATCTCGTTTCTTCTGGGAAAATGATAAGGCTAAGAAGAAATACAGATTGGCACGGTGGGATATAATATGCAGACCCAAAGACCAAGGGGGTCTTGGCATTGAAAATATAGAAGTGAAGAACAGATGCCTGCTTAGCAAATGGTTATACAGGTTATCTACGGAGACCGAAGGGATGTGGGTACAAATACTGAAGAATAAATACCTACAATCCAAAACATTGGCCCAGGTTACAGCTAGACCAAAAGACTCACCTTTCTGGAAGGGGTTAATGAAGGTGAAGGTAACTTTCTTTCAAAGGGTGAAATTTGTAGTTGGTAATGGTTCCGTTACAAGATTTTGGGAAGACACATGGCTGGGGGATACTCCATTAGCATTACAATATCCTTCCCTTTATAATATTGCACAACGCAAGGAGGATTATGTGGCCACAGTATTAGAATCGATACCACTTAATATGCAATTCAGGCGAGCTTTAGTGGGAGCACGCTGGAATTCATGGTTACACCTGGTCAGGCGACTGATGGATGTTCAGCTTTCTGGTCAGCCAGATAGTATTCGTTGGAATCTAGCTACGAATGGTATCTTTTCAGTAAAGTCCATGTACACGGATCTGATAAACATTGGACCGCTCTCGAGATCATTACATATTTGGAGAGTCAAAGTGCCGCTTAGAATTAAAATCTTCATGTGGTTTATACACAAGGGTGTGGAGATAATTTGACAAAACGAAGATGGGTAGGCAGGCCTAATTGTTGCTATTGTGATCAAAATGAAACAAAAAGTCACCTCTTTCTAGATTGTCCCCTTGCAAAACTATTATGGCGAACTGTTCATATAGCCTTTAATGTTAACCCACCAACATGCATTAGTTCGTTATTTGGAACGTGACTCGATGGAGTAGACGTTAATATAGCGAATCTTATCCGGATTGGTATATGTGCTATATTTTGGGCTATATGGAATACCAGGAATGATATGCTTTTTAATGGCAAGAATTTCAATAACTTTTTGCAGGTTATCTTCATAGCAACGTCTTGGATCCGTACGTGGTCGTTACTCAGCCATGCGGACTCCAGGGAGCTTATGGCTACTGGGTGCAACCGGTGGGAGATGGTCGCACGGGTTATCTTCAACCGATTTGGATGGCATGCTAATAATAGACTAGGTGTATAGGCATCGTAGTCTACTTTTAGTTACGCCGGATGTGGCAGTTTATTTACCTTTTTCGTACTTTTTGTTCAGCGCATGAGCGTCTTGTGGATCTAAAACCTTGTTTTCAACTTGTTTAATAATATGGCTGCATGCATAGATTGATGCAGAGGCCGGGGGCTCGTTCCTCCTTTTCAAAAAAAAAAAGGAAGAGATTGCTTATTGGAAACCCCACCATTGGCATCGAGTGAGGTGGTTCTCCTGTCTGGCTACACAGGCAGAGGTTGTAGGTTCGAAACCCCTTCATTGATTATTTTTACATTCCTGTTTTACTCTTTCTCACGCTAACTTACAGGTGGGTCCCATCCCGCTGGAGATAGAAAGCCCATTGCCAAGCTGCCAGAAGACCGAGGTACGTATGCCCAACCGTATCCCATAATGTTCTCTCAAAAAAAAAAAAAAAAACCGTATCCCATAATGGGTGCATCAAGTTCCAGGACCGTATTGAAGTCGTATTCGCAAGTTCTGGGACCGTATTGAAACACTTCCTGAGTTCAAGGACCATTTTAGACATGGCCACCAAGTTTGGTGGCCAAACATACATTTTACTCTGTTGAGTAGCTGCCATGTGCGATCTCGTGTGTGAGACAGAATTTTTTTTTTTGAGGAACTGACAGGAGCGCTGCCTTTTCATTAAAAAGAGGGAATTATGTACATGTTGGCATGTTTAAAAGGGGTACATGCCGGAAAACCCCAACAAAAGATTCCACAAACGGACTATTTCATGGTTGTGAATAACTCGTGGACGAAAAGCTAAAGCTCGTTGCGCAATCTCCTCAAAGGTGAGGTGCGCCACCTCAACGTAGGTCAATCTCATTCCGTTGAAAATGCGTTGGTTTCTTTCTTTCCAAACATTCCACATAATGTAAATAAGGACGCCACTCTGTCGCCTCCTCTGTGGGTTGTCGATGTCTTTGAGGCCCCCCACCCACCAGGAGTCAATAGAAGGGAAATCGTCTGCGGGGCCAAAAGCCGGCTGATCGTCCACCCAGCTGAGCACCAGGCCGCGAACTGCATTGGTGAAAGGGCAGTCTTTCCAGAGGTGGGATGCGGTCTCGAGGGCGCTGAGGCAAAGCTGGCAGACAGGGTCATGCGGCCAACCTTTTCGCGCAAGTCGATCAGCTGTGAAGATCATGTTATAAAGGACAAGCCAGGAGAACAATCTGCATTTAGGTTCCGCGTGTGCCTTCCATATTTTGTCAGTCGAGAACTTGGATGACACCTATTATATGTCGCCGTGCCATATGTCATGGTATTCTGCAAAAAAACAAATATATTTTCCGAAATGATTTCTCAAGGATCTATTTGTAAAGAGAATATTTTAAGAATGGGTCAAATTGAAATTGTTTTCATTTCTCGAGGGCAGAGCAGGCAGGGAAATTTGATTAATAGAAGGGGATAAGTACAGCAGAGGGTGACTGCGTACAAATGCAGCCAAAATTTTGGTGCGCCTATGATTGGCGGGGCAGACACGGGCAACGTCCAAACAACTCCGTAATAAGAAAGGGGTGGCCAGGGCAGAGGAACCACCTGAGTGCATGCATGTCTTTTCCAAAGATATTGGTTTATAAAATTCCCTTATCGCCGTCACCTCAGCCTTTGCGATGGGAGACTAGTAGCCGTGCTTATGTGCTGGGCTGGACCTGGATGCAGCGTACCCAGACCTTAGCACTGGCTGGGGCTGGCCTCGTCTTCTTCCTGCTCGCCCTCCCCACGAACGACCGGCCGGCCGGCACTCGACTATATAGCCAGCCGCCCTGCAAGTTCTCTCTTCCTCGCCGGGCACAACTACACATCTCACTCTGAATCCCAAGACTGCGGGCTGACCGGCCGACCGCGCCGGCAGCTGCATGCGTGACTTGGAAGTTGGAAAGATGCGCTTCATTCTCCTCGTCTCACCGGTGAGGTATGCATACATGTATGCTTTAATTGCCCGGTCGGCCTCCATTCATCGATCCATCCAGCTGGTGCATGCAACGGAACGGACGACCTGCAGGTGCAGATTCATGGATGTGAAACATAACTGATGAATCGATCCATGGATCGTTTTTTGGCCTCTGCCACTGCTGCCCTCTCCGGTCCTCTCTCTAGACATATGTACGGAAAAGATACGCTGCTGTTCAATCGATTCACGCATACCGCTGCACATGCACGTACCTGCACGCTGCGCTTATTACTTAGGAATACACATCTTACAACATGGCTACAACTTAAATCCTAGAGAGGTGGGTGCGTAGCGAGGAGTAGCGTTGTATTAATACACTTGTGAACTTGGGTGGAGGCTTTCTTTGCCTTTTCTTCTTTAATATATGACATGCACTCTCGTGCATATTCGAGAAAAAACAACTTAAATCCTAGTGGGTCTCCAGAGTCATACAAAAAGATGCTTTATAAGTAGCTCATCAGGTAACCATTAAAAACCAGTGCCAGGCCAGCTCACGTTTCCAGTAATCTGTAGTCCTTAGCTTCTTTTGGTTGTACAGCGGCAGTAGCTAATGGTGTTTGCTTCCTTGTTTTCTTTGGGAGGTCCACCAAAACCAGACCTCCCCGTTTTAGACTATTGCATCATCTGATCACTCATACAGCCTGAATGTTCAGATTTAATTTATGCCACCCTTGACCAAAAAGCGTTGCTATGATCTCTCTGGTCTAGCCATATATGAATCAGAATGATCCAATTGCACATACATGGATTTGAGTACTAGGACCATCCAGTACCGTCTTCTTCTCAGCTTTGGATTCTCCTTCATAATTATTACTCCCTCCAATCATAAATAAATGACATTTTGGACACGGACAAGTTTTCCAAAGCATAATTTGACTAGTACTTTTTTATTACAAAAAATATTTATAAAGTACCGCAAAGGTATGCTTTCATGAAACTATAACTTAAGACAAATCTACTCAAACAATTTTTTAATATCCAAACTCAACATATAAAACTATAAAAGTAATATGTAACCAAAGATTAAAATAGCTAACTTAAGACACCACCAAAACAACACTTATTTGTGACTGAAGGGAGTACTACTCTATCCAGGGGCAGATTCAGCCGGGGGGCAGAAGAGGCTCCCCTCGCCCCAACCTGCCTGCCAACCAATGGAACAAATAGCATTACTGCGCACTGCCTTGTGTGCGCTACTCTATTTTACTCATTCGCTTTGCACACTCAGAAACTAAGGAAGGACAAGAAACTAACCTACTACCTCATGTTAGGCATTTTGAGCATAAAAGCAGCGTTCCGGAGGACGAACCGACAACGGAGGGGGGTAAACCACCGCCATCACCATTCGAGCGACGGCACATGAATGCCGTCTTCGCTGACATCACCGCCAGATGGGAGGCCGGCTGTCGGCCAGCACAAGTACGATGACCCAACCACGCCGAGGGGCTTCTGCGCCAAGTACTTCACCGTGGAGTCGTGCCTCCTGCTCGCCCTTGTCACCGTGCTGCTGCTGGTGCTCCCGCTCGTCCTGCCGCCGCTCCCGCCGCCACCGTTGGTAGTGCTGCTCGTGCCAGTCGTGATGCTGGCGGTGTTGCTCATGTTGGCGCTCATGCCGGCAGCAGGTGGCCGGAACGAGGTCGCCGACCCGGCAACCTGTTTGTAATCATATAGATTGATGTACATTACAAGTTTGCTAGCTATCTGCATAGCTTGAGGATTTCAATTTCTTCTTTTGTTTTCACTTGTGTTTGTTCCAGTAAATATGTTTTTTCTGTGTGTTGTCTAGTAGTTAACATCCTGCTTTTAATGTCTGACTGTCAGCAAGTGGAAAGGAAAATACTCTGTGTGCAACACTATTTAGACCATAAAGTTCATTTCTAGTATCCCCGCAAAAAAAAATCATTTATAGTAAGACATTATTTTAGGTGCCAATCTTTTAATGCTGAGTTGTACATAAGTTTTAAGAAAATGATTACATTGTGCAGATGATTATGAAAACTAGGCCAATAATTTTTTGTCATGGATATTAATAAAATATTGTAAAAGTAATGCCAAAGCTTTATTTTTTATAGATATTACTCTTGGCACCAGTTTTAAGAAAATGATTACATTGTGCAGATGATTATCAATTATAGACAACCGTTTATCACAAGCGGAAAATCAATTTTTTTTTGCGGGAAATCAATTTTCTTAATTGTTTTATTTTGCGTATTGTTAACTCCTATAAACCTACTTAGTTTCTTTTCAAAACAATACTTTGAACTACTTATGTCATCGTATCCTAGTAGATAATGTAGTAAACAGAATAGTTTTTGCTACGTGTAATGAAATTGCATCCATTTAGGGGCATATGTGATTTTAGTGATTAGTAACAATATAGTCAATGGGACTGACATGTTTTCTAAGAATGTGCAAAGTTAGGTCTGATGGATGCATCAAGAATAATGCCACCCAAGCTGGGACAAAGTGGGATGGGTTTCTGCCTAATCTTGTAGAGATCTTCACCAGGTTTCCACAGAGTCCAAGATCAGCAAAATCAGAGTCCGGAGTAAAAAAGTTATGTCCAAAATACAAAGTGATAAACTACTGAAAATATAAACCGCGGACCATCCTCGCGTTCACAAAAAATAATACCCTGCGTCCACAAGTTTTGCATCAAGGATCTGCTAGCGTTCACAAATATGAATGCGTCGGATATTCCAGCATTTCACAACAAAATTTACGCTGGACATTTTTTTAAACATAAATTAATTAGTGCTCGAGTTAGATGTAGTTATGACAAAATTTAAAAGATGGACACCCGATGTTATAATGCTGCCTCCGCCGCCGCTCTACCTCCACGAATGGCGTGTTCTTCGCCTTCGCCGGGCTGCCTCGTGGTTTGCCTCGCTCTACCATTTGATGGAAGAGATAGAGAGATCCAGACTGCAATCCATTCAGCAAATCACACCATTCTGTTCCCTGATAATATAATTCGGCAACTCCTCCTTATAATAGAAAGCGAAGAACCCTAAATCAACAAGAAAGACCACGCAACCAAAACTGCGCAGATCTGCAAACTTGAAGAGTACAAAATTGTTAGCCCTTATCGCAATCAAGGATTTAAGGGGAATAGAAAGATCTGAATCATACGAGACCTAGTCATAAGAGAGGCCTACAAACTATCTCTGATCCCGGGTCCCGACACCAGGACCGGCGGGGACGGAGGCGGCGGAGCTTGATGTGTAGTAGCACAGGCGGGGACAGAGCAGCCTAGATCTGGAGCTGGTGGGGAAGGGGACAGGCACGGCGGGCAAGGCTGGCGGCGAGCGACGGGAGGCGAGCTCGGGTGGGACCACACGGGAAGAAGCTAGGGTGGCCGGAGGGCGCGGGCGATCCTCTAGACAGCGTCGGGTGGCCGGGGGCGCGGGACGGCAGTGGAGTACGGCGACAGGGGCGTCCGGCAGTGGCAGTGGAGAACGCTAGGCATTGAATCATTTGAGTGTGTGGCGGGACTTTCCCCAAGTCCCGCGTGGTTGGTTATGTAGTATAGGTTATCAGTGGTGTGCGGGATGTGGCGCACGCCACTCGGTATTAGTGGCATGCACCATTTTAGGTCTAGGCCTAGGGCTAGGGTTAGGGTTATGGCCCAATGTCTTTCTACATTCAACAAACACCATTACATCTTCCATGTCAAAATTTGGCATTTTTCAGTGTTCATTTGCTAGTTTTAAGGCATTAAATGGATTTCTAGGTATTTAATTGATATAATTCAAATTTGAACTACAATTACATGAAAAAATGGCCACAAATTGGTAAAAAACTTGAAAATTCAAACATTATGTGAAAAAATTGAAACACTTAGTTGGAGGTTATTGGTTTTTGAATTTAAAAAATATATAAATGAAGTCTGAAAAATATGAAATTTGGCATGGTGTTATGATATGACTTCAAGAGGCTGTGTTTAAAATTTGAGAATATTTCACAAAAGTTGGGATCTACATTGCTTAGAAACTGAAGCATCTACGAGGAAGACCTAGAGTTTTCAAAGGAAAGTGTGAGGTTTGAAGGCGAACTCACAGTTGCTTCATTATTTGATCTCAATATATAGTAGCTTGCAAACTTAAATTACATAATTAATTAATTAGCTTACATCAGTAATTAAGTGCAAATACAAAAGAGATACAAGGTGACAAATTGCCGCTAGTACCTGTCACTCTTTGCCAATGTTCTCAACGGTAGTCTTGGTCTTCTTCTTGGTATACGTTAGCCCGTTAGAGTGAGTCCATTTTTTGAAGGGACAGCCTACAAGACATGTAGTTCTGCTCCTTCTGCTGGGCCGTTTATTACCATAGTCATTTTATTCTTCCGTATCCGGAACATATAATTGGTCAAAGTATTCCTCGTTGATGAGTGTTATTTTTACACTCCTCTAACCTGGGTTTAAACCGATATATTTCATTACAACCGAGATATTCGCTCCGATATTGCCACTAATGACTAATGAATGCATAGGATTCCAAATATCCTTCCTTTATTTTGTTTCCACATGAAATGGGATATTTATGGACAAAATCAAGGCAGAAGATGGAAAGGAGTAATGTGGAGAAGGAAGAAATCAAGTGGGAGGTGCACCAGAAGATACAGAGCAAAAGACGGCGTTCCATGCAACCGCGCCCGCTCGCATGAGCGGTCATAAGGTGTGGAAACCGAGGCTCCTCGTCCACCTGAACAAACTTTATAAAGGGGTCGACGCCAAATGGATAACAGAACAACCGGGGGGAGAAACATCATAGAACATCGTCATCTTCACAGTAGCCATCTCCATCAACCCTAGCCGCCGCCATTTCCAATCTCCATAGCCACCACCATAGTTCTGCCATCAAGCCATACTTGTAATCGTGTATGACACACGGCATCCATTGTAAGACATATTATCAATCAATCTACCCTTCATGATGTGTTCTTGTGTGATCTGATCTCCATGTGTGAGTAGTCCGATAAGGTATGGGTTGAGGCAATAGCCTTGCAACCCGATGTATCTGTTGGAGGGATCAATGGAAATGCTTTGAATTAACGTCCCGTATGTGTGAAATAAAATTGTTTCATAGTTCTCTCGTTCACGTTCTTCATCCCTGCAGGTACCCAAGATCATGGAGAACCGGCCACGGAGAGGCTAAGGGCAAAGAGACCGTGAAGTCTTATTTTGAACACCAGTGACAGAAAGGTTTAGTACGGTAACACGGATCCTATCCCTAGGGATTCAAGAGGTGTAGTCATTAAACGCCCAATGCTTTTGTCTGATTATTGCAATCTTAATTATCGAGGCAACCCCACGTGACGGATAGGGCCTTTGGTTGGACAACTGACTCTTGATGCAGGACACATGCCGGTCAAGACGTAATTTGGACACATCCCCCACTTCATCTCGTAACAAGCACATATCGATGGGTGACTTCCAGCGCACAAATTAAGATCATATTTGGTCCCATCACAGATATATGGTTGTAAGCATTATGACCTCATACCCGTACCTATTTTTATTATAAGTGTTTGCAGTTTCAAGTTTGATTTACGATCTAGTCAAAAGCTAGAATTAACTCTTTAGGAGAAGCTTGTTTGAAACCCTAGCTTATAGGGCACCGTTCTCCCGTCGGTTCGATAACTCAGGGTCACCTCTGGGGAAAAGGCGAGAATCCTTTCTGCTCCATTTCTGGATCACCAAAGAAAGTAATCAAACCATTTTCCGGCGCCATTGCCAGGGAGGCTTTGTGTGCCTAGTCTTTGTGTTTAGAGTTTTTGTTAATGTTTTGTTTCAGTTTTTAGTTTACTTTTTGTTGCAAGTCCTGTCAAGTAGAAAACAACAAAAAAGATTACTATGGCTCGTAATCTTGGAAGTTTTGCTACTCCCAGCAATAACTTTATGCGTGAGCTAATAGCAGAACCTGATGTTGCTTCCGCTGAGTATGAGAAAAACCCGAACCTAGTCTCTATGGTTCAACGGGATCAATTTGGAGGCACTGCTTCTGAGGATGCCAGTATGCACTCGCATAATTTTTCTGAATTGTGCAACATGACACGCATTAAGGATTATGACCCTGACACTTTGAAGTTGCATCTATTTCCTTTCTCCTTGAGAGGAAAAGCAAAAGAATGGCTTCGAGCTTTACCTAGAGGCAATAGAACTTCTTGGGATGATTACTGCAGTAAGTTTTTATCTAAGTTTTTCCCACCTGCAAAAATTATGCAACTTCATTCGCGAATAACAAGTTTTAAGCAGGAAGATCGTGAGCCACTAGCGCTTGCGTGGGATCGCATGAAGGAGGCTATAAGAAATTGTCCAAATCATGGAATGGAACAATGGTTACTCCTTCATATGTTTTATACTGCTTTAAATCCTATGTCAAAAACTATGCTTGATACTTCTACAGGAGGAACTATTATGGGTAAACCCATAGAAGACGTTAAAAAGTTGCTCCATGAGATGCAAGAAAATCATGCCCAATGGCATGTTGAAAGGACAACCAAGAGGGTGAATGCAATCGATGAAAAGAATGCAGAGTTGACCACTAAGCTTGATGAACTCATCTTCATCATAAAAGGTAAAGAAGAGGCACTAGTCCAGAATCGGCCTATAGTGCCGGTTCGTAAGGGCCTTTAGTGTCGGTTCTCCAACCGGCACTAAAGGGTGGGGACTAAAGCCCCCCCCCCCCCCTTTAGTCCCGGTTCAACACGGCCCGGCACTAAAGGCCCACTACGTGGCACCTGCCGGCGCCGTGGGCTAGGGGACCTCACCAACCGGGACTAAAAGTATTTAATTCTTTTAATTTTGGTTTATTTTTTCTTTTAATCCTTTAGGGGTTTATGAATTAATTATGGTTTATTTTTCCTTTTAATTTTGTGTTTTCCATTTAATTATTTTTCATTTCAAACATATATTACGCTACTACATACTGTACACGTTGTGCATATATATATAAATAGAATTTCTCGTAGAACCGATCATATATATATATCATCGAATTTCTCGTACGACGACCATTCACATACATATATATATATACAATTTGGTATATACAATTTCTCCTACAATTTGCGGATCATTACATATGCAGGCATTACTTCTTGATCTTGTAATGGTATTCTCCTTTGGGATCTATGACCTGGTCGACCAGAAATCTAGCTATTTCCTCTTGAATTGCTCGTACGCGAGCCGTTGGTAGGAGCTGGCCCCGCATCTCCGTCAGCTATAATCAGGAGATCAAGATGAATATATTAGTTGTGTGTATATATATTAGCTAGATCATGATAAAAAAATATGGATAGTGTTCTGGCAAACGTACCCAAAGATTTCTTTCGTTTCTGCTCCTTTCAGACGTGATCATGCGAATGTTCACGCAAACGTAGTATGCGCATAAACTATTCCCCTGCTCCTGCCTCATGCACTTTACGAGAATAAAATTCAATCAGGTAATAATTAATCAAGCATGATAATGGTATTGAAACTAGAATTAAAGAGATGCACGGACGTAGCTAGCTAGTACTACTTAATTACCTTGGGTCGCACCCATGTCAGCTTTTGTGCCCAGTCGCCTGGGACCAGTTTGATGAACTTGGCCCAAGCCCTGCCCGCCGGCAAAGAAAATGAATAAAGGAGTTATGAACTAGTTGATATCAGGAAATGAAGTAAAGAGGCCGACATAGTGCGATAATGATTGAAATTACCTGTCGACCATCCCCCTCACGGTTGCGTATTCGGATGGATTCTTATATAGTGAGTCCAGTACTTCAACTTTTCCCTTGTCAACTTCAATGATTAACAAGATCCAGTGGTAACTGCATGCGCACACGTTTTGTATAATTAAGCGGGCATGTGCATAACTCATCAACTACACTTATTAACATCTAGTAAGCAAAAAATAGAATTTGTAGTACAAGATATAGTAACACTCACCCGAAGTTGTAAGGAAGTAGTATTTCTGGTTGGGTGTTTAGTTGCTTCAAAAACTCTAGCAGGAATCTCTCTATGTCTTTTCTCGAATATTCAGTTTCCCATATCTTTTGATTAACCGTATTTGGGTCAATGAACCCAATGCCATAGCGTCCAGCTTTTTTCATTTCATACATCTTCATTCTGCATAATACCATAGAAAAGAATGTAGTGAGGATAATTACAGGTAATGAACGAGAGCACAGCTAGCTAGCTAGAGACTTAAATTACAGAAAGAAATCACTGACAGACAATAGCAACTGACGATAGATTTGTCGAGTGCGTCTTGATTGAATAACTGAAACAACTCTGAATAATGAATCCACAAATCTTTTTTATGCAAGTAATGCATTTTCTTGACTTTCACCATGAGGGACTCTTGATTGGTATTTGTTGCTTCTTGCATTTACCACGTATGCAAATTGTACAATCTCGTTGGTAGAAGCTTGACATCGTCAGGCTTGACCAGAGGTTTGCCGCGGACATATTGCCATTTTACTTCCTCCTCTTTAAGCCCGGGGATTTCCTCAAGGCCTAGGAGTTGTTCAACAGTGACACCGGCCTCTTTAGCCTGCCTTTTATGATCGTCGGTTACTACCAGCCGATCGGCGGTACTCACAGTTGTTTGTACAATGAGCAGGGGGGTCGATTGCACTGCCTGTTCTCCCAGCTGGGGAACAGTTTTCCCGCTTTTTTTGTCAACTGCTTGGCTCGAGCTCGAGCTCGACTCCTTTTGTCCTGCAAAATATGACTTCTTGATAGACCGCACATAGTCGCAGTCCTTCTGATTGTCAGCCGGTCGAGCCATATCAATGAAGTGTTGTGAGACATGCTCAGGTACTATCTCCTTTGGCGGCGGGGGCGGTTTCGGTCCAAACCGGGCCTTCAATTGGGCATCCACTACGGTGTTGAGTTCCTCCTCAGTCAGGTGGTAAGGCAACTTCGGAAGAGGCTTGAGGCTTGGACCATATTTGAATTTCTTGCCTGTTGTACCGCTAGCCGTCGTAGCTGCGGCCTCTCTCTTCCGCTGTTGCTTAGGCGACGGAGCACGCTGAGTCGGCGGAGACGGTAGACGCGGTGCCGGACTTAGAGGAGGAGGAGTCGGCTGACGCCGTGCCGGACTTGGAGGAGGAGTCGGCTGATGCAGTGCTGGACTTGGAGGAGGAGGAGTTGGCTGATGCCGTGCCGGACTTGGAGGAGGAGTCGGCTGACGCCGTGCCGGACTTGGAGGAGGAGGAGTTGACTGACGCGGCGGCGGACTTGGAGGAGGAGGAGTCGGTGGCCTTGGAAAGACGATGCAATCCTTTTCCCAGTGTTCTCTCCTCGTCACCTCCAAGAATGTCAAGTTGTAGCTCGTGATATCCTGACATCACTTCATCAACCCCGACACGAGCATAGCCAGCTGGAATGGGATTGCAATGGAAGGTTGCTTCAAGGGGATTTGCTAAAGCATAGCCGTCCGCCACCTTCATGGATAAGTTCTTCACTTTCATGTGTAGCTCACAGTTAGTCCTGTCTTTGATATCATCCACAGGGTAGCTAGCTAGCACTGCATCATCGATATTGGCCGGGGCGGAACCCATGCTGCTTCTCGGCATAGATGGGACGGTGCTATCCAATGCTGGATCGATCTGCTCATGCTGCCGCTGAGACGCCCTTTCCTGGCTGAGTGAGTCGATCTGCTCCTGCTGCCGCCTGAAAGCGCGTTCCAACTCCAGGTGCTTTGATTCTAGGCCTTCAAGGCGGAGTGCTTCCTCCTTCTTCTTCTGCTCCTCCAGCTTCTTCTTTCTCGCATGGCTTCTGTAGTCGTCGTTCCAATCCGCAAACCCCTCAAACCACGGAACAACGCCTTTGCCTCATGTTCTTCCCGAGTGTTCAGGATTCTTCAGGGCGCGCGAAAGCTCGTCGTTCTCTCTGTTGGGCGTGAGCACCCCCGTTCGAGCTTCTTCTATTGCAATAAGTATTTCGTCTGTCGCTTCTTTAAGACTTGCCTTCACCTTAACCTGCCTTGTCTCTGGGTCCAACTTCCCCCCATGCGCATAAAACCATGTCCTTCACCTGGGGGGCCATGTCAATGTAACTGGAGTGACCCCTGCACTAATCATCTCTTGCTCAGATTGATCCCACTTAGGCAGGGCCACCTGGTAGCCACCTGGCCCCAGAGTATGGTGCCACTTCTTTTTCGCAGCATTAATCTTGTTTTTTCTCGACCGTTCCTTAGCGTGTTCCGATTCCTTGAACTTCACGAAAGCGTCCCAGTGATCTTTTGCCTTAACCAGTGCTCCCGTGAATTCTGGAGTCTTCTTCTTTGCTATGACGTATGCAGTCCATGCATTTTTCTTGAAGGTGTTGAATGCGATCGCCATCTTTTTAAGAGCATAGTTTCTGACTTTCTTCAGATCTGCATCTGTCAAATTATCTGGTAGGGTGAAATGTGACATGAGCGATGTCCAAAGCACATCTTTTGATCTTTCGTCGACAAAAGTAACTCCTGCTCGATCTCCCTTTGCTGGCTTTTTCCATTCTTGAACGGAGATCGGGATTTGGTCCCTCACAATAACTCCGCATTGATTCTTGAACTTGGTCGCATTTTCCTAGGTTCAAGCGGTTCGCCATTTGATGTTTTGATGGAATCGATGTTGAACTTTATGCCAGGATCCAACTTTCTGGCCGGGCCTCGAACTACCATGTGGATTGTAGAAGATTTGCTCGATCCGGTGGCCTAAAAGAAGAAACATCGATTCGATAATACATACAAATCAATTAAGACATGTAATGATCACCGGATGGCTTATATAATAAATATACCTCTCCGGTCTTTGTTATTTGAAGAACATTTTCTTCGTCAACATCGTTGTCGCCTTCATCTATTCGTTCGTCTTCATCAAATATCATACAACCCTCACCGGAACTGCTGAGATATTGCGAGCCGTCATCTTCAGGTTCATGCTCTGGGTTCGGGGAGCGTATGATGTCGAACAGAGCCTCTTCTCCTTCTCTGCCGGTATTGTCCATAGCTTTTATTTAACTAATCCAGAAGAAAAATAAAACAATTTAGTATTCAAATTAGAATGCATGCAATCAATAAGGAAAAACTGAATCATAGTAAATAATATGCATCTCGAATAATTCATATAATATGCATCATCGAATATAATCTCGAATAAATCGTCTCGAATATTATCGAATATAATCTCGAATACATCTCGAGTATTATCACTAGCTAATACAGATCGAATATTATCGAAGAATCTAGTTCACTCGCGGTTCCTGAGGCACGGGCGGTGGACACCCAAAGAGAAGGAACCATCATAGGATCATAGCTCGGGTGAGATCCCTGAAGAACCTGCCAGGTATTGGAGAACCTGACGTCCAACGCATCCATGTAGCGACGGACGTGCTCGTCCTCCTCCCTGACACGGCGACGTACCACCTCCGGCGGGGCCGGCTGCCTCCGCACCGAAAGTGGCCCACCCGAACGCTACCAAAGAAGCTCCGGGTCGACGACCCGGGGCCGGGTTCCTCACCAACTGCGCGCCCCTGAAGGTAGCACCTCCCAGTGCCAGCCCGGCGGAGCCCAGTCCTAAACGTTGCCCCTCTGAAGCAGGACATCGTCGCGAACGAGTCGACGACGCTGATGCGGGCCGGGCATCGTTGACTCCGAGAAGAAATTCGATGCAAATTTAACATTTTTTAAATGCTTGATTGTGATTTCTTATATACGAGGAACCTTCAGAATCATAACGGATTCTCTTAACCTTTAAGGGATTTAACAAAATGGCGCCATTGTGGATGTGCAGAAAATGGTCCATATTTTTCCTGATATCATCTACCCTTCTATATGTCACGTTGTCTAGCTAGTGTCAAAGGAAGAAAACCATGGCTTCATCATTAGCCGGAAGTAACAGGCGCATGATGGTACGAAGCTGTCCAAAGTTGTTTTGGAACGGAGTCCCGGATAGGATAATTAGCTTTTTGGAACGAAGTTCAGCAAGAGCCTTCCTAATATCGCTATTTGGAAGGCCTTTTTGCTGAACTTCGTACCAAAAAAGCTAATTATTCTATCAAGAACTCCGTTCCAAAACAACTTTGAAAAGCTTCGTACCATCATGAGCCTGTTACTTCCGGCTAATGATGAAGCCATGGTTTTCTTGAATCCTTTGACACTAGCTAGACAAAACGTGACATATAGAAGGGTAGATGCATGAGATCACAAAAAAATTGGATCAACTTGTGCACATCCATAATGGGGGCATTCCTAAATCCCTTAAAGGACTAAGAGAATCTATTGTCAACATACATATACTAATTGCAAATCTAATATTCATCTAACATTTCTATATCTTTTTTATATCTAAAATTTATATAGCAATAAAAAAAGTATAAAAAACTAAAAAACATTTCTATATCTTTTTTATATCTAACATTTATCTAGCTATAACTAAAAGTATAAAAAAACTAAAAAACATTCATCTAACATTTATATATGTAACATTTCATCTAACATTTATATATCTAACATTTATATAACTAAAAGTATAAAAAAACTAGAAAACAGAAAAACAGAAAATAAAAATGTGTGTGTGTGTGTGTGTGTGTGTGTGTTCATGCATGTGTATGTGTGTGTGCGGGCTCGATCGATGGGAGGGGAGGCCATGGCGGCAGGGGCTCACAGCGGGGCGACGGCCGGCTAGGCGAGGCGAGTCGTCGGCGACGGCGACGGCCGGCGAGGCGAGGCGAGTCGTCGGCGACGGCGACTGCGACGGCGACGGCGACGGCGCATGAGGTCGAGAGGAGAGCGGCGGCGTCGGGGAGGAGGCGCGGGCGGCCGGCGTCGGGGAGGAGGCGCGGGCGGCCGGCGTCGTCGGGGAAGAGGCGCGGGCGGCCGGCGTCGGGGACGAGGCGCGGGCGGCCGGCGTCGGGAAGGAGGCGCGGGCGGCCGGCGTCGGTGGCGGTGGCGACGATCTCCGGCGTCGGGGGAGGCGACGGCGTTGCACAGCAGCCTGGCGGCGTCTCGCGCGTTCGGCGTCGTCGAGAGAGAATGGAGATCGATCTGAATTTTTGCGCTTATATAGAACGACCTTTAGTCGCGGTTGGTGGCTCCAACCGCGACTAAAGGTAGCCTTTAGTCGCGGTTGGAGCCACCAACCGCGACTAAAGGTATTTTTCGCCAGGCGAAGCGGCGGGAAGCGCAGACCTTTAGTCGCGGTTGGTGGCACCAACCGCGACTAAAGGTTACCTTTAGTCGCGGTTGCAGCCACCAACCGTGACTAAAGGTCTCGTGCTGCCACAGCCGCGGTGCAGAAAGTTTAGTCCCACCTCGCCCAGCGAAGGGCAGCCGCACTGGTTTATAAGCCCCGATGCGGCTGCTCCCTCGAGCTCCTCTCTAAGCAGGCCTATGTGGGCCTATTGAACCGGTGCTGCCCTGTTGGGCCTACTGGGCCTTGTGAGCCTGCGGTTGGGGCCCAGTAGGCGGGCTTTTTTTTTACTTTTCAGTTTTTTTAATTTCTGTTTTATTTATTTTCTTTTGTTTCTGATTTTTTTTGCTTTATTTAGAGTTAATGAGTGAATCTTTTTGCGTTAGGTCAAAAAAATTATAAACTTTCTCTTAGTGGCAGTAGTTTTCAAATTTGAATAGTTTAAATTCGAATTATTTGAAATTTGTGTGAATCACTAGTTTGTGAATAACTTTACTTTAAAAATAGATTTTGCAGTGATTCTTTTTTCAGCTGTTTAATATTAGCGTGTTTTATCATTATATTCAATTTGGTAATTCTTAGGTTATTTAAAAAATGAAATGCCTTTGTAACAAACGAGTTTTCGTCTGAAACCCTGATACTTCGAAAGAGCTTGCCATTTTGTACACGAAGTGCATCCAGTTTTTGCCGTAACCCTCTCAACTTTTTATCACATGCTATGTGGGTGAAATGATGATACCACGCCAACTTTAAACCTTTTCAGAGTTCATTTGTAGTGCTTTTCAATTTCAGGGTCATTTAGCTCAAAAAACCAGTAAATGCATGAAAAATAGCAAATGAAGCCAGAAAGGGTTGAAAATTGATGGCGTGGCTTCGAATGGTGCATACTGAACACACAAAAAGTCTGGAGTTGAAATAAGTTTAAAAAAATGAAATGCCTTTGTAACAGACGAGTTTTCGTTTGAAACCCTGATACTTCGAAAGAGATTGTCCATTTTGTACACGAAGTGCATCCAGTTTTTGCCGTAACCATCTCAACTTTTTAGCACATGCTATTTGGGTGAAATGATGATACCATGCCAACTTTCAACCTTTTCAGAGTTCATTTGTAGTGCTTATCAATTTCAGGGTCAATTAGCTCAAAAAAACCAGTAAATGCATGAAAAATTGCAAATGAAGTCAGAAAGGGTTGAAAATTGATGGCGTGCCTTCGAATGGTGCATACTGAACACACAAAAATTCTGGAGCTGAAATAAGTTTAAAAAATGAAATGCCTTTGTAACAGACGAGTTTTCGTCAGAAACCCTGATACTTCGAAAGAGATTGTTCATTTTGTATACGAAGTGCATCCATATTTTGCCGTAACCCTCTCAACTTTTTAGCCCATGCTATGTGGGTGAAATGATGATACGATGCCAACTTCCAACATTTTCAGAGTTCATTTGTAGTGCTTTTCAATTTCAGGGTCATTTAGCTCAAAAAAATCAGTAAATGCATGAATAATAGCAAATGAAGTCAGAAAGGGTTGAAAATTGATGGCGTGTCTTCGAATGGTGCATACTGAACACACAAAAAGTCTGGAGTTGAAATAAGTTCAAAAAAATGAAATGCCTTTGTAACAGACGAGTTTTCGTCTGAAACCCTGATACTTCGAAAGAGATTGTCCATTTTGTACACGAAGTGCATCCAGTTTTTGCCGTAACCCTCTCAACTTTTGAGCACATGCTATTTGGATGAAATGATGATACCATGCCAACTTTCAACCTTTTCAGAGTTCATTTGTACTGCTTTTCAATTTCAGGGTCATTTAGCTCAAAAAAATCAGTAAATGCATAAAAATAGCAAATGAAGTCAGAAAGGGTTGAAAATTGATGGCGTGGCTTCGAATGGTGCATACTGAACACACAAAAAGTTTGTAGTTGAAATAACTTTAAAAAAAATGAAATGCCTTTGTAACAAACGAGTTTTCGTTAGAAACCCTGATACTTCGGAAGAGATTGTCCATTTTGTACACGAAGTGCATCCAGTTTTTGCAGTAACCCTCTCAACTTTTTATCACATGCTATGTGGGTGAAATGATGATACCATGCCAAACTTTCAACCTTTTCAGAGTTCATTTGTAGTGCTTTTCAATTTCAGGGTCATTTAGCTCAAAAAATCAGTAAATGCATGAAAAATAGCAAATGAAGCCAGAAAGGGTTGAAAATTGATGTCGTGGCTTCAAATGGTGCATACTGAACACACAAAAAGTCTGGAGTTGAAATAAGTTTAAAAAAATGAAATGCCTTTGTAACAGACGAGTTTTCGTTTGAAACCCTGATACTTCGAAAGATATTGTCCATTTTGTACATGAAGTGCATCCAGTTTTTGCCGTAACCATCTCAACTTTTTAGCACATGCTATTTGGGTGAAATGATGATACCATGCCAACTTTCAACCTTTTCAGAGTTCATTTGTAGTGCTTTTCAATTTCAGGGTCATTTAGCTCAAAAAATCAGTAAATGCATGAAAAATAGCAAATGAAGTCAGAAAGGGTTGAAAATTGATGGCGTGGCTTCGAATGGTGCATACTGAACACACAAAAAGTCTGGAGTTGAAATAAGTTTAAAAAAATGAAATGCCTTTTGTAACTGATGAGTTTTCGTATGAAACCCTGATACTTCGAAAGAGATTGTCCGTTTTGTACACGAAGTGCATCCAGTTTTTGCCGTAACCCTCTCAACTTTTTAGCACATGCTATCTGGGTGAAATGATGATACCATGCCAACTTTCAACCTTTTCAGAGTTCATTTGTAGTGCTTTTCAATTTCAGGGTTATTTAGCTCAAAAAAATCAGTAAATGCATGAAAAATAGCAAATGAAGTCAGAAAGGGTTGAAAATTGATGACGTGGCTTTGGACATAATATTTCGACGTGTTTCAAATGCCAAAACACATAAGTACACTACTATTACAAAGATTCCCTCCGGTTTGTCCGAAGTGGGACTTTCCTGATATATAAGTCCGGAAACTAACTATAGAAGCCGGTCACATCCCAGAGTGGGATCTTTGGGTATAAAACTTTTTCTTCGTGTGTGTCCCTTTGCGTCGTAACCATGGACAATCTTCATCGTTTAACTTGATGCTCGGGTCAACATTCACTCTGAAGGGAGCAATTTCATGAAACTTTTCATAAGCTTCTGACATGTCTGTCTTGTCCTCCACTCCCAGGATGTTTCTTTTACCTGAAATAACTATGTGGCGCTTTGGCTCATCGTATGATGTATTCGCTTCCTTATCTTTTCTTTTTCTCGGCTTGGTAGACATGTCCTTCACATAGAAAACCTGTGCCACATCATTGGCTAGGACGAATGGTTCGTCTGCGTACCCAAGATTGTTGAGATCCACTGTTGTCATTCCGTACTGCGGGTCTTCCTTTACCCCGCCTCCTGTCAGATTGACCCATTTGCACCGAAACAAAGGGACCTTCAAACCAAGTCCATAGTCAAGTTCCCATATCTCCTCTATGTAACCATAATATGTGTCCTTTGGCCTATTGGTGTTTGCTGCATCAAAGCGGACACCACTGTTTTGGTTGGCGCTCTTTTTATCTTGGGCGATCGTGTAAAATGTATTCCCATTTATCTCGTACCCTTTGAAAGTCAATATAGTCGAAGATGGTAACTTGGACAGCAAGTACAGGTCATATGCAACAGTGTCGTCATGCATGAGACGTGTCTGTAACCAACCGGCGAAAGTCACCATTTGTTCATGTGTAATCCAGTCGTCAGACTGCTCCGGGTGTTTGGAGCGTAGAATATTCTTGTGTTGCTCGATATACGGAGCCACCAAGGCGGAACTTTGTAGAACTGTGTAGTGTGCTTGCGCCAAAGAATGCCCGTCCTGGCATATTACTGAATTCTTTCCTAGCGTGCCTTTTCCACCCAGTCTGCCCTCATGCCGCGATTCAGGAACACCAATCGGCTTAATGTCAGGAATAAAGTCAACACAAAACTCAATGACCTCCTCTGTTTCATGGCCCTTGGAGATGCTGTTGGGGAACGTTGCATGGGAAACAAAAATTTTCCTACGCACACGCAAGATCTATCCATGGTGATGAGCATCTACGAGAGGGAGAGTGAATCTACATACCCTTGTAGATCGCTAAGCGGAAGCGTTAATAAACGCGGTTGATGTAGTCGAACGTCTTCGCGATCCAAATCGCCGAGCGTCCCGCGATCCAATCACGATCCTTCCGATCTAGTGCCGAACGGACGGCACCTCCGCGTTCAACACACGTACGGCTTGATGACGCCTTCACCTCCTCGATCCAGCGAGCGATGGTGAAGTAGTGGTTGAGTTCCAGTAGCACGACGGCGTGGTGATGGTGGTGAGGAACAATCTCTGCAGGGCTTCGCCAAGCGCTACGGAGATTATGACGGAGGAACTAGAGGGCTAGGGTTGCCGGCACACGGCTTGGGAAATCCTGATGTGTCCCGTGTGCTAGCCCTGCCCCTCTATTTATATGTTGAGCCTTGGGGTCTAAACTTGGAGTAAAAGCCTCCTCTAGGTCGGTTTTGCCCGCACAAGGTCGGTTTGGCCCGCAGGGAAAGAGTCCAACTCGGATCCCTGCCGAACCGTGCACAGCCGCGCACAAGCGGTAGTACCGCTTCACACAAGCGGTAGTACCGCTTGGGCGGTAGTACCGCTTCACACAAGCGGTAGTACCGCTTGGGCGGTAGTACCGCTTCACCAAGCGGTAGTACCGCTTACGCGGCAGCAAAACTACTTTTGCACTTTCCAATACCTTGTGGGCTTTATCCCTTTGGCTCATATAAAGTGTTGCTGCACCCGAACACTTCGGTAAACATCCGGAACCCCTTCCGGTGAACTTCGGAACTCTTCCGGAGATCAAAACACTATTATCACATATATCAATCTTTACCTCCGGACTATTCCGGAGATCCTCGTCATGTCCGGGATCTTATCCGGGACTCCGAACAACTTTCGGTCACCAACATAATAACTCAATTATACTAATCGTCACCAAACGTTAAGTGTGTAGACCCTGCGGGTTCGAGAACTATGTAGACATGACCGAGACACCTCTACGGCCAATAACCAATAGCGGGACCTGGATGCCCATATTGGCTCCTACATATTCTACGAAGATCTTTATCGGTCGAACCTCTATGTCAAGGATTCAGTTAATCCCGTATGATGTTCCCTTTGTTCTTCGGTATGTTACTTGCCCGAGATTCGATCGTCGGTATCACTATACCTAGTTCAATCTCATTACCGGCAAGTCTCTTTACTCGTTCCGTAATACAAGATCTCGTGGCTAACACTTTTAGTCACATTGCTTGCAAGGCTCATTGTGATGTTGTATTACCGAGTGGGCCCTGAGATACCTCTCCGTCATACGGAGTAACAAATCCCAGTCTTGATCCATGCCAACCCAACAGACACCCTCGGAGATACCTGTAGAGCACCTTTATAGTCACCCAGTTACGTTGCGACGTTTGATACACACAAGGTATTCCTCCGGTGTCAGTGAGTTGCATGATCTCATGGTCAAAGGAACAGATACTTGACATGCAGAAAACAATAGCAATAAACTGACACGATCAAATGCTACGTTTACAGTTTGGGTCTTGTCCATCACATCATTTTCCTAATGATGTGATCCCGTTATCAAATGGCATCTCATGTCAATGGCTAGGAAACCTTAACCATCTTTGATCAACGAGCTAGTCAACTAGAGGCTTACTAGGGACACAGTGTTGTCTATGTACCCACACATGTATTTGAGTTTCCAATCAATACAATTATAGCATGGATAATAAACGATTATCATGAACAAGGAAATATAATAATAACCAATTTATTATTGCCTCTAGGGCATATTTCCAACAGTCTCCCACTTGCACTAGAGTCAATAATCTAGTTCACATCACTATGTGATTTACATTGTAATGAATCGAACACCCATGCAGTTCTGGTGTTGTTCATGTTTAGCCCTTGGAAGAGGTTTAGTCATCGGATCTGCAACATTTAGATCCGTGTGTACTTTGCAAATATTTATGTCGTCCTCCTTGATGTAATCGCGGATGGAATTGAAACGTCGTTTTATGTGTCTGGTCCTCTTGTGAAATCTTGGTTCCTTGGCTAGAGCAATGGCACCAGTGTTATCAAAAAACAGAGTCATTGGATTAAGTGCACTAGGCACTACTCCAAGATCTGTCATGAACTCCTTCATCCAGACACCTTCCTTCGCCGCCTCCGAGGCAGCGATGTACTCCGCTTCGCATGTAGAATCAGCTACCACGCTTTGCTTGGAACTGCACCAGCTAACCGCACCCCCATTAAGAATAAATACGTATCCGGTTTGCGACTTAGAGTCATCCGGATCAGTGTCAAAGCTTGCATCGACGTAACCCTTTACGACGAGCTCTTGATCACCTCCATAAACGAGAAACATGTCCTTAGTCCTTTTCAGGTACTTCAGGATATTCTTGACCGCCGTCCAGTATTCCATTCCTGGATCACTTTGAAACCTTCCGACCATACTTATGGCAAGGCTGACATCGGGTCTTGTGCACAGCATTGCATACATGATAGAGCCTATGGCCGAAGCATAGGGGATGACACTCATCTTTTCTCTATCTTCTGCAGTCACTGGGCATTGAGTCTTACTCAACTTCACACCTTGCAATACAGGCAAGAACCCCTTCTTGGACTGATCCATTTTGAACTTCTTCAAAACTTTGTCAAGGTATGTGCTTTGTGAAAGTCCTATTAAGCGTCTTGATCTATCTCTATAGATCTTGATGCCTAATATGAAAGCAGCTTCTCCTAGGTCCTTCATTGAAAAACTCTTGTTCAAATATTCCTTTACGCTTTCCAGCATTTCTATATTGTTTCCAATCAGCAATATGTCATCCACATATAATATTAGAAACGCTATAGAGCTCCCACTCACTTTCTTGTAAATACAAGCTTCTCCGTAAACTTGTATAAACTCGAATGCTTTGATCACCTCATCAAAACGAAGATTCCAACTCCGAGATGCTTGCACCAGTCCATAAATGGATCGCTGGAGTTTGCAAACTTTGTCAGCATTCTCTGGATCGACAAAACCTTCTGGTTGTATCATATACAACTCTTCCTTAAGGTAACCGTTAAGGAACGCTGTTTTGACATCCATCTGCCAAATTTCATAATCGAAAAAGGCAGCTATTGCTAACATGATTCTGACGGACTTAAGCATCGCTACGGGTGAGAAGGTCTCATCGTAGTCAACTCCTTGAACTTGTGAAAAACCCTTTGCCACAAGTCGAGCTTTATAGACGGTGACATTACCGTCCGCGTCCGTCTTCCTCTTAAAGATCCATTTGTTCTGAATGGCCTTACGCCCTTCAGGTAATACTTCCAAAGTCCATACTTTGTTTTCATACATGGATCCCATCTCGGATTTCATGGCCTCTAACCACTTCTCGGAATCCGGGCCCATCATCGCTTCTCCATAGCTCGTAGGTTCATCGTTGTTTAACAACATGACCTCTAAGACAGGGTTGCCGTACCACTCAGGAGCAGTACGCGTCCTTGTCGACCTACGAGGTTCGATAGCAACTTGATCCAAAGCTTCATGATCATCATCATTAACTTCCTCTTCAGCTAATGTAGGCTCCACAGAAACAACTTTCTGCGCTGCGCTACTCTCAGGTTGAAGTAAAGGTTCAACAACCTCATCAAGTTCTATCTTCCTCCCACTCAATTCTTTCGAGAGAAACTCTTTCTCAAGAAATGTTCCGTTTTTAGCGACAAACACTTTGCCCTCGGATCTGAGGTAGAAGGTATACCCAATTGTCCCTTTTGGGTATCCTATGAAGACGCATTTCTCCGCTTTGGGTTCCAGCTTTTCAGGCTGAAGCTTTTTGACATAAGCATCACATCCCCAAACTTTAAGAAACGACAGCTTTGGCTTCTTGTCAAACCAAAGTTCATATGGCGTTGTCTCAACGGATTTCGATGGTGCCCTATTTAAAGTGAATGCAGCTGTCTCTAATGCATAACCCCAAAACGATAGTGGCAAATCGGCAAGAGACATCATAGATCGCACCATATCCAATAAAGTTCGATTACGACGTTCGGACACACCATTACGCTGTGGTGTTCCAGGCGGTGTCAATTGTGAAACAATTCCACACTGTCTTAAGTGACTGCCAAACTCATAACTCAGATATTCTCCCCCTCGATCAGATCGTAGGAATTTAATCTTCTTGTTACGATGATTCTCAACTTCACTCTGAAATTGTTTGAACTTTTCAAATGTTTCAGACTTGTGTTTCATTAAGTAAATATACCCATATCTACTTAAGTCATCAGTGAAGGTGAGAAAGTAACGATAACCACCGCGCGCCTCAATACTCATCGGACCGCACACATCAGTATGTACGATTTCCAATAAGTCACTTGCCCGTTCCATTGTTCCAGAGAACGGCGTTTTAGTCATCTTGCCCATGAGGCATGGCTCACATGTGTCAAGTGATTCAAAATCAAGTGACTCCAAAAGTCCATCAGCATGGAGCTTCCTCATGCGTTTTACGCCAATATGACCTAAACGGCAGTGCCACAAGAAAGTGGTATTATCATTATCAATTCTACATCTTTTGCCATCAATGTTATGAACATGTGTATCATTACTATCGAGATTCAACAAGAATAAACCCCTCACATTGGGTGCATGACCATAAAAGATATTACTCATATAAATAGAACAACCATTATTCTCTGATTTAAATGAGTAACCGTCTCGCAATAAACAAGATCCAGATATAATGTTCATGCTTAACGCAGGCACCAAATAACACTTATTTAGGTTCATCACTAATCCCGACGGTAATCGAAGAGCGAGCGTGCCGACGGCGATCACATCAACCTTGGAACCATTTCCCACGCGCATCGTCACTTCGTCCTTTGCCAGCCTCCGTCTATTCCGCAGTTCCTGTTTTGAGTTGCAAATATGAGCAACCGCACCGGTATCAAATACCCAGGCACTACAACGAGAGTTGGTAAGGTACACATCAATAACATGTATATCATATATACCTTGTTTGTTGTTGGCCGCCTTCTTGTCAGCCAAATACTTGGGGCAATTCCGCTTCCAGTGTCCAGTTCCCTTGCAATGAAAACACACAGTTTCTGGTTTGGGTCCAGCCTTGGGTTTCTTCACGAGAGGAGCAACTGCTTTGCCACTCTGCTTGGAGTTACCCTTCTTATACTTGCCATTTTTCTTGAAACTAGTGGTTTTATTGACCATCAACACTTGATGCTCCTTCTGAATTTCAGACTCAGCGGCTTTCAGCATCGCAAACAGCTCGGCGACTGACTTGTTCATCCCGTGCATGTTATAGTTCAACACGAAGCTCTTGTAGCTAGGTGGCAATGATTGAAGAACTCTGTCAGTGATAGCCTCTGGCGGAAGGGGCATCCCTAACTCAGCCAGACGGGTGGAGTACCCAGACATTCTGAGCACGTGATCACTGATAGACCCGTTCTCCTCCATCTTGCAAGCATAGAACTTATCGGAGATCTCATATCTCTCGATCCGGGCATTCTTCTGAAAGATAAACTTCAATTCCTGGAACATCTCATATGCTCCATGACGTTCAAAACGTCTTTGAAGTCCCGGTTCTAAGCCATACAACATTGCACATTGAACTATTGAGTAATCATCAGAACGAGCCTGCCAGGCGTTCACAACGTCTAGAGACTCAACTGGAGCAGGTGGATCACCAAGCGGTGCATCAAGGACATAAGCCTTCTGGGAAGCCGTAAGGATAATCCTTAGATTACGGGCCCAGTCCACAAAGTTACTTCCATCATCTTTCAACTTAGCTTTCTCTAGGAACGCATTAAAATTCAGGGGTGCTACTGCGCGAGCCATGATCTACAACATAAATATAGCAAAGAAAACTTAGACTATTGTTCTAGATAATGAGTTTAGTTAATCATATTACTTTAAAAACTCCCACTCAAATTGACATCCCTCCGGTCATTCGAGTGTAACATGATCCAAATCCACCAACTCAAGTCCGATCATCACGTGAGTTGAGGTGGTTTCAATGGTGAACATCTTCATGTTGATCATATCTACTATATGACTCATGTTCGACCTTTCGGTCTCTTGTGTTCCGAGGCCATGTCTGTACATGCTAGGCTCGTCAAGTTTAACCCGAGTGTTCCGCACGTGCAACATGGCTTGCACCCGTTGTATGCGAACGTAGAGTCTATCACACCCGATCATCACGGCGTGTCTCGAAACGACGAACTTTCGCAACGGTGCACACTTGGGGAGAACACAATTTATCTTGAAATTTAAGTGAGGGATCACCTTATAATGCTACCGTCGTCCTAAGCAAAATAAGATGCATAAAAGGATTAACATCACATGCAAATCATAAGTGACATGATATGGCCATGAACTTGTGCTTTTGATCTCCATCTCCAAAGCACCGGCATGATCTCCATCGTCACCGGCATGACACCATGATCTCCATCATCTTGATCTCCATCAACGTGTCGCCATAAGGTTGTCGCGCCGACTGTTGCTTCCACGACTATAGCTAACGTTTAGCGATAAAGTAAAGCATTACATAGCGCTTAATGATTGACACGCAGGTCATACAATAATTAAAGACAACTCTATGGCTCCTGCCAGTTGCCGTACTCATCGACATGCAAGTCGTGATATTCTATACAAAACATGATCATCTCATACATCACATATATCTCATCATGTAATTGGCCATATCATATCACATCATACCCTGCAAAAACAAGTTAGACGTCCTCTAATTGTTGTTGCAAATTTTACGTGGCTGCTACGGGTTTGCAAGAACCGTTCTTACCTACGCAAAACCACAACGTGGTGTAGTGATTGCTTTTTGATCTTCTAAAAGAACCCTCTTCATTGAAATCGATTCAACTAAAGTGAGAGAGACAGACACCCGCTAGCCATCTTTATGCAACGAAGTTACATGTTAGTTGAAGGAACCTGTCTCGCGTAAGTGTACGCGTAATGTCGGTCCGGGCCGCTTCATCTCACAGTACCGCCGAATCAAATATCAACTAGTAACGGCAAGCAATATGTATACAACCACGCCCACAACTCGTTTGTGTTCTACTCGAGATCTCATCTACGCATAGACCTGGCTCATGATGCCACTGTTGGGGAACGTTGCATGGGAAACAAAAATTTTCCTACGCACACGAAAGATCTATCCATGGTGATGAGCATCTACGAGAGGGAGAGTGAATCTACATACCCTTGTAGATCGCTAAGCGGAAGCGTTAATAAACGCGGTTGATGTAGTCGAACGTCTTCGCGATCCAAATCGCCGAGCGTCCCGCGATCCAATCACGATCCTTCCGATCTAGTGCCGAACGGACGGCACCTCCGCGTTCAACACACGTACGGCTTGATGACGCCTTCACCTCCTCGATCCAGCGAGCGATGGTGAAGTAGTGGTTGAGTTCCAGTAGCACGACGGCGTGGTGATGGTGGTGAGGAACAATCTCTGCAGGGCTTCGCCAAGCGCTACGGAGATTATGACGGAGGAACTAGAGGGCTAGGGTTGCCGGCACACGGCTTGGGAAATCCTGATGTGTCCCGTGTGCTAGCCCTGCCCCTCTATTTATATGTTGAGCCTTGGGGTCTAAACTTGGAGTAAAAGCCTCCTCTAGGTCGGTTTTGCCCGCACAAGGTCGGTTTGGCCCGCAGGGAAAGAGTCCAACTCGGATCCCTGCCGAACCGTGCACAGCCGCGCACAAGCGGTAGTACCGCTTCACACAAGCGGTAGTACCGCTTGGGCGGTAGTACCGCTTCACACAAGCGGTAGTACCGCTTGGGCGGTAGTACCGCTTCACCAAGCGGTAGTACCGCTTACGCGGCAGCAAAACTACTTTTGCACTTTCCAATACCTTGTGGGCTTTATCCCTTTGGCTCATATAAAGTGTTGCTGCACCCGAACACTTCGGTAAACATCCGGAACCCCTTCCGGTGAACTTCGGAACTCTTCCGGAGATCAAAACACTATTATCACATATATCAATCTTTACCTCCGGACTATTCCGGAGATCCTCGTCATGTCCGGGATCTTATCCGGGACTCCGAACAACTTTCGGTCACCAACATAATAACTCAATTATACTAATCGTCACCAAACGTTAAGTGTGTAGACCCTGCGGGTTCGAGAACTATGTAGACATGACCGAGACACCTCTACGGCCAATAACCAATAGCGGGACCTGGATGCCCATATTGGCTCCTACATATTCTACGAAGATCTTTATCGGTCGAACCTCTATGTCAAGGATTCAGTTAATCCCGTATGATGTTCCCTTTGTTCTTCGGTATGTTACTTGCCCGAGATTCGATCGTCGGTATCACTATACCTAGTTCAATCTCGTTACCGGCAAGTCTCTTTACTCGTTCCGTAATACAAGATCTCGTGGCTAACACTTTTAGTCACATTGCTTGCAAGGCTCATTGTGATGTTGTATTACCGAGTGGGCCCTGAGATACCTCTCCGTCATACGGAGTAACAAATCCCAGTCTTGATCCATGCCAACCCAACAGACACCCTCGGAGATACCTGTAGAGCACCTTTATAGTCACCCAGTTACGTTGCGACGTTTGATACACACAAGGTATTCCTCCGGTGTCAGTGAGTTGCATGATCTCATGGTCAAAGGAACAGATACTTGACATGCAGAAAACAATAGCAATAAACTGACACGATCAAATGCTACGTTTACAGTTTGGGTCTTGTCCATCACATCATTTTCCTAATGATGTGATCCCGTTATCAAATGGCATCTCATGTCAATGGCTAGGAAACCTTAACCATCTTTGATCAACGAGCTAGTCAACTAGAGGCTTACTAGGGACACAGTGTTGTCTATGTACCCACACATGTATTTGAGTTTCCAATCAATACAATTATAGCATGGATAATAAACGATTATCATGAACAAGGAAATATAATAATAACCAATTTATTATTGCCTCTAGGGCATATTTCCAACAGATGCTTCCTTCTGGCCTAGCACGATTGTGAACATATTTCTTTAAGACTCCCATGAACCTCTCAAAGGGGAACATATTGTGTAGAAATACAGAACCCAGAATGGTAATCTCCTCGACTAGGTGAACTAGGACGTGCGTCATGATATTGAAGAAGGATGGTGGGAACACCAACTCGAAACTGACAAGACATTGCACCAAATCCTTCTCTAACCTTGGTAGGATTTCTGGATCAATTACCTTCTGAGAGATTGCATTGAGGAATGCACATAGCTTCACAATGGCGAATCGAACGTTTTCCGGTAGAAGCCCCCTCAATGCAACCGGAAGCAGTTGCGTCATAATCACGTGGCAGTCATGAGACTTTAGGTTCTGGAACTTTTTCTCTGCCATATTTATTATTCCCTTTATATTCGACGAGAAGCCAGATGGGACCTTCATACTGAGCAGGCATTCAAAGAAGATTTCCTTCTCTTCTTTGGTAAGAGCGTAGCTGGCATGATCCTGAAACTGCATTGGATCCATGCCGTCTTCTCCGTGCATACGTTGCTGGTCCTCCCGTGCCTCCGGTGTATCTTTTGTCTTCCCATACACGCCCAAGAAGCATAGCAGGTTCACGCAAAGATTCTTCGTCACGTGCATCACGTCGATTGCAGATTGTAGGGTAGGTCCCAAAATATAGATTTCTTCTTCCACATGGGTGCGCGTCCGTCAGTGTCATTCGGAACAGATTGTCCGCCAGGACCCTTTCCAAAGATTACTTTTAAATCCTTGACCATATCAAGTATATCATCACCAGTACGGTGGCGAGGCTTCTTCCGGAGATCTGCCTCACCTTTGAAATGCTTGCCTTTCTTTCTTACGGGATGCCTGTTCTGAAGAAATCGACGATGCCCCAGGTGCGCATTCTTCTTAAATTTATCCAAATATATACTGTCCGTATCATCTAAATAGTGCGTGCATGCCTGGTATCCCTTGTTTGTCTGTCCTGAAAGGTTACTGAGAGCAGGCCAATCATTGATGGTTACAAACAGCAACGCATGTAGGTCAAATTCCTCCTGTTCTTTCTCATCCCACGCACGTACACCTTTTCCATTCCACAGCTGTAAAAGTTCTTCAACTAATGGCCTTTGGTACACATCAATGTCGTTGCCGGGTTGCTTGGGGCCTTGGATGAGCACTGGCATCATAATGGACTTCCGCTTCATGCACAACCAAGGAGGAAGGTTATAGATACATAGAGTCACAGGCCATGTGCTATGATTGCTGTTCTGCTCCCCAAAAGGATTAATGCCATCTCCACTTAAACCAAACCATACGTTCCTTGCATCCTTTGCAAAGTCCTTCCACTTTCTCTCGATTTTTCTCCACTGCGATCCGTCAGCGGGTACTCTCAACTTCCCGTCTTTCTTACGGTCTTCGTTGTGCCATGGCATCAACTTGGCATGCTCTTTGTTTTGGAACAAACGTTTCAACCGTGGTATTATAGGAGCATACCACATCACCTTGGCAGGAATCTTCTTTCTGGGGCGCTCGCCCTCAACATCACCAGGGTCATCGTGGCCGATCTTATAGCGCAATGCACAGCATACCGGGCATGCATTCAAATCCTAGTACTCACTGCGGTAGAGGATGCAATCATTAGGGCATGCATGTATCTTCTGTACCTCTAATCCTAGAGGGCAGACAGCCTTCTTTGCTTCGTACGTACTGTCGGGCAATCCGTTGTCCTTTGGTAGCTTCTTCTTTAACATTATCAGCAACTTTTCAAATGCCTTGTCAGATACACCATTCTCTGCCTTCCATTGCAGCAATTCCAGTGTGGTACCCAGCTTTTTCTTGTCATCTTCGCAATTTGGGTACAACAATTTCTTGTGATCCTCTAACATGCGCTGCAACTTCAGCTTCTCCTTTTCACTTGCGCAGTTTCTCTTTGCATCGGCAATGGCCCGACCAAGATCCTCAGCGCGCTCATCTGATGCCTCTTCTTCAGCTCCTTCCCGCATTGCCGGCTCAGCTTCTTCCCCCATTGTTGTACCATCGTATTCATGGAACCCATGGCCAGGATAGCTGTCGTCATCCTCTTCTTCTTCATTCTCTTCCATTAGGACACCTCTTTCTCCGTGCTTGGTCCAACAGTTATAGCCGGACATGAAACCGGACTCAAACAGGTGGACGTGAAGGGTTCTTGAGTTAGAGTAATTTCGATCATTCTTACAGCCAGCACATGGACAATACATAAAACCATCCGCCCGCTTGTTTGCCTCAGCCGCAACCAGAAAAGTATGCACGCCATTAATGAACTGGGGAGAGCATCGGTCATCGTACATCCATTGCCGGCTCATCTTCATTACACAACACCGAAAAGACCAAATTAATACAAGTTCATACATAAAGTTCATACACACTTGTTCTCATAAAACAACATACAAACTCTCTAGCTAAAGCATTTAAATGCAACAACAAATGCGATCAAGATCGCAACTAAGGTAACAATTGATCCAACAGCATAGTGATACCAAGCCTCAGTATCAATGCCGTATTTTTTAAATTTTCTAATCTTCAAGCGCATTGCATCCATCTTGATCTTGTGATCATCGACGACATCGGCAACATACAACTCCAGTTTCATCTTCTCGTCTTCAACTCTTTTCAATTTTTCTTTCAAATACTCGTTTTCTTTTTCAACAAAATGTAACTTCTTGACAAGAATATCTATGTCGGTTGCAATTTCCGGTTCACATACCTCCTAGATGAAAATATCTATGTCAACTTGATGAGCATAATTTTCATAAACACGAAATGCAACAAATAGTTATAAAAGAGAGTATATACCACGTCCGAATCATAAACCGGACGAGGGCCGACGGGGACGGATATCAAAACCATGCCACTATGTATAACAAACAACCATATAGGTAAGAAAATTATACAAGTAACTATCTAAATCTTACAAACATGATTTTTTTATAAAAAGGATAAGAACAAGAGGCTCACCAAGGTGGTGCCGGCGACGGGACGGTGCGGGCGATCAACGGTGGTTAGGACGGGGACGGGAAGGCACTAAGTAAACCACACCTACACATGCAAAGTAAGAAGTTAATTTGAGCTCAAATTTTATATAAATCAAATAAACTACCACATATAAATACTCCCAAACTAAAACCCACAAATCACTATGCTTATAGAGCATTGCAAGAGCTAATCTAGCAATGAGAGATGAAAGGACAGAGTTGCTAACCTTTGTGAACACTTGGATGGATGGGGTGCCTCCAAATCTTAACAAATTTTGGCAAAAATGGAGGTGAGCTCGAGCAAGGGGAAGAACAAAGGAGAGGAAGAAGGGGAAAAACAGGGAGGAGTGTGCTCGGGCTGGCCGAAGGGTTCATATAGGAGATCTTTAGTCCCGGTTCGTGACACAAACCGGGACTAAAGGTGAGCCTATAGTCCCGGTTCGTGCCACGAACCGGGACTAAAGGTGATCCTGGGGCCCCAGGCTGACACCAGCCTGCCACCACCCCTTTAGTCCCGGTTCGTGTTACGAACCGGGACTAGATGTCCGGAACGAACCGGGACTAATGATGCCCGTCCCGAACCGGGACTAATGGTCACATTAGTGCCGGTTCAAAACTAGACCGGGACTAATGCTTTGGACAAAAGGTCTATTTTCTACTAGTGAGGTAAAAATGAATGTTATTACTGATGAAGAAGTGAATGATATGAATTTCATTGCTCGTAATAGCTATAATCCCAACTGGAAAAATAATGGATATGCTCCTAGATTACCTTATCCTAATAATAGTGGAGCACCTAATAATTTTAATGGAGCTAGCAATAGCAATAGAAGTACTCTTGAAGAAATGTTGAAAATTGTTATTGCTAGTTAAACTGAGTAGAATGACACTCTTAAAAATATCGTGAAGAATCATGATAACTTGCTTGGTCAATTAACCGGTAAGATTGTTGGACTCACTAATGATGTGCAGATTCTGCATGGAAGAACCAAGAGTATGGAAGCACAAATGGCTAAAATTGCAGAGAGCCAAACTTTAATCCTAGCTAAGTTTGCAGGTAAACCGGAACCTAACCCGGTTGAAGATGTCAAGATGATGAGAAGCAACGAAGAAAAAGCGGAAGATCTTGATAAAAGCCATGTGCCAGAATATACTTATACGGTTGCAGATTTTGTAAAGATGATAGCTATGAAACACCCACTATCCATGGTATCAAATGATGAGGCATATAATGTCTTTGTTAATCATGTTGCAGCAAAGGCACGTGAGTTAGATGATTAAAGAAAAAAGCTATACAGTAAGTTACCCACTAAACAAGAAGATGCTTTTGAGCCTACTATTGAGATTGAGATTGGGTTGAATAAATTCAATGTTTTATGTGATCTAGGTGCTAGTGTTTCCACTATCCCTAAGTCTGTTTATGATAGTCTGAATCTTTGTCCTTACACTACTACTGAGATTAGATTGAATATGGCTAATTCTATTTTTACGCAAGCAGTAGGGATTAAGCATGGTGTTATCATTCAAATAAATGATTGCCCTGTCATGATTGATCTTGTTATAGTTGATATGCCTGAAGATCCCATTGCTCCTATAATTCTCGGTAGACCCTTTTTAAGGATGATAAAAGCTGTGATAAATTTGTTTGAGGGAAATGTAAGATTTGATTTACCTACAAAAGACCCTTTTTGTGAGTTATTTCCCTAGGAAAAAGAAAATAAAGACCTACATCGGAGACGGCATTGTCATCAATGCTCGAAGCTATGGTCTCGGTGTATTTATACCCAAATGATCATCACTACGGTCGAGCTGTCCGACCGAAAACAAGCGCTTCGTGGGAGGCAACCCACGTCAATAAGGTAGACAAGTAAGTTTTTGTTTTTCGTTGTAATAAAGAGTGTTGAAGTTTTATTCTACAGGTTAAGTTGAGAAGAATTGTTCTACTGAGGCCTTTGTTTGTGCAAAATTTTATTATGAGTTGTACTAACGTTTGGATGCCTGAAAATATGCCTATGTCTTGTGTTGGAAATAATCCCGCAGGAATTAGAGGAAAAAGTGAAGTTTCGAAAGAAACAGAACAAAAGACGGCCTAGTATGCGGCCACAGAGGTCGCATGGCTGGTCGTGTGGCATCCTGGCGGCTCCAACAGAAACACACCAGAGGCAATAGAACGTTTGATGGCGTATCATGCGAGCACCACCGCCCGTATGTGCGGTCGCATGATCGTTTGATAGAAACACAGAAGAAGTCCAGAGCGTTCGACGGCATTCTATGCGACCACTTTCGGTCGTATGAACAGTCGTATGACACCATCGACCAGAAGATGAAACCAACAGAATCAAAGATGGTGTAGCGTACGACCGCACCCGCTCGCATGACTGGTCAGATGAGGTAAGCACAGACAGAATTTCGAAACAAGAGAGAAAGACAGCGTTCTATATGAGCGGTCTGATAATCCCCAAGTGCAAGGAATCATCGTAGCACTTTCCAAAGATGGAAGTGATAAGTATGGAGTGTCGAACCCACAAGGAGCTCAAGGTAAGATCAATATTCTCTCAAGTCCTATCTGCCACTGATACGACTCTACATACACCAAACGTTTGCTTCTATCTAGTAACGAGAAATAAAACTGCGTTGTGGGTATAAAGAAGATAGCTTTGCATGTAATTGGAGAACTAAAATATAAAAATAGTTGCTGCTTCAATAAAGTTAGAATATATTACAATATATTACAAATACCGAGTGTGGAATAATGATGGTACGGTGTGCGGAATCATCATAGGCAATTGATAACAAGATCGGTAATCATTCTTGCAATTTTATATGAGAGAGAGGCATGAGCTAACATACTTTCCTTACTTGGATCATATGAACTTATGATTGGATCTCTAGCAAGCATCCACAACTACTAGAAATCATTAAGGAAAACCCAACCATAGCATTAAACATCAAGTCCCCTTTACTCCCATACGCAAACAACTACCTTACTCGGGTGTAAGCTTCTGTCACTCTAGACACCCACTATAAGCGAATCATGAACATATTGCAAAACCTACAGTGAGAATTCCCTCAGATGTGGGCGGCATGAAGGGCACCATAGGACAGCACCAAAATAAAACATACACTCAAATCAATCAAGATTATAAATCAACCCAAAGGACAACATAAATATACTCAAACATCATAGGATGGCAACACATCGTTGATTAATAATATGTGGCATGAAACACCATGTTCATGTAGGGGATTACAGTGGGGTGCGGGCGAGTGGACCGCCATAGATAGATGAGGGAAGGTGATGGAGACGGTGATGTTGATGAAGACGAACACCGCAGCGATGGTTCCCCCGGCGGCACTCCGGCGCCACCGGAAGAGAGGGGGAGAGAGTATCCCCCGCTTAGGCTTACTCCTCCATGGCCTCTCCCTAGATTGGGAGAGGTTCTCCCCTCTGGTCCTTGGCCGCCATGGATATCTCTTCTGTTTCTCTCCTGTTTTCGCTGCTGTTTTCTGGCCCTTCACCGTTTCTTAAATATTCGGAGATCCGTAACTCCGATCGGGCGGAAATTTTGAGGGGATTTTTATCTGGAAAATAACTTTCTTGTGGATAAAGAAGGGCCCCAACCAACTTAAGGGTTGACCACAAGCTAACAGGGCGCATCCAGGGCCTGGGCCACAGCCTGTTGGGCCGTGGTGCCCTCGGGCATCGTGTTGCGTTGATTCTTCTTCCCAAAATTCAGATATATTCGAAAAAAAATCTCCGTAAAGTTTTATCGCATTTGGATTTCATTTTATATGGATTTTCTGCGAAACAAAAAACACACAAAAAACAAGAACTGGCACTGGGCACTGGGTAAGTAAGTTAGTCCCAAAAATAATATAAAATGTTGCCAAAAGTATATGAAAGTTGTAGAATATTGGCATGAATACTTCATAAATTATCGATACTTTGGATACGTATCAGCATCCCCAAGCTAAATTCCTGCTCGTCCTCGAGTAGGTAAAAGATAAAAGGAATAATTTATGAAGTGTGAATGCTAGCATAGTATATAAGGTTTATCAATGTTACTTCCAATCACTTTTTCTAGCATCATAAAACAGCAACTCTTATCTCATAGAACTTCTCATGATCAAGTAACAAGCTATTCACATGTTAAAGTATAGACCATAAACTTTCTTCAAAACTAGCAAACTATGTTTTCAGTCATCAAACAATTACAATTCATCTTATTTTCAGGAAGGTTCTATGTAAGAGCTTTGATTTAGCAAATTCCACATACTCAACTATCATTTAGTCTTCCATGATTGCTGACACTCAAAGCATATTTTTCGAACAAGCAATTTCAATCAAACACATAGGAAGATAGGGGCTTAATGTTCCGCCTCCCAACTTATTTATCTCAGGGATAATGTCAACAATAATGAATCATGATCACCTATATCCAACTGGATATATGTGCCTGGATCTTTCCCCACCACATGATGCTTGCCAACTAAAGAAATAATAGATTGGAAAAGGGATGAACATTATAGACTCTTGCATGAAAGTAAATATAGAAAAGTAAAAGATAGGCCCGTCGCAGAGGGAAGCAGAGGTTGTCATGCACTTTTTAATTTTTGTATGTGCAACCTCTTAATGAAAAGGAACGTCACTTTCTATTGCCCCTTGTGATGGCAACCTTTATTATGCAGTCCGTCGCTTTTATTTATTCACCATCACAAGTTCGTACAAAGCTTATTTTCCCTACCAATAAAAGATCATACATATTTAGGCGCATTTTTTATTGCTTTTTGCACGGATGACAACTTACTTGAAGGATCTTATTCAATCCATAGGTAGATATGGTGGACTCTCATGGCAAGAAACTGGGTTTAGGGGTTTTTGGATGCACTAGTAGTATCTCTACTTAGTACGAATTTTTGGCTAGCAAAATATCCTAAGCAAGGACCACATGTTAGAGGACCCATGACAATATAACTTCTACGTGAATATAAACAAACATAACCATTACGTTGTCTTTCTTGTCCAACGTCAACTACTTGATCAAGTTTGAAAATAATTAATGGGGGCTCACAATCATAGAAGATGTCCAAGATAGTATATTTATATGTGAAATCTCTCTTCCTTCAATATTCTTTCATGAATTGTTCAAGTGACCAATGCTATGTTTGCTAACCTCCAATAAATTTTATTGCTTATACTCTTAGTATGTGAGGTCACTACTCCCCATGGGACAAGCATATGAAGCATATATAAATTCATGTTTTATGACATTCAATTTAGTCAACATTTTCTCTTAGGATATAAGTGAAGCACAAGAGTGATCATCAAACTACTCTCAAAAGATATAAGTGAAGTTCATAGAGCATTCTTCAATGAATATAGAGAGACCAATATTCAAGCTCAAAATATATAAGTGAAGCACACGAAGCATTCTATAAAGCCATACTCAAAAGATTTAAGTGAAGCACATGAAGCATTCTATAAAGTCATACTCAAAAGATTTAAGTGAAGCGCATGAGGCATTCTATAAATAAGCCAAGGATTATCTCCTACCAGCATGGTGCATAAAATAAAAAAGTAAAAATAAACACAAAATATGCTCCAAGAATAGCACATGTGAACGAATAAAAACTTATGATGATCATAGGGTAGCCGATAATTGTTGACGAAGAGAGGTGAGATGCATAGCATCCCCAAGCTTAGATGCTTGAGACTTCTTGAAATACTGACTTGGGGAGCCTTGGGCATCCCCAAGCTTGAGCTTTTGTATCTTGTTCAATCCTCTCATATCCCGATTTCACCTAAGTCTCAAAAACTTCCTCCACATAAAACTTGAAAATAACTCGTGAGATAGGTTAGTACATATAAAAATAAATCAACACTTCATGTAATGCCAAGACAAGTTGCATAATAATTTCCAAACATTAGGTACTGTATACTATCATTTCCACAATTTACATCTACCAATATAAGCCATGAAAACTCTAGGATAAGTAGATGACAAAACTATGACAGCAATCTGTCCAAACAGAACAGTCTGTAGTAATTAATTGAAAAAGTGTACTTCTGTATCTCCACAAATTATAAAAATTTAGGAAAAGCTAAGGAATTTGTATTACATTACTTTGTAAAAATTTCAGATACTTTCCACGTTTTAGTAAAATCTCATAATTCAAATACTACAGCAAAAGTTTCTGTTTTTATACAGCACACCTCACACATGCAATTCAGGCATTCTAAAGGCAATTCTTGAAACTTTTTATTGAAAAACAAGATTATAAATAAAATAAAGGAAATACTAACAAAATAAAATGACGCTCCAAGAAAAACTCATATTATGTGATGAATAAAAATATAGCTCCAAGTAAGATATACCGATAGTGTTGAAGACGAAAGAGGGGATGCCTTCCGAGGCATCCCCAAGCTTAGACGCTTGAGTCTTCCTTGGATATTACCTTGGGGGTGCCTTGGGCATCCCCAAGCTTAGGTTCTTGCAGCTCCTTATTCTCCTCATATTGGTATCTCACCCAAAACTTGAAAACTTCAATCACACAAAATTTAACAGAAACCTCGTGAGATCCATTAGTATAATAGGTAAATCATAAACTTTAGGTACTGTTATAAATTGATTCATATTTTATTATTGCATAAGGTACTGTATTCTAACTTCTCCATGACTTATACCCCCCGATATAATCCATAGCATCATCAAAACAAGCAAACTATGCAAGCAAAAACAGAATCTGTCTAAAACAGAACAGTCTGTAAAGATCTGTAGAGAAACTATAATTCTGTTTCTTAAAAAATTATTAAAAATTAGGAAAACCTGTGGAATTTGTATATAAATTCTGTGTAAATTTTTTAAGAATTTACCACGCTCCAGCCGAGAACCAAAAATTCTGCACTGGAGGCAAAAGTTTTTGTTTTTACACAGCATCAATTCTACTCATGATGCAAGTCATCCCAAAGGCTTTACTTGGCACATTATTGAAGTAAAAGACATAAAATATGATTACTACAGTGTTGGGTTGTCTCCCAACAAGCGCTTTTCTTTAAAGCCTTTTAGCTAGGCATGATGATTTTAATGATGCTTACATAAGAATAGTAGATGAAACATGCAAAAGAGCATCATGCACATTATTTTTATGTTACAGTGGTATTTACAAGGAGATAATTATTTTTATGAAAAAACTTCCATGAAAAATTCTACATTGTTTCCATGAGCACGAACACAAGTGTTCAAGGTCGACCCTCACTACTCCAATGCATAACTTTCCAATCGCTTCCCTTATAAAAGGCAAGTAAAAAAATTGTGTTTTTAATTTTTCAAATTTTTTTGTTTGTTTCACCCACAACTAAAGAAATAAAATAAGAAAACAGAAACAAAAGGAAAACAAAATCTACTTAGTGATAGAAGCAACCAAGGATACACGAAAATATTAATCCCACGCTATTGCTCCCCGGCAACGGCACCAGAAAAGAGCTTGATAATCCCCAAGTGCAAGGAATCAGCGTAGCACTTTCCAAAGATGGAAGTGATAAGTATGGAGTGTCTAACCCACAAGGAGCTAAAGGTAAGATCAATATTCTCTCAAGTCCTATCTGCCACTGATACGACTCTACATATACACCAATCGTTTGCTTCTATCTAGTAACGAGAAATAAAACTGCGTTGTGGGTATAAAGAAGATAGCTTTGCATGAAATTGGAGAACTAAAATATATAAATAGTTTCTGCCTAAATAAAGTTAGAATATATTACAATATATTACAAATAGCGAGTGTGGAATAATGATGGTATGGTGTGCGGAATCATCCTAGCAATTGATAACAAGATCGGTAATCATTCTTGTAATTTTATATAACGGAGAGGCATGAGCTAACATACTTTCCGTACTTGGATCATATGAACTTATGATTGGATCTCTAGCAAGCATCCACAACTACTAGAAATCATTAAGGTAAACCCAACCATAGCATTAAACATCAAGTCCCCTTTACTCCCATACTCAAACAACTCCCTTACTCGGGTGCACTGGTAGAAAACAGGTCAGTAGTCCCGGTTCCAGAGGGCATTTAGTCCCGGTTCTGGAACCGGGACAACACGATCGGGACTAATGCCCAAAACCTTTAGTCCCGGTTTGTTTACGAACCGGGACCAAAGGGGCTCCACGTGGCCGCTGCGGAGCGCCCATGCAGGAGGACCTTTAGTCCCGGTTGGTAACACCGACCGGGACCAGAAGGCAGCCACGCGTCAGCAGCTCGCAGGCACTGGGGGTTTTTTTTGGAAGGGGGGGTTTGGGGGTTTGGAGGGTTAATTTAGGGGTTTCATATTGTGTTAGCTAGCTAATAGAGAGAAGTGACCTTTCTTTCTCCGTGCTTGGTCGACGCTAGCTACTATACATATAGAGAGAACTCGACTCTAGCTAGTAAGCAAATGAAGGAAACCATTAATTACACAAGATCGTCATGAACATATATAGAAAGAAGTGACATCTCTTTCTACGTGCTTGGTCGAACAACAAGTTTTCGTATATCTATCCGATGCTACTACATATGTACAATATAACATCTCTTACAATCACTAACACCTAATATCAAATTCCACATGGTATTCTCCGTGTTCAGGTATGACGTGGTCAAGAAAGAATCCCGCCAATTCCTCTTGAATTGCTCGTATGCGATCATGTGGTAGGAGTTCATCCCGCATCTGCCAGATCTAATTTAAAGAAGGGGGTCAATACATATATATGAATGAAACTCAACACAATTGATGGTAATATGTAAAATAAAATTGTGAATATTGTTTACGTACTTCAAATTGTTTCTCACGGAAGCCCCGCTCAGAGGTATAGTAGCGAATGAACTCGCATACGTAGTATGCACATAAAACAGTCCCGGGTAACTGGTACAAGCACTTTACGAGAATAGAGTTCAATCAAACTGATAAGCAAGCATGATAATGGTATTGATGAAACTAGAATCAATGAGAGATGCGCGGAACTAGCTAGTACTACTTACTTTGTGGTGCGTAAATCGCAGCTCCTTCTTCAGACCTAGAACCATAGTGGTGAACTTTTTGCAAACCCTGGCAGGCAAAGAAAATGATTACTTGATATCAGGAAATGAACGAAAGTTGCCGATATGGTCCCGGTATTGATTGAACTTACTTCTGGAGCATTGCAGTCATGTCCGCATAATACTTGGGATTTTTACGGAGCGAGTCTAAGACAGTTACTAATGCCCCATCAAGGTTAATGGATAGCAGAATATAGTGGTAGCTGTGCACGCATAACTCATCAATTACATTACTTAACCTCGAGTAAGCGAAACCGAATATGCACAAGACAGTAACACTCACTTGAAGTTGTAAGGAAAGAGTATTTCCCTTTTGTTTTGATGTATAAGGAACGATTCTAGCATGTTCTTCTCGGTATCTTTGGCCTCGTTTTGTACCGACCATTCATTTACGGTATTTGGGCTAATGAACCCAATGTCATAGATTTGTTCTTTTTTGCATTCGACCATCTTCAATCTGCATAATATAGTGAGGATAATTATATATACATGCAATGAACGAGCTGAGCTAGAGACTTAATTATAGAAGTAATACTTACAGACAGTAGCAAGTCATGAGTTGTTTGTCGAGGGCCTTTTGATTGTATAACTGAAATACCTCCACAAATTCAACAGGTAGCAGCTCGACTCCAGGGAAGTCATGCTCTTTTTTAATTCCGACAAACAAACTGTCGGTCCCGAACTTCCTGCAGGTTTCCATGTACCAGTCATGTAATTTTTGCATCATCGTTGTTAGATGAGGATGATCAGGTTTGACGAGAGGCTTCCCGTGCTCGTATCTAAAGTCGTCTACTACTACCTCAGCCGTTTCAAATTGTACATCATCGGGCAGGTAATCATCAATAGTGGTACCGGGCACTAGCACCGGATGATTAGCGATATCGCTAGACACCTTGAGCGGGGGGCACGATTGCTTCTCCTGTTCGCCGAGCTGGGGAATTGTTTTCCCACTTCTTCATTTTTTCTCTCTTGCAGTACTGGAAGTACTTCCCAACCGCTGCGCTTCAGCATGTGTCTTAGTAACTATGCGGTCATAGTTGGATAGCCGAGTCCATGGTGGTCGCTTCAGGGCATGCAGAGTTCGCTTCGCTTTCACCGGATCTACCGTTTCCTTCGGAGGTGGATCTTTCCGTGCAAAATGGGCCTTCACTTCGGCTGCACTGATTTCAGCGTTTTCCTCTTCGGTCCTCTCATATGGTAACTTTGGAAGAGGCTTGAGGCTTGGACCATATTTGAATTTCTTCCCGCCTATTGTACTGCTAGCCGCCGGAGCGGCGGCGGCGACTCTCTTCCCCCGTTGCTGACGCGCCGGAGGAGGCGTAGTGCCCTGACGCGCCGGAGGAGGTGGAGGAGGAGGAGCCGAAGTGCCCTGACGCGCCGGAGGAGACGAAGGAGGAGGCGGAGTGCCCTGACGCACCGGAGGAGGCGGAGTGCCCTGACGCGCCGGAGGTGGAGAAGGAGGAGGAGGAGTGCCCTGACGCACCGGAGGAGGAGGAGGCGGAATCTGCTGAGGCGTCCAGTTTGGAAGCTTGATGTACTCTTTTCTCCATAGACAGGTACTCCTCAAAGCATTTTCCAAAAGAATAATATCCTCTTCACCTGTAGGGTTGTCAAGCTCCAGCCTCTCAAATCCATTCATTATTTCATCCACCATCACAACAGCATGGCCATGTGGAATCGGACGGCAATGGAAAGTTCCCTCAGCTCGAGGAGGTACAACAGAGCCGACCGCCGCCTTCAAGGTCAGGTTCTGGCATTTCGTCATTAGCTCGCAATGTTCAGCCGCCGTGATACTATCCACGGGGTAGCGAGGAGCCGTGAAATCAGGCTGAACGAGCTCCGTGGAAGCCACGCTGCTTCTCCGCTGAGATGGTGGGGTAATGTCGAAGGAAGCATCTTCGTGCCGCTCAGATGGTTGGCCGGTAGCTCGCTGGCTCTCAAGTTCCTCTAGTTTTGCTAATCTTGCACTGAGCTTCTGTATTTCGCTTGCTTCCTGGTTCCTTTTTCTCTCTCGGCTTCTATAAACACCGCTGTCTGGAAACCCATGCTTCCACGGAACGGAGCCTGGTGTGCCTCGTGTTCGTCCAGGGTGTTCAGGATTCCCGAGGGCCTCTGTCAGCTCGTCCTTCTCTCTGTCGGGAATGAACGTCCCTTACTGCTGTTCGTGGAGCCCCTTTGGTCCCGGTTCATCTGCCTGGGCGCTCCGCAGCGGCCACGTGGAGCTCCTTTGGTCCCGGTTCGTAAACAAACCGGGACTAAAGGTTTTGGGCATTAGTCCCGATCGTGTTGTCCCGGTTCCAGAACCGGGACTAAAGGCCCTCTGGAACCGGGACTACTGTCCTGTTTTCTACCTGTGAGTTCAGCAACATCTCCTCCCACAACAAGCTCGTGAGGTACAGAGGTGAGGGGAAGGCGAGGAAAGTGGAGGACTTTAACCCGAGCCAGGAGCCTATTGATCCAGAGCTGGTGATGATAGCTGGCGGCGGGAGGCCCCATGGCTCGATTTCCATTGGAGATGGCCTTATACGTTGTCCTAGCAACCTCCGGGAGATCAAGGCGCGCCAAACGAGCTCCTGTCCTGAGATAAGGCCTCGTCCACGGCCAGTCGAGCTCGCCATCGAGGTTAGTTATACGGACTCAGATATCTTTCCTCATTACGTTGTGTGTGTGAACAAAGATGATTACAATGCTAACGAGGAGTTGTGTTGCAGGCTGCTGTTCAGAAAGAGAGAGAGGCAACACAGGCGCTAATGGCGGCGAAGGAGCAGGAGATGGAGGAGAGGACGACTAGGTTGTTGGAGGAGGAGAGGGCACGGTCCGATGCGTCTTACCGGGCCATCTACGAGCTCTTCGTGGTAAGATTCTTCTTCATATTTGTCAAATCTTGCATTTAATGTTCGTTTCATTAATAATGAATATCGTTGACTTGTGAAAACCAAATGTGCAGACTATGTGCGAGAAGAACGGCTAGACCGCTCCGTCGATGCCAGTCATTACCACGGCTGCAACGGTGAGTTTCATTTCAATGCAATGATCTTTTCAGTGTCATCATGCTAACACTAGTAGAAAACAGGGCTTTTGTCCAGGCCTAAAATCCCATTAATCCCGGTTCACTCACGAACCGGGACCCATGGGGGCATCGGTCCCGGTTCGGGAGGCCAGGGCGCCGGCCGGGCCTCGTCGGCCATTGGTCCCGGTTCGTCTGACCCCTTTGGTCCCGGTTCCAGACACGAACCGGGACCAATGGGCGTCGCTCCTGGCCCACAACCATTGGTCCCGGTTTGTGGCTGGAACCGGGACCAAATGGTTTCCTTTAGTCCCGGTTCCAACCACAAACCGGGACCAATGGTTGGCCTATATATACCCCCTGCCCGCGAGCAGAGCAGTGCACTGCTCTGTTTTTTTGGCCGGCCGTGGGAGAGCTTTGTGGTGCACTAGCTCACCTCCTATGCACATGAGGTGTTCGATGAAATGCCCGAGCCACACTTAAGCTTTCTCCTCTCGAAGCACCTTGTCCAAGCTCCATTTTCCTCAAGATTTGTCTAGGTTTGGCGGTCCGTCCTGTCCCATCCCAGTCCTCACCGCCGTCGATCGCCCGCGCCCATCTCGGCGCCGGCACCACCGTGGTTAGCCTCTTCTTCTTATCTTCTTTCTAAAAGAAAAAAGTTCTTACTTGTATGATTTAGATAGATACTTGTGTATATTTCTTACTTTTATTATTGTTTTTTATTATATAGTGCGATGGTTTTGGTATCCGCCTCCGTCGGCCCTCGTCCTGTCTATGATTCGGATGTGGTATATATTATCTTTTATAACTATTTGTTTTATTTAGTGTTTATGACAATGATGCCGACCAACGTGACATAGATTTTTTAATCTAGGAGGTATGTGAACCGGAAATTCCAACCGACATATAAATTCTTGTCGAGAAGTTAAATTTGGTTGAAAAAGAAAACAATTACTTGAAAGAAAAATTACAAAGAGTTGAAGAGGAGAGGATGAAATTGGAGTTGAATGTTGCCGATGTCGTCGACGATCACAAGATCAAGATGGATGCAATGCGCTTGAAGATTAGACAGATTAGAAAATATGCCATTCATACTGAGGCTTGGTATCATTATGCCGTTGGATCAATTGGTACCTTAGTTGCAGTTATGATCGCATTTGTTGTTGCATTTAAATTTTATAGTTTCAATGTATGTTTTAATTAGATGCTCTAGAGAGCTATATGTTGTTCAATAATGAGAACTATGTATGAACGTTATGTATTTATTTTGGTCACTACTGTACTTTGGCTTTAATGTGATGATGAATTTCTATTAATTTGGTCACTTCTCTATTCATGATATGCTGTAATGGTTTTTAATAAACTTTATTATATAACGCACGCAGCTGAACCGGCAATGGATGTACGGTGACCGACGCACCTCCGAGTTTATTAAGGGCCTACATAATTTTCTCGAAGCGGCTGAGGCAAACAAGCAGAATGGTTTTATGCATTGTCCATGTACTACTGTCTGTGAGAATACGAAGGCTTTCTCCAACTCTAAAACCCTTCACTTCCACCTGCTTGAGAAGGGTTTTATGCCACACTATAATGTTTGGACCAAGCACGGAGAAAGAGGGGTTATGATGGAAGACAACGAAGAAGAAGAGGATGATGACAACTACCCGCCCCCTGAATACGGTGATGCTGCAATGGGGGAAGCTGAAGATCAAGAGGAACCAGACGATGTGCCCGATGATGATCTTCGCCGGGTCATTGTTGATGCACAGAGAGAATGCGAAAGTGAAAGGGAGAAGTTGAAGTTTGATCGCATGTTAGAGGATCACAAAAAAGGGTTGTACCCAAATTGCGAAGATGAAAACAGAAAGCTCGGTACCACACTGGAATTGCTGCAATGGAATGCAGAGAATGGTGTATCTGACAAGGGATTTAGTTCGCTACTGAAATAATGAAGAAGAAGCTTCCAAAGGATAACGAATTGCCCGGCAGTACGTACGAAGCAAACAAGGTTCTATGCCCTCTAGTTTTGGAGGTGCAGAAGATACATGCATGCCCTAATGACTGCATCCTCTACCGCGGTGCGTACGAGGATTTGAACGCATGCCCGGTATGCGGTGCATTGCGGTATAAGATCAGAAGAGATGACCCTGGTGATGTTGAGGGCCAGCGCACCGGGAAGAGGGTTCCTGCCAAGGTGATGTGGTATGCTCCTATAATACCACGGTTGAAACGTCTGTTCAGAAACAAAAAGCATGCCGAGTTGATGCAATGGCACATAAAAGACCGTAAGAAAGACGGGAAGTTGAGAGCACCCGCTGACGGGTCGCAGTGTAGAAAGATCGAGAGAAAGTGGAGTGACTTTACAGGTGACCCAAGGAACATATGGTTTGGTTTAAGTGCAGATGGCGTTAATCCTTTTGGGGAGCAGAGCAGCAAGCATAGCACATGGCCTGTGACTCTATGTATGTATAACCTTCCTCCTTGGTTGTGCATGAAGCGGAAGTTCATTATGATGCCAGTGCTCATCCAAGGCCCTAAGCAACCCGGCAATGACATTGATGTGTACCTAAGGCCATTAGTTGATGAACTTTTACAGCTATGGAATCGAAGAGGTGTACGTGTGTGGGATGAGAACGAACAGCAGGAATTTGACCTACATGCGTTGCTGTTTGTAACCATCAACGATTGGCCTGCTCTTAGTAACCTTTCAGGACAGACAAACAAGGGATACCACGCATGCACACACTGTTTAGATGACACCGACAGTATATATTTGGACAAATGCAGGAAGAATGTGTACCTGGGGCATCGTCGATTTCTTCCGACCAACCATCAATGTCGAAAGAAAGGAAAGCATTTCAAAGGTGAGGCACATCACCAGAAGAAGCCCACCCTCCGTACTGGTGATCACATACTTGATATGGTCAATGATTTACAAGTAATCTTTGGAAAGGGTCCTGGCGGACTATCTGTTCCGACTGACGATGCGGGACGCGCACCCATGTGGAAGAAGAAATCTATATTTTGGGACCTACCCTATTGGAAAGACCTAGAGGTCCGCTCTGCAATCGACGTGATGCACGTGACGAAGAATCTTTGCATGAACCTGCTAGGCTTCTTGGGAGTGTATGGGAAGACAAAAGATACACCGGAGGCACGGGAGGAACAGCAACGTGTGCATGAAAAAGACGGCATGCATCCAAAGCAGTATGAAGGTCCTGCCAGCTATGCTCTTACCAAAGAAGAGAAGGAAATCTTCTTTGAATGCCTGCACAGTATGAAGGTCCCGTCTGGCTTCTCGTCGAATATAAAGGGAATAATAAATATGGCAGAGAAAAAGTTCCAGAACCTAAAGTCTCATGACTGCCACGTGATTATGACGCAACTAAAGTTGCATTGGGGGGGTTTCTACCGGAAAACGTTTGATTAGCCATTGTGAAGCTATGTGCATTCCTCAATGCAATCTCTCGGAAGGTGATCGATCCAGAAATCCTGCCAAGGTTAAGGAGTGATTTGGTGCAATGTCTTGTGAGTCTCGAGCTGGTGTTCCCACCATCTTTCTTCAATATCATGACGCATGTCCTAGTTCATCTAGTCGACGAGATTGTCGTTCTGGGCCCTATATTTCTACACAATATGTTCCCCTTTGAGAGGTTCATGGGAGTCTTAAAGAAATATGTTTGTAACCGCGCTAGGCCAGAAGGAAGCATCTCCATGGGCCATCAAACAGAGGATATCATTGGTTTTGTGTTGACTTCATTCCTGGCCTTAAGAAGATTGGTCTCCCTCAATCGCGGTATGACGGGAGACTGACCGGAAAAGGCATGCTAGGAGCGGATTCAATAATATGTAGGGACGGGCATTCTTGGTCTCAAGCACACTACACAGTTCTACAGAATTCTACCTTGGTGACCCCGTACGTCGATGAACACAAGAATATTCTGCGCTCCAAACACCCGGAGCAGTGTGACGACTGGATTACATATAAACACATCAGGACTTTCGGCAGTTGGTTACAAAAACGTCTCATGGGTGACAACACTGTTTCTGATGAGCTCTACTCGTTGGCCAGGGGACCATCTTCGACTGTATTGACTTACAAAGGGTACGAGATAAATGGGAATACATTTTACACGATCGCCCAAGATCAAAAGAGCACCAACCAAAACAGCGGTGTCCGCTTTGATGCTGCAACCAAGAGGGGAAAGGACACATATTATGGTTACATAGTGGACATATGGGAACTTGACTATGGACATGATTTCAAGGTCCCTTTGTTTCAGTGCAAATGGGTCAATCTGTCAAGAGGCGGGGTACAGGAAGACCCACAGTACGGAATGACAACAGTGGATCTGAACAATCTTGGGTACACAGATGAACCATTCGTCCTAGCCAATGATGTGGCGCAGGTTTTCTATGTGAAGGACATGTCTACCAAAACGAGAAAAAGAAAAGATAAGGAAGCGAATACATCATACGATGAGCCAAAGCGCCACATAGTTCTTTCAGGAAAAAGAGACATCGTGGGATTGGAGGGCAAGACAGACATGTCTGAAGATTATGAAAAGTTTCATGAAATTCCTCCCTTCAAAGTCAAGGCTGACCCAAGCACCCTGTTAAACGATGAAGATTATCCATGGTTACGGCGCAATAAGCAAAGGACACAACGAAGAAAAAGTGAAGATTTTATCTCCACAACTATATCATTGCAGTTACATGTGAAGAAATGAAATGCCTTTTGTAATAGATGAGTTCTCGTCCAAAACCCTGATACTTCGAAAGAGATTGTCCGTTTTGTACACGAAGTGCATCCAGTTTTTGCTGTAACCCTCTCAACTTTTTATAACATGCTATGTGGGTGAAATGATAATACCATGCCAACTTTCAACCTTTTCAGAGTTCATTTGTAGTGCTTTTCAATTTCAGGGTCATTTAGCTCAAACAAATCAGTAAATGCATGAAAAATACCAAATGAAGTCAGAAAGGGTTGAAAATTGATGATGTGGCTTTGAATGGTGCGTTTTGAACACACAAAAAGTCTGGAGTTCAAATAAGTTCAAAAAAATGAAATCCCTTTATAACAGAAGAGTTTTCGTCCGAAACCCTGATACTTCGAAAGATATTGTCCATTTTGTACACGAAGTGCATCCAGTTTTTGCCGTAACCCTCTCAACTTTTTATAACATGCTATGTGGGTGAAATGATGATACCATGCCAACTTTCAACCTTTTCAGAGTTCATTTGTAGTGCTTTTCAATTTCAGGGTCATTTAGCTCAAAAAAATCAGTAAATGCATGAAAAATACCAAATGAAGTCAGAAAGGGTTGAAAATTGATGATGTGGCTTTGAATGGTGCATTTTGAACACACAAATAGTCTGGAGTTCAAATGAGTTCAAAAAAATGAAATCCCTTTGTAACAGATGAGTTTTCGTCCGAAACCCTGATACTTCGAAAGAGATTGTCCATTATGTAGACGAAGTGCATCCAGTTTTTGCCGTAACCCTCTCAACTTTTTATAACATGCTATGTGGGTGAAATGATGATACCATGCCAACTTTCAACCTTTTCAGAGTTCATTTGTAGTGCTTTTCAATTTCAGGGTCATTTAGCTCAAAGAATGAACTAATAGCAAAAAGAATGAGAAGGACGAGCTGAGAATGAACTCTTCAAGGAGTTGGTTCTTCGGGGTTGGGGGAACTTTGGACCCTGAATCAGGGAAGTGCCGTTGGACGGACGAGCAACTTGCAATACCCGTCACGAAGCTTCAGAAGTATATCACCGCAGCGCAGGAAGGGACGTTCATTCCCGACAGAGAGAAGGACGAGCTGACTGAGGCTCTAGGGAATGCTGAGCAGCCTAGACGAACACGAGGCACACCAGGCTCCGTTCCGTGGAAGGTTGGGTTTCCCGACGCAGGCGGTTACAGAAGCCGGGAGAGAAAGAGGAAAGCGGAGCTGAGCGACATGCAGAAGATCAGTGCAAGACTACAAAAGCTAGAGGAACTTGAGAGCCAGCGAGCTGCCGGCCAACCATTTCAGCGGCACGAAGCTACCCCAGAAGCTACCCCGCCATCTCAGCGGAGAAGTAGCGTGGCTTCCACGGAACCCGTTCAGCCTGACTTCACGGCTCCTATCTACCCCGTGGATACTATCACGGAGGCTCAACATTGCGAGCTTATGACCAAATGCCGGAACCTCACTTTCAAGGCGGCTGTCGGCTCTGTTGCACCTCCTCAACCCAACGGAACTTTTCACTGCCTTCCGATTCCACATGGCTATGCTGTTGTGATGGTGGATGAAGTAATGGAGGGATTTGAGGAGCTCGAGCTTGACCACTCTACAGGTGAAGGGGAGAATCAGTTGGTTCGTGCTTTGAGGAGTACATGTCTATGGCAGAAGGAGTACATCAAGCTTCCAAACTGGATGCCTCCGCCTCCTCCTCCTCCTCCGGTGAGTCAGGGCACTCCGCCTCCTCCTCCTCCTCCTCCTCCGGCGAGTGATCAGGGCACCCCGCCTCCTTCTTCGGCTCCTCCGACGCGTGAGGCACTCCGCCTCCTCCTTCGCCTACTCTGGCGCGTCGGAGCAGTCTGCCTCCTCCTCCGCCTCGTCGGCAACGACAGAAGACAGACGCCGCCGCTCCGGCTCCTCCGGCGCATCGGAGCACTCCGCCTCGTAAGCAACGACGGAAGAGAGACGCCGCCGGTCCGGCGGCTAGCAGTACAAGCAGAGGCGGGAGGCAATTCAGATACGGTCCATCTCTCAAGCCTCTGGAAAAGTTACCATATGAGAGGACCGAGTCTGAAAAAGAGGAGATATGTCGTGCCCAAGTGAGGGACCATTTTGCAAAGAAAACTCCACCTCCGAAGGAGAAGCTAGATCCGGTGAAAGTGAAGCGCACTATCGATGCCCTGAAGCGACCACCACCGCCTATGCCGGATTCCAACTTTGAACGCTGTATTAAAAAGACATATCAAGATGCGCGGCAGTCGGGAAGTACTTCCAGTGATGCAAGGTTAGCAAAACGAAGAAGTGAGAAAAAATTCCCCAGCTCGGCGAACAGGCGAACCAATCGTGCCCCCTGCTCAAGGTGTGTGGCCATATCGTCGCTAATCATCCGGGGATGGTGCCCGGTACCAATCCTGGTGATTACCTGAGCGATGATGTACAGTTTGAGCCGTTGGAGGTGGACGAATTCAGTTACCGGTACGGGCAGCCTCTCGTCAAACCTGATCATCCTCTTCTAACAACGATGATGCGAAAATTCCATGAATGGTACATGAAAACCTGCAGCGAGTCTGGGAGGGATACTTTGACGCTGAGAATTAAAGAGGAGCACGACCTCGTTGGAATGGATCAGTTGTCTCTTGAATTTGACGAGTTATTCCACTTATACAATCAAAAGGCCCTCGGCAAAACAATCTTGACTTGCTACTGTCTGTAAGTACTACTTCTGTAATTAAGTCTCTATATATAGCTCAGCTCTTTCATTGCATGTATATATAATTATCCTCACTATATTATGCAGATTGAAGATCGTCGAATGCAGAAAAGCACAAATCTATGACATTGGGTTAATTAACCCAAATATCATACATGAGTTTACGGTTAAAAACAATGTCACACAAACCGAGGACAACTTGCTACAATCGTTGCTTAAAAATCAAAACAAAGAGACAATACTCTTTCCTTACAACTTCAAGTCAGTGTTACTGTCTTGTGCATATTCGGTTTCCCTTATTACTCGAGGTTATAGTAATGTAATTGATGAGTTATGCATGCATGCGCAGGTTCCACTTTATTCTGCTAGAGATTAAGCTTGAGCGGGGAGTAGTAATCGTCTTAGACTCGAAACGAAAAGATCCCCAGGAATATGCGGACATGACTGAAATGCTCCAGAAGTAAGTTCAATCGATCATTATCGCATCATATCGGCAACTTTGTTCATTTCCTGATATCAAGTAATTATTTTCTTTGTCTGGCAGGGTTTGGAAAGAGTTCACCGCAATTGTTCCAGCACTGCCGAGGGAGCTGCGATTTACACACCCGAAAGTAAGTACTACTAGCTAGTTCCGCGCATCTCCCATTGATTCTAGTTTCATAAATACCATTTATCATGCATGATTATCAGTTTGATTGAACTCTATTTCTCGTAAAGTGCTTGTGGTAGGAAACCGGGAATGAGTTTTGTGAATACTACGTTTGCGAGTTCATCTACAACGCGACGACCCCTAAGCGGGGCTACTCTGAAAAACAATTTCAAGTGCGTAAGCAAGAATATTCACAATTTTATTTTATTACCATGATTTGCGTTGAGTTTCATTCATATATATGTATTGACCCCCTACTTCAAATTAGATGTGGGATGAACTCCTACCACATGATCGCATACGAGCAATTCAAGAGGAATTGGCGGGATTCTTTCTTGACCACGTCATAAATAAAGCCGGAGAATACCATTTGGAATTTGACATTAGATGTTAGGGATTGTAAGAGATCTTATATTGTATATATGTAGCTAGTAGCGTCGGATAGATATACGAAAACTTGTTGTTCGACCAATCTCTCAGAGAAAGAGATGTCGAGCACTTCTCTCTGTATATGTTCATGACGATCTTGTGTACTTAATGGTTCCTTCATTTGCTTACTAGCTAGCGTGTCGAGTTCTCTCTATAGTACCTACCGTCGACCAAGCACGGAGAAAGAGAGGACACTTCTCTCTATTAGCTAGCTAACACAATATGAAACCCCTAAATTAACCCTCCAAAACCCCCTAAACCCCCCCTTTCAAAAAAAACCCTAGCTCCTGCCAGATGCTGACGCGTGGATGCGTTTTGGTACCGGTTGGTGTGACCAACCGGGACGAAAGGTCCTCCTGCCTGGGCTCACCGCAGTGGCCACGTGGAGCCCCTTTGGTCCCGGTTCATAAGCGAACCGGGACTAAAGGTTTTGGGCTTTAGTCCCGACCCTTTATTCCCGGTTCCAGAACCAGGACAAATGGGCCTTTTTCTACTAGTGATAAGGAAGCGAATGCATCATACGATGAGCCAAAGCGCCACATAGTTCTTTCAGGAAAAAGAGACATCGTGGGATTGGAGGGCAAGACAGACATGTCTGAAGATTATGAAAAGTTTCATGAAATTCCTCCCTTCAAAGTCAAGGCTGACCCAAGCACCCTGTTAAACGATGAAGATTATCCATGGTTACGGCGCAATAAGCAAAGGACACAAGTGAAGAAAAAGTGAAGACTTTCTCTCCACAACTAGTATGATGATGCCATTGATCTAGAATATCACTGCAGTTACATGTAAAGAAATGAAATGCCTTTTGTAACAGATGAGTTTTCGTATGAAACCCTGATACTTCGAAAGAGATTGTCCGTTTTGTACACGAAGTGCATCCAGTTTTTGCCGTAACCCTCTCAACTTTTTATAACATGCTATGTGGGTGAAATGATGATACGATGCCAACTTTTAACCTTTTCAGAGTTCATTTGTAGTGCTTTTCAATTTCATGGTCATTTAGCTCAAAAAAATCAGTAAATGCATGAAAAATACCCGATGAAGTCAGAAAGGGTTGAAAATTGATGATGTCGCTTTGAATGGTTCATTTTGAACACACAAAAAGTCTGGAGTACAAATAAGTTCAAAAAATGAAATACCTTTGTAACAGATGAGTTTTCGTCCGAAACCCTAATACTTCGAAAGAGATTGTCCGTTTTGTACACGAAGTGCATCCAGTTTTTGCCATAACCCTCTCAACTTTTTAGCACATGCTATGTGGGTGAAATGATGATACCATGCCAACTTTCAACCTTTTCAGAGTTCATTTGTAGTGCTTTTCAATTTCATGGTCATTTAGCTCAAAAAAATCAGTAAATGCATGAAAAATACCAGATGAAGTCAGAAAGGGTTGAAAATTGATCATGTGGCTTTGACTGGTTCATTTTGAACACACACAAAGTCTGGAGTTCAAATAAGTTCAAAAAAATGAAATACCTTTGTAAAAGATGAGTTTTCTTCCGAAACACTGATACTTCGAAAGAGATTGTCCGTTTTGTACACGAAGTGCATCCAGTTTTTGCCGTAACCCTCTCAACTTTTTAGCACATGCTATGTGGGTGAAATGATGATACCATGCCAACTTTCAACCTTTTCAGAGTTCATTTGTAGTGCTTTACAATTTCATGGTCATTTAGCTCAAAAAAATCAGTAAATGCATGAAAAATACCAGATGAAGTCAGAAAGGGTTGAAAATTGATGATGTGGCTTTGAATGGTTCATTTTGAACACACAAAAATTCTGGAGTTCAAATAAGTTCAAAAAAATGAAATACATTTGTAACAGATGAGTTTTTGTCCGAAACCCTGATACTTCGAAAGAGATTGTCCGTTTTGTACACGAAGTGCATCCAGTTTTTGCGGTAACCCTCTCAACTTTTTAGCACATGCTATGTGCGTGAAATGATGATACCATGCCAACTTTCAACCTTTTCAGAGTTCATATGTAGTGCTTTTCAATTTCCTGGTCATTTAGCTCAAAAAAATCAGTAAATGCATGAAAAATACCAGATGAAGTCAGAAAGGGTTGAAAATTGATGATGTGGCTTTGAATGGTTCATTTTGAACACACACAAAGTCTGGAGTTCAAATAAGTTCAAAAAATGAAATACCTTTTTAACAGATGAATTTTCGTCCGAAACCCTGATACTTCGAAAGAGATTGTCCGTTTTGTATACGAAGTGCATCCAGTTTTTGCCATAACCCTCTCAACTTTTTAGCACATGCTATGTGGGTGAAATGATGATACCATGCCAACTTTCAACCTTTTTAGAGTTCATTTGTAGTGCTTTTCAATGTCAGGGTCATTTATCTCAAAAAATCAGTAAATGCATGAAAAATACCAAATGAAGTCAGAAACGGTTGAAAATTGATGATGTGGCTTTGAATGGTGCATTTTGAGCACACAAAAAAGTCTGGAGTTAAAAAAAGTTCAAAAAAAATGAAATCAACTAAAAAGAATCAACTAAAAAGAATGAACTAATAGCAAAAAGAATGAACTAGAAAACTTTTATAAAACTCTAATAGCAAAAAAGAATGAACTAAAAAGAATCATTTAAAATATTCTGTTATGATCAACTAAAACAAAACTATAATATTCTTCAATAGCAAAAAGAATCAACCTCTAGTATTTTTGAAACTAAAATTATATAAAATTTATGCAACTAAATTTATCAAAGTATTTTTTGTTCAAAAACTTAATAGCAAAAATAATTTTCATAAAGTATTTTTTTTGTTAGAAACTTTAATAGCAAACTAAAATAACAAAATTTGTTTTTGATTAAAATACCCATTTAAGATAACCTAAAAATTACCAAATTGAATATAATGATAAAACACACTAATATTAAATAGCAGGAAAAAGAATCACTCAAAAATCTATTTTTAAAGTAAAGTTATTCACAAACTAGTGATTCACACAAATTTCAAAGAATTCAAATTTAAACTATTAAAATTGGAAAACTAATGGCACTAACAAAAAGTTTATAATTTTCGTGACCTAAAGCAAAAAGAATCACTCAAAAACTCTAAGTATTTAGCTGTAAGTAGAAACAAAAGAAAATAAATAAAGCAAAAAACAAAACAAAAATACTGGAAAAAAATTAAAAAAAATGCCGCCTACTGGGCCACCATGGCCTGCATACGACTAGAAACCCAACCGTTAGTTGGGCCAGGATGCAGGCCCAGTAGGCCCACAGGCAAAGAGACGCGTTTAGGCCCGTAGGCCTGCATAAGAGAGGAGCTCGAAAGGGGAGGCGCACCAGCGCTTATAAACCACTATCGGCGCCCTTCGGCTAGCGAGGTGGGACTAAACATCCACCCGCCCGACGTCGTGCCAGCCGCAGCCCTTTTGTCCAGGTTGGTGGCACCAACCGGGACGAATGCCACCCTTTCGTCCCGGTTGGTGGCACCAACCGGGACCAATGCCACCCTTTGGTCCCGGTTCGTGCCACCAACCAGGAGCAAAGGTCTCTGCTTCCCGCTCTTTGGGCTGCTGAAAATGACCTTTAGTCCCGGTTGGTGGCACCAACCGGGACCAAAAGGGTGATATTGGTCCCGGTTGGTGCCACGAACCGGGACGAATGCTCTGTGTATATAAGCCCACACTTAGCAGTTTCTCGAAATCACTTGTTCTTCTCCGCCCGACGCCCCCAGGCTGCTCCTCGTCGCCGTCGCTGCCGAGCCCTGCCCCGACGCCGTCAGGCTGCTCCACCTCGCCGTCGTCACCGTCGCCGAGCTGCCCCGACGCCGTGCCCGCTCCCACTGTGAGCCGCCTCGCCGTTCCCTCCTCTCCTCCTCCCCCCCACCCCCCCCGCAGCCCGCCGCGCTCCAGCCGCCAGCGCTCTACTTGCCGTGCCGCCGCCGCCGCCCCGGCCGCGCTCTGCTTGCCGCGCCGCCGCCGCCGCCTCTGCCTTTTTTTTGTTCATATGCAGATGTATGGATGCTGTATGTATGGATGATTTTTGGATATGTATGCATTGATGTATATGTATGCAGATGTGTATGGATGATCCATGGATATGTATGCATTGATGTATAATTTTTTTGTTCATATAACTTTTTTTTGTTCATAGAACTTTTTTTTGTTCATAGAAAGTTTTTATATATGATCCATGGATATATGAGCAATGATGATCCATGGATGTATGCATTGATATATAAGCAATGATGTTCATAGAAAGTTTTTTGTTCATAGAAGAAAGTTTTTTGTTCATAGAAGAAAGTTTTTTGTATAGATTTTTTTTATGCTCATAGAAACTCTCGAGTCCACCAAAACCGGGACTGAAAGAGCGTTGTCGAGGCCACCCCAAACCCTAGAAGCGTTGTCGAGGCCACCCAAATTTACCAAGTTAAATGAGTTAAAAGAGCGTTGTCGAGGCCACCCCAAACCCTAGAAGAGTTGTCGAGGCCACCCAAATTTTTTTTTGTTCATATAGAAAACTCCGGTAACATAGATTTATCAAGAATGCCCCCATTATGGATGTGCACAAGTTGATCCAATTTTTTTCTGATCTCATCTATATATATATTCTTCTATATGTCACGTTGTCTGTCAAAGTATTGAAGAAATCCATGGCTTCATCATTAGCCGGAAGTAACAGGCGTATGATGCTACAAACCTCTTCAAAGTTGTTTTGGAACGGAGTTCCGGATAGAATAATTCGCTTTTTGGTACGAATTTCAGCAAAGGCCTTCCAAATAGCGATATTCGGAAGGCTCTTGCTGAACTTCGTACCAAAAAGTTATTAATTATCCTATCCGGGACTCCGTTCCAAAACAATTTTGGACAGCTTCGTACCATTATGCGCCTGTTACTTCCGGCTAATGATGAAGCCATGGTTTTCTTGAATCCTTTGACACTAGACAACGTGACATATAGAAGGGTAGATGAGCTCAGGAAAAATATGGACCATTTTCTGCACATCCAGAATGGCACCATTTTGTTAAATCCCTTAAAGGTTAAGAGAATCCCTTGTTTGACATTCATCAGAGAGGCGGTCCGGACGTCGGACATTCATGAGAGAGGCGGTCCGGACGTCGGACATTCATGTTTGTATATTAATTGCCATGTTGTAATATTTGCAGAAACTATGGATCAAAGAGACTTGGAACAAGAACAGTTGTTGGGGGAGATAATCCTCGCCGGACGTGATGTCTTGTCGTTTCTCAACGACACCGATGGTCTGGAAGGAGAGGATGACGGCTCCGGTGATCGAACAATGGAGGAGGAAGGACATGATCATGATGGCTCCGGTGACCGAATGCCGGAGGAAGAAGGAGACCATGATGACGACTCCGGTGACCGAACGGAGGAGGGAGCTGTTGCAAAGTCCGGCGAGGTATATATATTAATTAAGCCTGTGCTGACTAGCTAATTGATGCATTAATTGTTTTGGTATGTACATATATTAACTCTTCTTTCTTCTTTTATAGCCCTCCGGATCGAGCCAAACTTCGGTAACGAGACGAGGCCCGAAGAGAAGGTTGCGCAAGGATGAAAGGTTCACGATCATAGCACTCGCGGACGATGGCATACCGATTGAACCCAAGCGGACCAAGGACGCATTTTCTGCTCAGTGCGGAGCTATTGTTAGGGACAACATCCCGATCAGCATCAAGCAATGGAATAAGCCTAAGGACGACGACCCTGAAGGTGATTATGTCACCGATAGACAGAAAGATGATCTTTGGACCGCGCTGAAGGCAAATTTCACCCTACCGCCAGAGGAGGATCCGAATAAGCCAGTTATAGAGCCACTGGTCAAGGCATGTGCTCTTATGAAGATGGCAGATCTATTCAGGAGGTGGAAGAATGAGTTGAAATCAAAGTTTGTCGACAAAGGGAAGTCTCCAGAATTCATCGGCCGATTTGAGAAGATAAGAGATCACTGGCCTGCATTTGTGGCCTACAAGACATCGGACAAGAGTAAGAAAATGTCAGAGACAAACAAGAACAATGCTGCAAAGAAGCAGTATCACCATCACACGGGGTCAGGTGGCTACCTCAAAGCCCGGTCGTTGTGGGACAAAGCTGAGAATGACCTGATTGCTAAAGGGGTCGAACCAGAGACATTGAACTGGCCAGACCATTCAAGGACTTGGTTCTTCGGGGTTGGGGGAACTTTGGACCCTGAAACAGGGAAGTGCCATTGGACGGACGAGCAACTTGCAATACCCGTCAAGAAGCTTCAGAAGTATATCACCGCAGTGCAGGAAGGGACGTTCATTCCCGACAGAGAGAAGGACGAGCTGACTGAGGCCCTAGCGAATGCTGAGCACCATGGACGAACACGAGGCACACCAGGCTCCGTTCCGTGGAAGGTTGGGTTTCCTGATGCAGGCGGTTACAGAAGCCGGGAGAGAAAGAGGAAAGCGGAGCTGAGCAACATGCAGAAGCTCAATGCAAGACTACAAAAGCTAGAGGAACTTGAGAGCCAGCGAGCTGCCGGCCAACCATCTCAGCGGCACGAAGCTACCCCGCCATCTCAGCGGAGAAGCAGCGTGGCTTCCACGGAGCCCATTCAGCCTGACTTCACGGCTCCTAGCTACCCCGTGGACACTATCACGGAGGCTCAACATTGCGAGCTTATGACGAAATGCCGGAACCTCACTTTCAAGGCGGCTGTCGGCTCTGTTGCACCTCCTCAACCCAACGAAACTTTTCACTGCCTTCCGATTCCACATGGCTATGCTGTTGTGACGGTGCATGAAGTAATGGAGGGATTTGAGGACCTCGAGCTTGACCACTCTACAGGTGAAGGGGAGAATCAGCTGGTTCGTGCTTTGAGGAGTACATGTCTATGGCAGAAGGAGTACATCAAGCTTCCAAACTGGATGCCTCCGCCTCCTCCTCCTCCTCCGGCGAGTCAGGGCACTCCGCCTCCTCCTCCTCCTCCTCCTCCTTCGGCGAGTGATCAGGGCACTCCGCCTCCTTCTCCGGCTCCTCCGACGCATGAGGGCACTTCGCCTCCTCCTTCGCCTACTCCGGCGCGTCGGAGCAGTCCGCCTCGTCCTCCGCCTCGTCGGCAACGGCGGAAGACAGACAACGCCGCTCCGGCTCCTCCGGCGCGTCGGAGCACTCCGCCTCCTTCTCCGCCTCGTCAGCAACGACGGAAGAGAGATGCCGCCGCTCCGGCGGCTAGCAGTACAAGCAGAGGCGGGAGGCAATTTAGATACGGTCCATCTCTCAAGCCTCTGGAAAGTTACCATATGAGAGGACCGAGCAGGAAAACGAGGAGATATGTCGTGCCCAAGTGAGGGACCATTTTGCAAAGAAAACTCAACCTCCGAAGGAGAAGCTAGATCCGGTGAAAGTGAAGCGCACTATCAATGCCCTGAAGCGACCACCACCGCCTCCGCCGGATTCCAACTATGTCCGCTGTCTTAAAAAGACATATCAACATGCGCGGTGGTCAGGAAGTATTTCCAGTGATGCAAGGTTAGCAGAATGAAGAAGTGGGAAAACAATTCCCCAGCTCGACGAACAGGAGAAGCAATCGTGCCCCCCGCTCAAGGTGTCTAGCGATATAGTCGCTAATCATCCGGGGATGGTGCCCGGTACCAATCCTGGTGATTACTTGGGGGATGATGTAATTTTTGAAATGGCTGAGGTAACAAAAGAAGAATATAAATACGTGCACGGGAAGCCTCTCGTCAAACCTGATCATCCTCCTCTAACAACGATGATGTACAAATTGTTTGAGTGGTACATGAAAACCTGCAGGGAGTCTGGGAAAGACACTATGTATGTGGCAGTGAAACCAGAGAATGAATTCATTGGACTTCCCGTGATGCCTATTGAATTTGTGGAGTTATTTCAGTTATACAATCATATGGCCCTCGAGAAACAACTCATGACTTCCTACTGTCTATAAGTATTACTTCTATAGTTAAGTCTCTAGCTCACCTCGTTCATTGCATGTATATATAATTAGCCTCACTATATTATGCAGATTGAAGATCGTTGAATGCAAAAAAGCAGGAATCTTCGGCGTTCGGTTCATTAGCCCAGATGCCGTAAATGAATGGACGGTACGAAATGAAATCAAAGAGACCGAGGAGAACTTGCTAAAGTCGTTCCTTATACATCAAAACAAAAGGGAAATACTCTTTCCTTACAACTTCAAGTGAGTGTTGCTGTCTTCTCTGTATACTCGGTTTCTCTTACTCGAGGTTAAGTAATGTAATTGATGAGTTATATATGCGTGCGCAGTTACCACTTTATTCTGCTATCCATTAAGGTTGACGGGGCATTAGTAACTGTCTTAGACTCAAGACGTAAAGATCCCGAGAATTATGCGGACATGACTGCAATGCTCAAGAAGTAAGTTCAGTCAATACCGGGACCATATCGGCATGCAACTTTCGTTAATTTCCTAATATCAAGTAATCATTTTCTTTGCCTGGCAGGGTTTGGAAGAAGTTCACCCGAAAGGTTCCCGGTCTAAACAAAGAGTTGCGATTTACGCACCCCAAAGTAAGTAGTACTAGCTAGTTCCGCGCATCTCTAATTGATTCAAATTTTCATCAATATATCATTACCATGCTTGCTTATCAGTTTGATTGAACTCTATTCTCGTAAAGTGCTTGTACCAGAAAGAAGGGACTGTTTTATGTGCATACCACGTATGCGAGTTCATTTGCCACTCAACCTCTGAGCGGGGCTTCTCTAACAAACAATTTGAAGTACGTAAATAATATTCACAATTTTATTTTATATATTACCATCAATTGTGTTGAGTTTTATTCATATATATGCATGTATTGACCCCTTCTTTAAATTAGATCTGGCAGATGTGGGATGAACTCCTACCACATGATCGCATACGAGCAATTCAAGAGGAATTGGCGGGATTCTTTCTTGACCACGTCATACCCAAAGACGGAGAATATCATGTGGATTTGTGATTGGATCTTAGGTAGATGATGTTAGGGATTGTAAAAGATGTTATATTGTATATATGTAGTACCGTCGGATAGATATACGAAACCTTGTTGTTCGACCAAGCACGGAGAAAGAGATGTCACTTCTCTCTATATACGTTCAGCATGACGATCTTGTGTAATTAATGGTTTCCTTCATTTTCTTATTAACTAGCGTCGAGTTCTCTCTATATGTATAGTAGCGAGCGTCGACAAAGCACGGAGAAAGAGAGGACACTTCTCTCTATTAGCTAGCTAACACAATATGAAACCCCTAAATTAACCCTCCAAAACCCCCCACCCCCCCCATAAAAAAAACCCCAGCTCCTGCCAGATGCTGACGCATGGATGCCCTTTGGTCCCGGTTGGTGTGACCAACCGGGACTAAAAGTCCTCCTGCCTGGGCTCCCCGCAGCGGCCACGTGGAGACCCTTCTGTCCCGGTTCGTAAGCGAACCGGGACTAAAGGTTTTGGGCTTTAGTCCTGACCCTTTAGTCCCGGTTCCAGAACCGGGGCTAATGGCCTATGGAACCGGGACAAATGGGCAGTTTTCTACTAGTGTAACGAGACATTGCAAATCATCTTTGGTGCAGCTTAACTCCGGAGTCGCATCGCACGACCCTTCTCCAGCGCAGCCTTCTCCGGGTGAAACCGGTCTGAGCAACCGCGGTGCCTCTCCTCCGTGATGACGAGGACGGTAAGCCCCAAACTTAGCTCGTTTTCTGAAAGAAAGACAAACTTAGCACTTAGACAAACTTAGCTCCTTCCGAAATATTAGTGTTAGGTGAAACGACCATCACCAACTGTCGAAATATTAGTGTTAGGTAGTGTCCACCAACATACACCACCATATAAGTGTGAGTGAGTGCGCACCATACACACCATGAGGCAAACCTCGAAAGACCTATCCTTCTTCCAATTTTGCCCGAATTACACAAATAAGCAATAAGAAGAAGAAAACAAGAGGAGAAAGAGAGAGAGATGAAAACCGCTTCTTCATCTTCTTCTTCTTATTCTAGTCTTCTTCATCTAACTGTCGTATTTCCCATTTTGCAGATTAGAGTCACTTCACGGAAGCTTGCATTGATGGAGTGCTTGTGATTTTGTATCGATGAACAATGTTAAACTTGCTACATATGTGAAACTTGTTACTATTGTAATATGATGAACAATGTGACATTTGTTTTGGTATGTTTGTTGGATACTTGTGCTTGTGCTTGTTGTTGGATGATCATCAGTAGGGTTATTGTGAAATATATACATATATAGCATATTTTGCCTATGAAAATTGTTGGATATAAGAAAAAACAGAAAAAACTGGGGCAATATTGCCACTTTGCCATCTGCCACCGTCGGCAAAGCTTCTTTGCCGTCTGCCACCGACGGCAAAGGTGGCACGTGGCACTCACCTGTGCAACCTGGGAGTGCCAGGCCTGGTGCCATTTGGTACATTTACCGTCCGGGGGTGATAACCCACAACTATAGGGGATCGCAACAGTTTTCGAGGATAGAGTATTCAACCCAAATTTATTGATTCGACACAAGGGGAGCCACAGAATATTCTCGAGTATTAGCAGGTGAGTTGTCAATTCAACCACACCTAAAAGACTTCATATCTGCAGCAAAGTATTCAGTAGCAAAGTAGTATGGAAGCAACGGTAACGAAGGCAACGTGACAGTAGCACTTTTGTAGTGATTAAAATAGGAGCAACGGAAAAGTAACTTAGCAAAGATCAATATGGGAAAAGCTCGTAGGCAATGGATCAGTGATGGATAATTATGTTGGATGGCATTCATCATGCAACGGTTATAACATAGGGTGACACAGAACTAGCTCCAATTCATCAATGTAATGTAGGCATGTATTCCATATATAGTCATACGTGCTTATGGAAAAGAACTTGCATGACATCTTTTGTCCTACCCTCCCATGGCAGCGGGGTCCTAATGGAAACTAAGGGATATTAAGGCCTCCTTTTAATAGAGAACCGGACCAAAGCATTACCACTTAGTGAATACATGAACTCCTCAAACTACGGTAATCACCGGAAAGAATCCCAGTTATTGTCACCCTGGGGGATGCGGATCATAACTCGTAATAGGTGTCTAGAACTTGCAAGATGGGATCAAGAACACATATATATTCATGAAAACATAATAGGTTCAGATCTGAAATCATGGCACTCGGGCCCTACTGACAAGCATTAAGCATAGCAAAGTCATAGCAACATCAATCTCAGAACATAGTGGATACTAGGGATCAAACCCTAACAAATCTAACTCGATTACATGGTAAATCTCATCCAACCCATCACCGTCCAGCAAGCCTACGATGGAATTATTCACGAACGGCGGAGAGCATCATGAAATTGGTGATGAAGGATGGTTGGTGATGACGACGGCGTCGATTTCCCCTCTCCGGAGCCCATATCAGGCTCCAGATATGCCCTCCCGAGGAAGAACAGGAGGTGGCGGCGGCTCCGTATCGTAAAACGCAATGAACTCTTCTCTCTGATTTTTTTCTCCCCGAATAGGAATATATAGAAGTGGAAACGAGGTCGGAGGAGCAACAGGGGGGCCATAAGCCACAGGGACGCGCCCTAGGGGGGTGGGCGCGCCCCACTGGCTTGTGGCCAGGTGGTGGGCCCCCTGCAGTTGATTCTTTCGCCAATATTTTTTATTAATCCCAAAAATATTCTCCGTAAATTTTCAGGTCAATCCGAGAACTTTTATTTCCGCACAAAAATAACACCAAGGCAATTCTGCTGAAAACAACGTCAGCCCGGGTTAGTTCCATTCAAATCATGCAAATTAGAGTCCAAAACAAGGGCAAAAGAGTTTGGAAAAGTGGATACGTTGGAGACGTATCAACTACCCCAAGCTTAAACCTTTGCTTGTCCTCAAGCAATTCAGTTGATAAACTGAAAGTGATAAAGAAAAACTTTTACAAACTCTGTTTGATCTTGCAGTTGTAAATATGCCTAACTGATGGTCAGGTTTTCGGCAAAGATTATGAACTAATCACATTCACAATAACATTTAGGTCTCACATTTACTCATATCAATGACATAATCAACTAGGGAGCAATAATAATAAGTCTCGCATGGCAACAATTTTATCAAAACAATCATGATACAATATGACATAATGGTATCTCGCTAGCCCTTTCTGAGACCGCAAAACATAAATGCAGAGCTCCTCTGAAAAACGAGGACTGACTAGACATCGTAATTCATGGTAAAAGAGATCCAGTCACACTCATACTCAACATCAATTAATAACAAAGCATACAAATGACGGTGGTGCTCTCTAACTAGTGCCTTTTTATAAGAGAATGGTGACGCAACAGTAAAGTAAAATAGACAATCCCTTCGCAGAGGGAAGCATTGATTTGCAGAGGTGCCAGAGCTCGAGCTTTGAAAACAGAGACGAATAAAGGTTTTAAGAGGTATGCTTTCATCGCTAACATAACAACTAAGAGATCTCGATATCTTCCATGCTAGATACATTATAGGCGGTTCACAAACAGAATAGTAAAGTTTTTACTCCCCCTCCACCAATCAATCACACTCCACGGCGGGCCGAATCCACGGGTACCGTCCATACAAACACAATCCTGGGGGAGTTTTGTTTATTATGTTTTGACTTAAATTTTGAGCATGGAACTGGGCATCCCGAATACCAGCCACTTTCTCGTGAATGATAGTGAATCAACACGTATCGTGAGAATAACCCACCTAGCATGGAAGATACTGACAGCCCCCAGTCACCACATGAGCGATTTGGGCATACAAAACGGAATATTTATTTGAAGGTTTGGAGTATGGCACATACAAATTTACTTGGAACGGCAGGTAAATACCGTATATAGGCAGGTATGGTGGACTCATATGGAACAACTTTGGGTTTTAAGGAAGTGGATGCACAAGTATTATTCCCGCTTAGTACAAGTGAAGGCTAGCAAAAGACTGGGAAGCGACCAACTAGAGAGCGACAACAGTCATAAACATGCTTTGAGATTAACCAACATTGAATACAAGCATGAGTAGGATATAAATCACCATGAACATAAACATCGTGGAGGCTATGTTGGTTTTGTTTCAACTACATGCGTGAACATGTGCCAAGTCAAGCCACTCGAATCATTCAGAGGAGGATACCATTCTATCATACTATATCACAACCATTTTAATATGCATGTTGGCACTCAAGACAAACCATTATTCACTCTTAGCTAATTAAGCATGGCATGAATAACTACAATCTCTAATTGTCATTGCAAACATGTTCAACCCATAATGAGCTGAATCCAGAACGATGAGCTAATCATATTTACAAAAACAAAATAGGTCGAGTTCATACCAGCTTTTCTCCATCTCAGTCACTTCATCAAATATCGTCATTATTGCCTTTCACTTGCATGACCGAACGGTGTGAATAATAATAAGAGTGCACGTGCCTTGGACCAAGCTGGAATCTGCAAGCAATAACTCAAAGGAGAAAGCAAGGTGATATGGGCTCTCTGATGATAAACAATAATGCATATGAGAGCCACTCAGCAATTTCATCGTGGTCTTCTCCTTACGACCCAAAGAAAAGAAAAGAAAAACTATTTACACGGGAGAGCTCCCAACAAGCAGAAGAAGATCAAGAAATCTTTTTGGGTTTTCTTTTAATACCACAACTAAACCAACTAGAAAATAAAGCTAGAACTGATTTTTTTGGATTTTCTCAAGATTAATTTAAACAAACAAGAGGAAAGCAAAAAGAAGAAATAAACTAGCATGGATGGTACAATGAAAAAGTATGAACACCGACAACTGAAATGAGTGTGTGAACATGAATGTAATGTCGGTGAGAAATACGTACTCCCCCAAGCTTAGGCTTTTGGCCTAAGTTGGTCTAGGGCCACGGCTGGCCCGGATAATATCCGAAGTCATAACTGGGTTATACTGGGCTGCAACGGCTACTGCCTGAACAGCTGCAGCGTGGAGGCGAGCAGTTTCCGCCTCTCTCTCGTACTCGTTTGCCTCCTCTCTGGTTATAAAGTATCTCTGTTTTTCCTGAAAGTTAAAGAAGGCAGGAGCAGGAAGGGTAATATGGACAGCACGCTGTCTGTCAAAGATTAGTCGGCACAGAAGGGGTTGTTCGTTTCTTTCAAGAAACTGATAACGCACCATAGCCTCACGATCAAGAAAAGCAGGTGGTAACTCAATATCGTTCCCCCTTATGGGTACCCCAAGATACTTAGCTATACGAGTGGCATAAATTCCACCAAATAAATCTCCATCCTTAGCCTTAAGATGTAACCTTCTGGCAATAATAGCTCCTAAGTTATATCGTCTATCTCCCATGACCGCACTTTTAAGAATACTGAGATTAGGTACGCAAAGGTGGCTATGGTCATGTTTACCGTTAATGCATCTACCTATGAAGAGAACAAAATAGTGTATGGCAGGAAAGTGAATGCTCCCCAAGGTAGCCTATGTGATGTTCCTAGTTTCTCCTACAGTGATGCTAGCAAGGAAATCATTATATTCAGTTTTGTGAGGATCACTAAAGCTACCCCATTGTGGAATTTTGCATGCATTATTAAAATCTTCCAGTTCCATGGTATAGGACTTATCATAAAGATTAAACAGAACAGAATGCGAATTACGCCTGGATGAAAATTCAAACCTTCGCACGAAGCAATCAGTGAGTTGATAATATTGCTCGCATTGGTCGGAGACAAATTCTTCAAGGCCAGCATTTCGTACGTACGCGTAAAATTCTTCCCTGAATCCGGCATGAATCATGAATGAATCTGACGGCCATTCGCAAGGCCGCACTTGAGCTTCCCTTGGTGGTTCAAAGTCAGGCTCGGGTAACGCGAGCCTCGGGGTCTTCTTGCTCGAGGAACCACCTTGGTATATTCTCCTTAACAATTTTCTGAAAATTTTCTGAAAATTTTAGTGACTCAAAATAAAGGTAAACAAAACTTAACAAAACTTATAGCAACTACTCCCTTAAGTGCCTAGAGTCTATATTATGCATCAAAACTACTTAGGACCATATAAATTTGATATGCAAGCTCAAGAACAAGGTCACCACAGCAGCAAAAAAATTGCAATATATAAAGCACTAGAACAAAAACTAATTGGACCATTGGAGGAGTCACATACCAATGAACAATCCCCTAAAACAGTTTTGCAAATGGAGCTTAGAGCAAGGAGATCGAAAATGGCAGCAATATGAGCTAGAACACGGGTTTGAGCAACGGTGAGATTTTTTCTAGAGAAGGACGAAGTGGATGGGTGCTAGAATAAGTGAGGGGGGCCCACGTGGGACCCACAAGCCAGGGGGGCGCGCCCAGGGGGGTGGACGCGCCCTGCAGGCTTGTGGCCCACTAGTGCAGCCCCCTGATGCATACGCAGCGCCAAAAATTCTTAAATATTCCAGAAAAAATCATACCAAATTTTCAGGGCATTCTGGGAACTTTTATTTTCAGGTTATTTTTCTATTGCACGGATAAAACAGAAAACAGGATAATAATAGCATTTTTACTCTATTTAATCTAAATAACAGAAAGTGAAAGTTGGGTACAGAAAGTTGTGCCTTCTAAATTCATCCATCTCATGCTCCTCAAAAGAATCCATCAATAAGGTTGATCAAGTCTTATTGACAAACCTTTTTCGAATGACATGAAACCGGAGAATTTTCGAATAACACTAGGTTACCTCAATGGGGATATGCATGTCCCCAACAATAAGTATATCATATTTCTTCTTGGCAGTAGGTAGAGGGAATTCAAAGCCTCCAATAATAATCGTTGAAACCTTTTCAATTGAATTGATACTATGAACTTGAGGTTGTTTCTTCGGAAAATGTACCGTATGCTCATTACCATTAACATGAAAAGTGACATTGCCCTTGTTGCAATCAATAACAGCCCCTGCAGTATTCAAAAAGGGTCTACCAAGGATGATCGACATACTGTCATCCTCGGGAATATCAAGAATAACAAAGTCCATTAAGATAGTAACGTTTGCAACCACAACAGGCACATCCTCGCAAATACCGATGGGTAAAGCAGTTGATTTATCAGCCATTTGCAAGGAGATTTCAGTAGGTGTCAACTTATTCAAATCAAGTCTATGATATAAAGAGCAAGGCATAACACTAACACCGGCTCCCAAATCACATAAAGCAGTTTTAACATAATTTCCTTTAATAGAGCAAGGTATAGTAGGTACTCCGGGATCTCCTAGTTTCTTCGGTATTCCACCTTTAAAAGTATAATTAGCAAGCATGGTGGAAATCTCAGCTTCCGGAATCTTTTTTTTATTAGTCACAATATCTTTCATATACTTAGCATAAGGAGACATTTTCAAAATATCAGTAAAGCGCATACGCAAAAAGACAGGTCTAAGCATTTCAACAATGCGCTCAAAATCCTCATCATCCTTCTTCTTGGATGGTTTAGGAGGGAAGGGCATGGGTTTCTGAACCCATGGTTCTCTTTCTCTACCATGCTTCCTAGCAACAAAGTCTCTTTTATCATATCTCTTATTCTTAGGTTGTGGGTTATCAAGATCAACAGCAGGTTTAATCTCCACATCATTATCATTACTAGGTTGAGCATCAACATGAACATCATCATTAATATTATCACTAGGCTCATGTTCATTACCAGATTGTGTCTCAGCATCAGAAATAGAAATATCATTTGATTTCTCAGGTGTATTTATAACAGGTTCACTAGCAGCATGCAAAGTCCTATCGTCATTCCTTTTCCTACTATTACTGGGACGACTAGGTGCATCAGTATTAACTCTCTGAGAATCTTGCTCAATTCTCTTAGGGTGGCCCTCAGGATACAAAGGTTCCTGAGTCATTCTACCACCTCTAGTCACAACTTTAACAGAATGATCATTGTTCTTACTATTCATCTCACTAAGCAAATCATTCTGAGCCTTAAGTACTTGTTCTACTTGAGTAGTTACCATGGAAGCATGTTTACTAATAAGCATAAGATCATTAACAGTTCTAATCAAATAATCACCCAAGCGATCAAGCATATAAGCATTATGTTTCGATTGTCTACTAACATAAGCATTAAAATTTTCTTGCTTGACTACAAAGTTATCAAATTCATCCAAGCATTGGCTAGCAGACTTAGTATAGGGAACATCTCCTTCATCAAATTTACGGAGAGAATTTACCTCTACTACCTGTGTCGGATTATCAAGACCATGTATTTCTTCAATAGGTGGTAGATTCTTAACATCTTCAGCTTTAATACCTTTTTCTTTCATAGATTTCTTTGCCTCTTGCATATCTTCAGGACTGCGAAATAGAATACCTCTTTTCTTCGGAGTTGGCTTTGGAGGTGGTTCGGGAATAGTCCAATCATTATCATTGCTCAATATATTATTCAATAGTAGTTCAGCCTATTCAACAGTTTGTTCCCTGAAAACACAACCAGCACAACTATCTAGGTGGTCCCTAGAAACATTGGTTAGTCCATTATAAAAGATATCAAGTATTTCATTCTTCTTGAGAGGGTGATCAGGCAAAGCATTAAGTAATTGGAGAAGCCTCCCCCAAGCTTGTGGGACACTCTCTTCTTTAGTTTGCACAAAGTTATATATTTCCTGCAAGGCGGCTTGTTTCTTATGGGCAGGAAAATATTTTTCAGAGAAGTAATATATCATATCCTGGGGACTACGCACACAACCAGGAGCAAGAGAATTAAACCATATCTTAGCATCACCCTTTAGTGAGAAAGGAAACAACTTAAGAATATAGTAATAGCGAATTTTTTCCTCATGAGTAAATAGGGTGGCTATATCATTCAATTTAGTAAGATGTGCCACGACAGTTTCAGATTCATAGCCATGGAAAGGATCAGATTCAACCAAAATAATTAACTTAGGATCGACAGAGAATTCATAATCCTTATCAGTAACAAAGATAGGTGAAGTAGCAAACTTGGGATCATATTGCATTCTAGCATTCAAAGATTTTTCTTTCCACTTGCATAGCAGTTTCTTAAGATCATCTCTATCCTTACAAGCAAGAAAGTCCCTAGCTACCTCTCCTTCCATAACATAACCTTCAGGTATATCAGGCAATTCATATCTAGGAGAGCTAGGTCTAGCAGGTGTATCGTAGTGTTCAGTTTCAATAATTTCATCAGATTCAGAGATATCATCAGTTTCAGCATTCACTCTAGCAATTTGTTCATCAAGAAATTCACCCAATGGCACAGTATTATCAAGCAAAGTATCATCATAAGCATCATGCATAGCATAAGTAGCATCATCAATTACTTGCGACATATTAGAATTACTAGCAGGTGGTGGTGTCGCAAATTTACTCATAACAGAAGGGGAATCAAGTGCAGAGCTAGAAGGCAGTTCCTTACCTGTCCTCGTAGTTGAGGGGTAGATCTTGGTTTTAGCGTCTTTCAGATTCTTCATAGTGATCAACAGATATAAATTCCAAGTGACTCAGAGAATAGAGCTATGCTCCCCGGCAACGGCGCCAGAAAAAGGTCTTGATAACCCATAAGTATAGGGGATCGCAATAGTTTTCGAGGGTAGAGTATTCAACCCAAATTTATTGATTCGACACAAGGGGAGCCAAAGAATATTCTCGAGTATTAGCAGCTGAGTTGTCAATTCAACCACACCTAAAAGACTTCATATCTGCAGCAAAGTAGTATGGAAGCAACGGTAACGATGGCAAAGTGACAGTAGCAGTTTTGTAGTGATTAAAACAGGAGCAACGGAAAAGTAACTTAGCAAAGATCAATATGGGAAAAGCTCGTAGGCAATGGATCAGTGATGGATAATTATGTCGGATGGCATTCATCATGCAACGGTTATAACATAGGGTGACACAGAACTAGCTCCAATTCATCAATGTAATGTAGGCATGTATTCCATATATAGTCATACGTGCTTATGGAAAAAACTTGCATGACATCTTTTGTCCTACCCTCCCGTGGTAGGGGGGTCCTAATGGAAACTAAGGGATATTAAAGCCTCCTTTTAATAGAGAACCGGACCAAAGCATTAGCACTTAGTGAATACATGAACTCCTCAAACTACGGTAATCACCGGAAAGAATCCCAGTTATTGTCACCCTGGGGGATGCGGATCAGAACTCGTAATAGGTGTCTACAACTTGCAAGATAGGATCAAGAACACATATATATTCATGAAAACATAATAGGTTCAGATCTGAAATCATGGCACTCGGGCCCTAGTGACAAGCATTAAGCATAGCAAAGTCATAGCAACATCAATCTCAGAACATAGTGGATACTAGGGATCAAACCCTAACAAAACTAACTCGATTACATGGTAAATCTCATCCAACCCATCACCATCCAGCAAGCCTACGATGGAATTACTCACGAACGGCGGAGAGCATCATGAAATTGGTGATGAAGGATGGTTGGGGATGACGACAGCGTCGATTTCCCCTCTCCGGAGCCCAAATCAGGCTCCAGATCTGCCCTCCCGAGGAAGAACAGGAGGTGGCGGCGGCTCCGTATCGTAAAACGCGATGAACTCTTCTCTCTGATTTTTTTCTCCCCGAATAGGAATATATAGAAGTGGAAACGAGGTCGGAGGAGCAACAGGGGGCCCACAAGCCACAGGGGCGCGCCCTAGGTGGGTGGGCGTGCCCCCTGGCTTGTGGCCAGGTGGTGGGCCCCCTGCAGTTGATTCTTTCGCCAATATTTTTTATTAATTCCAAAAATATTCTCCGTAAATTTTCAGGTCAATCCGAGAACTTTTATTTCTGCACAAAAATAACACCAAGGCAATTCTAGTGAAAACAGCGTCAGTCCGGGTTAGTTCCATTCCAATCATGCAAATTAGAGTCCAAAACAAGGGCAAAAGAGTTTGGAAAAGTGGATACGTTGGAGACGTATTAGGGGGCAGACGGCAAAGGGCGCGGACGGCAAAGGAGGGGGTGGCGGGGGGCCGACGGCAAATGAGGGGGTTGTAGATGGCAAAGGCTGCGGACGGCAAAGGAGGGGTGGCAGACGGCAAAGGGTGCAGACGGGAAAGGAGGGGGTGGCAGACGACAAAGACTGCCGTTAGCCACTAACGGGGCTAACTCAAGTTTAGGCTGTCCAGCCGCTTTGCCGTCTGCTGCCTGACGGCAAAAACACTTTGCCGTCCGCTGTATAAAGGCAGACGGCAAAGCACTCCTTTACCAGAGTTCACAGTGCCGGAAATTTGGCCGTCTGCTGCCGGACGGCAAAGGCTTTGCCGTCAGTGGTCCTACCCTTTGCCGTCCGCTATGGCAGACGGCAAAGTACCTGATTCCAGTAGTGAGGGCCCAACGGTGTGAACACCATTATAAGTGACCCAGATAGAGCCCTTCGGGCCGAAAACAAAATAGCATCACTCGCCCTCGAGGCACTGTCCGAGACTCTCGCGGCAGAGGAATTAACCACGCTCCGCTCAATGGTAGACAGGGGTGATGTAATCCTCAGTAAGAGGCCCAAATCCACATCCTTCAAACCAGCAGACGAAATCGTCAAATTTCAGGTACATCCAACGGACCCCAACAAAATAGCGTCCATTGGAGCTCAGCTGGACCCCGCGGTTGATGAAGCACTGCACACATTCTTGCGTGAAAACTGGGACATATTTGCCTGGCACCCCTCAGATATGCCAGGAATCCCACGAAGTCTAGCGGAACACAGCCTGAACGTAATCACAGGCTTCAAGCCAGTCAAACAGGCATTATGCCGATTTTCCGAACCCAAGCGTCAAGCGATGGGTGAAGAACTGGCAAAATTACTTGAAGCCAGATTCATCCGAGAAATCAAATACCCCGAGTGGTTGGCAAATCTGGTCATGGTGCCAAAGAAAGACAAATCTTGGCGGCTGTGTGTCGACTTCAAAGACCTAAATAAAGCATACCCTAAGGATCCCTTTCCCTTACCTCAAATAGACTAGATCATCAACGCCATTGCCGGACACGACTCACTGTGCTTCCTCGATGCCTACTCCGGATACCACCAAATCAAGATGAAGGAGTCCGACCAGGCAGGAACCGCCTTCATCACCCCCTACGGACCATTCTGCTTCAACACAATGCCCTTCGGATTAAAAAATGCAGGTGCCACATACCAACGCATGATTTAGACATGCCTAGAAAAACAAATTGGCAAAATAGTTGAGGCATATGTGGACGACTTGGTCATCAAGACGAAACACGTCAGCCAGCTGGTAGACGACCTCCGGCAAACCTTTGACAATCTACGTGAATATGATATACGGCTCAATCCGGACAAATGCGTCTTCAGAGTCCCCGCTGGTAAACTGCTCGGATTTAGTGTCTCCCATAGAGGAATAGAGGCCAATCCGGCTAAAATCCAAGCTCTATCCCAACTAGTGATCCCTACGTAGTTGAAGCATGTTCAAAAATTGGCGGGCTGTGTGGCAGCTTTGAGCCGCTTTATCTCCCGCCTTGGTGAAAAGGCGCTGCCGCTCTACAGACTGCTCAAACGGACCAAAAACTTCAAGTGGAACAACGAGGCAGCGGCCGCATTGGAAGAAATCAAAACATTGTTGGCCGGCAATCCTATACTAGCAGCACCCGGCGTACGTGAACCAATGTTGTTGTACATCTCGGCCACAAATCAAGTGGTCAGTGTGGTTCTCGTTGTTGAACGAGAGGCTGAGGGTCACAATTTTCGGGTGTAGAAGCCGGTCTATTACGTATCCAATGTACTTACACTGTGCAAATCTAGGTATCCGTATTACCAGAAGATAGCCTATACAGTTTTCATGGCATCTCGAAAGCTCCGACACTACTTTCAAGAGTGTTCGGTCATGGTGGCATCCGAAGTACCACTGAATGATATAATTAACAACAGGGACGCCACTGGCCGCATAGCCAAATGGGCCGTTAAGCTCCTCCCTTTCGAAATTGCATACAAACCGCGCCGAGCTATTAAATCTCACGTGTTGGCTGATTTTCTTGCCGAATGGATGGAGGCCGAGCTCCCCAGAGAATACAGTACATACTCCCATTGGACAATGTCCTTCGACGGATCCAAGACGCTTGCCAGATTGGGGGCTGGAGTTATACTTACATCCCCCACTGGTAATAACATCCGGTACGTATTACAAATCATGTACGTCGATTCCAATAACGCGGCCAAATACGAGGCTTTGCTGCATGGACTCCGAATGGCAGCGTCGATCGGCGTGCAACAGCTCGAAGTATGGGGAGACTGCAACCTCGCCATCTCTCAAATCAATGGTGAATTCGACGCTAAAAACCCAAAGATGGCAACATATAGAAATGCCGTCCTCAAAATATCCACACGGTTCAAAGGATTAGAGTTCCACCATGTCGCAAGGGACAGCAATCAAGTTGCTGACGTCCTCGCCCGCATGGGTGCCAAGCATGACCCCGTCCCTAAAAACACCTTTTTGGAATGGCTCTTCAAGCAATCCGTGGTATGGCAGGACGAGGACAAGGACGCTGGAGCCAATGTCCGAGAGCAGATCATCCCTCCTGTCATCGAACCAGATGAACAAATCATCGGCGGTGCGGCACATGAAGAAAAGCCTTCGGCTCATGAAGTCATGGCAGTAATCGCACCATGGACCAAGCCCTTCCTCGCATACCTTCTCCGCCAAGAGCTCCCTAATGACCAGACCGAAGCGAGGTGCATAATTCGGCGATCCAAGGCTTATAAGGTCCATGAGGGTGAATTATACAAGAAAAGCACCACCAAAATCCTCCAACGGTGCATATCTGAAGAAGAAGGAAGGCAGCTCTTGGCCAAGATACACGCAGGTATGGGCGGCCACCATGCAGCAGCTCAGGCCCAGGTAAGTAAGGCTTTTCGACCTGAATTCTTTTGGCCCACTGCTCGGGCGGACGCCCACTCGCTCGTCCAACATTGTGTTGGTTATCAGCTCTTTGCAAATCAACGCCACATGCCCCCAACGGCTCTTTAGATGATACCGATTACCTGGCCTTTCGCAGTCTGGGGGCTGGATATGGTCGGACCACTTAAAGGGGGGACCAAAAAAAGAAATATCTACTGGTCATGGTCAATAAATTCACTAAGTGGATTGAAGCAAAACCAGTAAGTTCAGCTAAGTCCGGACCAGTCATCGACTTTATATCCAGCGTGGTGCACCGTTACGGTGTCCCCCACAGTATAATAATGGACAATGGATCCAATTTCACAGCCCAGGAGGTAAAGGACTGGTGCGCTAACATGGGTATTAAGCTTGATTACGCCTCGGTGTATCATCCACAGACCAATGGACAAGTCGAACGGGCCAACGGTCTTATTATGAGTGGTATCAAACCTCGACTGGTCCGATCTCTTAAAGAGTCTGGCTGCCATTGGGTGGAGGAGCTTGACTCCATACTATGGGGCTTACGCACCACCCCAAATCGATCAACAGGATAAACACCATTTTTCATGGTGTATGGGGCAGAAGCAGTCGTCCCCTGCGACATCATCCATGACGCACCTAGAGTGTGCATGTATGAAGAAAAGGAGGTCGAGCCAGATCGGCAGGACGACCTAGACGCCTTGGAAGGCGAACACGATATAGCTCGGGCCCGTTCTACATTTTATCAACAGTAGGCCCGGCGCTACCAGAGTAGGGAGGTTCGAGCGAAGGCTTACAATGTGGGTGAATTTGTTTTACGCCTCCCAGAGAAGTAGAAGAACAAACTCAATCCCAAATGGGAGGGCCCTTTCATAATAGATGAAGTACTTGCAGGAGGAGCTTATCGCCTCCGCAACCCACCGGGCAATCGCCTCGAACCGAACCCATGAAACGCAGCTCGTCTTCGGCACTTCTATGGCTAGACCGGGGTCGTCACCTTTATAGTCTTTTTCTTCCTTTTTATTTTTTTCCTTTTTTTTACTTTTATCGGATTGGTTAGCATTTCCCAGGCTTTGTTCGGATTAACCGGGCTACGTTAAGCTTTCCTCGGCGTACATCTTCAAATGTATTACCCGGTGACACCTGGGGGCTTCTTAATGAAGCCGATCAATATATTTTTCGTGCATCTATTCGTATCTATCATGTATGCATCCTTTCAGTATCGTTTTAAGCCACTATATGCATCAATTGGACTTAAGATTTGGCCAAGCTTGGTTGCCTTGCTCCTATGCTTACCCTCTACGTTCACGATTGTTCGGCTAGAGGGTAAAGGGAGCACCTCTGCGATTGTTATGACCGGATCACCCGGATACGTACCTCAGACGGGTGAATCCAAAAGCTGGCGTTCTTAATAAAACAATTGGTCGGCCACGAAGGAAGTGAAAATAATTGGTAATAATCACCAAAACCCGGGTTTATTTTCCCGAAGTAGCCATTACCCGCATACTACAGGTATCAGGTTATGACGTCTACGGTTAACGTAGCAACCTGAAGAAAGGAACCCATTGAGGAACTATTTTCTTCGAAAGATGTTTCTTACATTAAATAGTAATATAACATAACTTCTTGTGCATGTTCTGTCTGTTCGTACCAAATGGCCGGATTGCGTGGTTCTCCGAAGTGATTTCCTGTTACCTCAGGACACATAGTACGGAACACTCCTCAGCTACTGGCGGGGGAGGCAGAAGCCGATGGGCGGTTAAGACAACATTTATAGCACGGACGGAGTAGGTTTGATGTAAAGTACATAGTGACATAGAATCAAACACCCGGTTGCTGGTCAAGATTATCTATTATGCTATCCAGGGTGCACTCTTCTTGCGAGATACGAGCGGCGGGAATCACTTGGTCATAAACCAAATGAAGTGGCACCTCTTGACCATCCGGCCCTATTGGCCCAACTCGAGCCAAGTGCTCCGGGTCGAGTTTGGTAAAGCGGGTCTTCACCATTGCCCACGCCTCCCGTGCTCCATCTTGACAAGACGATGTCTTCCATAGCTCGAAGCGACGCCGCGCTCCTTTAAATTGATTAGCAAGCTCGGCCATCCCTTCCGGAGGCGTCTTGGCCGGCCACAGTGCCTTGACGATGCTCTTCATAGCTTTCCGAGCTCGCTCATGCACGATGGATAGTTCCTTTAGCAGGTTACCTCCGAACGAGCTGGCTTCTTCCTCGGGGCGCCCGGTCAGGAGACCTAACAAGAGACGTGGCATGCCTCTTACATTTGCACAATATACATACTTTACGGAATTACAGGTTAAAATTTCACTTACAGAACATGCCACGTTTCAATCTCTGGTTCTCTTCATGGGCTTGTGCGAGTTTTTAAACTCTCAATTTCTTCGACTTGTCGTTGGTTTTCCGCCTTGAGCTGGTTCTTTTCCTTATGACATCGAGTCAGTACCCGGCGGCCGGCTTCGTACTGCGATTCGGCATACCTTTGAGATTCCCTGGCCACATCCAGATCTTTCTGCAGCTGACGTACGGACTCGGCTGCTACAAGGAAATCTTTCATTAGAAAAGGTGCCCCAAGCAATTTTGCATATTACATGCTTTTTAACTCACCGTGTGCCTCCCTGGTGAACTTTTTAACCTCCTCTAGTTCGGCCTTCGCGGCTGCCAACTGTGTTCGGTTTAACTCAAGGTCCTCGGACAATTTTTTGTTTTGTTCCCTCGATGCCTACACAATGTGGTAACAATATTCACACCCTTAACTCGGCCGTCCCAACCAATTTAAGGCTCGGGGGCTACTGGGTTAGGATTTGTGTTCGGTTGTCAAAACCAATCACTCACCTGCAGGTTGGTCGACATTAGTTTGGCGGCTCCCTCAAGTCCTGCTCGGGTGGCTCCAAGATACGCGTCTACCGAATTAAGAGCGTTGAACTCATGTTCAGAAAACACTGGATGATGCAGTGACTCCTTTCGCCCTCGGTGATTCATCACACTTTCGACTTCGGAATTGGTAACCGAGACATCCTCGGAACCCTCAGGAAGCTGGTCCGTAGCAGGAACCTCCGCATCAACCCCAGCCTTTGCCAAAGACCTTGGCTCGAGATAACCGCCTGGCACCTCTTTGACGTCCTCGGACGGAGGTGGCTGTACCCGTCTCCTGTATATCTCGGCAAAAATTACAAGTACCAACAGCGGCTATAACATTGAACGACTATGAGTCCAACATATTACCTCTTGGTCGGAGGCGTGGTCGAGGTAGTTCCCGTGGCCACCACACGCTCGGGAGCCCTACCGTCGTTCGATGCAGATGCGGCCGGTGTTGCTCTCACCGGTGTTCGGCGCGTGGTGCGATGGCCCTTGGGAGTAGAAGTCAGCACATTCGGAACGGCGGGAGACGGGCGCCCTTTTTGGGAAGAGGCCTTCTTGTTACTTATAGCAGAGGAAGATAGCGGCCCGGGGTGATCGGCCAAAAGGGCCACCTTAGAGCCATCAAGACTCTCCTGGTAAAAGACCCCGTCCTCAAAATCGATTGACGTCTCTGGATCGTCATGAAATCCTGGGTCATCGTTGCAGGAATAACTCTTCGGTTGAGGAGGACGGCAGTTGACTATCTCGATCCAGCGCCTCCAGTTCTGTTCGAAAAGACAAAAGATTCGATCAACAAAAATGGACATAACATCCGGACTATGAAAATATAACTAAACTTACCCATTCAATGGGATTATAGCTCGAGTAGCCGTCCCTGGCCTTCAGGCGGGGAAACTCTTATTTTTCTCCTTTAAAGAGATCGGCTAGTATGGCTGCCATTGCTGCCTGGTCTGCAGGCCCTTGCTATTTGTAGCGGGTCGTGTCGCTTGTTCCATTGTAATGCCATAAGGGGTGCGTCCTTTGTTGAAGAGGTTGGACGCATCGGGTAATAGCAGCGGCCATCACATCAATGATGGTTATCTTACTGTGAGCCAACAACCTCACCTGAGCGGCCAGCCGCTTTACTTCGGCACTCTCCTCTTGGGACGAACTTTTCAGCCGTCAGTTAAACCGTTTCTTTAAAGGAGCTTCCGAATATTCGGGCAGACCCCGTCGAGCTGGATCGAATAGGGAGACGTCCTCAATATAAAACCATTTTGAGGTCCACTCTTCGGAATCCTTCTTCGGGGTCCCAACAGGGTACCCCGTCCCGGCTATACGCCATACTTTGGCTCCGCCCACTTCACGGATTGTTCCTCCCCTAGTGTGGGGGATGAGACAGAAATACTTTCTCCATAATTCGAAATGGGCCTCGCAGCCCAGAAACATTTCGCAAAGGGCGACGAAGCCCGAGATATGCAGAACAGATCCGGGAGTAAGGTGGTGGAGCTAGATCCCGTAAAATTCTAGCAGACCCCTCAAGAAGGGGTGAATGGGGAAGCCCAGGCCTCGTAAGAGGAAGGACATGAAGCATACCCTCTCTCCCTTGTGCGGAGCAGGGAAGTTCTCTACAAAGGCCTCGCCATTCGCAGAGGTTAATCCAGGGCGGATGGGCGCTAGATCCGAATCAGGAAGATACCCTTGTGCTTCAAGGTCACGCAATCGGAGACGGGAGACTGAACAGCTTGCCTAGTCGCCTGGGAGGGGACCGTGAGGGCGTGAAGACAAACCTGGGACGCTTGCCATGTCTCCAAGCTCTCTGGTTTTTGGTTTCTCAATGGCGATGGGGTGGAATGTGTTGCTCGTGGTGCACCCAGCCTGTTTAATAGGCGTTTCCTCCTTTGACCTGCCAAGGGCATTTTTGTAATAGCCGTTGGGCTACCCGTCTCCTGTTGGCGCACGGAAATCGAGGGGTGTCATTAACCCTAAGCGGGAAAGTTAACACTGTGGGCCCCGTGACGCTTCGAGAACTAGGAACTAGTCGACGACCGAATCATTATCTGCCGAACAGGGAAGAAGGGAGGAGCTCACCCCGCAAGCCGAAGGCTTCGGACACATGAAGTTGTTAGAGATTATATACTTCGGCATTGCAGGCTAGTTCGGGGGCTACTGAGGGAGTCCGGACTAAGGGGTCCTCGGGTTGCCGGCCTATCTCTTATGGGCCGGACAGGTGGGCCGCTCTTCAGTTATCGCAGGAAGGCCGAACTATAAAGAGACCCCGTGTACAAGAAGAAAACCTCCGAAGCCTTGGTGTGTCCTCCAAGTCAAGATAGAAAAATCGGCATGTTTACCCCCTGATCGCAAACCGACCATGTGTAACCCTAGGAACCCCTGGTGTATATATAAGCCGAAGGGTTTAGTTCATAGATGGCAATTATTATTACTCTAACTCATCTAGGGTTTAGTTCATCTGATCTCGTGGTAGATCGACTCTTTAACCATCATACACTTATTAATATAATCAAGTAGGACGTAGGGTTTTACCTCCTCAAGAGGGCCGGAACCTGGGTAAAAACTATCCCTGTGTTTTCTGTTCCCCATTGATCCAAGATCCATAGCTCGGGACCCCCTACCCGAGATCCACTGGTTTTGACACCGATAACTAGCTCGAGCTTTTTGAGCTCGGCTGCGTCTTTCTCCTTGGAGGATTTGAGGGCGTCGCGCTCCCCATACAGGGCCTCCAGGTCCTGCTCCACTTCAAAGATCCGGGCCTGATCTTTCTTCCTAGCATCTTTTTCATCGATGAGTTTGGTGGTGCTCTTCTCAGCCGCAGCCTTTTGCTATTCGGCTTCGGCCTGAGCTCTCTTGAGCTCGGCGTGGAGTGCCTTTATCTCCGCGGTGGCAGCTGCATAGAATCATAAGCACATATCAGCAATTGAGTTGCTTAGAGCAGCAAATAAAAATGAGCTAGTCTTTATTCCTTACCTTGCGCTTGGTTCATCTGCTCCTTTAGCAGATCGATGTCCTTCTCAGACCGCGCAAGCTTGTAATTCAGCTCTTCTAACTCTTTCAAGTTGGACGCTGAAGAGGAGGCAGACTCCTACAGAGAAGTTCTATTAAAACTCCGAGGTACGAAATCGATCCTCTCGTCGGATATATCAAATCCGACAAGAGTCTCGGGGGCTACTGCATATTCGCTTATAAAAAATTCTTTAAAAAAAAGAGCACAGTCGACCCCCAAGTCAGTTTTTTGAGAACTAACTTAGGGCTAGGGGGCTACTGTATGATCGATCTTGAGGCATAGATTTAACCACGGCAAAACTTTTGCAAAAATGTCTTCCGACAACCATTTTCATAACTTGTCCTTAGAGGGCTACTGGGAGTACTAAACATTAATTTAGATATTGCGGTAATGTAAACTATCTTGAAGATATGACATACCTCGCAACCTTTTGCAGGACTTATGAATGTCTTCTCCAGTCCGGCCGTTGAAGACTGGAACTGATTGAACGCTGTGCCAAGAATGGCGCGGTGCTCGGGGAGGATGGAGGAGCTCTGTAGAGCTGCCTCTATATCCTTGTGCTGCCCTAGGATGGGCGGCTGTGTATCCTCGGCCACCACCCTCACAGGAGAGGTGAGGGCCACCTCGGGGTAGTTCGGTAGTGTTGGAGCTGCCGGGGCGAAGTACTCCGGGCAGTTGAGCACCGGTTCTTCGGGGACCAATGGGATTTCAACCCATTGGTCTTCAGTGACCGAAGTGTGGACCTCGGCCATAGGTGCATCAGCACCGCTCTTTGTGTTCAACACAGGAGGGTCTGGAAATGAAGAAACCTCCCCCTGCTCATCACGGATAGGGGAGGAACGTGCGCACGCACCCGAGGAGCTCTCAGCCAGCTCGGCTGGAGGAACGGCATTATCTGAATCCTCTCCAAAAAGGTGGCATTGCGGGCTATAAAAGCAATATAATACAATAATTAAGAAACTGGTCAAACTCAAATTGACTAAGTATGAATGTGTCAAACAATAAATACCTCCTCGGCTGTGGCTTCTCTCTGCGGTTGAGGGGAGGCACATCCTCGGAGGATCCGGAGTGTGTGACATTGGTAGGATTTGAAGACCTGCTTGGCAGAATGGCAGAGGCCTTTCGAAGCCTTTTCAGCCGAGGAGGTTCGACCTCCTCGACGTCCTCGAACATCGCCCTCCTTCTTTTAGGAGATGCCATGTTCTCCACCTCCTCCTCCTTCTCTTCTTCCTTCTCTTCCTCCTCATGGACGGAAGAGCCGTGGGTATCCTCGGACCTAGTGTCTGATGGGGATCGCTTGTTGCGCAAGCCCTCCTTCTTCTTCTTCGGCTCCGGGACCACGTATGGGTCCTCGACCAGAAGGGCCTCGAGCAGGGTGGTCCTTGCCTCTTCAGGCAACGGCGCCGGGGACTTTATTCTCCCGGCCTTCTCGCACCAGCTTTGATTACGGGGTGACAAGTTGATTACTTTATTGAAAGAATGGAAACATCAAAAAGGGACAACTTAATTAAAATTGTTGTTAACTTGGATAGGCTGTTGTTGGCGTCGAGGCCGTAGTCCTCTGCCTCCTTTGGGAATTTATTCTTGGACGGCTTGAAAACCGACGTCCACATCCCATCAAGGTCCGTGCGGAAGAAATACTACACGGTTGGCTTGTCCTCCGGCTTGTAGCGCCAGATCGGATTTGCCCTAATCTGCAGAGGTAGGATTTGGCGGGCAAGCATAACGTGGATTACATCCACCAGCTTAATGCCTCTATCGATCATCACCTTGAGCATCTTTTGGAGCACCGCTGTCTCCTCTGGGTTTCCCCGTCGATGCCCTTCTTCATCCGGGAGACGAGCCTTTTGGGGGGCTCGGCCATGAATATGGGGACCTCGGTTTGGCCTTCCGCAGGTAGGGCAGTGATGTAAAACCACCCTCGCTGCCACAGCTTGATCGTCTCCATGAAAACTCCCTCGGGCCAGCTTACCCTTGGGAGCTTCTTATCATCGCCCCACTGCATTCTGCGAGCTAGGCACCACTTCCCTTCGGCTTGACGCGGAATATCTTCAGCCACAAGCCGAAGTGTGGCTCAACATGGAGGAACGCCTCGCATATGGTAATGAACAAGGCGATGCGGAGGATGGAGTTCGGGGCTAAGTGGTGGAAGTCTAGCCTGTAGATGAAGAGTAGCCCCCTCACAAAGGGATGGCGGGGGAACCCCAGACGTCGGATGAGGTGGGGTACGAAGATTACCCTCTCCCCTTTCTTGGGGGTAGGGACGGATTGGTCAGGCCTTGGAGCCGGGCACTTGGCTGCTACGGGTATGTATCCCGCAGACCGGAGCTCTTCGATGGTGCCCTCCGTGACATTGGAGGGCACCCACTTCCCCCTCAGCTCGGCGTCGGATGCCGTGGCCTCTAATTCCTTCCCCTTGCCGGCCATGGTTGGAGGAAGGATGCGATTGGAGTAGGGATTGGGAGTTTCAGAGATGGATCTAAGGGTGCCGGAGCTTTTGAGCTTTTGGCAATAGAGCAGGAGATGGAAGCGTGGGGGAAAATGATTTACTGCCTCGTGCTTTTATAGGTCAGTAAAAGACCAAGAGCCCCCACGTGGCGCCCGGTAAATCACCTATTTCCTATCCTGTGTGCCATTAAAATCGCCTCGATATAGCAACCTGTTGATGATATCCCTTGAAAACCGGGGCACGATCTCCACATTGATGGGACATGCCAATGAAAAGCTGCCTCGGGCGACGATGTTTGAAATAACTGGTGGTGGCGGTTCGCTAAAAGCTATCAGGGCTTGAACCCTCTTACCAGTATTCACATACGTGGCAAGTCTTTGAGACTAAGGTTAACTCACGGCCTCGGACAAAAACCTTTGTAAAAAAGTACCCTTCGTCCTCCTTGCCAAGTATAAAGGTTCAAGCATGGTCATTGAGGTCGGCTGCAGGAAAGGATCACAAATATTTCCCGAAGATTCAAGATGCCAGATTCAAAGCGTTAATAGAGAGGAACTCGCCTGCTGAGCCGAAGACACCAGCCGAAGAAATCAAATCCGAGGAGGAACTTAAAGTCCTCGGCTTCGAAGACCAGTGGGTACTAACCAGTACGGCCTGCAGTCCATGGGCCGAGCTTTTGACCCACCAATCATCAAGAAGGAAGGACTGCCGAAGCCATGAACCTCGGCGTGATCCGGATGGAAACCTCCAAAGACTTGACGTATACTTCACGGATTCTGCTGTAGCCGACATATCGACAACCGACCATGTGTATGACCTAGGTACCCCTTGGTCCATATATAAGCCGAGGGGTTTAGTTCTTAGAGGCACGATTACAGCCTTAGGGTTTAGAACATAATCATACGATCTCGAGGTAGATCATCTTGTACTTTGTACCCCATCACATCAATACAATCAAAGCAGGACGTAGGGTTTTACCTCTTCGAGAGGGCCTGAACCTGGGTAAACATCATCTCCCTTCGTCCCTTGTTACCATTGTTCCTAGACCTACAGCTCGGGACCCCCTACCCGAGATCCGCCGGTTTTAGCACCGACATACACGTTATGCAAGAATTCATTAATAAATAATACAATATTATAACCACCAAAAATATTATGCTTAATAGAATATCACACATGTTGGTAACATCTTTAATCATCTTCAATTTGTGAGAAAGTGATTATTATGCTGTTTTCAAAAGTATTATATTTATGATTATATGTGTCATTTGTGCATACTAAACTATTACATAGATCGACTCGTGAGCTCATGTTGTGGTTCAAGTAATGATAAAAGTCGAACAAATGTGATCTTCAGATGATGTTTAGATAATCTAGCAAAATAAATTTCATAATGAAGTGATCCTAATTAATAGGTAGGGCAACCAAACTGTGAGTTCATTTGAATAAATTTGCGTAGATAATTCTTACTCTTAATTAATTCCTACATTTTGAAATGTGCAATCTTTTAGACATGGACATAGTCTTTACAATACAACTTTGAACATTCTTTTGTATATAAATATGCTACTAATAATAAGATAAAAATATGTTTTAATACAAATATAATGATTTTTTTTCACAATAACTGTTTACTGGTTAGGGTCTGCTATAAAAAGGAATCCATTAGATTTACAAATGGATACTTTGCTGTTTTATGTGATTTAATAATATAGTTTTCCAGACATATTGTATGTTTCATATACAATAGATAGAGTCAAGATTTTCAAGATTATAGTACGTCAACATTGTATTTCTAGCCATTCCAGCTATAAGAATAATCAAGTGTTGACTATACGTGATCATATAGACCAGAAGCTTAATCTAAGAAAAAAAGACAATCGGATGCTCGTGATTTTTTTCATGGCTTAACATTGATATTTGTAAAGATATTTTTTCCTTACGTGGATGTGGAATTTTCAGGCTTTTCTCTCTTATGAATAAGACGGACTTACTTGAGTGGCTCATTTTACTAAAAAAATTATATTCAAAATATGTGTACCAATTCTTTTTACTCTAATATTGTTGTATTTTTATTATTTTTATACTACATATAAGCGTCTATAACTTGCTATGTGTTTCTTTGTCACGGGTTAGTTTTTCTTGTCATAGTTATTATTTAACGTTCTCTCATCCTAGTTATTAGTGTACGTAGTTAGCCTGGAACGTATATACATCTTGAGACGTCAGTTCGATCGAGCAAAAACTCTATTGTTCAACTATGTGAATTGCTTTTCGAGTCATGTTCAACATGGACTCCATCAAGACATACCCTGTAGCAGTGGCGAATCCAGAAAGAAAATGGAGGGTGGGCTCAAAGATAATGAAGAAAAAAAGAAATCTGCTTACCTAAATAGCCAATATCTCCTAGGTCATTTATGTAAATGTGCTCAAACCGTCGTAGAATACTGCTTGAAACATGTAGTATTTCCTGGAATGCTCTCTGAATTTTAGAAGAATATTGAATATTGAACTAAATATTTGGTAAATGTGCCAAACCAGTGCTCAAAATAACATGAAAAATTTCAAGACCAATACTAGTAACACATAACATGAAAAACTAACCCGTGACATGCGATGGCGCCGGATCCATTACCTAATGCTCGCAGGCATGCCTGGGCTTGCACCCAGGTTGCCCTGCCATCTGCTGTGCCGGGCAGCTGCTGCGTTTCCTCGCTGGCTCATCGGTGATGGAGTCCTGCCGTTGTGTTATTGCTGACGGAGGCAGCTGACGCCATTGCGGGGACGCCCGCGTGTGTGCGTAGCCGCCTTGTAAAGGGCACCACCGGGAACCACTCAACGGAACCACGCGCTGTCCAAAGCTGCATGCGTGCTCCGACGAGGGGCTCTCGACGGCGCTGTCACCCTCCTTTGCTGCGGCTGGCCTGCTGCTGCATCTCTCTCTCCCGCTCACCGGCGCCGCGGGTGCGGAGGGAAAGGAAGGAAAGGGGGCAAGTGAGGTAGGGTTGGGGAAGGGGCTGAGCTACGTGCTCAGTTTTGGTCGAGCCAGCGACAGCAGCTGGGCTGGCAGGCCGTTGTGGCCCAGGTGGCCAGCCTGGAGCCCAGGGGAACAGGAGGAGGCTGGGTTAGGTTAGATTTCTCAGTTCAGCAGCAATTATTAGCCCAGAAAGAAAATTTCATTTGGGCTAAATTTTCTGTTATGGGCAGAAATAATTCAGGAAAAAATGCTAAATATTTTTCCTTGCAATGGTCAAATTTTATATGATAAAGTGAACATTTTTAGGGCTAAATTTAATGCATGGACTATTATGGTTAATATCGCAATTTAATTCTATAAGTATTTTAATTCCCATTGTATTTTAGTATGTCATGTTATGCCGTGCCAGGTTTATTTATGATGTTTTATTATTATGTTTAGTTTATTTTTCCTTATGGCATTTTATTTTGATGTTAAATTTCATTATGCTCATTATGCCGTAAAGTTTTCGCTGTGAAATAAAGTTTAATAGATCCTCAATTAAAGTGTGGTTTTATGCTTGATCATTCTCACGAAAGTAGTTTGATGGACATTTTAACCGCAAAATTCTTTTATTGATTCGTTTCACTTCTGTCAAAAGCTGACGTGAACCGGGTTAATAAGAGAAACTAATGAATGAGGATTATTATATTGTGGCTTTTATTTATAAATTTGGCAAAAGCTAATTGATGAATATTTGGCCACAAAATTTTATTGTTCATTTTCATCTCTGTCCAAAGCTGATTTGAATTTGATCAATAAAATTTAATTATGATGATGATGATGCTTACTAAAGCATTCTTTGATTTCTTTTGCAACACCTAATGTCTCTCGGATTACTGGAATGCTTAATGGCATAGAACAACTTAATGGTAGCAATTATGCTACATGGAAGGAGAAGCTTGAGATCACTATGGCCTTATTTAATATTGATTATGCTCTCCTTAATGATCCTCCTGAGGCACCTAAAGAAGGAAGTGAAAATTATGATGCCCTCAAGAAGGATTATGATGTTGAAAAGGCTAAGTGGGAAGATTCAAATCGCAAATGCCTTATGATGATAAAGGGTTCCATTACACAAAGTATGAGGGGAGCCCTTCATGATTGTTTAACTGCTAACGGGTATTTTGTGAAGATTGAACATCAATTTAAAGGGTCTTCTAAAGTTTATGCAACAAGTCTTGTTAGAAGGCTAATTGATGAAAAATGTGATCCCACTGGAAGCCTTCGAGAGCATATTATGAAGAAATGCAACATGCCGGCCAAACTCAAGACTATGAAAATGGAAATCTCTAATGGGTTTCTAGTCCATTTTATTATGTCTTCTTTGCCTCAAGAATTTTCTCCATTTATGATCAACTATAACGCGCTCGATTTAAAATGGGGCATTGATGAACTGATGGCACACTGTGTGCAAGAGGAAGAAAGGCTAAAGGCTAATAGAATTGAGCATATCAATCAGTTCACGAATTCACAAAAGAAGAGGTATAATAAATTTGTGAGTGAATATATGAAGCCTAAGCCTAATAAGTTTAAAGCTAAAGGCCAGTCTTTAAAAAGCTCCGAACAAAAGAAGCCTGAAAAAGCTCCTAATGTGGCAGGGAAAGATCCCGATGGATCCCACTTTTGTGGAAAAGGTGGACATAAGCAAAAGAATTGCTTTGGCTTCAAGAGATGGTTGAAAGATAGAGGTACTGATGTTATTACTTTTGTTGAAGAATCCCTTTATGTTAATTACGCCACCAACAGTTGGTGGATTGATTCAGGTACAACGGTTCATGTTTCAAATTTGTTGCAGGGATTCCATATGAGGAGGACCCTAAAAAGAGGGGAAAGAACCATTAGAGTCACTAATGGTGTTGAAGCTGACCCAAAGGCACTTGGAGATTCCACTCTTATACTTCATACCGGCTTCAATCTATTACATAATGTCCTTTATGTACCCTCGATGAAACGGAATTTAGTTTCTGTTTCATGTTTAGACGATGATGGTTATTCATGTCACATTGGGAATAAGGAATATATAATTATGTATGATAATAATAATATTGGTCTTGCCTTCAGACACGACAAGCTTTATGTCATTTCCCTCTGTGATGATATAAATAATATGGGTTCTACCTCGAATATGAATGTTAGTACCAAACGCAAACATGATGATAATGAGACTTCTTCAAAATTATGGCACTATCGTTTGTGCCATATTTCAAGAGGGAGGATTATATTGAGTGTCTCATTAAGGATCAAGTTCTTCCTTCCCTTGGTTTTTCGGATGCGGATGTCGATCATTGTATTGATTGCATCAAAGGAAAATATGACAGGCAAATTAAGAAAGGTGCAAACCGAAGCACATGAATTTTGGAAATAATTCATACGGATATATGTGGTCCGTTTAATGTGAGATCGGTGGATGATTTTAATTCTTTCATAACATTCACTGATGATTTCTCCCATTTTGGATATATTTATCCGATGAAAGAAAGAATAGAGGCATTAGACAAGTTCAAGATTTTCAAGCTGACGTTGAAAATCAAAGTAACAAAAGAATTAAAGTTGTAAGATCTGATCATGGTGGTGAGTACTACAGCAGACGTACTTCTTATGGCCAAATTCCTGGACCGTTTGCAAAATTCATACAGGAAAATGGCATTATAGCCCAATACTCAGCACCGGCCGAACCCTAGCAAAACGGGGTGGCTGAAAGGCGGAATTGCACACTAATGGATATGGTGCGCAGTATGTTAAGCTACTCCACTTTGCCGGTGAATTTATGGATGGAAGCCCTAAAAACAGCAGCACCTATTCTTAACAGGGTTCCCAGTAAATCGGTGCCCAAAACATAGTATGAATTATGGACTGGGAGGAAACCGGCCCTGAATTATTTTCATGTATGGGGTTGTCCTACTGAAGCAAGGATTATCAATCCAATTATGTGAAAATTAGACCCCAAGATAGCGAGTTTCCACTTTATTGGTTATCCTAACAAATCTAAAGCATATCGGTTTTATTGTCCAAATCAGGCAACAAAGTTTGTTGAAACAAGACACATTGTGTTCTAGGAAAGTGATATGATGAGGGGAGCATGACACCTCGGGAAATAATATTGGAGGAAAAACGGGAATATGTCCCGGCTCCAATAATTCAAGAACCTGTTTTCCCGGTATCTGCTGATGTTGCACCTCTTGTTGAGAGGACTGTTAATGCAATGCATGCTGAGACTCCTGTGACTGTTTCAGATGTCACACCTGATGACGTTTCTATTGAAAATACCCAGCATCCTCAAATTGTTGATGATGTGCCAAATAATGAACCTCTCAGAAGGTCACATCGGACTAGAAAGCCTTCTATTCCTGATGATTATTTCACTTACATGAGTGAAGACATGAATGAGTCGGTGTTGGATAATGATCCCACCTCATTTAAAGAAGCCATGCAAAGTGAATTTTTGTTTGAATGGCTCAATGCTATGAAAGATGAAATGAAGTCCATGAGCACTAATGATGTATGGAACTTAGTAGAAATTCCCAGAGGAGCCAAAACAGTTGGATGCAAATGGGTCTATAAGACCAAACATGAGTCCAAAGGGAATATCGAAAGGTTTAAAGCAAGGATCGTGAAAAAAGGTTTCACTCAAAGAGAAGGAATTGATTATAAAGGAACATTTTCACCTTTCTCTTCTAAAAACTCATTCAGAATAATTAAGGCACTTGTAGCTCATTATGATTTGAAGCTGCATCAGATGGATGTCAAAATGGCATTTCTAAACGGTAACTTACATGAAGATGTATACATGGCACAACCGGAAGGTTTTGTTGTGGAAGAAAATGAGCATTTAGGATGTCAACTCAATAAATCCATCTACGGCTTGAAGCAAGCATCAAGAGAATGGTATCTCAAGTTTGATTAGGTCATAAGAAAATTTGGCTTTGAAGAAAATAAAGTGGACAATTGTGTTTATGTTAAGTCCAGGGGGAGTAAATTTATTTTCCTGATACTGTATGTTGATGGCATACTTTTAGTCAGCACTGATAAAAAGATGCTACTAGAAACCAAGAGGTTTCTTTCCTCTAAGTTTGACATGAAGGATCTTGGTGAAGTAGCTTATGTTTTAGGAATTGAAATTCACCGGGATAGATCTAGAGGGATCTTGGGGCTATCTCAGAGAGCATATATTGATATGGTATTGAAAAAGTACAATATGCATAAGTGCTCAGCCTCGCTTGCTCCTATTATTAAGGGGGATAAATTTGGGACTTTTCAGCGCCCAAGAAATGATTATGAAATTGCGCGGATGAAGTCAATTCCTTATGCCTCAATTATTGGAAGTATTATGTTTGCACAAGTGTGCACTCGCCCTGATTTACCATTTGTTCCTGGGATGCTTCGCAGATATCAGTCCAATCCAGGTCTAGATCACTGGAAGGCTGCTAAAAAGGTCTTGCATTATTTGCAAGCACTAAAGGACTCATCCTTACGTATAAGAAATATGATAACCTTGAGGTGGTGGGTTATTCAGATGCTGATTTTGCGGGGTGTGTTGATACTAAGAAATCCACATCAGGTTGTGTTTTCACCCTCGCAAAAGGAGCTATATCATGGAAAAGATCCAAACAAACTATCACTGCATCGTCGACAATGCAAACAGAATTTGTGGCATATTTTGAGGCTACCAGGCAGGCAGTATGGCTGAATAATTATATCCCAGGACTGAGAGTGATTGACAGTATTTCCGGGCCACTCACTCTCTACTGCGATAGTTAACCCGCAGTAATCTTTTTGAGTAACAACAAGTCAAGTGATGCTGCCAAACACATTGACATTAAATATCTTGTTGTGAAAGATAGTGTCCAGGATCAGACAATTTGTGCTATGTACATAAGTACTAAGTTGATGTTGGCGGATCCGCTCACGAAAGGCTTGCCATCTAGTGTTTTCAAAGAGCATGTTACCGGTACGGGTTTGGTTGAAAGCCTTTGATCCTGGAAAAGTTGGGACCATTATGACACCGTCTCCCCAAAAGGCTCATTTTGAGATCAGATAGTCACTTGGTTCAACAGTACTTTACTGATTGTTGTAATCTATTGTCTTGGTGTACCATTTTATCAAGAGATGAGTCTGTAATGTCTGTAATGTTTATGTAAAGAATTATGTGAATAAAGTTAATGGAGCTCATAAGTTAAAGAAGCTTCATTTTGATATGAAGTGATGTGCTATAGTCACTGGGTTCAGTGGTACCTGATATTGGCCACTGCAATCTTTTCGCCTTGGTACATTATTTTGTTGAAAAGTAAGCTTATAATTTTAGCCTTACGTTCAAGGCAAAGAATGTTGGATATTATGATCTTAAAGACTAAAACCGTAGCTATTATGCTATAAAGATTAAAGATAAAGGCTAAGTAAAGAAAGCTACATAACTCGAGCCCCGTCCGTCGCTCGAGCCCCGTGCTCCTGCTGACCCTGCAGGTCGCCTGATGGCGTGCCCTATCCACGTTCAGGAATCCATGGCGTACATCCACGTGCAAGAGTTGGAGCCCAATATAGGCACGAACCACTCCATGGAAGGGGAAGGAGAGGTGGCGGCTTTCTCAAGGAACCCTAGACTGATGGCTCAAACTCATCTGAAGGCTTGCGATCCGCCCGATCGATCATGGCCTCCTGAGTACGGTTCTGTGGATATGCAGAGAGCGGAGGTGAGGGCACTTTTGGTGAAGCCGGAGGAGATCGTGCCGGGTGCTTCTGCGGCGAACCTTGAAGCTGGTGGGGGCGATCATGGGGCTCCCCTTGTGGATGCTGCCCGCCCGAAGCCGGTTGATGGGGAACTCGTGGAACACACAGCCGTGATCCTTGACAGCCAGCAACCAACGGTGCCAAGTTTGGGGCCAGACGAGTCCCTGCAATCTTCTGATATGATGACGGCTATGTGGGGTATCGACTCAATGGTGATGCAGGAGGAATCTTCAGACGTGCACATGTCTGAAGCAGATTGGGAGTTCGCTAAGAGGGAAGTGATTGCAACTATGAAACAAGCCAATGCGCAGTCTGGTTTTGTTGCTGCAGGTGCACAGGGAAGATCTAAGGAGGGGAGCAAGGAAAAAAACAGCAAAGTGAATGGATTGCAGATAATGGAGAGGCAGGACCAGGAGGACATGGACGAGGACCGGAAGGAGGAAACTGAGGCAACCAGCCATGGGGCCGCTGGTGAACTGACGGGGCCGAGAGTGGCGCCCCGTCAGGAGCAATGAATTGCCTAGTTTGGAACTGTCGAGGGGCGGGGAACCCTCGAACAGTTCGAGATTTGCAGGCTCTTTGCAGAGTCAATTCCCCGAGGATGGTGTTCCTGTGTGAAACTAGGCAGCAAAGGAATAAAATGAGCAGACTTCGTAATCGGTTAGGGCTGCGAGGGTTTGATGGTATTAGCAGTCAAGGAAAAAGTGGAGGTTTAGCATTGTTTTGGGATGAGTCTTTGTACGTCAACGTGCAAGATATTAATGAAAGATGGATTGATGTGTATGTACGAATGTCACCCAATGATCCTCTTTGGCGAGTTACCTTTGTTTATGGTGAGCCGAGGGTGGAGAATAGGCATCTGATGTGGGAAAGCTTGTGCAGATTGAGGAACACCACAGATTTACCGTGGCTAGTCGTTGGTGATTTTAATGAGGCGCTGTGGGAATTTGAGCACTCATCCATGACGGCCAGACCACAAGCTCAGATGACGGCGTTCAGGGACTGTTTTGAAACATGTCAGCTAGTTGATTTGGGCTTCTCTGGATACCCCTATACATACGATAATAAGAGAAGTGGACACGCAAATGTACAAGTTCGGCTGGACAGGGCCGCGGCTGACAATGCTTGGCGTGATCTCTTTCCGGAAGCGGCAGTGGTGCACCTCACGTCGCCGAGGTCGGATCATAGGCCGCTGCTTGTTCGCTGCACGCCGGAGACGCGTGTGAAGATGGGCAGAACACGGAGGTACGAGGTAATGTGGGAACGAGAGGCGTCCCTCGCAGAAGTGGTGGAGGAGGCATGGGCTTCAGCAGGAGCAAAAGGTGATCTGGGCGCGGTGAGTAAGGCCCTCAAGGCCACGATGGTAGCCTTGCATCGCTGGAGCAATAAGAAACTTGGCAATATCACCAGGGAGATAGAGAAGTCTAGAACTAGACTTGAAGAACTACAGAACATGAATGCTGATAGATGTGAGCTGCGAAAGGAATCGGATCATATGGATGAGCTGCTCTATAAGGAAGAAATGATGTGGTTGCAGCGGTCCAGACTCGAGTGGTTGAAACATGGTGATCGAAACACAAATTTTTTTCATCGGAAGGCGGTCTGGCGTGCCCGGAAAAATAAAATTAAAGGGTTGCGGGATGATCATGGTGTTATCCATACGGAGCACGCTGTTATGTCAGGTTTGGCCACATCATATTTCGGAAAACTCTTTGAAGCTGATACCAGTTTGCTACCTCATACAGTGGTGAATCTTTTCACTCATGTGATCACGGACTCAATGAATGAGAAGCTCTGTGAAGCATTCACGGACAAGGAGATTAGCAATGCGCTATTTCAGATTGGGCCCTTGAAGGTCCCTGGTCCGGACGGCTTCCCCGCGAGATTCTTTCAGCGACACTGGGCTACCGTGAAGGAGGACATCATTGAGGCGGTCAGGAGGTTTTTTGTCACCGGACTCATGCCAGAAGGCGTGAATAACACGACAATTGTGCTTATTCCAAAGGTGGACAACCCACAGTGCCTAGCGGAGTTTTGGCCCATCAGTTTGTGTAACGTCGTGTACAAGATCATTGCTAAATGCTTGGTCAACCGCCTCCGGCCCCTTCTAGGCGACATTATCTCGGAGGAGCAGAGTGCCTTTGTGCCAGGAAGGCTTATTACTGACAATGCTTACATTGCCTTCGAGTGTACACACTATATTAAACAGGAGAAGGATCCGGATAAGAGCTTCTGTGCATATAAGTTGGACTTGTCTAAGGCGTATGATCGGGTTGATTGGACTTTTCTGGAGCAAGTGATGCAAAAGATGGGCTTTGCGGACCGATGGGTGAGGTGGATCATGACATTGTTGGAAATATGCCCTAGAGGCAATAATAAATTAGTTATTATTATATTTCCTTGTTCATGATAATCGTTTATTATCCATGCTATAATTGTATTGATTGGAAACTCAAATACATGTGTGGGTACATAGACAACACTGTGTCCCTAGTAAGCCTCTAGTTGACTAGCTCGTTGATCAAAGATGGTTAAGGTTTCCTAGCCATTGACATGAGATGTCATTTGATAACGGGATCACATCATTAGGAGAATGATGTGATGGACAAGACCCAAACTACGAACGTAGCATATGATCGTGTCAGTTTATTGCTATTGTTTTCTGCATGTCAAGTATCTGTTCCTATGACCATGAGATCATGCAACTCACTGACACCAGAGGAATACCTTGTGTGTATCAAACGTCGCAACGTAACTGGGTGACTATAAAGATGCTCTACAGGTATCTCCGAGGGTGTCTGTTGGGTTGGCATGGATCAAGACTGGGATTTGTAACTCCGTGTGACGGAGAGGTATCTCAGGGCCCACTCGGTAATACAACATCACAATGATCCTTGCAAGCAAAGTGACTAAAGAGTTAGCCACAGGATCTTGTATTACGGAACGAGTAAAGAGACTTGCCGGTAACGAGATTGAACTAGGTATAGAGATACCGACGATCGAATCTCGGGCAAGTAACATACCGAAGAACAAAGGGAACAGCATACGGGATTAACTGAATCCTTGACATAGAGGTTCAAACGATAAAGATCTTCGTAGAATATGTAGGAGCCAATATGGGCATCCAGGTCCCGCTATTGGTTATTGACCATAGAGGTGTCTCGGTCATGTCTACATAGTTCTCGAACCCGCAGGGTCTACACACTTAACGTTTGGTGACGATTAGTATAGTTGAGTTATTTTGTTGGTGACCGAAAGTTGTTCGGAGTCCCGGATAAGATCCCGGACATGACGAGGATCTCCGGAATAGTCCGGAGGTAAAGATTGATATATGTGATAATAGTGTTTTGGTTTCCGGAAGGGTTCCGGAATTCACCGGAAGGGGTTCCGGATGTTTGCCGAAGTGTTCGGGTGCAGCAACACTTTATATGGGCCAAGGGATAAAAGCCCACGAGGTATTGGAAAGTGCAAAAGTAGTTTTGCTGCCGCGTAAGCGGTACTACCGCTTGTGTGAAGCGGTACTACCGCCCGAGCGGTACTACCGCTTGTGTGAAGCGGTACTACCGCCCAAGCGGTACTACCGCTTGTTTGAAGCGGTACTACCGCTTGTGCGCGGTACTGCAGGGATCCGAGTTGGACTCTTTCCCTGCGGGCCAAACCGACCTTGTGCGGGCAAAACCGACTTGGAGGAGGCTTTTACTCCAAGTTTAGACCCTTGGGCTCAACATATAAATAGAGGGGCAGGGCTAGCACACGGGACACATTAGATTGCCCCAAGCCGTGTGCCGGCAACCTCTAGTTCCTCCTACGTCATAATTTCAGTAGTGCTTAGGCGAAGCCCTGCTGAAATAGTTCCTCACCAACATCACCACGCCGTCGTGCTGCTGGAACTGTTCTTCTTCTCCGCTCCCTCTTGCTGGATCAAGAAGGCGGAGATCGTCATCAAGCCGTACGTGTGTTGAACGCGGAGGCGCCGTCCGTTCGGCGCTGGATCGTGCTTGGATCGAGGGACAACTTGCGATTTGGATCGCGGAGACGTTCGACTACATCAACCGCGTTTCTTAACGCTTCCGCTTAGCGATCTACAAGGGTATGTAGATCCACTCTCCCTCTCGTAGATGCTCATCACCATGGATAGATCTTGTGTGTGCGTAGGAAAATTTTTGTTTCCCATGCAACGTTCCCCAACAGTGGTATCAGAGCCAGGTTTATGCGTAGATGAGATCTCAAGTAGAACACAAACGAGTTGTGGGCGTGGGTGTATACATATTGCTTGCCGTTACTAGTTGATATTTGATTCGGCGGTACTGTGAGATGAAGCGGCCCGGACCGACATTACGCGTACGCTTACGCGAGACAGGTTCCTTCAACTAACATGTAACTTCGTTGCATAAAGATGGCTAGCGGGTGTCTGTCTCTCTCACTTTAGTTGAATCGATTTCAATGAAGAGGGTTCTTTTAGAAGATCAAAAAGCAATCACTACACCACGTTGTGGTTTTGCGTAGGTAAGAACGGTTCTTGCAAACCTGTAGCAGCCACGTAAAATTTGCAACAACAATTAGAGGACGTCTAACTTGTTTTTGCAGGGTATGTTGTGATGTGATATGGCCAATTACATGATGAGATATATGTGATGTATGAGATGATCATGTGTTGTATAGAATATCACGACTTGCATGTCGATGAGTACGGCAACTGGCAGGAGCCATAGAGTTGTCTTTAATTATTGTATGACCTGCGTGTCAATCATTAAGCGCTATGTAATGCTTTACTTTATCGCTAAACGTTAGCAATAGTCGTGGGAGCAACAGTCGGCGCGACAACCTCATGGCGACACGTTGATGGAGATCAAGATGATGGAGATCATGGTGTCATGCCGGTGACGATGGAGATCATGCCGGTGCTTTGGAGATGGAGATCAAAAGCACAAGTTCATGGCCATATCATGTCACTTATGATTTGCATGTGATGTTAATCCTTTTATGCATCTTATTTTGCTTAGGACGACGGTAGCATTATAAGGTGATCCCTCACTTAAATTTCAAGATAAAATTGTGTTCTCCCCGAGTGTGCACCGTTGCGAAAGTTCGTCGTTTCGAGACACGCCGTGATGATCGGGTGTGATAGACTCCACGTTCACATACAATGGGTGCAAGCCATGTTGCACACGCGGAACACTCGGGTTAAACTTGACGAGCCTAGCATGTACAGACATGGCCTCGGAACACAAGAGACCGAAAGGTCGAACATGAGTCATATAGTAGATATGATCAACATGAAGATGTTCACCATTGAAACCACCTCGACTCACGTGATGATCGGACTTGAGTTGGTGGATTTGGATCATGTTACACTCGAATGACCGGAGGGATGTCAATTTGAGTGGGAGTTTTTTAAGTAATATGATTAACTAAACTCATTATCTAGAACAATAGTCTAAGTTGTCTTTGCAATATTTATGTTGTAGATCATGGCTCGCGCAGTAGCACCCCTGAATTTTAATGCGTTCCTAGAGAAAGCTAAGTTGAAAGATGATGGAAGTAACTTTGTGGACTGGGCCCGTAATCTAAGGATTATCCTTACGGCTTCCCAGAAGGCTTATGTCCTTGATGCACCGCTTGGAGATCCACCCGCTCCAGTTGAGTCTCTAGACGTTGTGAACGCCTGGCAGGCTCGTTCTGATGATTACTCAATAGTTCAATGTGCAATGTTGTATGGCTTAGAACCGGGACTTCAAAGACGTTTTGAACGTCATGGAGCATATGAGATGTTCCAGGAGTTGAAGTTTATCTTTCAGAAGAATGCCCGGATCGAGAGATATGAGATCTCCGATAAGTTCTATGCTTGCAAGATGGAGGAGAACGAGTCTATCAGTGATCACGTGCTCAGAATGTCTGGGTACTCTACCCGTCTGGCTGAATTGGGGATGCCCCTTCCGCCAGAGGCTATCACTGACAGAGTTCTTCAATCATTGCCACCTAGCTACAAGAGCTTCGTGTTGAACTATAACATGCACGGGATGAACAAGTCAGTCGCCGAGCTGTTTGCGATGCTGAAAGTCGCTGAGTCTGAAATTCAGAAGGAGCATCAAGTGTTGATGGTCAATAAAACCACTAGTTTCAAGAAAAATGGCAAGGGTAAAAAGGGTGACTCCAAAAAGAGTGGCAAAGCAGTTGCTCCTCTCGTGAAGAAACCCAAGGCTGGACCCAAACCAGAAACTGTGTGTTTTCATTGCAAGGGAACTGGACACTGGAAGCGGAACTGCCCCAAGTATTTGGCTGACAAGAAGGCGGCCAACAACAAACAAGGTATATATGATATACATGTTATTGATGTGTACCTTACCAACTCTCGTTGTAGTGCCTGGGTATTTGATACCGGTGCGGTTGCTCATATTTGCAACTCAAAACAGGAACTGCGGAATAGACGGAGGCTGGCGAAGGACGAAGTGACGATGCGCGTGGGAAATGGTTCCAAGGTTGATGTGATCGCCGTCGGCACGCTCGCTCTTCGATTACCATCGGGATTAGTGATGAACCTGGATAATTGTTATTTAGTGCCTGCGTTAAGCATGAACATTATATCTGGATCTTGTTTATTGCGAGACGGTTACTCATTTAAATCAGAGAATAATGGTTGTTCTATTTATATGAGTAATATCTTTTATGGTCATGCACCCAATGTGAGGGGTTTATTCTTATTGAATCTCGATAGTAATGATACACATGTTCATAACATTGATGCCAAAAGATGTAGAATTGATAATGATAATACCACTTTCTTGTGGCACTGCCGTTTAGGTCATATTGGCGTAAAACGCATGAGGAAGCTCCATGCTGATGGACTTTTGGAGTCACTTGATTTTGAATCACTTGACACATGTGAGCCATGCCTTATGGGCAAGATGACTAAAACGCCGTTCTCTGGGACAATGGAACGGGCAAGTGACTTATTGGAAATCATACATACTGATGTGTGCGGTCCAATGAGCATTGAGGCGCGCGGTGGTTATCGTTACTTTCTCACCTTCACTGATGACTTAAGTAGATATGGGTATACTTACTTAATGAAACACAAGTCTGAAACGTTTGAAAAGTTCAAACAATTTCAGAGTGAAGTTGAGAATCATCGTAACAAGAAGATTAAATTCCTACAATCTGATCGAGGAGGAGAATATCTGAGTTATGAGTTTGGCAGTCACTTAAGACAATGTGGAATTGTTTCACAACTGACACCGCCTGGAACACCACAGCGTAATGGTGTGTCCGAACGTCGTAATCGAACTTTATTGGATATGGTGCGATCTATGATGTCTCTTGCCGATTTGCCACTATCGTTTTGGGGTTATGCATTAGAGACAGCTGCATTCACTTTAAATAGGGCACCATCAAAATCCGTTGAGACGACGCCATATGAACTTTGGTTTGGCAAGAAGCCAAAGCTGTCGTTTCTTAAAGTTTGGGGATGTGATGCTTATGTCAAAAAGCTTCAGCCTGAAAAGCTGGAACCCAAAGCGGAGAAATGCGTCTTCATAGGATACCCAAAAGAGACAGTTGGGTATACCTTCTACCTCAGATCCGAAGGCAAAGTGTTTGTCGCTAAAAACGGAACGTTTCTTGAGAAAGAGTTTCTCTCGAAAGAATTGAGTGGGAGGAAGATAGAACTTGATGAGGTTGTTGAACCTTTACTTCAACCTGAGAGTAGCGCAGCGCAGATAGTTGTTTCTGTGGAGCCTACATTGGCTGAAGAGGAAGTTAATGATGATGATCATGAAGCTTTGGATCAAGCTGCTATCGAACCTCGTAGGTCGACAAGGACGCGTACTGCTCCTGAGTGGTACGGCAACCCTGTCTTAGAGGTCATGTTGTTAGACAACGATGAACCTACGAGCTATGGAGAAGCGATGATGGGCCCGGATTCCGAGAAGTGGTTAGAGGCCATGAAATCCGAGATGGGATCCATGTATGAAAACAAAGTATGGACTTTGGAAGTATTACCTGAAGGGCGTAAGGCCATTCAGAACAAATGGATCTTTAAGAGGAAAACGGACGCGGACGGTAATGTCACCGTCTATAAAGCTCGACTTGTGGCAAAGGGTTTTTCACAAGTTCAAGGAGTTGACTACGATGAGACCTTCTCACCCGTAGCGATGCTTAAGTCCGTCAGAATCATGTTAGCAATAGCTGCCTTTTTCGATTATGAAATTTGGCAGATGGATGTCAAAACAGCGTTCCTTAACGGTTTCCTTAAGGAAGAGTTGTATATGATGCAACCAGAAGGTTTTGTCGATCCAGAGAATGCTGACAAAATTTGCAAACTCCAGCGATCCATTTATGGACTGGTGCAAGCATCTCGGAGTTGGAATCTTCGCTTTGATGAAGTGATCAAAGCGTTCGAGTTTATACAAGTTTACGGAGAAGCTTGTATTTACAAGAAAGTGAGTGGGAGCTCTATAGCTTTTCTAATATTATATGTGGATGACATATTGCTGATTGGAAACAATATAGAAATGTTGGAAAGCGTGAAGGAATATTTGAACAAGAGTTTTTCAATGAAGGACCTAGGAGAAGCTGCTTTCATATTAGGCATCAAGATCTATAGAGATAGATCAAAACGCTTGATAGGACTTTCACAAAGCACATACCTTGATAAGATTTTGAAGAAGTTCAAAATGGATCAGTCCAAGAAGGGGTTCTTGCCTGTTTTACAAGGTGTGAAGTTGAGTAAGACTCAATGCCCAGTGACTGCAGAAGATAGAGAAAAGATGAATGTCATCCCCTATGCTTCAGCCATAGGCTCTATTATGTATGCAATGCTGTGCACAAGACCCGATGTCAGCCTTGCCATAAGTATGGTCGGAAGGTTTCAAAGTGATCCAGGAATGGAACACTGGACGGCGGTCAAGAATATCCTAAAGTACCTGAAAAGGACTAAGGACATGTTTCTCGTTTATGGAGGTGATCAAAGAGCTCGTCGTAAAGGGTTACGTCGATGCAAGCTTTGACACTGATCCAGATGACTCTAAGTCTCAAACCGGATACGTATTTATTCTTAATGGGGGTGCGGTTAGCTGGTGCAGTTCCAAGCAAAGCGTGGTAGCTGATTCTACATGCGAAGCGGAGTACATCGCAGCCTCGGAGGCGGCGAAGGAAGGTGTCTGGATGAAGGAGTTCATGACAGATCTTGGAGTAATGCCTAGTGCGCTTAACCCAATGACTCTGTTTTGTGATAACACTGGTGCCATTGCTCTAGCCAAGGAACCAAGATTTCACAAGAGGACCAGACACATAAAGCGACGCTTCAATTCCATCCGCGATTACATCAAGGAGGACGACATAAATATTTGCAAAGTACACACGGATCTGAATGTTGCAGATCCGATGACTAAACCTCTTCCAAGGGCTAAACATGAACAACACCAGAACTGCATGGGTGTTCGATTCATTACAATGTAAATCACATAGTGATGTGAACTAGATTATTGACTCTAGTGCAAGTGGGAGACTGTTGGAAATATGCCCTAGAGGCAATAATAAATTAGTTATTATTATATTTCCTTGTTCATGATAATCGTTTATTATCCATGCTATAATTGTATTGATTGGAAACTCAAATACATGTGTGGGTACATAGACAACACTGTGTCCCTAGTAAGCCTCTAGTTGACTAGCTCGTTGATCAAAGATGGTTAAGGTTTCCTAGCCATTGACATGAGATGTCATTTGATAACGGGATCACATCATTAGGAGAATGATGTGATGGACAAGACCCAAACTACGAACGTAGCATATGATCGTGTCAGTTTATTGCTATTGTTTTCTGCATGTCAAGTATCTGTTCCTATGACCATGAGATCATGCAACTCACTGACACCAGAGGAATACCTTGTGTGTATCAAACGTCGCAACGTAACTGGGTGACTATAAAGATGCTCTACAGGTATCTCCGAGGGTGTCTGTTGGGTTGGCATGGATCAAGACTGGGATTTGTAACTCCGTGTGACGGAGAGGTATCTCAGGGCCCACTCGGTAATACAACATCACAATGATCCTTGCAAGCAAAGTGACTAAAGAGTTAGCCACAGGATCTTGTATTACGGAACGAGTAAAGAGACTTTCCGGTAACGAGATTGAACTAGGTATAGAGATACCGACGATCGAATCTCGGGCAAGTAACATACCGAAGAACAAAGGGAACAGCATACGGGATTAACTGAATCCTTGACATAGAGGTTCAAACGATAAAGATCTTCGTAGAATATGTAGGAGCCAATATGGGCATCCAGGTCCCGCTATTGGTTATTGACCATAGAGGTGTCTCGGTCATGTCTACATAGTTCTCGAACCCGCAGGGTCTACACACTTAACGTTTGGTGACGATTAGTATAGTTGAGTTATTTTGTTGGTGACCGAAAGTTGTTCGGAGTCCCGGATAAGATCCCGGACATGACGAGGATCTCCGGAATAGTCCGGAGGTAAAGATTGATATATGTGATAATAGTGTTTTGGTTTCCGGAAGGGTTCCGGAATTCACCGGAAGGGGTTCCGGATGTTTGCCGAAGTGTTCGGGTGCAGCAACACTTTATATGGGCCAAGGGATAAAAGCCCACGAGGTATTGGAAAGTGCAAAAGTAGTTTTGCTGCCGCGTAAGCGGTACTACCGCTTGTGTGAAGCGGTACTACCGCCCGAGCGGTACTACCGCTTGTGTGAAGCGGTACTACCGCCCAAGCGGTACTACCGCTTGTTTGAAGCGGTACTACCGCTTGTGCGCGGTACTGCAGGGATCCGAGTTGGACTCTTTCCCTGCGGGCCAAACCGACCTTGTGCGGGCAAAACCGACTTGGAGGAGGCTTTTACTCCAAGTTTAGACCCTTGGGCTCAACATATAAATAGAGGGGCAGGGCTAGCACACGGGACACATTAGATTGCCCCAAGCCGTGTGCCGGCAACCTCTAGTTCCTCCTACGTCATAATTTCAGTAGTGCTTAGGCGAAGCCCTGCTGAAATAGTTCCTCACCAACATCACCACGCCGTCGTGCTGCTGGAACTGTTCTTCTTCTCCGCTCCCTCTTGCTGGATCAAGAAGGCGGAGATCGTCATCAAGCCGTACGTGTGTTGAACGCGGAGGCGCCGTCCGTTCGGCGCTGGATCGTGCTTGGATCGAGGGACGACTTGCGATTTGGATCGCGGAGACGTTCGACTACATCAACCGCGTTTCTTAACGCTTCCGCTTAGCGATCTACAAGGGTATGTAGATCCACTCTCCCTCTCGTAGATGCTCATCACCATGGATAGATCTTGTGTGTGCGTAGGAAAATTTTTGTTTCCCATGCAACGTTCCCCAACAGACATGTGTCACCTCGGTTCGTTACTGTGTTAATCTAAATGGAGCCCTCTCAGATTCATTTGCACCGACGCGTGGGCTTCGGCAAGGAGATCCTCTTTCCCCGTTCTTATTCCTTTTTGTGGCTGACGGTCTAGCTGCGATTTTGAAACAGGGTGTTGGTTTGGGAAGTATTACACCGGTGCGGGTGTGCCCTCGGGCACCGGGCGTCTCACATCTTATGTTTGCAGATGACACCCTACTTTTCTTTCAAGCCACAGAACATGAAGCGGCAAGTGTCAAGGAGGCCCTCGCTACATTTGCTCAAGCCACAGGACAGTTGATCAACCCTCAGAAATGCTCTATTCTGTTTGGTGAACATTGCCGTGTTGCTGATCGCGAGGCAGTGGTGAGTGTTCTGGGGGTACAGCAGCAATGTTTTGAGGAACGTTACTTGGGACTTCCCACCCCCAATGGCCGTATGTCAAAAGAAAGGTTTCAAAATCTGCAGCAGAAATATATGAAGAGGATGATTGATTGGGATGGATCCCAACTTGCCATGAGTGGGAGAGAAGTGCTCATCAAGTCTATAGCCCAGTCCATTCCGACGTACGTAATGAGCGTTTTTAAGCTTCCGGCGGCCACCTGCGAGGACCTTATGAGAATGATTCGGAACTTTTTTTGGGGCGTAGAGAAAGGGAAGAGGAAGATGCATTGGATAGCATGGATTCACTTGATCAAACCGAAGTCACAAGGGGGACTGGGTTTTCGTGATCTGCGTCTATTTAATCAAGCCCTCCTCGCACGCCAAGCTTGGCGGCTATTGATCAACCCGGATAGCCTGTGCGCCCGTATTTTGAAGGCAAGGTACTACCCAAATGGCAGCTTGGAGGACACGGTCTTCTCAGGTGGTGCCTCAGCGACGTGGCAAGGGGTGGTACATGGTCTCGATCTCTTGAAAACAGGACTTGTTTGGCGTGTGGGGAATGGGAGATCCATCAGAATTTGGCGCGACCGCTGGCTCCCAAGGAATGGCAGCGGCAGACCGGTGACACCGCAGGGTCGCTGTCGTCTCCGCCGGGTGAGTGAGCTGCTGGACAACCATGGCGCTTGGCGTATGGATGTGATTCGGGAGACATTTTTTCCGGTGGACGCGGAGGAGATAGCCAAGATCAGAACATCACCGAGGATGGGCGACGACATCCTTGCATGGGGTCCAGAACGCAATGGATGCTTCTCGGTGCGGAGCGCTTATCGACTCGCTTTGGAGGATCATCTTCGATCTTCTTCAGTCGCGGCGAGCAGGGCACCGGATGGGCGACGAGCCGTCTGGGCTTTTATTTGGAGGTGCCCTGCTCCTCCCAAGGTTCGAACCTTTACCTGGCGGTTGATCACTAATTGTTTGCCCACTTGGGTAAATAAAAAACGTCGAGGACTGGAGGTATCTGATCAATGCCCTCTCTGCGCTATGGAGCCAGAGGACACGTTTCATGCCTTTTGCAGGTGCCCGAGGGCGGTGGCGTTATGGCAAGCTATGGCTGAGAGATGGAGGATTCCAGCTGCGTCGTCATTCCAGAGGACGGGCTCGGAGTGGCTCGCCCAAACTCTCTGCGACCTTCCTGACACGGAGAGGATGGAACTCATGATGACTCTGTGGCGCTGCTGGCACGTACGAAACGAGATGACACACCACAAGCAGCCGCCCCCGATCGAAGCCTCGAAAAGATTCCTCCTCAGCTACGTCGACTCGCTTGTGGGCATACAAAATAACCCAAGTGCAGATCCGGTGAAGGGCAAGCAAGTGGTGGATGCAGTGGTGCAGACCAAACCCATATCACATGCTCCTGTTGCGGCTGGGCCGCAACTTCGATGGACACTTCCGCCTGCAGGCTGGACAAAACTCAACGTCGACGGCTCGTTCTGTGCATCGACTAGTACGGCTGGAGCGGGTATGATTCTGCGCGATAGTGCCGGCGAGATCATATTCTCCTCATGCAGAGAACTGAGGTCATGTGCGGAACCCCTAGAGGCCGAACTGCTTGCGTGTATGGAGGGCCTGAACCTTGCCTTACAATGGACGCAGCAACCTATCGTAGTGGAAACAGACTGCCTTGTTGCTCTCAACATGATCATAGGAAGAGAGAGAGATCGGTCCTGTTACTCCATGCTTGTGGACCAGATTAAGAGGCTCATGGGAGAAGGGAGATTAGTTAAGCTAGTGCATGTACGTAGAGAGCAGAATGGCAAAAGTCATTACCTTGCTTCCTTTGGTAGAACTGAATGCCGCACCGTCGTGTGGCTGGGTTCAGGTCCAGGTGATATCCCGGACCTATGTAAGAATGAACTGGCTCCTGAGTGATCAATAATAATCCCTTTTCACCCGCAAAAAAAAAAAAAAGCTACATAACTCTACCGTAGGGCAGTGCTACAATGCCCACCTACTCTGATGAGCTGCTGGGTGCCCACCTACTGTGCCCCCTGTGTGTGTAATGTATGTATATATATAAATAAAATTGAGCGAGAGGGATAACTACGGCTGCTGCTCTAGCACACAATATCCCTCTCACTCTCTCTCTCTCAAAACACTAAGGAATAAGCTCACCGATCAGAACTACACAGAAGCCCCAGGAAGGACAGCCACACATAGCAGATCAAGCTGCTGGAGGAGAAGGATCAAGTTGAGAAGATGGCTGGATCATCAGACCAAGGTATAATCCATCTCATTTATTTGTGGCTCAAACTTGGGTATTTGATCCTGGCAGTTCCAAGAAATTTATGCTACATGGTTTAAAATTAATATCCTCCGAATAAGACCAGTGGAAGAGAGTCCCTTGTAAAACTCGTGGCAGTTTCTTTAATGGAAATCAATGAGGAGGCTCATTGTTTCAACCAAAAAAAACAGTGGAAGAAATGATTTGACAATAATTGTTCTATCCAAACAAAGACGCCCCGAGCTCCCTGCTTCCCATGGCGGTGGCTCACTTCATGGGGGTGCTCTCCCTCATGGCGGAACTGAAACCTCCATGCACACGTCAATCCGCCATGACGCATCGCCGCCAGTGCTAGCCCCGCTGACTCCGCCCCAGTCAATTAGTGTCCGCTTTTGTCATCCCCGTCGAGCGACCGCGGAGGATCAGATGAGGAGGCCCTGCTACTGCGGCACCATTGCAAGCAGCGATGATGGTGGCTGCTGCAGCTCCCGCGGAGAGAGCACGGAGAGCTGGACATGGATGAGGTCAGGGGCATGGCCGGGGTCGAGCACGGACGCTGGGGAGCTCGCACATGGCCGGGTCGAGCATGGAGACGTGGGCTATGCAGAACCAACGAAAAAAATAGCGCGCTATAAAATATAGCGAGGCCCTTCTTCAAATGCTACACAAGTTATAGCGCGCTAATAGCGTGCTATATTTCAAAATAGCGTTTACAAATAAATCAAATATATCCAAAAATAAAATATTTCAGTACCTTAAGACAACATCATAGAAAGACATAATCTAGCCATAGATAGGAAGCATAAATTTTTAACTGCATCTTAAACTGTAAACAATCTATTTAATATATAAACTCTGAACATTGAGCACTGAGTCTACTTCTACCGTGCACAAACCACAAAGTAAATCCGTGTTGGCCTACATCTACTCTGAACATTGATTTGCTACATGAGTTAAGATACAAAAAGCACCAAGCCTACCTGTCTTAACCCTATTTGTCTGAATTTTTTCATCATTTGAATGCTATAACGCTACACGCTACAACGTTATAGCGCCTTGTAGCGCGCTAATTACGTGAATAGCGTCGTAGCGGCTGAATTTGCTAAAATATAGCGTTTCCTTTCCAAATACGCTACAACGGCGCTATAGCGCGGTTATAGCGCGCTATTTTTTTCGTTGTGCAGAACTCTATTGGTTGGATGCATAAATACCAATGTTTTAAATAGCGGGCTACGTCATTTAGCGGCGGCTTGGCCAGCAGCTAAAAGAGGCTATAGCAAAGCTATAGCGGGCTATGCCCTCATTTAGCGGCTTACTAAATAATGAAAAAAAGAAAACATAATATTACAATCAGGTGTCATATATACATATATCACATAACTGGAGAAGGTTCAATCTAGTACATAACATGAAAAGGCAAACTAGCACATCACAGGAGATGGTTCGGTCCATCACATAACAACAAAAGGTGCACTTGCACATATTTCAGTCTAACAACAATGAGGCAGTGCTTGAGATACCTGCACCTATGAAACAAAAAAACAGTGTACAGGAAAAGTTCAGAGATTCAGTGCATAAATAACATGGAAATGAAAAAAGTTCAGAGATTCAGAAATTGTAAGGACAACAAGCAAGCAAATCTGAGGACATAACTTGCTGCCTATGGGGTGTACGCACAGTTCATGCTACAATAATTCAGTGTACCCACGTTCAGTGATTCAGAACAAGAGCACGCACTCGAGGACAGAAATACATCCATTTATCATGCTACAATGGAAGAAGAGTAGAAAAAAAGGACAAATCTAGGGACAGAACTTGCCTGTAGATGGGGTGTGCTGACTCATTATAGGCTAGGACGATGCTTCTTGGAGAAGATGGCCGGAGATGGGGCGTCACCGGGAAAGGTGCCGTTGAAGAAGAAGGTGTCGAGGGCGCCCATACTCGGGAGAGAGGTCGCCGCTGGGAGAAGCACGCGTCCCCGCGAGTGGGGGCTTCGCTATCAGAGGGGGTGTCGCTAGGAGAGGGGTAGTCAGCGATCCGTCATCGTGCCTGCGCCGCCGCCGCCGGCGGCATGATTTTTTTGGGAAGGAAAAGGGACACAGGAGTGTGGGGGTGCAGAGGATGGTTAGGGTAAAGGGGATACGATGGGGCTTCGCCGTGGGATTTTAGAATTGTGCTGAAATTTTGGCCCAGGACAACGAAAGAAAAACGCTAAAGCTAAATATAAACAGCGCTATCGCTAGTTAGCGTCGCTATTAGCGGCTTTTCCTGACCAGCCCTAAAATGGCCTAGCTGTAGCGGGGAGGTCAAAAAACGCTATAGCTGGGCTATAGCGCAGCTATAGCCCGCTATTTTAAAACTTTGATAAAAACTATGCATACTCATAGTTTTTCTCTTCATTTTTAAATCTGAGAATAAATTGTAATTGACACTAAGTCAATTAATAGCTCATGAACTGGCATACAAACTGTAATTGATTGATACTAGTAGACTGATCAAACAGAGTAATAGAAGTAAATAGTGGGAATTAAACTTTGTCTCTCGAAGGCTCTAACAGTTGATGCACTGGATGCGTTGACGGGTCACTTCGGAGCGGAGCGGGGCGGGGCGGCGTGCGGCTGTGCGAGCCGATTCGTAGCTCCGGGCGGCCGGCTCCTCCACTTCTCCGGCGAACGACGAACTGGTGGCTTCAGTCAGGGGCTCTCGATGATGCGCGAGGCCTGCCGGCTGCCGTCCGCGCGCGCGTTGTGGAGCGCCTGCACCAGGTCGCCGTGCCGCCGTGGCCTGTGGAGCACTTGTACGACGTCGACTCGGGTAGCACCGGAGGGCCGGAGTTGCTGGCTGCTGGCTTCTGCCTAGGGTAGGATTGCGGCGGCGCTTCTCTAATTGCTGGCTCGAACGAGAACAGAGAGAGGACTAGCACTAGCAGATCCGCGTGTGTTCGCTGGACTCTAGGACGAGTTGGGCTGGGCCGAAATGAATCATTACTAGTAGTAAAAATTTCACTTTTTCTAGAGGGCAGACTTCAGCCTGTTGAAGCCTGCCCATTGGACTCGCCACTGCCCTGTAGTACATGGTTTTTTTTTTTTTTTTTTTTTTTTTGAGGGAAATGCCATCATGGCGGTTTACATTTCATTTGAGAATAAAGATACATCGTTTGTTAATACATCCACTAAGAAACCTGGGGGTTCCGATTTCCAAACAATGGTTCGAGACACCTCCGAGTTCTTAGCTAGCAGATCCGCCGCCATATTGGCTTCCCGAGGGCAATGGCTAAAAACTATAGAGATAAAATTGCTAGATAAGAAAGAGCATTCTTCATAAATTGCCGGTGCTGGTCCTAGTGAATTCCCGCCACTCTGCATGATCTCGATTACCTCCAGACAGTCCGCTTCGACATAGATTTTGTTGCACCCAACTTCATTCGCTAGTAGGAGGCCATCTCGTAGTCCTCTTGCCTCTGCCGTCGCTGCATCTTCCACAAAGGGTATATCACTACAGGAAGCAGCGACAAAGAAACCGGCCTCATCACTAAAACCTCTCGCTAAAACCTAGCGATATATTATTGATCCAACTGTTGAAATATTTTTCATGTAATACATACTTTTATTCTTGTGGAATTATTTTTTAGATGGTTTTGAACTATTAAACTTTTATAATTTTTTATATTTCGGCCTCACTGAATCCGAGCTCCAAACAGCTGCACTCATCAAATATACACCTTTTCTTACATGTACCAAAGAATTATATTTTCTTACTTCATTATGCAACAAAGGAAACACGGTCTCTCTGGTGACCAAGAAGTATTTCGGGCATTACAGGTCAACTAAACTGAAGTACCACATATGACAATCAAGATGACATAATATTAATACTTGTGAAGGCACAAAATGCTAGACCCAGTACAAAATTGTGACCATTAGATCATACAGATAAAAACAGAAGGCAAGCAAATCCCTGTGAGAGAACAGAATCCAATTAATAGTCCGGTGCCATTCAGCCTTTGATACATCTCCGTAAACAACACAAAAGCTAACTTCATCCGAACAAAAATGCTTCGCCGGTAACAAAACCATTAACTTTTAGAGCCCTTAGAGAGCAAACGAGACATCACTGGGATCTTCCTCATGGGCATCTTTTCAAGTTTTCGGGTCCTGATTGGCTGTTACTCCTGCTTGCAAACATTTCTCTCATTTCCAGAGAGGCTTGGTGTTGCTGCTACTTTGGAGAGCCTGGCACCTATGTAACTATATTATTCATGAAAATGGTAGCTGTACTATTCAGTGTTCAGTTGTTTTCCTATGGAATTTGGTTGATGCTCTGTTTTCTTCTTGTAGCACCGACAGTCAGATGGGCAAGCAAATTCTGGGTTGTATATATTGGTGCTCGTGACCATGAGCCAATTTGGAACAACCTTTTCGTTTGTGTATGGACTGCTCCTATTTTGGACTATTTGAAGCTCAATGTTAACGCCACTTTATAGTAGAAACAGGTGAGGCCTGGGTCGGCGGTCTGAACAGAAATCACTTGGGCGAAGTCCTGCTTGCCTCCCCTTAACTTCCATCTTCTTGTTTTACTTCTTCGGCCACTGCCGTTCGGACAGGACTCCGTCTGGGAATGCATCATTATCTGATCCCAGACACGACTGAAACTGACTGTGTTGTGGCCGTCGCTGTTGTCAACAATAGAAGTCCAGACATGTCCCTGCTCTGCTTCATCTACAGGGATCTGAAGAATTTACTCGTGCCTTTTCCTGTCTGTTGCTTATGTAATTGTTAGCTTTCTCTGCGCGTGTGCAGGGGATATAGTTGGAGTCTCGTTGAACCTCACTCGAGCTCACATTGCTGAAACTGAAGTTGTCCAGCTTGATTGTAATGTGTTCCCGTATCACTGATAGTCTCCTTTAACCTGAGAAAAATCATTGACTTCTAGGATTTCGTAGGGAGAAACTAATACAATATTGCACAAATCATACTTTGCATGCATGGTATGCAAAATTTACGAGCAATATAACAGTAGGAGCTAACCTGGATAACCAAGTTGATACTCTTGGCGGAGCCTTTACCGGACATACATGGACATCGCACCAGCATAGTGCCTGGGGCCGGAGGCACATAACCCATGCATCCTGCTGACCGCATTTGCACACCCGCTAGTCTTGATTTGGACACCAAATAACAAAACCGTAGATAGGGTCAATTTGTTGTCATCGTCATCTGACTGGAGACAAAGAAAACACATCTATGTTTTGTACACACAAAAAACTTCCTAATTGTTGATTTAGTAAACGTAGTCATCTGGTTGGGGATAAAGAAAACATATCTATGTTTTGTTCATACAAAAAACTCCTAATTGTTGATTGAGTAAACGTACCTAATTGAAGAAATCTAGGTACGTGTGCTCAGCACAAACTAATTAGGAAAGATTGATTTTTCTGATGAAGCTTTCCGCTCTATGTACTCCACCCAGCCGTGCCTTGCTTTTAAGTCTACCTGGAGACATCCACGCATGGCCGCTTGGGTGGCTGTTCGAGACTTCTCATGGATGGCCCGCCGCTCTATGTACTGAACTCAGCCGTGTCTTGCCTTCAAGTTGCGCTGGAGACAACCACGCATGGCCGCTTGGGTGGTTGCACTAGGCTTCCCATGGATGGCCTGCGATGCTGGACGGAGAAGGATCGGTGGAGGGTGCTGCCTGATTTCTAGCCGCTCGCTCAAGGCTTACCATGCGCCCCCTGCGAGCTTGGATGGAGAAGAATCGATGGAGATGCGGGGAACAAAATACGATGAAGGTTGATCTCCACTCTGATTTTCTTTGTGGCACAATCTAAATAGAGAAGGGGATTGTGAGGTCGGTGCAAGGAAAAGAATCGAAAGGGTTTTCTTTTCTAGGGAGATTGGCTCCCCCAGGGTGATCATTAAGGAGATCGGACGGTTGTGATCAGATAATTATAAAAGGGTCCACCAAATTAAAGGGAGTAATTCAAAGAGGATGGCAACGGTGGGTAAATTCTTCAACTTTAAAGTAGATCTAACGGTTGTGTTTTCTTGATGTACAAAGTAAAAGGTCGGATGTTTCTGATTATTTGTGGGATTTTCTAGCCTATTTCCCTAACTTTGATCCGTATTGTGCTTTTAGTTTATATAATAGATAGATAGATTATTTGTTTTGTGAATAGTTCATGTACCCACATCTAGGTTTGAGCAAGGGCTAATATTCTAGGATAAAGAAAAGGGAAACGCTTACCTTCAGCCGACCGATCGCGTGCGAGCGTCCGCCGCCTCCGTGTCCGTCGGATTGGCTTTTGATCAGACGGTCGAGAGCATCCCCACCTCCGTGTCCGTTTCGTGCAACTGAGTCTTTGTTTTAGAAAAGAAGATTTGCATCTGGCTTCGTTACAAACCGAAGAGGGCTTAGATCCCGCAGCGGTGGACGCTCGTGCGGCTGGGAGGGCGACGGCGGCTGGATTAGGGAGGGCGGCGGCTCAGGGCTTTGGGCGACCGGGGCATATCCACCGTGGTGGCGACGATGACGGGTTCGGGATCAGCGGTGGCCGACGTCGACTCAAGCAGGTACGGATCAGAGATCCTTTTCATCATTTCTGGCCGATGTGGTAGGCAGTACTGGTGGTGGTGCTCCCCTGCGATGTTAGGGTTGTGCCTTCCGGCGGTAGGTTTGTGCTCCCCGGCGCTAAGCGGCGGTCTTGGTGGCGCTCCCCCTGCGGTGATGATTGGCCGGCGTCGTAGGAGAGGGGTCGCCGGTGTAGTAGGAGGGGAGGTCGCCGGTGTAGTAGGAGAGGGGGTCACCGGTGTAGTAGTAGAGGGGTCGCCGGCCTGATGCTGCTGGCTGCGTACTGGATTTCCAGAGTTGTGCTGCTGAATTTTTCTAGATGTGCTGCGGCATTGTGTTGCTGAAAATTTGCACTGAATTTTGTACATGTGATGCAGAGTTGTGCTGCTGAAATGTTGCACTGGGTTTGATATGCTGCAGGAAATTTGTACTAGATTTCCCACACGTTTTTTGATTTGATGTGCTGCTGAAATTTTGCACTGGATTCCTGAAAATGCAGAGTCGTGCATGTGTTGCAGAGTTGTTTTATTTCTGAAATTTGTAGCTCATAACTTTTTCCTGAATTTTGTACTGGATTGGCTGTAGCTCATAGTTTTATAGCTTATTTTCTGAATTAGCTTTTGTTTCTGAAATTTGTACTGGATTTCCTGTAGCTCATAGTTTTTTTTCTAAAATTTGTTCATTTAGGAGCTCTTTGTTGCAGAGTTGTGCATGTGTCAACTACGCGGGGGGGGGGGGGGGGGGGGGGGGGGGGGGTCTATTGATTTGATGTGCTGCTGGAGGGGTGTCACTAGTTTGAATACTTTTCATATTTAGATCACTAGATATGCATGCATGTGCAGAGCTTTGCAGGGATATGCATGCTCACAGCATCCTTTTTGATTTTGTTTTGTTTCGCAGCATGGCCCTCTACCCAACTCGATGGTCGGCAAAGCGGCTGCGCGAAATAGCCAATGCCATCCAAGGGAAGAAGAGGGATGTACTAAGCAAGTCCACCTTCGGGTATTTGTTGTACATCTCTCCTTTGGTTTCTCCTCCAGAAGGGCTTCTCGATTTCATAGTTATGAGGATCATCACTAAGAAGCGTCTGCTCAAGTAATTTTCTGTTTCTTTCTCATTTTTCCTTTTCTCTCTGTTGCATAGCACTTTTTCTTGCAACATCTACTGATTTTATTTGTGTTCTGCAGGCTAAATGACCACAAGAAAATCCACTTTAAAAGAGACATGGTTCAGAACATATTCAATGTCCCATCTGGTAGCAGGCCAGTAGAATTCGGCAAGAGGGGCAAAGCAGATTTCCGCGATGTATATTTGGATAGTGATAGGGCTCCGATAGCCACCACAGTAGCTGTTCTATCAAAAGCAGAAGACGATGATGAGGAGACCATCGAGAGGTCATGGGTTTTACTTTGCCTAGCATTGGTCCTAGCTCCTGGCACAGGAAACATGGTCCCTTTAGAATATCTGCATACATTACGAGTCATGAGCGTGGTCCACGAGTTTGAGTGGGATGAGCATATCCTGTGTGACGTGATGAGAGAAGTTAAAAAATACCAGGATAGGAGGAATGATGGCAAAGGGAAATTCAACATTGGAGGTTGTCTACCAATGCTTCCGGTACAGTCCTTCATCCCCATAACATTCCCCTCTCTTTTTGGTGCAGCAAACTAATGGGTGCTAATGTGTCTTCCCTTTTTTTGTCTTTTTGCAGGTAATTTACATGGACCAGCTTGATGTGCCAAGAGGATGCATAGTTGACCATAGCATCGTCTACTCACTGCCAAGAGCTTGTTTTGTTCATGAAATGGACTTCTCCGCTGTTGTTGCAGTCGACACCCTAAACAATGGTTTTGGGAAGCGGCCTGTATGCTTTGCTTTTTTGGTTTGAACAAGCGGCCGGTGTTGCAAGGCATGTACTACAAGCGCATGGGCCTACTGTTGTCTGAGGCACACAAAGCTGAATCCAGGAGGCATGAGCACAAAGATGAAGGTGCAGATGTCACTTTCAGCGTCCCAGGAGCTGCTGCAGCAAGCATGCCTGATGCCACTACCACAGAACCATCTCCACAGTAGTCTATGCAACCGGATGTTGAAATGGATGGCGCAAAGAGTAGGGATCCAGTAGTGGAAAATGGTCGCAACAATGGTGACGCTGACCCACTTAAGATGAGTGATCACATCAATGGCAAGGATCACAACAATGGCAAGGGTGAAGATCAATGCAGCAAGGTAAAAAGCACTGAACAAGAGTCCCCACAGAGCCCAAGCTCCCCATTTGTGAACCTGACGAGGAGACCCGGGTCACCTGAAGATGAGTCTTCATTTGATTTGTTTGAACCTGCCTGTGAGGATGATTTACTATTTCAGGATGTTCCACTAGTTGGTTTCTCCCCTGCACGATCCTTTGGTACAGATTTGGACTCCTGTGTGGTGATTCGTGTGAGAAGCCCCTTGTTTGATGAATCTCCTGCTACTTCAGCTAGTCCAATTTTTGATGTGACTCCTCTCGCAACATACCCCACAATTTCAACAGGCCCTGCAGATTTAGAACCATTTTCGAACTTTTGTGTTGGTCACCAAGTCATGTATTTCAAAAACTTAGTACATCCACCCTCCAAACCATTTTTCACAACTTCTTTTTGCTTTCTTTTCTTCTTTTCTTTCTTTGGCAGAAGCAGGTGTTGATGAGACAAGAGAGGTGGTGGTTGAAGTCAGCAGCGGGCGTAGCCCTAATGAGAAGAAGCCTACACTTAAGAGAGCTGCAACGTCCCCAGAAAGTGTGCCCAAGTTGAAGAAGATGAAGAAGATTAAAGTTGATGCTTCAGACGATGCCATATACCAGTAATATTGTTGTACCCATCACCAGATAAGGGACCCACCCAAAGGTGAGCCTCTGTAAGTGTTCTACTTTTATGTTTGTTGAGAAAAAATTCAATCCATTTTTTTAGCTCTAACTGAGGCACTATTTTTTTGCAACATGCAGCCCTCCATTTATCAGGATAGGTGGGTTCGAAACTTCTTTCAAACATTTTAGCAATAGGCTTAAAAAGCGTGCACATTTGAACAATGAGGTGATGTCCCTTTACATTGAAAGCTTTAAAATCGAGCATACATACAGCAGGCAAGCCAAGGAAGTTTGCATTCTCGCCGCATATGGATGTGAGTCAACTAGCCTTTGTTGCCTTTCTCATTTGAGTTTTTGCCCGCAACATACATTCTCATCAATCATTTTTTTCATAGTAGGTTTACATGACAACCACTCATTTCAACTTTTGTTTCACATTTCCCATGTTTTTTTGCATAGACCAAGCTTTCTGTGCACCCAAGTTCATTTCAGACACATCCTTGCATCGGAGATTTTAAGAGGGCATGTGAGAATAACAACATCGCGAAAAGTGACCTAGTAAGACTTTGTTCACCTAGCATATATAGTGCAAAGCTTCTTAGAGCAACATGCTTTGATTTTGAATTATCTCTTTTAATTTTGCAGCTGTTCTTCACCATCTTCCAAAATGGCCACTGGGCAGTCATTGTTGCAAAATGCAAAACCAATTCAATGTTTTTGATTCCAGGAGTGCTGACCCTGACTACGTCAGCACCCTTGAGGGGCCTTGTTACAATCTGGTATGGTTCTACACCCCTTCCATCTTTTCTTTTCAACATATTGTGTTTGATCTTTCTGTGTTTCTTTTTACTTTTCATGTTGATGTTGCGGTACCAATAAAAAATGATACCACTGTCTTATTTTCATGCCTTTTTTCGATGAAATGTGCAGATAACAAACTTCAAGAGTCTGGTCAGAGAAAGGAACCCATGGAAGCATGACCTTGACTCATTCGAGCGTTTTAGCCCACCTGGGTACCCGCAGCAGTCAACAACGTAATATTCTTTTTCATTTCTTTTATGTGCCCATCCACAACTTTACATTGTTTTTAGGAAGCAACTTCATCTGTTTTTGTGATCTCTTTTTTCCCTATTCTTGTGGAAGATTTGACTGTGGCTTCTTTTCAATTCTATACATGGAGAATTTAACTATCAAGGGAATGAAGCCATGCAATACGGTATGACTCATTCTTTTTTTTTGCAACCTATGCAACACTAGTAGTAAAAACAAACTCTCTCTTTTGCCTCTATTTTTATCATTTTGTGAATATGACTCATGCCACAAATTCCTGCTATTTGTCATCATCTGTTTTTTTGCTCTGTATCCTCAGGACACAAGGTCCATGCTCAATTTCCGCAAGTTCGTTGCAGCGAAGCTTTTCAAGCACCCCCCAAAACACTCTCAACTCAGAGGAGGAGTTCAAGGCCCTGTTGAAAAGTTCAACATAGATGATGTCAATCACAACAAGACCTCGCTAGTTTTTTTATGCTTTTTCGGTGCATGTGTGCGCTACATATTTGTAACTGAGACACAAAGTAGTTATTACCTCTCTAGTAGTCTCTATGGAACACAAGCTGGAGCATGTGTTATGCTGGGGCATGTCCCTTTTTCTTTCTTTTGAATGCTGGAGCATCATCCATGCTTGTCCATGCTGAGTTGACAGTAGGATGTCTCTTTTTGGAATGTTTTTGTGCAACCATTTCGCAAGTGTTCTGGTGTTGCACACCTATATATAATGTAGAGATGATAATGAAAATAAGCTCGCAGTGTGTTTCTTGTAGGTTCTTGCACAATGGTATATCATAATGTATGTGATATGTTTTCAATAGTGAAATCTACTATAACCATCATGTCCCTATAACATGATGTTTGTTTTGTGCACTGGAAACATGTTGCTGTAACATGAATACATGATACATGTGTTTTTTTGGCAGTGCTGGAAACATGGGATAGATAGTTGATGTTTGTTGAAGACAATATATTCCACTTATATAGAGAAAACAATGAGGTTGTATGTCTCAAACCCAGGCAAACACATGGAGAACATAACAAACTGAACTGGCTTTTTTCTTTTTTTGCATAACCCAGGCTACAAAATGAAATACAACTTAAATACATCATCAAGTTTGCAAAAAAGAAGTTATACTTGTAGTTCAAACACAGGAAGGGAGGATGAAAATAAAATGTAAAACATATTGTTTTTGAGCAACTCCTTTTCCTTTTTCTTCCTTCTAGAGCTTGAGTTGCATTGCTTCGGCAATTTTTACATCATTTGCCATCACAGCTCTCAAGTACACACAAGCTTGGACAGCTTGTCCCACCTCAGAGCAGAACTGGCATTTATGTGCTGCTACTGCCTCTGTTGCAGCTTTTAGGGGTCCACATGTCTGCACATTGTGCCCTTCTTCGTTGCAGTACTTGCACCGAATAGTCTTCTTTGCAGCTCTCGGCTTCCCTTTGGCCATTGTATTCTTCTCTTCTTTTTTTGCCTTCTTCTTTTGATCATCATCTCGTTGCTCTACCAGCATCTTCTTTCTCTTCTCTCTTTCACCTGGTCGCCCTTCCTTAGGCACACGAGATGGGTTTTGTAGAATCCTCGAGATTTGAGGTTGTGGCGGGTCAAGAGGCAATGTTGTCGTTACGGCAGTGGGTGGTGTTGGGAGTACACTCCGCTGCTTTGGTTGCTGTTCTGGCAGTGCTCCTCTCTTCGCCGCAGCAATAGCAGGATCAAGCACCTTTATTGCGTCATCTAATATTTTGTAGGCATCATCATTGCAACATGCATTGGAGGCGAGCCATGTTAACCTTTGGCACAAGGAGTTGTATTTCAGCGTGTTTGTCGAGGGGTTCCCGAAGTCCAGCAATCGCCCAGTTCTGCACCGTGCTCGTTGTGGCTGCTTTAGACCACCTCTCCAACAAGTATCGTTGCGGAATAACTTGCACATTGAGGTGCACCATCACCCTTATTATGTGTGCACAAGTCAGTCCATTCATCTTAAAGTAGTGGCAACTACATTCAAACACCCATTCATCCATCATAACATGTATAGAATAGAGCTTTGGGTTCTCATAGTAGCTCAATGGTATCTCGAACAGGAGGCCTTGTCCTTGGTACTCAGGGTCTTGGTTGATAATGAAGCCTGTAGACGCAGTCACCTATTTTTGGAACTTGCCAAAGACGTTGCGGGTGTAGTAACCAGCAGCTTGGCGCTCAATGTTGTACCTGCAACATCACAAAAAATAAACAAGTGTCACAAATCAAATCACACAGAACACAACCCATCACAACATTTTTGTTTTTCTTTGGCAAAGATCAAAAGCGTGCGTACCGAGAGTATAGTGGCGGAGCGGTCGTTTCACCAGTGAAGCCAGCATTGTCCTCACAATCAAGCATTGTTTCCTGGCACATTTCATACTGCTACACAAACTTCCAAACGGAATCGGCCGGACGAATCAGCGTCTTGAAATATGAGTTGAGCCCCTCGGACCTGCCCGTTGTGCTCGTGAACGGGAAGAAATTATTTTTGAAGTACGCGGGAGCCCAACTATGCCTTGTACATCACATGTTCTTCAGGTGTTTATTCTCAGCCACTTGAAAACAATGCAACATGTGCTGCCATGTCTCCTCAAATTCCTCAATAGTAGCTGAGTCACTGATACAAGTGTAAAACACCTGTGCAAATGCCTCATCTCTACTCAGCAGCCTTCCCAACTTAGAATGCGCGTCGCTGAACACGTGGAACTTGCAACACCTACTCAATAGTCATTGCCATTGCTTGGTCCTGGTCGGTCATTATGTTTGTTGGATGCTCGTTGTCCATTGCAACCATCCACTGCTCAAACACCCACTTAAATGTTTTGATCGTCTCATCCGCCAACAAGGCACATCCGAGTGCAATGGTTTGGAGGTGGTTGTTGACCCCAACTATAGGAGCAAAAGGCAGGTTGTATCTGTTGGTGCAGAAGGTTGTATCAAAGAACACATAATCTTTAGATTTCGGGTACAACGCCCTTGTTCTCTCGTCAACCCAAAATAATGCAGTCACAGAGTTTGTTGTAGGATCTTTTTTGCTTCGCATAGAAAAACTCTGGATTCTCGGCCTTCCTCCTCTCAAAGTACTGTACCGTCAGATCCTTGTCACGGAATGTTATCCCTTGCCGGAGCTTTGCACGTTCGTTTGAAAGATCCATCTTCACATACGGGAGTATCCTGGTGTGACCTCCATGGAACCTACCAAGCACACCCATGCAATCTGAAGTTGATAGGTTGACATCATGCAACGTCAACAAAAGTTGGTAATCCTCGATAGGTATCTTGCGGTGCGAGCTGTAGTACCTAACACACTCCTGTTGGTCCATCAATGGATGTGTATGCTCTGCAACAAACCAAGTCACGGTCCATCTCTCCTCCCTAAGCCCAACAATCATATGTGCCTTACAATCATGATGGAGCACCCTGTTCTTTTGACGTGTTCTTGTTACATCCATTCTAGCGCTAGGCTGCCTACTAGATTTGCTAATTTCTGTTGAATGCTCTCCAAGGAGCTACTTGTTTCCGCTTTATCGGGCTTTCTAGCGTGCACACACTCAAAGACCCTCTTGATTAGTTTTGCCTCCTCTTTCTTCTGGCCCCTCTTCTGGTTGTATTTTGAAGAACATATACGCATCCAAAACCCCAACTTTAAGGCACAGTCGTTGTATAATTTTTGAGCATCATCAATTGTGTCAAACACCATGACAACATAGGGCGGCAGCGCCTGTGATGAAACGTCTCCATCATTTGAATCATCTTGCGTTGCATCATCAGCCTGTAACAAGCTTTCTGAATTTTCACCACCACCAACAGAAAAGTTTCCTTGGGCATAGCTCTCTTCCCCTTCAGTTCCAACTTCCTGCAACAAGGGCACATGATTTTTTAGTGAGAACAACGGATAGTTTTGTGGAACAGTCATTTTTCTCACTCATGAAATCAACAGTTTGTCTTGTTTCAGAGGTAACCATCAGGTACACAAGATACATATAACTCACTATGTTTTTCTCACAACAACATGCACAATCAATCAGAATCAGAGACATTCACATGAGTGCTTTTTTTCATCAATTATGTTGATCAACAACAGAAACAAAACCAATGGATAATGCAACTAAATTCTAGGGGTTCATGTTTCAGAGACACAAGAAACAGATGTGGGGGTCAATGAACAGATGATTTAGCTCTATTCTAGGGTTCATGTTTCAGAGGCAGAAACTCACCCAGTGTTCCTAGTGCGATCTGGTCGAAGAAGCTTCAGGAAAGACCACCGGGGGAGTTTGTGAACCAGGCTGCAACTCCAGCTCGCGGTGGAAGCTCCCCGGCGGCGGTCGGAGCTGAGAACGATTGTCGTAGCTGTTCTCGAAGCAGGCCCCCTCGATGAGCTCGATTTGCATTGGATCCAAGCATCTGCCGTGCAATATGGCGCACCATGGTGTTGCAAAGGAGTGAGGTAGAAGTAGGCGTTGCCCCGCGCGCCGGCGGCAGCTGATTTTGCGGCGGTTGGGGCTGCGCCGCGCTCAGCGCAGCTCTATCGGGACCGAGGGGGAGCACGAATGGTATTGCAACAGGGTTTGTTTCTGCAACACTGTGGTTGTTGCAAAAGGGAGGTGGCGCACACGCGTGGTAGATCGGATGGCGATCAGCGCGTCCATCCAACGGCCAGCTAGGCGGTGGATGATTTTAAGTTATCCGCCGGCCGATGTGTAGCGCGGAAGGGGTGTGCTACATGTCGGCCGGCGGATCTTTTTAAAATATCCGCCGAGTTGCGAGCCGTGAGATCCGACTCAATCTCACGGTGGAGCGTTGTCCTCATATTTGCTATAAAAATCACATTGCGAGAACCCTTTTGCAACGCAAGCCTTGTTGCAGAAACATTTGCAACAAAGTTTGTGTTGCAGATTTTTTTTGCAATAGATATCTTGTTGCATAATTGTTTTGGAACAGAGGTCTTGTTATAGATTTTTTTATGCAACATAGGTCTTATTGCAGCTTTTTTTTAGATTTTTTTTTGCAACAGAGGGGAGGCGGGGATGACGCTGAGCCATGCGGCTGCCGCCGTTTGGCTCGAGGAGGCGGGACAACGGACGGGGTAGAGACATAGCGCCATCGCATGCCTACAGGAAGTCACGGAGCTACTCAACGGAGCCTACCTGTTAGAGTTAACCTTGTTATTTGGTTTTCATCATATTTTGTTTCATGCATGTAGTTGAGTCGCGGCACAAGAAGCTGCGGCAGTGTACAATGTAGAGACGTGATTTACGTGTACGCATGCAAAGCTACTTGTATTAGTTAGTTGCATGGTTGTTAGTTAGAGTAGTGCACGGTGCTTGCATGGATAAGACTGGTTGTTGGATAGGCTTAGGTGCGAAGCTAACGATCAGACGTGGTCTCCAGGATATGAGGAGATGGCCGAGTCGTGTGGCCGAGTCGTGAGATTGCTAGCTAGTGGCCGTTTCTACGGGCTAGTTGAGGGTTTCGTGCATCAAGCAGTTGAGGGCTTGGCTGTGTGTACGTGTACTACATAAGCATTGTAATCAGATGTGAAAGATAACAAGAGAAAACGGCAGAAGTGTGTTGCCGGAAAACTCTGCGTGTTCTTGTGTCCAGTGTATACTCGTGTGGGTCTTCTTCTTCCTCGGGCTGTGCCATCATTTGGTATACAGAGCTTCGTTGCGATCCTGTTGGCGGCCATGGCGCTCGTCCCGTACAGCGCCGGAGGGAGCACGGTGTCGCTCCCCGTGCCGATGCTCACCGGTGACAACTACACCGTGTGGGCGATCAAGGTGGAGGCGAACCTCGACGCGCAGGGGCTGTGGGAAGCGGTGGTGCCGGCGGAGGACGCGGCGGCGGCGGTCATCGCGAAGAAGGACAAGCCGGCGAGGGCATACCTCCTCGGAGCGCTCTCTGAAGACATCCTGCTGCAAGTGTCATCGAAGAAGACGGCGGCGGAGATGTGGGCGAGCCTCAAGACGCGGTTCGTCGGCGCGGATCGGGTGAGGGCGGCGCGGCTAGCTACTCTCCGCGGCGAGTTCGATCGCCTGCGCATGGAGGACGGCGACGAGCTGGACGCGTACGCCGGGAGGATCAGCGGCATGGCGGCAAGGTACGCGGCTCTCGGAGCGACGCTCGACGACGCGGCAATGGTGAAGAAACTGCTCGACACCGTGCCGGACCGGCTGTACGCAGCGGTGGCCGGAATTGAGCAGTTCTGCGACGTCGACAAGATGCCGTTCGAGGAGGCGCTCGGGCGGCTGAAGGCGTTCGAGGAGCGGACGAGGCGGCGCACTCAGGATAGCGGCGGACGGGGCGGCGACCAGCTCATGCTCACGGCAGCGCAGTGGGAGGCGCGGAAAGGTGAGCGCGGTGGCGCCGGCAAGAAGAGAAGCAACTTCGACATCCGCAAGGTGCGCTGCTACAACTGCCAAGACTACGGGCATTTCTCGAGGGATTGCACCGCGCCAAGGAAGGAGCAGGCTCATCTCGCCGCTGTGGACGTCGACGACGAGCCGGCGCTGCTTTGAAGGTCGCCATGGAGATGTTCGAATAAAATGACAACAAGGTTAAGGAGGTGATTGTTAGAGTTAACCTTGTTATTTGGTTTTCATCATATTTTGTTTCATGCATGTAGTTGAGTCGCGGCACAAGAAGCTGCGGCAGTGTACAATGTAGAGACGTGATTTACGTGTACGCATGCAAAGCTACTTGTATTAGTTAGTTGCATGGTTGTTAGTTAGAGTAGTGCACGGTGCTTGCATGGATAAGACTGGTTGTTGGATAGGCTTAGGTGCGAAGCTAACGATCAGACGTGGTCTCCAGGATATGAGGAGATGGCCGAGTCGTGTGGCCGAGTCGTGAGATTGCTAGCTAGTGGCCGTTTCTACGGGCTAGTTGAGGGTTTCGTGCATCAAGCAGTTGAGGGCTTGGCTGTGTGTACGTGTACTACATAAGCATTGTAATCAGATGTGAAAGATAACAAGAGAAAACGGCAGAAGTGTGTTGCCGGAAAACTCTGCGTGTTCTTGTGTCCAGTGTATACTCGTGTGGGTCTTCTTCTTCCTCGGGCTGTGCCATCATTTGGTATACAGAGCTTCGTTGCGATCCTGTTGGCGGCCATGGCGCTCGTCCCGTACAGCGCCGGAGGGAGCACGGTGTCGCTCCCCGTGCCGATGCTCACCGGTGACAACTACACCGTGTGGGCGATCAAGGTGGAGGCGAACCTCGACGCGCAGGGGCTGTGGGAAGCGGTGGTGCCGGCGGAGGACGCGGCGGCGGCGGTCATCGCGAAGAAGGACAAGCCGGCGAGGGCATACCTCCTCGGAGCGCTCTCTGAAGACATCCTGCTGCAAGTGTCATCGAAGAAGACGGCGGCGGAGATGTGGGCGAGCCTCAAGACGCGGTTCGTCGGCGCGGATCGGGTGAGGGCGGCGCGGCTAGCTACTCTCCGCGGCGAGTTCGATCGCCTGCGCATGGAGGACGGCGACGAGCTGGACGCGTACGCCGGGAGGATCAGCGGCATGGCGGCAAGGTACGCGGCTCTCGGAGCGACGCTCGATGACGCGGCAATGGTGAAGAAACTGCTCGACACCGTGCCGGACCGGCTGTACGCAGCGGTGGCCGGAATTGAGCAGTTCTGCGACGTCGACAAGATGCCGTTCGAGGAGGCGCTCGGGCGGCTGAAGGCGTTCGAGGAGCGGACGAGGCGGCGCACTCAGGATAGCGGCGGACGGGGCGGCGACCAGCTCATGCTCACGGCAGCGCAGTGGGAGGCGCGGAAAGGTGAGCGCGGTGGCGCCGGCAAGAAGAGAAGCAACTTCGACATCCGCAAGGTGCGCTGCTACAACTGCCAAGACTACGGGCATTTCTCGAGGGATTGCACCGCGCCAAGGAAGGAGCAGGCTCATCTCGCCGCTGTGGACGTCGACGACGAGCCGGCGCTGCTTTGAAGGTCGCCATGGAGATGTTCGAATAAAATGACAACAAGGTTAAGGAGGTGATTGTTAGAGTTAACCTTGTTATTTGGTTTTCATCATATTTTGTTTCATGCATGTAGTTTAGTCGCGGCACAAGAAGCTGCGGCAGTGTACAATGTAGAGACGTGATTTACGTGTACGCATGCAAAGCTACTTGTATTAGTTAGTTGCATGGTTGTTAGTTAGAGTAGTGCACGGTGCTTGCATGGATAAGACTGGTTGTTGGATAGGCTTAGGTGCGAAGCTAACGATCAGACGTGGTCTCCAGGATACGAGGAGATGGCCGAGTCGTGTGGCCGAGTCGTGAGATTGCTAGCTAGTGGCCGTTTCTACGGGCTAGTTGAGGGTTTCGTGCATCAAGCAGTTGAGGGCTTGGCTGTGTGTACGTGTACTACATAAGCATTGTAATCAGATGTGAAAGATAACAAGAGAAAACGGCAGAAGTGTGTTGCCGGAAAACTCTGCGTGTTCTTGTGTCCAGTGTATACTCGTGTGGGTCTTCTTCTTCCTCGGGCTGTGCCATCATTTGGTATACAGAGCTTCGTTGCGATCCTGTTGGCGGCCATGGCGCTCGTCCCGTACAGCGCCGGAGGGAGCACGGTGTCGCTCCCCGTGCCGATGCTCACCGGTGACAACTACACCATGTGGGCGATCAAGGTGGAGGCGAACCTCGACGCGCAGGGGCTGTGGGAAGCGGTGGTGCCGGCGGAGGACGCGGCGGCGGCGGTCATCGCGAAGAAGGACAAGCCGGCGAGGGCATACCTCCTCGGAGCGCTCTCTGAAGACATCCTGCTGCAAGTGTCATCGAAGAAGACGGCGGCGGAGATGTGGGCGAGCCTCAAGACGCGGTTCGTCGGCGCGGATCGGGTGAGGGCGGCGCGGCTAGCTACTCTCCGCGGCGAGTTCGATCGCCTGCGCATGGAGGACGGCGACGAGCTGGACGCGTACGCCGGGAGGATCAGCGGCATGGCGGCAAGGTACGCGGCTCTCGGAGCGACGCTCGACGACGCGGCAATGGTGAAGAAACTGCTCGACACCGTGCCGGACCGGCTGTACGCAGCGGTGGCCGGAATTGAGCAGTTCTGCGACGTCGACAAGATGCCGTTCGAGGAGGCGCTCGGGCGGCTGAAGGCGTTCGAGGAGCGGACGAGGCGGCGCACTCAGGATAGCGGCGGACGGGGCGGCGACCAGCTCATGCTCACGGCAGTGCAGTGGGAGGCGCGGAAAGGTGAGCGCGGTGGTGCCGGCAAGAAGAGAAGCAACTTCGACATCCGCAAGGTGCGCTGCTACAACTGCCAAGACTACGGGCATTTCTCGAGGGATTGCACCGCGCCAAGGAAGGAGCAGGCTCATCTCGCCGCTGTGGACGTCGACGACGAGCCGGCGCTGCTTTGAAGGTCGCCATGGAGATGTTCGAATAAAATGACAACAAGGTTAAGGAGGTGATTGTTAGAGTTAACCTTGTTATTTGGTTTTCATCATATTTTGTTTCATGCATGTAGTTGAGTCGCGGCACAAGAAGCTGCGGCAGTGTACAATGTAGAGACGTGATTTACGTGTACGCATGCAAAGCTACTTGTATTAGTTAGTTGCATGGTTGTTAGTTAGAGTAGTGCACGGTGCTTGCATGGATAAGACTGGTTGTTGGATAGGCTTAGGTGCGAAGCTAACGATCAGACGTGGTCTCCAGGATATGAGGAGATGGCCGAGTCGTGTGGCCGAGTCGTGAGATTGCTAGCTAGTGGCCGTTTCTACGGGCTAGTTGAGGGTTTCGTGCATCAAGCAGTTGAGGGCTTGGCTGTGTGTACGTGTACTACATAAGCATTGTAATCAGATGTGAAAGATAACAAGAGAAAACGGCAGAAGTGTGTTGCCGGAAAACTCTGCGTGTTCTTGTGTCCAGTGTATACTCGTGTGGGTCTTCTTCTTCCTCGGGCTGTGCCATCATTTGGTATACAGAGCTTCGTTGCGATCCTGTTGGCGGCCATGGCGCTCGTCCCGTACAGCGCCGGAGGGAGCACGGTGTCGCTCCCCGTGCCGATGCTCACCGGTGACAACTACACCGTGTGGGCGATCAAGGTGGAGGCGAACCTCGACGCGCAGGGGCTGTGGGAAGCGGTGGTGCCGGCGGAGGACGCGGCGGCGGCGGTCATCGCGAAGAAGGACAAGCCGGCGAGGGCATACCTCCTCGGAGCGCTCTCTGAAGACATCCTGCTGCAAGTGTCATCGAAGAAGACGGCGGCGGAGATGTGGGCGAGCCTCAAGACGCGGTTCGTCGGCGCGGATCGGGTGAGGGCGGCGCGGCTAGCTACTCTCCGCGGCGAGTTCGATCGCCTGCGCATGGAGGACGGCGACGAGCTGGACGCGTACGCCGGGAGGATCAGCGGCATGGCGGCAAGGTACGCGGCTCTCGGATCGACGCTCGACGACGCGGCAATGGTGAAGAAACTGCTCGACACCGTGCCGGACCGGCTGTACGCAGCGGTGGCCGGAATTGAGCAGTTCTGCGACGTCGACAAGATGCCGTTCGAGGAGGCGCTCGGGCGGCTGAAGGCGTTCGAGGAGCGGACGAGGCGGCGCACTCAGGATAGCGGCGGACGGGGCGGCGACCAGCTCATGCTCACGGCAGCGCAGTGGGAGGCGCGGAAACGTGAGCGCGGTGGTGCCGGCAAGAAGAGAAGCAACTTCGACATCCGCAAGGTGCGCTGCTACAACTGCCAAGACTACGGGCATTTCTCGAGGGATTGCACCGCGCCAAGGAAGGAGCAGGCTCATCTCGCCGCTGTGGACGTCGACAACGAGCCGGCGCTGCTTTGAAGGTCGCCATGGAGATGTTCGAATAAAATGACAACAAGGTTAAGGAGGTGATTGTTAGAGTTAACCTTGTTATTTGGTTTTCATCATATTTTGTTTCATGCATGTAGTTGAGTCGCGGCACAAGAAGCTGCGGCAGTGTACAATGTAGAGACGTGATTTACGTGTACGCATGCAAAGCTACTTGTATTAGTTAGTTGCATGGTTGTTAGTTAGAGTAGTGCACGGTGCTTGCATGGATAAGACTGGTTGTTGGATAGGCTTAGGTGCGAAGCTAACGATCAGACGTGGTCTCCAGGATATGAGGAGATGGCCGAGTCGTGTGGCCGAGTCGTGAGATTGCTAGCTAGTGGCCGTTTCTACGGGCTAGTTGAGGGTTTCGTGCATCAAGCAGTTGAGGGCTTGGCTGTGTGTACGTGTACTACATAAGCATTGTAATCAGATGTGAAAGATAACAAGAGAAAACGGCAGAAGTGTGTTGCCGGAAAACTCTGCGTGTTCTTGTGTCCAGTGTATACTCGTGTGGGTCTTCTTCCTCGGGCTGTGCCATCACTACCAGCGATGCTATGGTTTGCCCGAAGTGCAGCCAAGGTGCTCCAGATGTGGAGTAGAGGGAGGATGGGGACGAGATGGGAAGAGGTAAATGATGGAGGAGTCAACGGGGATGAAACGTGTGGCTATCGCTAGGATAAGGGAAGAAGATACTGGTGTGTGTGGGCCTGCGAGACATGTGTTAAGCATAGAAGGTGGCGGACACAGCGAATAGTCAACCGGTTGAGAGGAATCATTTCCCTAAAGAAAAGGGATGGAGGCATACTATTCTCGGTAGCTGTTATTGCATGTAAAAGTAAATAAATGCAATGATATATAATATGTGGATAATGATGCGGCTACCCACTAGTAATAAAAGACGCTAATATTGGACATCTCATCTCTCATGGATTCTTTGGAATGTTATTTCTGGCAGGTCGAATTGAGAATGGTGTAAGCTGAGTGAGCCTCACGGTTTCCCATGGTTTAGAACAAGCATGGTGCGATTCTAAACAAGAACCGTAAGATAACCTTGTTGGATATTATGATCTTAAAGACTAAAACTGTATCTACTATGTTATAAAGATTAAATATAAAGCTCAAGTAAAGAAAGCTCATCAGCCAACTCAGGTGAGTGTCCCCCTGTGTGTGCAGTGTATATATATATAAACAAAATTGAGAGAGAGGGATAGCTACGACTGCTGCTAGCTGCTGCTCTAGCACACAATATCTCCCTCGCGCTCTCTCTCTCTCTCTCTCTTTTTCTCTCTCTCTCTCATAACACTAAGGAATAAGCTCACCGATTAGAGCTGCACTGAAGCACCAGGAAGGACAGCCACACAAAGCAGATTAAGCTCATGGAGGAGAAGGATCAAGCTGAGAAGATGGCTGGATCATCAGACCAAGGTATAATCCATCTTCTCATTTATTTTTGGCTCAAACTTGGGCTATTTGATCCTGTCATTTCCAACAATGGCACCAGAGCCGTATAGCATCAAGTTTGAGCCCTACCTAGCTCAAATTCATGCTTGATCTGTTATGATCAAGATAAAGCCTAAAGGAGTTTTTACTGTTCAAGTTCCTGTTAAAATTCAAGCTGTTCTTTATGTCTATGCCTAGCTTGAATTTATTTAGCCCTAAATTCCTAAAGGTTCTAGTCCTCACAGATTGTATGATGAACAAGGGTTTCCTTTTGATGATGAATTAAAGGGGATTGAAGCTGTTATTCAAATCCCTAATTTAAGGAAACCCTAGAAATTAAAAATTCCCCTTTTCCTCCTCTTATTATGATGCCATGGTTTTGTTTTAAGCATTAATTGATGGGGAAATGAACTGATTATGCAAGTATACTAAAGGTTTTTCCCCAAATCTGAAACCCTAGTTATTAAATTTCTCAAATCTATGCTACTGATGATGGTGTGGTTTCGGTTTAAGTGTGAATTGAGACAGGGATGATTTATCCAATAGAATCCCCAATTCATGAAACCCTAAATCCAAAAATTCCCCAATATCAGATGAACCCTAACCCTAACATTGATGAAACCAAGATCAAGCAGATGCTTACTGTCACGCCCAAGATGCGATCCTATCCTTATTTTGGCACGAGGGCCTCGACAGGGATAGAAGCGCATCTCGTCGTTTCGCAAGAATGGATATCATTACAAGTACATGTCACTAGTAGAATGTCGACCAGTAGTCCCGGTCGGGAAGGGCCTTTAGTACCGGTTCCCCAGCCGGTACTAAAGGGTCGGGACTAAAGGTCCAGACCTTTAGTACCGGTTGGACCACGGACCGGTACTAAAGGCCCACCACGTGGCTGCCTGCGTGGGCTGGTGGTGGAGGACCTTTAGTACCGGTTGGTGATACCAACCGGTACTAAGTGTTCTGTTTTTTTTTGTTTTCGCTTTTAATTAGGTTTTAGTTTTCCTCTCTATTTATTGTGTTTTCCATTCATTTCAAATTTATTTTACGGTGCTACATACTGTAAACATTAATTACACAAGTTGATGCATATATATATATATATATATATATATATATATATATATATATATATATATATATATATATATGTAATATAATATACAATATCTCATACACAGTATATATACAAATGGAATTACACATCCATATATATTCATGGACTTATAACTTAAGGCCCAAAACCCGGCCGGGACTAGCTAGCTAGTGCTCCGGATGAAATCTCAGTTTTCTACTACTGATTTGCTGGCATTATTGAGGCGGCGGTAAGTAATAGTGCTCTCCGTTTACATCAATGACATGTTGAAGAAGAAATGCCGCAAATTCCTCTTGAAGTGCTACAAAGCGTTGCTCGGGTGAGAGCTTTGACATCATCTGCCAAACCTGGAGTTGTCTTTCACGTGCTCCTCTGCGACGTATACGGCCTTCGGTCTGGATGCGAATGTTCTCGCAGAGGAAGTATCCACATAAATTTGTCCCCTGATCTTGCTTCGCACACTTTGCAAAAGAATAGAATTCAATAAGATAATTAATAATCAAGCATGATAATGGTATTGAAACTAGAATTAAAGAGATGAGCGGACCTAGTAGTACTACTTAATTACCTGCATCTTTCTCCACTTTAGCTTCGGTTTCCATTGACGACCGTGATGGTTTTTTTCTATCATCTTTTTCCAAACACTACGCGGCAAAGAAAAAGAACGAAAGACTTATTATAATTACTTTTGATATCAGGAAATAATGAAAGAAAGCGAGGTCGATAAAGATTGAAATTACCGTTCAATCATAAAATACAAGTCCACGTATGATTGTTCTCGTGTATCTAGTGAGTCGTACACTTGAACAAGTCCATCCGCGAGGATAATATTTAGGAGGATATAGTGGTCTCTGCGCAGAAGTTTATATAATTAAGCAGGCATGCATTTAACTCATCAACTACACTTGACAGCGAGCTAGTAAGCAAAAATAGAATTTGTAGTATACAAGAGAGTAAACACTCACCCCATGTTGTAAGGAAATATTATAGTAGATTTGGTATTCATTAGTGCCTCTAGAAAATTTTCCAAGAGATCTTCTGTGTCCTTGGCATAATGTTTTACCACATGACCATTAACGGTATTTGGGTCGATGAACCCAATGTCATCGATTCCCTCTTGTTTCAATTCCCACATCTTCAATCTGCATAATAGCGTAGAAAAGAACATATATAGTGAGGATAAGCCAATGAACGATATCTTAGCTAGAGACTTAAATTATTAAAGATATAAATCACTTACAGACAATAGCAACTGATGAGACTTTTGTCGATAGAGTCCATGCGGTATAACTGGAAAAGTTCTGAGAATTCGAGACATATGTCACATGCATTGACGTAATGCTCTTTCCTTACTTTGACCATGACCGCCGTCTCCCCTCGCTCTACTTCACGCAGGTACCAATCATGCAACCGTCGCATCGCAGTTGGTAGTTCCTTGTACTCCTCGGGTGTGACAAGTGGTTTTCCTTTGGCATATTGCATTGCGTACTCAGTTGCACTGTACCGGCGGAATTCCTCGGTGCCAAGGATTTGGCCAAGAGTGAGACCTGCAGCCTCTACTTCTTCGAGGTCGATTGGGTTGCCTTGCACGTCGACTGGTTGGATCGATTGCTTGCTTGGATTGGTACTCACCTTGAGCGGAGAGATCGATTGCTTGGATTGTTCTCCGAGCTGGGGAACTGTTTTCCCGGTAGTAGTACCACATGTCGTTGATGCCGTACTTCCCGACTTCTTCCTTGGGCTGGGCCGACTTCTCTGCTCACTTGCCTTCTGAATCTGTCGCTCATAGTGTGTCGGCATACGCTCGACATATGCCGGGGGTCGATCAATAAAGTGTTCCATAAAGTGCTCTTGGACTTCCTTGGGTATTACCTCCTTTGGCGTTACGGTCTTCTTTGCATAAAAGGCTTTCACTTGGCGGTCGCATTCAATTTCGTTTTCCTCTGGTGTCATGTCGTAAGGCAGCTTCCTTTTGGCCGGAGGCTCGGGTTTCTTCTTTGCTTTCCTCCGAAGAGGACTGCTGGTGGCCTTCCTCTTTTGGGAGCCCTGCTGGCGGGACCGCTGCCGGGGTGGAGTCGGCTCACGCGGCGGAGATCGATATCGATGATATGGACTCGCGTAGTGCTCCATCCCGAGGTTGGGAGGACTGCTGGCGAGGTGGGGAGGACTGCTGGCGAGGTGGGACGCCTCTCGAGGTGGGGAGGACTGCTGGGGAGGTGAGGAGGACTGCTGGCGAGGTGGGGAGGACTGCTGGCGCTGCGATGCCTCTGGCTGGGATCCCTCGCGCTGGACATCGATACTAGGAGGAGCCGGTGGCCTTAGTGCCGTTTGTGGAAAGACGATGCAGTCCTTACTCCATAGAATGAGACCACGGCCGGCTTCTGCCAGTGTGGACTCCCCCTCACCTCCAGGGATGTCAAGCAATAGGTCATCATATGCTGGCTCTATTGCGTCCACCGCGACACGAGCATACCCAGCTAGAACCGGATTGCAATGCCAGAGAACACCAGGTGTATTTGGTAAAGCATAGCCCGTCGCGACCCGCACGGGTATGTTCTTCATTTTCTAGATTAGCTCACAAGATGTCTTCTCGGTGATATCATCCACGGGGGTGTGACCCAGCGGTGCCCCCGTGGAACCCACGCTGCTTTTCGGCAGTGTAGATGGGACGGGTTCCCCTGCCTCCTGCTGCGGAGTTTCCCTTTGCTGGGTCAGTAACTGTATCTGCCTCTGCTGCTGCTCGTACTTCTGTTCCAACTTTAAAAGTCGGTCTGCTTCCACCTTCTTTTTTCTCGAACGGCTTTTATAACTGTCCTTCCATCCCGCAAACCCCTCGTACCACGAAACAACGCCCACGCCTCGTGTTCGTCCTCCGTGTTCGGCATTCCCGAGGGCGAGTGTAAGCTCGTCGTTCTCTCTATCGGGGTGAAACCGTCCTTCTTGGGCAGCTTTTATTGCTTCAATCAACTCATGTGATGCATGCTTCAGACTGGCCAGTGCAATAATCTTCCCTGTTGCTGGGTCCAACTTTCCCCCATGCGCAAAAAACCAATTCCTGCACCTCTTGGGCCACTTGAAGGTTACTGGAGTGATCCCTTCAGCAAGCATCTTATTCTCTAATGCATCCCACTTAGGAATGGCTGAGTTGTATCCACCTGTCCCTAGTTTATGGTGATACTTTTTTTTCTTCGCATTTATCTGATTCTTTGCCGACTTCTCCATAGCAGCTTCCGATGTCTTGTACTCGATAAATGCGTCATAGTGATTCCTTACCTTCTCGTATATTCCTATGAATTTGGGCGCCTTCTGGCCTCTAGCGTTGTACTCGGTCCATAATCTTTTCTTCCAAGTCTGGAATGCGTCGGCCATCTTATGGAGAGCAAACTCCTTGACTTTGTTCCTTTGGCGCTCCGAGAGAGAATCTGGTAGGATGAAATGCTCCATGAGATCTCGCCAAAGTTCATCTTTAATTCTTGTATCGACATAATTCACTCCTGGTTTTGGGTTGTTTGGTTGAATCCATTCTTGCATTGTGATCGGGACTCCATCCCTAACAACCACTCCGCATTGACGCACAAATGTCCTGGCATTGGCATCAGGGTGAGTCGGTGCGCCATTAGGTTTGAAAGCATCAAGATTGAGCTTTACGTTGCCGTCCAATATTTTGGCACCGCCTCGTACCTTTCTACTAGATTGGCTCGATCCGGAGGGCTGATAATTAAAAGAAAAAAGATTTGTTAATATATATATATATATATATATATATATATATATATATATATATATATATATATATAAATCAATTAATACACATGTAATGATCACCAGAGGCTAATATGTGTATATACCTCGCCGGACATTGTTAGTTGTTCCGGATTTTGGAACATAAGTTGTTCTTCCTCGGCCTCACATCCATCACCGTAATCGTTCAGATATTGTGAGCCGTCATCATCATGTGATTCACCCTGAAGGTCTGCTGGGTTTTCGGAGCAGCGTATCATGTCGAAGATGTCCTCTTCATGAGCTCTACCGGTATTGTCCATAGCTTAATAACTAATCCATAATAATATAGATAAAACAAATTAGTATTCAAATTAGCATGCATTCAAGAAGCAAAATAACTGATAGTTAATTAATAATGCATCATCGAATACATATATTGTAGTTCTTAGAAAAGATCTCATCTCATAATCTCGGATAATTGTTAATACATCGGCTAATCCATCGATCTAGCTAATACATCATAATAATACATATATAGTAGCTAATATATCGATCTAGCTAGAACCCTAGCGCCCGGCGGATATCGGGGCGGGCGGTGGACACCCAAAGAGAAGGAACCATCACAGGAACATAGCTCCAGTGAGATCCCTGAAGAATCTGCCAGGTATTGTCGGACCTGGCCTCCAAAGCTGCCATGTAGCGACGGACGTGCTCGTTCTCCTTGCTGACATGGTACTGTACCACCTCCGCGGGGGACTCAAGCCTCTGAATCGTCCGTGGCCCATGCGGCCGCCACCACAGAACCTCCGGGTCGACGACGGGCTGGCTCCTCACCAAGCTGCGCCGCCCGGAAGGCAGCACCTCCCAGTACCAGCCCGGCGGAGCCCAGTCCCTGACAGGGCCCCTCGGCTCAAGCAAGTGACCTCCTCCGGCGACTCGACGACGAGGATGCGGGATCGGCATCGTCGACGTCGAGAAGAAACACTTAATTATCAAAACAAATTAAATAAAACCTAGCAAAATTAACTCTTAGCATCTAACAAATTAAATAACACTTAACAAATTAAATACATTTAGCATCTAACAAAATTAACAAAATTAACACATACCCTAATAACCTAATAACCTAACTAACTAACTAACTAAACTAACCTAACCTAACTAACTAAACTAACCTGATAACCTAACTAACTAACTAACTAACTAACTAAATAGGGGTGTTGTGTCGTGGTCGGGGTCGGGGTGTCGGGGGTCTCGTGTCGGGGTGTCGTTTTCTTCTTCTTCCCCTCTTCTTCTTTTTTTCCTCTTTTTCCTTTTCTTCTTCTTCCTCTTCTTCCTTTTCTTCCTTTTCTTCTTCTTCTTCTTCTTCTTCTTCTCCTCCTCCTCCTCTCCTCTTTTTTTTTCTTCTTCTTCTTCTTCTTTTTTTCTTCTCCTCCTCCTCTTCTTCTTCTCCTCCTCTCCTCTTTTTTTCTTCTTCTTCTTCTTTTTCTTTTTTCTTCTCCTCCTCCTCTTCTTCTTTTTCTTATTCTTATTCTTCTTCTTCTTCTTATTTTTTCTTCTTTTCCTTTTTTCTTTTTCCTTTTTTTCCTTCTTCTTTTCTTCTTTTTTTTTCTTCTAGGTTTTTTTTACATTAACATTTTATTTTTCCTCCACGTCACTAGGCCGCGCCGGAGTTGCTCCGGCGAGCCGCGCCGGAGTTGACTGGATCGGGTGGGCGCGCGGAGGGGCAAGGGGGAGGGGAGAGGCTCACCGAGGGAGCTCGCCGGAGGGGGGAGGACGCGTCGGGGCGGCGAGGTCGGGGCGGCGCGTGGCATCGGGGCGGCGGGGTCGGGGCGGCGCGCGGCGTCGGGGCGGCGGGGTCGGGGCGGCAAGCGGCGTCGGGGCGGCGGGCTCGTGCGCGACGGGCGGCGGCGATGGCGACGGGCGGCGGCAACGGCAGATTTCGTCAGCCTGACGGCGTCGTTTTGTCCTTGTCCCGGTGCGTGGGTCGGCCCGGGACGAAGGGATAGTATTTATACCTAGGCACCCTTTAGTACCGGTGCGTGGCTCGCACCGGTACTAAAGAACCTTTAGTACCGGTGCGAGACACGCACCGGTACTAAAGGTCCTCCCCAAAAAATGCGCGGGGCGGTGGACCTTTAGTACCGGTGCGTGGCTCGCACCGGTACTAAAGGTTTTTTAATTCAATATTCATTATTATTTTCAGGAAAACCCCTAAACTTTAAAAAATCATAGAAAAAAATCTATGACTCCAATGGAAATAAATAATATATGAAAAAATATCAGAAAAATATAAAGAATCTGTTTATGGCATTTCCATGCATGTTTGAACAACTTCAACTGCTGTATAAGACAATTTGACTAAATGGCATTTGAAATGTCATATCTCGAGTTTGAAAAGCAGTATAAATGAACTCTGAAAAGGTTGTAACTTGGCATGACATCATAATTTCACCCACATAGCAACTTCTAAAGAGTTGAGAGGGTTACGGCAAAAACTGGATGCAGTTCGTGTACAAATTGGACAATCTCTTTCGAAGTATGAGGGTTTCGGACGAAAACTCATCTATTACAAAGGGATTTCATTTTTAATAACTTATTTGAACTCCCTATTTTGTGTGTGTTCAATATGCACCATTCAAAGGCACATCATCAATTTTCAACCCTTTCTGACTTCATTTGATATTTTTCATGCATTTAATGATTTATTTTGAGCTAAATGACCCTGAATTTGAAAAGCACTACAAATGGACTCTGAAAAGGTTGAAAGTTGGCATGGTATCATCATTTCACCCACATAGCATGTTATAAAAAGTTGAGAGGGTTACGGCAAAAACTGGATGCACTTCGTGTACAAATTGGACAATCTCTTTCGAAGTATGAGGGTTTTGGACGAAAACTCATCTATTACAAAGGGATTTCATTTTTAATAACTTATTTGAACTCCATACTTTTTGTGTGTTCAATATGCACCATTCAAAGGCACATCATCAATTTTCAACCCTTTCTCACTTCATTTGGTATTTTTCATGCATTTAATGATTTATTTTGAGCTAAATGACCCTGAATTTGAAAAGCACTACAAATGGACTCTGAAAAGGCTGTAACTTGGCATGACATCATAATTTCATCCACATAGCAACTTCTAAAGAGTTGAGAGGGTTACGGCAAAAACTGGATGCACTTCGTGTACAAATTGGACAATCTCTTTCGAAGTATGAGGGTTTCGGACGAAAACTCATGTGTTACAAAGGGATTTCATTTTTTTGAACTTATTTGAACTCCAGACTTTTTGTGTGTTCAAAATGCACCATTGAAAGCCACATCATCAATTTTCAACCCTTTCTGAATTCATTTGGTATTTTTCATGCACTTACTGATTTGTTTGAGCTAAATGACCCTGAAATTGAAAAGCACTACAAATGAACTCTGAAAAGGTTGAAAGTTGGCATGGTATCATCATTTCACCCACATAGCAAGTGCTAAAAAGTTGAGAGGGTTACGGCAAAAACTGGATGCACTTCGTGTACAAAACGGACAATTGAGCATCATCTCCTTTCCCCTGCACACAGCCCGACGGTGGCTCGTGAGTGCCCGCATATGAAATGCACCGTCGGACCGTATGCAGGGAATCCGAATGATTTGTATTCGGTCGATGAACTAAAGGATTTCTAGATAGATCAACAAAACACACGGCTTCCCCTACATACAGCCCGACGGTGGCTCGTGAGTGCCCGCATATGAAATGCACCGTCGGACCGTATGCAGGGAATCCGGACGATTTGTATTCGGTCGATGAACTAAAGGATTTCTAGATAGATCAACAAAACACACGGTTTCCCTGCATACAGCCCGACGGTGGCTCGTGAGTGCCCGCATATGAAATGCACCGTCGGACCGTATGCAGGGAATCCGAATGATTTGTATTCGGTCGATGAACTAAAGGATTTCTAGATAGATCAACAAAACACACGGTTTCCCCTGCATACAGCCCGACGGTGGCTCGTGAGTGCCCGCATATGAAATGCACCGTCGGACCGTATGCAGGGAATCCGAATGATTTGAATCCGAATGAGTACACACACTAAGTGTCGAACATGTCCGAGAGGTGGGTTATATATAGGGTCGTGTGCCCCTTTAGTCCCGGTTGCTAGCACGAACCGGGACTAGTTATAGTGCTGATCCAACAGCTCACAAGCGCTTGAAAGAAACACACGATCCGTGTGCTTCTTCCTGATTGGTACGACCTCGGTCCTGGGAGTGGCTAAAATTTAGTCCCACCTCGCCAAGCGAGAGGGACTCGCAGCGGTTTATAAGCCCTGAGTGCAGAGATGATGAAGCGAGAGGCGCAATGCTCACCTGCACGTTAGCTTCAGGCCTTGAGGAAATGGTGTAGACTGCACGCAGCTATCTACAGTTTCTCAAGGCCTGAAGCTAAGCAACGTGTAGGTGAGCATTGCGCCTCTCCATTTTTAATAACTTATTTTAACTCCGGACATCATAATTTGGCATGACATCATAATTTCACCCACCCACATCCCTGAATTGGTTACTGTTACACTTCGTGTACAAACTAGTTACTGTTACAAACTGTTACACTTCGTGTACAAACTGGTGGATGCACTTCGTGTACAAACTGTTACAAAGATACCATGCTAGAAAATGCATGCATGTCCTTCACATAGAAAGTGATGACGGTGAAGCCGGTCACATCCCAGAGTGGGATCTCGCAGTGTAAGACTTTTTCTGCGTGTTTGTCCCTTGCTTATGATTGCGCCGTAACCATGGAGAATCTTCATCATTTAACAGGATGCTTGGGTCAGTCTTCACTCTGAAGGGAGGGATTTCATGAAACTTTTCATAATCTTCTGACATGTCTGTCTTGTCCTCCACTCCCACAATGTTTCTTTTCCCTGAAAGAACTATGTGGCGCTTTGGCTCATCGTATGATGTATTCGCTTGCTTATCTTTTTTTCTCCTCGGTTTGCTAGACATGTCCTTCACATAGAAAACCTGAGCCACATCATTGGCTAGTACGAATGAGTCATCTGTGTATCCAAGATTGTTGAGATCCACTGTTGTCATTCCGTACTGTGGGTCTGCTAGCCGTACCCCGCCTCCAGTATATTTGACCCATTTGCACCGAAACAAAGGGACCTTAAGATCAGGTCCATAGTCAAGTTCCCATATCTCCTCTATGTAACCATAATATGTGTCTTGAAAGTTGGTTGCATCATAGTGGACACCACTGTTTTGGTTGGTGCTCTTTTTATCTTGGGCGATCGTGTAAAATGTATTCCCATTTATCTCGTACCCTTTGAAAGTCGTTACAGTCGAACTTGGTGTCTTGGCCAACCTGTACAGTTCATCTGGAACATCGTTGTCATTGATGAGCTTTGTTTGCAACCAACCGGCAAAAGTCTCCATGTGTTTACGTTCAATGCAGGGGTCAGACTGCTCCGGGTTCTTGGACCGTACAATATCCTTGTGTTCCTCCATATATGGAGTCACCAAGGTGGAATTTTGTAGAACCGTGTAGTGTGCTTGAGTGAAAGAATGCCCGTCCATATTTATTGCTTCTTTCTTTCCTAATATGCTTGATCGGTAGAAATCGACGATGTCCCAGGTACACATTCTTCTTACATTTATCCAAATATATACTTTCAGTATCATCTAAACAGTGCGTGCATGCATTGTATCCCTTGTTTGTATGTCCTGAAAGGTTACTAAGAGCAGGCCAATCATTGATGGTTACAAACAGCAACGCTCGTAGGTCAATTTCCTTCTGTGTGTGCGCATCCCACACACGTACACCTGGTTTTTTCCACAACTGTAGAAGTTCATCAACTAGTGGCCTTAGGTATACATCAATGTCGTTGCCGGGTTGCTTAGGGCCTTGGATGAGCACTGGCATCATAATGAACTTCCGCTTCATGCACAACCAAGGAGGAAGGTTGTAGATACATAGAGTCACGGGCCAGGTGCTGTGACTGGAGCTCTGCTCCCCAAAAGGATTCATGCCATCTGTACTAAGACCAAACCATAAGTTCGTTGCGTCAGCTGCAAAGTCCTCGAACTCCCTCTCAATTTTTCTCCACTGCGACCCATCAGCGGGTGCTCTCAACATCCCGTCTTTCTTACGTTCTTCTTTGTGCCATCGCAACAACTTGGCATGCTCTTTGTTTTGGAACAAACGTTTCAATCGTGGTATTATAGGAGCATACCACATCACCTTGGCAGGAACCCTCTTCCTGTGGCGTTCGCCCTCCACATCACCAGGGTCATCGCGGGGGATCTTATAGCGCAGTGCACCGCATACCGGGCATGCATCCAAATTCTCGTACTCCTCACCGCGATAGAGGATGCAGTCATTAGGGCATGCATGTATCTTCTGCACCTCTAATCCTAGAGGGCAGACAACCTTCTTTGCTTCGTACGTACTTTCAGGCAATTCGTTATCCTTTGGAAGCATCTTCTTTATCATTATCAGCAATTCTTGAAATCCCTTGTCAGTTACACCATTCTTCGCCTTCCATTGCAGCAATTCCAGCGTGGTACCCAGCTTTTTCTGGTCATCTTCACAATTTGGATACAATAATTTCTTGTGATCCTCTAACATGCGTTTCAACTTCAACCTCTCCTTGTCACTTTCGCAGTTTCTCTTTGCATCAGCAATGACCCGACCCAAATCATCAGCGGGCTCATCTGATGCCTCTTCTTCAGCTTCCCCCATTGATGCCTCTTCTTCAGCTTCCCCCATTGTTGTATCGGCGAAAGGATAGTTGTCATCATCCTCTTCTTCTTCATTGTCTTCCATTATAACCCCTCTTTCTCCGTGCTTGGTCCAAACATTATAGTGTGGCATGAAACCCTTCTCAAGCAGGTGGACGTGAAGGGTTTTTGAGTTAGAGTAATTCCTATCATTCTTACAGTCAAGACATGGACAACACATGAAACCATTCTGCTTGTTTGCCTCAGCCACACGAAGAAAATCATGCATGCCATTAAGAAACCCTGGACTTAGTCGATCATCGTACATCCATTGCCGGCTCATGTTCACTACACAACATCGAAGTGACCAAATTAATACAACTTCATCATCACATTACAACCAAAAGTAGAGCTAGCAGTGACCAAATGTTACTGCAAATAATAGATACTTGTTCATCACATACATCTCATAAAACAACATACAACTATCTAAAACATGTAAATGCAACAACAAATGCGATCATAATCGCAACTAAAGTAACAATTGAGCCAACGGCATAATGATACCAAGCCTCTTTATCAATGGCATATTTTCTAATCTTTCTAAGCTTCAAGCGCATTCCAGCCATCTTGTTCTTGTGATCATCGACGATATCGGCAACATGCAACTCCAATCCCATCTTCTCATCTTCAGTTCTTTTCAATTTTTCTTTTAAATGATCAATTTCTTTTTCAGCTTGTGTTAATTTCTCGAGCAGAATTGCATAGTCGGTTGGAATTTCTGGTTCAACTACTTCCTATAGATAAAAACATCTACGTCAATTTGGTGGCATAATTAATTGTCATAGACATTAGATGATGTGTGAAATAGTTATAAAAGATAACGACATACCACATCTGAATCATAGACTGGACGAGGGCCGACGTGGGCTGATACCATAACCATGACACTATAGAATAACTAACAATAATACAAGTAAGTAAATCGTACACGCAGATATCTAAATCATACAAGTAATTTTTTTAACAAAAAGGTTTTAAGAAGAACAAGAGGCTCACCAAGGTGGCCGGTGCCGCGACGAGACGGTGCGAACGATCGACGGTGGTTAGGACGGGGATGGGAAGGCACCAAATAAACCACACCTACACATATGCAACCTAACAAGTTAATTTGAGCTCAAATTGCATATAAATCAAATAAACTCCCACATAATGACCACTCCTCCAAAACCTAGCTAAAACCCACAAATCACATATCTTTGAGCATACCACAAGCTAATCTAGCAATGAGAGATGAAGGAGCAAAGTTGCTAACCTTTATGAACACTTGGATAGATGGGGTGCCTTTAAATCTTGACAAATCCTTGGCAAAATGGAGGATGAGCTTCGAGCAAGAAGAAGAACAGGGGAGAAAACAGAGAAATGAGAGCCCCTTCGATCTCGGCTGCGGACGAAGCCCGTATATGTAGGAAGTCTTTAGTACCGGCTGGTGACACCAACCGGTACTAAAGGCTGCACTTTAGTACCGGTTGGTGTCACCAGCCGGTACTAAAGGTGCAAGCGGGGCCCAAGTCTGACCAACAGCCTGCCACGCCCCCTTTAGTACCGGCTCGTGACACGAACCGGTACTAAAGATCGCTCACGAGCCGGTACTAAAGGTCGCCCTGCTCCTAGCCGTTGGAGCCGGCACGAACCGGGACTAATACCATCTTTAGTACCGGCTCGTGACCAGACCGGGACTAATGCTCGGGACGAAAGGTCTGTTTTCTACTAGTGTGTAAAGAAGAGATGAGTATATGGAATTGGCTTACACTCGCCACAAGCTACATCAATATCACTTCAATACAACAACAGATCCAAACATCATAAAGAAGAGCAGGGTCCGACTACGGACGAAAACAAACGATAAAATGACATCCATCCTTGCTATCCCAGGCTGCCGCCTGGAACCCATCCTAGATCGATGAAGAAGAAGAACTCCAAATCAAACAAAGCATCGCGCTCACGTCATAGCATCGCATTACCTGTACCTGCAACTGTTGTTGTAGTAATCTGTGAGCCACGGGGACTCAGCAATCTCATTTCCAAGGGTATCAAGACTATTAAAGCTTAATGGGTGAGGTATGGTTAAGTGGTGAGGCTGCAGCAAGCACTAAGCATTTATTTAAGTGGCTAACTTACGAGTACAAGAATAAAGGGGGATGATTGTCGAATAAACGGACGTGATCTAGTAATGATCTCTAAGAGATCCTGAACACGTACATACGTCAAACATAACCCCACCGTGTTCTCTCTCGGATAAGGACTCACGAGAAGAGACAGTCACGGTTACGCACACGGTTGGTGTATTTTATTTGAGCTTACTTCAAGTTTGCTATGACCGGGTGTTAAACAAAGTTTTCCAAGTTGCCACGTAACCGCGGGCACGGCTTTCCGAAAGATTTAACCCTGCAGGGGTGCTCCAACTCATCCATCACAAATTAACCACACGCAGCGGGAATAACCTCGACCACGAATCTCATGATCTTCCTAGGCAATTCCACTGGAAAACCGCAACCTCGAGATAGCCCGAAGTATTTTCGGAATTCCTCGCACAGGACGTTCGAGAAAGGTAAAACAAATCCAGCAAGACCGCCCGACGTGTCGACGAACCCGATAAGAGCCGCGTATCTCGTTCTCAGGACACGACCGGATTGGCTAAGTTTCCGGCTGGCACACCCGTTGGTGGCCCCGGTACTGCCATTTTGGACCAACACTCATGAGGAGCACTGGCCCGGGTTGTTGATTAATTCTCCTCGGGTTAATTACTCCCTATGCAGGTTTATTAGTTATTAGTCAAATGTAGTACCAATGTTGGGCCTTGCCAGACAAGTTTTATCCTAAAACGAAAATCAAGGGGGTCCCCATAACAACCCCGAGCATGTTAGGAGCGCTCAATTATGGAACATAACACCGGTACACAAGTAACTAGGGCGGCAAGAGTGGAACAAAACACCGAGCAAAAGGCCAAGCCTTCCACCCTTTACCAAGTATATATGTGCATTAAATTAAATAGCAATAATATTGTGATAGCTGGAAACAATTGCACCTGCAACTAGCAACGCTATAAGAAGGGCTGAGCAAGCGGTAACATAGCCAAACAATGTTTTGCTAGGTAGTGGAGGGTTAGAGGCTTTTCATGGCAATTTGGGAGGCTTGACATACAAGTGGTAGGAAGCGAGACAACGATAGAAACGAGACATCTAGCATGGCAATGATAGTAATGGTATCCAGGGAAATGATCATCTTGCCTGAGATCCCGCTTGGAAGAAGAACGAGTCCACGAAGAAGACGAGCCAACGTAGTCGAACGAACCCTCACACTCCGAAGCGGTTTCGGAACTCTATCGAGAAGAAGCAATCCGGAAACAACAATCAACACATGAACAACACCACAACATATGCATGACATGATGCGCAAACAAACATGATGCATGTCCGGTTTAATCATGTAAGGCATGGCAATCACAACAAACAAATACTACACATTAAGTGAAGCTCAATATGCATCGAGTTGCATATTGACGAAACTCCACATTTGTGTCGTTTAATTCACTCTCGTTTATGTACTCATCAATATTAAATGTGGTTAACATGGGTGGTCATGGCATAGGTTGAAGAAGGAATTACGCAATTTTAAATGGAGAGGGAGAACACACCTACAACAAAATAATAAATCTCCATGTTACGAGAAATGCAGTTAATGTTGTTTAACTAACAATCATTTTAAATGTTGTCTATCATGGCGAGAGGTGAAGCATACACAACTACATCACCTAGGCATTTTAAATGAGACCGGAAACAACATATAGTATTTCCAAAACGACCCCATATGTTAATTTCGAAATTGGTCCAGATCTGAACTAATCAGGTTTTATATTTATCAAACAGGGAAATAAAGTGCACAATGAGATTCTACTCGTCATTCTAGTCGATTTACATATATGGTACTTCTCAAACGGAGCTACGGTCCAAAAGATATGACCTTCACAAGATGCATATGTCATGAATGCAAAATGCATGGAAAAGACAATCACAAACACTTCAAATCATGAATGCAGCAAGTTATTATGATACTACATGAAATTCTAGTCAAGTTTCATATAGGACATGCTCAAAACGGAGCTACGGTTCAACCACAATTCATCAATGCAAGATTTTAATTAAATCTGCCCAAAACAGCAACATAGCATTTTGCACACATGAAAACAAGCTACAAGATTCCAAAATGCACAAACTAAGCATGGGGCAGTAGCATATAACACACACAGCATTTCATCTTCACATATCATACTCAAAAGAGTCATGGATCACATGGTAGGAAGCTCACAACATGGCAACAAAATATAGCAGATTAAGACTTAGTGAAAATAACAGTTTTTAGCATAGCAGATTTTCATGGAGGCATATTGGCATTAGTAAAACTATATTCTACAGGGCATATTATGACATGAAAATTAACAGCATGGTAGTAGACATGATGCATTACAAATCATTACTTTATGGCAACATCAAATTATGCTCAGATTCATGGCAACCATCAACATAACATGGCATAATGAAGAAAACAGATTCTCAGACTTAGTGAAAATTAGGGAAGACATGTGCAGCAGTTTTAACAGGTTAGCATATTGGACAATAGAATTAATTATGATGCTAACCCTATTCATGCAAACTATTGGCACAACATGATAGGCAACAACATGCTTAACAAAAGACTCCTTGGTGGAAAACACGAAAGGCTCCTAGATCAATAGCAAAACACATGGCAACATGGCAACATAATAACTCAGTTTCAGACTTAGAATTATTTGGACCCCTCAAAACATCACTAATTTTATAGCAAGTTGGCAACAAGAAAATAACACCTAAACATGCATTTCTATAGCAACCAAAAATACCAGGGCCTAGCATGCATGTCCAAGGGCATATCTCATGTTCAAAATTATTTCATATGATGCACGGATTAAATCCCACATAATAGACAAACGGGCATCATGGCAAAAATGACATGCACACGAACTTCCTCCAATGACAAAACTAAATGCACAGTTAAATTCTATGGATTTTTCTACCCCGAAAACACATATAATATACGTAGGTTCATGTAGGGACATATGTCACAATTAATTATGCAAGTTTATGGAATAACCCTCTTTTAGCAATTTTAAATGCAAGTTAAATGCAACTATTTCAATGAACAGGTTTGTCATGCATGAAAACGTGATGCCGATAATATGAACATTTTTAATATATGATTGGATTGAATCTCGATGCACGTTAATTAAATATGACAATGCAAAATGATGGTAATTATGCAAAATGGTGCAAACACCGAGTGTACGCTTTTTTATCATGGATGAAAATGGCATAATATTAATCTACTCATATTTCTGAGCAGTTTACATATATAAAATATTTCGATCCGGTGCACGGTTAATGAAATATGAGCATATTAAAAACATGCATTTTTCTGTAATTCGGAAATATCCTGGTAAATGAGAAATTCGCCAGCTACTGGAAAAAAAACTAATCGGGCCGAATGCAGCGCACTGGGGCAAGCCCAGCCGCAGATCTGGCCCAAACAACTGAGTGTGTGTGTGCAAAAGAAAAAAAAAACATGGCAAAAATATTGGGTTTGCTGGGACTCGAATCCAGGACCTCTCGGATGTGTAGCATGGAGGCTGGCTGTGCTAGCCAACTCGGCTGTCTAGGTGCTCGTGTATAATATCAGCGCCAACTGTAAATAACCTCAATATGCTAGAGCGGGTCTAGCAAAAAAATACGAAGCTTCAGTTACGGGGCTCACAGCGGGGAAACAGGGGCCAGCGGCCATGGCCCGATGCAGGGAACGACAGCGGCGACAGGGCTGGGACGGCGTGTGGCTGGCCTTGGCGACGGTTTGGCTGGGTGGCGGCTTGGCGCAGCGTTCCACGCGAGCGAGCTGGGCAGCGACTTCGTGTCCCTCGTACTACGGCACGAACAGGAGGTGGGCAGGAGCTTGGCACGGCGAGGCTTCAGACTCCGGCGACCGGAACGGCGAGGCGGCGAGGGAAACGGGCAGATCCGGGCATGAAGACTCCATTCCCGATGGTGGCCGACGAATCCGGGCAAGGGCGGAGCAGATCGAGCAGTGGTGGTCTTGGGGCGGGCTGGCCATGGCTTCCTGCGGGATGCAGAGAGAGAGGGAGATGAGGGAGAGAAGCAGGATGAGGAAGAAGGCATGGGCGCGACGGCCTGGCTCTGGTGGTCACCTACGGCGGCGCTCCGGCAGCCGGCTGGTGAGGCCCTTGCGGCGGAGCGGTCGAGCCACAGGAGAAGCTCAAGGGAGAGCGTCCCCTGATCCAGATCTCGCGCGAGGAAACGACGTACGGGCGGCGGCGGTTCCCCTCGGGCCCGGGCGGGCCGCGGATGGGCTTCGCGGGCCCGGCGTGGTGGGAGGAGAGGTTGGCTGCGCCAAGTGGCGGCTAGGGTTAGGAGAGGTGCGGATTTCGAGGAGGGATAGGCTAGGGGTGTTTATTTATAGCAAAACTTGCTAGGGTTAGGGGGGTTTTGGGGCGGTTCGAGCCGTTCGATCTCGATCGGACGTCTGGAAACGGAGAGGGGGCTAGCAGGGCCATGTGGGCTGTGTAGAGGTGGTGTGGGCTGAGGAGAGAGGGAGGTGGCAGCCCGTGACAAGTTTTTAGAAACACCGAAAACGTCCGATAATAAACCGAAGACGGTGCCGCTACGGTCGACCGTTCAGGTATCAAACGACCTCTGATTGCGACGAAACTTGGCAGGCGGTCTACCTACAATATAACAAGACCGCATGCCAACTTTCGGCCCAATCCGAGAATATTTTATACGCACTTTGAAAACAACATATTACCGATGTCGCGGGCGCGTGCGTGTGTGGTTGGGCTCGAAACGGACGACGACACGAACGGAGAGAACCGGCAGCTACGAACGGATGCAAGTTTTCAAAAACGAGAGACGATGCTATGCAGATGATGCGAATGATGCGATGATGAATGCGACAATAAGCCGAATCACATGACGACAATGGAATAAAAGGGGAATCTTCTGGAGCGTCGGTTCCGGGCTGTTACACTTACCTTATGGGATCCATCGTCGTCGGGCAAACTGATGCGATGGTGTCGGATCCATTACCTGATGCTCGGAGGTATGCCTGGGCTTGCACCCAGGTTGCCCTGCCATCTGTTGTGCCGGGTAGCGGCTGCGTTTCCTCGCTGGCTCATCGGTGATGGAGTACTGCCATTGTGATGTTGCTGATGGAGGCAGCTGACGCCACCGCGGGGACGCCTGCGTGTGTGCATAGCCGCCTTGTAAAGGGCACCGCCAGGAACCACTCAATGGAACCATGCGCTGGACAAAGCTGCACGCGTGCTCCGACGAGGGGCTCTCAATGGCGCTGTCATCCTCCTTCGCTGCGGCTGGCCTGCTACTGCACATCTCTCTCTCTCTCTCTCTCTCTCTCTCTCTCTCACACACACACACACACACTCACCGACACCGTGGGTGCGGAGGCAAAGGAAGGAAAGGGGGCGAGTGAGGTAGGCTTGGGGAAGGGGCTGAGCTGCGTGCTCAGTTTTGGCCGAGCCAGCGACAGCAGCTGGGCTGGCAGGCCGTTGCGGCCCAGGTGGCCGGCCTGGAGCCCAGGGGAACAAGAGGAGGCTGGGTTAGGTTAGATTTCTCAGCTCAGCAGCAATTATTAGCCCAGAAAGAAAATTTCATTTGGGCTAAATTTTCTGTTATGGGTAGAAATAATTCAGGAAAAAATCCTAAATATTTTTCCTTGTAATGGTCAAATTTTATATGATAAAGTGAACATTTTTAGGGCTAAATTTTATGCATGGACTATTATGGTTAATATCGCAATTTAATTATCTAAGTATTTTAATTCCCATTGTATTTTAGTATGTCATGTTAGTTATGATGTTTTATTATTATGTTTAGTTTATTTTTCCTTATGGCATTTTATTTTGATGTTAAATTTCATTATGCTCATTATGTCGTAAAGTTTGCGCTGTGAAATAAAGTTTAATGGATCCTCAATTAAAGTGTGGTTTTATGCTTGGTCATTCTCACGAAAGTAGTTTGATGGGCATTTTAACCGCAAAATTCTTTTATTAATTCGTTTCACTTCTGGCAAAAGCTGATGTGAACCGGGTTATTAAGAGAAACTAATGAATGAGGATTAATATATTGTGGCTTTTATTTATCAATTTTGCCAAAGCTAATTGATGAATATTTGGCCACAAAATTTCGTGGTTCATTTTCATCTCTGTCCAAAGCTGATTTGAATTTGATCAATAAAATTTAATTATGATGATGATGCTTACTAAAGCATTCTTTGATTTCTTTTGCAGCACCTAATGTCTCTCGCATTACTGGAATGCTTAATGGCATAGAACAATTTAACGGTAGCAATTATGCTACATGGAAGGAGAAGTTTGAGATCACTATGGCCTTACTTAATATTGATTATGCTCTCCTTAATGATCCTCCTGAGGCACCAAAAGAAGGAAGTGAAAATTATGATGCCCTCAAGAAGGATTATGATGTTGAAAAGGCTAAGTGGGATGATTCAAATCGCAAATGCCTTATGATGATAAAGGGTTCCATTACACAAAGTATGAGGGGAGCCCTTCCTGATTGTTTAACTGCTAACGGGTATTTTGTGAAGATTGAACATCAATTTAAAGGATCTTCTAAAGTTTATGCAACACATCTTATTAGAAGGCTAATTCATGAAAAATGTGATCCCCCTAGAAGCCTTCGAGAGCATATTATGAAGAAATGCAACATGGCGGCCAAACTCAAGAGTATGAAAATGGAAATCTCTAATGGTTTTCTTATCCATTTTATTATGTCTTCTTTGCCTCAAGAATTTTCTCCATTTATGATCAACTATAACGCGATGGATTTAAAATGGGGCATTGATGAACTGATGGCACACTGTGTGCAAGAGGAAGAAAGGCTAAAGGCTGATAGAATTGAGCATATCAATCAGTTCAGGAATTCACAAAGAAGAGGTATAGTAAATTTGTGAGTGAATATATGAAGCCTAAGCCTAATCAGTTTAAAGCTAAAGGCCAGTCTTTAAAAAGCTCCGAACAAAAGAAGCCTGAAAAAGCTCCTAATGTGGCAGGGAAAGATCCCGATGGATGCCACTTTTGTGGAAAAGGTGGACATAAGCAAAAGAATTGCTTTGGCTTCAAGAGATGGTTGAAAGATAGAGGTACTGGTGTTATTACTTTTGTTGAAGAATCCATTTATGTTAATTATGCCACGAACACTTGGTGGATTGATTCAGGTACAACGGTTCATGTTTCAAATTTGTTGCAGGGATTCCATATGAGGAGGACCCTAAAAAGAGGGGAAAGAACCATTATAGTCACTAATGGTGTTGAAGCTGACACAAAGGCACTTGGAGATTCCACTCTTATACTTCATACCGGCTTCAATCTACTACATAATGTCCTTTATGTACCCTGTTTCATGTTTAGACGATGATGTTTATGCATGTCACATTGGGAATAAGGAATGTATAATTATGTATGATAATAATAATGTTGGTCTTGCCTTCAGACACGACAAGCTTTATGTCATTTCCCTCTGTGATGATATAAATAATATGGGTTCTACCTCGAATATGAATGTTAGTGCCAAACGCAAACATGATCATAATGTGACTTCTTCAAAATTATGGCACTATCGTTTGTGCCATATTTCAAGGGGGAGGATTGAGTGTCTCATTAAGGATCAAGTTCTTCCTTCCCTTGGTTTTTTGGATGCGGATGTCGATCATTGTATTGATTGCATCAAAGGAAAATATGACAGGCAAATTAAGAAAGGTGCAAACCGAAGCACAGGAATTTTGGAAATAATTCATACGGATATATGTGGTCCGTTTAATGTGAGATCGGTGGATGGTTTTAATTCTTTCATAATATTCACCGATGATTTCTCCCATTTTGGGTATATTTATCCGATGAAAGAAAGAATAGAGGCATTAGACAAGTTCAAGATTTTCAAAGCTGAAGTTGAAAATCAAAGTAACAAAAGAATTAAAGTTGTAAGATCTGATCGTGGTGGTGAGTACTACAGCAGACATACTTCTTATGGCCAAATTCCTGGACCATTTGCAAAATTCATAAAGGAAAATGGCATTATAGCCCAATACTCAGCACCGGCCGAACCCTAGCAAAACGGGGTGGCTGAAAGGCGGAATTGCACACTTGTGGATATGGTGCGGAGTATGTTAAGCCACTCCACTTTGCTGATGAATTTATGGATGGAAGCCCTAAAAACAGTAGCACATATTCTTAACAGGGTTCCCAGTAAACCGGTGCCCAAAACATCGTATGAATTATGAACTGGGAGGAAACAGACCCTGAATTATTTTCATGTATGGGGTTGTCCTACTGAAGCAAGGATTATCAATCCAATTATGTGAAAATTAGACCCCAAGATAGCCAGTTTCCATTTTATCGGTTATCCTAACAAATCTAAAGCATATCGGTTTTATTGTCCAATTATGAAACAAGACACATTGTGTTCCAGGAAAGTGATATGATGAGGGGGAGCATGACACCTCGGAAAATAATATTGGAGGAAAAACGGGAATATGTCCCGGCTCCAATAATTCAAGAACCTGTTTTCCCGGTATCTGCTAATGTTGCACCTTCTGTTGAGAGAGAACTGTTAATGCAATGCCTGTTGAGACTCCTGTTACTGTTTCAGATGTCACACCTGATGACGTTTCTATTGAAAATACCCAGCATCCTCAAATTGTTGATGATGTGCCAAATAATGAACTTCTCAGAAGGTCACAGCGGACTAGAAAGCCTTCTATTCCTGATGATTATTTCACTTACATGAGTGAAGATATGAATGAGTCGGTGTTGGATAATGATCCCACCTCATTTAAAGAAGCCATGCAAAGTGAATTTTCGTTTGAATGGCTCAATGCTATGAAAGATGAAATGAAGTCCATGAGCACTAATGATGTATGGAACTTAGTAGAAATTCCCAGTGGAGCCAAAATAGTTCGATGCAAATGGGTCTATAAGACCAAACATGACTCCAAAGGGAATATCGAAAGGTTTAAAGCAATGCTCATGGAAAAAGGTTTCACTCAAAGAGAAGGAATTGATTATAAAGAAACATTTTCACCTGTCTCTTCTAAAAACTCATTCAGAATAATTATGGCACTTGTAGCTCATTATGATTTGAAGCTGCATCAGATGGATGTCAAAACGACATTTCTAAACGGTAACTTACATGAAGATGTATACATGGAACAACCAGAAGGTTTTGTTGTGGAAGGAAATGAGCATTTAGGATGTCAACTAAATACATCCATCTACGGCTTGAAGCAAGCATCAAGAGAATGGTATCTCAAGTTTGATCAGGTCATAAGGAAATTTGGTTTTGAAGAAAATAAAGTGGACAATTGTGTTTATGTTAAGTTCAGGGGGAGTAAATTTATCTTCCTGATACTGTATGTTGATGGCATACTTTTAGCCAGCACTGATAAAAAGATGCTACTAGAAACCAAGAGGTTTCTTTCCTATAAGTTTGACATGAAGGATCTTGGTGAAGTAGCTTATGTTTTAGGAATTGAAATTCACCGGGATAGATCTAGAGGGGTCTTGGGGCTATCTCAGAGAGCATATATTGATATGGTACTGAAAAAGTACAATATGCATAAGTGCTCAGCCTCGCCTGCTCCTATTATTAAGGTGGATAAATTTGGGACTTTTCAGCGCCCAAGAAATGATTATGAAACTGCGCGGATGAAGTCAATTCCTTATGCCTCAATTATTGGAAATATTATGTATGCACAAGTGTGCACTCGCCCTGATTTACCATTCGTGCCTGGGATGCTTGGCAGATATCAGTCCAATCCAGATCTAGATCACTGGAAGGCTGCTAAAAAGGTCTTGCATTATTTGCAAGGCACTAAAGGACTCATGCTTACGTATAAGAAATATGATAACCTTGAGGTGGTGGGTTATTCAGATGCTGATTTTGCGGGGTGTGTTGATACTAAGAAATCCACGTCAGGTTGTGTTTTCACCATCGCAAAAGGAGCTATATCATGGAAAAGATCCAAACAAACTATCACTGCATCGTCGACAATGCAAACAGAATTTGTGGCATATTTTGAGGCTATCAGGCAGGCAGTATGGCTGAAGAATTATATCCCAGGACTGAGCATGATTGACAGTATTTCCAGGCCACTCACTCTCTACTGCGATAGTCAACCCGCAGTAATCTTTTTGAGTAACAACAAGTCAAGTGATGCTGCCAAACACATTGACATTAAATATCTTGTTGTGAAAGATAGTGTCCAGAATCAGACAATTAGTGCTATGTACATAAGTACTAAGTTGATGTTGGCGGATCCGCTCACGAAAGGCTTGCCACCTAGTGTTTTCAAATAGCATGTTACCGGTATGGATTTGGTTGAAAGCCTTTGATCCTGGAAAAGTTGGGACCATTATGACATCGTCTCCCCAAAAGGCTCATTTTGAGATCAGATAGTCACTTGGTTCAACAGTACTTTACTGATTGTTGTAATCTATTGTCTTGGTGTACCATTTTATCAAGAGACGAGTATGTAATGTCTGTAATGTTTATGTAAAGAATTATGTGAATAAAGTTAATGGAGCTCATAAGTTAAAGAAGCTTCATTTTGATACGAAGTGATGTGCTATAGTCACTGGGTTCAGTGGTACCTGATATTGGCCACTGCCAGTGGCGGAGCTTGAGCCGAAATCTTGGGGGGGCCATGGGCTGGGGGGGGGGGGCAAACATAATTGATTTTGGTTGATTTTTGCTGGAAAAATAGGCCTAATACTAAGCTATATACACATGATTTCTAGTGAGCTGGGGGGGCCATTGCCCAGGTTGGCCCCCATGAAGCTCCGCCACTGCTCCGAATAAGACCAGTGGAAGAAAGTCCCTTGTAAAACTTTGTGGCAGTTTCTTTAATGGAAATCAATGAGGAGGCTCATTGTTTCAACCAAAAAAACAGTGGAAGAAATGATTTGACAATAATTGTTCTATCCAAACAAAGACGTCCCGAGCTCCCTGCTTCCCATGGCGGTGGCTCACTTCATGGGGGTGCTCTCCCTCATGGCGGAACTGAAACCTCCATGCACACGTCAATCCGCCATGACGCATCGCCGCCAGTGCTAGCCCCGCTGACTCCGCCCCAGTCAATTAGCGTCCGCTTTTGTCATCCCCGTCGAGCGACCGCGGAGGATCAGATGAGGAGGCCCTGCTACTGTGGCACCATTGCATGCAGCGATGATGGTGGCTGCTGCAGCTCCCGTGGAGAGAGCACGGAGAGCTGGACATGGATGAGGTCAGGGGCATGGCCGGGGTCGAGCATGGACGCTGGGGAGCTCGCACATGGCCGGGTCGAGCATGGAGACGTGGGCTATGCAGAACTCTGTTGTTTGGATGCATAAATACGCTAAACATCCTCCTTCCCCAGTTTATTTTCTTCGGAAAAATTACTTGTTGCTATTCTTCTTACTTGTTAACAGTATTGTAAAGATACATGATAGTGTCTGGTTTAAAATTGATCTCTTTCTCCATATGCAAACTGATATAGCTGAGATTAAACAACAGGAAGGACAATTGGCATGATTGCAGGGCTACTGCCAGTTCTGCTTGGGTTGCTGCCGTTTGCATTTGAGCTATTTCCTGTTTCCTTGGCTTTAATACTACTAGATGACCCGTTGCGCCCTTAGCGCAAAAACCAAATGCAGCCGAGATGTTAAGTGAACTTTTTGAATTATTTTTTTGCCTAATCATGTGCGAAGTCTGATATGAATTTATGACGTTAGTTTAATTGTAGGGGTTATGTTTTCATTTTTTTTATATTAAGGTAGCATGTTGTTGGTATTGTATTTAATAATTCCAGATAATAACTTCTAAAATCCATCTATACCAACCTATGTATGGATAATAATAAGTAGTAACGTCTGCGGGCGCGCCAGGACGCATCAGCGGATAGAGCTGGTCTGGCCCTTATTTATCTGCCATTCCAACAAGAATCCCTATTTGCAAACCCTTAAATCCATGCTAATCCATGCAACGTTCATTTCAGCATACATGTAGCACATATTACATGAAGCAAACAAGCTAGAAACAAGGAAACTACCCTAATCTACTCGTCGTCATCGGAGATGTAGACCCCCTGGCCGGACGGACCGACCTCGTGGTCATTGGCGGTGGGGTGAATTCCTGGCTCCTCATCCTCGTCGTCAAGGTCCGCGAAGAGCCGCTCCCGCCTCACGTCGGCGAGGTGGATACGGCGGTGTGGTTCACCGGCACCTCCCGTTTGGATTGGATCGAGTCGAGTATGGCCGCTTGGTTCGTCTCGAACTGCGCCGCCACCTCCGCGTCTTGGCCGTGTTCGAATTCCACGTCCGGCTCCTCCAAGGCAAATCTGCCGGGCTCAACCTCCATGCCCGGTGCCTCCTCGGTCTCATCCTCCATGCCCGCGTCCTCCTCCTCCATGCCCCCTCCTCCTCCTCCTGCGCCACCTCCTCCTCCGCCGCCGCAATGTGAGCGGCGCGACGTGCCTCCTAGGTGCGCATCTTGTACTAGGTTATTTTCTGCCGGACCATGGTGACAGCGAGGTTGGGAGAGGAGGGAAATGGGGAGTGGTGGTGGCGCGGTCGCAAGGGAGAGGAGGGAATGGGGCAGCTAGGGTCTCCCGTACCGGCCGGCTTAAATAGCCGGATTTGACCCCTCGGGCGGCGAGCCGGAGCGGCGGCATGAATGCGTTCTCACCAAATCGGAGGAGGAAGCCGCCTGACCAATGGGTTCTCACATGGGTCTCGCCCGTCAGGCCAATGTGGCCGCCGCGTCCAGGCGTACCCATATCGACCCCACATATGGGCTGGATATGAGGGGTGACGAACACCTCGGACATTTGGGCTAGGTTTGGGTGTTTGGTTCGGTGGCTTTTTTTTGTCCGGGCCTTGTAGGGTCTATCAGGCTTCCGCGGATGATTGGTGAGGATAATTTGATTTATCGGCCCGACGTGATCACGTCCCTTTTTTAGAGCAACGGCATGTTAGCCGGATAAATGGCATTTAACTACTGCCACGCCTGGGGTACTCGGCTGTCGACTCACGGGCTGCTCGTGGTGCGTGCCTCGCGCTGTGATCCTTTGTAAAGTGTTGGTCCTAGCAAGGATATTGTCCTCATTTCGGTTTCAAAGATATTAGAATACATCTGGATTATAAACGCAATATATAGTCTTACACAGAAGCAAAGTAACCAAAAGCAGTTCACCAAACGCTAACCTATCGCAGTACATTGCCAAAATAGCCAGTGGAAGGAGCCTGGGACTCAGCCCAGTTTTCGCCCATATTCATTCCTTTTATATCTATATTTCTTTGGGCTTCTCCGTTTGGTAGTACACTTTGCAGACGACTAGCTCTCCCTCCTTCTCGTTATCGTCGTCGTTGAGGTGGTACTGGTGCATCACCCATTTGGTCTTCTTCCGTTGTTCACCTTATCCGGTGTAGAGTACCAGGATCTTTCTCCAGCCCATCAGCCGTGCGTTGGCCTTCAACACCAGTGTATTTCCGGTCTTGTGCCACGTTAAGCTCACGTTGCATTATGTCTCTAACTTGTGACGCTTCCTCAGTCCACCGTTGTATGCCTTAGAAGGATGGAAGAAGAAATATGTCCTCATGCCGTCCATTTTCACACCTGCTCAAGTGATAATCAGATGCAGTAATAAACAACTAGTGTGAGAATTGTCGTATGCGCGCATGAGATGTCAGCTAGGAAAGAAGGAAAACAACCACAATTGTGGCTTGGTTAGCAGAAAACATCATTCTACGTTTTTTGGCAAAAAATCACCTGCCTACCGAAATCTCGTTGCAAATAACACTGATCGACGGATTAGCCTCATTTGACGCTCGAACTGACAAGGAGGGCCCGCTGACAGGGTGACGTGGCCAAAAAAATTGCCACGTGGGCGCATTGACAATTCTATTCTTTCTTCTCCTCTCCCCTCTCTCTCTCTCAAACCTCTCTCTCTCTCTACAGCATACCATCGAACAACTTGCATGCGCGTGCTGCTGCAGCGCTAACGTGGCCGAGATGGTGATACCTGGCGGAGCACAGACCCCGCGCTGCCGTCCACTTCCGCGGTGATGGCGACAACGGCAAAGTTCAGCAAAGTGCCGCCCGCCTCGTCGTCGGCGCGTTCCACTTCCGCCAAGAAGGACGGCGGTGGCGAGAAGGAGCGGTCGGCGGCGAAGTGCTCCATATGCATCAGCGCGCTGGTGGCCAGGGACAATGTGAAGGCGCTCCCTCCCTGCGGCCACTGCTTCCACCTAGACTGCGTCGACGCCTGGCTCCGCTCACAGCCCAGCTGCCCGCTCGAGAAGCAGGAGCAGGTTGGTTGAGATCCAGCGCTAAAGGAGGCACATCCCTCTGTCGAAGCATCTCGCCCAAACGCCTGCGACTTCAGGGACATGACCTGCCTGCCGAGGGCGAGGAGCTCGTCGATGCCCGTGAACAACACGTGCTCCAGAGCTTCACCGCCCGCACGTGCTCCGGACCTTAACCACTGCCACCTCCGTCACCACATCGCCGCACGCACATGGCCATGCAAGCCTCGTCAAACGCGCCGGCGTCCTGTGGGCCTCCCTGAACTCTGCCGCCACCGTGAAGCTGTTCGACGAAATGCCCAGTCGCTGCTGTCCCAGATGGCGTGGCGCACCACCTTCCGCAATACGCCGACGGTCGCCTCCTGTACAAGTTCGTTCCGACGGATTGATGTAGTCCGGTGAGACGCAGTACAACCCAAACAAAGGAACATGACATGACACATCGTAGAAGTTAGCTTCAAACCTACGGAGCCAGTGGCGGAGACGCGGGGGGGTGGGGGGCGGAGTCAGGGGCCTGGCTCCCCCTAACGATCGAGCAAGCAATGACCAGCTACAAAATTAGCGATAATAACGATGAACACTTGTACCTGGCCCCCTATCATGTCAACGTAAATTCTGGAAAAGGGCAAAGGGCCCATGAGAAAGCCCATTAATGGACAGATGGCCTCCTCCGTTAGTAGTTTCCTAGGTCGTCGCGCTATCATTGCTCAAAAAAAAAAAAGGTCGTGGGGCTATCCCGTGATTAGCGTGTGCGTGGGATTAGCCCTTGCGCCGCTGCCATCCGCTCCCCCTGCCTCGGCCCTCCCTGCTCAACTCAGGATCAGATTGGATTCAAACGGCGACGCAGGTGCTTCACTGGTCGATTCTTTAGGCTCGAGCCAATGTACCAAACTTGCCAAGGTTAAGACCCTACAGTACATTCTAATCTTTCTCAATTCTTTATTTTGTATGTGTCGAACTTATACATCAGATTTTATTTATTTTGTTTGGGTGATCTGTGATGCCGTGAGAGTTTCTATATTGTACTTGTTCTAGAAATCTCCGTGATGCAAATTATCCTATATATTAGTTCCTATGTGTGGTGCAAAGATTTCATATGACAAACTTATACAATATAGTGAATTCTGAAACTTTTCAGCGGCTATGAAGAGAAAAGCGCTACCAAACATCAGATTAATTCATTTCGAAGCATGTTGCTGCAACTAGTTATAACTCTCCCAATCTCAACGGCAAGTGCAAAGCGAGTTTTTTTACTATTAAAATTATGAACACACGTCTTAGAAGTAAAATGCGAGACAGCTTGCTTTGTCATTGCATGATAATCTACATTGAAAGATAATTAGCAGATGCCTCGTTTTTCTAATAAAATGTGGCGGAGGGAAACCCCTTTTCGTAAAAAAAAAAGATAATTAGCAGCTAAGATCCCTTCTGATGAAATTATCAATATTTTTCTTTTTACTAGCAATCATGGTGGCAAATTTAAACTAATTCAAATGTAATGATGTTTTTATAGCACCAAAGCAGGACCTTGTTATAGTATAAGGTTTTTTTTTTTGCACTAGATATTTTTTTGTCAAGCAAGCAACACACGTAATAATAAACTACTTCCTCCGTTCACTTTTATAAGTTGTCTTTGGATATTTTCATGTGGACTACATACGGACTTAAATGAGTGAACAAACACACTAAAACGCGTCTATATACATCCGATTCAAAAAAAAAATAGAACATCTTATAAGTTGAAACGGAGGGAGTAATTGCATGCATGTCACTACTCTCAACTAGTAGTAGTAGCCTCTTAATCACCAAAAGTGATGTTCTAATCCCGAGCTCACATGAGCTCGGATGAACAGTAAAATTTAAAAATAAAATAAAAACGGTTCAAAAAAATCCAATTTTTTTTTGTGTGAAACTTTGACAAATGATTTCATAGCTTGCAAAATTTCATCACCATATAACTTTCGGGTAAAATGTGGCAAAAGAAACAAAATCGATGCTCCAAACGATATTTTCTAACGCATTTTGGGGCATCGATTTAGTTTTATTTGCCACATTTTACACGACTGTCATCTGGGGATGAAATTTTGCAAGCTATGAAAGCATTTGTCAAGGTTCACACAAAAAAAAATCGGATTTTTTTGAACTGTTTTTGAATAGTTTTTTATTTTACTGTGCACCCGAGCTCATGTGAGCATCGATTTTGTTTTTTTTTTTGCCACATTTTACACGACTGTCATCTGATGATGAAATTTTGTAAGCTATGAAAACATTTGTCAAAGTTTCATACAAAAAAAATTGGATTTTTTTGTATTTGTTTTCATTTTTACTGTTCACCCAAGCTCATGTGAGCTCGGGATCAGAACAGCTGCGTCCCTTAATGACACCGTTATCTATTCTAAAAGGAGGAGATCATGATCTAGATGGGCAAAAATGGAGGAGTCGTGGGATGCCATCGACATGGTTAAGACAGTGTGCATTTAACACGGTCAAAGCCTACATCTGCGTGATTAATTAGCTGCCGGTGCACGTTATATCATGTGCATTTCATCCATGCTCTAGTGCTCATTACTTCGTATAGGAAAAGCGAAAACATATAAGAGAATATACTATAACCATTTGATTTAAATGAAAGGTACGATGGAAAGAAATTTTTCTTTGCTCTGGATTCAAAAGAAAAATGAAAGCGCCGGTCGCTCGTGCACATTCCGATTGGCACATTTATGTCCGTTGGATCTATTCTACGTTATCCTCTTGCCCACTGTTTTGTTCCAAAAAAACAGAGAGATGCCCAGCGAGACTCCATCCCCGCTGCGCCATGGACGAGCGAGGCGACCAACCTCGACGCACCACCGGCACACCCGCCGGTCACCGCCCTCGCCGTCGTCGTCTCCTGCGTTTCTCGCCGGCTCCACGCATGCATCAGCGTCCACCCGCGGTTGTAGTTCCGATGGCGACGGTCGCAGCTTCGGTGGCGACGGTCGCAGTCCGCAGCACCCGTCGGCGAGCTCGCAGCGTACCTCGCCCGGTTGCTGGTCGCAGCAAAAATGCATGCCGTAGCAGAAAGTCATGCTGGTTCCAGCAAAAAATAGCTCGCCGTCGCTAATCCCAGCAAAAATGGCTCGCCCGATTCCAGTAAAATGACTCGCCGGTTGTAGCTTACCGTCGTGCCGATTGCAGCATCTCGGCTCGCCGCCATGCCAGCTACACCTTGCTTAAGCATCGGCAGTTGCCGGTCGCAGCAAAAATGCTCATAGGTTCCAGCAAATGTGACCGTTGGTTCCAGCAAAATTCGAGCGCCGGTTCCAGCAAATTCGGGCGCCGCTGAGCCATTGCAGCTCGCCGCGCTACGGTTGCAGCCCGCTGGCATGTCCATCCCAGCATCCAAGGGTGCCGGTTGCAGCACCGGCCATCACCGGTCCCCAGCATCGGTGACCACCGGTTGCAGCACCGGCCATCACCGGTCCCAGCACCGGTAACCACCGGTTGCAGCTCCCCGCGTCATAGTTGTTGCATTGCTCACCTAAAAACATGGCAGCGCCACCGTCGTCGAGGGAGAAGGGGGAGGAGAAGGGGGAGGTGGGTGACGGCCATGGCCACGGCCACCACGGAGCAGGAGGGAAAAGGTGGGTGGTGATGCAGGCGTTGTTCTCCGAGGAAGTTGTAGCCGTGGCAGCGTCTGTGTGCTCGCTCCTCGCAGCACCCCTGACCATCGGGGCGAGCGACAGTGCCGCCACCTGCGCGAGGACGGCGGACGAGCACTGTGGGGGAGGGAGGGAGGAGCACGGGAGCTCATCTGGTAAGAGATCAATGTGAGAGAGAGAAAGGTGATCGCACGAACTACTCCACGGGGAAGAAACGTGATAAGGGATAAAGATGACCATGTTGGAATAATCCTGACGTTGTCCGTCAAGCTAGTTTAGTGTTTTCAGTAGACTTTGTTTCACTCACGGTTGGGCGTGACAAGTTAGTTTTGTTGGGAAACTGGGCCCATAGGGTGCGGCGGCAGAGGCCTGCGGGAGGCGCACCTCTTAGCGAGTATTTATCCCTTAACCCCCTACCCCAATATATTTAGATGAGGATCAATAATTGTAATAGAGTTCAATCATTAATAAAGAAATGCTCCCCTCTACTTCTCTGTGTCCATCTACTTTCTGCGCCTTGCATGATCGACTACTTCGTCTACGACGCTTGCTCCCGCTCCGCAACCTTGGACCAGACTCGCTGGCAGGAGTTGCGGCGTCATCAGCCCGCTTCGCTCCATCAACTCTCCATCAAGCATGCTTTCGTCAATCCCGCGGAGGTATAAACTTCGATCCGTCTCTTTGCAAAAATGGATTCCTAGTCTCTCCATGATTCCGTTTTTGTGATTAGTTTATTTTTCAGATCAAGTTGACCTATGGTGTGGATTCTTCCCACGAGATCGCGGTGGACCTGATGTCACCGGCATAATGCCGATCGATCTCGCACCACGAGAAATTTGTTGACTACACCTAAGCACACGGTGCACGGCTTCGGATGAGCACGGCACCACCGCGACGCACCCGATGTGCACGTGTTCGTGACGTCCTGTTGACACATGATTTTTGTGATTCCTGAGCATATGTACGAAGTCCAGATGGCACTATGCAGAGTCATGTCTGTGTCCTGCCAGTTGTGCACCGTCGCCGTGCCGGATGCATGCGTCGTGCCGCTGTCCTGACCCCGCTGGTCACCACACGTCATGTCATCACGAGCTCGACGAGCCACCGTCACGTCCCGCCCGCACCGGCCCAGCTAGCCGCAGCACATGGCGCAGCTCACTTGGCTCCCGCGCCGACACTGGCCCCTCTGCCACGTACCCGGAGATGGCCGCCACGCTCGCCTGCCCGCCATGGTCCGGCTGACCACGAGCCACGCAGCACGAGCCGCCTACGCGGGTAGCGTGCCGCCGTGCGTGGACACGAGCAACCAAGCGCACGCCGCTCCCACACATGGCCGCTGCCGTGCCCCGCAGGCCGCCTCTGCACGCGCGTGCACCCTGTGGTTCAGGCCGCCATTGCGAGCGCTCTAGCCGCCGCCGCCATACTCGGTGTGCGTGCCGCTGCCTTGCCATGGCAAAGGTAGCAAGCTACAGTACCGCTAACTTTGTCCAGTCTCGTCCGTCAGATTGAAAAGCAGCGGCCCAGATTGAATGCTACAGTATGGTCAACAGTGGTTTGCAACAACAGTGTTTTATGTGAACAGTGTCAGGAGCAGTGATTTGGCGAATCTCAGCCTTCAATTCTTGATCCTGTGGCAAAGTCAGCGGGGACTTGTTGTGGCTAAGTCAGCGAATCCGGATCGGCCCGGTGTGCATGCTGGCCGCGCCCGGTGTGCATCCTAGCCGCAGCACGCCCGATGTGCATGCTATGCGCGGGCCGCCGCTGCCCTGGGTGTAATCAGCCGCACCGGGAGCGCGCGTCTTGCGCAGCCACTGGCCTCCCCGGGCCCTCCTAGAGCCGCCGCCACCCACTGTTCGGGCGCTAGGGGAAACCCTAGCGTCGCCCCTTGGAGGGTAATGCAAGGTCTGGGCCGACCCACTAGGCCCCGTTAGGCCTGCTGTTGCGGGCCGCGTCCCCTCTAAAAAAAGAGAGGTTGGTTGGTGCGCTGTAAATGGGCCGGCGACCCACATTCGGCCCGGTGCCGAACAAGTTGTATCGCTACGCATGGAAATTTGTGATTTAGCCCCTATACTTTCTGGTAATTAAGCATAAATTAATCTTGCTGAATTGATTTGCGCCTAAGTCCTCGGTTTAGTCTGTTTTTGCTAAAAACGCATATTTAGGCTTAAAAATCAACCTAAATATGGTGGTCATATCCAGCCCCTCATATGGTGGGCCAAGGGTGAGCACCGTTCTAGTCCAGACCTGCATGGAGAAAGGGCATGTCACAATGAGGTGGAGGGCCATCCCCGGCTCGCAACGGCAGAACGGGCAGAGTGGGTCGTGTGGGATGTGCCGCCGGGCCAAATTGCCCGTCGTCAGACATTTACCCTGCAGCAGAATCCAGGAGAACGCATTTGCCCTTGGCACCGCATTGGCGCTCTAGATGATCGCCTTATCATTCGAGGGGATGCAGCTCTGGAATTGCATCCGATAAGCCGATGCTGTTGTGTAGTGTCCCGACGCCGTCCATTTCCACCTGATGGAATCCGACGAGTTAACCTACAGCGTGACGGTGTTGGTCACCTCCCACAGCTCACAGAGTTCAGGTTACTGAATTTATTTAGGTCCCTCATGAGGTCATCCTTGAGAACGGGACAACCCCTCTGGAAGAACAGCCCCGTGAACGCATAAGGCCCCGGTGCCTTCTCGGTGTTAGAATCATTGATTGCTGCAGCCACCTCTTCTCTTTGACAGCAGATCAGGGGCTGAATTGTAGCCCAGGGCCTGAAAGTTCATCCTTTTCTCTCTGAAAGCAGGCTGGCCAAATAGTTCAGAGAAGAAATCACACGCGAGGTCGACCTTTTCCTCCTGACCCAAGAAGAATAGCCCTTGATGCTGGATCGTTTTGATGTTGTTTTTCCTCCTCCTTGCCGATGCCTTCATATGAAAGAATTTGGTGCAAGTGTTCCCTTTGCTGATTCCTTGGATTATCGCTCACTGCCGCCAGATGGATCTTAGCAAAGCACAAAACCCTAGTATTCTCATCTTGAGGTTGTTGCAGAACTGATGCTCGGCTTGGGATGGGTCTCTCAAGTCTCGGGCCTTATCGAGACGATAGATAATATCATTCGTGATATCCATAGCACGACTCATCTGATCAGTGGAGCAGTCGTGCCATCGCTTGAGAGCCCGGGCAACCCTGGCAAGCTTGGTGCGTAGCACGACGAAGGCATCAGGGGAAGTCACCGATTGTTGCCATGCCGAGACGACCAGTGCCTCGAATCCCTCCATCCGGACCCAAAAATTCTCGAATAGGAACCTGCGGCAGTGCTTAAACTTGGTGTCACATGTAAGCAGCAAATGGAAGTGATCGCTGACTGCTGTGGTTATGCCTTGTAGCAGACATGAGGGGAAGATATCATGACATTGATCATTAAAAAGGACCCTGTCGAGCTTGACCAGGATCGCTTGCTGCTGCTCATAGGCCATGTGTACGTGAGGCCGTGGAAGTACAGGTCTTTCAGCTCCATGTCAGAGATGAAGCCTGAAAATCGTTCATCAGTCTCTAGTTAATTCTGATATAGGATTTGTCTACCGCAATGCAGATCAAGTTGAAATCATCAGCACAAATCGTTGGGCAGAGGTGGATGGACATGCCATGCCACAGCTGGCGGAGAAACTCTAACTTGTCATCATCTGCCTGAGGCCCATACACCCCCAATGAGCAGCCATGATTTCGCCGATTTTCTGTGCGTGCATCTCACAACAACGTCGCTGGTACTACAGATTGACTCGGAGACATCGATCTCGTCATCCTTCCAAGCCACAATTATTCCGCCACTCGTGCCATCAGCCGGCTGGAAGCAAAAAATGGTTGAAGGCAGCATACTGCACTTGAGACCATGCTACTCACGATGGAGTTGTTGGATTTCCCCGAAGAGGAAGGGTGAAGTAGCACAGCAGCAGAAAGTATTTCCCTCAGTTAAGAACCAAGGTTTATCGAACCAGTAGGAGTCAACAAGCTATCAACTTTACCAGCACATGCACACAGATAAATAATTTTGCTTGCACCCAACAATGGCAAGGGGTCGTCACTCCCCTTGTGCTCACCAGTTGCAAGATTAAAACAAGTAGTGATAGAATAAAGTAACAAGAAAGTAAAAACAACAATTGTAGGAGTTTTTGTATTAATTGCAAGATAGACCCTCCGGGCCATAGGTTCACTAGTGGCATCTCTCTCGAAAGCATAGCAACGGTAGAATAAATTACTGTTGAGAAATTTACATAATTGAGCATAGTTATGACTTGGATCATTCATGGCATAATCTAACATAGGAATTACGTCCGTAACAAGTAGACCGTTAATCCAACTACATCTACTACTATTACTCCACCCAAAGACCGTTGTCCAGCATGTATCTCGTGGTATTAAGTTCATGACAAACAGAGTAACGCAATAAGCATGATGACACAATGTAGATAGAAAAAAGATCAAGCAATACGACCAAACCCCTTGTTTTATCCTTAGTAGCAACAATATAATACGTGCCTTTACCCCTACTGGCACAAGGCAAGATCACCGCAAGATTGAACCCACTACTATGCACCACTCCCTCTGAAGATCTACTCATCTATCTTGGCCAAAGAAGACTCCTAGATCGGAAACCATACATAGCTATCATATTACACAAGAAAGAGATCTCAAAAGACTCAATATAATCCAATGAACAATCTGATCATAAACCCACAACTCATCGGATCCCAACAAACACACCGCAAAAGATTACATCGGATGGATCATAGAGAAAATCATTGTATTGAAGATCAAAAGAGATAGAGAGAGAGGGTGCCATCTAGCTACTGCTATGGACCCGTAGGTCCTGAAAGAACTACTCACACATCATCATGGAGGCAACAAGGTTGATGAAGATGACCTTGTTGGAAATATGCCCTAGAGGCAATAATAAATTGGTTATTATTATATTTCCTTGTTCATGATAATCGTTTATTATCCATGCTATAATTGTATTGATTGGAAACTCAAATACATGTGTGGGTACATAGACAACACTGTGTCCCTAGTAAGCCTCTAGTTGACTAGCTTGTTGATCAAAGATGGTTAAGGTTTCCTAGCCATGGACATGAGATGTCATTTGATAACGGGATCACATCATTAGGAGAATGATGTGATGGACAAGACCCAAACTGTAAACGTAGCATTTGATCGTGTCAGTTTATTGCTATTGTTTTCTGCATGTCAAGTATCTGTTCCTTTGACCATGAGATCATGCAACTCACTGACACCGGAGGAATACCTTGTGTGTATCAAACGTCGCAACGTAACTGGGTGACTATAAAGGTGCTCTACAGATATCTCCGAGGGTGTCTGTTGGGTTGGCATGGATCAAGACTGGGATTTGTTACTCCGTATGACGGAGAGGTATCTCAGGGCCCACTCGGTAATACAACATCACAATGAGCCTTGCAAGCAATGTGACTAAAGTGTTAGCCACGAGATCTTGTATTACGGAACGAGTAAAGAGACTTGCCGGTAACGAGATTGAACTAGGTATAGAGATACCGACGATCGAATCTCGGGCAAGTAACATACCGAAGAACAAAGGGAACAGCATACGGGATTAACTGAATCCTTGACATAGAGGTTCGACCGATAAAAGATCTTCGTAGAATATGTAGGAGCCAATATGGGCATCCAGGTCCCGCTATTGGTTATTGGCCGTAGAGGTGTCTCGGTCATGTCTACATAGTTCTCGAACCCGCAGGGTCTACACACTTAACGTTTGGTGACGATTAGTATAATTGAGTTATTATGTTGGTGACCGAAAGTTGTTCGGAGTCCCGGATAAGATCCCGGACATGACGAGGATCTCCGGAAGAGTCCGGAGGTAAAGATTGATATATGTGATAATAGTGTTTTGATCTCCGGAAGAGTTCCGAAGTTCACCGGAAGGGGTTCCGGATGTTTACCGAAGTGTTCGGGTGCAGCAACACTTTATATGAGCCAAAGGGATAAAGCCCACAAGGTATTGGAAAGTGCAAAAGTAGTTTTGCTGCCGCGTAAGCGGTACTACCGCTTGGTGAAGCGGTACTACCGCCCGAGCGGTACTACCGCTTGTGTGAAGCGGTACTACCGCTTGTGCGCGGCTGTGCACGGTTCGGCAGGGATCCGAGTTGGACTCTTTCCCTGCGGGCCAAACCGACCTTGTGCGGGCAAAACCGACCCGGAGGAGGCTTTTACTCCAAGTTTAGTCCCCAAGGCTCAACATATAAATAGAGGGGCAGGGCTAGCACACGGGATAGATCAGGATTTCCCAAGCCGTGTGCCGGCAACCCTAGCCCTCTAGTTCCTCCGTCATAATCTCCGTAGCGCTTGGCGAAGCCCTGCAGAGATTGTTCTGTTGGGGAACGTTGCATGGGAAACAAAAATTTTCCTACGCACACATAAGATCTATCCATGGTGATGAGCATCTACGAGAGGGAGAGTGAATCTACATACCCTTGTAGATCGCTAAGCGGAAGCGTTAATAAACGCGGTTGATGTAGTCGAACGTCTTCGCGATCCAAATCGCCGAGCGTCCCGCGATCCAATCACGATCCTTCCGATCTAGTGCCGAACGGACGGCACCTCCGCGTTCAACACACGTACGGCTTGATGACGCCTTCACCTCCTCGATCCAGCGAGCGATGGTGAAGTAGTGGTTGAGTTCCAGCAGCACGACGGCGTGGTGATGGTGGTGAGGAACAATCTCTGCAGGGCTTCGCCAAGCACTACGGAGATTATGACGGAGGAACTAGAGGGCTAGGGTTGCCGGCACACGGCTTGGGAAATCCTGATGTGTCCCGTGTGCTAGCCCTGCCCCTCTATTTATATGTTGAGCCTTGGGGTCTAAACTTGGAGTAAAAGCCTCCTCCGGGTCGGTTTTGCCCGCACAAGGTCGGTTTGGCCCGCAGGAAAAGAGTCCAATTCGGACCCTGCCGAATCGTGCACAGCCGCGCACAAGCGGTAGTACCGCTTCACACAAGCGGTAGTACCGCTTGGGCGGTAGTACCGCTTCACACAAGCGGTAGTACCGCTCCGGCGGTAGTACCGCTTCACCAAGCGGTAGTACCGCTTACGCGGCAGCAAAACTACTTTTGCACTTTCCAATACCTTGTGGGCTTTATCCCTTTGGCTCATATAAAGTGTTGCTGCACCCGAACACTTCGGTAAACATCCGGAACCCCTTCCGGTGAACTTCGGAACTCTTCCGGAGATCGAAACACTATTATCACATATATCAATCTTTACCTCCGGACTCTTCCGGAGATCCTCGTCATGTCCGGGATCTTATCCGGGACTCCGAACAACCTTCGGTCACCAACATAATAACTCAACTATACTAATCGTCACCAAACGTTAAGTGTGTAGACCCTGCGGGTTCGAGAACTATGTAGACATGACCGAGACACCTCTACGATCAATAACCAATAGCGGGACCTGGATGCCCATATTGGCTCCTACATATTCTACGAAGATCTTTATCGGTCGAACCTCTATGTCAAGGATTCAGTTAATCCCGTATGCTGTTCCCTTTGTTCTTCGGTATGTTACTTGCCCGAGATTCGATCGTCGGTATCACTATACCTAGTTCAATCTCGTTACCGGCAAGTCTCTTTACTCGTTCCGTAATACAAGATCTCGTGGCTAACACTTTAGTCACATTGCTTGCAAGGCTCATTGTGATGTTGTATTACCGAGTGGGCCCTGAGATACCTCTCCGTCATACGGAGTAACAAATCCCAGTCTTGATCCATGCCAACCCAACAGACACCCTCGGAGATACCTGTAGAGCACCTTTATAGTCACCCAGTTACGTTGCGACGTTTGATACACACAAGGTATTCCTCCGGTGTCAGTGAGTTGCATGATCTCATGGTCAAAGGAACAGATACTTGACATGCAGAAAACAATAGCAATAAACTGACACGATCAAATGCTACGTTTACAGTTTGGGTCTTGTCCATCACATCATTCTCCTAATGATGTGATCCCGTTATCAAATGACATCTCATGTCAATGGCTAGGAAACCTTAACCATCTTTGATCAACGAGCTAGTCAACTAGAGGCTTACTAGGGACACAGTGTTGTCTATGTACCCACACATGTATTTGAGTTTCCAATCAATACAATTATAGCATGGATAATAAACGATTATCATTAACAAGGAAATATAATAATAACCAATTTATTATTGCCTCTAGGGCATATTTCCAACAGTCTCCCACTTGCACTAGAGTCAATAATCTAGTTCACATCACTATGTGATTTACATTGTAATGAATCGAACACCCATGCAGTTCTGGTGTTGTTCATGTTTAGCCCTTGGAAGAGGTTTAGTCAACGGATCTGCAACATTTAGATCCGTGTGTACTTTGCAAATATTTATGTCGTCCTCCTTGATGTAATCGCGGATGGAATTGAAACGTCGCTTTATGTGTCTGGTCCTCTTGTGAAATCTTGGTTCCTTGGCTAGAGCAATGGCACCAGTATTATCACAAAACAGAGTCATTGGGTTAAGTGCACTAGGCACTACTCCAAGATCTGTCATGAACTCCTTCATCCAGACACCTTCCTTCGCCGCCTCCGAGGCAGCGATGTACTCCGCTTCGCATGTAGAATCTGCTACCACGCTTTGCTTGGAACTGCACCAGCTAACCGCACCCCCATTAAGAATAAATACGTATCCGGTTTGCGACTTAGAGTCATCCGGATCAGTGTCAAAGCTTGCATCGACGTAACCCTTTACGACGAGCTCTTGATCACCTCCATAAACGAGAAACATGTCCTTAGTCCTTTTCAGGTACTTCAGGATATTCTTGACCGCCGTCCAGTGTTCCATTCCTGGATCACTTTGAAACCTTCCGACCATACTTATGGCAAGGCTGACATCGGGTCTTGTGCACAGCATTGCATACATGATAGAGCCTATGGCCGAAGCATAGGGGATGACACTCATCTTTTCTCTATCTTCTGCAGTCACTGGGCATTGAGTCTTACTCAACTTCACACCTTGCAAAACAGGCAAGAACCCCTTCTTGGACTGATCCATTTTGAACTTCTTCAAAATCTTATCAAGGTATGTGCTTTGTGAAAGTCCTATTAAGCGTCTTGATCTATCTCTATAGATCTTGATGCCTAATATGAAAGCAGCTTCTCCTAGGTCCTTCATTGAAAAACTCTTGTTCAAATATTCCTTTACGCTTTCCAGCATTTCTATATTGTTTCCAATCAGCAATATGTCATCCACATATAATATTAGAAACGCTATAGAGCTCCCACTCACTTTCTTGTAAATACAAGCTTCTCCGTAAACTTGTATAAACTCGAACGCTTTGATCACCTCATCAAAACGAAGATTCCAACTCCGAGATGCTTGCACCAGTCCATAAATGGATCGCTGGAGTTTGCAAACTTTGTCAGCATTCTCTGGATCGACAAAACCTTCTGGTTGCATCATATACAACTCTTCCTTAAGGTAACCGTTAAGGAACGCTGTTTTGACATCCATCTGCCAAATTTCATAATCGAAAAAGGCAGCTATTGCTAACATGATTCTGACGGACTTAAGCATCGCTACGGGTGAGAAGGTCTCATCGTAGTCAACTCCTTGAACTTGTGAAAAACCCTTTGCCACAAGTCGAGCTTTATAGACGGTGACATTACCGTCCGCGTCCGTCTTCCTCTTAAAGATCCATTTGTTCTGAATGGCCTTACGCCCTTCAGGTAATACTTCCAAAGTCCATACTTTGTTTTCATACATGGATCCCATCTCGGATTTCATGGCCTCTAACCACTTCTCGGAATCCGGGCCCATCATCGCTTCTCCATAGCTCGTAGGTTCATCGTTGTTTAACAACATGACCTCTAAGACAGGGTTGCCGTACCACTCAGGAGTAGTACGCGTCCTTGTCGACCTACGAGGTTCGATAGCAACTTGATCCAAAGCTTCATGATCATCATCATTAACTTCCTCTTCAGCTAATGTAGGCTCCACAGAAACAACTTTCTGCGCTGCGCTACTCTCAGGTTGAAGTAAAGGTTCAATAACCTCATCAAGTTCTATCTTCCTCCCACTCAATTCTTTCGAGAGAAACTCTTTCTCAAGAAATGTTCCGTTTTTAGCGACAAACACTTTGCCTTCGGATCTGAGATAGAAGGTATACCCAACTGTCTCTTTTGGGTATCCTATGAAGACGCATTTCTCCGCTTTGGGTTCCAGCTTTTCAGGCTGAAGCTTTTTGACATAAGCATCACATCCCAAACTTTAAGAAACGACAGCTTTGGCTTCTTGCCAAACCAAAGTTCATATGGCGTCGTCTCAACGGATTTCGATGGTGCCCTATTTAAAGTGAATGCAGCTGTCTCTAATGCATAACCCCAAAACGATAGTGGCAAATCGGCAAGAGACATCATAGATCGCACCATATCCAATAAAGTTCGATTACGACGTTCGGACACACCATTACGCTGTGGTGTTCCAGGCGGTGTCAATTGTGAAACAATTCCACACTGTCTTAAGTGACTGCCAAACTCATAACTCAGATATTCTCCTCCTCGATCAGATCGTAGGAATTTAATCTTCTTGTTACGATGATTCTCAACTTCACTCTGAAATTGTTTGAACTTTTCAAATGTTTCAGACTTGTGTTTCATTAAGTAAATATACCCATATCTACTTAAGTCATCAGTGAAGGTGAGAAAGTAACGATAACCACTGCGCGCTTCAATACTCATCGGACCGCACACATCAGTATGTATGATTTCCAATAAGTCACTTGCCCGTTCCATTGTTCCAGAGAACGGCGTTTTAGTCATCTTGCCCATGAGGCATGGCTCACATGTGTCAAGTGATTCAAAATCAAGTGACTCCAAAAGTCCATCAGCATGGAGCTTCCTCATGCGTTTTACGCCAATATGACCTAAACGGCAGTGCCACAAGAAAGTGGTATTATCATTATCAATTCTACATCTTCTGGCATCAATGTTATGAACATGTGTATTATTACTATCGAGATTCAATAAGAATAAACCCCTCACATTGGGTGCATGACCATAAAAGATATTACTCATATAAATAGAACAACCATTATTCTCTGATTTAAATGAGTAACCGTCTCGCAATAAACAAGATCCAGATATAATGTTCATGCTTAACGCAGGCACCAAATAACACTTATTTAGGTTCATCACTAATCCCGACGGTAATCGAAGAGCGAGCGTGCCGACGGCGATCACATCAACCTTGGAACCATTTCCCACGCGCATCGTCACTTCGTCCTTTGCCAGCCTCCGTCTATTCCGCAGTTCCTGTTTTGAGTTGCAAATATGAGCAACCGCACCGGTATCAAATACCCAGGCACTACAACGAGAGTTGGTAAGGTACACATCAATAACATGTATATCATATATACCTTGTTTGTTGTTGGCCGCCTTCTTGTCAGCCAAATACTTGGGGCAGTTCCGCTTCCAGTGTCCAGTTCCCTTGCAATGAAAACACTCAGTTTCTGGTTTGGGTCCAGCCTTGGGTTTCTTCTCGAGAGGAGCAACTGCTTTGCCACTCTTCTTAGAGTTACCCTTCTTACCCTTGCCATTTTTCTTGAAACTAGTGGTTTTATTGACCATCAACACTTGATGCTCCTTCTGAATTTCAGACTCAGCGACTTTCAGCATCGCAAACAGCTCGGCGACTGACTTGTTCATCCCGTGCATGTTATAGTTCAACACGAAGCTCTTGTAGCTAGGTGGCAATGATTGAAGAACTCTGTCAGTGATAGCCTCTGGCGGAAGGGGCATCCCTAACTCAGCCAGACGGGTGGAGTACCCAGACATTCTGAGCACGTGATCACTGATAGATCCGTTCTCCTCCATCTTGCAAGCATAGAACTTATCGGAGATCTCATATCTCTCGATCCGGGCATTCTTCTGAAAGATAAACTTCAACTCCTGGAACATCTCATATGCTCCATTACGTTCAAAACGTCTTTGAAGTCCCGGTTCTAAGCCATACAACATTGCACATTGAACTATTGAGTAATCATCAGAACGAGCCTGCCAGGCGTTCACAACGTCTAGAGACTCAACTGGAGCGGGTGGATCACCAAGCGGTGCATCAAGGACATAAGCCTTCTGGGAAGCCGTAAGGATAATCCTTAGATTACGGGCCCAGTCCACAAAGTTACTTCCATCATCTTTCAACTTAGCTTTCTCTAGGAACGCATTAAAATTCAGGGGTGCTACTGCGCGAGCCATGATCTACAACATAAATATTGCAAAGACAACTTAGACTATTGTTCTTAGATAATGAGTTTAGTTAATCATATTACTTAAAAACTCCCACTCAAATTGACATCCCTCCGATCATTCGAGTGTAACATGATCCAAATCCACCAACTCAAGTCCGATCATCACGTGAGTTGAGGTGGTTTCAATGGTGAACATCTTCATGTTGATCATATCTACTATATGACTCATGTTCGACCTTTCGGTCTCTTGTGTTCCGAGGCCATGTCTGTACATGCTAGGCTCGTCAAGTTTAACCCGAGTGTTCCGCACGTGTAACATGGCTTACACCCGTTGTATGCGAACGTAGAGTCTATCACACCCGATCATCACGGCGTGTCTCGAAACGACGAACTTTCGCAACGGTGCACACTTGAGGAGAACACAATTTATCTTGAAATTTAAGTGAGGGATCACCTTATAATGCTACCGTCGTCCTAAGCAAAATAAGATGCATAAAAGGATTAACATCACATGCAAATCATAAGTGACATGATATGGCCATGAACTTGTGCTTTTGATCTCCATCTCCAAAGCACCGGCATGATCTCCATCGTCACCGGCATGACACCATGATCTCCATCATCTTGATCTCCATCAACGTGTCGCCATAAGGTTGTCGCGCCGACTGTTGCTTCCACGACTATAGCTAACGTTTAGCGATAAAGTAAAGCATTACATAGCGCTTAATGATTGACACGCAGGTCATACAATAATTAAAGACAACTCTATGGCTCCTGCCAGTTGCCGTACTCATCGACATGCAAGTCGTGATATTCTATACAAAACATGATCATCTCATACATCACATATATCTCATCATGTAATTGGCCATATCACATCACAACATACCCTGCAAAAACAAGTTAGACGTCCTCTAATTGTTGTTGCAAATTTTACGTGGCTGCTACGGGTTTGCAAGAACCGTTCTTACCTACGCAAAACCACAACGTGGTGTAGTGATTGCTTTTTGATCTTCTAAAAGAACCCTCTTCATTGAACCGATTCAACTAAAGTGAGAGAGACAGACACCCGCCAGTCACCTTTATGCAACAAGTGCACGCAGCGGTAAAACCAGTCTCGCGTAAGCGTACGCGTAATGTCGGTCCGGGCCGCTTCATATCACAATGCCGCTGAATCAAGTATCAACTAGTAACGGCAAGCAATATGTATACACCCACGCCCACAACTCGTTTGTGTTCTACTCGAGATCTCATCTACGCATAGACCTGGCTCATGATGCCACTGTTGGGGAACGTTGCATGGGAAACAAAAATTTTCCTACGCACACATAAGATCTATCCATGGTGATGAGCATCTACGAGAGGGAGAGTGAATCTACATACCCTTGTAGATCGCTAAGCGGAAGCGTTAATAAACGCGGTTGATGTAGTCGAACGTCTTCGCGATCCAAATCGCCGAGCGTCCCGCGATCCAATCACGATCCTTCCGATCTAGTGCCGAACGGACGGCACCTCCGCGTTCAACACACGTACGGCTTGATGACGCCTTCACCTCCTCGATCCAGCGAGCGATGGTGAAGTAGTGGTTGAGTTCCAGCAGCACGACGGCGTGGTGATGGTGGTGAGGAACAATCTCTGCAGGGCTTCGCCAAGCACTACGGAGATTATGACGGAGGAACTAGAGGGCTAGGGTTGCCGGCACACGGCTTGGGAAATCCTGATGTGTCCCGTGTGCTAGCCCTGCCCCTCTATTTATATGTTGAGCCTTGGGGTCTAAACTTGGAGTAAAAGCCTCCTCCGGGTCGGTTTTGCCCGCACAAGGTCGGTTTGGCCCGCAGGAAAAGAGTCCAATTCGGACCCTGCCGAATCGTGCACAGCCGCGCACAAGCGGTAGTACCGCTTCACACAAGCGGTAGTACCGCTTGGGCGGTAGTACCGCTTCACACAAGCGGTAGTACCGCTCCGGCGGTAGTACCGCTTCACCAAGCGGTAGTACCGCTTACGCGGCAGCAAAACTACTTTTGCACTTTCCAATACCTTGTGGGCTTTATCCCTTTGGCTCATATAAAGTGTTGCTGCACCCGAACACTTCGGTAAACATCCGGAACCCCTTCCGGTGAACTTCGGAACTCTTCCGGAGATCGAAACACTATTATCACATATATCAATCTTTACCTCCGGACTCTTCCGGAGATCCTCGTCATGTCCGGGATCTTATCCGGGACTCCGAACAACCTTCGGTCACCAACATAATAACTCAACTATACTAATCGTCACCAAACGTTAAGTGTGTAGACCCTGCGGGTTCGAGAACTATGTAGACATGACCGAGACACCTCTACGATCAATAACCAATAGCGGGACCTGGATGCCCATATTGGCTCCTACATATTCTACGAAGATCTTTATCGGTCGAACCTCTATGTCAAGGATTCAGTTAATCCCGTATGCTGTTCCCTTTGTTCTTCGGTATGTTACTTGCCCGAGATTCGATCGTCGGTATCACTATACCTAGTTCAATCTCGTTACCGGCAAGTCTCTTTACTCGTTCCGTAATACAAGATCTCGTGGCTAACACTTTAGTCACATTGCTTGCAAGGCTCATTGTGATGTTGTATTACCGAGTGGGCCCTGAGATACCTCTCCGTCATACGGAGTAACAAATCCCAGTCTTGATCCATGCCAACCCAACAGACACCCTCGGAGATACCTGTAGAGCACCTTTATAGTCACCCAGTTACGTTGCGACGTTTGATACACACAAGGTATTCCTCCGGTGTCAGTGAGTTGCATGATCTCATGGTCAAAGGAACAGATACTTGACATGCAGAAAACAATAGCAATAAACTGACACGATCAAATGCTACGTTTACAGTTTGGGTCTTGTCCATCACATCATTCTCCTAATGATGTGATCCCGTTATCAAATGACATCTCATGTCAATGGCTAGGAAACCTTAACCATCTTTGATCAACGAGCTAGTCAACTAGAGGCTTACTAGGGACACAGTGTTGTCTATGTACCCACACATGTATTTGAGTTTCCAATCAATACAATTATAGCATGGATAATAAACGATTATCATTAACAAGGAAATATAATAATAACCAATTTATTATTGCCTCTAGGGCATATTTCCAACATGTTCCTCACCACCATCACCACGCCGTCGTGCTGCTGGAACTCAACCACTACTTTACCATCGCTCGCTGGATCGAGGAGGTGAAGGAATCATCAAGCCGTACGTGTGTTGAACGCGGAGGTGCCGTCCGTTCGGCACTAGATCGGAAGGATCGTGATTGGATCGCGGGACGCTCGGCGATTTGGATCGCGAAGACGTTCGACTACATCAACCGCGTTTATTAACGCTTCCGCTTAGCGATCTACAAGGGTATGTAGATTCACTCTCCCTCTCGTAGATGCTCATCACCATGGATAGATCTTGCGTGTGCGTAGGAAAATTTTTGTTTCCCATGCAACGTTCCCCAACAGTGGTATCAGAGCTAGGTCTATGCGTAGATGAGATCTCGAGTAGAACACAAACGAGTTGTGGGCGTGGGTGTATACATATTGCTTGCCGTTACTAGTTGATACTTGATTCAGCGGTATTGTGAGATGAAGCGGCCCGGACCGACATTACGCGTACGCTTACGCGAGACTGGTTTTACCGCTGCGTGCACTTGTTGCATAAAGGTGACTGGCGGGTGTCTGTCTCTCTCACTTTAGTTGAATCGGTTCAATGAAGAGGGTTCTTTTAGAAGATCAAAAAGCAATCACTACACCACGTTGTGGTTTTGCGTAGGTAAGAACGGTTCTTGCAAACCCGTAGCAGCCACGTAAAATTTGCAACAACAATTAGAGGACGTCTAACTTGTTTTTGCAGGGTATGTTGTGATGTGATGTGGCCAATTACATGATGAGATATATGTGATGTATGAGATGATCATGTGTTGTATAGAATATCACGACTTGCATGTCGATGAATACGGCAACTGGCAGGAGCCATAGAGTTGTCTTTAATTATTGTATGACCTGCGTGTCAATCATTAAGCGCTATGTAATGCTTTACTTTATCGCTAAAACGTTAGCTATAGTCGTGGAAGCATCAGTCGGCGCGACAACCTTATGGCGACACGTTGATGGAGATCAAGATGATGGAGATCATGGTGTCATGCCGGTGACGATGGAGATCATGCCGGTGCTTTGGAGATGGAGATCAAAAGCACAAGTTCATGGCCATATCATGTCACTTATGATTTGCATGTGATGTTAATCCTTTTATGCATCTTATTTAGCTTAGGACGACGGTAGCATTATAAGGTGATCCCTCACTTAAATTTCAAGATAAATTGTGTTCTCCCCAAGTGTGCACCGTTGCGAAAGTTCGTCGTTTCGAGACACGCCGTGATGATCGGGTGTGATAGACTCTACGTTCGCATACAACGGGTGTAAGCCATGTTGCACGTGCGGAACACTCGGGTTAAACTTGACGAGCCTAGCATGTACAGACATGGCCTCGGAACACAAGAGACCGAAAGGTCGAACATGAGTCATATAGTAGATATGATCAACATGAAGATGTTCACCATTGAAACCACCTCAACTCACGTGATGATCGGACTTGAGTTGGTGGATTTGGATCATGTTACACTCGAATGATCGGAGGGATGTCAATTTGAGTGGGAGTTTTTAAGTAATATGATTAAACTAAACTCATTATCTAGAACAATAGTCTAAGTTGTCTTTGCTATATTTATGTTGTAGATCATAGCTCGCGCAGTAGCACCCCTGAATTTTAATGCGTTCCTAGAGAAAGCTAAGTTGAAAGATGATGGAAGTAACTTTGTGGACTCGGCCCGTAATCTAAGGATTATCCTTACGGCTTCCCAGAAGGCTTATGTCCTTGATGCACCGCTTGGTGATCCACCTGCTCCAGTTGAGTCTCTAGACGTTGTGAACGCCTGGCAGGCTCGTTCTGATGATTACTCAATAGTTCAATGTGCAATGTTGTATGGCTTAGAACCGGGACTTCAAAGACGTTTTGAACGTCATGGAGCATATGAGATGTTCCAGGAATTGAAGTTTATCTTTCAGAAGAATGCCCGGATCGAGAGATATGAGATCTCCGATAAGTTCTATGCTTGCAAGATGGAGGAGAACGGGTCTATCAGTGATCACGTGCTCAGAATGTCTGGGTACTCCACCCGTCTGGCTGAGTTAGGGATGCCCCTTCCGCCAGAGGCTATCACTGACAGAGTTCTTCAATCATTGCCACCTAGCTACAAGAGCTTCGTGTTGAACTATAACATGCACGGGATGAACAAGTCAGTCGCCGAGCTGTTTGCGATGCTGAAAGCCGCTGAGTCTGAAATTCAGAAGGAGCATCAAGTGTTGATGGTCAATAAAACCACTAGTTTCAAGAAAAATGGCAAGGGTAAGAAGGGTAACTCCAAGCAGAGTGGCAAAGCAGTTGCTCCTCTCGTGAAGAAACCCAAGGCTGGACCCAAACCAGAAACTGTGTGTTTTCATTGCAAGGGAACTGGACACTGGAAGCGGAATTGCCCCAAGTATTTGGCTGACAAGAAGGCGGCCAACAACAAACAAGGTATATATGATATACATGTTATTGATGTATACCTTACCAACTCTCGTTGTAGTGCCTGGGTATTTGATACCGGTGCGGTTGCTCATATTTGCAACTCAAAACAGGAACTGCGGAATAGACGGAGGCTGGCAAAGGACGAAGTGACGATGCGCGTGGGAAATGGTTCCAAGGTTGATGTGATCGCCGTCGGCACGCTCGCTCTTCGATTACCATCGGGATTAGTGATGAACCTAAATAAGTGTTATTTGGTGCCTGCGTTAAGCATGAACATTATATCTGGATCTTGTTTATTGCGAGACGGTTACTCATTTAAATCAGAGAATAATGGTTGTTCTATTTATATGAGTAATATCTTTTATGGTCATGCACCCGATGTGAGGGGTTTATTCTTATTGAATCTCGATAGTAATGATACACATGTTCATAACATTGATGCCAAAAGATGTAGAATTGATAATGATAATACCACTTTCTTGTGGCACTGCCGTTTAGGTCATATTGGCGTAAAACGCATGAGGAAGCTCCATGCTGATGGACTTTTGGAGTCACTTGATTTTGAATCACTTGACACATGTGAGCCATGCCTCATGGGCAAGATGACTAAAACGCCGTTCTCTGGAATAATGGAACGGGCAAGTGACTTATTGGAAATCATACATACTGATGTGTGCGGTCCGATGAGCATTGAGGCGCGCGGTGGTTATCGTTACTTTCTCACCTTCACTGATGACTTAAGTAGATATGGGTATATTTACTTAATGAAACACAAGTCTGAAACATTTGAAAAGTTCAAACAATTTCAGAGTGAAGTTGAGAATCATCGTAACAAGAAGATTAAATTCCTACGATCTGATCGAGGAGGAGAATATCTGAGTTATGAGTTTGGCAGTCACTTAAGACAATGTGGAATTGTTTCACAACTAACACCGCCTGGAACACCACAGCGTAATGGTGTGTCCGAACGTCGTAATCGAACTTTATTGGATATGGTGCGATCTATGATGTCTCTTGCCGATTTGCCACTATCGTTTTGGGGTTATGCATTAGAGACAGCTGCATTCACTTTAAATAGGGCACCATCGAAATCCGTTGAGACAACGCCATATGAACTTTGGTTTGACAAGAAGCCAAAGCTGTCGTTTCTTAAAGTTTGGGGATGTGATGCTTATGTCAAAAAGCTTCAGCCTGAAAAGCTGGAACCCAAAGCGGAGAAATGCGTCTTCATAGGATACCCAAAAGAGACAATTGGGTATACCTTCTACCTCAGATCCGAGGGCAAAGTGTTTGTCGCTAAAAACGGAACATTTCTTGAGAAAGAGTTTCTCTCGAAAGAATTGAGTGGGAGGAAGATAGAACTTGATGAGGTTGTTGAACCTTTACTTCAACCTGAGAGTAGCGCAGCGCAGAAAATTGTTTCTGTGGAGCCTACATTAGCTGAAGAGGAAGTTAATGATGATGATCATGAAGCTTTGGATCAAGTTGCTATCGAACCTCGTAGGTCGACAAGGACGCGTACTGCTCCTGAGTGGTACGGCAACCCTGTCTTAGAGGTCATGTTGTTAAACAACGATGAACCTACGAGCTATGGAGAAGCGATGATGGGCCCGGATTCCGAGAAGTGGTTAGAGGCCATGAAATCCGAGATGGGATCCATGTATGAAAACAAAGTATGGACTTTGGAAGTATTACCTGAAGGGCGTAAGGCCATTCAGAACAAATGGATCTTTAAGAGGAAGACGGACGCGGACGGTAATGTCACCGTCTATAAAGCTCGACTTGTGGCAAAGGGTTTTTCACAAGTTCAAGGAGTTGACTACGATGAGACCTTCTCACCCGTAGCGATGCTTAAGTCCGTCAGAATCATGTTAGCAATAGCTGCCTTTTTCGATTATGAAATTTGGCAGATGGATGTCAAAACAGCGTTCCTTAACGGTTACCTTAAGGAAGAGTTGTATATGATACAACCAGAAGGTTTTGTCGATCCAGAGAATGCTGACAAAGTTTGCAAACTCCAGCGATCCATTTATGGACTGGTGCAAGCATCTCGGAGTTGGAATCTTCGTTTTGATAAAGTGATCAAAGCGTTCGAGTTTATACAAGTTTACGGAGAAGCTTGTATTTACAAGAAAGTGAGTGGGAGCTCTATAGCGTTTCTAATATTATATGTGGATGACATATTGCTGATTGGAAACAATATAGAAATGCTGGAAAGCGTAAAGGAATATTTGAACAAGAGTTTTTCAATGAAGGACCTAGGAGAAGCTGCTTTCATATTAGGCATCAAGATCTATAGAGATAGATCAAGACGCTTAATAGGACTTTCACAAAGCACATACCTTGATAAGATTTTGAAGAAGTTCAAAATGGATCAGTCCAAGAAGGGGTTCTTGCCTGTTTTGCAAGGTGTGAAGTTGAGTAAGACTCAATGCCCAGTGACTGCAGAAGATAGAGAAAAGATGAGTGTCATCCCCTATGCTTCGGCCATAGGCTCTATCATGTATGCAATGCTGTGCACAAGACCCGATGTCAGCCTTGCCATAAGTATGGTCGGAAGGTTTCAAAGTGATCCAGGAATGGAACACTGGACGGCGGTCAAGAATATCCTGAAGTACCTGAAAAGGACTAAGGACATGTTTCTCGTTTATGGAGGTGATCAAGAGCTCGTCGTAAAGGGTTACGTCGATGCAAGCTTTGACACTGATCCGGATGACTCTAAGTCGCAAACCGGATACGTATTTATTCTTAATGGGGGTGCGGTTAGCTGGTGCAGTTCCAAGCAAAGCGTGGTAGCTGATTCTACATGCGAAGCGGAGTACATCGCTGCCTCGGAGGCGGCGAAGGAAGGTGTCTGGATGAAGGAGTTCATGACAGATCTTGGAGTAGCGCCTAGTGCGCTTAACCCAATGACTCTGTTTTGTGATAATACTGGTGCCATTGCTCTAGCCAAGGAACCAAGATTTCACAAGAGGACCAGACACATAAAGCGACGTTTCAATTCCATCCGCGATTACATCAAGGAGGACGACATAAATATTTGCAAAGTACACACGGATCTAAATGTTGCAGATCCGATGACTAAACCTCTTCCAAGGGCTAAACATGAACAACACCAGAACTGCATGGGTGTTCGATTCATTACAATGTAAATCACATAGTGATGTGAACTAGATTATTGACTCTAGTGCAAGTGGGAGACTGTTGGAAATATGCCCTAGAGGCAATAATAAATTGGTTATTATTATATTTCCTTGTTCATGATAATCGTTTATTATCCATGCTATAATTGTATTGATTGGAAACTCAAATACATGTGTGGGTACATAGACAACACTGTGTCCCTAGTAAGCCTCTAGTTGACTAGCTTGTTGATCAAAGATGGTTAAGGTTTCCTAGCCATGGACATGAGATGTCATTTGATAACGGGATCACATCATTAGGAGAATGATGTGATGGACAAGACCCAAACTGTAAACGTAGCATTTGATCGTGTCAGTTTATTGCTATTGTTTTCTGCATGTCAAGTATCTGTTCCTTTGACCATGAGATCATGCAACTCACTGACACCGGAGGAATACCTTGTGTGTATCAAACGTCGCAACGTAACTGGGTGACTATAAAGGTGCTCTACAGATATCTCCGAGGGTGTCTGTTGGGTTGGCATGGATCAAGACTGGGATTTGTTACTCCGTATGACGGAGAGGTATCTCAGGGCCCACTCGGTAATACAACATCACAATGAGCCTTGCAAGCAATGTGACTAAAGTGTTAGCCACGAGATCTTGTATTACGGAACGAGTAAAGAGACTTGCCGGTAACGAGATTGAACTAGGTATAGAGATACCGACGATCGAATCTCGGGCAAGTAACATACCGAAGAACAAAGGGAACAGCATACGGGATTAACTCAATCCTTGACATAGAGGTTCGACCGATAAAAGATCTTCGTAGAATATGTAGGAGCCAATATGGGCATCCAGGTCCCGCTATTGGTTATTGGTCGTAGAGGTGTCTCGGTCATGTCTACATAGTTCTCGAACCCGCAGGGTCTACACACTTAACGTTTGGTGACGATTAGTATAATTGAGTTATTATGTTGGTGACCGAAAGTTGTTCGGAGTCCCGGATAAGATCCCGGACATGACGAGGATCTCCGGAATAGTCCGGAGGTAAAGATTGATATATGTGATAATAGTGTTTTGATCTCCGGAAGAGTTCCGAAGTTCACCGGAAGGGGTTCCGGATGTTTACCGAAGTGTTCGGGTGCAGCAACACTTTATATGAGCCAAAGGGATAAAGCCCACAAGGTATTGGAAAGTGCAAAAGTAGTTTTGCTGCCGCGTAAGCGGTACTACCGCTTGGTGAAGCGGTACTACCGCCCGAGCGGTACTACCGCTTGTGTGAAGCGGTACTACCGCCCAAGCGGTACTACCGCTTGTGTGAAGCGGTACTACCGCTTGTGCGCGGCTGTGCACGGTTCGGCAGGGATCCGAGTTGGACTCTTTCCCTGCGGGCCAAACCGACCTTGTGCGGGCAAAACCGACCCGGAGGAGGCTTTTACTCCAAGTTTAGACCCCAAGGCTCAACATATAAATAGAGGGGCAGGGCTAGCACACGGGATAGATCAGGATTTCCCAAGCCGTGTGCCGGCAACCCTAGCCCTCTAGTTCCTTCGTCATAATCTCCGTAGCGCTTGGCGAAGCCCTGCAGAGATTGTTCCTCACCACCATCACCACGCCGTCGTGCTGCTGGAACTCAACCACTACTTCACCATCGCTCGCTGGATCGAGGAGGTGAAGGCATCATCAAGCCGTACGTGTGTTGAACGCGGAGGTGCCGTCCGTTCGGCACTAGATCGGAAGGATCGTGATTGGATCGCGGGACGCTCGGCGATTTGGATCGCGAAGACGTTCGACTACATCAACCGCGTTTATTAACGCTTCCGCTTAGCGATCTACAAGGGTATGTAGATTCACTCTCCCTCTCGTAGATGCTCATCACCATGGATAGATCTTGCGTGTGCGTAGGAAAATTTTTGTTTCCCATGCAACGTTCCCCAACAGACCTCCCCAATGATTTCCCCCTCCCGCAGAGTACCGGAAAAGGGCTCCAGATGGGATCGCTTCGGAACAGAGACCTGCGGCGGCGATAAAACTGTTTCGGGTTTTGCTCTGAGGGTTTCTGGATTTCTGGAAATTTATAGCGCTAGAATTAGGTCGGTTGGAGCTATGAGGGGCCCACAAGTCAGGGCCGCGAGGCCACCCTCCAGCCCGCGCCCCCTGGCTTGTGGTGCCCTCATGGGTCTTCTCGTCCTCCCCCGAAGCTTCTAGGGTCTCTTATTGTCCAGAAAAAATCGTCAAAAGGTTTCATCGTGTTTGGACTTCTGTAGGCAAGGTTTTTCTGCGAAACAAAAAATATGCAGAAAACAAGAACTGACACTGGGGACTGAATTAATAGGTTAGTCCAAAAAAATAATATAAAATGACATATAAAGCATATAAAAGTGATGCCATAATAGCATTTAACTATCAAAAATTATAGATACGTTTGAGACATATCAGACCGCCAAACACTTAGATTCTTGCAAGCAAACCAAAGGTACATTGAACTGATGCACTAATCTTCTGACAACACCTCTCCTCACAACCGAATTCAAAACCTCGAACATTCTAAATGAGCAGAGGGCAACTATCAATGAATACTAATCATCGAGACTTCGGATTATCATCCTATGCCCCAGCCGAGGGCCGGGATGCAGCCTGGCCCCCCAGGGCTATCACCTTGATCCCTAGAGCAGCCGCTAGCGTACAGAGGGCGTTGATTTGGGCCTAAATGAGGTGATGCTCAAAGGTGAGCTCATATCACTGCAAAGCGTTCTCCTCGGCGGTGTCGATCCCCAGCTTCTGCATGATGAGTTGTTGCGCCCTTGCCACCGCGTTTAGGGGTGCCGTTGTCTTCAAAGCCAGCCGATCACTTTGGCGAGGGTTGGACACTGGCGAGCGGCGTTGCTGGGGTGCCATCGGCCTCACCAGAGATGGGCGAGGAATGATGGGTGGGGTGACGTCGTGGGTGACCTCAACAGCGAGGTGGTCAATCACCAGTAGTGGGCCCATCAGGCTGGCAGAAGTGGCATCCGTGGCCGCATGCACCTGCTTAGTCAGTGCCTGTGTATCAGCATGCATCGGGGCATGGATGTGGAGCAACCCAGCAGGGGGTGGGGTCACCTGGGCCTCCACACGCTCGATAGGCAAGAACGCCATGTCGCTGGTCTCTCTGGGCCCCAATGGGTTAATCAGACTGGTCTGCCCAAAGCCGCTAGGCAGGTCGATTTGTACGGCACATGCCCGTGCTCTGCCTCCCAGACGAATCACTGGGAGGGGATGTATCCCTCTGCGTCCCAGGAGGGGAGCCGGTCTAGCTTGCCCGAATCAGTGCTGCCGGCCCAGTCCCCACCGATGGGACAACGCCTGTGAGCATGGCAGGCTGGGACTGGGCACATGGCACCAGCCCATGCACGTCGAGCCCCACGCTAGGGTTTGCCCGTTCCCCATCATCCGCCGCCACCAACGGCAACGACCGCTCCTTGCCCTGGATGAACCTGTAGATCTTGTTGTCGGTGACGAGGGCGACGTAGCACCCGTGGTATGGGCTACCTTGGCTGGACATGCGGGAGAACACGGACACACGCCCCGGCACCGCCAACACCGAGCGCGAGCCGTCGATGCATCCACGATTCGTCGGAGTGACCGGTCCAGGAGGTGGCAACGACTGGGTCAAATGTGAGGTGAACAGGGGCTCGGTGCACTGTGGATGCGGCGACTAGCATGCCAGCCGCGTGGTCACCTTGCCAAATCGCCCTCTAGGTTGCAACTGATTGAACAAATGTGTCCGGGGTGTGACTCCCTGCTGGTTTAAGAAACAGAGAGGGAGTGGAGGCCCAAGCTTGCACATGCATAGTTCAAATATTTTCAAAGTTCAAAATAGCAGCAAAATATCAAGATGACAAAGCCTGGATCCAATCTTCCTCTCAGGTGACTAATTTGGGATGGTGAGTATTGTGTCAAAATCTCAGGTCAAATGGATCAGTGCAAAATGCAGTTGTTTCACAAAGTACGAATAAGGGCAGAGTGGTTTTTTGGATGCTCGTCTCAAAATGAAAGCAAGCCTTGGTCACATCTTGCTGTATCTAGTCATCATATGTATAGGAGAAGGTCTTGGAATTATCTCAGAATTATCTCAGAATTTCCCAGGCAATATAATTGGTAGTTGCTATGGAAAGGTTATCAAAAAGGCATTTCTTAAAATAGGAAATTAATATTTTCCCAACTCAAATGGAGCTAGAATTTTTACTGGGTGGCAATGTTAGTACAAAGATTATATCCACAAGATTTCACAAACTTTGGGTGCAAGGAAATATGCTTTGGAATTTATGAGCCAAAAAAGGTCATAAATGGAATGTCCAAAATGAATGAATATTGCATAAGGGCATGTCAATATTTTTGTAGGAATGGGCTTCATATGTATCATAGAGGCTATGATAATCATAGGAGAATCATGGGTGCAAAGGAACTGAGTTTCCTTTGAAATGGCTAGGAATCATTTTGGGTTTCCAATATGGAGGCATTAGGGTTTTAGTAATAAACCCTAAGAATATTCTTGGGATCAACATGTCACTGAGAAAGTTCAAGGGTTCAGGGGAGAGAGCTTGCCAAATTACCAAGGTCATTCACCAAAGATCCAAAGAAGATACGAGAAAATCAATGCATTGAAAAAGAAAAAGTTAGGAGGCAGATTCACACGCCAAATTTCACCAAGTGATGTTTGGTCTATGACATTCTTCCTCCCCACTCCCTCCCCCTTGCTCCTGCCACCATCTCGCCTCCGCTCTCTTTACCACTCAAAATTGTCCTCCCCCCCCCCCCCCCCCCCCCCCCCCCCCCCGCTCCTCGTTCCTCCTTTTTCCCTTTCTTCCTCTCGTCTCGCCGCTCATCTCCCCCTCATGGGACATTTGATATCCGGTAGATTTGATATGGAACATTTGATATCAAGATTATTCATATATATAATGTATACAGTTTTGCTGTTTCTCAGACGGGCTAAAAAACAGCTAATTAATTCCAAGTCACAATTGTGAGGCGCTGTTTGATCCACACATGAATTTCGCAAAATGCAAAAGGGACGTGAAGTTTTTTATTACATGGCCACAAGGCACAAGTTAACCGGAAATAACTATTTCTATGTTGAGCGAGCTTAATAGGTACTGTAATCTGCAAGTATAGTACGAGCTTCAGCAGGGTGCCTCTTGAATTTCCACGCATGCATCCATATCAATGTTTTAAATAGCGGGCTATGCCATTTAGCGGCGGCTTGACCAGAAGCTATGAAAGGCTATAACGGAGCTATAGCGAAGCTAAGCCTCATTTAGCGTTTCTCTTAAATCATGAAAAATTGAAACAATAAGTATATAATCAGACATCATATATGATATATTGCATATACTTTACATATACACATGTTCGCACATCAAAATGCGAGTGCCAAGAGACATCTTAATTCAATAACCAAGCTTCACATCAATGCATCATATATATCATAAACAACAACAAAAGATAATGCAAAAGTACGGTTTTGTAAAGCGGCTTAGCGGGCTAAATGACTCCAAATTTAGCGCTATAGCGGGAAATAGCGGGCTATTAGCCTCATTTCCAATTTAGCACTAAAAGTGTATAGCTTTAGCGGGAGAGCTCTCAAAGGCTATAGCCCCGCTATAGCGGGCTATTTAAAACATTGATCCATATACGCTTCATGCAAATATGTACGTACTTGATTCACTTGCGACGCCAGCATATCGGTCGATAACGTGCTTAAGCAAACTGATTCGGTCTATAACCCTAAAAGTCAGACAGACAGAGAGCAGCCGAGCAAGAGAGAGAGTTTTTCGGAGAGAGAAACAGAGGTAGCTAGAGATAGATACAGAGGGTAGAGAGAGAGAGGAGGCTGCGTCTCCCGCACCCAAAGACTTCCTTTTAGCATTCCATGCCGCCATGCACGCATCATCATCCACCTCCCCCCATCTCTAAACCCTCCATAAAACACCGCCGCCCCCCCCCCCCCCCCCCCCCCCCCCCCTATCCACCCCAAAGAAACGTAAAAAGCCTAACTCCTCTGCCATTGCTAGCTACATCTCTCTCTAGCAAGCTAAGCTTCGTAGAAGAAGGAGGAGAAGCTTATAGCTAATCGTTAGTCCAGCGATGGGGCGCTCGCCGTGCTGCGACCAGGAGGCGGGGGTGAAGAAGGGGCCGTGGACGCCGGAGGAGGACAAGCTGCTGGTGGACTACATCCAGGAGAAGGGCCATGGCAGCTGGAAGCGCCTGCCCAAGCTCGCTGGCCTCAACCGCTGCGGCAAGAGCTGCCGCCTCCGCTGGACCAACTATCTCCGCCCCGACATCAAGCGCGGTTGCTTCACCGACGACGAGGAGAAGCTCATCATCCACCTCCACTCCCTCCTCGGCAACAAGTAAGTAACTGCCCATGCTTCCTAGCTACGTACATATCTTCTTCTTCTTCTCCGGTGCCGGCGGCTGACGGGTATAATCAGGTGGTCGTCAATCGCGACGAAGCTGCCGGGGAGGACGGACAACGAGATCAAGAACTACTGGAACACGCGCCTGTGCAAGAAGCTGCTGGGCATGGGCATCGACCCCATCACGCACCGCCCGCGCACCGACTTCAGCCTGCTCGCCGGGCTGCCCAGCCTCCTCGCCGCCACCACAGCAGGCGCCTGGGACATGAACGATCTCAGTCTCCAGGCCGACGCCTCCAAGTTCCAGCTGCTCCAGGGACTCGTGCGCGTGCTCACCACAGCCTCGGTGCCCGCGCCCACGGCCGCCGCCGGCATGGACAACCTCATGGCGCTCCTCGCGGCCAGCAACGCCGAGCGGCACGGCGAAGTTGACCAGAGCATGCTGCTCCAGCAGTGCCAGTGGGACGGCACGAACAACCTGCCCACGCAGACCAGCTGTGCGCAGGCGAGCAGCATGCACAACATCAGCGGCCTGTTCGACGGCTATGGCACCAAGGACGGGCTGAGCTCGACGGAGCTGGGGGGGCAGGGTGGGGCGAGCGGGAGCAACGTGACCGTTGGCGTGGTGGCGCCGCCGCGCCCAATGGTGGCCACCGACAAGGAGCGCAACAATGCCGGCGGCTGCGGCGGCGTGTCCTGCAAGGAGACGCCGGCGTCGAGCCCGTTCGACAGGCTGGAGAGCGTGAACCTGATGGATGACCTCAACTCGGACGGTGGTTGGAAGGATTTGCTAGCAGAGTGAGTTCCTACCAAAGTTTTAAATAGCACGCTAAGCCTCTTAGCGACGGACCTCTTCTAAATGCTATAGCGTGCTATAGCGAGCTATTTCAAATGTTTGCTCATGTGTTTGGACAAAAAACCCTTAGCGTAGGAACTTTTTTAAACGCTATAGCGTGCTATAGCGCTATAGCGAAGCGGGCTATTTAAAACCATGGTTCCTACTCTACTCCCGTTGGTTCCATTCCATCAACTTTCTAATAAAAACATGCATGCATGTCTCTTTTCCATCCTTCCAATTACAAATATTTTTCATTCTTAATTATGTTATTTGATTTTTCCTTATTTTAATTTATACTTGAGCTATCTAGATCAATTTCTATGATTAAGAAAAAAGAGAGTGCATATATAGCTTTTAATTTTTTTGTAAAATTTAACAGTGGAATTTTAATCAATACTTATTAGCTGACATGATTAATTCTCTTTTTTTTGTGCAGGCAAATGTCATGGATGAACTCAAATGAGCTATGATGGGCAGCTAGAAAAGATATGAACAATGCAAGATGATCAGAAAGGAGAGGCAATTAATTGTTGGATTGGATGCACATTTCGATATCGAAGATGTGAAGTTTGTTTGTTGATATGGGGAAAAGGTGGTTTGGTCCACACTTTGTCATGTATAAAGGAAGGAGAACAAAGGGACATACATATATGTACACACTCACTACAATTAATGTTCATTTTTGTTTATTTAGTTTTTTTATTTCCTCTTTTGGATTTTATAAGGAGGGAAATATGTATGTAGTAATTAGCTCATGACATAAATTGAAAGCACCTTCTTTTTTCCAGACAACAAAGTGTATGAGAGTGTGACTATTCATCGTCTTCATTTCTTGACACTCTTGCATGACACAGGATTCACTACTGGAAAAACGTCGTTTGCCTAGTGTATATCTGTTTGCCGAGTTCCTTTTCACGGGCACTCGACAAACAGGGTCTTTGCCGAGTATCACAGAAAAAACACTCCGAAAAGGAGGGAACTCAGTAAAGCAGTGTCGTCTGCTGAGTGCCGGGCAAACATATCATACTCGGGAAATACAACAGTCGACACTCGGCAAAGCCCATGGTCTCGGCAAAACTTATGCCACGTGTCCCTTCCCATGGACACTCGGCAAACCTTTTTTATTTCCTTCTTTTAAAATGCAAAAAGTGTTTGCCGAGTACGCGATAAATAACACTCGACTAACCTTTCTTTTCTTTTCTTTTCTTTCTTTCTTCTTGGGTCAGGTTTGCATGCGAAGTGTCAGTTCGTTTCAGCCGTTGACCTTGAAATTTTTTCCACACTCAACACACACCATTATATGTAACATGTCAAAATTTAGCATTTTTCGGGGTCCGTTTGCTATATTTAAGGCATTAAGGGCATTTCTAGGCATTTAATAAATATAATTGGAATTTGAACCATGGGTACATAAAATTATGGCCATAAGTGGGTTGAAAAATCTTATTGGTGGTTTTTAGTCTACGTTTAGCCCTAATACCACAAAAGAAAAGGCACCGCTTCATCCCTTGGCCGAGGAAGTATCTAGGTTTCGAGAGGGAACGGGTTAGGTTTGGTGTCCAAGCAACCACCGCTTCATCCCTTGGCCTTGAAAAAAAATTCCACACTCAACACACACAATTACGTGTAACATGTCAAAATTTGGTATTTTTCGGGGTCTGTTTGCAATATTTATGCCATTAAGTGCATTTCTAAGCATTTAATGTATATAATTGAAATTTGAACTGCAGGTACATGAAATTATGGCCATAGGTGGGTTGAAAAATCTTATTGATGGTATTTAATCTATGCAAGAACATAAATTGCTAGCTATAGCTGCGCTATAGCTTTTTCGGAGACTAAAAGCAAAGCTATGGCAATTTGTACCGCTCTCCTAGCTACGGCTTAGAAGCCAACTAGTTGCGCTATTTGGCATAGCTCGCTATCACTTATAGCTAAAGCTACTACCTTGCAAGTGTGCATGGGCCAAAAATAGCATGTAATCATTTGTACACTTAAATGTAATCCAGAATGACCATGTATATAACTAAATGAAAAATAGAAACCCTAACAATGTAGCATCCACTCTTTCTTGAAAGGTTGTTTTACCTTGGAGCTTCGGTCGGTTGGCGACTGCTTCAAGGCGACTCCCACCGACACTCATGATGTCGCAACCAGGAAATAAAATAAATCATCTATCCATATATTAATTAGTTAAATGATGGATTCTCTTTAGTCCTTACTTGGCCAGTGTTTTTCATTAATCACTTATTTTTTTTACCTTTTACTTATAAAAATGCTACTGTAAATAGCTTGCACGATAGCTCGCGATAGCTGACATAATAGCAACTCGGATCTCACCGCGATGCCGCGAAAAATGCGATTTAAAACCTTGAGTCTATGTTTAGCCGTTATACCACAATAGAAAAGGAGTGCCAAACACCAGGGGTCAAGACTAGGGCATCAACGTGGAGCTTGTGGTTATTTAATTCTGAAAATTTTAAACGTAGCAAGAAAATCACGAAACTTGGCATGGTGTAATGATATGACCACTAGAGGCAGTTGTAAAAAATCGAGAATATTTTGCAAAAGTTGTCACGTAGACTGCTTAGAAACAGGGCCATCTCCGAAGAAGAATCTAATTTTCGAGAGGGAATAGATTATGTTTGGAGGCAAAGTGACCGCTGCTTCATTCGTTGGCCTTCAAACTTTTTCTGCACTTAACATACATCATTACATCCTACATGTCAAAATTTGGCTTTTTTTTTGGTCCATTTGCTATATTTAAGCTATTAAGTGCATTTCTAGGCATTTAAACTTAGAAAATATTAAATAATTCAAAAATTATGGAAACTCCTAAAAAACAACTTATAAATTGGGTATACAAGTTATATGTTTCTACTCGGCATAGTCTTAGGTGTTTGCCAAGTGCAACACTTGGCAAAGTCTTAGCTGCGTTCTGATTGGTCAGTGTGACCCTCCCACGGATCGTGCCTCCCCACCGTTAGATCTCTAAGATCCAATGGCCCTCCCTCTCTCTCTTCTCCTGATCCCCTCTTCTCTCTCAAACCCCTCCCTCTCTCCCGATTCAACCGCTGCTCCGCCGGAACCTACTACTCCGCTGTCTCCCGCCGCCGCCTGCCGTCTCTCGCCGTCCTCCTCTATGCCGCCCTCCTCGACGGCCATGCTGCCGCCCGTCGTCTCCCTCCTCTTCATCGCCCGCCTCGCTCCGCCATCTCCCTCCTCTGTGTTGGCTGCCCCACCTCGCCCCCCCCCCCCTATGCCTTGACGCCGCCCGATGTCCCCCTCTCCCTCTCTCCCTTCTCTCTCATCCCCTCTCCCTTCTCTCCCTCTATCCCTTCTCTGGCCGACGACCACGATGGACGCACCGACACCAACCGTCGAGCGGGCAATATCCCGCCGCCACGCCCGCTCTCCTAGCATGCCGCGCTGCCTAGCTCTTCGCAACCACTGGTGACCACCACCAATCCCACACACTAGACAGGACAAGACTGCGGCGGCCTAGACGTGGTCGCCAAAGGCGCTACCACCAGAGCTTTTTTTTTCTTGTTCACCTAGTTTGCTGAGTGCCGCCTGTAGAGAACTCAGAAAACACAACTACCACATGTCAGCGCCGATTCCGTGGGCTGCCCATCAAGCTACTTTATTTTAATGAGTAACGCCAATTGACACTCGGAAAGCTCGCTTTGTCAAAAGGGTGTTTGCCGAGTACCCTTTACCGAGTGCAACACTTGGTGTATCCTTTGCCTAGTTTTTTCCGGCCTTTACCGAGCACTCGTGGTACTCGGCAAACAATCTGTTTCCAGTAGTGATTTAATTAATTAGTATGAACTTTCCCTTTAGTGATCGATGAAGCTAACCTCAGGTCGTCACCGGATCAAATTATTATTATTATTATTATTATTATATTTCCTTGTTGTCAGCCTTGTGAATCCAACATTAGTCTTCACTGTGATCAATCTCCCAATATGTACTTTGCGACAATAATCGTGTGGCTACTACATATGGTTGATAGTCTAATTTGCATCATACAAAATACTATATTGTAATTAGAGAGTTAAAAAAAGGTGTACACTGCGAACCAACCTGTGGTTGGATGGTTAGAAGGATCGTGGTATCCCCAGCCTACCAGGGTTCAAATCCTGATGCTCGCATTTATTCCTGGATTTATTTCAGGATTTCCGGCGATGTGCATTCAGTGGGAGGAGACGTTCCCGTCGACAACGAGGTGCCTACGGGGACTTCGTAAATTTCAAGATGATCTGCCGGCTCAGTCTCTCGGAGGTGCTCATAGGGATAGGGTGTGGGTGTGTGCGTTCATAGGGATGAGTGTATGCGCATGTATATGAGCGTTTGTGTCTGTACTGTGTTAAAAAAAAAAGGTCTACACTGTGGTCCGTGGACCTTCCATTTCGCATTAGGGTACGTCTATAATGGGAGATATATTTATTTGTGTGCTTGTGATCATATATATGTTGTAATTAAGAAAATGTTTCATACATTTTTTATGTATATATACTATAGAAAATAAGGGCATCTCCAAGGGCGTCCCCTACTCCGGCCCTATTTGTCCGGACCGGACTGTCTAGACAAAATAAGGGCATCTCCAAGGGCGTCCCCTACTCCGAACGGGCTCCCCTACTCTTGTCCTATTTGTCTGGACAGTCCGGAATCCCCTAATTTGGTGTTAAATGAAGGGGAGGAGTAGGGGATGTCTGGACTGTCCGCCACCTCGGCCGGACACCCGGACCCCCCCCCCCCCCCACACACACAAAACCCTAGCCAGACGCCGCACAAAAAAGCCCACCAGCCGCCCCCGTCGTAGATGTGGTGCATCATGACGCTGGAGGAGCACCGACGCTTGCGTGGGGCATGGTTCCTCGGTGAGTTTGAGTCCGAGCAGCCTTCCCCTCCCCCATACCCCATTGTGTGATGCCGGCTGGACTCGGCGGTGGGTCGAGCTACCGATGCCGCCCGGAACCCTCCTCGCCGCAGATCCAGCCTTCGCCGGCCCGCCGCCACCGCCGTGCCACACCACGACACTGTCCCGAAATAGCGTGGGATCGGACGGCATGGATTGGTGTCTCCTGGAGGAGGAGGACTCCGATGAGGAGCTCCGTGCGGTGATGTGGCGGCCGCTGACCAAGACGGTGACACCGCGGCGCCGCGGATCGAGCTCACTCACTCCGGCCCTGCCTCCGCGTCGCGGTTCGTCCTCCCGCGCTCTAGCCCCGCATCCATGCCACGTGATGCCGGTCCGACTCAACGGTGGGTCGAGCTCCCGCGGGGCCGCTTAGAAATCACGCGGCGTGGCTTCAAGCTTGCGCGGCACAGTAGCGCCGGGCGCGGTGTTGGATGAGGTGTGGGCGGTCCGTGAGGTGATCCATCGCTCCATGAACTCGAAGGAGTCAGATGCCCCCCACCGCCGATGCATCAACATGGCCTGACTACAGGAGGCCATCGTGGAGTCCTAGCGCGAAGCGCGCAGCTGCAGCCGAAGCTCGCCTCCGATCGACCGCTGCCCAAGGCCGATGCCGACCAAACGACGATGATGAGTGAAACGGGTCCTCCAATGCCAGCGACGACGCCGGCGGCCATCCGATCGCCTTCGAGCTCCACGCCAGCTTCGGCCCTTCAGCACCATCCATTAGGTTTGCATGTTCTAAAATGTTGTGTTTAATGAGCTACTTCTATGTTTAGCTAGTATGCGACTTTGCATGTTGCATGTATAAGCTATGTTTGGATGCTTTAGGATGTTGCAAAAATGTGGCGGACAAGTATCGGATGTCCGACGACACATCTGGACATGTCATTAGACATTTGACCCGGACAATTGAGGCATAGCTCTTGGAGATGCCCTAACAAGAGACAAACACTTTCATCCATAGGTTCGAATTGACTAGCAGACACACATCACCTGTACTAGCCAACTGGGACATGCAAACGGTATACTACTTCAAAATTAGTTAGTTGGAGCTGGATTAGGACGGCCTCTCTTCCTTCATTTAATTCTACGCCATCTCATCAAAATTGCTTAGTTGGCATGCATGATACAACCTATGATACTCCCATTACAACCAGCCTTATTAGATTGCTTTTATGATGGGGCATGCAGTGCAAAAATATCTATCACTAGCTGCTTGAGTGCACTTTTAGTTAGAACGGCAGCTACTTGATGTGACCAGCTGATCGATGCCTTTGGATGCATGCTTCACATATATGAATATATTTTTCTCTTGGGCGTGGAGCATAAGTCACACAATTAGTTAGAAAGTAGGTAGGGGGCTCAATTCAGGGCACCACAAGCCATTGATTGTCTCAGCTTGAACCTGTATATATGTATGCTCTGCTCTGACTGGTCTGTCCTCTATGCTCAGAACTAGGCCTTCAGAACTAGGCCTGATCATGCCTTGGACTGGGCCGAGCTTCACAAAACCCAACCTGTAAATGTCAAGCCCGGCCAAGCCTGGCCTGGCTTGAATCATATAAACAGTGAATTTTCTGATTTTAAATATACCAATTTAATAATTTTTGTGAAAAAAATACATTATCACACCCATTTTTCAAGTAGAATACTTGTTTCTAAGGTTTTTGGGCTTTCGGGCCGGGCTTCCGGCGGCAAAGTGGAGCCCGACCCCAGCCCAGATACTGGGCTTTCGGGATGGACTACGGATGCTCAGGTCCACTCACAACCTAGCTTATTATATAGCATCCTTTTGATTAGCAGCTAGCTCACTTTATCACCAAAAAGCTTGCAAGCTTTTTCGATTTGGACAGAGTGGTTAGAGTTAAATCTGTTTTCTTGCAATGTCTAACCTTTTTCTCATCAACAGTTTGAGCAAGCCTTTTCGATTTGACAGAGTGGTTGGAGTTAAACCCGTTTTCTTGCAATGTCTATCCATTTTCGCATGAACAGTTTGAGCATTTTTTTTCTCTTACAAGGAAAGTAAAGGCCAGGCAGCGTCGATAAACGTAAAATATTATTGTTAAGATGCTAATATGTTGTGCATATATTTTTACCATCCTCAGAATGAGCATGCATCTTCGCAGAAACTCCAAGAGTAATTTTCTGTGCATGCATTTAGCTTTAATTATCAGACATATATATGTGTCCATGCAGGACATGACCATGAATGCATATGCTGTGGCACATAACAAATGGACTAAGGGACAACTGTTGAACAGCAAGTCCACAGTGATTTTCCTGTGTATATATATCTACCCTTTACCCACTAATAATTTGAACTAGCAAATTAATTGCAGAGAAGGAAAAGATGGAACACGTCAACTTGGCGCTCTAGCTAGGATCCTTAATTACACAAGAAATTTAAGGAATAATTATCATGATTTATTCCACCATAAATTAATTCAGGTGCAACAAAATGAGAAAAAAATGCAAATATTAGTGCATCATAGAAACCAAATAGAGCAATTAGCTAGTGCTGTAGTTAAGCATGATCAGATTCAGGCGACAATCCCTGCTGAAAAACCCCGCAAAAAAGATTCATGTGACAATGCATCAATGCTTAATATGGTCATTGTTTCCAGATTCTCCTACACTTTATGCCTCTGCTAAACCAGCATGTAGGCAGAAAGCAAACTCAGAAATAGTTTATGCTTCACTAATTAACTATAAGCTAGCCCTATGCTTCAACATGAAAAGATGTGTGGGTCAGCAATAGCAGTAGCATGGCCACCTATGCAATCCTGTCCACAAGTATATGGTGACATGCAAAAGATTTACCTACCCCATGAAAAAGAACAATAGAAAATGCATATGATTGCTACAGTGCATGCTGGTCAACTTGGCATTCTGAGTCTGACTGGGCACCAACGTGTGTCAAACCGAGACTTTTGCTACACAAAAATGGAAAATTAATTTACAACACATAAAACCGCTGAAATTGAGAGGTGTGAAAAGGAGTTAATTCCTACTCGTGAGGAAAACATTGTGTTCTGTGACAGCTAGGCTAACCAACCGCACAAGATTTTGATTCTGACCAGCTAACTATCTGAGTGAGACTAATCGCACTGTGGTCTCGAAGTTCCCAAATGGTATATGGATTGCATTTGTCACTGCAGATCCTCTGGTTAACTTCTTGTCTCAAACAAACTGACAAACACAAGGACAATAATTCAGAAGAAGAGGCCAACTTTACTTTTGCTAGACAACGTACGTAGGTCGTTTTAGAGAGTGCCATTATGGCCATCAATTTGTATGACATGTGTTGCTTCAAAGAGAAGTAAGTATACATTATTAAATTATATTTCCAGAAAGATATAGTAATAATTAACTAGCATTTGTTCTACTATGTAAGTTGGCAATAATGGCATCCTCTTCCTAATCCTGCATTAGCAAATGAATTAGGTGATTACCCATGTAGATGCACTACTTTAACCTGCTACTTTGATCAGGCCAGGGACTTTCTACAGTCTAAAAGCGATTCCTTTTTGCTGCTCTTGTCAGATCAGTAAGAAAACGTGGGTACGTAGTTAATTGGTTGTCCTCGTTAATCATCACAATCTTAAGTACTACTCCCTCCGTTCCTAAATATAAGTCTTTGAAGAGATTTCACTAGGGGACTACATACGAAGCAAAATGAGTGAATCTACACTTTAAAATATGTCTATATACATCCGTATGTACTCCTCTAGTGAAACCTCTAAAAAGACTTATATTTAGGAATGGAGGGAGTACTTCAGAAGACCTGTTAATTGAGCATACGGCCTGCTTAGCAAGTGGCAGACTAATCACTTCACCGAGAAATATATCACATTACCAAGTCCCCTGTTCTATCAAGTTGTGTCTGGTTGGTCTCTCAGTCAGAAAAACAAATATTTGTATGCAAATCTAGCAAGAAAATGTCACTCATTGATTGTTTTCCAAGAAACTTACCTCTCAATGGTCACATCATTTTGTCAGGGACCCTGCCGAGGCTGCTGTTGGGCTATAAGTCTCTTGCCCACGAGCTGAACTTCAATCACCTGGGTCCCATGGCACTATAATTCTGGTAGCCAACACCGTCTCAAATGATTGTAGTTCCATCGACTTCCTGAAGTGAAAAGGCCGGCCGAGTACCACTGCATTGCTTAGTAATTTCGGTCAGGCATGGCGCAGTCGAAAGAAATGAAATGTAGCCACCAGGACCTCTTTCTGTTTGCAATTCCTGTTCAGGCTTTGGCCGCCCAACTGGTCAAGCGTTTGATTGTTGTCCAGATATACAGACCAACCAAGTGTTCATATGGCCCAGCAACCTTCTCAATTGATGGAGACTCCAAGTTGATTCAGGACACGTGTAACTTGGATTCCATAACTTTTCAGGGTGCAAGCTACCAAACCACTCAGTGACCTGCACATGAATAGACACAAACTGAAGAAACTGCAAGGGAACCCACGTGGTGTAGAAAGATCTAGTAATAGTCTCCATGTAGCTTATGCCATTACGAGTGGTAATGACTGGAACAAGAAACTGCCACGCCGTTTCCCATTGGAGTTGTTCACGACAGTATAGAGGAGCAGCAGATATTTTCTCATGGCTGTACTTAACGTCACCCATGAAGTAAATCAAACTGGTGTCCACATGTGCTGCATCAAGTATCTTCACTGACAAGTGAAGATTAGGTCAAGGGAGTCATTCCAGCAAGATTTTACTAGCATCAGACTCACGAATCAACAATGGTCGTCTGACCAATCTCACAGCTCTTTTTTTGCTTGAGATAAACATCTGACTAGTGGAAGCAATAGTAGGTTGCTCTAATTTGAATAATGGCTCACGTGCAAGCCCATCTTGAGTTCTTGACTGTGATTAGCATGAGGTAACTTCTTGTAGCTCTTGTCCTTGTGAACTGCATATATCCAACCTTGAGTGAAATAGTTTGCTGGCGCCTGCAGCAGAAGTAATGCCACTGGGCAGCAGTTAGACAGGTGATAGAATAGCCCAGCTACCTGCCAATGATACTGAGCAGAGCAATTGGTAAGAACGCAGCCTGGACTTGTTCGCCAAATAAAGAGTGATTTATTAAGCAGGGTATATCCACTCTCACAAGATGAAATAGTAGCAATGCACTTTGGCTTCACTTCTCCTCCAACAATTCTGCCATTAGATAACTGGGTAGAACACCACATTGCATCATCTTCAGAAGTGTGCCTCATTAGTTTGCTCATGATACAAGTGTCAACAATGCAGCAGTCGGACCAAGCTTCCTGTACATAAGCATCACTGAACAGTAACTTCATTGGCCAAAAATTGTACCCTGATTGTTTTCCACCTGGTACAGATCCATATGTGTGTGGAGGTAGTCTCCATAATTGCAGCTGCACATATTGGAAACAACAGAAGGGTTCTTCCATGGAAACCCCTCCACACTTCAACATCTGCACAGTTTCTAAATTCTTGTCGTAATTTTCAGGAGGCATGGCAGGAGGTCGAGGGAATGGCGTTGGCTTGGGGTCAAGCCAAGTTTAAAGGAGGGAGGATTATCAGGGACCCTGCCGAGGCTTCTGTTGGGCTAGCACTTGGGCCGTTGATGATGGGACTGGCCCAGCTCGCAAGATGGATGAAGCTAGCGCTACAAGTAGCAAGTAGTCTATGGAGAGGCCCAAACACATTTGAGATACCAAACTTGGGACGTTATCAAAGATATATGTGGGTCAAGTGATCTCCCTTGGCTTTGCATCGGGGATTTCAACGAAGTCTTACGTCCAGATGAGCACGAAGGCATTGGGCAGCGGAGTAATGCACAAATACAAGGGTTTCGTGACATGGTTGACAGCTGCATGTTGTTAGACATCGGTTTTAAAGGGAGATTTTCGACATTTGAGAAAAAAGTCAGTGGTGGCTCTTACACAAGGGTTAGGCTGGATAGAGCACTAGGGTCGGCCGAGTGGTCAGCCTAATTCCCCCTAGCGAGCCTAAGTCACTTAACAGCAGCAACTTCGGACCATTGTCCGATTTATCTTGAGCTAAATGGGGAACCAACAAACAGCAGACCTGCACATATATTCCAGTATGAGGTTGCTTGGGAGACCCATGAAAATCTTAAAGAAACTGTACAGTCCTCTTGGGCTGGAGGCGCATCTTGTGTTAGAGTTGATGAGATAAAACAGAAGCTTGCGATTTTGTCCAGCAGGCTCAGGAGCTGGAACACAGACACGTTTGGGTCAGTGAGGAAGGAAATTAAGAGGCTAAAGAAGGAGTTAGAAGTGCTGCGGAATGACCCTGCCAGGACTGGACCGAGCCATGCAGAACTGAAAATTAATGAGCATCTCGTAGAACTGTACCACAGTGAAGAACTTTTATGGCGTCAGCGCTCGAGAATTGATTGGCTCACAGCGGGTGACAGAAACACTAAATTCTTTCATCTCAGGGCAAGTATGAGAAGAAAGAAAAACATGATTAAAGCACTTTCAAATTCTCTTGGTCTCATGGTACATGATCCGGCTGAATTAAAGGAGTTGGTTTCAAATTTTTATAAGGATTTGTATTCTTCTGAGGGTGTCACAAATATGGAGGAAGTACTTCAGCATGTCCCCCGCAAGGTAACATCAAACATGAATGAGATTCTTTGTGCTGCATATACGGAGGAGGAGGTAAAAACAGCTCTCTTCCAAATGTTTCCTACAGAGGCACCGGGACCAGACGGTTTTCCGGCGCATTTTTATCAGAGACATTGGGATGTTTGTGGAAACGAGGTAACAAGTGCTGTCCTCCGGATTGTCACAGGAGAAGAGAGTGCTGAATGTATTAACGACACGTTCTTGGTTTTGATTCCAAAGGTAATGAATCCAACACTCCTAAGTCAGTTCAGACCCATAAGTTTGTGCAATGTTTTGTATAAAATTGCTTCGAAGGTTATTGCGAATAGACTGAAGCAGATACTTCTTGATATCATTTCTGAGGAGCAGTCAGCATTTGTTCCTGGTAGACTTATAACAGACAACATCATAAGTGCCTATGAGTGTTTGCATTTTATGAAGAGAAGCAAGTCAAAGTCAAATAGTTATTGTGCTCTAAAGCTAGATATGATGAAAGCCTATGACAGACTTGAATGGCCTTATTTGGAAGCAATCATGGGAAAGCTGGGTTTTGCACCATCGTGGATTAACAATGTTATGAGCATGATCAGATCTGTGTCTTTCTCAGTTCTTTTTAATGGTGAGAAACTTGACCAGTTTAGACCATCCAGAGGGATTCGGCAGGGAGATCCAATCTCCCCCTATCTTTTCTTGATAGCAGCGGAGGGCCTCTCGTGCCTTTTGAAATCCAGTTCTCAGTCATCCAGCTATGTGGGAGTTAAGTTGGCACTGACAGCTCCGGTTGTTAACCATCTACTCTTTGCGGATGATAGCATGATGTTGTTCAAGGCGAGTAATGAAGGGGCGGTTGTAGTGTCAAACTTGTTGGAAACCTATTTTAGTGCTTCGGGTCAAAGAGTTAACAATGAAAAATCCTCCATTTTTTTAGCAAGGGTTGCCCTCAGTCACTTCGAGATAGTATAAAGGGATCTCTTAATGTGCATAATGAGCAATTGACTGAAAAGTATTTGGGTATGCCAACAGATGTTGGACAGAGATAGAGTATGGGAGAAGGTCAAGGGATGGATGGAGAAGCTCCTTTCTTATGCAGGGAAAGAAGTTCTGATCAAGGCGGTTGCGCAAGCAATCCTTGTGTACTCGATGGCATGCTTTAGGCTGCCCAGAGGAGTTTGTGAGAATATTACCTCAATCATCAGACAATTTTGGTGGGGCAGCAAAAGAGGAAGAAGAAAGCCTTGTTGGGTATCGTGGGATGTGTGCACCAAACCAAAGTACTTGGGAGGTTTAGGTTTCCGGGACATGGAGTTATTTAATCTTTCCCTTCTTGCTAGGCAAGAGTGGAGGTTAATTCAGGAACCAACAACACTCAGTGCAAGGATTTTGAAAGCTGTCTACTATCCCACATAATCTTTTCTTGAAGCTAGCCTAGGATCACATCCATCACAAATTTGGCGGGCTGTTTTGGACGGAAAAAATGTCCTAACTCAAGGCTTAATTTGGAGGATCGGGAATGGAGAAACCACAAGCATTTGGGAACATAATTGGATCCCCCGCGAAGGGATGATGAGGCCGCATTCTTCACTTACGAATCACCCACCTAATTTGGTCTCGGAGTTAATTGATGCATCCTCGGCATCATGGCGGGAAGAGATAGTCCGGAGCACTTTCTTGCCGTTTGATGCGGAGGTAATACTGAGGATCCCCTTATGCACACGGAGACTTGAAGATTTCTGGGCATGGGGATCTGATCGATGGGGTAGGTTTTCTGTTAGTTCGGTGTACAGAATGCTAGTGAAAACTAAACTTCAAAGGGAGAGTTGGCTGGAGAATGGCGAGGGTCAGTCGAATACAGAGGAAGAGGAGAAAAGTTGGACGTCATTGTGGAACATTAAGGTTCCCTCGAAGTTGAAAAACTTCTTGTGGAGACTATGCCAGGACTCATTACCAACTGCAGATATTTTGAATCACCGCAACATGTCAACAACTCGCGTTTGCTCTTTGTGTGGATTAGGGGATAGCTGGAGACATGCTCTGTTGGACTGTACGATGGCGAGATGCATCTGGTCTCTCAGCTGAGCAGATGGTCGAACACATGTGTGCCAACCAAGAGCCGATAGCAAAGGACTGGTTGTTCATGATGCATGAGACCATGACACAGGAGGAGTTCACAACTTTGGTAGTAACCATGTGGGCGATCTGGAAGGCGAGGAGGAAAGCTATACATGAGGAAATGTTTCAGAACCCCTTGTCAACCCATCTGTTTATTACTTCTTTCCTCGCTGACATTCATATTTTGTCAAAGCCGGTCCGAATAGGGAGCAGAAGCAACACGGACAGAACATCGAATTGGCTTGCACCACCAATGGGCCATGTGAAAATTAATGCTGATGCAGCTGTGACGATCAGTGGTACTCATGGCATAGTTGCAGCTGTATGTAGAGACTCTGGTGGATGGGAGCATCTTGCATCACTTTCAGATTTATCTCGGACCCTCAAACACTTGAAGCTATGGCAGTCAGGGAGGCCCTTGCAATCGCGGATGATTTGTACGAGTAGAGGATACATGTGGCCTCGGACTGCAAGACCGTGGTGGACGAAGTAAAGCAGGGCTCATCAGCGACATACGGAGCGATCATACATGAGATAATAAAACACTCTACTAATTTTACTGCTTGTAACATAGTCCATGAATTTAGGAGCTAGAACACCGAGGCTCACAATCTCGCTAAGAATGCATTATCACTTGGTTTTGCCGCCATGTTTGGTTTGGACAACTGGGTGACTTGCTCTTTATACCTGTAAATGTTATGATTTGAATAAAGCTTGGCGAGTTTGTCTCAAAAAAAAAAAGTAGCAAGAGGCAAGGATCGATCGATCATCCGTTGGGATCACGGCAATTGCGGCAGCTTTCTCTCCCACCTCTGGCTCTGTTCTCTGATCCCTTTCTTGCTTGTTCGTGTATCCAGCTACCCCAAATTCCTGTGATTCCTATGCCCAACTCTCTGTAATCTGTACTTTGGAGTGATTAGTGAAGGGGGTTCCTAACAAATTTTTTCACCGGTTACCCTGGAAAAAAATCACAAATTTTATTTGTACTAAATCAGCGACAATTAATATGAATCGGAGGGAGTACATCATAAAATTTATATGATTTATATCATCATCAGGAGGATAACAGTGAGCAGCACAAAGCAGAAACCCCTGGCCCACAAGGGATGGCAAGATACTTAGTAGGTATACCATGGACGAACTAGAAAGGAACAACCACGTACCTACCTTGTGATGGATGCAAGAATGATGCTCTGTTCCACCCTAAAGCCCCCTCGCTAGATCTCACTCTCAATCTCCCTGCATCATCCATGAAGAAAAATTAAAGTGGGGCAAATGTCACTTTTGAAAATGCTCTCTATTGGTCGACACATCAAATTCAGATTTTTTTAAGCCTGACAAACAGTATTTTTTTTTTGAAAAGGAGGATTACCCCCGGCCTCTGCATCAAGTGATGCACACTGCCATTTTATTAAACAAGGTAGCAGCAAAGTACGTAGTTCAAAACAAGTTCGCAAGCAAAGCTGAACGAATAAGAATAAAATGCGACAACGGGCGAAAATAGGTCTAGATGGCTAAACACTTATCCTATTATTGGACCGCCATCAAACCGGTTGTACGTATCCCGTTCTACCGTCTCCCAGCGGTTGCACCCATAGGCCATATGCTCCCTGACTTCTGCACTGCTGAGTAATGACCACGTACGAATCCATCGAGACGCTCGGAAGATGACCTACAAAAAATTTGTGATGTTCTGTCTGTTAAATATAACGTCATTCCGACAGTTCCATATATCCCAAAGTAATGCACACACTCCTACTCGAATATGTGTCGCTGTCTTAGGTTCTACCCCGTTTAACCATGTCCCAAATAAACTAGAGATGCTATTAAGAGGACAGACGTTGAAAGACACATGTATTGTACGCCACAATAACTTGGCTAGTAGGCACTTGAGAAAAAAATGTGGATTGATTCCTCCTGATCACAAAAACCTCCTGATCACAAAAACAACATCGTTTACTACCCTCCCATCTACGCTTTGCCAAGTTGTCCTTTGTCAAGATCACTTCATTGTGCACAAACCACATAAAGACTTTTATTTTTAAAGGCACCTTAATTTTCCAAATATGCAACGACTTAGGGATTGGACCAGTGTTTATCAAATCTACATACATAGATTTAACTGAGAATACTCCTGACACCGAAAGTTTCCAGTGTAGGGTATCGGGCGCATCAGAAAGATTAACCTCCATCAACCTACGCACAAGATGTAGCCATCTATCCCACCGTTCCCCCACCAGTACTCACCTGAACTGAATATTTAGGGGAACAGAACCTAGTATTGTACTTACGAAGCATCTTTACGTTGTACAATATTATGAAGAGTTGGATACTGCAGGGCTAACGACGTCTCCCAAGCCAGGTATCTTCCCAGAATCTAGTAGTGTTTCCATTCCCTGCGATGAATTTACTCCTATTGAAGAAGACGACATTTGTCCACATCAGCCCCTTCCAAAAAGGAGAGTCATTCGGCTGCACTGTGACTTGTGCGAGGCTTTTGGATTGTAAATACTTGTTACACAATAACTGTATCCACACACCATCCCCCTCTACAGACATTCTATATAGCCATTTACTGAGCAGGCACCTATTCTTTACTTCAAGGTTTTCAATGCCTAAGCCCCCTTGGTCTTTTGGCCTACAAATTATATCCCATTTGGCTAGTCTGTACTTTGATTTATTCTCATCTCTTTGCCAAAAGAACCGTGATCGATAGAAGTCCAACCTTTTCCGTACCCCCACAGGAAGTTCAAAGAAGGATAATAGGAACATCGGCATGCTTGTAAGCACCAAAATTATTAGAATTAGCCGACCCCCATAAGACATAAGCTTGCCCTGCCAAGAGCTTAGCTTCTTCTCAAATCGATCTTAAATGCAATTCCATTCTTTGTTGGTTAATTTATGGTGATGAATTGGAATTCCCAGGTAAGTAAATGGTAGGGATCCCAACTCACAACCGAAGAACTGTCTATAATTTTTCTGTTCCTCTTTGGCTCGCCCGAAGTAGAAAAGTTCACTCTTGTTGAAGTTTATTTTCAAACCAGACAGTTGTTAAAAAAGACATAGAACCAGTTTCATATTTCTAGCTTTTGCCATGTCATGTTCCATGAAAATAATTGTATCTTCCACGTATTGTAGTATGGACACCTCACCATCCACTAGATGAGGAATGAGCCCACCTTCCTGCCCGTCCTCTTTAGCTCTACCAATAAGGATCGCTAACATATCAGCAACGTCATTAAATAGGATAGGAGACATCGGATCCCCCTGTCGCAGTCCCTTTTGCGTCTAGAAATAATGACCTATGCGGTCATTAACCTTGATCCCTACGCTGCCTGCTTGTACAAAGGATTCGACCTGCTTCCTCCAGGCTGCATCAAAACCCTTCATACGTAAGGCTTGCTGCAAGAATGACCATTTAACTTTATCATAAGCTTTCTCGTAATCCACTTTGAAAACAACTCCAAGTTTCTTCAAGTGAATTTCATGTAAGGTTTCATGCAAAATGACCACACCCTCTACAATATGTCATCCAGGCATGAAACCATCTAAGTCGGTTGAACCACATTATGCGCAATTTGTGTGAGGCGATTAGTACCAACTTTGGTAAAAATCTTAAAACTCACATTAAGCAGACATATCGGTCTGAACTGCTCAATGCGAACCGCTTCCTCCTTTGACAACAACGTAATTGTCCCAAAGTTAAGCTTAAACAGATAAAGCTAGCCATTAAATAGATCATGGAACATAGGCATGAGGTCCCCTTTAATGATATCCCAACATCTCTTATAAAATTCTGTTGGAAAGCCATCCGGGCCAGGTGCTTTGTTATTCTTCATTTGTGCTATTGCCTCGAACACCTCCTTTCAGAGAAAGGAGCAGTTAGCACCTCATTCTCTTCGGCCCCCAGTTGAGATATATCCTCAACCACATTCTGAGAGCTACATATGATCTATCTTTAAATGATGATAAAACTTGATGTTAGTATTATGCCTAGCTAAAAGACATTAAACAATAGCGCTTGTCGGGAGGCAACTCAATAACTATCTTTATTTTTGCTTTTGCTTTTTTTTTGTGAGTCAACATGATTATTGATACCGTAGTAATTATATTTGTATCTTTGCTTTTATTTTTTTGTGCCAAGTTGAGCCTTTGGGATGTTGCAATTGCATGTTTGTTAGGTTCTGTGCAGAAACAGAAACTTTTGCATCCATTATTAGAATTTTAATTCTGTACTGGAATGTGATAAATTCCTGAAATATTTACACAGTACTGAATTACAAATTTTCTGTTACGTCCTAAATGTTCAGAATTTTCAGAGTTAGAGAAGTATTTTATTTATTTAGATCTTTATAGACTGTTCTAATTTTGACAGATTGCTGTCCTGTTTTCGTTATCTGCTTGTTTTAGAGTTTTCATGGCTTATATTGGAGGATATAAATTGTGGAAATGATAGGATATAGTGGCTAATACCTGGAAATAATTATGCAACTTTTCTTGACAGTACATGAATGGGAGATTTATTTTGATATGTATTAACCTATCTCACAAGTTCTGTTGAGTTTTGTGTGAATGAAGTTTCTAAGATCAAGGGGAGACATCGATATGAGAGGAACAAGGAGCGGCAAGAGCCTAAGCTTGGGGATGCCCAAGGCACCCCAAGGTAATATCTTAGAAGACTCAAGCGTCTAAGTTTGGGGATGCCTTCCAGGCATCCCCTCTTTCGTCTTCAACAATTATCGGTATGTCTCGGTTAGACCTAAGTTTTTATTTGTTCACATGATATGTGCTTTCCTTGGAGCGTCTTTTGATTTTATTTTAGTTTTGTTTTTTGGTCTTTACAATCTTTATGTTCTGGTTGCACACCTTGAGAGACACACATTAGTCATATAATTTTTAGAATTGCTCTTTATGCTTCACTTATATCTTTTGAGTAGAAGTACTTATAGAATTTATCTTGCACTTCACTTATACATGTTAGTGCACGGTGGTATAATATGTTTTTATAGAAAAGATTAGAACTCTCTTGCTTCACTTATATCTTTTAAGAGAGTTGAATAGTAATTGGTAATTTGCTTGTGTTATATGTTGGTCCTAAAAATGATAGGTATATAACAGTGGTATAATAAAAACTTGCATAAAACTTGTAGATAAATAAACATGATAAGTTTGATTATTTGTAATAGTTTTCTGATATTGAGGTACTGATGTATGATTGTGTAAGTGAATCGTCAATGTTTAGTATAGAATATCGGTGTTAAGGATCATGGGGTCGTACCTTCATTAATATACATAAAAATGGGAACCGCTAGTATGGCAGTGAGGTCCAAGTTGATGGCAACTTGAAGTAGACTAATCATGTGCGAAAGGTCCAGGAGTGCTCAACGGGGTTCGCTCCGCCAAATACTCCTCCTAGGGGCATGGGGGTTGCGTTTGCTTTGGGTCAGTTGCTAAGTCCATACAAAGTATTTGAGTTCTTTGTGATTAATATGAGATTTTAGCTTTTTGTGCACTTCCACCTATCCATATTTTTACTTAGCCTCTTCGGTACCGTGCATTGCCTACTCTCACCTCGAGACTTCGTGCAAGACTTCCCCGGTGCATCCAAACCCCATGGGATGATTCGCTCTCGTACACATAAGCCATCATATATCTTCCTCAAAATAGCCACCATACCTACATATCATGGCATTTCCATAGCCATTCCGAGATATATTGCCATGCAACTTCCATCATTACAATTCATCACATGACTTGAGTTTCATTATTATTTTGCTTTGCATGATCATATAGAGCTAGCATGATATTTGTGGCAAAGCCACCAGTCATCATTGTTTACATGTTATGCTAGATCATTGCATATCCTGGTACACTGCCAGAGGCATTTATATGTAGTCATTGACAATTTTTGAGTTATGAGTAAAAAAGTGTAATGTAATTTGAGTGTGCCCCTACCAGTGAGTATAAAAAAGAGAGGCCAAAGATCCCAACAACAGAGGCCAAAAAAGAGCCCAAAAAAATGAGAGAATGAAAAGAGAGAGGGGGTACACTACTATCCTTTTGTATACACTTGTGCTTCAAAGTAGCACCATGTTCTTCATATAGAGAGTTTTCATATGCATCATTGTCGTACTAGTGGGGATCTTTACATTATAGAACTTGGCTTGTATATTCCAATGACGAGCTTCCTCAAATGCTCGAGGTCTTCATGAGCAAACAAGTTGGATGCACACCCCACTTTAGTTCATTTGGAGAGCTTACATACATTCATAGCTCTAGTGCATCCATTGTATGGCAATCACTACTCGTCGCATCAATCCCGATTCTAGGGCCTCCCCATTGCCTAAGGATCAACTGCATTGGTGTGAGACTTTCTTAATTTTTCACTTCTTATAACACCCCCATCGTTATTCTATTTGCCATTTAAGTGCCAAAGTCAAGCTCATACTCAAGTATCGCATAGGGGTTTAGTGGTTGGTTCAAGGCGGGCATAGTTTCTGTGCCTGGCCCAAGCCTGAGCCTGTTCAGCTTCATGTATGTCCCTACGATGAAGACTTAGTATACTATGTTCTTGTGATACACTTGACTAATAATTGGTGCGGAATCATGATATTTAGCATTTGTATTCTTGAAAGGCAATGATTGTTTATTTGCATGCTTATGTATCATTGTTTTAATATCAAATTTATAGACTATTGCCTTTAAGCACTTTTGTCCTAAGTTCATACCACCTACATCATTTGATCAAGATTATGCTGGGTAGCATTCAACATCAAAAAATATCTTTGTTTATCATTTACCTACTCGAGGACGAGGAGGAATTAATCTTGGGGATGCAGATACCTCTCAAACGTATCTATAATTTTTGATTGTTTCATGCTATTATATTATCACCTTTATATACTTTTTATAGCAATTTATATTATTTTTCTGGACTAACGTATTAATTTAGTGCCTAGTGCCAGTTGCTATTTTCTGATTGTTTTTGGTTTCACAGGAAATCAATATTTAGGAAGGTCAAAACACGATGCCAATTTTTGATGATTTTTTCTAGAATACGAAGGACCATAGAAGCTTCGGGGGAGGACCAGAAGACCCACCGTGGGCCCACACGCCCACATGGAGCGCCCTGGCCCTAGGGCGCGCCGGTAGAGCGTGTGGGGCCCACACTAACTGCCTTACCTCGATTCCACCGCCATAAATCCCTATAAATACCGAAAACCTTTTTTGCATTTTTAGAAGAATTTTACCGCCATCGCAAGTTCCTGTTTCATGAAGATCCAATCTGGGGGCCTGTTCCGGAGTTCTTTCGGAGGGGGTAGCCATTGCCGGAGTCTTCTTCATCAACCTTGCTACCTCCATGATGATGTGTGAGTAGTTCCATTAGGACCTTAGGGTCCATAGTAGTAGCTAGATGGTTCTCTCTCTTTTGGATCTTCAATAAAATGTTCCCATGAGCCTTCTTACATGATTGGGATCAATTCGATGTAATCGGTAGTGTGTTTGTTGGGACATTATGAATTTTCAATTTATGATCGCATGGTGCATTGAAATCAATTGAATGTTTTGAGGTTTTCTTGCTGTATAATTAAATAGCTTTGCATGCTCTTCGATCTATCTATCTTCTCTAGCCAAGTTCAATGGGTTTTTCTTCAGATGGAGTGGTGCTTTGTAGTGGGTTCAATCTTGCGGTGAACTAACCCTGTGACAATAAGGGCTAAGGCATGTATTGTATTGTTGCCACGACAGATAAAACAGCGGGGTTTTGTCATATTGATTGACTTCTTCCAGTCTACATTATGTTATCTAGCTTATTGCGATACTCTATTTCTTGAAAACTTAATACCTTGAGATGCATGGTTGATAGCGGTTTTGGGGTGGAGTATTAGTAGTAGATGTATTTGGATTAACAGTCTACTTATCACGGACGTAATGCCTATATAAGATTATACCATGAATGATCATTGTCATAAATATTGCAATTTGGTCGATTGCCCAACTGTAATTTGTTTACCATGCCATTTGCCTGTTTTCGAGAGAGATGCCACTAGTGAACCTATGCCCCCTGAGTCTATTCTCCATTACTAAATTCTTCTATACAATTGCTACTATAATTTTGCCATGTTACCCTGCTACTATCAATCTCTATCATTTGCATTTAATCTTGTAAGTAGCAAGACAAGGGGATTGACAACCCTCTTGTCATGTTGGCGACGAGTGTGTGTGTGTGTGTGTGTGTGTTTTGTGCGCATGTGCTGTTGACGTTGCTTGCTTAGGAGACTTCTACTGGATTGATAACCTTGGTTCTCTAACTGAGGGAAATACTTGCTACCGTTCTGCTTCACCCTTACACTTAGGGGAATCCCAACAACTCCTGCGGGAGCAAGCACTTCCTCTCAATTAGGAAGGTGTTGGACCCACAAGTGCAAGTGTTTGTAGCAAGCAGAAATTTTCCCTTAAGTGACCTTAAGGTATATCGAACCAACAGGAGATTGAGTACATAGCCAATGATCATTACCTGCACACACACATACAGAACTACCTTGGCCCCCAACAAAATCAATGAGGTCATCAATCTCACTAGCTTTGCTAGTTACAAGGATTAAAAGCAAAAGTGTATGAAATATTTGAATTACACCAAGAAAGTAAAGCAAAGAATTAAAAGAAAGCATTGATTGAGGTTGAAAGATTATAGGAAGAAGATGGACCGGGATCCACAGGTTCACCAGAGGTTTCTCTCCAAAAAATAGCATGGTGTGGTGAACAAATTACAGTCGTATATCGATTAAATTGAAAATTTTATGATTATGAATATCCATGGCATAATTAGAATATGAGCATCACATACCAATATCTATAGACCGTTATCCAACTGCATCTATAGCTAATACTCCACCCAAGACAACTATCCAGCATGCATCTTAGAGTATTATGTAAAAACAGAGTATTGCAATAAGTACAATGACATGAAGTAGATAATATATTGTTTTCACCCTGCGTTCAAAGGACAACTACACACCCATCTTTTTATCCCTAGTGGCAACAACACAACACAAGACTTTTCCACTTTTTGTCACGGTGGTATATTGCTTGCAAGATTGAACCCAATTATCATACACAACTCCCTCTTGAAGATCAAACCCCAAACTTGGCCCGAGAAAGAAGAATAGATCGGAGAGCATATATGAATAAGAATTATGCAGCAAAGAAGCCAAATAGATCTCAAAAAGAATTCATGCATAAATCTGATCATAAAGTGACAATTCATCACACCGCAACAAACACACCAATAGATTACACCAGATGGATCACAATCATGTAGGGCATCTCATGTGATATTTGTATTCAGAAACATGGGAGAGAAGATCAACTAGCTACGGCGATGGACCCATAGTCCAAAGGAAACCACTCACGGGAGATCATGATGGCCTTCAAGTTGATGGAGATGGCCACCATGATGATTTCCCCCTCCGGCAGAGTATAGAAAAACGCCCCCGGATTGGATTGTCGTGGAACAGAGAGGTGCGGTTGTGGAAACAGAAGAACCCCGCTATAGTTAGGGTTTTCAGGATGAAAGATAAATTTATGCGTCAAGAGGTGGTGCAATAGAGCACTAGGGGGCCCATGCAGCTCCACCACGCAATCCTAGCCGCATGGTGGGGGTGAGTGGGGGCTGGGGGCCACCCCCTGGCCTAAGTCGGTGACTCCCAGAAGATTCCCGATGCAAAATAATTTATGGAATTTTTTTGGGATTTTTGGAGCTCCGTAAATTGTTTTTCCTGAATGTCCAGAAACATGCAGAAAACATCAACTGGCACTGGACAATGAGTTAATAGGTTAGTCTAGAAAAATCGTAAAAATTGGTGCCAAAACTACTCCAAAATTATAAAAACATGACATGAAACAATTAAAAATTATAGATACGTTTGAGACGTATCTGGGTCTTCAAAACTTCATTCACACAAAACTTATACAGAGTTTGTGAGATAAGTTAGTCCAAATAAAAATTATATCTAATATTGCTTTGTTGTGAACAAATTATCACATTGTAACTAATCATTAGCTACTATATGTGTAGGAGATATGCCCTAGAGGCAGTAATATCAGTTACTTTTGTATCTCAGAGTTTGTAATGAATGTTTATGATCCATGCTATAACTGCAATGATTCTCGAGTCTGCAATAACCACGAGGCTTGGAGGGAAACTCATGTGCACATGTGGTATAATAAACGGTAAATTGTATTCCTAGTCTTGCCTCTAAGACTGGCTCAAGTATTGCATGATGATCCTGTTTTCCTGATCATGGGCATGGCTATGCCGGCAATTTTGAGGGCACGATGTTGGTAGAACACTTGTGTTGAATCGACCCAAATTGATGTTATACTATGAGATATGTTCGTCACAAGTTAATGGTTAAATAACACAGAGATGGTTAACGTTTGCATAATTCCTTAGACCATGAGAGTATCGAGTTTCTTCATGCTTGCTTCATGAACTTTGGGGTTTGTTAAACGTCATCCGTAAATGGGTGGCTATTACGGCGGCTTACGGGTTCATGGAAAAGTATGCCAAGTAACTTGATAGCTCAAGATTGGGATTTGCTCCTCCGACGATGGAGAGATATCTCTGGGCCCTCTCGGTGTTACGGTATCCATCATCGTCTGGCCAGACACTTTGTGATTTGATCACGGGGATGCCGGAACACGGGAACGAGAAAAGAGAACAATACCGGCAACGAGGTAACTGGCATTGTGGACAAGTTGTTGATCCACGAGGATGCCTACATGTGTCACCTCGGGTAATTGTAACATATCGCGAAGCAACAGGAATAGCACACGGCAACTGGAGGTTCACTCGAATATTCATTCGTGTGGGTATAGGGGTCAATATGGGTGTCCACGGCTCCGATGTTGATCATTGATCTGAAGGGGTTCCGGGTCATGTCTATGCTTCACCGAACCTATAGGGTCACACGCTTAAGGGTCATCTATCTGTTGAATACTAGACAGGGAGTCTGAGAGAAAAACACCGAAAAAGTTTCGGACGGCGGAAAAGTTTCGGACAGCGGAAAAGTTCCGCAGAGAGAGGTCACCGGATGAGTTTCGGTGAAACTGGAAAAGTTGTTTCAGGGGATACCATAAAGTCAAATTGGTCTTGGCACATGCCTGATAATTCTTGGAGGGTGCCAGAATCGTTCTGGAAACTTTTTGGAATTTTCTGGAATGAAAACCGGAAATGTTCCGGAGCTGCCGAAACCGCTTCAGATGCTTTTCGCAGATGAAATCACTAAACCGGAATTGTTCCGGCTCCCGTTGAAAATTATTTTGGTGGGTACTGGAATTGTTCTAAGCCCACATGAATATTTTCAGTTCGATCAGACGCTGAAAAATGTCGTCGTCAATAGTGAAAGTGCTTTTTGGATATTTGTGGAAAAACATCTTTTTGGATATTTCCAAAAAGGCTTCTAGAAGGGATTGGGGAGCAAGCAAGCTCCTCATGGGGGACCCCCCCAAGGGTGGCCGGCCAAGGAGGTGGGGCACCATGGTGCTCCACATGGCACTCCCATATGGCATATTCCTTTTATGAAAGGGATATTCCAAGGGCACTTTGGGGTTTTTTGTATGACAACTTTACCCCATGGTTTTCCTATAAATAAGAGGTGAGTGGGCAGCCCACTTCCTCATCCTTTACTCTCATACACATGCTATGCTTTGCTAGCTCTCTCTTCTCCCTCCCACGAAAAGAGTTTTTCGTAGAGCCGAAAGGCTGTCTGGGTTCCGGCAGGAACTAGTTCTGGACGGCGAAGCCCTGCCGGATAGATGACACCGTATGTGTGCAACCCCGTAGAGAGGTCGTAGTTTCGATCTTTTGCCCGAGGGGCTGTTCGTGTGTCCTCCCGGAGGGCTGTCCGAGTTTCCGTTCGGGTTTCGAGGGTCCTCCCGAAGGGCTGTCCGTGACATCGTCCGGGGGACTGTCCGACCGCCTCCCGAAGGGCTGTCCGACGAGGGAGTTCATCCTCACGGTTGGGAGGTTGTAAAATCCTAGCTGCGGGGATCTGCACCAACGATCTCCACCGACTCTTCTTCCGCTGCGCTACGAGTCGGTACGGATCAGATCAAACCTTGTATGCAATCTCCACAGTGGTCCTGGGCGTGCTCGCCATACCGAATTTTTTTGTTTTCTGTCGCGTTCCCCAACAATATGTTAACATAATTTTAAAATTCCTACACCCTATAGGAACAATAAAAAGACATACATAACAAAAGTTCTGTTAAACAGGAATCTGTCAAAACAAAGTAGTACATAAAGAAGCAATTAGAAAAAATACTTCTGTAACTCAAACAAACCTAAAAAATTAGCATGTGAGATATAACACATATAGGTGTACTGTGTAAAATTTCAAGATTTTACCACATTCTGTTAATTTTCAAGATTTTCAACAGTAGCAGCAAAAATTCTGTTTCAGCACAACATCACATACACTTGCATCTTAACATGCGAAAGGCAATTTTCGCACTTTATTAAATAAAAACATAAAAAACCTTGTTGCTACAGAATATAGAAAACTTTATTGAATCAAATAAAAAGTAAAAATATAAATGTGGGTTGCCTCCCATAAGCCCTTTTCTTTAATGCCTTTTTGCTTGGCATGTAGTTTTAATGTTGCTCACAAGAAAACTTGAATCATAATTATTTTAAAGCACAATAGAGAGCATAAAAAAGGAGTATATAAAACACATTTAAGTCTAACCCACTTCCTATGCATAGGCACCTTGTAAGCAAATAATTCATTGGAGATTGAAGTGTAATTTTAAAACTTTCAACATAAAGAGAGGAAATTTGATAATGTTGAGATATTTATAACCATGTCTCCCACTCTCATAATATATTTTAGTGGCATCATGAACAAACTCTATAATATATCTATCACATAAAACATTCTTTTCATGATCCACATGCTTAAAATTATAATTACTCTCACGATAAGTAAATTCTTTCTCATTAGCCATAGTGAGAGTAAGATCAATATAACAATCGTGTGACACTTTATTGTTATGAACCAATTGCATATTAAATGGGTAGCAGTCAGTAGGGAAGTATTTCTCTTCATAACTTTGACATGTTTCACAAGGATGATTATCATTATTCTTTATAGTATAAGTATCATTATAATCATCATCATAATCCATCATAACTCCCTCCACAATAGTGGGATCAACACAACCTAAAGTCCTGACCTCTTCAAACCCACTTTCAACAATATTGCCATCATCATAATCAATTGCCCTCCAAAATTGTGGGATAAACAATACCTAAAGTTTTGACCTCTTCAAACCCACTTTTAATAATATTGCAATCATCATAAATAGGAGGCGTATTCTCATCAGAGTAAATTTTCTCCTCCAAGGTAGGGGGAGTAAAAAGTTCATATTCATTAATTGTATCATGTCCATTATCACAAGAAAGAGGGCAATAGTAAGAAGCTTGCATAGCAAATATGTTTTCAAAGATAACATCATCATCCTTACAAGCAAATCGATCTCAAACTCATCTTCCTTGCTAGCAAAAATATTTTCAAACTCATCATCCTCACTAACAAAAGGATTTTCAAACCCATCATCCCAACCTTGTAGTCTTCCATATTATTAGCATAATTGATATTCAAAGAGTGCATACTAATAAGTTTTCCTTCCTTTCTTTCATCTTGACAAAACATTGGTTCAAGAGTTTTAAGAAGCATCTCAGTTATAAACATTTCATCCATCATTTTATTGTATTTTTAGATAGGTTGCAAGAAAAGTAAACTACAATTTTTTTGTATTTTATTTTATAAGCGAAAGTAAATAGCTAGTGAAATAAAAACAAGAAACAAAAAGATGCGATTGCAAGATCTAAATAAAATACCTTCAAGCACTAACCTCCTTGGCAATGGTGCCAAAAATTGCTTGATGTCCACTACGCACTTCTAGTCTTGTAGACTTTGTTCGGCCTCTAAGCGCAGAGGATTGTAGGATAATAGCAATTTCCCTCAAGTGGATGACCTAAGATTTATCAATCCGTAGGAGGTGTAGGTTGAAAGTATTCCACTCTCAAGCAACCCTGCAATCAAGATACAAGTAGTCTCATGTGTCCCCAACACACCTGATATAGTTGTCAATTGTATACGTGCACTAGTTCGGTGAAGAGATTGATAATTTGGATGGTCGATGGCTAATTTGGATGGTAGCAATATTTTTGCATTTTCGGAATAAATAAAAACAGCAAAATAACAAGTTGAAAAAGTAAGTAAAATGAAGTTCTAATGCTTGGAAACAAGGCCTAGGGTTCATAGTCTCACTAGTGCCAACTCTCAACATCATTAACTTCATTAAACTACATGATATATCCAGACAAATTGTGGTAGAGAATCACACAAAAGTTCCCTCTTTTGTCGGATCAAATTGGGATGAGATCTCGTAGGTATGGTAATCACACCTCTGAGATTATCTTTCTAATTCATAGAGCACGCCCCAATGTCACCTCAGGCAGCCCCAAAAATTATACTAAACAATCACGTCATGATCTTTATCGTTCTAATCTTAATCCATAGAGTTCCCCTAATGTCATGATACGTCTCCAACGTATCTATAATTTTTGCTTGTTGCATGCTGTTATATTATCATTCTTGGATATTTTACAATCACTTTATAGCAACTTTATATCATTTTTTGGGACTAACCTATTGACATAGAGCCAAAGTGCCAGTTGTTGTCTTTGCTTGTTTTTGACTTTGCAGAATATCAGTACCAAACGGAGTCCAATCGCAACGAAACTTTTTGGAGATTTTTTTTCTGGACCAGAAGACACCCAGTGGGCCAAAGAATTACCGGAGAAGAGGGCTGAGGAGGCCACAAGACACCAGGGCGCGCCAGGGCCCCCCTGGCATGGCCTGGTGGGTTGTGCCCTCCTCGGGGCCCCTCTCCACCGCCTCTGACGCCTATAAATTCCTAGATATTCCAGAAACCCTAGGAGAGTGGAGAGAGGAGAAGTTTCGCCGCCGCAACTCTCTGTATCGGCGAAAAACCAATCTGGAGGCGTTCCAGTACCCTGTCGGAGAGGGTAGATCATCTCCGGTGGCCATCTTCATCATCCTTGTGGTCTCCATGATGAGGAGGGAGTAGTCCACCCTCGGGGCTGACGGTTTGTACCAGTAGCTATGTGTTCAATCTCTCTCTCTCTCTCTCTCTCGTGTTCTTGAGATGGCACGATCTTGATGTATTACGGGCTTTGTTAATATAGTTGGATCATATGGTGTTTTCCCCTCTCTATCTTGTTGTGATGAATTGAGTTTTCCCATTGAGATTTTGTTACCAGATTGAATACTTTTATGGATTTGAGAGCACTTGATCTATGTCTTGGCACTCAACTCGTGGATTCCCGAGGTGACATTGGGGTAATATATGCATAGGGGTTGATGCATGTTTTCGTCCAACTTTCTCCGGTAGGAATCTTGGGGCACTCTTTGAGGTTCTTTGTGTTGGATTGAGTATTATGAATCTGAAATTGTTTGATGCGTATCGTATAATTAACTAATGGATACTTGTGGTGACATTGGAGTATCTAGGTGACATTAGAGTTGGTTGATGCGTATCATATGGTGTTATTCTAGTACGAACTCTTAGATAGATCAAACGGAAAGGATAACTTGATGTTATCTTAGTACGAACTCTTGAATAGATCGATCAGAAAGGATAACTTTAAGGTGGTTTCGTACCCTACAAACAATTTCTTCTTATGTTCTCCTCTAGATAAGAACTTTGGAGTGATTCTTCGTTGCACGTTGAGGGATGGTTATGTGATCCAATTATATTAGCATTGTTGAGAGATTGCACTAGCGAAAGTACGGACCCTAGGCCTTGTTTCCAAGCATTAATATACTGTTTTGCTCGCTGTTTACTATTTGCTACCTTGCTGTTTTTATATTTTCAGATTACAAAAAACCTATATCTATCATCCATATTGCACTTGTATCACCATCTCTTCGCCGAACTAGTGCACCTATACAATTTGCCATTGTATTGGGTGTGTTGGGGACACAAGAGATTTCTTGTATTTGATTGCAGGGTTGTTTGAGAGAGACCATCTTCATCCTACACCTCCCACGGATTGATAAATCTTAGGTCATCCACTTGAGGGAAAATTGCTACTGTCCTACAAAACTCTGCGCTTGGAGGCCCAACACGAGTCTACAAGAATAAAATTGCGTAGTAGACATCAAGCTCTTTTCTGGCGCCGTTGCCGGGGAGGTGAGTGCTTGAAGGTATATCTTTAGATCTTGCAATTAAATCTTTTAGTTTCTTGTTTTTCACTTGTTTGGTTTTATAAAGATAACTAAAAAAATGGAATTGAGGTGGCCTCATATTATTTGTCTTTATCATGTCTTTCTTGAAAATGATGGAAAGGAAAATTGTGCTCAATTGATAGAAGAAGAATTCAATAAAATGTTTGGCATAAATGATGAGCATGATTGCAATGTTATTAGTATGAATTCTATGAATATCCAAAATACTAATGATGATTGCACTAGTCATGGTAAAAATGTTTCTTATAAGCATGTCAATTTTTGTGGGGTGCATAAAGTTTGGGAAGACGTGCCTTATATGGAGGATAGATTTTGTAAGAAGCATAAACATGATAGAACAAATTTATTGCTCAAAGTGATAGATGAATTTGCTATGAAATTATGTTCTCTTTGTCCTATTACTTGTGAACTTTGCAATAAAGTTGGTCATCTTAATTTCCAATGCAAACTTTTTCATGATCAAATCATGGCCAAATATTGTAATGACTTGAACACCCTTGAACTTTATAATGAGCTTTCTCTATTTTTGGGGAGTGAAGAATTGACACATAAAAATAGTTGGTTTGAAGTATTCATTCTCACGGACGATATTGAAACTAATCTAAAAAATATCTATATGTTTTGCATGGTAAATTGCAATGAGAATGCTTATATTGCCAACTATAGGAAGATGGGAAAACCAATAGAATATAAAAGGAATACTAATGAAAGGGTAAAGATTTCCACTTTCCCTCCTGTTGTCTCTCATGATGTAATAGGTGACGAGGAGGAGCTCCCTATTCAACCAATCTCATCAACAAGAAGCTCGAAAAAATTAATTAAACCCACACATGATGTGGTGAAGAAGAAGAGAAGAAGAAAGAGTAGAGGTAAAAGGGTATCTCTACCAAATGATGTTGCTCCTATTATTGTTGTGCCTCACGAGGATGAATCAAAACTAATTGTGGAAGATGATACACTTGATGATGATTTTGTTATGCCTATTCCTTGTTTTGATGACTATGATTGGGAAGATAATGATACTTCTTATAATCATGAAAACCTTTTTGGCACCAACTTGGTAAGTTATGATGATAATAATTTTTATACTATTGGTGCTATTCATACTATTAATGATGAGAGTGATTATGCTTATGATATGCCAAGCCACAAGCTTGGGGATGCTATGTTTGATGAGAATGACATGTTTGAGAATCTATTTGCTACAATTAATGTTTGTCCCAAGCTTAGTGATGCTATGCTTAATGAAGATGATCTTTTTAGTTCTCCTACTTTGAATGCTCAAATTTGTTATGATGATTGCATGCCTCCTATTTATGATGATTGCGATATTTATGAAAGTGGGTTTGGAAGAGTGTCAACTTTAGATAATTATTATCCCACTATTTTGGAGGGTGTTGGATTTTATTATAATGACAAAAGTGGATTTGGAGAGGTCATGACTTTATTTAGTCATGATTCCACTATTTCGGAAGAGGTTTCACTTGACTCTGATGAGAACAAAGTTGCTACTTATGATGATTATTGTGATGATACTTATGTTATAAAAAGTAGTGATAATTATTGTCAAAATTTTGAATATCCTTTTACTGAACTTTACTCTTTTAATGTGGAAACAATTTATAGTATTCGAGTTTCATTTGATGCTCCCGCTTTTATGAATGAGAAGAAATTTGCTTGTGGGGATAGTAATAAATTTTCTATGCTTGTGGATCATGAAGAGAATGCTTTATGTGATAGTTATATTGTGGAATTCCTTCATGTTGCTACTGAAAATCATTATGAGGGAGGAACATATGCTTGTAAGAGTTGCAATAATATCAAGTTTCCTCTTTATGTGTTCAATGTTTTGAAGTTGCACTTGTTTTGGCTTCCTATGCTAAATGATTCTTGCTCCCATAAATTGTTTGCTCACAAAATCCCTATGCATAGGAAGTGGGTTAGACTTAAATGTGCTTTCCATGAGATTCATGATGCTCTTTTGCATGTTTCAACTACTATTCTAATAGGCATTAAAGAAAAGCGCTTGTTGGGTGACAACCCAACACTTTTACTTTCTGTTTTTATATGTTCACATGATTAAGCTACTCTATTTCAATAAAGTGCCAAGTAAAGCCTTTGGGATAGTATGGATACTTGTTGATTTGATTCTATGCAAAAACAGAAACTTTTGCCTGCAGTAAAAAATTCTGAAGTTTTTACACATTCTGTCTATGAAAATTATGTGCGTTGTCCAAATGTTTCAGAATTGTTAGAGACAGGGAAGTATGGTTATACTACAGATTTTCACAGACTGTTCTGTTTTTGACAGATTCTGTTTTGCATGCATAGTTTGCTTGTTTTAATGTTTTCATAGCTTATATTGAGTGATATAAATTATGGGAATGTTATAATACAGTAGGTATTATGTGATAATAATTATTAATCTTGTCTTGACAATACCTAAGTGAATGATCTATCTTTATTATACTAACCCATCTCACGAAGTTCCGTTAAGTTTTGTGTGATTGAAGTTTTCAAGTTTTGGGTGAGATACTGATATGAGGAGAATAAGGAGTGACAAGAACCTAAGCTTGGGGATGCCCAAGGCACCCCAAGGTAATATCCAAGGAAGACCCAAGCGTCTAAGCTTGGGGATGCACCGGAAGGCATCCCCTCTTTCGTCTCGAACATATCGGTATATCTTACTTGGAGCTATATTTTTATTCGTCACCTGATATGTGTTTTGCTTGGAGCATCATTTTATTTTTCTCTGTTAGATGTTATTTATAATCTTGTTTTCAATAAAAAGTTCCAAGAATTGCCTTTAGAATGCTTGAATTGCATGTGTGATGTGTGTTGTATAAAAACAGAAACTTTTTCTGTAGTATTTGAATTATCAGATTTTACTGGAACATGGAAAGTTTTTGAAATTTTTACACAGTACTTTCATACAAATTCTTTATCATGTCCTAAACTTTTAGAAATTTTTGAGTTACAGAAGTACACTGGTTTAATAGATTGCTACAGACTCTCCTGTTTGGACAGATTGCTGTCATAGTTTTGTTATCTACTTATCCTATAGTTTCCATAGCCTATATTGGTAGATTTAAATTGTGGAAACGATAGTAAACAGTAGATGATGTTTGAAAATTATTGTGCAACTTGTCTTGGCAGTACATGAAGTGTTGATTTGTTCTTATGCGTACTAACCTACCTCACGAGTTCTTTTTGAGTTTTGCGTGGATGAAGTTTTTGAGACTTAGGTGAAACCGGGATATGAGAGGATTGAACGAGATACAAAAGCTCAAGCTTGGGGATGCCCAAGGCACCCCAAGTAAATATTTCAAGAAGTCTCAAACATCCATGCTTGGGGATGCTACGCATCCCACCTCTCTTCATCAAACAAATATCGGTTAGCCTATGTTGAGCCTAAATTTTTATATGTCCACATGATATGTGCTATTCTTGGAATGAATTTTTATTTAGTTTGCTTTTTGAATAAAATACTTAGATCTGAAAATCTTTATTGAGAGAGAGTACTCACATAGCTACTTAATTGTTTGACTACTCATTGATCTTCATTTATATTAATTTGAGAGTTAGTAAATTTTGAAGAAATCCTCTCATGCTTCACTTATATTATTTTGAGAGATGAAATTTTATTCTCATGATCTTCACTTAAATCTATGTTTGTCAAAAAGCAATGGCAATATATGAAACTAGTCCCAAAGTGATAGATATTCAAGAGGGATATAATAAAAACTTTCATGAAGATCACTGGACAAATTAAACTTGATTCTTTGTAATAGTTTTGAGACATGATGATAGTAATATGTGAGTTATGTTGGTGAGTCATGCTTCACTTATATTATTTTGAGAGATGAAATTTTATTCTCATGATCTTCACTTAAATCTATGTTTGTCAAAAAGCAATGTCAATATATGAAACTAGTCCCAAAGTGATAGATATTCAAGAGGGATATAATAAAAACTTTCATGAAGATCACTGGACAAATTAAACTTGATTCTTTGTAATAGTTTTGAGACATGATGATAGTAATATGTGAGTTATGTTGGTGAGTAATTATGCTTAGTAAGAATATTGATGTTAAGATTTGTGATTCCCTATGCAAGCACGAAAGTCAATGGTTGTGCAACAAAATTACATCCTACTTATGGTGCATTATTCGGTGTTAGTTATGCTTAATGATCGCTTATGTGAATTTTTGTTTCTTGGTTGGTTGCTTCTCAATCTATTTGCTAGCCTTCACTTGTACTAAGTAGAAATACTACTTGTGCATCCAAAATCCTTAAACCCAGTTTTGCCATATGAGTCCACCATACCTACCTATATGCGGTATTTCCATGCCGTTCCAAGCAAATTTGTATGTGCCATCTCTAATTCTCAAAATGAATTTCCTTTTTGTGTGCTCGTACCGCTCATGAAGTGGAGGGGGGTGACCGATATTTTTCCATGCTAGATGTGTTATTCTCGAGATGAGTGTTTATTCACTTGTCATTGCACGAGAGCACGGATGCATCGGAGGTTAACTCCGGAAGCTCTGGGCAGATCGGTCCGATCGAGCTCTCGATTCTCGACAAAGCCCTAGATCGGATCTCGTCGATAAAAATCAACGACGACCCAGCCCCGATCTGCTCTCAGATCGGTCTTCGTACGGGTCGGGACGGATCTGAGCAGGATCCAAGAACGCCCTCGCGCGACTCTGGAACAGCGACGCCGCATACCGACCCCACTCGCTTCGGTGACACGCATCCCACCATCGCCTCGTTTCTCAACGAGTTGTTCGATCGGATGGAGACTATGCGAATGGCCGATGACCAGATCCCGGTCTATGATCGGCTCGGGCTTAAACCCGATGATAGGGAAATTTGCGTCCCCACGGTCACCCACCTCGTCGCCACCGTCGAGTGTCCGGCGGAGGGTTCGACCTCCCAGCTACCGGAACTAAAAACGGTCTACACCTCAATTTCTGACCACCGAGATCTTGCCCGTGACCCATTCACCGGCTCCAGCAATGGCCCGGTGTCGGCCCCCGACCTATCACGCAGTTCGGAACTTATAGTTCTGGACTCCCATCTTGGTGAGGGACTACCTTTTCTCCCACCCACCTCCCAAGCCGATGACCCGATCATCGCATCAGAGCCCAATCGTTCGAATCCATCGGACATTGCGCATTTGCCAGGGGAGTCGGTCCATCATTATTGGGCCAGACTACTCCTCGCACGACACAACGTGCGCGGCCTTAGCGACACAGATATAATGGCAACCTTCAAACGTAATTGCCACAACGAGGGAATCCTCAACGCCCTGGCGCGGCGGCACATAACTGACTTTTCCGAGCTATCCATCTTGGTACAGAAGTATTGTGCCATGGAAAGTGCTTGGCAAGCAGAGCGGCTATTTTCGGACCAAACCTCTGCCGAATACCTTAGAGGAGATCGGCAAAAGAGGATACCCTCGAACCGAAAAGCCCAAACTGAGCCCGCCAAAAAGAGAAACAGATCCCTTCCCGGGGTCAGTACTGTCCTGGACGGACTATTGGACAAACCTTGCCCTATACACTCCGTGTTGCTAAACACAGCTCCAACCCACAGTTTTAGAACTTGCTGGGTCGTCAGACAGATCGCAAAAAGCGGCGAGGCCATCCTCGAGGCGTCACCGCCCAGAGGGCGCCCCGCAGACTCATCGGAACATCACACCGAAGTCTTGACGATCTACGAAACGTTCCCTTCGAGGAACAAAAGGAAAGGAGCCCTTAAAGAAATTGGACAGGTGTACCACGTGGTTGCAACAAGTGTATGGGCAGATACACCCATCACCTTTGGAGATGCTGATCGACCAGCCATTCATCCCGACCATTCACCAGCCGCACTAGTCCTGAACCCCGTCATTAACGGCTTCCGGTTACACAAAGTGCTAATGGACGGCGTCAGCGGTCTAAACCTAATTTATGAAGACACGCTAGAAAAAATGCAATTCGACCGATCTCAGATCGAACATAGCAACACAACCTTTCGGGGAATAATCCCAGGGAAGGAGGCGCGCTGCTCAGGATGTATTACCCTGGACGTAGTGTTTGGCACGCCCGACAACTACCGATCGGAAGAGCTCCTCTTCCACATCGTGCCCTTCCCCAGTGGCTATCACGCCCTTCTGGGACGTGAAGCCTTCACAAAATTCCAGGCTATACCACATTACGGGTATATGAAACTTAAAATGCCAGGACCAAACGGAGTAATCACAATATCTGGTGATCCGAATATAGCCCTACGGGCCGAAAACAAAACAGCAGCACTCGCCCTCGAGGCTCTAGCTGAGACCTTTGCTGCAGAAGAGCTGACCGCACTCCGGTCAATGGTAGATAAAGACGACGTGATCCTCAGCAAGAGGCCCAAATCCACGTCCTTCAAGCTAGCAAAAGAAATCATTAAAGTTCAGGTGCACCCGACGGACCCTAACAAGACAGCGTCCATCGGAGCACAGCTCGACCCCACCACGGAGGAGGCGCTGCGAGCATTCTTACAAGAAAATTGGGACATATTTCCTGGCATCCTTCCGATATGCCTGGCATCCCACGACGATTGGCAGAACACAGTCTGAACATCCTGGCAGGTTTTAAGCCCGTCAAACAGACTCTCCGCCGTTTCTCCGAGCCCAAACGACAAGCTATGGGTGAAGAATTAGCTAAATTGCTAGAGGCCGGATTCATTCGGGACATCAAGCACCCCGAATGGCTGGCAAACCTGGTGATGGTACCAAAGAAAGACAAATCCTGGCGGCTGTGTGTCGACTTTAAAGACCTCAACAAGGCCTGCCCCAAGGACCCTTTCCCTCTACCACGAATAGACCAGATCATTGATGCCACAGCCGGACACGACTCGTTGTGTTTCCTCGACGCTTATTCCGGATACCATCAGATTAAAATGAATGAATCCGATCAAGCGGCAACCGCATTCATCACCCCCTACGGGCCGTTCTGCTTTAACACAATGCCTTTCGGGCTAAAAACGCTAGGGCTACATACCAGCACACGATCCAGACCTGTCTTGAGAAACAGATCGGAAAAACAGTCGAAGCATACGTGGACGACGTGGTCATCAAAACCAAACACGTTAGCCATTTAATCGACGACCTAAGACAAACCTTTGCAAGCCTACGCGAATACGATATTCGGCTCAATCCGGAGAAGTGTGTCTTCGGAGTTCCCGCTGGTAAGTTGCTCGGATTCATCGTTTCCCATAGAGGAATAGAAGCGAATCCGGCCAAGATCCGCGCCTTGTCAGAACTTGCAATCCCCACAGAGCTAAAGCATGTCCAAAGATTGGCGGGTTGCGTGGCGGCATTAAGCCGCTTTATCTCCCGCCTCGGTGAAAAAGCTTTACCGCTGTATAAATTGCTGAAACGGACCAAGACTTTTGAATGGACCGACGAAGCAAAGGCCGCGTTAGAAGATATCAAGACACTGCTGGCAAGTAACCCCATACTCACAGCACCAAGCGCGGGTGAGCCCATGTTGTTATACATATCGGCCACCAACCAAGTTGTCAGCGCAGTGCTCGTCGTCGAACGAGAGGAGGAGGGGCACAAATTCCAGATACAGAAGCCGGTCTATTACGTGTCCGAGGTGCTAACGCAATGCAAGTCAAGATACCCGCACTACCAGAAGATAGCCTATACGGTATTTATGGCATCACGTAAATTAAGACATTATTTCCAAGAGTGTTCGGTCACGGTGGCATCGGAAGTACCCCTGAATGATATAATCAATAACAGGGACGCCACAGGCCGTATAGCCAAATGGGCAATTGAGCTCCTTCCTTTTGAGATCACATACAAACCGCGCCGAGCTATTAAATCTTAGGTATTAGCGGATTTCCTCGCCGAATGGACAGAAGCCAAACTCCCCAGGGAATACAGTACATACTCACATTGGACGATGTACTTTGATGGATCCAAAACCTTGGCCGGACTGGGGGCCGGAGTCGTTCTCACACCCCCACAGGTGACAACGTCCGATACGTGCTCCAGATCATGTATGCCAACTCCAACAACGCAGCCGAATACGAAGCCCTTCTACACGGTCTTCGGATGGCAGCTTCAATGGGCATACAGCGGCTGGAGGTACGGGGAGATTCTAACCTGGCCATCTCTCAAGTAAACGGTGAGTTCGACGCCAAAAATCCGAAGATGGCGGCATATCGAAACGCTGTCCTCAAAATATCCGCACGGTTCGAGGGGTTGGAGTTCCACCACGTCGCTAGAGACGACAACCAAGCCGCTGACATACTGGCACGTTTAGGGGCCAAACGCGACCCTGTCCCGCCGAACACTTTCCTGGAACGGCTCTTTAAGCCATCCGTGGTTTGGCAGGACGATCAAACGGGCGCCGATCTCTCAAGCGCACACACGGTTGTTCCCCCTGTTGACGAACCAGACGACAGAATCATCGGCGGCTCCGTAATAAACGAAACGCCCTCGGCCCACGAAGTCATGGCAGTAATCGCTCCTTGGACCGAACCCTTCCTCGCCTACCTCCTTCGTAAGGAACTCCCCGATGATCAAACGGAGGCCCGACGTATAGTCCGGCGCTCCAAAGCCTTTAAGGTACACGAAGGAGAGTTATATAAAAAAAGCACCACTGGAGTACTACAGCGGTGCATATCTGAGGAAGAGGGGCGGGAGCTTCTCGCCGAAGTACACGCAGGGATGGGCGGTCATCATGCCGCAGCAAGAGCCTTAGTAAGCAAGGCCTTCCGGGCGGGGTTCTTTTGGCCCACAGCTCGGGCGGACGCCTAGTCACTTGTCAAATATTGCGTAGGGTGTCAACTTTTCGCAAACCAAAGTCACATGCCCCCAACAGCTCTTCAGACTATTCCGATCACTTGGCCTTTCGCGGTCTGGGGGCTAGACATGGTCGGACCACTTAAAGGGGGGACCAAGAAAAATAAATACTTGCTGGTCATGGTCGACAAGTTCACCAAATGGATAGAGGCTAAACCCGTTAAGTCAGCCAAATCCGAACCAGTAATCGACTTTATATCCGGCGTGATACACCGTTACGGTGTCCCGCACGGTATAATAACTGATAATGCATCCAATTTCACTGCTCAGGAAGTCAAAGACTGGTGTGCAAAGATGGGCATCAAGCTCGATTACGCCTCGGTTTATCACCCGCAGACTAATGGACAAGTTGAACGAGCAAACGGCCTCATAATGAGCGGCATCAAGCCGCGTTTGGTCCGGTCTCTGCAAGAATCCGATTGTCAGTGGGTTGAGGAGCTGGACTCCGTACTATGGGGCTTGCGCACCACCCCGAATAGATCAACGGGTTACACACCGTTCTTTATGGTCTACGGGGCCGAAGCGGTCCTTCCTTGTGATATCATTCATGATGCGCCAAGAGTACGCATGTACGAGGAAAGAGAGGCCGAGTTAGATCGGCAGGATGACTTGGACGCCTTGGAGGAAGAGCGAGACATAGCTCGGGCCCGTTCTACTTTTTATCAGCAGCAGGCCCGGCGTTACCAGAGCAGAGAGATGCGGGCGCAAGCATACAACGTAGGCGAATTAGTCCTACGACTCCCGGAGAAGCAGAAGCATAAACTCAAGCCCAAATGGGAAGGCCCCTTCATAATCGACGAAGTACTTACGGGAGGGGCTTATCGTCTTCGGAACCCGACGGATCACCGCCTCGAACCAAACCCATGGAACGCAGCTCGCCTTCGGCGCTTCTACGGATAAACCGGTGTCGTCGCACTCCTTACTTTATGTTTCTTTCTTCGTTTTTTCCTTTTTATTTTTCCAATTCTCCTTTCGCACTAATTCTTGGCAGGTTTGCACCTTTTTTATCCCAACTCTGTGTTTCGGCTCATTCAATCTTGTTATAAGACTTTTCGTTTTACACCTTTAAGTGTTAAATCCGAACACAGCACCTGGGGGCTTCCTTTCCGAAGCCAATGATTTTATATACTCCGCACTTGTTCACATTCATTGTGGGTGCCCATTTTCCTTGTCGTTTTCAAGCCATCGTATGCATCAATTCGAACTAAGATTTGCCAAGCTGGGTTGCCTCGCTCCTGTGGTTACCCTCTACGTTCCCGATTGTTCGGCTAGAGGGTAAAGGGAGCACCTCTGCGATTGTTACGACCGGGTCATCCGGACACGTGCCTCAGACGGGTGAAGCCAAAAGCTAGCTATCTTAAGTAGACAATTGATCGGCCCCGACGGAAATAATTTGTAACACTATGGTCGTCATGACCATTACCAGGGTTTTGTTTTCTTACAATAACCCTTAGCCGTATACTATCAGTGTACGGGCTACAGCCTACGCCTTACGTAGCAACCTGACGAAAGGTATCGGTAGAGGTACTATTTTCTTCAGAAGATGTTTCTTACGCTAAGTCGTAATATAACATATCTCCCTGCGTGCTTTCTGTCTGTTCGCACCACATGGCCGGATTGCCTGGTTCCCCGAATATAGTTCGTCCACCCTAGGGTGATACTTTCAGCGGAACACTCCCAAGCTTCTAGCACGGGAGGCTAAAGCCGATGGCTGGTTAAGACAAAGTTTACAACACAGCGGAGCAAATCTTTGATTGATAGTACATAGCTACATACAATCATACATCCGGCTGCTGATCGAGATTATTGATTATAGTGTCCAGGGAACAGTCCTGTTGTGACAATCCGGCGGCAGGCATCACCTGGTCATAAACCAGGTGGAGCGGAATTTCTTGTCCATCTACCCCCACTGGCCCAACCCGAGCCATATGCTCGGGATCGAGTCCGGTATAGCGGGTCTTGATCATCGCCCACGCCTCCCTCGCTCCTTCCCGGCATGCCGATGTCTTCCACAGCTCGAACCTAGCTCGGGCTCCCTTGAAACGATCGACTAGCTCGGTCATCCCCTCGGAAGGCTGCTTAGCGGGCCATAGTGCTTTTACCATGCCCTTTATGGCCTTCCGAGCCCGCTCGTGCAAGGCGGATAGATCCTTTAGCAAGTTTCCCTGGTAAGATCCGATCTCTTCTTCGGACTGCCCGGTCAGGAGACCTACACATGAGTTATGGCATACAGGTTATATTACATCCATAAAGGAAAAATTACCTTCTGATGTTAGAATCATGCTCACCATACATGCCCCTCTGTAAAATTTGGTTCTCTCCTTGGACCTGGGCCAATTGAGCCTTCAAGCTTTTAATTTCCTCGGCTTGCTTCTTGTTCTCCTCTTTGAAGTGGTTCTTCTCTTCAATGTGTCGCGTCATAATGCGACCTCCAGCTTCATGCTGGGACTCGGCGTACCGCTGAGATTCTCGGGCTACATCCAAATCTTTTCGTAATTGCCCTATTGATTCAGCTGCTACATAGTACCCTCGCGTAAGCATGGGAACATGTTATATATTCGGCTAATATATGCACTCACCATGTGCCTCCCGAGTAAAGCTCTTCACTTGCTTTAGCTCAGCCTTCACAGATTCGACCTGTGATTGGCTGGCTTTAAGTTCCTTGGCCAGTTGCTCGCACTGTTGCTTAGAGGCCTGCATTAGCAGAAAGGGATCCTTAATTCGGTCGTGCCGACCAATTTAAGGCTCGGGGGCTACTGGGTTTACATGAGTGTTCGGATTTTAATAACCAACAACTCACCTGCAAGCTGGACGATATCAACTTTATAGCTTCCCCGAACCCAGTTCGGGCGGCCCCAAGGTATGCATCCGCCGTGCGTAGAGCACCGAATTCTTGTTCGGAAAAGGCTGGATGTTGCAGGACTTTACGTCGTTGCCGATGACGCATAGCGCTCCCAACCTCTGATTTGGTGACCGATATGGCATCGCCCGAATCGGCTGGGGCGGGATTGGCGGTGGAAGCTCCGGCAACAGGATCAACGTGGGCGGAAGGACCTGAACCTTGGGCAACGACGGATGTCTTTACGGCGTCCTCGGCAGGAGACGGCCGAACCTCTTTCCTGAATATTTTGGCGGAATTATCTTTCGACGAGCTTTATCAAATCATGGTGTTAAATCATGTTATCAAGCGAAATACCTGTGGGATGAGCTCGCTGGTACACTTGCCCCTGTGACCGGCCTATCTGCCGGATCCTTGTTACTTCCCGATTCGGCCACTGTCGCTGCGGCCGGTGTAAGTCGCGCGGATCTACGGCGTTTGACAGTAGGAGCTGATATGACGGGGTCACTGGTGGACACTTGTCTCTTGTGGGACGTCTTCTTCTTCTTCTTCTTGTTTACGGCGGGGAAGGAAAAGATCCAGGGTAGTCGGCAACGATGGCCACTTTGGCGTAATCAAGGCCCTCCTGGTAGAAAACCCCGCCTTCGAATTCGATTGATAGGTCCGGGTCTTCGTGATAGCCCGGATCGTCCTCACGGGCATAGCCTTCGGGCTGAGGAGCCGGACAGTTGACTGTCTCGATGAAGATCCTCCATTCCTGTTTACATAAAGTTTGACGGCTTCGGTCAGAAAGGGACATAATGAAAAAACCGAACTATAATTACAGTAGGTATAAAGGCTCACCCATTCGATGGGATTGTGGCAAGAATATCCGTCCTTTGATGACCGCTGAACAAAGTCCTCTTGCTCCCCCTTGAATAGATCGGTAAGTGCGGCGGCTAGTGCTGTTTGGTCGGCAGGACCCAGTCTTCGGGAGCGAGTAGTATCGCTCGTCCCGTTATAGCGCCACAAGGGATGTACCCTCTGCCGAAGAGGTTGGACGCATCGAGTAAGGACGGTGGCCATGACGTCTATCATGGTCATCTTGTGATGGGCTAATAGCCTCACATGGGTCAATAAACGCTGCACCTCGGCACTTTCCTCTTGGGGCAGGCTCTTAGGACGCCAGTTGTACCTTTTCTTCGGAAAGGCGTCGGAGTATTCGGGCAAACCCCGTTGAGTTGGATCGAACAAAGGAACGTCTTCAATATAAAACCATTCCGAGGTCCACATTTCGAATTCCTTCGGGGTTCCTACGGGGTAACCCGTCCCCGCTATGCGGCATACTTCGGCTCCGCCAACTTCGAAAATTGTCCCGTCCCTTGTACGTGGAACAAGGCAAAAATACTTCCTCCACAATTCGAAATGTGCCTCGCACCACAGGAACATCTCGCAGAGAGCTACGAAGCCCGAGATGTGAAGGATAGACCCTGGGGTAAGGTGATGGAGCTGGATCCCGTAGAATGCCAATAACCCTCTCAAGAATGGGTGGATGGGAAATCCGAGCCCTCGCAGGAGGAACGGGACGAAGCACACGTGCTCTCCCTTTCGTGGACGGGGGATGTTCTCCGCAAGAACCACGCCGTTGAATGAATTCAAGCCGGCACGGACGGTCGTCAGATCCGAGGAAGGAAAATACCCCTGGGTCTCTAGTTGGCGAAGACGAAGAGTTGACACGGAACAGCTTCCCCAATCCCCTGGGCGAGATCCATAAGGATCCGAAGAAGAACCAGGGGCGCTCGCCATTTTGTTTTGGTAGAGGTCTTTTTGCTGGGGGTTTCGTCTAAAGGGGGAAGGTGAAGATGTGATTTGGATCGCGATCCAGTTTAATTAAATAGATCCTTTTCAGAGGGGGGCAGCTCTGTAAAGAACTGCTAAACCATTCATCTCCTCGCAATGCGCGAGGTTCGAGAAGCATTATTGCAATAGACTTGGCGATCCCGCAACGTTTGGGATTTCGCCGATCACAGGTCGGGTGCCGAACAATCAGGGGAAGAGGGACTCGCCTCGCAAGCCGAAGACTTCTCTGTTCAAGATTCTTCGGGTACACATCGGCGTTGGAGGCTAGTCCGGGGGCTACTGAGGGAGTTCTGGACTAGGGGGTCCTCGGGAGGCCGGCCTATCTAATATGGGCCGGACTATATGGGCCGTTCGCCGGACACTGGATCACTCGAAGGACCGGACTCCAGAAGGGAAGTTTCTAGAAGCAAGGCGTGTGCTCCACGTTTAAAGTAGAATAGGCATGTTTATCCCCTCGACGTGTAACCGACCATGTGTAAACCCTAGGCACCTCCGGCGTCTATATAAGCCGGAGGGTTTTAGGTCATTAGACAACAGAACTCATCTAGGGTTTAGTCATACGATCTCGTGGTAGATCACTCTGTAATCTCTATACAATCAATATAATCAAGCAGGACGTAGGGTATTACCTCCATAGGAGGGCCCGAACCTGGGTAAAACCTTGTCCCCTTCGTCTCCTGTTACCATCGATCCAAGCATCATAGTTCGGGACCCCCTACCCGAGATCCGCCGGTTTTGACACCGACAGTTGGTATGGAAGGCACCCGTGGATACGGCTAGCCATGGATTGTGAAAGAATGGTGGAAAAAGGAATAAACTTTATTTTCTGTTTGGGAACCGCTTATGATATATCTAGCATGGAAAGGTATTGAAAGCTCTCGGTCGTATTCGTTGACAGGAAAGGCATGCGACCCAAACTATTTTTCTCTATCAATTTAAACCTTGAGCTCTGGCACCTCTACAAATCCCTACTTCCCTCTGCGAAGGGCCTATCTATTTACTTTATGCAATTTTTATTTTTACTTGAGTCTCCATCTTGTCTTATAAAGCACCAACTAGGGGGCACTATGATCGTACTTGAGCATTAGATGTAGCTAATATTTGAGTGTGCTTCATGAATGGATCAATGATTGAGCATGATGGGCTAGGGATAACTTTCTTTAGTGTTGATATTTTGAAAGACATGGTTGCTTGTTGATATGCTTGAGTATTAAAGTCTTCATGTCAAAACAAGACTATTGCTTTGAACCATCTAAAAGTCCAAATGTCCATGCTACAAAAGAAAAGAATATGTGAGGAACATGTTAGGCAGCATTCCACATCAAAAATTCTGTTTTTATCATTTACCTACTCGAGGACGAGTAGGAATTAAGCTTGGGGATGCTGATACGTCTCCAACGTATCTATAATTTTTGCTTGTTCCATGCTGTTATATTATCATTCTTAGATGTTTTACAATAACTTTATAGCAACTTTATATCATTTTTTGGGACTAACATATTGACATAGTGCCAAAGTGCCAATTGTTGTTTTTGCTTGTTTTTTACTTCGAAGAATATCAGTACCAAACGGAGTCCAATCGCGACGAAACTTTTTGGAGATTTTTTCTGGACTAGAAGACACCCAGTGGGCCAAAGAAGTACCGGAGAAGAGGGCCGAGGAGGCCACAAGACACCAGGGTGTGGCAGGGCCCCCCTGCCGTGGCCTCGTGGGTTGTGCCCTCCTCGGGGCCCCTCTCCACCGCCTCTGATGCCTATAAATTCCCAGATATTCCAGAAACCCTAGGAGAGTGGAGAGAGGAGAAGTTTCACCACCGCAACTCTCTGTATCGGCGAAAAACCAATCCAGTACCCTGTCGGAGAGGGTAGATCATCTTCGGTGGCCATCTTCATCATCCCTATGGTCTCCATGATGAGGAGGAAGTAGTCCACCCTCGGGGCTGACGGTTTGTATCAGTAGATATGTGTTCAATCTCTCTCTCTCTCGTGTTCTTGAGATGGCACGATGTTGATGTATCACGGGCTTTGTTAATATAGTTGGATCATATGGTGTTTTCCCCTCTCTATCTTGGTGTGATGAATTGAGTTTTCCCTTTGAGATTTTGTTACCGGATTGGATACTTTTATGGATTTGAGACTACTTGATCTATGTCTTGGCACTCAACTCGCGGATTCCCGAGGTGACATTGGGGTAATCTATGCATAGGGGTTGATGCACGTTTTCGTCCTACTTTCTCCGGTAGAAATCTTGGGGCACTCTTTGAGGTTCTTTGTGTTGGATTGAGTATTATGAATCTGAAATTGTTTGATGCATATCGTATAATTAACTCATGGATATTTGTGGTGACATTGGAGTATCTAGGTGACATTAGAGTTGGTTGATGCGTATCATATGGTGTTATTCTAGTACGAACTCTTAGAGAGATCGAACGGAAATGATAACTTGATGTTATCTTAGTACGAACTCTTGAATAGATCGATCGGAAAGGATAACTTTAAGGTGGTTCCGTACCCTACAAACAATTTCTTCTTATGTTCTCCTCTAGATAAGAACTTTGGAGTGATTCTTTGTTGCATGTTGAGGGATGGTTATGTGATCCAATTATATTAGCATTGTTGAGAGATTGCACTAGCAAAAGTACGGACCCTAGGCCTTGTTACCAAGCATTAATATACCGTTTTGCTCGCTTTTACTATTTGCTACCTTGCTGTTTTTATATTTTCAGATTACAAAAAACCTATATCTATCATCCATATTGCAATTGTATCACCATCTCTTTGCTGAACTAGTGCACCTATACAATTTGCCATTGTATTGGGTGTGTTGGGAACACAAGAGATTTCTTGTATTTGATTGCAGTGTTGTTTGAGAGAGACCATATTCATCCTACACCTCCCGCGGATTGATAAACCTAAGGTCATCCACTTGAGGGAAAATTGCTACCGTCCTACAAAACTCTGCGCTTGGAGGCCCAACACGAGTCTACAAGAATAAAGTTGCGTAGTAGACATCGTGGCACTACAGGTATCTCCGAAAATTATACTAGATATGCATGACATAATCTCTTGAATTCCCAAAAAGTTTAGTACATAACATGAACAAGATTCAATCCAACATAAAGAAACTCATAGAAGGGAAAGATTCAATCCATCATAAAGAAACCATAGTAGGCGTTACATCACATAGTTCAACTCCATTAACAAAGCCCAAGATCACAATCAAGATCGGAAACTTACACGATCAAGTGAGAGAGAGAGATAGGACACATAGCTATTGCCACAAACCCTCAGCCCCGAGGGGTCTACTCACGCATCAGCATGAGAAGATCAAAATGAGAGTTGTTGGTGATGGTGATGGAGATATCAGAGATGTCCCCGACGGCGTTCTGGTGCCAACGGAGGAGAGGGGGAAGGGGCCCCACCTTCTTCTTCTTCCTTAGCCTTCTCCCCTGGTTAGGAGGTGTGTTTCCCCTCTGGTCTTCATGGCTTTGCTGTCTTGGAGACAAGAGCCTCTCCCGAGATTGGATCTGACTTTCGGGGGAGCTGTTTTTGGATGTTGTTTTCGGAGTCCCGTCACCGTTTTGTTAATTGTCGAAGATACGTAACTATGAAAAATCTCAAATTTTTAGGGTAGCTCAGAAACTTCGTGGGCAAGTTCTGGCAAAAGCATGCAACTAGGGGAGGCTCCAGCTGCCCACGCGGCCGGGGGTTGGCCGCGTCAAGCACCCGCATGGGGCCTTCGTAGCTCCCCTCCATGTGGGCTTCTGGCTCATGAGGGGCTCTGGTCCATATATCGTCACCGTATTTTTATTTTATTTCTTTTGATCCCCAGAAATATCCTTTTTTTGTTACATCAAAAACAGTAGAAAACAACAACTGGCACTTGGTACAATATTAATAGGTTAGTCCAATAAAATAGTATAAAAATGTGTAAAAACTATGTATAAATGATATAAAAGTAGTATGAACATAACAAAAATTATAGATACGTTTGAGACGTATCAACAGAGTCTGAGCTGTGATGATCATGGGTGATGGGTGTCTGGCTGTGGGAATCCTCTGGGGCGCAATCCTTGCTTATTTCCGCTTAGTTGCTCTCCTTCGAAATCGGATCTGCCTTGCCACAGGCTTGTGTGTTCGGTTGTTTGGCATAGGCCGGTGTTGTCAACGGGAAGTGGGTTTTGATCCCAGATCATGTCGCACGTACCCCCTAATGGGTCGTACTGGCCCTTATCCAAGCGGAGTAGAGGGCTCACTCCCAGGCGACCAACATAGCAAGACGTGCGACCCCGAGTTTCCTTGAGAAGGAACCCGTATCCAACATGGCAAGCCAATCCGACTTGGAGAAGGAGGCAGAAGACGCATCCGAGAAGGACTCCTACCTCTCTACCACAATATAAGGAGACCAATACCCAGCCAGGAGGGGAAGGTTCTACAGATGCCATCACCATGGGGAGGTATCGAAGAAGTTGCCTAGACATCCTGTCTAGATCGCACACCATATACTTAGCGAGTCGCTTATGAACTCGCCGAGACCATCATTGTATTGCTCCTCAATATATTCCAGACAAGCAAAATTAGGGTTATTAGAGTGATTTACCCAAAACAACCACACTTGGGGCTAGGGTAAAAACTTGGTACCACATTTGTGCCAGGGCACGAAAAACCACCGAAACTGCTCCAAATGTGTAACGCAGAGCACTGATGCTCGGATTTGGCCGTGAAAACAGCCAAACTAATAGACGGGACCCACCTGTCGGGCTGACATGGCGCGCGTTGACGGACGCCGTTAGACGGCGATGCACAGGCATTTCCGAGCCATTGGCATGCATGATTAAGTTGGTCGCGCGGGGGTACCTGTTCGAACCCGACCAGTTCATCCATCTCTCTCGCTCTTGCCCTTTCTCTTAGCACCGACTGCCGCCACCACTGAGGACTCGCCGCCGCACGCCAGACCGCCATGGTTTCGTGGGACGACCTGTCCAGCTCTACTTTCGACGATGAATCTATGACGAGCCAGGTATGAACTCTCTCCTGTACTCCTCCTGTGTGTTGGTTGCCTAGGGTTAGCGTTAGGGTTCTTCAATTGGTGATTTTTAATCCAGGCACTGATTTGTGCAATTTCTCTCTGGTTTAGCTTCCTAGGACAATCAGTTGCTATGAATGAAGTGGCATTGCTCATGATCTGTCTTCTCACTGTCTGCATCGAGAACTTTGCATCAAGCTGGTTGCTTTTGAATCCTTGGACACTGGCAGGCATTTTCTTGCATTTGCTGAGAAGGTATGTTGTTGCCTGTTTGAATTTTGTTGTTCAAATATATACCTAGTTTGTAAGTGCTCAATTGACTTGTCAGTAATGCAATTAAGTGGCTCAAATATGTTTTTCTGCCCACATTTACACATGCAGTACTGAATAATTATGTTTTTCATACAGAAACTCAGTGCAAATGGTAATGTTAGACAGTGCTACTCTATTTAAAATCTGCACTGGTCAAGTTGCATCTACATATAATTTTTATTTTAGTTAATTTGTGCATATATGAGTACTCTGCATATATAGACAGTGTTGTTGTTGCAGTTTAAGATCTATATGTAAGCTCATTTTGTAAGTGCTTATGATAGAGAAGATATGTCGTATCTTAGTAATTTGATTTATTTTTTAATATGTAGGATGAACTGAGGTGTATTTATCTGGAGTGGGTTGATCCTGAGTGGTCAGAGGCTATGAAATTTTGCCTAACAAAATTCTGGAGCATGTATGAGGAAGAAAAAAGAGACAGGCTTAGAGACAATGTTCTGAATGCTGAAGAAAATTTCAGGGTAATTGGAGAAAAGAGGAAGATGGAGGAAGAGCTGAGATTTTTCAAACTGGACTTTGCTAAAATGGTGGGTGACAAGGAGGAGGCTGTCACACAGTTGGGCAATGCTAGGCTGGCTCTTTGTGATCTGAAAGAGCAGTTCGAGAAGAAGAAGTTGGCAGACCATGGTTCCACCAACCTACATCAGCTCCTTAGGGCAAAGGCAGAGAAAGAGAGGGACCAAGCAGAGAAAGAGAGGGAGCAAGTGGTTAAAGAGAGGGACCAATTGGTGAAAGAGAAGGAGCAACTGAAGCAAGAGAAGAAAAAAACTAGAATATATGATTTCAGATTTGCTCAAACAGAAGGAGGCCAGCAAGGGGAAAATCAAGAAGCTCAAGGAAATTTGTGATGAACTTTAATTATGTATGGTGGATTTGCTATAATAGTGTGCTTTAGTGTACTGCACTTAGTTAGCAAGACGTTATTGCAGTCAAGAATGTACTGATAAATCTATATCCATTTGCAAGACTTTAATATGTAATGGCCCTAAATTTGAAGTGAATTTGCACTTTATTTGCAGCATATTTACAATGAAGTTGCTGTTATTTGCTATGAAAGTATATTCAGATCTTTGTGTTAAGTGAAATTGCTATCATTTCTATGAAATTAGTAGGATACCTGATGCAAAAAATTACTGCGAGTTCTCTGTAATTGCTGTGATTTGTATGATGGAATTTTCACTAAATTGCAATTGCTGTCATTTGTGCAATATTTAGTAGCTTGTATGGGGCAAAAATTTTGCAACAATTTCACAATTGAGATCACTGGCCACTGCATATATTTGAGATCACTAAATTAAAAATGAAAACTTGCAACAACTCTGGCATACACTGGATACAATTAATTTAGCAATGAAGAAATTAGAAATGAAGAATTTAGCTCAAACTGGGAATTGAGATGAAGAATTTAGCTTAAACTGGCAATCATAATGCCATACATAATAGTTCCCACTGGCAAACACTTTACTGTCATACATAGAGTACTCTCATACATGATGTAGCACATTACTAGCATACATAGTTCAAACATAAACATGATATAAAATCAACTTGCATTGTTTTTGACAATTCAACATCACATTCAGTAGTTCCCACTAGCACAGAAGTACCCCTCCATCTTTTTGCTCATATATCTCTTCCTCTTTGGTCTGTGCTATGTGGGCTGGCTACTTGAAGCTTCTGTAGAACTCCTTGGAGGATTGAAAGATCTTGCACCTGTTGCACCTCTTGCACCAGTAGTAGCACCCCTAGTGGCAGCAGCAGAAGATCTTGCACCTCTCATAGCAGCCCTTGTAGCAGCAATTTCTGAAGTTGCAGCCCTTGTAGCAGATGATGAGCTAGAAACCCTTGTAGTAGCAGGTGAGCTAGCAACCCTTGTAGCACCAGCATCAGTGGAGTTTCTAGCATTTCTTCAAGAGGAAGATCCTGTAACAGGCTGCCATGCAGGTGTACTTCTGTTTTCCTGGAATTATAAAATGGACACATAAGTACAGTTAATCTTGGATACAAATGAATTTCACAAACACAACTGACATACCAAATGCTTGTTCTTCCTCATTTGCAGATCAGGCCTCAAAGGCTTTGCACAACTTGTGTACTTGTGCCCCTGCAGCTTGCAGTTGCCATAGGTTATTGTAGCCATCCTTGATGTCTGCTTTGCCTGGGGTGGCTCAAACTTTCCTTTCTTCCTTTTCTCTTCTGCTGGCCCCTTCTTGTCATCCTTGAACTGTGGAGAGTCAATGTCAGGTGTTCCTGTTTTCACCCAAGCATCTGGACCAGGAACAAGGTAAACAATAGATGGCAGAACATGCATGGTTGCAAGGAACTCCACTCATGTCCTATTTTTTGCACCCACATGTTTGTATGGTGGTGTCAACAGCATAGGTCTTCTCCCCACTACTAACTTGGAAAAGACCTGGTCCAGCCATGAGTGCTTTGCAATCCCTTGTGTACTTCTTGTTCATCTCCAACTTCTCTTCATGGGTTGGTGCAATTTCCCATCTGGTATTTGTCCACCCTCTCTCTTTGAATGAAACCTCTGGAGAAACTTATCCTTGATCCCATTAATCATAGTGACAATTGGCTTGTTCCTTACATCAAGTATGTACTCATTAAATGCTTCACTAACGTTATTGACCACCAGACCAGTTTTGCAATTTGTGTCCATTGCATGTCTTGACCAAGCTTTAGGAGGAATTCTTGACATCCACTTCCAAGCAGCATTGCACTCAGCCTTCATGCTCTCCATTGCTAAGTCAAAGTCCTGTTGGGAGTAAGCATAGGCAGCTGCATCCATGCATTTCGTCAAATCCTCTTCTTTGAATCCAGCTCTTCGAAAGTTAGCAAGAATGTGCCTCAAGCAGTACCTGTGAGGGCAGTTTGGAACGACAGCATTGACTGCATTGAGTCGACCCTGTATGGAAAACATAGGCATTATGAGGACTGGTTATATGTTTTACAATAATTAAATCTCTGGATCTAATATTTATACCATTTTAGATGATTTTTAAGTAATTATGTATTATTTTAAATAATTTATACATAATTTATATTATTTTAGATGATTTGTAAGCAATTTATAATATTTTATACTATTTTAAATATTTCAAAATTATTTTATACCATTTTTGATGATTTCTCAGTAATTTTATATTCTTTTAAATAATTTAGAAGTAATTTATACCATTTTAGATAATTTTTTAGTAAATTTATATTCTTTTAAATAATTTATAAGTAATTTATATTATTTTAGATGATTTGCAAGCAATTTATAATATTTTCATTAATTTACAAGTAATTTCCATTATTTTAGATGATTTGTAAGCAATTTATAATATTTTAATTAATAGATAAGTAATTTATATTACTTTAAATAATTTATAAGTAATTTATATTATTTAAGCAATGTGCCATGGCTATGTGCACCCAATAGGGTCACCCTAGTCTATCTTAGTCCATGGGAACGATTTCGACAAAGTGTCGACAAGTTGCATTACGACTCGAAGCTTACTGTCATGGGAACAATTCCGACAATAGAAAGGGGCAGGGTAAAGGAGCATGAACTATCGAGATGCAAACGGGTGACATGATGTTTTTATCGAGTTCGGGCCTCTCGCGGTGGAGATAACAACCCTACTTCTCGTGCTCCGGAGAGGATTTGCTTATTTGTCATGAACACGGAGTTACATGGTATATTTGAGAGAGAGGAGGGAGAACGGATCTCCATGCCTGAGCTAACTCGTGAGACTAATGAGAGCCAGATCCCCGAGGGCAGAAATGAGCCCGCCCCGATCTATGTGGTGGGGGTGGCTTATATAGAGTGTGTCACCCCCTCACCTCTTATGTTACATGGTGGGGTATTGATGCCATCATGTCAGCCCACTACAGAACCTTCTCTATGAGGATGATACTTCGACTGCCTTGCCGACCGTTGGTCTTCGCATATCCGAGTGAGTCATATGGCCGAGTGGTTGACTGTCATCCGAGCGGATGGAATGTACTTGTCCGAATGGATAGTATGTATGTACATATCTGGACCCACTTCATGTCTGGACCCCATGCTATTATGGTATTTCGACCCTTCATGGGCCTAACTATTATGTATATCCCCAACATTAGCCCCTGAGACTCTGACTAATTACTGGTAGTTGGTTGGAGTCTGTAGAGTTTGTTGAACTTGAATGTTGTTGCCGGACCTGACCGAGCAGAATGTTTCTTTTTTGATTTCTCTTCCAGTGGGGGCATGCTGATTGCACCCACTGGGTGTAGTCCCCGAGCCTCTGTCGGTCTAAATGAGTCTGGCAGAGGGTTTAAGTCTTCTAGTGTGGAACTGAATTAAACAGGTGACCTTGATGCGCTTGGCAGAATGTTGAATGCCTGTTGAGTCTGCCTTGTGTGATTTCTGGATCAAGGCTGAGTCTCCGAGTGTAGGTTATGTCTTTCAACTTAGGTGATTACTGGATCGCAGCTAAGCCCCCGAGTATGGAGGATGTCCGCACTCGAAGTAGTTTTTAACTTAGGCGATTACTGGATCGCAACTAAGCCCCCGAGTGTGGAGGATGTCCGCACTTGGAGTAGTTTTTAACTTAGGCGATTAATGGATCGCAACTAAGCCCCCGAGTATGGAGGATGTCCGCACTCAGAGTAGTTTTTAACTTTAGACAATTACTGGATCGCAGCTAAGCCCCCGAGTGTGGAGGATGTCCGCACTCGGAGTAGTTTTTAACTTCGGCGAAGTTAGGTTCACAGCTAAGCCCCCGAGTGTGGAGGATGTCTGCACTCGGAGTAGTTTTTAACTTAGGCGATTAATGGATTGCAGCTAAGCCCCCGAGTGTGGAGGATGTCCGCACTCGGAGTAGTTTTTAACTTAGACGATTACTGGATCGCAGCTAAGCCCCCAAGTGTGGAGGATGTCCGCACTTGGAGTAGTTTTTAACTTAGGCAAAGTCAGGTTCGCAGCTAAGCCCCAAGTGTGGAAAATGTCTGCACTCGGAGTAGTTTTTAACTTAGGCGAAGTCAGGTTCGCAGCTAAGACCCGAGTGTGGAGGATGTCGGCACTCGGAGTAGTTTTGAACTTAGGCGAAATCAGATTCGCAGCTAAGCCCCCGAGTGTAGAGGATGTCCGCACTCAAAGTAGTTTTTATCTTAGACGATTACTGGATCGCAGCTAAGCCCCCGAGTGTGGAAGATGTCCACACTCGGAGTAGTTTTTAACTTAGACGATTACTGGATCGCAGCTAAGCCTCCGAGTGTGGAGGATGTCCGCACTCGGAGTAGTTTTTAACTTAGGTGAAGTCAGGTTCGCAGCTAAGACCCCGAGTGTGGAGGATGTCCGCACTCGGAGTAGTTTTTAACTTTGGAGATTATTGGATCGCAGCTAAGCCCCCGAGTGTGGAGGATGTCCGCACTCGAAGTAGTTTTTAATTTAGACTATTACTGGATCACAGCTAAGCCCCCGAGTGTGGAGGATATCCGCACTCGGGGTAGTTTTTAACTTAGGCTAGTCAGGTTCACAGCTAAGCCCCCGATTGTGGAGGATGTCCGTACTCGGAGTAGTTTTTAACTTAGGCGAAGTCAGGTTCGCAGCTAAGCATTGTTGAGGATATCGCTTATCGTTAGCGTCTCGGTCAGCTGGGGATAAGAGATTAATCGGAAATCAGCCGATTAATCGATTTTATCGGTCGATTGTTATTCGGTCATTTTTTGCAAATCCCAGGTTCCCAACAATGAAATATGCTATATTCAACACCAAAAACACATTGGATAGATGTGTTACCTTGATTCCTAGCCCTTGAATCCTCGTATAATGACAAAAAATAGGGCAATAGTACGTATTGCATAGCAAGGTCGACAAAAACACAAATAAACATAGTTTTTTTGCAAACATAGTACTAGGAATAGGCCTAATTTATCGGTAGATTCCCGATAAATCGCTTGTCAGAGTGATAAGTTGTGCCAAAAGATAAACAGTGAAGATAAGGCATAATCTTATCGGTCACCCCAAGAGTAGTGATAAATCAAACGATAAATCGCTAAATCGGAAGATTTTTTGAACAGTGCAGCTAAGCTTACGAGTGTGGAGGATGTCCACACTCGGAGTATTTTTTAACTTAGGCGAAGTCAGGTTCGCAGCTAAGCCCCCGAGTGTGGAGGATGTACGCACTCGGAGTAGTTTTTAACTTAGATGAAGTCAGGTTCGCAGCTAAGTCATTCACCTACTGGGGGTTGTGGTGTAGATGTGTTCAGCTGAGCGATGGCGCGCGGGGCGGCCGAGTGATGAAGACGTTCCTCAGTGAGTGGCGACGCGCGGAGCGACCGAGTGATGAAGACGTGCCTCACTGAGTGGCGACGCGCGGAGCAGCCGAGTGATGTAGACGCATCCTGCGGAGTGGTGACGCGCGGGGCGGCCAAGTGATGTAAACACATCCAGCGGAGTGACGGCGCGCGAAGCGGCCAAGTGATGTAGGCGTGCCCAACGGAGTGGCGACGCGCAAGAGATGTAGATGCATCCAGCAGATTGGCGACGCACGGGGCGGCCAAGTGATGTAGACGCATCCCGCGGAGTGGCGACGCGCAAGAGATGTACATGCATCCAGCGGATTGGCGATGCGCATGGCGGCCAAGTGATGTAGACTCATCCCGTGGAGTGGCGACACGCGGGGCTGCCAAGTGATGTAGACGCATCCGGCACAGTGGCGACGCGTGGGGCGGCCAAATGATGTAGACGCGTCCCGCGGTGTGGCGACGCGCGGGGTGTCCGAGTGATGTAGACGCATCTCGCGAAGTGGCGATGCGCGGAGCGGCCAAGTGATGTAGATGCGTCCAGCTGAGTGGCGACGCGCGGGGCGGCCGAGTGATGTAGACGCGTCCAGCAGAGTGACGACGCGCGGGGCGGCCACGTGACGAAGATGCGCCTCACTGAGTGGCGACGCGCGGGGCTGCCAAGTCGAGCATGTCATCGAGGAGGTGTTTGACCAAGTGATGGCGCGCGAGGCGGCGAGTCGAGCATGTCGTCGAGGAGGCGTCCGACCAAGTGACGGCGCGCGGGACGGCCGAGTCGAGCATGTCACCGAGGAGGCATCCGACCAAGTGACGGCGCGCGGGGCGGCCAAGTGGACCATGTCATCGAGGAGGTGTCCGGCCAAGTGACGGCGCGCGGGGCGGCCGAGTCGAGTATGTCGTCGAGGAGGCGTCCGACCAAGTGACGGTGCGCGGGACGGCTGAGTCCAGCATGTCGTCGAGGAGGCATCCGAACAAGTGGAAACACATGAATGATCGGCACGGCGACTGAGTCTGAGTAGTGACGAAGATGGCGCACAGAGGCATCGAGTGATCGTGTAACCTATGTATGAAAAATAACACAAGCCAACATAAAAATTTCTCAATGTAACTTGATGTTTGCTGAAATAATTTGTGTAAATATCACCTATAGACACCCGCTGGGTGTGCCAGGTGCTTGTTGGTCCGGAACCAGCAAGTGTCTAAAAGAGTGAAGGATCCGACTGAACTTGTGGAAGTGAAGGATCCGACTGAACTCGTTTGAGTACTGGACCCAAATGAAGCGGAAGTGAAGTGTTCCGACATGAAAATAAACAACCGAGCGCAGAAGTACACTCGGTGGCGTGGCCTCCGAGTGAACGTCATGAGCGACTTACTTGACACTCGGTAATGCGGAAATAACTATTTAATTGAATGCGGCGTATGAAGAATGACTTACCTGTCTGACTGCGCACGAGCGGCCGAGTGGTGAAGACGTGTTCAACCGATGGTGATACGCAGGGTGGCCGAGTGATGAAGACGTGCCTCACTGAGTGGCGACGCGCGGAGCGGCCGAGTGATGAAGACGTGCCTCACTCAGTTGCGACGCGCGGAGCGGCCGAGTGATGTAGACGCGTCCCACGGAGTGGCGACGCGCGGGGCGGCCAAGCGATGTAGACGCGTCCGGCTGAGTGACGACGCGTGGGGCGGCCGAGTAATGTAGACGCATCCGGCTGAGTGGTGACGTGCGGGGCGGCCAAGTAATGTATACGCATCCAGCGGAGTGATGGCGCGCGGGGCGGCCAAGTGATGTAGACATGCCCAGCGAAGTGGCGACGCGCGAGGCGGCCAAGTGATGTAGACGTGTTCAACGGAGAGGCGACGCGCGGGGCGGCCAGATGATATAGACGCGTCCGGCGAAGTGATGGCGCGCGGGGCGGCCGAGTCACTGCATGTAACATGCGTGTCATCGTGTTAGTCACTCGAACGAGATGTCCATCCGAGTGAACTACTGTCCGGAGACGATGATGGGACGAGTGACCCTGCAAGTTAGTAGCAAGTATAGCCACGAATATTTTTTGGTGGACTAGCAGGATGCTATTTTCCATGTATTAAGTACCACAGATGGTTATGTATGCATGCATGGACGATTAACTGATGCGGGAAACGCTCACCTCATGAGGCGCTTAACGGGGCATTTACCTCAGGGAAACGGTTAGCCCACGATTCTTCGGTTTCTCTTTTGCGGCAGCAGCATCCGGGTCGGGCCTGCGAGTCGCCGTGCGTGGACATCACCGGGTGAACGACTTACCTGTCTGACGGCATGCGAGCGGCCGAGTGGCAAAGACGTGTTTAACCGACAGTGAAGCGCCGAGCGACCGAGTGGTGAAGACGTATCCAACCACTGGTGACACGCGGGGCGACCGAGTGATGAGGACGTGTCCAACCGAGTGACGGTGCACGGAGCAGCCGAGTGGTGAGGACATGTCTTACCAAGTGACGACGCGCGGGGCGACTGAGTGGTGAAGCATGTCGTCGAACAAGCGTCCGACCAAGTGACGGCGCGCGGGGCGGCAGAGTCGAGCTTGTCGTCGAGGAGGCGTCCGACCAATTGACGGCGCGCGGGGCGGCCGAGTAGAGCTTGTCGTCGAGGTGGTGTCTGACCAATTGACGGCGCACGGGGCGGCCGAGTGGTGAAGCATGTCGTCGAGCAAGCGTCCGATCAAGTGATGACGTGCGGGACGGCCCGCTGCGAAGATGTGTCCGGCCGAGTGGGAACGCACAAATGATCGAGTGCCTGCACGTTAGTCTTCTGAACGTGTCCAAGAAAACGAGGCGTGCCCGAGTGTAGCATCTGTCGAATGAACAAATCCGCCCGAGTAAGCCGGAGACATACCTGTCTGGGTAAAGCGAGGCGTACCTGCTCGAGTGTCGACCTGTGTTTGTCCGAGTCGTACCAGAGTACGGGCTTGGAGTAGCGGAGCGGCTGGGCCGGCTTCAAGTCAACGCATGTTGCATGCGCGCTGCAGGCTGGTGCAGGTGGTTTGCATGGTTAATGGAAAAAGGTGAATGAACGCACCTTCATTTGGCCGTAACCAGCGCCGAGATAATGCCTAATTAATGAGCCCATTAATCTGATCGTTGGAGATCACGACGTCCTTCGGTTTCCTGAACTTGCGCGCATTTACCTGCATGCATGCCATTAGGGAGGAGGTGGTCCACTCACCTCGTATGGTTAATGGAAAAGGAAGGACCACGGCCAGCAGCTGGCGACGGAGGGAGGAACCGCCGAGCCCGGAGGCCTGACCGGCTTCCTATTTCCGCGCCGCGCATGTCGCAGTAACCTCATCGGAGATCAGTGGCGGAGCTTGGTAAGATCCCTTGGGGGGGCCAATTACAAAATAGAGATGTTTGAAGGGGTCAAAAGACTTTATTTCTTCTAATTGTCTCCTCCAAAAAAATAATCTTTCACATATTTTAACCAGGCTGGGGGGCCATGGCCCCTGCAGCTACCAACGTAGCTCCGCCGTTGTCGGAGATCATTGCTGAGCGGACGACGCCTGCAACGTCGACGGGAGGGGCGCCTCCACCATGGAGATCACTGCGGAGCGGACGACCGGGTCGAGGAGCTCCGGTTGCCGGCCAAGCTTGTGTCTCTGTGGAGCAGAAAGGGCGGTGCGCTGCATCGTCAGCATCAGGCCGGCGGCGGGACTCGGGAACACCGCTGGAGGTGTGGTTCCGGTGCGGATGGACGCGCCCGAGGCCAATGAAGCCGGACGAGCGGCGTTTGACTCGGTGGAGGCGCCGATGGTTGGCAACAAAGAAGACAGGCGACAACGGACTGGCCAGGTCAGTAGCTCGACCTCCATGGCGCTCGTCCGAACGGTGCGGCGGCGCAGCAGCGCTGCCGTTGTTGCTCGCGCTCTCTGGTTGATGTGAAGAAGATGATGATGTCGTCGTCCTCGCTTGTATCTTCTTCCCTTTTTGATTGATCAAAACTCCACGGTACTCGCATGATTAGATTAAAGATTGATTGTAAAGAAAGAGATAGGATGGACCGAAACTTCCTGATCCCTCTGTACGAAGAGTATCATGTCTCTCCTATGAATGGACTGATGTGCGGAACATCCTGGATCGAATTCTTCATCGAGGATTGTTGATCGGCGGACAAAGATTGAAGAAAGAAAACCATTTGCATCATGGCTCGATAGACGCCATGCCCCACGGTGGGCGCCAACTGTCGTGGGAACGATTCCGACAATAGAAAGGGGTAGGGTAAAGGAGCATGTACTATCGAGATGAAAGCGGGTGACACGGTGTTTTTATCGAGTTCGACCCTCTCGCGGTGGAGATAACAGCCCTACGTCTCGTGCTCCAGAGAGGCTTTGCTTATTTATCATGAACACGGAGTTACATGGTGTATTTGAGAGAGAGGAGGGAGAACGGATCTCCATGCCTGAGCTAAGTCGTGAGACTAATGAGAGCGAGAGCCCCGAGGGCAGAAATGAGCCCGCCCCGAGCTATGTGGTGGGGGTGGCTTATATAGAGTGCGCCACCCCCTCACCTCTTATGTTACAAGGTGGGGCATTGATGTGATCATAATGTCAGCCCACTACAGAACCTTCTCTATGAGGATGATGCTTCGACTGCCTTGCCGACTGTTGGTCTTCGCATATCCGAGTGAGTCATACGGCCGAGTGGTTGACTGTCATCCGAGTGGATGGAATGTACTTGTCCGAGTGGATAGTATGTATGTACATATCTGGACCCATTTGATGTGTGGACCCCATGCTATTATGGTATTTCGACCCTTCATGGGCCTACCTATCATGTGTATCCCCAACACATACCAACTAGGGTAAATGGGTACAAGTTGAGGTTGCCAAGGCTATGTGCACCCAATAGGGTCACACTAGTCTATCTTAGTCCATCGTAACCAAAGTGTCGACAAGTTGCGTTACGACTCGAAGCATACCAACTAGGGTAAATGGGTTCAAGTTGAGGTTGCCAAGGTTATATGCACCCAATAGGGTCACCCTAGTCTATCTTAGTCCATCTTAACCAAAGTGTCGACAAGTTGCGTTACGACTCGAAGCATACCAACTAGGGTAAATGGGTTCAAGTTGAGGTTGCCAAGGTAAATGGGATCAACCAACAAAGCAATCAACCATATGGCCAACAAAGCAAGCATATAACCAACAAGGCAAGCATATGAACTAGATGAACAACAAGTAAATGAACTCACCTTCTGTCTGTCACACATGAATGTGTACTTTCCAAATTTCCCCTCTTCAGTTCCTCCAAGGGCATACTTCAGTTGAGTCAAGAACCAGGACCAACTTGGGGTATCTTCCACTCCAATAACCCCATTACAATTGGGTACATATTGTTGTTTGCATTCCTTCCAGTTGTTGCTAGTATTTGTGCCCCACTTGTCAATTTGAAGAAGCAGCCATCAACACCTATGAATGGCCAGCATCCATTCAAAAAGCCCTCACAAAATGCATTCAAACAAAAAAATAGACAATGAGACCTGGGTCCTGCAATTAGATTTTCTCTTGTTTTGCCACTAACAGTAGTGATAATGCAACAAAATGTTCATTTTTTGATTAAATTTTCCCATTTTGTTTCTTTTTTGTTTTCTGTCCTTTCACCTCCTTTTGCACATATATTAAAAATGTTCATGGTATTTTAGAAAATGTAAGGCTTGCATTTTTAAAATGTGTGTCTCATACTTTTGCAAAATGTTCATTTTGTTGTTAAAACTGTACATTTTTGTGGCAAAAAATTCCATCGCATTTTCAAATTGTTAAACATGTATTTTTAAAATGTATCATCGTGTATTGAAAAACAATGTTGAACACATTTTGGAACAATGTTAGTCGTGTATTTTAAAATTATGCATCACATACTTTTATAAAGTGTTCAGCGAGTATTTTTAAAAAGTTCATTTTGCAGTTTAAAAAATGTTCATCGCATCTTAATAATTGTTAACTATGTATTGAGAATGAGGTATAGCATGTAACAAGAAATTGTTAACTGTTAACTGTGATAGAAAAGCTTCAACCATGGATGAAAAATGCTTCAACCAGACAGTTTGAAACAGAGAAAGTTAGAAAAAGCATAAACGTAGATGAAAAAGCCTCAACCGATGACCGGCAATGGAAAAAACTTCATAAAGGCCCGCGTTTCCACGGAAGCTGCAACCGGCGTCGGCGGGTGCTGGAACTGGCGAAGACCAACGCTACAACCGGCGATGATGCTTCGGCCGGTGATGGCGAAACTGCAACCATTCAATTCATAGCTAATACCCGACATGAAAAAGGTTGTGACCAGCTGATACGGGGCACACCCGTGTGGTCGACCTTTTCACACTTGGAGGAGGAAGAAGGGAGAAATCACAAGAGAAAACACGAACACAAAGAAGATCTCCGATCACACATCCGCTAAATTCACTTAAGTATACACAAGATACAAGGATCCAAAGTCAAACAAGCGATACACGGTAGCCGGTAGTTGTCTCACTCCGTGGAGGTGAGGTCTTGATATCCCGTAGGATCTTCCCTAGAAGGGGCCTTGGCATCCGCTTCGGATCTTCTCACGTAGAGGCGTCTCTCCACGAGGGAAGGAAGTGAATGGAGCTATGCTCAACAATATCCAATACTAAACATATGCTAACCCTAATTCAGAGGCGGAGGAGGAGTGTATATAGTGCTAGGGACGAAGGGGTAAGTGGGAGAGATACATGGGCCTCGGGCCCGAGGGGCATCGCTCTGGAAAGGCCGGAAGATCCGGGCGCCGGAAGTTCCGGGCAGCTTCCGGGCAGGGTCCGGGCTGAACAGAGAGTTTGCGCCGTCTTCAGAGGCTGGCTGCACCAGGGGCCGGAAATTCCGGGCCTGCCGGAAGTTCCGGGGCCCGGAGGTTCCCGGCGAGGGTCCGGGTCGGTTCCAGGCTATCCAGAGAGTCTGCACTCCTGGACTCGGCCCTGGGTCGACGGTGGGCCGGAAGTTCCGGGCTGGCCGGAAGTTCCGGGCTGGCCAGAGAGTTGCCCTTGGTGCTTGACTCCTCTTCTTCGAGCGGTTCTTCCCCTTTCACCTCCGAGCTCCGGATGGCGTCGCTGTACCTGAGTATGCACAGAGTCTCTGTTTGAGGTAGCGTCGACGTTCCATGAGTATGAAAGGAAGAGTCGCAAAGGGGAGAAGTCACCTCGTTTCCAATAGCGCGTGCGCGTCCTCTTGTCATGGGTCCACTTGGGGCTTGGTTTGATGGTGTAGGTTTTATGGGGATGATTGTGGGATGCTCCGCATCACCAGCAAGCACGGAAGCTGCGACCGACGACCAAAAAAGCTACAACCGTTAAGCACGGAAGTTGCAACCAGCGAGAAAAAAAACTACCACCGATGAGCTTAGAAGCTAAGACCGGCGTGCAAAAAAAAAGCTACGACCGTCGAGTGATTTTGTTGTAGCTGGCCCATGTCTGTTTACGAGAGCTTCCGTCTAGAGTTTCCAAGGATCGACTCGAATCCACTTGAAGCTAGCTCATCTTGCATGTCGTACTGTAGATGATAATGTAGATCAATTAAGGTGTGTGACTGCTTGCTTGCAAGTTAGCTTTGCATGTAGGACGTATGCTCCGACGATTTGATCTAGCATTCTAAATTCAACATGGAGCATGGTGTCCGGCGAGTGCGGGCGGCGCGGCTAGCCGAGGACGAGCGGCAGCGGGCGTGCGAGTGGCACGTTGGACCGGCAAGCTGAGCGGGGGTTGTTTTTCTTCGTTAACGTGCGTTCAGATCGTATTCAGATCGGGAAGACGAGGAAATCTGACGATGCAGGGCGTCTTGATCCACCGGCATCTATCGTTGCCCAAACAAAAACGACATATGGCGTGCTGTTTTTTTACCCGCGTATGATGTGTTAGTAGTTAGGCGCTGACGTGTCTGGCGGCGAACAAAAAATGTGAGCGGAACGTTCTCATGTCAGCTCCAAATGCGCCCAGAAAGCACATCATGTTCACGCAAGCATCAGCCTCAAAGGAGGCCCACGTACAAATCAAGAACAGGAAAGAATGGCACAGATGTATTTCTCCCAAATACCTGGGTATAGCGCATGAAAAGTCTGAAGGCACGGATCTTAACTTGACAATGGTCGATCGAGATAACGGCCACCATGCAGCTCGGCCTTCAAAACGCCTCTCCCATGAAAGTGGTAGTTCATTACAGTCGAAAGTGCTATACCACTGAAAGGGAATAGACCAAGTGAAAGAAAAATCGAAAGCTCGGCCCAACAGCAGCAGCGCCACGGCCCAAGCAGCGAACAGAAAAAGGGATTGTGAGACGGGATCAGGGGAAAACGCACGAGAGCTATACATGGGCGCCCCTATGTCTCGCTTATTGCGAGACAGAGGGAAGCTCTCGCGTCGGGGGAGCTCCAGATGTGCCGGCCCAGGCGCGCGGGAGGCTACGGCCTTGTTTCCTTGGGGTTTTTTTTCATGTTTTTCTTTCATGTTTTTGATTTCTTTTTTGATTTCTTTTTTTACTTCCGTTTATACTTTCAAATATTCTAAATAAATATATTACAAAAAACACTTTACATAAAATATTTGAAAAAAAATGTTAACCAAGCATTTGAAAAATGTTGAATGTGTATAGAGAAAATGCTTTACATGTGTACGAAAATGTATACATAAAATATACAATGTGTGCGAAAAAAGTTGATCGTGTATTTAAGAAATGTTAATCCAACATTTGAACAAAATATTAAACAACTATTTTCAAATGTTAATCAAGCATTAAAAAAATGTTAAATATGTATATAAAAAATGTTGACCCACTATTCAAAAAAAAATCTTGTATTGTATTAAAAAAGGTTAAATTTTATTTGTAAAATGGTAATCAAGCATTTGAAAATGTTAAATGTATATAGAAAAAATGTTGACCATGTATTCCAAAAATGTTAATATTGCATTTGAAAAAATGTTAATCAAGCATTTGAAAAATGTTAAATATGCATAGAAAAAATGTTGACCATGTATTAAAAAAATGTTAATCTTGTATTTGAAAAATATTAATCAAGCATTTGAAAATGTTTAAAATATGTATAGAAAAAATGTTGAACGAGTATTCAAAAAATGTTAATCAAGCATTTGAAAATTATTTAAAATGTGTCTAAAATAGTATTGACCATGTATTCAAAAGTGTTAAGCTTGTATTTGAAAAATATTAAACATGTATTAGAAAAATGTTCTTGATGTATATGAAAAATGTAGAATGAAAACCAAAAGAAAGAAAGAAAAATGAAAAAAATAATGAAAATCAAAAAAAGAAACCAAAGAAAAAGGAATATGAAAAATAAAACCGAAAAAAGAAATGCAAAAAGAATTGAAAAACTGTGAAATCAATAAAGAAACAAATAAAAATAAAAAATATTGAAAACCAAGAAAGGAAAAATGTTGGCCATGTATTCAAAAAATGTTAAACTTGTATTTGAAAAATGTTAAACGTGTATTAGAAATATGTGTTACATATATACCAAAAATGTACAATGTGTATGAAAAAAAAGTTGACATAAAAAATATAACTTTCCAATAAATGTTAATTAAGTTTTTTCAAATATGTTAAACGTGTATATAGAAAATGTTTCAAATGTATAAGGAAAATGTTGAATGTGTATTGAAAAAAAGTTAACACGTGTTAAACAAAAAATAAACCAATGAAAATTGACAAAAAAACCAAAGAAAACAAAAAGAAAACAAAAAGAAAATAATGCAACACCAAAGAAAACAATGCAAAAAATGAAACCGAGAAAACCAAGAAAAAAGCACAGAAAACAAAGAAAAACGATGAAAACCAAGAAAAAAAAGGGAAGAAATAAAGAAAAGAAAAAAATACAATGAAAACCGAGAAAGAAACAAATAAAAAACGAAGATAAACAAAAAGCCTCGTACGCTCGGCTGAGTTTCCTTCTGTGCGTTTCACCCCGCGTACGCGCGCTGGTTTTTTCCTTGCATGAGTTGAGTTCCTCCTTCTACTAGCCTACTAGTACGAGGTTTTTATCCCAGTTTTTTTTTTATTTTTTCTGTTCTGTTCTTTCCTTTACCCTAGTTTTCCCTTTCCATTTTTTTCCTTTTTTTATGTTTATTTTCCCCTTTTCTTTTTCTTTTTCTTTTTTCCATCTTTTCTGTACCCATATACAAAGCACCACTTGCGTGGGATACATTTGATCACAGTCATCCAATTATTGTTTGTCTATTTCTGTCCCCATATAAAAAGCACCACTTGCGTGGGATACATTTGATCACAGCCATCAAATTATTGTTAGTCTATTTTCTAAAAAAATCGACAGCTAACCCACTTGTAACCGAACATCTCCTAACCACTCCCGTAATTTTTGCTCTCCACGCCTTCCTCCTCCCAACTGCCACGATCCCCTCCCCGACGCGCTCCCTCCAGGAACGGAACGCCGCTTGCGCTTCCCTCGCCCGGCGTGGCGGACGATTATTCTATTCCGGCGGTGGACCCGTTCGGCACGCTCTCTCACCTCCATCAAAGACTCGCCTCCGCGCTCCTCGGCGCGGCGCCACCGCTGACATCACACTGCCTCCCGTACTCGCCGCGACCAGCGTCTGTACTGGTCGTTGCTGCCGATGCTCTTCTCCTGTCAAGAAGCAAGGTCGTTCGATGGAGCAACGTACCTCACCCTCCCTCCCCTAATCTGCTGTTGCTATATGCTATTGATGTTGTGCCGCTGCTGTTGATTTTCCCATTGCTGCTGTCCTAAATTAGTTTATTCACTTGTTGCTGATTAGGCAAGGGACCGATTAGGGGATATACGATCAATGGATGCTTAGCTCTTTTGTTTATCACAATACTTTAGAACAAAAGGGGTCAATAGTACTCTAGCATCTATCAATTAACTTGGGTGTCAGCTTCTGACATAGCATCTCCACCTTGACTGTTATCTTTTACTCTTTTTTGTTAGCTTGTTTTCATGGTAATTAATTTCAGAAATTCAGATAAAATCCTAGAAATAATTTGTATGGAAACTTGCTCTACTTATTCCTCCAAAAAGACTGGTTTTACATATTTTATCTGGGGAATCCTAGAACAATCTTTCTTCATACAAAATCTCATCCATTGTGTGTGGATGAACAGCAATTTGAGAATGGCACCAAAACAAAATCCACTGAAGGGAGCCCCTTTTGCTGATATCACAAATTTTGTGCCACAGCCCAAAAAGAACACAGGTGTTGTTTGACTACACACATTATACTGTATATTTTCATCAGTGGGGGATTTTTAATTCTTGATGCTGACATTAGGCCCATCCAAGAGTTCCTCTACATCAAACTGCATGCCTACAATAACCAAAGGGAACACAAGGTTAGTCGTCATCCCATCCAAAAACCAAAATTGGGATTATGGTATTGTCTTTTATGGGAATTTTTAATTCTTGATGCTGATATTAGGTCCATCTGGGAGTTCCTCTACATCAAATTCCGTGTCTACATTAACCAAAGAGTAACAAGGTTAGCTGCCACCCCCACCAAGAGCCAAGATTCGATCGTGGCATTGCCTTTTATACTTACTTAAGGTTTGCTTATCTGTCAGCTCATGGTCAGAAATCTCAAGATCATGGCATCCATCTATACTCCAGCCGAGTAATAACAAGAGTTCTCAACCGTGGCATCCTAATGGACCTTGTTCAATAGACACACAACCTCGGATTTTCAGCATAACGCAATTGTCATAGAAATTGTAGGAGGCCAGCATGTTGGGAAACGAGTATTCATACCTTGGATTCCATTGAGCCCTTCGGAGGATACTAGCCTTCCATTCAAGTTGAAGAGGAAGCAGTTCCCCATCCATCTCAGTTTTGCGATGACAATTAACAAAGCGCAAGGACAAACGATACCAAATGTGGGTATTTACCTTCCCTAGCCCGTGTTCTCTCATGGATAACTATATGTTGCACTATCTAGAGGTGTATCTAGAGAGACGACATGGATTCTTGCCAAGCCGAGGACTGATATTGACCCCACAAGAAAAAGCACGAAAAATATCATGTATAGAGATGTCTTAGTATAGTGCAGGTGTGTGTTCTGATCCAGTAAATTTGCTTCATGTCTTTGGTTGGATGCTTATCTTTTTTATTTTGCACAGACCATATTTTGAAGGAAATATTGCCTACAGGAGTAGAGGTCCACTCTTCTTTTGGAGGCTCCATGAACAAGATGTGAACAAGAGGAAGCGGAGATCGATGTTGATGAAGACGGCGATAATTTCCCCCACCGACAGAGTACCAGAAAGGCTTTTGTAGATGTGATCGCCTCGGATCACAAAGTGGGGGCGGCGAAAAATTGTGAGATAACTATTTCTGATGGTTTTAGGGTATTTATAAGCCAGAGTGCACCGGAGGCCAGCCAGGGGGGCCATGGTGGGCCCAAACGCCCCCCCAGGTGCCTAATATTCCAGGCACCTGGACAGGGCGTCTGGCCCCCCTCGGGATCCTCTGGCCTTAAGGTTTGGCCCCTTCTTTCTCTTCTCGTTAAAAAATAGTCCTCCTATGTTTTCAGGATTTTTCCCGTAAGTCCAAAATACCCGTTTTTCCTGAAAACATAAACACTGACAAACAGGAACTGGCTCTGGGCATTTTATTAATATGTTAGTCCAAATAGACTTCAAAACTTTGCATAAATGATAGTAATATGGCATGAACACTAAAAAAATTATAGATACGTTTGGGACGTATCAGTGGGCCACTTTGTGGGCGATGTAATCGGGATCCTTGTGATCCTAGAACCATTTGGTTCAAAGCCTCCATCAACGTGGAGTAGGATAGCGCCAACTATCCGAACCACGGGAAAAACATCGTCGAGCCCTTTTTGTTTGTAATTTCTAAACTCAAACTCCTACTTATTTGGAAATGTTTCTAAGGACCAATTAGAAGTTGTTGCTTAAAACTACCAATTTGTAAAATTTGCTATAGATTTTTCATAGGACTATTCATCCTCCCTCTAGTCCGCAAACAATCGATCCTAACACAGGGCCACACCTTTTACATAGACATGCAAGTTGTTGATTTAGGGGGTTATGATGTCATTGTCGGCATGGGCTAGCTCAGTCAATTTAATCCTATGATTTGTCATTGGAAAGATAGATGGGTCTCCTTCAATTATCTAGGCAAATAGATCAAATTACAGGGTGTTCAATCTGCAGACTCTCAAGCTATTGCTGCAATCTCAGCAGAATAACATGCTAAGTGGAATGCTGGCAATGAGATTAGGGCTATGGCAGTGGTTCATGACACTTCTTGTGGTGATTCTGCAGCAGTAACTCCGGGAATTGAAATTCTGTGAAAAAACTATGAGGATGTGTTTAAAGAGCCTCAAGGTTTGCCCCCAATGCGAGAGTATGATCATGCCGTCACTCTTACACCTGATTCTGTTCCAGCCAATGTAAGACCATATCTTTATTCTCCTTTGCATCAGACTGAAATAGAGCAACAAGTTTCCAAATGCTAGCATCGGGTGCGATCAAAAGAAGCATGAGTCCTTTTGCCTCTCCAGTATTGCTTGTGCAGAATAAAGATGGTTCATGGAGATTTTGTGCGGATTACCATAGAGTTAGTGACCTTATAGCAAAAAAAAATTCTCATATGCCAGTAATTGATGAACAGTTGGATGAATTGGGAGGCACAAAGTATTTCTCCAAACTGGATTTGAGGGTAGGTTATCATCAAATTAGAATGCGCCCTGAAGATGAATGCAAAACAGCATTTAAAACACATCAAGGCCATAATCAATTCAAAGTTATGCCCTTTGGATTAGCTAATGCACATGCTACTTTTGAGCGTGTGATCAATTCAGTTCTCCAACCACATCTACGGCATTTTGTGTTAGTGTTCATGGATGATATCTTAGTTTATAGCTCTACTTGGGAAAATCATCTAACATATCTCAAGTAAACCTGGGCATGGGTGGCCCGGCCCGGCAGGCCCGGCCCGAAGCCCGGCGGCCGGGCCGGGCTTGGGCCTTGCTTTCCAGCCCGCAGCCCGGAAAAAGCCCGGCAAACATGTATTTTTGGGATTTTAAATAAAGAATAGTTATAACGTTGTATTATTTAATCCCTAAATAGGTTATTTTTTTGTTTAAAAAATTCAAAAATAGGTGTTTTGCCGGGCTGCAGGCCGGGCCAGGCCGGGCCCGGGCTTGGGATTTTGTTGGTCGGGCTTTGTGAAGCCCGGCCCGGAGAATGCCCAGGTCTAATCTCAAGGCTGTACTTTATCTGTTAAGGGAAAACAAGATAGCTGTAAAGTGTTCCAAGTGTTCTTTTGCCAAAACAACCTTGGAGTACCTCGGTCACATCATTTCAGATAAAGGGGCATCCACTGACCCCAAGAAAACTGCAGCTATGTCAGCTTGGCCATGTCCAACGTCACTAACTGAACTGAGCGGATTTTTGGGCCTCACAGGCTACTATCGTAAATTTGTCCAGCATTATGGACTACTTGCAAAACCTTTTGACAAACCTGCTAAAGAAAAGGCTTTTGAGTGGTCAAAACAGGCTGAAGCTGCATTTCAAAATCTCATACAAGCAATGACTCATACCCCTATCCTGGCACTTCCTGATGTTAACAAGCAATTTGAAGTGGAAACTGACGCTTGTGATACTGGGATAGGAGCGGTTTATTGCAACAAGGACACCCTACTGCATTTCTTAGCAAAGCTTTGGGTGTGAAGAATCAACATCTGTCCTTATACGAGGAGTTTTTTGCTTTGATCATGGCTGTGGACTGATGGCGCTCATACTTGCAACATGCAGAATTCATTATACACATAGACCATCATAGTCTCACTTATTTAGATGCTCAGCAATTGGATTCCGTGATGCAACGCAAAGCCATGACGAAGCTTATGGGATTACATTTCAAAATAGCATACGGAAAAGGCTCACAAAATTGGGCTGCAGACTACTTGGCATGAGTGGCTCATTTGATGGCTATGCAAACGGTTTCAGCAGTTAAGCCAGCTTGGATCTAGGAGGTGTTGAATTCCTATGCAACTGACCCCGCAGCTCAAGATAAACCACATCAGCTAGCAATAAGCAGTCCTGATGAACATGGTTTTGTCGTTCAATAAGGCCTTATTCGTAGGAAAGGAGACGTATGGATTGGTTCCAATTCAGCATTGCAAACAAAGTCGATTGCTGCTTTTCATGCCAGTCCAGTGGGGGGACATTCAGGAATCAAAGCTACCTACCAACGTATCAAAAGGTTGTTTATGTGGAATGGCATCAAACTACTAGCACTCAGCTCGGCGACCACACAGCTAGCTCACATTGGCGCGGATCGATGATTGAGTTTTGACCAATAGTATGTGCGGATGAATGAGTCGTGGCTGATCCATTTTCCGTTGCCGGGAAGGCGTAAGTTGGGATACGGACGAGATCGATCTGAGATGTTTGTCCTGGCCCTCCATCGGTCCAGATCATGAGCACCGCACCGGAGAGATCGATTTGACGCGTGGTCGTATTTGTTGGCTCTGTACTCCATAGAGTGGGCTACACGACCAGAGCCATTTAGTGGAGGTAGCTGTGGATGTTTGACTAGTGTGCGGGCCTATCGTACGTACGAATTCAATGACATGCACATCAGTTTGACGTATACGTGCACATCGCTTGATATACTTCATCCGAAATTCACGTCCGGGTCGGTATTATTAAAGGAGGAGACCACAAAAGTGACGTGTGGTTTGCCCACGTGGTGGCTCATGATGCGGAACGTTCGCAAGGCAGAGTGCAGGCGTACGTTATCCCGTAGAGCGAATGAATCAGGATTTCAAACGTTGAGTGCAAAGTGAATGGAGTAGATATTTCGTATCTCATGGAGAGCGACATCTGCTACTACTACTAATATATATATATATTTGAAACGGAGGCAAAAGCTTTGCCTCATCTCATTAATTAAGAAGAGTTTGAATTACATAACCGGCCGTCCAAGGACGGCCCCAAACCGATAGCCTACTCTCGCGGCATAAAAGAACTCAAACGCTTGGCCCCTGCCAACCCCCAAAGCCTGGCCTCGGCCACAATTCTAGACGTGATTACATTTGGCATGGAGGACACATTCCTAAACATTCTCCCATTCCGCTCGTTCCAAATCTCCCATGAAACCAACATGACTAGAGATGCGAGGCCCTTTCTCACATTGGCATTGATGCCCACCATATGGTGCCACCAATCCTTGACGTTATTGAAGCTACTCCAGCCGGTGATGACCACATTGGGCAAGCCCATCTAAGTCTTGATCTCCGCCCAAATGCGCGTCGTGTATCGACATCGGAAGATGATATGCGCCGCCGTCTCCGGCTCCCTCTTGCATAACTGGCATAGGCCACAGTTTGGCCATCCTCTCCGTTGAAGCATGTCCGCCCTCCAAACACGGTCCTGAATGATAAGCCAAGCAAAGAATTTGTGCTTTGGCGGTGCCCAATTGTTCCACATAGCCGGCTTCATTTGCGATGCAGTGGAGTCCACGAGTTGAGCTCTGTAAGCCGACGATGCCGAGTATTCACCGGAAGGCGAAGACTTCCAAACGATCTCATCATCCATCTCCTCATCAGAGAGGGGATGATTTGATGGAGTAGTGAAATTGTCACGTCATGCCTGTCCTTAGTCATCAGTCATCACAATCATTGGCAACTTATACATATAGGTGACAGCATGTGCCAAAATGGCTATCAGGAGGGCACCATGACAGAGAACAAGAAACTTGCTTTGTAACTAACTATATGTTACACGTCCAATATTTCTTTGACCTGATCGAATATTCATCATGTGCTAGCGATCTTCTCTTATGGATTTCACGTAATCTAGATTGTTAACCGCTAGCACATGATGTTACACCAGCAATCCATCATGATTGTTACTAGCAGCCAACTTTGTTACCGAGAAAAAAAGTGCTGTGTCTGTACCAAAACCTACTACATCCATTCCAAAATAATTGCCGCCCTTAACGTCCAGTCAAACTTCTTTCTTTATCTTTGACCACTGGTCAATAAAAAAAACTAATATTTGTTTTTTTTATGGAAACTAATATTTGTTAGATAGAAACAATACCATATCATGCTTTTTTTTATAATTATCTATTCAGATATACTTGTACAATCCCCGCAAAAAAAAGATCTACTTGTACAAATATTAATATTCAAGTTGTTTACTGGGGGCAATATGCAAAATCCAAAACATCATCTATTTTAAAAAGGAGATATACTAATCACAAGGATGCATTAACCTTGAATTGATCATCTAAATCCCCATCTAAAAATACAGGAGCGCCTGGAGCGTAGTTGCTAGAGAATTTCTAAAATCGCACCGATTTTGATCCACCGCCCAATATCAATCCAAGGACTCTCCTTAGGGGGTTATCTCCCCACCCGCGGCTGGCGCCGCTCCCGCGTCGCCTCGCCAACCCGCCCTCACCCAACAACTGCCACTGCTCTAGGCATCCCACTAAGCCCGCCGTGCCCCGGTCATCTTCTCCGTTGTCAGGAACCCCCCACCCCCTAATCCCGCATGGTGAAGTTGAATCCGGCGGATCTCGGGTAGGGGTTCCCAAGCTGGTGACCTTGGCACGATGGTAACAGGACGAAGAAGAGACACGGTGTTTACCCAAGTTCGGGCCCTCTCGAAGAGGTAAAACCCTACGTCCTGCTTTGTTGTATTGATTGTGTACGGGGTACAGAGTATAGGTTGATCTACCTCGAGATCGTATGAGTGAATGAATCTACACTAGTGCAGAATCGGCCTATAGTGCCGGTTCGTAAGGGCCTTTAGTCCCAGTTCAGGAACCGGCACTAAAGGGTGGGGACTAAAGCCCCCCCCCCCTTTAGTCCCGGTTCAACACGGCCCGGGACCAAAGGCCCACCACGTGGCACGAGCCGGCGCCGAGGGCTGGGGGACCTTTAGCACCAACCGGGACTAAAAGTATTTCATTTAATTCTGGGTTTATGAATTATGGTTTATTTTTCCTTTTAATTTTGTGTTTTCCATTTAATTCTTTTTCATTTCAAACATATTTTACGCTACTACATACTGTACACGTTATGCATATATATATATATATATATATATATATATATATATATATATATATATATATATATATATATATATATATATATATATATATATATATATATATATATATATAAATAGAATTTCTCGTAGAACCGATCATATATATATCATCGAATTTCTCATACGACCATTCACATACACATATATATATACAATTTGGTATATACAATTTCTCTTACAATTTGCGGATCATTACATGCAGGCATTACAGCTTGTAATGGTATTCTTCTTTGGGATCTATGACCTGGTCGAGCAAAAATCCCGCTATTTCCTCTTGAATTGCTCGTATGCGATCCGTTGGTAGGAGCTTGCCCCGCATCTCCGACAGCTTTAAAGAAGGAGATCAAGATGAATATATTAGTTGTGTGTATATATATTAGATCATGATAAAAAAATTGTGGATAGTATTCTGGCAAACGTACCCAAAGTTGTCTTTCAGATTTTTCCATTTCGGACGTCATCATGCGAATGGTCTCGCAAACGTAGTATGCGCATAAATTATTCCCCGGCGCCTGGCTCAGCCACTTTACGAGAATAAAATTCAATCAGATAATAATTAATCAAGCATGATAATGGTATTGAAACTAGAATTAATCAAGCTAGCTAGTACTCCGTACTACTTAATTACCTTGGGTCGCACCCATTTCAGCTGTTGTTTCCATTCGCCGGTGACCTCTTTGATGAACTTTTGCCAAGCCCTGCCCGCCGGCAAAGAAAATGAATAAAGGAGTTATTAATTAGTTGATATCAGGAAATGAACTAAAGAGGCCGACATAGTGCGATAATGATTGAAATTACCTGTTGACCATCCCCTTCATGATTTCGTAGTCGGATGGGTCTTTATATAGTGAGTCCAGTACTTGAACTTTTTCCTTGTCAACTTCAATGATTAACAAGATCCAGTGGAAACTGCATGCGCACATGTTTGTATAATTAAGCGGGCATGTGCATAACTCATCAACTACACTTATTAACATCTAGTAAGCAAAAATAGAATTTGTAGTACAAGATATAGTAACACTCACCCGAAGTTGTAAGGAAGTAGTATTTCTGGTTGAGTGTTTAGTCGCTTCAAAAACTCTAGCAAGCTGATCTCTGTGTCTTTTCTCGACCATTCAATTGACCATGTCTCTTGATTAATCGTATTTGGGTCAATGAACCCAATGCCATAGCGTCTAGCTTTTTTCATTTCATACATCTTCATTCTGCATAATACCATAGAAAAGAATATAGTGAGGATAATTACAGGTAATGAACGAGCACAGCTAGTTAGAGACTTAAATTACAGAAAGAAATCACTTACACACAATAGCAACTGACGATAGATTTGTCGAGTGCGTCTTGATTGAATAACTGAAACATCTCTTCAAACTCAACCCACAAATCTTTTGCATGGAAGTAATGCTCTTCCTTGACTTTCACCATGAGGGACTCTCGATCGGTCTTTGCTGCTTCTATCATGTACCACTTATGCAAATTGTACATTCTCGTTGGTAGAAGCGGGACCTGCTCAGGCTTGACCAGAGGTTGGCCGCGGACATATTTCCATCTTAGTTCCTCCTCTTTAAACACGGGGAGTTCCTCGGTGCCTAGGAGTTGTTCAACAGTGAGACCGGCCTCTTTAGACTGCCTTTTATGATCGTCGGTTATTACCAGCTGATGGGCGGTACTCACATGTGTTTGTACAATGAGCGGGGGGATCGATTGCACTGCCTGTTCTCCCAGCTGGGGAACAGTTTTTCCGCTTTTTTTGCCAACTGCTTGGCTCGAGCTCGAGCTCGACTCCTTCTTTTGTTGTGCCTGATATAACTTCTTGATACAGCGCTCATAGTCTGAGTCCGTATGCTTGACAGCTGGTTGAGCATTATCAATAAAGTGTTGTATGACATCCTCACGTACTTTCTCCTTTGGCGGCGGGGGCGGTTTCTCAGTCAGGTGGTAAGGCAATTTCGGAAGAGGCTTGAGGCTTGGACCATATTTGTATTTCTTGCCTGTTGTACCGCTAGCCGCCGTAGCTGCGGCGCCTCTCTTCCGCTGTGCCGGACTTGGAGGAGGAGGAGTCGGCTGACGCGGTGCCGGCGGAGACGGCTGACGCGGTGCCGGGCTTGGAGGAGGAGGAGTCGGCTGACGCGGTGCCGGCGGAGGAGTCGACTAACGCGGCGGCTGACTTGGAGGAGCAAGAGTCGGCTGACGCAGTGGCGGACTTGTTGCAGCAGGAGTCGGTGGCCTTGGAAAGACGATGCAATCCTTTTTCCATAGAATGATACGATGTATGGCCTCTCCCAGTGTGCTCTCCTTGTCACCTCCAGGAATGTCAAGCGATAGCTTGTAATATCCTGACATCACTTCATCAACCCCGACACGAGCATAGCCAGCTGGAATCGGATTGCAATGGAAGGTTGCTTCAGGGAGATTTGTTAAAGCATAGCCGTCCGCCACCTTCATGGATAGGTTCTTCACTTTCATGTGTAGCTCACAAGTAGTCCTATCTTTGATATCATCCACATGGTATCTAGCTAGCAGTGCATCATCGGCCGGGGTGGAACCCACGCTGCTTCTCGGCATAGATGGGACGGTGCTATCCAATGCTGGATCGATCTGCTCCTGCTGCCGCTGAGACGCCCTTTCCTGACTAAGTGAGTCGATCTGCTCCTGCTGCCGCCTGAAAGCGCGTTCCAACTCCAAGTGCCTTGATTCTAGGCCTTCAAGGCGGAGTGCTTCCTTCTTCCTCTTCTCCTCCTCCAGCTTCCTCTTCTGCTCCTCCTGCTGCTTCTTTCTCGCACGGCTTCTGTAATCGGCGTTCCAATCCGCAAACCCCTCAAACCACGGAACAACGCCTTTGCCTCGTGTTTTTCCCGGGTGTTCAGGATTCTTCAGGGCGCGCGTAAGCTCGTCGTTCTCTCTGTTGGGCGTGAACACCCCCGTTCGAGCTTCTTCTATTGCAACAAGTAAATCGTCCTGAGCTTTTTTAAGACTTGCCCGCTCCATAATCAGCCCTGTCTCTGGGTCCAACTTCCCCCCATGCGCATAAAACCAAGTCCTGCACCTGGGGGGCCAGTCCAATGTAACTGGAGTGACCCCTGCATCCATCATCTTTTGCTCAACGAGATCCCACTTAGGCAGGGCCACCTGGTAGCCACCTGGCCCCAGAGTATGGTGCCACTTCTTTTTCGCAGCATTAATCTTGTTTTGTCTCGACCGTTCCTGAGCTAGTTCCGATTCCTTGAACTTCACGAAATCGTCCCAGTGATCTCTTGCCTTCTCCAGTGTTCCATTGAATTCTGGAGTCTGCTTTCCTTCTCTGACGTACGCGGCCCATATATTTTTCTTGTGGTTGTTGAATGCTATCGCCATCTTCTTAAGAGCACTCTTCCTGACTTTTGCCAGATCTGCATCTGTCAAATGATCTGGTAGGGTGAAATGTGACATGAGCGATTCCCAAAGCAGATCTTTTGCTCTTTCGTCGACAAAAGTAACTCCTGGATCTCCCTTTGCTGGCTTTTTCCATTCTTGAACGGAGATCGGGATTTGGTCCCTGACAATAACTCCGCATTGACGAGTGAACTTGGTCGCATTCTTCTTAGGTTCAAGCGGTTCGCCATTTGATTTGATGGCATCGATGTTGTACTTTACGCCAGCCTGCAACCTTTTGGCCGGTCCTCGAACTGCCCTACCGCTTGTAGAAGATTTGCTGGATCCGGAGGGCTAAAAGAAGAAAGATCTATTCGTTAATATATACAAATCAATTAATACATGTAATGATCACCGGATGGCTTATATAATAAATATACCTCGCCGGTCTTTGTTATTTGAAGAACATTTCCTTCGTCATCATTGTTGTCGCATTCATCTATTCGTTCGTCTTCATCAAACATCATACCCTCACCCGTAGTGTTCAGATATTGCGAGCCGTCATCATGATCATCTGGGCTCGGGGAGCGTATGATGTCGAACAGAGCCTCTTCTCCTTCTCTGCCGGTATTGTCCATAGCTTTTATTTAACTAATCCAGAAGAAAGATAAAACAATTTAGTATTCAAATTAGAATGCATGCAATCAATAAGGAAAAACTGAATCATAGTAGATAATATGCATCTCGAATAATCCAGATAATATGCATCATCGAATATAATCTCGAATACATCGTCTCGAATATTATCGAATAATATAATCTCGAATACATCGTCTCGAATATTATCGAATATAATCTCGAATACATCTCGAGTATTATCACTAATACATCTCGAATATTATCATATATATAACATCACTAGCTAATTAACATCACTCGCGGTGGACACCCAAAGAGAAGGAACGATCACAGGATCATAGCTCGGGTGAGATCCCTGAAGAACCTGCCAGGTATTGGAGAACCTAACGTCCAACGCAACCATGTAGCGACGGACGTGCTCGTCCTCCTCCCTGACACGGTGACGTACCACCTCCGCGGGGGACGCCAGCCACCGCACCGAATGTGGCCCACGCGCCCGCCACCAAAGAAGCTCCGGGTCGACGACGGGACCCGGGTTCCTCACCAAGAAGATGCACGCCCCTGAAGGTAGCACCTCCCAGTGCCAGCCCGGCGGAGCCCAGTCCCGAACGTGGCGCCTCTGAAGCAGGACGTCGTCGCGAACGAGTCGACGACGAGGATGCGGGCCGGGCATCGTTGACGTCGAGAACAAATTCTTATGAAAAAAAATTCCTATATATGCAATATCATTTTATTAGGAAACTTTGAGCAAAATATCCTCTTTTCAATTATAATGTCCCATTCCTAGGTTATAACTACCCTAATAATATTCCTTTCTCAAAAAATTCCGAAACTTTTCCCACTTATATATAGTCCTTCTAACAAATATATATATGGTCAACTTTTTCCTATGCAACTTTTTTATATGCAAATTTTTTCTATACTATGATATACAACATTATATAAAATTAAAAAACAGAAAAAGAAACACTAATTAAGAATACTTCTATACATCCATTAAAAAACAGAAAAACAACATTATATAAAAAAAATCTATACTAATTAAACACTAATTATATCCATCTAACATGCATTCATACATACATATATACTAGTGAAAAAATAATCATCTAAAACAACTAAAACATCTAAATAAAACATCAAACATTCATGCATACATGTATGAAAAAAACTAGTGAAAAAAAATCGCCGGAGGGGGCAGACGCGCGAGCTCACAGCGGACGGACGGCGGCGTCGAGGTGCAGGGGCGCGGACGGACGGCGGCGTCGAGGTGCAGGGGCGCGGACGGACGGCGAGGTGCAGGGGCGCGGCGGCCACGACGTCGAGGTGCGGCAGAGGCGCGGACGGACGGCGGCATCGAGGTGCGGTAGGGGCGCGGACGGACGGACGGCGACGTCGAGGGGCAGGGGCGCGCGGACGGAATGCGATGGCGAGCTCCGGCAGCCTGGCGGCGTGGTGGTACGTTCGGCGTCGTCGAGAAGAAAGGCAGATTTGGGGAAAAATTCATAAGTGTTGTATACATAGGAGGCACCTTTAGTCCCGGTTGAAGCCACCAACCGGGACTAAAGGGTGAAATTTGGCCAGGCAGAGCGGCGGGAAGACAAGCCTTTAGTCGCGGCTGGTGGCTCCAACCGCGACTAAAGGGGGGTCTTTAGTCGCGGTTGGAGCCACCAACCGCGACTAAAGGTGGTGTGCCAGGCGAGGGGCGCGGTGGATGTTTAGTCCCACCTCGCTAGTTGAGAGGAGCTCGCACCGGTTTATAAGCCCCGCCGCGGCTACCGTGTCGAGCTCTCTCTAATGCAGGCCTTCTGGGCCTACCGCACCTGTGCCGCCCAGTGGGGCCTACTGGGCCGTACGGGCCTGCATCCTGGCCCAACTAGAGGTTGGGTTTCTAGTCGTATGCAGGCCGTGGCGGCCCAATAGGCGGGCTTTTTTTTAATTTATTTATTTTTCTGTTTTTTTTTGTTTTCTGCTTTATTTATTTTCTTTTGTTTCTGAGTTGTTTTTTGCTTTATTTAGAGTTTCTTTGTGAATCTTTTTGCTTTAGGTAAAAAAAAAATATAAACTTTCTGTTAGTGCCAGTAGTTTTCAAATTTGAATAGTTTAAATTTGAATTATTTGAAATTTGTGTGAATTACTAGTTTGTGAATAACTTTACTTTAAAAATAGATTTTTCAGTGATTATTAGTGTGTTTTATCATTATATTCAATTTGGTAATTCTTAGGTTATTTAAAAAAATGAAATGCCTTTGTAACAGACGAGTTTTCGTCAGAAACCCTGATACTTCGAAAGAGATTGTCCAGTTTGTACACGAAGTGCATCCAGATTTTGCCGTAACCCTCTCAACTTTTTAGCACATGCTATGTGGGTGAAATGATGATACCATGCCAACTTTCAACCTTTTCAGAGTTCATTTGTAGTGTTTTTCAATTTCAGGGTCATTTAGCTCAAAAAAATCAGTAAATGCATGAAAAATAGCAAATGCAGTCAGAAAGGGTTGAAAATTGATGACGTGGCTTCGAATGGTGCATACTGAACGCACAAAAAGTCTGGAGATGAAATAAGTTTAAAAAATGAAATGCCTTTGTAACAGATTTGTTTTTGTCTAAATCCCTGATACTTCGAAAGAGATTGTCCATTTTGTACACGAAGTGCATCCAGTTTTTGCCGTAACCCTCTCAACTTTTTAGCACATGCTATGTGGGTGAAATGATGATACCATGCCAACTTTCAACCTTTTCAGAGTTCATTTGTAGTGCTTTTCAATTTCAAGGTCATTTAGCTCAAAAAAATCAGTAAATGCATGAAAAATAGCAAATGAAGTCAGAAAGGGTTGAAAATTGATGACGTGGCTTTGGACATAATATTTCTTCGCGTTTCAAATGCCAAAACACATAAGTACCATAACTATTACAAAGATTCCCTCCGGTTTGTCCGAAGTGAGACTTTCGAGATATATAAGTCCGGAAACTCACTAGAGAAGAAAGTGATGACAGTGAAGCCGGTCACATCCCAGAGTGGGATCTTTGGGTATAAAACTTTTTCTTCGCGTGTGTCCCTTTGCGCCGTAACCATGGACAATCTTCATCGTTTAACTTGATGCTCGGGTCAATATTCACTGTGAAGGGAGCAATTTCATGAAACTTTTCATAATCTTCTGACATGTCTGTCTTGTCCTCCACTCCCACGATGTTTCTTTTCCCTGAAAGAACTATGTGGCGCTTTGGCTCATCGTATGATGTATTCGCTTCCTTATCTTTTCTTTTTCTTGGCTTGGTAGACATGTCCTTCACATAGAAAATCTATGCCACATCATTGGCTAGGACGAATGGTTCGTCTGCGTACCCAAGATTGTTGAGATCCACTGTTGTCATTCCGTACTGCGGGTCTTCCTTTACCCCGCCTCCTGTCAGATTGACCCATTTGCACCGAAACAAAGGGACCTTCAAACCATGTCCATAGTCAAGTTCCCATATCTCCTCTATGTAACCATAATATGTGTCCTTTGGCCTATTGGTGTTTGCTGCATCAAAGCGGACACCACTGTTTTGGTTGGTGCTCTTTTTATCTTGGGCGATCGTGTAAAATGTATTCCCATTTATCTCGTACCCTTTGAAAGTCAATATAGTCGAAGATGGTAACTTGGCCAGCAAGTACAGCTCATCTGCAACAGTGTCGTCATGCATGAGACGTGTCTGCAACCAACCGGCGAAAGTCCCCGTTTGTTCATGTGTAATCCAGTCGTCAGACTGCTCCGGGTGTTTGGAGCGTAGAATATTCTTGTGTTCCTCGATATACGGAGCTACCAAGGCGGAACTTTGTAGAACTGTGTAGTGTGCTTGCGCCCAAGAATGCCCGTCATGGCATATTACTGAATTCTTTCCTAGCGTGCCTTTTCCACCCAGTCTGCCCTCATGCCGCGATTCAGGAACACCAATCGGCTTAAGGTCAGGAATAAAGTCAACACAAAACTCAATGACCTCCTCTGTTTCATGGCCCTTGGAGATGCTTCCTTCTGGCCTAGCACGGTTATGAACATATTTCTTTAAGACTCCCATGAACCTCTCAAAGGGGAACATATTGTGTAGAAATACAGGACCTAGAATGGCAATCTCTTCGACTAGGTGAACTAGGACGTGCGTCATGATATTGAAGAAGGATGGTGGGAACACCAACTCGAAACTGACAAGACATTGCACCAAATCATTCTCTAACCTTGGTATGATTTCTGGATCGATTACCTTCTGAGAGATTGCATTGAGGAATGCACATAGCTTCACAATGGCTAATCGAACATTTTCCGGTAGAAGCCCCCTCAATGCAACCGGAAGCAGTTGCGTCATAATCACGTGGCAGTCATGAGACTTTAGGTTCTGGAACTTTTTCTCTGCCATATTTATTATTCCATTTATATTCGACGAGAAGCCAGACGGGACCTTCATACTAAGCAGGCATTCGAAGAAGTTTTCCTTCTCTTCTTTCGTAAGAGCGTAGCTGACATGACCCTGATACTTCTTTGGATCCATGCCGTCTTTTCCGTGCATACGTTGCTGGTCCTCCCGTGCCTCCGGTGTATCTTTTGTCTTCCCATACACGCCCAAGAAGCCTAGCAGGTTCACGCAAATATTCTTCGTCACGTGCATCACGTCGATTGTAGAGCGGACCTCTAGGTCTTTCCAATAGGGTAGGTCCCAAAATATAGATTTCTTCTTTCACATGGGTGCGCGTCCGTCAGCGTCATTCATAACAGATTGTCCGCCAGGACCCTTTCCAAAGATTACTTTTAAATCCTTGACCATATCAAGTATATCATCACCGGTACGGTGGCGAGGCTTCTTCCGGTGATCTGCCTCACCTTTGAAATGCTTGCCTTTCTTTCTTACGGGATGCCTGCTTGGAAGAAATCGACGATGTCCCAGGTACACATTCTTCTTACATTTATCCAAATATATACTGTCGGTATCATCTAAACAGTGCGTGCATGCGTGGTATCCCTTGTTTGTCTGTCCTGAAAGGTTACTGAGAGCAGGCCAATCATTGATGGTTACAAACAGCAACGCTCGCAGGTCAAATTCCTGCTGTTTGTGCTCATCCCACGCACGTACACCTTCTATACTCCACAGCTCTAAAAGTTCTTCAACTAATGGCCTTAGGTACACATCAATTTCGTTGCCGGGTTGCTTGGGGCCTTGGATGAGCACTGGCATTATAATGAACTTCCGCTTCATGCACAACCAAAGAGGAAGGTTATAGATACATAGAGTCACAGGCCATGTGCTATGATTGCTGCTCTGCTCCCCAAAAGGATTAATCCCATCTGCACTTAAACCAAACCATACGTTCCTTGCGTCATCTGCAAAGTCCTTCCACTTTCTCTCGATTTTCTCCACTGCGATCCGTCAGCGGGTACTCTCAACTTCCCGTCTTTCTTACGGTCTTCTTTGTGCCATCGCATCAACTTGGCATGCTCTTTGTTTTGGAACAAACGTTTCAACCGTGTTATTATAGGAGCATACCACATCACCTTGGCAGGAATCTTCTTCCTGGGGCGCTCGCCCTCAACATCACCGGGGTCATCGTGGATGATCTTATAGCGCAATGCACCGCATACCGGGCATTCATTCAAATCGTCGTACTCATCGCGGTAGAGGATGCAGTCATTAGGGCATGCATGTATCTTCTGCACCTCTAATCCTAGAGGGCAGACAGCCTTCTTTGCTTTGTGCGTACTGTCGGGCAATTCGTTGTCCTTTGGAAGCTTCTTCTTTAACATTATCAGCAACTTTTCAAATCCCTTGTCAGATACACCATTCTCTGCCTTCCATTGCAGCAATTCCAGTGTGGTACCCAGCTTTTTCTTGTCATCTTCGCAATTTGGGTACAACAATTTATTGTGATCCTCTAACATGCGCTGCAACTTCAGCTTCTCCTTTTCACTTGCGCGGTTTCTCTTTGCATCGGCAATGGCCCGACCAAGATCATCAGCGGGCTCATCTGATGCCTCTTCTTCAGCTTCTTCCCGCATTGCTGGCTCAGCTTCTTCCCCCATTGTTGTACCATCGTATTCAGGGAACCCATGGCCATGATAGCTGTCGTCATCCTCTTCTGCTTCATTCTCTTCCATTAGGACCCCTCTTTCTCCGTGCTTGGTCCAACAGTTATAGCCGGACATGAAACCGGACTCAAACAGGTGGACGTGAATGGTTCTTGAGTTAGAGTAATTTTGATCATTCTTACAGCCAGCACATGGACAATACATAAAACCATCCGCCCGCTTGTTTGCCTCAGCCGCAACCAGAAAAGTACGCACGCCATTAATGAACTGGGGAGAGCATCGGTCATCGTACATCCATTGCCGGCTCATCTTCATTACACAACACCGAAAAGACCAAATTAATACAAGTTCATACATAAAGTTCATACACACTTGTTCTCATAAAACAACATACAAACTCTCTAGCTAAAGCATTTAAATGCAACAACAAATGCGATCAAGATCGCAACTAAGGTAACAATTGATCCAACAGCATAGTGATACCAAGCCTCACTATCAATGGCATATTTTTTAAATTTTCTAATCTTCAAGCGCATTGCATCCATCTTGATCTTGTGATCATCGACGACATCGGCAACATACAACTCCAGTTTCATCTTCTCTTCTTCAATTCTTTTCAATTGTTCTTTCAAATACTCGTTTTGTTTTTCAACTAAATTTAACTTCTCGACAAGAGGGTCGGTTGCAATTTCCGGTTCACATACCTCCTAGATAAAAATATCTATGTCAACTTGATGGGCATAATTGTCATAAACACGAAATGCAACAAATAGTTATAAAAGAGAATATACCACATCCGAATCATAAACCGGATGAGGGCCCACGGGGACGGATATCAAAACCATGCCACTATGTATAACAAACAACGTACGGGTAACAAAATTATACAAGTAACTATCTAAATCACACAAACATGATTTTCTTTTTATAAAAAGGATAAGAACAAGAGGCTCACCAAGGTGGTGCCGGCGACGGGACGGTGCGGGCGATCGATGGTGGTTAGGACGGGGACGGGAAGGCACTAAGTAAACCACACCTACACATCCAAACTAAGAAGTTAATTTGAGCTCAAATTGCATATAAATCAAATGAACTACCACATATAAATACTCCCAAACTAAAACCCACAAATCACTATACTTATAGAGCATTGCAAGAGCTAATCTAGCAATGAGAGATGAAAGGACAAAGTTGCTGACCTTTGTGAACACTTGGATGGATGGGGTGCCTCCAAATCTTGACAAATTTTGGCAAAAATGGAGGATGAGCTCGAGGAAGAGGGGAAGAACAGAGAGGAGAGGAAAGGGGAAGAACAGAGAGCTAGGGCTGGACGAAGGGTTTATATAGGAGCATCTTTAGTCCCGGTTCGTTACACAAACCGGGACTAAAGGTGAGCCTCTAGTACCGGTTCGTGACACGAACCGGGACTAAAGGTGATCATGGGGCCCCAGCCTGACACCAGCCTGCCACCACCCCTTTAGTCCCGGTTCGTGTCACGAACCGGTACTAGATCAGGTTCAACACGAACCGGGACTAATGATGCCCGCCCCCCTAGCCGTTGGAACTAGGACTAATGGTCACATTAGTACCGGTCCGTTTCCAAACCGGGACTAATGGGGCTCACGTAAAGTCCATTTTCTACTAGTGCTAATCTCTAGGATGTGTTAAGATTGATCTATCGACTAGGTTAGCCTCGGTTTATATAATGTACCGGAGGCCTAGGATAACAGGAGTCCTAGTCGGCTACGTCGGTGGAGAGGGGTCCTTGTCTTCATACCAAGTCTTGTGGAATCTTCCTCAGATAAGTCATGGGCTGCCCGAAGTAGCCCAAGACGGAACCGCCACGAGGGTCCTCGGCCCGGACCTCCTAGCCGGGAGACGACATGGTGAGTACCCCCCTAGTCCAGGACACCATCAGTAGCCCCTGAACCGGTCTTCAAGTTGGGGACGCTCCTCAGTTCTTCCGAACCGTTCTTCGTCTTCGGTCGTCGGTCTTGAAAGCTGGTTCAACAAATCTTCTCATCTCCAATCTTGAGAATCGCCGAGGTGTATCCGAAGAGTTCACATGTTGGGCATCCGAGGAGCCCCTTTAAGTTCTCGGCCTTTATAAAATGCCATGTTATTTTCACACCACACCTCGGGTAAAGAATTTTCCCGTGCAGCGATGTCTTCTTGTAGCCGAGCTCCAACGCCAGATGCAAGCCGAGCTCCAACGCCGGACTGCATCCGAGGTGACATAGACCACCTCGGTCTCGAAAAACTTGAAGGAGCTTAGCCGAGCTTCACGCCGGAAAAGTCTCATGTGCAAACAGCCACTTGCCACCGAGCTCCAACGCCGGACTGCTTCTGAGGTGGTGCACCACCTCGGTCTTGGGCTGATTTTTCACGGAATTTATTCTCTGCTGAGATGTATAGCCAGTAGCCCTCAAGGTGTGTGCCGGCTCAAAGTTCGGTATGCACCTGAAGGATAGCATAAAACAGCTGATCCCAGTAGCCCCCGAGACTTAGGTCGATTCAATAAATCGGCCTGAGGATCGAATCCTTGTTCAGCAGCATACTTTAGGAACAGAAACGCGGTGTGCAGTAGCCCCCGAGACTCAGGTCGGGTGCGGCCGACCGACCTGAGATCGTAATCTCCTCAGAAACCATATTGCACTTTGAATTTTTCTGCATTGAATCGTCAATGCAGTAGCCCCCGAGACTTCGGTCGGGCAACATGGCCGACCCTAGGATCGTATCTCCTCGGGAGGTTGTTCAGCCGAATACTGGTGTGTGCGTTTTGCTATTACCGAGGTGCAGCTCGGCAGGGAAGATGCCGAACTGCGGGTCGGGTAAGATCTTTCCTGAGCAAAATTATATCTCAGTACAACCCAGACCGGTTCTGCGGGACCCGTCGGTCGACCTGCGAGACGTCGGTGTGGAGTTTTTTTGCTTTAACAGCCCCTCGACCGGCTCTGCGGGAACCGTCGATCGACCTGCGAGATGCCGGCCTGGAAGTTTTTGCTTTAACAGCTCCTCAGCCGGCTCTGTGGGACCCATCGGTCGACCTGCGAGATGCCGGCATGGAAGTTTTTGCTTTAACAGCTCCTCAGCCGGCTCTGCGGGACCCATCGGTCGACCTGCGAGATGCCGGCATGGAAGTTTTTGCTTTAGCAGCTCCTCGGCCGGCCGACCTACATCAACATCATTGCCCTGACCGTTCCAAGCTGCACCAACATTGCTGCACTCCGCCGAGCAGACGTCTGTTGCCCGTGCCGCACCCCTGCCAATCTGACTTTGGCATCAGGCTATATCTCTTCCATTACTTATTCCGCATAAATTTATTGTGTAAGGAAATTTTTTACTTCGGTTTGCACCGCTTTATGTGTGCAGGTAAATCAAATCCGACTTCAATACGCCGCTACCTCGGTGAGCCGGCATCATCAAATATGAAAATGTGCTCTGCGCACTCCCCCATGAGAACAGGGAAACTTTGGCCAGGAACCCATTAGAGGTACCAGTGACCGCAAAGGAGGCAGCGGAGCACATCCTCAGTATTATCCCCGGCCAGAGGCCGGAGGAACAGGCGTTATGCCAGACATCGGAACCCAAGCATCAGGCTTTGGGCAAAGAACCATCCGAGCTATGCGTAGCCAGTTCTATCCGAAATGTCAAAAGCTCGGACGGGACGTCGATCCCAGTCATGGTAGCAAACGGAGATAACTCCTATTACTTCGGGTCACACACCTCGTCGGATGCCACAAAATGGAACCACAGGTTGCACCCGAGGGCTGCGTTGACAGCCTAAAATACAAACGTCGAAGCGCTCCGAGGAGCCAATGACGACTTCCTCGAACCTTACGCCATTATATGCATCGATTTCGATTTGTGTCTTGGGTCAATAGCTGGGTTGCCTGGCTCCTATGTGTACCCCTTACGTTTCCGCGCGTTCGGCTAAGGGTGTAATGGGAGCACCTCTGCGATTGTTATTTCTGGTTTAACCGGTTAAGTACCTCAGGTGGGTGAAGCCGAAAGCTGACTGTCACAACATGCGCAAATTCGATCGGCAGGTCAGAAGTATTAACCATAAAGGTTACCTGTGTAAAACAAAGGAATTTTCGATAAGTCACATGGCCTGCTTTCATAAAGGTGCTCGGCTTGTCCGAGGTCACAACTAGAAAAGCAGTTCGGGCGTTATGATCGTGGTTTAAAAAACCGGGATGGAAAGGACCTCGATCCAAAATTACTTCTCCCAAGGGCTATTTATCTGCCCATATATGCTCTCTGACAGGTTATGTTTAGGCCCTACAGGTCTGATTGCCTGGTTTTCTGGTCCAAGCCACCTCAGGGTGCCGACATCTCGGCTAAAGAGCTTACCATCAAAAGCACTCTAAGAAGTTATCTTAGAGGTAGAAGCCGATGAATGGCTAACTAAACACCTAACATTATGATCGCGTCAATAAAATATTTAAAGGGAGGTCCGAAGACCAGAAGAACCCTGCCTCAGGGCTGACCTCGGAAATAGGTCGAATTGCCTTGTTTCCCAGTCAACTATGCCCCAAGACCGACCTCATTGCCGGCACTATATATTAACCCAATCCCCATGCCGGCATCTCGCAGGCGACCGACGGGTCCCACAGAGCCGGCCGAGGAGCTGTTAAAGCAAAAAAATCCGCGCCGGCATCTCGCAGGTCGACCGACGGGTCCCGCAGAGCTAGCCGAGGAGCTGTTAAAGCAAAAACTTCCACGCCGGCATCTCGCAGGTCGACCGACGGGTCCCGCAGAGCCGGCCGAGGAGCTGTTAAAGCAAAAACTTCCACGCCGGCATCTCGCAGGTCGACCGACGGTCCCGCAGAGCCGGCCGAGGAGCTGTTAAAGCAAAAAACTTCCATGCCAGCATCTTGCAGGTCGACCGACGGGTCCCGCAGAGCCGGCCGAGGAGCTGTTAAAGCAAAAAATTCCACGCCGGCATCTCGCAAGCGACCGACGGGTCTCGCAGAGCCCGCCGAGGAGCTGTTAAAGCAAAAAATTCCACGCCGGCATCTCGCAGGTCGACCGACGGGTCCCGCACAGCCGGTCGAGGAGCTGTTAAAGCAAAGAATTCCACGTCGGCGTCTCGCAGGTCGACCGATGTGCCCCGCAGAGCCAGCCGAGGAGCTGTTAAAGCAAAAACTTCCACACCGGCATCTCGCAGGTCGACCGACCGGTCCCGCAGAACCGGCCTGGGTTGTACTGAGATATCATTTTGCTCAGGAAAGATCTTGCCCGACCCGCAGTTCGGCATCTTCCGTGCCGAGCTGCACCTCGGTAATGGCAAAACGCACACACCGGTATTCGGCAGAACAAGCTCCTAGGGTCGGCCATGTTGCCCAACCAAAGTCTCAGAGGCTACTGCATTGAAAAATCAATGTTGAAAATTTAAGTGCAATACGGTTTCCGAGGAGATTACGATCGTCAGGCCGATCAGCTGCACCAGACCTGAGTCTCGGGGGCTACTGCACACCGTGTTTTTTCTAAAGTACGCTGCCTAGCAAGGATTCGATCCTTAGGCCGATTTTGCGAATCGACCTGAGTCTCGGGGGTTACTGAGATCAGCGGTTTTATGTAATCCTTCAGGTGCATCCCGGATTTTACGCCGGTACACACCTTGAGGGCTACTGGCTAAACATCTCGGCGGAGAATAAATTGCACCAATCGGATAAAATTCCGTGAAAAATCAGCCCAAGACCGAGGTGGTGCACCACCTCGGAAGCAGTTCGGCGTTGGAGCTCGGCAGCAGGCGGCTGGCTACACAGGAGACTTTTCCGGCGTGAAGCTCGGCTAAAAACCTTCAACTTTTTCAAGACCGAAGTGGTCTATGTCACCTCGGATGCAATTCGGCGTTGGAGCTCGGCTGCAAGAAGACACCGCTGCGCGGGAAAATTTTTGACCCGAGGTGTGGCATGAAAATAACAAGGCATTTTATAAAGGCCGAGAACTTAAAGGGGCTCCTTGGATGCCCGACATGTGGACTCTTCGGATACACCTCGGCGATCCTCGAGATCGGATATGGGAAGATTTATTGAACCAGCTTTCAAGACCGAACACCGAAGACGGAGAACAGTTCGGAAGAACCGAGGAGCATCCCTAACATGAAGACCGGTTCAGGGGCTACTGATGGTGTCCTGGACTAGGGGGTACTCACTATGTCCTCTCCTGGCCTGGAGGGCCGGGCCAAGGACCCTCGTGGCGGTTCCGTCCTGGGCTACTTCGGGTAGCCCATGACTCATCCGAGGAGGATTCCACAAGACTTGGCATACAAGACAAGGACTCGTCTCCACTGACGTAGCCGACAAGGACTCCTGTTATCCTAGGCCTCCGGTACATTATATAAACCGAGGCTAGGCTAGTTGATAGATGATATTCTAAACATCCTAGATTCATACACACATACGATCTCAAGGTAGATCAACATGTACTGTGTACCCCATCCATAATCAATACAACAAAGCGGGACGTAGCGTTTTACCTTTTCGAGAGGGCCCGAACCTATGTAAACACTATGTCTTTTCTTCGTCCTGTTACCATCTAGCCAAGATCATCAGCTCGGGACCCCCTACCCGAGATCCGCCGGATTCAACTCCGACACCCCCACCCCCTAACCCCGCATGGTGAAGTTTTGTCCTCGCGTCCACCATCACTGCCTCCGGCTCGGTCCAGGCTCGCCTCCGCCGTCGTTGTCTCTGGCTCGAATCGCACGAATCTGGAACAAATGGCACAGTCGAGAAAAGTACTGACTCTATGCTATTTGTTGGGCCAAGTTATTTTTTGGTCTCCCGCAAAAATAAAGTTACTTATTTTGTCTGGCTATACGCGGTGTTGTTTTCTTTTGAAAAAAAGAACGAGACTAGAAAGTAGAAATGACGTGGACGCCTTGATGTAGAGGATGCTGCTGTTGATGTTGTCCGTGATGGTGGGAGTACTGATGCCGCCGCTGTGCGACGGCAAGGTCTGCCCACCGGCATCAGCGCTGCAGGTAGGCATCTACTTCGGTGGGCTGTACATCATCGCCTTCGGCAACGGCGGCACGAACCCCGACATCTCGACCATAGGCATGGACCAGTTCGATGACTTCGACGCCCGGGAGAAGACCCATATGCTCGTTCTTCAGCTGGTGGATGTTCACCATCATACTGGGCATCCTCTTCTCCTCCACCTTCCTTGTCTACCTCCAGGACAACGTCAGCTGGTCTGTCGGCTACGACATCGCCATGCTCGGCCAGATCGCCCCCATCGTCATCTTCCTCGCCGGCACGCCCGTGTAACGCCACAAGATGCTGCAGGGCTCCGCAAGTGGTGCCTCCCTGTGCCGGCCGATGCCATGGAGCTGCACAAGCTGGAGCTCGAGTCATACACGAGGAGGCCCATGTTCCGGATGGACTCCACTAACACCATGCAGTTTCTCAAGAAGGCCGCCGTGAAGGACGTCGACGGATCATTGCCAGCGAAGTGGAGCCTCTGCACGGTGATGGAGGTGGAGGAAACGAAGCAGGTCGTGAAGCTGATCTGGTGACCATGTTCGTGCCCTGCATGGTCATCGCGCAGACCAACAACTTGTTCGTGAAGCAGGGCCTGGCCATGGACCGATACATGGGGCCACACTTCCAGCTCCCGTCGGCCAGCCTCAGCATCTTTGTGACGCTGAGCATGCTCGTCGCCATCGTCGCCTATGATCCACTCTTCGTGAAGGCCGTGCGGACGTACACCAGGAACCCGAGAGGGATCACCATCCTGACGCGGATGGGCATCGGGCTGCTGGTCCAGGTCCTGACGATGGCGATAGCGTCGCTGATCGAGAGCCGACTGCTGAGCTATGCGTGGAGCCATGGGCTGGACGTGACCGGCGGCGAGCTCCCACTGACCATCTTTGTGCTGCTGCCGCATGTCGTGCTGATGGGCCTGTGAAAGTGCAATCATGCACTTAATATGATTTTGGTGTTGATGACACACATTTGCATGGACTAATATGGTTTGCAAGTGTATCTCAGATATTAGTGCTATATGTGTTGGTTGATGAAGATGCATCGACCCCCCAAAATTATAAGGATAAAGTTGTGAATCCTGGAAGGCTTAGAGGTAGCCTTTTCGGTTATTGAATTGAGTTAATAGGGATCCCACACTATTAAGAGGGGTGATGGTGTCCTGGATTAAGGGGTGCATGCCACGTTGGTTCCCGGCCTGGTGGGTCGGGCCAAGGACCCCCCATGATGATCAACCAGTGGGCCACGTTCGTCGGGCCCAGGAGCGCCAAGATGGATATCTCCCGAAGACTTGGTGTATACTCCAAGACTTAGAGGATGTGTTCGTCACGATTACCCCTAGATGTAACTGACCTATGTGTAAACCCTAGGTACCCCGGTATCTATATAAGCCGAGAGGTGAGGACCGTAGACGGGGACCTCGGACACACGATCTCGTGGTAGATCAACCTGTAACTTGAACTCCCTCAAAATCAATACAATCTAGTAGGACATAGAGTATTATCTCTTCGAGAGAGCCCGAACCTGGGTAAATCCCTTTGTCTCCTGTTACCATCGCACAAAGGCTACCAGCTCGGGACCCCCTACCCAAGATCTGCTGGATTTGACTCCATCATTGGTGGCTCATGCAGGTCCCTCTGAGTAGTTGAAGCAGTGAGATGGCGCTTGCGGCCGATGATCAGGTCGGCACCGGCGTAGTTTCCACACCGAAGCTCCCACACTCCGGCTCAACCGACCAGTTGGGGCGAACCGAGGCTTTGACCCCTCGTCAAGATGTCAAACTCAATAGATCAGGACTCGCCGCTCTCTCCTCACCCATGATGTTAGATCAGACCGGGGAAAAGCAGGCCATACCCTTCCAAGCACCGACGTCAAGTCTAGCTTGGAACGAAAACTATGCCTCGCCGGATCAAGCCTGGAGCCTGGATCCGACGAGTCAATGCAAAAGCCAGGCATATCTGGCCCCGCTGGATAACCTAGGGTTGATGTCGGATCGATCCTCGAAAAAATCATCCTCAGTGCCGATGTCAGATCGGATCAGTGCCAAAATTTTGCTCCCACCCACCATTCATGTCGAGTATTGCCCAGATGGCATGGGACCAACCGACATCTGGGACCTGGTGCTAGTCGTCCAAAAGAAAAGAGAAATCGTCCGGCAATTGTGGACATGTTTTCTGTCAAAGAAAAACGAAATCCCGAACTGTGAGGACGGGGAAGCCCTAGCGGCGTTCCACCTCAGCGTTTACAATGAAGGGGTCAGTAGGGAGACCGCCCGTCATCGCCCGAGGACGTTTGCCGCACTCTCCGACCTGATGAGAACCTATTGCACCATGGAGTATGCCTGCTTAGCCAATCAATGGCGCCGAGACCCCAACGTGGAATTACCCGAAGTGGAAGAGGAAGGGAGGCACGGCCGTCGCAACCGGCGATCCAAGCGCAACAGTATCAGTAGACACGGCGAGCTGCTTCCATGGAAGAAGAGCTGGGTAGGCAGCAGCGGAGTCAAATCACTGCTAGACACAATACTCGACCAGCCATGCGCAATCCACTTCGCCTCATCGGATAAACCGGCTACCCACAAAAATAGGCATTGTTGGGTCCTCAGGCAGGTGGCAAAAGGAGGCCCGGAGTTCCTCGACAACCCCTACAATGGAAAGGTCTGGGGTATAGAAATCAACCATGACCAGGGACAATATCCGTCCGAGGTCAGAGATGTGCATATGATTTATGAGACGCACTCCTCGCGGAATCAACGGAAAAGGGCTCTTCGAGAGATCTGTACCATTGGAAACACAACATCGGATAATAAGTGGTCGAACGTATCGATCACTTTCGATCATCAAGATCAGCCGATGGGAGTCCACAGCCGAGGAGTTGCGGCTCTCGTCCTCGACCCCATAATCGACGGTTACCGCCTGTCCAAGGTTCTGATGGACAGAGGCAGCAGCCTCAACCTCATCTATGAGGATACTTTGCAAAAGATGCAGTTCGACAGATCCCGCATCCAGCTGAGCAGGACAACCTTTAAAGGTATCGTCCCTGGGAAGGAGGCACGCTGCACCGGAAAAGTCACGCTCGACGTGGTATTCGGAACACCCGATAATTATCGGATCGAAGCATTAATCTTCGATATAGTCCCACTCCGGAGCAGCTACCACGTGTTGCTCGGCCGATCAGCATTCGCCAAGTTTCACGCCGTGCCCCATTATGCATACATGAAATTAAAAATCCCGGGGCCCAACGGCGTGATCACAATAAATGGCAATCCCGATCGATCATTTAAAGCCGAGGACAAGACTGCGGCTTTGGCCATCGAAGCCGAATCCGAGGCCTTGGCAGCCGAGGAGTTATCCGAGCTACGGGCAACTGTCGATAGAGGCAACGTCGTTCTTGCCAAACTCTCAAAATCAACATCCTTTAAACCAGCCAACAAGATCATCAAGTTCCAAGTCCATCCCGAGGACCCGTCTAAAACAGCCTCTATTGGAACTCGTCTGGACGCCACGCTGGACGTGGCACTCTGCGACTTTGTTTGCGAAAACTGGGATATATTCGCCTGGCACGCTTCTGGCATGCCAGGCATCCCAAGGGACCTCGCAGAGCACAGCCGGAACATAATCGAGGGATTTAGACTAGTCAAATAGGCGTTGCGTAGGTTCTCTAACCAAAATGGCAAGCCATGGGAGAAGAACTAGCTAAACCACTGGAGGCTGGATTCATCCGAGAAGTTAAACATCTGGATTGGTTAGCTAACCTGGTGATGGTGCCTAAGAAGGGCAAATCCTGGCGCTTGTGTGTCGATTTTAAAGACGTCAACAAAGCCTGCCCTAAGGACCCCTTCCCATTACCACGGATCGACCAACACTAGTACATAACAGGGCATTGGTCCAGGCCGGGCCAGCCCATTAGTCCCGGTTCAGTCACGAACCGGGACTAATGGGTGCAACAGTCCCGGTTCGTGAGGCCAGACGGCCGGGCGGGCCACGTGGGGCATTGGTCCCGGTTCGTCTGGAACCTTTGGTCCCGGTTCCAGACACGAACCGGGACCAATGTGCCTCGCTCCTGGCCCACAACCATTGGTCCCGGTTCGTGGAAGGAACCGGGACCAAATGTGTAACCGTTCGCCTGGTGCGCGCCCCTTTAGTCCCGGTTGGTGGTTCAAACCGGGACTAAAGGTTCGAACGTCTCGCATCCCACGACGTTTCGCGCTCCGAGAAACAGGAGGATAAAGCAACTGTTCCTCGGCGAGGGCTACAGTAACTTCGCCCATTTCTCTTCTTCTCCTCTCTTCTTCCACATATCTTCTACCATGAATCCAATCACTCGCTACGGGGAGGTGCTCGCACATGGCAGTACCAATCTCGATGTCGTCTACACGAACGACAGCGCCATGGTGCCGCATTTTCTTTCCCTTTTGCAGAAATGGCTTCAAGTGGCGGATGAGAAAGACAAGTTCATAGGGCTTGATCTCGAGTACACGGCCAAGCAAGAAGATGTTGCCGTCATCCAGCTATGTTTCAAGAAACATGTCATGATCTTCCAATGGGCAAGGTGAGTTTTGAGGGTTTTCTTTGATCAATTAATAATTTATAGATTATTATGAAAATTGCATAGGATAGAAATATGTTCCATTTTGAATCCTATGGGAAAGATCAATATTTCTTTTAAGTTTGTAGTGAAACAATTTTCCTTGTTGCAAAACGTGGGAGAACATATATGTCATATAGTTAATTTAGGGTTTCTTCATCAATTCATAGGATATGAAAATTGCATATATATAGGATATAGCAATATATATGTTCTATTTTGAATCCTATGGCAAAGATCAATTTCTCTTAAGTTGTAGTGAAATAATTTTCAATTTTTTTATGATATTACTGTTCACCGGGCTCGAATGAGCCCGGGGAGCAAAAACTCTGCGTCTTCCTCTTTTGTTGCAGCGAAATAATTTTCCTTTATATAGTTGCATATTATAATTCTGCCGAAATATACTTGTTGCAGCAGTATTTAACATTTGTTCCATTTTAATTTGTTGATGTTGCAGTAGTGACAAGCACTGCCCAGCACTCATGGACTTCCTACGCAGCGGCATACATTTTGCTAGCGTTGATGTAAGTAATGACAAGCTGAAGATGAGGCGCAGCTTCGGTATTGAGATACCAGCTGGCTGCCTTATTGACATCCAAGACATATTCAGGCTTCAGTATGAGAGGACTTCGATGGCTTCTATGGCAGTCGCCTTGATCGACGACTATTACGGAGATATGAAGACCAAATTCCCCCGGGCGCAGCACAAAGAGTGGGAGAGGACCCCACTTCAGCCTATCAACATTGAGTATGCAGCAAAAGATGCATACGTTGCATATGAGTTGTACCGCAAGATTCGAACCGTGAACTATGGGCAGCGTCACCTCGCACCACCACCACCATGGGAATATTCTTATGATTCAGACTAGCTAGTAGTGTTCGCTTGGACGAGTACTTTCTGTAATGGATATCTGAACTATTATATATTACATATCTCTCTAGCTATTATATATTTGTAGTGCTTTTCAATTCAGTTTTTTCTTAAATTCCGATTGTGGCTGAGAACAAAATGCAACAAAAAAGTGGGTTGTCATTGTTGGCAAGCACGCACACCATGCCAACTTTCAACCTTTTCAGAGTTCATTTGTAGTGCTTTTCAATTTCAGGGTCATTTAGCTCAAAAAAATCATTAAATGCATGAAAAATACCAAATAAAGTCAGAAAGGGTTGAAAATTGATGATGTGGCTTCGAATGGTGCATTTTGAACACACGAAAAGCCTGGAGTTCAAATAAGTTCAAGAAAATGAAATGCCTTTTGTAACCGATGAGTTTCCGTCCGAAACCCCGATACTTCGAAAGGGACTGTCCGTTTTGTACACGAAGTGCATCCAGTTTTTGCCGTAACCCACTCAATTTTTTAGCACATGCTATGTGGGTGAAAGGTTGATACCATGCCAACTTTCAACCTTTTCAGAGTTCATTTGAAGTGCTTTTCAATTTCAGTGTTATTTAGCTCAAAAAAATCAGTAAGTGCATGAAAAATACCAAAATGAAGTCAGAAAGGGTTGAAAATTGATGATGTAGCTTTGAATGGTGCATTTTGAACACACAAAAAGTATGGAGTTCAAATAAGTTAAAAAAATGAAATGCCTTTGTAACAGATGAGTTTTCGTCCGAAACCCTGATACTTCGAAAGAGATTGTCCATTTTGTACATGAAGTGCATCCAGTTTTTGCCGTAACCCACTCAACTTTTTAGCACATGCTATGTGGGTGAAAGGTTGATACCATGCCAACTTTCAACCTTTTCAGAGTTCATTTGTAGTGCTTTTCAATTTCAGGGTCATTTAGCTCAAAAAAATCATTAAATGCATGAAAAATACCAAATGAAGTCAGAAAGGGTTGAAAATTGATGATGTGGCTTCGAATGGTGCATTTTGAACACATGAAAAGCCTGGAGTTCAAATAAGTTCAAAAAAATGAAATCCCTTTGTAACAGATGAGTTTTCGTCCGAAACCCTAATACTTCGAAAGAGATTGTCCATTTTGTACACGAAGTGCATCCAGTTTTTGCCGTAACCCACTCAACTTTTTAGCACATGCTATGTGGGTGAAAGGTTGATACCATGCCAATTTTCAACCTTTTCAGAGTTCATTTGTAGTGCTTTTCAATTTCAGGGTCATTTAGCTCAAAAAAATCATTAAATGCATGAAAAATACCAAATGAAGTCAGAAAGGGTTAAAAATTCGTGATGTGGCTTTGAATGGTGCATTTTGAACACACGAAAAGCTTGGAGTTCAAATAAGTTCAAGAAAATGAAATGCCTTTTGTAACCGATGAGTTTCCGTCCGAAACTCCGATACTTCGAAAGAGACTGTCCGTTTTGTACACGAAGTGCATCCAGTTTTTGCCGTAACCCACTCAACTTTTTAGCACATGCTATGTGGGTGAAAGGTTGATACCATGCCAACTTTCAACCTTTTCAGAGTTCATTTGTAGTGCTTTTCAATTTCAGGGTCATTTAGCTCAAAAAAACCAGTAACTGCATGAAAAATACCAAAATGAAGTCAGAAAGGGTTGAAAATTGATGATGTGGCTTTGAATGGTGCATTTTGAACACACAAAAAGTATGGAGTTCAAATAAGTTCAAAAAAATGAAATCCCTTTGTAACAGATGAGTTTTCGTCCGAAACCCTGATACTTCGAAAGAGATTGTCCATTTTGTACACGAAGTGCAACCAGTTTTTGCCGTAACCCACTCAACTTTTTAGCACATGCTATGTGGGTGAAAGGTTGATACCATGCCAACTTTCAACCTTTTCAGAGTTCATTTGTAGTGCTTTTCAATTTCAGGGTCATTTAGCTCAAAAAAATCATTAAATGCATGAAAAATACCAAATGAAGTCAGAAAGGGTTGAAAATTGATGATGTGGCTTCGAATGGTTCATTTTGAACACACGAAAAGCCTGGAGTTCAAATAAGTTCAAAAAAATGATATCCCTTTGTAACAGATGAGTTTTCGTCCGAAACCCTAATACTTCGAAAGAGATTGTCCATTTTGTACACGAAGTGCATCCAGTTTTTGCGGTAACCCACTCAACTTTTTAGCACATGCTATGTGGGTGAAAGGTTGATACCATGCCAACTTTCAACCTTTTCAGAGTTCATTTGTAGTGCTTTTCAATTTCAGGGTCATTTAGCTCAAAAAAATCAGTAAGTGCATGAAAAATAACAAAATGAAGTCAGAAAGGATTGAAAATTGATGATGTGGCTTTGAATGGTGCATTTTGAACACACAAAAAGTATGGAGTTCAAATAAGTTCAAAAAAATGAAATCCCTTTGTAACAGTTGAGTTTTCGTCCGAAACCCTGATACTTCGAAAGAGATTGTCCATTTTGTACACGAAGTGCATCCAGTTTTTGCCGTAACCCACTCAACTTTTTAGCACATGCTATGTGGGTGAAAGGTTGATACCATGCCAACTTTCAACCTTTTCAGAGTTCATTTGTAGTGCTTTTCAATTTCAGGGTCATTTAGCTCAAAAAAATCATTAAATGCATGAAAAATACCAAATGAAGTCAGAAAGGGTTGAAACTATAATTATATAAAAAATATGCAACTAAAATTATCAAAGTATTTTTTGTTCAAAACATTAATAGCAAAAAGAATTTGCATAAAGAAATTTTTTGTTAGAAACTTTAATAGCAAACTAAAATAACCAAATCTGTTTTTGATTAAAACAGACATTTAAAATAACCTAAAACTTACCAAATTGAATATAATGATAAAACACAGTAACATTAGGAGGTGGGACTCAACATTTGGCCCCGGGCAGCACCACCCTTTGGTCCCGGTTGGTGGCACCAACCGGGACCAATGCCCACCTTTGGTCCCGGTTGGTGCCACCAACCAGGACCAATGGTCCCTGTTTCCCGCCCTTTGGGCTGACGAAAAGAGACCTTTGGTCCCGGTTTGTGGCACCAACCGGGACCAAAGGTCCCTGTTTCCCACCCTTTGGGCTGACGAAAAGAGACCTTTGGTCCCGGTTTGTGGCACCAACCGGGACCAAAGGTGGGCATTGGTCCCGGTTGGTGGCACCAACCGGGACCAAAGGCTCTGGGTATATAAGCCACGCACTTAGCAGTTTCTCCAAATCGTGTTCTTCTCCGCCCGACGCCCTGCTCCTCGTTGCCGTCGCCGCCGAGCCCTGCCCCGACGCCGTCAGGCTGCTCCACCTCGCCGTCGTCGCCATCGCCGAGCTGCCCCCGATGCCATCCCCGCACCCACTGTTAGCCGCCTCGCCGTTCCCCTCCTCTCATCCTCCCCCCCCCCCCCCCCCGCGCGCCCCGACGCCGTCGCCCGCCGCGCCGTTCCCCTCCTCTCCTCCTCCCCCCCCCCCCGTGCCCCGACGCCGTCGCCCGCCGCCCGCCGCCCGTCGTCCGCCGTCCGCCGCTCTCTGCGAGCCGTCGCCCGCCGCCCGCCGCCCGCCGTCCGCCCGCGCCCCGTCGCCCGTCGCCCGCCGCGCTCTGCGAGCCGTAGCTCTGCTTGTCGCGCCCCGTCGCCCGTCGTCCGCCGTCGGGAAGGGCCTCGCCGGCTTAACTCCGGCGACGCTGACGTGGCGCTGACGTGGCGCCGTCGTTCATGTATATGTTTTTTTCATGTATATGTGTATATGTTCATGTATATGTGTGTATATGTCCATGTATATATGTATGTGTATGTATGGATGGATGAATGGATGGATGTAACTATATGGATGCATGTAACTCTAAGTTAAAATTATTAGAAATCTTAGGAAAAAATTAGTATGTGTATGTTAGATTACAGAAAAAAAATTGGTTTTATGAAAAATTAGTGATTAAACGATAAGAAAACGTTCTCATAAGAATTTGTCTCGACGTCGACGATGCCCGGCCCTCATCCTCGTCGTCGAGTGGTCCGCGAGAGCCTGCTTGATAGGCGCCATGTCCGGGACTGGGCTCCGCCGGGCTGGCACTGGGAGGTGCTACCTTCCCGGGCTCGGAGGTTGGTGAGGAATCCAGGTCTCGTCGTCGACCCGGAGCTTCTGTGGTGGCGGTCACGCGGGCCACTTTCGGTGCGGAGGGAGCGGGCCCCCGCGGAGGTGGTACGTCGCCGTGTCAGGGAGGAGGACGAGCACGTCCGTCGCTACATGGCGGTGTTGGACGCCCGGTTCGACAATACCTGGCAGATTCTTCAGGGATCTCACCCGAGTTATGATCCCGTGATGGTTCCTTATCTTTGGGTGTCCACCGCCGGCGACTCAGAGACCGCTAGTGAACCTAGTTCACCGTCCTCCACTTTGGATTCTAGGATATTCGATCTGTATTAGTGATCTTATATGATAATATTCGAGATGTATTAGTTAATATTTGATGATGCATTAACTGGATTGTTCGGGATGATGTATTAGTTAATATCGAGTGCTTGTGATTTGCCAGTCATTGCGGCAAAACATAGGGAAATTTTTTCTATGTCATTGCTCGATATATGGAACGGGTTGACTTCAGGTCTGTTTCGGCTCCTTGTGTGTCTTTCAGTGAGGGAGAGTGTCCACCATATATATATATGAGAGAGGAAGAATCCCGACTGTTGTCGTGGGGGTCGCTTCTCCTTCGTTCCCGTGTGCTAGACATTTTGGTGTAATGCACTCGGGGACGAATGGAGGAGCCACCATCACCGACGGTCGCAATATCAGAGGGAGTGCCCACCATATACGTGAGATGAGAGTTTAGGAAGCAAAGACTCGACAGACCTAAAGTCAACCCGTTGCATATTTTGAGTAATAGTGATCTGTGTGTTGATCAGTTTCCTGGTAGTTGCCTTCGATCGATTTTAAATGTTTCAACTATGAACATAGGAAATGTCTGACGACGATAGCATAGGAATTCGGTATGTGCGAATACTGCGAAGACGAGCGCGGTCTGTGCGACACGACTCACCTAGTTGATGGTAGGCGCTTCAGCATCGTGCTGGATGAGACCTTCGAAGTGGATACAGTAAGTCACAACGACAAGTCTTTTTTCGTAATTAAGCATGACTTCTGCTTCTTTTGCTTCAACTTATAATTTTAATTTTTTACTATTCTACTAGCGTATCCCCTGCCATGCAAGAAGATATGTCTTGGATAAGATTGGTTTCAATACTAAAGAAAGTATGGAGGTAAAGATAGTTCACTTGAGGACCGAGCATGGTTATACTTTTGCCGTAAAATTGTACAATGCAGACACCTACTCCTATTTTGAATGCAAAAGTTGGCAAGCACTATGCAAGGCTTATGCATTTAAGCCTAATATGCTTATCACCTTTGATATTCGTCCGGAAGATGAAATTGAAGGTAATATCGACATTTGGGTCGATGTGCAGACACCTCCAGTTCTACCATTATGTGAGTTTCTCAACCATATTTATTATGATTCCGATTCTGCCTCCTTGTGAGTTTGTTAAACATATTTATTATGTAATTTATATTGTTTATTTCAAAATAGTTGACAGCTTATTTCCATTGACAGCTTATTTTCATTCTTCAAAAAATGTACGGAAGATGGTAGACAGAACCTACTACACCGATGGCGCAGAATTAACTTGTCAGGAGAAAAATCATCTTATCGCATTTATTAATGATCTTCAGAATTACAATACCTATTATCAAACTCCTACACATTATGGTCAATACGTGCCACTAGTGCACGTGTTGAACTACGGTAACATCCATGGAGATCGCATGGTAAGATTTTTTACTATTACGACATCCGTGCATCTTTTGCATAAATTATTTTTAAAACTAAACTACATTGCTAACTACGAAGTTATTACTATGTTTTTCAACAGAAAATCCCGAATGATTGTGTGCCTCATCTGATGTTTCCGAAAGGTCACCTTGATGTTATGAGCTTACTGCCACCAGGTCATCATATGCATCACTGTTGTCCATACCGGATTTCTAAAACCGATGAAGACATGACAATCAAAGATTGGAAAAAATGTATGGTCGATCGTAGGGAGCTACTTGGAAGCAACATTGTGCGACGTGCAAGAATTGGAGACAGGATAATCTCCATTCTCCATAATGGAGAGTCAGGGCCTATCTTGTTTTATGCTATTTTACCTAAGAGAGGCCGGGTAGTTAGGTCCTAGCTAATACTCATGATCATGTGCTAAGAACAATTAAGTATGGTTGGTTAGATGACTATGGTGATGATGATCTAGTATGACTTGTTATTATGATAACTTGTTGTTCGACCAATCTCTCCGGAGAAAGAGAGGTCGATCACTCCTCTCTGTATATGTTCATGACGATCTTATGTACTTACTGGTTCCTTCATTTGCTTACTACCTAGCGTGTCGAGTTCTCTCTATACGTATAGTACGTAGCGTCGACCAAGCACGGAGATAAGAGAGGTCACTTCTCTCTAGGTAGCTATTAGCTAGCTAACACAATATATGAAACCCCCAAATTAACCCCAAAACCCCCAACCCCCCCCCCCTTTCAAAAAAAAACCCTAGCTCCTGAGCTGCTGACGCGTGGATGCTTATTGGTCCCGGTTGGTATTACCAACCGGGACTAAAGGCCCTCCTGCCTGGGCTCGCCGCAGCGGCCACGTGGAGCACCATCTGTCCCGGTTCGTAAGCGAACCGGGACTAAAGGTATTGGGCTTTAGTCCCGACCCTTTAGTCCCGGTTCCAGAACCGGGACAAATGGGCCTCTGGAACCGGGACAAAAGGGCCTTTTTCCACTAGTGCAAATAGTCGATGCCACGGCCAGACACGACCTCCTTTGCTTCCTGGATGCGTACTCAGGCTACCATCAAATAAGGATGAAGGAATCCAACCAAGAAGCAACCTCATCCATCACTCCTTATGGTCCGTTCTGCTTTAACACCATGCCCTTTGGGCTAAAAAATGCTGGCTCCCCTTATCAGCGGATGATACAAACATGTCTACACTCGCGGATCGGCAAGACTGCCGAGGCCTATGTTGACGACATGGTTGTTAAAACCAGGCAGGCCAGCGCTCTAATTGATGACTTGCGCGAGACGTTTAAAAATCTCCGTGCATATAACATCAAGCTAAACCCGGAAAAATGCGTCTTCGGCGTCCCATCCGGCAAGCTCCTTGGTTTTATTGTCTCCCAAAGTGGCATCAAAGCAAACCCTGACAAAATCAGGGCACTGGCGCGGCTCAAAACACCCACCGAGCTAAAAGATAACCAGAGATTGGCAGGGTGCGTCGCCTCCCTGAGGCGATTCATCTCCCGCCTCGGTGAAAAGGCACTGCCCCTTTACCGGCTGCTTAAACAGACCGGGGGCTTCAAGTGGACCACCGAGGCCAGCGCGGCCCTGGAAGAAATTAAAGCATTGTTGGCCACCAATCCTGTCCTAGCTGCTCCTTTCACCAGTGAACCAATGTTGCTGTACATCTCGGCAACCAACCAGGTGGTAAGTGCCGTCCTGGTCATCGAGCGCGACATGGAAGGCCACAAACTAAAGGTGCAAAGGCCGGTTTACTATGTTTCCGAGGTGCTTACCCCGTGTAAAACGAGGTACCCACATTACCAGAAGATAGCCTCCGCAGTTTTTATGGCTTCTCGGAAACTTCGGCACTACTTTCAAGAGTGCTCAATAACCGGAGCCTCAGAGGTACCATTGAACGACATCATCAATAACCGGGATGCCACCGGATGGATCGCAAAATGGGCCATCGAGCTCCTCCCTTTCGAGATACTGTATCGACAATGTCGGGCTATTAAATCCCAGGTGTTGGCCGATTTCGTCGCCGAATGGACGGAAGCCGAGCTCCCTAAAGAGCATGTGGCTTACACCAATTGGGTGATGTACTTCGATGGCTCCAAACTGCTTGCTGGATTAGGGGCCGGGCTGGTTCTCATCTCTCCCACCGGCGACACCATGAAGTACGTGCTTCAGATCATGTATACCGACTCCAACAATGTGGCGGAATACGAGGCTCTACTGCATGGACTGCGGATGGCCGTCTCCATGGGCATTCAGCGTCTAGAGGTCTGAGGTGACTCTAACCTCGCAATCTCTTAGATTAACGGTGACTTCGATGCCAAAGACCCAAAAATGACAGGATATCGAACTGCAGTGATAACCATCTCGGCTCGATTCGAGGGCCTAGAGTTCTACCACATCCAGCGCGACAGCAATCAAGCTGCAAATATACTGGCCAGAATGGGAGCACGGCGGGAGCCAGTGCCCCAAAACACCTTCCTTGAGCGGTTGTTCAAACCGTCCGTCAAGTGGTAAGGTGAGACCGATCCGGCCAAGCAAACCGAGGAACCCACTGCCGATCTGATCACCCCGCCAGGCATGGAGCCAGACGAGGAGACAATTGGGGGCTCAACAATTGAAGAAACCTCCTCGGCCCATGAAATTATGGCAGTCATTGTGCCATGGACTGAGCCACTCTTGCATACTTGATACACAAGGAATTGCCCGAGGACCAGACGGATGCTCAGTGAATCGTTCGACGATCGGCTGCCTATACTGTCCATGAAGGAGAACTCTATAAACGTAGTGTTGCCGGCGTACTCCAGCGATGCATCTTCGAGGAGGAAGGGCAACAGCTCTTATCGGAGATCCACTCAGGCACCTATGGGCATCATGCAGCTCCTCGGACCTTGGCAAGCAAGGCATTCCGAGCAAGGTTCTACTGGCCCACAGCACAAGCCGACGCACGAGACCTAGTCCATAAGTGTGTCGGATGCCAGCTCTTTGCTAAAAGGAGCCACCTGCCAGCCACAACCTTAAAAACAATCCCGATAACATGGCTGTTTGCGGTCTAGGGGCTAGACATGGTCAGACCACTCCGTAAAGGTAAATCCGGTAAGAAAGATCTGATGGTTATGGTCGACAAGTTCACAAAGTGGATCGAGGTAAAACCTGTGGCTATGGCAAAGGCCCAACCGGTGATCAACTTCGTCCAGTGTGGTGCACCGTTATGGGATGCCTCACAGTATCATCACGGACAATGGCTCTAACTTCACGGCCGAGGAGGTAAAAGCATGGTGTGCTAAGCATAACATTAAGCTTGACTACGCCTCCGTCTACCACCCGCAAACAAACGGGCAGGTCGAACGTGCTAATGGATTAATCCTAAGTGGCATCAAACCTCGGCTGATTCGATCTCTCAAGGAAGCTGATAACAAATGGGTCGAGGAGCTCGACACTGTGTTGTGGAGTTTGCGAACTACTCCAAATCGATCCACCGAGTATATGCCATTTTTTATGGTATATGGCGCTGAGGCCATTATCCCTAGTGACCTCATACACGACGCACCTCAAGTACGCTTGTACAAGGAACGGGAGGCCGAGCAGAGCCAACAGGATGATCTAGACACCCTGGACGAGGAGCGAGACGTAGCCAAGGCGCGTTCTTCTTTTTACCAACAGCAGGTACGGCGATACCAGCAGCACGAGGTCCGGGCGAAGGCGTTTAACGTCTGCGACCTGGTCCTACGGCGCCACCCAGATAAACCTGGCCAGCATAAACTGTCCGCACCCTGGGATGGGCCGTTCATCATCGACAAGGTGCTCACTGGAGGAGCATACCGAATCCGAGATGCCAAAGACAATTGCCTGGAGCCGAACCCCTAGAATGCTGCCCTGCTGCGATGCTTCTACGGCTAGCCAATTCACATCTCCTCTTTTATTTTCGATCAGTCATTAGAACTAGTCAGGATTTGATATAAGCAAAGTTAGACTCAAATATTGCGTCCTTTATTAACTTTTGTTTTCTCCTAGCCCTTGGATCATTCTTGGCAGTAATGATACGGCTCATAGCCACACATCACGCTCCATGAATTTGGCTGGGGGCTGTTACAGCACCTCGGCCGCAACTTCCCGGGTCTATCAAAGTACCCGGAGCCGCTCGTCCGACGCCGTCTACTCAGTTGTCGTCGACCCTTCCAATTCGTTTCAAGCCATTATATGCATCGACTTCGACTTGTGACTTTTTGCCAAGCTGGGTTGCCTGGGTCCTATGTCGACCCCTTACATTTCCGCACGTTCGGCTAAGGGTGTAACGGGAGCACCTCTGCGATTGTTACTTCTAGGGTCACCCAAGTTAAGTACATCAAGTGGGAGAAGCCAAAAGCTAGCAGTCACAAAACATGAAGCCGGTCGGCACAAAGGAAGTGAAAATTACAGCCCCCTAGGGGGGAATACACTGGACTTGATCGTACTCGGCGAGCTACGAAAAGCTTGTCTGCCCTCCTCGGAAAACAAACGAGTCGACGGCGTGAAAACAGTCATAAAGACAACACCTCGGGCAAGGGAACAGTTGGAGGATCTCCCGAGCCGAAACATTGGCTACATTAAGCACCTAAACATTTGTTCCCTGTTCGGCTTGCGTTTAGACCAATAGGCCGGATTGCCTCGCACCAAGGGAGGTCCCCCAAAATAGAGGGGTTGACACCAGGAGCACTCCTCATTTGCGTCTGGCTGAGGAGGTGGAAGCCGAAGGCTGGTTAACGCAAGTATTTTAATTAACAGGTCCGAGCAACACCGGATACGTGGCCGGTATACAAAAACATCATTAAAGGAAAAGCTGGACTAAAAGGGAAGTCTTTACAGACCATCAATAAGTCTATCTAAACGGCAATCCTTTTCCGTTATCCGAGCAAAAGGCATGACCTTCTCGAAGTTGACGTCCTGCTTGATTTCTTCCCCGTCAGGTCCTGCGGGACCAACCCAGGCAATATTCTCAATTTTCAACGTCGAAAAATGCCTTTGGAGCATGGCCCATGCTTGCCGAGCGCCTTCTCGGCATGGCGAGATCTTCCACGCCTTGACCCGCTCGCGAGCTCCTTGGAGACGTCGGGTGAGAGCAGCCTGGTCCTCGAGTAACTTTTCCTTAGGCCATAGAGCTCGGAAAATGACCTCCATGGCTGGTCCCGAGAGGCGATGCAGCTCTCCCACCAGCATCAGCCCGTCCTTTAAGAAAACCCCGTCATCTCCAGCTGGCGGATAGGGCAGAATACCTAAAGCAGGAACCGATCGAGGTGTTCAAAGATTAGGCCGCGTAACAATAAAAGCCGAGGATAAAAGGTCCGACGTAAAGTCACTTATCTGACAGAAGCTCGCATGCCTATTTTGTCTCCTGTTCGGCAGTAGCCAGGCGAGATTTGAGCTGTTCCAGCTCCAGCCCTTGCTGGCGCTTCTCCTCAGCTAGAGTTGCGTTCGCCTCTTTAAGCTTGTTGCACTCTTCGATGCGCCAGCCGAGAACATTACGTCCGGCAGATTCCTGCGATTGGAAATAGCGTGCGTCTTCCCGAGCACTCTCCAGATCCTTTTCCAAGGTAGCGAGACGTTCCGCTGCACAGGGAAATTATGTGAGTAAATCACCACAAGCCCAAAACAACCAGGCAACGAGTGTTTGGGATGCTATTTTTACCCGTAGCCTCTCCTACAGCTTTCTTTATAAGCTCGACCTCCTTTTTTGACTCCTCGAGCTGGGCCTTGACCAGCGCCGACTCTTCGGATAGTTGGTGGGCTTTTTTATGCGACTCCTGTGAAAGAAATAGTCAGCATAGTTAACCGAGGATGTCGATCCTTAGGTCGGCCGCTAGCGCCCAACCTAAGGCTCGGGGGCTACTAGATTCTGCATTTTTACAGATATATAACCTCGAAAGGAAAGTTTATCGATCCTCAGGCCGAATGCAAGCACTCGGCCAGAGTCTCGGCGGCTACTGCACTCTGCGGTTTTCTATGATACAGATCCGAGGAGCTTTCCAGCGTCTTCCCCGTCGAAACAACACCTTGGACAACAATTCGACACCTTTTTTTTAAGCAAGTATAAATCCCGTCAGGTCTGCCCCGACGTGAAGTCGGCGCACACCTTGAGGGCTATTGGGTGTTCAAGGACTCATGTTTCAATTAAAAGAACTTTCTTACCTCCGAGTCCTTGGCAAAAATTGCAGCGGCATCCTTAAGCCCCAGGCGGGCGGCACCGATGCGCTCGTCCACCGACCGAAGAGCCTCTTGCTGCTGGGCTGTGAAAGCTTGATTATTCAGGGAAATCTTCTTCTCCCGATGACGCAGCATGCTCTCGGCCTCGGACTGAGTAGCAGATATCATCGAGGACTCTGCATGGGCGGCGCTTCGAGCCCAATTATGTAAATACCCTTTAATATGTCTAAATATTTTTCTAAATGAATAGATGATACCAATTATTTTCTAAATGAATTTATAAAACCGTATGGTGTCTAACATTGTTACTCCCTTCTGCTAAAAGATGTTGCTTTGCTCCTCACTAAATCACCAAGGGAATGCAAATTATGTAAATACCCTTTCAGATAAATTTACACATACATATTCAAAATAATGGTTGTCAAACTTTTGAAATTCGAGTCAACATATGTCTAATATTTGAAATGATTTTTTTATGTTATATGCTTTATAAATAAAGTCTTATAATTCCAATAAGCTATAATTTTATTTTCATTTGTGCTCATTTTGGTCATTGCAATGCAAAATAGAATATATGCATATGTAAAAGGGTGATATCCAGATAGGGTAGCTCAATCAACATTGCGCGTGTAGCTCATTCGACTACCGCTATTCATTTTACGTAAGTGAAAATCTCTTCAAGTAAATAGAAAGTGACTATGATTTCCGTATCTGAATACATCCTCAATGGGCATGAATGTACATTCTTCCGGATTGTCGGAGTTCGTGTATACGGTATTATATTATTTTGAACTCCAATCCTAAAAAAAAAATTAAGTAGGTGTTACTATATTACAGGCATGACACTACAAAACTTATATGGGTATATTTCATATGCTCCTACTATGATTAGCATCTAATTCAAAAACTTTCTTATCCTCATCCTCGTAGGATGATTTATCTGTGTTTCTTGTGTATGTTATCTCTGGATTGTAGGATTTTCATATGATTTTATTAGGACTCGAATACTCAAAATGATATCATAGGAGTGACACCCATAAATTTCATAAATAGATTTCTTATGCTCGTAATTTTGTATGGATTTTATCTTTTAATTCATTCCCATAGGTGGAAGTTTCTCTGTGTTTCCTTTGTGTAGATCATCATTGGATTGTAGGAATTTCATATTATTTTTTAGGACTTAATCGTCAAATAATTATTATAAGAATGTTACTGTTGAACATTCATGGATAGATCTCCTATGTTCCTAAATCTGTACAAATTTTAGTATGAAAGCACTTTATTCTACTCATTCGAATAGGATAGTAGTAGATTTTATAGATTTGCGTTGTGGCATATCCACATTATTCATGTATCATGCGGTTTTCTGTTCTGCACTCGTTTATATGTTTATGTAATATAAATAGGTCAGCAACATGATATAGCATACAAATAAATTCCAGGTTTCATTGTTTAGTAAAATAATCGGGTAATGGATGAGGCTTCATAAAACATTGGATGATTTATCAAATGATGGCTAATATCATGCATGACATCACGTCATCTATTAAAATAAATACATGGAAGCCAGAAGGTGTGCGAGTAATTTTCTAGTATAAAGAAGATATCACCTATGTAAGATTATAGTTCTACGATAGATGCCCTGAAACCGTATAATTATTTCGCAGAACAACCACTTATAGCTCTCATATTAGTAAGTGTAGAATTGTAGTCCATAAGTACGAAGCTACATGGAATCGAAGGCATGAGCATGCTAATATCAGAAGGAATCGACATTGGCCTAGCAATTAGCTAGCAATCTCTCATCTTTAACTTGTGAAAACAAAATTCTTCAAATTATATGAACCATGTATTCTAATAAATAGTCAGGTATTACTTAATCACGCCGGAAGAAATCGGAAGAAGCTAATTATGGCTGATCTAGTGATTGTTTTTTATAAAGGGTTGATCTGGTGATTGTTGAGTTTGTTTGCTTGACTATGCATGCATCAAATTCCTACCTGCCTTCGAAGGGGAAAAAAACATCTCATAAGTGATTTATAATCACTTACCGTGGTCTAGCGTACACAGAATATATTTTTTTGAACTCTTAAACTTCATCTGTTCAAATCTAGCGTTTGTTGATGACAACCCAATTATTATGTACTCAAATCCTGGTACAGTTGGTGTGTGCAGTTAGCGAAAAAGAGTAAAAAAATCCATCAAATTAAACATGTATGCTTATGTGCAACCGATACCTCCGTTCTACCTTCTTAGATGGAAAACCAATGGATCGCTGCTGCTGCACGTCTCTTGCGGACGCGTTTATGAACTCTCCTGGTGAGTCTCCGTTGTTGGACGCTCTCCTCTGACACGACATGGTCGCGGCCGCCCCGTGCTGCGTAGCCGCCCTACCGGTGAGGCGTGCGAAAGATGACCGAGGCGGCCCGTGCTGTGTAGCCAACGTGCCGGAGCATGCATGTGAGGAAGGCAACGGATTCCATCTGTGTCAAGGTGCTGTCGGAGCACGCCAGCAAGGCCATTATGATGGAAGGAAAGTTTCCATCATACGAACCCTACGAAGCTTTGAGGTCCATATTTTTTTTAATCTCTATCTATACCTAATAATATCTTCCCCTAATAATAATAATAAAGCAAATAGTGCTTCTGTCGTCCGTCATGACATTTTTCAGAAAAGTCCCTCTATTTCAGAGAATTCAACCCGCGGTCCTGTTTTAAGTACAAACGAATCGTTTTTTCGTATTTTGCACAAAAGCCTCTGTGTTTTCTTGAAATCAACCCGCAGTCCGGATTTAAGTCACACCCGAACCCGTTATTTTACATTTTTCAAACCCCCCTGATCTTTTAGGTAATTCATCCGCGGATCATATTTAAGTCAAACAAATGCTTTGCTAAATCATCCATATCTTTTAAACCGTAACTTCGATTTGAACATGTTATATATGAAATTTGATTAGAAAAATATGTAGAATATGAATATGAGATTATTTTTACCTGTTGAGTATTTTGAAATATTATTTTGGAAGATATTTAAGTCAAACAAATGATTTTCTAAATTATCCGTATCTTTTAAACCGTAACTCCGATTTTAACATGTTATATATGAAATTTGATTAGAAAAATGTGTGGATTCTGAATATGATGTTAATTTTACCTGTTAAATATTTTTTAAATATTGTTTTGGAAGCAAACTTATAATTTATAGCGCACGATCCGTTTTTCTTTCATACCGGCGGCGATCTGGATTGCAAATAAACACCCCACTATAACCATATAGAGAAAAAAACATCGATAACTACACATGCATACCTCTGAAAAACGTCGCAGGGAAAACAACAGATTTCTCATCGCGAGAGTGAGAGAAAGCGAGAGAGAGAGGGAGAGGGAGGAGAGAGGGAGAGAGAGACGCCTTAGGATTAACCATATTCAAACACATTTTGTTTTGTGTGAACACCAAGGCCATCGCCGGCGAGGGTTAGAAGGAGGATAAGCGACAACACAAATATGATGCCTCGCTAAAATAGAGATGGACCTATTGTGGTCTTGAGTGATGGTTGTTGTGTTAAGAGCGTCTGTTATGTTTTCTCTCCCGTTGCTAATAAAGTAAGGATAACTTCTGGTCGTACGTCATTAAAATTACCCTTAAAGTTGTAAATAATTACCCACTATGCCACCGATAAGTGAAAAAACGGTTCACTTTTTCCCTTCTAAAATCGCTGAAGGCTTCTATTTATTTACAGTGAGCCCCTGTCATAAAACACAAGGGCCCATGAGGCGCGGTGGTATGAGCGTCTACGCTCCACGCCTGAGACCTGGGTTCGATTCCCGTATCTCTCTTTTTCTCCTTTTCTTTTATTCATTATATTCTTGGGCAGATTTAAATGGTTTTTCTAACTCATAAATTTTAAATCCTAACTTCAAATCTAACATGTTATATATGGAAATCATCTCTCTTTTTCTCCTTTTCTTTTATTCATTATATTCTTGGGCAGATTTAAATGGTTTTTCTAACTCATAAATTTTAAATCCTAACTTCAAATCTAACATGTTATATATGGAAATCCCTCGAAAATGTATAGATTTCAATTATATGCTATTATATTAATCATTTCTAAATTCCGTTTATGATGCAACCTTAATTAATATCTTCTTTATATGAGGTATTTTGGAAATGTCGGCTCAGCGTTGATATTTTTGTTGTATAATAAATTAGAAAAATCTTGAGTACACTTCAAAAATCATCCAACCTTATTTTTTGTGCAACACACTTATCATGTTGTTTGTCGTGTGATATCGTGAATGATTTCAAAGGATTCGCCGATGTTGTCAGGTGTAAGTATGAGGGATGTAATTTTTTTCCGTTGCAACGCACGGGCATATTTTGCTAGTATATCATTAAATTAAATTTGATGGTCACACATGTGCACGGTTTGTGATTTGTCAGGGACCACCTGTCAGATGTGGGGCTGATAGATATGGGACGATTACATCTCTACTCCTAAAGGGGGACTTGGTAGCTTCGCCTCCACAGTTTTATTTTGCTGGTTTTTTTTCGTCCCACCTCCCACCACCATCTCTATTGCTGGTTTTTCCGCCCCACCTCCCATAGAGCGAAAAAAAATCTGAACGGATCAGAACTTTCCATGCGGCGGCAAGTTATTTAGTAATGTCTTTATGGGAAAGAATCAATCACGATCAATTTTTAATCAATCTCTAAAGACCAAATCTAAATTAATTAACCTTACCATAAATCGCTCAATCACATTAATTAATATTTCCATACGTCATTAATTAATCACCTGCCAAATCCGATTTTTTTGCCTCACCTCCCACACAACGAAAAAAATCTGAACGGGTCAGAACTTTCCATGTGGGCGCAAGTTATTTAGTAATGCCTTTATGGGAAAGAACCAATCACGGCCAATCTTTAATAAATCTCTAAAGACCAAATCTAAATTAATTAACCTTACCATAAATCTCTTAATTACATTAATTAATCTTTACATACGTCATTAATTAATCACCTGCCAAATCCGATTTTTTTTACCAATCCGGCCGGGCCGCGCCAGACAATCCGCATCTCTCCTGTGCGCTCGAGCCCCTCACGGCTCACACATAGGGTTCCTCTAGAGAGAGGGGTTGCGCCGCCATCGCTCGACTCCTCCTCCCCTTCCCCCTCCTCCAGCCGCCGCCGCGCATAACCACCCACACGCCAGGTGAGGCGAGACGCTGCCACCGACACACGCGTCACTGCGGCCCACAACACATCCGGCGCGTGGGGCCACGAGGACCTCGACGTATGGCAGGCAGAGGGAGAAATCCACCGTCGCGGTCGTTTCCTCAGTGTCCCTATCGTCCTCCGCACCTGAAGCCGCCGTCTCCAGTGAAGGTAGCAACCTTCCCCTCTACGACCGCGCCGCCTGATTCCCCTCTAGGTCCATGTTGCCTCCCCCCTCGAGGACTGCACCGTATCCCATCCAAGCTCGTCGCCGTCGTCACCCATACGGTCGCCACTGTCAGGGAGAAAGGACTCGGGACTCAGGACTCGGGAGTTGCCTAAATTTAGTGTGGATTACACCACACACCATGTATTTGTGATAAGAAAAAAATAGACTGAATCGATTCAGGCTCAATTTTCTCAGTTCTAACTGTTGACTTATGATGGATAGACCTATTTAGATATTTTCTACAAGTCTTTCTATTTTTGCGATATAGTTTGTGATTATTAGGATTCCTGCAAGATACCAAACTCAATCTGTATGTGTGTTGGTCAGTTTTTGTCGATGCACATTGATTTGTTTTTTACAATGGCAAAATGCTCATACAGGATGTTCTAACTACATGTCAGTGCACGGCAGCATCCAACATCCATAATATTTTTGTTGGAAAATTGCTTATTTCAAGGTGTGTGGCAGAATACAATATGCAGATTCAAAATATTTATATATATTTGCCCTTTTAGAGTAAAATTTATATTTAGACTTTCTGTAATAACTAAATAATTGCACGACAATAGCCTCATGGAGCACTTTTTAAAATAGAACGTGAGCATGAATACAGGCCAAAATCTTCTAGATATGGCCATGAAACAATGGTATCAAGAATAATTTTAGACTTGGCTGATGCTTGTTGTTTATATTCAAATCATTCATGCTGATATGTTTTGAAAGTATAGGCAGAACTCAGGTGGTAACTGGAACATCAACAATTCAAATTACAGTTGGTCCATCTTTTGTTTGGTTCATTAGAGCATAGAGTTGGTAAATTTGGTGACTTAAAAGCAGTTTTTGCTATAGGAGATAGAAAATGAGGGGATTTTTTTTGCTCTTCTCTAACGGATAAATAAATTTGTACTACGAATTAGGCTTGTGCGCGGGAGGGAGGAAAGAGGAGAGAAACATTGACATTTTTCATGCTTTGGACGAACATTTCTATTCATAGCTTTCTTTTTTTGTGGCAACGCATGAGCATGGCGCCGTCGTGGTAGAACCCAGGATGAAGGGTGGGTCCAGTATAGAACCAGGAGGTACTAGCACTAAGACGGGAAGGCGGTTGCAGCCCTTGTCCCTTGCTGCTGGCCTCCACGGCGGCGTCGATCACTGGCTCACTTAATACACGGGTTAGCGGATTTTGTGATAAGAGTGAGAGTTGAGAGTGAGCGGGATGGGGGTTGGGGTTGGTCTGTTCAGTTACGGCTGTCTGAGCGGAATAATTCCCCTACGTTAGAAAATGTGACAAATTGAATTTCATTAGAGATGACTTTGCAGCAAATTGCATGAGCGAGCGGTTCATATTTTTCATCAAGTCGTACAATTTTTTTGGTTAGGATAGAAGGGTAAAAGCATTGGTTCGTTGCTTCAAGAGTTAATAATAGACACGGTGGCGTATCAGTTGCATGCCCTGCACGACATTCAACTGGGATTAGGAGACATCAGATTTGCCTTCTTTGCTCGGGGGGCGTCACTGGTGGTGCACGCCTCCTCCCCTTGATGGTTGTGGCGGATCGGCATGAACACATGGCGAGGGGATCAGGGTGGAAAGCGGGGCGGTTGGCGGGGGACCCCTCCTTGGCGGTCCGTGGGGAAGTATGGTGTGAAGGAGATAGGGTGCCATGGCGAAGGTGAGGTGGGCGTCATCCGGTTTTAAAGGAGAGAGATCCAGCGAGAAATGTCCCGCTACGGCGGGATACAGAGTGGGAAGGGAAGGGTTTGACAGGAAAAAGGAAGGGTGCGTCGTGAGGTGGGGTTTTTGTGTTGGGACCGCATGTTGGAGATAACATGACAGATAGTTTTTTTTTTTAACACAGTACAGACGCAAGCGCTCATATACACGCGCATACACTCACCCCTATGAACGCACACACGCACACCCTACCCCTATGAGCACATCCGAGAGACTGAGCCTGCATATCATCTTGAAATTTACGAAGTCACCGTAGGCACCTCGTCATCAACGGGAACGTCTCCTCCCACTGAATGCGCATCGCCGGAAATCCTGAAATAATTCCAGGAATAAATGCGAGCACCAGGATTTGAACCCTGGTGGGCTGGGGATACCACAGTCCCTCTAACCATCCAACCACATATGGGCTAGATTGGGGGAGGCGGGACTGTCCAGGCGGTTGAATTTTGGGGAGCTCGTTGGGTGTCCGTTTGATGTCCGACCACGTCCAGACGTATGAGGGAGAAATGAGCTTCACCTTGAAGACGACCTTAATCATTTGTATGATACATTTATATGCATTGTAGCCCATAGCAACACTCGGACATATGAAGGAGAAATGAGCTTCGACCTTGAAAACGACCTTAATCATTTATTTGATTCATTTATATGCATGCATTGTAGCCCGTAGCAACGCACGGACGTTCTACTAGTAAATTTAATGGCTATCCTGTTCCGTTTTAGATGGGGCCTCAGGATGAATGGTTGGATGTTTCTGATTTTTAAGGGAATTTCTAGCCTATTTTCCTATTTTTAACCCATATTATGCGTTTAGTATATAGTAATAGATAGATAGATATCAATTCGGATTTCCTTTCATAAAACCAAAATAAAAATAAGCATGCCAGTTGGCAAATCATGGCTCGAGAATGTGATGGTCTTTGGCATGTATAGCCGCTTCAAACCGAGGAGTACTGTGAGTCAGAGTCCCAATAAAAAAGAACCTAAATGCTAAAAAGTGCAGCTGCACTATTTGAAGGTTTCGGGCACACACCCTCGCCCGCCGTCCGATCTCTTCGCATGCGGATCGCGACGCGCAGGTGTTCCCTGGTCGGAACGGCTCGAAGCGAACGAACGTTCTGGTCATCGCGAGGCGACAAATCGGCATACACGCCGTCCACCTCCCGCACCTTATCCATTCATCTCACCTCCCACACGCCGTCCCACCACCTGCCGCTCGGCGCCTCCTCCCTGAGACGCGGCCGCCGCCTTGCTCCTCCTCCTGGCCACGCGCCCCTCCGCCTCGCTTCTCCTCCCGGTACACGTCTACCGCCCCGATCCTCCTCCCGGCGACGCGCGCCACGCCAAGCACACCCCCAGCCGCCTCCTCCTCTAGCCTATTCCCGGCGCCGCACGCCGCGCCCGGCCGCCCCCGTCCTCCTGCCTCCTCCTGATGACGCACGCCGCGGCCATCAGGGCCTGCGCCACCGGTCGCCAGCCCGTTCTACCTCGGTACCTCCCTCCGGCGTCACATTAGGTACATTTTATCGAGAAGACAAGCGTTCAAATCCACAAAAAAGCATTGTTGAAGAAGGTATTTGCTTCCAGAATGCTAACTGAAAACAAGGTAACACGATATTAGGTATCTACGAATTTGTTCTCTAAGTTTTGTTGCATCAACTCCATGCACCCATTTATTCTGAATCGTGGCGTTAGGAGTTACAGGTTCCTGTGCAGCTTGGTCATCCTACCTTGGACTTCTTGTACAATCCACGCGCTTCAGTTTGCAGCGCCTCGGCATCCCATTCCAGCACCATTATAACTGCCTAGCCTGGAGTGTAGGCACATTGGTGAAAATTCTAGTCCTGCTTGAATGTGTTTTTTTCCTGGATCTTATGGTATGTTAATGTAGCTTTAACAATATTTCCTTGCAGACAGAGATAGTTGAACCGACGCCCGTGCGTGAAGTCAGGGTTGGGCAGGTGTTGCCCCCCCCCCCCCCCCCCCCCCCCCCCCCCCCCCCCAACCATGTGTGAGATCCAGGGGGTTGGACAAATCGAGTGTTTTGTGGATCGGGTGTTGGGCCTTCGCAGTTGTGGGGGAGACGATGAACCGCGAGATGCACAGGGACGAGGTGGACTGAGGTTGTATAGGGAAGTTGAAGAGGGGTTTGCGGAGGGAAGCGCCCAAAACTTGCCCAACATGTGATAGTTAGTTGCAGGAAATAGTGGTGCGGGTTGCCTAGAGATCCGCTCTGGCGAGTGATGCGGTTTCATCCAAAACTTTCCCAAGGCCTGATAGGTATTTGCTAAAGATGATGGCGTGAGTTCCATAGAGATCACTCTCAAGATGCAGTTTTAAATCCCTTTTCATTTTTCCAGTGTTCGCCGATTCACGGGAGGGCGACGGTGAGGACTGCACGGAGAAGCAGTGGCGAGTGGGAGAGGCACGAGGACCTATTTGCCGCTCTGAGAGGGACATTGAAGGAACTAGAAATGGGAAATGGCACGGTGACACCACGTTCGTTCGTCTCCATGAGTTAAATTCCCTTCTCTTCTCCATGAGGGCTGAACTATTTTTTTGGGTACGACAAACCATTGCTCGGCCTCGAAGTCGGCATTATCTTGGCGATGTTTGAGAGGGGTGCGGGGTGGGATTGAGGCTTCGAGTTGCCATATATGCGGGTGTGGGTTGCCAAATCTACGTTTTTTTGAGCTTGACACTAGTGTGGTTCCCCCCTTGACCCTTGTTAACAAAACTTGCATAACAATTGATAAGTAGTTGCTTGTTTTTGCTTTTCAACTTGCCTAATGTTTGTTACATAGTTGCCTGACATGGTTCATAATTTGCTTTTAATGGTTTTGTTACTTAGGTGGCTTTGAGTTTTGCCAAAACTCGCCCAACACTCTTTCAGTAGTTCCCTCATTTAACACATGAACTTTGCTCATGTGTTATTTTTCCTTCACATTTTCAGCATATGGTTCAGGACTTGCTAGTTCTTTTTAGTTAGTGTCCTGGAAGTTTCATACAAGCCACCTGAATATGCATTTATGGTGATGTTCTCTTTCCTTTTTTTAGCGGGAAAAATGGCTGGGACGAGCAAAAAGCGCAATTGGGAAGAACAACCTGCGGCTGTTCCTGACCATGATTCATCTGCTGACTATGATTCATCTCCTTCCATTGAAGAGCAACAAACGGAGGAGGAATATGGCAAGCTGCGGGTAAGCTCTTTTCCCCCTTGTTTAAACATCCACATGCTTTTTTTTTTCAGGCACCTCACACACATATATCGAAGTTCACAAGCACAACAGACACATAATCACTTGGACTAAAAACCAGGGGTTAGGCAAGTCCACACTACTAGACAAGGCAATTGACACACAGAACAAGCAAGTTAAACACAAATGATAGGTCACATAAAAATGTTAGGCACAAACCTAGGGGGGAGGGTGTAGGGGGTTGCGTGTCAGGCAAATCACACATGTAGAATAGGCAAGTCACATTCAAATATCAAGCAAGTAACACACTCAACACTAGCAAGTCAGATGTCAAGCGTGTCACATACTCAACACTAGCTTCAGGTAAGCTCTTTTTCTTTTCCCCTTTTCAAACACCCACATGGTTTGTTTGACATTTGAGTAGGACTTGCTTGACATTTGAATGTGACTTGCTAGTTTTAAGTATGTGACTTGCCGGGGCGTGCAGCGGCACTCGTGTACGGCACAGCGGCCGCGTGACAGGCTCTCGCACGCGTGCTAGGCGTCCTCGCGGAGCGGCACTCGCGGCATCGACGCGAAGTTCGCCGGCATTGTCGCCCTTCTCGACTTGCGAGGAGGCAGTTCTCCGGGGCAAAATTCAGGAATTGAACCACCCGTTACATCAGATTTGGTAGTTTTCTGTACGCCAACGGTGGTTTTTCCGATGTGGTTCGGTGGTGGTTAGGGTAACGCAGTGAGGGTAAGTTTTGATTTCAATTAGCGAGACGGTGTGGTCGAAGTAGGGTTCTAGCGACGAGCAGAGGCCATTACGGGCGTCCTCTAATGGTTTTGGCACCCAATTTTTTGGGTGATTTTCTTGTCCCTTTCCCGCGGAATGGTAGGGCAGAGAGGTGGGGGTGCGGGCACGGTTTTGGTGATGGCGTGGCGCGGGATGTGGGATTTGCATCGTATGGAGAGGGGAGCGGGTGTTTTCTGCTACAGATGTTGAAGCGTTGACGAACATGTTTGGTGATGTTGGCTTGCAGGCAAGTTTGGGGTAGGGTTGGTGTGGGTAGTTGCCAGGATTTACTTTTTTTAGGAGGTTTGCCAGAACTGCATTTTTGTTTAAGATTGTCTAGGCGTCGACATGTCAATGTGGATTTTGATAACTAGGCGTGTCTTAGTTTTTGGGCAGGGTTTTGCGAGGTAGGATTTTTTTCAGGTAGTTGCTTATGCTAACCAGCAGACAAGTTTTGGTAGGGCTTCGGTGGGTAGTTGCCAGGATTTTATGGTAGCAATTGCTAGATTTGCGGCTGTTTTGAGATTGTCCAGGCATTGATACGTTAGTGTGGCCTGATTAGTAGTTGCTTTCAGTTTGTTCTTCTTTGAATGTGTCGATCTGTTGGTCCTTTTTGTCTTCGTTCATACATACACAGTCCGCCCACTTTTGGTGTGTGCTGCAGAAAATGCATTTTTTATGCCACGTTACTGCAATAGGCAGTGTTGATCTTTTGCCCATCTAATTTTTTTCAGGCAAACATGACTGGGCCAAGCATAAAACATGATCGACCGCAGACATCATCGTCCCAGCATGATGGGTTGATTATAGTAGCCTTTTAAGTATTGAATGTAGTTTTTGTCTTTGTATCCTCAACATTATGCATATGATCTGCCCTATAATTTTTTGTGCATTGAGTTCTAGCCAAAAATATTTTCTTCTAGTCAAAGATTGTACACTAACTTACCCTAACTTGCCTAATAATGTTAGAAAGTTGCCTACAATATATTGCCAAAAATGTTTTCTTCTAACCAAAAATGTTTTGCTACTAGTCAACGCTTTCAACTTTTGCTTACTTTAGAGTGCAAAAAAACTCGCACACACCAATGCGTTGATGGAGATCTTGAACCTACCATTAGGGATATTTTATATCGGCCCAAATGTCGCGTAGTTGTTGATCCTCGAGTGGAGGATTTGAGCTTTTTTTTTGTGTAGCTGTTGATCCTATGTAACAAAACTTGCTTACAGGTTGTTACTTAGTTGCCTGATATGGTTCAGATTGCCCAAATGGGCGTTAGTTTTTGTTACTTAGGGTGCATGATATGGTTCCAGGCCTTGCTAGTTGTTTTCAATTAGTGCCCTAGAAGCTTTCATACGAGCACCAGATTGTATGAAATTCAGTCCTAGTGGTTTTTTAGTTTTTTCAGAAGTTGCTACCTTCATACCAGCACCCTACGAGTTGCTACCTTTTTCAATCTCGTATTTAAAAAAACCTGGGAGTTTGCCTGGATATACTATGCAAATTGCTTAGATCAGATCACAACTTGCCTGCAACCGCAAATGCATTTGCCCAGCGGGACACCAACTTGATGTTCCAAAGAATATAGGGCCACATTTCTTTTGCCTGAAATTTGTAGGCAATTGCCTTCTATCTACTAGTAGTTGCTCCTTACTTCCACTTTCTTTTATCTTTTTTCTTTGGGGCAAGCAAGCTAATGAGTTTGCTGTAGAATCCATTTAGTCTTCGCTCTTCCTTACTTGTAGATCATGGGGGGGTCTCTAGGAACCGTAGGGCTAGGTGTGGGTGTAGGAGATCCGAGATCGGGTTGGAGCGCATAAGCACCTGATGGGGGGTGCATGACCTGAGGTGTGTTTCCTTTTTTTGTTTGTTTTGTCACAGGGGCCTCACTAAATTCTAAAACGATGTCAAAGCAACGTTTTCGAGGTTTTGTGTACATGCCCAAGCAAGAATCTTCAACAGCCACTCCTAGGTAAGCTTCGCACAACCACAAAGAACTATTGAATTTTTCAGCAAAAAAATAGTTGCCTCAAACTTATATGCATTTTGCCCACATCCCAGAAGTAATTGCTTTTTAGTAGTATTTTCCATCTTTGCAAGCAAGAAGTTTGCTAGTCACTTCCAAGTAAACTTCACAGAACCCTAATAGCTTTGCAACTAGTATTTTCTGCGTCCCGAGTGGCTGGCTATTAGCTTTCCTGTTACAGCAAAAAAGGGAGTTGCCTGAAACTTATATACAAATTGCCTACATTACAGGAAGACTTGCTTTTGATTTCCCCTTCTCCTTTTCTGGCAAGAAACTAATTAGCTGGCTGTATAAATAGGTTTTCAACTCATAAAATTTGCCTACACTGCAAGCACAAATTGCCCAAGCAGTAAACAAACCAAAATAAAATAAAACTATACCTACTGTTGATTTTGTTTTCAAAAACAGAAGTTGCCTGCGAGCATTATGAAAATTGCCTAACTTGTGTGCTCAATCCGATTTTGTTTTCAAATAGACTTATATGTAATCGTGATAGGTGATCTATTGCAAAGTTGCTTTTTGTAGCATCAAAGTTGCCCCATATAGCATCAAAGTTGCTTGAAAAAAAAGTTCATCGAAACATACCCGTATGAGATCTTATTTTGAAGAGGTCGTTGTGAGAATCCTATTGGTGAAAACGGAACTTAATTTCGACGCTCAGTTTAGAAGCTGTAGCTTTTTTGTTTTTTTTAAGGGAATTAAATGCGCTTGATGCATTTCCTAACTTGTGTGCTCAATCCGATTTGCAGGAAGGAGTGGTAGCATGATGGAACCACGTGTGAGGCAGAAATCTACTCTATTGAGGGCCACATGGGATAGAGGCATCCTTTCCTTTTTAAGACGGTGTGAGACAGGATCTTACGGTGTGTGCTCCAAGCGACTAGTCAGCCAACGGGTGCTGGCTAGACGCGTCCAAAAAAGAAAGGTCTTACATTATTCCCACCTCGCCAAATTATAGTGCATAATATATATATTTTAAGTCAAACTTATCACCAAAGTTTACAAAGTCTACACTAGTTTGTTTTTCCCACACGAGCTGACAAAATCAGGGATTTGGAGGGTGATGGCCTTGTAGTGCGCACGAGCAAACCTTGCAGTGCGCAATTTCGAATTTTCAGAAAACAAAGAGAGGGCGCACTAATGCCCTGTAGTTGGAAACAATTAGAGGATGTATGATTGGAGTATACAATTGAGTGAGCATGCAAAAAGAGAGCGCACTAACTCCTCGGCGGTCTGCGTGGAGGTGCCAACTTCGGTCTTCGGTCTTCGGTGAGACAATTGAGTGAGCATGCAAAAAGAGAGCGCATTAACTCCTCGGCGGTCTGAGTGGAGGTGCCAACTTCCGCAACTTGCAGTGCGTCTTCGGTCTTCGGTCTTCGGTGAGACAAATTGGTTGTTGGGAGTGGAGTCATCCCTTAGTACACTGAAACTAGAGGTTGGGTCAAATTTGCTTATTAAATAGCCGCGCCGAACATGCAAAAGAGCTCTAACCAGAATTCTAGTCATAGAGACGGAGCCACCCAAAATGCTCGCCTCCCTCGCCACACTGCTGCTGCTGACGACGGCCACCGCCGTCGCGCTCGCGCCAGACACGGCGATGCTCGGACGACAGGCCAGAGCGCTCCTCGCCTGGAAAGCAAGCCTCGGCGACCAAAGCCAGCACGCGCTGCGGTCCTGGGAAAACACGTCGGCGCCTTGCAGCTGGCGCGGCATCAGGTGCACCATGCACCGGCGCCGGCGCCGTACGGTGATCAGTGGCATCTCTCTGCGGGGGAGGCGGCTGAGAGGTTCGCTTGAGTCGCTCAACTTCTCGGCGCTATCGACCTTGGCGCGCCTCGACCTCTCGCACAACCACCTCGCCGGGGGCATCCCTCCCGGCATCGAGGTCCTCGGGGAGCTCCGCGCTCTGCTCCTGCAAGGCAACCAGATAAGAGGCTTGGTTCCACTAGGCAAAATGAGTAGTAATCTAGTAACCCTCAACTTGTCAGGCAATCACTTAGTTGGTCATATCCCTTCTGAAATTGGCCACCTAAAGCACTTGGTTACATTAGATTTGTCTAGTAATAATCTTTCCGGTTCAATCCCAAGCAATTTAGGCGACTTGACCAAACTCACTACCTTGTACCTTTTCGAAAATCTACTTTTAGGGCAAATTCCACGAGAATTAGGTTACCTTGTGAACTTAAATGACCTGCAACTTGGTGGAAACAGGCTCTCAGGTTTCATCCCAAACAGCTTAGGGAATTCGACCAGGCTCACTACGTTAATTCTTTCGGCCAATAGATTTTCAGGGCAAATTCCACGAGAATTAGGTTACCTTGTGAACTTAGAGGACTTGGTATAGGCAAAACTTTTATTTGGTCAAGTAGTCTAATCACCCCCCCTCTAGACATACTTTCGGTCCTACAAGCCGGCCGATCTTATCGCGGCCTTCATCGCCCGCCGGGTCCTGCCACTGCAACGCCGGGCACACCGGATCTGCGACATGAGCGGCCGGCACGACCCGACCCGGATGTCGACCAAGGAGCTGACGCCGGCTGGGATCCCGGCATCGAGGTCCTCGGGGAGCTCCGCGCTCTGCGCATGCACTTATCTCGTATGTTCAGATGTTCAGCCGGGATGCCCTGTGTAGGCCCACATGCAACATCTGAGCCATTCCGGACACCGAACGAACGTTGCGTCACGTCCGGGCAGTGTTTCGGGGTTTTTTCACCGGCAAAATCCTAGTAAATGCATCGAGTGTCGGAAATCGACGAGAATTAGCATGCATGCTGTCCATGGTGATCCCATTGTGTGGAAAATTTTTGGGCCCATTTGGTTGAGTTGGGAGAAACAACGTCCTTCGGGCTCCCCCTCCGGCAGACCCGAATGCTGCTTGTTGCACATGTGCTATGTGCTGCAGTGCATGAAATGACACCAAAGTTTGGCACCATGTGAGGATGCCTTATGTAGGCCCATATGCAACATCTGAGCCATTCCGGACACCGAACGAACGTTGCGTCTTGTCCGGGCTGCGTTTCGGGGTTTTTTCAGTGGCCAAATCCTAGTAAATGCATTGAGTGTCGGAAATCGACGAGAATTGGCATGCATGCTGTCCATGGTGATCCCATTGCGTGGAAAATTTTTGGGGCCATTTGGTTGAGTTGGGAAAAACAACGTCCTTCGGGCTCCCCCTCCGGCAGACCCGAATGCTGCTTGTTGCACATGTGCTACGTGGTGCAGTGCATGAAATGACACCAAAGTTTGGCACCATGTGAGGATGCCCTATGTAGGCCCACATGAAACATCTGAGCCATTCCGGACACCGAACGAACGTTGCGTCACGTCCGGGCAGCGTTTCGGGGTTTTTTCACTGGCAAAATCCTAGTAAATGCATCGAGTGTCGGAAATCGACGAGAATTGTCATGCATGCTGTCCATGGTGATCCCATTGTGTGGAAAAAATTTGGGGCCATTTGGTTGAGTTGGGAGAAACAACATCCTTCGGGCTCCCCCTCCGGCAAACCCAAATGCTGCTTGTTGCACATGTGCTACGTGGTGCAGTGCATGAAATGACACCAAAGTTTGGCACCATGTGAGGATGCCCTATGTAGGCCCACATGCAACATCTGAGCCATTCCGGACACCGAACGAACGTTGCGTCACGTCCCGGCAGCGTTTCGGGGTTTTTTCACCGGCAAAATCCTAGTAAATGCATCGAGTGTCGGAAATCGACGAGAATTGGCATGCATGCTATCCATGGTGATCCCATTGTGTGCAAAAATTTTGGGGCCATTTGGTTGAGTTGAAATAATTATTTGATTTCAAAAATTTCAAATATGAAAAAGAAAATAAAAAATAAAAGATAAAAAGTACAAACGTAAAATACTGGGAATCCCTATGCACGTCGATGACACGAGTCCCACGTCGCTGAAAGAGAGGAGCAGCCGGGATTTGTTACACAATTCACGGATCGGATTTAAAAAAAAAAAACTTCGATCGTGGTAAGCCTATCCCTTTGATTTAGGAGCACGTACTGCCTCCCCTCAACGAAGGAAAGCAAAGATCACGGACGTACTTTCCCTGGTAGTTACGACGACCTAGGAGATCCTCCTCCTCGTATATAGTCTCGGCATCGTCGTACATGTCATCTCCGACGCCTTCTACCCAGTGGCGGAGCTTGGAAGAAAAAGTTGGGCGGGCCAGTTCAAAGGAGAGCACAAATATCGAGCCTGCAACTACCCTACTTTCTTAGAGCATCTACAACCACGGTTAGCTAAATTGGCTTCCTATATGTGAACCTGGCGTGTCCATTTCTAATCTCTAATTGTGTATGCACCCAATCACACCCCTCAAAATTTCCTCCCTACTTCAGACATTTTGTCGAACAGATCGCGTGCAACACTGCTAGAGCATGCGCAGAGCTCCCGGCATCGAGGTCCTCGGGGAGCTCCGCGCTCTGCTCCTGCAAGGCAACCAGATAAGAGGCTTGGTTCCACTAGGCAAAATGAGTAGTAATCTAGTAACCCTCAACTTGTCAGGCAATCACTTAGTTGGTCATATCCCTTCTGAAATTGGCCACCTAAAGCACTTGGTTACATTAGATTTGTCTAGTAATAATCTTTCCGGTTCAATCCCAAGCAATTTAGGCGACTTGACCAAACTCACTACCTTGTACCTTTTCGAAAATCTACTTTTAGGGCAAATTCCACGAGAATTAGGTTACCTTGTGAACTTAAATGACCTGCAACTTGGTGGAAACAGGCTCTCAGGTTTCATCCCAAACAGCTTAGGGAATTCGACCAGGCTCACTACGTTAATTCTTTCGGCCAATAGACTTTCAGGGCAAATTCCACGAGAATTAGGTTACCTTGTGAACTTAGAGGACTTGGAGCTTAGTGAAAACAGGCTGATAGGTTCCATCCCAAATAGCCTAGGCAATTTGACAAGACTCACTACCTTGGACCTTTACGAGAACCAACTTTCTGGTCAAATTCCACAAGAACTAGGTTGGTTGTTGAACTTAGAGGACTTGCAGCTTAGTGAAAACGTGCTGATAGGTTCCATCCCAAATAGCCTAGGCAATTTGACAAAACTCACTACCTTGTACCTTCATTATAACCAACTTTCTGGCCACATTTCCCGAGAATTAGGTTATTTGGTCAACTTAGAGGACTTGGAGCTTAGCTACAACATGCTAATTGGTTTCATCCCAAATAGCTTAGGAAATTTGACAGAACTCACTACCTTGTACCTTTCCCAGAACCAGCTTTCTAGGAAAATTCCACGAGAACTAGGTTGGTTGTTGAACTTAGAGGACTTGGAGCTTAGCGACAACACATTAATAGGTTCCATCCCAAACAGTTTAGGTAATTTGACAAAACTCACTACCTTGTACCTTTATAGTAACCAACTTTCTGGGCAAATTCCACGAGAACTAGGTTGTTTGTTGAACTTAGAGAAATTGGAACTTAGCAACAACACACTAACAGGGTACATCCCAAACAACTTAGGAAATTTGACAAAACTCACTGCCTTGTACCTTTATATATAGTAACCAACTTTCTGGGCAAATTCCACGAGAACTAGGTTGGTTGTTGAACTTAGAGGACTTGCTGCTTAACGATAACACATTGACAGGTTCCATCCCAAATAGCCTAGGCAATTTGACAAAGCTCACTAGCTTGTACCTTGTCCAGAACCAACTTTCCGGATCTGTTCCTCAAGAAATTGGCAAGTTAATGAGTCTAGTTGAGTTGGAACTCGCTTTTAACAGCCTCTCTGGTGCCTTGCCATTTGGTCTTTGTGCGGGAGGTCGGCTACAACATTTAACCGCTACTAACAACAACTTGGTTGGACCCTTGCCATCAAGCTTGCTAAGTTGTACAAGCCTTGTCAGGGTTCGACTTGAACGAAATAACCTTGAAGGAGATATCACCAAGATGGGAGCTCATCCAAATCTTGTCTATATTGATATCAGTTCAAATAAACTATTTGGTAAATTATCTCATCGTTGGGGTGAGTGCCACGAACTTACCATGCTACGTGCATCAAACAACAGTATAACTGGAGTAATACCATCAAGCATAGGGAAATTATCTCGGCTGGGGATACTTGATGTTTCATCAAATAAGCTTGAAGGACAGATTCCACCAGAAATTGGCAATGTAATGACGTTGTTCAATTTGAGCCTTTCTGGTAACTTGCTCCATGGAAACATGCCACAAGAAATTGGATCACTGAACAATCTGGAGTATCTAGATTTATCATCAAACAACCTAACTGGGCAGATACCAGGATCAATTGAGCACTGTTTGAAGCTTCACTTTCTAAAGTTGAGCCATAATCACCTTAATGGTATCATTCCTATCGACCTAGGATTGTTGGTAAACCTACAAGATCTGTTGGATCTAAGTGACAATTCAATTGATGGCGCTATTCCAAGTATGTTAGGTGGTCTTAGTGTGCTTGAAGACTTGAATCTTTCTCACAATGCACTGAACGGCAGCATTCCACCGTCATTTCAGAGCATGACCGGCCTCCTATCCATGGATGTGTCATACAACGAATTAGAGGGGTCAGTGCCACATACTAGGCTCTTTGAAGAAGCTCCAATCAAATGGTTCGGGCATAATAAAAAATTGTGTGGTGTTGTGAAAGGTTTGCCCCCTTGCGATCTTCCTCGAAGTAGTGGACAAATAAAAAAGTCTGGAGCTATTTTACTAGCTATTATACCCACTATTGTATCTTTTGTGTTTGTCACTGCACTAGTAACATGGCAATGCAAAAAGAAGAAACCCAAGGCAGAAACTGCAAATGAAGTACAACAAACCAAGATGTTCGCCATTTGGAACTTTGATGGGGAAGATGTGTACAAGAAAATTGTTGATGCCACAAATAATTTCAGCAACACTCATTGCATTGGAACTGGAGGGACTGGATCGGTCTATAGAGCTCAGTTACCAACAGGTGAATTGTTTGCGGTAAAAAAGATCCATATGATGGAAGATGATGAGCAATTTAACCGTGAAATACAAGCATTGATGCATATTCGACATCGCAACATTGCAAAGTTATTTGGTTACTGCTCAGCAACTCAGGGAAGATTTCTTGTTTATGAATACATGGATAGAGGAAGCTTAGCAGCATCTTTGAAGGGTAAGGAAACTGCAGTTGAATTGGACTGGACGAGGAGGTTAAATATTGTTCATGATGTTGCTCATGCTTTGTCTTACATGCATCACGACTGCTTCGCGCCGATAGTCCACAGAGATATAACAAGCGGCAACGTTTTGCTTGACCTGGAATTTAAGGCATGCATCTCAGATTTTGGTATAGCGAAAATACTTGATGTGGATGCATCAAACTGCACAAGTCTTGCCGGGACAAAAGGATATCTTGCCCCAGGTAAAATCATATATCTATGTTGATCTTATTATATTTTTTTAAACCACGCTACATTTGTCTCTTGTTTATACAATCTACATTACTGTACAACAGATGGCTATCAAAATTAACTCTCCAATGTTGATGTTTCTTCAGAGCTTGCATACACAACAAGGGTGACAGAGAAGTGTGATGTTTATAGCTTTGGCGTGCTCGTTCTAGAGCTGTTCATGGGACATCATCCAGGTGATTTCCTTTCGTCCACGGACAACAACAACAACAACAACAAGAATACATTACTTGAGAATTTGCTGGACACCCGGCTCCCACGCCCTGAAGCGGAGATCACAAGTGAGATATTTCAAGTGGTCGCCATCATTGTTCGGTGCATAGAGCCTGATCCATCACGCCGTCCGACGATGCAGCAAGTAATCAAGGTGCTCTCAACAGCTGAACGATCACCTGTTAATAATCTTGATTATCTCCACACTGGCATTGTCGTCCCTGCTTGCTGGTCCTGAATGTTCATTTAGTTAGGACGCTGTTGTTTCTTCCTTATGATTATATACAGACTGTCCGTAAGACATAATTTAATCTGTATGGGAATTTGTTTTCTGCATTACTCTCATGCCCTGTACTAGTACCATCATTGCCAACTAGTGGCTGGTTGGCAATTTGCGACATATAAATAAATATTTGTGTAGTAGACAGAGCTCCTGCTATTTCCTCAAAACATTGATAAATAATCCTTTTTGCATCCTCTGTCAAACATCTCCTTTTGGGGCCTTGTGGCCATTACAAGATGCTCAAGTCTTTAGCTGTTACCTGTCACTTGGGGCTGCAGCAAGATCCTCCGGCTGCTTTTCAACAAGAATATGATGGATACAAGGAAGCACCATTTCAGGTGGTTTTGGGAAGAACAAAATTAAAAATAATGCATATATTTTGTATTTCTGTGTGTCCGAAACATTAGATTCTAGCTAGAAGATATATACAAGCAGTGCAGATCATTTCTTTTACTGGCCCGGTTTCTGGTTTCAGAAGCAGGAGCAGAGACTGGAAAGAAGGACAAAGACAGAGCCCTCAATTTTAATTTTAATTTTTTGGTCTACTAATGATATGATCCATATCAGAGTAGAAAGATAAGCTACTATTAACATGACAACATATGGAGAAATGTATGTCTACGTTTCCAAGGAAGACTCACATGACAAAGAGTAGAAATGTAAAATAGTTCTCATGATGATAATTACCCTTTTCTTTCTCTCAACGTTTAGAAATGTGCAGACTCGCCGGAAAAAAAAGATGCGGAGAAGAGCTTAATTAAGTAACTAATCCCTAGCTAGAGACGAAACATCCTAGGAAGATGTGGAGCAGAGAAATTAATCAATCTCTAGAGATGAAGAAATCTTGGGAAGATGTGTAGCAGAGATTAGCTAGTCGTGTCCTAATCAATCCCAAGATTAACTAATCAATCGAGATCAATCAATGCTGGTCTTTGATCTATACTGACAGAATATAACTGCCTCTAATTTCTACACTTGTCTCCTCACTAAAAACAACCAAGGAATCAAGTATATAGTACACAGCAAGAAATGTTTCTGTCTGTGATGAATACATTTTTCTGTTGGTGATCAGAGCTGTTCGTGGCAGAACCATCTATCTTTACAAGATACAACCATCTATCTGTGATGTCTACGTTTCATTATACAACTTTCACAACAAAAACCTATCTTCCAACTGCCAATTGCCTCGAATCGACCAGGAGGCGTCGTAATACATGTGTCAATCATGACACTCAACATCCTCGCCGGGGTAAAAAATCTTGCCTCGACGTCCTCGCCAAGGCATCGGCACTTCTCAGCGATAAAAGCTTGCCCTTGGGCACAGTTTCTCCACGGACCCATCCGGTGGCCCGTCGACCGGGCACAGCTTGATCTCGTAAAGCTTTGGCCACAATTTTCCGGTCACTGTGAGCAGAGCGAAAGGGTTAACTAGAGAAGAACCTTAGAGGCTTCGATCCATTGGATGAAAACAATTAACTGCGCAAGTGCAAAAAAACCTCACCGAACAGTCTGTGGTTTTCTTCATCCCAAGCTATACCATTTAAAACATCAATATTCTGGAACATGGGACAGATTTAGTGTCATCTCACTTCCGATACTGGATATGGATAACATTTTGTGCGCGTGTAGCAATGCAATTAGGAAATGAACCATCGTAGGCTGCTCACCCTGTTGCCAGAGTTCCACAATTGCTGCCTGCAAAATTGCAAACCCAAACATCAATTATTATTTCAAATGCAGGCACTATACACAAACCAAACAATTTATGAAGAAACTCAGTGTGTAAGAAAATGGGAAGAGAACAGCAGTCATGTGCTACTCTGGACATACCTCAGCTCATGAAGAAAGATCCAGCTCACCACTTGGCCATCTTCATGAGAAACTCTAGCTATGCAATCTGTCTACACATCATAGCTTTGAATACCGAGAGTTGCAGTTCAAAATATTCTAGCATATTCGTAGGCAGTTCACATTGCATTGTTACATCATATGATACTTGAATATGATCAGATTTTACATGGAAAACAAAGCTAAAACAAATAAAAATGACATTAGCTAGTCATGCAAAGAACTGAGATATTTAATCACCATGTCAAATCTGAGCCAATTCTGTTCTAGGATATAAATAATCCGGACCAGTTCATTCTACATCAATGGCCCATTTGGGAGTATCAAGCGTAACAAAGGACAAAACAGGATAAAGCTTGGGTACATCTCAGTAAAAATTGAGACACAGCCATTGTTAGTTTGTTAAACCTCAACCACATTTTGTCTAGACGAAAGATTTAAAAATTGATACTAGGGAGCGACATAACAGCACTAAGATATACAAATGAGAAACGTTATGTTCATTGAGATTTTGACAACATAACAGTACGTGAAAGCAGTATGGTTAGACAAAGATACTGCGTAATAACTCTAACCTGCCAGACATTTGCCCATACTTCACCGTTTATATACTCCAGTTCATTAATATAGGAAACTTCATTGTCTTGATATTTCACTGTTACTGTCTTAGTCACTGCATCAAAGGAGATGTCAAACAAAAGAAATGATGTCTCAAAGCTAATAGAATATCGAGCGTGTGATTAACTGAATATACCTTCAAGTGATATTGGATCCAGCTGCTACAACTTTGAGGTACCATCACTGCCAAATAGAATTTTTCCATCAGTAGCCAACCCCCACCCGTCACACATTTTAGGGGTAAAACTCTCACGCTGCAGCAGAGAGCACATTAACTTGTTACCTCGACATCAGCAAGAAACCACGATAGGTGAAAAATGAATAATCTAAATACCAAATATTTGCTAGATCAATTATGGTTAAATAGAGTGGAAGGCCATATATTAACAAATTTGTGCATCTGCTGCTCTGAGCTTGCAGGTGGAAATAAAACGCAATGTGTAACAAAGTGTATGTACCCAATTTGCCGGCTTGTATTTAACCTAGAAGACAGCTACACCATGCACCATGAGAACCTAATCAAGGTTGGAGCACGTACTAGACAAGCTTAACAAATACCGTTGCACATTTTATTTGATAGTAAAATGACTGAACAACTTGAAGCATGGCCAGTAAAATGCAAGGTGAATGATTGTAAACCCATATTTCAAAAGAAGATCGCCAGGCAATAGATATTGATAGGTGGGAGTTGGGGATAATTAGCTGAGACTTTAAAACAAAAAACATCTGAATCATCTGTAACTGCACTAAAACAGAAACAGGGGCAGCAGCATTACTTTGCTAAAGTTATGTCGGTCATATATGAATCCATCATTCTTCAACCAAGTAACTTGAAACATTCTACAAAAGAGAAGTTTAAAACAAATGGGAAGAGAATTTTAGCAGGATCACAGAAGCAAATAGAGCCATCATATTCAAGAAAGCAATCCTAGTGTCAGGTATAATTGAGGTTTATCTACCTTTCACCGAGAAGCGTTAGACCCTCTCCAAACATATGCCCATCCATTTGGTGCTGAACCAAAACCTGAGAAATGACAAACCGGTGATTAACGATTTATAAAATTCATCGGAGATGCTTACCAAAAAAGTGCAGTTCAGCCACTGCTGCAGATATAAAACGTGCAATGTTAAATACGGAAAGCGAAGTACTTAGCGTACCTTTCCTGTTTGAAGATCAACCTTCCGGACTGATGACTGTTCAGAAACAAAATTAGAAGCATTTAGCGCCTTAGAGAACCAGTTACAGAAAAGCAAGTAAACAAAACAAATGCAACTTGCAAGCTCATAATAGTGATACTCAGTCTGATTGCTTTCACTAGGGAGTTGTAAATACCAAGAATAATAATTCAAGCGCACTTACGGGTAACAAATTAATTGTGAAAAAACCATAGGGGTATTCCTTAGCATATCACATCTCAATTTTTCATCGTCAAGCTAAACTGGAGCAGCAGATTCTCGGGCAAGGCGATGATGAGTCCTGAGATGCAAGAAACGAAAATCCACAAGAAGAGATCCGCATTGGACTACCCTGTGATAGAGGCCAGTGGACTCGAAGAGAGTGTCGTTTCCCCCATACAAGAGACCCTGTCAAAAGAAAAGCATGTGCGATCTGAGGAACTGGCGAGGAAGTATTCCCCACGGGCGATAATCAATCAGATCAGGGAGGAGCGTGCGTGGGAACCTGGGTGAATGCGTCGGGGTCGTGGGGGTACTCGCGGACCAGGTCGAAGGAGTAAACCTGGCGGCGGCTGGCGCAGCGGGCGCCGGGCGGCGGGGAGCGGCGAGGAGGAGGAGCACGGCGCCGACGGCCTCGACGGTCGGGCGGCGGAGGTGGCGCGGCGGCGGGGAGGCGCTGGGGGAGGATACGGACAAGGGTATAGGCGCCATGGGGGAGGCGGAGGAGACGCGACGGCGGGGCGGCGGGGGCCTCCGTCGGGAGCCGGCGGTCATTTGGTCTGGTTAAAATGGTCAACTCTAATTCTCACTTTGGCACCTTCTCCTGTGATTCAGATTTGAGTTTGTCTTCTTAATTTCTTAGCTGAAAATTTGGACTTTGAAATGAATGTCTACTTTGAAAACCTTTTTTTTCCACTCAACAACCTCATGATTTGATTTGATTTTGTATTTTACGAAATATGCCACGCGCATTGCACTTCACGACAATGTTTCTCCCCCCAATTTGAGAAGATGACTTGCAATTTATACGAGTTTATCTCACTTTCTAACTTTCACGAAGTGTCGAAGTCTGCTCTCGCATGTCTCGGTCGTTTTTTCCCTGTTGTGCATGCTTGTACGACTGCATCGTCGAATAGGGGTGCCACAAGTTTACTTATTCTTTTTTTTTTTTTTGCGGGATACAAGTTTACTTATTCGACGGCACGGTTCATTCAGGCGTCCAATTTTGTTGTTAGATAAACACCATTGATTGTATTGCCCCTGGAAGGGGAGCGCAACCCGACACATTTGATTGAAATGTGATAGTTATGCGTGGAAACTGCTGCATATTTACTGCTCGAACACTAGTAGTTTTTCCCGATAAAAGATAATATATTAATATTAAATTGAAACAATACAATGTCAAAAGCTAGTCAAGACATCACTACTAGAAATCCCCATTTCTCCTACCATTTAAAATGTTCCTTGGTAATGATAATGTAACGGTAAGGATAGAATATATCCTTACCGTGTGATTGGACAACCTAGGGAAAAACACTTCGAAAGTCCCTTTCTACACCCGAGCTCAAATGAGCTTGGGATGAACAGTAACTCGAAAAACATTTAAAAAATGTTCAATTTTTTTTTTATGGAAAACTTTGACAAATGTTCTAAGAGCTTGCAAAATTTCATCACGAAATCACATTTGTGGAAGTCGTGGAAAAAAAAAATTCAGTGCTCCAAAATGCTTTCGAAAGTAACATTTTCAGAGTATCGATTTTTTTTTTCTGCCACGACTTTCATAAATGTGATTTCATGATGAAACTTTGCAAGCTCTTAGAACATTTGTCAACGTTTGCCATAAAAAAATTCAGATTTATTTGAACATTTTTTAAATATTTTTCAATTTTACTGTTCACCCGAGCTCATTTGAGCTCGGGTGCAAAAACTTCACGTCCAAAACACTTTCCTTACCGTTAAATTTGGCTTCGTAAGAAAATGTTGAAGAGAGAAAATAAATATTATCAGGTCCATGACACGGTGGCAAACTCATCTGCTTTCCCTACTCCGGCGAAACAAAATCGTCGGGAACCAACTACCGCGCCAATGCTATTCGTTGTCTGCCGCCAATGTTTTTCGTAAGCGATATGTGAATCTTTGAATCAATACTGCTTAAAACAATGAGTGTTGTAATATTTAATTTGCTATGTAAGATTATTAGTTTACTTTACACGATATTTTCCTATGGTGCAGAACTGTAATCTATACTACTATTAAACAATCAAACTATTTCTTTCTTAAAGCCACCCCGTAAATGTACTCAGCCTGATTAGCACCGTCAGATTAGCCCTGCTAAATAAAATCTAATGGTTACAATTAATTTAATCCTCGGTCAGATGTGCAATTAGCAATTTAATATGACTGACCGCACTCCACCCGTAGAGGAATATTCCACCGGCTGCGTCCCGCTAATCTCTCCAATCGCGCTAATCCCTTCATCAATTTCATGCCAAAATTCTATCCCCGCTCCCATCGGAGGCACGCAGGCCACCCCATGGAGTCATCGCCAACCGCTCCTCCGCTCCGCTTGCCCTCCACGCCCACGCGACGCCACCTAGACCGGAGGAATCGGAGGTCGCCGCTCCACTCTGTTCCGTTCAAGAGCTCGCCGGAAGCACCTCGCCGTTTCTCGAGGTTTTTGAACGCAGTCGAAACAACACGCACCGATGGCCAACAGGCATAACCAGAAGCTGGCGGCTGCCGCTCCGCAGCCGGCGGCCAATAGAGGTTAGCCACACGTCCGCTTGCCCGCCGAATCTATCTTTCTTGCCGCGGCGTGTCGGGAATGGCCGTTGTAGGGGTTCTCGACTTGGTCCTGACTGCGCCGTTGAGTTTCTCTCTCGATCTGCTGTTCATTTGATTTTTATCTACGTTTCCAACCAAGACAATCTGATGCGAGCGAGTTTGTTTCTCGATCCGTGCGTCAACCAAGTACCGGCTGGGAAGCTGAAGGCCGCCGCTGCCGCCACCGTGCAGGAGGAAACTAGAGGGTGCTCGGGGACATCAGCAACGTCGTTCACGCCCACTTCCACATCGGCAACGTCGTCCACCAGGACAGTCTGAAAATTAGCACAAGGGTCGAATCCCTGTCCAGGCTGTCCTGATTTTGTTTCTTCTGTTCTTTATCCTGAATTGAATCCTCTCTTGTTCGCTGCAACAGAAGATCCAGCTTCGGCGCTCAGCTCTTGAATAAGGCCCGGGCCGATCCATGCAAGGTACGGACGTGATCCCCCTTTCTTCTTGCATGCCTTCTTAAGCAATTTCTTGATGATGGATTCTAATTCGCTCTGGTGGTTTGCAGCGCAGGCCACCTGAAGCGAGTGAACAAGAAGGTCCCTGTCAAGGCCGCTACGGCGCTACACCTCGCTGCTACTCGATGGTCGACTGGCACCGGCTGCACTCCGCTGGGGATGGTGAAGCAATGCAATTTTTCCTTTTCTTTTTGTACATAAATGAGGCAATGCACTTGGCATCAACAGCTGCTACTCGCCGGCCTCTCCTGGAGCGCAGGACATCGCCGTCCGCCGCTTCGACGCTCAGCTGCTGCCCCATGGACGCATTTGCCACACCCCTACAGCCGATGCTCCTGCACTCGGCTCCTGCCCTCCGCTCCGTGGCTATCTTTCAGGCATAATTTTGACGCCCTGTCGATACTGGCACCACTACAGGGCTTCGCTGGGATAGTACAGCCTAGCCTCTCCAGTAGGTGCAATAGCAATAAAGCTTATGAGTTCATTTTTAACATGTACGTGAGCAGTTGACACGCAAGTGTGAAGCAGGTATGTCCATGACATTTGTTCTGGTTAAACAGGTATGTACCTTGCTTATAAATAAAGCCTTACATGATTTGTTCTTTTACTGATTACTGATGGACTGACGAGGTCAGAGATGTATAACAGCCATCTTGATCCAAATGACACGTATGACAGTGCTAACCTGCTTACCTAGAATTTTACCACAGCCTAAGAGTTGCAAATCTCTACAATAAATTGGAATGGCTAGCTGTTTTCTGGTCTACAACCGTGACATGTAGCAGCGTCTCTCGCCATGTCTGCACAAAGTGTTCAGGTATGATTCTTGCATAGGGTAAATGAGTAGTCAATTTGCTAATTAAATTTGTTTCCTATTCTATGCATAGATGCAGTTGCGACGATTAAGTGCACCAACTTCTCTTCTTCTTTTGTAGTCACTTATGCATAGATGCGGTTGCGACAATTAACTGCAGCGACATTATGCATTTCCTGATTTTTTTAGCCTTTAAAGTTGCTTATGTATCTGTCATGGTATTGGTATAATTTTTTGCTTGTGGGTATATTCAACGCATTAGAAAGGTCTTTTGTGTGTCTTTGGTCTTCCTAAATTTTGTGTAGTTTTTTTTTCTTTCCCGGTTAGCTTTGCGAAACAATTATTATTCTAGCGCGTGATCTACTCATGCCTTTTTACGTTATTGTACAATATGCCGTTCTAGAACACTAGACCTTTCTCCACAGCGTGCATGTTGAGATGACAAGTTTAATTCGTGTTTAATCTTCGCAGAACTAATTTTGCATACCATGTATTTCATACACAAATGTTAAATTCCCTTCATTTTGTTCATGAATTTCGCAACTCAGAATGGGGGCAAAATGGTCATGACCACCGGCGGACTCTTCTATCTCACTGTGACTCCCACGGGAGGTGTTGTACGAGTCCAGCAATTCAACTTCTGAAGATAACATGTAGGCCGAACCCAAGAGGGAACGAATTAAGAGCATCTCCAGCCGTTGGAGCTCCCCAGGACCCTCCCGAGCCTACTCCCGCCAGTGAAAAGGCTTCATCCGGCGAAAATATCCGGCGAAAAGAGGGCATCTTCCCAGCCACAGCCCAACCCAAGCCAAACTTTATGTGGGGAATGATTAAGTGGGCCATGAAAAAGTACACGTGGGGGGACGAGACTCGCCGAAACTTCCGCCGGCATCCCCAATAGACCCCCAGCGCGCTGGGTTTCGCCTGGTTACGCCGGTGCTTTTTTACGTCGTGGGGCCCCCCCGAGCCTACTCCCGAGCCTAAAAAGGTGCTCTGGGGGGCGTCCTGGGCGCGCGGCTGGAGATGCTCTAAACTTGACCGTGCGAGACATCTTGCATTCTTTACTATACGACTGTGATTTCTTGGTTTGGGATTTCCTTGTGCACTACAACTGAGCGCCGTACCTTTGACACGGGAGGTGTTGTTAATTAATTTCAATATAAATTCAGAATTCAATAACCAGATGAATTCCATAGGTTCCTTTACGTGCGTTGCACGTGCATGCTTACTAGTGAAACAAATCATTATCTTCCCTTATCCTGACAGCGGAAGCGATACACGGTATGGCTAGCCATGTGGACAGAAACCTGGGGGACGATGGTTTCCTTAGGGCATCTCCAAACGTTTTTGTCCGGACAATCCGATATCCCCCAGTCCGGCCCTAAATCGGGGGGAGGAGTACGGGGGTCCGGATTGTCCGCTACGTCGGCCCGACAACCCGGTCCCCCTCTTTTAACCCGGGCCCCTCTCACTCCCCACTCCCCACTCTGCCGCCCACCCAAACCTTAGCTGCCGCCCACTACCCCGCGCATGGCGGCCCACCCAAACCCTAGCCGCTGACAACTACCACACGCCCGGCCGCGGCCCCGCCACAATGGGCCACCGGATGACCAAGGAGGAGCGCGAGTGCTGTTGGGCTATGTGGCTGCTCGGCGCATTGTGGTCTGATTAGCCGCTGCCCCGACGAGACGACGGATCCGACGGCGGATCGGGCTCCTACCGCCGCTTGTCGTTGGGGCCCTCCACCTCATCCATGTGGGGGTCATCCTCCCAAGCGGCGCCCGTGTCCCCAAACGGCGTCGGATTGGGCTCCGACGAGGAGGATGACGGCGTCGACTAGTCGGACATTAAGAGAGAGCCGTCCCAAGAGAAGGAGGTCGACAAGCAACTCTGGGAGGCGTTACGGGCCTCGCTGCTCAACGCGGTGCCCCCGCATGCGCCGTCCCCACCACTGCGCCCCGTCACCTCCTCGGCGTCGGCGCCCACCCTCCCCGCCACCGCGAGCTAGTCCTCGGTGGCTCGTCGTGCGGCGCGGCGTCCTCCTCACGTGGAGCGGCCTCCTACTCGCGATGCTCGACGTCCTCGGAGCGGCACCCGGAGTGGCGCTCGGCGACCCTCACCAAGTCGCAAGTGCCATCGCCTCACATCCTCGCTGACCCAGAGCTCGCCACCCAGTGGGCGCTTGACCGGGCAAAGATGGCGAAAGGGCCCGATGCCGATCCCGGCTCAACGCCGAGGCGTTGCGGGAGGGGATCCTCGTATCTGAGCGCGATGCCCGCCTGCAGGCGAAGGCGCGCGCCGAGGCTCTCCGCCGTGAGCGTGCCGCCGCAGCCTAGGACAGATGTCGCGACGGCTAGGGCGGTGCCCGCGACTAGAGCGATGACGACGGCGCTGGAGGCAGCGCCGTCGGAGGCCCGGCGGCGTTCGAGATCTGCATCCATCTAGTTAGGCAGATTTAGAGTAGTTTTTAGCTAAGTTTTAAGTAAATTTGAACTAAGTTTGATGTAATATATCCGAACTACGTTTGAATGTCCGGACACCGGGGAAAAAATTGGGGGCTAACGTTGCATGTGCGTGCGTTGGCGGATTATCCGCGGACACGTCCGGACGTGTCCGCGGATAAATGGGGTTGTCCATTTGAGTGCTAGCGTTGGAAATGCCCTTACGTTCTAATAAAAGGCCTGTAGGGTACGTCTTTTTTTATCGAAGATATTTTTCTTACAATGTGTTCCTTACGATTGGTAGTAACTAAATCATTTCCTTACTGTTTTAAGAGCATTCCTTAGTATTTTTCACGGCGAGTAAAATGGGAAATTCTAGTAGTGGTGAGGTAGCATACATCCAATCCAAATTATAAAAGAATGAAGAAATACCTTCGAAGCCAATCTTGTGGTGCTGTTTATCATGCAATTAAGGCACGGCATCCTTTCGAAGTTGTCCAAAGACTAAATTAACATATTTGTAGTTTCCAATCTCGGTTAAGCAACAATTAACAGCGACATCACTCATTCTGCTGCCTAGTTTGCTTTATGTACATTCAAACAGCCGCCGCCGCCTCCTTCCTCCCCACACCCGCCGCCTCCTCCCTTTCCCACAGCCGCCGCCTCCTAGCTACCTCCCCGTCCTCCCTTCCCCTCACTGCTGCTAGAGACCAGTGGTTGGGCTAAGTCCTGGCACTTGTCAATAAAGGTGGCAGCGGGGAGATCTCTTCCCCGGTAGCCTTCGGCGGCGAGGTGCGATCTACGGGCGATGACTTGAGGCAGAGGGTATGGCTGTGCAGTGGTGGCGGTGGTGTTTCCGGCCAGGCCGGCAGTCTCTGGTGGCGAGGCATCGGTGGCCGCGATCCCAACTGCAGGTACGCGGGCAGCGGCGGCGACCTTTTGCATCCTGACGAGGCGTTCCTCCGCTCGGGCGCGCGGATGGCGCCATGGTCCTGCGCTGCTAGGCAGTTGTCGCAACGGCCGGAAGGTCTTGGACCTTCAGATCCGGCGGCAACGACGAGTATGTTTTGCTGACCAATTCTTTCACCACAGACGTGGATGGTGGAGCATGCGGACGGTGCGGGACTGCCGTGTCCCGAATTGGGATTTTGGAGGGTGCCGGTGACCTTCCTCCCTTGCCAATCTTTTTCGCATGTGCGACGGCGACCTTCGTCGTTCTGAGCCTTTGGTGGCGACTGACACTTGTTGCAGCTTGACTGCCTGCTTGTGCGGGCATGGTCTTCACTTGCATGGCATCTTACATCAAGACCGTGCTATGCATGTAGCTACTGGGACCGTGGAAAGTGGTGGCGACAGCACATGATGACTTCGATTTGGTGGTTGTCGAGGCAACGAACCTGACAGTGAATACTAGGGGTACGAATAGAGGGCTGAACCTAGCTACGGCGCAGGTGTGACACTCGGATTTTACGAGTTCAGGCCCCTCGCGGAGAGGTAATAGCCCTACGTCTCGAGCCCAGAGGCCAAGTTGTATTGTGTCTAGATTACAGAGGGTTGCGAACCCTTGTCACAGCGTAGGAGGGCGGCTTATAAAGAGTGCGCCGTCCCCCACGAATGCTACGTTACAAGGGAAATAAAGAGGGGGAGTTAATACAGGCGTTACTGATAACGCCGCAGATACTGCACTTGAAGCCTAGCGTTAAGTCCTTTGAACGTTACAGCTCCTGTGTCGCCTCTTTGCCTTTTGTGTCCGAATGCTGGTGAGAGAGGTCGACTGGAAGGTAGACGTCCAAGTGAACTGTTACCATCCGAGTGGATGTGTATATCCGAGTGGATATACAAGAGCGGGCATTCGGATGCACGCACGGTTCAGGAACCTTGTGAAGATGGTGTGGGTACCCAAGGTGGGCCCAGGATGTCTGATCCATGGCCCTACCCTTAGTAGGTGACCCCATCAGTGGTGCTTCTCGAGTACCCGGTCTCGAGCTCCCGAGTGAAATCCCTAGGTCTGACCCTAGTTGGTTATACCTGTCAATGGCGGTGTTTTTACGTCGTTATCTTGTTGAAGGCATTGGTCAGATTTGCTCGGACTTTATCTTCAGGATGAAAACCTAGGATCTGACCTTTGGTGGTTGGATCCGGCGACGGTGACACTTGAGCTTCGTTCCCTTCCTGGAGGCGTTGCTGCTGGAGAACCTTTCTCGTTGTCCTTGTGATGTCAATAGATGGTTGGTGTGGATGGTCGTTGTTGTAGTTCGTCGATCATTGTTTTGATCGCTTCATAGTTTTTTTTTTCTTTTTCCTCCGCCTAGGCATAGATTCGGTCTTGTATGACTTTGCTCTTTGCCGGCATGATTCTTTGTGTGTGTGCGTTGGTACTGGCTGTGTGCATCCTAATCATGCAGAGGTCGGGTGTGTGCTCATTGTGTCTGTATCCCCTTGATGCTTCATTTTGAGTTAATAAAATTCACCCTTTGTTGAAAAAAATGAAGTTTGCTTTATGTATATGTCGAATGTTTGGAAGCTACCTTATTAGTACCATCCAAGTATTGGAAGCTGGTACAACATTGCCGTGTGAGAGATGCAACCCAGCCATCCGCAGATCGGTATTCACATGGCTCCCACGCGAATGACCTGACCGCTGGCTGGATCTGACCGTAACTCTCATGCATACTCTCCATCAAGCATGACCGGTTCTGCCAACTTCCATGACCACGGTTGTTCTCTTCTTTTTTTTGTTTTTTTTTTGTTTGCGATGGCACGGTTGTTCTCTTCTTTGCCATGTATTCTGTCGACACAGTTAACACATGGACTGATACATCCGCAGATGAGGTGTCGCAGAGGCTGGAGGTATAATATCCATTTCGGGGGAAAAATGTACATATGTGTGACTATTTAATGTGCTGCCATCGGCTCTCAGCAAGGCACACAACCATGGAACCAATTCCAGCCAGCCAAAATACTAGCCATGGAGACGGAGTCACCACCTAAAATGCTTGCCTCACTAACCATAATGATGATGATGATGGTGGCCACCTCCGCCACACTTTCATCGGAAGCAGCGAGGACAAGCAAGAACGCTCCTCGCCTGGAAAGCCAGCCTCGACAACCAAAGCCAGCATGCCCTGCGGTCTTGGGGAAACACGTCAGCGCCTTGCAACTGGCGCGGCATCAGTTGCACTTGCACTATGTGTGGACTGGTGATCAGCGGCATCTCTCTGCGGAGGATGCAGCTACGAGCCCCTCGACTTATCGGCGCTGAGGACCTTGACGCGCCTCGACCTTTCGCACAACCAGATAAGAGGCTCAATAACAAGGCAGATAGGCAAGATGAGTAATCTAGTGACCCTCAACTTGTCAAGCAATCACTTAGTTGGTCAAATTCCTCGTGAAATAGGCCACGCAGAGCACTTAGTTACATTCGATTTGTCTAAAAATAATCTTTCCAGTTCAATCCCAAGCTACGTAGTGACTTGACCAAACTCACTACCTTGCACATTTTCTATAACCAACTTTCTGAGAAAATTCCACGACAACTAGGTCACCTGTTGAACTTAGAGGACTTGGATCTTAGCAACAACATACTCAGAGGTTCCATTCCGAGAAGTTTATGTAATTCGACCAAGCTAACTATCTTACATCTTTCAGACAACAGACTTTCTGGTCAAATTGCACGAGAATTAGCTTTCCTTGTGAACTTAGAGACCTTAGATCTTAATATAAACACACTCTTAGGTTCCATCCCAAACACCATAGGGAATCTGACAAAACTCACTACCTTGAACCTTTTTCAGAACCAACCATCTGGGCAAATTCCACAAGAATTAGGTTACCTTGTGAACTTAACAGAGCGGACGACGGCGAGTCGAGCGGTGGTCGGGACTTGGCGAGGGGTGGTCGGGCGGCGTCGGAAACAACTTCTCCAGCGGCTGTGAGCGACGACCGATGAAGAAGTTGACGTTTCCTGCACGGATTCATGCGGTTGATCTGGGTGTCGTTGTCAGGGAATGAGAGGAGCTTAGGGGTGAGAGAAATCACCGGGGGTTGCACCGAAGAGGGCTGGAGGCGGCGATGTCCGAGTGACCGAGCTGCGGCTCGAATCCTAGGCGGCAGGCCCTCCTGGCCTTGGCCTTTTGTTCTGGAGTTTGATTGGGAGGGGGAGGAGTGCGGTGTGGGGCGAGAGGGAGCGAGGGCCGTGGTTTATATGGCCGGGCAAAGATGCCAGGGCCGGAAGCAGCCATGGGGAACTGGCCGAGCTCTGTGAGGGCACGCTGGCGTTGGAGTGACGCGGCGCTGACAACTACGGACCAGGGGAGGGCGACTGCGAGCACGAGGTCAAAGGGGAAAGAGGCCAAGTACAGTGTAGCACAGCGGCGCACTGTGCGCCCATGCGGCGACCGGTGGCCATATCCGACGGAGAAGCTACCGGAGGGGGAGTTGACCGGGGAGAGGTGACTGGGTTGGTGGCTAGTTAGTCGGCATGAACGGACATGCGATGGCGGCTCTAGCTGACCGCCCGAGGAGACTTGCGGCGCAGAGCACTGTTCTGGCATGCCAGCCTCGCGCTCACCATGCGTACTCGCACTCTGGTGCTCGTCTGGCTACCGGACCTTGTCCTACATGTCGACCTGACATTTAGCAGTTGACCCATGTCACTGGAATCCAAAAGGTTGGCTTGCATCGAAAGCTTTGACTTCAAATCAATCTCCGTCAGCAAGTGTTTGTTGTGGTTGATGGGGAATTGACCTGGTGATTTGGTCTGAATTTTGGTGTATGCTGGTAAGATGCTAAGGAGAGTAACTTGGTAAATTTTCAGCTCATTTGGATAAGGATAGAAGATACTTTCTTTACAAAGGTCAAATCTGGACAGAAGTTAGGGTTTGACCTTGTGCTCAAAATTTGCATTGAGAACATGGATATTTTTGCAGATCCTGGGTTTATATGAGCTATAGAATATATGGGAATTTTCTGGGAATTTTTGGAATGGCAGGAATATAGGTTGCTTCACAACCTATAACAAAAAGGGATATTCCTTTATAAGAAAAAGGAATATTTAATGAGAATAAAAATGATGGGGAGGCTACGATGGATATGGCATTGCTTTGGTGAGGTTTTGAGAAGTTGGATCCACTTGGGAAAAGAAGAGGGAAAAGTTGCCCTGAATTTAGTCCAAAGGAGTTCCGAAGAAGATCCAAATGAAAAATCCGACGAAAACCTCGAGAAAAAGAAAGGGCAAAAACCAGGGTGTTACATTAAACATGGCAGCTCAATCACTTGTGTGGGAAGAATCTCTATCTTGATTCTTCTTACATCCAGTGTGTCGAAGAATTGAAGTTTCTTGATCTCCTTTGGAAGCACTGTAACCTTAATAGCGCTCCCGAGGGTTAGGTACCTGAGCAGCAACAAATTGCTACAGATCTCCTTGAGATGCTTGTCCTCCAACTGTTCATCGCACTCTTCCAGATCCAAAATTCGCAACAGTTTTATCACAGCCCTAGCCTATGGTAATGTAATAAGTGCATTAGAGAGCATAACATTTCATCATGTCTAAATTAAATGAAATGTGAAATTGAGAATAATTCAAAACCTCATCTTTAAAGGGCTTAAACCCTAATACATTTACATTGTACCCAAAATTCCCTTCTTAAACCCTAAGGATTGGGCAAGAGCTTCATATATATGTGATATGGATCATCTCGATATCCCAAGGATTTTGGAATGATTTAAAATTTTGGAAATCTTAAATAAACCTAAAGCAAATAAATTGATAGATCTTGGATCTATTTAAAAAGAGGGATTTTACTTGAAAAGTCTCTTGAAAATTTGTATTTAACCTTCCAATAATATCAGAAAGCTATAATAAAGATTCCAAGAATTTTTGGAATTCAAATTCACACACTTGTAGTTCAAATCCAATTTAAATCAAATTTGAGTTTATAATTTTAGGAATAAAATTATACTATAAGTCACTGGATAATATTTTATCTGGACATGGAATAATTCCCTGAGGCCAAGTAAAAATTTCCAGAAGATTTGGGGCAAGTTTGAATCAGAAATAAATTCAAAAGCTATTTGAAAGAATTGGAAAACAGAAAGCATAAATAAAAAACTACTGTAGCATGTGGCTACAATAGCCAGCCCAGCCCGGTCCGCTCGGGGTCTTCTTTAACCTTCAGCCAGTAGGATGCCTCGCTGTCGAGCGCGCGCGCATCGCGGAAGCCATCTCCTCCCTGCCTTCTTCCCGGCCCCCCCAGGAGGAGATAGACACGCCCCGAAGCCCCGCGGTCTTTCTCCTCGCTCTGGTCATCTTCCCTCTCATCTAGCCCTCTCTCTCAGTGACGCCTGAGCACAGCCGTCGCCGCCGCTCGACGCCCGCATGGCCAGCGACCGAGCCCCGCAGCCCGTCCGTGTCTACGAGCTTCTCCGCATTGCACCGAGGTTCCCCGCCAGGGCCAGCCCTGTGTTTCGGGAGGCCCTAGGCGAACTCGACGACATGTGCCCTAAGTCCTAAGACCATATATATGTACTAGCCACTAGCGCCAGAAACGCGGCGGCACGCCGCGTCCGTAGTAATGCCCGTGTTAGTGCCCGTCACTTGTTTAATTGTGATTCATCATCGAGACACGTACCATATATATTTCTGTATGAATATGCTTTTAATTCCATAGACAATGGTTGCAAAGAGGCCTCCTCATCAAAACTCATCCATACAAATACACCTTTTGTAATACAGAAGAATTGTAGCTTATTGTTAAGATGCCACAACAGGCAAACAAAGGTAATCTATGAAAAATCTAATAATTACAAATCCTTCGGAAAAAGAATTTCTATTCCTCGTGGAATCAGTTTGGACTATTCTCAAATGCTATCTATGATAAATACAGATTTTTGGCTGAGGTAAGTTGCCCATGTCCATTTTTATGCAAACTATGAAATAAATGCTTGTCGTGGTATTCTCGCTGGGGGTGCGTGATTCACGGCAGATGCCATGAGATGGCTTGAGAGGTGGGGCTACGAGAGGACGCCGGTGGGCTCCGGAGGCGAGGTTGGCACGAGCAGGTGCGAGACACGAGACGTACCCAGGTTCGGGGCCCTCTGGAGAGGTAACACCCCTAATCCTGCCGTATGAGCTGATATGCGCAAAGGTTACAGAGTTGCTCCTGGAGCTGTTTGGACGGAGGAGGGAGAAGGGGCTAGGCCACCGTTCTGCCTCTCCGGCGGGAGAGTGTGTGTGCTGTGGAGCGAGGAATCACTAAAGGGAAGTGAAGAGCCACTATCCCACAGGAGAGAGTGATCTGAAGAGAGCTAACTAGGATGTGTAGTGATCTGACCAACTGATCGACCGACCCCTCTGCATGGAGGCCTCCCTGGGGGTCTTATAGGCCGACCCCCAGGGTTACAACGGTAACGTTACAGAGGCGCGGGCCCCTGGTGTCATTGACCGGGATCCGGTGGCCGGGTCGCCGGGCTGCCGGGTCGCCAGGTGCACCGCACCTGCCTGGCGCGGGGCACTGTGGCGGGTCTTGTCTCTTGTCAGTCTGGGCACGAGGCACTGTGGCGCGTCTTGTCCGTCGTCAGAGGGAGGTCGGCGCCGCCGTTTCTACAGGACCGCGCCTCCCTGACACTGCCCGCCTCGGGCGGGGGGCGCAAGGAAAGCTGCAGCCTCGCCTGCTCTGTCAGTATAAAGGGAGGAGTGCTGTAGCCATGCTTGCTTCGTCGCTAAGGCTTCGTCTCCTCCCGGCCGGCCGGCATGGGCCAGCCGGCCAGGCCGGGTTGCCGTGCCGAGCCGGCTCGCGCTGGGGAGCCAGCGTGCTTGGCAAGCCGGCCTGAGGGACTTGTCTTGCTCCGATGATTTTCTGAAAGGGATCCGGGCTCCGTTGCCTACCCGGGGGTCATCCCCCCGACAGTAGTCCCCGAAGCTGTGAAGGTTCGCCGGCTTCAGGCAGGGGGGCCTTCGCAGCTTACCCCCTTGTGGAGCCGGTTTGTCGATGAAGCGCCGGAGTCCGGCCGGGCGGCTTCGCCTGGCCGCTCGCCGGCTCCGCGGCAGCGGACGCCGGGAACACCCGCTGGGGGCCGGCTTCCGGGGACCGGGTCGCGGCACCCCGGCCTGGGCGGGAAATGGAAACGCCCGCCAGATAAGTCATGCTTCGTACGCCGATTCGCGCCCGCCGCATCTCGACGGGCTGCCACGTGCAGCCTCGCGGTGGGCGAGGCCTGCCAGCCCACGCACGCGACGGGACGTGACTGTGGCTCGGGCCCGCCACGACACGCCCTCGGCCCGCGCCCGGGGGATTAACTGCGGCGACCGTTGGCGATTGCGCTTTCCCGCGCAGTTAATGTGTGTGTGGAACGTGCGCGCACAATGCGGGGGAGTGGGGATTGTGGGCGCAGCCGATCCCACCCCCCCACGATATCGCGTGGTTATCAATGAGAAGGAGGGGGGAAGTGCGACGGAGACGCTCGCGCTCGCACCCCTGCCCCCCACCTCTCCTCTGTTTCCTCTTCTTCTCCGCCGCGCCCGAACGAAACGATGCCGCCTCCGCACGCCTCACCCACGCCTGCTGCACACCGCGACCCGAAGCCCGCAGCGCGCCGCTCTTCTCCCTTTCCTCCTCTTCACCGCCGGATCTCGACGCCCATGGAAAAACCCTCCCCAATGGCGCTGCCGAAAGGTTCTTGGGAGGGCTCCATTACGACGGAGCTGAATATCCGGTACCTCCGCTGCACGAAACGGCTGCCGCCGGCGGAAGTGTTGCTCGCGCGCGCGCCGGGCTCGGAGAGGGTGCCGGAGCCGCAGGAGGGCGAGCATGTGGTCTTCTTCTCGCATTTCGAGCGCGGGCTCGGCCTCCCCGCGAGTCTCTTCTTCCGCGCGTGGCTCGACTTCTTCGGGCTGCAGCCGCATCATCTCGGCGCCAACGCCGTGCTGCAGGTTGCCGGCTTTGCCACGCTCTACGAAGGTTATCTCGGGATGCTGCCGACTGTGGAGCTGTGGGCGAAGATGTTCTTCCTCAAGCAGCAGGGGGCGGCAGTCGGCGTCATGTCTGACTGCGGCGCGGCGGTGGTCACCGGCCGGGTGAACGGGCCGTTTCCCAAGCTGCCGCTTGAGGACTCGGCCAAGAAGTGGCAGATGACGTTTTTCTACGTCCGGAACGCCGAGCCGGCTGTCGACGTCATCAACCTTCCGCCATTCATCGACGCGCCGCCGCGCGAGAAGCCGAATTGGGGCTACTGCCCCAAGAAGCCGCCGAAGGAGATGGAGAACATCTGCAGCCGAGTCGGGGAGCTGACGAAGCGCGAGGGGCTGAAGCCGTGAAAGCACATTTGCTCCCTTGGTGGTTTTGGTAATTAATAACAACATATAAGTCATTGAACTAATATTTCTACCAAGTACGTTTCAGGAAATGTTCAATGATAGGGATGGCAAAAGGACTAAGGAGATTGTGGAGATACCCCAAGATGCAAAGGAAATAGGTTGGCCAAGCTTCAAGCAAGAGGACTCTACATTTTATATTTGTGAGAAATCACTTTGAGTCCATAGGAAAGCCAATACTATTAAAAGGGGGTAAGGTCTTGATTGGTGAACAATATGCTCATACGTGCACAAGTGACATTCGCCAAAAACACCCACAAGCTCTCCCACCAAAGTCTGTCCAGAGCCTAACACTCAAAATCGGTGTAACCAACATTCCCACTTCGGTACCACCGATTCCATACCCTAGACAGACTCAGCCAAACCCTAGCCACTTCGGTGCAACCGATTCCATACCGGTGCCACCGAGTTTAGGTTGCCAACTTTCTGTTACGCAAATTCACGTTTTCGGTCCCACCGAGAATGTTGGATCGGCGTCACCGAGATTGGAAATCTGACCGTTGGTCACCTTATCGGTGCAACCGAGATTCCTATATCGGTCTCACCGAGATTCAAAAGTTGCCACCTTTTGGTCACTTCGGTACCACCGAGATTCACACATCGGTGTCACCGAGTTGGTCATTTTGTGTGTAACGGTTGGATTTTTGGAGATGCCTATATATACCCCTTCACCACCACCTACTCGACAAGAGAGCACTCAGAACTATTCCATACTTGCCCATCCAGTTTTCTGAGAGAGAACCACCTAGTCTTGTGTTGAGGTCAAGATCTTCCACTCCAATCATATGGATCTTGATTTCTAGCCTCCCCAAGTTGCTTTCCACCAATCCCATCTCTTCTACCCAGCCAAATCTGTGAGAGAGTGATTGTGTGTTGAGGAGTCTATCATCTTGAAGCACAAGAGCAAGGAGTTCATCGTCATTACCGAGCCTATTACCTTTTGGAGGGTGGTGCCTCCTAGATTGGTTAGGTGTCGCTTGGGAGCCTCCTACTGCGTGTTGTGGAGTGAACCAAGAAGTTTGTACGGGCAAGGAGATCGCCTACTTCGTGAAGATCTACCCATAGTGAGGCTAGTCCTTCGTGGACGGAAGCCGTTATGGAATAGTCAAGGTTGCTACTTCGTGGACCCTTATGGGTGGAGCCCTCCGTGGACTCTCGCGACCGTTACCCTCCGTGGGTTGAAGACTCCATAAACGTGGATGTACGATAGCGCCACCTATCGGAACCACGGGAAAAATCCATGCGTCTACAACTGCGTTTGATTCTCCTACCCTATCCCTTCTATACATGCTTGCTGTTATTTTCCGCTGCTATATACTCTTAGACTTGCATGTGTAGAGTGTACTTGACTTGCCATGAAATGCTAAAAACTGCCAACCCTAAAACTTGGTATAGGCAAAACTTTTATTTGGTCAAGTAGTCTAATCACCCCCCCTCTAGACATACTTTCGGTCCTACAAGCCGGCCGATCTTATCGCGGCCTTCATCGCCCGCCGGGTCCTGCCACTGCAACGCCGGGCACACCGGATCTGCGACATGAGCGGCCGGCACGACCCGACCAGGATGTCGACCAAGGAGCTGACGCCGGCTGGGATCCCGGCATCGAGGTCCTCGGGGAGCTCCGCGCTCTGCGCATGCACTTATCTCGTATGTTCAGATGTTCAGCCGGGATGCCCTGTGTAGGCCCACATGCAACATCTGAGCCATTCCGGACACCGAACGAACGTTGCGTCACGTCCGGGCAGTGTTTCGGGTTTTTTTCACCGGCAAAATCCTAGTAAATGCATCGAGTGTCGGAAATCGACGAGAATTAGCATGCATGCTGTCCATGGTGATCCCATTGTGTGGAAAATTTTTGGGCCCATTTGGTTGAGTTGGGAGAAACAACGTCCTTCGGGCTCCCTCTCCGGCAGACCCGAATGCTGCTTGTTGCACATGTGCTATGTGCTGCAGTGCATGAAATGACACCAAAGTTTGGCACCATGTGAGGATGCCTTATGTAGGCCCATATGCAACATCTGAGCCATTCCGGACACCGAACGAACGTTGCGTCTTGTCCGGGCTGCGTTTCGGGGTTTTTTCAGTGGCCAAATCCTAGTAAATGCATTGAGTGTCGGAAATCGACGAGAATTGGCATGCATGCTGTCCATGGTGATCCCATTGCGTGGAAAATTTTTGGGGCCATTTGGTTGAGTTGGGAAAAACAACGTCCTTCGGGCTCCCCCTCCGGCAGACCCGAATGCTGCTTGTTGCACATGTGCTACGTGGTGCAGTGCATGAAATGACACCAAAGTTTGGCACCATGTGAGGATGCCCTATGTAGGCCCACATGAAACATCTGAGCCATTCCGGACACCGAACGAACGTTGCGTCACGTCCGGGCAGCGTTTCGGGGTTTTTTCACTGGCAAAATCCTAGTAAATGCATCGAGTGTCGGAAATCGACGAGAATTGTCATGCATGCTGTCCATGGTGATCCCATTGTGTGGAAAAAATTTGGGGCCATTTGGTTGAGTTGGGAGAAACAACATCCTTCGGGCTCCCCCTCCGGCAGACCCAAATGCTGCTTGTTGCACATGTGCTACGTGGTGCAGTGCATGAAATGACACCAAAGTTTGGCACCATGTGAGGATGCCCTATGTAGGCCCACATGCAACATCTGAGCCATTCCGGACACCGAACGAACGTTGCGTCACGTCCCGGCAGCGTTTCGGGGTTTTTTCACCGGCAAAATCCTAGTAAATGCATCGAGTGTCGGAAATCGACGAGAATTGGCATGCATGCTATCCATGGTGATCCCATTGTGTGCAAAAATTTTGGGGCCATTTGGTTGAGTTGAAATAATTATTTGATTTCAAAAATTTCAAATATGAAAAAGAAAATAAAAAATAAAAGATAAAAAGTACAAACGTAAAATACTGGGAATCCCTATGCACGTCGATGACACGAGTCCCACGTCGCTGAAAGAGAGGAGCAGCCGGGATTTGTTACACAATTCACGGATCGGATTTAAAAAAAAAAAAACTTCGATCGTGGTAAGCCTATCCCTTTGATTTAGGAGCACGTACTGCCTCCCCTCAACGAAGGAAAGCAAAGATCACGGACGTACTTTCCCTGGTAGTTACGACGACCTAGGAGATCCTCCTCCTCGTATATAGTCTCGGCATCGTCGTACATGTCATCTCCGACGCCTTCTACCCAGTGGCGGAGCTTGGAAGAAAAAGTTGGGCGGGCCAGTTCAAAGGAGAGCACAAATATCGAGCCTGCAACTACCCTACTTTCTTAGAGCATCTACAACCACGGTTAGCTAAATTGGCTTCCTATATGTGAACCTGGCGTGTCCATTTCTAATCTCTAATTGTGTATGCACCCAATCACACCCCTCAAAATTTCCTCCCTACTTCAGACATTTTGTCGAACAGATCGCGTGCAACACTGCTAGAGCATGCGCAGAGCTCCCGGCATCGAGGTCCTCGGGGAGCTCCGCGCTCTGCTCCTGCAAGGCAACCAGATAAGAGGCTTGGTTCCACTAGGCAAAATGAGTAGTAATCTAGTAACCCTCAACTTGTCAGGCAATCACTTAGTTGGTCATATCCCTTCTGAAATTGGCCACCTAAAGCACTTGGTTACATTAGATTTGTCTAGTAATAATCTTTCCGGTTCAATCCCAAGCAATTTAGGCGACTTGACCAAACTCACTACCTTGTACCTTTTCGAAAATCTACTTTTAGGGCAAATTCCACGAGAATTAGGTTACCTTGTGAACTTAAATGACCTGCAACTTGGTGGAAACAGGCTCTCAGGTTTCATCCCAAACAGCTTAGGGAATTCGACCAGGCTCACTACGTTAATTCTTTCGGCCAATAGACTTTCAGGGCAAATTCCACGAGAATTAGGTTACCTTGTGAACTTAGAGGACTTGGAGCTTAGTGAAAACAGGCTGATAGGTTCCATCCCAAATAGCCTAGGCAATTTGACAAGACTCACTACCTTGGACCTTTACGAGAACCAACTTTCTGGTCAAATTCCACAAGAACTAGGTTGGTTGTTGAACTTAGAGGACTTGCAGCTTAGTGAAAACGTGCTGATAGGTTCCATCCCAAATAGCCTAGGCAATTTGACAAAACTCACTACCTTGTACCTTCATTATAACCAACTTTCTGGCCACATTTCCCGAGAATTAGGTTATTTGGTCAACTTAGAGGACTTGGAGCTTAGCTACAACATGCTAATTGGTTTCATCCCAAATAGCTTAGGAAATTTGACAGAACTCACTACCTTGTACCTTTCCCAGAACCAGCTTTCTAGGAAAATTCCACGAGAACTAGGTTGGTTGTTGAACTTAGAGGACTTGGAGCTTAGCGACAACACATTAATAGGTTCCATCCCAAACAGTTTAGGTAATTTGACAAAACTCACTACCTTGTACCTTTATAGTAACCAACTTTCTGGGCAAATTCCACGAGAACTAGGTTGTTTGTTGAACTTAGAGAAATTGGAACTTAGCAACAACACACTAACAGGGTACATCCCAAACAACTTAGGAAATTTGACAAAACTCACTGCCTTGTACCTTTATATATAGTAACCAACTTTCTGGGCAAATTCCACGAGAACTAGGTTGGTTGTTGAACTTAGAGGACTTGCTGCTTAACGATAACACATTGACAGGTTCCATCCCAAATAGCCTAGGCAATTTGACAAAGCTCACTAGCTTGTACCTTGTCCAGAACCAACTTTCCGGATCTGTTCCTCAAGAAATTGGCAAGTTAATGAGTCTAGTTGAGTTGGAACTCGCTTTTAACAGCCTCTCTGGTGCCTTGCCATTTGGTCTTTGTGCGGGAGGTCGGCTACAACATTTAACCGCTACTAACAACAACTTGGTTGGACCCTTGCCATCAAGCTTGCTAAGTTGTACAAGCCTTGTCAGGGTTCGACTTGAACGAAATAACCTTGAAGGAGATATCACCAAGATGGGAGCTCATCCAAATCTTGTCTATATTGATATCAGTTCAAATAAACTATTTGGTAAATTATCTCATCGTTGGGGTGAGTGCCACGAACTTACCATGCTACGTGCATCAAACAACAGTATAACTGGAGTAATACCATCAAGCATAGGGAAATTATCTCGGCTGGGGATACTTGATGTTTCATCAAATAAGCTTGAAGGACAGATTCCACCAGAAATTGGCAATGTAATGACGTTGTTCAATTTGAGCCTTTCTGGTAACTTGCTCCATGGAAACATGCCACAAGAAATTGGATCACTGAACAATCTGGAGTATCTAGATTTATCATCAAACAACCTAACTGGGCAGATACCAGGATCAATTGAGCACCGTTTGAAGCTTCACTTTCTAAAGTTGAGCCATAATCACCTTAATGGTATCATTCCTATCGACCTAGGATTGTTGGTAAACCTACAAGATCTGTTGGATCTAAGTGACAATTCAATTGATGGCGCTATTCCAAGTATGTTAGGTGGTCTTAGTGTGCTTGAAGACTTGAATCTTTCTCACAATGCACTGAACGGCAGCATTCCACCGTCATTTCAGAGCATGACCGGCCTCCTATCCATGGATGTGTCATACAACGAATTAGAGGGGTCAGTGCCACATACTAGGCTCTTTGAAGAAGCTCCAATCAAATGGTTCGGGCATAATAAAAAATTGTGTGGTGTTGTGAAAGGTTTGCCCCCTTGCGATCTTCCTCGAAGTAGTGGACAAATAAAAAAGTCTGGAGCTATTTTACTAGCTATTATACCCACTATTGTATCTTTTGTGTTTGTCACTGCACTAGTAACATGGCAATGCAAAAAGAAGAAACCCAAGGCAGAAACTGCAAATGAAGTACAACAAACCAAGATGTTCGCCATTTGGAACTTTGATGGGGAAGATGTGTACAAGAAAATTGTTGATGCCACAAATAATTTCAGCAACACTCATTGCATTGGAACTGGAGGGACTGGATCGGTCTATAGAGCTCAGTTACCAACAGGTGAATTGTTTGCGGTAAAAAAGATCCATATGATGGAAGATGATGAGCAATTTAACCGTGAAATACAAGCATTGATGCATATTCGACATCGCAACATTGCAAAGTTATTTGGTTACTGCTCAGCAACTCAGGGAAGATTTCTTGTTTATGAATACATGGATAGAGGAAGCTTAGCAGCATCTTTGAAGGGTAAGGAAACTGCAGTTGAATTGGACTGGACGAGGAGGTTAAATATTGTTCATGATGTTGCTCATGCTTTGTCTTACATGCATCACGACTGCTTCGCGCCGATAGTCCACAGAGATATAACAAGCAGCAACGTTTTGCTTGACCTGGAATTTAAGGCATGCATCTCAGATTTTGGTATAGCGAAAATACTTGATGTGGATGCATCAAACTGCACAAGTCTTGCCGGGACAAAAGGATATCTTGCCCCAGGTAAAATCATATATCTATGTTGATCTTATTATATTTTTTTAAACCACGCTACATTTGTCTCTTGTTTATACAATCTACATTACTGTACAACAGATGGCTATCAAAATTAACTCTCCAATGTTGATGTTTCTTCAGAGCTTGCATACACAACAAGGGTGACAGAGAAGTGTGATGTTTATAGCTTTGGCGTGCTCGTTCTAGAGCTGTTCATGGGACATCATCCAGGTGATTTCCTTTCGTCCACGGACAACAACAACAACAACAACAAGAATACATTACTTGAGAATTTGCTGGACACCCGGCTCCCACGCCCTGAAGCGGAGATCACAAGTGAGATATTTCAAGTGGTCGCCATCATTGTTCGGTGCATAGAGCCTGATCCATCACGCCGTCCGACGATGCAGCAAGTAATCAAGGTGCTCTCAACAGCTGAACGATCACCTGTTAATAATCTTGATTATCTCCACACTGGCATTGTCGTCCCTGCTTGCTGGTCCTGAATGTTCATTTAGTTAGGACGCTGTTGTTTCTTCCTTATGATTATATACAGACTGTCCGTAAGACATAATTTAATCTGTATGGGAATTTGTTTTCTGCATTACTCTCATGCCCTGTACTAGTACCATCATTGCCAACTAGTGGCTGGTTGGCAATTTGCGACATATAAATAAATATTTGTGTAGTAGACAGAGCTCCTGCTATTTCCTCAAAACATTGATAAATAATCCTTTTTGCATCCTCTGTCAAACATCTCCTTTTGGGGCCTTGTGGCCATTACAAGATGCTCAAGTCTTTAGCTGTTACCTGTCACTTGGGGCTGCAGCAAGATCCTCCGGCTGCTTTTCAACAAGAATATGATGGATACAAGGAAGCACCATTTCAGGTGGTTTTGGGAAGAACAAAATTAAAAATAATGCATATATTTTGTATTTCTGTGTGTCCGAAACATTAGATTCTAGCTAGAAGATATATACAAGCAGTGCAGATCATTTCTTTTACTGGCCCGGTTTCTGGTTTCAGAAGCAGGAGCAGAGACTGGAAAGAAGGACAAAGACAGAGCCCTCAATTTTAATTTTAATTTTTTGGTCTACTAATGATATGATCCATATCAGAGTAGAAAGATAAGCTACTATTAACATGACAACATATGGAGAAATGTATGTCTACGTTTCCAAGGAAGACTCACATGACAAAGAGTAGAAATGTAAAATAGTTCTCATGATGATAATTACCCTTTTCTTTCTCTCAACGTTTAGAAATGTGCAGACTCGCCGGAAAAAAAAGATGCGGAGAAGAGCTTAATTAAGTAACTAATCCCTAGCTAGAGACGAAACATCCTAGGAAGATGTGGAGCAGAGAAATTAATCAATCTCTAGAGATGAAGAAATCTTGGGAAGATGTGTAGCAGAGATTAGCTAGTCGTGTCCTAATCAATCCCAAGATTAACTAATCAATCGAGATCAATCAATGCTGGTCTTTGATCTATACTGACAGAATATAACTGCCTCTAATTTCTACACTTGTCTCCTCACTAAAAACAACCAAGGAATCAAGTATATAGTACACAGCAAGAAATGTTTCTGTCTGTGATGAATACATTTTTCTGTTGGTGATCAGAGCTGTTCGTGGCAGAACCATCTATCTTTACAAGATACAACCATCTATCTGTGATGTCTACGTTTCATTATACAACTTTCACAACAAAAACCTATCTTCCAACTGCCAATTGCCTCGAATCGACCAGGAGGCGTCGTAATACATGTGTCAATCATGACACTCAACATCCTCGCCGGGGTAAAAAATCTTGCCTCGACGTCCTCGCCAAGGCATCGGCACTTCTCAGCGATAAAAGCTTGCCCTTGGGCACAGTTTCTCCACGGACCCATCCGGTGGCCCGTCGACCGGGCACAGCTTGATCTCGTAAAGCTTTGGCCACAATTTTCCGGTCACTGTGAGCAGAGCGAAAGGGTTAACTAGAGAAGAACCTTAGAGGCTTCGATCCATTGGATGAAAACAATTAACTGCGCAAGTGCAAAAAAACCTCACCGAACAGTCTGTGGTTTTCTTCATCCCAAGCTATACCATTTAAAACATCAATATTCTGGAACATGGGACAGATTTAGTGTCATCTCACTTCCGATACTGGATATGGATAACATTTTGTGCGCGTGTAGCAATGCAATTAGGAAATGAACCATCGTAGGCTGCTCACCCTGTTGCCAGAGTTCCACAATTGCTGCCTGCAAAATTGCAAACCCAAACATCAATTATTATTTCAAATGCAGGCACTATACACAAACCAAACAATTTATGAAGAAACTCAGTGTGTAAGAAAATGGGAAGAGAACAGCAGTCATGTGCTACTCTGGACATACCTCAGCTCATGAAGAAAGATCCAGCTCAGCATCTGAGAAGAACAAAGGGACTACCTCCAGAGTTGAGGATGATGATGCAATGTTAGCTTTGATGAAGCTTAGACCCCACCTTCCAGAGCACAATGCCAGCTACCCACTAGCTGAGGATATGAAGAAGAGGAAGGATACAGGTCTGAGGGCATGGAGAGCTGCTGATCCATATGCCCAGAGGAAGAAAACAGCTGTGGACTACAGATTTTTCACCAGAGAGCAACAGGATTTCTCTGAGACTGTGCTCCTTGACAAGAGTCCAGCTGTGAGCGATATGCGCTATGTTGACTGGAAATTCATTGAGGAAAACAAGGACTATTTCCCAAGTGTCCAAGACAATTTTCACTGCATTGGTCTGGATGAGTTTGTTGGCAAAGAGTTCACTGCCTGGAATGATGAGATGATCATGCAATTCTACTCCACCGCACATTTCTATGGAGATGGCAGAATTGTATGGATGACTGAAGGTGCTAGGTACGAATCTTCTGTTGAAGAGTGGGCTACCATCTTAGGAGTCCCAGAAGCACAGGATGGTGACTTGGATGTGTACTCAGAATCCAAAGCGAGTCACAATGCTATGGCCAATATGTACAAGGAGATCCCTGCTGCTCATGTGAAGTCTCACAAGCTAGGATCCATCTACTTTCTTCAGGCTGGCCTCCGCACTATGAACACCATTCTGAGGCATACTTTGATGCCCAAGTCAGGAGATGATAAGATGATCCGAGGCTACTCCATCAATATGTTGATCCACCTTGACAGTCACACCAGGATCAAAGTCATGGATTTGATTGTTGAGACAATCAAGAGGGTTGCCGCTGATCAGAAGCGCTCTTGCTGTTATGCACCCTACATCCAGATGCTCATCAACTCCAAGTTGGAGAAGCACATTTTTGCTCTAGAACGTCCACATCTACCCCTACAGCCAGATCTCGAGGACAACGTTGTGGTGATGAACCCAGATCATCCCACTTCAGCTGCTGCTCAAGCAGAGGCAGAGGCAGCTAGAGCCGCTAGTGCTCAGGTCCCTAGATCCAGGAATGAGCAAATGGATCTTCTGATTTCATCTGTCCAGGACATGAAGAACAACATTAAGGAGATTCTGGACAACCAGAACAGTCTTGTGAGGATATTTGAAAACAGAATCAAGACTCTAAATGATAAGGTTGATGGTCTGACGAAGACAGTGAATGAGCTCAAGAAGGAAGTTGACTCAGTGCCTCTTCCTCAGACTACTTCTTCTTCTTCTGATGATGATGATGGATCACCTCTCGGGACAGGCACACAGTTTACCACTCAGGCCAGATCAGCCACTGTGCCAGCGCCAGACTTGAGGCCCTCTTCATCAGCTCCTGCTGTTGTCACCTCAGCTCCTGCTCCATCAGTTCCAGTTCCTCCAGCTGCTACACCAACACCGTCTACGACATCTGCAGAAATCTTCGCCGACGCCGTTCTCTCGACTCCTTCATCAACAACCGGAGGAGATCAGCCCAAGAACGATTAGTTGTATGCCTTTGAACTTTTTGGTAACTTGTTGCCAAAGGGGGAGAAGTGTATATAGATCTTTAGGCTTCGAGCGAGAGAGAGCATTTGGTGTTTATTTGCTTTTCAAAAACATTTGATCTTTTGGTTGCTTGTGATACATGGTTCTTTGTGTTTGATCATGTGTGATGCTACTATTTCCTATCATCTTAATGCTTATGAGATGATTATTATCCTTTGTTTGATTGTGTTGTGCCATGATATTCATTCTAATCATTCTCGCACACCACCAAGTTGTATGTGACATGGAAGAAGTGCCCCATGTACCTAATCGATTGTGCATTTGCATTCAAACGCAAATTCAAAATAATGCACAAATTTAGGGGGACCTCTTGCTTATCACATACTTCTCAAAGCGACGATTATATTCACTGATTATATCATATGTCGAAGCTTTGATCTATATGTTGTCATCAATTACCAAAAAGGGGGAGATTGAAAGCACATTTGCTCCCTTGGTGGTTTTGGTAATTAATAACAACATATAAGTCATTGAACTAATATTTCTACCAAGTACGTTTCAGGAAATGTTCAATGATAGGGATGGCAAAAGGACTAAGGAGATTGTGGAGATACCCCAAGATGCAAAGGAAATAGGTTGGCCAAGCTTCAAGCAAGAGGACTCTACATTTTATATTTGTGAGAAATCACTTTGAGTCCATTGGAAAGCCAATACTATTAAAAGGGGGTAAGGTCTTGATTGGTGAACAATATGCTCATACGTGCACAAGTGACATTCGCCAAAAACACCCACAAGCTCTCCCACCAAAGTCTGTCCAGAGCCTAACACTCAAAATCGGTGTAACCAACATTCCCACTTCGGTACCACCGATTCCATACCCTAGACAGACTCAGCCAAACCCTAGCCACTTCGGTGCAACCGATTCCATACCGGTGCCACCGAGTTTAGGTTGCCAACTTTCTGTTACGCAAATTCACGTTTTCGGTCCCACCGAGAATGTTGGATCGGCGTCACCGAGATTGGAAATCTGACCGTTGGTCACCTTATCGGTGCAACCGAGATTCCTATATCGGTCTCACCTAGATTCAAAAGTTGCCACCTTTTGGTCACTTCGGTACCACCGAGATTCACACATCGGTGTCACCGAGTTGGTCATTTTGTGTGTAACGGTTGGATTTTTGGAGATGCCTATATATACCCCTTCACCACCACCTACTCGACAAGAGAGCACTCAGAACTATTCCATACTTGCCCATCCAGTTTTCTGAGAGAGAACCACCTAGTCTTGTGTTGAGGTCAAGATCTTCCACTCCAATCATATGGATCTTGATTTCTAGCCTCCCCAAGTTGCTTTCCACCAATCCCATCTCTTCTACCCAGCCAAATCTGTGAGAGAGTGATTGTGTGTTGAGGAGTCTATCATCTTGAAGCACAAGAGCAAGGAGTTCATCGTCATTACCGAGCCTATTACCTTTCGGAGGGTGGTGCCTCCTAGATTGGTTAGGTGTCGCTTGGGAGCCTCCTACTGCGTGTTGTGGAGTGAACCAAGAAGTTTGTACGGGCAAGGAGATCGCCTACTTCGTGAAGATCTACCCATAGTGAGGCTAGTCCTTCGTGGACGGAAGCCGTTATGGAATAGTCAAGGTTGCTACTTCGTGGACCCTTATGGGTGGAGCCCTCCGTGGACTCTCGCGACCGTTACCCTCCGTGGGTTGAAGACTCCATAAACGTGGATGTACGATAGCGCCACCTATCGGAACCACGGGAAAAATCCATGCGTCTACAACTGCGTTTGATTCTCCTACCCTATCCCTTCTATACATGCTTGCTGTTATTTTCCGCTGCTATATACTCTTAGACTTGCATGTGTAGAGTGTACTTGACTTGCCATGAAATGCTAAAAACTGCCAACCCTAAAACTTGGTATAGGCAAAACTTTTATTTGGTCAAGTAGTCTAATCACCCCCCCTCTAGACATACTTTCGGTCCTACAAGCCGGCCGATCTTATCGCGGCCTTCATCGCCCGCCGGGTCCTGCCACTGCAGCGCCGGGCACACCGGATCTGCGACATGAGCGGCCGGCACGACCCGACCCGGATGTCGACCAAGGAGCTGACGCCGGCTGGGATCGTCCAGCGGGTCAACTATATCTCCAAGGCCGGGCTGAAGGAGGGGGAGTGGAGCTTCGGGAAGGAGCCTTATCACCGGCGGTGAGTCCCTGGTCTTTATATTTCGCCGCTTCGACGTTATTCTTGTGCTCTGACGCCGCGGGATGGCCGCAGCTATTCGCCAGCCAGCGGAATCACGACGGGCCGAACGCCCAGATTCTGCTGGCCGACCTGCCCGACTCGGATGTGGAGGAGGCTGGCGCCGAGGCGGAGGAGGGGGCGGTCGAGGCGCACCTGGCCGACGCCGCAGCCGGCGGGTCGCGAAATGCAGGTAAGTCTCCGCCTCCAGATCTACTGCGGGACTAGCCGGATGACGACGAGGAGGGCCTGACCGGTGCGCACGGTGCAGCGCCCTCGGCCGGGGAGGACGCCAGCGTCGACCCCCCGAAACGACTGCGGAAGGCGGCAGGTGCCGGGCCGGCTCGCGCGGCGGCGACCGTCAACCGCCCGCACGGGAAGGAGGCGGTCGAGGCGAGATCGTCCACGAAACACTCGGTGGCGGGGCCGGCGCGTGAGAGGGCCGTCGTGAAGATAAAACGCCGGCTCGCCCCGTCCGTGGGGCCGAGGCGGGAGCCCCCGACGGTCATCGGGTAAGCGTTTCCTGCCTTATTTCTGACCCTTGTATGTTGAATCAGTGGGGGCGCGCCAGCGCACCCACTGGGTGTAGCCCCCGAGGTTCGGCCGGGCTGCGGAGCAGCCGGGTCGAATCTTACGGCTTGCTTCTTGCTCGTGCCTTCGTCATGACGAGCCTGCCGCGTACAGGTCGGCCCTTGACTTGGCGGTGGCGGCGACGGAGGCGGCGACGGGTGAGGTCACCTAGAGGAAGACCAGGAGCAGCGCCGTCGACCCTCCGCCGAGTCGAACCATGGAGGAGGAATTCGAGGCCCGCCAGTCCGGCGAGGATCTTGACGCGGCGACGCGTGCCGCCTGGCGGGACCGGGCTGAGGCCGAGAAGGCGTGGGAGAGGGCCTTCGCGAGGTGGGCCAGGCCTACCGCGGATCCGGTCTGGCCGGAGATGGAGAGGGGCTCGGCGCCAACGGTGACGGTCATTGAGCCACAGCCGGAGGGAGCGGGCGAGCCGGAGAGGAGGGTGGAGCCGGCCGGCGGCGGGTCGGACGTTGATGAGGAGATTCCGTGGACACGCCGCCCCGGGCCAACCCGGCGGAGGGAGGCGAGGGCGGCGGGGAGAGGCGCGAAGCGGACTCCGCGCCATCCGGCCAAGCGCAGCCGATGCCGGCCACGGAGGCCGCGACAGGGGGCGCCGGCACCCTGGTGGTCGTGCCGCCCCAAGCCGCCCCGAACCCCGAGCGGCCGGGTGGAAGTGGATCCGGCGCCGGGACCACAGTTCAGCAGCCATGGGCGAGCTCCAGCGAAATCGTGGTCGGACCGCGAACCCGGGAGGACGACGCGGCGGACGCCTTGCGTTTGCAGCTTCGCGGCCGGGGCGAGCGTCTGCAGGCCTTCGTCCGGGAGGAGCAGGACCGGGCGAAGCAGCTGGAGCAGGCGATTGCGGTGAGCTTTTCCTTCTTTTCTTTTCTTGATTGCTGAATCAGTGGGGGCGCGCCAGCGCACCCACTGGGTGTAGCCCCCGAGGTTCGGCCGGGCTGCGGAGCAGCCGGGTCGAATCTTATAGCTCGTCTTTCGCGTTCTTCTAATCTTCTGTCTGTGCGCAGAACCTATACGACCTGCGGGCCAACGCGTACAACCGGCTCCGGGAGCGGTACCGCGAGGTCAACACCCGGCTCGCCGCCAAGGAGGAGGAGCTGCGTCGGGTCCAAGGTATGTTTGCGTGCCTTCAGTGGTTTCTTTTTCTTCTAGTCTTTGCTTCCGGCCTCTGACCGGGAACCTTGGCACGCAGCCGACGCGGCCGAGGTGCCAGGCCTTCGAGGCCGGCTTGCCGAAGCCGGCTGGCAGCGCGACCATGCCGTCGGCGACCGCGACCGGCTCCAGGCCGAGGTGGACCGGCTTGTGGCCGAGAAGGCCAAAGCGGAGGACGCCCACCAGGCGGAGCTAGGCCGGCTAGCGGAGGAGCGCGGCAAGACGGCCGAGGAGCTGGCGGACGCCGGTAGGAGAATCGCCCAGCTCGGCAAGGATCTCGAAGCACAGGCTCGTGCGTCGGCGATCCGGGAGAACGGGATGCTGGGCGAAGCGCAGCACCTCGACGAGACCTTTGCCCGTAAGTGCTATCTTTCTTTGGTCCGGCTGGCGTAGCCGGCAAGTCATTTTCGTTTGTCTGACTTGTTTCCTTTCTTGGCAGGAGTCTTCCTCGAGACGCAGGAGGCGGCTGATGCGGCTGTGGACGCCCACCGGGCCGAGCAGCGCAAGCTGGGGGCGGAGATCGACACTTACGCCGCCTGGTCCTTCTCGGAGCTCGTTCTTGCCGGCGAGGCCCGTCTCCGGGCCGTGGAGGGGCAGATGCACCGCCTGTTCCAGGCCGGCTTGGGCATGGCGAGCGGCCTCTGGCCAAGCGCGGTGGTGCCAACCAGCGTCACCCGGCTGGCGCGGTGGCTGGAGACCGGGGTGGAGCGACTCGGCGCGTGGAGGGCCTCCGCGGCCCGGGCCGGCGCGGAGACGGCGCTGCGCTTCGTCGTGTCGTGGTATCCGGGCGTGGACCTCGACCGTCTGGCAGCGCAGCGGGCCGGCGCAGAGGAGGACTTGGTGGCGCGGGCGCGGCGGATCGCCGGGAGGGCCAGTTACTTGGCAACGTTCGCCCCGCACGACGAGTTCGTCGTCGAGCGGACGGAAGACGGCGAGGAGCTCCCTGCCGACGAGTTCGGCCAGCTGCTCAACGACCCGGACGTCAGCTCGGCCGAGACGGGCGTCTACGCCGATGACGAGGCCGACGCGGACGACGACGCCACGGCCGAGAGGCCGGCGGAGAGCGCTGGACCCAACCCGGCGGCCGCGTCCACCTCGGCTGAGCCGACGCCGGCCGGGGGCGACGCGGGTGCCGCTTAGGATTGCTTTCCCTTTTTATTTTTCCTGTACTCAAACTTTTGTTAGGTAGCAGGTCCACCCACTGGGGGTGTAGTTCCATGTAATGAACTCGTGGCCGAAGGCCCATGCTGTATATAAATTTTGCATGCGATTTCACTTTCTGCTGTTCGGCCTTGGGCCTTTTCCTGTTTGTCATTTCTCTGGGCTTCCTTCCCGCTAGCCGGACAGCCGGGTTGCGGACTGTGGCTACGACGGGAACTCGGCTTTGAGAGCGAACGCACAATACTTAGGCTTTTTCGGACGTTGAGCGTGAGTGAAACACCCACTGGGCCGGCTGGCGGCAGGCGGCGAGGCCGCCTGGCGCGCAGCCAGTCGTGCGGCGAACAAGCGAGAGACAACGGGTTGAGCCGGGTTGGCCGAACCGGGCTGTCCTTCTTAGTCGTTCTGGCGTACCGGTGCTTTCGGCCTTTGGCTCTTGCCGGCCGGACAGCCGGGAGCCGGCTGTGGCTGGCGAAGAGAGGGCTTCGGCGGTTTGTACGCTTCGAGACGGACTAAGGAAAAAAGCGGGGCGTGGTCTAGCCGGCTAGCCCCCGAGCCCCCGAGCCGGCTACGCCGGCTCGGTGGGGCAATTTAGAAAAAACGGGGCTGTGTGTAGACACAGAATAAAGCGGAAAAGGGAGCCCCCGAGCCGGGTGGGCCGACTCGGCGGGAGATATGAAAACGGGGGAGCTGCCTGCTTTCATTAAGTCCAAAAGATGGTGATACATACATACATGAGTTTAATTGTAAAACGGACGGAGGAGCTCCGCGTTCCAGGGCCGGCTGGACTCCTCGCCGGCTGCATCTCGCTTGCGCTTGTTCGGCTTCTGGGCGTCGATGAGGTAGTACGCGTTTCGGTCGCAGAGAGCCTTGCTGACGATGAAGGGGCCCTCCCAGGGGGAGGCCAGCTTGTGCTGGCCGGCTGTTCGCTGGACGAGCCGGAGCACAAGGTCGCCTTCGCGGAACGTGAGGGGCTTGATTTTCTTGTTGTGGTAGTGGCGCAGGCCTTGTTGGTAGATGGCCGACCGGCTGAGGGCCAGGAGGCGCGCCTCCTCGAGAAGGTCGACGCCGTCTTCGCGTGCTTCTTTGGCTTCGGCTTCGGTGTACATGGTCACTCGGGGCAAGTCGAACGCGACGTCGGTCGGAATGATCGCTTCGGCTCCGTAGACGAGGAAGAACGGGGTGAACCCGGTGGAGCGGTTCGGCGTCGTCCGGAGGCTCCAGAGGACGGCCGGCAGCTTGTCGAGCCAGCTGCCGGGTGAGCGCACGAGCGGCTCGACGAGTCGCGGCTTGATGCCGGCTAGGATGAGGCCGTTTGCCCGCTCGACCTGGCCGTTCGACTTGGGATGTGCGACGGAGGCCAAGTCGAGCCGGATGCCGGATGCAGAGCAGTAGTGGGTCAGCGTGCCCTTGGCGAAGTTGGTGCCGTTGTCCGTGATGATGTTGTGCGGCACGCCGTAGCGAACCGCGATATCCTTGATGAATCGGACGGCCGTGGGCCCGTCCAGCTTCTTGATCGGCCTGGCCTCGATCCACTTGGTGAACTTGTCGATGGCGACCAGCAGATGTGTCATGCCGCCTCGAGCCGTCTTGAAGGGCCCCACCATGTCGAGCCCCCAGACGGCAAAGGGCCATGTGATCGGGATGGTTTGGAGGGCGGAAGCCGGCTGGTGGCTGCGCTTGCCGAAGCGTTGGCAGCCCTCGCACTTGAGGACCAGCTCTTCGGCGTCTTCCAGGGCCGTGGGCTAGTAGAACCCGTGCCGGAATGCTTTGGCCACCAGGGATCTCGAGGCGGCATGGTGCCCGCACTCGCCCTGGTGGATGTCGAGGAGGATTTCGAAACCCTTGCCCCGCTCGACGGAGCGCTGGAACACGCCGGTCGTGCTGCGTTTGACGAGTTCGTGGTTGATGATGCTGTAGGCGGACGCGCGCCGCTGCACTTGTCGGGCTTCGGCCTCGTCGACAGGAAGTTCGCCGTCTTCCAAGAAGGCGAGGATTGGCTGAGCCCAGGATGGCGCCGTCACCACCGTGAGGACGGCCGCCGGGATGGGATCCGGGACGGCAGCCCCCGAGACGGAGCCGGCAGTCCCCGGGCTGGAGCCGGCAGTCCCCGAGGCGGAGACGGCAGTCCTCGGGCTGGAGCCGGCAGCCCCCGAGCCGGAGCCGGCAGTCCCCGGGCTGGAGCCGGCAGTCCCCGAGGCGGAGACGGCAGTCCCCAAGCTAGGGCCGGGAACCCCAGGGTCGGGTGGGGGCGCGCCGGGGTCGTCCGGGATGAAGATGGACTCCGAGTCGGGAGACGGCTTGATGGACGGCTTCCGCAGGTGCTCGAGGGAGACGCCGGACGGGATGGCCTGCCGGGTGGAGCCTACCTTGGCCAGGGCGTCAGACGCTTCGTTGTCGGCGCGTGGGATGTGGAGGAACTCGCAACTATCGAACCCGCCGGAGAGTTGCTGGACCAGGAAGCGGTAGCTGGCCATGTTGGCGTCTTTGGCGTCCCAGTCGCCGGAAACTTGCTGCACCACCAGGTCCGAGTCGCCGTAGCAGAGGATGCGTCGGATGCCGATCTCCCTGGCCAGCCGGAGGCCGTGCACGAGAGCTTCGTACTCGGCGACGTTGTTGGAGGCGGCGAAATGGATCTGGAGCACGTACCGCAGCCGGTCGTTCTTGGGAGAGGACAGCACGATGCCGGCTCCCAAGCCGTTGCGCATCTTGGAGCCGTCAAAGTGCATGCGCCAGTGAGTCGACTCCGGCGCCGGCGGCAGGTACTGCGTCTCGGTCCAGTCGACGAGGAAGTCAGCCAGCGCTTGGGACTTGATGGTGGTGCGCAGCTCGTAGAGGATCGTGTGGCCGGCTAGCTGGATGGCCCACTTGGCCACCCGGCCAGAGGCATCCCGGCAGCCCATGATCTCGCCGATGGGGGCCGTGCTCACCACGGTAATGGTGTGCTCTTGGAAATACTGCCTTAGCTTCTTGACGGCAAAGTACACGCCGTAGCACATCTTCTGGTAGTGGGGGTAATTCTGCTTGGAGGCGGAGAGCACGTCGCTCAGGTAGTACACCGGACGCTGGACCGGCTGCACCTTGCCCTCCTCAGGGCGCTCGACGACCAGCACCGTGCTGACCGCGCGGGAGGTGGCGGCGATGTATAGCAGGAGCGGCTCTTTCTCAGCAGGCGTGGCCAGGACTGGTGCGGTGGACAGCATGCGCTTGATGTCGCGGAAAGCTTCGTCCGCCTGGTCGCTCCACTCGAACGCCGTCATCTTCTTCATCAGCTGGTACAGGGGCAAGGCCCTTTCCCCCAGCCGGCTGACGAACCGGCTGAGAGAGGCCAAGCAGCCGGTGAACTTCTGGACGTCGCGCAGCTGGGCGGCTTGCGCATGCGCTCGATTGCCTTGATCTTCTCCGGGTTGGCCTCAATGCCGCGCGCCGAGACGAGGAAACCGAGTAGCTGGCCAGCCGGCACGCCGAAGACGCATTTCTCCGGGTTGAGCTTGATCTGGAACCGGCGCAGGTTGGCGAAGGTTTCTTTGAGGTCGGCCAGGAGCGTGAGGTGCTGCTTGGTCTTCACCACGATATCGTCGACGTAGACGTGCGCATTTCTGCCGAGCTGGGGCAGCAGGCACTTCTGCATGCAGCGCTGGAAGGTGGCTCCGGCATTCTTCAAGCCGAACGACATGGTGACGTAGCAATACGCCCCAAAGGGCGTGATGAAGGACGTCTTGAGGGCGTCGGCCGGGTCCAGCTTGATCTAGTGATAGCCGGAGTAGGCGTCCAGGAAGGACAGGAGCTCGCAGCCGGCTGTGGAGTCGATGACTTGGTCGATCCGGGGCATGCCTTGTTCAGGCTGGTATAGTCGATGCACATGCGCCAGGTGCCGTTTTTCTTCAGGACGAGGACTGGATTGGCCAGCCACTCGGGGTGGAACACTTCCATGATGAACCCGGCTTTGAGCAGCCGGGCGATCTCTTCATGTAGGAGATATGCCCTAGAGGCAATAATAAATGTTATTGATTATCTCCCTGTTCATAATTAGGTTTATGTTCCATGCTATAACTGCTATGGTTCTCGAGTCTACAATAACCACGAGGCTTGAAGGAAGACTCATATGCACGTGTGGGATAATAAACGGTAAAATGTATTCCTAGTCAAGCCTCTATGACTGGCTCAAGTATTGCATGATGATCCTGTTTTCCTGATCATGGGCATGGCTATGCCGGCAATTTTGAGGGCACAATTGTTGGTAGAACACTTGTGTTGAATCGACCCGATTGATGTTATGCTATGAGATACATTCGTCATAAGTTTATGGTTAATAACACAGAGAAGTTAATGTTTGCATAATTCCTTAGACCATGAGAGTGTCGAGTTTCTTCATGCTTGCTTCATGAACTTTGGGGTTTGTTAAACGTCATCCGTAAATGGGTGGCTATTACGGCGGCTTACGGGTTCATGGAAAAGTATGTCAAGTAACTTGATAGCTCAAGATTGGGATTTGCTCCTCTGACGATGGAGAGATATCTCTGGGCCCTCTTGGTGTTACGGTATCCATCATCCTCTGGCCAGACACAGGGTGATTTGATCACAGGGATGCCGGAACACGGGAACGAGAAAAGAGAACAATACCGGCAACGAGGTAACTGGCATTGTGGACAAGTGTTGATCCATGAGGATGCCGATGTTTCTCACCTCGGGTAATTGTAACATATCGCGAAGCATCAGAATAGCACACGGCAACTGGAGGTTCACTCGAATATTCATTCGTGTGGGTATAGGGATCAATATGGGTGTCCACGGCTCCGATGTTGATCATTGATCGGAAAGGGTTCCGGGTCATGTCTATGCTTGACCGAACCTATAGGGTCACACGCTTAAGGGTCATCTATCTGTTGAATACTAGACAGGGAGTCTGAGAGAAAATCACCGAAAAAGTTTCGGACGCCGGAAAAGTTTCGGACAGCGGAAAAGTTCCGCAGAGAGAACACCTGAACGGTTTAGGTGAAACTGAAAAGTTGTTTCAGGGGATACCAAAAAGTCAAATTGGTTTTGGCACATGCCTGATAATTCTTGGAGGATGCCAGAATCATTCTGGAAACTTTTTGGAATTTTCCGCGATGAAAACCGAAAATGTTCCGGAGCTGCCGAAACCGCTTCAGATGCTTTTCGCAGATGAAAATCACTAAACCGGAATTGTTCCGGCTCGCGTTGAAAATTATTTTGGTGGGTACTAGATTTGTTCTAAGCCCACATGAATATTTTCAGTTCGATCAGACGCTGAAAAATGTCGTCGTGAATAGTGAAAGTGCTTTTTGGGATATTTTTGGAAAGCCACCTTTTGGGGCTTTGCTCCAAAAGATCTTGGGGATGACATGGATGGATAGGGGCCAATTTTGGGGCCCCACATGAGGGTGTGGCCGGCCACATGGTGGACTCCTTCATGGAGTCCCCCTTGTTCCTTGGTTTCACCTTTTAGGTCCTTGGGAAGGACTCCTTTCCATGTGGGTTTTGGGTTTTCTTGTAAACCCACCCTACCCCTTGGGTTTCCTATAAATAGGAGGTGTGTGGGCTGCCATAAGACACACTCTTGCTCTCATACACATAGCCATGCATGATCTGGCATTCTTCTCTCCCTCCCAGCGAAATAGTTTCGTAGAGCCGAAAGGCTGTCTGGGTTCCGGCAGGAACTAGTTCTGGACGGCGAAGCCCTGCCGGATAGATGATACCGTATGTGTGCAACTCTGTAGAGAGATCGTAGTTTCGGTCTTAGTTCGAGAGTGCCTCCCGAAGGGCTGTCCGTGTGACCGTCCGAGTTTTGGAGGTCCTCCCGAAGGGCTGTCCGAGTGACAGTCCGAGTTTCGGAGGTCCTCCCGAAGGGCTGTCCGCGACACCGTCCGGGGGACTGTGCGACCGCCTCCCGGAGGGCTGTCCGCGGGGCAGATGAGGGTATACATCCTCGCGGTAGGGAGGTTGTAAAATCCTAGCTGCGGGGATCTGCACCGCCGTTCGTCATCGACTCTACTTCCGCTGCGCTACGAGTCGGTAACGATAATGATCAAACCTTGTATGCAGTCTCCATAGTGGTCCTGGGCTGGTGCGTAGGTCGGAAAAATTTTGTTTTCTGCTGCGTTACCCTACAGTGGCATGAAGAGCCGTGCTATGCGTAGATGCAGGTTGCGATCTAGAATACATAGAGATGTATGGGTGTTGCACAATATAATTAGGTAGTAGATGAGATCTATTGCTGAAAATTATTTGTGCGGGTAGCAGATGAAGTCTGTTACCCGATGTTCTTGTTGCTTCCCTAGAATTTGCATATTTCTGATCTTGATAACAGTATGGTGGAGTTTCAATGTTCTGGCAATCCGCGATCCTGATTGATCAACGAAGTGCTAACAGTTCATTGAATTCCACCGTAGTTAAAAAGAAAGATGAAATTTCGCAGACGAAAGGGCAATGCAGATATGATCTGCATGGGGGTCACGCGTATGACGAAGTTTAGTATGGGGCTCGAGATTTTATTATCTCACGTTTCATACACCCTGGAAAGTTAATCTAGCGACTTGGATTATCATGCTTGATGATGGGCGTTGGTAGCTTCGGTTTGTTTCGAAACCTTAGAAGCCACGTAAAATAAATTTTTGCATAAACCGATTAGAGGCGTCTAACTTGGTTTTGCAGGATGGTTTGCATGTGCATATGATGTGGTATAGCAGTGTTCATAATAATTTGATTGTGTATGAGATGACTATATGATGTAAATTGATTAACATGACCTGCGTGTCATGATTCGGCATGATGGCTGGAGCCATATGATTGCACTTTAATGACCCGCGTGTCAACCTTAAGTAATGCACTTATTTTATTAGCTATAGAGATAGCAATATTATCTGGTGCATCGACAAGGTGGTGGCAATCTTCGCGATGGTGAACACCGACGCGAATGCCGAAGACGAAGAAATGAAAGACTTCTCCGTCAGAAAGGGCTATACCATATCATGCTATTATGAATTGCCTGAGATGTTTATCCCTTATGATGCACCCTTCTTGATTGCGCGGTAGTCGCTTTTATTAGGGTGATCTCTCACAAAAATATCAAGTAGTTAGTGTTCTCCCAAGTGTAGCACCGTCACGGCACCTAACTTTTCGGGGTACGACATGTACACATGAGTACGAACGATTAGGGATGTGTGAGGCGGGTGAGGTCAGACCTCGCAGCGAGATCACTTGGTTGTCTTGACGTTCAGGCATGAGAGTCATGAGCTCGGAACACACGCATCGAAAGATGAACAAGAGTCACATAGAGATGTGATTGGCAAGTTGGCCTACCTATGGAAATTCACGTCATCAGTGATGAACCCGTCAATGGCGTCGAATTGAAATGCGGATCTTGTATCACTCACAATCAATTATGAGAGATATTGATTTGAGTGGGAGCGCACTGAAGAATTAACTTGTTTAATTCTCGGTGCAATTAATTTTGAACACTGTCTAAGTGTGGTTTGCATAATAGTTGTAGAATAATGGCTCGCGTTTCCACCTTCCCTATTAAAATTGAATAGCTGTTAAATATCTAGTTAAAACTTTACGGTTGGTAACGTAATGGGAGGATTGTCCTCAATAGTGCCGAGAAGGACTTTGTCCTATCGCATACTTTCGGTATTCTCCCGCTAATGCTATGGATCATGTGACTCTCGTCCTTCGATCCAAAAGCTAGAATTCTGTTTCAGTCAAGTGCAATACGTTTGCTTCCATGAGACCCGAACTTCGAAAGTTTGGATAGTTATGTGATATTCATGGAATCTGAAAATCATTTTTCAGAGACAGACAAAGGCTAATAGATATGAGATATCCAAAGCAATGTTTGTTTGCAAACTATTAGTAAAGGTGTTTACTATGCATTAGACTGATAAGAGGGGATCCAGAAGAACGCCTGTCATATGATGATAGTGAATAAAACGACAACTTAAAGAGAAAGGAAGTGTCCGAAGGGTGTTAGTGAAACTTTCACGCCTAGGAAGTCCGGGGCTAACGCCACTCTTAAGTTGGGTGCTTCTTCTGAGAGTAGGAGAAATACTGAAAGTGAAACTGTTAGGAGTATAATGGCAAAAGGAAAGAAGACTGGAATATCCAGCTCATGTATGAATGTCATACTAGTTTTTGATGTATAGGAGGCTGGTCAAAGATATAGTTCTTGGGAATTATGATTAAATTGTTAATCACTGATTCTTGGGTATTGTGAGTTAAATCAAAGATACCCGCTCGATTGCATTCTGTTGCAACTCGATGTAAGAACTACTATGGCATGAAAGACTAGCCAGGAATGAGGTTAGATACACGCAGGGAATGTAGTAAATGTTACTATGCCTTCCATAGGTGTATTCCCTATGTATTTACTTTCATAATTCATTTTAGAGTTTTACACTCTAGCCCATTGCATAAAGTATCTTGCAAGAAGGTTATTCATAAGAGAACTTTTGATGTTCGATGTTATGAATAACATAAGGGCCATACTTTCATTATGAATGAGATGTATGTTATGAATATTGATAATAATACATTACCTCTGTATTTACTTTCATAATTCATTTAGAGTTTCATACACTCTAGCCCTTTGCATAAGGTATTTTGCAAGAAGGTTATTCATAAGAGAACTTTTGATGTTCGGTGTTATGAATAACATGAAGGGCCATGCTTCCATACAGGATGGGATGTATGCTATGAATATTGATGGTAATATGATACATCCATAACACTGACGCTAAATGTCACAAGACTAAAAGAATACCACACAAGTATGGCACTGCATTTGGTCACATTGGAGAAACCCGCATGGAAAATTCCATTATGATGGATTTTGAAGTCATTTGATTTTGAATCATCTGACACTTGCAACTTTCCTCTGAAAAGTGAAGTGACTGAAATACCGTTCACAGGCCATAAGGAACGAGCAAAGAACATATTGGTAATCATACATTATGATGTGTGTAGTCCAATAAATGTTGTTGCAAGTAGTGGATTTATCTATCTTCAGAAATGACTCAAGTAGATATATGGATATTTACTTGATGAGACGTGAGTCTGGATCTTTTGAAATCATTCGAAAGGTTTTCAAAATGAAGAAGAAAATATTGTAACAAGAAAATTATGTTTCTACAATTCGATTGTAGAAAGGAATATTTGAGTTACAAGTTTAGCGAATGTCTGATGAGTTATGAAAGGGGTTTCATAACTTGCACCTCCCGGAACACCACTGCAAGTGGAAAGTCCGTGAAGATGTAATCGAACCATTTATGACATGGTAAGATCAAAGATGACATAAATAAATTTGCCATTACCCCTTTTAAGAGTAATGCTTTAGAGACTGCGGCTTTTACACTGAAAAGAGCTCCATCGGGTCTGTTGAAATGATGCCATGGTATGGTACGCCCAACCATGTTATATCTTTTCTTAACATTTGGAATATGGGGCTTGTGTAAAAGGTTACAAACCTATTCCAAATCAGACAAGTGCTACTTTGTAGGTTATCCCAAGTCATTGGGTATTTCCCCACCAAAATACCGAGGCAAATAAGTTTTCCACAAAGAACGGTATGCTTTTTGAAGAAAATGGTTCTTTCAAAAAGGTGAGTGGGAGAACAGTGCAACTCGACGAGATAAACAGTATCTTCGTCATCAGTTCAAAGGAAAGAGACCTTGGAAGTAATTCCGGAGTTTCCTACTGCGACTGATACGGAAGTCTCTACAATAAAATGTATGGACTTCGGTCGAACTTGCAGCTGAACCACGTAGGCAAAGCTCGTGCAAACCTATCAGGTGCGCAAACGAGATATTGTTGTTAGACAACAGTATACCTACGATTCACAAGGAAGCGTTGATGGGCCCTGACTCCGGAATTGGCTAAATGCCAATACAATCCGAGATAGTTTCCATATAAATGTTTCAAGATTAAAATCTTGATACACCTTTCAGAAGACTTAGAGTCTAACGAATATTTATGGAACTAAAAACTGATACGGATAAAAATGTTTTATCCATATAGCTCGACTTGTTGAAATAACAAGTTCAAGGAGTTGACTACGATGAGGTTGATTCACCGTAGCGATGCTTAAAGTCGGTTCAGGTTGAACTAGCAATTAATTAATACATATTTCAATCATGAGATATGAAACATGGATGACCAAAGGATTTCCATCTGATGGAAATGAAACCTAGGACTTGTATGTGATACAGTCCGAAGTAATTTGTCGATCCAGAGGATGCTAGTAAGTATGCAAACTTCAGAGTTCCAGCGATGGACAGAAGAGAGCAAAGTGGAGTTGGAATCTTCGTTTTTGATGGAATGGTCAAAGGGGTCTGACTTCAACAAATGGGTATCGAAGATGCTTGTGGTTCAAGAAAGTAAGTGGGAGCATAATAATATTTCTAAAAACCTTGTGTGCTTGACACATTGTTAATTGGAAATAAATTTCTTGACACGAATTAGGACTTCATTTGAAAATAGTTTTTCGATGAAGTGCTTAGGCTAAATGGCCTCAATATTAGGCATGATGGTCTATGGAGATAGATTTACCTAATGGGGCTAAGCAATGAATACATATTGACAAGATGCTAAAACTTTTTAGCATTTAAAACGCCAAGGAGTGATTCTTGCCAAAGTCACATGGAAAGAGTTTTTGCAAGACTCGGTGTCCCAAAACACTGATGAACAAAATACATGATGGTGATTCCACACACTCTTGTGTTTGGATTAATCATGTATTCCATGGTATGTAAAAACAACCAGATATGTCCAATACTCCAAAGTTGTTGCGAGTATAGATACCATAGTGATCAAAGTACTGATCATGGGACAACAGTGAAAGATGTCATTGAGTACTAGAGCAGTACTGATGACATGTTTTCTCGCAAACGGAGATCATGAAGAGTTCGTTGTAAAAGGTTACATCGATACAGTCTTCATCAATGCTCCATGCGATTTTCGATTTAAATTGAGGGTTTTGTGTGATACACAATATGGTGGCACGGTAGTTGGAAATTGTTCCAAACAAGATACTGTGGCGAATTCTATAACAAAGGCTAAGTATGTTGACGCTTTAGAAGCGACAAAGAAGTTGTTGAATCATATAGTTCATTCATGAACTTAGTATGGTTCCAAGATGGCTTTGGTCTATGGGACACTATTGCAGATAGTTGCCCCATAGCTCAGTCTGAGGAATCAGGTTTCGACCAATGATTCACACATATGCAAAGCCAAGTCCACACAAAATATGAATTTTGTGAAAGCGTGAAAACGCAAGGATATGCAAAGTTACACACATAGCTGAAGTCGTCAGATCCGTTGGACATCAGGCTATACCACATGCGAAGCATATTTTACACCGGTATGCCATAGGTGTAAAGTGCAACAGCGTTGACTAGATTATTGACTCTAGTGCAAGTGGGAGTCTGTAGGAGATATGCCCTAGAGGCAATAATAAATGTTATTGATTATCTCCCTGTTCATAATTAGGTTTATGTTCCATGCTATAACTGCTATGGTTCTCGAGTCTACAATAACCACGAGGCTTGAAGGAAGACTCATATGCACGTGTGGGAAATTAAACGGTAAAATGTATTCCTAGTCAAGCCTCTATGACTGGCTCAAGTATTGCATGATGATCCTGTTTTCCTAATCATGGGCATGGCTATGCCGGCAATTTTGAGGGCACAATTGTTGGTAGAACACTTGTGTTGAATCGACCCGATTGATGTTATGCTATGAGATACATTCGTCATAAGTTTATGGTTAATAACATAGAGAAGTTAATGTTTGCATAATTCCTTAGACCATGAGAGTGTCGAGTTTCTTCATGCTTGCTTCATGAACTTTGGGGTTTGTTAAACGTCATCCGTAAATGGGTGGCTATTACGGCGGCTTACGGGTTCATGGAAAAGTATGTCAAGTAACTTGATAGCTCAAGATTGGGATTTGCTCCTCTGACGATGGAGAGATATCTCTGGGCCCTCTTGGTGTTACGGTATCCATCATCCTCTGGCCAGACACAGGGTGATTTGATCACAGGGATGCCGGAACACGGGAACGAGAAAAGAGAACAATACCGGCAACGAGGTAACTGGCATTGTGGACAAGTGTTGATCCATGAGGATGCCGATGTTTCTCACCTCGGGTAATTGTAACATATCGCGAAGCATCAGAATAGCACACGGCAACTGGAGGTTCACTCGAATATTCATTCGTGTGGGTATAGGGATCAATATGGGTGTCCACGGCTCCGATGTTGATCATTGATCGGAAGGGGTTCCGGGTCATGTCTATGCTTCACCGAACCTATAGGGTCACACGCTTAAGGGTCATCTATCTGTTGAATACTAGACAGGGAGTCTGAGAGAAAATCACCGAAAAAGTTTCGGACGCCGGAAAAGTTTCGGACAGCGGAAAAGTTCCGCAGAGAGAACACCTGAACGGTTTAGGTGAAACTGAAAAGTTGTTTCAGGGGATACCAAAAAGTCAAATTGGTTTTGGCACATGCCTGATAATTCTTGGAGGATGCCAGAATCGTTCTGGAAACTTTTTGGAATTTTCCGGGATGAAAACCGAAAATGTTCCGGAGCTGCCGAAACCGCTTCAGATGCTTTTCGCAGATGAAAATCACTAAACCGGAATTGTTCTGGCTCGCGTTGAAAATTATTTTGGTGGGTACTAGAATTGTTCTAAGCCCACATGAATATTTTCAGTTCGATCAGACGCCGAAAAATGTCGTCGTGAATAGTGAAAGTGCTTTTTGGGATATTTTTGGAAAGCCACCTTTTGGGGCTTTGCTCCAAAAGATCTTGGGGATGACATGGATGGATAGGGGCCAATTTTGGGGCCCCACATGAGGGTGTGGCCGGCCACATGGTGGACTCCTTCATGGAGTCCCCCTTGTTCCTTGGTTTCACCTTTTAGGTCCTTGGGAAGGACTCCTTTCCATGTGGGTTTTGGGTTTTCTTGTAAACCCACCCTACCCCTTGGGTTTCCTATAAATAGGAGGTGTGTGGGCTGCCATAAGACACACTCTTGCTCTCATACACATAGCCATGCATGATCTGGCATTCTTCTCTCCCTCCCAGCGAAATAGTTTCGTAGAGCCGAAAGGCTGTCTGGGTTCCGGCAGGAACTAGTTCTGGACGGCGAAGCCCTGCCGGATAGATGATACCGTATGTGTGCAACTCTGTAGAGAGATCGTAGTTTCGGTCTTAGTTCGAGAGTGCCTCCCGAAGGGCTGTCCGTGTGACCGTCCGAGTTTTGGAGGTCCTCCCGAAGGGCTGTCCGAGTGACAGTCCGAGTTTCGGAAGTCCTCCCGAAGGGCTGTCCGCGACACCGTCCGGGGGACTGTGCGACCGCCTCCCGGAGGGATGTCCGCGGGGCAGATGAGGGTATACATCCTCGCGGTTGGGAGGTTGTAAAATCCTAGCTGCGGGGATCTGCACCGCCGTTCGTCATCGACTCTACTTCCGCTGCGCTACGAGTCGGTAACGATAATGATCAAACCTTGTATGCAGTCTCCATAGTGGTCCTGGGCTGGTGCGTAGGTCGGAAATTTTTTGTTTTCTGCTGCGTTACCCTACACTTCACCGACGGTTCTTTGCTTTTCCTCGGAGAAGCGGCGTAGCGGCTGCCGGACAGGCTTGGCATCCTTGCGGACGTGTAGTTTGTGCTCGGCGAATTCCCTCGGGACACCCGGCATGTCTTTGGGAGACCATGCAAAGATATCCTGATTCTCACGGAGGAAATCAACGAGCTCGCCTTCCTATTTGCTGTCGAGGCCGGTGCCCACGACGACGTACTTGCTGGAGCTGGGGTCGGCCGGGTTGAGCGGGACCTTCTTCGTGTCCTTGGCCGGCTTGAAAGAGGCCTCGTCGGCGGCCGGCTTGGGCGGAGCCGGCATGGCCAGCTGCGCGTTAGCAAGCGCCACGATCCGGTCGAGCTGGCGCCTCTCTTCGGCGATGACCAGCGACTCGGCCAGCTGGGAGCCGGCTTTGGCGCATTCGATGGACTTCTTGTAATCGCCAACGACGGTGATGAGGCCTTTGGGACCCGGCATCTTCAACTTCAGGTAGGCGTAGTGGGGGACCGCCATGAATTTGGCCATCGCAGGCCGGCCAAGCAGCGCGTGGTAGGGGCTGGCCAGGTCGACCACCTCGAACCAGATCGGCTCGCGGCGGAAGTGGCTGCTGGAGCCGAACAGGACGTCGAGCCGGATCCGGCCGATCGGGGAGCAGGAGAGACCCGGCACGATGCCGTGGAATACCGTCCGGGTTGGCTCCAACTGCAGTGCCTCGATGCCAAGCTTGGTCAAGGTGTCGCGGTACAGGATGTTGATGCTGCTGCCGCCGTCGATCAGCACCCGTGAAAAGCGGCAGGTGCGTTTCTCGGAGACGATGGTGGGTTCGAGTACGAGGGCGTAGCCGCCCGGTGTGGGCATGACAGCCGGATGGTCCTCCCGGGTCCAGCTCACCGGCCGGTCGGACCAGTGCATATACTGGGGAACCGAAGGGATGACGGCCTTCACCTCGGCCGCATGCTTGCGCTTGGCGTGCTTGTCATTCCCCTCGCTGGTGAAGACGACGTAGGACGCGTCTGGGCGCGGGAAAGGGTTGTCGGCGAGGGCGCCGGGTGACGGTGGCGGCGGCGGGAGCGGCGGCTGCTGCGGGCCGGCTCCGGGCGGCGGAGGTGGAAGGTTGCCCTTCAACAGTCGCTGGGTGAAACTACACTACCGGAGCGTGTGCGTCAACGGCTTCGCGCCGCTGTGGTTCTTGCAGGGGGCGTCAAGCATCTGCTCAAAAGTCAGCTTGGGCTGCCAGATGGCCTTGCCAGTGCGCTGGCGCTGGCTGGAGCCCTGCTCAGCCGCCTGCTCCCCTTCGACGGCGGCGACTTGTCGGTTGTCGTAGCGGGGTGCCGGCTGGTCGTTCCGGCGCTTGCCGTTGTTGTTGTTGTTGCCGTCTTGCCGGCGCTGACTGTTGTCGCCAGCCGGCTTGGAGGGAGCCGGCTGGGCCGGGAGGAGCTTGCCGTCTGCGTCGATCGTGATATTCACATTCACTAGTACATAACAGGGCTTTCGTCACAGCTCAATGTACACATTAGTCCCGGTTGCATTACGAACCGGGACTAATGTGAGCATTAGTCCCGGTTCGAGCGGCGCAGGCATCAGTCCCGGTTCGAACGGGACCTTTAGTCCCGGTTGGAGACACCAACCGGGACTAAAGGGTTTGTGACCGGCTTCGAACGGTGCCAGCCCCTTTAGTCTCGGTTGGTATCTCCAACCGGGACTAAAGCCCCCCCCCCTTTAGTCCCGGTTGGAGATACCAACCGGGACTGGAAAAAAAAATTAATTTTTTTTTTCAAAATTTTTTAAAGGAATTTTTTTTTCAATTTTTTTTCCCAGCCCTTTAGTCCCGGTTGGTGTCTCCAACCGGGACTAAAGGTCTATCTTTAGTCCCGGTTGGAGATACCAACCGGGACTAAAGGGGGGCCCCTAAACCCTAAACCCCTTTACCACATTAATCTTAGAAAAATCATAACTAAATCATTCTAATTCAGAAAAATACAAATAATATATCAAAATGTATAGAAAAAAATAGCAAATTCTGTTTTCCGTTTCGACAATTTTTTAAATCACCAAATTCCAAAGGGAAAATAGAGTTTTTCGACGTTTTAGACGTTTTAGGGTTTAGGGGCTAGGGTTTACATTTCTAAGTTTAGGGTTAGGTTTTAGGGTTTGAACCTTTAATTTTACTGTTTATAATAGAGTTTCGGACGTTTTAAGTCCCGGGTTTAGGGTTTTCGGACGTTTTAAGCCCTGGGTTTAGTGATTTTCAATTTCAGGCTAATTTAGCTCAAAAAATCATTAAATTCATGAAAAAATAGCAAATGAAGTCAAAAAAGGTTGAAATTCAAGGATGTGGCTTTGAATGGTTCATATTGAACACACAAAAATTCTGGAGTTGAAATAAGATTAAAAAAATGAAATGTCTTTGTAACAGCTGAGTTTTCGTCTGAAACCCTGTTACTTCGAAAGGGATGGTCCAGTTTGTACACAAAGTACATCCAGTTTTTGACATAACCCTCTCAACTTTTTAGCACAAGCTATTTGGGTGAAATGATGATACCATGCCAAGTTTCAACCTTTTCAGAGTTCATTTGTAGTGCTTTTCAATTTCGGGCTAATTTAGTTTAAAAAAATCATTAAATGCATGAAAAATAGCAAATGAAGTCAGAAATGGTTGAAATTTGAGGATGTGGCTTTGAATTGTTCATATTGAACACACAAAAATTCTTCAGTTAATATAAGTTTAAAAAAATGAAATGTGGTCAAACTCTGGTCAAACAGTGGTGAAACTACTAAATAATTCAAAGATTTGAAAATCAGAAGAATTTTTTTTTAAAAAAATGTTGAAAAAAAAATTGAATTTTTTTTTTTTAATAATAATTCCTTTAGTCCCGGTTGGTGTTACCAACCGGGACTAAAGGCTCGGTTGGTAACACCAACCGGGACTAAAGGTTCTCCAGCCCATGCACGGAGAGCGGCCACGTGGAGGGCCTTTGGTCCCTGTTCGTAAGCAAACCGGGACTAAAGGTGTTGGGCTTTAGTCCCGACCCTTTAGTCCCGGTTCCAGAACCGGGACTAAAGGCCCTTACGAACCGGGACAAATGGCCCTTTTTCTACTAGTGATTCATCGCGGAGTCGGCCGTAGCGTACTTGTCCGCCACGGCCATGAGCTCCGCCAGGGTCTTCGGCTCGTCGCACACCAGCCGGTGCTTGATCAGAGTGCCGTCTAGGCACCCGTCGATGAAATATTGGATGGCCTGGACCTCGTGGACGCCCTCGCAAGAGTTGCGGAGTTCCGTCCACCGTGTGAGGAAGTCGCGCAGGGGCTCGCCCGGCTTCTGGACGCACATGGAGAGCTGACGGGGCTTGCCGGGTCGCTTGTAGGTGCTGGTGAAGTTGCGGATGAACGCGTCTTCGAAATCCAGCCAGGAGTTCACGCTGCCGGCTCGCAGGCTGTTAAGCCACGTCCGGGCCGAGCCGAGTAACATGAGGGGGACGTAACGGACAGCCACGCGCCGGTTGCCGCCGGCGATGCCGACGCCCGTGGTGTAGTCGGTTAGCCAGTCCTCCGGCTTGGTGGCACCGGCGTACTTTGGCGAGTCGCGGGGCAGCGAGAAGCCTTTGGGGAAGGGTTCTTCGCGAATGCGGGGGCCGAAGCACGCCGGGCCGACAGAGCTTTCCTCCTCCAGGGCCGTGGAGCGCGCCAGCCGGTCGATGCGGTGACGGGCGATGCTTTCGTCGTAGGGCTCGCGGGGTCCGAGTCGGTTAGCCACGGGAACGCGGAGGCCGATTCGGCCGGCCACGGGACCGCGGGGCGCAGGGGACTCCGGGGCCGGCTCGGGCTGCCGAGCCGGCCGCATGGGGGGCTCCGGCTGCTGAGCCCGGCCGTCGCCGGCCGTCTCGCCAGCGTTGCCGTCTCCAGCGGCGGTGGCACGGTTGCGCCGGCTCCGGCCGGACTGGTGCCGGCCAGAGCGGCTCGCGCTAGTGGCGTGCGAAGACGTCTGCCGCGCATCCCGGAGAGACCTCCCCAGGTCCCCGGTTCTTTTTGAGGCGGAGCCGGATGGCTGGGCCGGGTCGAAACGTTGCTGCTGCTCCTTCGCTGCGGTGATGAGGTCGCGGATGCGCTGCTGCTGCTGCAGCAGCTCCTCGCCCTCCAGGAACTCGAGATCAGCAATCGCGGCCTGCGCCGCGCGCATGTTCTTGACGGGGGTGTCGTAGACGGGTCGGCCTGCGCACAGCGCGCGGCCGAGGGCGCCCCCACGGATCCACACCTCCGCGACCCGGCTGGGCTCGGCGGCGGGCGGAGTGAGGCCGTGTGCGCTGTCGAATTCTCGTTGGGCGGACTCCAGCCGGCACCGGGTTTCCGCAAGCTCCGTGGCCTCGAGCAGCAGATGCTGGCGGCCCTCGTTGAGCTGGGCCGCTGTAGCAGCCGTGTCGGCGTCAGGCGTGATGGGGGCTTGCAGACTCCGGATCGTATCGTGGAGCGGGTCAGTCCGGCGAGGCGGAGTCGCAACCGCGGCGGCGGCCGCCGCGGCAGCCTTCTCCTTGGCGCGCGGGGAGCCGGAACTGGTGCCGATGGTTAGCACCTCCGCGTGAACGCAGAGAGCAGCGACGTCGTCGGAGACAGCGCAGCTAACGGGGACAGGCGAGTCGGTGCAATTGCACACTTCGCTGGGAAACACGTCGGGGACGAGCGCGACGAAGACGTGCAGCGCGCCGAAGGGGACGATGAAGCAGCCTGCGGGGCAGGCGACGTCCGCGCCCAGTGCAGCGCTGCAGCCGGCCGGTTTGGACGTGCGAGGCGCATGGACCAAACCGTGCACGATGCGCTCGCCGGAGCTGGTGAAGGGCCTCGTCCGGAACTTGACTCCGGCCAGCGCCGCGAGCAGCCCCACGGTGGGCGCCAACTGTCGTGGTATTCTCGCTGGGGGTGCGTGATTCACGGCAGATGCCATGAGATGGCTTCAGAGGTGGGGCTACGAGAGGACGCCGGTGGGCTCCGGAGGCGAGGTTGGCACGAGCAGGTGCGAGACACGAGACGTACCCAGGTTCGGGGCCCTCTGGAGAGGTAACACCCCTAATCCTGCCGTATGAGCTGATATGTGCAAAGGTTACAGAGTTGCTCCTGGAGCTGTTTGGACGGAGGAGGGAGAAGGGGCTAGGCCACCGTTCTGCCTCTCCGGTGGGAGTGTGTGTGTGCTGTGGAGCGAGGAATCACTAAAGGGAAGTGAAGAGCCACTATCCCACAGGAGAGAGTGATCTGAAGAGAGCTAACTAGGATGTGTAGTGATCTGACCAACTGATCGACCGGCCCCTCTGCATGGAGGCCTCCCTGGGGGTCTTATAGGCCGACCCCCAGGGTTACAACGGTAACGTTACAGAGGCGCGGGCCCCTGGTGTCATTGACCGGGATCCGTTGGCCGGGTCGCCGGGCTGCCGGGTCGCCAGGTGCGCCGCACCTGCCTGGCGCGGGGCACTGTGGCGGGTCTTGTCTCTTGTCAGTCTGGGCAGGAGGCACTGTGGCGCGTCTTGTCCGTTGTCAGAGGGAGGTCGGCGCCGCCGTTTCTACAGGACCGCGCCTCCCTGACACTGCCCGCCTCGGGCGGGGGGCGCAAGGAAAGCTGCAGCCTCGCCTGCTCTGTCAGTATAAAGGGAGGAGTGCTGTAGCCACGCTTGCTTCGTCGCTAAGGCTTCGTCTCCTCCCGGCCGGCCGGCATGGGCCAGCCGGCCAGGCCGGGTTGCCGTGCCGAGCTGGCTCGCGCTGGGGAGCCGGCGTGCTTGGCAAGCCGGCCTGAGGGACTTGTCTTGCTCCGATGATTTTCCGAAAGGGATCCGGGCTCCGTTGCCTACCCGGGGGTCATCCCCCCGACAGTAGTCCCCGAAGCTGTGAAGGTTCGCCGGCTTCAGGCAGGGGGGCCTTCGCAGCTTACCCCCTTGTGGAGCCGGTTTGTCGATGAAGCGCCGGAGTCCGGCCGGGCGGCTTCGCCTGGCCGCTCGCCGGCTCCGCGGCAGCGGACGCCGGGAACACCCGCTGGGGGCCGGCTTCCGGGGACCGGGTCGCGGCACCCCGGCCTGGGCGGGAAATGGAAATGCCCGCCAGATAAGTCTTGCTTCGTACGCCGATTCGCGCCCGCCGCAGCTCGACGGGCTGCCACGTGCAGCCTCGCGGTGGGCGAGGCCTGCCAGCCCACGCACGCGACGGGACGTGACTGTGGCTCGGGCCCGCTACGACACGCCCTCGGCCCGCGCGCGGGGGATTAACTGCGGCGACCGTTGGCGATTGCGCTTTCCCGCGCAGTTAATGTGTGTGGGGAACGTGCGCGCACAGTGCGGGGGAGTGGGGATTGTGGGCGCAGACGATCCCACTCCCCCACGATATCGCGTGGTTATAAATGAGAAGGAGGGGGGAAGTGCGACGGAGACGCTCGCGCTCGCACCCCTGCCCCCCGCCTCTCCTCTGTTTCCTCTTCTTCTCCGCCGCGCCCGAGCAAAACGCTGCCGCCTCCGCACGCCTCACCCACAATGTTAATGTAACTTGTGTTGTTCCATGAAGCACAATCTTCAGAATTCTTGTGATGTCAGCTCCACTTTGATTGTCTTCCATAAACAATCAGGGGGATGATAAGAAAAGGGCTTTATAAGAACAAGATAACACTACAAAATGGTTGTTACACAGTGCACATACGTACGAATATTCACACATTTTGGAACGTAGGATACTCTGCATACAGAAGGAGTTTAATAACATAGGATTATATTATCAGTGTCAATATCATTATATTAACAGATTACCTAGTCGTATCGTCGCTGCATCCAGGAGTTTAACAATAGCATTAATTATTAAGTATAAATTCAACGTGAACGATGTATGTGATTAGTCTGTCCATAAAATGTGGCCATTACCTTACAGATAAAAAAAGTGAGGATGCATCATATAAGTTGATCCAAATACACTTGCAAATATAACCATTGTTGCTCACTGCAGGAACGATGTCTGAGGAAAATTATTGCCCATGGCATAGCAGATGGTACAATCAACTTGGCATACTTCCTAATGAAGTGAAATATGTGCTTCTTTTTACCAGAGTTAGCATCTGGATCTTATAAAAGATGGATAACTCTTTTCGCTGATTATCAAATATGGCCCTCTTCAAAGCAACAATATCATCTCTGACAATAGTTTATTTCTCTTTAGCATTAGCATCAATTCCGCTTCATCTAGTGTATCAAGTGTTTTGTCTTCTCTTATCTCGGCTAGCAAAACATCAAGTTTGTTAAGGAATTGTGTATGACATTTCTGTATTTCTGAAATCTCATCGTCTTGAACATTGGACATGTTCTCATATTCAGAACCTTCAGTTCCTGTAATCAAGAAATCAATCCAAACCCCTTTAAGTAGAACATGGATTAATGTTGACTCTGTATTGAGTAGATTTCTGATAGATATCAGCACCGTTTCAAGTTGTTACCATGGCCGTGGTTTGTATGCAATTTAGTTTAGTGGCAATCAGTTTGTTTTAGGAGAAGATTTGCTTGCCGCCATTGAAGCTATATGTGGCAATCAGCAAGGTGGTATTCAGCTTGAGGTAATGTGTCCTCCTCATTACTACTTTTTGATTTTTAGTTCTGACAATTATTGTATTCAAGTCTTGAATGATTCGGGTAGGATCCGGTGGCTTGATAGTCGTGTGGAGTTTGCTCATTGGCATCGTGGATCTCATGTTACTTGGAGTGAACCGGCGCAGAAAATCAGACTTAGTTTCGAAGGGCTTCTTGATAATGGTTTGGAGATTGATAAATGAGAGATAGTATTTGCTGGTCTTGGTGGAGATATTATTTAGTTTTTTCCGCATAAAGATCAAGAGCTTGTTGTGGTGGATGCATAGTTAAAAGATCCGTTTGCTATTTGAAAATATGTAATTGTGGAGGTGCCAATTCTTGATCCACTTCCTTGGTAGCCTTATCCAGATAGTGATTACGATTTGCCTCCTTGTGCTAACCCAGTGATGCTGACACGGAACAATTAGAGTTGCATATCGAGGTCCTTGTTCTGCCATGCAGTGAAATAGAGACAACTCACATAACTTAGAGATATATGGTGTGTGCAAGCTATACAATTGGGAGGTAATATATTGTATTGTAAGTTTTCATTTTTCGGATATCCATATTTAAAAGGCCGGATTATTTGGCTAGGAAAAAACGATGATCCTACGGCGTCGTATATTAGTAATACCATATCCTGTACTGTATCATATTAATTGTACTTGGGTTCTGATCGGATTGTGTTTGGATGTAAAAATCTCTTACCATATCTTATAAAAATGGTTTCGGTTAGTGTTCATGTAAAGCATTGTGTCAATGACTGAGCCAATAGTTTTGTTCAATATTAGTTAATAGCAAAAAGGAGAACCATGGTCTAAGTACAACGAATGGCACATACAGTAGCAACACTGTTACAGGAAACGAAAATTTGCCAACCTCAAATGCTAGGCTTAAAGCACAAGAGAAATGAGAGACAGAGAAGGAGAATGGAGACGTACCTTTGATGGTTGTAGCCGAGGTAGAGCATCACCATTGTTGCATGTGGCAGGAGTCGTGGTGGTCCAAGTCGTCGGGTATAACATAGTTTACGACCGTGCGGAAGCGTGGGAGACCCCGGAAGCAACCACCGGTGGCCGGGACGACGACCATGGCATCTATCCTGAGACGACAGGTACAGGCACGAACGGGTGGTACCGCATCTGCCACGGAGGTGAGGTCACGGATGGCCAGTAGTGGGTGGATGGGGAGGAGCTTGAGGAGGCGGAGTTAGCATCCAGGTGTATGGCGCCGATGATGCGCGAGCAGCCACACCAGCGAGCTCAAGCAAGTGGGTAGGGTTAGCTGCGGAAGACGAAAGAGGAGGTGAGCACCAAAACCAATCGGTGGAGGCTGTTGAGCAGAGCGAGTGGGGCTCGGGGCTGTGAGCTGAGCGGCAGAGACCACGGGAGTTGGCCGGGAATGGCGGCGGCTTCTATCGGGGAGAGAAGGGCTATGCGAGGGAGACGTGCGTGATTTGGAGTGCTGGACTGAGCTCAACCAATTGCGTGTAAATCCTCATGAGGCATTAAAAGAATAAAAAAAAAGGGAAAAACAAAGCCTTGTCGGTTAATTCTTCACATAATTCCCTAGCCTAAGCTGTCCAAAAAAAATCGAAAAAAAGGAAAAATGAATCTCCTGCGCAAGGCACATGCATCGTGCAGGAGGACGTTGTAGTCTTCGCTTGGTGCCTCGACAACGCCATCGTCGGAAAGGAGCGGGAGACGATCGAGGTGGCTCTACACCGGTATGCCAGCGGAGAGAAATTATGTCTAAAAAGTTCTAAACTCTAATGCTTCATATAAGGATGCAAGGGTGGAGGAGGGGGAGAGAAAATTATGTGTAAAAAAAAATCTCAGTTTTTTTTAAACTGTGGATGTATTTTCCCCTGACTGTTCACTTACAGTACTGTTCATGTAAGTGTACTGTTCTCTGCAAATACTGTTTGCGCTTACTGAGTCAAAGCCTTCCGATTTTAGTATATGTAAGTATGACGGCGATATTCAGTACATAGAAGAAGAATGTGCATATTTTTTCTCCAGCGAAAGATTAAAAAAATGAAAGTTTTTAAAAAGGAAAGAAAAAAAAATTCGGGATCACTGGTCGGTGATGTACTGTTCACAAATAGTACTGTTCATAAATGGCGATGTTCGCCTGCGATTACTGTTTGCGTTTGGCTACTTTTCGTTCGTTATTACTGTTCACCGATGTTGACATAAATGTACAGTGGATGCCAAAAAAAAGACAAAAAAAGAGAAAAATGGGATCCTTCCCCCTTTAGTATTAGTACTTATGTGTGTGCATGATATATACATAAACATATACTTCATTTGCATCATATTAAAAGTAAACTTTCAACCACACATCTTTAGTTTGAAATTTCACTATAATAATTGTTGGACAATGTCATATTACGACAGAAACACTAGAAAGTTAGCAAAATAAAACTAACATGACATGATTACCTCATCAAATAAGGAACAAAAAGTTAGGATGGTTGAATATATACTTTGAAAGATTGAATTAGAAAATTATACATCAAAAATTTGAAACTTGGTGAGATTGAATGAATGAATAGTTGAATATACGTACTAAAGAAACTACTGAAATTGAATGAATGGATCAGGAACATTGATATTCGATACGTACTGTCCTGCACTCATGCGCTCACATACGTATAACGTATTGCCGTATTGTCGGAAGGCCGGGTTGCCGGACTGCTGCGCGCAGTGGCGACAACGAGCGGCCGCCGGCCGAGGCCGATGAGACGACGAAGACCAACCGACGAGCGACGAACAGGAAAAGCCAGATCCTCCGATTGATTTGTTTCACACGTACGCGTGCGCCTCCCTGACCGTGCGGCCGTGACTTGCGTGCGGGATGCTTCGCTACCTAGCTATCGGATGGGCCGAGCCCATCTTGTTTTTTTTCGCTCATAATTCCCTTACCTATTTTTTCTTCTCAAAAATAAAATAAAATGCCCTTACCTATTTTTTTGCTGGGCTATACTATGTACGTGTACTACATCATGGGCCCCACCTGGCCTGGGCCCTGGGCGGTCGCCCCTCTGGCCATACACCAGGGCCGGCCCTGTTCCCCGCCAACGGAATCGAGCCGAAACGCCGCCAAGACAACAAGCACGACCTTCTTCCTCGCCACGGCCGACGACCGCCGCCGTTCAATTCGCCACAAACAGAGCACCCCCGACCTCGCCGTATTCTTCAACTGCCTCGCGGTGAGCCTCCGATCAATAGCCCCATGGTCCCGCCATCGATTTCGTCCTCTAGATAGCACCCCATCGTTGCTGTGTTCCGCTGCCGCCATGACCGATGAGCTCGAGCATCCCGACCTCCCCTTGCCTCGTTCTGCTGTCTAGCGAACTCCTGGAGCCCCGTAGATGTCTCCTAGCTCCATGAACTGCTTGAATTCATCCCGTAGCGACGCGCCCGTAGAACCCGAGTTGCTGCCGCCGCCAAACCTCATCGCCGTCGATGTTTCCGACCACTTCCGGCCACCCCTCGACCTCTCGCAGAGCGGTCAAGATCAAAGCACTGCGCGCGCGCGTACTGTAGGAACCATGTAGCACTACTTTTCACTCTAGACCCGAGAACTGTGCCATCAAATCTTGTCCGTTGCCGCTGAATCCAACGGCTCAGATCTCGCAAACTGTACCTTCTCTGCCTTGGCTCTGTGAAGTCAGAGAATCCACAACGCCGGCCGCGATGGAGGTGGAGATCCCCGCCGGTGCCGCCTCCTCCCAAGCCAAGGGGAGGGAGACGCCTCCGCCCTCCCCGGCGGCTTCCGTCACCGCCGCGTCACCCGCGGAGGACGCGCCGCTCCTCCCGGGCGCGGGTGTCGTGCGGCGGCGCGCGGTGAGAGAGCGGTTCGCGGCGCGCAGCCTCTCCTTCCGCCGGGACGTCGGCCACGCGGCCGCCGAGACCTTCCTCCTCACCCGGCTCACGCTCACCCTCCTCCGCTACCTCAGGTACCCGTCACCGATTCCATTTCCATTTGCTACTTGCGCTTTCGTTCTGTTGCCACCACTTCCACTTGGTGATCTGCTTGTGCTATTGGTCCGATTCGATAGTATGTTGTGGCATTTATTTCGGAGAATTTGTGTATCTTAGCATGTTTAGCACTGAGCGAATTGAATGCACGATAATGGACTTGTCCTAGATGGTTGTTCTTTCTCTTTCTTTCTTTCTTTTGAAAGTAGCAGGAGAGCTGACAATCTCACATTGAATTAAAGTACATAAGCATAATGAAGTGGTTTACTAGAGAGGTGAAATGGTTTTCGTCCCTTAGGTTAAGTCTCGGACAGATTTAGCTAGTGACAGTGGGGTTCTCACAATTCTTCAAACTTTCCATTCGTTGTGGAACATGGGGTGATCCCGGTTCGAGAAAATTGAAGAGGGTGGAAGAATAAAAAGGAAACAAGGAGAAAAGTCTCAGTCATTGATGGTTATTCGGTTCATCGCAATAACTTGTCAGATTTATGCAGGATAGGCTACAAATGGATTCGTCAGTTCCTAGCCCTCTGTTGTTATGCTCTATTGCTCATGCCTGGTTTTATTCAAGGTTGGTGTTTTGAAACCACTCCATTTGTTCTTCATGCAAGGGGTTTCTTATTATTGTCTCGTAAGTAGAATCTAGGATGATATACTTGGTATTATCATTGCCTCCAAAGCTTGTTTGATATGACATAGTTCTCTCATATAGTAGATTTAATTTTCCGTTTTTGCTTTATTTCAGTTTTATATTATTACCTCTTCTCAAGCCAAGTTCATAGAAGTGTTGTATATGGAGAACAACCAAGAAACAGGTATTTCTTCCATTTTCTACAAGTTTATTACCATCCACATGATAGCACTACTCAATAAACCGATTTGTAGTTTGTCTCAGTGTATTTGATAAATTAGTTAAGTTGTTGATATCTTGTACACTGCAGATTGGATTTGTATATACCAGCTGGCACGACAGGGTTGAAGCCAGTTGTGGCATTTGTCACTGGTGGGGCATGGATCATAGGGTGAGTACAAGTATGTACTGTATTGAACCTCAAGATTTTTTCTTTCTCTTTGGCTTTCTAGAACACCAGCAAGTTTTATATTTTGCCTTGACTTTGTGTGAAGCAATTTATATATCCCAGGTACAAAGCGTGGGGTGCCCTTTTAGGCAGACGCTTGGCAGAAAGGGGCATCTTAGTTGCATGCATTGATTACAGGTACTAGGAACAAATCCAAATATGCAAAGCAGCATGCTTCTTATATATCATACTCATGGAGCATAGCAATGATTTGTTTGCAGAAATTTCCCTCAGGGGACTATTGGTGACATGGTAGAAGATGTATCCCAAGGAATCTCATTTGTCTGCAACAATATAGCTAGTTATGGAGGTGATCCTGAAAGGTTTATAGCTTATAACTAATCAAAATTTTAAGCTTGGCTATTGCAATTTAAAACTGTTCCTTCTAATGTATGCCCTGCACATGTGCACATATGATAAATCTTTTGCGTGATTCAGGAATTCATTAGTGTAGAAGTTGATGTTGAACGTATAGAAGGCATTGTTCATTTGGTTATTCATCTTTTCTAGGATTATAATGGTGCGACTTAAAACAAGAATCTATGTTTCTTTTCCAAAAGATTATTGGCGCACTATATCCTAAAAGCTGGGGAGGAATCCTGAAATGACGCATTTATAGTCAGTTTGTTCTGATATTTTCTATCTACATCATGCTAACAGGATTTATCTTGTTGGACAATCTGCTGGTGCACATATTGCTGCTTGTACTCTCTTAAATCAGGCTATCAGAGAATGTGGCGAAGATACTTCCACTTGGAGTGTTGCGCAACTAAAAGCATACTTTGGTATTTCTGGCGGGTAAGCATGTGACTAGCAGAAATTGTAGTTGTTCCTTTTTTCTTGGCAGTTTGCATGCATTATCGCCAGTAATCAGTTTCTTGCATTGTCAAATATTGGCAGTCTGTCCAGTAGAGTTTATCACTAGCTGCAGCCTGCAATTTAGTCTCTTGTGCTTCTTTGTTGGGTAGAATGTTCATATGCTTGTTACAAATTAAGAGGGTGAAATAACGCCAGTAATCAGTTTCTTCCATTGTCAAATATCAGCAGCCTGTCCAGTAGAGTTTATCTCTAGCTGCAGCCTGCAATCTAAGGGCGTGTTCGGCAACGCTCCAGCAGCCAGCTTCTCCAACTCCACGATTGGAGCTGAGCCGAACGCTCTGACTCCGTGGAGTTTCAAATTGAGAAGCGAGCTGGCCGTGTAGTGTAAAAACGGAGGAAACTGAGAAGCTGGCCTTTCCCAGCTCTGAAAATTGAAGAAGCAAGAGTTGAGACATATTACCACCAGATGCCACCGCTAAGTGAGTCTGTAGCGTACCGGTTCGCTTATTCTTTCTCTCTCTCCCTTTATTTTCTCTCCTGCCCGACCAGATGCCCCACACATGCACGGGGAGGATGACGCTGGCAGCGAACAGGCCAAACGATTTCCCTGTCAAACTGGGCCGCATGCGCTTAAATGGGCCGGAGGCCTGGTACAACGACCAAATCAAGAAGCTGCCGTGCCGAACGATTTTACAGTCGCCACCTGAAGCGAGAAGCCGCCAGCTTCTCCAAATTTGGGAAGTTTTGGAGAAGCTGGGAGGTTTCAGAACACGTCCTTAGTCTCTTGTGCTTCTTTGTTGGGCAGAATGTTAATATGCTTGTTCCAAACTAAGAGGGGGAATTTGCCTTTTCAGCAATGCTAGCTTGCAAGTTACAGGCTCCTGCTCCAATGCTACTTATGGATCCCTTTAGCACCTTTGTCCAGAATTTGATCGTGTGACTTATTAAATTTGATAGGAGCATCATTACTGATTCACACACAAGAATGCCTGAGAAAAGCTGTATTGGCCTTGACATTGACTTTTTTTTTGTTTCTGCAGTTATAATCTTCTTAACTTGGTTGATCATTTCCATAGGCGTGGTCTGTACCGGTCTGTCTTTCTCAGGTATTTATCTTTGACCGCTAGCATTTATCCATGTTTCGACGCCAAAAAAAATTTCCTTTTGTGAAAAAAGAAGGCAATTTTTCTTGCCCACTGTTGTCAGGATACTATACCATTGCCATCTTATGTTTCAGCATTATGGAAGGTGAGGAATCATTGGGGAAATTTTCTCCAGAAGTGATGGTTAAGGACGTAGCTGTTAGATCCGCAGTTTCTCTATTGCCTCGTATCATCCTTTTTCATGGGACAAGTGACTGTTCAATGCCCTCTGCTGAAAGGTGGGTCAAACTGAAATTATTAGCCACATCAGATTTATAACTGTGCACTCTCATGAGTTTTGAGCTTGTATTCTGGATATTGGTATGAACTGACATCCGAAAATGCAGTGAAGCATTCCTTGATGCTTTACAACAGTGTGGTGCTAAAGCGGATCTATTCTTATATGAAGGGAAGACACACGCTGATTTATTTCTTCAGGTAATTATTCGATTTGTGACACTAGCACTGTTTGAAAGGATTTCTTTGTTTCAATATTTTGACCTTCTTGGTAGTATTTTGAAGTGCTTAATTTATCCATGTTTAGATAGGAAGTACATTTTTTTTCGTGAACTTAATATTTTCCATGTGATTTCGAGCATGGTCGTGAGTCTTGCTCTCATGGAAAAAAAAGCACTCGGTTTGGAGTATAGCCCTTTGCTTTGTTGTTTTTCCGTGCTAGGTTTGCTCATAAATCGTTAAGCGAAAACCTCTGGAGTTCAATAAAAAATGGTTGGGTTGTCTTAGTGTACAGTTCAGACGTACTTAGTCGATTAGAAGATATCTGATTTGCTATTTCTAGAGAGCAACTCTTTTGTGTGATCTCCATGTAGCTTGAGTCTTATTATTGTGATATTATCCAAACATTATTTACCTCTGAGCTGGTGGTGGTACTTGTTGCTTTCGTTTTTCTAATTTTGGATGCTTATGGTTCTCATGCTTGATCCCTTTTTCTGTTATTGCATTAAAAGGATCCTCTTCGGGGCGGTAGGGATAAAATGTTGGAAGAGATTGTCTCCGTGATACAAAATGATGAACCAGGGGTGTCTGCGCAGCAGCTTGCCGTGCCCGTTGCACGCCGTCTTGTTCCGGAATTCATCTTGAGGCTTGCTGGGAGAGTAAGCCCTTTCTGAACATGTTGGTGATTGCTGAACACGACGACTAGAGGCAATTTACTGTAAGAACCGTATACTAGTTACCTACAGAACTCACTCCAATTGCTGCGGAAATCAAATTCGTTTGATGGCCTGCCGTACTATTAATTGCCCAAGAGATGTATCTCGCTGTTCTCTATGAGTTGTGTAAAGGCAGACCCTGCTGTAGGTGCCTGCTACTGTTTGTATACTTGTATTGTATCTCAGTGTATATGGCTCGTTATTTTCTTAGCTCTCCAGCCTCGCACTGTATCTTGTGCAAATGGAACAAAGGCCAACCTGTGGTTGATATTGCTGTGAAACCTAGTTAGTTATGGAAATGCCTATGGCTCACAAAAATATTAATGTAAAATCGAACCAAGTCAATTTGCACATCAAAGTCTAAAATTGCACAAAAGGTTCTGTGCGATTTTAGGTGTAGAATCTTTAAACCTAAAATTACACGTCAGATGAGGGATCAGTGTTGAGGAACGTCGACTTAGAAAGTTGAGGATCGTTGACTTAAAAATAAGAATTTAAGATCGACTTAGAAATAGATGTTTCTAAAATTGTACTCGCGGTTCAACTAATCGCTACCCTCTGTTTCAAAATAATGTCTACGGCATGTTTGACCTAGGATAAACCTAAAGGAAATAAACGTCAAGTACTTAGAAACGGAGTGAGTACTTTTTATCCAAACAAGAAAGGAAATAAAACTCAACGCCAAACTGACTAGATGCAGAGCAGTGGCTTTTTTGATCTATTAAAGACGCACAACTTTCATGTTGAGCACTTTTTCATTTGAGGTCATGTTGAGCACTTTTTCATTTGAGATCATCTTAAGGACGTTTCGTTGAAAGTCACTAAAATCAACTCCTGGTTCCTCTCCGTTTCACATCGGAAATGGCTCCAATTATCACGAAAAGTCAATATAATCCAGCTAAAACCCTACAAAACACTAACAAATGAAAACTAGTAACAGTTAGAGGGATAATGCGAAGAATATCATGGTTAAACTCACGAAAATATGGGTGTAAAATACACTCATCGATGATTGAGTTGGAAGTGTGACTACATCTAGGCAGTACACATGGTTTATTTTTCTCATTAGTTTTCCTGATGATATTAAAATCACTACCTGTAACCACTGCTCCTTCGCTTTTTATTGCATATAGTAGCAAATTCAGCAAGGAAGTGATATTTTCCTTGAGTCTGAGCAGCTCCATCAAAAACTATGAGCTGCCACTTGAGTTTGGAATGTTTATCCACAAGTTGCACGCTAACAAAAATGATCACCTGTTTCAGACTGAACCACATCAAAATTGTCAGCATCTACCCCTAACACTTGACTTGCCTGTTGGAGCTAAATGCTGCCAAAAGAAATTTCTAGGCTCAGAAATTTTCCTATGCCATTGAGGTGTGAAATCATGTATCATGGTTTCGGTCACACAAATGAATTGGACTCCCTTCTCCTAAATCATCTCTCTGAGGAAGCGATGTTTATCAGGGTGTCCCAAACCCCTACGGTTCCAAAAGAGACCTGACACTTCTTTAGGGGGTCTACCTGACGATGCCATTGCCCCGGGGTGTACCAGCGGGAGCAAAAGTTGGCCCGTTAGCCACGGGGTGGTCCAAACCCATGACTCGGAGGCCCACTGCGTACAACAGGGCGCATCATCAACTTAATGTACAAGACAAGAACATCCCGAAGATCTAGCGTGATCCCGCGGATTAGGCTAGATCGTAGTCGACCCGGATACGTGTAAACCCTAGCCTTGCCCCCTATATAAGACAAGGCAGGGACCCTCCGGGCGGCTCTCGTCCAACTCATAACCTACGCAATCATACGATCTGCCACTACTACAGAGCGAGATAGCACTGACCCCTCATCACTGACCGCCCAGCTTAGGAGGGTCACTGATGACTATCATCACTGATACGTAAGGCCTTTCACTCAACTATATGGCCACAAAGTTCACGTGTGTGGTGTACAGTGTCTTCTCATGCATCTACATCAACGAAAAAAATAGCGTCCTAAGCGAAATAACGGTGGCCTCCTCCAGATGCTATACACGCTATAGCGTGCTAATAGTGTGCTATATTTCAAATAGCGTTTTGAAGAAAAAAAATGTGAGATGTAGCCCAAAAATAAAGGATTTCAACAAGAATAAAGGATATAGTTCAATAATAAATGACTAAACAGTTTTAAGGTAGCCTAACATGAACAACCCACGGGGCAACAACATAGCAAAAATTACTTATTCAGAATTAGGTGCCGCCGGGATCTCCATTAATAAGTAATAACGTCTCCCTGCCGGCCATGGAAGTACTCCAGGTAGCTAGCTAGTTAACAAAGTGATGATCAATCAGGTGCTAGGACTTAACATGGATAACTTGCAAGTTGCAAGTTTGCAACACAGCCGGACCAAACACACTAACATTTAGCAAACATCCTGATCCATCCAACACATACATCACGGATCTGCAAGCACAAAGAACTTGCCTGGTGCCTCACTTGCCGGCGGCGCAGCTGGCTGCGACATCGTGCTGCTGCGAACGGGGGAAGACCGACGGAGAACGGAAGAAGACTGATCGAGCTGGAGGAAGCAGCAGCTGCCGCCGCCGCCGCACAGGAGCGCTTGGTCGGGTGGAGAATGGAGAAGTGGAGAGTTGGGGACTGGGAGCGCTTGGTCGGGTGGAGGATTGGGTATTTTGCCTATTTGGGCTAGGTCAGACTAGGGTCTTTGGGCTAATGGGCTGCCAAAAAAAATAGCGCGCTACACGCTATCCCGTTTTAGCGCGATATAGCGTGCTATTTCGCGAATAGCGTCATAGCGAGCAAAATTGCCAAAATTTAGCATGGGCTCTTCCCATATTCTATAGCACGCTATTAGCGCAGAAATAGCGCGCTATTTTTTTCGTTGATCTACATGTCAGGGACAGCGATAACTAGGCAGTTGTTAGTTGCAAGTTGTTACATAGTTGCGTACCAACTAAAAGGTCATCACATCTAAAAAAAGGCATCGGCTGAGCTGGCAGCTGTAGCTATCAAGAAGAAGGCCACACAACAAATGTCTTTTCGTTTTCCTGGAGTAGTGTATGTATACTAGTACATGGACAACCTTTAGCCTGGAGCACGCGGTCTGGTGCAAGCTAGCTAACAAAGTTGAATGCATTTTTTTATTTTTCTATTTTTATTTTTGCGAATAACAAAGTCGAAGGCTTTGATGTTGTGTGGTTTGTCTTCACCCGAGTCATGGATAAAGCGTCAATATCGTCAACCAAGATGCAAAGAGTGGACATGATATATATTCTACTAACTTTGAGCTCGTGTATTTCCGTGTCGCAAATTGTAGCCGTAAAACTCCTATCTTTTACAACTCAAAAAAAACTCCTATCTTTTTTTTGTAGCCTTTTTTTTAGCACAATCCACTAGGTTTTTATTGATTAATAATCATAGGGATACAAACTGGATCATAGGGTAGGCCAAGCCATGTGTGTCTCCCTTGATCTAAGGATGATGCAAACCTAGCTAGATTGTGGGCTTCATAATTAGAGCCTCTTTTCTCATGAACAAAATTACAGAGGGTAAAAGAAGATTTTAGAGCTACAATCTCCTTGATAACAGCTTCATATTTCCCTCCCGTCCTCGCAGCAATGTCTTTCACGACGTTCAAGCAGTCTGAAGCAACATGCAGTCTCTGAAGATAGAGGTCCAAGGCCAAAGCAAGTCCCTCGCGACAGGCCAAGGCCTCCAAAGTGGCAGGATCGGTTACTCCCGGAATAACAAGGGCTGACGCCCCTAGATATAAACCTTGATCATCTCGACAGAACGCAGCCGCCACACCAGTCGTCCCCGATCTAGACACCCTGCCATCAACATTAATCTTCACCGAGCCTGCAGGAGAAAATTTCCAAACCGAAGCATTACTGGGCTGGATAGGAGCCACCGCCGGCCTTGGTGCCTTGACAATCTTCAACTCTCCAAGCTCTGAGATATACCGAATGAGAAAATCATGAGTAGAGATAGGACTCTGAAAAATGCCTTCGTGGATTGCTTTTCTCCTCGACGTCCATATCACCCACAATGTGACCACCAGGCGAGTTAGCTGAGCATGCGATAACATGTCAAACATCGAGAACATTCACGCTTTTGGGTTTGGTTCAGTGGTAGCCATCATATGTTCCATCAACTCCTCGTCCACCAAAGCCCATACACAATGGGGCATGGAGCACTCAACAAGGGAATGCCTCCAAGAATCTTTGGATCCACAGAGAGAACAACAGCTGCTCGAGCTCATTTTTTGGTGTTGCCGCGTCCTCCGAAGGGAGGGAAACATGGGCCAGGCACCATAAAAACATATGAAGCTTCGCCGGAACATCAACCTTCCAGAGCTTGCGCCATCCAGCCTCCTCCGCCTCAGAGTTCGATGAGCCCGCACGCTCCTCCAACCATGCTCCTCTACGTCTCTTTGTCTCTACCAACATCCGGTAGGCCGACCGAACCGAAAAACTGCCATTCCTTTCGAAGTTCCAGGACCAAAAATCCTGTTGTACGCTGGTACATAGCGGAATGTTGAGGATCAAGCTAGCATCTGTCTGGAGAAAAACTTGCTGCACCAGATTTCTGTCCTAGCTAGATGTTGACGGGTCTATCAGTTCGCTCACAAGCTGAGGAGGATCAGGGACCAAAGATAATAGTGGCCTCATTAGCTCATCCCTTGGTAGCCAGTTTTGGTTCCAAATATTTGTGCTAATACCATTCCCAATTCTCCGGATGAGACCTTGACAAAGAACATCCTGGCCTTCTATGATCGCCCTCCATATTTGGGAAGGGTGGGAACCGAGTTGCGCATCAAGAATTGAGCATGATGGGAAATACACAGCTTTAACAATTCTGGCACTAAGAGATTCCGGGGATTGCAAAATTCTCCAAGCCTGGCGAGCTAGCAAGGAGAGATTAAAAATCTCAAAATCCCTAAACCCTAGGCCTCCCATAAACTTCGATTGAGACATAGTTTCCCACGAAACCCATGCCGGTTTACGCCTGCCATCCGTACTCCCCCACCAAAATTTCCTTATGAGAGTGGTCAAATGTTCACAAAGGCCTCTGGGGAGTTTAAAACATGACATCGAATAGACTGGGACGGCTTGAGCCACTGCTTTTACCAACACTTCCTTGCCTGCAGCCGACATAGTTTTCTCAATCCATCCAATCACCTTATTCCAGAGCCTGTCCTTCAAGTATTTAAAAGAACCATTCTTTGAGGATCCAACATCAGAAGGCAACCCTAAGTACCTTTCGCTTAGAGATTCATTTGGCACATGAAGGATATTCTTGATCAATTGGCGCATGTCATTGGGACAGCTGTAAAACTCCTATCTAATAAAGCTGAGAGAGGATTTGGTGCCCAGGCCCATTGGATGTACATCGTGATTAGGCCCATGGTAAATGGAATAATGAAGATTGGTCTTCCCCTTTGATGTACCGTGACAAAAGAGAAGAGCTGTGGCCAGGCTGTGTCTAGGCTCTTGCCATGCCAAGCATCCATCCAAAACAGAATTGATTGACCATTATAAGGAGTGCATAATGCAAATTAAAAAAACAGTAAAACTAAACCACCTATGAGGTTTCATAGCGATTTAAGCTCGCCAGCCGTTCGAACGTGCTTACGGACGCACAAGATCGTCCCATCATCCCGCTACTTTGCTTGGGCCTCGTTTGCTGCGTCAGCTCGCGCAGAACGTTCAATTGAACGTTTCTGGGACGCTGCTCCAAAGGCCGAGCTGGGCGGCGTGAGGTTAATTGGGATGACATCTGTGATCCGGTGCACAATCCGCTGTGCATTTTTATGGGTTGTTGCTCCGCCGAACCACCTGGGCGCCTGCTGCTTCACTGGGCCTCCACAGTAGCGGATGTGGTTTGTTGCGAAGCCTCTCGTCCCAGTCGTCGTTCAGGCGGCATCTCCCTTGGGCAGCGGCGGCTCGGAGGTGAGCTTCACGCTTGGACTCCACGATGCCCTCCTACAGCCAGGCCTTGTTGATGTGGTGGCGGCGGTGGGCATCTGACTCTTTGGAGGTCATAGTCTAGCACCGCAGCCGCCACCACCGTGCCACGCGAGGTTGAAGAGGCTTCACGAGAGCTCAACCCATCGCCGAGTCCGGCCGGCATCATGTGACATCACTAGTACATAAGAGGGCTTTGGTCCAGGCCGGGCCAGCCCATTAGTCCCGGTTCACTCACGAACCGGGACCAATGGGAGCATTGGTCCCGGTTCGTGAGGCCAGGGGGCCGGCCGGGCCTCGTGGGGCATTGGTCCCGGTTCGTATGACCCCTTTGGTCCCGGTTCCAGACACGAACCGGGACCAATGGGCCTCGCTCCTGGCCCACAACCATTGGTCCCGGTTCGTGGCTGGAACCGGGACCAAAGGGGATCCTTTAGTCCCGGTTCCAGCCACGAACCGGGACCAATGAGATGCCTATATATACCCCCTCGCCAGCGAGCAGAGCACTCCACACTGCTCTGTTTTTCTGGCCGGCGAGGGGAGAGCTTTGTGGTGCTCTAGCTCACCTCCTATGCACATGAGGTGTTCGATGAAATGCCCGAGCCACACTTAAGCTTTCTGCTCTCGAAGCTCCTTGTCCAAGCTCCATTTTTCTCAAGATTTGTTTAGGTTTGGCGGTCCGTCCTGTCCCGTCCCCGTACTCACCGCCGTCGATCGCCCGCGTCCATCTCGGCGCCGGCACCACCGTGGTTAGCCTCTTCTTCTTATCTTCTTTCTAAAATAAAAAAGTTCTTACTTGTATCATTTAGATAGATACTTGTGTAATTTTCTTACTTTTATTATTGTTTGTTATTATATAGTGCCATGGTCATGGTATCCGCCCACGTCGGCCCTCGTCCGGTCTATGATTCGGATGTGGTATATATTATCTTTTATAACTATTTGTTTTATTTAGTGTTTATGACAATTATGCCGACCAACGTGACATAGATGTGTTTATCTAGGAGGTATGTGAACCGGAAATTCCAACCGACCCTCTTGTCGAGAGGTTAAATTTAGTTGAAAAAGAAAACGAGGATTTGAAAGAAAAATTGAAAAGAATTGAGGAGGAGAAGATGAAATTGGAGTTGCATGTTGCCGATGTCGTCGATGACCACAAGATCAAGATGGATGCAATGCGCTTGAAGATTAGAAAGATAAGAAAATATGCCATTGATAATGAGGCTTGGTATCATTATGCTGTTGGATCAATTGTTACCTTAGTTGCCATTATGATCGCATTTGTTGTTGCATTTAAATGTTTTACATAGTTGTATGTTAGTTTCAATTTATGTTTTAATTAGATGCTCTAGAGAGCTGTATGTTGTTCTATGAGAACTATGTGTGAACTTTATGTATTTATTTTTTCAATAATAACATTTGATCATTTCTCTATTCACTTCTCTATTCATTTGCCCTCGTCCGGTCTATGATTCGGATGTGGTATATATTATCTTTTATAACTATTTGTTTTATTTAGTGTTTATGACAATTATGCCGACCAACGTGACATAGATTTTTTAATCTAGGAGGTATGTGAACCGGAAATTCCAACCGACATAGAAATTCTTGTCGAGAAGTTAAATTTGGTTGAAAAAGAAAACAATTACTTGAAAGAAAAATTACAAAGAGTTGAAGAGGAGAAGATGAAGTTGGAGTTGCATGTTGCCGATGTCGTCGACGATCACAAGATCAAGATGGATGCAATGCGCTTGAAGATTAGAAAGATTAGAAAATATGCCATTCATACTGAGGCTTGGTATCATTATGCCGTTGGATCAATTGGTACCTTAGTTGCGGTTATGATCGCATTTGTTGTTGCATTTAAATTTTCTAGTTTCAATGTATGTTTTAATTAGATGCTCTAGAGAGCTATATGTTGTTCAATAATGAGAACTATGTATGAACGTTATGTATTTATTTTGGTCACTACTGTACTTTGGCTTTAATGTGATGATGAATTTCTATTAATTTTGTCACTTCTCTATTCATGATATGCACGCAGATGAACCGGCAATGGATGTACGGTGACCGACGCACCTCCGAGTATATTGAGGGCCTGCATAATTTTCTCGAAGCGGCTGAGGCAAACAAGCAGAATGGTTTTATGCATTGTCCATGTACTGTCTGTGAGAATACGAAGGCTTTCTCCAACTCTAAAACCCTTCACTTCCACCTGCTTGAGAAGGGTTTTATGGCACACTATAATGTTTGGACCAAGCACGGAGAAAGAGGGGTTATGATGGAAGACAATGAAGAAGAAGAGGATGACGACAACTACCCGCCCCCTGAATACGGTGATGCTGCAATGGGGGAAGCTGAAGATCAAGAGGAACCAGACGATGTGCCCGATGATGATCTTCGCCGGGTCATTGTTGATGCACAGAGAAAATGCGAAAGTGAAAGGGAGAAGTTGAAGTTCGATCGCATGTTAGAGGATCACAAAAAAGGGTTGTACCCAAATTGCGAAGATGACAACAGAAAGCTCGGTACCACACTGGAATTGCTGCAATGGAAGGCAGACAATGGTGTATCTGACTAGGGATTTAGTTCGCTACTGAAAATAATGAAGAAGAAGCTTCCAAAGGATAATGAATTGCCCGGTAGTACGTACGAAGCAAAGAAGGTTCTATGCCCTCTAGGACTGGAGGTGCAGAAGATACATGCATGCCCTAATGACTGCATCCTCTACCGCGGTGCGTACGAGGATTTGAACGCATGCTCGGTATGCGGTGCATTGCGGTATAAGATCAGAAGAGATGACCCTGGTGATGTTGAGGGCCAGCGCACCGGGAAGAGGGTTCCTGCCAAGGTGATGTGGTATGCTCCTATAATACCACGGTTGAAACGTCTGTTCAGAAACAAAAAGCATGCCGAGTTGATGCAATGGCACAAAAAAGACCGTAAGAAAGACGGGAAGTTGAGAGCACCCGCTGACGGGTCGCAGTGGAGAAAGATCGAGAGAAAGTGGAGCGAATTTACAGGTGACCCGAGGAACGTATGGTTTGGTTTAAGTGCAGATGGCGTTAATCCTTTTGGGGAGCAGAGCAGCAAGCATAGCACATGGCCTGTGACTCTATGTATGTATAACCTTCCTCCTTGGTTGTGCATGAAGCGTAAGTTCATTATGATGCCAGTGCTCATCCAAGGCCCTAACCAACCCGTCAATGACATTGATGTGTACCTAAGGCCATTATTTGATGAACTTTTACAGCTATGGAATGGAAGAGGTGTACGTGTGTGGGATGAGAACGAACAGGATGAATTTGACCTACATGCGTTGCTGTTTGTAACCATCAACGATTGGCCTGCTCTCAGTAACCTTTCAGGACAAACAAACAAGGGATACCATGCATGCACACACTGTTTAGATGACACCGACAGTATATATTTGGACAAATGCAGGAAGAATGTGTACCTGGGGCATCGTCGATTTCTTCCGACTAACCATCAATGTCGAAAGAAAGGAAAGCATTTCAAAGGTGAGGCAGATCACCGGAAGAAGCCCGCCCTCCGTACTGGTGATCACATACTTGATATGGTCAATGATTTACAAGTAATATTTGGAAAGGGTCCTGGCGGACTATCTGTTCCGACTGACGATGCGGGACGCGCACCCATGTGGAAGAAGAAATCTATATTTTGGGACCTACCCTATTGGAAAGACCTAGAGGTCCGCTCTGCAATCGACGTGATGCACGTGACGAAGAATCTTTGCGTGAACCTGCTAGGCTTCTTGGGAGTGTATGGGAAGACAAAAGATACACCGGAGGCACGGGAGGAACAGCAACGTGTGCATAAAAAAGACGGCATGCATCCAAAGCAGTATGAAGGTCATGCCAGCTACGCTCTTACCAAAGAAGAGAAGGAAATCTTCTTTGAATGCCTGCTCAGTATGAAGGTCCCGTCTGGCTTCTCGTCGAATATAAAGGGAATAATAAATATGGCAGAGAAAAAGTTCTAGAACCTAAAGTCTCATGACTGCCACGTGATTATGACGCAACTGCTTCCAGTTGCATTGAGGGGGCTTCTACCGGAAAACGTTCGATTAGCCATTGTGAAGCTATGTCCATTCCTCAATGCAATCTCTCAGAAGGTGATCGATCCAGAAATCCTGCCAAGGTTAAGGAGTGATTTGGTGCAATGTCTTGTTAGTTTCGAGCTGGTGTTCCCACCGTCCTTCTTCAATATCATGACGCACGTCCTAGTTCATCTAGTCGACGAGATTGTCGTTCTGGGCCCTGTATTTCTACACAATATGTTCCCCTTTGAGAGGTTCATGGGAGTCTTAAAGAAATATGTTCGTAACCGCGCTAGGCCAGAAGCAAGCATCTCCATGGGCCATCAAACAGAGGATGTCATTGGGTTTTGTGTCGACTTCATTCCTGACCTTATGAAGATTGGTCTCCCTCAATCACGGTATGAGGGGAGACTGAATGGAAAAGGCACGCGAGGAGCGCACTCAATAATATGTAGGGACGGGCATTCTTGGTCTGAAGCACACTACACAGTTCTACAGAATTCTACCTTGGTGACCCCGTATGTCGATGAACACAAGAATATTCTGCGCTCCAAACACCCGGAGCAGTGTGACGACTGGATTACATATGAACACATCAGGACTTTCAGCAGTTGGTTGCAAACACGTCTCATGGGTGACAACACTGTTTCTGATGAGTTGTACTCGTTGGCCAGGGGACCATCTTCGACTGTATTGACTTACAAAGGGTACGAGATAAATGGGAATACATTTTACACGATCGCCCAAGATCAAAAGAGCACCAACCAAAACAGCGGTGTCCGCTTTGATGCAGCAACCAATAGGGGAAATGACACATATTATGGTTACATAGTGGACATATGGGAACTTGACTATGGACATGATTTCAAGGTCCCTTTGTTTAAGTGCAAATGGGTCAATCTGTCGGGAGGCGGGGTACAGGAAGACCCACAGTACGGAATGACAACAGTGGATCTGAACAATCGTGGGTACACAGACGAACCATTCGTCCTAGCCAATGATGTGGCGCAGGTTTTCTATGTGAAGGACATGTCTACCAAACCGAGAAAAAGAAAAGATAAGGAAGCGAATACATCATACGATGAGCCAAAGCGCCACATAGTTCTTTCAGGGAAAAGAGACATCGTGGGATTGGAGGGCAAGACAGACATGTCTGAAGATTATGAAAAGATTCATGAAATTCCTCCCTTCAAAGTCAAGGCTGACCCAAGCACCCTCTTAAACGATGAAGATTATCCATGGTTACGGCGCAATAAGCAAAGGACACAAGTGAAGAAAAAGTGAAGACTTTCTCTCCACAACTATATCATTGCAGTTACATGTGAAGAAATGAAATGCCTTTTGTAACAGATGAGTTTTCGTATGAAATCCTAATTAATACTTCGAAAGAGATTGTCCGTTTTGTCCGCCAATTGAGCATCATCCTTTCTATTTGTCTTTTGTTTCTTTCTAAGTGTCTTTGTAAAAATGGAGTTGGAAAAATGAAATATACAGTCGGAAAATGAAAGGATTTCTAGATAGATCAACAAAACACACGGTGTCCCCTGCATACAGCCCGATGGTGGCTCGTGAGTGCCCGCATATGAAATGCACCGTCGGACCGTATGCAGGGAATCCGAATGATTTGCATTCGGTCGATGAACTGCAGGATTTCTAGATAGATCAACAAAACACACGGTTTCCCCTGCATACAGCCCGACGGTGGCTCGTGAGTGCCCGCATATGAAATGCACCGTCGGACCGTATGCAGGGAATCCGAATGATTTGCATTCGGTCGATGAACTGCAGGATTTCTAGATAGATCAACAAAACACACGGTTTCCCCTGCATACAACCCGACGGTGGCTCGTGAGTGCCCGCATATGAAATGCACCGTCGGACCGTATGCAGGGAATCCGAATGATTTGCATTCGGTCGATGAACTGCAGGATTTCTAGATAGATCAACAAAACACACGGTTTCCCCTGCATACAACCCGACAGTGGCTCGTGAGTGCCCGCATATGAAATGCACCGTCGGACCGTATGCAGGGAATCCGAATGATTTGAATCCAAATGAGTACACACACTAAGTGTCCGAGAGGTGGGCTATATATAGGGTCGTGTGCCTCTTTAGTCCCGGTTGCTAGCACGAACCGGGACTAGTCGTTATAGTGCTGATCCAACAGCTCACAAGCGCTTGAAAGAAACACACGATCCGTGTGCTTCTTCCTGAATGGTGCATTTTGAACACACAAAAAGTCTGGAGTTCAAATAAGTTCAAAAAAATGAAATCCCTTTGTATCAGATGAGTTTTTGTCCGAAACCCTGATACTTCGAAAGAGATTGTCCATTTTGTACACGAAGTGCATCCAGTTTTTGCCGTAACCCTCTCAACTTTTTAGCACATGCTATGTGGGTGAAATGATGATACCATGCCAACTTTCAACCTGTTCAGAGTTCATTTGTAGTGCTTTTCAATTTCAGGGTCATTTAGCTTAAAAAAATCAGTAAATGCATTAAAAATAGGAAATGAAGTCAGAAAGGGTTGAAAATTGATTTTATAAACCTCTAGTATTTATGAAACTAAAATTATATAAAATTTATGCAACTAAAGTTATCAAAGTATTTTTTGTTCAAAACATTAATAGCAAAAAGAATTTTCATAAAGATTTTTTTTAGAAACTTTAATAGCAAACTAAAATAACAAAATCTGTTTTTGGTTAAAACAGACATTTAAATAACCTAAAAATTACCAAATTGAATATAATGATAAAACACAGTAATATTAAATAGCAGGAAAAAGAATCACTCAAAAATCTATTTTTATAGTAAAGTTATTCACAAACTAGTTATTCACACCAATTTAAAAGAATTCAAATTTAAACTATTCAAATTTGGAAACTAATGGCACTAACAGAAAGTTTATAATTTTTGTGACCTAAAAGCAAAAAGAATCACTGAAAAACAGTAAGTAGAAACAAAAGAAAATAAATAAAGCAAAAAAGAAAACAAAAAAGTAGAAAAAAATTAAAAAAAATGCCGCCTACTAGGCCACAACGGCCTGAATACGACTAGAAACCCAACCACCAGGTTGGGCCAGGATTCGGGCCCGCTGATGGCCTAGAAGGCCCACAGGCAGGGGTGTGTGCAATTAGGCCCGTAAGCCTACTGTTGAGAGGAGCTCGAGAGGTTGTGCGTAGCAGCGCTTATAAACCACTCTCGAGCCCTCTCAACTAGCGAGGTGGGACTAAACATTTGGCCCCGGGCAGCACCACCCTTTGGTCCCGGTTGGTGGCACCAACCGGGACCAATGCCCACCTTTGGTCCCGGTTGGTGCCACCAACCGGGACCAAAGGTCCCTGTTTCCCGCCCTTTGGGCTGACGAAAAGAGACCTTTGGTCCCGGTTGGTGGCACCAACCGGGACCAAAGGTGGGCATTGGTCCCGGTTGGTGGTACCAACCGGGACCAAAGGCTCTGGGTATATAAGCCCACGCACTTAGCAGTTTCTCCAAATCGTGTTCTTCTCCGCCCGACGCCCTGCTCCTCGTCGCCGTCGCCGCCGAGCCCCGCCCCGACGCCGTCAGGCTGCTCCACCTCGCCGTCGTCGCCGTCGCCGAGCTGCCCTTGACGCCGTCCCCGCACCCACTGTGAGCCGCCTCGCCGTTCCCCTCCTCTCATCCTCCCCCCCCCCCCCCCCCCGCGCCCCGACGCCGTCGCCCGCCGCGTCGTTCCCCTCCTCTCCTCCTCCCCCCCCCCCCCCCCGCGCCCCGACGCCGTCGCCCGCCGCGCTCTGCTTGTCGCGCCCCGTCGCCCGTCGTCCGCCGTCGGGAAGGGCCTCGCCGACTTAACTCCGGCGACGCTGACGTGGCGCTGACGTGGCGCCGTTGTTCATGTATATGTTTTTTTCATGTATATGTGTATATGTTCATGTATATGTGTGTATATGTTCATGTATGAGATGAGATAGCTAGATAGATAAATTTTCATGTGTATATGTTCATGTATGAGATGTATATGTGCACTTTTGTATACAAACTTTGTTGTTTTTCATATGTACGAAAATGCAAGTCTTTTTTGGAAGGTAGTTTTTTTGTTAAATGAAAATGTTGGCATCGGCTCTATCATCACGTTGGCATCGGGCATGTATATAGAAGTGTTGTCGAGGCCACCCCAAACCCTAGAAGTGTTGTCCAGGCCACCCCAAACGGATCCAGAATTTGTCGAGGCCACCCAAATTTACCAAGTTAAACAAGTTAAATTAGTTAAAAGAGCGTTGTCGAGGCCACCCCAAACCCTAGAAGAGAGGCGGTCCGGACGTCGGACATTCATGAGAGAGGCGGTCCGGACGTCGGACATTCATGTTTGTATATTAATTGCCATGTTGTAATATTTGCAGAAACTATGGATCAAAGAGACTTGGAACAAGAACAGTTGTTGGGGGATATAATCCGCGACGGACGTGATGTCTTGTCGTATCTCAACGACACCGATGGTCTGGAAGGAGAGGATGACGGCTCCGGTGATCGAACAATGGAGGAGGAAGGACATGATCATGATGGCTCCGGTGACCGAATGCCGGAGGACGGATCTGTTGCAAAGTCCGGCGAGGTATATATATTAATTAAGCCTGTGATGACTAGCTAATTGATGCATTAATTGTTTTGATATATTAACTCTTCTTTCTTCTTTTCTAGCCCTCCGAATCGAGCCAAACTTCGGTAACGAGACGAGGCCCGAAGAAGAGGTTGCAGAAGGATGAAAAGTTCACGATCACAGCACTCGCGCACGATGGCCATCCGATTGAACCCAAGTGGACCAAGGATGCATTTTCTGCTCAGTGCGGAGCTATTGTTAGGGACGACATCCCGATCAGCATCAAGCAATGGAATAAGCCTAAGGACGGCGCCCCTGAAGGTGATTATGTCACCGATAGACAGAAAGATGATCTTTGGACCGCGCTGAAGGCAAATTTCGCCCTACCGCCAGAGGAGGATCCGAACAAGCCAGTTATAGAGCCACTGGTCAAGGCGTGTGCTCTTAAGAAGATGGCAGATCTATTCAGGAGGTGGAAGAAGGAGTTGAAATCAAAGTTTGTCGACAAAGGGGAGACTCCAGAATTCAGGGGCCGATATGAGAAGATAAGAGATCACTGGCCCGCATTTGTGGCCTACAAGACATCGGACAAGAGTAAGAAAATGTCAGAGACAAACAAGATCAATGCTGCAAAGAAGCAGTATCACCATCACACGGGGTCAGGTGGCTACCTCAGAGCCCGGCCGTTGTGGGACAAAGCTGAGAATGACCTGATTGCTAAAGCGGTCGTACCACAGACATTGAACTGGCCAGACCGTTCAAGGACTTGGTTCTTCGGGGTTGGGGGAACTTTGGACCCTGAAACAGGGAAGTGCCGCTGGACGGACGAGCAACTTGCAATACCCGTCACGAAGCTTCAGGAGTATATCACCGCAGCGCAGCAAGGGACGTTCATTCCCGACAGAGAGAAGGACGAGCTGACTCTGGCCCTAGGGAATGATGAGCACCCTGGACGAACACGAGGCACACCAGGCTCCGTTCCGTGGAAGGTTGGGTTTCCCGGCGCAGGCGGTTACAGAAGCCGGGAGAGAAAGAGGAAAGCGGAGCTGAGCGAAATGCAGAAGCTCAATGCAAGACTACAAAAGCTAGAGGAAGCTGAGAGCCAGCGAGCTGCCGGCCAACCATCTCAGCGGCACGAAGCTACCCCAGAAGCTACCCCGCAATCTCAACGGAGAAGCAGCGTGGCTTCCACGGAGCCCGTTCAGCCTGACTTCACGGCTCCTAGCTACCCCGTGGATACTATCACGGAGGCTCAACATTGCGAGCTTATGACGAAACATCGGAACCTCACTTTGAAGGCGGCTGTCGGCTCTGTTGCACCTCCTCAACCCAACGGAACTTTTCACTGCTCACCGATTCCACATGGCTATGCTGTTGTGACGGTGGATGAAGTAATGGAGGGATTTGAGGAGCTCGAGCTTGAACACTCTACAGGTGAAGGGGAGAATCATCTGGTTCATGCTCTGAGGAGTACATGTCTATGGCAGAAGGAGTACATCAAGCTTCCAAACTGGACGCCTCCGCCTCCTCCTCCTCCTCCGGCGAGACAGGCCACTCCGCCTCCTCCTCCTCCTCCTCCGGCGAGTGATCAGGGCACCCCGCCTCCTTCTTCGGTTCCTTCGACATGTGAGGGCACTCCGCCTCCTCCTCCTCCTCCTCCGGCGAGTGATCAGGGCACCCCGCCTCCTTCTCCGGCACGTCGGAGCAGTACGCCTCCTCCTCAGCAACGGCGGAAGACAGACGCCGCCGCTCCGGCTCCTCCGGCGCGTCGGAGCACTCCGCCTCCTTCTCCGCCTCGTAAGCAACGACGGAAGGGAGACGCCGCCGCTCCGGCGGCTAGCAGTACAAGCAGAGGCAGGAGGGAATACAGATACGGTCCCCGATCTCTCAAGCCTCTGGAAAAGTTACCATATGAGAGGACCGAGTCTGAAAACGAGGAGATATGTCAGGAGCAATTGAGGGCCCATTTTGCAAAGAAAACTCCACCTCCGAAGGAGAAGCTAGATCCGGTGAAAGTGAAGCGCACTATCGATGCCCTGAAGCGACCACCACCGCCTCCGCCGGATTCCAACTATGTCCGGATTATTAAAAAGACATATGAAGAAGCGCGGCGGTCGGGAAGTACTTCTAGTGATGCAAGGTTAGCAGAACGAAGAAGTGGGAAAACAATTCCCCAGCTCGGCGAACAGGAGAAGCAATCGTGCCCCCCGCTCAAGGTGTCTAGCGATATCGTCGCTAATCATCCGGGGATGGTGCCCGGTACCAATCCTGGTGATTACTTGGGGGATGATGTAATTTTTCAAACGGCTGAGGTAACAGAAGAATATGAATACTTGCACGGGAAGCCTCTGGTCAAACCTGATCATCCTCCTCTAACAACGATGATGTACAAATTGCATGAGTGGTACATGAAAACCTGCAGGGAGTCTGGGAGAGACACTATCTATCTGGCAGTGAAACCAGAGCACGAATTCATTGGACTTTCCGTGATGCCTGTTGAATTTGTGGAGTTATTTCAGTTATACAATCAACGGGCCCTCGACAAACAACTCATGACTGCCTACTGTCTGTAAGTATTACTTCTATAGTTAAGTCTCTAGCTCAGCTTGTTCATTGCATGTATATATAATTATCCTCACTATATTATGCAGATTGAAGATCGTCGAATGCAAAAAACTAGGAATCTTCGACGTTGGGTTCATTAGCCCAGATGCCGTAAATGAATGGACGGTACGAAACAGAATCAAAGAGACCGAGAAAAACTTGCTAAAGTCGTTCCTTATACATCAAAACAAAAGGAAAATACTCTTTCCTTACAACTTCAAGTGAGTGTTGTTGTCTTCTCTGTATACTCGGTTTCGCTTACTCGGGGTTAAGTAATGTAATTGATGAGTTATATATGCGTGCGCAGGTACCACTTTATTCTGCTATCCATTAAGCTTGACGGGGCATTAGTAACTGTCTTAGACTCGAGACGTAAAGATCCCGAGAGTTATGCGGACATGACTGCAATGCTCAAGAAGTAAGTTCAGTCAATACCGGAACCATATCGGCATGCAACTTTCGTTAATTTCCTGATATCAAGTAATCATTTTCTTTGCCTGGCAGGGTTTGGAAGAAGTTCACCCAAAAGGTTCCCGGTCTAAACTCGGAGTTGCGATTTACGCACCCCAAAGTAAGTAGTACTAGCTAGTTCCGCGCATCTCTAATTGATTCAAATTTTCATCAATATATCATTACCATGCTTGCTTATCAGTTTGATTGAACTCTATTCTCGTAAAGTGCTTGTACCAGAAAGAAGGGACTTCTTTATGTGCATACTACGTATGCGAGTTCATTCGCCACTCGACCTCTGAGCAGGTCTTCTCTGACAAACAATTTGAAGTACGTAAATAATATTCACAATTTTATTTTATATATTACCATCAATTGTGTTGAGTTTTATTCATATATATGCATGTATTGACCCCCTTCTTTAAATTAGATCTGGCAGATGCGGGATGAACTCCTACCACATGATCGCATACGAGCAATTCAAGAGGAATTTGCGGGATTCTTTCTTGACCACGTCATATCTAAAGACGGAGAATACCATTCGAATATATGATGTTAGGGATTGTAAAAGATGTTAGGGATTGTAAAAGATGTTATATTGTATATATGTAGTAGCGTCGGATAGATATACGACAACTTGTTGTTCGACCAATCTCTCCGGAGAAAGAGAGGTCGATCACTTCTCTCTGTATATGTTCATGACGATCTTATGTACTTACTGTTTCCTTCATTTGCTTACTACCTAGCGTGTCGAGTTCTCTCTATACGTATAGTACGTAGCGTCGACCAAGCACGGAGATAAGAGAGGTCACTTCTCTCTAGGTAGCTATTAGCTAGCTAACACAATATATGAAACCCCCAAATTAACCCTCCAAAACCCCCACCCTCCCCCCCCCTTTCAAAAAAAAAACCCAGCTCCTGAGCTGCTGACGCGTGGATGCTTATTGGTCCCGGTTGGTATTACCAACCGGGACTAAAGGCCCTCCTGCCTGGGCTCGCCGCAGCGGCCACGTGGAGCACCATCTGTCCCGGTTCGTAAGCGAACCGGGACTAAAGGTATTGGGCTTTAGTCCCGACCCTTTAGTCCCGGTTCCAGAACCGGGACAAATGGGCCTCTGGAACCGGGACAAAAGGGCCTTTTTCCACTAGTGCATGGATGCAGGGACGGAGTGCGGGAGGACAAGCCCGGTGCCATGATGGCACCACCTCGATCAGGGACCGTTGCATCGTCCTCTTCCTCCAAGACGCGCCACTCTATGCTATCCGGGGACAGTGGCGTGGCGCGGGCTGGCGGTGGCGATGGGCGCGAGGAGGATGAGCCGCAGCGGAGTTGCGGCGATCCGCGACGGTGGAGGCCAGCGAAGGTTGGATCCGCACCGGGGAGGGATACGAGCGGCATTGGGAGCTCGACCCACCTCCGAGTACGGTCAGCATCGTGCGGGGAAGGCTGCTCGGCCTCGAACTCACCGAGGAGCCACGCCCCGCACGACCTCCTGCGTCATGAAACGTCCCCGTTAGCTGCCGGGGGGGGTGGGCGTGTTTGGGCGATGTTCGACTAGGGTTAGCGGGCGGCAGTGTGGCACGGGTTGGGCTGCGGGGGTAGCGGAGTGGCTAGAGTGAAGGTGAGAGAGATGGGAGTGGGGAAAGGGGGGAGTGGGGTGGGGTGGGGCCCATGTGTCCGGCCTACGTGGCAGATAGTTTAACATCCCCTTCTCCCCCCTTCATTTGACACCAATCTAGGAGATTTCACACTATCCGTACAAATGGGCCAAGAGTAGGGGAGCTCGTTGGAGGGCTTTTTTGTCTGAATAGTCCGTTCCGGACAAATAGGGCTGGAGTAGGGGACGCCCTTTGAGATGCCCTTACCGTTGTGTATTTGGTAACTATATATGAGGAAGGAGAATGAGAGTTCATAGAAGAGGGTTGTATTGAGATGCGACATGAGATGTGTCGTTTCATTTCCGATCCTCTATTAGTGAGAATTGATGATTGATTAGCTAAGGGGGGCTAACATTACCTCACATCTAACACTAGCACTATTCGATCAAAGGCTTTAAGATTCGCATTTTTGTGCGCGCAGGCTCGTGCGTAGCGGTTGTTCCACTATTTCTGGGTCGCCCGTTTCCTGTGTTGTTTGTTGGGCCGTTGTCGTTATGGGTATTATATTCACTAGTCAACAACCCGTGCAGTGCACGGGCTAGTGACCTTGAGTAAAAAACTTGGTATTTATATAACCTCGAAAAAGAATAAACGTCACAATAATGTTGTAAGTGCACTTTTGAAAATCACAGTCACTCTTTTTAGCCTTTGAATCAACGCACAACCATAATCAGTGGCATTGTACAAATTTGATGTATGTCCAGTACAAAATGAGGAAATAATCCCTAGTTCATGGTAGTAATATGGAAAAGGACCAAAATAGTATAAGTTGGGAAAACTAATGGAGAAAATGATACATTATTGAAAATTAGGAAGGTAAAAATTTAGTAACATTTTGGTAAAATGATACATGTCTCTCTACTGTAAATTTAGTCTTAATTAGTTTTATCAATTTGACATAATAGGAAGTTGCTTTTTTGTGTGGTAATTAAAAAATAATAGTAGTTCCCTCAAAATAGTTCAATCTGTTACTATTTACCCACGGGCATGAAATATTGTATAGGGTATGAGTGTGCATTCTTTAGTCAATATAGAAATTCTTATTTATCGTTAAATGATCAGAAGTTTTGATTCTTTAGAATAATTAGATGATTACGAAATTTTAAAATTATATGCTATTTTAGTCTTCGAGTTTCGCAAATGACTCTTACGTATCTGTATTCCTAAAATTACACAGTATGACTTTCTCTTTTTTTATGTTGCAACTTGGTCGACGCTGAAATAACATTTGTTGGGTGGACTGAGAAATAATTTTTTTCAATATTATGATGCAATGTGGGTTATCAATACATTGTGGTTTATCTATGCCATTTTAACGACCCAATAAAAAAGGGTTTCTACAGATCCTTATGAAAGTTAGAAAATTATTTTACATTATATATAGGTCGTAATTAAAATTAGGAAATATTTACTTTGCAAATTACATACTTACAAATTTTATTTGGCATATTTTGCATTTTTGTCTCAGTTTTTGTTACGCATGAAATCATGAATCTTATATTTGGTACCTAACGACTCCTCCCCTTTTTGGCTAGCACAACAAACTTTTATGTAACGTCGCCGAATCCTAGTGAGAAGAAGTTAGAAATCGAGGGAGACAACAAAGAAAACAATGGACAAAACAATGCACTGTATTATACCGTAAAGAGAGTAAGAATTGACACTTTGCTTGAGGTGTATCCCAAAAAATTGTTTATTTATAGTCATAATAATTAACTCTATCTGCTGTGCAAAAAAAACTTTTATATATCATGTATCACTTGTACGCATGTATCATGTACTATTACTAATTCCTATGCACATATATGTGTAGATTTCCTCGCTGGTAAATTAACATCAAGCCAATTATTAATCTATATTGCGACATGTTTTTTTTATAAGGGGCCCTATTGGAGATGTCTTGGTATGGGCTTTGTCTTTTCCTTTGTGGCAGCCGTAACGTGTTTACTCTGGAAACTGCTCGCGGACACCTTTTTTTTGTACCGTAATCTAATAGGATGGTTATATGTCGAATCGTACAGGCTACTTTTGATCCTAGTCGTATATTTAATAATCCTATGGTTATTATTGATGTACAGGCCGGCTTGTTGAGGACCGGAATTAATTAGTAGCAGGAGGTGAGGATGAGTTGTATTTCATTCTGTATTTCCAGTTATTTATTACGGAAGGAGACGAAAAGAGATTAGAGTCCTAGGTGAGGATTAAATGTATTTCATCCTGTATTTCTAATTATTTATTACGGAAGGAGACGGAAAGAGATTAGAGTCCTCACGTCCAAAAAACGCTATTAGACTCCTGCTCTCTCACGTGGGTGGAAGAGGCCATGTAGGACACATCATCCGACGGTTATTTTTCTTTATTTTTTCATCCTTAGTTAATCCTATGGATGGAATTTCCTAACCTCCAGATTTAACGTGGAGCCTCGTACGGTGCTTCCAATTAGTAAATATAAGATTTGTGGGCTGCTGTTTCCTACGCATGTTGGGCTGCGGTGCTCAGTTTTTTTTTTTATTTCTTTTGGAAAGCGACTGGGAAGCAGATACCAAGAGGCTCGACTCAAAGACAAAGATGTTTGAGCAGACTTTAGTATATCATTTTTCTAATCACATGTAAGCCTTTTTAGTCCCATCCGTTTTTCAATTGTTTTTCCTTTTTCAATTTTTCTTCTACTGCACAGAAATAACATCTCGCTGGCTTGTCAAAAAAAATTCAACCTCATCAACGTTGTATTTGTCATAGTGAACGAGAATTATATGTATACCTGTAACACCCTCAACTCGCCAGTTGCAAGTCCACCCTCGATTCATAACTAGGGCCCATCTTTTTTTTAACTAGTTGAAAGTCCACCATCGACTCGTAACTGGGACTGATTTTTTTGTCCCAGTAGCAGGTCCACCCTAGACTCGCAACTGGGGCCCAACATTTTTTTTCCAGTTGCAAGTCCACCCTCGACTCGCAACTGGGGCCTGACCTTTTTTGTCCCAGTTACAAGGCCACCCCGACTCGCAACTGGCGCCCGACCCTTTTTTGTCCCAGTTGCAAGTCCACCCTTAACTCGCAATTGGGGCCCAACCTTTTTTGTCCCAGTTGTAAGTACACCCGCGACTCGAACCTAGGGCTCGACCTTTTTTTGTCCCAGTTGCAAGTCCACCCTCGACTCGCAACTGGGGCCCGACCTTTTTTTATCCCAGTTGCAAGTCCACTCTCGACTCGCAACCGGGGCCCAACCTTTTTTGTCTCAGTTGCAAGTCCACCATCGACTCGCAACTGGGGCCCGACATTTTTTTGTCTCAGTTGCAAGTCCTTGGTTGTAGTTGACCCCCAGTTGCAAGTCAACCCTCGACTTGCAATCCCGAGGCCCCAGTTGCAAGTCAACACTACTAGGAAAACCCCTATAGGTAGCCACTTAATAGTGGCACGGGGTGTGTGGGACGCGCTACTACTACTTAGTAGTAGCGCGGGACATAAGACCGCGCTACAGGTACAAAGTAGTAGTAGCGCGGGTACGAGAAACCCACGCTACTAATAAGTGCTCCCTACCGTGGCCCCCGGGGCAGGCCATAGTAGCAGCGGCGGGTATAAAACCCGCGCCACAACTAACTAGATAGCAGTAGCGCGGTTTGTATCACCCGCGCTGCTACTATGGATAACTAGCAGCAGCCGGCCCCCACGCCTCACCCAGCCCCCTCTTCTCTCTCTCTCTCTCTCTCTCTCTCTCTCTCTCTCTCTCTCTCTCTCTCTCTCTCTCTCTCTTTCTCTCTCGCCCAACCTCTTCTCCCTCTCGATCTCCTCCATCGCCGCCACTGCCGCCGGCCTTCCCGGCCAGCTCCGGTGGGCTCTGGCGCCGCTCAGCTCACCCACGGCTTCCCCGTGCAACGCTGCTCCTTCTCCACCGCTTCGATTCGTCGCTCACATCATCTGTTTGCCGCCCCCACCGATGCCCCAAGCTAGGGTTTCGGTGGCTGTCGGCCTAGGTCGTCAGCGTGACTCGGGTCGCTTCCTCTAGTCACCTAGTGGTGCTCCACGACGTCCTCTACACACTAGTAGAAAACAGGGCTTTGGTTCAAGCTCGATCTACACATTAGTCCCGGTCGCATTACGAACCGGGACTAATGTGAGCATTAGTCCCGGTTCGAGTGGCTAGGGCGCCGGTCGGGGCTCGGCAGGCAGCAATCCCGGTTCAAATGGGACCTTTAGTCCCGGTTGGAGACACCAACCGGGACTAAAGGGGTGCGATGCCCTTTAGTCCCGGTTGGTGTCTCCAACCGGGACTAAAGGTCTGTCTTCAGTCCCGGTTTTAGACACCAACCGGGACTACAAATTTGCCTATATATACCCCCGCCCCTGCCCGCCCTCTCCTCTGTTTTTTCCTCACATAAGGTGGGAGGTGTGTGCTACTTTGTTCTCCCTTCCTATGCACATGAGGTGTTCGATGAAATGCCTGAGAGCCTGAGTTCACACAAAACAAACATGATATGAGGTGCCCGAGCCACACTTAAGCTTTCTCCTCTTTCTTATCCTCTGTTCTTCCTCCAAGCCCGTCCCCGTCCCCGTCCTCACCGCCGTCGATCGCCCGCACCGATCTCGTCACCGGCACCACCGTGGTGAGCCTCTTGTTCTTATCTTTTTTTTAAAAGAAAAAAATTCTTACTTGTATGATTTAGATAGCTACTTGTATTATTGTTTGTTATTATATAGTGCCATGGTTTTGATATCCGCCCCCGTCGGCTCTCATCCGGTCTATGATTCGGATGTGGTATATTATCTTTTATAACTATTTGTTTCATTTAGTGTTTATGACAATTATGCCGACCAACTTGACATAGATGTTTTTATCTAGGAGGTATGTGAACCGGAAATTCCAACCGACCCTCTTGTCGAGAGGTTAAATTTAGTTGAAAAAGAAAATAATTATTTGAAAGAAAAATTGAAAAGAATTGAAGAAGAGAAGATGAAATTAGAGTTGCATGTTGCCGATGTCGTCGATCTACACAAGATCCAGATGGATGCAATGCGCTTGAAGATTAGAATGATTAGAAAATATGCCATTGATAAAGAGGCTTGGTGTCATTATGCTGTTGGATCAATTGTTACCTTAGTTGCGATTTTGATCGCATTTGTTGTTGCATTTAAATGTATTACATAGTTGTATGTTAGTTTCAATGTGTGTTTTAATTAGATGCTCTAGATAGTTGTATGTTGTTTTATGAGAACTATGTATGAACTTTATGTATTTATTTTTGCAGTAATAACATTTGATCCCTACTGTACTTTGGTTTTAATGTGATGATGAACTTGTATTAATTTGGTCATTTCTCTATTCATGATGTTCTGTAATGGTTTTTGATATACTTAATTATATAATGCAGATGAACCGGCAATGGATGTACGGTGACCGACGCACTTCCGAGTACATTACGGTCCTGCATAATTTTATCGATGTGACTGAGGCAAACAGTCAGAATGGTTTTATGTATTGTCCATGTGTTGTCTGTGAGAATACGCAGGATTACTCTTCCTCGAAAACCCTTCACTACCACCTGCTTAAGTCCGGTTTCATGCCCCACTATAATTGTTGGACCAGGCACGGAGAAAGAGGGGTTATGATGGAAGACAATGAAGAACAAGAGGATGATGACGACTATCCTATGTTCCTTGAATACGGTGATACTGCAACGGGGGAAGCTGAAGATCAAGAGGCACCAGATGTGCCCGCTGATGATCTTCGCCGGGTCATTGTTGATGCACAGAGAGAATGCGAAAGTGAAAGGGAGAAGTTGAAGTTCGATCGCATGTTAGAGGATCACAAAAAATGGTTGTACCCAAATTGCGAAGATGGCAACACAAAGCTCGGTACCACACTGGAATTGCTGCAATGGAAGGCAGAGAATGGTTTATCCGACAAGGGATTCGGGAAGCTACTAAAAATAATGAAGAAGAAGCTTTCAAAGGATAACGAATTGCTTGACAGTACGTACGAAGCAAAGAAGGTTCTCTGCCCTCTAGGATTAGAGGTGCAGAAGATACATGCATGCCCTAATGACTGCATTCCTCTACCGCGGTGAGGAGTACGAGAATTTGAATGCATGCCTGGTATGCGGTGCATTGCGGTATAAGATCAGACGAGATGACCCTGGTGATGTTGAGGGCGTGCGCCCCAGGAAGAGGGTTCCTGCCAAGGTGATGTGGTATGCTCCTATAATACCACGGTTGAAACGTCTGTTCAGAAACAAAGAGCATGCCAAGTTGTTGCGATGGCACAAAGAAGACCGTAAGAAAGACGGGATGTTGAGAGTACCCGCTGATGGGTCGCCGTGGAGAAAAATCGAGAGAAAGTGACCGGAGTTTGCAGGTGACTCAAGGAACTTATGGTTTGGTATAAGTGCAGATGGCATTAATCCTTTTGGGGAGCAGAGCAGCAATCATAGCACCTGGCATGTGACTCTATGTATCTATAACCTTCCTCCTTGGTTGTGCATGAAGCGGATGTTCATTATGATGGCAGTGCTCATCCAAGGCCCTAAGCAACCCGGCGATCGCTGGAAGAGTCCCCGACGATCGCCGGTGAAGAGTCCTCACCGTTTCATTTGTGATATTTTTGTTCCGAGCGTATGTAATGAATTGTGATTTTTTTTTATATAAATTTCATCTTGTGTATTCATCTTGTGTATAAATCTTGTATTCATCTTGTGTATAAATCTACGCACCACAGACATGATAACATAGGTACAAATATCGTCGTAACTTCGACATGAGGGGGGGGGGGGTCGTTAAAACATAACCCCGATAATTTCGGTATAACTTAGGTGGAATCTTTGCTGATGTCAGCATTTTTGTGTTAAACATGCAGCGTTGTGCTCTTTCTTCCATCCACGTTTAAAAAAGAAAGGAGGACTCGAGAGTGAGGGTGATCGAAGGAATTAAGAAATCGTTCGGATCTATTGCTTACGAACCTAACGTTTGATATTTAGCACAGTCCTTAAGAAATATATTCATCTTGTATTAAGAAATATATTTATTATACAATGTGTATTTGGGAAAAGGTTCAATATTATTTATACTAGCAAACTTGCCCGTGCGTTGCACCGAGAAAAAAAAAGTAGCACACGCCCACTACTTGTGTCATCGATTATTCTTCTTCCTAACCTCCTTACGGTGGCCGTGGTGTTTCATTTCGTTCTGGTAGAACCGTACCGTTTCGTTCCAGTCCCCGACGATCGCCGGTGAAGAGTCCTCGCCGTTTCGTTCCGGTAGAACCGTAACTCCGACCGAGACGTTCTTTATATGCATTTGTTTCGATTTCTCTTGTAGATTATGTTTTGCCATCATCATACATGTTAAAATAAATAAACTTGCTGTTCTGTCTAGAATACTAAAATTGTATAAAATGCATATGAAATAACTTGCAAGTGATTGCAGAAACTATGGATCCGGAACACGCCAGAGACGAAGAACAAGAAAACATGTTGGAGGAAATAATCCGCGACGGAGATGATGATATCACCTCACATTTTCTGAACAACTCCGGTGAGGGAATGGACGGCTCCGGTGAGAGAATGGAGCGAGAAGAAGACGGCTCCGGTGTTGGAACCTTAATTATTACAAAGTCCGGCGAGGTATATTAATTAAGCCTCTGCTGACTAGATGCATTAATTGATTTGTATATACATATATTAACGCTTCTTTCTTCTTTTAGCCCTCCGGATCGAGCCAATCTTCGATAAAGAAACGAGGCCCGAAAAAAAGGTTGGGCGATAATGAAAGGTTCAAGATCGAAGAAGTCGATGCACATGGCAAACCGATTGCTCCCAAGCGGAGCGCAGATGCATTTGTAAGTCAGTGCGGAGTTATTGTTAGGGACAACATCCCGATCTCCATTCAAAAATGGAATAAGCCAAAGGCAGACGATGGAGTTACTTATGTCGAGGATAGATGTAAAGAAATGCTTTGGAATACGCTCATGATAAATTTCACCCTACCTCCAGAGGTGGATCCAAATAACCCAGTTATAGAGCGAAAAGTCAAGTCGTGGGCTCTTAAGAAGATGGCCGCACAATTCTGCAACTGGAAGAAAAGATTGAACCAAGACTATGTCTAGAAAGACAAGACTCCAACATTCACCGGAGCACATGAGAAGTTAAAAGATCACTGGGACATATTTGTGAAGTACAAGAAATCGGAAGAAGCTAAGAGAAGGTCAGAAAGAAATAAGATAAATGCTGCAAAGAAAGATTATCACCATGTTACGGGGTCAGGTGGCTACAAGGTTGCCAGGCCTAAGTGGGAGAAATTTGAGAACGACCTGATTGCTAAAGGGATCCATCCAGAGCCATTGCATTGGATCGAACGGGCAAGGACTTGGTTCTACGGGCATGGGGGAACATTGAACCCAGAAACAGGGAAGTGTATTTATACAAAAGAGCAACTTGCAACACCCGTCAAAGCCCTTCGAGCTGCAATGCAGGACGTGCAGGACGGGAAGTTCAATCCCGACAAAGAGAAGGACGAGCTGACACGCGCCCTCGGGAATCCTGAACACCCTGGACGAACACGAGGCACATCAGGCTCCGTTCCGTGGAAGGTTGGGTTTCCCGACAGCAGTGACACCTATAGAAGCCGAGCGAGAAAGAAGAGACAGGATGCAGACTGGCTACAGAAGGTAGAAGAAATAGTAGCGTTGCAGCAGAAGCAAATAGAGGCACTTACAAGCCAGCAAGCTACCGGCCCATCTCAGCGGCACGAAGATTCTGTATTCGATGCTGCTGCCGGCCCACCATCTTAGAGGAAAAGCAGCGTGGCTTCCACAGAGCTCGTTCGGCCCACAGATGATATCACGGCTCCTCGCTACCCCGTGGATGATATCACGCAGAGGGAACATTGTGATCTACATGCGAAATGCATGAACATATCCTTGAAGGTGGCGATCGGCTTTGCCTTACCTTCTGAACCTGATGCAACTCACCATTGCTCTCCGATTCTAGATGGCTATATGCTGTTGTCGGGGTGGATGAAGTTCTCAGCGGATTTGAGCAGCTGGAGCTTGACTTCCCTACAGGTGAAGGGGAAACTGCACTGGGAGATGCCATAAGGACTACGATTCTATGGAAAAAGGAACACATCGTGATTCCACATTGGACGCCGCGTCAGCAGACTCCGCCGGAGGAGGCCCCTCAGCAGACTCCTCATAGTAGCAATCCAGCTCTATCTCCGCCGCCTCAGCTATCTCCGCCGCGTCAGCATACTCCGCCGGAGGAGGCCCCTCAGCAGACTCCGCCTCGACGTCAGCAGACTCCGCCGTCTCCGCCGCCTCAGCACCGGCGGAAGAGAGCCGCCACTCCGGCGGCTAGTACTACAACTGCGAAGAAATCAAGAGCAGATACAAGCGTCAAGAAGGCTCCTACCAAGTTACCATACGATATGACTGATGAGGAAACCAAGAAGGTCGTGGATGCCGATGTGAAATGCCAGCTTGCACCGAAACAGCCTGATCCAAAGGAGAAATTAGATCCGGCAATAGTGGAGCACTGTATAGAAAACCTTACGTGACCACCACCGCCTCCGCTGCTATCAGACTATGACCGGTCTATTGTAAAGTCATATAGAGAACATGTGAAGCGGCCGGGAAGTAGCAGTAGTGCAAGTGGGAAAACAATTCCCCAGCTCGGCGAACAGAAAAACAAATCGTGCCCCCCGCTCAAGGTGTTTACCGATATCGATTATGATCCGGGGGTAGCGGCCGATGATGTTGGTTTCACTCTTGGTCAATTGTTAGGCGAGGAGGTAGAGTTACCCATGGCTGAGTTAGCATATAGATACCAGCACGGGAAGCCTCTCGTCAAACCTGAGGAGGTCCGGCTACTACCAACACAAATGCGAAAATTGCATGAGTGGTACATGGAAGCCTCAAAGGAAGGGACCAACTATATCATTGCGGGAGTTAAAGATGAGCATTACTTCAATGGAGACGAGGAGATTTACGTTGAATTTGATGAATTATTTCAGTTTTACAATCAAGACGCCGTCGACAAATCTATCGTCAGTTGCTATTGTCTGTAAGTATCATTTCTGTAATTAAGTCTCTAGCTCAACTCGTTCATTGCATGTATAATTATCCTCACTCTATTATGCAGAATGAAGATCCTCGAATGCAAAAGAGGACAAATCTATGACATTGGGTTCATTAACCCAAATACTATTCATGAAGTTACGGTACAAATGAACGCCAAGGATACAGATAAGATCTTGCTAATGGCGTTAATTGAACAATAAAACAAAAGGGAAATACTATTTCCTTACAACTTCAAGTGAGTGTTATACTGTCTTGTACACATTCTGTTTCGCTTACTCGATGTTAAGTGTAATTGATGAGTTATGCTGCGTGCGCAGGTTCCACTTTATTCTGCTAGTCATTCGGGTTGACTCAGGAAGCGTACTTGTCATGGACTCGCTACGTAAAGACCCTAAGATGTGGGCGGACCTGCGTGATATGCTCCAGAGGTAGTTTCAATCATTATCGCACTATATCGGCAACTTTCGTTCATTTCCTGATATCAAGTAATTAATAACTCCTTTATTTATTACCATCAATTGTGTTGAGTTTCATTCATATATATTGACCCCCTTCTTTAAATTAGATCCAACGGATGCGGGACGATCTCCTACCAAAGGATCGCGTAAAGGCAATTCAAGAGGAATTGGCGGGATTCTTCCTTAAAGAGGTCATAGCTACAACCGGAGAATACCATCGGAAATTGGTAGTGAATGTTGGTAATTAGATATTAGGGATCGTAAGAGATGTTATTTTGTATATATGCATGAACGTGTACTATATGTAGTAGCGTCGAACATATATACGAAAACTTGTTGTTCGACCAAGCACGGAGAAAGAGGTCACTTCTCTATATTCATGACGATGTTGTGTAACGGTTCCTTCATTGCTATTAGTAGCTAGCGTTGAGTTGAATGGAAAACATAAAATAAAAATGAAACCCCTAAACCCTCCAAAACCCCTAAACCCCTAAATCCTCCAAAACCCTAAACCCCTCCTTTAAAAAAAACAGCGCTTGGCAGGGGCTGACGCATGGCGGCCTTTTAGTCCCAGTTGGTGTTACCAACCGGGACTAAAGGTCCTCCTGCCTGAGCACGGCGCAGCAGCCACGTGAAGCCCCTTTAGTCCCGGTTCGTAACACGACCGGGACTAAAAGTGAGGGCCTTTAGTCCCGATTAGTTAGTCCCGGTTGCAGAACCGGGACTAAAGGCCCTTACGAACCGGGACTAATGCCCTGTTTTCTACTAGTGACACCTCCTTCTCGCGGATCCGCCTTGGCTTCGCCTCCTGGTGATCACTGCCATGCACGGGTGCCCGCTGCGCCGGCGGGACGGCGTGCGGCGCAACTCCGGCGTGATGTGGCGCCGGTGTAGTGCTGTGGCTACTCCCCTCGCCGTGCAGGGACGGTGCTGGTGTGCTCTGCCGCAACCGCGGCAGGGCAGTGCTCGGCATCGGCTACAAAACCTCCTTGGTGAGCTTTACTTCCTCCTCCTCTCTGTTCTGTGATGCGATGGACATGGCCGTGGCTATGTTGGTGCTTTGCTGCTAGTGGGGACTTGGTGGCTGTGATCTAGGTTTAGGAATCAACATTGGTACTCCTATGTATATACCCTGGTCATTGATAAGTCACAAATCCATATGTCTGGATTTGTTAGTGTGTCTGTGGTCTAATCCTGCTCCTATGGATAGCTTCTAGTTTAAGGGATTTGGAAACTGTTCAGGCACTAAATTTGTTTATGGAGTGATTAATGTAGATTTAGTGCTGGTGGTGGTCTATGGTTTAGTTGCTATATCCAGTTCTACTGGTATAATTGATGCTGCTGTTGTAGTTTAATTTAAGTGCAGGGATGATGTTGGTCCTGTTATACTCTTGTAGGTACATAAACATTAGTTATACATGATTATGTAGCTACTGTCCTGTTCTTATGTATGTTCTTATACTACTTTTGTTTCAGTATCACTGGTTTAAAGGATATAGTCCTTTATTTATAGATACTTATATTGCTTTACCTGGTTCAGTTTAGAATAGATGCTCTCTTGGTCTTAGCTTTTCTCTCTTCCTTTCTTTCCTCCTCTTCTAAACTCTACTGATAAGAACAGTTGCTCCTTGATCTTAACCAAGCCCATGATGCTGGTCTGAGGTTACCCTCACTGGGATTTGATACTACAGATGCTACACTCCCCATGCTCCAATGATGATACAGTCCTAGCACTTCTAGGCTGTTCTGAGGACATAATCCCCCAAAATCCTACCTTGGGGTCTTGATGCAGCTTGGTCTCAAGGATTTTGGCAAAACCATCTTCTTGTGGTGTGCCTCCTCCTCCTTGCTGCTTCATACTGCTTACTTGTATTGGTTTGGTCCAACTCTGCTTGGTACATATGCAACAGTGGCTATCAAGCCTCTAATCTATGGCTCATGTGCTCTATTTATAATGGTTTGGTTGCCTTGTGGGATGGACACCTTAACTTGTGACTCAGCTATTGCCTTTTGAGTGTGCTGCTTAGTGCTGTCCTCCTCTAGTTCATCCTGATCCACATAAGCAGCTGGGTGTCCATTATGGATATACATGGCTGGGTTTGATCTTTATCTCTCTCCCTTGCTTTGTTTTAATTACTAAAAGGAATTCTTCTTGTGAATCATTTTGCTTTACTTATTAACTTTGTCATTGTTGACTTGGAACTTTAGTAACTTGTTTTGTCTTGGGCCAGCTGGACTTTAAGTGCCAGTTGTGCCCTTTCTTTATTTCCTTTTGCATAATGAGCTAGTGTTGTGCTTTACTTGGCTGTGTTATTGCTTGTGGTATTTGTGGGCTATGACTTCATCCAATGGCTTATATATTTCCTTTGGACCATGCTCCTGCTATACTTCATTTGCTGCTGCTGATCACTCCTGGCCTTGATCATCATACTGTTCTATTGGTCACTTCATTGTTTATTTGGTCATTTCACTGTTTCTTAGTTGGTTGTGTTTCTGATCCCTTTGAAACTTTCTATTTATGGATCATTGGACCTGTTCCAATTATCCTATGTGCCAGCTCTGACAGCAAAGCATTTTCCTAAGGAAAATGCTACATTTTAACATAACAAAATTCCTTTCCTGTTGTTGTTTATCTTGCAGGTTTGTCTTACTCATGTCCAGTAAGCTGTACAAAACTAATAGGGAACACTAAACCAACCTATCGCGACAACATGCATGTCCAGACGCTCAAGATTTTAATTTTTAGAGTTTCTAGTTTGGTTCAGCTGGCAGATAGCCTAGGTTAGATATGTTCTAGAACATTAGAGGATATAACAGTCGAACTTGACAAATTTTACATCATAACAGTTTGTGGGCTTTATTTTAGAGATGCCAAAAGGCTTTTTTTATAGTTGCATGTGGGCTGGTTTAGTTGACTAAATTATTGTCATAGTGCTGCGGCGGTGACGACGACGACATCAACACGGGCTTGTGGAGGCGACGACGCCGACGACCTATACGCGTGGCGTGTGTATATATATATATATATATATATATATATATATATATATATATATATCTTTACCTATTTTTTAATACTAAAGCACGGAGTGCTTCTGCCCGTATACCCGTCGTCGGCGATTTAGCAGAAAAACCCCTGCTATTTTGGGTATTCAACCCGCAGTACCTTTTTTAAGTGGATGAGAAAACGTTTCGTTTTTATGGAAAGAACCCTACGTTTTTTGGTATTCAACCCGCAGCCACGTCCTGTGTTAATAACAACAGAGTTTCTGCCTGTACAGAGCCGTCGAGGAGGAGGAGGGTTCCGGCGGCGGTCGTTGACGCGGGCGTGACCGAGGGGACGGGATCCGGCGACGGCGCTCCGGATCTGGTCTGGAACGGCCGGATCTGGTCTGGAACGGGGCGCCGGCGACTTGGAGGCGGAGGACGCTCGAGCGCTCCTTCTGGATCGGGTCAACGCGGCGGCTCGAGCGGCTGGGGGCGGCGCGGCTGCTCGATGCAGAACGGCGGGGGCGGATGGATCGGCGACGGCGGCTAGAGCTTGCGTACGGAGGCGGCGGCTGGAGCTGGGGATTGCCATCCCTGGGAGGTGCGTGTGTCGCCGGCCGCGGCTTCACTGGGGGAGCGCAGCTGCGTAGTCCGTCGCTCGCGCCGCTGCTTCGCCGGGAGGAGCACCGGCTACGGCCCTTGCCATCCCCGCGGTCGCCGCTGCTGCTCCAAACGTTGGTGATGGAGAATCGCTCCTTGGTTTTCGTTGCTGCCAGATCCCCAATCGCTACCTCGATCTCGTCATCACCAGCCCGGCAAGGGCTTCAATATCCTCAGGTATCCACCAGCAAAAAAGAAGAAGCTGTAGCCCATGTGGTTGACGGCGTCTCTTGTCTTATTTGCTTAGCGTATTTATGTTTCATCAGGATGCAAGTTGTTAATTGAGGAGTGTTAGAATTTGTGAAATACCGATTTTCTCTTGGCCCCAACGACATTGTTTCGCTACACTCAAAACGCCAGTTGCCAGAAGTAATATGTTCTTCCTTTTCCCCAAAGAAGATTTATACAATCTGATCATCTATACATTGGACAGATAAACAATAGAAAGGGAACTCAATCTGATATATTTTTTGTTCAGGTCCAGATATAGAAACCATAGATTGGTAAATGCATCTAAATTCTAAACTAAAATTATGCTTAATGTGATAGGAAAGCAAGATTTTCGCTACAGTACTGATGGTTAATGATAGAAGCATATCAAGTATAACAGTGAAATTGCACTACTGTTTGTTCGTCGTGTTGTTCAGTTAAAGGTTAATATCTCCAAACTTCATTTTCTCTTTTTGTAGAAGCTCTCGCCTAACAACTTATTTTCTAGGACTGTTAGTCTTTGTTTAACAAATTTGCATCTTGATGTGGCTAAACGGTGAAGCAATTCCGCTGTAAACATAAGTGTGTATGTAGCTCTTTTATTCCTACTAAAATTAGTCCGCTCATTAAACTTAAATGCAATATCAATTAACTCTGAAGAGGCTTATCCTCTTTCACTAACTACCTATTCCTTTTGACCTGTCAAACAATCCAAAGATCCCTTTAAATTGGTTCTAAATGTTTATGCAGCATCAGTGTTATAAGGTACCAGAAAACATGTGGAGAGAATACTTAGTTCCGTTGTGAAAACAATAGCTGTACTCTTCTAGGTTTTGTTAGATCAACTGGCTACTTTGACGGATTCTTGCGTGGACGTGAAGGGCAGGCACCTCGCCCTCTCCCTCATCCTTCCTGTACTCCCCCTATCTCTTATTTGCACACTCCCCACCCATTTTTTTTCCTTATTTGCACATCTGTTATAACGGCAATGTGACATTATGGTATGATATTTGCAATCATCCACTTATATGGCACCTTCAGTTCCAAAGAAAATAGATGTATTTGACTCTTTTTTGTTTACATCCATCATGCAGACAATGATTAGAGGAAATCAGTTGTGATAGCATGATTTGTTGACTTACTTGGGCTTGGTACAGTGTTGCCGTATACTTTGAGACACTATGCGATGCTAGATTTGGTACGATGTGATGGCGGCTCTGAATCTGGCAGTGAAGGAGGTCACGATGGAGCGGCTCCTTCCCCATCATGGTTTGTAGCACTCGATATCCATGCAATTAATTAATACTCAATTTTCTAGCACTCGATACATCATGGTCTTTTTGTCCTTTGTTGTTTGGTTGGTGCAGAATCCGTCAGCTCTTACAAGGAGGCTTTAGCTTCGAACCTGACTCTTTTAGTAGTTTGATTGTTGCACGCGTGGAATTGATCGCAAGTACTTCTTCTACAGATCACAACATCTATTGTGCCCGCGATGTACAACCAACGGCCTAGGATGCTCAGCTTGCATGAATGCAGAGTTCTGTTATTGCACACCATTTGTTTGCTTTGATACGTAATTTAGTTGCAGTGGCATTGTATTGACAAATGATGACATTGCTGCAGTCACATATATGCGGAGGCACGATTCATGTTCAGACTTTAAAGACTTTGTTGGTTATTTCTTCACTAAAATCCTTCCTTCTGGATTAGCTCATCATATTGGAATAGTAGTTGATCATTTATGTGGTAATTAAATATTATAATTTGCCAGAACACTATCAAGATGAAGTGTAATTACTACAATTGAAGTACTCTAATGTCCTTTGGTGGTGTAAACTGGTCGTATGTTCTCACTCATAGTACAAGATTTGTTTCATTGTCCACGAGTGTGCAGCATCATTGGAGATCGAACAAGATAAGTCTCTAGGATTCCATAGTCTACATTTCTCTCTTTCCATCCCTATAGGGTTGATTTGTTTTTTCTAGCATCTCCCAGTAAATATAAGTTCGTTGTTCTCATTTTCATTGGTACATGAGAGAAAACAGGATGTGCTTGTCTCCATTGAAACAAAGGACTGAATCTGAAAGTAATGCAAATTCAAACCATTGAGCCTAGCTTTTCCAAGACGCGCATTTTTTAGTATGTCACTTTCATACATCATGATTGTTGCTACAGTTTATATACTCGACATATAAACTTTCATAATCCTGCTGGAAGGTATGCTTCCCTGCTTCATACATCCTTTTTGTTGTGCAATGCTGCCAGTTAAAACATTGACTGCAACATGCTCTGGCGGATGTCTCAACTATGTAGCGAAATGAAATGATTTGAATACAAATATTACAAGTCCTGTTTTTTCACACGGATGGGTTCATGTTACCAATTGTTTGGCAGATTAAGGTTGCCAATTTTCCATTTCTATGATGTTGTAATGGCCACAAAATTCCTATTAGTTACTTACAGATCTGAACTTATATCTATAACATAGTGTGCACATTAGTTGGAGAAGGAACTGCCTTCCAAGCTTATAAACGATTTCGTCTTACAAACCAGCCAAAAAATCTTCAACCCTCATTGTATAATGAAATTATACATCTTCAACGCTCATTGCAAGTAAATTATAATTCTTCAGCCCTCATTGTATAAGTATAACCTTTGTGTTTTGGTATGGTTGATAATCCATATATTCCACACTTATATTAGGTTTGTTCGGTGAGAATGTGAGATACAAGTACAACTTTAATACAAAGTTGTACTAAGTTAGGGATAGCACAGTATTCCAGTACTCATGTTGAAAGCTATATTAAATCCTAAATTTTGACTCTTCTGAAATGAAGGTGAGCAATAGCATCTTGCATTGACAGAAGAAATTATGTTTCCATATTTTCATTTTTGAATGTTTTGTATGTATTTTACTTTTATGCTTGAGTTTATTTATTTTTCATTTCTACAGGAGATGCTTACTCCCTCCATCCATATATATAGGGCCTAATGCGTTTTTCGAGATTGCCTTTGACTATTGATAAGATTAATAGTACATGCGATATATAATGTGAAAATTATATCATTGGAAGCTCCTTTCACGTACGAATTTGACGGTATGCTTTGTGTAACTTGCATGTCATATATTATTGCTCTAACATGTGGTCAAAGTTAGCCTCGAAAAATGTATTAGACCCTATATAGATGGATAGAGAGAGTATCTTTAACTTTAACCCACAACCCAACAGTGCATACATAGTATCTTACCTGTCCCATAAAGGTTCTTGCTGAACCCACAATTTTTCTTCATGTTGAACATATTGATGGGAGATTAATCAAATAATCATATGTGTTTTAGGTCATGCTTATTGGGTTAGGAATGTGATATTTTTTTTCCGTTGCAACGCACGGACAGTTTTCCTAGTATATATATATATATATATATAGGTAAAATCCATACTACAACCGGGTGTAGTTACCCCCGTCCTATTTACCGTCCGATTGCATCAGATCTATTTGTTTCCTAACGGGTCACGGGCAAAATAAAATTCCACCCGCATCACTACCTCCCGGTTTTTTTGGGGCTGCTATCTTCCGATTTAACTGGCGCTTAGCCTCGTATATCGCTCGATAAATACGATTCACATTATCTCTTTCTCTCTCTCTTGACAAAGCGCTACAGGTGAAGGTTCCAACATCGCTAGCGGCGGCGTCAACGATGGCCGATAATGACTGCTCCTGCGACCTAACATTTACTTTATACTCCATAGGCGGATGTGTCTATCAACTCAGTTTATGAAGTACAATAATTGATCTGTATAGACGCATGCATTAGCATGCATAACCAGCAGTCAAACAAGCTAGCGATTATAGAAATTTTCAACAAGTATATGCAGGTGCTTGAAGGCTATGTACATAGATACTTCATTTTGCACCGTAGATGTACACTATGTTTGCCCCCAGGCAATCTCATCATATATTGCACTTGTACATACCCCTTTCAGTATCTCTAAATATCTACAGGTTATTTTTTATTTGGAGTATATACTCTTTTTTTTGAGGGAGTATATATATATATATATATACTCTTTATTGTTGGAGATACTACATATTGTTTAAGAAGTACTCCTACCAGATACTCCATTCTTTAGGAAATATACCATATACTCCATACTACTTTTTCTGAGATATACTCCATACTACATTTTTTTCTAGATATACTCCATCCAAAAAAAATCGAGATATACTCCATACTATTTCTTAATACTTCATATACTACCTTTCTCATATGTACCCCATACTACTTTATACTCTATATAAACCCCTTAATATTCTCTCCCTTGTTGAATGCACTCCCTTTAACGATGGACACGTCCAGGACGCTTTTTTTTTTTTTTGCGGGGACACGTCCAGGACGCTTGTACTCCATAGTAAGTTAATGAATATTTAAAATATGCCATGCAAAAAAAAAAAACATGCTCCCCATTCTTAATGGAAAATATACGTACATATACTACATACTCGCTCCTATGTATCTATAAAAAGACAATTTTCTTCTGGAGAACGTGGTATGCAGAACACCATGATTAAGGAGACGTAGTATGCACTTATCCATTCAACCTGATGCATACGCATGGGGCCAGGAAATTAGCATGTCGTTGTAGGTTGTTACAACCGTGCGGTCAATTATTTAATTAGTTAATTAAATAATGAAGTTAGTTGAGTGCTAATGGATCCTTTTCAACCCGCTAAACCTCTAGGTGAATGGATTAGGGGACAGGTGGCAGTCAAACAGGTAGGGGGTAACTACACCTGGTTGTAGTTAAAATATGTCCTAACATGTATGATTGACGGACTGAAACAAGACAAACTACTCGCGGGACCCACTTAAGATCTCTTTCTTTAGTTTTCTGCTTTATTCCTTTCTTAGAAAAAAGTAGCTTCCCTTATTAGTAGCGCTAGTATCTTTTCATAATGATGACTTTTTTTCAGAGCTTCCTAGATTTTGAGAAGCTGAGGCTGTATGCATAACATGTATGTATTATGAAATGCATGTATGTGAGTACTATGAAATGTATGTCTAAACTGGAATAGGTCGATTTTTTTTTTAAATCCTAATTAGTTACTAGTAGTGTGGGGGTATTATAGACCTGCTACTACTATTTCGTTAGTAGTAGCACGGGTGCGAAATAGTAGTAGCGCGGGTGGCACCTGCGCTACTACTACTACCCTGTTAGCTGTAGCGTGCTAGTAGTAGCGCGGGTGGCCGTGCTACTACTAGGATTATCCCTAGAAATGCAACCCTCGACTCGCAATTGGGGCTTCTTTTCGTACTTGTAGCTTGCCCCAGTTGCAAGCCGGCCCCTGACTCACAACTTGAGGCCCCCTAGTTTCTAGTTAACCCTCGACTCGCAACTGGGGGGCTTACTTTTTTGTAGTTGTAGGTTGACCTAGTTGCAAGTCGACCATAGACTCGCAACTGGGGGCTTGTTTTCGTAGTTTGTAGTTGCCCCAGTTGCAAGTCAAGCCTCGACTTGCAACCCGAGGCCCTAGTTGCAAGCCAACCCTCGACTCGCAATTGGGGGTTTCTTTTGTACTTGTAGGTTCGCCCCAGTTGCAAGTCGACCCGAACTCGCAACTCGAGGCCCTAGTTGCAAGTCAACCCCTGACTCGCAACTGAGGGATTTTTTTTTTGTAGCTGTAGGTTGCCCAGTTGCAAGTCGACCCGTAACTCGCAACTTGGGTCCCCTAGTTGCAAGTCAACCCTCGACTCGCAACTGGGGGCTTCTTTTCGTACTTGTAGGTTGCCCCAGTCGCAAGCCCGCCCCTGACTCGCAACTCGAGGCCCCCTAGTTGCAAGTCAACCCTTCACTCGCAACTGGGGGGCTTACTTTTTTGTAGTTGTAGGTTGCCCCAGTTGCAAGTCGACCCCTGACTCGCAACTCGAGGTCACAGTTGCAAGTCAACCATTCGACTTGCAACTGGGGGCTTATTTTTCGTGGTTGTAGGTGACCCTAGTTGCAAGTCAAGCATCGACTTGCAACCCGAGGCCCCAGTTGCAAGTCAACCCTCGACTTGCAACTGGGGGCTTCTATTTTGTTGGCTCGGGGGAAAGTTGTGGGATTGGTTGTGGGCGGGGGGGGGGGGGGGGGGGGGGGGTGGGGTGGATTCCGGCTGGCCTATGTTTTGGGGGTTGAACACAGTATGGATTCAAACTGTTATTCATTTTTTCTCTAAATTTGAGACTGTTTTTCTTTGTGCAAATGCGTACTATTTTTTGATTCAGACTGTAAATTCAAACAGTGTGTTACTTCAGACAGTGTTGGAAACCAAATTCAGAATGTGAATCAGACAATCTTCACTGTACCAAAGTTCAGCAATGGTGTATTCAGTTCAAGGGTTTTATAAAATTCAGACAGTCTTTTCTTTTTTTGATTGATTGCAAGTTTTTTTTTTGTTGGTAGCTTACCAAGCTAGCCGCTTGGTGTATTCAGACAGTCTTTTCATTGAGATGCCTGCCTTCATTTTCCTGGGATGGATACATCAAGTTGGAGGCCTTGTTTGATGTTTGTGTCGTTACTTCTTTTCATTTTTTAAGTACAACAGTAATGTACTCACTTCTAGGTTTTAGAAAAGTTTTCATTCTATTTTCTTTTTTTGCAGGACACGTGTTTTTGCCGTGTATATAAGCTAGCTACCAGAATTAGCCATATTTTTTTTCTGCTGAACCTGCTGCATATATATGTTTTGCCGCGGAGCCACGATGTCCTACTGAACCTGCATGATGTACTGAACTTTGGTACGATTGTCCTACTGAACCTGCATGATGTACTGAACTGTTATTCGTAATTTTTTATTTCCTTTTATATAATTCATGTTTATCACGTACGGTTGTCCAAACACTATCATCCATCCATTTGTCACATCGGTATTTAGAAGGTTTCAAAAATTTCTGCTGAACCATGAGGTACATGAAACCTAGCTAGCTATCAGGAAATCGTGCATGCATGCACTGATAGCACACGTCTCACTATCTGTTTTTTTGTATATGTGCACACATATACAAGCTTCGTCCGTTCCGTGCTTCATTCCAAAACCTGGAGAGGAGGGCCAGCCGACTGAGCAACGCAAGCGAGAAAAAAAAAGCAGGGAGAAGGAATAATGGGGAGCTCCTATTCCGCGCGTTCGGCGCCACGGAAGTCAATCGGCGCCTACAGGAACGCGCAAGTGGGCCGGCCCACGAATGTACCAGCGCAGAAACTGTTTCGCGAAAAAAGAACGCAATAATATGCATGTACGAGGACTCGAACTCGTGTCGCTGGTTCGAACAATGGTTCAGCTAACCACTACAGCCTTTAGACGATTGTGACTAATAGCAACGCGAACTCTATAAGAACCATATTAGCCGCGTTATTTATTTTTATATTTGTTATGACAAAATGTTCATCAAATTTTGAAAAAAGTTCACGAATTGGAAAATTTCATCGTTTCTGAAAAAAGTTCATCCAATTTTATAAGAAAAGTTCATCTATTTGAAAACAATTCACCGATTTTGAAAAAAGTTCACAAAACGTGAAAGAAGTTCATCGATTTTGTAAAAAAAAAGCTAATCGAATTTGAAAAAAAGTTCATCAAATGCGAAAAAAGTTCGTCAAGTTTGAGAAAAGGTTAATCAAATTTTTTAAAAAGTTCACTGACTTTAAAAAAAGTTCATCGAATTTGAAAAAAGTTCATCGAATTTGAAAAAAAAAGTTCACCGAATTTGAAAAAAGTTGACCGCTTTTAAAAAAAAGTTCATCGAAGTTATACATAAGTTCACCAATTTTAAAAAAGATTACCGAATTTGAAAAAAAAAATCATCGATTTGGAAAAAAGATCACAAATTTGAAAATAAGTTTGTCAATTTGAAAAAAAGTTCATCGATTTTAAAAGAAAAGTTCACGTATTTGCAAACAATTAACGAACCAGGATGAAAAGAAAAATAAAAAAAGGAAAACGAAAAAGGAAAAAAGGAAAACAGAAAACGCAAAAAAGAAAAAGGGAAAATAAAGAATAAAAGGAGGAGAAAGTACATTTCTAACAAATCCCGCTGGGGTGGCGTGGTGGTTGCACCGACCTTACTTGGTCAGGTTCGTCGCGGGATCGAATCACGTCTTGCGCGCTTAGTTTTTGGAATTAAACACAGACAAAGGGAACCTAGATGGGCCGGCCCAGCTAACTCGCCTGCAGGCGCCGGTTTGCAGAAACAGTAGAAACCGGCGCCTGCAGCGCCAAATAGGGATTGCCGGAATAATGTGACCAACTAGAAAAATAGGGGACAAAAATAAAGAAAAACAAACAAACAAGGGCCTTTGTCCACAAGGCCCATTGGGGGCAGCGTGCGGGGTGGAGGGTGGGTTGGGCTGCGACAAACAAACAAACAGCCGGGACAAACAAACAGGCCTGGGGTAACAAAGTTGGAAACGGAGGAAGAAACACATCGTAGAGTTGTCAACGGGAGGGTCCACAAATGTAGGATGACGTCATGTTAGATGTGAGGTATTATCTCACATCTAGATGTGACATAGTCGGACCCATAAGTTATAATGAAGGGTCAAGCTGTAAAAATTAAAATAATTTCCTTCTGACTCCCATCACTTCTACTGTTATTAAAACTAGAAAGGGAAAAGTTTGTAATCGGCCGACCGATTACAACACCGACCGGTCGCAGGGACACGCGCACGTCGATCCCCTTCCACGCAACCACGTGTCTGGTGGGGCCCGCAGACACCGGCCTACCTTATCCTTTCTTCTTCTTTCTTCCTGAATCGTCCGCATCTCTCTCTTGTCTATCTTTCTCCCTGTTCAGTTCACGCGCTAGCAGCCGGCCGCCACGCGCTCAACCTCCTGCCACAAGTTGCGTGCTTCGAGGCCCGCCGGCGACCCTCCACCGTCGTCTTCCGCCGTCGCGAGCCTAGCTGGGTTGCTGCAAGTGGGGGCTGCTGGCTGCTGCAAGTGGGGGATGCAGCCTGCGCAAACGGGTGGCGGCTGCCCGAGGATGCTGCGAAGGCTGCGACAACGGCGAGTGACCGGAGCCCCGCACTGCTGCGACACGTGGAAGTTGCAACCGTCCGTGCCCGGAGCTGGGACCGGCGCCGTGCCATGCTGCAACTGTCCATGCCCAGAGCTGGGACCGGCGCCGCACCATGCTGCAATAGTCCGTGCCCGGAGCTGGGACCATTGGCGCCCGGAGCTGGGACCGGCGCCACGCCATGCTGCAACCGTCCGTGCCCGGAGCTGGGACCGTCGGCACGCGGAGCTGGGACCAGCGCCGCGCCATGCTGCAACCGTCCGTGCTCGAAGCTGGAACCGGCGCCGCGCCATGCTGCACCCGTCCGTGCTCGGAGCTGGAACCGGCGCCGCCATGCTGCAACCGGCGAGGGGCGCGGCTGCGACTGCTGTCGGAAGGTGCTACGAGGATGGCGTCGAGCGACAAGGTGCTGCGATGGGGCCGCGCCGCTGCTGCTGCGAGCCGACGGCGAGGTGCTGCAAGCCGTCAATGAGCTGCGGCAAGGCGGAAATCACTAGGCGAACGAAGCATGCGGAAATGACGGCGGCGGTTGCGCGCGTGGCTCTGCTGCGGAAGTTGCGGACAGGAAAGAGCCCATCCAACGGCGCGGCGCAACTTGATTGGACGGCCTGCGTGGTAACCGATCACACGCCCAGATCGGGCGACCGACGCGGAGCAGTGGCCAACTAGAAAGGAGCAATATGGACAGACAAAGCACGGTGCGCAAGGACAGGAGGACACATCAAGGAAAGGAGTGTTCTTTCTACATAAATACAGTATCTAGTGTAGAGATTGCAACTCTACACTAAAATTCAGAATCACCAAATAGATTTCTTTCGAGAGTGATTTTGGCCAGAAAATCAGGTCAACGATATTCTCGACGCACTGCTGCTTGTTGTTGAGCTTGTCAGCGCGTCGCGCCCCTGGCACGCACCGATGACCTTTTTAGCAAAGTCAGAATACAAAATAAACATATTCAATGACTAATACGTCCAAACATACAAATACAGATGGAACCATACGTCAAATGACATTTAGTATCATCCACCACCAACATCAACATATAATCGAAGGCAATCATTGCCCAGACTTTATGTATAAAGCCCGTAACCGAAGTTAGGTTCCTATAGACCAAGTAATACATCATCCGTAACATGGATTTTTTCTTCTTCCGAATAGGATGTTGAAACCCCCAGCCTATGCATCATTGTGATGCACACAAACAAAAAACTAAAATGTGGATGTTAGGTTGATTTTTTTTCTTCGCTACATATTTGCATGCTATTGTATGAAAATTATATAGCGATTTTTTTGCCATTCCCCTTTTCATTTGTAGGTTTAATAAATCACCCCAATCAAACGGTGGATATAATTTATTCAGTGTGAAAGAACGTGGTAACTTCTTTTTTCTCGTGCCTATGCTTCCACGACTCTCCATCTTATTCTAATTGTCTATGTCACTTGTCCATTGATTTAAGGCAATGCAACTATGATTTTGTCAAAAATTGTCAGAATGTCGACTTAGACATAAAAAAAAAGCTCAGGCTAGTTAGATTTAGCGAGTTATTGTTCAAATCCTTTCCATTTCGCTGCCTCTAAATTTGTAGTGTGATATGCAAAACGTCCACTTCTACGGTTGTACTACTAAAGCAGTGATTGCCACACCGTCACTACGAACAACCTTCGCTCCCTCCCCTCTTTCCCCTCGCTATAGGAAAAAGGTGACCAGGGAGGCGATAAGTTTGCCGGCGTTGGCGCTGGCGATTCCTCTCCCCCGGGGGCCTCGGGCTCGCCGGTGGGAGGAGGGTCGTCGGACCCGACGTGTGGCCTTGTATAGCTGTAGACTAGGGCTAGTCTTCTTAGCTAGGTTTCCGGCCGTGCGTTGGATTGCTCTGGCGATGTTGACGGCGGCGCCGAATAAATTGCCTCCAGATCCCGCTCCGACGTGGCATCTCCTGTGGCGGTCGGCCCTGGATCTAGGAGGAGGGTGTGCCGGGCGAGGTCGGAGCGACGACGGCGACGACCTCGGTGTGGCTTTTGTTCCTTGGGATCTGCCGTCGCAGCGATGTGTGCCTCATCATCGTTGTGGGGCTTCGAAGGTGGTGTACAGGGGCTCGCCGGTGTCTGCCTCTCCGCTTGGCTGGCGTAGCGGCGGCGGCGGCGGTTGGCGTTTGGTGCTTGAAGTGGCTGTGCTTCGATCCAGTGGCGGATCCAGGAATTGAACTTAGCTGGGGCGAACATTTAAGGTCTATTTTTTTTTTACAAATGCAAGTCTACTCAATCAAAACTCATGGAATTCAATTACTAACAACATCAAAAAAATCAAAAAATATGAAAAAGCATAAAAATGTCTTCGAAACTACTAACATAGAGTCTTGATGCTTGAAATCCTCACTTGATGCCACAATACAACCCCACAATACCAAGTGACGCCTACAACATGTGAAGCAAAAAATTATAAATGTAAATCTTTGCACAAGTGTGATAAGAGTTGCAGCTCTTGATAAGATGGGAGTATACCTTTCAGATGTAATTGTAGAAATAACACGAGGTTGTCGAGGTAGATGGCCTCGACGGTCCTTCAAAGCATGAAAATGTACCATAATCTACTTGTCACTGATTTTGGCAAATATCTCACGCTCAACAAAGCAAACCATAAGATCATTAAGCCAATCATCACCAATCTTATTTCAAAGATCTGTCTTTATAATATTCATGGATGAAAAAACCCTCTCAACTGATGTTGTTGCCACCGGTAATGTCAATGAAAGTGTAACGAGGCGATAAATCAATGTAAATACCAGATGTTGTCTAGTTTGTACCAACTTGAGAGCAAGACAACTCAAACTGTCACAAGCCAAGAATTCAGGACTTCTTTTCATCACATCAATATATATGTTGAGTTGATCAGTCAAGAGATAGCGGCCTTGTGAAGAGAAATTAATAGAGTAAATATTTGCAAGCTCAACTAGCTTATCATGATCAAAGTTGCTAAATGACTCTCTAGGATCAAGGCAAGCAATGCACTTTAACAAGCGCGGAGAAGTTTCACTAAATCGATTATTCATCTCAACTATGTTTCTATCCAATACCTCATTGAATATGGTTACCTTGTAATGATGGAAGCAAGTAACCATTTTGCGTGAGCTTCTTGGGTAACCTCTAGCTGAAATGTTATCATCCATATTGGGCACTGCAATATTTCTTGCACCACATAAGTTAGTAACAGCCATCAAGAGAGGCTCCCATCCATCATCTCTCAACTTTTGTAATAGACACTTCACTGAGACAATCATATTCATAGCACCAATTATTCTGTTCTTTTTGTTGCAATGCTTGTGACAAATCATTAGTTAAACCAAGCACTCGAAGCATCAAATGCAAGATAAGAACAAATTCAAAGGTTTCCATGTTTATCATATAGCCCGAAGCCAAACCTCTATCATCAGCATATGTCCCCTCAAGAGCAATACCATGTAGCACTTGAACCACAGAATTCCACATTTGAAAGATCCGGATCCAGAATTCCACATTTCTTCCTCCTTCGTACATGTTCATGAGAAGGCATAACTGGCAGCGAGCGAGGGCGAGTCGGCGACCTGAGACGGAGCGCCATGGCGACCTGAGATGGTGCGCCATGTGATCTGAGCCTGGGGGCTGGCAGGGGGGTACCCTGCTCCGCCGCCAACGACCCGGGGCGGCTGCCCCTACTTGCCCCTATGGTGGATCCGCCACTGTTTCGATCTGCTGATTTTTTTCCCTATGCAGGTGCGGTGTCGGTGTCCTTGTTCATGCTGTTGCATTCCTTCTTCACTGATGGCGGCCGCCGTCGACGGCCGGCCCTCGTGGTTCCAGGTGAAGTAGTCCCTGGCCGCAGGTGTGGATCAAACGAGGCATTGTCCTCTTCTTCTCCACGAGGGTGTCTCCCTGAAACACAGGCTTGTCCGCCTTAGGTGAGGGTTGCAGCAAGGTGCCATCCGGCGGCGGTGCTCCGGCGAGCTTCGTGCGGTGGCGCTGGTGATTCGACTCTGGAGCTTCGTTGTATTTTCTTCTTTGTTACGGGCCTTTTCGCACTTTGTATGCACAGCTGTGTTGTTTCTGGTCGTTTCCAGCTTATCTGAGTAAAGTTGCTTCCCGCAAAAAATAAGAAGCAATGATTGTCAACGCACTTGTAAAAAGAACCATGTGCTCTTCCTCGCCCAGGTGGGTCTCTAAAAAACAAAGAACCAGGTGCTCTCCAATCTCCGGAAAAATGGACAAATTTGACCTATGGACGCAACTAATTCACAAAGTGAACCGTTGGTGAACAAATTTCACCCAGCTACCCTTTTGTGGAGCGCCCGACAGCTCGGGGCTGCACAAAACTGTGCAACGCCTGGCCCTCAGGCGCTACACATCTGGCCAGCGTGGCACCCGGGGCCAGGCCTGGCCTCACGCCCCTGCGTGCAGCGCCTAGCGGACAGGCGTTAAGCTGCTGAGTGCCGTGCCTGACCATAAGGCGCCACACTGCCATGTGCAGCGCCTAGCTGCTAGGCGCTGCACTATGACTTAGTAACCGCCACGCGCTGGCCCTCGCCCACCCCACCCCCCATTCATTCCAGAACCGAAACAGAGAGCGCGGCGGCGGCTCTCTCCTCTCCCCCTCTCAATCCCCTCTCCAAAAATCTTCAGATCTGACGATTTCTTTCGTGGATTTCTTCCCCAATCCCTCCTAGAAGGTAATCTCCTCCGATCCCCTAGAGCATTGTTTTGCTTGGATTAGAAATTTGTATGTAAAATTGAAATAGCTTTGTGTGATTAGGATTTGTAGATGATTTGTAATCATTGTGGAACCCTAGTATTGTTGATTTGTATTGACAATATATGCTTCCAAAGTAGTGAAACCCTAGATTGTTGAGATGAAACCATATACATGTTGAGATGTTTGTGTAGATGATTTTTGAGATGAGTATTGTAAATGCTTTCGTTGTGGAACCCTAGATTTTTGAGTGAGTATTGTAAATCATGCTTCCATTGTGGAACCCTATATTGTTGTGAATACATATGATTTTTGTGATGATTGTTGACATGCTTCCATTGTATATCTTAGATTAGTATTCAAATTTCCTTTTAGTATCTATCGATTGTTGAGATGAATACATATGAAATAATGCATAGGAAGTATGGTACTTTGCTCATATATGTTTATTGTTTGAAATTTGTAGGATGGTTTGGCTTCTCGATGATTACTATGACGTTCAACACTGGGCCTACATGATGTCGGAGAAGAAGCAGGTAATAATCATAGTAGTTGGTATTTTGAAATTTGTGTTTAGTTCAAATAGACATGCCGTAAGTAATACTCTGACTTGCTTGTTTGCAGTCGCTTTTACCTCTGAAGATTCGGTCTCACGGGGCATCGTCGAGTGCCATGCCCTACGATGAGCGGTACGCACCGTACATCAGACTGACAGGACTCCCCCCGTTCATTCAGCAGGTCAGCCAGTCGACGCCGAACCTCAATGCTGCAGGAATCACCTCACTTGTTGATCGGTGGAGGACGGAGACACACAGTTTCCATCTTCGGACCGGGGAGATGACCGTGACGCTTCAGGATGTTTCCATGATCACCGCAGTTCCTATCGAGGGGAAGCCTCTTTGTATGAGCACCGATTCTGATGGGTGGCACCAGCAGATGGAGGCCCTTATCGGTATGGCTCCTGTAGAGGCTCCAGCAGATGGAGAGAAGAAGGAAAGAGTCGCAGCCGGTGCTCCATTCACGTGGATTGTAGCGAACTTTGCGCATTGCCCTGAGGATGCTAATGATGATGTGATCCAGACATATGCTCGCGTGTACATGTGGTACGTTATCTGCAGGACTTTGTTTGCTGACGCCACTGGCAAGAATGCTCAATGGATGTGGCTTAAGGCGTTGACCGTCTTCGACAGCCAATGGAGCTGGGGTTCGGCAGCACTGGCCTACTTGTACCGATAGTTAATCAGTTGTTCGTTTTCACTTCCTTTCTACATTACCAATGCAATCTTGCCCTTAACTGAACCATGTTTTCCTTTATGTGCAGTTGGACGATGCTTGTTGTAGGATCTCAAAGGACGGATGTATTGGGGGTTGTATGCACCTACTTTCGGTATGGAGCTAGGACCGCCTGCCGGTTGGATGCCCGAAGGACGTATCGTTCAAGCCCTGGGACGAACAAGGCGACGACCTACGGCTCCCCACTTGGGCTTACAAGTGGGATGTGGTATCCGCGATGACGAGCGATGTCAATCTCATGTATAGGCAGTACACCAACGAGTTGGACACGCTTACGGCTGAGCAGGTAAACATTGACATTACATCACTCATTCTCATGCTTTTATGAAAACTCTACATCAATGTTGCGTTGTTGTGCTATGTTCCATGTGGAATGTGAGCCATATGGTGCCAAGGATAGATTAGGTGATGCAGACGGGTTCGTCCTGAATCCGATGTGCTTGCGGGATAGGGATCTTTGGCTTATGCGGTGCCCACTCATATGCAATTGGACGGTTGAGCTTCACTTGCCACATCGTGTGTACCGGCAGTTTTGTTTGTTCCAGGGTCACCCGCCGGAGTGAGAGGGCACGGACCGTGCCCTTCACAGGTAAGAGAGCATGAACCGTGTGCACTTAGCATCGTGAGGTCCTTTTTGATGGTGCTAATATTTAGTTTTTTGACATGCAGGTTGGATAGGAAAAAGCAGCGAAAGATCAAGGATTGGGATAAATATCATAAGAAGTATGTCACCATGTTCGAGCTTAGTGTGGAGCAAGCTAAGGCTAGTGCAGGATCCCAGCTACGTGAGTACTGCGCAATCGCGTTCAACAACTACCTTAAATGGTATCTTGGAAATACTCGTGTGGAGATATGCCCGCCAGCCTATGATGATGAGATTTTGGAAGATCCCACCGTCTTCGATGAGCTTGCCCAGAGCGAATACAACAAATATGCCAGGGAAGGGACCCGAGTCCCTTTTGTTCCAGTGATGAACTTTGTGGTAAAGTGTTCCCCTCTGCGCTTTCCTATTGGCACTATTACAGATCTTTGTTTGCCTAACATGTTGATGTCGTTTCATCCACATCGCAAGGAGATCAAAAAACAAGCTGACGAAAGCCAGACTATTCTGGACACAACCCCGATTGGAAAAAGCAAGGGTGAAGGTGCACTTCGAGCTTTCATTAAGGTACATATCTCATTCACTTGTCCATGTTACATATCTTGCCAAGTTACATATCTCATTCACTTGTCCATGTTACAGCATCAGGGCCAAAGGTTAAGGCGGTTATCCAACCTTATCGGTTGCCGTGACCCTGAATATTCAGAACCTTTGCAGTCTAGGTCCGCTACACAACCTGACCATGGGGTTCATCTGGAGGATGAGACTACCTCGACAGCTCATCTGGAGGATGAGGATGTCGTCTCCACAGAGGTATGACAATAGCACACATTCATCTCTTTGATGCAATCCTCACTTCATTATGACGTGCGATCTTTACCATAGCGTCACCTTTTATGATAGGTTGATGACGACATGACATTGCAGGACTATCAAGTTCGATCCGCATACATGTTGAAGCCAAGGACGGGAATCAAGCGGTACACACCCGATGACTTCAACAATAAAGGAAAGAAACCGGTCGGTGAGGGCTCGCGGAGGCCAACAGGCATGAGGCGGATGAGTGGTATGGACGATGACTTGGCAGACGATGCGGATGATGAGGAGGCGGAGGAAGAGGTGGAACCGGAGCCAGTTGTGAGGGTGAAGCTTCCTACTAAGAGGGGACGAGGCAAGTCTACGCGAGGAAGGAAGAAGTAGTGTTGTTCGACTTGTCATCGTTTTCTTATGTAGTTGAACAAGTTGTCGGTTTGTAGTTGTGTTGAACTTGTAGTTGTTGAACTCATTGTCATGTTGAACTTGTAGTTATGTCGTTGAACTTGTAGTTATGTTGAATTTGAAGTAATGTTCAACTTGTCGTAATGCTCTTCATTTGATCTGTTAATCTATAGTGCTATTGAATCTGTGAAGTGCTATAGATCTTCATTTAATCTGTGAATTTGTTTCTGTTTTTTGCAGATTTAAAGAGCATAGCACCTGAGATCTAGGCGCCACACTAGATATTGCAATGCCTATCACTGCGTTGCAATATGACTTAGGCAAAATGTGGGCGTCGAGGGGGCTGGGTTGCTCTCTGTAACCCCCTGTTGCAGATTTAAATAGCATAGCGCCTTGGTGCTAGGCGCCACACTTGACAGTGCAGCGCCTATAGCTCAGGCGTTGCACAGTCTAGTGCAGCGCCTAGCCCTCAGGCGTTGCACTATGACTTAGCATTTTCTGGGGCTCCAGAGTGCCCAGTCTGCTCTATGTGCTCTCTGGATAGCCTCTGTTTGCTAACTTAAATATCTGCAGCGCCTATATCTCAGGCGTTGCATAGTCTAGTGCAGCGCCTAGCCCTCAGGCGTTGCACTATGACTTAGCATTTTCTGGGGCGCGAAAAGCTTCTGTAACCTTTCTGTAACCTCTCTGGATAGTTGGTTTCAGCAGTGCAGCGCCTAGAGATCAGGCGCTGCACTGTGTAGTGCAACACCTATGCCTAAGGCGCTACACACTGACTTAGAAATTTCCTGGCGTAAAAAGCTTCTATAACCTTTCTGGATAGTTGGTTTCAGTAGTGCAGCGCCTAGAGATCAGGCGCTGCACTGTGTAGTGCAACACCTATGCCTAAGGCGCTACACACCGACTTAGAAATTTCCTGGCGCGAAAAGCTTCTGTAACCTTCCTGGATAGTTGGTTTCAGTAGTGCAGCGCCTAGAGATCAGGCGCTACACTGTGTAGTGCAGCGCCTATGCCTAAGGCGTTGCATTGTCAACTTTTTCAAAAACTAAAATAGAACACATTTTGTGGTACACATCACATAGCACAAAACACATAGCACATAGCATCATAAGTACACATGGAAGAGTTCATGGCATAGAGGAGTACACATAGAAGAGTCCATATCAAAGAGGAGTACACATAGAGGTCCACGACTAAAACGAAGTTCAAAGATCATAGTCTAAGAGACGACAAGGTTCAAAAGAAAATGCACATGGAGGAGTGCATGGCATAGTTCACAACATCATGAGAACCACATTGCTCTATTGTGTCGAGCAAGGCCCCTTTCCCTTCTTCTTCTTCCTCTCTTCTTCGTCTTCCTCCTCCCTTTTCCTTATAAGATGATCCTCATGAACCACCCTCTCTATGAATAGCTTATTCTCCTTCTCTTTCTTTGCCTTCTCCAAAACATGAAGCCTCCTACATCTCTCTTCAAAATCCTTTTGCCGTTGCGCATTCCTCTTCGCCTCCTCAATCTTAGCCCTCCTATTCATCGCTAAATACTCAAGTGTCATTTTTTCTTTTTCCATCATCTTCTCTTCAAACTCCTCTTGCTTCTTCCTCTCAAGTGCGGCTGCATCCTCCTGTCTATCCTTCCTCACAGCCTCCTCCCACCATCCCGGCATCTCACCTTCCCCATCCTTCTCCTCCACCCCCTTCGTTGTTGCTTTGTTGGGTTGAGAAGCCGCCATACCTACGAAAAATTGCAAGATCATAGTTAGTAAGGACAAGAAACAACATGTCATCATAAATAACAATAGTGTACTATGAAACAACATGAGAATAATATTGAAATGTAGCCACATACGGAAATGGTCAATCTAGGTATCCAAACATTCCTCTACCACCACCACGGCCTATACCACCACCACGGCCAAGACCACCACCACGGCCTAGACCACCACCATGGCCTCTACCACCACCACGGCCTAGACCACCACCACGGCCTCTACCACCACCACGGCCTCTTGTAAGACCAAGTTGGCTCCCTCTTGGTTGCCTAGATCCTCGTTGGCTACTCCTTGGTTGGTTTGGCACTTGTTGGCTAGCCCCTTGTTGCATATGACCATGTTGGCGACTACTTGCTTGGCTAGGCCCTTGTTGCGTATGACTTTGTTGACTACTATTTGCTTGGCTAGGAACTTGTGTATCTCCTTGTTGGCTTGTGATTGCTTCATTTTTCTTTCATCTCTTCCTTTTGCCACAAGTTCTTGTGTTATGTCCCCCATGATTGCACTCTCCACAACGGGCTCTCTCACGAGGCTCTTAGAATTGGTTGTTGCCCGATTCTCGACCACCACCGCGGCCCCATCCGTCCATGTCGCCTCTAAAACGCTTTGTCTTACGTCTTCCCCGTTTAATGACCTTCCAATCCGGATCGGGCCATAGTTGAACTCCATGATACTCCGGCCATTGTGATTGGTCAAAGTATGGGTGGAATCTAGGAGCCCATGTATTCTTGGTGGTCATGATCGAGAACTCGGACTCCCTCACGGTGAGCGGGTGATTGACGTCCACATTCCTAATACGAGCTGCGGTATACAAGTGCGAGCATGGGAGATGAAGCAACAATGGCCTCCCGCAAGTGCAGTCGCACCGTGTTAGCGAGACCTTGAAAGCATGGCCTCCATGTTGGCGGCCATTGTTTTTGGTTCCTCCTGGCTCTTTCACTTCGTACATCCAATCGTCGTTATTGTATAATATAGCTTCTTGAGAGTCCGCCTTTCGAGATTGAAATTCCAACCACTCATCAACCTTTGGTGGGAACTTGTACTTGTACTTGTCCTTGTTCTCACCCGCAATCTGCTTATCCGTTTCAATTGAGTATTTTAGAAAGTACGCATTCATCTTGTCAAATGTGTATTGAACTATTGCCGTCACGGGCAATGCACGTACACCCTTGAGCACCCTATTGAAACATTTTGCCATATTGCTTGTCATTTGATCGTACCTCTGGCCATCTTCATCAAAAGCTCGTGCCCATCTCGTCCTTTCTTGAATGTGCCTATTGAGAAAGTCAAGACCCCCGGGATCGAGTTTTTGTGTGTGAGCAATTGGTTGTACAAGAATGAGAAACGTCGATCGGAGAAAGCGAGATAACAATCTTGAAGATCGTCGGCCAACTCCTTAATACCACATGCCCTATAGATGTTTGAACAAAAATGCCTCATGCACCATCCATGGTGCAAAGGACCATGCCCGGGAATGTCAATGTCCACCGCGTTAAGAATTCCTGGATGGCGATCCGATATGACACAAATTTCCCTTTGCGACGGTAATACCCTGGTTCTCAAAAGATGCAAGAACCACTCCCAGTTATCATTGTTCTCCATCTCAAGCAAAGCAAAAGCCAAAGGCACCAACCGGTTATTGGCATCATTCCCTATTGCAACCAAGAGAGTGCCCTTGTATTGTCTGGTCAAGAACGTGCCATCAACGGTGATGACCGGCCGACAGTGTTCGAAAGCCCTCACGCATTGCTCGAACGCCCAAAATGCACGGCCAAATACTCGGACAGTCCTTCCATTGTGAATCATTGTTTTTTGCCCATAAGGCTTGACCACATGAACCATGCCCGGGTTAGTGGCGGACATAGCTCCCAACAACCTAGGGAGTCAGTTTTATGCTTCCTTCCAATCACCATACAACATCTTGAATGCGGCTTGCTTCGCCTTCCATGCCTTCCCGTATTTGACCTTGTAGTGAAAGATGGCTTTCACAAGGTCCATGACGCTCTTAATGCTCATTGTTGGAAGTGTGGAGATGGAGTTGGAAAGCCTATAAGCGATGAACTCGGAGGTGAGTTGTTTGTGGTCTTGGGACACAACCTTGCCATCTACCTTCTTGCTTCGGCACATGTGAGTTGGTACACAACTCACTATGTGCCAATCGATCGGGCCCTCCTTTCCATGGTCTTGCACGCACAATCCATGGACATCCGTCCTCCTCACATGCAACCGTGTAACGAACCTTGACATCCGAGTGAACCACCTTGTGCAGACGATAATGCGTAACTGAGAAGTCGTCGAGGCACATCTTCAATTCCAAGAAGGTTCCGAACTTAGACCCTTTAGAAATCCCGTTCTTTCCGTGTTCCAAATCCCGGTGAGAAGTTGGCCTAACTCCAAGAAATATACCATTGCCATCGTCTACCACGGCTTCATCCGCGAGACTAACATCCTTGAACAATGGTATCCGATGATCCTGCCGCAATACCTTCTCGAAAGCTTCGGCCTCCTTCGCCGTGAACCCTTCCTCATCAACTTCTTCGTCGGGACCTTCGTCATCTGACTCCGATGCATAGCCACGAGAATACGGGATGGAATGGTCCATTGTCTCTTGCACATAATATTTGTCCAAACCACCCACATTGTTGTCATGGAGATCAACTTCATTCTCATCATTCTCCTCTTGCAAAGCTTCATTTTGGTTGTTTGAAATCAGGCTCAATGTTGGCCTCAAAAGAGGTTCACTCATTTCATCTTGGTTCATGGGTGGAGGACTACTAGCAACCAACGGGGAGGCATGCCGGTTCAAGTCCAAGTGCAAACTAGCCTCAACCTTCTTGGTAGCAAATAACTCAAGAGCCTTGTCTAGAGATTCGGCCACCGTCTCCTTTTATGCAACCCAACGTTGCTCGGAATTCACACGCATTGTCTTCCAACGGATGTGCATTCCAAACCCCACATTATGCCTTCCCTCCAACTCAACAATATCACTTGGGTCCATCCAATTCAAATCTTTCCTCACTTGTTCCAAGACCTTGACATAGGTAGGACTACTCTCAAACACCATGTCAAGTTCATCCTGGTCCGGCTCAATATTGCCTTTCAAAAAGGCGTTCTTGTCCACATGATGAACATAAACACATGTTCTTCCCATCCCTAAAATAATTAAAACAACACAACATCAAATATATTCCGTAAGTACTCATCCGAAGATTAACACAAAATCCAAAGCCCTAACATAGATATCAAACAATAACCCTAACCCCCCACTTAACAAGAACCATAAGCCTAACCCTAACATACTAACAACCCCAACCCTAACCCCAACATAACAAGACCCATAACCCTAACCCTAACATACTAAGAAGCCTAACCCTAGCAAAATGCCAGACAATCATCTCATATTTCCATACAAATTTCAAAATCCATGAAGAACTAGGGTTTGCCTCCACTTGCAAGAAATGAGCAAATGTGAGCATTTCTTCGGATAAAAACGAGGGGATCGGAGGAGATTACCTTGAGGGAGGGATTGGGGTCGAAATCCACGGACAAAACCTTCAGATTCGCAGGATTTGGGGAAGGATTTGAGGGGGGGGGGGAGGAAATCTTCTTAGGCGCCACTTTGTTCAAAGCTTGGGTGGGTGTGTGTGTGTGGGGGGGGGGGGATGGGCTAGGGGGGGCACACCTGGCTGGTAAGTGATTGTGCAGCGCCTACCGTATAGGCACTGCACATTGGCAGTGCAGCGCCTTTGCTCTAGGCGCTGCACATTGCCAGTGCAGCGCCTGTCGGATGGGCACTGCACCGCCAGTGGTGGGGCCGGGCCTGGCCCCGGGGTGCCACGCTGGCTAGATGTGTAGCGTCTGTCAGTCAGGCGCTGCACAGTGTAGTGTGGCGCCTAGCTGTCGGGCGCTACACAAAAGGGTCAGCTGGGTGAAATAGTTTCACCAACAATTTAGTTTGTGAAATACTTTCATCTCAAGGTCAAATTTGTCCATTCTGCCCCAATCTGCAGACCCTACGCTACGCATCTCTCTTTCTCTCTCTCTCTGCGCGCCGCTGCATCGTTGCTTGGGACGCCGTCGTGAGCGACCGCCGGCGGCAGCGAGGGAGCCTCCATCTGTTCCTGCTTGCCGGATCCACCGCTCACTGGAGGAGGTAAGGGGAACTCCAGTTCTGCCGATTTAGTTCAAATTCTTTTCTTCTTAGTCTGCCAATTTAATTCAAGGTTCCGGGGCCTCACAAAGTTCTGTTGGAAGCCTCTCAAAAAACGGTTAATTAGTTTCCGGATTTTACCTGAAAGTCCACTCGGTTTGGTTTTAATTAATCCTCTCTAAAACAGTTGAAATCGTCCGGAAGCCCCACAAATTTAACTGGTAGTCACTCTAATCTAGCTGAAATTTTCGTTTTTCTTTTGCTGGACTGTTTCAGAGTTCAGTTGAAATGTGTGTGGTGTGCTGTGCTGCGATCGCCAAAATAGGAGGAAGCTAACTTGGAGGAGGTGGATCTAGCTTGAATCACACAAGGGAGCCAGATTGAGCCATGGAGGTCGCGGCGGGGGCCATGAGTCCCCTCCTCCGTAAGCTCGGCGATCTGCTCGTCGATGAGTACAACCTGGAAAACAGAGTGAAGAAAGGCATCAAGTCACTCGAGACAGAGCTGACGTTCGTGCACTCCGCACTCCGCAAGGTGGGCGAGTTGCCGTCGGACCAGCTCGACGAGCAGGTCTGCATCTGGGCAGACAAGGTGAGGGAGCTGTCCTATGAAATCGAAGACGCCGTCGACGCTTTCATGGTGCGGGTGGACGAGGAGGGCTATCACCGTACTGGCCCCATCAACACCAAGAACAGAGTCAAGAAGTTCCTTAAACGAGCCACCAAATTGTTCCGGAAGGGCAAGGATCTGCATCAGATCTCCAGTGCCATTGACGAAGCCCAAGATCTTGCTAAACAGTTAGCCGAGCTACGTCAAAGGTATGGGCTTGAAATGCATGGCACCAAGGCTGGTTCTACCATTGACCCTCGTCTGACAGCTATGTACAAAGATGTGACAGAGCTCGTTTGTATTGCTGACCCATGTGACAAGATGATCAAGATGTTGTTAGAAGGTGATGAGGGTTCGATGAAACGGTTGAAGATAGTCTTGGTTGTCGGATTTGGCGGGTTGGGTTGTTGGAGCTAGCTACTAGCTCTCACCAGGATTCCTTTCCTGAAGGATGTGATGCACACACACACCTTTCTCTTCCCTGGTTTCTCACACACACAGAACACAAGACCTAGTAGTATGAAGCTTTATTGATTTATCTCATATACTACAACAAGCTTACTTGCTTACATATGGGGTGCCTCTCCTTATATAGAGGCTGTAGGGTCGGTGCTACAGTAAGCGACCTTGCTACAGCAACCTGACAGCTAATGTTTAACTGGTTGCCAACCAGGATGACAAACTTGATAGCCCAGTGACAGCCTAGTGCAAAGTTGGCTGCTGCTACAAGCTGTCACACAGCAGGCTTATGCCTTATAAGCTAAGCAAAACTAACTGACCTATACTACCATGCTACAGGACAAGGATTATCCTAACATGGGTAAGACAACTCTTGCCAAAGCAGTGTATGATAGGATCAAAATGCACTTTGAGTGTGCAGCGTTTGTTTCGGTGTCTCGGAATCCTGATGTGAAGAAAGTTTTCAAGGATATGCTCTATGAACTCGACAAGGCCAAGTTTGGGCACATTCATAATGCGAACATGGATGAAAAGCAGCTTATTGACAAACTGCGTGAATTCCTTGAGGAGAAAAGGTGCACATTCTCCCGATGCTTCTATTTTAATTCGAGAGAGTCAGGTGACAATAATTAGTCAGCGCTGTATGCCCAACATCTATTTTTCATTTTGTTATTGATTTTTACTTTCTGTTAAGCAGATCCTGACACCATTGTGTTTTATTCATTTGTGCAAGCATCTTTTTGGCGAGAGAACTTGTGCAAGCATCTAGTATTTGTTTCAACTAGTTGTGCCCTTCACTATGTCAAGAGTGTGAAATAAACAATAGGTGTCAACTAACTATTATAGATTTTCAGAGCTCATGTACTTGCAAAATATTGCGTCCAAAAGGTGATCATTTGTAAAAAAAAACACAGGAGATAAAAGGCCATATGTTACCCATATGTGCACAGATTTGTTTTACTTATTGGACATCAGAGTAGCGCCACATTTTTGCATGGAGCATTTTTTGTAAGTGCTCATGTTAGAACAATGTTCTACATCTATAAAAAAAATATAGTTTTTGGACACTCCCAAATCACAAAGAGTATTTTGGCAATGAAGTACAAAAACGACTAACTCTGAATTTCCATTTCTATTGTTGGAAACTGATTATGGATATACAAGGTTGATATAAATTCCTAGAGTTTTGCTCTTATTCTTGTTTTGTTTGTGCGCACCATCATTTCCTAATGGCCTCCCTATTAAAAATGCTTAGTTATTCTTCATTGAATTGCCAACTAACACACTCTAAATTTCATACAGGTATCTCATCGTGATTGATGACATATGGGATGACATAGCCTGGAGATTTATTAGGTGCGTTTTCTCTGAGAGCAATCACGGTTGTCGACTAATCACAATGACTCGTATAGGCAGTGTTGCTGAAGCATGCTGCTCTTCCACTGATGATATAATTTATAGAATGGATCCACTTACTGATGATGATTCCAAAAGGCTCTTTCATAAATGAATATTTCCTCACGGGAAAGAGTGTCCTAATGAATTGGCTCAAATATCTACAGACATCTTGAAGAAATGTGGTGGGGTACCATTGGCCATCATCACTATAGCAAGTCTTTTGGTTGTTAATCAACAGATAAAACCAATGGATCAATGGTATGTTTTGCTTAAATCAATTAGTCGGGGACTTGCGGGAGATGCTTGTGTGGAGAACATGCAGAGGATATTGTCATTCATCTATTACGATCTACCTTCTCATTTGAAGACTTGTTTGTTAAGTGTATTCCCGGAAGATTATGTGGTTGGGTGAGATCGGTTAATATGGAGATGGATTGCCGAAGGTTTTGTACAAGGTGGAAAACAAGAAATTAGCTTATATGAGCTCGGGGAGAGTTACTTCAACGAGCTTATAAACAGAGGCATGATACAACCTGTAGACATTGATATTGAAGGAAGAGCAAAAACTTGTCGTGTTCTTGACATGGTGCTTGATCTCATTTGTTCACTCTCAAGCGAAGACAACTTTCTTACCATATTGGATGGCATTAAGCGGAACAAGTCTAATTCACAAAGCAAGATTCGCAGGCTATCCATTCAAAATGCCATGGTAGAGCGCACCACCCCTCGGCTTGATACTAGGAGCATGGCACAAGTGAGATCTGTTACTCTCTTTCCGTCTGCTATTGATCAAATGCCGTCTCTTTCATGCTTCCAAGTTCTTCGTGTATTGGATTTGGAGTACTGTGATCTTAGAGAGAATGGCCAAAAGATTAACATGAGGTGTGTCGTGAATTTATTACACCTAAGGTATTTAGGGCTAAGAAGTACATATGTTGGTGAGCTTCCGAAGGAAATGGGAAAGCTACGGTTTTTGCAAACACTGGACTTAGTAGAAACTGGTCTAAAAGAGTTGCTGCCAAGCATTGTTCAGTTACAACATCTGACATGTGCCTGCATTTCGATAAGTATACAAAACTGCCAGTTGGAATGGGGAACCTGACATCCCTAGAAGAGCTGAGTGAACTCCATGTGGACCGTTATTCTTCGGGCATTGTGAAAGAGCTGAGTTATCTCACCGAGCTGAGGGTGCTCCGAATTAATTTTGAAGAATTGGATGAGTGCCTGGATAGAGCTTTTGTGGAGGCCTTAGGCAATATGCACAAATGGCAAAGTCTAGATATTGATGGTAATGATGGATGTGTGGATCTCCTGCGGGAAGGCTGGGCACCCCCCCAACAACTCCGTAGACTGGCGGTGTTGAATGGAAAGGACAACAGGTTCTTGAGACTGCCAGCATGGACGATTAATCCTTCATCGCTGCCACTCCTCTCCTACCTGAATATATGGCTGGATGAAGTTCGGGCCAAGGATGTCCAGATCATCGGGATGCTGCCATGTCTTCGTTTTCTCATGCTCGGGGCGTGGCGGCGCATAGAAGAGCCCGCGGTAGAATGTTTCGTGGTTACCGCTGATGCATTCCCATGTGTCAGAGAGTGCATATTCTTCAATTTTGTTATGGCGCCATCACTTCCACGAGGAGCTATGCCAACGGTTCAGTTGGTCCAATTCTGTTTCCGAGCATGCGACATTGCTAGTGCTAATTTGGACTTGGGCATGTGTCACCTGACTTCCCTAGAGCAAATCCGTGTTGACCTTTGGTGTAAGAAAGCCAGTACTGGGGAGGTGAAGGAAGCCGAGGCTGCACTTAGGCTCGTTGTGGACGCCCATCCATGCCGCCCCACTCTCTATATCAGGAGGCGGTGAAGAAGCAAGAGGCAGGTACTAATCCTGTTCAGTTAGTTATTTGTTTTACGCTCAATCCATTAATTGGCAGCACTGCACAGATTAATCATTTAGCATCAATTTTCTTATTCTCGAATTTGGTATAGTTGAATGAACTCACGCATATAATTCTAAGTAGATGACATTGCAGGCGTGCAGCTGCCCGGCAGTTGGAGATGATTTTGTCGGCGCGACTCAATTTCGCGTGCAATCCTCCGCACATATCCCCTGTTTGCTGCTTCCAAGCCTTTGCCGTTTTGTTGGTGTCCTCCCAAGCTCATCCTCTCGGCCACATTTATGTTTTGGTACTTAGAAAAGAGTACATAGTACTTGCATGCTCCTGTATATGTGTATTGAACTATTGCCGTCACGGGCAATGCACGTACACCCTTGAGCACCCTATTGAAACATTTTGTCATATTGCTTGTCATTTGACCGTACCTCTGGCCATCTTCATCAAAAGCTCGTGCCCACCTCGTCCTTTCTTGAATGTGCCTATTGAGAAAGTCAAGACCCCCGGGATCGAGTTTTTGTGTGCGAGCAATTGGTTGTACAAGAATGAGAAACGTCGATCGGAGAAAGCGAGACAACAATCTTGAAGATCGTCGGCCAACTCCTTAATCCCACATGCCCTATAGATGTTTGAACAAAAATGCCTCATGCATCATCGATGGTGCAAAGGAGCATGCCCGGAAATGTCAATGTCCACCGCGTTAAGAATTCCTGGATGGCGATCCGATATGACACAAATTTCCCTTTGCGACGGTAATACCCTGGTTCTCAAAAGATGCAAGAACCACTCCCAGTTATCATTGTTCTCCATCTCAAGCAAAGCAAAAGCCAAAGGCACCAACCGGTTATTGGCATCATTCCCTATTGCAACCAAGAGAGTGCCCTTGTATTGTCCGGTCAAGAACGTGCCATCAACGGAGATGACCGGCCGACAGTGTTCGAAAGCCCTCACGCATTGCTAGAACGCCCAAAATGCACGGCCAAATACTCGGACAGTCCTTCCATTGTGAATCATTGTTTTTTGCCCATAAGGCTCGACCACATGAACCATGCCCGGGATAGTGGCGGCCATAGCTCCCAACAACTTAGGGAGTCGGTTGTATGCTTCCTTCCAATCACCATACAACATCTTGAATGCGGCTTGCTTCGCCTTCCATGCCTTCCCGTATTTGACCTTGTAGTGAAAGATGGCTTTCCCAAGGTCCATGACGCTCTTAATGCTCATTGTTGGAAGTGTGGAGATAGAGTTGGAAAGCCTGTAAGCGATGAACTCGGAGGTGAGTTGTTTGTGGTCTTGGGACACAACCTTGCCATCTACCTTCTTGCTTCGGCACATGTGAGTTGGTACACAACTCACTATGTGCCAATCGGGCCCTCCTTTCCATGGTCTTGCACGCACAATCCATGGACATCCGTCCTCCTCACACGCAACCGTGTAACGAACCTTGACATCCGAGTGAACCACCTTGTGCGGACGATAATGCGTAACTGAGAAGTCGTCGAGCCACATCTTCAATTCCAAGAAGGTTCCGAACTTAGACCCTTTAGAAATCCCGTTCTTGCCGTGTTCCAAATCCCGGTGAGAAGTTGGCCTAACTCCAAGAAATATACCATTGCCACAGTCTACCACGGCTTCATCCGCGAGACTAACATCCTTGAACAATGGTATCCGATGATCCTGCCGCAATACCTTCTCGAAAGCTTCGGCCTCCTTCGCCGTGAACCCCTCCTCATCAACTTCTTCGTCGGGACCTTCGTCATCTGACTCCGATGCATAGCCACGAGAATACGGGATGTAATGGTCCATTGTCTCTTGCACATAATATTTGTCCAAACCACCCACATTGTTGTCATGGAGATCAACTTCATTCTCATCGTTCTCCTCTTGCAAAGCTTCATTTTGGTTGTTTGAAATCAGGCTCAATGTTGGCCTCAAAAGAGGTTCACTCATTTCATCTTGGTTCATGGGTGGAGGACTACTAGCAACCAACGGGGAGGCATGCCGGTTCAAGTCCAAGTGCAAACTAGCCTCAACCTTCTTGGTAGCAAGTAACTCAAGAGCCTTGTCTAGAGATTCGGCCACCGTCTCCTTGTATGCAACCCAACGTTGCTCGGAATTCACACGCATTGTCTTTCAACGGATGTGCATTCCAAACCCCACATTATGCCTTCCCTCCAACTCAACAATATCACTTGGGTCCATCCAATTCAAATATTTCCTCACTTGTTCCAAGACCTCGGCATAGGTAGGACTACTCTCAAACACCATGTCAAGTTCATCCTGGTCCGGCTCAATATTGCCTTTCAAAAAGGCGTTCTTGTCCACATGATGAACATAAACACATGTTCTTCCCATCCCTAAAATAATTAAAACAACACAACATCAAATATATTCCGTAAGTACTCATCCGAAGATTAACACAAAATCCAAAGCCCTAACATAGATATCAAACAATAACCCTAACCCCCCACTTAACAAGAACCATAAGCCTAACCCTAACATACTAACAACCCCAACCCTAACCCCAACATAACAAGACCCATAACCCTAACCCTAACATACTAAGAAGCCTAACCCTAGCAAAATGCCAGACAATCATCTCATATTTCCATACAAATTTCAAAATCCATGAAGAACTAGGGTTTGCCTCCACTTGCAAGAAATGAGCAAATGTGAGCATTTCTTCGGATAAAAACGAGGGGATCGGAGGAGATTACCTTGAGGGAGGGATTGGGGTCGAAATCCACGGACAAAACCTTCAGATTCGCAGGATTTGGGGAAGGATTTGAGGGGGGGGGAGGAAATCTTCTTAGGCGCCACTTTGTTCAAAGCTTGGGTGGGTGGGTGTGGGGGGGGGGGATGGGCTAGGGGGGGCACACCTGGCTGGTAAGTGATTGTGCAGCGCCTACCGTATAGGCGCTGCACATTGGCAGTGCAGCGCCTTTGCTCTAGGCGCTGCACATTGCCAGTGCAGCGCCTGTCGGATGGGCACTGCACCGCCAGTGGTGGGGCCGGGCCTGGCCCCGGGGTGCCACGCTGGCTAGATGTGTAGCGTCTGTCAGTCAGGCGCTGCACAGTGTAGTGTGGCGCCTAGCTGTCGGGCGCTACACAAAAGGGTCAGCTGGGTGAAATAGTTTCACCAACAATTTAGTTTGTGAAATACTTTCATCTCAAGGTCAAATTTGTCCATTCTGCCCCAATCTGCAGACCCTACGCTACGCATCTCTCTTTCTCTCTCTCTGCGCGCCGCTGCATCGTTGCTTGGGACGCCGTCGTGAGCGACCGCCGGCGGCAGCGAGGGAGCCTCCATCTGTTCCTGCTTGCCGGATCCACCGCTCACTGGAGGAGGTAAGGGGAACTCCAGTTCTGCCGATTTAGTTCAAATTCTTTTCTTCTTAGTCTGCCAATTTAATTCAAGGTTCCGGGGCCTCACAAAGTTCTGTTGGAAGCCTCTCAAAAAACGGTTAATTAGTTTCCGGATTTTACCTGAAAGTCCACTCGGTTTGGTTTTAATTAATCCTCTCTAAAACAGTTGAAATCGTCCGGAAGCCCCACAAATTTAACTGGTAGTCACTCTAATCTAGCTGAAATTTTCGTTTTTCTTTTGCTGGACTGTTTCAGAGTTCAGTTGAAATGTGTGTGGTGTGCTGTGCTGCGATCGCCAAAATAGGAGGAAGCTAACTTGGAGGAGGTGGATCTAGCTTGAATCACACAAGGGAGCCAGATTGAGCCATGGAGGTCGCGGCGGGGGCCATGAGTCCCCTCCTCCGTAAGCTCGGCGATCTGCTCGTCGATGAGTACAACCTGGAAAACAGAGTGAAGAAAGGCATCAAGTCACTCGAGACAGAGCTGACGTTCGTGCACTCCGCACTCCGCAAGGTGGGCGAGTTGCCGTCGGACCAGCTCGACGAGCAGGTCTGCATCTGGGCAGACAAGGTGAGGGAGCTGTCCTATGAAATCGAAGACGCCGTCGACGCTTTCATGGTGCGGGTGGACGAGGAGGGCTATCACCGTACTGGCCCCATCAACACCAAGAACAGAGTCAAGAAGTTCCTTAAACGAGCCACCAAATTGTTCCGGAAGGGCAAGGATCTGCATCAGATCTCCAGTGCCATTGACGAAGCCCAAGATCTTGCTAAACAGTTAGCCGAGCTACGTCAAAGGTATGGGCTTGAAATGCATGGCACCAAGGCTGGTTCTACCATTGACCCTCGTCTGACAGCTATGTACAAAGATGTGACAGAGCTCGTTTGTATTGCTGACCCATGTGACAAGATGATCAAGATGTTGTTAGAAGGTGATGAGGGTTCGATGAAACGGTTGAAGATAGTCTTGGTTGTCGGATTTGGCGGGTTGGGTTGTTGGAGCTAGCTACTAGCTCTCACCAGGATTCCTTTCCTGAAGGATGTGATGCACACACACACCTTTCTCTTCCCTGGTTTCTCACACACACAGAACACAAGACCTAGTAGTATGAAGCTTTATTGATTTATCTCATATACTACAACAAGCTTACTTGCTTACATATGGGGTGCCTCTCCTTATATAGAGGCTGTAGGGTCGGTGCTACAGTAAGCGACCTTGCTACAGCAACCTGACAGCTAATGTTTAACTGGTTGCCAACCAGGATGACAAACTTGATAGCCCAGTGACAGCCTAGTGCAAAGTTGGCTGCTGCTACAAGCTGTCACACAGCAGGCTTATGCCTTATAAGCTAAGCAAAACTAACTGACCTATACTACCATGCTACAGGACAAGGATTATCCTAACATGGGTAAGACAACTCTTGCCAAAGCAGTGTATGATAGGATCAAAATGCACTTTGAGTGTGCAGCGTTTGTTTCGGTGTCTCGGAATCCTGATGTGAAGAAAGTTTTCAAGGATATGCTCTATGAACTCGACAAGGCCAAGTTTGGGCACATTCATAATGCGAACATGGATGAAAAGCAGCTTATTGACAAACTGCGTGAATTCCTTGAGGAGAAAAGGTGCACATTCTCCCGATGCTTCTATTTTAATTCGAGAGAGTCAGGTGACAATAATTAGTCAGCGCTGTATGCCCAACATCTATTTTTCATTTTGTTATTGATTTTTACTTTCTGTTAAGCAGATCCTGACACCATTGTGTTTTATTCATTTGTGCAAGCATCTTTTTGGCGAGAGAACTTGTGCAAGCATCTAGTATTTGTTTCAACTAGTTGTGCACTTCACTATGTCAAGAGTGTGAAATAAACAATAGGTGTCAACTAACTATTATAGATTTTCAGAGCTCATGTACTTGCAAAATATTGCGTCCAAAAGGTGATCATTTGTAAAAAAAAACACAGGAGATAAAAGGCCATATGTTACCCATACGTGCACAGATTTGTTTTACTTATTGGACATCAGAGTAGCGCCACATTTTTGCATGGAGCATTTTTTGTAAGTGCTCATGTTAGAACAATGTTCTACATCTATAAAAAAAATATAGTTTTTGGACACTCCCAAATCACAAAGAGTATTTTGGCAATGAAGTACAAAAACGACTAACTCTGAATTTCCATTTCTATTGTTGGAAACTGATTATGGATATACAAGGTTGATATAAATTCCTAGAGTTTTGCTCTTATTCTTGTTTTGTTTGTGCGCACCATCATTTCCTAATGGCCTCCCTATTAAAAATGCTTAGTTATTCTTCATTGAATTGCCAACTAACACACTCTAAATTTCATACAGGTATCTCATCGTGATTGATGACATATGGGATGACATAGCCTGGAGATTTATTAGGTGCGTTTTCTCTGAGAGCAATCACGGTTGTCGACTAATCACAATGACTCGTATAGGCAGTGTTGCTGAAGCATGCTGCTCTTCCACTGATGATATAATTTATAGAATGGATCCACTTACTGATGATGATTCCAAAAGGCTCTTTCATACACGAATATTTCCTCACGGGAAAGAGTGTCCTAATGAATTGGCTCAAATATCTACAGACATCTTGAAGAAATGTGGTGGGGTACCATTGGCCATCATCACTATAGCAAGTCTTTTGGTTGTTAATCAACAGATAAAACCAATGGATCAATGGTATGTTTTGCTTAAATCAATTAGTCGGGGACTTGCGGGAGATGCTTGTGTGGAGGACATGCAGAGGATATTGTCATTCAGCTATTACGATCTACCTTCTCATTTGAAGACTTGTTTCTTAAGTGTATTCCCGGAAGATTATGTGGTTGGGCGAGATCGGTTAATATGGAGATGGATTGCCGAAGGTTTTGTACAAGGTGGAAAACAAGAAATTAGCTTATATGAGCTCGGGGAGAGTTATTTCAACGAGCTTATAAACAGAGGCATGATACAACCTGTAGACATTGATATTGAAGGAAGAGCAAAAACTTGTCGTGTTCTTGACATGGTGCTTGATCTCATTTGTTCACTCTCAAGCGAAGACAACTTTCTTACCATATTGGATGGCATTAAGCGGAACAAGTCTAATTCACAAAGCAAGATTCGCAGGCTATCCATTCAAAATGCCATGGTAGAGCGCACCACCCCTCGGCTTGATACTAGGAGCATGGCACAAGTGAGATCTGTTACTCTCTTTCCGTCTGCTATTGATCAGATGCCGTCTCTTTCATGCTTCCAAGTTCTTCGTGTATTGGATTTGGAGTACTGTGATCTTAGAGAGAATGGCCAAAAGATTAACATGAGGTGTGTCGTGAATTTATTACACCTAAGGTATTTAGGGCTAAGAAGTACATATGTTGGTGAGCTTCCGAAGGAAATGGGAAAGCTACGGTTTTTGCAAACACTGGACTTAGTAGAAACTGGTCTAAAAGAGTTGCTACCAAGCATTGTTCAGTTACAACATCTGACATGTGCCTGCATTTCGATAAGTATACAAAACTGCCAGTTGGAATGGGGAACCTGACATCCCTAGAAGAGCTGAGTGAACTCCATGTGGACCGTTATTCTTCGGGCATTGTGAAAGAGCTGAGTTATCTCACCGAGCTGAGGGTGCTCCGAATTAATTTTGAAGAATCGGATGAGTGCCTGGATAGAGCTTTTGTGGAGGCCTTAGGCAATATGCACAAATGGCAAAGTCTAGATATTGATGGTAATGATGGATGTGTGGATCTCCTGCGGGAAGGCTGGGCACCCCCCCCAACAACTCCGTAGACTGGCGGTGTTGAATGGAAAGGACAACAGGTTCTTGAGACTGCCAGCATGGACGATTAATCCTTCATCGCTGCCACTCCTCTCCTACCTGAATATATGGCTGGATGAAGTTCGGGCCAAGGATGTCCAGATCATCGGGATGCTGCCATGTCTTCGTTTTCTCATGCTCGGGGCGTGGCGGCGCATAGAAGAGCCCGCGGTAGAATGTTTCGTGGTTACCGCTGATGCATTCCCATGTGTCAGAGAGTGCATATTCTTCAATTTTGTTATGGCGCCATCACTTCCACGAGGAGCTATGCCAACGGTTCAGTTGGTCCAATTCTGTTTCCGAGCATGCGACATTGCTAGTGCTAATTTGGACTTGGGCATGTGTCACCTGACTTCCCTAGAGCAAATCCGTGTTGACCTTTGGTGTAAGAAAGCCAGTACTGGGGAGGTGAAGGAAGCCGAGGCTGCACTTAGGCTCGCTGTGGACGCCCATCCATGCCGCCCCACTCTCTATATCAGGAGGCGGTGAAGAAGCAAGAGGCAGGTACTAATCCTGTTCAGTTAGTTATTTGTTTTACGCTCAATCCATTAATTGGCAGCACTGCACAGATTAATCATTTAGCATCAATTTTCTTATTCTCGAATTTGGTATAGTTGAATGAACACACGCATATAATTCTAAGTAGATGACATTGCAGGCGTGCAGCTGCCCGGCAGTTGGAGATGATTTTGTCGGCGCGACTCGATTTCGCGTGCAATCCTCCGCACATATCCCCTGTTTGCTGCTTCCAAGCCTTTGCCGTTTTGTTGGTGTCCTCCCAAGCTCATCCTCTCGGCCACATTTATGTTTTGGTACTTAGAAAAGAGTACATAGTACTTGCATGCTCCTGTATATGTGTATTGAACTATTGCCGTCACGGGCAATGCACGTACACCCTTGAGCACCCTATTGAAACATTTTGTCATATTGCTTGTCATTTGACCGTACCTCTGGCCATCTTCATCAAAAGCTCGTGCCCACCTCGTCCTTTCTTGAATGTGCCTATTGAGAAAGTCAAGACCCCCGGGATCGAGTTTTTGTGTGCGAGCAATTGGTTGTACAAGAATGAGAAACGTCGATCGGAGAAAGCGAGACAACAATCTTGAAGATCGTCGGCCAACTCCTTAATCCCACATGCCCTATAGATGTTTGAACAAAAATGCCTCATGCATCATCGATGGTGCAAAGGAGCATGCCCGGAAATGTCAATGTCCACCGCGTTAAGAATTCCTGGATGGCGATCCGATATGACACAAATTTCCCTTTGCGACGGTAATACCCTGGTTCTCAAAAGATGCAAGAACCACTCCCAGTTATCATTGTTCTCCATCTCAAGCAAAGCAAAAGCCAAAGGCACCAACCGGTTATTGGCATCATTCCCTATTGCAACCAAGAGAGTGCCCTTGTATTGTCCGGTCAAGAACGTGCCATCAACGGAGATGACCGGCCGACAGTGTTCGAAAGCCCTCACGCATTGCTAGAACGCCCAAAATGCACGGCCAAATACTCGGACAGTCCTTCCATTGTGAATCATTGTTTTTTGCCCATAAGGCTCGACCACATGAACCATGCCCGGGATAGTGGCGGCCATAGCTCCCAACAACTTAGGGAGTCGGTTGTATGCTTCCTTCCAATCACCATACAACATCTTGAATGCGGCTTGCTTCGCCTTCCATGCCTTCCCGTATTTGACCTTGTAGTGAAAGATGGCTTTCCCAAGGTCCATGACGCTCTTAATGCTCATTGTTGGAAGTGTGGAGATAGAGTTGGAAAGCCTGTAAGCGATGAACTCGGAGGTGAGTTGTTTGTGGTCTTGGGACACAACCTTGCCATCTACCTTCTTGCTTCGGCACATGTGAGTTGGTACACAACTCACTATGTGCCAATCGGGCCCTCCTTTCCATGGTCTTGCACGCACAATCCATGGACATCCGTCCTCCTCACACGCAACCGTGTAACGAACCTTGACATCCGAGTGAACCACCTTGTGCGGACGATAATGCGTAACTGAGAAGTCGTCGAGCCACATCTTCAATTCCAAGAAGGTTCCGAACTTAGACCCTTTAGAAATCCCGTTCTTGCCGTGTTCCAAATCCCGGTGAGAAGTTGGCCTAACTCCAAGAAATATACCATTGCCACAGTCTACCACGGCTTCATCCGCGAGACTAACATCCTTGAACAATGGTATCCGATGATCCTGCCGCAATACCTTCTCGAAAGCTTCGGCCTCCTTCGCCGTGAACCCCTCCTCATCAACTTCTTCGTCGGGACCTTCGTCATCTGACTCCGATGCATAGCCACGAGAATACGGGATGTAATGGTCCATTGTCTCTTGCACATAATATTTGTCCAAACCACCCACATTGTTGTCATGGAGATCAACTTCATTCTCATCGTTCTCCTCTTGCAAAGCTTCATTTTGGTTGTTTGAAATCAGGCTCAATGTTGGCCTCAAAAGAGGTTCACTCATTTCATCTTGGTTCATGGGTGGAGGACTACTAGCAACCAACGGGGAGGCATGCCGGTTCAAGTCCAAGTGCAAACTAGCCTCAACCTTCTTGGTAGCAAATAACTCAAGAGCCTTGTCTAGAGATTCGGCCACCGTCTCCTTGTATGCAACCCAACGTTGCTCGGAATTCACACGCATTGTCTTTCAACGGATGTGCATTCCAAACCCCACATTATGCCTTCCCTCCAACTCAACAATATCACTTGGGTCCATCCAATTCAAATCTTTCCTCACTTGTTCCAAGACCTCGGCATAGGTAGGACTACTCTCAAACACCATGTCAAGTTCATCCTGGTCCGGCTCAATATTGCCTTTCAAAAAGGCGTTCTTGTCCACATGATGAACATAAACACATGTTCTTCCCATCCCTAAAATAATTAAAACAACACAACATCAAATATATTCCGTAAGTACTCATCCGAAGATTAACACAAAATCCAAAGCCCTAACATAGATATCAAACAATAACCCTAACCCCCCACTTAACAAGAACCATAAGCCTAACCCTAACATACTAACAACCCCAACCCTAACCCCAACATAACAAGACCCATAACCCTAACCCTAACATACTAAGAAGCCTAACCCTAGCAAAATGCCAGACAATCATCTCATATTTCCATACAAATTTCAAAATCCATGAAGAACTAGGGTTTGCCTCCACTTGCAAGAAATGAGCAAATGTGAGCATTTCTTCGGATAAAAACGAGGGGATCGGAGGAGATTACCTTGAGGGAGGGATTGGGGTCGAAATCCACGGACAAAACCTTCAGATTCGCAGGATTTGGGGAAGGATTTGAGGGGGGGGGAGGAAATCTTCTTAGGCGCCACTTTGTTCAAAGCTTGGGTGGGTGTGTGTGTGGGGGGGGGGGGGGGGATGGGCTAGGGGGGGCACACCTGGCTGGTAAGTGATTGTGCAGCGCCTACCGTATAGGCGCTGCACATTGGCAGTGCAGCGCCTTTGCTCTAGGCGCTGCACATTGCCAGTGCAGCGCCTGTCGGATGGGCACTGCACCGCCAGTGGTGGGGCCGGGCCTGGCCCCGGGGTGCCACGCTGGCTAGATGTGTAGCGTCTGTCAGTCAGGCGCTGCACAGTGTAGTGTGGCGCCTAGCTGTCGGGCGCTACACAAAAGGGTCAGCTGGGTGAAATAGTTTCACCAACAATTTAGTTTGTGAAATACTTTCGTCTCAAGGTCAAATTTGTCCATTCTGCCCCAATCTGCAGACCCTACGCTACGCATCTCTCTTTCTCTCTCTCTGCGCGCCGCTGCATCGTTGCTTGGGACGCCGTCGTGAGCGACCGCCGGCGGCAGCGAGGGAGCCTCCATCTGTTCCTGCTTGCCGGATCCACCGCTCACTGGAGGAGGTAAGGGGAACTCCAGTTCTGCCGATTTAGTTCAAATTCTTTTCTTCTTAGTCTGCCAATTTAATTCAAGGTTCCGGGGCCTCACAAAGTTCTGTTGGAAGCCTCTCAAAAAACGGTTAATTAGTTTCCGGATTTTACCTGAAAGTCCACTCGGTTTGGTTTTAATTAATCCTCTCTAAAACAGTTGAAATCGTCCGGAAGCCCCACAAATTTAACTGGTAGTCACTCTAATCTAGCTGAAATTTTCGTTTTTCTTTTGCTGGACTGTTTCAGAGTTCAGTTGAAATGTGTGTGGTGTGCTGTGCTGCGATCGCCAAAATAGGAGGAAGCTAACTTGGAGGAGGTGGATCTAGCTTGAATCACACAAGGGAGCCAGATTGAGCCATGGAGGTCGCGGCGGGGGCCATGAGTCCCCTCCTCCGTAAGCTCGGCGATCTGCTCGTCGATGAGTACAACCTGGAAAACAGAGTGAAGAAAGGCATCAAGTCACTCGAGACAGAGCTGACGTTCGTGCACTCCGCACTCCGCAAGGTGGGCGAGTTGCCGTCGGACCAGCTCGACGAGCAGGTCTGCATCTGGGCAGACAAGGTGAGGGAGCTGTCCTATGAAATCGAAGACGCCGTCGACGCTTTCATGGTGCGGGTGGACGAGGAGGGCTATCACCGTACTGGCCCCATCAACACCAAGAACAGAGTCAAGAAGTTCCTTAAACGAGCCACCAAATTGTTCCGGAAGGGCAAGGATCTGCATCAGATCTCCAGTGCCATTGACGAAGCCCAAGATCTTGCTAAACAGTTAGCCGAGCTACGTCAAAGGTATGGGCTTGAAATGCATGGCACCAAGGCTGGTTCTACCATTGACCCTCGTCTGACAGCTATGTACAAAGATGTGACAGAGCTCGTTTGTATTGCTGACCCATGTGACAAGATGATCAAGATGTTGTTAGAAGGTGATGAGGGTTCGATGAAACGGTTGAAGATAGTCTTGGTTGTCGGATTTGGCGGGTTGGGTTGTTGGAGCTAGCTACTAGCTCTCACCAGGATTCCTTTCCTGAAGGATGTGATGCACACACACACCTTTCTCTTCCCTGGTTTCTCACACACACAGAACACAAGACCTAGTAGTATGAAGCTTTATTGATTTATCTCATATACTACAACAAGCTTACTTGCTTACATATGGGGTGCCTCTCCTTATATAGAGGCTGTAGGGTCGGTGCTACAGTAAGCGACCTTGCTACAGCAACCTGACAGCTAATGTTTAACTGGTTGCCAACCAGGATGACAAACTTGATAGCCCAGTGACAGCCTAGTGCAAAGTTGGCTGCTGCTACAAGCTGTCACACAGCAGGCTTATGCCTTATAAGCTAAGCAAAACTAACTGACCTATACTACCATGCTACAGGACAAGGATTATCCTAACATGGGTAAGACAACTCTTGCCAAAGCAGTGTATGATAGGATCAAAATGCACTTTGAGTGTGCAGCGTTTGTTTCGGTGTCTCGGAATCCTGATGTGAAGAAAGTTTTCAAGGATATGCTCTATGAACTCGACAAGGCCAAGTTTGGGCACATTCATAATGCGAACATGGATGAAAAGCAGCTTATTGACAAACTGCGTGAATTCCTTGAGGAGAAAAGGTGCACATTCTCCCGATGCTTCTATTTTAATTCGAGAGAGTCAGGTGACAATAATTAGTCAGCGCTGTATGCCCAACATCTATTTTTCATTTTGTTATTGATTTTTACTTTCTGTTAAGCAGATCCTGACACCATTGTGTTTTATTCATTTGTGCAAGCATCTTTTTGGCGAGAGAACTTGTGCAAGCATCTAGTATTTGTTTCAACTAGTTGTGCCCTTCACTATGTCAAGAGTGTGAAATAAACAATAGGTGTCAACTAACTATTATAGATTTTCAGAGCTCATGTACTTGCAAAATATTGCGTCCAAAAGGTGATCATTTGTAAAAAAAAACACAGGAGATAAAAGGCCATATGTTACCCATACGTGCACAGATTTGTTTTACTTATTGGACATCAGAGTAGCGCCACATTTTTGCATGGAGCATTTTTTGTAAGTGCTCATGTTAGAACAATGTTCTACATCTATAAAAAAAATATAGTTTTTGGACACTCCCAAATCACAAAGAGTATTTTGGCAATGAAGTACAAAAACGACTAACTCTGAATTTCCATTTCTATTGTTGGAAACTGATTATGGATATACAAGGTTGATATAAATTCCTAGAGTTTTGCTCTTATTCTTGTTTTGTTTGTGCGCACCATCATTTCCTAATGGCCTCCCTATTAAAAATGCTTAGTTATTCTTCATTGAATTGCCAACTAACACACTCTAAATTTCATACAGGTATCTCATCGTGATTGATGACATATGGGATGACATAGCCTGGAGATTTATTAGGTGCGTTTTCTCTGAGAGCAATCACGGTTGTCGACTAATCACAATGACTCGTATAGGCAGTGTTGCTGAAGCATGCTGCTCTTCCACTGATGATATAATTTATAGAATGGATCCACTTACTGGTGATGATTCCAAAAGGCTCTTTCATAAATGAATATTTCCTCACGGGAAAGAGTGTCCTAATGAATTGGCTCAAATATCTACAGACATCTTGAAGAAATGTGGTGGGGTACCATTGGCCATCATCACTATAGCAAGTCTTTTGGTTGTTAATCAACAGATAAAACCAATGGATCAATGGTATGTTTTGCTTAAATCAATTAGTCGGGGACTTGCGGGAGATGCTTGTGTGGAGAACATGCAGAGGATATTGTCATTCAGCTATTACGATCTACCTTCTCATTTGAAGACTTGTTTGTTAAGTGTATTCCCGGAAGATTATGTGGTTGGGCGAGATCGGTTAATATGGAGATGGATTGCCGAAGGTTTTGTACAAGGTGGAAAACAAGAAATTAGCTTATATGACCTCGGGGAGAGTTACTTCAACGAGCTTATAAACAGAGGCATGATACAACCTGTAGACATTGATATTGAAGGAAGAGCAAAAACTTGTCGTGTTCTTGACATGGTGCTTGATCTCATTTGTTCACTCTCAAGCGAAGACAACTTTCTTACCATATTGGATGGCATTAAGCGGAACAAGTCTAATTCACAAAGCAAGATTCGCAGGCTATCCATTCAAAATGCCATGGTAGAGCGCACCACCCCTCGGCTTGATACTAGGAGCATGGCACAAGTGAGATCTGTTACTCTCTTTCCGTCTGCTATTGATCAGATGCCGTCTCTTTCATGCTTCCAAGTTCTTCGTGTATTGGATTTGGAGTACTGTGATCTTAGAGAGAATGGCCAAAAGATTAACATGAGGTGTGTCGTGAATTTATTACACCTAAGGTATTTAGGGCTAAGAAGTACATATGTTGGTGAGCTTCCGAAGGAAATGGGAAAGCTACGGTTTTTGCAAACACTGGACTTAGTAGAAACTGGTCTAAAAGAGTTGCTGCCAAGCGTTGTTCAGTTACAACATCTGACATGTGCCTGCATTTCGATAAGTATACAAAACTGCCAGTTGGAATGGGGAACCTGACATCCCTAGAAGAGCTGAGTGAACTCCATGTGGACCGTTATTCTTCGGGCATTGTGAAAGAGCTGAGTTATCTCACCGAGCTGAGGGTGCTCCGAATTAATTTTGAAGAATCGGATGAGTGCCTGGATAGAGCTTTTGTGGAGGCCTTAGGCAATATGCACAAATGGCAAAGTCTAGATATTGATGGTAATGATGGATGTGTGGATCTCCTGCGGGAAGGCTGGGCACCCCCCCAACAACTCCGTAGACTGGCGGTGTTGAATGGAAAGGACAACAGGTTCTTGAGACTGCCAGCATGGACGATTAATCCTTCATCGCTGCCACTCCTCTCCTACCTGAATATATGGCTGGATGAAGTTCGGGCCAAGGATGTCCAGATCATCGGGATGCTGCCATGTCTTCGTTTTCTCATGCTCGGGGCGTGGCGGCGCATAGAAGAGCCCGCGGTAGAATGTTTCGTGGTTACCGCTGATGCATTCCCATGTGTCAGAGAGTGCATATTCTTCAATTTTGTTATGGCGCCATCACTTCCACGAGGAGCTATGCCAACGGTTCAGTTGGTCCAATTCTGTTTCCGAGCATGCGACATTGCTAGTGCTAATTTGGACTTGGGCATGTGTCACCTGACTTCCCTAGAGCAAATCCGTGTTGACCTTTGGTGTAAGAAAGCCAGTACTGGGGAGGTGAAGGAAGCTGAGGCTGCACTTAGGCTCGCTGTGGACGCCCATCCATGCCGCCCCACTCTCTATATCAGGAGGCGGTGAAGAAGCAAGAGGCAGGTACTAATCCTGTTCAGTTAGTTATTTGTTTTACGCTCAATCCATTAATTGGCAGCACTGCACAGATTAATCATTTAGCATCAATTTTCTTATTCTTGAATTTGGTATAGTTGAATGAACACACGCATATAATTCTAAGTAGATGACATTGCAGGCGTGCAGCTGCCCAGCAGTTGGAGATGATTTTGTCGGCGCGACTCAATTTCGCGTGCAATCCTCCGCACATATCCCCTGTTTGCTGCTTCCAAGCCTTTGCCGTTTTGTTGGTGTCCTCCCAAGCTCATCCTCTCGGCCACATTTATGTTTTGGTACTTAGAAAAGAGTACATAGTACTTGCATGCTCCTGTATATGTGTATTGAACTATTGCCGTCACGGGCAATGCACGTACACCCTTGAGCACCCTATTGAAACATTTTGTCATATTGCTTGTCATTTGACCGTACCTCTGGCCATCTTCATCAAAAGCTCGTGCCCACCTCGTCCTTTCTTGAATGTGCCTATTGAGAAAGTCAAGACCCCCGGGATCGAGTTTTTGTGTGCGAGCAATTGGTTGTACAAGAATGAGAAACGTCGATCGGAGAAAGCGAGACAACAATCTTGAAGATCGTCGGCCAACTCCTTAATCCCACATGCCCTATAGATGTTTGAACAAAAATGCCTCATGCATCATCGATGGTGCAAAGGAGCATGCCCGGAAATGTCAATGTCCACCGCGTTAAGAATTCCTGGATGGCGATCCGATATGACACAAATTTCCCTTTGCGACGGTAATACCCTGGTTCTCAAAAGATGCAAGAACCACTCCCAGTTATCATTGTTCTCCATCTCAAGCAAAGCAAAAGCCAAAGGCACCAACCGGTTATTGGCATCATTCCCTATTGCAACCAAGAGAGTGCCCTTGTATTGTCCGGTCAAGAACGTGCCATCAACGGAGATGACCGGCCGACAGTGTTCGAAAGCCCTCACGCATTGCTAGAACGCCCAAAATGCACGGCCAAATACTCGGACAGTCCTTCCATTGTGAATCATTGTTTTTTGCCCATAAGGCTCGACCACATGAACCATGCCCGGGATAGTGGCGGCCATAGCTCCCAACAACTTAGGGAGTCGGTTGTATGCTTCCTTCCAATCACCATACAACATCTTGAATGCGGCTTGCTTCGCCTTCCATGCCTTCCCGTATTTGACCTTGTAGTGAAAGATGGCTTTCCCAAGGTCCATGACGCTCTTAATGCTCATTGTTGGAAGTGTGGAGATAGAGTTGGAAAGCCTGTAAGCGATGAACTCGGAGGTGAGTTGTTTGTGGTCTTGGGACACAACCTTGCCATCTACCTTCTTGCTTCGGCACATGTGAGTTGGTACACAACTCACTATGTGCCAATCGGGCCCTCCTTTCCATGGTCTTGCACGCACAATCCATGGACATCCGTCCTCCTCACACGCAACCGTGTAACGAACCTTGACATCCGAGTGAACCACCTTGTGCGGACGATAATGCGTAACTGAGAAGTCGTCGAGCCACATCTTCAATTCCAAGAAGGTTCCGAACTTAGACCCTTTAGAAATCCCGTTCTTGCCGTGTTCCAAATCCCGGTGAGAAGTTGGCCTAACTCCAAGAAATATACCATTGCCACAGTCTACCACGGCTTCATCCGCGAGACTAACATCCTTGAACAATGGTATCCGATGATCCTGCCGCAATACCTTCTCGAAAGCTTCGGCCTCCTTCGCCGTGAACCCCTCCTCATCAACTTCTTCGTCGGGACCTTCGTCATCTGACTCCGATGCATAGCCACGAGAATACGGGATGTAATGGTCCATTGTCTCTTGCACATAATATTTGTCCAAACCACCCACATTGTTGTCATGGACATCAACTTCATTCTCATCGTTCTCTTCTTGCAAAGCTTCATTTTGGTTGTTTGAAATCAGGCTCAATGTTGGCCTCAAAAGAGGTTCACTCATTTCATCTTGGTTCATGGGTGGAGGACTACTAGCAACCAACGGGGAGGCATGCCGGTTCAAGTCCAAGTGCAAACTAGCCTCAACCTTCTTGGTAGCAAATAACTCAAGAGCCTTGTCTAGAGATTCGGCCACCGTCTCCTTGTATGCAACCCAACGTTGCTCGGAATTCACACGCATTGTCTTTCAACGGATGTGCATTCCAAACCCCACATTATGCCTTCCCTCCAACTCAACAATATCACTTGGGTCCATCCAATTCAAATCTTTCCTCACTTGTTCCAAGACCTCGGCATAGGTAGGACTACTCTCAAACACCATGTCAAGTTCATCCTGGTCCGGCTCAATATTGCCTTTCAAAAAGGCGTTCTTGTCCACATGATGAACATAAAAACATGTTCTTCCCATCCCTAAAATAATTAAAACAACACAACATCAAATATATTCCGTAAGTACTCATCCGAAGATTAACACAAAATCCAAAGCCCTAACATAGATATCAAACAATAACCCTACCCCCCCACTTAACAAGAACCATAAGCCTAACCCTAACATACTAACAACCCCAACCCTAACCCCAACATAACAAGACCCATAACCCTAACCCTAACATACTAAGAAGCCTAACCCTAGCAAAATGCCAGACAATCATCTCATATTTCCATACAAATTTCAAAATCCATGAAGAACTAGGGTTTGCCTCCACTTGCAAGAAATGAGCAAATGTGAGCATTTCTTCGGATAAAAACGAGGGGATCGGAGGAGATTACCTTGAGGGAGGGATTGGGGTCGAAATCCACGGACAAAACCTTCAGATTCACAGGATTTGGGGAAGGATTTGAGGGGGGGGGAGGAAATCTTCTTAGGCGCCACTTTGTTCAAAGCTTGGGTGGGTGGGTGTGTGGGGGGGGGGGGGGGGGGGGCTAGGGGGGGCACACCTGGCTGGTAAGTGATTGTGCAGCGCCTACCGTATAGGCGCTGCACATTGGCAGTGCAGCGCCTTTGCTCTAGGCGCTGCACATTGCCAGTGCAGCGCCTGTCGGATGGGCACTGCACCGCCAGTGGTGGGGCCGGGCCTGGCCCCGGGGTGCCACGCTGGCTAGATGTGTAGCGTCTGTCAGTCAGGCGCTGCACAGTGTAGTGTGGCGCCTAGCTGTCGGGCGCTACACAAAAGGGTCAGCTGGGTGAAATAGTTTCACCAACAATTTAGTTTGTGAAATACTTTCATCTCAAGGTCAAATTTGTCCATTCTGCCCCAATCTGCAGACCCTACGCTACGCATCTCTCTTTCTCTCTCTCTGCGCGCCGCTGCATCGTTGCTTGGGACGCCGTCGTGAGCGACCGCCGGCGGCAGCGAGGGAGCCTCCATCTGTTCCTGCTTGCCGGATCCACCGCTCACTGGAGGAGGTAAGGGGAACTCCAGTTCTGCCGATTTAGTTCAAATTCTTTTCTTCTTAGTCTGCCAATTTAATTCAAGGTTCCGGGGCCTCACAAAGTTCTGTTGGAAGCCTCTCAAAAAACGGTTAATTAGTTTCCGGATTTTACCTGAAAGTCCACTCGATTTGGTTTTAATTAATCCTCTCTAAAACAGTTGAAATCGTCCGGAAGCCCCACAAATTTATCTGGTAGTCACTCTAATCTAGCTGAAATTTTCGTTTTTCTTTTGCTGGACTGTTTCAGAGTTCAGTTGAAATGTGTGTGGTGTGCTGTGCTGCCTCTCAAAAAACGGTTAATTAGTTTCCGGATTTTACCTGAAAGTCCACTCGGTTTGGTTTTAATTAATCCTCTCTAAAACAGTTGAAATCGTCCGGAAGCCCCACAAATTTAACTGGTAGTCACTCTAATCTAGCTGAAATTTTCGTTTTTCTTTTGCTGGACTGTTTCAGAGTTCAGTTGAAATGTGTGTGGTGTGCTGTGCTGCGATCGCCAAAATAGGAGGAAGCTAACTTGGAGGAGGTGGATCTAGCTTGAATCACACAAGGGAGCCAGATTGAGCCATGGAGGTCGCGGCGGGGGCCATGAGTCCCCTCCTCCGTAAGCTCGGCGATCTGCTCGTCGATGAGTACAACCTGGAAAACAGAGTGAAGAAAGGCATCAAGTCACTCGAGACAGAGCTGACGTTCGTGCACTCCGCACTCCGCAAGGTGGGCGAGTTGCCGTCGGACCAGCTCGACGAGCAGGTCTGCATCTGGGCAGACAAGGTGAGGGAGCTGTCCTATGAAATCGAAGACGCCGTCGACGCTTTCATGGTGCGGGTGGACGAGGAGGGCTATCACCGTACTGGCCCCATCAACACCAAGAACAGAGTCAAGAAGTTCCTTAAACGAGCCACCAAATTGTTCCGGAAGGGCAAGGATCTGCATCAGATCTCCAGTGCCATTGACGAAGCCCAAGATCTTGCTAAACAGTTAGCCGAGCTACGTCAAAGGTATGGGCTTGAAATGCATGGCACCAAGGCTGGTTCTACCATTGACCCTCGTCTGACAGCTATGTACAAAGATGTGACAGAGCTCGTTTGTATTGCTGACCCATGTGACAAGATGATCAAGATGTTGTTAGAAGGTGATGAGGGTTCGATGAAACGGTTGAAGATAGTCTTGGTTGTCGGATTTGGCGGGTTGGGTTGTTGGAGCTAGCTACTAGCTCTCACCAGGATTCCTTTCCTGAAGGATGTGATGCACACACACACCTTTCTCTTCCCTGGTTTCTCACACACACAGAACACAAGACCTAGTAGTATGAAGCTTTATTGATTTATCTCATATACTACAACAAGCTTACTTGCTTACATATGGGGTGCCTCTCCTTATATAGAGGCTGTAGGGTCGGTGCTACAGTAAGCGACCTTGCTACAGCAACCTGACAGCTAATGTTTAACTGGTTGCCAACCAGGATGACAAACTTGATAGCCCAGTGACAGCCTAGTGCAAAGTTGGCTGCTGCTACAAGCTGTCACACAGCAGGCTTATGCCTTATAAGCTAAGCAAAACTAACTGACCTATACTACCATGCTACAGGACAAGGATTATCCTAACATGGGTAAGACAACTCTTGCCAAAGCAGTGTATGATAGGATCAAAATGCACTTTGAGTGTGCAGCGTTTGTTTCGGTGTCTCGGAATCCTGATGTGAAGAAAGTTTTCAAGGATATGCTCTATGAACTCGACAAGGCCAAGTTTGGGCACATTCATAATGCGAACATGGATGAAAAGCAGCTTATTGACAAACTGCGTGAATTCCTTGAGGAGAAAAGGTGCACATTCTCCCGATGCTTCTATTTTAATTCGAGAGAGTCAGGTGACAATAATTAGTCAGCGCTGTATGCCCAACATCTATTTTTCATTTTGTTATTGATTTTTACTTTCTGTTAAGCAGATCCTGACACCATTGTGTTTTATTCATTTGTGCAAGCATCTTTTTGGCGAGAGAACTTGTGCAAGCATCTAGTATTTGTTTCAACTAGTTGTGCCCTTCACTATGTCAAGAGTGTGAAATAAACAATAGGTGTCAACTAACTATTATAGATTTTCAGAGCTCATGTACTTGCAAAATATTGCGTCCAAAAGGTGATCATTTGTAAAAAAAAACACAGGAGATAAAAGGCCATATGTTACCCATACGTGCACAGATTTGTTTTACTTATTGGACATCAGAGTAGCGCCACATTTTTGCATGGAGCATTTTTTGTAAGTGCTCATGTTAGAACAATGTTCTACATCTATAAAAAAAATATAGTTTTTGGACACTCCCAAATCACAAAGAGTATTTTGGCAATGAAGTACAAAAACGACTAACTCTGAATTTCCATTTCTATTGTTGGAAACTGATTATGGATATACAAGGTTGATATAAATTCCTAGAGTTTTGCTCTTATTCTTGTTTTGTTTGTGCGCACCATCATTTCCTAATGGCCTCCCTATTAAAAATGCTTAGTTATTCTTCATTGAATTGCCAACTAACACACTCTAAATTTCATACAGGTATCTCATCGTGATTGATGACATATGGGATGACATAGCCTGGAGATTTATTAGGTGCGTTTTCTCTGAGAGCAATCACGGTTGTCGACTAATCACAATGACTCGTATAGGCAGTGTTGCTGAAGCATGCTGCTCTTCCACTGATGATATAATTTATAGAATGGATCCACTTACTGATGATGATTCCAAAAGGCTCTTTCATACACGAATATTTCCTCACGGGAAAGTGTGTCCTAATGAATTGGCTCAAATATCTACAGACATCTTGAAGAAATGTGGTGGGGTACCATTGGCCATCATCACTATAGCAAGTCTTTTGGTTGTTAATCAACAGATAAAACCAATGGATCAATGGTATGTTTTGCTTAAATCAATTAGTCGGGGACTTGCGGGAGATGCTTGTGTGGAGGACATGCAGAGGATATTGTCATTCAGCTATTACGATCTACCTTCTCATTTGAAGACTTGTTTCTTAAGTGTATTCCCGGAAGATTATGTGGTTGGGCGAGATCGGTTAATATGGAGATGGATTGCCGAAGGTTTTGTACAAGGTGGAAAACAAGAAATTAGCTTATATGAGCTCGGGGAGAGTTATTTCAACGAGCTTATAAACAGAGGCATGATACAACCTGTAGACATTGATATTGAAGGAAGAGCAAAAACTTGTCGTGTTCTTGACATGGTGCTTGATCTCATTTGTTCACTCTCAAGCGAAGACAACTTTCTTACCATATTGGATGGCATTAAGCGGAACAAGTCTAATTCACAAAGCAAGATTCACAGGCTATCCATTCAAAATGCCATGGTAGAGCGCACCACCCCTCGGCTTGATACTAGGAGCATGGCACAAGTGAGATCTGTTACTCTCTTTCCGTCTGCTATTGATCAGATGCCGTCTCTTTCATGCTTCCAAGTTCTTCGTGTATTGGATTTGGAGTACTGTGATCTTAGAGAGAATGGCCAAAAGATTAACATGAGGTGTGTCGTGAATTTATTACACCTAAGGTATTTAGGGCTAAGAAGTACATATGTTGGTGAGCTTCCGAAGGAAATGGGAAAGCTACGGTTTTTGCAAACACTGGACTTAGTAGAAACTGGTCTAAAAGAGTTGCTGCCAAGCATTGTTCAGTTACAACATCTGACATGTGCCTGCATTTCGATAAGTATACAAAACTGCCAGTTGGAATGGGGAACCTGACATCCCTAGAAGAGCTGAGTGAACTCCATGTGGACCGTTATTCTTCGGGCATTGTGAAAGAGCTGAGTTATCTCACCGAGCTGAGGGTGCTCCGAATTAATTTTGAAGAATCGGATGAGTGCCTGGATAGAGCTTTTGTGGAGGCCTTAGGCAATATGCACAAATGGCAAAGTCTAGATATTGATGGTAATGATGGATGTGTGGATCTCCTGCGGGAAGGCTGGGCACCCCCCCAACAACTCCGTAGACTGGCGGTGTTGAATGGAAAGGACAACAGGTTCTTGAGACTGCCAGCATGGACGATTAATCCTTCATCGCTGCCACTCCTCTCCTACCTGAATATATGGCTGGATGAAGTTCGGGCCAAGGATGTCCAGATCATCGGGATGCTGCCATGTCTTCGTTTTCTCATGCTCGGGGCGTGGCGGCGCATAGAAGAGCCCGCGGTAGAATGTTTCGTGGTTACCGCTGATGCATTCCCATGTGTCAGAGAGTGCATATTCTTCAATTTTGTTATGGCGCCATCACTTCCACGAGGAGCTATGCCAACGGTTCAGTTGGTCCAATTCTGTTTCCGAGCATGCGACATTGCTAGTGCTAATTTGGACTTGGGCATGTGTCACCTGACTTCCCTAGAGCAAATCCGTGTTGACCTTTGGTGTAAGAAAGCCAGTACTGGGGAGGTGAAGGAAGCCGAGGCTGCACTTAGGCTCGCTGTGGACGCCCATCCATGCCGCCCCACTCTCTATATCAGGAGGCGGTGAAGAAGCAAGAGGCAGGTACTAATCCTGTTCAGTTAGTTATTTGTTTTACGCTCAATCCATTAATTGGCAGCACTGCACAGATTAATCATTTAGCATCAATTTTCTTATTCTCGAATTTGGTATAGTTGAATGAACACACGCATATAATTCTAAGTAGATGACATTGCAGGCGTGCAGCTGCCCGGCAGTTGGAGATGATTTTGTCGGCGCGACTCAATTTCGCGTGCAATCCTCCGCACATATCCCCTGTTTGCTGCTTCCAAGCCTTTGCCGTTTTGTTGGTGTCCTCCCAAGCTCATCCTCTCGGCCACATTTATGTTTTGGTACTTAGAAAAGAGTACATAGTACTTGCATGCTCCTGTATATGTGTATTGAACTATTGCCGTCACGGGCAATGCACGTACACCCTTGAGCACCCTATTGAAACATTTTGTCATATTGCTTGTCATTTGACCGTACCTCTGGCCATCTTCATCAAAAGCTCGTGCCCACCTCGTCCTTTCTTGAATGTGCCTATTGAGAAAGTCAAGACCCCCGGGATCGAGTTTTTGTGTGCGAGCAATTGGTTGTACAAGAATGAGAAACGTCGATCGGAGAAAGCGAGACAACAATCTTGAAGATCGTCGGCCAACTCCTTAATCCCACATGCCCTATAGATGTTTGAACAAAAATGCCTCATGCATCATCGATGGTGCAAAGGAGCATGCCCGGAAATGTCAATGTCCACCGCGTTAAGAATTCCTGGATGGCGATCCGATATGACACAAATTTCCCTTTGCGACGGTAATACCCTGGTTCTCAAAAGATGCAAGAACCACTCCCAGTTATCATTGTTCTCCATCTCAAGCAAAGCAAAAGCCAAAGGCACCAACCGGTTATTGGCATCATTCCCTATTGCAACCAAGAGAGTGCCCTTGTATTGTCCGGTCAAGAACGTGCCATCAACGGAGATGACCGGCCGACAGTGTTCGAAAGCCCTCACGCATTGCTAGAACGCCCAAAATGCACGGCCAAATACTCGGACAGTCCTTCCATTGTGAATCATTGTTTTTTGCCCATAAGGCTCGACCACATGAACCATGCCCGGGATAGTGGCGGCCATAGCTCCCAACAACTTAGGGAGTCGGTTGTATGCTTCCTTCCAATCACCATACAACATCTTGAATGCGGCTTGCTTCGCCTTCCATGCCTTCCCGTATTTGACCTTGTAGTGAAAGATGGCTTTCCCAAGGTCCATGACGCTCTTAATGCTCATTGTTGGAAGTGTGGAGATAGAGTTGGAAAGCCTGTAAGCGATGAACTCGGAGGTGAGTTGTTTGTGGTCTTGGGACACAACCTTGCCATCTACCTTCTTGCTTCGGCACATGTGAGTTGGTACACAACTCACTATGTGCCAATCGGGCCCTCCTTTCCATGGTCTTGCACGCACAATCCATGGACATCCGTCCTCCTCACACGCAACCGTGTAACGAACCTTGACATCCGAGTGAACCACCTTGTGCGGACGATAATGCGTAACTGAGAAGTCGTCGAGCCACATCTTCAATTCCAAGAAGGTTCCGAACTTAGACCCTTTAGAAATCCCGTTCTTGCCGTGTTCCAAATCCCGGTGAGAAGTTGGCCTAACTCCAAGAAATATACCATTGCCACAGTCTACCACGGCTTCATCCGCGAGACTAACATCCTTGAACAATGGTATCCGATGATCCTGCCGCAATACCTTCTCGAAAGCTTCGGCCTCCTTCGCCGTGAACCCCTCCTCATCAACTTCTTCGTCGGGACCTTCGTCATCTGACTCCGATGCATAGCCACGAGAATACGGGATGTAATGGTCCATTGTCTCTTGCACATAATATTTGTCCAAACCACCCACATTGTTGTCATGGAGATCAACTTCATTCTCATCGTTCTCCTCTTGCAAAGCTTCATTTTGGTTGTTTGAAATCAGGCTCAATGTTGGCCTCAAAAGAGGTTCACTCATTTCATCTTGGTTCATGGGTGGAGGACTACTAGCAACCAACGGGGAGGCATGCCGGTTCAAGTCCAAGTGCAAACTAGCCTCAACCTTCTTGGTAGCAAATAACTCAAGAGCCTTGTCTAGAGATTCGGCCACCGTCTCCTTGTATGCAACCCAACGTTGCTCGGAATTCACACGCATTGTCTTTCAACGGATGTGCATTCCAAACCCCACATTATGCCTTCCCTCCAACTCAACAATATCACTTGGGTCCATCCAATTCAAATCTTTCCTCACTTGTTCCAAGACCTCGGCATAGGTAGGACTACTCTCAAACACCATGTCAAGTTCATCCTGGTCCGGCTCAATATTGCCTTTCAAAAAGGCGTTCTTGTCCACATGATGAACATAAACACATGTTCTTCCCATCCCTAAAATAATTAAAACAACACAACATCAAATATATTCCGTAAGTACTCATCCGAAGATTAACACAAAATCCAAAGCCCTAACATAGATATCAAACAATAACCCTAACCCCCCACTTAACAAGAACCATAAGCCTAACCCTAACATACTAACAACCCCAACCCTAACCCCAACATAACAAGACCCATAACCCTAACCCTAACATACTAAGAAGCCTAACCCTAGCAAAATGCCAGACAATCATCTCATATTTCCACACAAATTTCAAAATCCATGAAGAACTAGGGTTTGCCTCCACTTGCAAGAAATGAGCAAATGTGAGCATTTCTTCGGATAAAAACGAGGGGATCGGAGGAGATTACCTTGAGGGAGGGATTGGGGTCGAAATCCACGGACAAAACCTTCAGATTCGCAGGATTTGGGGAAGGATTTGAGGGGGGGGGAGGAAATCTTCTTAGGCGCCACTTTGTTCAAAGCTTGGGTGGGTGTGTGTGTGTGGGGGGGGGGGGGATGGGCTAGGGGGGGCACACCTGGCTGGTAAGTGATTGTGCAGCGCCTACCGTATAGGCGCTGCACATTGGCAGTGCAGCGCCTTTGCTCTAGGCGCTGCACATTGCCAGTGCAGCGCCTGTCGGATGGGCACTGCACCGCCAGTGGTGGGGCCGGGCCTGGCCCCGGGGTGCCACGCTGGCTAGATGTGTAGCGTCTGTCAGTCAGGCGCTGCACAGTGTAGTGTGGCGCCTAGCTGTCGGGCGCTACACAAAAGGGTCAGCTGGGTGAAATAGTTTCACCAACAATTTAGTTTGTGAAATACTTTCATCTCAAGGTCAAATTTGTCCATTCTGCCCCAATCTGCAGACCCTACGCTACGCATCTCTCTTTCTCTCTCTCTGCGCGCCGCTGCATCGTTGCTTGGGACGCCGTCGTGAGCGACCGCCGGCGGCAGCGAGGGAGCCTCCATCTGTTCCTGCTTGCCGGATCCACCGCTCACTGGAGGAGGTAAGGGGAACTCCAGTTCTGCCGATTTAGTTCAAATTCTTTTCTTCTTAGTCTGCCAATTTAATTCAAGGTTCCGGGGCCTCACAAAGTTCTGTTGGAAGCCTCTCAAAAAACGGTTAATTAGTTTCCGGATTTTACCTGAAAGTCCACTCGGTTTGGTTTTAATTAATCCTCTCTAAAACAGTTGAAATCGTCCGGAAGCCCCACAAATTTAACTGGTAGTCACTCTAATCTAGCTGAAATTTTCGTTTTTCTTTTGCTGGACTGTTTCAGAGTTCAGTTGAAATGTGTGTGGTGTGCTGTGCTGCGATCGCCAAAATAGGAGGAAGCTAACTTGGAGGAGGTGGATCTAGCTTGAATCACACAAGGGAGCCAGATTGAGCCATGGAGGTCGCGGCGGGGGCCATGAGTCCCCTCCTCCGTAAGCTCGGCGATCTGCTCGTCGATGAGTACAACCTGGAAAACAGAGTGAAGAAAGGCATCAAGTCACTCGAGACAGAGCTGACGTTCGTGCACTCCGCACTCCGCAAGGTGGGCGAGTTGCCGTCGGACCAGCTCGACGAGCAGGTCTGCATCTGGGCAGACAAGGTGAGGGAGCTGTCCTATGAAATCGAAGACGCCGTCGACGCTTTCATGGTGCGGGTGGACGAGGAGGGCTATCACCGTACTGGCCCCATCAACACCAAGAACAGAGTCAAGAAGTTCCTTAAACGAGCCACCAAATTGTTCCGGAAGGGCAAGGATCTGCATCAGATCTCCAGTGCCATTGACGAAGCCCAAGATCTTGCTAAACAGTTAGCCGAGCTACGTCAAAGGTATGGGCTTGAAATGCATGGCACCAAGGCTGGTTCTACCATTGACCCTCGTCTGACAGCTATGTACAAAGATGTGACAGAGCTCGTTTGTATTGCTGACCCATGTGACAAGATGATCAAGATGTTGTTAGAAGGTGATGAGGGTTCGATGAAACGGTTGAAGATAGTCTTGGTTGTCGGATTTGGCGGGTTGGGTTGTTGGAGCTAGCTACTAGCTCTCACCAGGATTCCTTTCCTGAAGGATGTGATGCACACACACACCTTTCTCTTCCCTGGTTTCTCACACACACAGAACACAAGACCTAGTAGTATGAAGCTTTATTGATTTATCTCATATACTACAACAAGCTTACTTGCTTACATATGGGGTGCCTCTCCTTATATAGAGGCTGTAGGGTCGGTGCTACAGTAAGCGACCTTGCTACAGCAACCTGACAGCTAATGTTTAACTGGTTGCCAACCAGGATGACAAACTTGATAGCCCAGTGACAGCCTAGTGCAAAGTTGGCTGCTGCTACAAGCTGTCACACAGCAGGCTTATGCCTTATAAGCTAAGCAAAACTAACTGACCTATACTACCATGCTACAGGACAAGGATTATCCTAACATGGGTAAGACAACTCTTGCCAAAGCAGTGTATGATAGGATCAAAATGCACTTTGAGTGTGCAGCGTTTGTTTCGGTGTCTCGGAATCCTGATGTGAAGAAAGTTTTCAAGGATATGCTCTATGAACTCGACAAGGCCAAGTTTGGGCACATTCATAATGCGAACATGGATGAAAAGCAGCTTATTGACAAACTGCGTGAATTCCTTGAGGAGAAAAGGTGCACATTCTCCCGATGCTTCTATTTTAATTCGAGAGAGTCAGGTGACAATAATTAGTCAGCGCTGTATGCCCAACATCTATTTTTCATTTTGTTATTGATTTTTACTTTCTGTTAAGCAGATCCTGACACCATTGTGTTTTATTCATTTGTGCAAGCATCTTTTTGGCGAGAGAACTTGTGCAAGCATCTAGTATTTGTTTCAACTAGTTGTGCCCTTCACTATGTCAAGAGTGTGAAATAAACAATAGGTGTCAACTAACTATTATAGATTTTCAGAGCTCATGTACTTGCAAAATATTGCGTCCAAAAGGTGATCATTTGTAAAAAAAAACACAGGAGATAAAAGGCCATATGTTACCCATACGTGCACAGATTTGTTTTACTTATTGGACATCAGAGTAGCGCCACATTTTTGCATGGAGCATTTTTTGTAAGTGCTCATGTTAGAACAATGTTCTACATCTATAAAAAAAATATAGTTTTTGGACACTCCCAAATCACAAAGAGTATTTTGGCAATGAAGTACAAAAACGACTAACTCTGAATTTCCATTTCTATTGTTGGAAACTGATTATGGATATACAAGGTTGATATAAATTCCTAGAGTTTTGCTCTTATTCTTGTTTTGTTTGTGCGCACCATCATTTCCTAATGGCCTCCCTATTAAAAATGCTTAGTTATTCTTCATTGAATTGCCAACTAACACACTCTAAATTTCATACAGGTATCTCATCGTGATTGATGACATATGGGATGACATAGCCTGGAGATTTATTAGGTGCGTTTTCTCTGAGAGCAATCACGGTTGTCGACTAATCACAATGACTCGTATAGGCAGTGTTGCTGAAGCATGCTGCTCTTCCACTGATGATATAATTTATAGAATGGATCCACTTACTGATGATGATTCCAAAAGGCTCTTTCATACACGAATATTTCCTCACGGGAAAGAGTGTCCTAATGAATTGGCTCAAATATCTACAGACATCTTGAAGAAATGTGGTGGGGTACCATTGGCCATCATCACTATAGCAAGTCTTTTGGTTGTTAATCAACAGATAAAACCAATGGATCAATGGTATGTTTTGCTTAAATCAATTAGTCGGGGACTTGCGGGAGATGCTTGTGTGGAGGACATGCAGAGGATATTGTCATTCAGCTATTACGATCTACCTTCTCATTTGAAGACTTGTTTCTTAAGTGTATTCCCGGAAGATTATGTGGTTGGGCGAGATCGGTTAATATGGAGATGGATTGCCGAAGGTTTTGTACAAGGTGGAAAACAAGAAATTAGCTTATATGAGCTCGGGGAGAGTTATTTCAACGAGCTTATAAACAGAGGCATGATACAACCTGTAGACATTGATATTGAAGGAAGAGCAAAAACTTGTCGTGTTCTTGACATGGTGCTTGATCTCATTTGTTCACTCTCAAGCGAAGACAACTTTCTTACCATATTGGATGGCATTAAGCGGAACAAGTCTAATTCACAAAGCAAGATTCGCAGGCTATCCATTCAAAATGCCATGGTAGAGCGCACCACCCCTCGGCTTGATACTAGGAGCATGGCACAAGTGAGATCTGTTACTCTCTTTCCGTCTGCTATTGATCAGATGCCGTCTCTTTCATGCTTCCAAGTTCTTCGTGTATTGGATTTGGAGTACTGTGATCTTAGAGAGAATGGCCAAAAGATTAACATGAGGTGTGTCGTGAATTTATTACACCTAAGGTATTTAGGGCTAAGAAGTACATATGTTGGTGAGCTTCCGAAGGAAATGGGAAAGCTACGGTTTTTGCAAACACTGGACTTAGTAGAAACTGGTCTAAAAGAGTTGCTGCCAAGCATTGTTCAGTTACAACATCTGACATGTGCCTGCATTTCGATAAGTATACAAAACTGCCAGTTGGAATGGGGAACCTGACATCCCTAGAAGAGCTGAGTGAACTCCATGTGGACCGTTATTCTTCGGGCATTGTGAAAGAGCTGAGTTATCTCACCGAGCTGAGGGTGCTCCGAATTAATTTTGAAGAATCGGATGAGTGCCTGGATAGAGCTTTTGTGGAGGCCTTAGGCAATATGCACAAATGGCAAAGTCTAGATATTGATGGTAATGATGGATGTGTGGATCTCCTGCGGGAAGGCTGGGCACCCCCCCCAACAACTCCGTAGACTGGCGGTGTTGAATGGAAAGGACAACAGGTTCTTGAGACTGCCAGCATGGACGATTAATCCTTCATCGCTGCCACTCCTCTCCTACCTGAATATATGGCTGGATGAAGTTCGGGCCAAGGATGTCCAGATCATCGGGATGCTGCCATGTCTTCGTTTTCTCATGCTCGGGGCGTGGCGGCGCATAGAAGAGCCCGCGGTAGAATGTTTCGTGGTTACCGCTGATGCATTCCCATGTGTCAGAGAGTGCATATTCTTCAATTTTGTTATGGCGCCATCACTTCCACGAGGAGCTATGCCAACGGTTCAGTTGGTCCAATTCTGTTTCCGAGCATGCGACATTGCTAGTGCTAATTTGGACTTGGGCATGTGTCACCTGACTTCCCTAGAGCAAATCCGTGTTGACCTTTGGTGTAAGAAAGCCAGTACTGGGGAGGTGAAGGAAGCCGAGGCTGCACTTAGGCTCGCTGTGGACGCCCATCCATGCCGCCCCACTCTCTATATCAGGAGGCGGTGAAGAAGCAAGAGGCAGGTACTAATCCTGTTCAGTTAGTTATTTGTTTTACGCTCAATCCATTAATTGGCAGCACTGCACAGATTAATCATTTAGCATCAATTTTCTTCTTCTCGAATTTGGTATAGTTGAATGAACACACGCATATAATTCTAAGTAGATGGCATTGCAGGCGTGCAGCTGCCCGGCAGTTGGAGATGATTTTGTCGGCGCGACTCAATTTCGCGTGCAAGCCTCCGCACATATCCCCTGTTTGCTGCTTCCAAGCCTTTGCCGTTTTGTTGGTGTCCTCCCAAGCTCATCCTCTCGGCCACATTTATGTTTTGGTACTTAGAAAAGAGTACATAGTACTTGCATGCTCCTGTATATATGTATTAACTAGAGCGGTAATTGCGCAGGAAGGTCTTTGCTTGTATCTTAGGTACAATTATGATGATCCATCGCCTATGATCTATTTATGTACTATTGTGATGTTCTATCAATTGAGATATATTTCTATACAACTAAGATGATCGGTCGACGATCATTTATTTAAGTATAATTATGAGTATCTTTTTTTTGCAATCCATTGATAAAAAGATGATTCAACAAATTATTGGATGATTTGGTTTAGAATGTCTAATCTAGTTGTTTTTTATTTCGGGAGAAATATAGTTCTTCGATTGTAAGAAAGCGTTGTATCTTTTTTTTGTCAAGCTAGCTGGGTAGCTTGCGTCTTTTGGATGTTTTATATTTCAGTAGAAATAAATTTCTCTGATAGTAAGAAAACAGTATTTTTTTGTCAAACTAGCTGGGTAGCTTGTGTCTTTTGGATGTTTTATATTTCAGTAGAAATAAATTTCTCTGATCGTAAGAAAACATTATTTTTTTGTCAAACTAGCTGGGTGCCTCATACATTTGCACGGCGAACTATCATGTGTCATCGCATATGATGTTTATTTCGCCCATGCACAATGTCTGATATACTTTTTCTAATTATTAGTTGATTTTATTGGTAATTATTAGATTGTCTTTGAGATATTTGAGTACCACAGTAATTATTGAAAAGCACATAAAAGCGTGTATATTAAACAGTTTTTTGGTTCTCGCTCATAATTTGTCATACTTCCGTAGGTGTACCACCATTTTATTGCCATTGTATTTGTTTGTCTTCCGGCGTATCATGAAAAATAGATTGCTTCCTTAAAAATAATAGATTTCTGTTAAAAAAAAGAAGGGCTTGACAAAGATCTACGGTCCGTATATACTAACTTTGGATCGATGAATCTATATTGTTCTTTTTCTATTGTTTTAATAATGTAGCAATAGATAGACTGTGCTTTTAATATATAATAGAATACATGTGCATATTGGAACGGTACGCATGCATGTAGTGTTCTTACATATTGCTTCGTTTATGCAGTCGACTGAAAAATCAACAGTTGTTTAGACACCGGCTAGTTATAGTTTGCTTAGTGAGAAAATGTCTAGTTTTTTTTTTGCGGGAAAAAATGTTGCAGTGATTGCCACATAAACGTTTATGGAAATTTCGGAATATAATGCATGGCTCACATTATAGCACCTAGAAACAACAGCACTAGGTACACTGTGGCTAGAAGAAACGGATTGAAAAGAAAAGAATCCGATTCAAAGAAAAGGAAAAAGGAGAGAATCAACTCGAAGAAAAGTAGAAAAAAAAGGGAGAGAATCAACTCGAAGAAAAGAAAAGAATCAAAGAAAAAGCAAGATTCTTTGGGTGGATTTCTGGACCCACCAGGGAATAGATAAAGAAAAAGAAAGTAAAACCGGTCCCCGGTGCTTCTTCTTCAACATGGCACCCGCAGGGTTCGGGTGCGGGTAATGCTCGCCCAAACCCGTACCCGTCCCGAAAATTTTTGCCCAAACCCGTACCCATACCCGCACCTCGGGTTTGATATTGTTCCCATACCCGTACCCGACTGGGTGCGGGTAATACCCGTGGGTAAAAATACCCATCTTGGTCACCTTTCAATTCACATTTTGCCATGTATAATTTTCAGCATTTTAGTATGTAAAACACAATATTTCAACATGTATATTTAGCATTTCAACATATATATTTCAGCATTTCAACACATCGAATCGAATCGAACATATAAAGGCTCAAGGAGTGCGCCCAACTAGCGGCCGTGGCCACGTCTCCTTTTATTCGTCTATGAACAGTGCGCTGTTACTGTATTGCGCTGTTACTGTAGCACGAGGAAGGGAGGGATAACCGAGCGAACCGAGCGAAGCGATAAGCCAGCGAGCGAGAGAAGCGAAACCCGTCTCTGCGTCCCCTCCTTCTCTCCCCCACCACTGCGCCGCCTCCTCCTCCCCTCCACTTCTCTCCTCCTCTGCCCCCCGCGCATGGTCGTCGTCGCTCGTCTCTTCCTCTCCCGCTTCCGCTCGCCATGGACCAGTCCCTGTAGGAGAGAGAGGATGAGAGGGAGAGAGAGAAGGGCAGCAGCCAGCAGCGCCTCGTCCGTGTCGCGTGGTGACCCAGATGCGGCCGTCCCGTGGTCGGCCTCGACGAGCACGGCCTCGATCCTTCCTCAGCAGGAGGGCCTCGAGCCGAGGAACGCGTCCTCGATCGGGACTCGGCATCTAGGGCGGCGGCGGAGGAGGAGGGAAGAGGAGGGGAGCAGCAGCCGTCATCTCAGGGGGACTACTACAAGGAGGGAAAGGCGACGGGACCGGCATCCGGGGCGGCGTCGGCGGCGGCGGCGGCTGGAGCTGGCCGAGGTGGTTCTCGCCAAAGAAGCAAGGTATAGAAGAGGGCAGTTTTCTTCATTGGCTAATCTGATTTGGGGCTGAGTTTTTCGCTGCCGCTCCCACCACTCCTCCCGCACGTGGACTTCTCCCCCAGGGTCGTGGGCGTGGCAAGGCGGCGGCGCTGGTGTTCTGCCGTCGGGCCGTCGTGGGAGGCCCGGACCTCCACCACTGGACCGGTGCGGCGTCATCCCTCTGGTAGCCCCTCCTCTTCCCCGTTCCCCCAGCCTCATCCTCTGCCGCTCGCTAGATTCAATCTGGAGGGGAGAGAGAGAAGATGAGAAGGAGAAGAAGGAAGGAGAGGAGGGTGAAATTGTTGCGGAAAGAGGAGAGGGAGGTGTGGCTTCGAATGGGAGAGGGTCTCCGCTGGCGTTGGCCTGCGCCGGCGAGGTCGGGGCGCGACCTGACGATTGGTGGCGGCTCGATTCGCTCCTCGATCGGCATGTGCAGTGCGGTGGTGCGGTGGATGGCCGCTCGTGCAGTGGCCTCAGCGGGTGGGCGACGACACCTGCAGCTGGTGCACAATGGCGACGCCACGCAGCTCCTGTGCCCCGCAACCCTCTCCTTCCCCGCACAGCAGGAGCGGGAGCAAGGATGCCCAGGCAGTAGTTCAGGTTTGCCTTCACTTCCTCTCCTGTCCCCCCCTGCTCTCCACATCTCTGACTTGGTTTTAGTTCTCACATTTTTTACTTTGCCTTTTCTGGCAAAACAAATGTATGAAATCTGAGATCTGGACATCAAGTTCGCTTCTTTTCTTTTAATCTGCAGTTGCCAGGAAGAGTAGGAAGATGAGGCAGAGAAGGTTTCACATACCTCTTCTACACTGACAAGTCTTTTCTTTCCAGGATTGCCATGGTGAGCTGCTGCTGTAGTGAGGCAGAGAAGGTTTCACATACCTCTTCTACACTGACAAGTCTTTTCTTTCCAGGATTGCCATGGTGAGCTGCTGCTGTAGTGCTTTATAATTTTTTGGCCCCTTCCTAAACGTCCCCAGCCTGATGGTTCTGCACAATTGCTAGGAGCAGCGAATGTGCTCATGGAAGCTCATTACCTTGATTAGGTAAAATTGTTATGATTTTGTTTCATATATGAATAGCTAGATGTAGAGTGTTTTCGTATCGTACATATCATTCTTGATCTTGGACAAAGTACATGCCTATTTTTCTTTCTTCAGGTAGTAAAGCCAGGCTGATTTCTAGACCCATGAAGACCTATGATGTTAGATAAAGCCTTCAGACTTCTAATTGTGTGTTGGCTTCGTCTCTTCTGCACAGGTTCCTCCGGAGGGACATATCCACTTTGACCCTCCACTGCCAATGATGCGAAAAACATGGTGCTAGAGGACAAAGAATCGTAAGCAGAATCTGCTACCAACTGTGCAAGTGTGCTTGTTGTAAGTTATATTCTCCTAATATTGTTCTCCCTGTAGAGGTATTATGCTTCTGGACTACAAACAATAGATGTGGATGATGTCCGTTTGGGTCTTATGAATTCTGAAGCTTATTGTGTGCCGATACTTACACCCATAAACTTCTTTATATGCAGGAATGTGTATGTGCTCCTCGATCAGGATTTTTATAACTGATGAGATCTTACATTGTTGTCTTTGCCGATTAATCGGTTAACTCTCAGTTTTCTGCATGTGCCACGGTGCCGAAGCCTTTGGACAGGAACTTTGTGGTAGAATGTGTCAAACAGAGGTCTGTTTGCTAGAATATGTGTTGTGCCGATGCGGCAACTAGCATACACAAAATCACTTTGCTATATATTTTCATAATACTACCTTCTGCCAGTTAAATGACTTCTTATATTTTCAATCTACTGCATTGGTGTTTAGAGATTTACTTTGCCCAAGTGCCTACTTTGGATCATAGGAAACTAGCAAAAGACAGAAGATACTTCCAATTCAATATTTTATCCTATACTTAGTGGTGATTGTGTTATGTATCAGATATCTTCTGCTATTAATAGTTCACGCTAAGAATTCTTAATTTTCTTTTAAGGAAAAAAAACTGAGTATTGGTGTATCCAGAAAGTATCTGGAGGCGAGTTTCTTAGAAAGTTCATGCAAATTGACATGTATCAGGAAGTATACTATTTGTTCTCTTCTGTAGTTTGCTCCATGTTTGGGTCATATTGTTCCTGATGGTCTTGGAAGATTGTCAAGTTTTAATAGATGCAATCCATGGTCCTGAGATCGGCAAAGTTTGTGGTGATGTTTCTTTGAGCTATTACTTGTATCTAATTCTTTTTAGTAAGATCGTGCTTCCCTTGATTATTTACTTTGCTTTTTGATTCAGAGAAGCAAGGGGGAACCAACACTATTTAGCTTATGGGATCTCTTCAAATGACTCAATGCAGCCTTGGCGACAGTGGCTTGGATAGGAAGAGGATGCTAACGACTGCTGCTAGAGAGCCCATTGACTGCTGCAACAAGTACTCCCAAGGGAAAAGTAAGCTCCTTCTTTTAGTGATGTTTTTTACCTCATTGCAGCAGGCTGGGCAACCGCCTTCTTCTCTCGAATTAATCATATTTATCTGTTTTCCTGCAGATTTCACTAGATTTAGGTTTCATTTTTATCTACACTGAGCTGTAGGTTGTTTGATTATCGTATCAAGTGGAACTGAATTTCTCATGGATCTCACGAATTTTTCCTAAACAATGGTTAGTCTACTATACACTATACACTTTAACAGTTATGGAGATCTGAGCTAGAAAGTGCACAGAAGTGTCTTAACTGCTGAATATCATGCACAATCCCCTACTTTTTAAATATTTGGATAAGAAGTTATTGTTGTTCTGATTGTAGAGAGATGCTTTTCATCCCCTGTTCTACCTTTATCAAGGATAAATATATTTTAGTATTTGTAGGTTGGTGCTTGTTGGGTTCTACTCATTATAGTATACGGCTGAGGCTGTCTTCCTAGCATAGATTAGAGGTTTTAAGCTACCACTGAATGGAGGTACCTATGTCTCTCTTTCACATGATTATATATTTGTCCTTCTGATGTATTAAATTAATTAATCCTTCTCCTAACATGGATTGGGTTTGAATGTTCTATTTCATCATCCTTGAAATTTGAATCTTCCATGTTTAGGCATTTCCATTTTGTTGGTTCCTAAAGTTTATCATTCATGTTATTTGTGCCAAGTAATTAGTTATTTGTGCATGTTCTCATGGTCCAGTACTCCCCGTATTCTAATCGCATTAATGTGTATTTCCAGTTAACATATACTCCCTCCGTCTCAAAATAAGTGACTCAAAAATGACTCAACTTTGTACTAAAGTTAGTACAAACTTGAGTCATTTTTGAGTCACTTAATTTGGGACGGAGGGAGTATTATGGTTGCCTTTTACCTTTTTAGTGAGCCTCTATAAATGGCCAGTTGGATGCTAATGCTGGGTCTTATCATATAGGTGATAAAAATATAAACTAGACATAGTTGCTCCCTGTTCTACAGTCACTTCAATGTGATTTTCCGTCAACAACGTTTCATTTCTGTTTGATGCTGGCCCCGGAGCAGTCAGATCCTGCCAAGAAAGGTGAGCCTGACTTCCTGTGCAATTTTTCTACATCAGTACAGGTCTAACAAAATTGTTTAGTAAGTTATGAGTTTTCTAATTCTAATGTAACTCATTTTTCCTTACTTACTGGTCTTGTTACTAATGTTGAAACTAGACAGAGGAGCAGGAGATTAAAACTGGTCTTGTTATTTTAGTGGTATCCAAACAGCTCACTGTAATTAAAACTGTGTTATTCTCAAAATACATAGAAAGTACTTTGCTATCAAACAGGGCTACAAGTGCAGATTTCCTTGAAGATAGTATATTTTATAACGGTATTGCCAACATGCTTCCATAGTTTTATCACCACAAAATAATTCTAGCTGCTCATATAATTTTCAGTGATGTGTATGGGTGGATTAAGTGCAGTTTTGTTGATCTGCATGCATTTTCAGCATTGTAGTATTGATATACTATCTCAATAAAACAGTGAATACGTATAATATATGCAAGCTACATTCATTTAGCAAGGGCACACAGAGTTCCATAGATAATTAGGCAATTGTCTTGCTTATGTTTTAATATGTTCCGTGCCAGAAGCACATGTTATAATTCTGTTTTTCTTTTGATCATATGTAGATAAACAACAACCAATATTTATGCCGCAAGGACTATCCCCGAAAATGACTGTTTTTCTTTTGATCATATGTAGATAAACAACAACCAATATTTATGCTAGAAGGGCTCTATCCTAGAAAATGACCGGTTGAAAGGAAGGTAAACTATTATTGGCTGATACTTTACAGGGCTATTATCATTATTACTATTGGCCTCACATCTACCTGAAAAGATTACTGGACAGCCAAGCATATGCAAACTTGAAATTATCTTATTTTGGTTGATTTATGGATTATGAATGTGGTATGTAGATTAGATGTGCATATCAATGTATTAGTAGAACACATTCTAGGAGATATTTGTAGTTTAGTTTTTCTGTAGAGTGCCGGTGAGGATGTTAGTAAAATACATTTCTAAGTGATATGTGTAGTTAGTTTTGCTAGAGAGCCATCAGCTTTATCTTTGTGTACGAAGTCATGTTCATCTGCTATTTCGTATTTACTTCTATAGGCTGGTATGATGAATCATACACTGCACTTCCTTACAATGTCTTCCTCTTTTTTGTAGGCAACCTCAAACCTCTGTTATTCTCAGATTTTTTGTTATCAAACAAACATCGCTTACTTACTATGCCTTCTCCCTTGTTGTTAGTCCACCGTGATGGAAAAGGTTAAGATCCCAACAAAAGTACTTCTCGATGCCATGATGCAACAGCTTGGCCATCCGAATGCTATGATGCAACAACTCAGACGATGAGGTCGTTTTCGATACCGATGGCACATGTGTCGATGACTCTGCTGACATGATCAAAGATGTCTATATGATGCATCTTCACTTCTGTACCTTGCCTGATAAAAGCAATGTAGATAAGCGATGTCTAATGTTTATCACTTCAATATGTGACCGAATAATATTAATGCACACTCTTACAGTCATTGGCTTACCTTCGGCCTTTGCGCCATTGGCACAACTGGTCATCTAGTATACACAACACTACAACATTTCAGCACCTAAACATGTCACAAGTCACATCTGAATATGAATTTCAACATTTCAGCACACACACAGTCATTTCAGCCACTTAAATTTCGACACACAAATAAATTCGACACACAAATAAGTTCAACAAACAAATAAGTTCGAACCATCTACTTTGAATGAATAAGCATACGGGTATGTGGGTACGCGAGTATGGGTATTGACTTCCCATACCCATACCCGGCTTACCCGATGGGTATAATTTTTTTCCATTTATAAACCCATGGGTAATTATTTTTCCCAAACCCTTACCCTAATAGGGTTTTTACCCGTCGGGTTCGCGGGTAACGGGTACCCATTGCCATGTTGACTTCTTCTTCTTCCTTCCTTGGTCTCTCTCCTCACTCCTAACTGAAAAGAACCAGCTACCACATCCAAATCCATGGCAGTGGCAGGAAAGAGTGGATCTCGCCTCTAACCACCGAAATTGGAATCCTAATGCTGTATGTTCAGTTTCCCCCTTGCATCAAGACCCACGGTGGTCTAATTTCTGAGGACAACCCTATGTCCGCCCTCTCGTTGCCAACAAAATATTTTTTTGGAGGAGAGAGCGCGCATCATCGCTGAGCTGAGGGGGATGATCTCGAGACTCATGAGCGAACCCTAGGAGGCATCGCGGGTTCGGACAGTCTCACCCGGTCTGCTAATTAGTCTTTTTTTTTTTGCTTATATGCAATCCCTGGCCTATGTGAAATGAATGCTGCTGAATTGGGATCTGGATGTTTAATCCAATTACATTGGTCAGCATTGGTGATATATTGAAGTTGTCAATGCATTAGCCGTTGATGTCAGTTTGTGCAAGCCCCCAATTTTTGTTGGGGTTATTAACTCCCCTGTACATATATAATCATCAATATATCTCAGAGCTGTGTATTAAATTTCCAGGAAGCCAAAAATACAAGTCATTCTTGGTGGGCGGCCGTGGTTAGATTTTGATAACGGAAGGTAAATACCTGAGGAGCTAACGCATTCAAAATGGTATCACTCACTGGAGTTAGATTTATTCTTCTGTCCGTCGTTCCTCACATCCACTTAACATCTCTGTACATACTGTTTATCTGAATTACTTTCAAGAGTTGTATCCGTGGTCCGTGGACATATATACTGAAGCCTTGGTCTTCGTCTACGACAGAGACTGACAGGAAATAATTAAGCGGCTTTCAGTGGAACCGGAAGATGGCGGGCTTCCCCAGAGGCAATTTGAAGGAGCTATTGATTGCTTGTGCTACAGCCATGGAAGAGGAAGACAGCTCCATCAAGGACGATGCGATGCTTCAGGAGAGAAAATCGGTTTCGGTATCTGGTGACCCGCTCCAGAGGCTGGGTGCCTACATGGTGGAAGGGCTTGCTGCCAGGCTCGCCTGCAAGAAACCAAAAAGAATAGAGACTAGCACGGAACAAATTATGTACGACAAGGAGACACTGTACGAGGCCTGCCCATACTTCAGGGGTGGCTACGGGGCGGCAAATGCTGCAATTATAGAGGCCGTCCAGAGAGAAGACAAGGTCCATATAATTGACTTCCGTATCTCTGCAGGACATCAGTGGGTTCATATCATCCCAGCTCTTTCAACGAGGTCTGGGGGACCGCCGACAGTAAGGATCACAGGAATTGATGATTCAGTACCTGCTTATGCTCGGGGCAGCATGCTCGAGCAAACCAGTATGAGGCTGCGGTTCTCCGCTGTCAAATTTGGGGTGCCCTTGGAATTCCACGCAGTCGCTATCTCCGGAGACGAAGTGGAAGAGGGCCATCTCGCTGTCATCCCGGGGGAAGCTCTAGTGGTGAACTTCAACCTGGGGCTGCACTGCATTTCGGACCATCACCGAGACCGGATCCTAAGGCTGGTGAAGAGCTTGTCGCCCAAGGTGGCCACCCTTGTGGAGCAGGAGCTGGACACGAGCACAGGCCCTTTCCTGCAGAGGTTCGTGGAGACGCTGGACTACTACCACTAGCAGAAAAATGTCCATTTGTCCCGGTTCCAGAGGCCCATTTGTCCTGGTTCTGGAACCGGGACTAAAGGGTCGGGACTAAATCCCAAAACCTTTAGTCCCGGTTTGCTTACGAACCGGGACCAAAGGCCCTCCATGTGGCCGCTGCGGGGAGCCCAGACAGGAGGACCTTTAGTCCCGGTTGGTAACACCAACCGGGACCAAAAAGCATTCACGCGTCAGCATCTGGCAGGAGCTGGGATTTTTTTTTTTTGAAAGGGGGGGTTTAGGGGGTTTTGTAGGGTTAATTTAGGGGTTTCATATTGTGTTAGCTAGCTAATAGAGAGAAGTGTCCTCTCTTTCTCCGTGCTTGGTCGACGCTAGCTACTATAGAGAGAACTCGACACGCTAGCTAGTAAGCAAATGAAGGAACCATTAAGTACATAAGATCGTCATGAACATATACAGAGAGAAGTGATCGACCTTTCTTTCTTCGAGAGATTGGTCGAACAACAAGTTTTCGTATATCTATCCGACGCTACTACATATATACAATATAACATCTTTTACAATCCCTAACATCATGTACCTAAGATCCAATCACAAATTCGCATGGTATTCTCCGTCTTTAGGTATGACGTGGTCAAGAAAGAATCCCGCCAATTCCTCTTGAATTGCTCGTATGCGATCATGTGATAGGAGTTCATCCCGCATCTGCCAGATCTAATTTAAAGAAGGGGGTCAATACATGCATATATATGAATAAAACTCAACACAATTGATGGTAATATATAAAATAAAATTGTGAATATTATTTACATACTTCAAATTGTTTGTCAGAGAAGCTCTGCTCAGAGGTCGAGTGGCGAATGAACTCGCATACGTAGTATGCACATAAAAAAGTCCCTTCTTTCTGGTACAAGCACTTTACGAGAATAGAGTTCAATTAAACTGATAAGCAAGCATGGTAATGATATATTGATGAAAATTTGAATCAATTAGAGATGCGCGGAACTAGCTAGTACTACTTACTTTGGGGTGCGTAAATCGCAACTCCGAGTTTAGACCGGGAACCTTTCGGGTGAACTTCTTCCAAACCCTGCCAGGCAAAGAAAATGATTACTTGATATCAGGAAATTAACGAAAGTTGCATGCCGATATGGTCCCGGTATTGACTGAACTTCCTTCTTGAGCAATGCAGTCATGTCCGCATAATTCTCGGGATCTTTACGTCTCGAGTCTAAGACAGTTACTAATGCCCCGTCAAGCTTAATGGATAGCAGAATAAAGTGATAACTGCGCACGCATATATAACTCATCAATTACATTACTTAACCTCGAGTAAGCGAAACCGAGTATACAGAGAAGACAGCAACACTCCCTTGAAGTTGTAAGGAAAGAATATTTCCCTTTTGTTTTGATGTATAAGGAACGACTTTAGCAAGTTCTTCTCGGTCTCTTTGATTGAGTTTCGTACCGTCCATTCATTTACGGCATCTGGGCTAATGAACCCAACATCGAAGATTCCTAGTTTTTTGCATTCGACGATCTTCAATCTGCATAATATAGTGAGGATAATTATATATACATGCAATGAACAAGCTGAGCTAGAGACTTAACTATAGAAGTAATACTTATAGACAGTAGGCAGTCATGAGTTGTTTGTCGAGGGCCCGTTGATTGTATAACTGAAATAACTCCACAAATTCAACAGGCATCACGGAAAGTCCAATGAATTCGTGCTCTGGTTTCACTGCCATATACATAGTGTCTCTCCCAGACTCCCTGCAGGTTTTCATGTACCACTCATGCAATTTGTACATCATCGTTGTTAGAGGAGGAGGATCAGGTTTGACGAGAGGCTTCCCGTGCAAGTATTCATATTCTTCTTTTGTTACCTCAGCCGTTTGAAAAATTACATCATCCCCCAAGTAATCACCAGGATTGGTACCGGGCACCATCCCCGGATGATTAGCAACGATATCGCTAGACACCTTGAGCGGGGGGCACGATTGCTTCTCCTGTTCGCCGAGCTGGGGAATTGTTTTCCCACTTCTTCGTTCTGCTAACCTTGCATCACTAGAAGTACTTCCCGACCGCCGCGCTTCTCCATATGTCTTTTTAATAATCCGTACATAGTTGGAATCCGGCGGAGGCGGTGGTGGTCGCTTCAGGGCTTCGATAGTGCGCTTCACTTTCACCGGATCTAGCTTCTCCTTCGGAGGTGGAGTTTTCTTTGCAAAATGGGCCCTCAATTGGGCCTGACATATCTCCTCGTTTTCAGACTCGGTCCTCTCATATGGTAACTTTTCCAGAGGCTTGAGAGATGGACCGTATCTGTATTCTCTCCCGCCTCTGCTTGTACTGCTAGCCGCCGGAGCGGCGGCGTCTCTCTTCCGTCGTTGCTTAGGAGGCGGAGAAGGAGGCGGAGTGCTCCGACGCGCCGGAGGAGCCGGAGCGGCGGCGTCTGTCTTCCGCCGTTGCCGACGAGGCTGAGGAGGAGGCGTACTGCTCCGACGTGCCGGAGTAGGCGAAGGAGGAGGCGGAGTGCCCTCACGCGTCGGAGGAGCCGGAGAAGGAGGCGGGGTGCCCTGATCACTCGCCGGAGGAGGAGGAGGAGGAGGAGGAGGAGGCGGAGTGCCCTGACTCGCCGGAGGAGGAGGAGGCGGCGGAGGTGTCCAGTTTGGAAGCTTGATGTACTCCTTCTGCCATAGACATGTACTCCTCAGGGAACGAGCCAGCCGATTCTCCCCTTCACCTGTAGAGTGGTCAAGCTCGAGCTCCTCAAATCCCTCCATTACTTCATCCACCATCACAACAGCATAGCCATGTGGAATCGGACGGCAGTGAAAAGTTCCGTTGGGTTGAGGAGGTGCAACAGAGCCGACAGCCGCCAATAAAGTGAGGTTCCGGCATTTCGTCATAAGCTTGCAATGTTGAGCCTCCGTGATAGTATCCACGGGGTAGGTAGGAGACGTGAAGTCAGGCTGAACGGGCTCCGTGGAAGCGGCGCTGCTTCTCCGCTGAGATGGCGGGGTAGCTTCTGGGGTAGCTTCGTGCCGCTGAGATGGTTGGCCGGCAGCTCGCTGGCTCTCAGCTTCCTCTAGCTTTTGTAGTCTTGCATTCAGCTTCTGAATTTCGCTCAGCTCCGCTTTCCTCTTTCTCTCCCGGCTTCTGTAACCGCCTGCGTCGGGAAACCCAACCTTCCACGGAACGGAGCCTGGTGTGCCACGTGTTCGTCCAGGGTGCTCAGCATTCCCTAGGGCCTTAGTCGGCTCGTCCTTCTCTCTGTCGGGAATGAACGTCCCTTCCTGCGCTGCGGTGATATACTCCTGAAGCTTGTTCATGGGTATTGCAAGTTGCTCGTTCGTCCAACGGCACTTCCCTGTTTCAGGGTCCAAAGTTCCCCCAACCCCGAAGAACCAAGTCCTTGAACGGTCTGGCCAGTTCAATGTCTGTGGTACGACGTTTTTAGCAATCAGGTCATTCTCAGCTTTGTCCCACAACGGCCGGGCTTTGAGGTAGCCACCTGACCCCGTGTGATGGTGATACTGCTTCTTTGCAGCATTTATCTTGTTTGTCTCTGACATTTTCTTACTCTTGTCCGATGTCTTGTAGGCCACAAATGCGGGCCAGTGATCACCTATCTTCTCAAATCGGCCGGTGAATTCTGGAGTCTTCCCTTTGTCGACAAACTTTGATTTCAACTCATTCTTCCACCTCCTGAATAGATCTGCCATCTTCTTAAGAGCACACGCCTTGACCAGTGGCCCTATAACTGGCTTATTCGGATCCTCCTCTGGCGGTAGGGTGAAATTTGCCTTCAGCGCGGTCCAAAGATCATCTTTCTGTCTATCGGTGACATAATCACCATCAGGGGCGCCGTCCTTAGGCTTATTCCATTGCTTGATGCTGATCGGGATGTAGTCCCTAACAATAGCTCCGCACTGAGCAGAAAATGCGTCCTTGGTCCGCTTGGGTTCAATCGGATGGCCATCGTGCGCGAGTGCTGTGATCGTGAACCTTTCATCCTTGCGCAACCTCTTCTTCGGGCCTCGTCTCGTTATCGAAGTTTGGCTCGATCCGGAGGGCTATAAAAGAAGAAAGAAGAGTTAATTAATATATGTACATACCAAAACAATTAATGCATCAATTAGCTAGTCAGCACAGGCTTAATTAATATATATACCTTGCCGGACTTTGCAACAGCTCCCTCCTCCGTTCGGTCACCGGAGCCGTCATCATGGTCTCCTTCTTCCTCCGGCATTCGGTCACCGGAGCCATCATGATCATGTCCTTCCTCCTCCATTGTTCGATCACCGGAGCCATCATCCTCTCCTTCCAGACCATCGGTGTCGTTGAGAAACGACAAGATATCACGTCCGCTGTGGATTATGTTCCAAGTCTCTTGGATCCATAGTTTCTGCAAATATTACAACATGGCAATTAATATACAAACATGAATGTCGTCCGACGTCCGGACCGCCTCTCTCATGAATTTCCGATGTCCGGTTTGGGGTGGCCTCGACAACGCTCTTTCTTCTAGGGTTTGGGTGGCCTCGAGAGTTTATCGGGTAGGGACGGGAGGGGGTAGGAGATCGACAACGCTCTTTCTTCTAGGGTTTGGGTGGCCTCGAGAGTTTATTGGGTAGGGCGAGAGGGCCGGGATTCTCTTAACCTTTTAGGGATTTAACAAAATGGCGCCATTCTGGATGTGCAGAAAATGGTCCATATTTTTCCTGATCTCATCTACCCTTCTATATGTCACGTTGTCTAGTGTCAAAGGATTCAAGAAAACCACGGCTTCATCTCGCCCGGTATATCGAGAGGGGGGTGAACATTTTACCTAAGTAACTTAGAAAAAAAATGTTATCAGGGAGGGGGTATATCGACCCCCCCCTCATGTCGAAGTTATCGGGGAGGGGGGTATATCGACCCCCCCCTCATGTCGAAGTTATCGGGGAGGGGGGTATATCGACCCCCCCCCCCCTCATGTCGAAGTTATCGGGGAGGGGGGTATATCGACAACGACATACATACATGGAAAAAAATGCTATCCATCTTTACATACATAGCCACATACATATATTATATATTTTCATTAACTCATGACATATTTTCATTATTTTTCTTTCTTTAACTCAACGACAACGACATACATACATGGAAAAAAATGTATATTGACCCCCCCCCTCATGTCAAAGTTATCGGGGAGGGGGCGATCTCTTTCTCGTTATTTTTCTTTCTTTAACTGACATATTTTCATTTATCTTTATATATACTTGCCGTGTCCCCGATGGGCTGTTTTTGGAAAATGCCATATCCCGTGTCGCCGTGTCCGTGTCGCCGGATCCAAGCAGGGGACCATGGGAATGGGGTGGCTCACTTGGGGGCGGCGACGGGGAGGCGACGGGGCGACGATGGGGAGGCGACGGGGAGGCGACGGGGCGCCGACGGGGCGGCGACGGGGCGGCGACGGGGAGGCGATGGGGTGGCGACGGGGAGGCGACGGGGCGGCGACGGGGCGGCACGGCGACGGGGAGGCGACGGGGCGGCGACGGGGGCGGCGACGGGGACGGGGACGACGACGGCGGGCTCGGGGCGGCGCGCGGCGACGGGGACGAGGACGGCGGGCTCGGCGAGGGCGCGTCAGCGGGGCTGTCGGCGAGGGCTCGGGGAGGAGAGCGTGTCGTCGAGGGCGCGGTCCGGCAGCTTGGCGGCGTCGTGCAGTTCGGCACGGCGTCGGGGGGGGGGGAAGATGAACTGGGACTGGAAAACGCTAAGTGTGGGCATATATACCCAGAGCCTTTGGTCCCGGTTGGTGCCACCAACCGGGACCAATGCCCACCTTTAGTCCCGGTTGGTGCCACCAACCGGGACCAAATGTCTCTTTTCAGCAGCCCAAAGGGCGGGAAGCAGAGACATTTGGTCCCGGTTGGTGGCACCAACCGGGACCAAAGGTGGGCATTGGTCCCGGTTGGTGGCACCAACCGGGACCAAAGGTAAGCATTGGTCCCGGTTGGTGGCACCAACCGGGACCAATGGCCTTGCACAGCGGCGTGCTGGGAGTTTAGTCCCACCACGCTAGTGGACAGAGTGCCGCACCTGTTTATAAGGCACGGTGCGCCTGAGCCTTCGAGCTCCTCTCTAAAGCAGGCTTACGGGCCTAATCTGTTTGTATCTGCCTGTGGGCCTATTGGGCCTTCTGTGGTGGTGGCCCAGTACGCAGCATTTTTTTATTTTTTTCCAGTATTTTTGTTTTGTTTTTTGCTTTATTTTTTTTTAATTTTTTTCCAGTATTTTTGTTTTGTTTTTTGCTTTATTTATTTTTTAAATTTTTTTCCAGTATTTTTCTTCTGTTATTTTAGTTCATTCTTTTTAACAAATAAATACTTTGATAATTTTAGTTGCATAATTTCCATTATTTTGTTTTGTTTTTTGCTTTATTTATTTTTTAAATTTTTTCCAGTATTTTTGTTTTGTTTTTTGCTTTATTTATTTTTTTAATTTTTTTCCAGAATTTTTCTTCTGTTATTTTAGTTCATTCTTTTTAACAAATAAATACTTTGATAATTTTAGTTGCATAATTTCCATTATTTTGTTTTCTTTTTTGCTTTATTTATTTTTTTAATTTTTTTCCAGTATTTTCTTCTGTTATTTTTTTAATTCTTTTTGCTATTAATGTTTTCAACAAAAAATACTTTGATAATTTTAGTTGCATAATTTTTATATAATTATAGTTTCAAAAATACTAGAGGTTTATAAAACCTTTTTAGTTGATTCTTTTTTGAACTCCACTCCCACGATGTTTTGAAAAAAATTAAAAAGCATTTCAAATGAACTCTGAAAAGGTCGAAAGTTGGCATGGTATCATCATTTCAACCACATAGCATGTGCTAAAAAGTTGAGTGGGTTACGGCAAAAACTGGATGCACTTCGTGTACAAAATGGACAATCTCTTTCGAAGTATCACGGTTTAAGACGAAAACTCATCTGTTACAAACGGATTTCATTTTTTTGAACTTATTTGAACTCCATACTTTTTGTGTGTTCAAAATGCACCATTCAAAGCCACATCATCAATTTTCAACCCTTTCTGACTTCATTTGGTATTTTTCATGCACTTACTGATTTTTTTTGAGCTAAATAACCCTGAAATTGGAAAGCACTTCAAATGAACTCTGAAAAGGTTGAAAGTTGGCATGGTATCATCATTTCACCCACATAGCATGTGCTAAAAAGTTGAGAGGGTTACGGCAAAAACTGGATGCACTTCGTGTACAAAACGGACAATCTCTTTCGAAGTATCAGGGTTTCGGACGAAAACTCATCTGTTACAAAGGGATTTCATTTTTTTGAACATATTTGAACTCCTGACTTTTTGTGTGTTCAAAATGCACCATTCAAAGCCACATCATCAATTTTCAACCCTTTTTGACTTCATCTGGTATTTTTCATGCATTTACTGATTTTTTTGAGCTAAATGACCATGAAATTGAAAAGCACTACAAATGAACTCTGAAAAGGTTGAAAGTTGGCATGGTATCATCATTTCACCCACATAGCATGTGCTAAAAAGTTGAGAGGGTTACGGCAAAAACTGGATGCACTTCGTGTACAAAACGGACAATCTCTTTCGAAGTATCAGGGTTTCGGACGAAAACTCATCTGTTACAAAGGTATTTCATTTTTTCGAACTTATTTGAACTCCAGACTTTTTGTGTGTTCAAAATGAACCATTCAAAGCCACATCATCAATTTTCAACCCTTTCTGACTTCATCTGGTATTTTTCATGCATTTACTGGTTTTTTTAAGCTAAATGACCCTGAAAATGAAAAGCACTACAAATAAACTTTGAAAAGGTTGAAAGTTGACATGGTATCATCATTTCACCCACATAGCATGTGCTAAAAAGTTGAGAGGGTTACGGCAAAAACTGGATGCACTTCGTATACAAAACGGACAATCTCTTTCGAAGTATCAGGGTTTCATACGAAAACTCATCTGTTATAAAAGGCATTTCATTTCTTCACATGTAACTGCAGTGATATTCTAGATCAAAGGCATCATCATACTAGTTGTGGAGAGAAAGTCTTCACTTTTTCTTCGCTTGTGTCCTTTGCTTATTGCGCCGTAACCATGGATAATCTTCATCGTTTAACAGGGTGCTTGGGTCAGCCTTGCCTTTGAAGGGAGGAATTTCATTAAACTTTTCATAATCTTCAGACATGTCTGTCTTGCCCTCCAATCCCACAATGTCTCTTTTTCCTGAAAGAACTATGTGGCGCTTTGGCTCATCGTATGATGTATTCGCTTCCTTATCTTTTCTTTTTCTCGGTTTGGTAGACATGTCTTTCACATAGAAAACCTGCGCCACATCATTGGCTAGGACGAATGGTTCGTCTGTGTACCCAAGATTGTTCAGATCCACTGTTGTCATTCCGTACTGTGGATCTTCCTGTACCCCGCCTCTTGACAGATTGACCCATTTGCACTGAAACAAAGGGACCTTGAAATCATGTCCATAGTCAAGTTCCCATATGTCCACTATGTAACCATAATATGTGTCCTTTCCCCTCTTGGTTGCTGCATCAAAGCGGACACCACTGTTTTGGTTGGTGCTCTTTTGATCCTGGGCGATCGTGTAAAATGTATTCCCATTTATCTCGTACCCTTTGTAAGTCATTACAGTCGAAGATGGTCCCCTGGCCAACGAGTACAGCTCATCAGAAACTGTGTTGTCACGCATGAGACGTGTTTGCAACCAACTGCCGAAAGTCCTGATGTGTTCACATGTAATCCAGTCGTCACACTGCTCCGGGTGTTTGGAGCGCAGAATATTCTTGTGTTCATCGACATACGGGGTCACCAAGGTAGAATTCTGTAGAACTGTGTAGTGTGCTTGAGACCAAGAATGGCCGTCCCTACATATTATTGAGTCCGCTCCTAGCGTGCCTTTTCCAGTCAGTCTCCCCTCATACCGCGATTGAGGGAGACCAATCTTCTTAAGGTCAGGAATGAAGTCAACACAAAACCCAATGACATCCTCTGTTTGATGGCCCATGGAGATGCTTGCTTCTGGCCTAGCGCAGTTACGAACATATTTCTTGAAGACTCCCATGAACCTCTCAAAGGGGAACATATTGTGTAGAAATACAGGGCCCAGAACGACAATCTCGTCGACTAGATGAACTAGGACGTGCGTCATGATATTTAAGAAGGACGGTGGGAACACCAGCTCGAAACTAACAAGACATTGCACCAAATCACTCCTTAACCTTGGCAGGATTTCTGGATCGATCACCTTCTGAGAGATTGCATTGAGGAATGCACATAGCTTCACAATGGCTAATCGAACGTTTTCCGGTAGAAGCCCCCTCAATGCAACCGGAAGCAGTTGCGTCATAATCACGTGGCAGTCATGAGACTTTAGGTTCTGGAACTTTTTCTCTGCCATATTTATTATTCCCTTTATATTCGACGAGAAGCCAGACGGGACCTTCATACTGAGCAGGCATTCAAAGAAGATTGCCTTCTCTTCTTTGGTAAGAGCGTAGCTGGCAGGACCTTCATACTGCTTTGGATGCATGCCGTCTTTTTCATGCACACGTTGCTGTTCCTCCCGTGCCTCCGGTGTATCTTTTGTCTTCCCATACACTCCCAAGAAGCCTAGCAGGTTCACGCAAAGATTCTTCGTCACGTGCATCACGTCGATTGCAGAGCGGACCTCTAGGTCTTTCCAATAGGGTAGGTCCCAAAATATAGATTTCTTCTTCCACATGGGTGCGCGTCCCGCATCGTCAGTCGGAACAGATAGTCCGCCGGGACCCTTTCTAAATATTACTTGTAAATCATTGACCATATCAAGTATGTGATCACCAGTACGGAGGGCGGGCTTCTTCCGGTGATCTGCCTCACCTTTGAAATGCTTTCCTTTCTTTTGACATTGATGGTTGGTCGGAAGAAATCGACGATGCCCCAGATACACATTCTTCCTGCATTTATCCAAATATATACTGTCGGTGTCATCTAAACAGTGTGTGCATGCGTGGTATCCCTTGTTTGTCTGTCCTGAAAGGTTACTGAGAGCAGGCCAATCGTTGATGGTTACAAACAGCAACGCATGTAGGTGAAATTCCTCTTGTTTGTTCCCATCCCACACACGTACACCTCTTCCATTCCATAGCTGTAAAAGTTCATCAACTAATGTCCTTAGGTACACATCAATGTCATTTTCGGGTTGCTTAGGGCCTTGGATGAGCACTGGCATCATAATGAACTTCCGCTTCATGCACAACCAAGGAGGAAGGTTATACATACATAGAGTCACATGCCATGTGCTATGCTTGCTGCTCTGCTCCCGAAAAGGATTAACGCCATCTGCACTTAAACCAAAGCATACGTTCCTCGGGTCACCTGTAAAGTTGCTCCACTTTCTCTCGATCTTTCTCCACTGCGACCCGTCAGCGGGTGCTCTCAACTTCCCGTCTTTCTTACGGTCTTTTTTGTGCCATTGCATCAACTCGGCATGCTTTTTGTTTCTGAACTGACGTTTCAACCGTGGTATTATAGGAGCATACCACATCACCTTGGCAGGAACCCTCTTCCCAGTGCGCTGGCCCTCAACATCACCAGGCTCATCTCTTCTGATCTTATACCGCAATGCACCACATACCGGACATGCGTTCAAATCCTCGTATGCACCGCGGTAGAGGATGCAATCATTAGGGCATGCATGTATCTTCTGCACCTCCAATCCTAGAGGGCATAGAACCTTCTTTGCTTCGTACATACTGCCAGGCAATTCGTTATCCTTTGGAAGCTTCTTCTTCATTATTTTCAGTAGCGAACTAAATCCCTTGTCAGATACACCATTGTCTGCCTTCCATTGCAGCAATTCCAGTGTGGTACCGAGCTTTCTGTTGTCATCTTCGCAATTTGGGTACAGCCCTTTTTTGTGATCCTCTAACATGCGATCGAACTTCAACTTCTCCCTTTCACTTTCGCATTCTCTCTGTGCATCAACAATGACCCGGCGACGATCATCATCGGGCACATCGTCTGGTTCCTCTTGATCTTCAGCTTCCCCCATTGCAGCATCACCGTATTCAGGGGGCGGGTAGTTGTCGTCATCCTCTTCTTCTTCGTTGTCTTCCATCATAACCCCTCTTTCTCCGTGCTTGGTCCAAACATTATAGTGTGGCATAAAACCCTTCTGAAGCAGGTGGAAGTGAAGGGTTTTATAGTTGGAGAAAGCCTTCGTATTCTCACAGACAGTACATGGACAATGCATAAAACCATTCTGCTTGTTTGCCTCAGCCGCTTCGAGAAAATTATGCAGGCCCTTAATATACTCGGAGGTGCGTCGGTCACCGTACATCCATTGCCGGTTCATCTGCGTGCATATCATGAATAGAGAAGTGACCAAATTAATAGAAATTCATCATCACATTAAAGCCAAAGTACAGTAATGACCAAAATAAATACATAACGTTCATACATAGTTCTCATTATTGAACAACATATAGCTCTCTAGAGCATCTAATTAAAACATACATTGCAACTATAAAATTTAAATGCAACAACAAATGCGATCATAACCGCAACTAAGTTACCAATTGATCCAACGGCATAATGATACCAAGCCTCAGTATGAATGGCATATTTTCTAATCTTTCTAATCTTCAAGCGCATTGCATCCATCTTGATCTTGTGATCGTCGACGACATCGGCAACATGCAACTCCAACTTCATCTTCTCCTCTTCAACTCTTTGTAATTTTTCTTTCAAGTAATTGTTTTCTTTTTCAACCAAATTTAACTTCTCGACAAGAATTTCTATGTCGGTTGGAATTTCCGGTTCACATACCTCCTAGATTAAAAAATCTATGTCACGTTGGTCGGCATAATTGTCATAAACACTAAATAAAACAAATAGTTATAAAAGATAATATATACCACATCCGAATCATAGACCGGACGAGGGCCGACGTGGGCGGATACCATGACCATGGCACTATATAATAACAAACAATAATAAAAGTAAGAAAACTACACAAGTATCTATCTAAATGATACAAGTAAGAACTTTTTTCTTTTAGAAAGAAGATAAGAAGAAGAGGCTAACCACGGTGGTGCCGGCGCCGAGATGGGCGCGGGCGATCGACGGCGGTGAGGACAGGGACGGGACAGGACGGACCGCCAAACCTAAACAAATCTTGAGGAAAATGGAGCTTGGACAAGGAGCTTCGAGAGGAGAAAGCTTAAGTGTGGTTCGGGCATTTCATCGAACACCTCATGTGCATAGGAGGTGAGCTAGAGCACCACAAAGCTCCCCCACGGCCGGCCAAAACAAGTGAGTAGTGCATTGCTCTGCTCGCGGGCAGGGGGTATATATAGGCCGACCATTGGTCCCGGTTTGTGGCTGGAACCGGGACCAAATGGTGTCCTTTACCATTTGGTCCCGGTTCCAGCCACAAACCGCGACCAATGGTTGTGGGCCAGGAGCCAAGCCCATTGGTCCCGGTTCGTGTCTGGAACTGGGACCAAAGGGGTCAGACGAACCGGGACCAATGGCCCACGAGGCCCGGCCGGCGCCCTGGCCTCACGAACCGGGACCAATGCCCCCATGGGTCCCGGTTCGTGAGTGAACCGGGATTAATGGGCTTCCCAGGGCTGGACCAAAGCCCTGTTATGTACTAGTGTACGCCGCTGTCCTGGAGTCGATCGGCCTGTCGCTGATCCCGAGGGACAACATATGGCATGAATACTACTACTTCTACAGCACCGTCTTGGAGTCCATCGACCTGAGGGTCGGCATTGATAGGATCCGCATGGAGCAGCACTGGGTGTCAAGGGAGGTCGTGAACCTCGTCGCCCGTGAGGGCGCGGAGAGGGTGGAACGGCACCACCTCTTCATCAAGTGGAAGGCGCGCCTTATGATGGCTGGATTCACACTGCTTCCGCTCAGCTCCAAAGTATGTGGCACCGTCAGGGAGAGACTGCAGGTGTACGGTCCCAACTACCTGTGCAACGAGAGGGATGGGGCGCTCTACCTTGGATGCAAGGACAAGCCACTGCTGGTTACCTCCACCTGGCATTAGTTTACTAGAGTTGATCGTCTATTCATCCATCAGCATTACTACTGTATTATCGTCGTGAGTAGCGATCTCATTATTCCAAGTAGGTGGCCTGCTTTTGGTTGCTTCTTGTTTAGATGGCCTGCTTTTGGTTGTTTATCCTCCTAACTAATAATTAATAATGTCAGTATCAACTGTGGCTTTTGCTTGCTTGTACTACCAGTAGTAGTTCAAATTATTACAGGAATGATTTCGATCCATATCCTCCTAGTGTGATGGATATCATCGTCAATATTCATTCATTCGGTGCATTTGACGGCATCATGATATATATTCAGTGTGGTTCAGTTGTGGAGATTACTGGAGATTTTATAAATCTGACTGTTGTTGGAGAAGTTGCTTTAATTAGTTTGGACTATATCCATGGAAAGCACAGATGCCGGGTGTAATTGGTATCTTCGCGATATTAATATATTCTCTTTGTCGAAAAATATGCCTGGAAAGCAAGAAATGTTTTTGTGCTCAAGAGTATACATTTTCCAACCGGGCTCACACCCCTTTCCATTAATTTTGCAACCAACGGAAATACATCAGTCTGTAACATCATTCGACCATCCAGGCATAGAGCTAAAACCAAACTAAACATGACTAAAACCAAACTAAACATGAGACTGAAAGGGGAGAGCGAGTTGGGGCATCGACAGGAAACCCACTGAGAGTGATTCTGCAACGAATCACCCCCCATGGGGCGAAAACCTGTCGACACCTAACCAGCTACCCAAAAACCTACGAGAATCTGGCTACTACCTCTCAGGCAGCATGAGCGCCAAACCATCCAAGAGTTTAAAAGCGACTACATGAGACCAGCGGGCATCAAACCCCAGTGGGTAACTGCAAAATGAGGCTACGATATATATCACAAGTTCAGCTGGATCGAATTCCATCACCATCCCCCAGCAGAAGCCTCCCACGAGCACGTTGTCCATCTGCCAGACCTGCAGCAACACGAGCTAGACGCTTCACACCTGCCTGGAACTCCACCTTGTCGCCTTCTTTCAACAGCCCTGCCCAATACAACATGAAAGAACAAGCAGTGAAGATTACCTCCAAAGGGGAGTGAACAATATGTCTCTCAAAGGTGACTTTGTTTCTAGTGCACCAAACCCCCCAGCAAACAGCCGTAATGATCATCATGAAATATCTTTTACCATCAGGGAACAATCTGTACAACCAAGCCCAACATTGCCATAAAGACTGTGGGCAACTAGAAGCACCACCAACCAAACCCAAGGCCCCCCAGACCGTGCGAGCAAGAGGGCAACCAAAGAACAAATGTCTAGCAGACTCCACATCCGGACATAATGAACAACTAGGATTCCCCAGCCAGTTTCTCTGGCGTAAATTATCTCTGGTGGGAACGGCATTTTGAAAGAGTTGCCATAAGAAGATCTTAATTTTCAAGGGAATCGAAGCTTTCCATATCCATTTATAAGTTGGACCAGATAAATTTCGCTCCAACCACTCATAGGTAGATTTTGTAGTATATTTACCGTTGGGTCCAAAGGCCCAGGTAACCACATCAGGATTTTCGTTCCAGGGATAATTTCTGGCTCCAGCAATAACTTGCCCCCATTGCTCAGTTAACTCACCAAACAGTCTGCGTCTAAAACTCAGTTCATAGTTTTTAGATACAAAAGTAGATAGGGTACAATCCTGGTCCTGGCATATTTCAAATAGTACAGGAAACTTATCGCATAGTGCAATATTGTCCAGCCAAGGATCTTGCCACACTCTAGCAAGGTCACCCCTATTGATGCTAATTTTCCTACCAGCCATATAGACTTCCTTAACTTTCATAATAGCTTTCCAGCAAGGTGAGTCAGAGAAATGACTCTACATAGTCGCCACAGTTTTGTTCCTAAAGTACTTGGCACGAACAATGCGTTGCCATAAGCCATCCCCTGTCTCCAACTTCCACCACGATTTAACTAGGAGACTCACATTTTGTTTATGGAGATCCTTAACACCCAAACCCCCTTTATTTTTCGAGCGACATACTCTAGTCCATTTGACCATATGATAAGCCCTTTTCTTCTTCCGTTTTCTCCAAAAGAAACGTCTTCGATGTTTATTCAGTTTTTCAACAAAAGTCTTGTTTAACAAAAACATAGACATAAAGTAAGATGGAATACCATCCAAGCTAGAGTTCATTAACGTGAGCCTAGCCCCAGAGGACGCAGCATAAGCAATGCATGCATCAAGTCTTTTGATTAACTTGGCATCTAGGAAGTTCCAGTCAATGTTCTTAAGCATAGCATAAGTGACAGGCACACCTAAATATTTCATGGGTAAGCTACCAACTTGGCACCCAAACATATCAGCATAATTTTGATCAATGCTATTATCTCCCCCGATAGTAAACACTTCACTTTTTTCAAAATTGATTTTCAAACCTGACATGAGTTCAAATAAGTATAACAACAATTTGACATTAATCGCTTTGTCAACGTCATGCGTGAAGCACAAAACAGTATCATCTGCGTATTGCAGGATACCCACACCCCCGTCGATCAAATCTGGGGCCAACCCTTGTATTAGACCATTCTTCTGGGCTGCCAACATCATTTTAGTAAGGCATTCCGCAGCAAGATTAAAAAGGAAAGGGGAGAAGGGGTCGCCTTGGCGCACCCCCTTGGCACTATGAATATATGGCCCCATCTCATCATTTATCTTAACACTAATGGTGCCATTCCGTAGGATTTGAGCCACCCAACCACACCATTTGTCATTAAACCCTCGTTTGGTATGACAATCCAGCAGAAAATCCCAGTTAACTTTATCATATGCTTTCTCAAAATCGAGTTTCAGGACCACCCCAACCCGTTTTTTAACGTGAGTATGGTGCATAACCTCATGCAAGGATAAAATCCCATCGACAATATGTCTCCCTTTTATGAAAGCATTTTGCTGAATGCTAAACAGCTTAGGTGCATATCTGCTGGCCCTATTATCCATAACCTTCGTGATCAACTTATAAGGACACCTCAACAGACAAATTGGTCTGTATTGTTGAATTTTTTTTGCATCAGAGGATTTAGGGAGTAAGGTGATGATGCCATAGTTCAGTCTCTGCACCTCTAGTTTGCCCATATAGAACCACTCAAACAACCGAAATAGGTCTGCCTTCACCACTTCCCAGCAATGCTGATAAAATTCAACGGGGATATTATCCGGCCCAGGAGCTCTATTAGGTTTCATATCAAACAATGCCTTTTTGACCTCATCCATGGTGAAGGGACGGGTTAAATCTTCATTGTCACTAGATGACAAGGTTTACTCATCAGTCCACAGCTCTCTATCAATATTACATAGATTTCCCGGGGCAGGACCAAACAGCCCTTTATAATATTCTGTAGCATGAGACAGTAGGTTCTTTGTTCCCTACACAATAGTATCCCCGTATTCAAGCGAGATCATAGAGTTTTTTCTACGACGCCCATTGGCAACCTTATGAAAAAAATTAGTGTTGTTATCCCCTTTCAAAAGCCACCTCTCATGAGACTGCTGATGCCAGAACAGCTCTTCTTCCTCATACATGTTATGGAGCTCAACAAGGATATCAAGTTTCCTAACATGTGCCTCCCCACAGATCTCCCCAGCCTCTTCTAACATTTCTAAATCCTGTAACTCAAGTTTCAAGATGTTTTTTCTAATTTTGTTGTGGCCAAATAAATTAGAGCCCCAACCCTTAAAAAAAATCTTAACCCTCTTTAGTTTAATATTCAGAGTGTCAATAGGGTCATCTGTGAAGACAGGCTTAGACCAAATATCAGACACGATAGGCAAAAACTCCTGGTTATTAAGCCAGGCAACATCAAATTTAAAGCATCTATTTCCAAGACTTCTAGAATTAGCAGTCCCTCCGTCCAGCAACAAGGGATTATGATCTGACATATCCTTGACTAATTTTTGGACAGAAACAAGCGGATAAAGATCCTCCCATTCGGGCGACATCATCACTCGATCAAGCTTTTCCAACGTAGGGTTCTCTTGTTTGTTGGACCAAGTAAAGCGACCCCCAGCCATAAAAATTTCCCTCAGCCCCAACAAGTGAATAGCAGAATTAAACACATCCGAAAAGTGAGATAGGGAGGTTGTTTTATTTTTTTTCCATTATGGCGAAGGATATTGAAGTCTCCGCCAATCAGGTAAGGCATATTGGTCTTATGACAAAAAGAGGACATCTCTGCTATAAACTCAGGCTTATGTTCATCAGGGGCCGCGCCATACACCACCATCAAAGCCCACTCTTTTTTCTTGTTTTTGTCAAAAAGATTGATTTGGAGAATATATCTACCATGAATAGTACTAAGGACCACAAACTTGTCCAGGTTAACACCACACAGAATACCTCCCGACTTACCTTGGGAAGGGACCCAATCCCAATGGAATTTTTGTAATGAGTCGAGCTTCCTGAAGAAGGAGGGTTTATAATCTTGCTTCATAGTCTCTTGAAGGCCAATGAAATCCACCTTGTTGGCATTAATGATATCAGTGAGACAGGTAGACATGCCTTTCTTACCTGCCCCCCTACAATTCCAGAATAACCCAATCATTTGTATCTTTTAGGTAATTCCCGCACCCTGGAGGGTCTGCCAGGATTCAGGGCAGACTCCCCCTCTTTCCCTTTTTTCTGAGCCCTGGTCATAGGTCTACCGATGGCTTTAGAGGGTGATATGGTAACCTTTGTACGGGCATGTTTCTTCTTTTTCTGCCTGGACTGAACCAGGATAAAAGGTTCATCGTCCTCTGTATTATTATCATCCCAAGTTAAGGATAAGGGTACCTCATTACCTAACCCATCATTAACAGAAATACTAGCGGTGCTACTATTGAAAATTTTCTCACATAAAAGCTGTCTAGACGTTTCTAATTCACGCGGAATATCAATAGTAGCAGAATTATCATCAGGGATCTGAACCCCCATAAGCGAAGCACGTACCACAGTCTCAGAATTAGCTAAAACAGAAAACTGATTGGGATTCATGTGAGATTCCGTACCTTCCAGGTTACGCTTCTTCAGCAGGTTGACTGCCTGCTCTTCCACACGAGGTAGTTTCTGGTACTGCATGCGCGTAGCAGCCTTGGGAACATCAGAGCACATCGACTCATGAATATGCGATCCCGTGGGTGACTCCACAGTATAATCACTCTGGCCCACACCTCCTTCATAAGCTCCTTCTTCCAGTTCCACAACTTTGGGTAAAGCGGGCCACACCACATAATCTGATAAAGGAGGAAACCTCCCCCCACCAGGCGCATCAGCATGATACATGAAATTAGGAGAAGGAGGGATAGGAGTTTGAATAATAGCCCAAGCACCTTTGTCCATATCAACAGTACAGCCAGAAGGTGTATTCGAAGGAATTCCTGTATCCACCCCAACTGGACTACCCTCCGAGCTGGTGTTCACCATAGGAGACAACTTATTCTGAGATTCCCGCGCTAGAGTTTCAATTAACAACTCGGTATGATTTTCCTCCTCACTCTCTTCATCTTCCTCAGTTTCAGATATTGTGTTCAAGTGCTGTGAACTTTTATCATAAGTCTGCGAGGATGAGTTCCCGACAACAGAAGCACTCGTTTCTCCATGCCCAGCATGTTGGCCAGTGTATGACTCACATCTCGCTCTCTTAGGAAATGTAGGAGAGGAGCTACTGTCTACCACAACAGAGTGCTGGTTTTTTCCATGGCCCCCAACCACTATTCTTTCAACCTCATAGAAAAAATCATAGAACTGCTCACCCAACATCCCCTCAGCACACGGAGGAATTTTCTCAACATTCCTGCACCCCAATAAGATTCTAGTGTATTCAGGTTTATGCAAGGTTGCTGCATCCACCTCTAGAGTTAGTCCAACCAAACCTCCAGCAAATGAGATGTGCTCAGGGCATCTTTTCTCCAGGGGAATATTACTGACTCTCACCCAAGCTTTTTGCATTTCCCCCTTGGCCCCAACTGAAGCAGACCATGGGGTAATACTAACAATTGCTGACCCATCTTTCAAAGGAAGCCGTTTACCATAACAACAAGCAGTCTCCACCTCTCTGGCATTAGGAAATCTCATAACAAACTGCTTGGAATTGATAGGACGAGCAGTACAGCGCCACCTCTTTTTTTCAGGCTTATGAGCAAAGAAGCCATTAAATTCAGTTTCAATTTCTTTGGTCGTGGCCTCCCCCTCCACAATAGTAATCGCCACAGAATTGGGTTTTTCAGATGAGTTTTTAACAGCACACATATCAGGAATGTAGAAAAATCCTTGACCAGGAGACTGGAAACCGCACAGATAAGGAATACACTCCCAAGGCCTCAAGGTTTGACAGAGTTGTGCCATATGACCAAGCTTGCCACATTTTTCACATCTAACAGTAGGGCAACGAGGAGCAAAATGACCTGGGAGGTTGCAGTTGTGGCAGAGATCACCGGCGTTGCTCTTGGTGCTCGGCGCAGACGCTTGTAGATGGTGTAGTAGTCGCCCCGCCTCCCGCGGGCGCCGCCGAGGAGGCCGCCCACTCCTTGGACTTTCCACCCTGAGCGCGCGCCGCCGCCATCTCCCATCGATTCCCCTCAGACCCGAAAGGATTCGAACTCCCTGAGACAGGCGGAGGCGGATCTGGCCGCTGCCACACCATGTTCCTCGACTGGGTGGGCAGCGGCGCCTTGCGCCCGCCGTCGAAGCTCGCGCGCCCCATGCCCTCTCTTCTCCCCCCAAATCGGCCACCACCGCGCTCTCCCATCGGATTTGGCGCCGCCGCGCGAGCGGGGACCCCTTTTCCAGCGACTTGGGCGAAGGATCTGGTGTCTCCGCCCACCTTACCACGCCACCAGCCAAAGGATTCAGCGGAAGGGAAGGAGGAGGGGCAAACCCTAGGCCTCGACCATAGGTGCTCGAAGAGGGGAGCGAGATGCGAATCAGCCCCGGAAGTGGTGGAGGTAGGTAGCTCTCCCTCCCTAAATATTTCGGCACCACGGGTCTCGCTGGGTCCCCCATGGCAGTCAGACCATGGCGCCCGAGCTCCGCGCCTCTCGCTGTCGCCAGGTGTAGCGCATCCCATGGCTGCATGCCGCCATGGCGCATGCGCCGCGCTGGGCCCGATCGATGTGGGGGCGGTCATGCATGGCGGGGGAAGAGGATGGTCAACCTTAGCCACGTGACACGGAAATTGGACCCAGGAGCGAACGCAAACCTGTTCGCCCTCGCGAAGGAACAGAGCGTCAGCCATATGCCCGCCCTCGTTGATCAGCACCATGCGGAGAGTGTCGTGACGGAGGATGAGTTCGCCGGCGGCGAGCTCGAGCCGGCGCGATCCGAGATCGGGACAGAAGGAAACCGCCCATCGCCTGTCATGTTCGCCTGTCATCTCTCCCCCTCGAGTTTACAGATACATCGCTCAAGAGTATACATGTTCCTCCCTGCTCTGTTTTTTCAACAGTGAGCACCATGTATGAGGTACAGAGCACATACAAATCCAGACACCATGACTCGACCTCTGCCTGATATAGGACGACGACGCCGGGGCGAGCGGGCGGCAACCTCCCGCTGGCAGAATCACCCACCCTTCTCACCTGCGTCATTTGGTGGTGTCTGCTCACGAGACGAACTGAAACCAAGGCTGAAGAAGCAGAGTAGCTGCCACAGCCAGCCTGTGTAATTCGCACCAATCGCCGAGCAGATAGGACGGCCACCACGGTGACTCTGCTCTCTAGTACTACTAAATCTCTGTTTTTTTCTCTTTTAGATCGTCACTCGTCAGTTTGGGGAACTTTGGATGGGGAGCTCTCAAGTAATTTTAGTTCAATTTCATATTGCGAGGAAAATGTTATATCTCAAGCATTTAAGGAATTAATATGAGGTATTTACTAGCCATTCTTTGATATGCGAACTAACGTGAGCCAGTGAGAGTGAGCTATACATATGTGTGTATCTCCGGACTGTACCAACAATAAGTGTTCTTCCTTCAGGATAGGGGTATGAACAATCTTGAGCGCACAGAAAGACTGAACCTGAGACATCCCCAAGTAACTGACGGACAGAACGCGCTACTCCACAGACAAATTCAGCAACTGAGGTTGAAGTTGATTACTACTCCCTCTGTAAAGAAATATAAGAGCGTTTAGATCATTAAAGTAGTGATCTAAACGCTGTTATATTTCTTTACGGAGGGAGTAATTTGGTATGGATTATTTCACACATCGCATCAACAGCCGGATTCATGATAGCACTTGGCGTGTAACATCCCTATCCGTATTTCCCTTGTTCAATCTGCTCATACCTGCAGCGGCGGGTACTGCTGCTGATGCGTGCGATAACAGAAGCAGAGCCAGTAACGAACAGGGGAACAACAAGTGGGACATGACATGCAGATCAGTAGTTGGGTGATCGTCTCAAGTGATGGGCCGAAATGTCAGCAAGCCAGCAGCAGGCAGAGTATATCATATCAGTAGTACTAAGATGGTCGCACCACAAGATTAGCACTCATGCATGACAGTAATAATGTTGTATCAACCAATCAAAAATCAAGCTCAGTTTATCTATTGTTCTTTATCATCGGTCGATGCGCACCACGCGAGCTTTACAAATCTTGGGTGATGCACGGCCGAGCAAAAACAATCGTTTTATTACAAAACCAGCTGGCTTGAACACCAGGTACACCAAGTTCCAAGCTGGACCTATATAAACCAAGCTTTTGAAGAGGAAGCCCAGGCAGAATGTATGATAAAGGCAAACTGAGCGTGCCTTTTACTTCTGAATTATTATGTGTGGAAGAAAGGTTCTTCCACACAGAATGAGCCGAGCTGCTGCCCCTCAAAAAAGAAAAGAAAAAAAAAAGCCTACTTCGCTTTGCTTCTCTCTTTCGCCTGCGATGAGTGGACCGTCGTTCCTCTCATCCGCGACGTTCCACATGCGCGACCTCCTCATCTTCCCAACCCCAGCCCCGCCGCCGCGTCCCTTCTTGTAGGGGAATGCAGCAGAAAACAGAAAAAATTCGACCTACGCACCAGCCTAGGACCACTATGGAGACTGCATACAAGGTTTGATCTTTTTCGTTATCAACTCGTAGCGCAGCGGAAGTAGAGTCGATGACGATCGGCAGTGCAGATCCCCGCAGCTAGGATTTACAACCTCCCAACCGCGAGGATGTATACCCTCATCCGCCCCTCGGACAGCCCTCCGGGAGGCGGTTGGACAGTTCCCCGGACGGTGTCGCGGACAGCCCTTCGGGAGGACCTTCGAAACTCGAACGATCACTCGGACAGCCCTTCGGGAGGACCTTCGAAACTCGGACGGTCACACGGACAACCCTTCGAGAGGCACTCTCGAACTAAGACCGAAACTACGATCTCTCTATAGAGTTGCACACATACGGTGTCATCTATCCGGCAAGGCTTCGCCGTCCAGAACTAGTTCCTGCCTTTCGGCTCTACGAAAAACTCTTTTCGTGGGAGGGAGAGAGAGAGCCAGCAAAGCATGGCATGTGTATGAGAGCAAGGGATGAAGGATTGGGCAGCCCCCTCTCCTCCTTATATAGGAAAACCAAGGGGTAGGATGGGCATTCAAAAATACCAAAGTACCCATGAAGGAAATACTTTCCAAGGGCAAAAGGGGAAAACCAAAGGACATGTGGAGCTCCAAGGAGGAGCCCCTCATGTGGCTAGCCAACCCCTAGAGCCCCCCCCCCCCAAGGGGGCTCTCATCCATCCATGTCATCCCAAAATATCTTGGGTTTCCAAAAATATCCCAAAAAGCACTTTCACTATTCACGACGACATTTTTCAGCGTCCGTTCGAACTGAAAATATTTATGTGGGCTTAGAACATTTCCAGTACCCACTAAAATAATTTTTAACGCGTTCCAGAACAATTCCGGATTAGTGATTTTCATCTGCGAAAAGCATCTGAAGCGGTTCCGGCAGCTCCAGAACATTTTCGGTTTTCATCCCGGAAAATTCCAGAAAGTTTCCAGAATGATTCTGGCACCCTCCAGGAATTATCAGGCATGTGCTGAAAACATTTTGACTTAATGATATCCCCTGAAATAACTTTTCAGTTTCACCGAAACTCATCCGGTGACCTCTTTCTTCGGAACTTTTCCGCTGTCTCCGAAAACTTTTTTCGGAAACTTTTTCTCAGACTCCCTGTCTAGTATTCAGCAGATAGATGACACTTAAGCATGTGACCCTATAGGTTTGGTGAAGTATAGACATGACCTGGAACCCCTTCAGATCAATGATCAACATCGGAGCCGTGGACACCCATATTGACCCCTATACCCATACGAATGAATATTCGAGTGAACCTCCAGTTGCCATGTGCTATTCTTGTTGCTTCGTGATATGTTACAAATACCCGAGGTGAGACATGTTGGCATCCCTGTGGATCAACACCTTGTCCACTATGCCAGTTACCTCGTTACCGGTATTGTTCTCTTTTCTCGTTCCGTGTTCCGGCATCCCCGTGATCAAATCACAAAGTGTCTGGCCAGACGATGATGGATACCGTAACACCGAGAGGGCCTAGAGATATCTCTCCATCGTCGGAGGAGCAAATCCCAATCTTGAGCTATCAAGTTACTTGACATACTTTTCCATGAACCCGTAAGCTGCCGTAATAGCCACCCATTTACGGATGACGTTTAACAAACCCCAAAGTTCATGAAGCCAGCATGAAGAAACTCGATACTCTCATGGTCTAAGGAATCATGCAAACGTTAACCATCTCTGTGTTATAAACCATTCACTTGTGACGAATGAATCTCATAGCATAACATCAATTCGGGTCGATTCAACACAAATGTTCTGCTAACATTGTGCCCTCAAAGTTGCTGGCATACACGTGCCCATGATCAGGAAAACAGAACCATCATGCAGCACTTGAGCTAGTCCTAGAGGCCAGACTAGGAATACATTTTACCGTTTATTATCCCACACGTACATATGAGTCTTCCTCCAAGCCTCGTGGTTATTGCAGACTCGAGAACCATAGCAGTTATAGCATGGAACATAAACCTAATTATGAACAGGGAGATAATCAATAACATTTATTATTGCCTCTAGGGCATATCTCCTACACTTCTCCTCTCCCACCGCACCGCCGCCTCCTTCTTCCGCCCCCAGCCCCAACCCTAGCCGATCCCATCCACCATTCTCTCCCTCGACCGTCGCGCTTCCGGCGGCGGTGCTACCAGAGGCCGCAACGCGCCACATCTGGCGGCTGACGGCCGCGTGCTCGTCGAGGATCTGTGTTCGCGCGGCCGGCTCCAGGTGAACGCCTCCGCCGCCTAAGACCGCGCCTTCCTCCAGCGAGGGAGGAGGGGGCGGCACACGCAGCCGTGCTGTCGACGACGACGACGTGGCAGTGCCCTCCGACGCCGCTCTTCCGCGTGCGCGAGGACAGAGCCGGGCTTGGACAACTCCGCTCTCGACGACGTCAAGGTCCCCTCTCCCTCCCCTTCTCTGTTCGTCGCCTACAAATGCTCTGTGGTTCTTCGTGCCATGGCTATGTCACCATCTCCCACGGTCGATTGGCCCAATTGGGCGCTCTTTAGGGTCAAATGGCTCATTCTGTGTGGTCCTAGCTGCACCCAATTGTCTTCCCTTCCTTAGCCCAGTCCGAGAAGCCGTCGTCGTCCCCGGGCAGCGGACGATTGTGATGCCGCTGATGGAGACGGGCCTGCAGTGGTAAGGCCCCTCTCCTCTCCTCTCTCCGTCCTCTACATTGGAAGAACATGCAGCCTAAACGGTTCCCAATTAGAGACTTGAAGCAGCCTTTTTTTTGTGTCTCCAAGCACTCGCGCGCGGTCGTCACAGTGCTCCACGCTGCACGCGCCGAGTATTGCCCCTCCAGTCTCGGGTCCATGATATGATATGGTGCAGCTTGTCCTCGCTCACTAGTACATAACAGGGCATTGGTCCAGGCCGGGCCAGCCCATTAGTCCCGGTTCAGTCACGAACCGGGACCAATGGGGGCAACGGTCCCAGTTCGTGAGGCCAGGGGGCCGACCGGGCCTCGTGGGGCATTGGTCCCGGTTCGTCTGGACCCTTTGGTCCCGGTTCCAGACACGAACCGGGACCAATGGGGGTCGCTCCTGGCCCACAACTATTTGTCCCGGTTCGTGGCTGGAACCGGGACCAAAGGGGGTCCTTTAGTCCCGGTTCCAGCCACACGAACCGGGACCAATGAGATGCCTATATATACCCCCCCCCCCGCCAGCGAGCTGAGCACTCCACACTGCTCTATTTTTCTGGCCGGCGAGGGGAGAGCTTTGTGGTGCTCTAGCTCACCTCCTATGCACATGAGGTGTTCGATGAAATGCCCGAGCCACACTTAAGCTTTCTCCTCTCGAAGCTCCTTGTCCAAGCTCCATTTTTCTCAAGATTTGTTTAGGTTTGGCGGTCCGTCCTGTCCCGTCCCCGTGCTCACCGCCGTCGATCGCCCGCGTCCATCTCGGCGCCGGCACCACCGTGGTTAGCCTCTTCTTCTTATCTTCTTTCTAAAAGAAAAAAGTTCTTACTTGTATCATTTAGATAGATACTTGTGTAATTTTCTTACTTTTATTATTGTTTGTTATTATATAGTGCCATGGTCATGGTATCCGCCCACGTCGGCCCTCGTCCGGTCTATGATTCGGATGTGGTATATATTATCTGAAAGATCGTGGATGTCGCCTAGAGGGGGGGGGGGTGAATAGGCGCTTTAAAATAATTACGGTTTAGGCTTGAACAAATGCGGAATAAACCTAGCGGTTAATTTGACAAGCACAAAACCTAAATTGACTAGGCTCACCTATGTGCACCAACAACTTATGCTAAGCAAGATAAACAACTAAGTGATAGCAAGATATATAACAAGAAACAATATGGCTATCACAAAGTAAAGTGCATAAGTAAAGGGCTCGGGTAAGAGATAACCGAGGCACGCGGAGACGACGATGTATCCCGAAGTTCACACCCTTGCGGATGCTAATCTCCGTTTGGAGCGGTGTGGAGGCACAATGCTCCCCAACAATGCCACTAGGGCCACCGTATTCTCCTCACGCCCTCGCACAATGCAAGGTGCCGTGATTCCACTAAGGGACCCTTGAGGGCGGTCACCGAACCCGTACAAATGGCAACCCTTGAGGGCGGTCACCGAACCCGTACACTTTGGCAACCCTTGGGGGCGGTCACCGGTACCCGTCAAATTGCTCGGGGCGATCTCCACAACCTAATTGGAGACCCCGACGCTTGCCCGGAGCTTTACACCACAATGATTGAGCTCCGAGGCACCACCAAGCCGTCTAGGGCGCCAAGGCACCCAAGAGGAACAAGCTCTAGGGTGCCCAAACACCCAAGAGTAATAAGCTTCTCAACTACTAACTTCCACGAATCCCGCGGAGAACTCAAACCGATGCAACTAATGCAATGGCAAGGGCACACGGAGTGCCCAAGTCCTCCTCTCCCAAATCCCACCAAAGCAACAAAAGCTATGGAGGAAAATGAGAGGAAGAACGAAGAAGAACACGAAGAACTCCAAGAACTAGATCCAAGGGGTTCCCCTCACTTAGAGGAGAAAGTGATTGGTGGAAATGTGGATCTAGATCTCCTCTCTCTTTTCCCTCAAGAAGGAGCAAGAATCATTGGAGGGATTGAGAGATAGGCAAGCTCAAGAAGGTCAACAATGGGGGGAGAAATGAGCTCAAAGGATAAGAAAACCGTTGGGGAAGAAGACCCCTTTTATAGGGCCACCCCAAATCCAACCGTTACCTGTCTCAGCCCGCACAGAGCGGTACTACCGCTCCACAGAGCGGTACTACCGCTCGGGCGGTAGTAATTCAAAAAGCAGCAGGCAACAACAAGAAACTGGAGCGGTAGTGCCGCACCAAGCGGTACTACCGCTCAACTTCCGCGGTACTACCGCTTAAGCTTTCGCAGGACAGAAGAAACAGAGGAAGTGGGGTAGCACTGGAACGGCAGTACCGCAACAAGCGGTACTACCGCTCCACTACCGCCCCACTACCGCTTAGGAAAAAAAAGCACCAGAAGAAAACACGGTAGTGCAACGGTAGTAGGGGGCGGTAGTACCGTGTCAAGCGGTACTACCGCTCTACTACCGCTTTACTACCGCTTAGCGGAAAACAACACCAGAGGAAAACACGGTAGTGCAACGGTAGTAGGGGGCGGTAGTACCGTGTCAAGCGGTACTACCGCTCTACTACCGCTTTACTACCGCTTAGCGGAAAACAACACCAGAGAGTTGCACCCGCCGGGCGGTAGTGCTGCGGTAGACCACAGCGGTACTACCGCATAAGCGGTACTACCGTGGTACCGAGCGGTACTACCGTTTGGGTGACAGGAAAACTGCCCAGACAAACAATAAATCCTAAACTGCCACAACTTCTGCAAATGAGCTCCGAATTGAGCAAACTCAAGCTTGTTGGATAGATGACGACAAATACTATCCAACAGCGACTGGTTATAATAAGAAGTGGCAGGGGAGATATGCCTAACATATAGAGATGAGAAACCTCTATGAATGAAGAACCAACATAAACTCCAACATCGAAAACATCATAGAAGATGCATACATGAACTCCGTTTTCGATGAACTCGAGCTTGTCATGAAGATGACCAAAAGCTCAAAGACTCACAAAGAGAAACACCAAACACGAACCAAGAAAGATGATGCAAGGATGCAATGGTTTGAGCTCTCTACGAAGATACGATAAAGCTACTCACTTGAGAGCCCCCCCTTGATAGTACGGCTATCGATCCTATAACCCGGTCTCCCAACTACTACCATGAGACCGGTAAAATAGAAAACCTATCAAGGGCAAACCTTTGCCTTGCGCATAGTCCACTTGAGCTAGATGATGACGATCTTGACCTCCTCAAGTTGGACCACCTTTCTTGATTGCGCCAGCTCGATGAAGACTAGTTGATTGCTCCCCCATACTCCACTATGGGTGAGCCACTCTTCGGCACATCTTCACAAGTCCATTGTCACCACAATGGACGGCAAGCTTCAAGCATGTGATCTCTTCGTGATGCTCCACTTGAACTTGCACACCGCAATCTTGATGACGATCACCACTTGATGTCATCCTCCATGGGTTGAATGAGATCTTCCTCTTGATGCAAGCCCATGGAAACATACCTAACCCCACATAGAACTCTCGCATAGAACATGGGTTAGTACACAAAGCGTAATGGACAATGCTTACCATACCGTGAGATCACTTGATCCCACTCGGTACATCTTCTACGCTTTGTGTGTTGATCAACTCGAATCACTCTTCATATTTAGTCTTGATCAACCTTGAATCTTTCCAACTCTCTTCATTAGGATGATGTCTTGAAGGTAAACATGAATGTTCACACAATCTCCTTCTTCAAGACATGCTTGCAATAGGCTCATCTCTTACATGACCAATCTTTGGATAACTCCATGAATAACCTTGGTCAACACATATTCTTCTTCTAATAACCTTGAAACCAACAAATGGTCTTCAAGCAATGCCTATGGACAAACCCTTCAAATATAACTCAAGGCAACCATTAGTCCATAGAGATTGTCATCAATTACCAAAACCAAACATGGGGGCAGCACATGTTCTTTCAATCTCCCCCATTTTGGTAATTGATGACAATCACTTTCAAGAGAGTTTATATAAGGAATTAAGCATCACCATGCAAAGAAACAACTAATAATGCAAGAGCATGTGATGCAAATGCTTAGGAACAAAACCAAAGCAAACATGAAGAAATAGCTCTCTAAACTTCTCCACAAAACTCTCTAAACTTCTCCCCCATTGGCATCGATTGCCAAAATGGGCGAAAAGCTTAGAAGGCCAACATAATATGTGTTCCTCCATAAAGTGTGTATTTCTCAAAATATGAGTGAAATACAATACGCATATCCAATGATGAATAGTTGGAGGAAGACAAACTATATTGAGCATCCAAAGATTGCTAAAAGAATGATATGGCACAAAGACATACCAAAGAGAGAAGCAAGCAATCTAAGGATACCAAAAGGACCAATCAATCAAATGATCCGATACCAATTGATAGAAACCAATTGAAGGATACCAATTGGACCAATCAATCAAATGATCCGACGAGCCACATGAACAACAGATATTATGATATGAGCATCGGAGTGTTCTAAAGAACATAGAGAAGCTCCCCATGATTTGTGCATTATTTAGTTTTGTATTTGGATACAACGTGCACAAAATAGGATCATCACTCCCCCAAAATCAATAGAAACTCACAACAAGTGCAAGTGAGCATATAGGAAACTAAGCCTAGCACTTGCAACAAACACATGGTTGAGCAACATGAAAGAGAGGCAACTTAGGAATAGGCTCAACCAAAACGATGTGTGTGAGTCATGGCAAAGCACTTGAGAAGACTAATATAAGGATGAGCATTAAGCATCAACATAGTCTTTAATAAATGAGATACAAGGTGCAAGACACGTCCTTCCCACACACAACAAGCAAATGGGTTCACAAGCTCACTAAAATGCGAATTAACTACAAAGCTTGTGACAACCCACGGCGAAGATAGAAAAAGATAGCTTTGTCAAGAGGAGGGATACCAATTGACATGGCGAAAGCCTCGTCAAGACAAGCATGAGGAAAACAATCTTCACCACAAAAGAGTGCAACAAGATGCAAGGATATAAGATCCGCACTCAAGAGACAAATGCTTTCACGGAGCCACCAAAGAAAATAGGAGAGAAATAAAAGGTGGACGTGAAAGGAATGATATCATCTAGAGATGTAATTTCTCTCAAGTGTATAAGGTTCTAGGTAGATGAAAATCATGATGATATCAATCCACAAAGAAGGATATACACACGAAATAGTTACAACACGAAGGAACAAGATATCCAAAAGGAAGTCATAAATATACCAATAAGATCTTTGTTGAAAGCATAGCACATGGCTTAATATTGTCTTATTGTATATCAATGAACTCCACACACACACACATCAAAGACATCACAACTCACAACAAGAGATCATTGTTGGGATGCTTTGAGAAAGGAAACAAGTATCACTAGAACGGATCAAGAAAATCATGCCATGATGCAACCTACACAAGGTTGAATGCAAGAAATGTATGCATGAAGTTGATACTTGTTACCGAGATAGCATTGGAATGATGTAGTAGATACCAATTGAATGTAGTAGATTGTAGTTCATTGATCATCCTAGCTTGACTCCAATAAGAACATGGTGACAACACCTTCCTTGTGAGTGAGCCGAGCATCCAATGCATCTCCAATTGTTCCTAGAACAACATCACAAACAAAATGGTGCCCAAACTCATTGGGACCAAAGAGTTAGAGAACCAACAACACATAGGACAAACTCCACATAAATATGTGCATATGGATATGAAATTGAGTTTCATGCACATCTCATCCAATTAGAGACTTGGTGGAGTTTCCCCTATATATTGGGTCAAAGAAAGAAAGCATGCCAACGAAATGCATGAAGTAAATATGCATGCTTAAGACTTTCAAGAACCGAAACCAAAGGGCGATACAATTTGGACAAAACACCAAGTAAACCAAGAAGGCAACCAAAAGATTGACACGACAAAAGGTTGTCCAAAGTATATCAAAGAACCAACTCAACTCATAATTTAAGACAAATAGAGATCAACACATGAGAAGAGATGCCAATTGAAACCAAACCAAATCAACACATGATTTGATAAGATACCAATTGAAAAGATACCAAGTGAAAATAAGATATCAAAAAAAAAAATAATCACTTGAAGGATACCAAATAAAAGATACATCAAGGAATGAGATATCCAATGATACACACTAAAAAAAATATCAAGCTCCCAAAAGAGAGGAAGGTTCCGAACAAACCAAACCCTCTACAAAGTTTCATGATGGCACAAAGCACCAAAAGGAAAAAGTTTGCCTTCCAAAAGCCCGGACAAGATAGGGATTAAATACCAATTGAAAATAAAGAAAATAGCGTTCTAAAGAAAATAGGACAGCTCCCCCAAGATTTATGCATTATTTAGGATTTTGCATTTGAATACAAAATGCACAAGATGGGATCACTACTTTCACTATATCTATAGAAACACTAAACATGTTCAAGACAATCAAAAGATCCACAAGAGGCAAGGAAGACAACGGGAGTAAAACACACCACAAATCCTTGGCAATAAATACGGCAACTAAAACCAAAAGCCAATGTAAAAATGATCAACAATTTCTACCACATACTAGAATACCAATTGTCAAGAGACAAGAAGTATTTGGAATTACTTCCCGGTGGTAGATTGCAAAGGTATCCAAGATCATCTTCACACCAAACAACATAAGCATGTGACAGAAGATAAGAATTAAGCACAATGCTTAGATAGAGATTCTTGATAGCTTCAAGTAGGCAAACAATCATGCAAGCAATGATTAGAATAACTTGAAGCAAACGGTTCCCAAATAGGAAATAAAAGTACATATTGGAGGAAAGCCGTACCAAAAAAAAAACTCACACAAACAAGATCCAAAAGATGAGCAATAACAGCATTTAAGCAAATTGGAACTTGTTTGAGCAACCATGCCACATAGGAACAAGATAATCTATAATATCAACTCTAAGTGGCACAACCTCAATTGTACACATTTTCTAGGCTTGTAATATACACATAGCATATTACTCCCCCATAATGTGATACCAATGACAACCAAACAAGAGGCAATAAAAGGATACAACACGAGATAATTAATGGACTATTTAGAATTTGAATTTCTCATGAGAAGACATACCACATAGAGACTAGATAATCTTGCAATATCAATACTAGGTGGAATTCCTCATGTACACACATTTGTAGGTTCGTGAAGTGCACGAAGCTCATCACTCCCCCAAAATGGGATGTTCCATTAATCTCTCACAAGAGCCAACTAAGATACAAACAAGATGCAAAAAGGCTCAACACAACACTCACGCATACATGATGTGCAAACCAACATACACATACTTGATTACTCAAGACAAGCAAATTGGAAGCACAACATATATACAAACACATGCAAGGTACACAACCAAACATGCAAAGGGGCAAGTAACTTTCAATGTAAACAATTTAAGTACAAGTTACCGCAAGGAGGCACATTGGATATAAGATAGAAACTTGATAATCCAATGACTTGGCTTTTGACAATATGAGTGATGAAGTCCCCTTAATTCTTCATAATATAGCCAAGTCTCCAATGCCCTCCATCACCACCTATTGATCAATTTTGAGCTTGTTGGTCCCCAACCAAGTTGGGTCCTAAGATGTTAGTCACAATAGGCTTGGCAACCCAAATGGTTCTTTTCTTGACACCACTTTGAGTACCAATAAATTTGGCAAACACATTGCCAACCTTATCCTTCCGAAGAGAATAAACATCATCAATTAAAATAGGGTTGGATAAGGTACCGTTAGTGCATGAAGAAGCAAGGTGACCCTTCTCACGACATAAGTAGCAACATCTACTCTTTTCTTTCTTCATAATTGATTTCTCAACTTGAAGATCATTAACTTGAGTCTTCTTGGGAAGTGGCCTTTCTTCAACTTGAGTTTGGACTTGAGGCCTCTTCCCTTGTTGCTTGTCACTATGAGGCTTCTTCTTCAATGGGCAAGATCTAACATGATGCCCTTCAATTTTGCACTTGAAGCAAATAATCTTGGCCGAATTCTTGACTTGTTCTTGGCCCTTCTTCTTGTTGATCTTGGACTTCTTCTTCTTGTTGGAGTTGAATCCAAGTCCACCTTTGTCATTGGGGGATTTTTGCACACTCAAAATATTCTTGAGTGTGGACTTCCCTTCATGACTCTTTTCCAAGTTTTTCTTCAAAGAAGTGACTTGGGCCTTGAGCTCTTTGATTTCCTCTACATGGTTAGTATCAACACAAGTACTAGAGGAAGTATAAGCATCATTGTTAGAGCCACAAGGCAAGGAAAGTAATTCATCACAAGATGTACCAATGTTATGCATAGAAGAATTACGAGGACTAGCACATGTTAATAAAGCATTTTTACTAGATGTAGTGCTAAGGTCCACATGAGGCTCACTAGATGTTACCTTAGTAGTACAAGCCTCATGAACTATCTTTAGCACATCATGGGATACTAGAAGATCACCATGAGAGCTCGAGAGCTTTTCATGACTTTCTTCCAATTTCCCATAATTGCTAGATAGCAACTCAAGTTGAGCCCTTAGCTCAACATTCTCCTTCAATATGGATGCTTCACAAGAAATAGAGTTAGTAGCACAAGCATCATCATTAACAACAAGAGGAGAAGGCAACTTGGCAAGCTCTTTAGCATATGAAGCTTGAAGTTGAGCATGAGACTCGGTGAGTTCAATGAGCGAACTCTTAACGACCCTTGAGCCATTTTCGAGGTGCTCAAAGTCCTCAAGGAGTTTAGCATGAGCAAATTCAAGCTTATCATTTTTAGTTCTAAAATCATTTGCCACCTCGAGAGCTCTATCATGGGATTCCTTTAATCTAGATAATTCTAGAGCAAAGGTCTCCTCAAGAGATTCCTTGGTGGTTTGTTCAAGTTCAAGAGCTTGAGATAGCTCCGCAATCTCATTAGCGTAATCACGCTCATGACCTTCCATTTTCTCAATGGTGGCCTCATGCTCCTCGAGATGAGATTCCAACTCCTCCATATATTTCTTGCCCTCAATGGCAATAGTCATGATTTCAAGGAAGTTAGAACAAGCAAGTTTATTCTTATGAAGAGCATTAAAAATCATTTCACCCTTAATATTTAAGGATGCAACATTAACATTCTCTTCATCATCATTAGCATCAACATCATCATCAAGAGACATATTGGGGTTCAAAGGAGGAGATACCTTTGAAGCCTTAGCCATAAGGCAAAAAGCAATAGATGATGATGTAGGATCCCTTGAGGCACCATTCAAGGCCACATCTTGTTCCATGGAGTGTTGGGTTTCCTTTACATTGTTAGCACAACAACTCGAGGAAATAGATACATTTTTATCATGGCAACAAGATATAGCAAGCATATCATTATGAGATGTAGTCAAGCAATTTCTACATGATATGCAAGGACTATCAACACGAGCATGTGAAACATTAAGAGTGCTCGAAGTGTTAAAGTCCAAAGATGAAGCATAGCAATAAGATAGCGATGAAGGATCATCAACAATTATCCCACTATCAACATTACAATGATCATCACTACTCACCATATCATTACCTTGTGGCAATCCACATGTAGGTGAAGTAGATGAAGTTGAGAAGGCAATACGACCGGAGGTGGAGGGAGAACAATCATCCCTACAAATCTTGGACACACCATATTTATCTTGAAGCTTTGTCCACAACTCATGAGCATCCCGAAACGGCATGAGTTGAAATATAACTACATTGCTCAAAGCATCAAAAAACACATTAGAAGCTTGAGCATTGAGATAAGAGTTTTTCTCATCCTCTAAAGATATGTGTTGAGAATCCTTTGGAGGAGAAAAACCCATATCTACAATTCGCTCTAAACATGGGTCAATGGCCCGAAAATGATTAAGCATGCGAATTACCCAAACATCAAAATTTGTGCCATCGAAACTAAGAGTGTCAAAGAATCCTAATCCCCTAGTCGACATCTTTACTCTCTAGGTGGTTAAACCTAATAATGAGAGACGAGGCTCTGATACCAATTGAAAGATCGTGGATGTCGCCTAGAGGGGGGGGTGAATAGGCGCTTTAAAATAATTACGGTTTAGGCTTGAACAAATGCGGAATAAACCTAGCGGTTAATTTGACAAGCACAAAACCTAAATTGACTAGGCTCACCTATGTGCACCAACAACTTATGCTAAGCAAGATAAACAACTAAGTGATAGCAAGATATATAACAAGAAACAATATGGCTATCACAAAGTAAAGTGCATAAGTAAAGGGCTCGGGTAAGAGATAACCGAGGCACGCGGAGACGACGATGTATCCCGAAGTTCACACCCTTGCGGATGCTAATCTCCGTTTGGAGCGGTGTGGAGGCACAATGCTCCCCAACAATGCCACTAGGGCCACCGTATTCTCCTCACGCCCTCGCACAATGCAAGGTGCCGTGATTCCACTAAGGGACCCTTGAGGGCGGTCACCGAACCCGTACAAATGGCAACCCTTGAGGGCGGTCACCGAACCCGTACACTTTGGCAACCCTTGGGGGCGGTCACCGGTACCCGTCAAATTGCTCGGGGCGATCTCCACAACCTAATTGGAGACCCCGACGCTTGCCCGGAGCTTTACACCACAATGATTGAGCTCCGAGGCACCACCAAGCCGTCTAGGGCGCCAAGGCACCCAAGAGGAACAAGCTCTAGGGTGCCCAAACACCCAAGAGTAATAAGCTTCTCAACTACTAACTTCCACGAATCCCACGGAGAACTCAAACCGATGCAACTAATGCAATGGCAAGGGCACACGGAGTGCCCAAGTCCTCCTCTCCCAAATCCCACCAAAGCAACAAAAGCTATGGAGGAAAATGAGAGGAAGAACGAAGAAGAACACGAAGAACTCCAAGAACTAGATCCAAGGGGTTCCCCTCACTTAGAGGAGAAAGTGATTGGTGGAAATGTGGATCTAGATCTCCTCTCTCTTTTCCCTCAAGAAGGAGCAAGAATCATTGGAGGGATTGAGAGATAGGCAAGCTCAAGAAGGTCAACAATGGGGGGAGAAATGAGCTCAAAGGATAAGAAAACCGTTGGGGAAGAAGACCCCTTTTATAGGGCCACCCCAAATCCAACCGTTACCTGTCTCAGCCCGCACAGAGCGGTACTACCGCTCCACAGAGCGGTACTACCGCTCGGGCGGTAGTAATTCAAAAAGCAGCAGGCAACAACAAGAAACTGGAGCGGTAGTGCCGCACCAAGCGGTACTACCGCTCAACTTCCGCGGTACTACCGCTTAAGCTTTCGCAGGACAGAAGAAACAGAGGAAGTGGGGTAGCACTGGAACGGCAGTACCGCAACAAGCGGTACTACCGCTCCACTACCGCCCCACTACCGCTTAGGAAAAAAAAGCACCAGAAGAAAACACGGTAGTGCAACGGTAGTAGGGGGCGGTAGTACCGTGTCAAGCGGTACTACCGCTCTACTACCGCTTTACTACCGCTTAGCGGAAAACAACACCAGAGGAAAACACGGTAGTGCAACGGTAGTAGGGGGCGGTAGTACCGTGTCAAGCGGTACTACCGCTCTACTACCGCTTTACTACCGCTTAGCGGAAAACAACACCAGAGAGTTGCACCCGCCGGGCGGTAGTGCTGCGGTAGACCACAGCGGTACTACCGCATAAGCGGTACTACCGTGGTACCGAGCGGTACTACCGTTTGGGTGACAGGAAAACTGCCCAGACAAACAATAAATCCTAAACTGCCACAACTTCTGCAAATGAGCTCCGAATTGAGCAAACTCAAGCTTGTTGGATAGATGACGACAAATACTATCCAACAGCGACTGGTTATAATAAGAAGTGGCAGGGGAGATATGCCTAACATATAGAGATGAGAAACCTCTACGAATGAAGAACCGACATAAACTCCAACATCGAAAACATCATAGAAGATGCATACATGAACTCCGTTTTCGATGAACTCGAGCTTGTCATGAAGATGACCAAAAGCTCAAAGACTCACAAAGAGAAACACCAAACACGAACCAAGAAAGATGATGCAAGGATGCAATGGTTTGAGCTCTCTACGAAGATACGATAAAGCTACTCACTTGAGAGCCCCCCCTTGATAGTACGGCTATCGATCCTATAACCCGGTCTCCCAACTACTACCATGAGACCGGTAAAATAGAAAACCTATCAAGGGCAAACCTTTGCCTTGCGCATAGTCCACTTGAGCTAGATGATGACGATCTTGACCTCCTCAAGTTGGACCACCTTTCTTGATTGCGCCAGCTCGATGAAGACTAGTTGATTGCTCCCCCATACTCCACTATGGGTGAGCCACTCTTCGGCACATCTTCACAAGTCCATTGTCACCACAATGGACGGCAAGCTTCAAGCATGTGATCTCTTCGTGATGCTCCACTTGAACTTGCACACCGCAATCTTGATGACGATCACCACTTGATGTCATCCTCCATGGGTTGAATGAGATCTTCCTCTTGATGCAAGCCCATGGAAACATACCTAACCCCACATAGAACTCTCGCATAGAACATGGGTTAGTACACAAAGCGTAATGGACAATGCTTACCATACCGTGAGATCACTTGATCCCACTCGGTACATCTTCTACGCTTTGTGTGTTGATCAACTCGAATCACTCTTCATATTTAGTCTTGATCAACCTTGAATCTTTCCAACTCTCTTCATTAGGATGATGTCTTGAAGGTAAACATGAATGTTCACACAATCTCCTTCTTCAAGACATGCTTGCAATAGGCTCATCTCTTACATGACCAATCTTTGGATAACTCCATGAATAACCTTGGTCAACACATATTCTTCTTCTAATAACCTTGAAACCAACAAATGGTCTTCAAGCAATGCCTATGGACAAACCCTTCAAATATAACTCAAGGCAACCATTAGTCCATAGAGATTGTCATCAATTACCAAAACCAAACATGGGGGCAGCACATGTTCTTTCATTATCTTTTATAACTATTTGTTTTATTTAGTGTTTATGACAATTATGCCGACCAACGTGACATAGATTTTTTAATCTAGGAGGTATGTGAACCGGAAATTCCAACCGACATAGAAATTCTTGTCGAGAAGTTAAATTTGGTTGAAAAAGAAAACAATTACTTGAAAGAGGAGAAGATGAAGTTGGAGTTGCATGTTGCCGATGTCGTCGACGATCACAAGATCAAGATGGATGCAATGCGCTTGAAGATTAGAAAGATTAGAAAATATGCCATTCATACTGAGGCTTGGTATCATTATGCCGTTGGATCAATTGGTACCTTAGTTGCGGTTATGATCGCAGATGCTCTAGAGAGCTATATGTTGTTCAATAATGAGAACTATGTATGAACGTTATGTATTTATTTTGGTCACTACTGTAATTTGGCTTTAATGTGATGATGAATTTCTATTAATTTGGTCACTTCTCTATTCATGATATGCACGCAGATGAACCGGCGATGGATGTACGGTGACCGACGCACCTCCGAGTATATTGAGGGCCTGCATAATTTTCTCGAAGCGGCTGAGGTAAACAAGCAGAATGGTTTTATGCATTGTCCATGTACTGTCTGTGAGAATACGAAGGCTTTCTCCAACTATAAAACCCTTCACTTCCACCTGCTTCAGAAAGGGTTTTATGCCACACTATAATGTTTGGACCAAGCACGGAGAAAGAGGGTTTATGATGGAAGACAACGAAGAAGAAGAGGATGACGACAACTACCCGCCCCATGAATACGGTGATGCTGCAATGGGGGAAGCTGAAGATGAAGAGGAACCAGACGATGTGCCCGATGATGATCTTCGCCGGGTCATTGTTGATGCACAGAGAGAATGCGAAAGTGAAAGGGAGAAGTTGAAGTTCGATCGCATGTTAGAGGATCACAAAAAAGGGTTGTACCCAAATTGCGAAGATGACAACAGAAAGCTCGGTACCACACTGGAATTGCTGCAATGGAAGGCAGACAATGGTGTATCTGACAAGGGATTTAGTTCGCTACTGAAAATAATGAAGAAGAAGCTTCCAAAGGATAACGAATTGCCAGGCAGTACATACGAAGCAAAGAAGGTTCTATGCCCTCTAGGATTGGAGGTGCAGAAGATACATGCATGCCCTAATGACTGCATCCTCTACCGCGGTGCGTACGAGGATTTGAACGCATGCTCGGTATGCGGTGCCTTGCGGTATAAGATCAGAAGAGATGACCCTGGTGATGTTGAGGGCCAGCGCATCGGGAAGAGGGTTCCTGCCAAGGTGATGTGGTATGCTCCTATAATACCACGGTTGAAACGTCTGTTCAGAAACAAAAAGCATGCCGAGTTGATGCAATGGCACAAAAAAGACTGTAAGAAAGACGGGAAGTTGAGAGCACCCGCTGACGGGTCGCAGTGGAGAAAGATCGAGAGAAAGTGGAACGACTTTACAGGTGACCCGAGGAACGTATGGTTTGGTTTAAGTGCAGATGGCGTTAATCCTTTTGGGGAGCAGAGCAGCAAGCATAGCACATGGCCTGTGACTCTATGTATGTATAACATTCCTCCTTGGTTGTGCATGAAGCGGAAGTTCATTATGATGCCAGTGCTCATCCAAGGCCCTAAGCAACCCGGCAATGACATTGATGTGTACCTAAGGCCATTAGTTGATGAACTTTTACAGCTATGGAATGGAAGAGGTGTACGTGTGTGGGATGAGCATGCACAAGAGGAATTTGACCTACGAGCGTTGCTGTTTGTAACCATCAACGATTGGGCTGCTCTCAGTAACCTTTCAGGACAGACAAACAAGGGATACCACGCATGCACACACTGTTTAGATGACACCGACAGTATATATTTGGACAAATGCAGGAAGAATGTGTACCTGGGGCATCGTCGATTTCTTCCGACCAACCATCAATGTCGAAAGAAAGGAAAGCATTTCAAAGGTGAGGCAGATCACCGTAAGAAGCCCGCCCTCCGTACTGGTGATCACATACTTGATATGGTCAATGATTTACAAGTAATATTTGGAAAGGTCCTGGCGGACTATCTGTTCCGACTGACGATGCGGGACGCGCACCCATGTGGAAGAAGAAATCTATATTTTGGGACCTACCCTATTGGAAAGACCTAGAGGTCCACTCTGCAATCGACGTGATGCACGTGACGAAGAATCTTTGCGTGAACCTGCTAGGCTTCTTGGGAGTGTATGGAAAGACAAAAGATACACCGGAGGCACGGGAGGAACAGCAACGTGTGCATGAAAAAGACGGCATGCATCCAAAGCAGCATGAAGGTCCTGCCAGCTACGCTCTTACCAAAGAAGAGAAGGAAATCTTCTTTGAATGCCTGCTCAGTATAAATGTCCCGTCTGGCTTCTCGTCGAATATAAAGGGAATAATAAATATGGCAGAGAAAAAGTTCCAGAACCTAAAGTCTCATGACTGCCACGTGATTATGACGCAACTGCTTCCGGTTGCATTGAGGGGGCTTCTACCTGAAAACGTTCGATTAGCCATTGTGAAGCTATGTGCATTCCTCAATGCAATCTCTCAGAAGGTGATCGATCCAGAAATCCTGCCAAGGTTAAGGAGTGATTTGGTGCAATGTCTAGTTAGTTTCGAGCTGGTGTTCCCACCGTCCTTCTTCAATATCATGACGCACGTCCTAGTTCATCTAGTCGACGAGATTGTCGTTCTGGGCCCTGTATTTCTACACAATATGTTCTCCTTTGAGAGGTTCATGGGAGTCTTAAAGAAATATGTTCGTAACCGCGCTAGGCCAGAAGCAAGCATCTCAATGGGCCATCAAACAGAGGATGTCATTGGGTTTTGTGTTGACTTCATTCCTGACCTTAAGAAGATTGGTCTCCCTCAATCACGGTATGAGGGGAGACTGAGTGGAAAAGGCACGCTAGGAGCGGACTCAATAATATGTAGGGACGGCCATTCTTGGTCTCAAGCACACTACACAGTTCTACAGAATTCTACCTTGGTGACCCCGTATGTCGATGAACACAAGAATATTCTGCGCTCCAAACACCCGGAGCAGTGTGACGACTGGATTACATATGAACACATCAGGACTTTCGGCAGTTGGTTGCAAACACGTCTCATGGGTGACAACACTGTTTCTGATGAGTTGTACTCGTTGGCCAGGGGACCATCTTCGACTGTATTGACTTACAAAGGGTACGAGATAAATGGGAATACATTTTACACGATCGCCCAAGATCAAAAGAGCACCAACCAAAACAGCGGTGTCCGCTTTGATGCAGCAACCAATAGGGGAAAGGACACATATTATGGTTACATAGTGGACATATGGGAACTTGACTATGGACATGATTTCAAGGTCCCTTTGTTTCAGTGCAAATGGGTCAATCTGTCAGGAGGCGGGGTACAGGAAGACCCACAGTACGGAATGACAACAGTGGATCTGAACAATCTTGGGTACACAGACGAACCATTCGTCCTAGCCAATGATGTGGCGCAGGTTTTCTATGTGAAGGACATGTCTACCAAACCGAGAAAAAGAAAAGATAAGGAAGCGAATACATCATACGATGAGCCAAAGCGCCACATAGTTCTTTCAGGAAAAAGAGACATCGTGGGATTGGAGTGCATGACAGACATGTCTGAAGATTATGAAAAGTTTCATGAAATTCCTCCCTTCAAAGTCAAGGCTGACCCAAGCACCCTCTTAAACGATGAAGATTATCCATGGTTACGGCGCAATAAGCAAAGGACACAAGCGAAGAAAAAAGTGAAGACTTTCTCTCCACAACTATATCATTGCAGTTACATGTGAAGAAATGAAATGCCTTTTGTAACAGATGAGTTTTCGTATGAAACCCTAATACTTCGAAAGAGATTGTCCGTTTTGTCCGCCAATTGAGCATCATCCTTTATATTTGTCTTTTGTTTCTTTCTAAGTGTCTTTCTAAAAATGGAGTTGGAAAAATGAAATATACCGTCGGAAAATGAAAGGATTTCGAGATAGATCAACAAAACACACGGTTTCCCCTGCATACAGCCCGACGGTGGCTCGTGAGTGCCCGCATATGAAATGCACCGTCGGACCGTATGCAGGGAATCCGAATGATTTGCATTTCATTTTTTTAAACTTATTTCAACTCCAGACTTTTTTAAACTTCAGTATGCACCATTCGAAGCCACGTCATCAATTTTCAACCATTTCTGACTTCATTTGCTATTTTTCATGCATTTAATGATTTGTTTTGAGCTAAATGACCCTGAAATTGAAAAGCACTACAAATGAACTCTGAAAAGGTTGAAAGTTGGCATGGTATCATCATTTCACCCACATAGCATGTGCTAAAAAGTTGAGAGGGTTACGGCAAAAACTGGATGCACTTCGTGTACAAAATGGACAATCTCTTTCGAAGTATCAGGGTTTCACACGAAAACTCGTCTGTTACAAAGGCATTTCATTTTTTAAACTTATTTCAACTCCAGAATTTTTGTGCGTTTAGTATGCACCATTCGAAGCCACGTCATCAATTTTCAACCCTTTCTGACTTCATTTGCTATTTTTCATGCATTTAATGATTTGTTTTGAGCTAAATGACCCTGAAATTGAAAAGCACTACAAATGAACTCTGAAAAGGTTGAAAGTTAGCATGGTATCATCATTTCACCCACATAGCATGTGCTAAAAAGTTGAGAGGGTTACGGCAAAAACTGGATGCACTTCGTGTATAAAATGGACAATCTCTTTCGAAGTATCAGGGTTTCACACGAAAACTCATCTGTTACAAAGGCATTTCATTTTTTTTAAATAACCTAAGTATTACCAAATTGAATATAATGATAAAACACAATAAAATTAAATGGAAGAAAAAATAATCACTGAAAAATCTATTTTTAAAGTAAAGTTATTCACAAACTAGTGATTCACATAAATTTCAAATAACTCAAATTTAAACTATTCAAATTTGAAAACTACTGGCACTAACAGAAAGTTTATATTTTTTTTACCTAAAGCAAAAGGATTCACAAAGAAACTCTAAATAAAGAAAAAAAACAACTCAGAAATAAAAAAAATTAAAGCAGAAAACAAAAAAAAATGAAAAATAAATAAATTAAAAAAATCCCGCCTACTGGGCCACAACGGCCTGCATAGGACGCAGGCCCGCAAGGCCCAGTAGGCCCACTGGGAATCGCAGCAAAGGTAGGCCCAGAAGGCCTGCATTAGAGAGGAGCTCAATGCGGTGCCTGCGCCGGGGCTTATAAACTGGTCGAGGCGCCCCTCGACTAGCGAGGTGGGACTAAACTTCCACCACGCCGCTGTGCAAGGCCATTGGTCCCGGTTGGTGCCACCAACCGGGACCAATGCCTACCTTTGGTCCCGGTTGGTGCCACCAACCGGGACCAAAGGTCCTTGTTTCCCGCCCTTTGGGCTGACGAAAAGAGACCTTTGGTCCCGGTTGGTGGCACCAACCGGGACCAAAGGTAGGCATTGGTCCCGATTGGTGCCACCAACCGGGACCAAAGGCTCTGGGTATATAAGCCCACACTTAGCGTTTTCCAGTCCCAGTTCATCTTCCCCCCGACGCCGCGCCGAACAGCACGACGCCGCCAGGCTGCCGGACCGCGCCCTCGCCCTCGCCGATGCGCTCTCCTCCCCGAGCCCTCGCCGACACGCCCTCACGCCCTCGCCCTCGCCCTCGCCGCGCGCCGGCCTCGAGCCCGCCGTCCTCGTCGCCGACGCGCCCTCGCCCTCGCCGCGCGCCGTCCTCGTCGCCGGCCTCGAGCCCGCCGTCCTCGTCGCGCCCTCGCCCCCCGGAGCCCGCCGTCCTCGTCGCGCCCTCGCCCCCCCCACAGTGAGCCCCCCTTCCCATGTCCCCTGCTCCCCGTCGCCGCTGCTCCATGTCCTCTGTTTTTTTCATGTATATGTGTATTTTTTTTGCGGGCATTTATATGTGTATATGTTCATGTATATGTTTTTTTTATGTATATGTGTATATGTTCATGTATATGTGTGTATATGTTCATGTATGAGATGAGATAGATAGATAGATAAATTTTCATGTGTATATGTTCATGTATGAGATGTATATGTGCTCTTTTGTATACAAACTTCGTTGTTTTTCATATGTACGAAAATGTAGAGTGAAAACGAAAACAAACATATAAGAAAAAACAAAGGAAAAAAATGAAGAAGGAAAAGAAACCCGCCCGGCCAGGCCACCACCGCATTTTCATAAAGTTTTTCCACCGAGTCCACGTCGCACCCGAGCACCCCCGATAACTTCGACATGAGGGGGGGGGGGTCGATATACCCCCCTCCCCGATAACTTCGACATGAGGGGGGGGGCTCGATATACATTTTTTTCCATGTATGTATGTCGTTGTCGTTGAGTTAAAGAAAGAAAAATAATGAAAATATGTCATGAGTTAATGAAAATATATAATATATGTATGTGGCTATGTATGTAAAGATGGATAGCATTTTTTCCCATGTATGTATGTCGTTGTCAATATACCCCCCTCCCTGATAACTTCGACATGAGGGGGGGGGGTCGATATACCCCCTCCCCGATAACTTCGACATGAGGGGGGGGGTTCGATATACCCCCTCCCCGATAATATTTTTTTTCTAAGTTACTTAGGTAAAATGTTCACCCCCCTCTCGATATATCGGGCGACCAACTCTCGAGGCGGTCCGGACGTCGGACATTCATGTTTGTATATTAATTGCCATGTTGTAATATTTGCAGAAACTATGGATCCAAGAGACTTGGAAAAAGAACAGTTGTTGGGGGACATAATCCACGACGGACGTGATATCTTGTCGTATCTCAACGACACCGATGGTCTGGAAGGAGAGGATGATGGCTCCGGTGATCGAACAATGGAGGAGGGAGGACATGATCATGATGGCTCCGGTGACCGAATGCCGGAGGAAGAAGGAGACCATGATGACGGCTCCGGTGACCGAACGGAGGAGGGAGTTGTTGCAAAGTCCGGCGAAGTATATATATTAATTAAGCCTGTGCTGACTAGCTAATTGATGCATTAATTGTTTTGGTATGTACATATATTAATTAACTCTTCTTTCTTCTTTTATAGCCCTCCGGATCGAGCCAAACTTCGGTAACGAGACGAGGCCCGAAGAAGAGGTTGCGCAAGGAAGAAAGGTTCACGATCACAGCACTCGCGCACGATGGCCATCCGATTGAACCCAAGCGGACCAAGGACGCATTTTCTGCTCAGTGCGGAGCTATTGTTAGGGACTACATCCCGATCAGCATCAAGCAATGGAATAAGCCTAAGGACGGCGCCCCTGATGGTGATTATGTCACCGATAGACAGAAAGATGATCTTTGGACCGCGCTGAAGGCAAATTTCACCCTACCGCCAGAGGAGGATCCGAATAAGCCAGTTATAGAGCCACTGGTCAAGGCGTGTGCTCTTAAGAACATGGCAGATCTATTCAGGAGGTGGAAGAATGAGTTGAAATCAAAGTTTGTCGACAAAGGGGAGCCTTCAGAATTCACCGGCCGATTTGAGAAGATACGTGATCACTGGCCCGCATTTGTGGCCTACAAGACATCGGACAAGAGTAAGAAAATGTCAGAGACAAACAAGATCAATGCTGCAAAAAAGCAGTACCACCTTCACACGGGGTCAGGTGGCTACCTCAAAGCCCGGCCGTTGTGGGACAAAGCTGAGAATGACCTGATTGCTAAAAAAGTCGTACCACAGACATTGAACTGGCCAGACCGTTCAAGGACTTGGTTCTTCGGGTTTGGGGGAACTTTGGACCCTGAAACAGGGAAGTGCCGTTGGACGAACGAGCAACTTGCGATACCCATGAACAAGCTTCAGGAGTATATCACCGCAGCGCAGGAAGGGACGTTCATTCCCGACAGAGAGAAGGACGAGCTGACTGAGGCCCTAGGGAATGCTGAGCACCCTGGACGAACACGAGGCACACCAGGCTCGGTTCCGTGGAAGGTTGGGTTTCCCGACGCAGGCGGTTACAGAAGCCGGGAGAGAAAGAGGAAAGCGGAGCTGAGCGAAATTCAGAAGCTGAATGCAAGACTACAAAAGCTAGAGGAAGCTGAGAGTCAGCGAGCTGCCGGCCAACCATCTCAGCGGCACGAAGCTACCCCAGAAGCTACCCCGCCATCTCAGCGGAGAAGCAGCGTCGCTTACACGGAGCCCGTTCAGCCTGACTTCACGGCTCCTATCTACCCCGTGGATACTATCACGGAGGCTCAACATTGCGAGCTCATGACGAAATGCCGGAACCTCACTTTCAAGGCGGCTGTCGGCTCTGTTGCACCTCCTCAACCCAACGGAACTTTTCACTGCTCACCGATTCCACATGGCTATGCTGTTGTGATGGTGGATGAAGTAATGGAGGGATTTGAGGAGCTCGAGCTTGACCGGTCTACAGGTGAAGGAGAGAATAAGCTGGCTCGTGCTCTGAGGAGTACATGTCTATGGCAGAAGGAGTACATCAAGTTTCCAAACTGGACGCCTCCGCCTCCTCCTCCTCCTCAGGTGAATCAGGGCTCTCCGCCTCCTCCTCCTCCTCCTCCTCCTCCGGTGAGTGATCAGGGCACACCGCCTCCTTCTCCGGCTCCTCCGACGCGTGAGGGCACTCCGCCTCCTCCTTCGCCTACTTCGGCACGTCGGAGCAGTACGCCTCCTCCTCAGCCTCGTCGGCAACGGCAGAAGACAGACGCCGCCGCTCCGGCTCCTCTGACGCGTCGGAGCACTCCGCCTCCTGCTCCGCCTCGTAAGCAACGACGGAAGAGAGACGCCGCCGCTCCGGCGGCTAGCAGTACAAGAAGAGGCGGGAGGGAATACAGATACGGTCCATCTCTCAAGCCTCTGGAAAAGTTACCATATGAGAGGACCGAGTCTGAAAACGAGGAGATATGTCAGGCCGAATTGACGGCCCATTTTGCAAAGAAAACTCCAGCTCCGAAGGAGAAGCTAGATCCGGTGAAAGTGATGCGCAATATCGATGCCCTGAAGCGACCACCACCGCCTCCGCCGGATTCCAACTTTGACCGCTGTGTTAAAAAGACATATCAAGACGCGCGGCGGTCGGGAAGTACTTCCAGTGATGCAAGGTTAGCAAAACGAAGAAGTGGGAAAAAAATTCCCCAGCTCGGCGAACAGGCGAACCAATCGTGCCCCCCGCTCAAGGTGTCTAGCGATATCGTCGCTAATCATCCGGGGATGGTGCCCGGTACCAATCCTGGTGATTACCTGAGCGATGATGTACAGTTTGAGCCGTTGGAGGTGGACGAATTCAGTTACCGGGACGGGCGGCCTCTCGTCAAACCTGATCATCCTCCTCTAACAACGATGATGCGAACATTGCATGAATGGTACATGAAAACCTGCCGCGAGTCTGGGAGGAATGCTTTGACGCTGAAGATTAAAGAGGAGCACGACCTCGTTGGAATGGATCGGTTGAATGTTGAATTTGAGGAGATATTCCAGTTATACAATCAAAAGGCCCTCGACAAAACAATCGTGACTTCCTACTGTCTGTAAGTACTACTTCTGTAATTAAGTCTCTCTATATATATAGCTCAGCTCTTTCATTGCATGTATATATAATTATCCTCACTATATTATGCAGATTGAAGATCGTCGAATGCAGAAAAGCACAAATGTATGACATTGGGTTCATTAACCCAAATATCATACATGAGTTTACGGTTAAAAACAATGTCACACAAACCGAGGACAACTTGCTACAATCGTTGCTTAAAAATCAAAACAAAGGGACAATACTCTTTCCTTACAACTTCAAGTGAGTGTTACTGTCTTGTGCATATTCGGTTTCCCTTATTACTCGAGGTTATAGTAATGTAATTGATGAGTTATGCATGTGTGCGCAGGTTCCACTTTATTCTGCTAGAGATTAAGCTTGAGCGGGGAGTAGTAATCGTCTTAGACTCGAAACGAAAAGATCCCCAGGAATATGCGGACATGACTAAAATGCTCCAGAAGTAAGTTCAATCGATCATTATCGCATCATATCGGCAACTTTGTTCATTTCCTGATATCAAGTAATTATTTTCTTTGTCTGGCAGGGTTTGGAAAGAGTTCACCGCAATTGTTTCGACACTGCCGAGGGAGCTGCGATTTACACACCCGAAAGTAAGTACTACTAGCTAGTTCCGCGCATCTCCCATTGATTCTAGTTCCATCAATACCATTTATCATGCTTGATTATCAGTTTGATTGAACTCTATTTCTCGTAAAGTGCTTGTGGCAGGAAAAAGGGAATAATTTTTGTGGATACTACGTTTGCGAGTTCATCTACAACGCGACGACCCCTAAGCGGGGCTACTCTGAAAAACAATTTCAAGTGCGTAAGCAATAATATTCACAATTTTATTTTATTACCATGATTTGTGTTGAGTTTCATTCATATATATGTATTGACCCCCTTCTTCAAATTAGATGTGGCAGATGTGGGATGAACTCCTACCACATGATCGCATACGAGCAATTCAAGAGGAATTGACGGGATTCTTTCTTGACCACGTCATAAATAAAGTCGGAGAATACCATCTGGAATTTGAAATTAAATGTTAGGGATTGTAAGAGATCTTATATTGTATATATGTAGCTAGTAGCGTTGGATAGATATACGAAAACTTGTTGTTCGACCAATCTCTCGGAGAAAGAGAGGTCGATCACTTCTCTGTGTATATGTTCATGATCGACGATCTTGTGTACTTAATGATTCCTTCATTTGCTTACTAGCTAGCGTGTCGAGTTCTCTCTATAGTAGCTAGCGTCGACCAAGCACGAAGAAAGAGAGGACACTTCTCTCTATTAGCTAGCTAACACAATATGAAACACCTCAATTAACCCTACAAACCCCCCTAACCCCCCCCCTATCAAAAAAAAAACAAAAACCCCAGCGCCTTTTAGTCCTGGTTGGTGTTGCCAACCGGGACTAAAGGTCCTGCCTTTTGGTCCCGGTTGGTGTTACCAACCGGGACTAAAGGTCCTCCTGCCTGGGCTCCCAGCACCGGCCACGTGGAGGGCCTTCTGTCCCGGTTCGTAAGCCAACCGGGACTAAAGGTTTTGGGCTTTAGTCCCGACCCTTTAGTCCCGGTTCCAGAACCGGGACTAAAGGCCCTTACGAACCGGGACAAATGGGGGTTTTCCTACTAGTGGCTGTCCATGTAGGTACGCGACCATTCTACCAAATTTATTTCAGGACCGAGACGCTTCTCATCGACGGCCGGCCGGCCAGCCAGCAGCTCAAGGAGCACCACCCCAAAATTGTATACGTCGCCGGCCCATGCACCGTCAGCGCTCTCTGATCTTCCTGAGGGCCTGGGCAAAATGCCCCATAGCTTCGGTGTGTAATCCTAAAAATTAAAAGCAAAACACAAGGCTAAATTACACAATTAATTACTTCCGCACTATTTTCTGGCCAAGACGCTTTTCTTTGCAGCATATGCTACAAGTACTCCCTCCGTTCCTTTTTACTCCATGTATAAGATTTGTGCAAAGTTTAACCAAATTTGTTTAGAAAAATATCAACATCTGGTGGCTCCTTTTGAAGCCTTGAAAGCACCCTTCCCCTCCCGAGGCGCTCCCGCGGGCGTCCACGGGAGGCAACCCTAGCGCCTTAGCTTCCCCTCCCTCGCCGCCGCCGGTGGCGTCGCCAGCCAAAGGCCATGTGGCGTAGGCGGCACCAGGGCGGTTTTCTCCTACGCGCGGGTGGTGGGCGTCGCGGGGCACCTCCCCTGCTCGGCGGCGTCGGGTCCCAGCCGACCCCTGCTCCGGCTCCCTCCTCCCGCGTCCGGGTGGCCCACCGGTGCTGCTTCCTCCCCCTCCCCTCTCCAGCGATGGCTCGTGGGGTCCGAAGTTCCCGGGATGTGCTGGCGGCAGATCTGGGAATCCCTTCCCATATCCGGTGCGTGGTGGTGGTAGGCGATGGCAGGGGTGGCCGATAGCACTGATGAGGTGGTGGTGATGCGGCTGGTGTTCGTGCTGCTCCGGTGCGGGGTGGCGGGGCTCTGGGTGGACATGGCCAAGGCGTGGAGCCGCAGGTGCTATGGTGGAGGTTGGCGCCCCGATGGTTTCCGTTGGTGTGGTGGCCAGCGGGTGGCGCGGGTAGGGGCAACAGCTTGGCGTGGTAGCTGCTCTGGCCGTGGGCGGCGATGGCGCAGTGAGGTCCGGTATGCAGTGGCCTCCCTGCAGCGCGTCGCTACACGGTAGCTTGGCGGCTTTGAATGCGGCGACAACCGGCTTCTCCGGTATCGGCTCATCTGCAGGCTGACCGTCATGTGCTGTCTTCGTCGGAGGGCTGGTCCTTTCCCAGTCGTCGTCCACCGTTGAGGGACGATTCTCCCGCCAGGAGGGCCACGGGATCACGGTATCCCTGGCTTTTTTTAGTCATCATGATGATTGCTTCCTCTCTATTTTTTGAGATATTGACGACGGCACGCGGCCACGCGCCAGGCACGGCCCATCTAACCACGTGACGGGCCCGGCACGCGGCCTATCATGCCGGCACGGCTAAATTGGACCATTTGGCCAGGTTGACCTCACTCTTCCCCCTCTCCAAATCTCCACGTTGAAAGCATGACAGCGAGGTAGGCGTCCGGCGGCGGCGGCGGCGAGAAGAGTGGTGGCGACAGGAAGTTCGGTGGAACCATGGTTGGTGGAAGGAGGGGCGGCGTCTTCGGTGGCAGAGGAGGCAGCGGCGGCGGATCCAATGGAGCAGGGGACGAAGGGTTCCTTGGCGGCTGTGGGCCGGGAGAACCGACCGCTAGGGTCTCTTCGGTGCTTCAATTTGGTGCCAACAAGGTAACTTCTTCACATCCCAGCAGTTCTGCCCACAAATCATGACCTGTTTTTTTGCTGCTTCTCTACACTATGGGTGGTCTGAAAAAAAATCTGTTTTCACAGGATGATCCGCTGCCGGAATTTGATTTTGGGCTTCCAAAATCAAATCACGACCCTGAGTACTGTGATTATGTTGAGTGGGTTGATGGGGAGTGGGGTGGCAGAGCAAAGTCAGTCATTAACTATCTTGCCATGAAGAACATGAAGCTAGAGACTAAGATTAGAGAAATGGAAGCAGAAATTAAAAGGAATGACAAAGAAAATAGAGCAATGGTTAAGATGCAGAAGGAAATATTGTTATATAGGGATATGATTTTAGGATTTGGAGCTCTGCTGTACCTTGGCCTTTTTGCCATTATGATTGGTGTCGTAGTTAGCAAGTAGGTTGTTCACAAAGTTTGATGTGCAGGGCAATAATGTAGTTGCCATCCTTGGAATTCACCTGATGAAATGAACATGAAATATTTGCTATTCTCTTGATGGAGCTTAACTTGGAACATACTGTTGTTTATTCTTGTAATTATTGCTGTGTTGTTACAAATTGTTGTTCTGTTCATGCCTACTAAAGCACACTCAAACTAATTATAGATGCTGGAGTACAAAAGGGCACATTGTAACTGAATTTTTGGAAGATTGCAGTTCAAACAACATGGGGACACATGGGGACATCATGTTGGAATATTCTATATTTAGGCAGACGGTGCATATTTGACATAGTCTATATTTGGTAACTGGTGCACATGGGCACATCACCTAGCAGCACTAATGATTAGTGCAGCAGCACTAATCATAGTACATTTGCAAAGGAGGAGCAACAAGTAGCAGCACCTATACCATCAACGCAACACTTTAGCAGCACCTATACCATGAAAACAACCCTGAAGCATAGAGTTCAACACTAGATATTCAGTTTTTGACTGACAACCAACCAGACCAAAGTTAACTGATTGCATAGCTTATATGCTGAAATATACCAGCATACCTAGCCAACATAAAACACCAAATATTTTTAACTTATATGCTGAAACATATAACAGCATACCTAACTACAGATAACTTCAGCAGCTTCCTTCTTCATCAAGTATCCCCATCTTCACTTCTTCACCATTTTTAGGCGCTCTGAGCGGCGCACCACATCTGGCAGGAGATCAACATCGATTGGCATGGTTTGGTGACCCTGCACGGCGACCTGCACAACCATCTGCACGGCGTCATGCTCGTCCTCGTCGTCAGGGATGACAAGTACGTCGTCGATGTCGTCCTCGTCCTCGTCAGAGTCCACCGGCTGGACTGGCGCAGGAACGCGGCGTACCTGGTAGTCCGGGTTGACGGGCGCTGAGAGAGCGAGCTCGACGTCGACGCGCTCCGCCCTGGACGCCACACGCGCAGGATCAGCCGGCTGGGGCATGGTGATTGAGCGGTACATCCACCACCTAGCGCGTTGAGCAGGGTCGGCGCTCAGCGAGGCCTCCCGCATTGCCCAGACAAGGAGGAGGGCCGGCGGCACGCCGCGGCCTCCGGGGAAGGCGCGCTTCTTATCGCCGTCGGTCAGCACTTTGACGAGGAGGCGCGCTTCTTCTCGCCGTCGGTCAGCACTTTGACCAGCATCTGCGTGCTGGGGAACCACCCGCACCCCTCCCTCAACTGCGCACGCCACGCCTCGTCATTGCCGGCGAGGTCCTCCATAGCTTGCTGCCAGGCCAGGCTTCTCTCCATGGAGGCGGTGGCAGCGGTGGCCGGCGAGTGTTTGTCGATCTACTGTAGGTTATCTCGATCTACTGTAGGTGGGGATGGGGGATGGGGAGTTCGAAGCGACGCGAGTGGACAGCAGGTGAGTGGGCGAGTGGGCGGTGGGGAGTGGTAGTGCCCACTGGCGGAGGTACAACAAGGCCAATTGGGCCATGGTCCGCCCAGTGCTCCAGGGAAAACAAATATTACACGTAGCCCACCGGCGCAGCCCACAATAATTAAGCCCAGTCCAGCGGTGCAGTGATTATGATTATACAAAAGACGCAAAACCCTCGCACTTGACAGCACAAGTTCTTTTCGCAACAAAATATCATTGTCTCGTTCGGTTGTTCCAGAATATAACCTCCACCGCATAATATAAGAAAAACTATGAACTGTGGCCCGCCCAAGGTTTTATATGAATCTAGTGTTCTATTTCTTCTTCCTGCTCCACAATTCTGCACATGATAACAGACATGATAAATTTGTGAATGATAAGGTTACAAAAATTTATAATCGACAATGCATACAAAAACTTACTTCTTATTTAGTTTGCATTTCTTTCTACGTCTACGGTGTCCTAGCAATTTGCAAGCGCCGCACCGGATTTTCACCTCATCGTAAGAAAGTGGTCTACCATTTTTTGAGACAGGGTGGTTATCATGTACCTTTGTTGCACCTTTGCTTGATACTTTCATAGGATCTTGAACTGCAACCACGTTGCCTTCACCATCCTCTACATATTCAATTGCACACTCACTACTGGAATTAGGGTCTTTGCCATCTGCCAGGTCTTTGCCGTCTGCTGGCAGATGGCAAACAGGTTGTTTGTCGTCAGCTTTAGTAAAGCAGACGGCAAAGAGCTGGCTGATGGCAAAGACATTGTTTGCCATCAGCCATCGCTTTGCCGTCTGCTGGCAGACGGCAAAGTTTCTTTGCCGTCCGCTGGCAGACGGCAAAGTTTCTTTGCCGTCCGCTGGCAGACGGCAAAGTTTCTTTGCCGTCCGCTGGCAGACGGCAAAGAGGTGGGTGGGGCCCAATGGAGGCCAGTTAACTGCAACGGCCCACCCCACCTCTTTGCCGTCTGCTAGCGGACGGCAAAGAAACTTTGCCGTCCGCTGGCAGACGGCAAAGAAAACAACCCCTTAACGGCCGTTACCCCCTCCTCTCTCTCTTCTCTCTCCCTCTCTCTCTTCTCTCTCCCCTTTTAATTTTCGTCTCCCACCGCCGCCGCCCTCCGCTCCCCCGCCCCTCCCCCTCCGCCGCCCCGCGCCGCCCCCCCTCTGCCGCCCCGCACCGACCCCCCGCCCCCCGGCGCCCACCCCGTCGCCGGCCGCCCGGCACCGCCCCCCCCCCCCCCGCCCCCCGGAGCCCGCCCCGTCCACCGCCACCCCGCCCCCCCGGAGCCCGCCCCGTCGCCGGCCGCCCCGTACCGCCCCCCCCGCCCCCCGGAGCCCGCCCCGTCCATCGCCCCCCCCGCGCCCCCCCGGAGCCCGCCCCGTCGCCGGCGCCAGCTCCCCCCCACCCGCAGCCATCCTCCTCCCGCAGCCACCTCCCCCCCACCCGCAGCCACCGGCAGGTAAGCCCCCCTCCTCCCCTCCCCTCTTCTCTGCTCTCTGCTCTCTCGCTCTGTGTGTGTGTATGTGTGTGTGTCTCTGTGCCATATGAACCCTAGGTTGATTAATTTGTGCAATATTAGTGCCATATGAACCCTAGGTTAGTGCTACGTTAGTGCTATATTAGTGGCTTTTTTAGTGCTAGTTAGTATGAACCCTAGCTAGGACAGATTAGGTAGTTGCTATTTTTTATTTAATTAAAGCAAATGTTGCTATTTAATTTTTTTTAGTTAAAGCAATTGTTGCTATTTAAAGAAAACAGAATTGATTTAACACTAGTTAGTATGAATAGCTAGGTTTCAAATTAGGTAGTATGAACCCTAGGTTAATTAGTATGAGCCCTAGATTAATTAGTATGAACCCTAGGTTAATTTAGCAAGGTATCAAATTAGGACAGAAATTTTATTTGTATTAGATTTAGTTTTAGATTTGTTCTTTGTTTGTATTATTTAGGTAATAGGAGTAAGATTTAGGAGAAGAAAAAGGAAAGAAGAAGAGAAGAAGAAAAAGGAAAGAAGAAGAAGTAGAAGAAAGATAGGAAATAAAAAAAAAGGACACCCCGACCCCGACACGGCACCCCGACCCCGACACCCCTGACACCCCGACACCACGACACCCAGACACGACACCCCCGACACCCCGACACCCCGACCCCGACACGACACCCCGACACCCCGACCCCGACACGACACCCCGACACCACGACACCCCGACACCACGACACCCCGACCCGACACCCCGACCCCGACACGGCACCCCGACCCCGACACCCCGACACCACAAAACCCAGACACGACACCCCCGACACCCCGACCCCGACACGACACCCCGACCCCGACACGACACCCCGACACCACGACACCCCGACACCCTGACACGACACCCCCGACCCCCGACACCTCTTCGGCCTCCTGTTGACCGAAAGGGTGCTCTTCGGCCTTCCAGAGGCCGACGGGGTCATATATGTGTGAATTATGAGTTAGGTCATATAATTTCCGATTTTGTTATGAAAAACATCATATATATTTGTGTTGATCGGGTGGATTTAAATGTGCAGTTGTTTCGTCGCTGCGATGGTTTGGTGTTCGACGACCTCCCCGTGCGTTCGACGAGCTCCGCCCCTGCGTTCGTGGGTGAGCACAAATGACATCTCCTCCTCCCCCTTCATTTGCTCTGTTCCGGTCTTCGTGCCGATGAAACTTGCTCCTCCCTCCACTCCTCCGTCCTCCCTCCACTCCTCCATTCGCCGCCGACCGGCCCCTCCTCGCTCCGCCTTCCTCCTCCGTCCTCCTTCCTCCTCCCTCCTTCAGTCGCCCCTCCTTCTCCCTCCTCCCTCCACCATCCACAACCCCTCCTCCCTGCTACATTTTGATTTAGTAGGCTAGTTGATATTTTCTTGTTGATATGCAACATTTTGATTTACTTAATAGTTTTTAGTTGATATAAACCTCTGTTCATATATAACACTTTGATTTAGGATAGTTTCTAGGGTTTAGTTGATAGTTTCTAGTTAACTGAATTATTACTAGGGTTTTAGTATATTATTTTTAGACATAGTTGATAGTTTCTAGTGATCCTGAAACTATTTACTCATTTGCTAGAATGAACATGTCATATTCTGAATATAGAGGATGTCTTGGTGTTCTTGTTTGCAATGTACCTCCGAGTGGCCTATGTTTTGCCGGAATGTTGATTCGTTTCCGTTCCGGCAAATTTCAGGCGCTCGATATGTCCTGTTTTTAGCAAAGGTCATGCCTCATATTTTTCATGAATTTTAGCATGACTTGTGCTACAATGTAGGACATATCGAGTGCTTGTGATTTGCCAGAACGGGAATTCAATGATATTCCGGCAAAACATAGGGCATTTTTTCTATGTCATTGCTCGATATATGGAACAGGTTGACTTTAGGTCTGTTTCGGCTCCTTGTGTGTCTTTCAGTGAGGGAGAGTGTCCACCATATATATATATATGAGAGGAAGAATCCCGACTGTTGTTGTGGGGGTCGCTTCTCCTTCTTTTCCTTGTGCTAGATATTTGTAATGCACTACGGAAAGGAGGAGTAGCGACCATCACCGACGGTCGAAATATGAGAGGAAGAATCCCGACTGTTGTCGTGGGGGTCGCTTTTCCTTCGTTCCCGTGTGCTAGACATTTTGGTGTAATGCACTCGGGGACGAATGGAGGAGCTACCATCACCGACGGTCGCAATATCAGAGGGAGTGCCCACCATATACGTGAGATGAGAGTTTAGGAAGGAAAGACTCGACAGACCTAAAGTCAACCCGTTGCATATTTTGAGTAATAGCGATCTGTGTGTTGATCAGTTTCCTGGTAGTTGCCTACGATCGATTTTAAATGTTTCAACTATGAACATAGGAAATGTCTGACGACGATAGCGAAAGGGAATTCGGTATGTGCGAATACTGCGAAGACGAGCGCGGTCTGTGCGACACGACTCACCTAGTTGATGGTAGGCGCTTCAGCATCGTGCTGGATGAGACCTTCGAAGTGGATACAGTAAGTCACAACGACAAGTCTTTTTTCGTAATTAAGCATGACTTCTGCTTCTTTTGCTTCAACTTATAATTTTAGTTTTTTACTATTCTACTAGCGTATCCCCTGCCATGCAAGAACTTATGTCTTGGATAAGATTGGTTTCAATACTAAAAAAAGTATGGAGGTAAAGAGAGTTCACTTGAGGACCGAGCATGGTTATACTTTTGCCGTAAAATTGTACAATGCAGACACCTACTCCTATTTTGAATGCAAAAGTTGGCAAGCACTATGCAAGGCTTATGCATTTGAGCCTAATATGCTTATCACATTTGATATTCGTCCGGAAGATGAAATTGAAGGTAATATCGACATCTGGGTCGATGTGCAGACGCCTCCAGTTCTACCATTATGTGAGTTTCTCAACCATATTTATTATGATTCCGATTCTGCCTCCGTGTGAGTTTGTTAAACATATTTATTATGTAATTTATATTTTTTATTTCAAAATAGTTGACAGCTTATTTCCATTGACAGCTTATTTTCATTCTTCAAAAAATGTACGGAAGATGGTAGACAGAACCTACTACCACAATGATGAAGCAGAATTAACTTATAAGGAGAAAGTTCATCTTATCGCATTTATTAATGATCTTGAGAATTACAATAGCTATTATCAAACTCCTCCACATTATGGCCAATACGTGCCCCTAGTGCACGTGGTGAACTACGGTAACATCCATGGAGATTGCATGGTAAGGTTTTCTACTATTACGACATCCGTGCATCTTTTGCATAAATTCTTCTAAAACTAAACAACATTGCTAACTACAAAGTTATTACTATGTTTTTCAACAGAAAATCCCGAAGGATTGTGTGCCTAATCTGATGTTTCCGAGAGGTCGCGTTGATGTTATGAGCTTACGGCCAGCACGGCCAGGTCAGCCTACGCATCACTCCTGTCCATACCGGATTTCTAAAACCGATGAAGACATGACAATCAATGATTGGAAAAAATGTATGGTCAATCGTAGAGAGCTACTTGGAAGCAACATTGTGCGTACGCCAAGAATTGGAGACAGGATGATCTCCATTCTCCATAATGGAGAGTCAGGCCCTATCTTGTTTTATGATATTTTACCTAAGAGAGGGTAGAGTAGGTCCTATGAGAGAGGAGTAGGTCCTATGATAGAGGAGTAGGTCCTAGGTACAATGTGTTATGCTAGTGACCAACTTGTTATTATGATCATGATGAGGAGGAGAAGCTTGCGTTGATGATGATGAGGAGGAGGAGTTGTGATTATGACTAGTGACCAACTTGTTATTATGATCATGATGAGGAGGTGAAACTTGCTACCTATATATGTATGTATGGATGAAACCATTGTATGCTTGTTGTTGGATATGTTGGCTAGCTATATATGTGTTGTTATGCTTGTTGAAAGTATTTTCAAATGTGTATATATATATATATGTGTGTGTGAAATTCTGTGAAATTGAATGAATTTAAGAAAAAACAGAAAAAACAGGGGTTGTACAGGCTCTTTGCCGTCTGCTGGCAGACGGCAAAGAGCTTTGCCATCAGCTAGCAGACGGCAAAGAGCCACGTGGCAGCAGCCTGTGCAACCTGGGCTGGCCTATTTGGCCTCTTTGCCGTCTGCTGGCAGACGGCGAAGACCTTTGCTTCTTTGCCGTCTGCTGGCAGACGGCAAAGAGCCTGCGTTGGCCCAGCTGACGCCTGACGTCAGCTGACGTCAGCTGCAGCTCTTTGCCGTCTGCTGGCAGACGGCAAAGAGCGCCGTTAGCCCCCTAACGGGGCTGGCACCTTTTTTCTGCCGTCCAGGGGCTTTGCCGTCTGCCAGCAGACGGCAAAGAGCTTGTCTTCTTTGCCGTCTGCCAGCAGACGGCAAAGTGGCCTTTGCCGGCCACTGTTCGGCCGGACTGTTGGCCGTCTGCTGGCGGACGGCAATGGCTTTGCCGTCCGCCAGGCAGGCCTTTGCCGTCTGCTATGGCAGATGGCAAAGCAGCTAATTCCTGTAGTGACTTACTGAGATCAGACGTTTTCTTACTCAAATTTTCCTGTAGCAGATCATACTCATGGCTCTTAGCTATCAAGGCCTTCAAACTTTTCGTTAACTGATCCCACAAAGCTGGGTGTTTGCATGCCGCATGCATAGCTTCTACACTGACCTGGCTATATTTCATTCTTTCTCCTGCCCCAGTCCAACCAAATCCCAACAGATCGCTTGTGCGCCTCGCGGGCAGTCCCAACCTTGCTTCTTTCGTGAACCGAACAAAAACTAAACACTTTGGTATTTCAGATATATTCATGTACTTCAGTACATGGAATATGTGCTTGCAAGGTAGACCCTTTCGAATCATTCGTCTGTAGCTGCACCTTACAGTTTCTACGGAATTTACTGGTGTATACTCCACCCAAAAACGGCTCTTCCGATTATTCTTCCAGGCCACGATGAACTGATGTGATTCGTCTCCGAGCATTCTTTCTGCAATCTCCATGCCGCCAATTTTTTTAAGATCATCTTGCAACATATAGAAGTTTGCTGGAGTGAAGACGTGAGAAGCATGTACCTCAAGTTCCCTGGAGCTCACTGGTAGAAAACAGGCCTTTCGTCCATAGCATTAGTCCCGGCCGTGTTTTGAACCCGGACTAATGGTAACATTAGTCCCGGTTCCAAAGGCTAGTCATTAGTTCTGGTTCATTTGGGACCTATAGTCCCGGTTTGAGATACAAACCGGGACTAAGGGGTGGTGGCAGGCTGGAGTCAGTCTGGGGCCCCCACGAGCCCCTTTAGTCCCGGTTTGTATCACCTACCGGGACTAAAGGTGGACCTTTAGTCCCGGTTTGTATAACCAATCGGGACTAAAGATGTCCCTATATAAACCCTTCGTCCAGTCCGAGCTCATTTCTCTGTTTTCTCCTTTCCCCTCTCTGTTCTTCCCCTTGGCTCGAGCTCCTCCTCCATTTTTTGTTAAAATTTGTCAAGATTTGAGGCACCCCATCTCTCCAAGTGTTCACAAAGGTTAGCAACTTTGTCTTTTCATCTCTCATTGCTAGATTAGCTCATGCAATGCTCTATAAGTATAGTGATTTATGGGTTTTAGTTTGGGAGTAATTATGTGGGAGTTTATTTGATTTATATGCAATTTGAGCTCAAATTAACTTCTTAGTTTGCATATTTGTAGGTGTGGTTTACCTGATCTAGTGCCTTCCCGTCCTCACCGTCATCGATCGCCCGCGTCGTCCGGTCGCCGGCACCACCTAGCTAGCTTGGTGAGGCTCTTTTCCTTTTTGTGAAAAAAATCTTATTTGTATGATTAAGATAGTTGAGATAGTTGCTTGTATAATTTTCTTACTTGTATGATTGTTTGTTATACGTAGTGCCATGGTTTTGATATCCGTCCCCGTCGGCCCTCGTCCGGTTTATGATTCGGATGTAGTATATATATTCTCTTTTATAACTATTTGTTGCATTTCGTGTTTATGACAATTATGCCCATCAAGTTGACATAGATATTTTTATCTAGGAGGTATGTGAACCGAAAATTGCAACCGACTCTCTTGTCGAGAAGTTAAATTTAGTTGAAAAAGAAAACGAGTATTTGAAAGAAAAATTGAAAAGAATTGAAGAAGAGAAGATGAAATTGGAGTTGTATGTTGCCGATGTCGTCGATGATCACAAGATCAAGATGGATGCAATGCGCTTGAAGATTAGAAAGAGTAGAAAATATGCCGTTAATAAAGAGGCTTGGTATCATTATGCTGTTGGATCAATTGTTACCTTAGTTGCGATCTTGATCGCATTTGTTGTTGCATTTAAATGCTTTAGCTAGATAGTTTGTATGTTGTTTTATGAGAATAAGTGTGTACGTATGAACTTGTATTAATTTGGTCTTTTCGGTGTTGTGTAATGAAGATGAGCCGGCAATGGATGTACGATGACCGACGCTCTCCCCAGTTTGTTGATGGCGTGCATAGTTTTCTGCGTGCGGCTGAGGCAAACAAGCAGGATGATGGTTTTATGTGTTGTCCATGTGCTGTCTGTAAGAATGATAACAATTACTCTAACTCAAGAGTCATTCACGTCCACCTGTTTACATCCGGTTTCATGTCCGGTTATAACTGTTAGACCAAGCACGGAGAAAGAGGGGTGCTAATGGAAGAGAATGAAGAAGAAGAGGATGATGACAACTATCCTAAGTTCCATGAATACGATGGTACTACAATGGGGGGAGAGAATGAAGTAGAAGAAGCTGAAGAAGAGGCATCAGATGAGCGCGCTGATGATCTTGGTCGGGCCATTGCTGATGCAAAGAGAAACTGCGAAAGTGAAAAGGAGAAGTTGAAGTTGCAGCGCATGTTAGAGGATCACAAAAAATTATTGTACCCAAATTGCGAAGATGACAACACAAAGCTGGGTACCACACTGGAATTGCTGCAATGGAAGGCAAAGAATGGTTTATCTGACAAGGGATTTGAGAAGTTACTAAAAATAATGAAGAAGAAGCTTCCAAAGGACAACGAATTGCCCGACAGTACGTACGAAGCAAAGAAGGGCGTATGCCCTCTAGGATTAGAGGTGCAGAAGATACATGCATGCCCTAATGACTGCATCCTCTACCGCAGTGAGGAGTACGAGAATTTGAATGCATGCCCGGTATGCGGTGCATTGCGCTATAAGATCAGCCCCGATGACCCTGGTGGCGATGTTGAGGGCGAGCGCCCCAGGAAGAGGATTCCTGCCAAGGTGATGTGGTATGCTCCTATAATACCACGGTTGAAACGTTTGTTCCAAAACAAAGAGCATGCCAAGTTGATGCGATGGCACAAAGAAGACCGTAAAGAAAGACGGGAAGTTGAGAGTACCCGCTGACGGGTCGCAGTGGAGAAAAATCGAGAGTAAGTGGCGGGACTTTGCAGATGACGCAAGGAACGTATGGTTTGGTTTAAGTGCAGATGGCATTAATTCTTTTGGGGAGCAGAGTTGCAAGCATAGCACCTGGCCTGTGACTCTATGTATCTATAACCTTCCTCCTTGGTTGTGCATGAAGCGGAAGTTTATTATGATGCCAGTGCTCACCAAGGCCCCAAGCAACCAGGCAACGACATTGATGTGTACCTAAGGCCATTAGTTGAAGAACTTTTACAGCTGTGGGACATAAAAGGTGTACGTGTGTGGGATGAGCACAAACAACAGGAATTTGACCTACGAGCGTTGTTGTTTGTAACCATTAATGATTGGCCTGCTCTTAGTAACCTTTCAGGACAGACAAACAAGGGGTACCACGCATGCATGCACTGTTTAGATTATACCGAAAGTTTATATTTGAATAAATGTAAGAAGAATGTGTACCTGGGACATCGTCGATTTCTTCTGATCAAGCATCTCTTAAGAAAGAAAGGCAAGCATTTCAATGGTGAGGCAGAGCACCGGAAGAAGCCTCGCCACCGTACTAGTGATGATATACTTGATATGGTCAAGGATTTAAAAGTAATCTTTAGAAAGGGTCCTGGCGGACAATCTGTTTCGAATGACGCTGACGGACACGCACCCATGTGGAAGAAGAAATCTATATTTTGGGACCTACCCTATTGGAAAGAACTAGAGGTCCGCTCTGCAATCGACGTGATGCACATGACGAAGAATCTTTGCGTGAACCTGCTAGGCTTCTTGGGCGTGTATGGGAAGACAAAAGATACACCGGAGGCACGGGAGGACCAACAACGTATGCACAAAAAAGACGGCATGCATCCAAAGCAGTATCAAGGTATTGCTAGCTACGCTCTTACCAAAGAAGAGAAGGAAATCTTCTTTGAATGCCTGCTCAGTATGCAAGTCCCGTCTGGCTTCTCGTCGAATATAAACTGAATAATAAATATGGCAGAGAAAAAGTTTCAGAACCTAAAGTCTCATGAGTGCCACGTGATTATGACGCAACTGCTTCCGGTTGCATTGAGGGGGCTTCTACCGGAAAACGTTCGATTAGCCATTGCGAAGCTATGTGCATTCCTCAATGCAATCTCTCAGAAGGTAATCGATCCAGAAATCCTATAAAGGTTACAGAATGATTTGGTGCAATGTCTTGTCAGTTTCGAGTTGGTGTTCCCACCATCCTTCTTCAATATCATGACGCACGTCCTAGTTCACCTAGTCGAAGAGATTGCCATTCTGGGTCCTGTATTTCTACACAATATGTTCCCCTTTGAGAGGTTCATGGGAGTCTTAAAGAAATATGTTCATTACCATGCTAGACCAGAAGAAAGCATCTCCATGGGCCATGAAACAGAGGAGGTCATTGAGTTTTGTGTTGAATTTATTCCTGACATTAAGCCGATTGGTGTTCCCGAATCGCGGCATGAGGGCAGGCTGGGTGGAAAAGGCACGCTAGGAAAGAATTCAGTAATATGCCAGGACGGGCATTCTTGGGCGCAAGCACACTACACAGTTCTACAAAATTCCAGCTTGGTGGCTCCGTATATCGAGGAACACCTGGATAGTGTACGCTCCAAGAACCCGGAGCAGTCTGAGCCCTGGATCAAACATACACACATGGAGTCATTCGGCGGTTGGTTGCAAACACGTCTCATGCGTGACGACAGTGTTGGAGATGAGCTGTACTTGCTGGCCAAGTTACCATCTTCGACTATATCGACTTTCAAAGGGTACGAGATAAATGGGAATACATTTTACACGGCCGCCCAAGATAAAAAGAGCACCAACCAAAACAGTGGTGTCCGCTTTGATGCAGCAAACACCAATAGGCCAAAGGACCCATATTATGGTTACATAGAGGAGATATGGGAACTTGACTATGGACGTGATTTGAAGGTCCCTTTGTTTCGGTGCAAATGGGTTAATCTGACAGAAGGCGGGGTAAAGCTTGATCCACGGTACGGAATGACAACAGTGGATCTCAACAATCTTGGGTACACAGACGAACCATTCGTCCTAGCCAATGATGTGGCGCAGGTTTTCTATGTGCAGGACATGTCTATCAAACCGAGAAAAAGGAAAGATAAGGAAGCGAATACATCATACGGTGAGCCAAAGCGCCACATAGTTCTTTCAGGGAAAAGAAACATCGTGGGAGTGGAGGACAAGACAGACATGTCAGAAGATTATGAAAAGTTTCATGAAATTCCTCCCTTCACAGTGAAGACTGACCCAAGCATCCTGTTAAATGATGAAGATTATCCATGGTTACGGCGCAAAGGGACACACACGAAGAAAAAGTTTTATACCCCAAGATCCCACTCTGGGATGTGATCGGCTTCACCGTCATCACTTCCTTCTCTAGTGAGTAGCCGAGATAGGCCAGTTTGTACACGAAGTGCATCCAGTTTTTACCGCAAACCTCTCAACTTTTTAGCACATGCTATGTGTGTGTAATGATGATACCATGTCAAGTTTTAACCTTTTCAGAGTTCATTTGTACTGCTTTACAATTTCAGGGTCATTTAGCTCAAAAAAAGCATTAAATGCATGAAAAATGGCAAATTAAGTTAGAAAGGGTTGAAATTTGAGGATGTGGGTTTGAATGGTGCATATTGAATGCACAAAAAGTCTGGAGTTGAAATAAGTTTAAAAAAATGAAATGCCTTTGTAACAGATGAGTTTTCGTCTGAAACCCTCATACTTCGAAGGAGATGGTCCTGTTTGTACACGAAGTGCGTCTAGTTTTTGCCGTAACCCTCTCAACTTTTTAGCACATGCTATGTGGGTGTAATGATGATACCATGCCAAGTTTCAACCTTTTCAGAGTTCATTTGTAGTGCTTTTCAATTTCAGGGTCATTTTGCTCAAAAAAACCATTAAATGCATGAAAAGTAGCAAATGAAGTTAGAAAGGGTTGAAATTTGAGGATGTGGGTTTGAATTGTGCATATTGAATGCACAAAAAGTCTGGAGTTGAAATAAGTTTAAAAAAATGAAATGCCTTTGTAACAGATGAGTTTTCGATTAAAACAGAATCTATTTTGGATTAAAACACCTATTTAAATTAACCTAAAAATTACCAAATTAAACATACTGATAAAACACACTAATAATAAATAGCAGGAAAAAGAATCACTCAAAAAAATATTTTTAAAGTAAAGTTATTCACAAACTAGTGATTCACACAAATTTCAAAGAATTCAAATTTAAACTATTCAAATTTGAAAACTACTGGCACTAGCGAAAAGTTTAGAATTTTTGTGACCTAAAGCAAAAAAGATTCACTCAAAAACTCTAAATATTGCCTGTTAATTAGTAGAAACAAAAGTAACAAAATAAAGCAAAAAAAGAAAAAAAGAAAACATGAAAAACACCTATAGTCCCGGTTGCACCACGAACCGGGACTAAAGGTCCTTCTCCCGCCCGCCGCCCACCACAGACCTATAGTCCCAGTTGGTGGTGGCAACCAGGACCAAAGGTTGGACCTATAGTCCCGATGTGTGGCACCAACCGGGACTATATACCCTATAGTCCAGGTTTGTGCCACGAACCGGGACTATAGGTCCCAGGGTATTTAAATCGCGCGCTCCTTCTCCCCCAAATCCTTCCTCTCCCTCTCGCCCGCGACCACACTCTCTCCTTCGACGCGTCCGCTCCGCCGCCGGCCTCCACACGCGCGACGCCGTCAGGCTGCCCGATGAGCCGCCGCCGGCCTTCACGCGCCGCCCGAGCACGCCGGCGCCGCTCTCCTCCACATGCCCTGGCCGCCTCGCCTCGCCGACGCCTCCCACGCACCGCCCGAGCCCGCCGGCCTCCTCCACGCGCCGCCCGAGCCCGCCGCCGGCGCCCCAAGCCCCCCCCCCGCCCCGACGAGCCCGCGCCGCTCCTCCACGCCGCCCGGCCCCCACCCCGACGACCGATCGAGCCCCCTCCCCGCGGTGAGCTCCTCCGGCCATCTTCTTTTTTATTTTTGTGTTCATCTTTTTTTTGTGTGTAATTGTGTATGGAATTTTTGTATGTTATATGATGAATGCATGTTAGATGTATGTAGAACTAGAAGATGTATATGTTCATTAGTTTGTTCATAGAAAGTCTATTAGGAGATATGGAATTTTTGTATGTTATATGATGAATGTTAGATGTATGGAATTTTTATGTTAGATGTATGGAATTTTTATGTTAGTGATTGCTTTAGTGATGTATTTGTAAACATATATTAAGAAACTTCTTTAGTGATGCCACACACATATATTAAGAATGCTGAATTTTTGCATAGAAAAAATTTGCATAGATTTTGTTCTCGACGTCGACGATGCCCGGCCCACATCCTCGTCGTCGACTCGGCGGTAATTACCTGCTTGAGAGGGGCCATGTCCGGGACTGGGCTCCGCTGGGCTGGCACTGCGACGTGCTACCTTCCAAGACGCGCAACTTGGTGAGGAGGGATCCCGTCGTCGACCCGGAGCTTCTTTGGTGGCGGTCGCGTGGGCCACTATCGGTGCGGAGGCAGCCGGCCCCCGAGGAGGTGGTACGTCGTCGTGTCAGGGAGGAGGACGAGCACGTCCGTCGCTACATGGTGGTGTTGGACGTCAGGTTCTCCAATACCTGGCAGGTTCTTCGGGGATCTCACCTGAGCTATGATCCTGTGATGGTTCCTTCTCTTCGGGTGTCCACCGTCCGCGCCTCAGGAACCGCGAGTGAACTAGATTATTCGATAATATTCGATCTGAATTAGCTAGTGATGTTATATGATAATATTCGAGATGTATTAGTGATAATACTCGAGATGTATTCGAGATTATATTCGATAATATTCGATGATGCATTAACTAGATTATTCGAGATGTATTAGTGATAATATTCGAGATGTATTCGAGATTATATTCGATAATATTCGATGATGCATTAACTAGATTATTCGAGATATATTAGTGATATTATTCGAGATGCATTCTAATTTGAATACTAAATTGTTTTATCTTTCTTCTGGATTAGTTAAGCTATGGACGCTAGCGGCAGAGACGACCATGATCAAAACGAGATCATGTTCGACATGATCTGAAACCCAAAGGGTGAACCTGAAGATGACGGCTCACAATATCTGAACAATTCCGGTGAGGGAATATTTTTGGAAGAACCAACAGACGAAGGCCACACAAACACTGATGGCGAAGGAATTGATCTTCAATTAACAAAGACCGGCGAGGTATATATAAGGCCTCTGGTGATCATTACGTGTATTAATTGATTTATATATATATATATATATATATATATATATATATATATTAACGAATCGATCTTTCTTCTTTTAGCCATCTGGATCGAGCAAACCTTCTACAAGCAGGGCAGTACGAGGCCCGGCCAAAAAGTTGCCGGCTGGCATAAAGTTCAACATCGATGAGTTCAAACCAAATGGCGAACCGCTTGCTCCTAAGAAGAATGCGGACAAATTTACTCGTCAGTGCAGAGTTATTGTCAGGGACCAAATCCCGGTCTCCGTTCAAGAATGGAATAAGCCAAAGGAAGATCGAGGAGCTAGTTTTGTCGATGACAGAGCAAAAGATCTGCTTTGGGATACGCTCATGTCAAATTTCACCCTACCAGACCATCTCACAGATGCAGAACGGGAGAAAGTCAAGAAGTCTGCTCTTAAGAAGATGGCCATAGCATTCTCCAACTAGAAGAAAAGATTATGGGGCATGTACAGCGCAACAAAGCAGAATCCACAATTCACTGGACCAATGGAGAAGGTAAAAGATCACTAGGACGAATTTGTGGAGTTCAAGGAATCGGAAGCAGCTCAGGAACGGTCGAGGATAAACAATATCAATGCTGCGAAGAAAAAGTTTCACCATGTTCTGGGTCCACGTGGCTACACGACTGGCCGGCCTAAGTGGGATGCATCTGAGGATGAGATGATTGCTGCAGGGGTCACTCCAAAAACTTTGGGTTGGCCCAACAGGTGCAGGACTTGGTTTTATGCGCATGGGGGAAAGTTGGACCCAATGACAGGGGAGATTATGGTGCAGGCAAGTCTTAAAGAAGCCTCGAAAGATTTACTTGATGCAATAGAAGCGGCTCGAACGAGGGCGTTCCAGCCCGAGAGAGAGAACGACGAGCTTACACGCGCCCTCGGGAATCCTGAACACCCGGGACGAACACGAGGCAAAGGCATTGTTCCGTCGGTTGAGGGGTTTGCGGACTGGAACGACACTTACAGAAGCCGTTCAAGAAAGAAGAAGCAGGATGCAGACATGCTTCAAAGGGTAGAACCAAAGAACGAGGAGTTGGAACGCGCTTTGATGCGGCAGCAGGAGCAGATCGACACACTTAGCCAGCAAAGAGTGTCTCACCGGCAGGAGCAACCTGATCCATCATTGGATATTCCCATCCCATCTATGCCGAAAAGCAGCGTGGGTTCCACGGGGGTCCCGGCCAATGATGCACTGCTGGCTCACTACCCCGTGGATGATATCCAAGAGGCGACAACTTGTGAGCTGCACATGAAAATGAAGAACATATCCCTGAAGGTGGCGGACGCCTGGGCTTTACCGAATGCACCTGGAGCAACCTTCCACGGCGATCCGATTCCACCTAGCTATGCTCGTGTCGGGGTGGATGAAGTTCTGTCGGGATATCACTCACTGGAGCTTGACTTTCCTGGAGGTGAAGGGGAGTAGACACTGGGAGATGTCATACGTGCTATCATTCTATGGAGAAAGGAATGCATCGTGTTTCTAAACTCGGTGCCAAGGCCACCGACTCCTCCTGTTCCAAGTCCTCCGCGTCAGCCAACTCCAACCCACCCCGAGACGGAGCGCATCGCGAGTCCGCCATATCGATCTCCGCCGCATCAGCCGAATCCACCAAACCCCGAGACGGAGCCCAGCGCGAGTCTGCGATATCGATCTCTGCCGCGTGAGCCGACTCCAAAGCGGAAGAGAGCACCAAAGAAGAAACCAGATCAGCCTCCTACCAAAAAGAATCTAGCTTACGATATGACTGTTGAGGAAAACATAGCTTTCGTGGATGCCGAAGTGAAGGCCCATTTTGGACCGAAACCGCCCCCACCGCCGAAGGAGAAAATACCTGATAAAGTCGTACCACACTTTCTGGATCATGCTAAACCACCTGTGGAGAAAAAGCGATGATCAGACTATGAACGCTCTATTAGCAAGTCATATCATCAACAAATAAATCAGCAGTCGAGCGGTTCAGGTAGTAATAATAAATGCGGGAAAATTGTTCCCCAGCTCGGAGAACAGGCAGTGCAATCGATCCCCCCGCTCAAGGTGAGTACCGATAGGGTGGTAATTACCGAGGCTCATAGAGAGAGGGCTAGAGAGTTTGGTATCACTGTTAAACAACTCCTAGGCATGGACGAAGTCCCTACGGGGGAACTACCATGGACATATGTCCGCGGGCAGCCTCTGGTCAGGCCTGGGGAGGAGAAGCTTCTATCAACGCAGATGTACAAATTGCATCAATGGTACCTGAGAGCAGTAAAGGCCGGGCGAGAGAGCCTCATGGTGAAAGTCAAGTCAGCGCATTACTTCCATGAAAAAGATTTGTGGGTTGAATTTCCAGAATTTTTCCAGTTATTCAATCAACAAGCACTCGACAAATCTCTCGTCAGTTGCTATTGTCTGTAAGTGATTTCTTTCTGTAATTTAAGTCTCTAGCTCAGCTCGTTCATTGTCTGTAATTATCCTCACTATATTCTTTTGTGTGGTATTATGCAGAATGAAGATTTTTGAATTGAAAAGAGATGGAGTCTATGGCATTGGGTTCATTGACCCAAATACCGTTAATGAAAAGGTGTTAGAAGAACACCCCCAAGACACAGAGGATAGCTTGCTAATGTTTTTGAAGGAACTAAATACCAAACCAGAAATACTTTTGCCTTACAACTTCAAGTGAGTGTTACTGTCTTGTACTACAAATTCTATTTTTGCTTACTCGATGTTAAGTGTAGTTGATGAGTTATGCATGCCCGCTTATACAAACGTGTGCGCAGATTTCACTGGATCCTGCTAATCATTAGAGTTGACGAAGGAATGATACGTCTCCAACGTATCTATAATTTTTTATTGTTCCATGCTATTATATTATCTGTTTTGGATGTTTTATATGAATTAATATGCTATTTTATTTTATTTTTAGGACTAACCTATTAACCTAGAGCCTAGTGCCAGTTTTTGTTTTTTCCTTGTTTTTGACCTTTTTCAGATAGGAATATCAAGGAGAGTCCAAACGGAATAAAACTTTACGGTGATTTTTTATGGACCAAAAGAGACCCCCGGAGCTTTGGAGGAAGGCCAGAAGAGCCACGAGGGCACCACAAGCCACAGGGGCACTCCCACCCCCCTAGGGCGCGCCCCCATGGCTTGTGGTTGACTCGTGGACCCCCCTGGCGTAATTCCACCGCCATAAATTCCTATAAATACAGAAACCCCCAGAAAGAAACCTAGATCGGGAGTTCTGCCGCCGCAAGCCTCTGTAGCCACCAAAAACCAATAGGGAGCCCGTTCCGGCACCCTGCCGGAGGGGGAAACCATCACCGGTAGCCATCTTCATCATCCCGGCGGTCTCCATGACGAGGAGGGAGTAGTTCACCCTCGGGGCTGAGGGTATGTACCAGTAGCTATGTGTTTGATATCTCTCTCTCTCGTGTTCTTGATTTGGCACGATCTTGATGTACCGCGAGCTTTGCTATTATAGTTGGATCCTATGATGTTTCTCCCCCTCTACCTTCTTGTAATGAATTGAGTTTTCCCTTTGAAGTTTTCTTATCGGATTGAGTCTTTAAGGATTTGAGAACACTTGATGTATGTCTTGTATATGGATATCTGTGGTGACAATGGGATATTCACGTGATCCACTTGATGTATGTTTTGGTGATCAACTTGCGGGTTCCGTGACCTTGGGAATCTATGCATAGGGGTTGGCACACGTTTTCGTCTTGACTCTCCGGTAGAAACTTTGGGGCACTCTTTGAAGTTCTTTGTGTTGGATTGAACATGATGATCTGAGATTGTGTGATGCATGTCGTATAATCAAGCCCATGGGTACTCGTGGTGACATTGGAGTATCTTGGTGACATTAGGGTTTTGGTTGATGTGTATCTTAAGGTGTTATTTTAGTACGAACTCTAGGGCTGTTTGTGACACTTGTAGGAATAGCCCAATAGATCGATCAGAAAGAATAACTTTGAGGTGGTTTCGTACCCTACAATAATCTCTTCGTTTGTTCTCCGCTATTAGTGACTTTGGAGTGACTCTTTGTTGCATGTTGAGGGATTGTTATATGATCCAATTATGTTATCATTGTTGAGAGAACTTGCACTAGTGAAAGTATGAACCCTAGGCCTTGTTTCTAAGCATTGCAATACCGTTTGTGATCACTTTTGTTATTAGTTACCTTGCTGTTTTTATATTTTCAGATTACAAAAACCTATATCTACTATCCATACTACACTTGTATCAACATCTCTTCGCCGAACTAGTGCACCTATACAATTTACCATTGTATTGGGTGTGTTGGGGACACAAGAGACTCTTTGTTATTTGGTTGCAGGGTTGTTTGAGAGAGACCATCTTCATCCTACGCCTCCCACGGATTGATAAACCTTAGGTCATCCACTTGAGGGAAAATTGCTACTGTCCTACAAACCTCTGCACTTGGAGGCCGAACAACGTCTACAAGAAGAAGGTTGCGTAGTAGACATCAAGCTCTTTTCTAGCGCCGTTGCCGGGGAGGTGAGTGCTTGAAGGTATGTCTTTAGATCTTGCAATTGAATCTTTAGTTTCTTATTTTATCACTAGTTTAGTCTATAAAATAAAACTACAAAAAAAATTGGAATTGAGGTTGCCTCATTTGCTTCATCTTTATAATATCTTTCGTGAAAATGATGGAAAGGAAAATTGTGCTCAAGTGTTAGAAGAAGAAGTTATTAAAATGTTTGGCACTAAATCTTTATACGATGAGCATGATTGCAATGTTGTTAGTATGAATTCCTTGAATATCCAAGATGCTAATGATATGCAAAGCTACAAGCTTGGGGATGCTATGTTTGATGAAGATGATATGTTTAGTCCCCCAAGTTTTGATGAGCAAATCTATTATAATGAAAGCATGCCCCCTATTTATGATGATTATTGTGATGACATGTATGCTATAAAGAATAATGATAACCATGAAACTTGTCATCATGACTTTAATTTTCAATTGGATTATGCCTCACATGATAGTTATTTTGTTGAGTTTGCTCCCACTACTATTGATGAGAATAAATTTGCTTATGTGGAGAGTAGTAAAACTTCTATGCTTATGAATCATGAAAAGAATGCTTTATGTGATAGTTATATTGTTGAATTCATTCATGATGCTACTGAAAATTATTATGAGAGAGGAACATATGCTTTCACATATTGCAAAAATATCAAATTTCCTCTCTATGTGTTGAAAGTTTTGAAGTCATGCTTCTTTTGCCTTCCTATGCTAGTTTATTCTTGCTCCCATAAATTGTTGGTTCACAAAATCCCTATGCATAGGAAGTGGGTTAGACTTAAATGTGCTAGTCATATGCTTTTTGATGCTCCCGTTATGTTTCAATTCTTATCTTTTATGTGAGCATCATTGAAATCATCATGCCTAGCTAAAAAGGCAACAAAGAAAAGCGCTTGTTGGGAGACAACCCAATATTTATACCTACTGTTTTTGTGTGTTCACAAGATTAATCTACTGTAGTAATCATGTTTTATAGCTTTTGTTTCAATAAAGTGCCAAGTAAAGCTTTTGGGATAGTGTGGAAGATGGTTGACTTGATTCTGTGCAAAAACAGAAACTTTTGTACCCAGGAAGAATTTTTATAAATTCACCAGAGGGTCAAAAGCTTCTGAACTTTTTACACATGGTTGATATACAAATTTCCTACATTGTCCTAATTTTTAAGAATTTTTAGAGTTGCAGAAGTATGGTGATTGTTCAGATCATTACAGACTGTTCTGTTTTTGACAGATTCTGTTTTCTATGCATAGTTTGCTTGTTTTAGTGTTTCCATAGATTATATTAAGTGATATAAATTGTGGAAATGATAAGTTAAAGTAGGAATTGTGTGAGAACAATTATGGATCTTGTCTTTGACAGTACCCAAGTGAATGATTTGCTCTTTATCATACTAACCCATCTCACGAAGTTCCGTTAAGTTTTGTGTTGTGAAGTTTTCAAGTTTTGGGTAAAGATTTGATGGACTATGGAATAAGGAGTGGCAAGAGCCTAAGCTTGGGGATGCCCAAGGCACCCCAAGGTAATATTCAAGGACAACCAAGAGCCTAAGCTTGGGGATGCCCCGGAAGGCATCCCCTCTTTCGTCTTCAGTCCATCGGTAAATTTACTTGAGGCTATATTTTTATTCACCACATGATATGTGTTTTGCTTGGAGAGTCATTTTATTTTGTTAGGATTTGCTTGCTGTTATTTAGATTAATGTTTTTCATCTTTTATTTCAATAAAAGTGTCAAGGGTAGCCTTCACCATGCTCAATTTGCAAGTATATGAGTTGCTGTTTCAAAGCAGAAAGTTTGCTGTTAGTGCAAAAATTCCCTAGAATAGTCAGTATGTCATAAAATCTTGAAATTTTGACACAGCATGATCTTATAAATTCTCTACAGTGTGGTAAATTTTAAGAATTTTTTGAGTTAATTAAGTATGGATCTTGCTGCATTCTTTACAGACTGTTCTGTTTAGGCAGATTGCTGTTATGTTTGCATTGTTTGCATATGTTTGCTTGTTTAATGATTCTATTTAAGGATTGGAGTCTTAAATATGCAGAGGCATTTAGTATGCAATGTCAAATAATAATTTTAGTGATTTTCTACAGTAGAGAATGATAAGGTTTTGCATGGATTTATACTAACTTACCTCATGAGTTCTTGTTGAGTTTTGTGTGGATGAAGTTTATAAGAATTAGGGAAACTATGATATGAGAGGAATTAAGGAGACACAAAAGCTCAAGCTTGAGGATGCCCAAGGCATCCCTAATCAATATTTCAAGAAGTCTCAAGCATCTAAGCTTGGGGATGCCCCGGTTGGCATCCCACCTTTCTTCTTCAACAATGATCGGTTAGTATCGGTTGAACCTAAGTTTTTGCTTCTTCACATGATATGTGCTATCCTTGGAATGTCATTTTATTTTGTTTTGCTGTTTGAATAAAGTACTTAAGATCTGAAATTCTTAGATGAGGGAGTCTTCACATAGTCATTTAATTATTCAACTACTCATTGATCTTCACTTATATCTTTTTAGAGTAGTTTGTCATGAACTCTCGTGCTTCACTTATATTATTTTGAGAGTCTCTAAATAGCATGGTAATTTGCTTAGGCTATGAATTTAGTCCTATTATGATGGGCATCCAAGAGGGATATAATAAAAACTTTCATATAAAGTGCATTGAATACTATGAGAAGTTTGATTCCTTGCAAATTGTTTTGAGATATAAAGATGGTGATATTAGAGTCATGCTAGTGAGTAATTGTGGATTGGTAGAAATACTTGTGTTAGAGTTTGTGATTCCTGTAGCATGCACGTATGGTGAACCGTTATGTGACGAAGTCGGAGCATGATTTATTTATTGATTGCCTTCCTTTGTGTGGAGGTCGGGATCGCGCGATGGTTAACTCCTACCAACCCTTCCCCTAGGGGCATGCGTCCAATACTTTGTTTCGATAGCTAATAGACTTTTGCAATAAGTATGTGAGTTCTTTATGACTAATGTTGAGTCCATGGATTATACGCACTCTCACCCTTCCACCATTGCTAGCCTCTCTAGTACCGCGCAACCTTCGCCGGTGCATTAAACCCCCATATATCCTTCCTCAAAACAGCCACCATACCTACCTATTATGGCATTTCCATAGCCATTCCGAGATATATTGACATGCAACTTCCACCGTTCCGTTTATTATGACACGCATCATCATTGTCATATTGCTTTGCATGATCATGTAGTTGACATCGTATTTGTGGCAAAGCCACCATTCATTCATACATGTCACTCTTGAGTCATTGCACATCCCGGTACACTGCCGGAGGCATTCATATAGAGTCATATCTTGTTCTAAGTATTGAGTTGTAATTCTTGAGTTGTAAGTAAATAAAAGTGTGATGATCATCATTTATAGAGCATTGTCCCATGTGAGGAAAAGGTCAATGGAAGCCATGATTCCCTCACAAGTTGGGATGAGTCTTCGACTTTACAAAAAAATAAAAGAGGCCAAAGAAGCCCAAATAAAAAAAAGAGGCCAAAGATGCCCACCAAAAAAAAGAGGCCAAAGAGCCCAAACATAAAAAAAAGAATGAAAAAAATGGGAGAAAAAGAGAGAAGGGGCAATGCTACTATTTCTTTTTCCACACTTGTGCTTCAAAGTAGCACCATGATCTTCATGATAGAGAGTCTCCTATGTTGTCACTTTCATATACTAGTGGGAATTTTTCATTATAGAACTTGGCTTGTATATTCCAATGATGGGCTTCCTCAAATTGCCCTAGGTCTTCGTGAGCAAGCGAGTTGGATGCACACCCACTTAGTTTCCTTTTGAGCTTTCATACACTTATAGCTCTAGTGCATCCATTGCATGGCAATCCCTACTCACTCAAATTGATATCTATTGATGGGCATCTCCATAGCCCGTTGATACGCCGAGTCGGTGTGAGACTATATCCTTCTTTTTGTCTTCTCCACAACCACCATATTCTATTCCACCCATAGTGCTATATCCATGGCTCACGCTCATGTATTGCGTGAGAGTTGAAAATGTTTGACAATACTAAAGTGTGAAAACAATTGCTTGGCTGAAACCGGGGTTGTGCATGATTTAATAATTTTGTGTGATGAAGATGGAACATAGCCAGACTATATGATTTTGTAGGGATAACTTTCTATGGCCATGTTATTTTGAAGACATAATTGCTTTGTTAGTATGCTTGAAGTATTATTGTTCTTATGTCAATATTAAACTTTTGTTTTGAATCTTATGGATCTGAACATTCATGCCACAATAAAGAATATTACATGGATAAATATGTTCGGTAGCATTCCACATCAAAAATTCTGTTTTTATCATTTACCTACTCGAGGACGAGCAGGAATTAAGCTTGGGGATGCTTGATACGTCTCCAACGTATCTATAATTTTTGATTGTTCCATGCTATTATATTATCTGTTTTGGATGTTTTATATGCATTAATATACTATTTTATATTATTTTTAGGACTAACCTATTAACCTAGAGCCTAGTGCCAGTTTCTGTTTTTTCCTTGTTTTTGACCTTTTTCAGATAGGAATATCAAACGGAGTCCAAACAGAATAAAACTTTACGGTGATTTTTTATGGACCAAAAGAGACCCCCGGAGCTTTGGAGGAAGGCCAGAAGAGCCACGAGGGTACCACAAGCCACAGGGGCACGCCCACCCCCCTAGGGCGCGCCCCCATGGCTTGTGGCTGACTCGTGGACACCCCTGACGTAATTCCACCGCCATAAATTCCTATAAATACAGAAACCCCCAGAAAGAATCCTAGATCGGGAGTTCCGCCGCCGCAAGCCTCTGTAGCCACCAAAAACCAATCGGGAGCCCGTTCCGGCACCCTGCCGGAGGGGGAAACCATCACCGGTGGCCATCTTCATCATCCCGGCGGTCTCCATGACGAGGAGGGAGTAGTTCACCTTTGGGGCTGAGGGTATGTACCAGTAGCTATGTGTTTGATCTCTCTCTCTCGTGTTCTTGATTTGGCACGATCTTGATGTACCGCGAGCTTTGCTATTATAGTTGGATCCTATGATGTTTCTCCCCCTCTACCTTCTTGTAATGAATTGAGTTTTTCCTTTGAAGTTTTCTTATCGGATTGAGTCTTTAAGGATTTGAGAACACTTGATGTATGTCTTGCATATGGATATCTGTGGTGACAATGGGATATTCACGTGATCCACTTGATGTATGTTTTGGTGATCAACTTGCGGGTTCCGTGACCTTGGGAATCTATGCATAGGGGTTGGCACATGTTTTCGTCTTGACTCTCCGGTAGAAACTTTGGGGCACTCTTTGAAGTTCTTTGTGTTGGATTGAACATGATGATCTGAGATTGTGTGATGCATGTCGTATAATCAAGCCCATGGGTACTCGTGGTGACATTGGAGTATCTAGGTGACATTAGGGTTTTGGTTGATGTGTATCTTAAGGTGTTATTTTAGTACGAACTCTAGGGCTGTTTGTGACACTTGTAGGAATAGCCCAATAGATCGATCAGAAAGAATAACTTTGAGCTGGTTTCGTACCCTAGAATAATCTCTTTGTTTGTTCTCCGCTATTAGTGACTTTGGAGTGACTCTTTGTTGCACGTTGAGGGATTGTTATATGATCCAGTTATGTTATCATTGTTGAGAGAACTTGCACTAGTGAAAGTATGAACCCTAGGCCTTGTTTCTAAGCATTGCAATACCGTTTGTGCTCACTTTTGTTATTAGTTACCTTGCTGTTTTTATATTTTCAGATTACAAAAACCTATATCTACTATCCATACTACACTTGTATCACCATCTCTTCGTCGAACTAGTGCACCTATACAATTTACCATTGTATTGGGTGTGTTGGGGACACAAGAGACTCTTTGTTATTTGGTTGCAGGGTTGTTTGAGAGAGACCATCTTCATCCTACACCTCCCACGGATTGATAAACCTTAGGTCATCCACTTGAGGGAAAATTGCTACTGTCCTACAAACCTCTGCACTTGGAGGCCGAACAACGTCTACAAGAAGAAGGTTGCGTAGTAGACATCAAGGAACTGTTGAAGTACTAGACTCACTGACTAAACCCCATGAAGAATACATGAGCCTGTATTTGGTGCTCAACAAGTAATTTCAATCATTATCGCACTATGTCGGCCTTTAGTTCATTTCCTGATATCAAGTAATTAATATATAACTCCTTTATTCATTTTCTTTGCCAGGCAGGGTTTGGAAAAGGTTCATCAAAGAGATCGTGAATGAATGGAAACCAGAGCTGAGATGGCGACGGGGCAAGGTAATTAAGTAGTACTAGCTACGTCCGCGCACCTCTTTAATTCTAGTTTCAATACCATTATCATGCTTGATTATTATCTGATTGAATTCTATTCTCGTAAAGTGCGCGAGGCAGGAACCGGGGAACAATTTATGTGCATACCACGTTTTTGAGAACATTCGCTCTTTGACCGAAAGGAGCAACGATAAAAGAAGTCTTTGTGTACGTAAACACTATTCACAATTTTTTTTATCATGATCTAATATATATAGACACAACTAATATATTCATATTGATCTCCTTCTTTAAAGATGCAGGAGATGCGGGATAGCCTCCTAACAAAGGACCTCATACGAGCACTTCAAGAGGAAATGGCGGGATTTTTGCTTGAGCAGGTCATATCTCCCGACGGAGAATACCATTTCACCGATCCATAATTATGATCTGCAAATTGTAGGAGAAATTGTATATACCAAATTGTAGGAGAAATTGTATATACCAAATTGTATTTATGTGTGTATGTATGCATGGTCGTACGAGAAATTTGACGGCAGAAGATACGGTGGATGTGTTGTCATATCAGTCAAGTCGTGCTCTGCAAACGGAAGTCAGCTCCGTGGCACTTGCATGCACTCTGTTGTCATCCTTCGCGTGTGCTGCTCTGCTCGTGCTCTGCAGTGGCACTTGACGACTGCAGTAGTGTAAAATATGTTTGAAATGAAAAGAATTAAATGGAAAACAAAAAATCAAAAGGAAAAATAAACCATAAAACCATAAAACCTAAAACCCAAAACCCCTGAACCTTGTAGTCCCGGTTGGTGACACCAACCGGGACTAAAGGTCCCCAGCACCCGGCGCGCGCTGCCTGCCACGTGGCAGGGATTTAGTCCCGGTTGGTGTCACCAACCGGGACTAAAGGTCCCCAGCCCCCGGCGCGCGCGACCGGCCACGTGGCAGGGATTTAGTCCCGGTTCGTGGCCAACCGGGACTAAAGAGTGGGACCCTTTAGTCCCGATTTATTAGTCCCGGTTGGTGAACCGGGTCTAAAGGCCCTTCCCAACCGGGACTAATGTCCCGTTTTCTACTAGTGGCTAGTAACTGGCACCGGTACAGTCTGTGAGGCCGTGCAGTCATCTCGCGCCTCGTTCTCACAGATACGTACAACGGCGTTCTCATATTGCAAAATCATATCCACCAAGGTCATTTCACCATCTAGGTGCAGGTGAAGGCATGAGTTCAAACTTTCACTCCTCTAGTTGCTTTTCATTCCAAGCCAAAACCCATCTGTCATCTAAGCTGCGGCCCACAGTCTCCTCTTCTTATACATCCGTCTCAACCATGTTACTGTTTTTTCCGACTGCCATCTTTTGGCAAACGCGTGCCATCTCTCCTCAAACGTGGCCGTGGACGTGGCGTAGTACAGAAGAGTTCGGAACTGGTTCAAGGACTTGTGATTGAGGTGTATCTTCATTTTTTTTTCTATATGCCATGTACATATACGGTGCCACACGTCTAGCAAGACTTCGCGAATTGCCCTGATCATCGCAGCGTCGGCGTCCGTTATTACACTCTTCGGCAGCTTCTGACACATGGACCTCAAAAAAGTTTGGAGCAGCCACACATATGTCTCTTCGGTCTCGTCCGAAACTATAGCACAACCAAAAACAGTAGTCTTCCGGTGATTGTTAAGACCAACAAAAGGTATGAATGGCATACCATAGCGATTCATCTTGTACGTGCTGTCAAATACAACCACGTCGCCGAAGTCCTCATAGTCCTGACGAGACTCCGAGTCACACCAGAACATTCTATTCATATGTCCTTCTTTATCTAGATTGTACTCAAAAAAGAAGCTAGGATCCCTCTCTTTCCTACTGACCATGATGCCTATGGCTGTGGCAGCATCACCTTTTGAAAGCAGCTTCCTCTTCTCCCTTGAGCAAAGGTTGTATATATCACGCCTCGTAAAATCAACACCGCCGTACCATACATGTTTGCTGATGAAGGAATCCATAATAGTGTGAATTCTAATCCCTGCGGCTCCCATGGACAATATCTCAGCTTTCTGGTACTCTTTGATTTTTCTGTGCGACCAAATTAAAGGTACTTCATCCGGTCTTGCTAACATATGGCTATGCTTCTCCTCAAAACTTGCAACATACCAAACCCCACGCTTTTCGTCAAGCTTTACGGTCAGGTGCGCTTCGCAGTAGCAGCGTGACTCGGGTCTGTGTCTACGGCTGCGTCCTTCCGCGCTTAGGAACCTACTGTCACGTTTCCCTTCTCTGGAACAAAGATACAGCCTGTAACGCATATGATGTGACTCAGTTTTGCTATACCTGATCTTATCCTTTCTAATGCTGAAACCATTGTCTCTAGCATATGTGTTGTAGAAAACGAACGCAGCTGGTTCAGACATAAAAGTCATCTCTCTTATCTTCATGAACATATCCCTCTTATCATCTGCATGGGCAGTATCTTGGACATTCTCTTTCCCCTCATCTTCCGTCACCTACACAAACAAAACATAGCCATGAACATAATTTTCTATGGTTTAACATTACTTCCATACAACATTAATTACATAGATACCTCACTGATGTTGACCGACGACTTCGACTCACCAGAATCGGTTGCATCTACTGATTCGTCATCAACGCTTGTTTCCGCGTTGGATTCACCGTAATAGTCGTACGCATTATGAGATCCTGAAATTAGCTGAAAAATTCAACACAGTTACATAATTAGTTATCATATTATATTCCACAAAAAATTCACTTCGTGTGCCAACAAAAAGTCCCACTTCCGTACCTGACTTATGTAATCTTCATTCGAGACCTCGGAGTTGTTTTCCTCAGCATCATCATCCACGGACATCTATAATTTTTCAATACAAAAATATAATATTGTCGGATGCCACAAAAAAATTACAACATCATAATGCCACTCACATTAACATCTTCCCCTTCGCTCCCATTCTCTGACCAATCTCCACGATCTGAATTTTCATCATCTGACCAATCCTCTATCCAGTCTTTCAGCAGTTCTCCAAACTCCATATCTACCACGATATCAGTTAACTCATTGCCACTACTAGGAAAAACCTTATAGGCAGGACAATATCAGTAGCGCTGGAATGTAACAGGAGCTGCTGCTAATTACCAGTAGCGCTGTATTTAGGAAGCGCTACAAGTAAGGACTTAGCAGTAGCGCTGGAAACATAAAAAGCGCTACTGATAAGCGGGACACGACGAGCCCACCGACACTATTGGTAGTAGCAGCACTGTCCAGAATACAGCGCTACTACTAAGATTTTAGCAGTAGCGCTTTATTTGGGGGAACCGCTACTGATAATGGGGTCCACTTAATAGTAGCGTTCGTTTTGGAAAGCGCTACTGCTAAGTAACATAGAAGTAGCGCTTGCTGAAAAACAGCGCTACTGCTATGCGTGGCTGGTGCCACCTTTTCACCCCCCTCCCCCTCCTCCCCATTGCCCTCTCTCCCCCTCCTTTCCCCTCTCCCCTCACCATTGTTGCCCTTCTTCTCTCTTCCTCCTACCTCTTTTCTCTCCCCATTAATGCCCCCCTCCACCATAACTCTCCTCCATAAATGGCCTTCTCATCTCTAGCTAGCTCCATAAATGCCCCCCTATCTCATTTGTTTGGCTCTCCCTCCATTCCATTAGATATAGATCTAGCTAGCTCATCTCTCTCCCTCTCCATTAGTTACCTAGAGTCATCTCTCCTCCCCAACAACTTGATCTAGCTAGCTATTGATATGTCCCCAACAACTAGATCTAGCTAGATCTAGCTAGATATAGGTGAGTAAAATGTTGTTCATTTCAAGAATGGGAATATGTGTGTGTGAATGGGAATATGTGTGTTTGGGATATGGAGAGATTTGTGCGAGTGGCATGCCCCCGAGTTGCTTATGTTTTGCCGAAATGTCGATTTATTTCCGTTTCGGTGAATTTCGAGCAAACTCGATATGTCCTATTTTTAGGCAAGGTCATGCCAAATTTTTATATGACTTTGATGCATGCATGCATTTTGTTTATAACCCTTTTGCTTGTTATACTGTGCATGCAGTCGGTCATGAAGGTGAGTGGATGGAAGGTGGAGCGATACATGCAATCCGCGGTGATGGACATGCATGCAAATAATCGGACTAGGATTAGATGTCCGTGTACAAGATGCAAAGAAGGAGTCCTTTTGGACCCTTATGATCGTGGCAGGTTGAAGGCGCACCTGCTGATGAATGGTTTCATGGATGGCTATACTCGGTGGATAAGTGAAGATGATGATGATGAGGACGTCCACATGGCAGGGAATAACGACATGGGGCTAGACGAAGAGATGACCGATCGACACGAAGACGATGGCGTCGGACATGGCGGCGGGGAAGAGTTAAATGACGGTGGCGGAGAAGATTCCGAACATGGCGGCGGAGAAGATTCCGAACACGGCGAAGCAGAGGCGGCAGTCACGCCGCAGTCTTTGACGCGACTAAGTGCAGTCGTGCAGGACCCTCATGTTCGAGACCTCCTTCGCAAGATTACGACTAGCGACAGAGCTGCTTCTAGCGATGAGGCCAAGCTGGCGCAACTTGAAGTAGACTCGAAGACTCCATTGTATGACGGTTGCGATCCCGAGGTGACCCGCTTGAGTTTCACGCTCGAACTTCTAAAGACGAAGGCCAAAAACAAATGGACAGACAAAAGCCTCGATGAGCATTTGAAGTATCTACATAATAAAGTTCTTCCCGCGGGGAACCTGTGTCCTACTAGTGTCGATGAGGCCAAGAAAATCGTTTGCCCTTATGATTTGCCGCACATTAGGTACCATGCATGCATCAACGATTGCATCATTTATCGGGGGGAGCACGCGGAAAAAAACAGCTGTCCAGTGTGCAATGCTTCTCGATACAAGAAGGCGGGAAAGAAAGCTCCTCAGAAAGTTGTATGGTACTTTCCGATCACTCCCCGTCTGCAGCGGTATTTCGTAGATCCTAAGGAAGCAAAGCTCATGCACTGGCACGCGGAGAGGAAGAAGCCCGACGATGGAGATGATCCGAAGCTGAGACACCTCGTAGATGGTAGCCAGTGGAGAGCATTCAACACCGTATATGGGTTTGCTGCAGAAGATCCAAGGAACATCGTGCTTGGTGCGAGTACCGATGGCATGAATCCGTTTGGAAACCAAAACACCAACCACAGCACATGGCCCGTCTTTGTATGGATGTACAACATCCCCCCATGGAAGTGCATGAAGACAAAGTACATACACATGAGCATGCTGATTCAAGGGCCAAAACAACCGGGAAATAATATTAACCTGTATATGGGGCTTCTGAAAGAGGAGCTAGACACGTTATGGAAAACACCGGCATGGACATGGGACGCCAGCAAAGGAGAGTATTTCTATATGAGAACCGCGCTGATGACGACGGTGCACGACTATCTCGGTTACGGGTACACCTCAGGCCAGGTGTGCCACGGATACTGTGGATGCACGAGGTGCATGGATGATACAACGTCTCAGCAGCTTACGTCGACGAAAGATGGCGGGTCCGGGAAAATCGTGTACATGGGGCATCGTAGATGGCTCGAGAAGGATGACCCGTGGAGAAAGCGTGGAGATCTATTCAATGGGTTGACTGAGCATCGAGGACCTCCACGTAAGAGAAGCGGCGCCGAAATCAACGAGCTGTTGAATAACTGGGGACAGTGCCCCGCGCCGGGAACGATGAAAAAGGCGCCGGAGCCGCTACTGAAGGTATGGAAAACGAGGTCTGTTTTCTGGGACTTGGAGTACTGGCCCAATCACGACACGCCTCATTGCCTTGATCAAATGCATATCACGAAGAATGTCCTCGAGAGCTTGCTTGGCACACTGATGAACATGCCGGAGAAGACCAAGGACGGGCCGAAGGCAAGGAAAGACTTGGAAGATTTGAAGATCAGGAAAGATCTTCATCGTAAAAAGTCGACGGAGGAGACGGAGACGGAGACGGAGGAGGGGGGAAGGGGCAGAAAAGTCAACAAGAAGGAGGAGAATTATTGCCCCCCTTCTTGCTTCACCTTAAGTGCGAAGGAGATCGATCAATTCATCAAGTGCCTTATGGGAATCAAAGTCAGTTCCGGTTACTGTGGGAAGATAAGCAGATTTCTAGACCCCAAGAAAAAAAGGTTCAGCGGGATGAAGTCTCATGACTGTCACGTAATGATGACGCAGATACTCCCGGTTGCCATTAGAGGGATAATGGACAAGCACGTCCGTGACACGCTTACTGGTCTCTGCAACTTCTTCGACGTTATCTCTCGAAAGTCCATAAGTGTGAAGCAGCTCCGAAGGCTACAGGAAGAGATCGTTGTCATACTATGTGAGCTTGAGATGTACTTCCCGCCCGCGTTCTTTGACGTCATGGTGCATCTGTGTGTCCACATCGTGGACGACATCATCGACCTCGGGCCGACATTCCTTCACAGCATGATGCCGTTCGAGAGGATGAATGGGGTCATCAAAGGATTCGTTCGTAACATGTCCCGTCCCGATGGGAGCATCGTCCAGGGGTATCTGACGCATGAGTGCATCTCCTTTTGCGAGAATTATATAGGCGTCGGAGACCCTGTTGTTGGTTTGCCCGTCAACAAGCACGATGGGAGGCTCGAAGGAGAAGGTCACAACAACGGCCGGAGGGAATTGCACGTGGACTACTCGGATCGACGGAACGACTTTGACAGGGCTAACTTAGTAGTGCTACAACACCTAGATGTGGTAGATGATTATGTGGCACGGCGCAAAGAAACCATCGCAAATAAGTACCGTGATAAGGGGATGCTCAAGACGGACGACGAAGTTACTGTAGAGCACAACGCCACTTTCTTGCGTTGGTTCAAAGAGCAAGTTCTTGAAAATCCCCCAGAAGAGGACAGTTCGGACGGATTGCTCATACACGCCTTAGCACATGGCCCCGCGCCCAAACTCGCGAGCTATCAGTCATATGATATCAACGGGTACACGTTCTACACGGAGGCCAAAGACATGGACAGTGATTACCAGAACTCCGGGGTGACGATTGAATGCGTGACCGACGCTAACGGCACAACTGAAAGATTCTACGGAAGGGTCGAAGAGATCTGGGAGCTTGACTATATTGGATTGCACGATGCGACGATGTTCCGTGTCAGATGGGCTAAGGACGTCGTAAGAGAAAACAAGTATTTCACTACCATGTCTATACCACCCGCTGACGCGAAGAGCGCAACCGTGAACGTTAACGTCATCGCCAAAACTGAGCCATGGGTACACGCTAAGCACATGACACAATGCTTCTTCATAACCGACCCAACCAATCCCAGCCGTGTTGTCGTGAGGAGAGGCAAAAGGAGCATCGTCGGAATGGATGGAGTCGCCAACGAGGAAGACTACGACCAATACGGCAACCCGATGAGGGAAGATGACGATGACGATGAAGCATACGTGAAAAGAAGAATCAATACTACATTACATAAGAAAGATCGTACTCCATGGTTCCGAAAAAGTCACAAGGAGGGGCTCAATTATTCGGCAACGAACAAGAAAGGGAAGAAGCTCAATGTGAAACGTCGTCGACGCAGCTGAGAAACCATCATTTATATATATGTATCTATTTTGTGTACGCACTTAAGTAACCGTTATCGGTCAACTGATATATATGTTACCACCACATGCATGGTTCCGGTGATATTCACGCAGTGTGGGAGGGAGACGCCGTCGTAAACAGAAAGGGAGAAAGCAATACAAAAGAAATACAAAAGGGAGAAAGCAATACAAAAAAAAACAAAAACAAAAGGGAGAAAGAAAGTAATACAAAAGAAAAAGAAAAGAAAACAGAAAACAAAAGGAAAAAATAGTTAGCAGTAGCGCTGGACCCTAACCAGCGCTATAGCTAATATAGCTATAGCGCTGGATACGATCCAGCGCTACTGCAATTTTGAGATAACCGCACCGCGCGGGCTCAAATTTTGCCAACTCCCATTCCCCCCCCCCTCTCCCTCTCTCCCCCTCCTCTTTGCTGTCGTGCGCCGCCGTCGCCCCTGCCCGCCGTCGTCGCACCTCGGCCCCTACCCGCCGTCGTCGCCCGTGCCCATCGCTCCGACCTCCTCCTCGTCCGCGCCGACACCGCTTCGGCCTCCTCGTCTGCGCCGCCGCCGCTCCGACCTCCTCGTCCGCGCCACCGCCGCTCCGGCCACCTCTCCCCCCGCTCTCTACTCTCTGCCCTTCAGGTACCCCCTCCCCCCACCTCCCCCTCTCTCTGCTCTCTGCTCTCGCTATGTTTTGCCGGAATTAGAACCCTAGTTAGATGAACCCTAGGAGATGAACCCTAGTTAGTTTAGGGCATTAGCAAATTAGTTTAATTAGGGCAGTAGCAAATATGTTTAGGGCAGTAGCAAATTTAGTTTAGGGCAGTAGCTAATTTTTGCAAATTTAGGTAAATTAGCAAAAAAAAATAGCTATTAATAAAAAACAGTAGCATTATAGCAGTGCTTAGAAGAAGATAGTCCAATGCCAGGCCACCTCCCCCATCCTAGTTACACCACCCAGACCCACCATAATATTGTACTAGCTCTTGTTTCTTGCCCCTTCTTGAGATGCAATGCACCATCTCTCTGCCCCGCCTTAATTTTCCTAGGTGAGGTGAGGTGAGGTCAACTTCTTGTGTGATTTAATTTGCCTAGGTTGATTGGGATGCTTCCTTCATGTTACTTGTTACTCCCTTTGTTTGCTGTTATAAAATGTTTTAATGTTGGTTGAATGTCGAAGAATATCCGAGTGGCCTATGTTTTGCCGGAATGTTGATTCATTTCCGTTCCGGCAAATTTCAGGCGCTCCATATGTCCACTTTTTAGCAAAGGTCATGCCGAAAATTTCCGTGATTTTCGGCATGACTTGTGCTAGAAACTAGGACATATGGACTGCCCGGGATTTGCTGGAAGGGGAATGAATCAACATTCCGACCAAATATAGGCCCCTTTTTTCTCTTCATTATATCTTTTATTTACCATTGTTGAATAGGAAACATGTCTAGCCACACCTCAGCCGGGGGTTCTGCTCGCCTCGAAGAAGACCCCATCGAGGCAGCAAATCACTATTTTGATTACCTGGACGAACACCAGATGGGGGTGCATGGTGGCGGCAGTGGCACCAACGACCCCGACGCCGACGCCGACACCGGCACCAGCACTGGCACAGGCACCGACACCACCCCCGAGACCGGCAACGATGCTGCCGTAGCCGGTAAAGCACCGAAGCAGAAGAGGACACGAAGACCAAACGAGCTCGGCATTGGACAAATTGTGGTCACGGAGATGCACCCCAAGAAATTAGAGCCAACGACGCCGGATGAAGCGCGCTCGTGCTGGGGCAATCAACTAGGATGCATCCTCAGGGAAACCGCCAACACCAACGACGAGAAGTTGAAGAAGATACCACATATGGAGCACATGCTCCTAAAAAAGTTGCACAATAGGTTCTTGTTCCCCGGCCGCACAGAAAGCAAAGATCCGTGGGACGATGACGCCATGACAAAGATAAACAACAAGGCGATGGTGACGTTCACCAATGACTTGTCTGCCTGGAAAGTTCGGGTGAAAAAAGCGATTGATAAGAATGAACCATGGTCCAAGATTCATGCTGACAATCCGTCACTTACGGAAGAGGACTTTGAAAAATTCAAGGAGACTTGCGCTAAAGATGAAACCAAGAAAAAGTCAGAGAAAATGAAGGCGCTCCAGGCCAGGAACACGCCTCCCCACCACCTCGGAAGCCGTGGTTACGAGGGGAAGAGGCACGTATGGGCCAAGGAGGACGCCGAACGTGAAAGTCACGGAATCCCAGACCCCTTGGCAGAGTTCACCGACCCGCTGGAGCGTGACTGGATCAGGGCCCGGTACAAGTGGGACCGCGTCAAGAAGACCTTTTACACGGACCCGAACACGAGGGAGTTCATGAGACTTATGGTAATTGTTATATTACCACATTATCATATTAGCTTCCAATCAATTCGACTACAAGTTTTGTCACATTATTAGTAAACCATCCACGTTCCTTTTGCAGAAAGAGCAGCACCAAATGGCAGCCGAAAGCGACGAGTCGTCACAGTCGTCGGCGAGGCCCAAGTGGGACACCCATTTCAACCGGGCCCTGAACATACTGAAAAAGGTCCCGGAGGCCACACCGCCGTCCTATGGACGTGTGCATGACATCGGAGATGGCGCCTCGTGGAAGACGTGCTACCACGAGGAGCTAGAGGAAAGAAGGAAGAGAAAGTTGCTTACTCAACAGACCATCGACCAGAAGGTCGCGCTTGCGTTCAATAAGTCCAAAGCTGAGTTGGAACAGACCATCGACCAGAAGGTCGATGCAAGGGTCAGTGCAGCGGTTGCTTCCGGCATTTCCAGCTTGCTTCCGGCATTTTTTGAATGGACGAAGAAAAATCCAGATAAAGGGCCAGCGGACTTTCCGCTTCCCAGCTACGTCGGGAGCAATTCGGTGAACATCGCACCACCAACACCTGCTCACGCCACCGCACATGCTCCCGCTCCTGTTCATAGCAGCCCGTCCTCCGTCTCTGGCCAACTCGGCGGGCCTTCGTCTATGGCCGAGCTCGACGCCCTCACGGTAATTACGCATCATACCCTTTTCACCAGCATGTCTATATAGTCTTCCGTTTCAATTGCCTTTCGGATGTTTGACGTCGCAGACATGTCTTCGTAGGCCAACGATACCCCGTGCACCCTACTGTACGACATCAAGGGCCAGAAGGTGGCCGTGGGAAAGGCAACGATCGTGAAGCCGAAGGACCGCATGTTCCACAACCGAGAGATGCCCGATGGCGTCTTCAAGGTTAACGTGGCCAGTGTCTTAGCGGGCTTCGAGGATTTGACTCCTCCGGTACCAGTCGATGACGAGGAGACCCCTCAACGGATTGGCGCATGCAAGAGCTGGTTCTTGCCTTGGCCGAAGACTCTTCTTCATGTCGAGGCGCCCAGTATCACACCAACGACAGCTTCTCAAGAAGGTATGAACACCACCCCACCTACCAAATTACCTGCACCTGTCGTGGCGGGTGATAGCGGACGACGCGAGGGAGAGCCTCCATTAGTGCCAGATGACGTCGCCCCCGTTGTCGAAGAAGCAAATGCTGATGATGACATGGAGGAGGATGATGATGACCCAGACAAGTATTTCAATACCGCCTATGATGATGGAGGATTGATGGCTCAGGACGACGAAGACTCAGGCTTTGAGCGTGGAGATGATGACTTGATGCTGCCTGATTTGTCGGAGCCGGAACGTCCTAAGGCGGAATGCAAAAAGTCTCTCTTCAAGCGATCCTCGCAGGAGATGCCTCCAGATGCCGCCTCTACCCAGCAACAACCCGAGGGCCGTCCACTGATTAGCCCGACGACACTGGGGGTGACAGTTAGGGAAGGTATGGTGGGCTCACTACCGCCACCCGCCAAGAAGCAAAGGAGGAGACCGGGCAAGAAAGGCGCTAAAGGCGCCAGAGCTGCTTCAAGCAGCCAGCCGCCTCTGAAGCCCCGGGAGGTAGACAGAATACATGTCGTAGGTGCGGAGCGTTTCCATGTCGCCGGCCACCCGATCCTACCTCAGAAAGCGCTAGAGGACATACTGAACAATGATCTAAGGAGACTTCATGATGATGTGCTGGCCAGAGAGAAAAGCCTTCTCATCTCGGGAAAACCAAGATACCAGCTTTACGCGGCTCAGGTGCCGGGTGGGAAGTTGTACGTCGAGGGATGGCCCGCGAATAAGTTCATCCTGCGATTTGACTACATCTACGACATGTTCCACATGACCAAGCTGGATTTCCAGTTCATCCGCATGTATGCGCTGTATCTCAACTACATCATCAGGATCGAGAACATAAAATATATCTGCGTCGCGGACCCGTACCTGTTGGGGAACGTTGCATGGGAAACAAAAATTTTCCTACGCACACATAAGATCTATCCATGGTGATGAGCATCTACGAGAGGGAGAGTGAATCTACATACCCTTGTAGATCGCTAAGCGGAAGCGTTAATAAACGCGGTTGATGTAGTCGAACGTCTTCGCGATCCAAATCGCCGAGCGTCCCGCGATCCAATCACGATCCTTCCGATCTAGTGCCGAACGGACGGCACCTCCGCGTTCAACACACGTACGGCTTGATGACGCCTTCACCTCCTCGATCCAGCGAGCGATGGTGAAGTAGTGGTTGAGTTCCAGCAGCACGACGGCGTGGTGATGGTGGTGAGGAACAATCTCTGCAGGGCTTCGCCAAGCACTACGGAGATTATGACGGAGGAACTAGAGGGCTAGGGTTGCCGGCACACGGCTTGGGAAATCCTGATGTGTCCCGTGTGCTAGCCCTGCCCCTCTATTTATATGTTGAGCCTTGGGGTCTAAACTTGGAGTAAAAGCCTCCTCCGGGTCGGTTTTGCCCGCACAAGGTCGGTTTGGCCCGCAGGGAAAGAGTCCAACTCGGATCCCTGCCGAACCGTGCACAGCCGCGCACAAGCGGTAGTACCGCTTCACACAAGCGGTAGTACCGCTTGGGCGGTAGTACCGCTTCACACAAGCGGTAGTACCGCTCGGGCGGTAGTACCGCTTCACCAAGCGGTAGTACCGCTTACGCGGCAGCAAAACTACTTTTGCACTTTCCAATACCTTGTGGGCTTTATCCCTTTGGCTCATATAAAGTGTTGCTGCACCCGAACACTTCGGTAAACATCCGGAACCCCTTCCGGTGAACTCCGGAACCCTTCCAGAGATCAAAACACTATTATCACATATATCAATCTTTACCTCCGGACTATTCCGGAGATCCTCGTCATGTCCGGGATCTTATCCGGGACTCCGAACAACTTTCGGTCACCAACATAATAACTCAATTATACTAATCGTCACCAAACGTTAAGTGTGTAGACCCTGCGGGTTCGAGAACTATGTAGACATGACCGAGACACCTCTACGGCCAATAACCAATAGCGGGACCTGGATGCCCATATTGGCTCCTACATATTCTACGAAGATCTTTATCGGTCGAACCTCTATGTCAAGGATTCAGTTAATCCCGTATGCTGTTCCCTTTGTTCTTCGGTATGTTACTTGCCCGAGATTCGATCGTCGGTATCACTATACCTAGTTCAATCTCGTTACCGGCAAGTCTCTTTACTCGTTCCGTAATACAAGATCTCGTGGCTAACACTTTATTCACATTGCTTGCAAGGCTCATTGTGATGTTGTATTACCGAGTGGGCCCTGAGATACCTCTCCGTCATACGGAGTAACAAATCCCAGTCTTGATCCATGCCAACCCAACAGACACCCTCGGAGATACCTGTAGAGCACCTTTATAGTCACCCAGTTACGTTGCGACGTTTGATACACACAAGGTATTCCTCCGGTGTCAGTGAGTTGCATGATCTCATGGTCAAAGGAACAGATACTTGACATGCAGAAAACAATAGCAATAAACTGACACGATCAAATGCTACGTTTACAGTTTGGGTCTTGTCCATCACATCATTCTCCTAATGATGTGATCCCGTTATCAAATGACATCTCATGTCAATGGCTAGGAAACCTTAACCATCTTTGATCAACGAGCTAGTCAACTAGAGGCTTACTAGGGACACAGTGTTGTCTATGTACCCACACATGTATTTGAGTTTCCAATCAATACAATTATAGCATGGATAATAAACGATTATCATTAACAAGGAAATATAATAATAACCAATTTATTATTGCCTCTAGGGCATATTTCCAACAGTCTCCCACTTGCACTAGAGTCAATAATCTAGTTCACATCACTATGTGATTTACATTGTAATGAATCGAACACCCATGCAGTTCTGGTGTTGTTCATGTTTAGCCCTTGGAAGAGGTTTAGTCATCGGATCTGCAACATTTAGATCCGTGTGTACTTTGCAAATATTTATGTCGTCCTCCTTGATGTAATCGCGGATGGAATTGAAACGTCGCTTTATGTGTCTGGTCCTCTTGTGAAATCTTGGTTCCTTGGCTAGAGCAATGGCACCAGTATTATCACAAAACAGAGTCATTGGGTTAAGTGCACTAGGCACTACTCTGTCATGAACTCCTTCATCCAGACACCTTCCTTCGCCGCCTCCGAGGCAGCGATGTACTCCGCTTCGCATGTAGAATCTGCTACCACGCTTTGCTTGGAACTGCACCAGCTAACCGCACCCCCATTAAGAATAAATACGTATCCGGTTTGCGACTTAGAGTCATCCGGATCAGTGTCAAAGCTTGCATCGACGTAACCCTTTACGACGAGCTCTTGATCACCTCCATAAACGAGAAACATGTCCTTAGTCCTTTTCAGGTACTTCAGGATATTCTTGACCGCCGTCCAGTGTTCCATTCCTGGATCACTTTGAAACCTTCCGACCATACTTATGGCAAGGCTGACATCGGGTCTTGTGCACAGCATTGCATACATGATAGAGCCTATGGCCGAAGCATAGGGGATGACACTCATCTTTTCTCTATCTTCTGCAGTTACTGGGCATTGAGTCTTACTCAACTTCACACCTTGCAAAACAGGCAAGAACCCCTTCTTGGACTGATCCATTTTGAACTTCTTCAAAATCTTATCAAGGTATGTGCTTTGTGAAAGTCCTATTAAGCGTCTTGATCTATCTCTATAGATCTTGATGCCTAATATGAAAGCAGCTTCTCCTAGGTCCTTCATTGAAAAACTCTTGTTCAAATATTCCTTTACGCTTTCCAGCATTTCTATATTGTTTCCAATCAGCAATATGTCATCCACATATAATATTAGAAACGCTATAGAGCTCCCACTCACTTTCTTGTAAATACAAGCTTCTCCGTAAACTTGTATAAACTCGAACGCTTTGATCACCTCATCAAAACGAAGATTCCAACTCCGAGATGCTTGCACCAGTCCATAAATGGATCGCTGGAGTTTGCAAACTTTGTCAGCATTCTCTGGATCGACAAAACCTTCTGGTTGCATCATATACAACTCTTCCTTAAGGTAACCGTTAAGGAACGCTGTTTTGACATCCATCTGCCAAATTTCATAATCGAAAAAGGCAGCTATTGCTAACATGATTCTGACGGACTTAAGCATCGCTACGGGTGAGAAGGTCTCATCGTAGTCAACTCCTTGAACTTGTGAAAAACCCTTTGCCACAAGTCGAGCTTTATAGACGGTGACATTACCGTCCGCGTCCATCTTCCTCTTAAAGATCCATTTGTTCTGAATGGCCTTACGCCCTTCAGGTAATACTTCCAAAGTCCATACTTTGTTTTCATACATGGATCCCATCTCGGATTTCATGGCCTCTAACCACTTCTCGGAATCCGGGCTCATCATCGCTTCTCCATAGCTCGTAGGTTCATCGTTGTCTAACAACATGACTTCTAAGACAGGGTTGCCGTACCACTCAGGAGCAGTACGCGTCCTTGTCGACCTACGAGGTTCGATAGCAACTTGATCCAAAGCTTCATGATCATCATCATTAACTTCCTCTTCAGCTAATGTAGGCTCCACAGAAACAACTTTCTGCGCTGCGCTACTCTCAGGTTGAAGTAAAGGTTCAACAACCTCATCAAGTTCTATCTTCCTCCCACTCAATTCTTTCGAGAGAAACTCTTTCTCAAGAAATGTTCCGTTTTTAGCGACAAACACTTTGCCTTCGGATCTGAGGTAGAAGGTATACCCAACTGTCTCTTTTGGGTATCCTATGAAGACGCATTTCTCCGCTTTGGGTTCCAGCTTTTCAGGCTGAAGCTTTTTGACATAAGCATCACATCCCCAAACTTTAAGAAACGACAGCTTTGGCTTCTTGCCAAACCAAAGTTCATATGGCGTCGTCTCAACGGATTTCGATGGTGCCCTATTTAAAGTGAATGCAGCTGTCTCTAATGCATAACCCCAAAACGATAGTGGCAAATCGGCAAGAGACATCATAGATCGCACCATATCCAATAAGGTTCGATTACGACGTTCGGACACACCATTACGCTGTGGTGTTCCAGGCGGTGTCAATTGCGAAACAATTCCACACTGTCTTAAGTGACTGCCAAACTCATAACTCAGATATTCTCCTCCTCGATCAGATCGTAGGAATTTAATCTTCTTGTTACGATGATTCTCAACTTCACTCTGAAATTGTTTGAACTTTTCAAATGTTTCAGACTTGTGTTTCATTAAGTAAATATACCCATATCTACTTAAGTCATCAGTGAAGGTGAGAAAGTAACGATAACCACCGCGCGCCTCAATACTCATCGGACCGCACACATCAGTATGTATGATTTCCAATAAGTCACTTGCCCGTTCCATTGTTCCAGAGAACGGCGTTTTAGTCATCTTGCCCATGAGGCATGGCTCACATGTGTCAAGTGATTCAAAATCAAGTGACTCCAAAAGTCCATCAGCATGGAGCTTCTTCATGCGTTTTACGCCAATATGACCTAAACGGCAGTGCCACAAGAAAGTGGTATTATCATTATCAATTCTACATCTTTTGGCATCAATGTTATGAACATGTGTATCATTACTATCGAGATTCAATAAGAATAAACCCCTCACATCGGGTGCATGACCATAAAAGATATTACTCATATAAATAGAACAACCATTATTCTCTGATTTAAATGAGTAACCGTCTCGCAATAAACAAGATCCAGATATAATGTTCATGCTTAACGCAGGCACCAAATAACACTTATTTAGGTTCATCACTAATCCCGACGGTAATCGAAGAGCGAGCGTGCCGACGGCGATCACATCAACCTTGGAACCATTTCCCACGCGCATCGTCACTTCGTCCTTTGCCAGCCTCCGTCTATTCCGCAGTTCCTGTTTTGAGTTGCAAATATGAGCAACCGCACCGGTATCAAATACCCAGGCACTACAACGAGAGTTGGTAAGGTACACATCAATAACATGTATATCATATATACCTTGTTTGTTGTTGGCCGCCTTCTTGTCAGCCAAATACTTGGGGCAATTCCGCTTCCAGTGTCCAGTTCCCTTGCAATGAAAACACACAGTTTCTGGTTTGGGTCCAGCCTTGGGTTTCTTCACGAGAGGAGCAACTGCTTTGCCACTCTGCTTGGAGTTACCCTTCTTACCCTTGCCATATTTCTTGAAACTAGTGGTTTTATTGACCATCAACACTTGATGCTCCTTCTGAATTTCAGACTCAGCGGCTTTCAGCATCGCAAACAGCTCGGCGACTGACTTGTTCATCCCGTGCATGTTATAGTTCAACACGAAGCTCTTGTAGCTAGGTGGCAATGATTGAAGAACTCTGTCAGTGATAGCCTCTGGCGGAAGGGGCATCCCTAACTCAGCCAGACGGGTGGAGTACCCAGACATTCTGAGCACGTGATCACTGATAGACCCGTTCTCCTCCATCTTGCAAGCATAGAACTTATCGGAGATCTCATATCTCTCGATCCGGGCATTCTTCTGAAAGATAAACTTCAACTCCTGGAACATCTCATATGCTCCATGACGTTCAAAACGTCTTTGAAGTCCCGGTTCTAAGCCATACAACATTGCACATTGAACTATTGAGTAATCATCAGAACGAGCCTGCCAGGCGTTCACAACGTCTAGAGACTCAACTGGAGCGGGTGGATCACCAAGCGGTGCATCAAGGACATAAGCCTTCTGGGAAGCCGTAAGGATAATCCTTAGATTACGGGCCCAGTCCACAAAGTTACTTCCATCATCTTTCAACTTAGCTTTCTCTAGGAACGCATTAAAATTCAGGGGTGCTACTGCGCGAGCCATGATCTACAACATGAATATTGCAAAGACAACTTAGACTATTGTTCTTAGATAATGAGTTTAGTTAATCATATTTAAAAAACTCCCACTCAAATTGACATCCCTCCGATCATTCGAGTGTAACATGATCCAAATCCACCAACTCAAGTCCGATCATCACATGAGTTGAGGTGGTTTCAATGGTGAACATCTTCATGTTGATCATATCTACTATATGACTCATGTTCGACCTTTCGGTCTCTTGTGTTCCGAGGCCATGTCTGTACATGCTAGGCTCGTCAAGTTTAACCCGAGTGTTCCGCACGTGCAACATGGCTTACACCCGTTGTATGCGAACGTAGAGTCTATCACACCCGATCATCACGGCGTGTCTCGAAACGACGAACTTTCGCAACGGTGCACACTTGGGGAGAACACAATTTATCTTGAAATTTAAGTGAGGGATCACCTTATAATGCTACCGTCGTCCTAAGCAAAACAAGATGCATAAAAGGATTAACATCACATGCAAATCATAAGTGACATGATATGGCCATGAACTTGTGCTTTTGATCTCCATCTCCAAAGCACCGGCATGATCTCCATCGTCACCGGCATGACACCATGATCTCCATCATCTTGATCTCCATCAACGTGTCGCCATGAGGTTGTCGCGCCGACTGTTGCTTCCACGACTATTGCTAACGTTTAGCGATAAAGTAAAGCATTACATAGCGCTTAATGATTGACACGCAGGTCATACAATAATTAAAGACAACTCTATGGCTCCTGCCAGTTGCCGTACTCATCGACATGCAAGTCGTGATATTCTATACAACACATGATCATCTCATACATCACATATATCTCATCATGTAATTGGCCATATCACATCACAACATACCCTGCAAAAACAAGTTAGACGTCCTCTAATTGTTGTTGCAAATTTTACGTGGCTGCTACGGGTTTGCAAGAACCGTTCTTACCTACGCAAAACCACAATGTGGTGTAGTGATTGCTTTTTGATCTTCTAAAAGAACCCTCTTCATTGAACCGATTCAACTAAAGTGAGAGAGACAGACACCCGCCAGTCACCTTTATGCAACAAGTGCACGCAGCGGTAAAACCAGTCTCGCGTAAGCGTACGCGTAATGTCGGTCCGGGCCGCTTCATCTCACAATACCGCTGAATCAAGTATCAACTAGTAACGGCAAGAAATATGTATACACCCACGCCCACAACTCGTTTGTGTTCTACTCGAGATCTCATCTACGCATAGACCTAGCTCATGATGCCACTGTTGGGGAACGTTGCATGGGAAACAAAAATTTTCCTACGCACACATAAGATCTATCCATGGTGATGAGCATCTACGAGAGGGAGAGTGAATCTACATACCCTTATAGATCGCTAAGCGGAAGCGTTAATAAACGCGGTTGATGTAGTCGAACGTCTTCGCGATCCAAATCGCCGAGCGTCCCGCGATCCAATCACGATCCTTCCGATCTAGTGCCGAACGGACGGCACCTCCGCGTTCAACACACGTACGGCTTGATGACGCCTTCACCTCCTCGATCCAGCGAGCGATGGTGAAGTAGTGGTTGAGTTCCAGCAGCACGACGGCGTGGTGATGGTGGTGAGGAACAATCTCTGCAGGGCTTCGCCAAGCACTACGGAGATTATGACGGAGGAACTAGAGGGCTAGGGTTGCCGGCACACGGCTTGGGAAATCCTGATGTGTCCCGTGTGCTAGCCCTGCCCCTCTATTTATATGTTGAGCCTTGGGGTCTAAACTTGGAGTAAAAGCCTCCTCCGGGTCGGTTTTGCCCGCACAAGGTCGGTTTGGCCCGCAGGGAAAGAGTCCAACTCGGATCCCTGCCGAACCGTGCACAGCCGCGCACAAGCGGTAGTACCGCTTCACACAAGCGGTAGTACCGCTTGGGCGGTAGTACCGCTTCACACAAGCGGTAGTACCGCTCGGGCGGTAGTACCGCTTCACCAAGCGGTAGTACCGCTTACGCGGCAGCAAAACTACTTTTGCACTTTCCAATACCTTGTGGGCTTTATCCCTTTGGCTCATATAAAGTGTTGCTGCACCCGAACACTTCGGTAAACATCCGGAACCCCTTCCGGTGAACTCCGGAACCCTTCCAGAGATCAAAACACTATTATCACATATATCAATCTTTACCTCCGGACTATTCCGGAGATCCTCGTCATGTCCGGGATCTTATCCGGGACTCCGAACAACTTTCGGTCACCAACATAATAACTCAATTATACTAATCGTCACCAAACGTTAAGTGTGTAGACCCTGCGGGTTCGAGAACTATGTAGACATGACCGAGACACCTCTACGGCCAATAACCAATAGCGGGACCTGGATGCCCATATTGGCTCCTACATATTCTACGAAGATCTTTATCGGTCGAACCTCTATGTCAAGGATTCAGTTAATCCCGTATGCTGTTCCCTTTGTTCTTCGGTATGTTACTTGCCCGAGATTCGATCGTCGGTATCACTATACCTAGTTCAATCTCGTTACCGGCAAGTCTCTTTACTCGTTCCGTAATACAAGATCTCGTGGCTAACACTTTAGTCACATTGCTTGCAAGGCTCATTGTGATGTTGTATTACCGAGTGGGCCCTGAGATACCTCTCCGTCATACGGAGTAACAAATCCCAGTCTTGATCCATGCCAACCCAACAGACACCCTCGGAGATACCTGTAGAGCACCTTTATAGTCACCCAGTTACGTTGCGACGTTTGATACACACAAGGTATTCCTCCGGTGTCAGTGAGTTGCATGATCTCATGGTCAAAGGAACAGATACTTGACATGCAGAAAACAATAGCAATAAACTGACACGATCAAATGCTACGTTTACAGTTTGGGTCTTGTCCATCACATCATTCTCCTAATGATGTGATCCCGTTATCAAATGACATCTCATGTCAATGGCTAGGAAACCTTAACCATCTTTGATCAACGAGCTAGTCAACTAGAGGCTTACTAGGGACACAGTGTTGTCTATGTACCCACACATGTATTTGAGTTTCCAATCAATACAATTATAGCATGGATAATAAACGATTATCATTAACAAGGAAATATAATAATAACCAATTTATTATTGCCTCTAGGGCATATTTCCAACAGTACCATATGCACGAGAGCTTCTTGGATGTCTGCAAAGAGCATCGTGACTATGCGAGCCAGTACATCGGCGGCTTCATGATCGCTAATAAGGACAAGGAAACGATTCTCCTGCCTTATCATCCCACGTAAGTCATTCGCGCATATCCTTTCGTAAGTGTTAATCATTCCTTTGCAAGCATGGAGTCTAATTTGAGGCGTACTTAATTTGCGCAGCGGGGGGGGGGGGGGGGGGCGCCGTCCTCATCGTTCTGTACCCAGAATACTCCCATGCTATATACTTGGACTCATCGAAGAACATCAAGAAAAAGGATTACAAGCACATAAAGAGTGTTCTCGATAGTGCCCTGTTAACCTTCAGCCTGTCTGGTGGATATATCAAAGACAAAAAGTACAGGAGGAACGGGCTGGTTTTCAGCCATAAGACCGACTTCTGCTGCATCCAGCAACCGCACATCAGTAAGGCTGATGGATTCTACCTCATGCATCACCTGCTCGAGTTCAGAAGGGATAATCAACGCCTTCGCATGTCAGCTACTACCAACGATGCCGAGATTGTCAACTGGGCCACAAGCATAGGAAAGACACCGGATCATCAAATCCGAGCTGAGTTTTATCACGTGCAGTGTGAACTTGCCCAAGTGATCATGAAGCAGGTCCTCGAACAAACAGGGATGTTCTACCATGGGCCAATCACGCAGGATGATGTCCGAGCACTGCTAATCGCTCAGCGTCTGGACCTGAAGCCTTTCAAGAAGCTCGGGTCCTTCCTCCCTGACTATGAAGATTGGACCGAGGACTGATTGTCGTTGACAATATATGTGTCACTAGCGTCCAGACGAAACTATGTGATGTAATTAAACCGTGGTCCTGAACTAGCGTAGATCGCTCTAGTTAATTAGTTTGGGTATGAGGAACTTCGTCATTTATGTTTACTATAGGTTGCTTGTATTTTGCTAATTATGCCTCTTTGTGTTCCTAAGTACATTATGTTGCATATTATCGTTCACGATGCAGGTACATAGATCAGAGATGGCGAAGGGCTGCTACGTCGTGTTCGTTGGGAAGGTTTCAGGAGTCTACGACCACTGGCCAGACGCTCAGGCCCAGGTGGACAAGTTCCCGGGTGCTAGCCACAGAGGGTTCGATAGCAGAGCCGAAGCGGAAAGTAGTTACTTGAGGTGGACGCTCGGGCAAGAGCGGGGGCGGAACCGCCGGTGCCTCAAGTACTACATAGTCGCGGTCTTGATGATGTTGATCGCTCTTCTCTTCTACATCATGGTTTAGATAGAGATGATGAAACTTGTGTGTGTGCCATGACCATGCAGTCGCACTTATTCGAGACATGACATGACTTGTGTATCGCTATTTTCGAGATGTGATGATATTTGTGTTGAATGATGATGATGATGGTATGACGAGACTACTGTATGTGTATGATATGATGATAATAGTGTATGTTTATTGTGACCTGATGAAACTACTGTATAGAGCCTGTATAAATACATCACGAATACGTAGAGGGGATATGAATCTGTGAAAGCAGGAATTATAGCGGCAGCGCTGGAATACATATAGCAGCAGCGCTTGTCTTTAGGCAGCGCTACAGATAATTATCAGTAGCGCGGATCAGTGCAGCGCTACTGCTAACCAGACTTAGCAGTAGCGCTGCACCAACCAGCGCTACTGCTATAACTTAGCTGTAGCGCCTTAGCAGTAGCGCTGGACCCAGCGCTACTGCTATAGGTTTTTCAAGCGCTACTAGTAGGGTTTCTCCTAGTAGTGTGCCCGCCATTTCCTACAACAAATAATAAGTATCATCACATGTGCAAACAATATCAATACTGAAATATACAACACATAGCACAGGATTACAAACGTTAAGTAAACTACCCCAACCGAGGGCGTTCAGATCGTGCACACAACCGACGCCAACGACCTATGACCACCCATGGATCCTCCCCCCTCTCCACACCGGTCATTGGCGATAAGGTACGTCAACCCTGGTAAGGAAGATGCACACGTCACCAGTCGTGATCACTATGGATCGCGAGGAGCAGCTCTACCCGTGATAACCTGCGCCGCCGGATACCTAGGTTAGCCGCCGCATCAAATAACGGTAGCCGTCGTCCACACAGCCGACGGCAACCGACGCTACGTTAACCCTAGACAGAAGAAACCCACTTTAGCCGGCGTGATCACTTTGTATCACGACGAGCAGCACTACCGGAACAAGATCCGCGATCGCCATGGCCGCCGGAAAGCTAGGTTACCCGCCCCGCTAGGTTAACCACTACCACGAAAACGGCGGCAGTTCGTTCGATGCTGCCGCGAGCGAGACAAATGTGGGGAAACGGGATGCGGTACCTGCGAGCGCTGGAGGTTCACGACGGTGCAGCCCGCGCTCTCGGACGAGATCGCCGGAGACGAGATCGCCGCCGCCGTTATTCGTACAGAACCTCAACTGAATGATGGAGGAGCTGCGTGATTGATGGAGCTGGCTTCGCCAGGTCATACCTGGTCGTGGGGTCGTGTGATCTTTTTTTTCGGGGGAGGGCACCGTATACGTACGTATGGGTTATACGGGTTATACGGGGCTTGGATATGAGCTACGGCGGGCCGGAGATAAAATATCTGGCGGGGGTCAACAATACCCCTGGGAAATTGAGTTAGGGGGGAGCACCGAAGCAACGCTCCAGATTAATATGGTTAAATTGTTGGAGACACTGGATGTAAGAAGAACCAAGATAGAGATTCTTCCCACACAAGTCATGGAGTTGCCATGTTTAGTTCATCTGTTTGGAAAGATCAAGCTCCAAGGAAAAGGTATAGGACACTGGAGAATCGGTAAGTTACAGACTTGGTTGTCAAAGAATAGCAAATTGGAGACGCTAGCAGGATTTGTTGCGGACAAGAGATAAGAAATGCCACAACTCATTGAGCATATGAAGCACCTGACAAAGGTGAAAATATGGTGCGAGTCCACTCCCGATCCCAGCAAGATAAATCATCTCAAAAAGGCAATCAAGGGGCTCGTTGAGAGAGGCACCGATGTGTACACAAGTCTTTCACTCTCCCTCAACTTCAACACCGAATGGCATCAAGACTTGTTGTATTTGGAGCTGAAAAGAGACAGACTCTACTATCTTAGATCACTCAAACTACAAGGGACCAAAATATGCAGCAGGCTGCCACTGTTTGTTACCAATTTATATGTTCTGACTAAGCTGTGCCTGTCATTTCCTACTGAAAACATGAGCGGTGACATTCTTGATGCTCTGAACAGAGTGCGTAGCCTGGAGTACCTGAAGCTGATTGCAACTCACCTGAGCAACCTCGTGATCAAACAAGGTGCACTCGGGAGCCTGCGAAGCCTATGCATCGTGGTTAAAGGAATGACTGGGATGGAGATCCAAGAGGGAGCTCTGCTGCATCTCGACTCACTCCAGCTGCTATGCAAGGATCTAAATGGTTTTAGCAGCACAACGATCCAGTCTATGCCACTTCTTAAGGAGGTCGCTCTCCATGAAGAACTGAGCGACCAAACAAAACAGGACTGGAAAAAAGCAGCAGAGTGCCATCCCAGACGCCCCAAGCTCTTGCTTAAACTGAATGGAAGCGAGCCTGCAGCAGGATCTAGCACGGCCGCAATGACTGCTGATACGTTGGCCCAAGAGGTTGCTGCCAATAGCGAACTCGCGGAGAATTCTAAAAGCACTGCAGCAACAACTACTGATAGGTCGCATTCCTACTGAAGAGTCTGGTAAGCAAGTGTTCCTGCATGTGCATCTTAATTCTATTATGTGCTACTTCGGTTAGTTCTTGAGGAGTATTGAGATATGCCTATATACCTACTCTTCATGCCGGCATATGACATATTTTTTTCTGTGCAGTACAAATGGCTACTTTGAAGATGGTAATTGAGTCAGCTGCGGAAATTAACCTTGTGGCAACAGATACTAACACGATGACCCAAGAGTTTGGTGTGGAAAGTGAACCTGCAGAGAATTCTGAGAGTCCTGCAGCAACATCTACTGATATGATGTTATCAGTGACAATGCCTCAAAGTGCCGTTTCTAATGACGACTCTGGTGAGCAAGTGTTGTTGTGCATCTTATTTTTCTAATGACAATGCCCCACTCTGGTTGATTATTGGGGTGAATTGAGTTATATATAAACTCTTCATGCCGTCACATGCATATTTTCTTATTGTGCAGTACCAGGTGCTGCTTCCGAGATGGGAAGTGAGTAGGCTCCGGAAATTAGCCCTGCAGCAAGCCAGCAACAACTACTGATATGATGACCCAAGAGGTTGCTACAGAAAGTGAACCTCCACAGAAGTCTGATAGACATGCGGCGTCCCCTACTGATATGATGTTATCAGTGACAATAACGCCCCAGGCTATTTCTAATGGAGAGTCTGGTGAGCAAGTGTATCATGTGCATCTTATTTTCCTTAATTATTACGAAGTATTTGGTTAATTGTTGGTGCATGTTGAGTTATTTCTCTCTTCATGACGGCACATAAATTTCTTATTTTTATTATTGTGTAGTACAAGTTGCTACTTCCGAGATGGGAACTGAGACTGCTGCGGAACTCCCTGTAGCTCCAGCTACCGACGATTATCATCGCAGAAAAAAAAAAACTACCACCGATGATATGACGTTATCGCTGAATCACAACGCATTTGAAGTGCACAACACGAATATCCTGGTAATTAATTATTTGGTGCTGTCAGTGATCTTATTCTGCTTAATCACAATGCATTTGCATTTTGCAAGTGCACAACAAGAATCACAATGCATTTCTGAAGATTACTGGAGATGTTAGAAATTTGATGGTTGTTGGACTAGTGGCTATATTTGGCACTATTAGGAACCTGTAATATACATTGTTGTCTTATCAGTTTCTAATGGTGGACTGGATTGGATACTCAGGTGTTGCTGCGGGGTGTAGCAGACAGGCTGCTAGAGCTATGGACTGTCTCCTGAAGATAATGAAACGCTTCCAAAAAGTTCCTCCTCTCTGTACTTTGGCTTCTAATAATACATGAGTTTGTTCTCATGTCAATTTGGTGGCTTTCTGCTGTAACAAAGTTCACCATGTAATCCAGGGGCGGATCCTTGTGGGGACCAAACCGGGCCATGGCCCGCCCTTTTATTTGCATTTTCTTTGAGGATTTGGTCTGAATTTGATCTAATAATAAAAGATGGCCCACTAAGCAAGGTACTGGCCCGCCCTTGGCCCGTTCTTGGTTTTGTTTCACGCTCCGCCACTGATGTAATCTATTGTTATCCCTAAAAAAATGTATTGTTGGGCACAATATATATTTTGTCCCGGTCGACTGTAATGTGTCTGAATTTCACAGAACTTTTACCATGGTCCTTGATTCAGTTAGAGGATCATATGTCTGTATGTTGTTGACAATGTGATACTATGTTCCTATATTTTGCAGAGTTTATTTCTTCTGTTCTTTGCTACGTTTTTTGTTTTCCGGATGAATGAAACTACAAAAAGCTAGTACCGCACAGCCGACACGCGATCAATCATCTATCTGAATTGAATCCTGTATAAAAGTGACTGTATGCACAGAGAGATCGGCAAGCTTTTGTCTTCGCACGTCAAGTGGATGTCAGATAAAAAACAAATGCGGACTCCACCTTGGACCTGAACGCTCAGGAGGGAGACGCTGTCCCATCACCCTAATGGCAGACGTAATCCTTTCGTTGCAGCAGAGAGCAGGCCAGACTAGATTATATATGGAGGGAACCAAGACCACCCCCACGATTTTTTGTCGAAAGAGACTACCTGCCCAACGAAATTGCCAAAAAAGAACCCCTCCGGATGAAATTAACAAAAAAGACCCCCTCGGCCGTGGCGGCAGGCGCGCCGGGCGACACGTGGCACCTGCCGCCACAGTGCGAGGCGGCAGCCCCTGCCGCCACCGGGTCAGGCGGCAGGCTGGCCAGAACTGGAATACGCAACCGCGACGGAACGGGGGCTGGCGCGGTGGGCCCCGCCGCCTCAGGGGCAGGCGGCAGCACTGTAGCTGCTGGCCCTGCCGCCTGAGGGGCTGGCGGCAGCCCTGTGCACGCTCCAAGTAGGCTCACTCGTGCCATCTTTTCTTTCTTTCACACACTTGTGGATACGTACTGAGTGAAAATATTTTACTTTTGGAGCTATGTCCACCGTGTATAACCTTCAATGAAACTGCGACAGAGCAAGTGCGCCAGCACGCTGCCTTCGAACGGGTTGTGCAAAACTCCATTTTCGCATGTCGAACTTGGACATAATATCTGCACTTCACCCTTTTGTATCATATTTGCCATCGCGAAATTGAGAAAGCCCTTCACACTTCGATCCATATTGAATCTTTCGATAGGCGGCGATCAACCAGCGCTGCAAAGGTAAAAGTACTAAAATAGTTAGATATATTAGCAATGATGGCATAAATTTTTTTGGCACGACCTTTGCTAAAAAAGGGACATATGAGTGCCAGAAATTTGACGAAACGGAAATGAATCAACGTTTCGCCAAAACATTGGCAACTCTAGCTCTAGACATTCGTGCAAAATGAAACATCAATATCGCACGACACAATAATAGTTCACAAGCATTGTGCAATTTCTATAGCTAGCAACTAATGACACACGTACACATCCATCACATATCCATCCATATACGAATGCCTCGTATATATGCACATAAATTAACGAGAAGTTTGGTCTTTTTTACCTCATCAAAGGTGCGGGAGAGGGGGGGCGGGGGGGGGGGGGGGGGGGCGACCGTAGCTAAGTTGGAGGCGCCATTAATGGAGTGTGGTGAAAATTTTAATGCAAGTGTGTGTGTGTTTGAGTGGGTGGAGAAAAGAACTAGCTTAGCGAGTGAGAGTGTGTGAAGGCTAGCGTACAAGCTAGCTAGATCTAGCTAACTACCTACTTAAGAAATCAAGAGAAAGAATTTGTCTTTTTCTCAAGAAGAAGAGAAGAGAGAGAGAGGAAGAAGAGGAAAGAGAGAGGAAGAAGGAGAAAATATCTAAATGGATGCTATGGGTCAAATGTGAATAGTGCTGCGACGTAATTACTGGCGTGGAAATACTAGGGAACGCTATTAGAATCCTTTGTATCCCTGGCATTCGGGAAAATCCCACGCCGGTGTTATGTTGGCTAAAAAATTGATGGGCCCGCAAAATATACTGCTGGCGTGACTTACTCGGCGACGGCATAGCTATTCTGGTTAGTGCTGGCGTAGGGAACTTTTGCTACGCCAGCTCTAGCTTAGGACATGCCAGAACGTTGGGACCCACTTACAGGTGGCGTTCCCTATTACTCCTACGCCAGCAATAACAGAAGACCTATGTCGTACAAAATTCTCGACGCCACTACTATTTCAAAAACATAGTGCTGGCGTTCGTTCAAAATGGCGCGCCACCAACGGAAGTTGTGGCTAGCACTTTTTCCACTAGTGTGAGGTTGACATTGCGGAGGAGCGATTGATATTTATCGATGTGCTCACCCAAAGGGCCGAGGCACAAAAGAGGAGGCAAAGCATTCACACGGGATCATATACCCAAGAGGAGGACACTTTGATTTGCGAGAGTTTAATGGAGATAGGCCAAGATCCGTTGAGAGGTGCCGAGCAAAAAGGATCCGTCTTTTGGTCAAGAGTTCACAAAACCTTCCATGAGCGAAGGAAGTTTGCCCCCTACCAATTTGCGAGCACCCGCGGCATCAACTCAATCCAAAAGAGATGGGGTTCATTCAACAAGAGTGCAACAAGTATTGTGCCGTGCTTGATAGCGTCGAAGCCCGTCCCGTGAGTGACCTAGGCCTTGGTGACTTGGTATGAACCTCTCGTTTTTTCATCTTGTGTCCTTTCATGTTGGCATGCCATTTATGTTTCGTGCATCTTGTGTCCTTCGCTATTACATTTGCGGCATCATCTATGATTGTGTAGGCATTCCAATCTTTGGAAGCCTTCAAGGCCCGGCACAAGAACAAGCCATTCACTCCCACGCATTGTTGGGTGCTCATCAAAGATTGTCCCAAGTTCAAAGACCAATATGTCACTCGTAAGAAGAAAGGAGGGACGGCGGCCGTGGCTGATGAGGGAGACTTGCCATGGAGGAGGCCGCGAAGAGGAGGAAGCTTGACATCGAGGAGGCCGCTCAACTCAAGAAGCTCGAGGTCGAGGCCACCATGGCCGACACCAAAGCAAAAACAGGTGGCACTCGCGTTCATGAGCGTCGACAAAAACAACATGTCACCGGAGCGGAAGGCTTGGCTCGCGAGCCGGCAGAAGGAGATGTTCGCCCGCGACGGCCTGAACTAGGTGAGACCTCAGCCGTGGACAATGGCCGTTCATTTTGATGGCTGGCTGGTGTGCCAGCCGCTGGCTTTGCTGCTGGCCCCAAAAACTTGTTCATTTTAAAGGCTGGCTCGTGTGTTGGCTGCTGGCTTTGTTGCCAGCGTCAAAAACATGTCTATTTTGAAGGCTGGCTAGTGTGCCGGCAGCTGGCTTTGTTGTCGGCGTGAAACAGGAGGGTGACCATTTTGTAGGCCGCCGGCTTTGTTGCAGACTGGCATGAAATGGTGTGAACCGCTACATCGTTTGTTGTTTTCAGATTTGCATGCACGCCGACCAGATGCGGCCGCACGTTGGACGCACGGCCGGCGCATACAGAAATCCGGACAGACACGGCTTCATAACCACCCTAAACGGACAAAATGCGGACAACACGAACGTCGGTTTGGGGCCGTACGTTGGAGTTTGCCCTTATGAGTAAAAGAAATCGCCCCCGACCTCACCACACTTTTTTCTGTCAAGCCCGTCAATGTGTGAACATGTCAGACTGAGCAAGATCTTATATTTGTATGTGTGAACACGTCGGACTGGCCAGGAGGTGACGACTGGTCAGCTGAGCTGTGCAATAAAGGGCCTGGTGTGGTGAGTGGTGGGAGGAGAACGTGTGAAAAGTTAAACAAGAGAGGAGCGAATGATTGAATAGCTGTTTCATTGATTGAAAATTGGGGTATTTATACTCCCCTGTTTCCAAGGCGGTTACAAAAAAGGCAGTTGCCAAATATGGCCACCGACAAAATAATGATTAACACTTAATTAACCTAATTAATTAATTCCTAACAAATGTATGCTTTGCTGCCATTATGGAGTACTCGATGTGTATGTACATATTTTTTACTCATATAAATGCTGCTAAAAGTCAAGAGGTTTTTTTTTGCGACACATACATTACATGCATGTATTGTGTTGTAAAATTTGAAATCAAAAAATATTTTATCTCGAGAAACAAAAAAGATAAATCCAGTTTTATATCGAGAAACATAGAATCCAGCGCTATAATTGGCAATGGGCCGAATTGATAGATCATAATGAATTAGCTACTACCAATAATTAAAAATTTCCCTTTATATTTCTGGATTTGTGTTTCAAATATAGCATTTCGGTATATTCTGACATGATTGATATATGTAGTGCCTATGTCACGTTTAAAAATCACAATATTTTGGGCTACTCCAGGGATGATATTTCAGTTACGATGCAGTGGAAGGTGTGTGTTTTTCTTTTGCGAGGACGGTGGAAGGTGTTGTTGTAGACAAGGGTAGAGTGATTTTTTAAATTATTCTGACAAGTAATATATTTACGATTGTGCAGAATGGATATTTATAAATCATACTGGTTGTCGTGGATTGCTCACATTGCACAATTTTTTTTTACAAATATACTTTAGGAGAGACAGTCATAGGGGGATTACATAATCATTATTTTTGGTTGTGTGTGTGCGTTGGGTGGGGGGGGGGGGGGGGGGGGCATCTGTACTAGTAGATGGTTATAGGCAGAGGTAGGAGTTAACAGATATATCTTGTACAACACGTATCGTTATCTTGTACAAGGCGTATAGGTAGTTAGCATAGTTATCTCATCTAACAAATTACCCCTTTTCTCTCTTGTACCAATGTACTAAGCTATATATAGAAGAATCCATACATAACTCGTGCTTCTTTACAGTAGGAAGCTCTTTTTTTCCAATCAGTGTCATGCATTTCCCCTCATTTCCTCTTTGTTCCTCACATTGCTTTTGGAGCCATGCTTGTACTTTTTCTCATTAGGAAGGGTCAAAATGAGTGTGTGTGCGTGCGCGCGCACGTGTTTATTTTAAGATGTAGATAGGCAGATGTCCAGATCCGGGGGCGCGTTCCTGCACGATAGGGTGCCCCGCACCACCCATCTGCCACCGCCGTTAGCTGCCGGTGCTTAGCCCGGCGGCCGAAGGGAGGGAGCGATGCGTCGCGGGCTTATCGGCTAGGGGTGGACTCCGCCCGAGTTGCCTCAAAATTTGAAAATACACCATTAAACAATATTTTCACTGCACAAACCGTACTAGATAGACGAAAGAAAATATCAGTGATTACATAACACTGACATCATCTTTAAGGTGACTGCAAGTCGCCATCCAACACGTACGTACGTACGTGATTCACGAGCCAGCGAGAGTAATCATGTACTCCCTCCGTCCCAAAATAACTGTCTCAAGCTTAGTACAACTTTATACTAGAGCTAGTACAAAGTTGAGACAGTTATTTTGGGACAGAGGGAGTATTGGACAAATCGGTCAGGGATGCAAATAATTCATGTCGATCGTCACTTCAATTCCTGGTCCCGTTTCCGGGGAAGAAGATAGAATAAAGGATAGGGTACGGGTGGTTTCCAGATATGCGCCAGAGAGGTAGTACTTACTAAATAAAACGCGTGAAGCCAGCTCGAGTTTGTAATACTCGCCGGACCCTTCCCGGCCGCTTCTCTTCTTCCGCTCGAGCTTGTGATCCTCGCCAGACCAGACCCTTCTGGGCCGCCTCCCGGTGCTGCTCAGGTGTGTTGATGAATGCCTGTTTTTTTTTTTTTGTAAACCCTAAAACCGCAAGCAGAGGTTATTGCATAGATAGAGATACTCCCTCTGTAAGTAGTGATCCAAACGCTTTTATATTTTTTTAGGAAGGGAGTACTAATGAACTCGTTCAGGATTTGAGGGGCAGCAAATCAAATGGCTGGAGGTGGGATTGTGCAACTGTGGACCGACTCAGGGATCCAGATCGTGGTCCTCCTCAGCTTCACATTCCAACTTGTCCTCTTCCTCTTTGCCGGGACCCGTCGGCGTAATGCCTCCTCTCTGCTCAATCTCCTGCTCTGGCTGGTGTACCTTCTTGCCGACTCCACGGCGATCTATGCCCTTGGCCACCTTTCGGTCACCACTTCACACCAGCTCGTGGCCTTCTGGGCACCGCTCCTGCTGGTGCATCTCGGTGGTCCGGACAGCATCACCGCTTACGCCATCGAGGACACCCGGCTCTGGCTCCGGCACCTGCTCACGCTTGTCGTGCAAACCCTCGGAGCTAGCTACGTCGTCTACAAGTATGTTGCCAGTGCCAGTAGTGGGAGATCGCTTCTGGCAGCCTCCGTCTTGATGTTCACCGTCGGTGTCCTCAAGTATGGCGAGAGGACATGGGCGCTGAGATGTGGCAGCATGGGCGGCATCAAAACAAGACTCCCACGAGTTACCCGAGGTTCAGATGACGAGGACGGCGAATATAGTATCAAAGCTCTAGTTCGAGAGGATGATCAGGTCCGTCGTGTGCGCTATAAGGAAGGTGATAAAGGGGAGGAACTTCTAATCTTAGCTCATTTACAACTTGGATTATGCATGCAACCCTTTGCCGGTCTCAATGTTTGGCCTCATGTGTTGCGTGCTCCTCACGAAGAGGATTACATTGACATGTACAAATTGGTTCAGATGCAATTATCCCTGATGTATGACATCATCTACACAAAGGCCGGGGTGATCCACACCTGGTACGGCTACTGCATCCGTGCTGTTTCTCTTGCCGCAACAGTCGCCTCCATGTTGCTCTTCTCATTCAGCAACAAAAATGGTTACAGTAGAGTTGATGTTGATATCACCTATTTTTTGTTAGCTGGTGCTGTGGTCTTGGAGATCATATCAGTGATGACAACTATAGGGTCTACATGGATGTGTGCCTGGCTGTGCGGCTCCCAAAGGGCCCCTATTATGCTTGTAAATGGGCTCAAATTCCTTCGCCTTCGTGTCCGTGCAGCAAACAAGAGAATGTGGTCGAGCTCCATTGGGCAGTATAATCTGTTTCACATTTGCACCCGCGACCGCACCGAGCTAGTGAGCAGAGCAACTGAGAAGATGGGGCTCAAAAAATGGTGGACAAGGGTGCATTTTGTCTGCACCGCCGACATCTCAAAAACACAGCTTCCGAGGCTGCTGCTAGAAACCTTGCCCAAATTGGACCCTCGATACTCCAGAGGCAACCAAATACTGGAGAGCAGCGGGTTAGGCAAGGAACTTGCTCGATGGAGCCACTGGAGTTTGAACCTTGACTTTGCACAGAGCATCCTCATCTGGCACCTTGCAACTGATATCTACCTTATTAAATCCAAGAAGGATGGATGCCAAGGAGATCTAGCTCAAGCTGTCAAGATGTTGTCCAATTACATGATGTTCCTGCTAGTGACAAAGCCCGACATGCTACCTGGCTATATTGAAGAATCCTGGCATGATGAGACCCGCCACTCCTTGGAAAAACGGTGGTTTACTCGCCGAGTAATTTTCGAAACTCCCGACAAATGGTGGGGCATGTTGAAGAAACAATTCTACAACGATGGACCAAATGCTTCCACAATCCCACAGATAGAGAGGCTTATTGAATTGATTTGTCCCCGCCGGTACTTCAGCACGGATTTCAAGTTAGAGGTATGGTCATTAACTTTCTTCTACTCGAATTACAATACGTTTGGTAAAAATTATCTGTTTTGGAATATTTCAAATGCTTACATGTATCTATTTCTATCTGTTTATTTCACATTTGTCTGTTTAATTGTTTCAGCCGGAGCCAGGTTCAACTACTTATTCGTGTGCTAGTCGGGATGCAAGAAAACTTGCTGCGGAGCTTCTCACTTGTCTGGACTCGAGAAAGCCCGACTTGTTGCAAGTAATTTTTGGGGTGTGGCTGGAAATGTTGTGCTATGCTGCCCAGCGCTGCGGTCCGGAAGCCCACGCTAGTCAGCTCAGCATGGGAGGGGAACTCATTACGGTTGTGTGGCTTCTCACTCAACGCTTGTGTCCGCTTCGACAAGAAACCCTGCGTTCCCGTTTGGATAGAATCCATAGGTATCAATCACACGAAACATCCTGCCCCTCAAGTACTAACAAAGAGTGTACATAATCGTTTGATTCTTGTGTATTATGCACTGTAATAAGATTGATGCTACATTATGATTATTGGTGTTATGGTTTCTCCTCATAGCAACTAGCAAATGCTCAATGTCGAGCATCAATGAAACTTGTTTATTCCATTCTCTCTATTCATGTAAGGTACTGCATCTAATCTAATGGGAAACACTTCCTATCATACGTCTCACAAGAAGCAAACATTAGACCAATCACTTGTCGCTAATTTCTGAACCATCACACGGTTGAGGGCTCGTTGAAAAAAGTCAGTTCAAAGCGCCCGATTACCACACATCCACCTCTAACTATCCACACATAATTGTCTCCTCTCCGTCTCTATCCCAAAAATCTCGCCCATTTCTCCTTCCGCTCTCCTGCGTGGCTGCATACCTAACCGACGAGATGCCGTCTTTGTTCTCTACACCGACGCCGCCTGCCCTAGTGTCTAACAGCCTAGAGTAACCCTAATTATTATATTTTCCTATTATTATTATTATTATTATTCATGCATTGTCATGACATCATCTGCATTGCATCAGCAAGTACGTTGCCTTCGTACCGGGTTATCCAGGCATTTTCATTGAACTTATAGCACTGTTATATTTCACCGTTTTTCGGAAAGGTGAGCAGTGCTCCCTGATCTTTTGTCCTTCTGCTTGGATACCAACCGGACACTTCCACAAGACCGCGAGACCATTTAAAAATTATTTTATAAATCAAAAATAAATGTTCTCAAAATGAGTCCAATGTTTGCTTGTGATGTTGTTATATTACATCAAAGCCGCATGTCGAATTTCGTTCGATTTGGAGCCCATTTACTACCCGAACGTTTAAATGTATGAGGTGATATTCGCCGGACTAAATAATAAAAGATTTGTTAAGTAAAACTTACTACCGGCCCTCTCTTCCCTATTTCCTCTATGCTCAAAAGCCAACTAAATCTTGGCCCAAAACTAACTCAAAGGCTCCTAGACCCTTGCCTATTTAAGCAGCCCCACCCTGCTTCCCCAAATGAAACCCTAGCCATCCAAAACCCTTCCCCTAACTCCAGCCGCAATCGCCACCTCCCCACCTCCCCTCAATTTCCATGCCACGACCAAACGGAGAGACAAACGTCAACCCACCTTACAGATTACAAGAATACTACATCTCCAACGGAGAGACAAACATCAACCCACCTTACAAATTCCAGGAAACAACACTACGACCAACTATGAACACATACCAACTTGTGGCCTTCATCTTATCAGCATCATAGATCTAATTCGCATCACTATACCCTTCAAATATCGTAGGGTACCTAGTGAAGTTTGTACACATGAGGCCATATGAATTGTACCGTCAGTTGTTTTGGAAATACAAGATATCATAAAATTTATTGTTGCTTGTCTTGTACTCCAAGAAGATCCATGTACTCTATATATACGCCCATGAGGCTCGGCAATACAACAACGATTCCACATATTCTATCCAATCTAAACCTCTCACGTGGTATCTTCCGCAAGTTCCTGACCTAGCTCCACAACCGCTTCCGTGCCACGCCCCCTCTAGGGAGGTCGATCTCCATGATCTCCACCGGGGGCTGCGCAACCCGTATTTAGGGTTCGTCCTCCAATCGTGTAGATCGACTGCCCTAGAGTGTCTTTTTCCTGATCTGTTGGTTGGTGTTCTTCTCTCTCGCCGATCGATTAATCGGTCTTCTTTTTTGGTTCTCCAATCTAAGATCGATTTGTGTCGCCTACTGCCCATCGACCCTCCGCACATCTCTACTTCGACATCAACTACACCAGCGTCTTATTCGAGTGTGCGATCGGACGCGGCATGCGTCGGTATCCTAGGGAACGCCTATCGCCCACTCATCTATCCACACATCCGCCGATCTTCATCAACCTGTTCCAATCAGGAATCCTTTGGTTATATTTGTAGTAGCATTAATTCTTTGGTATGGGGCTGACTATTTTGTCAAACTTTTGTAATAAAACATATAATTAAATATAAAACTGTTGTGCACTCACTTAATATATGAAACTCAAATGTAAGATATAGAAGGATTAAAAGACGTTGCCAGCACGTTGGGTGGGCCACTTTTGTAGTTATTACTGAAAAAGGCTTCCGCCCCCCTTTATATATAAAGCAACGATCAACAACATAAACGCACGCCACTACAACACACGTACACACCCAAGGCAGGATACATAGGCGCTGAGCGCAACAACAACCATCCCTAGCACTACCGCGAGGAGATGAAGTCGCATACGACGAACCGAGGGCTCCAAGGCGGCACCTTCAGGAAGGATACGACACCGGAGCGCCACCACCGCCCGATCCGAGGATCAGAGTTTCCCCTGGAGCCGCACGATGGGCAATGAGAGCCGCGACGACGCCTTCAAGAAGGGAACGAGCTACGCCGTCGCCGGTCCGTCTGAAGATAGAACAGGTTTTCACCCCAGCCAACACTCATCGCCACCGAACGCCACACCCCGGCAACCACGACGCCCACACGCCCATGGCCACTGGGGAGTACCAAGCCACGGGCCCTGCCCATGAGCCCCGCGCTACCACCACCAGGGCCGCCGCCCCGGCATCCAAGACCAAGACACCACCTCACCCGAGACCCGCCGCTACCCCAACCAAAGAGATGAGTGGAAAGGTCCCACCTTTCGCACCCCTGAGCGGCCCCCAGCGCCGAGACCCAATAGGCCGGCCAAAACTGGCTTCCATCGACCCGTCCTGCAGCACCGGTTGCTAGACGAGGTCGGTCCTGTAGCACCGTGCGCGAGACGAGGTCGGTCCCGCTGCACCGTGCGCGAGACGAGCTCGGTCCTGCCGCACCGGGCACGAGACGAACGATGGACCGCCGCTGGGGGAAGGCCAACCCTTCGACGAAAGTAACGGCCAGACGACAAGGAGAGGGGATCAGAGGCCAACACAAGCCGCTTAGGGACGAGCCGACACCGGAACCTGCCAGCCGTCGCCGCAGCCCACCTACCAAGCTGCCATGGAACCATCCATGGCCGGAGCAGCAGCCACACCGGGCCACTGCCCAACCCGCGCCGCCCGGCGAGCTCCAAGCATCGGAGCCGCCGGACACACTCCGCCCAGGGCACCACCGCTACCACGCCGCAGCCTCCCCCGCCCATAGAACATGGAGGACGCAGCCGACCGCAGCCCGCGCCATCCAACAAGAAGAGCAAAATCCCCCGGCTGGACATGCACTCACCACCACGCGCTGCCGGCCGCCACAACCACCCGCTGCCCCGCACGGGAGGCCATGACTAGGACGCCTCCGACCAGCAACACACGGGAGCTCAGGCGAGCTCCCTCCACCCCCCTGCGCCGCCAGCCGGCCCCCAGGCACCAGATCCGAGCGGATCTGGCCGAACGTCTGCCCGCGCGCCGCCACCCGTGCCGGATCAACCAGCAGCCGCCACACCACCACCGTTGCCCAGACCGCCACCGCGCCGGCACCAGACGACCGCACCGCCGCCCGGCACCACCGGCGCTGTGCCGCTGGGCCCTACCGAAGCCCAACGCCTCCACCCGAGAGCTCCGCCCCATGACGGCCCCAAAGGCAGAGGAGGGAAAGGCACCGCCGCCGCCACGCCGACCGGGCTTTGCCCGTCAACGCCTACCGGCGGCGGCAGGGGAGGGAGGGAGGAGGAAGGAGACGAGAGGTGCGGCTAGGGTTCCCTCCACGTCGCTCGCGGGGGCGACGCGGGAGGGTCTGGGTTGGTCCACTTTTCTAGTTATTACTCCCTCCCTTCGAAAATAATTGAAGTTTTAGGATCGACCTAAGTCAAACTTTTTAATTTTTTACCAAGTCTATGGAAAAATATGCTAAGGTCTACACCTGATGACGCAAATGACGCAATTGTTTTGAAACGGGGGAAGTGTATAATAAAACCGCAAGAGATGGTTCTCTTCGAGGCTGCATATTGATCCCCATCATTAAAATTGTTTTGATGCACGTCGGATCTTTAATTTATGGCCGGGGTTTATTAAGAGATTAAAAATCACAATCATCTCAACATCATGTGAATTACTACCATGAATTACTAATACACAAAAAGGAAATTACTCCATGAGGCAACGGTCAAGTGCTGCAAGATAAGAAATTAACTATGAGCTCGAGGCTCAGTTGAAATCTGAGAGGTGGGTGTAGAGTTGGTTGCCCATGATAACGCTATATCATGATGGCACCTTTGGAAGAGGTAGCATCAAGGTACAAATAGTTGGGTAGCAGTTGAATGTGCCAGCACTTATTAGGACAGCGTTCGTTCACATGTGCCGCACATGAACCTGATAACGACACTACACCAACTAGTTGGATTGAAAATAACACATAGTACAGGAGTAATATTAGGATGCTAATTCTACATGTGTCATCACCGGCGTGTGTCGTGGGTGTAAGTCTGACAATAGTGTATAGGGGTACGAATTAGAGGGCAGAGCTTAGCTACGGCGCAGTTGTTACACTCGGATTTACGAGTTCAGTCCCCTCGCGGAGGAGGTAATAGCCCTACGTCTCGGTGCTCTGAAACTGTTGATTGAGTGTATAGATTACAAAGAATGCGAACCCTTGTTATGGAGCCGTGGGTGGCTTATATACAGTTCGCCCGATCCCCATGAATGCCTCCATAACTAAGGGTTTAAAGGGAGGGTTTAAGGGCGCCAGTTACTGGTAACGGGCGCACTAACTACACTTGATGAGGGTTGACGCACGTCATGACGTTGCCATCCCGGGGGGTCCTCTGGTACTCTTCACTCGAAGTTACCATGGTCCTACCGAGTGAATAACCCGGTCGAGTGAAGAGTCGTCCACCGAGTGTTCCTTGTCTTCCGAGTGAATGTCATGTTGCAGAATGTATAGCCATTGGTCTGGCCCTGGGGCCCAGCTTAAGGTGCTTGGCGTCCTAGGGTAGGGTCTGTAGGTCAGGCCTGTTACCCTATTCCTAGTACATGTCCTCATCATTAGCCTCCGAATCAGTCGAGGTTAAGTGGGTCGAGTCGAGATGAATTTCCAGGGGCTTTGAGCGCTTCGGAGGCACTCGAGAGCTCCCAGTAGTCATTCGTCAACTTCGCCTTTGCACGATACCTTGACGGATTCTGGACCATATGTTGAACGAGTGAAAGTCTTCTTGCAACCTCGAGTGAGACGTGAAGTGACTCCGCCCGACTGTAATGAGCCACTGCGTGTCGGGTGGCGGAACTGATCTGAGCATTTTCGGAATGTCTTTAAAGGATGAGCAATCGGATCATCAGATCCCGGATTCTACGGGATTTGAAATCAGATATGGGCGCGCGTGAACAGTTGCGATGCGGTGAGTGGGGAAAGTGGCGAGACGCCTCGATTTTCACCCCACTTTTCGCCACGTATAGCACGATATCCGCCAGCGAGATTCGGGGCGATCTGTGGGCCCGAGAGCCAACAGCGTGGATCTGTAGGTGGAGAGGCTGGTGATATAAAAGGCCGCTGCGTCGGAGATGGAGAGAGAGAGAGCTAGATCCCGTTTTCTTCATCTTCTGCAGTCTTCCAATCTTTCCCTCCGCTCCCACTCCGCACGAGCTTGCTCGGTGCCGGGGCGCCCTGCCACGATGGCAAAGGACAAGACGGTGAAGCTGGAGCACGCGAAGAAGGCGCGGGAGGGAAGAAGGCGTCGAGCTCTGGGGTTGCGCCCCCGCGCGAGTGGATCCAGGGAGATTGGCTTCCGCCGACTACCACGGCGGAGGACATCGACGGGCTCGTCGTAGATGGGCCGGTGCGCGACGGGAGCTGGAGGCTGTCAGAGGAGGGAGCGATTGAACCTGCGGCACGTCCCGGGGAGCGCGTGCTCCTCGTCACCCACGTGGAGAGAGGTTTCTCCATGCCACCTCATCCTTTCCTCTGTGGTTTTCTGAACTTCTTCGGTGCTCAACTCCACCATCTTCCCCCGAATGCCATTTCATATCTCGCCGCGTTTGTTTCAATGTGCGAAAACATCCTGGCTGCCAGCCTCACTGGGGTTGTTCAAGCATATCTTCACGTGTCATTCTCAGTCGGTCAAAAAAGCCGACCCAGAGGGGGAGAGAACCCATGTTACCCATATGTGCGGTGGCTTCGGCATCCAGATGAGGGGTAGGAGTGCATTCCCTGATAAGACTTTCCCAGACTCAGTTAGGGCTTGGCAGTCGACCTGGTTTTATGGTGACGACATCGCTTGCGCTGGTTCGTCGACTGGCCTTCCTCCGTACACGCCTAACAGACAACACTCCTCCATCACTGACGGTGGACAAGGAGGAAAAGACAGATGTGGGAATCTTCGTGGCTGCCATTGTGGGACTAATTCAGGGTGGCGTGACGGGTTTGGATCTGCTGGAGGTCTTCCTTAGTCGGCGGATCCAGCCGCTGCAGGAGCGGGCCCACCCCATGTGGCGATACGCTGGGGCCAACGACCCAGCTTGAGTTCACCCGGAGGACGCCAATGAAGAGACTGTGGAATAGTGGCTTAGATGTATCACTGGTGCGCGTGACAATCCACGGGGGTCGAGACGGATCCTGCCCTTCGACTACGCGCACCCACAAACAGATGTATGACATGCACTTCCCAATGAACTATTAGAGCATGAATTACTCGAGTGAACTGAATGGTCTGACCATCTTCATTCTTTGTGCTTTGCAGGACTTCCAGAAGATGCTCTCGCCCGTGCCAAACGGGGTCCACCATGCCGGGAACATGAGAGTTACCACAGTAGCGTCGAGGACAGCTACGCGGACGACAGCGAGGAGGGGAGTGACGACACGGACGGAGGTGACGAGGTCGAGTCTTCTCCGTCTGTAAAGTGATAACCCACAAGTATAGGGGATCGCAACAGTTGTCGAGGGTAGATTATTCAACCCAAATTTATTGATTCGACACAAGGGGAGCCAAAGAATATTCGCAAGTATTAGCAGTTGAGTTGTCAATTCAACCACACCTGAAAGACTTAATATCTGCAGCAAAGTATTTAGTAGCAAAGTAGTATGATAATAACGGTAACAGGGGCAGTAGTAACAGTAGCAGTTTTGTAGTGATTGTAACAGCAGCAACGGCAAAAGTAACTTAGCAAAGATCAATATGTGAAAAGCTCGTAGGCATTGGATCAGTGATGGATAATTGTGTTGGATAATATTCATCATGTAGAAGTCATAACCTAGGGCGACACAGAACTAGCTCCAATTCATCAATATAATGTAGGCATGTATTCCGTATATAGTCATACGTGCTTATGGAAAAGAACTTGCATGACATCTTTTGTCCTACCCTCCCGTGGCAGCGGGGTCCATAAGGAAACTAAGGGATATTAAGGCCTCCTTTTAATAGAGAACCAGAGCAAAGCATTAGCACTTAGTGAATACATGAACTCCTCAAACTACGGTAATCACCGGAAAGAATCCCAATTATTGTCACCTTGGGGTATGCGGATCATAATTCGTAATAGGTGTCTACAACTTGCAAGATTGGATCAAGAACACACATATATTCATGAAAACATAATAGGTTCAGATCTAAAATCATGGCACTCGGGCCCTAGTGACAAGTATTAAGCATAGCAAAGTCATAGCAACATCAATCTCAGAACATAGTGGATACTAGGGATCAAACCCTAACATAACTAACTCGATTACATGATAAATCTCATCCAACGCATCACCGTCCAGCAAGACTACGATGGAATTACTCACTCCCGGCGGTGAGCATCATGAAATTGGTGATGGAGGAAGGTTGATGATGATGACAACGTCGATTTCCACCCTCCGGAGCCCCGAACGGACTCCAGATCAGCCCTCCCGATGAAGAACAGGAGGTGGCGGTGGCTCCGTATCATAAAACGCAATGAATACTTCTCTTTGATTTTTTTCTCTGCAAATAGGATTATATGGAGTTGGATTTAGGGTTGCCGGAGCTCCAGGGGGCCCACAAGCCTGGGGGGCGCGCCCTGGGGGGGTAGGCGCGCTCCCAGGGCTTGTGGCTCCTGAGTGGCCCCCCTCGGGTACCTTTTTCCACTAGTATTTTTTATTTATTCCACAAAAATTCTCCGTAAATTTTCAGGTCAATCCGAGAACTTTGATTTCTGCACAAAAATAACACCATGGCAATTCTGCTGAAAACAGCGTCAGTCCGGGTTAGTTCCATTCAAATCATGCAAAGAGTCCAAAACAAGGGCAAAAGAGTTTGGAAAAGTAGATATGATGGAGACGTATCATGAAGGCATGCACGGAGCGCCGGTCCAAGCAGACTCAAGATCCGAGTGCCTGCCCGAGCAAGACAGCAGCCCCGAGTGCCAAGAATCCGAAGCGCACTTGGACAGTGACGCCTGAGCTGACAAAGAAGGCCGCCAAGCATAAAGGTAGCATCGCCCAAACCTAGGAAGACTCTTCCTAGGATCAAGGTCACTGTGCCTACCACGTCAACGTGAGTGCCACATCTTCCCTTTCCGTCTCTGTAAACTTTCAACTTTTCTGACCGAGTGAAAATAATGAACCAGGGCCGCCACTTCAACGGCGTCGCCTATGCAGATCGACGAAGATCGTGTCGAAGCCGAGTCAGCGGATGTGGCCACCTCCCAGAAATGTATCGATGGTTTTGTTCTTTGACTTTGACCTATAATCCGACTGAATTGTGCATTGCGACTAACGGTGCCGAATGGAAGTAGTGTCTGCAGAGATTATTCACCTCCCGGACGATGATGATGAACCGCCACGGAGGACCGTTAAGAAGGGGAGCGCAGCTCTGACTGCCTCTCGGACCACTGCTCAGAAGACACTGCCAAGCAAAGTGTCCCAAGTTACTCCTGCTCCTGGTATGACCGCACCTCTGGGGCAAGCTTCTTCCCGGGCCGGAGCAGACCCTGTGGTGGCTTCGTCGACTGCCTTGACTCCGACTCCTCAACATATTCAAATCTGCATAGGGTGCCAGAGGACCAAACCGGAGCCAGCAAGGAGGCAATGATCCAGGCGGACCTGATGACCCAGCGTCTGAAGTAGGTGTGTGATACCAGCAAGCTGGCATACGATGCCAGTGCTGCTCTCTAGGCGAATGTTTGAGTAAGTGCTCTTGTAAGTCGATCTCCAATTTGTTTTTCTTCCGTAATAATTTCAGTCGATGAATGTTTAGCACATCCACACCCACTGGGGGTGCTGTATTGTGGGGGAATGTTGAGTGCACTCACAGGGTGTAGTCCCCGAGACTGCTGTCGACTGCAGGCAGTCGGCAGAAGTCTTAGAATCTTGTCATTTTTGTCAGGCCGTCACTCGGGTTGGGTGGACCATTCCGAGTGGATACCTGTCCAATGGGGGCACGCTGAGTGCACCCACTGGGTGTAGTCCCCGAGACTGTTGTTGACTGTGGGCTATCGGCAGAATTCTTAGAGTCTTGTTGTTGTCGTTAGGCCGTCACTCGGTTTGGGCGGACCATTCCGAGTGGGTACCCATCCAGTGGGGGCACGCTGAGTGCACCCACTAGGTGTAGTCCCCGAGACTGCGGTCGATTGTGGGCAATCGGTGGGAGTCTTATAGAACACACATAAGATTTCTTTTTATCTCATCAACAGGAGTCACTTTCCGGTGGGGGCACGCTGAGTGGACCCACTGGGTGTAGCCCCGGAGACTGCCGTCGACTGATTGCAGTCGGCTGGAGTCTGATAGTACTGATACTTTAGGATTTGGTACTAGTCAAGTTTGTTCCTCCCCCAGTGGTACTTTAGGATTTGGTACTGGTCAAGCTTGTTCCTCCCAATGGTGCCGGTCTCCATGCACTCGGAGTTCGCCTTATCGCTAACTGACCTGCTTTCTCTTGTGTTTCAGAAAACCTGCGAGCTCGGGCTTAGTATGTGTGATACGTCTCCAACGTATCTATAATTTTTGATTGTTTCATGACGTTATATTATCAATCTTGGATGTTTTATATTCATTTACTAGCAACTTTATATCATTTTATGGGACTAACCTATTGACATAGTGCCTAGTGCCAGTTGTTGTTTTTTGCTTGTTTTTTACTTCGCAGAAAATCAATACCAAACGAAGTCCAAATGCCACGAAACTTTTTGGAGAATTTTTTCTGCCCAGAAGACACCCAAGAGGCCCAAGAAGCGCACCAGAGGGGCCCTGTGGGGCCCACTAGGCAACAGGGCACGCCAGGGCCCCCAGGCACGCCCTGGCGGGTAGTGGAGCCCACAGGCACCCCCTTGATACGTCTCCGTCGTATCTACTTTTCCAAACAATTTTGCTCTTGTTTTGGACACTAATTTGCATCATTTGAATGGAACTAACCCGGACTGACGTTGTTTTCAGCAGAATTGCCATGGTGTTGTTTTTGTGCAGAAATCAAAGTTCTCCGAATGAGCTGAAACTTTCCAGGGAATTTTTATGGAATTAATAAGGAATTTTGGAGCAAGTCCCGGTTGATGGCTCGAACCGGGACCAATGCCACCCTTTCGTCCCGGTTGGTGCCACCAACCGGGACCAATGCCACCCTTTAGTCCCGGTTGGTGCCACCAACTGGGACCAAAGGTCTCTGCTTCCTGCCCTTTGGGCTGCTGAAATTGACCTTTAGTCCCGGTTGGTGGATCCAACCGGGACTAAAGGGGGGCATTAGTCCCGGTTGGAGCCACCAACCGGGACCTGCTACTTCTTGAGCTTGCGTTGGTTTTCCCTTGAAGAGGAAAGGGTGATGCAGCAAAGTAGATAAGTATTTCCCTCAGTTGTTGAGAACCAAGGTATCAATCCAGTAGGAGGTACAAGCAAGGCCCCAATCTTTGCACCTACACAAACAATCAAACACTTGCACCCAACGCTATAAAGGGTTTGTCAATCCCTTCACGGTTACTTGCAAGGATGAGATCTAATAGAGATAGATATAAAAGATTACTAAAACGATAAGTAAAATAAAAGTTATTTCTCTCTTCATGACGGCACATAAATTTCTTATTTTTATTATTGTGTAGTACAAGTTGCTACTTCCTAGATGGGAACTGAGACTGCTGCGGAACTACCTGTAGCTCCAGCTCCCACCGATGATATGACGTTATCACTGAATCACAACGCATTTGAAGTGCACAACACGAATATCATGGTAATTAATTATTTGGTGTTGTCAGTGATCTTATTCTGCTTAATCACAATGCATTTGCAATGCATTTGAAGGTAATACTCCTCGTCCCCCTCGTGTCGCCCCCGCGGGCGACCCAGGGGGGAACCCTAGCCGCCGTCCTCTCGGTCCTCCTCCGCCTCCACCTCTCCTCGCCGCCGTCCGCAGCGCCGTCGGGCAAAGCTTGGCCGGCTGGGCGGCGGTGGGAAGTCTCTCCTCCTTGTACGTCGCGGCTGGCGCGGGGCAGCCAGATCGGGCGGGGCGCCGGGCTAGCGTGAGGTCGGGCGGCGCGGCGGGCGGGTTTCTTGGCGACGTCGTACGTGACGCGGCGGCGGCGGCGGCCTGCTCGCGGCGTGGTGACGGCTGTGTGGTGGGCAAGATCGGTGCTCGCGGGCGCTGCCGGGTTCAGATCGGATCCAATTCTGGGTCTTGGGCTTGAACGCCGTCGGCCACCGCGGGGTGGTGGTGGTCGTCGCTGACCACGCCGGATCGCTGGATTTGGCGCCTGGAGATCTACGATGGATTCTTCTCGATCCTCCTTCATGGTGGGTTGAGCACCATGGTTCTCTCATCTCTGCAGGTTTCAGTTCGTGGTCCGTTGCCGGAGCCGGAGCCGATGGAGGTTTGGTGGTATAGGATGGGGACCGGAGGAAACTTTGATCGGCTTGTTCGGTCCGGCATCGGCGACGTCTCGCGACGCCGTTACCCTCCGTGGAGGCGATGTCGAGGTCTCGCCTATCCACCTCCGAACCCCTCCCGGACGAAAGTCCAAAATTCAGTCTGGATTGGGCGACGGCGGCGTCCTTCGCGTCGTACCCTCCATGGAGGCGCCGTCTTGGGAGGTTCTGTTGTTCGGCGGAGAGATGCTGTGGGTGATGGACTCCGCGTAGCTCCAGCAGCGGCGACGGTGTGGAGGTTGCCAAGAGGTGCGGCGTTGTTTCTACCGCGTCGATGACGACGAGTATTGGCGGCATGGTGCAGCTGGATATCGACGATAGATGCGGCTGGATGGACGAGCGCAGGGCGGTGGCGTTGTCTGGCGCCATGGTGGTGTCAACAGCTGACCTGGCAAGGTCTTTGCGTCGGTACCTGCTCTGAAGATGGTTAGGTGGATGACGGCGGCGGTAGCCTCGGTGAGTGCGCCGGACCGGTGTGTGACCCATTCTCGGTATGTGGCTGGGATGGGGCATCCGGCATTACATGTTAGGTTTTGGTGCGATGTCTGTTTGGTATTAGGCTCGGACATTCGGTACCCCTGCATCAAGGGGATAGGAGTAGCGACAGGTGTCGTCAAGATGGTGGCTTCAGGCTTACTGATGTAATGCTTTGTAAGGTCTCTGAGAATAATTAATAAAATGGCTGCATGCATCGCTCAGATGCGGAGGCCGGGGGTAATCCTCCTTTTCTAAAATAAAAAAAAACAAGAATCACAATGCATTTCTGAAGATTACTGGAGATGTTAGAAATTTGATGGTTGTTGGACTAGTGGCTTTATTTTGCACTATTAGGAACCTGTAATATATATTGTCTTATCAGTTTCTAATGGTGGACTGGATTGGATACTCAGGTGTTGCTGCGGGGTGTAGCAGAGACAGGCTGCTAGAGCTATGGACTCTGTCTCCTGAAGATAATGAAATGCTTCCAACAAGTTCCTCCTCTCTGTACTTTGGCTTCTAATAATACATGAGTTTGTTCTCATGTCAATTTGGTGGCTTTCTGCTGTAACAAAGTTCACCATGTAATCCAGGGGCGGATCCTTGTGGGGACCAAACCGGGCCATGGCCCGCCCTTTTATTTGCATTTTCTTTGAGGATTTGGTCTGAATTTGATCTAATAATAAAAGATGGCCCACTAAGCAAGGTACTGGCCCGCCCTTGGCCCGTTCTTGGTTTTGTTTCACGCTCCGCCACTGATGTAATCTATTGTTATCCCTAAAAAAATGTATTGTTGGGCACAATATATATTTTGTCCCGGTCGACTGTAATGTGTCTGAATTTCACAGAACTTTTACCATGGTCCTTGATTCAGTTAGAGGATCATATGTCTGTATGTTGTTGACAATGTGATACTATGTTCCTATATTTTGCAGAGTTTATTTCTTCTGTTCTTTGCTACGTTTTTTGTTTTCCGGATGAATGAAACTACAAAAAGCTAGTACCGCACAGCCGACACGCGATCAATCATCTATCTGAATTGAATCCTGTATAAAAGTGACTGTATGCACAGAGAGATCGGCAAGCTTTTGTCTTCGCACGTCAAGTGGATGTCAGATAAAAAACAAATGCGGACTCCACCTTGGACCTGAACGCTCAGGAGGGAGACGCTGTCCCATCACCCTAATGGCAGACGTAATCCTTTCGTTGCAGCAGAGAGCAGGCCAGACTAGATTATATATGGAGGGAACCAAGACCACCCCCACGATTTTTTGTCGAAAGAGACTACCTGCCCAACGAAATTGTCAAAAAAGACCCCCTCCGGATGAAATTAACAAAAAAGACCCCCTCGGCCGTGGCGGCAGGCGCGCCGGGCGACACGTGGCACCTGCCGCCACAGTGCGAGGCGGCAGCCCCTGCCGCCATCGGGTCAGGCGGCAGGCTGGCCAGAACTGGAATACGCAACCGCGACGGAACGGGGGCTGGCGCGGTGGGCCCCGCCGCCTCAGGGGCAGGCGACAGCACTGTAGCTGCTGGCCCTGCCGCCTGAGGGGCTGGCGGCAGCCCTGTGCACGCTCCAAGTAGGCTCACTCGTGCCATCTTTTCTTTCTTTCACACACTTGTGGATACGTACTGAGTGAAAATATTTTAGTTTTGGAGCTATGTCCACCGTGTATAACCTTCAATGAAACTGCGACGGAGCAAGTGCGCCAGCACGCTGCCTTCGAACGGGTTGTGCAAAACTCCATTTTCGCATGTCAAACTTGGACATAATATCTGCACTTCACCCTTTTGTATCATATTTGCCACCGCGAAATTGAGAAAGCCCTTCACACTTCGATCCATATTGAATTTTTCGATAGGCGGCGATCAACAAGCGCTGCAAAGGTAAAAGTACTAAAATAGTTAGATATATTAGCAATGATGGCATAAATTTTTTTGGCATGACCTTTGCTAAAAAAGGGACATATGAGTGCCAGAAATTTGACGAAACGGAAATGAATCAACGTTTCGCCAAAACATTGACAACTCTAGCTCTAGACATTCGTGCAAAATGAAACATCGATATCGCACGACACAATAATAGTTCACAAGCATTGTGCAATTTCTATAGCTAGCAACTAATGACACACGTACACATCCATCACATATCCATCCATATGCGAATGCCTCGTATATATGCACATAAATTAACGAGAAGTTCGTTCTTTTTTACCTCATCAAAGGTGCGGGAGAGGGGGGGGGCTGCCGACCGTACCTAAGTTGGAGGCGCCATTAATGGAGTGTGGTGAAAATTTTAATGCAAGTGTGTGTGTGTGTGTTTGAGTGGCTAATCCTGATGCTCATGCTGGTACCTATTCTTGTCAGGAGCTCTTTTGCTGACTACACTGAAAACGAGCTTTGCATGGAGGACGGCACTGATAAAAACAAGTCATCCATTTCTTCAACGGCTATTAGATTGTTCGCCTGCACTAGTTCTATAACTCGAGAGAGCCACACGATGATTACCTGCTCAGTAAATGAAGGCGCTGCACAGGGCTGCCACTAGCCACTTAGGCGGCAGGGCCCAGCAGCTACAGTGCTGCCGCCTGCCCCTGAGGCGGCAGGTCCCACCGCGCCAGCCCCGTTACGTCACGGGTGCGGATTCCCGTTCTGACCAGCCTGCCGCCTGACCCGGGGGCGGCAGGGGCTGCCGCCTCGCACCGTGGCGGCAGGTGCTACGTGTCGCTCGGCGCGCCTGCCGCCACGGCCGAGGGGATCTTTTTTGTCAATTTCATCTGAAGGGTGTCTTTTTCGGCAATTCCGTTGGGCAGGTGGTCTCTTTCGACAAAAATTCCACCCCCACCACCTGAATCGAACGCATCAGGAACCCTAGCTAGCTAGCTACAAATCCAGCACTTACAGATCAAGCCGCCATGAGTGTCTCCACTGTAGCTCTTGGACGGGATGGCGTCGTCGCCAGGGCCGGGCAACCTCCGCCGCAACAGCAGCCGCCGGCGAAAGGATTCGCTCGCCGCCTCCCCGGCCTGCGTCTCCGTCTCTGAACTCCTCTGCTCCAGAGAGACCCGCGAGTGTCGACGCCACATGTGTTGGCCCGCATCGCTGCGCTGATCGGAGGTGCTTCCACAGTTGAGAAAACAGAGCAAAAGCAGAGGAAGCCACGGAGCAAAATAGAAGTTGCAACATGCAGAGTTTAGAAAGCAGAGGAAAACAGAGCTACATGCAAGCACCATTGCAAGTCTGAATCTATACTAGATATGTATCAGTCCATCTTTGTCCAGTGCCTTCTGCCTTCACCCTCGCTGATAATTGCAGGCTCAAGAGATGGAATGAATTGAGGGCGTCCATCATCAAGGGGTCTCCGGCAGGTAAGCTTCACAACTCAACTACGTACATATATAGACCATCAGTGTGCACTTAACCACGCTTTAGAAACAGAGCACACAAGGCACACAACATACACTCTGTTCTGGTATCTTCCCAGCCCGTTATGGTAACATTAACCTTAGTGAAGATACTGTACTCCACAAGCAAGACACATAGAAATAAACCTTGAGTTTCAAAGTTTCCTTGGCAACATCCAAGGACTCTTATTTATTTGAAGGAATAACAGAGCAGGATATGCTCCTGCCTGCTACGGCCAGCAGGGATGCATAGAGGGAATTGCTACTGCTTTTTTTTTTGCCGAACCTATAGGAATTACCTCCCACAGTGTAAATTGCTGCCACTTAAGTCCAGAAAGCATGCACAAGGGAAAACAAGATCCTTCCCACAGTCATTTCGCCTCAACGACATCTTTCCCAGCACCTTTCTCAGGTCTCACCTCCGGCTTCTACAGCATCTCAAGCCCTGACCGTGTTTGCCCGCTCCCGCATCCCTTGTTCCTCCTCTGCCTGCGCATAATTAGGCAGTCTACTTAAAAGAAGCTAAGCCTTTAAAGATTTATTTACCTCCTGACTTCATCTCAGTTCTACTCACAAGGTCACCAACAGAGGATTATGAGAATTTAAGACAGTGGATTGTGTAAATTACGAGCCTTCCATCTTCACTGTAAACCTTGCCATGATAGTGCTCTGCCCATTTGCACTAGCAAAATCATATATGAAGTACTAATGCTTAACCAAAGTACCATCTGAAGTACTAATAAAAAGTGTGAGTGTCATATGAGCGCGTAGACGGGGAGTATGTATAACTCAGCACCAATGCTTAACCAAAGTACCACTCCCTCCGTCAAAAACGCTCTTATATTATGGGACGGAGGGAGTAGCAGTTAAGCAAAATATGATCACCAACAACAGTCTTTAGTTGATTTAATGAGACTATTGTTTTCAATTTCCATTCTTCGTTTCCTAGGTAATCTGGCTCATGCAAAAGGAGTTCAGTCGGCTTACATGGACCATGCATCAGCCTATTTGTGTTGCAAAAAAAGTTATGATCTCTCTCGCACGACGATCTCTTAAGTGTTTGTTTCCCATTGCCTGTGTATTTTGCAATAAAGCGTGTTTGTTACAAGCTCCATCTGCGGCATGGTGAGGGTGTTCCCGCGTACTTGTGTATGGAGGAACAAATAAATTTAGTGCTTTCTCCGTCAAGTTACATATATTTGATGTGGGTATGCTTGATTGGATTGGATTGGTGTGTGATTGTCAAGCAAGCGGCCCTGGATTGCTTGCTTGTTTGGTTTCTGGCTCTAGCTTGGTGTGGTGTTCACGACCAAAATGGCCGGCTTAATTGTGTTGTTTTATATTAAGAGGGGTTGTTTGTGCCCAGCCGTGCAACCTAGCGAGGTGTGTGATAAACCCGGCCTGATACGTGTTTGGTTGATGAAACAAGAACTGTTACTACCCATGAGTATTTTGCGATCGTACCAAAGAGTTTTAGTATTGTACTTGCTATATTCTCCATGTTAGTTTTTTTCTTCCCAAATGATAAAAATCTGACGTCAATTTTTGGCAATTTGGGGCCAACGCATTTACTGCCGTCTGATCTCCTTGCACGGATCTTGGGGCGAAGCTAGTGACATGAGTATTTCACTGGCCCGCAGCTCGTGGGGGAGCTGGGTCCGGCGGGGCCTTCGACGGCGGGGATGAGCGGATTCGGTGGCTTCCGCGCTAGGAGGCGGCGGTGCAGCTTCGCGGTGGCGGCGGTAGGGGTTTGGTCTAGCGGCGGCCGATCTGGATCCCTATGGCCTGCGGGTGCTGCGGGTGGTGGCGGCCATTGTTGGTGAGGGCGCCTCCCCCTCATCGATGGGGTGGAGGCGCCAGCGCTACGATGCGTCATCTCAGCCGTGCTGGGCGGCGAGTTGGCGGTGGGCTGGGACCAGATCTGAAGATGGAGGCTTCGCCTGTGCTGGCCAGGCTGCGGGCCTCTCCGGGCCTCCTATTAAGCTGGTTGGCGGAGCAATGGAGGTGTGAGCTATGGGTCAGGGGAAACCCTTGACCGGTGGTGCCAGTTACGGTGTTGGCGACGCTCGCAGTGCCGTTCTCCTTCTAGTGAGCGACATCGAGACCTTCTCCCCGCCCTCCGCCCCTGGTCCCGGGCGAAAGCCTAAAATCACCTGACTGGGCGGCGACGGCGCATCGGCGTCGTTTACTTCTTGAAGGCGCCGCCTTGGGAGTCCAGGGTTGTCAGGGGCTCGACGTGGTGGTGGTCTGCCGGTTCTTCATTAGTGTTCCTTCTTGGCGGCGACAGTGGGCTTCTTGGTCTTGGATGGAGAGGATGGCGATGTATGGGTTCTAGTGAGAGGTGAGGTGGCCTATCGTCCTCTCCCCGACAAAATGTTGGTCAGTCCATCCGTGGTTAGGGGTGAGCTGTTCTGCCTCCTGACGGGACAACGTCCTACGATCCAAGAGGTAGCGACGGAAGGTGAGACAACATGGTTGGCCCTTGGGAGTTCATGGAGCATGGCTTGCCTCCGGTGGCGAATTGTTCCTTTGTCGCAGTCGCGTCGATGGCATGATCTGAGGCCGGCATTTGCTGTTCCGTAGTGTCTGTATCATGTCGATTTTCTTTTTTTTCATTTTCCTTTATTGCTGTGTTGGTGGCTATAATGTGTGGTTGTTGCTTTATATATAAAGCGAGACGAAAGCCTTTTTGGTAGAGATGGTGTGACGCCCCCTTTCTCGTCCGTACGCTAATCATGCACACAATGCGTACGACCAAGATTAGGGACTCACTGATTGATACCACAACACGACAAAAGACACAAATATAAAGTCATACAGCTCCATATTACAAGCCAGGGGCCTCGAGGGCTCGAATACAAAGCTCGATATGAACAAGAGTCAGCGAAAGCAAATATATCTGAGTACAGACATAAGTTAGACAAGTTTTGCCTTAAGAAGGCTAGCACAAACATAAGCACGGATCGAAAGAGGCGAGGCCTCCTGCCTGGGAACCTCCTAACTACTCCTGAGCGTCGGGGGCAGCCTCCACGTAGTAGTAGGCTCCAACGGTGGTGTAGCAGTCGTCTCCGGCGTACTCCATCTCCTGGGCTCCATCGTCTGAACACGGCAATCGAATCGAGGGGGAAAAGAGAATGCAAAGCAGCGATGAGTACTCATCCAAAGTACTCACAAGACTGACATCAGAACTATGCTAATTATGCATCATTATCAAGGGAAGGGGTTATATCTGGACTGACTGCAGAAAGCAAGAATAGGGAGAAGGCCTAGTCCTATCGAAGACTAGCATCTTCAGCATCTTGCAGCAGTAGAAGAGAGTAGACCTGCATCTCATATATAGTCATATTGTTGTAGCAATTTCATTAAGTAACACGCCCAGAGATCCTTCCTCGGCTACCTGCGAGGAAGCAATCCCGGAGCCACAATTCATTTTAATTTAAATTACAATTATAGTTGTATAAGGTCAAGGCACATTTCCAAGTCGTCCTGTTACCGTGGACACGGCTATTCGAATAGATTAATCATCCCTGCAGGGGTGCACCACATATTCCCCAACACGCCTGAGTCACCTCCGGCCGGACAAACTTTCCTGGGTCATGCCCGGCCTCGGGATATCAGCACGTCGTCGCCCCACCTAGACTCAACGAAGAGGCCAGCCCGCCGGTCTAAATCCTATGCGCGCAGGGGTCATGGGCCCAATCACCCTTTGCACACCTGCACGATGCGAGGGCGGCCGGAAGCAGACCTAGTACACTCCAGTCCAAGAGCTGCACCGTCCAGTCCAATCCGGCGCGCGCCGCTCCATTGCTGACGTCCGAAGAGCTTCGGCTGATACAACGACACTGAGTGCCCATAACTTCCCCACGTGAAGGTTAGTGCGTATTAAGGCCAACGACCTAACTCAGATCAAGTACCCAACCCATTAGCCATTTATTAGTGCGGGGCAAGCGCGAACCATGAAATGCAGTCCGTCGCCCTGCCAATAACACTCGGGTGCCTTAACGGCGCACCCCACCAAGTCTTCGGATGCCTTGCGGCGCATCCCACCAATTCTTTCTCTCGCGGGTACCCTTGGGGCCGACCCGTCTTTCACATGTTTCAGTAACCCGGTCATAGTAACTGTGTGTATAATACATCAAGACGGAACCCGAGGAATCACCCTCATGGGGTCCCGCTCGATGAAACCGTCAAGGGTGACCTAGAGGAATCACCCTCGAGGGTCCCACACTTGAGGGGTTGCACGACAGAGTCATCGTCGGGAGTGGTGAAGGAGGAATCACCCTCAATAACCACGACCGACTAGCTGCACTACAGAACTAGCATCATGAGTACTTCACGAGGTGTCACCCTCGGTACTCGATAGTAGCGCTGCAGAGTCGTACAAATAAGGGGTGTGCGGTGCTGTGAGGGGCCTGGCTTGTTGGTCGATTGACCGAGTCTTCTGTCTTCAAGTCCTCGGTGTCGTCGATGAAAGCAGGGGCAACTGGGACTAAGGGGGTCTCGGGGGTTCACTGATCAACCTATACTAAGCAGTTGATATGATAACAGGTGTAGTAGCAGTTCATCAAAAACAGGCTATGCATCAGAATAGGAGCTAACTAATACAGTAGCAAAAATTCTAATGCAAGAATAAGAGGGAAAGGAATGGGTGATATCGGAATGCTCAAGGGGGGTTGCTTGCCTTGCTGCTCTGCGGCAAAAGGCTGGACGTCAACGATGTAGTCGTACCCGGCAGCACCGTCAGTCTCGGGCTCTACCGGAGAGAAGAGGGGGAAGAAACAATAAATACAAGAAAGCAGATGCAACACGATGCATGACATGGCAATATGCAGGGCTAGGGATGTTTACGGCCTATCTAAGTGGGATAGTTAATTTAGAAATTTATTTGAAATTATTTTAATAATGTCATGCACTATTCACCTATCCGAAACAGGCAAAAAGTTGCATGTTTAGATAGCTATAGGCATGTGACAGAGGAATGGATGGCATATTTGGATTCGTGGGATTTTTCTGATCAACTTTCATGTATAAAGTTTTTCCATCTGAGCTACAGATTATTTTATATGATTTTTCAAAGCTTTAATCAATTTCTGTAATTAACAAAATTAAATTAATTCGAAAATTCCTTTATGACATCATGCTGACATCAGCATTGCATCAGCAGTCAACAGTCTGAGCTGACTGTTTGAACCTGACAGGTGGGACCCACATGTCATAGGCTCAGGGGCTAATTCATTTTTAATTTAAACTAAACAGAGACTAATTAGTAAGTGGGGCCCATTGTCAGTGAGTCATTAGGCTTAACTAATTATTTTAATTACTCTAATTAATTAATCAGCCAACTAACAGGGCTGGCCCCATGTCATAGACACAGGGGCTTGGGGCCCCATATGTCAGTGACTGGACCAGGTCCAGTCAGCACGTTGACCAGGTCAACGGGTCAACGGTGACCGCGGGGCCCGCGGGTCAGTGACCCTGGCAGTGGCCCCGACTGGGCCACGTCGGCGGCGGCGCCGTCCGGCCACCGGAGAAGCTTTTGCGAGCTCCCGAATCGGTGGAGGGGCTCGGGTTTGCAGTTCCGGGCACCAAATCGAGCGCCGTTTCGTGCGTTCGCAAGCTGGAGCAGCCGCCGTTCCATTCCGGCCATCGGCACGGGCTACGGTGGTCTGTGGCGTCGGCTACGTCGACGGCAGGCGGCGGCGGCTACGGGAGCACGACGAGGAGGGAGCTACGGCGCGTGATAGCTCCAACGGAGGGGCTAGACGGGCTCTACGCGTTGCGGTGAGTAAGATGCGCACGGGCCCGAAGCCATTTGGTCGCCGGAACCACACCGGCGACGAGCTCGGGCGGAGCGGCGTTCGGGCTCACGTCGGGGATGGCCCTAGAGGCAGCTATCGGCGACGGGAGCGAGAGGGGAGGAAGCGGGAGGCTCACAGTGGGGCGTAGCCGTTCAAAGCGAGCTCGGGGAGGGCTTGACGGCGACGAATTTGGCGACGGCGAGCGGCGGCGATCCGAGGAGGAAGAAGATGGTGTGAGGCGATGCAGGGCTCCAGGGGCTCGCGCGAGTGGTCGAGGGGGACGGGCTCGTCGCGGCGGAGTTCGTGGACAAGATGGCAGGGCATGGGAGGTCGTGTGGCCGCGCTATCCGCCGATCATGGCGACGGCGGCGCTCGGATCTGGAGGGGAGAAGAGCGAGCGAGGTGAGGAGAGGGAAGGAGGAGTGGCGTGGGCGTCCAGAGGCCCGAGGGAGGGGCGCCCTTATCCCCTCGCTCACCTGCTCCGTCGGCGTGGCGACCAACGGCCGGAGCCGTGCGCGCCTAGCCACGCCGGCGACGACAGCGAGGCGGGAGCAGGTAGGGGAAGGCCTCAGTGGGCTGGGCCGCACTGTGCCTACGGCCCAGAGGCCAGGTAAGTGGGCTTCTGCCCTTTTCTTTTATTTCTTTTCTGTTTTTTCCTTTTTTTGTTTCTGTTTTATTTTCTTTTGGCCAATAATCTGTTGGAGATATGCCCTAGAGGCAATAATAAAATGGTTATTATTATATTTCCTTGTTCATGATAATCGTTTATTATCCGTGCTATAATTGTATTGATTGGAAACTCAAATACATGGGTGGATACATAGACAAATAAAGTGTCCCTAGTAAGCCTCTACTAGACTAGCTCGTTGATCAAAGATGGTTAAGGTTTCCTAGCCATAGACATGAGATGTCATTTGATAACGGGATCACATCATTAGGAGAATGATGTGATGGACAAGACCCAAACTATAAACGTAGCATATGATCGTGTCAGTTTATTGCTACAGTTTTCTGCATGTCAAGTATCTGTTCCTATGACCATGAGATCATGCAACTCACTGACACCGGAGGAATGCCTTGTGTGTATCAAACGTCACAACGTAACTGGGTGACTATAAAGATGCTCTACAGGTATCTCCGAGGGTGTCTGTTGAGTGGGCATGGATCAAGACTGGGATTTGTTACTCCGTGTGACGGAGAGGTATCTCAGGGCCCACTCGGTAATACAACATCACTATAAGCCTTGCAAGCAATGTGACTAAGGTGTTAGCCACGGGATCTTGTATTACGGAACGAGTAAAGAGACTTGCCGGTAACGAGATTGAACTAGGTATAGAGATACCGACGATCGAATCTCGGGCAAGTAACATACCGAAGAACAAAGGGAACAGCATACGGGATTAACTGAATCCTTGACATAGAGGTTCGACCGATATAGATCTTCGTAGAATATGTAGGAACCAATATGGGCATCCAGGTCCCGCTATTGGTTATTGACCGTAGAGGTGTCTCGGTCATGCCTACATAGTTCTCGAACCCGCAGGGTCTACACACTTAACGTTTGGTGACGATTAGTATAGTTGAGTTATTGTTGGTGACCGAAGGTTGTTCGGAGTCTCGGATAAGATCCCGGACATGACGAGGATCTTCGGAAGAGTCTGGAGGTAAAGATTGATATATGTAATAATAGTGTTTTGATCTCCGGAAGGGTTCCGGAAGTCACCGGAAGGGGTTCCGGATGTTTACCGAAGTGTTCGGATGCAACAACACTTTATATGGGCCAAAGGGGTAAAACCCACGAGGTATTGGAAAGTGCAAAAGGAAGTTTTGCTGCTGCCTTAAGCGGTACTACCGCTGGTGAGGCAGTACTACCGCGCAAGCGGTACTACCGCTTGGGTGAAGCGGTACTACCGCACAAGCGGTAGTACCGCTCGCGGTACTGCAGGGATCCGAGTTGGACTCTTTTCTTGCGGGCCAAACCAACCTTGTGCGGGCAAAACCGACCTTGTAGAGGTTTTCTCTCCAAGTTTAGACCCCAGGACTCAACATATAAATAGAGGGGCAGGGCTAGCACACGGGATAGATCAGGATTTCCCAAGCCGTGTGCCGGCAACCCTAGCCCTCTAGTTCCTCCGTCATAATCTCCGTAGTGCTTGGCGAAGCCCTGCAGAGATTGTTCCTCACCACCATCACCACGCCGTCGTGCTGCTGGAACTCATCTACTACTTCACCATCGCTCGCTGGATCGAGGAGGTGAAGGCGTCATCAAGCCGTACGTGTGTTGAACGCGGAGGTGCCGTCCGTTCGGCACTAGTTCATGATCGGATCGAGGGACGACTTGCGATTTGGATCGCGGAGACGTTCGACTACATCAACCGCGTTTCTTAACGCTTCCGCTTAGCGATCTACAAGGGTATGTAGATGCAATCTCCCTCTCGTAGATGCTCATCACCATGGATAGGTCTTGCGTGTGCGTAGGAAAAATTTTGTTTCCCATGCAACGTTCCCCAACAGTGGCATCTGAGCTAGGTCTATGCGTAGATGAGATCTCGAGTAGAACATAAAGGAGTTGTGGGCATGGGTGTATACATATTGCTTGCCGTTACTAGTTGATACTTGATTCGGCGGTATTGTGAGATGAAGCGGCCTGGACCGACATTACGCGTACGCTTACGCGAGACTGGTTTCACCGCTACGTGCACTTGTTGCATAAAGGTGACTGGCGGGTGTCTGTCTCTCTCACTTTAGTTGATTCGGTTCAATGAAGAGGGTTCTTTTAGAAGATCAAAAAGCAATCACTACACCACGTTGTGGTTTTGCGTAGGTAAGAATCGTTCTTGCTAGATACCCGTAGCAGCCACATAAAACTTACAACAACAATTAGAGGACGTCTAACTTGTTTTTGCAGGGTATGCTGTGATGTGATATGGCCAATTACATGATGAGATATATGTGATGTATGAGATGATCATGTGTTGTATATAATATCACGACTTGCATGTCGATGAGTACGGCAACTGGCAGGAGCCATAGAGTTGTCTTTAATTATTTTCGCCGTTTTGCTTTACTTTATCGCTATGAGTTAGCAATAGTCGTGGAAGCAACAGTCGGCGCGACAACCTCATGGCGACACGTTGATGGAGATCAAGATGATGGAGATCATGGTGTCATGCCGGTGACGATGGAGATCATGCCGGTGCTTTGAAGATGGAGATCAAAAGCACAAGTTCATGGCCATATCATGCCACTTATGATTTGCATGTGATGTTAATCCTTTTATGCATCTTATTTTGCTTAGGACGACGGTAGCATTATAAGGTGACCCCTCACTTAAATTTCAAGATAAAATTGTGTTCTCCCCGAGTGTGCACCGTTGCGAAAGTTCGTCGTTTCGAGACACCACGTGATGATCGGGTGTGATAGACTTTACGTTCGCATACAACGGGTGCAAGCCAGTGTTGCACGTGCGGAACACTCGGGTTAAACTTGACGAGCCTAGCATGTACAGACATGGCCTCGGAATAGAAGAGACCGAAAGGTCGAACATGAGTCATATAGTAGATATGATCAACATGGAGATGTTCACCATTGAAACCACCTCAACTCACGTGACGATCGGACTTGAGTTGGTTGATTTAGATCATGTCACACTCGAATGACCGGAGGGATATCAATTTGAGTGGGAGTTTTTAAGTAATATGATTAACTAAACTCATTATCTTGAACAATAGTCTAAGTTGTCTTTGCTATATTTATGTTGTAGATCATGGCTCGCGCAGTAGCACCCCTGAATTTTAATGCGTTCCTAGAGAAAGCTAAGTTGAAAGATGATGGAAGTAACTTTGTGGACTGGGCCCGTAATCTAAGGATTATCCTTACGGCTTCCCAGAAGGCTTATGTCCTTGATGCACCGCTTGGTGATCCACCCGCTCCAGTTGAGTCTCCAGACGTTGTGAACGCCTGGCAGACTCGTTCTGATGATTACTCAATAGTTCAATGTGCAATGTTGTATGGCTTAGAACCGGGACTTCAAAGACGTTTTGAACGTCATGGAGCATATGATATGTTCCAGGAGTTGAAGTTTATCTTTCAGAAGAATGCCCGGATCGAGAGGTATGAGACCTTCGATAAGTTCTATGCTTGCAAGATGGAGGAGAACGGGTCTGTCAGTGATCACATACTCAGAATGTCTGGGTACTCCACCCGTCTGGCTGAATTGGGGATGCCCCTTCCGCCAGAGGCTATCACTGACAGAGTTCTTTAGTCATTGCCACCTAGCTACAACAGCTTCGTGTTGAACTATAACATGCACGGGATGAACAAGTCAGTCGCCGAGCTGTTTGCGATGTTGAAAGTCGCTGAGTCTGAGATTCAGAAGGAGCATCAAGTGCTGATGGTCAATAAAACCACTAGTTTCAAGAAGAATGGCAAGGGTAAGAAGGGTAACTCCAAGAAGAGTGGCAAAGCAGTTGCCCCTCCCGTGAAGAAACCCAAGGCTGGACCCAAGCCAGAAACTGAGTGCTTTCATTGCAAGGGAACTGGTCACTGGAAGCGGAACTGCCCCAAGTATTTGGCTGACAAGAAGGCGGCCAACAATAAACAAGGTATATATGATATACATGTTATTGATGTGTACCTTACCAACTCTCGTTGTAGTGCCTGGGTATTTGATACCGGTGCGGTTGCTCACATTTGCAACTCAAAACAGGAACTGCGGAATAGACGGAGGCTGGCAAAGGACGAAGTGACGATGCGCGTGGGAAATGGTTCCAAGGTTGATGTGATCGCCGTCAGCACGCTCGCTCTTCGATTACCATCGGGATTAGTGAACCTGAATAATTGTTATTTAGTGCCTGCGTTAAGCATGAACATTATATCTGGATCTTGTTTATTGCGAGACGGTTACTCATTTAAATCTGAGAATAATGGTTAATCTATTTATATGAGTAATATCTTTTATGGTCATGCACCCAATGTGAGGGGTTTATTCTTATTGAATCTTGATAGTGATGATACACATGTTCATAACATTGATGCCAAAAGATGTAGAATTGATAATGATAATACCACTTTCTTGTGGCACTGCCGTTTAGGTCATATTGGCGTAAAACGCATGAAGAAGCTCCATGCTGATGGACTTTTGGAGTCACTTGATTTTGAATCACTTGACACATGTGAGCCATGCCTCATGGGCAAGATGACTAAGACGCCGTTCTCTGGTACGATGGAACGGGCAAGTGACTTATTGGAAATCATACATACTGATGTGTGCGGTCCGATGAGCATTGAGGCGCGCGGTGGTTATCGTTACTCACCTTCACTGATGACTTAAGTAGATATGGGTATATTTACTTCATGAAACACAAGTCTGAAACGTTTGAAAAGTTCAAGCAATTTCAGAGTGAAGTTGAGAATCATCTTAACAAGAAGATTAAATTCCTACGATCTGATCGAGGAGGAGAATATCTGAGTTATGAGTTTGGCAGTCACTTAAGACAGTGTGGAATTGTTTCACAATTGACACCGCCTGGAACACCACAGCGTAATGGTGTGTCCGAACATCGTAATCGAACCTTATTGGATATGGTGCGATCTATGATGTCTCTTGCCGATTTGCCACTATCGTTTTGGGGTTATGCATTAGAGACAGCTGCATTTACTTTAAATAGGGCACCATCGAAATCCGTTGAGACGACGCCATATGAACTATGGTTTGGCAAGAAGCCAAAGATATCGTTTCTTAAAGTTTGGGGATGTGATGCTTATGTCAAAAAGCTTCAGCCTGAAAAGCTGGAACCCAAAGCGGAGAAATGCGTCTTCATAGGATACCCAAAAGAGACAGTTGGGTATACCTTCTATCTCAGATCCGAAGGCAAAGTGTTTGTCGCTAAAAACGGAACATTTCTTGAGAAAGAGTTTCTCTCGAAAGAATTGAGTGGGAGGAAGATAGAACTTGATGAGGTTATTGAACCTTTACTTCAACCAGAGAGTAGCGCAGCACAGAAAGATGTTTCTGTAGAACCTACATCAGTTGAAGAGGAAGTTAATGATGATGATCATGAAGCTTCGGATCAAGTTTGTTGGGGATATAACCCCGTGATAAGACCCGCCCAGGTGGGGCCGGGTCACACCAGGCGGCTCGTAAGCCCAAAACCTGTAAGGTGGGCCGAAGGATCAAGGCCAGGCTGCGTGGCGGCTTGACAGACAGGACAAGACGGAGGCCCAGAGACGGAAGATAGCATGATGACCCGGGTGGCCAAGCCGCCCGGTGGCGGCTTACCCAAGATGGTATGGCGGCTTAGAGACAGAGTAGGACACGTTGTGTGAGTCGGTTTGAGACTCGTGTAACCCGGGGCCTTGACCTCCTATATAAAGGCTAGACCCCGGGGCGGCTTAGACAAGAAACCAAGTTATCGAGAACTAGGTCAAGCAATCCGCTCCCTTGTAATCGATACTCCAGTTAATACAACACAAGCAGGACGTAGGATTTTACCTCGACTTGAGGGGCCGAACCTGGGTAAACTCGTGTCCTTCGTCCCGATCAACCCCTTTGAGTCCACTGCTATGGCGATGGCCTCGAACCTAAGTCTTCGGACATCTGCCGTGTTAAAACCACGACAGTTGGCGCCCACCGTGGGGCTAGCGCTCGGTGGTGTTGAGTTCTCAAAGGGCTCTCTACCAGGGATCGAGGGGTACGCGGTTGGCAGGATGACCAAGAGTCGCCGCGGCCGACTCTACATCGACGACACCGGCTGGGGCCCCGAGGCAGACTCCATTGAGTACGGTTTCCGGGTCCCCTTCGGCGGGATTCACGTTTTCATCAGCAAGATCGGCAGATCTGAGCCCGGGCCGGACACCTGCACCGACATCGTCGAGCCGGCTCGGCGCATGCAACCCGCCCGGCGCGTGCAACCCGCCCGTGTTAAACCGGGCCGGAAGCATGTCTTCGTCGGCTTCACTCAGGGCATGGATCTTGAGGGATCTATGTCACAGGAGGAAACTCTCATCTGCTCCGAGGATGGATCTTCGAGCGGAGAGACGGAATCAATCTACCAGCTCCATGATGGTGGACTCGGGGGCTACGTTGAGCCTTACCCCGAGTCGGAGTTCCATGAGCCGGAGGAATATGAGCCGCCGAACCGCGCTGCCGTCTTCATGGCGGGTTCAGCAGCGGCTCATGGCAGCTCAGCCGCTGAGGCAACCGGATCTGGGGCTGGCAGGCCGCCGGCTCAGGTTCTTCTGGATCTGATGGGTGAGCTTACAACCCTGATGGCGACTGAGGTCACGGCTGAAAACCAAGCGGCCCGTAATGCGGAGATTGCGAGGTTGAAGAATCAGATGACTGAAGTCCAGCAGGAGATTAATGAACTGAAGATTCAGATGGAGACTGAGGCGGAGCGCCTTAGGGCGGACGCTTTCCGTCTTGAGCTGGAGCAGCAATCATCAGCGGCGGTTCAGCGGATGAGGCATCAGTCCCGCTTGCCGGATCAGTATGAAGCAAGGAATATTTTCAACACGCCAGGAACGGGACAGAACGTGCCTTTGGCCGTAACCCGGACGGCGGAAGTGCCTGGAAGCCGGGCGGCGGTTCAGCATCAGCAGGTTAACCCGCCCCGACGGAACCAGGTTACGCCAACTTCTTTCCCAACACCGCCGGGTCATTATTCTAACCCGGCGGAGAACATGGTGGTGGCGGCAACCCGGCTTGCTGCTATCCCAATCCCCGATGAGTCGCCTTTTGCGGAAGAAGTGCGGAACGCTGTTGGATACCTGCGAACGGCGGTGGCCCAGCAGGAGAAGTATGCTTACAGCCGGAGTCGTGTGCACTCAACCCCCATCCCCAGTCGCAGCTACAGCCGGCGTTATGAGTCGCCGGCGGTTTCTAGCAGTGAACGACATCGGAACCCGCCGCGGGCTGACCGGGCGGCTCTGGATGCTCAGGCACTGGTGGATCGAGCGAGAGCACAGCGAGAGGCGGCGGGTCGGGCGGCAGCGGCGGCTTATCAGGAACCCACAGTCGCACCTTCCGTTTCAACCGGAGCGGGGTTAACTTCCAGGGCTGTGGGGGTGCCGTGCTTAGTGCCGGCTTTGCGGAATGAGCGCCTGCCGAAAGATTTCAAGGGCCCTCGCAAGGTGCCCAATTACACAGCTGACCTACCTCCAGAGGCTTGGATCGAAAGCTATGAGCTGGCCATGGAGATGTTGGATGTTAGTGATGCGGTATGTGCCAAGTACTTCATTATGATGCTGGAAGGGCCGGCTCGCACGTGGTTAAAGGGATTGCCACCCAACACCATTACTTCCTGGGCCGAGTTGAAGGCGAAATTTATCAAAAAATTCAAAGGGACGTGCAAGCAGCCCATGACGATCGTGGATTTGGATCATTGTGTGCAACAGGCGGATGAGTCGGCTCATCATTGGGTCCGGCGGGTCTCAACTATCATCCACTCTTCAGAACAGATCACGGCGGCTCAAGCAGTTTTGATTCTGGAGAAGAATTGTCACTTTACACCTTTGAAGCAGAAGCTTGGCCGGCTCAAACGCTCGTGTCAAGATATGGGGGAGCTTATGGCGGCTCTCACTAAATATGCAAACTCTGACAACACGAAAGACCCGGGCTCTGATGATGAGAAATCAGGTCAGGGAAAGAAGAGTAACAATGGAAAGGGTCAGCAGCAGAACGCAGCTGGAAACGGAAATTCTGGCAAGCGGAAACACCCGGACGGCGGGTCAGAACTGGTGGCGAACACCAGCGCTGGAAACAACCGTGCTAAGGGCAACGGGAACTTCAGGCAGAATTTTAACAAGGGAAAAGCTCCTTTCAACTTGGAAGCGATGCTCAATAAACCTTGTCCAGAGCATAGTCAGCCTGATAAGCCGGCAAACCATACATGGAGGAATTGTAGCATTATGCGGCAGTTTCGAGATTACAGCCTTCAACAACATCATAACAACGGCAATGGTCCGTCCGGCGGCTCAGGGCCAGGCGGGTCAGGAGCCGGCTTTGGTTCCGGCGGTTCAGGGTCCGGGTACCAGGGTCAAGGCAATCAAGGAGGTCATCATCAGCAGTCTGGAGGCGGTGGCCAACAGCAGCATAACCAGTCAGGTTTCCAGAGCAACCCGAAGCAGCTTAGCGGGGGTCAGTATCATGTTTTCACAACCAGCCTTGACAAGAGAGACCAGAAGGTACGCAAGCGGGCGGTTAATGCGGTCATGCCGGCTCTCCCGCAATATTTGAAGTGGTCTGAGTATGACATCACTTGGAGCAGGGCGGATCACCCGCCGCGGGTTGACAACCCGGGGCAACTAGCTTTGGTGGTTGCCCCCCAAGTTGGTGGATACATGTTCACGAAGGTGCTTATGGATGGTGGCAGCAGCATCAACATCCTGTATTACGATACCTTCAGCCGGATGGGTTTGCTTGACAAGGATCTTAAGCCGTCTTCCACAGTATTTCATGGTGTGGAGCCTGGCAAGTCGGCTTATCCAGTGGGCATGATTTCTCTGGAAGTCGCCTTTGGTGATGAGTACAATTACAGGGTGGAGTCCTTGTGGTTTGGGGTGGTCAAAATTAAAAGTCCATATCATGCTTTATTCGGACGGCCGGCTTATGCCAAGTTCATGGCTAGGCCTTGTTATGTTTACTTACAGCTCAAGATGCCTGGGTTAAGAGGAACGATTACCGTGCATGGTGATCGGAAAACGGCTCTTGAGTGTGAGGAAGGTGATGCAGCTTATGCAGAGTCAAGTTGTGCAGAGGCAGAGCTCAAGTTTTATAAAGAGAACGTCGACCCGGAGGATATGACTCCCTTGAAGAAGCCCACTACAGAATCAGAGCCGCCCCTCAAGTTTGCGGCGGATGATACCAAGCAGGTGGATTTCACTGAGGGTGACTCATCTCAGCAGTTCACTATAGGGGCTAACATGGACCCCGCATAGGAAAGCGCGCTCATCAAATTCATCCGTGAGAATCGGGACATCTTTGCATGGAAGCCGTCTGACATGCCGGGTGTACCGAGAGAGTTTGCTGAGCACCACCTTAATGTGGATCCTAAGTTCAAGCCGATCAAGCAATTCCTTCGTCGTTTCAATGAAGAGCGGCGCAAAGCTATTGGAGAAGAGGTGGCCCGGCTCTTAGCGGCAGGGTTCATCGTGGAGGTATTTCACCCGGAGTGGTTAGCTAACCCGGTGCTAGTGCTTAAGAAGAACGGCACTTGGCGTATGTGCGTGGACTACACGGATCTTAACAAAGCCTGTCCAGTTGACCCGTTTGCTCTCCCCCGAATTGATCAGATCATTGATGCAACGGCGGGTTGCGAGAGTTTATGCTTCCTGGATGCCTATTCAGGTTATCACCAGATCAAGATGGCAGTCAAAGACCAAGAGAAGACGGCTTTCATCACGCCTTTTGGTGCTTTCTGCTATGTGTCTATGCCTTTCGGGCTCAAGAGTGCCCAGGCGACTTATCAGCGTTGTGTGCAGAACTGTCTTCACAGTCAAATTGGGCGCAATGTTCATGCCTATGTGGATGATATTGTGGTCAAGTCAAGGAAGAAGGAAACTTTGCTGGACGACCTGAAGGAAACTTTCGATAACTTACGGGTTTATAAGATGATGCTTAACCCGGCCAAGTGTGTTTTTGGAGTTCCTGCAGGCAAGCTTTTGGGGTTTCTGGTCTCTGAGCGTGGAATCGAAGCTAACCCGGACAAGATCAAAGCGATCACTTCTTTGTCTGAGCCGGCATGCATAAACGACGTTCAGCGCCTGGCGGGTCGGATCGCTGCGTTAAGCCGATTCATAAGCCGCCTGGGCGAGAAGGCAATCCCTTTATATCAGATGATGAAGAAAACAGACGATTTCGTCTGGAGCAAGGCGGCGGGTGAGGCGTTTGAGGCGCTCAAAAAGCAGCTGACTGAGCCGCCAGTCTTAGCCGCTCCGGCTGAGAAGGAACCCTTACTCCTCTATGTGGCGGCTAACAACAGGGCAGTCAGCGCTGCGGTTGTTGTGGAGCGCAAGGAGGCAGGGAAGGAATATCCGGTTCAAAGGCCGGTTTACTACGTCAGCGAAGTTTTGATTGAGTCCAAGCAGCGGTACCCACATTGGCAGAAACTGATCTATGGGGTATTCATGGCGAATCGCAAGCTGAAGCACTATTTCCTGGGACACCCGATCACAGTGGTTAGCTCTGCCCCGCTGGGAGACATAATTCAAAACAGAGAAGCCACTGGCCGGATTGCTAAGTGGGCATTGGAGCTGGGACCTCTTAATCTAAAGTATGTGCCTCGCACGGCTGTCAAGTCTCAAGCCTTGGTGGACTTTATAAACGACTGGACGGAGTGTCAGTCGCCAGAGGAGAAGCCGGACAATACTTACTGGACGATTCACTTCGACGGGTCTAGACAGTTGGAAGGCTCGGGGGCTGGAGTTGTTTTCACTTCCCCTAAAGGTGATAAGTTCTGTTATGTGCTAAGGCTGATGTTTCCTTGTACTAACAATGCAGCTGAGTACGAGGCTTTGCTCCATGGCCTCCGGGTGGCGAAGGAGATGAACCTAAGCCGGGTTAGATGCCTCGGCGACTCAGACCTTGTGGCTCAGCAAGTTTCAGGCACGTGGGACTCCAAAGACCCACGGATGGCGGCTTATCGTCAGGCAGTTGATATCATTGCAGGCCACTTCAAGGGTTATCAGGTGGATCATATTGATCGTCGCAAGAACGAGGCGGCTGATGCATTGTCAAGACTCGGCTCTCAGCGTAAGCCGGTGCCGCCTAACGTATTCTTGGACGTGTTATATCATCCGTCGGTTAAGCTACCTTCGGAGGAGGATTTAGCTATACCTGACCCAGAGGGGCAATTGGTGGCGGCTCTGCGTGCTATTCCTGACTGGACGTTGCCTTACGTGGCGTATCTAACTCGCGGCGAGTTACCAGAGGATGAGACCTTGGCGAGGCAAATCATCAGACGATCTAAGTCCATGACGATAATCAATGGCGAGTTACATAAACGCAGCGCGACTGGCGTCTTCCAGTGTTGTGTTTCACCTGAGGAAGGCAAGGAGATCCTGCATGAAATCCACGCCGGAGATTGTGGTCATCATGCCGGCTCAAAATCTCTGGTGGCCAAGGCTTTTCGACATGGTTTCTTCTGGCTGACGGCTCATAAGGACGCAGAAAACTTAGTTCTCAAGTGTGACGGTTGTCAAAAGTTCGGGCGACGTGCTCACGTGCCGGCTCAGGAATTGCGCATGATCCCAATTACTTGGCCGTTCGCGGTCTGGGGGCTTGATATGGTCGGACCCTTCAAGAGATCCAAAGATAAGAAGACCCACCTTTTGGTGGCGGTGGATAAGTTTACCAAATGGGTAGAGGCTGAGCCGGTCAGCAAGTGTGACGCGGCTACGGCGGTTCAGTTTGTCAAAAAATTGATCTACCGCTTTGTTTTCCCCCATAGTATCATCACAGATAATGGCACAAACCTATCCAAGGGGGCTATGCAAGCGTTCTGTGAAAGTGAACACATCCGGCTTGACGTCTCTGCTGTGGCTCATCCACAGTCCAATGGTCAGGCGGAGCGTGCTAACCAGGAGATCCTGAGAGGTATCAAGCCCCGGCTTATGGTTCCTCTACAGAGAACACCGGGTTGTTGGGTTGAGGAGTTACCATCAGTTCTATGGAGCATCAACACAACTCCCAACAGATCAACAGGCTATACGCCTTTCTTCATGGTTTACAGCGCAGAAGCCGTGTTACCAAGTGATATACGTCATGACTCGCCAAGAGTGGCTGCTTACGTTGAGGCAGACAATGAGACGGCACGTTAGGACGCGTTGGATGCTTTGGATGAAGAGCGTGACCTGGCGGCGGCTCGATCGGCGATTTATCAGCAAGACCTGCGCCGCTATCACAGCCGCCGAGTCAAGACCCGGACGTTCCAAGAAGGCGACTTAGTGTTGCGCCTGATTCAAGATCAGACGGACGCGCACAAGTTGTCTCCTCCATGGGAAGGACCTTTTGTGGTTAGCAGAAACCTCAACAATGGGTCATACTATCTCATTGACGTACGAGACGAGTCACGCACTTCTGGGCAGGAGACCCACCGGCCGTGGAATATAGCTCATCTGCGGCCTTACTACACCTGAGTCATCGACTCCCCCCATTGTATATCATCATTGTATATATCACGTATATATATATAATAAAGTTGGCATCCCTGCAAGCCGGGGCCTCTGCCGTTTTACGTATCTCACATTGTTCAAAGATGGATACAATCATACGATCATTTGGGGGCTTTCAACCGCCGGGTTAAGCTTTAACCCTCTTGATCAGGCTCTTAAGCCGGAATTACAAGGTCACTTGGGGGCTTCTAACCTACCGGGTTAAGCTTCAACCCTCTTGATCAAGCTCTTCAGCCAAGATAGCACTATCAACTGGCGGCTTACAATACGGCGGCTTACAAGATGGTGTGTAAGCTGATATCGTCAACAAAGATCACTAGGAGTGCAGCGAGTTATGAACTCACCTCCTCTTCCGATCTGCAAAACCGGGTTACGCCTGCCTGTATGTAGCTGCGCTTTGTCAGGGGTGCAACAGTTCCAAAACTTACCCTCTGCAAAGGCCTCTTACAGCGGCGAGGCTAACTCTCATCTGTAAGGCCGGGTTATACCTGCCTGTAAGTAGCTGCGCTTTGTCAGGGGTGTAGAGAGTTCTAAAACTTACCCCCTACAAAGGCCTCTTATAGCGGCGAGGTAAACTCTTATATCTACAACTCCGGGTTATGCCTGCCTGTAAGTAGCTGCACTTTGTCAGGGGTGCAGCGAGTTCTACAACTTACCCCCTGCAAGGGCCTCTTACAGCGGCGAGGCAAACTCTCCTATTTGCTGCGTCTCTTTCTGGGTCGCTACGCTCTTATCAGTTATTAAGAGTTCAAAGTAGCTAGACTACCCAGAAGAACCGGCTTATGAATTCGGAAAGAAAGGCAAGGTCATGAGATTTCACGTCTCCGGGTTAGGCTTTTTAAGCCGCCCTTACAACAGTACAGAACATGTTTCTGTCTTATTTATTTTTGCCGGGTTTTATCTATAAGGTAAGACGCCGTGCAAATTGGCATCATAAGCCGGACAAAGACAACCAAGGAATATATTAAGATCGACAAAAGATTTATACGTGCACGATGGCACGGGTCAGACAGTGAAAGGTTTTTTCTAAAGCCTATTACAAAGCCCTCTTCGAGAGCCCAACAGGCAACAGACAAAAGTTTTGTACAACTCAGTTGGCGGCTCAGGAGGCCGGGTTATCAAATACAATGTGTTCAGCTCGATGGCGGGTCAGCCTGCGCCGGGTCTTCAGCCTCTTCGATCTGAAGATTGTCCACGTCCCAGTTGCAGTGTGTTAGTGCTTCAAACCGGGCGTCCTCAAAGATAGGAGACGGGTCAATCTCAGGAGCAAAGAGATGCTTATGGCGGACAGGAGTCAAATCTTTGCATTCAAAAGTTGGACAGCGCACTTTCTTGGAAGTCTCGCTGTAAGCCGCCTGGTAAGTTGACACATCAAGTTCCTCCACCAGCTTTGAGGCAAGCACCCTGGAGGATCTTCTGCATTGAGCATAGTCTTCCGCAGTAAATTCAGAACCATCGTCCTTCTTGGATGGGAACCCGTCCATCATCTCTTCAGCCGTCAGCTTAGGAGCGAAAGCTAGGCACCGGCTTAGCGCGGATAGAGCTCCCTGCCTGGCGGCTGATCGTTTCAGCTCTTCAACCTGCTTGGGCAGCGTGGATAGCAGTTCTATGACTCCCTTCATGTGCTTGGGGATGCTCTTCTCAGTCAGCATTGCTTTGATGGTAAGAAGAGTCCCGCAGTAGAGTTGTTCGGCTAGGGAGTACACTGCCTTCAATTTCATCAGGCTGTCAGATGACAATTGGCGGCTCCTTTCGCCTGCAAGGAAAGATTTGGTGGTGTAAGCCGCCAGCAAGGTTATTTAGCATGGAAAGGAAGGTTGCTAAGTATTATATGCTTACCAAAAATAGCAGAAGTCATCCTCGATATATGGCGCTTCAGTGTTTGCAGTTCTTCTGATACAACTGAAAGCCGCCCTTCAGCATCTTCTGCACGTTTGGTCAGGGCGACTTGGTGCGATTCAGTGTTCTTCTTGAACAGCGCGAAGTCAACTTGCGTCTTTTCAAGTTCTTCTACGGTAACCCGCCATTTGCTTTCCGCCTCTGACCGGGCGGTTTGTTGTAAAGCCAGGTTCTTCTTTAGACTGGCCATCTCGGACTCAGCCGCCTCCAAAGCATCCTGTGACAATACAAAAACAGGAAAAAGGTTAAATGGTCAGGATAAGTTATCAGTCAGGCAATTACGCTGCAAGTCCCAAGCAGATTGCAAGCAATATACTCGACACTTGGGGGCTAATGTCTGTTTGCTCTTCAAGGCTATACTGCAGTCCCGGCTCATCTTTGAAAAGGTAAGCCGGCCCTTGGGGGCTACAGATCACGCTCTCAAGTCTTTCAATTAAGTCCCGGCTCATCTTTGAAAAGGTAAGCCGGCCCTTGGGGGCTACAGGCGACGCTCAAGTCTTTCATTAAAGTTCCGGCTTATCTTCGGAAAAATAAGCCGGTACTTGGGGGCTACAATCAGCGTTTTTTCAAAGTTTCCAATGAAATTCCGGTTCATCATTTAATGTTAACCCGGACTTGGGGGCTACCATCGATCAAATACTACAAATTGAGTATCGGCTTACTATCTATACTAACCCGATACTTGGGGGCTACAGCTCAAATTATAAAGTGTGTTGCAGAGGAAAGACCCGGTTTATTATTTGAGATATTAATCCGGCTCTTGGCGGCTATGGAAGGATATAAGGGAAAAGCTGGTAAAAATATTACCTCATATTTTTTCTTCATCAGGCTGACGAGCTTCAGCTCCATATTCCGGCTTGACTCCAGGCGGTTCAAAAACCCAGCGTGAAGCTCGTCAACAGTAAACTTCTCCAGCACAGGGTGTTCAAAGTTAAACTTCTCAAGCGAAGAAGTTTCAGCCTTGCCAGAGTGCTTTGACAGTACATGGGGCTCAGGAGTTTGGTGACCCGCCCCAGTTATAGCTACATCTGGGAAAGCTGTATCTTCAACAGCCATTGAAGGGCTGTGCGGCTTAGGGTCATCCCTTGCAGGGCTTTCAGCGGCTGTGTCATGACCCGCCGGCTCAGATGGCTTGTGAATATCTTCGGATGCATCTTTCATAATGTCAGCAGCTGGTGAAGGGGAGGCCGGCTTAGCAAACACTGGCTCTTGGGCAGTAGGGGCGGCAGTAGACCCGCCAGTCTTCCTTCGTTTCGCTTGGGCCCTGGAACGTGCAGATGATGGTTACACACATATCAAGAACATTAAAGTATTCGGTGCAAAGTAAAAGTACGCACTCCGGGTTGATCTTCATTGGAGGCACCTTGGAAGCAGTTGAGTCGCCAGATGAAGGAGGAGAGTCCTGAAAGCAGTTAAAACAATACAAGACAGAGTAAGGTTACAAGGCAAGATTGATTAAAGTTATGTTTCAATTAAAGAATACCTCAGCTGGCCGTTTCCGTTGAGCCGGAGCATGTGATAACCCGGCCACGAGATCTTCAGAGCCGGTGCTCCGGGTCTGACGTCGGGAGGTGTGCTGTTGCTTTTTCAAAAGAAAATTGGGGTCTAAATGAGCAAGAGGATGAGAGAAGGGGACTTTCCGGACGACCTGCCGTACTCTGTCTTGTGGAAGGTTTTCTGAGTCAGAAGAAATATAAGTTACCTCAGGAGCGTCTGCATGGCTGGCCTCTGCTTCTTCCTGTGAATGATTGTTGTTAATAAAATTGCATAAAGAGACGGCCAAGGGGGTCAAGTTCTACCTCCGAGTCATCAGTTTCAAGTGGCTCTGGAGTGGCGGCTGTCGGTGTCAAAACCGGTGGATCTCGGGTAGGGGGTCCCGAACTATGATGCTTGGATCGATGGTAACAGGAGACGAAGGGGACAAGGTTTTACCCAGGTTCGGGCCCTCCTATGGAGGTAATACCCTACGTCCTGCTTGATTATATTGATTGTATAGAGATTACAGAGTGATCTACCACGAGATCGTATGACTAAAACCCTAGATGAGTTCTCTCTCCCCAAGGATCTAAAACCCTCCGGCTTATATAGACGCCAAGGGTGCCTAGGGTTTACACATGGTCGGTTACACGTCGAGGGGATAGACATGCCTATTCTACTTTAAACGTGGAGCACACGCCAAGCTTCTAGAAACTTCCCTTCTGAAGTCCGGTCCTTCGAGCGATCCAGTGTCCGGCGAACGTCCCATATAATCCGGCCCATATTAGATAGGCCGGCTTCCCGAGGACCCCCTAGTCCAGGACTCCCTCAGTAGCCCCCGAACTAGCCTCCAACGCCAAGGGTCCAAGCTCCAGCTGCTTCAAATGATCAGAGTCTTTGGCTTGCGAGGCGAGTTCCTTTCTCCGGATAGTAATCGGCAGTTCCTTTAGTCCGGCTTCCATCGACGCGTAATTTTCCCGATCATAGATCATCCGAACACCATGTGTAACCCAGCCGATAAGGCCAAATGCCAGGGAGCCAATAGCGCTCTTCTGACAACCCTTCAGACGAAAGGCCGCGGCTCATCATGACCGCTGAGCCAGTTGTACTGATTCATTTAGCGGCTCGAGGCCGTATTTATCGGCACGATCCAACAATACACAGATCGTGGCCCGTTCCATACGGGACATGCTTAATCATGCGTGTGTAACGCCGCGCACGCCTCGGGAAGTGGAGAGATTCACGGCGTGATGGAGGGAGGCTAACCGGCAACGTCCCTTAATAAAAAGGAAAAAACCCCAAGGCTTATCCACATTCTTCCCCTCGCATCCTTGCCTCCCTAGACTCCTGAGCTCACCGAGCCCAGATCTAGGTTTCACATTCTTCTCCTTCCGAGGTCCGCCATGGCCAGCGGCAAGTGGGAGGTTTCCACAGTCACAGACAAGGATATTCGGGAGCTCAAGAGCGCCGGATACATCCCCTCCAACGTCTTCCACCGCGCCGCCGAGGAGGGCCAGGCGATTCCCACCCCTAAACAAGGGGAAAGGGTGGTTTTCGTCCCCCATTTCATCCGGGGATTAAGTTTCCCACTTCACCCCTTTGTGAGGGGTCTGATGTTCTTCTACGGGCTCGATTTCCATGACCTTCCGCCGAACTCCTTCATGCACATATCTGCATTTATCACCGTCTGTGAGGCCTTTCTGCGGGTGGAGCCGCACTTCGGACTATGGCTTAAGACCTTCAATATTAAGCCGAAGTGTGTCGCCGGCGCGCACGCGGACTGCGGCGGGGCAGTCATCGGCAAACTCCCACGCGCAGTGTGGCCATCTGGCACCTTCATCGACACCATCAAGACCTGGCAGAAGGAGTGGTTCTATATCACTGAGCCACAGGAGAAAGAGGGCGGAACTGTTCCTGCCGAATGCGGAATTGTTCTTGCCGAATTCAGGTCCGGCCCCCCAACCAGATTGACCTCGTGGGTCCGAAAGGGCCTGGATTGGGGGTCGGCTACCGAAGTAGAGGACCTGCAGAGGCGCGTCGCCTCCCTAATCAGGGAAGGCGTTGGCCTGACCAATGTGGTCCAGGTAATGCTTCGGCGACATGTCCTGCCCTGTCAGCGCCGGAGTTCTCCTATGTGGGATTACCGGACCGGCGACGACCCTACAGTTCGTCGGCTCTTCCGCACCACGCGGGAGAAACTATGGAAGGTGCTATTCAAGGCGCAGAAGGACTGGCCGGACGAGGAGGAAGACCAGGGCTTGAATGCTGCCAAGCCTCCTTCCAAGGTATGTTATGATTTAGATAGATCGGCTTTATTCTTCCATAGGTCACCTAAGGATTGTCCGATCACTTCTGCAGGAATGGCTGAAAAAAGCCAAGGACTTCAAGAGTCCGGCTCCGCAGCCCGAGGATCCTCGGTCCCCGCTGCTGTTGGAGATGCTCATCGTGGTGCCTTACAAGGCGCCAGAGAAGAAAGAAAAGAAGAAGAAAACAGGCCGAGCTGGCCTGCGCACCAAGGACCAGCTAGAGGCTGAGTCCGAAGAGACCCATGCCTCCTCGAATCAAGAGGAGGAAGAGGAGGAGGAGCACGAGGTCGAGGGGGGAGGCGATTTCCCCTTTACAAGAAAGAGGGCGACGTCACCGGACGCCTTGGAGGATGAACTCCCTCCAGCCCAGAAAAAAGCTCGTCGGTCACAGGTGATCCTGTCCGACGATAGTTCGGCCTCGGACACTGAGTCCGAGGGGTTCGAGAGGGTTCCGCGAAGGACCCTAAGGGTTAAGCCCCCACCTCGAAGGTACAGATCCGCAGACCTTACAAATACTAAGTTTTGTTAATATATTTAACATGCGGGCATCAATTCACTTGCAGCCCGCCCCGCATCCTTCCCACCGATCAAAGCTCGGACGGGGAGACCCCGCCCGCCGATCTAGCGGAGAGCGGAAACGCGTCGCACCCTTCCCCTCCCGATGCCAATAAGGAGGGCACAGAGGTATCATCCCAACAGGCTCCCCTGGAGCCGAACATGGGAGGCGGAAGCGATGGGTTAATGGTCGAGGTTAATACCTCGGCCACCGAAGACCCGGGGGAGAAGACACTCCCGGACACTGAGGAGACCGGCCAGGGAACTGTCCAGTCACCTCCACGACTGTCTCCGGAGCACACCATGTGTCCGGAGACACAACTTCAATTCCCGACTGGGGATCAGGCTAACCGACCCCCACCGGTGCCTCCGACCACTGAGTGGCCGGTCATGGGGGAGGCTCTATCCAGCGCCTCCATCTCCGAGGAGCACCGCGCCCTTATGGGTACGGTGCTGCAAAGCATTCAGTCCGTGGATACCGGGCTGAAGGCAGCCTTCAACGGCCTCTTGACGGGTTTCCAGGTAAATAATGCAATGCCCCGTTCTTCGTAAATCATTAATATGTTTAAGCAGTTGTTTATATACATAACAGCCCCCGAGCCCTAGGTAAGTTTGAAAAACTTACCTGGGGGTCAAGACAAAAATCCTTTATCCGAACTATACATATGTTCAGATTGTTCGGTCATTCTTTAAGGAGACCCGGCACAGGATTATGATAATTCGGAGGTCTATGAACTCATGTTTTATGAGACTTTCGCATTTTTTTTGCAGGCATCGGCGGCGTCTGATAACACTGCTGAAATAGAGAAGCTGAATCGGAAGCTTAAGAGCTCCGATGACGAGCTTAACGCTCTAAACCGAAGATTCGACGAGGCCCAAGGTAAGCGGTGTAAAGTATCGAAACTTCACGTTTCCGTTCTATCAACACGGATGCTTAATATAAGTTAATGCTTACACAGCCTCGGCGAAAGAGATGGAGAAGCTCAAGACCGAACTTAAGAAGGCAAAGCAGGAAGCTGCTGTAGAAAAGGCGGCGGCCAAAGAGGTGGTAGCCGCACTATCTGCCTTAAGAGCTACCAGCGACAAGCACCAAGCTCGAGTGGAGGAGGTCCAACTGGAGCTCAAGGACGCCAGCAAGAAGTGCGAAGCCCTGGAGCTGAAAGAAAAAGAGCTGGCTGCCGAACTATCCACCCTAAAAACCGAACTTCAAAAGGAGCGGGTGGATAGGCGGACCTTTGAAGAGGAAGTCAGCCAGTCCCAGGCTATCCTAAGTGGTAAGCCATATTTACTGCAGTGTGTCTTCGGAGATGATAGGTTCAAAGCTCTTACCCAAGTATGGCGTTCCGTAGGCGCCGGCTTGGATCTCCAGAAGAGCGCAGCTGACGCGAAGCAGTTCTATGCTTCGCGGGGAGAAGGAGATGAAGCCCGTGTTTTTTGGGCCCAATTCGAAGCCCCCGAGCGAACTCCTCTCCTGAATGAGCAACTTAAGCAGCTGTTGGAGCTGCACAGGGTGGCGGAACCGGCCATGAAGGATCTCTGTATCCGGCTGTGGCCCGATGAGCCAATTCCCGGCAGTTACTTCGGCCTGGTGCAGAAGCTGAGCGATGCCACTCCTCGGATCGACGCATTGAGGAAGTCTTCTTGCATCGAGGGAGCCAGGATGACATTTGCGAAGGCCAAGGTACACTGGCCGGGGCTGGATCCGATGAAGGTGGCCACCGCTCCTCCGCCGCCTGGAAAAGAGTATAGGTGCCCCGAGCGGTACTTCTCCGGAGTTATGGAGGGTGCTCGGGCCATAGAGTCACAGTGTCTAAGAGATACCGTGTATGAGTAAACGGTTATGTAATATGTCCGAAGACTTATGGAACGTGTTTTTACGTATATAAAGTTGCATGGTTTATCATGTCTTGTGTGTTTTGCATCCTTTATAACTTCTTTGTGGCCGGTTAAATTTGAAGGCTGCAAGTCGTCGGCTTCAGCCCCCAGGTAGATACTACGTGGGGTGTCGCTTCCAAAACGCACTATAACCCTTAGCCGAACTGTCGGTACCCGAAGGCGGTAGTGCGGGGTGGACTAGGCAATCGGACCAGAATGCTTTATTACCTTCACTTAGCCGTAGAAGCGCGAGAAAGGAGTGCAGGAGGCTGAGAAATAGCCCCCAGGAGTTTGTGATGTTCGGACGAGCCATGGCCAAAGCCTATATCACATGGTTCGGACGAAGACCGAACCCATCGTATTACACGGAGTAACCTCTGACGAGATTAAGTAAAGCTCGGAATCGCAGACCGGTTCTCGCATACCATGACAGTCGGTTTTCGGCTTTCTCCACTGAGACGCTTGACCAGACTAGCCGGAAGCACAATCGCAGCGGTGCTCCCTTTGCCCCTTTAGCCGAACGAGCGGAACATAAAGGGGCAAACACAGGAACCGGGCAACCCAACATTTGACCCAAGACACAGTTCGGAACCAATGCATATAAAGCGGAAGTCCAAGACGCCGAATACAAAATCAATTGTGCACAGGGCGATTTTAAGAGCGAGCCCCCGGTCTATTAGCTGGTTACTTCGCAAAATTATACTGAACAGGCTAGCAAAAAAGAAAAAGGGGGAGAAATAGAGGGAGTGCTAAAAAACGTCCGAACGAGCATGAATAACATGTCTATATTGTACTCAACCACTCTTTTCATTCAAAGTGCTAATGCAACTGTTTACAGGTATATATAAAAGGTAAAATGTAAATCTTACAGGAGGGTGCTGCGCTAAGGGTCTTCGATTTGTGGCCTGACATCCGCGATATGACTTGCAGCGTATCCTCTCCTGCGACCACCAGGACGGTGAATACCTTGATAGGTGTGCTGTTCGGCGAACGGACCATTGTAGAAGAGTCTTGAGAAGTCGCCGAAATTGGAACAAGCTTGACGCCTTAGTGAGTACTTGACAGTACCTGCAATGTGTCCGAAGACATGTTTGAGGGTGATGGTTCGGTCTAGCCGAAGACTTACCCTACATCAATGTTCCCCCACCGCTGCCCATGGAATTTTAAGTGCGAAGTTATGCACCCTTGGCACGTATTATGCGGGGAATAGGGCCATGTGGTGGGAGGCAAATCCCTATTTATTGGGAGGGGAAGCTTCTGGAATTTCGGTTTGAGACCGAGCTCGCTTCCCAGCCTTAGATGCCTTGACGGCGGACGTCGGCGTCTGCCAATCATCGGTGTAATGGAATTCGGCCGCCAGTGCCAACGCATGTTCCTCAGTTCGGAGGAACCGCTCTGTATTGCCATTGACAGTGATGACCCCTCGGGGGCCAGGCATTTTGAGCTTTAGGTATGCGTAGTGCGGAACAGCGTTAAAACGGGCGAACGCCGTACGGCCGAGCAGGGCGTGATAGCCGCTGCGGAATGGTACGATGTCGAAGATCAAGTCCTCACTTCGGAAGTTGTCGGGCGAGCCGAACACAACTTCCAGGCTTATAGAGCCTATACACCGGGCTTCAATGCTTGGGATCACTCCTTTAAAGGTAGTGTTACTGGGCTTGATCCTTGACGGATCTATGCCCATCTTTTTCACCGTATCTGAATAAATCAGATTGAGGCTACTTCCACCATCCATTAGAACCTTGGTTAGGTGGTACCCGTCTATGATCGGGTCGAGGACAAGTGCGGCCGAACCCCCATGACGGATACTGGTCGGATGGTCACGTCGATCAAAGGTGATCGGATATGCCGACCATGGGTTATACTTCGGGGCTACAGGCTCTACGGCGTAGACATCCCGGAGGGCGCGTTTCCTTTCCTTTTTGGGTATATGAGTGGCGTAAATCATGTTTACTGTCTTCACTTCTGTGGGGAATTTCTTTTGACCGCCACATATCGGACCCCGAGGTTCATCCTCGTCCTCGCTGCTTGGGCTCTTGCCTTGGTCCTCGGTAGCGAGCTTGCCGGCCTATTTGAAAACCCAACAGTTACGATTGGTGTGATTGGCGGGCTTCTCCTGAGTGCCATGTATCTGGCAAGGCCTCTCCAGAATCTTGTCTAGCGGGGTAGGTCCGTCTTGCTTGCCTTTAGGAGGCTTCTTCCGCTGCCCAGAACGGTTGTTGCGAAATCCGGCATTTACAGCCGTGTCATCGGCATCACTGTTATTATGCCGGCGCTTGTTTTTGTTGCGCTTTGGTTTCCCGTTTCCATCCCGTACTTCAGAGGTTCCGGGGTCTTCGGGGTTATGGCTGCGTCGAGCCAGCCAATTATCCTCGCCCGCGCAAAAGCGGGTCATGAGTGATGTGAGGGCGGACATTGTCCTGGGTTTGTCTTGGCCGAGCTGTCGAGCTAGCCATTCATCCCGAATATTATGCCTGAAAGAGGCTATAGCTTCGGCGTCGGGGCAGTCTACGATCTGGTTTTTCTTAATCAGGAAACGATTCCAGAATAGCCTCGCAGACTCTCCAGGTTTTTGAATGACGTTACTTAGATCGGAGGAGTCCGGTGGCCGGACATAAGTGCCCTGGAAATTAGATCCGAATGCCTCTTCTAGGTCCTCCCAACATCCAATGGAGTTTTCGGGGAGGCTATTTAGCCAGTGCCGAGCTGGCCCCTTGAGCTTTAGGGGCAGGTATTTGATGGCGTGGAGGTCATCTCCTCGTGCCATGTGGATGTGGAGGAGGAAATCCTCAATCCATACGGTTGGGTCAGTTGTCCCGTCGTATTGCTCTATGTTTACTGGTTTAAACCCTTCGGGGAACTGATGCCGCATTACCTCATCGGTAAAGCACAGTGGGTGTGCGGCGCCTCTAACCCGAGCTATAGTGTGCCGATGATCGGCGGCTACCCTAGCTCGGTTTTGTTCCCGATCTTCATTGTGGTCGAACCGAGACCGGTACCCTTCCCGTCTGTCGGGTGAGTATCTTCGGGAGCCGTAGATGGATCGCGTACGGCCTCCTCTATAGTCCAGGTCATGGCGCAGGTCGAACCTGTCATCGGGCTCTAGCGGCCCCTTTCCATGTCTACGGGGTATCGTCGGCCTATAGCCGGTATCATCAGCCGTCCGATCTCGTCCTCGAGGAGGGCGATCTGGCTTGTCGTATGGAGTATGTTCGGGAGACGGCGTATTAGAGAGCTCGTCATCGAACTGTGGCAGCAGCCGTCGGCGCGGGTAGCTCTTTGGTTGGTCCGATAGACCGGCGCCGAACTCCTCCTCCGCTGAAAGGACTCGTGTCCATCGGTGATTGAGGTCGTCTTGTTCGGCTTTGAGCTGTCGCTCCTTTGCTCTCAGGCTGCGAGCTGTGGATATCAGTTGTTGTCTGAACAATTCCTGATTTGCAGGATCGTTGGGGATGGCCAAATCACCGGCGTCCGCATTATCCTCCCCCTCGATAGAGCGGAGGTAGTCGTCGTCCAGAGGATCATCTGGATCATTGGGGCTGCGGTGGTCGTCGGGATCCTCCTGACCCTCCAACGGGTTACCGGGGGTTTCGGGGCGACCGATGTCATCTGGAGTATCGTCGTTACCCGTGCCCTCATTGGGCTTGCGCCCCTTTTTCCCTTTGGACCGTTTATGCGGTTTCCGGCGCCTTGACGACGCTTCGTCCGATTTATCGCCATTGCTTTTTGGAGTGTCCACCATGTATACGTCGTATGTGGAGGTGGCCGTCCACTGTCCGGTTTTGGCAGGGGCAGGGGAGTGATCTTCCTCGTCCATGTAACCTGCCTCCTCGGAAGCGTAATCTAGCATGTCGGTTAAGTCCTCGACAGTGGCTATCAAGTGGGTGGTGGGTGGGAGGAAAAATCCGTCCCGACCCGTCTGAAGACCGATCTGAGAGCATATCGGGGTTGGGTCGTTGTAGATTTTCATCGACGAGATCCGATCTAGAGCTTCATCGAGTACCGAGAGCTCGATCGGACCGGTCTGCCTAGAGCTTCCGGAGTCAACCTCTGATGCATCCGTGCAGGGACTGTGTTCGGCAAGAACGGGTGTTCGGCTATCAGGCACTATGACCTGATCCGAACATAAGATCGGGCCTCCACCGGGGCAGATCCCATAGGCGGGGCTAGAAGACGAGTCCGAGGTTAAAGCCTCAGGGTCCTCGGGCATGGCAGGCGAGACTGCAAGCCCGGTTAGTGATAGATCGCCACGGGAGTCTACGGAGAACTCTAAGTTCCCGAATCTGACTTCCTGATCAGGGGCGAAACTTTCGACGCGGCCAAGGCGGCCGGTCGGGTCGGCGTGCAGCACTATGCTGCCGAAAGCGAAGATCTGTGCAGGGACGAAAGTCCCTGTGTTGCGGACCTCTTCGTTGACGACTAGGCGAGCCATCGATTCCTTCCGGCGATCACAGTGGAACTCTCAATGAAAGCACCAATGTCGGTGTCAAAACCGGCGGATCTCGGGTAGGGGGTCCCGAACTATGATGCTTGGATCGATGGTAACAGGAGACGAAGGAGACAAGGTTTTACCCAGGTTCGGGCCCTCCTATGGAGGTAATACCCTACGTCCTGCTTGATTATATTGATTGTATAGAGATTACAGAGTGATCTACCACGAGATCGTATGACTAAAACCCTAGATGAGTTCTCTCTCCCCGAGGATCTAAACCCTCCGGCTTATATAGACGTCGAGGGTGCCTAGGGTTTACACATGGTCGGTTACACGTCGAGGGGATAGACATGCCTATTCTACTTTAAACGTGGAGCACACGCCAAGCTTCTAGAAACTTCCCTTCTGAAGTCCGGTCCTTCGAGCAATCCAGTGTCCGGCGAACGGCCCATATAATCCGGCCCATATTAGATAGGCCGGCTTCCCGAGGACCCCCTAGTCCAGGACTCCCTCAGCGGCTTTCTTCTTCTTCTTAGCAGGAGTTTTCGCCTTTGGCTTCCTCACTGGCGGATTAAACTTCTTTTTCCAGAAAGGGGAGTTGGCCTATACATAAGCCGCCGGCAAAAGTTAGAAGGTGCAAGACAAATGTGATCAATTGAAGGAAAAGAGACTTACGTCTGGAGCCGGATTCTTGGCGTAGAAGGGCTTCAGCCCAACCTTGTTGCAAGCCTCCTGTTTTTCACCAAGGAGTCCCTTGACGCCAGTGTTGATATCTTCGTCAGTCAAGGGAGTATTCTTGAAACAAAGAGGGTCATTGGGTTCACCCGTGTATTCGCACATGAGCCGGTCACGCCGGCTCAGTGGCATGATCTTCCAACTTACCCAGCAGCGGGTTAAGTCAACACCTGTCAAGCCGTTCGCCAGTAAAGCCTTGACTTTGGTATAAGCCGGGGCATACTTTGCTCGTTCGGCGGCTGTCATCCGTGCTGGGAGTGGGTTGTCATTTGTAAAGCAGAGCCGGGTTGGACGGTAGCCCGGCAGGGGATTCTCGCCTTCAGGAGAGGTGTCCTTACAATAAAACCAGGTTTTATTCCAGTCTTTGGGATGACTTGGCAAGGTAGCTGAAGGGTATGGCAGGTCTCTCCGTCTCTGGATTGTAATACCACCAAGCTCCAAGCTGGGCCCAGCCGCCATTTCAGTTTGGCGGTTTGCATAGTGGTAGTCGTGAAAGAGGTCAACAGACGGCTCTTCTTGCATATAGACCTCACTTAAGACTTGGAATTGGCATATGTTGGTGACTGAATTTGGGCCTATCTCTTGGGGGTGGATCTTGAAGAAGTGAAGAACATCCCGAAAGAATTTTGACCCGGGAGGGTAGAACCCGCGAAGGATATGATCAGTGAATATGATAATCTCCCCCTCCTTGGGCTCAGGCCTCTTCTCTGGTCCTGGGACCCGCCAGTGTATTACGTCTTTACCCGGCAGCATGCCGGACTCAACAAAGTCAAGAAGGAGCTCTTCAGTGACTCCAGAGCTGACCCAGTCACAGGATGATGGAGTCCTTGACATGACGGCGGGTTATGCTACAAAGATAGAAAGTATGGCGAGTTAGAAGAACACTTGTTGTGAAAGGCAGCTATGATCGGTATGACAAGTGAAAGGAGTTAAGCCGCCAGAGTAATTGGCGGAGAGCCGCCAAGGCAATGGCGAGTTATGGGGACAAGACAGTATTGGAAAGAAAAACGGCTAAGTGCAAAAACAGATTTTGCATATCATATCTCCGTTGCAAGATCTACAGGCGAAGGGAAAATGAAAAATATTTATGACTTGAAAATAACAGTGGGAAGACAGATCGATCTGCCCGTAGAGATAAGTGCTATTTGGACCTAAAAAGAATGGGCATTGGCCTCGGAGGAGTGCCCGCAATGGATGGGCAGTGCTATAGGGCATGGAGTGGTGTTCGATGCCATGTACTACGAAGAACAGCAAGAACTCTGACGAACTCGAGAAAACCCTAATGGGGTAGATGCAGATTCGAGCGAGGATGGAGGAAGGTACCTTCTGGGTGCGGAAGCGCCGGCGAGACTCTGGTCCGATTCGGGTTGATGCAGCGGCCGGCGATGAGGGCAACGGCGAGGTCCAGTTGCGGGCGGCGGAGCTCTGGATAGAGGAGGCTTCGAGCGAGGAGGAAGATGACAGCGACAGGCGGAGAAAGAGAGAGGGGGCACACATGTCGCTATTTATAAGGGGGAAGGGCAACAGTGCGCGCGAAAATGGGGAGGCACAGTAAAGATTGACCGAACATGGCGCCTCGATTTTCGGGATGACCCTTCAGTGAGAAAGATCCGTTACACACGTCATGGAATCTTTTTCCGAATATTCGATATGACATCATGGCGGGTTACAAATTGTCTTTCCAAGATGACAGACGTATGAAGACTCGCCGCCAAGTAAGTTGAAGATTGACATGAGCTGGCTCAAATCAACCTGGGGCCTAATGTTGGGGATATAACCCCGTGATAAGACCCACCCAGGAGGGGCCGGGTCACACCAGGCGGCTCGTAAGCCCAAAACCTGTAAGGTGGGCCGAAGGATCAAGGCCAGGCTGCGTGGCGGCTTGACAGACAGGCCAAGACGGAGGCCCAGAGACGGAAGATAGCATGATGACCCGGGTGGCCAAGCCGCCCGGTGGCGGCTTACCCAAGATGGTATGGCGGCTTAGAGACAGAGTAGGACACGTTGTGTGAGTCGGTTTGAGACTCGTGTAACCCGGGGCCTTTACCTCCTATATAAAGGCTAGACCCCGGGGCGGCTTAGACAAGAAACCAAGTTATCGAGAACTAGGTCAAGCAATCCGCTCCCTTGTAATCGATACTCCAGTTAATACAACACAAGCAGGACGTAGGCTTTTACCTCGACTTGAGGGGCCGAACCTGGGTAAACTCGTGTCCTTCGTCCCGATCAAACCCTTTGAGTCCACTGCTATGGCGATGGCCTCGAACCTAAGTCTTCGGACATCTGCCGTGTTAAAACCACGACAAAGTTGCTATCGAACCTCGTAGATCGACAAGGATGCGTACTGCTCCTGAGTGGTACGGCAACCCTGTCTTAGAGGTCATGTTGTTGGACAACGATGAACCTACGAGCTATGGAGAAGCGATGGTGGGCCCGGATTCCAAGAAATGGTTAGAGGCCATGAAATCCGAGATGGGATCCATGTATGAAAACAAAGTATGGACTTTGGAAGTATTACCTGAAGGGCGTAAGGTCATTCAGAACAAATGGATCTTTAAGAGGAAGACAGACGCGGACGGTAATGTCATCGTCTATAAAGCTCGACTTGTGGCAAAGGGTTTTTCACAAGTTCAAGGAGTTGACTACGATGAGACCTTCTCACCCGTAGCGATGCTTAAGTCCGTCAGAATCATGTTAGCAATAGCTGCCTTTTTCGATTATGAATTTTGGCAGATGGATGTCAAAACAGCGTTCCTTAACGGTTTCCTTAAGGAAGAGTTGTATATGATGCAACCAGAAGGTTTTGTCGATCCAGAGAATGCTGACAAAGTTTGCAAACTCCAGCGATCCATTTATGGACTGGTGCAAGCATCTCGGAGTTGGAATCTTCGCTTTGATGAGGTGATCAAAGCGTTCGGGTTTATACAAGTTTACGGAGAAGCTTGTATTTACAAGAAAGTGAGTGGGAGCTCTATAGCGTTTCTAATATTATATGTGGATGACATATTACTGATTGGAAACAATATAGAAATGTTGGAAAGCGTGAAGAAATATTTGAACAAGAGTTTTTCAATGAAGGACCTAGGAGAAGCTGCTTTCATATTAGGCATCAAGATCTATAGAGATAGATCAAGACGTTTAATAGGACTTTCACAAAGCACATACCTTGATAAGATTTTGAAGAAGTTCAAAATGGATCAGTCCAAGAAGGGGTTCTTGCCTATTTTGCAAGGTGTGAAGTTGAGTAAGACTCAATGCCCAGTGACTACAGAAGATAGAGAAAAGATGAGTGTCATCCCCTATGCTTCAGCCATAGGCTCTATCATGTATGCAATGCTGTGCACAAGACCCGATGTCAGCGTTGCCATAAGTATGGCCGGAAGGTTTCAAAGTGATCCAGGAATGGAACACTGGACGGCGGTCAAGAATATCCTGAAGTACCTGAAAAGGACTAAGGACATGTTTCTCGTTTATGGAGGTGATCAAGAGCTCGTCGTAAAGGGTTACGTCGATGCAAGCTTTGACACTGATCCGGATGACTCTAAGTCGCAAACCGGATACGTATTTATTCTCAATGGGGGTGCGGTTAGCTGGTGCAGTTCCAAGCAAAGCGTAGTAGCTGATTCTACATGCGAAGCGGAGTACATCGCTGCCTCGGAGGCGGCGAAGGAAGGTGTCTGGATGAAGGAGTTCATGACAGATCTTGGAGTAGTGCCTAGTGCACTAAACCCAATGACTCTGTTCTGTGACAACACTGGTGCCATTGCTCTAGCCAAGGAACCCAGGTTTCACAAGAGGACCAGACACATAAAGCGACGTTTCAATTCCATCCGCGATTACATCAAGGAGGACGACAAAAATATTTGCAAAGTGCACACGGATTTGAATGTTGCTGATCCGATGACTAAACCTCTTCCAAGGGCTAAACATGATCAACACCAGAACTGTATGGGTGTTAGATTCATTACAATGTAAATCACATAGTGATGTGAACTAGATTATTGACTCTAGTGCAAGTGGGAGACTGTTGGAGATATGCCCTACAGGCAATAATAAAATGGTTATTATTATATTTCCTTGTTCATGATAATCGTTTATTATCCGTGCTATAATTGTATTGATTGGAAACTCAAATACATGTGTGGATACATAGACAAATAAAGTGTCCCTAGTAAGCCTCTACTAGACTAGCTCGTTGATCAAAGATGGTTAACGTTTCCTAGCCATAGACATGAGATGTCATTTGATAACGGGATCACATCATTAGGAGAATGATGTGTTGGACAAGACCCAAACTATAAACGTAGCATATGATCGTGTCAGTTTATTGCTACAGTTTCTGCATGTCAAGTATCTGTTCCTATGACCATGAGATCATGCAACTCACTGACACCGGAAGAATGCCTTGTGTGTATCAAACGTCACAACGTAACTGGGTGACTATAAAGATGCTCTATAGGTATCTCCGAGGGTGTCTGTTGAGTGGGCATGGATCAAGACTGGGATTTGTTACTCCGTGTGACGGAGAGGTATCTCAGGGCCCACTCGGTAATACAACATCACTATAAGCCTTGCAAGCAATGTGACTAAGGTGTTAGCCACGGGATCTTGTATTACGGAACGAGTAAAGAGACTTGCCGGTAACGAGATTGAACTAGGTATAGAGATACCGACGATCGAATCTCGGGCAAGTAACATACCGAAGAACAAAGGGAACAGCATACGGGATTAACTGAATCCTTGACATAGAGGTTCGACCGATATAGATCTTCGTAGAATATGTAGGAACCAATATGGGCATCCAGGTCCCGCTATTGGTTATTGACCGTAGAGGTGTCTCGGTCATGTCTACATAGTTCTCGAACCCGCAGGGTCTACGCACTTAACGTTTGGTGACGATTAGTATAGTTGAGTTATTGTTGGTGACCGAAGGTTGTTCGGAGTCTCGGATAAGATCCCGGACATGACGAGGATCTCCGGAAGAGTCCGGAGGTAAAGATTGATATATGTAATAATAGTGTTTTGATCTCCGGAAGGGTTCCGGAAGTCACCGGAAGGGGTTCCGGATGTTTACCGAAGTGTTCGGATGCAACAACACTTTATATGGGTCAAAGGGGTAAAACCCACGAGGTATTGGAAAGTGCAAAAGGAAGTTTTGCTGCTGCCTTAAGCGGTACTACCGCTGGTGAGGCAGTACTACCGCGCAAGCGGTACTACCGCTTGGGTGAAGCGGTACTACCGCTCAAGCGGTACTACCGCTCCAGAGCGGTACTACCGCTTGTGCGCGATACTGCAGGGATCTGAGTTGGACTCTTTTCTTGCGGGCCAAACCGACCTTGTGCGGGCAAAACCGACCTTGTAGAGGTTTTCTCTCCAAGTTTAGACCCCAGGACTCAACATATAAATAGAGGGCAGGGCTAGCACACGGGATAGATCAGGATTTCCCAAGCCGTGTGCCGGCAACCCTAGCCCTCTAGTTCCTCCGTCATAATCTCCGTAGTGCTTGGCGAAGCCCTGCAGAGATTGTTCCTCACCACCATCACCACGCCGTCGTGCTGCTGGAACTCATCTACTACTTCACCATCGCTCGCTGGATCGAGGAGGTGAAGGCGTCATCAAGCCGTACGTGTGTTGAACGCGGAGGTGCCGTCCGTTCGGCACTAGTTCGTGATCGGATCGAGGGACGACTTGCGATTTGGATCGCGGAGACGTTCGACTACATCAACCGCGTTTCTTAACGCTTCCGCTTAGCGATCTACAAGGATATGTAGATGCAATCTCCCTCTCGTAGATGCTCATCACCATGGATAGGTCTTGCGTGTGCGTAGGAAATTTTTTGTTTCCCATGCAACGTTTCCCAACATAATCCTCCAAGCAAAAATGTGTCATATGGTCCAGCAATCACATTGCAATATTTTGGAGGGTCACATCCACTTTGAGCATTTTTAGAAACTGTTTTCATTTTCCAATGCAATTTAGAGCATTTTTAAAATGCTTTTAGCTACTGTTATTGATGGTGGGGTCCACATCAGAAGCTTGGTGATGTTGTTTTCCTCAACATTATTTGTTTTAGAATATTCCACAAGTTTGGAACATTTTACTTTTGTTGTTTGCAGAATTATTTTTATCACAATAATTCCTAGAGCATTTTGAAATGGAATTTGAGTTGGAATTTGGAACTTCAACTTGATCATGCCCCATTTAGCAAAAGATTAGCTTAATCACTTGGCCATTACTGTAGCTTAATTACAATCATCACTGTAGCAAAACCCAGGGTGTCACAGATGGGCCGCAGTGGAGCGTGTTGTGCGGGGCGGGGACCTAGTAGACGGCAAGCGCAGAGGGTCCTGGGATTCAGGGGTGTTCAAAGTTGGTTGTCTCCTGAGCGCGTTGGTGCTTTTTTCCAAATTTGGCCATAATTATGGTTGTTTGGTCCTAAGGTTGTTTGTAATGGGAGTATCATAACTAGTATAATGCATGCCAACTGAGCAATCTTGACGATGTGGCATAGAATTAAATGAAGAAAGAGATGATTGAGTGTGATAATAAATACTATCCTACTACTTTGAAAACATGAAGTATGTGTCTTGTATACCCTGAAGTTTAAGTTGCAAACCTGAAAATCAAAACCGGTTAGAACACACACACCCTTCAACTCTGCAAAAGTGGCGGCGCGTGGTAATTAGAAACTGTCTTTCAGATTCTTTCGTCCTTACAAGGTATTGAAACGCGTGGGCTTACAAACTTGAAGTAGCAGCATCCAGCCAAGTGCACCCTGTTGTGCACGTATCTCAACTTAAGCAACATGTTCCAGCGACTGTCCAGGTACATACTGCTTGGAATGCTGTCTCACCTGATACTTCGATCAGGCCAGATTGTGGAGACAGCTCTTATCCCTCATGGTGCCAATCGAGTGAAGGTTCGGTGGGCCACTACACCAGAACTGATCTCCTGGGAAGATGTTGCTGATAAATTATTACTATTTTTTAGAATCAGATGTTGCTGATCTTTTTTTTTTTTTTGCTAGACAGCTTGTAAGCGTGCGTGCGTGCGTGCGTGGTGGGTGGGGAGACGACCTGGCACGGAAAGTCGTGGTGTACACGAGGCAGCGATTAGAATGATCCATTTGTGATGTGATGGAATCGCAATTTGCTTCCCAAACACCACTTCCACTCCCACTTCCTCTCCCGAATCCCCCTTCCCTTCCCTTGTGTGTATCAATCGGGCGCCGGCTCAACGCCGGCCTTCATCGGCGGCGGCCGGGACGCGCGCGCCCATCTCGCGCGTCCTCTTCGTCGGAAGAGCGACGGCGGTCGCGGCCCACGCCGAGCAGGGGTGCTCGGCGGCCCGTCAGGGAGAGGCGGCGGCGCAGCGTCGTCAGCTGAGGTACTGAACCTCTTCTTTATTTTACTTCCAGTGCAGTGCACACAATCGGTTTTGGGGATTCAACACGCCAGTGTTTCGGATTTGGGGGTTTTCTACTAGGGTTCATCAGATTGGGAATTTTGCAAAATTAGGATTAGGGTTTGCAGGCATTTTTCTTTCAATTGCCGTGCTGAATCACTTCCTTCTGATTGCTAATGTACTGCTCTAATTAATCTAATTAGAGCACTTAATTAACTAAGGCATCATTACCATTATCGTATAATCTAATTAATTTCTTAAACACTTAATTAACTAAGACATCACCGTGAGCAAGTAAAGATTATTATCATAATCTAACTAATTCCTTAAACATGTTTACCACTACTGTTGTTGGATATTAATTGACTTTAGATTAGAAATCAACTTAACCTGATCATTACACAGAGCACCTAATTAGTCATTAAACAGTTGATTGGAGTCAACTTACATTATGAAGATGCCTCTGCCACAGCTGGTGCAGTCGAGGCAGAGCGCGCAGTCCATCTTCGGGTCTGCCTGATACCCTCGGGCCGCCCCCGGCACGGCTCGGGCTGGAGATGATCTTCCCGTCGTTCCTGGCCTCCCTAGATCGGTAGGGTTTTAGGTGTGTCGAGAGAGCAGTTCAGGAATTGAGTCACTTAACCGCTGCCAGGCCCCTCTCTATCTTATATGGTGCAGGGCGACAGGGGACCAAAACCAACAATGGTTTGGCAGCCTCGATCAGGGCGCGTGGGGATCGTATGTGGGAGTCCAGGAACGTTGGTTCCTGGCCCCACCACTTCATTAACGTTAAGTTTCTGTTTGGATCAATTAACCCCTCTTTTCCTTATCCTAACAACCTTATCCATCTCCTCTGTTTGTCCAGGTCGAACCTGCCCACTGTCTGAACAAAGGGGGAATTTCCATCGATTGATGCGTGTGTGTCTACGGTGATTTTGTAGACCGACCGATCGATCAATCGACTGTACTCGTGCGGAGGAAGAGATGGCCGATCTGTTCAGCACCATAAAGGAGATCGTGGACTTTGGGTTCAAGATCAAGAGCGCGCTGGACAACGCCAAACACAACGTGGAGGAGTGCCGCAAGATCGACGCCCTCCTGCTCAGCCTGAGAGCCATCGCCAAGCACCTGCAGGGGTCGCCCAAGATCATGGAGCACGACTTGATGAGGAACACGGCGGAGGGCCTAGGGGAGGCCCTGCAGCGCGCGTCCGAGTTTGTCGCCAAGTGCAAGCGCAAGGGGGTCCTGAGCCATGCTTTTAACGCCAAAGACATCGCCGAGAAGCTGCGCGGGGTCTGCCTCGATGTGCTGCTCAACATGAACGCCGTGCTGCTTGCCAACGGTGCCTTGAACAGCTCGGAGCTGGCCGAGCTTAAGGAAATTGTGGCTCAGCTCTGCGCCAACGGTGCCTTGAACAGCTCGCTGTTGGCCAAGATTCTGCAGATTGTTGCTGCACGGCCCGATGTTGATCTGCCAAAGGAGGTATTGTTGCCTTACCTTGCCACACCACAGCATCTTTATGTATGTATGCCTCACTGATTATGCAGGATGATACCAAAATCTATTTGTTTTGTTGTTAAATACAAAGCAGAGCTCTAAATAAATACCACAATGTTTTATGTAAGCTTATCAGTTGTAATACTGTATATGAATTTGTTTAGTTTTCTTTTCCTATTTTAGGTGGAAAAATTGGTGGAGGACGACCAGATCAGTTCTCAAATTAAGAACAAAGGCAAGGCAAAGAAAACAGCTGTAGCTAGTTCTCAAGATAAAAACAAAGGGGAGGCAGACAAAACAGTTGTTGCCAGGTAAGGTACCTGCAGAAGTACGCTCAATTAGCCTGCCATAGAGCTATCCAAATGTATATGTCCCTTTTATCTATCTTGGTGGATTAGTATGCTCAGTTACTTGGCGTGCTCTATGCATTATCCAAACATGCCTCTTTTATCTATTTTATTAATTTTCTTGGTTATAAATGTCGATGAATTAACCTCCTACCTTTACTTGTTGGTAAAGCATTTGATTTTGCTGCATGAAACTTGCAGGCCGGATGATAAGATTCAGAATAACAAGAAACTAGGGCGTAGAAGGGTGGTGCCACATGCTTCCTTATCAGATGGTAACGTTGCATCTTCCATGTTACTCTGACCATTACTTGCATCATGCTGTTTAATAAGAATGGATGAAATCAAACTTAAAAAGTGTCTTTTACAGTACCACTAGTACACATATGTGCTCTTACAGATATTACAGGTGTAATCTAAACTGTGACATGTATTTATTGTTCTTCTGGCAGGCTTAGCCGAGTCGTCCGCTTCAGCGGCCAGTGTGGTTGGACAAGGCTCTAGTACTATTATTATCAATAAGGTATTTCATATGCTTAAGTTTCATTTAAATCATTGTCATAGTTGGGCAACCCGATTTCATATAAAAGGATGCCTCAAGCTATAATAACTGATCTATACCAGTAATTAAGCTGAACTTCTATAACAGTAATTTATTGTCAAGCAGAAAAGTAGTTTGTTTTTATGAGATGTTACATTGTGTCTTGATGATCTTCATTCTTTCCTTTTTTTTCTGTGATGAGAATTGGTGATCTTCATTTGTTATGTAGGCAAGTAGCTCTATCTCCAAGTCGGTGGACGAGGCACAGTCAGTGGGAGTTTCTGCAGCACCATTATTCCATCCGCAGAAAATAATCAGCATATCCAAGGAACCCGGAGAGACAGGCGGATATGAGGTATCTTTTGTTGCATCCAAACATGCATTCCAGAGAAATTGCAGCATACTGAAGTCGATAGTGAAATCTAAGTTGTTTGAAACAGCTGGACGCCACGCCAATTGTTATACATGGCACGTCAAGGTACCATTTGTGAGTTGATTATTTGTGGCTGTTGCTTGCAGATATACACCTGTTCCTCTGAGACTAGCAAGCTTCTTGAGGTCTACCCGCAGCGGCTTCTCTTCCCCTTGGAGCCAAAAAACAAGGAAACTACTGGATCTGGATGCCCAGTGACCCTAACCAACAATACAGACAATTATGTTGGCATCTGGATTAAACCAATAAATGGGAAATTTAAAGAAGAGATAATGGGGCCCCATTCGACTTTGGTTGTGTATGCGACAATGAAGATGCATGCACAACCTTCCAAAGACACGGTCGAGTTTGAGGTGCTCATGATTATCTTACAGTCGAAGGGAGACCACAGAAAATTGAAGCCATCCATTGGTGGCAAGCCGAATATGGACAGTGGCTTTATGGTGCATGTTGAGAACCTTAAGGCAAAGGTGTATCGGGCAATGCTGACAGCTATCACTTGTGACCCAGCAAGCTGCCAGGTAATTATAATGTTGACATGCATGATTCAAGCTACCCATGCCCATATGTATCCTATTAAGACTTGGGATATATATTCCATGTTCCTTCCAAAATCCCTGTGTTCCAATCAAAACAGCACTCTTCAATCGATGGGCCTTAGATAAATTTTTTAACGTTTTGTAGAATGTAGTAGATTGATCATTTAATTTCCTGCAGTGGTTAATTCTCTTAACTATTTGCATTATATTAACTGGTTTTACCAGATCATATCAAGATCAATAGAGAATATGACCTCGGTGACATCCATTGACGCGCACCCCACTAAGCCACGGTGAGTCATATTTATAGAATTATAGCCCATCCAGTGACGCAACTCTTATATTAGTTATTCCAAGATTTCCTCTTATTTGCACTATAATATGCATCACAGGATTGTGACGGGCCATGAGGGAGGGAATTTTTCCATTTGGGACTACCAGAAGCAGGTATCATTACTGCTACTTTATAGCCAGGGTGTGGTTGCTAATGCATTGAAAATTAAGTTGGTGAAACTTAATCTGCTGATTGTGTGGCAGGAAACTGTGGAGTTGCAGGTCAATAAGGTACCAGACAAGACTACACCCATATTCCATGCCTTGTCTCAACGCATCAAAGAGAGGCCTCCCAAACATTCGGTTTTTTCAGTCAAATTTACCGCTGAAGGGAAATGGTTGGTAGTGGGGGATGGTCGCGGATACATCTATGTCTATGATTACACCGACACTGAGCTGCACATGGTCAAAAAATTCAGAGCTCATGATAAGAAATCGGTGAACTCTCTGGCTGCTCACCCAACAGAGCCATACCTTCTTTCATCGTCTACTTTCGGTACAAATATCAAGGTTTGGGACTGGAGCAACAACTGGTCGAAATTTCGAAATTTCGACACGAAACCTGAGATTGCATATTACAATGGTGTGCGCAGTGTCAAGTTGAATCCAAGGGTTACCAACACTTTTGCTTGTGTTACCTTTTATGACGGAGTAAAGGTTTGTTATAGCCTCTTCCTTTCCTAAGTCCTCGTACGGTGTGCATGTTGTAGTTAGTGAATAATCGACAAATTCAGTTATTTCGGTAGTTATTTGTATATTTGATGTTAAAAGATGTCTTCTCTGCATGAGATTTATAGGTCGGGAACATCAAAACTTCCAGTCTTGAAACCACACTGAAGGGGCCATTCGTCATGGCCGATTATCTCTTCACTCGCGGTCATCAGCACTTGATGGTTACTTTGAGATCTGACTCACACAACTCTGAGGTGAAGAATATTAAGCATTAATGATTGTTTTCATAACAGGATTGATAATAGTTGTTTGCATATATAAGCCTCATAATTTGTGTGAAAATCAGATATGGGATTTGAAGACACAAGAAGTTGTTCACACTCTTAGCGTGAGTGGGCGCAAAATGACCTGGGTTGCTTGCCACCCAAAGCTTCCAATACTGGTTACAATGTTAGATGACGGGACTGTATGTTTGTGGGATGCCAGTACCTACAGGTAACTATAATGCTTCTGCTCAATATACTAGCTCTGTCCATCTTTTTTTTTAAAGATATGCATGTATTCCATGATTCAAACATACTATTTTTGACCAACAATCTGTTTAAAATATTGAAGACTGCATTCATGTTATTACAACCTATAAAGATTACCCAAACCACCATGACTACAATGGGGTCATCTCATATCTTGGCACAACTAGCTGTTCCGGTTGGTTGGTACCTGTAGTTGGTCCAGAAGCAGTGTTTTTTTATTAAAAAAATTAGCATTGTCTGCATTACTTGATTTCTGGTTTGTTCTTGGGGTTGCATGTAAAGTTTGGCCAGGCATTGCATCATTTAATCCAGTGACATGGAAGGTTTTTTATTTGTTCCTGAAAGCAACACATATAACTAACGCTGGTCTCCTAATTATATAGGCTTGAGAAAATGGTTCACATTACCAACAGCGAGTGTCGTGATTTGGTATTTGTCCAAGACACAAATGGCCTACCCAGGTACTTCTCAAGTTCTTTTTTTTATATTAGCATTTTCATTTATCTACTAAAATACATGTTGGGTGTGGCTTCTCTATAATAACTAAAGGATATCCCGCAAATTGCTCCGGGATTTGTAGAAAGTACAGATTGACCAAAGAATGAGAAAAAAAAAAGAAGCAATTGATGCTAGCACTATTATTTTCAGAAATTTTGTAAAGCAAGCTCTATAATGAAACGTTGAATGTAAATGGTGGATGCTTGAATGTTTCAAATGCTAATGCCACCTATAAAAATGCACGGAGTATTATACATGAAAACTTGGACAATCCGAAACATTGTGGGTGTGCAAATAAAGACAGCAAACTGACAAATGCTTGTATATTTTGTTCTGAAGTTATTACTACTCTAGCTAAAAGAATTATGCCAATTTTGAGTCTAAGGTTGAGAGGCACAAAATGGTTTCTCATAACTATAATGCTCTCAACTGTTCTTGCTCGGTTTGTTTTTCTTTGTTATTATATAGTTATGATTCTTTCCAATTTCACAATGCTAACCTCTGATTATCTAATCTAATTACATAGGCTCGTTATCGCATTTGAGACAATGATAGCAATCATGGAAGTTGATTTGCCAATTGCGAACACAAGCAATGCAAGTGGACGAATACAAGCAAGGCAACGGAGGCCATCACGGAGATTGGGATAATGTATTTATGTTTTTGGGGAATTGATATTTCGTCTTGTAATTAATCTTGTAAAAATACTGTTGTGGATAAGAGTACTTTTGTGAGCATTGTAATATTTTTATTATATTTTTCTGAATTTTATTCTATTTGTTATGAATTTTCTCATTTGAACTCAAGTTTGAATAATTCAAACCTCAATTTTGAATTCAAATATCTTTGTATGGTTCATGTTTGTTTTAGAACCATCTATCTTGTGTAAGTGTTTATGAGTCAAAGACTCACTTATGTTATTGTTTAAATTTGAAAGCCCAAATTTTGGATTTGAACAAAGATCATGTTGAAATTTACTTCAAAACTTATGATGACCTAGCTCTAACTCATCCCGAAGTTCAAATCTCAATCACTTTGTCATCTCAAAACAAAAGTTTGAAATTTCCCAACATTTTCAAATGCATGCTATGCAAATGTACAGATCCTAAATCTACCCCTTTCGTGTCCTACTTCTTCGGGATGTTACACTTGCGTCCAGTGTGTACGTCCTCGTGGTGTGCTTGGAGATGGCATCCTCCGCTGGCTCAGTGTCACAGGCGGTGTTGGAGAAGCTGGAGGTGGAGAGGGTTGTTGCTCCCCTCCGTCCGTTGCGCGTGGAGGGTGTCCGGGACGAGAAATGAACGAGTGCTGCTCATGGCCTTCGTCGAGCGGGGGCTCTTTCTTGAAGCAGTGATGCATGTATGTCAAAATTTGCATGCATAGAAATTATAGCATGTAACAATCAAAAAGTAGTTGAAATCCACTTCAATGATCCAACTAATTATATCTTACGAACTAAGATATACTTGTTGTGTTTTAAATATTTTTGTACAATGTGAGGAATGTTATCTTTAGCTTCATTGCATGGCACAATGTGAGCCGCATCATCATTTTGCTGAGTTTTAAATTGTAGGCTACCTATAGATAATTTGGTTGGTATTTTTCCTAGAAATGACTTGTTATGCTATGTGGCATTGATGTCAACGTATATAAGATCCTCATTTCTACTTTTCTTGACGGGAAAAAGCAGCCACTCCTCTCACTCACGCACCGCACAACCACCTTCTACTCTCCCGCACAACGAACCAGACACCGATTGTCGCCGCATCTCATCTCCCCGCCACAACGCTGTCGTCACCATCTCTCCCAAGCACCTCCCCTCCATGCCATGGTGAAGCCCGCCCACTCCTCTCCCCACCACATCCGCTCCCATCCATGGTGTGGCCAGCCCCCTCCTCTCCCTGCCATGACGTGGCCTGCCTCCTTCTCCCTCTAACAACCTCTCATGCCACTGCCCTGGCACTGAGCCAGCCCACCGGAAGGTGCAAAAGGGACTGCAACCCTCTGTTAGTGCCGGCCAAGTAGCTGACTCATTCGTATGTGGGTTGGACAACCTCAGGCACAGTGGTGTGGCGCCGCGAGGAGGGATACACCTTCGTCGTTGAGGCTGCTCACTCCAGGCCAATTTCGGGTGCCAAGAAGTGCACATTGTCACGCCAGGGCAGCCGCCAAGGAGATGCGACCTTCTACTCATTTTCCCTCCCCATCCCACTCAAGTCTGATGTAGTTGCTAGCATGTCTACCTTTCCTATCGATTAGCTTTATGGATTATACAAAAATACTTTTACGCGTGCATGCGTCCAAAGTTGTCAGAATCGCGACTCAAGTCTTAGGATCTTACGATCTTACGATCCAAATTAGCCCCTTCGATTCTATGATTCTGCTCATAGAATCTAAGTTTCTACGATCCTGATAGTTATGATTCTACGATTCACGATCCTAGCAACGGAGCTCCGATCCGATTCAGAATCGCGATTCTGACAACTTTGCGCGCGTCGCAACACGCGATAGGCTTGTGAGTACAATCCTAATCCCTTGATTTTAGTTGTGGGGTCCAGTATCTAATCTCATTAATCCCTCTCCCCTAATTTTAATTGCTTGTAAGAAAAAACATGAAGTAGAGAGAGAACACAACCTAATATTCGGCAAGGATCAACCATGAGCTCCTTTCCCTCCTGGAGCACCAACACAATTTTAATCACCACATCAACTCATCTTAACAGCCATATAACGATGGATCAGTGCTCACTCACATTTACCAAAGGCAAATCATAGAATCGACAACTACATGCAAAATTCCAAAGCAGATCCTAGCCGACTTATTATACATCTCGTCTAAGTGTTACAAGAAGATGCACGTCCGCAACGAAATCGAGATGGAACCCACTCGCTGCCCACTCAAGCGATATGTGGAGAGCACAAGCAATCTATGAATTCAGGGGAGGGGTCGGGTGGGAATCATGGGAGCTTACCCATCTCTTGGACGACGGCGTCAACCCATGCCGAGGGGCCGCGGCGAGGTGCCGTCCTGGTGGTGCTTTGGGGGCTGCCATGGGCCGTCCTGCTCGCCGCCACACGCGACGAGGCGCCAACACATGTCGTCGCTGATACTCGTGATCTGCGTTGGGTTTTCCGTGAAGAGGAATGGGTTATCGCAGCACAAAGTGGGTAAGTATTTCCCTCAGTTATGAAACCAAGGTTTATCGAACCAATAGGAATACCAATCCTCAACCGTCTTCAGTGACTACACACAAAGAAACAAACAACTTGCACTCAACGCGGGCAAGAGGGTTGTCAATCCCCTTGATCTCGTTATTTGCAAGCAAATGAGGTGTGTAGATAATTGTAGATATTTGTACATTGCAAAATAAAATAAAAGCAAGTAAATGGCAGCAAGGTATTGAAAGCGTTTGTAAATATATAAGTGAATAGACCCGGGGGCCGTAGGGTACTCTAGTGGCATCTCTCATAAAAGTAGCATATGGTGGGTACACAAATTACTGTTGGACAATTGATAGAAAAGCGGATAGTTATGCGGTGTTCACGGCAATGATCATGTGTATATAGGCATCACGTCCATAAGCAAATAGGCCGACTCCTGCCTGCACCTACTACTATTACTCCACCCATCGACTGATATCCAGCATGCATCTAGAGTATTAAGAAAAACAGAGTAATGCTTGGAGAACAATGACATGATGTAGACAAAGTAAACTCAACGCATGAATAGACCCCATCGTTATATCCTTAGTAGCAGAAACACAAAGACGCATCTTGTCCCCTTCTGTCACTGGGATATAGAAACTCGTCAGGTTGAACTTACTACAACGCACTACTCCCACTGAAGAAATATCAATCTAGTTGGCCAAACTACATCAATAGATCGGAAAGTATTACGAAGCTATAATGATCATGCAAATAAGAATCATAGTAATTAGATTTGACTCAAATACTTTTCATGAATAATCTGAACATAAACCCACAATTCATCGGATCCCAACAAACACACCATACATAGTGATTACATCGGATAGATCAAACCGAAGATGCGATGAACTTTGTATTGAAGATCAAGAGAGAGAGAGAGAGAGAGAGAGAGAGATTAACATCTAGGTATTGCCTACGGACCCATAGGTCTGTGGTGAACTACTCACACATCATGGTGAGGGAAGCAGGGTTGATGAAGAAGCCCTCCGTGATCGGTCCCCCCTCCGACAGGGTGCCGAAACGGAGCTCTAGATGGCCTCCCGTCGAAACAGAGACTTGCGGCAGCGGAAAAAGTGTTTCGGGGGTGCTTCTGGTGTTTCTAGGGTATATGTGAATTTATAGGCCAGAGAGGGGCATCGGGAGGCGCCCGAGGGAGGCACAAGCCAACAGGCTGCGCCCCCTGGGGGCGCGCCCTTTTGGCTTGTGGGCCCCTCGTGGCTCGTCTGGCCCTCCTCCGAAGCTCCTAGGTCTTGTATTGGTCCAGAAAAAATCACCAAAAAAGTTTCGTGGCAATTGGACTTCGTTTGGTACAGAAAACTTGAAAAGCCAAAAACACGCAGAAAACAACAACTGGCACTGGGTCAATAGGTTAGTGCTCAAAAATATTATAAATTGGTAAACAAATGCCCAAAAAGTATCCTAGAATGATAACATATCAGCATGGAACAATGAAAAATTATAGATACGTTGGAGACGTATCAACATCCCTAAGCTTAATTCCTGCTTGTCCACGAGTAGGTAAATGATAAAAACAGATTTTTTTGATTTTAACATGCTACCCATTATGTAATCTTTTGTATGTATGCTCATTGAGAAACGGTGAATTAATAACAGCAACATAGCAATATTTATAGGCATAAGAAACAAAATCATTGATTCTCATAGTATACGATCCTAAAAGAGTGTTTACCCCTATCCATCTTATTATATTAGCAAGGCATGGTTCCATCTTCACCATATTAATACAAATGTTAAGCACCACGGTGCCCAAGTCAAGCAATTGTATTGTACTTTTTCAATGCATCAAGTTTTTATTCTTCACGCAATACATGAGCGTGAACCATAGGACATAGCATATAGGTGGAATAGAATATGGTGGTAGGTATCAAAGGGGTAAAAAGTGGAAGATAGTCTCACATCAACTAGGCGTACCAATGAGCTATGGAGATGCTCATCGATAGATGTCAATGCAAGGAGTAGGGATTGCCATGCAAATGATGCACTAGAGCTATAAGTGTATGAAAGCTCAACTGAAGCTAAGTGGGTGTGCATCAAACTTGCTTGCTCATGAAGACCTCGGGCATTTGAGGAAGCCCGTCATCAGAATATACAAGGCAAGTTTATTATGAAATGGTAATTCCCACTAGCATATGGAAGTGACAACATAGGAGACTCTCTATATGAAGAACATGGTGCCACTTTGAGGCACAAGTGTGGTAAAGGATAGTAGCAAAGTTCCTTCTCTCTTTTTCTCGCATTTTTTATTTTCTTTTTATTTTGATGGTGGGCTCTCTTTTTTATTTTTGCCTCCCCTATTCTCTTTTTTTATATATATGGTGGGCTCATTTGGCCTCCTCCATTTTTATTTCCTCACTCAGACAATGCTCTAAAAATGATGATCATCACACTTTTATTTACTTACAACTAAACATGAAGAACTGATAGGCTATATGAATGCATCTGGCAGTGTACCAGGATGTGGAATGATCTAGCGTGACATGTATCAAAAACATGATGAACGGTGGCTTTTCCACAAATACTATGTCAGCTCTATATGATCATGCAAAGCAATATGATGATGAACAAACTAGTCATGTGAGGTGACGATGGAATTTGCATGGCAATATATCTCGGAATGGCTATGGAAATGCCATGATAGGTAGGTATGGTGGCTGTTTTGAGGAAGATATAATGAGGCTTATGTGCAATAGAGCGTATCATGTCACGGGGTTTGGATGCACCGGCGAAAGTTGCACTGATCCTCAAGGTGAGAATGGGCTATGCACGGTACCGAAGAGGCTAGCAAATATGGAAAGGTGAAGATGCGTATGTCCATGGTGTCACATTAGTCATAAAGAACTCATATACTTATTGCAAAGTTTTATTAGTTTTATCACACATCAAAGTACTCCCCGCATGCCCCGAGGGAGGAGGTTGGTAGGAGTTAACCATCGCGCGCGCCCGACTCAAAACAACACTAGGATTTTAACGAGGAATAGAAATGCTCACACATCATCACCATGCCCTTTTAATTTTTAGATGAATAAAAGGTCAGCACCTCTTAATATCGATACTTCTATCAATCAACAATTATGGACTTACACCTTTTTCATATCACTACATCAATGTCATCAACGCAAAATTTCTCTATATGTGCTACATGATGGTTTTGATTATCATTCATTGAATACCTATTATTCTTGGACTAGTCTTATGACCCATGCAAATTACCGTCACTATTTACTCAGCTCTCAAACAAGTATAAGTGAAGAACGAGAGCATATTATTTCTATAAAATCTACACGCCACCGTGCTCAAAAAGATATAAGTGAAGCACTAGAGCAACTGCCAAGCTCAAAAGATATAAGTGAAGCACATAGATTATTCTAACAAATTATAATGAAGGTGTATCTCTCTCAAATAAGTGTGTCCAGCAAATGATGATGGTGACAAACTGAAAGTAAAAGCAAACAAAAGCAAACGACGCTCCAAGCAAAACACATATCATGTGATGAATAAAATTGTAGCTTCAAGTGACATACCGATGGATTGAGACGAAAGAGGGGATGCCTTCCGGGGCATCCCCAAGATTAGACGCTTGAGTCTCCTTAGAATTATACTTGGGGTGCCTTGGGCATCCCCAAGCTTAGTCTCTTGCTGCTCCTTGTTCCGTAGTCCATCGCGATAACACGCAAAACTTGAAAACTTCAATCACATAAAACTCAACAAAACTTCGTGAGATCCGTTAGTATAAGAAACATATTGCATACTGGAGGTAGTGTTGTAAATTGATTAAAATTCATTTTTTCAGAATAGGTACTGTATTCTAACTCCTCCATGACTTATACCCCCCGATATAATCCATAGCATAATCAAAACAAGCAAACTATGCAAGCAAAACAGAATCTGTTTCAAACAGAACAGTCTGTAGCAATCTAGATTTGTGTCGCGATGGATCAAATTGCATTAATTAGAGAGATCAGTTGATTTGGATAAGTTAGGAAAGCTAGATTTGTGTTCTTTTGTATGTTAGGAAAGTGTTGATTTGAAAAAAAAAGAGTGGAAAAAAAAATAAACCAATAGGTAAGAAAACCATTGGAAGGGGATGGTGGGAGGTGGGACGGAAAAAAACCGGACAAAAAAGGAGTTTTTTACATCTGTGCCCCTGGTTCCTTAGCTGTACTCATTCGTCCCCACGCTCTTAACATTAGCTCACTTTTCCCCACTCCCTTGTCCGAAACCCTTAGAAATAGTCACAACGTTGGATGCCGTCGGGTCAATGGTTTGACCGTTAACTGCTGACAGGTGGGGCCGCGCTGGACTGTGTCACCCGTTGGACCTGATGAGTGTGTTCGGCCCGCCCCATTTCCGGCCACACGGACGCCGAATGGACGTGCACGCGCTTTATCCTCGCCCGCCTCTGGGACGTGTGGCGGCCTTCCAACTACCCCCACTTCCCAAAGTAAATGCGCTCGCTCGGCCGGGCCCGGTCGTCAACCACCCATGTTCGGGTCGTCGTCCTTCTTTAAGTGGAAAACCGTGGACTGCCCAGTCCACAGTAGCTTCCACCCTTCCAAAGCCAGGCCTGCCCCTCCACCCCTGGCAGGATCTACAAACCCTAGCCCACTGGCGACAAACCCTAGCCAGTAGCGACCATGGGCATCTTCTCAAGGGCCGGTTCGAGCTCCGGCAAGAACAAGGGCAAGGCCCCCGCCGTCCCTTGTCGCGCGCTGCCTCCGTCATCGTCTTCCCGTCCGCCTCGGGAGCGGATTAGCATCCCAGTGCACCAGGCGAGGTGGCACTGGGAGCACCACATCCCCTCTACCCCGACGTGATCCTGCCACATGACTGGCACTTGGATCCGGAGAGGATCCCAGTGCCAGCGGTGCCATGGTCAGCGCGGGCGCATGCGGAGGAGGTGAGGCGCCGGCGGCAGCAGTTCACACCTGAGCAGCTGCTCAACCTGGTCTATGCTGCAAACTCTTCCGATTGGGAGGTCTGGTTCGCGTTTGAGCACGAGGAGCAGCGCCGGCGTGGCGTCCACGATGTGCGGGCTGGCACCCCGCCGCCCCTCGTCGTGCGAGATGAGGACCAGGCGGCGGAGGCCGCATACCAGGAAGCCCTGGCAGCCGCCCTCCGTGAAAGCGAGGAGGAAGAGCGGCACAAGGAGGAGGAGGAGGAGGAGGAAGCTTACCAGGAGCGGATGGCGGAGGCCATTGCGCTCTCCGCTGCCGGCGACTGCGTTGTGCCGCCGTTGGCCCCGCCGTCCCCCCAGGCTCGAGTAGGTGCCGACCGCCCTCAAGCCCCACGAGTACATCTGGGAGGGGGTGGTGCGCGAGTGGGTGAGCGCGCCACCCATCTGGATGGGGGCGATGCCGGAGCAGGAGCGGGCCTACCTAGAGCACTGGCGAGGATTTCGAGGAGGGGGAGGAGATCGGGGAGGAGCCCGAGGAGGAGGAGATCGGGGAGGCGCCGCCGCAGGAGCCAGAGGAGGAGGCGCCGCTGCAGGAGCTGGAGGAGGAGGCACCGGCGGTCGTCGATCTGTGGCCCGAGCAGCTGGCCATCCTCAACTCCATCCACTCGGAGGCAGCTGGGAAGGACAGGCGTTTTCGTTAGCAGTAGATGGAGGCAGCGCGGGCGGCGCAGGCGCACGCGGATCAGGTGGCGGCGCACGCGGATCAGGCTACAGCGTAGGCAGATCAGGCTATAGCACAGGTGGATCAGGCCATCTCCGACGACGAAGACGCGTAGTGCACTAGGTAGTACGTAGGATATATATTGCATGCTCTTATAAGGGATGGAATATGAGAGAGCTGGATTTTAGCACTAACCCTCCTCCAGCTTTTCTTTGCACTACTTTCGAACCGTATCAGGAACAAGAGCTTATGCGTTGCTTTGTTTTCTCAGTGATATGCTTGCTCTGCTTGGATTTCATTCCAAGATAAGTATGTTTTCCTTCTTGATCTTACCTTTCCGTTGCTATCACTCGCTCTATTCTCTCCTGGCCAGAGCTCCCTCTATCAACAAAACCCTCATGATGTGGAGGAGAAGATTTGAGGCATGACATTTTTCTAGCTAGACAAAGTAACAAATAAAAGATGCAAGCGTGACATTTCAGGCAGCTGGAAGGTGGAAGAAGAGAGGAACCAGCACAAGTGTGGTAAAGGATAGTAGCAAAGTCCCTTCTCTCATTTTCTCTCATATTTTTTTTCATTTTTTTTATTTATGGTGGACTCATTTGGCCTCCCCCATTTTTATTTCCTCACTTGGACAATGCTCTAATAATGATGATCATCACACTTTTATTTACTTACAACTCAATATGAAAAACTGATAGGTAGATATGACTCTATATGAATGCCTCTGGCAGTGTACCAGGATGTGCAAAGATCTAGCGTGACATGTATCAAAAAATTGACGAACGGTGGCTTTGCCACAAATACTATGTCAGCTCTATATGATCATGCAAAGGAATATGATGATGAACGAACTAGTCATATGAAGTGACGATGGAATTTGCATGGCAATATATCTCGGAATGGCTATGGAACTACCGTGATAGGTAGGTATGGTGACTGTTTTGAGGAAGATATAATGAGGCTTATGTGCAACAGAGCGTATCATGTCACAGGGTTTGGACGCACCGGCGAATGTTGCACCAATCCTCGAGGTGAGAATGGGCAGTGCACGGTACCAAAGCGGCTAGCAAATATGAGGAGGTGAGATTGCCTATATCCATGGTTTCACATTAGTCATAAAGAACTCATATACTTATTGCAAAGTTTTATTAGTTTTATCACAAATCAAAGTACTACTAGCATGCCCCGAGGGAGGAGGTTGGTAGGATTTAACCATCGCACGCCTCCGACCTGAAACAACACTAGAATTTCAACGAGGAATAGAAATGCTCACACATCCTCACCATGCCCTTTTAATTTTTAGACAAACAAGAAGTTAACACCTCTTAATATCGACACTTCTACGAATCAACAATATTGCACTCACACCTTTTTCATATTACCACATCAATATCATTAACCCACAATTTCTCTATATGTGCTACATGATGGTTTTGATTATTACTCATTGAATACCTCTTATATTTGGACTAGTTTTACGACCCATGCAAATTACCGTCACTATTTATTAACTCTCAAACAAATATAAGTGAAGAACGATAGTGTAATTATTTCTATAAAATCTACACGCCACCGTGCTCAAAAAGATATAAGTGAAGTACTAGAGCAACTGCTAAGCTCAAAAGATATAAGTGAAGCACATAGAATATTCTAACAAATTATGATGATAGTGTGTCTCTGTCAAATAGGTGTGTACAGCAAACGATGATTGTGGAAAACTAAAAGTAAAAGAAAACAAAATCAAACGACGCTCCAAGCAAAACTCATATCATGTGATGAATAAAAATGTAGCTCCAAGTGACATACCGATGGATTTAGACGAAAGAGGGGATGCCTTCCGGGGCATCCCCAAGCTTAGACGCTTGAGTCTTCCTTATAATATTACCTTGGGGTGCCTCGGGAATCCCCAAGCTTAGGCTCTTGCTGCTCCTTGTTCGTTGGTCCATCGTGATAACCCCCAAAACATGAAAACTTCAATCACATAAAACTCAACAAAACTTCGTGAGATCCGTTAGTATAAGCAACATATCAAATACTTTAGGTACTGTTGTAAATTGATTCTTATTTCATTTATGCATAATAGGTACTGTATTCTAACTTATCCATGGCTTATACCCCCCCCCCCCCCCCATATAATCCATAGCATAATCAAAACAAGAAAACTATGCAAGCAAAAACAGAATCTGTCTAAAACAGAACAGTCTGTAATGATCTGTAAAGAACCTATACTTCTGTAACTCTAAAAATTCTAAAACATTAGGACTACCTGTAGAATTTGCATATAAATATTTTGTTAAAATTTCAAAAATTTACCACTCTCCAGCAGAGAATTAAAAATTTTGCACTGGAGGCAAAAGTTTCTGTTTTTGCACAACATCAATTATACTCATCATATAAGTTATCCTAAAGGCTTTAATTGGCACAAACACTAGTTAAAACATAAAAACGCAATAATTATAGAGACAATAATCATGTTATCACACCAAAACAGAAAGTAAAAACAAAAATTAAATATAACTATTGGGTTGCCTCCCAACAAGCACTATTGTTTTATGCCCCTAGCTAGGCATAATGCATTGTTTCAAGTGTTGTCATATTTGATACTCCACCCATAAGTAGCTCTCATGATTGATTCATAAGGTGGTTTAATTCTATTTATAGGGAAGTGTTCCATCCCTTTCTTTAATGGGAATTGGAACCGTATGTTTTCCTCTTTCATGTCAATAATTGCACCTATAGTTCGTAAGAAAGGTCTTCCAAGGATTATGGGACAAGAAGGATTGCAATCAATATCAAGCACAATGAAATCTACAGGCACATAATTTTTATTTGCAATAATAATCACATCATCAATTCTACCTAAAGGTTTCTTAATGGTAGAATCCGCAAGATGCAAGTTTAGGGAACACTCATCAATATTAGTGAGACCAAGCACATCACATAAAGATTTAGGTATAGTTGAAACACTAGCACCAAGGTCACACAAAGCATTGCATTCATATTTATTTATCTTTATTTTGATAGTGGGTTCCCGCTCATCATGCAATATTCTAGGAATAGAAACTTCAAGCTCAAGTTTCTCATCATAAGCTTTTACCATAGGCTCTACTATATGTTGAGTAAAAGCTTTGTTTTGTTCATAAGCATTGGGTGAGCTAATAATGGTTTGCAGCAAGGAAATACATTCTACTAAAGAGCAATTATCATAATTAAAGTCTTTGTAATCCAAGATAGTGGGCACATCACTAGTTAAGGTTTTGACCTCTACAAACCCACTTTTTTCAGTTTTAGCATCAAAATCAGCACCCTCCAAGAAAACGGGACGCTCCTCAACTAGAGTTGAGGCATCTCCAGACCCTTTATCATTTATATTCAGAGAGGTAAACAAAGATTCAATAGGAGAAGTACCAATCATTTTAAGATCATCATCATGATTCCGGTAAAAACTGGGTGGGAGAGCTTTTTCTAAGAATTCCCGCTTAGCTTTCAACTTAGCGGTCCTCTCCTTACTTTCATTAATAGACACTTGGATAGATTTAATAGTATCATTAAAATCATGCTTGGGTGACAAAGCTTTACTTTTAAGAGTTTCCACATCAAGAGCAATTATATCCATGTTTTTAGCTAAAGATTTGTCACCCAAGATCAGAGGGTATCCTATTAGGATTTGTAGAAGAATTACCACAAGAATTTCCATAGTTGTTAGAGGAATTACCGGGATATGGTCTAGTATTGAAATTTCCTCTATAAGCATTGCTGTTGAAATTATTTCGAGAGATAAAATTCACATCAATAGGATTATCATTTTGCTCAATCAAAGTAGACAAGGGCATATCATTGGGATCAACATGAGAATTTTTACTAGCAACCATATTCATAAGAGCATCCACTTTTTCACACAAAGTAGTGATTTCCTCAACAGAATTTACCTTCTTGCCAGTTGGAGCTCTCTCAGTATGCCATTGAGAATAATTTGTCATAATGTTGTCCAGAAGTTTTGTGGCCTCTCCTAAGGTCACATCCATAAAGGTACCACCTGCAGCAGAATCTAGAAGATTTCTAGACACAAAGTTTAGTCCAGCATAGAAGTTTTGGATAATCATCCACAAGTTTAAACCATGAGTAGGGCAATTTCTTATCATCAATTTCATTCTCTCCCAAGCTTGTGAAACATGTTCTTGATCATGTTGTTTAAAATTCATTATTTGATTTCTAAGGGAGATGATCTTAGCAGGAGGAAAATACTTGGCAATAGAAACATATTTACACTTATCCCATGTTCCACTACTATTACGTGGTAAAGATGAAAACCAAGCTTTAGCTTTATCCCTTAGTGAAAAAGGAAACAAATTTAATTTCATAATATCATTATCCATGTCCTTTTTCTTTTGCATATCACAAACTTCAATAAAAGTATTAAGATGTGATGCGGGATCCTCATTAGGACTTCCCGAAAATTGATCTTTCATGACAAGATTCAGCAATGCAGCATTAATATCAAAGGCCTCCACACTAGTGGCGGGTGGTACATGAGTACTAATAAAATCATTATTATTACTATTTGAGAAGTCACACAACTTAGTAGTGTCTTGAGACATGGTGACCGAACAAGCAAAGTAACAAGCAGGACAAGTAAACTAGCAAGTAAAGCAAGCAAAGAAGTAAACTAGTAACTAGCAAAGATAAATATTTTTGTATTTTTGATTTTTATGAGACAAACTAAATATAACAGCAAATAAAAAGAAGAACAAGTGAATGATAATTTGTGCGAAGTTACTTGATAGTTGATGATATTCCCAGGCAACGGCGTCAGAAATCCTTCCTGATACTCGTGATCTGCGTTGGGTTTTCCGTGAAGAGGAACGGGTAATCACAGCACAATATGGCTAAGTATTTCCCTCAGTTATGAAACCAAGATTTATCGAACCAATAGGAATATCAATCCTCAACCGTCTTCAGCGGCTCCACACAAAAGAGCAAACAACTTGCACCCAACGCCGGCAAGAGGGTTGTCAATCCCCTTGATCTCGTTATTTGCAAGCAAGTGAGTTGCGTAGATAACTGTAAATTGCAAAATAAAATAAAAGGTAAATAATTGCAGCAAGGTAGTAGTAGCGTTTGTAAATATATAAGTGAATAGACCCGGGGGCCATAGTTTTCCCTAGCGGCATCTCTCATGAAAATAGCATACGGTGGGTAGACAAATTACTGTTGGGCAATTGATAGAAAAGCGGATAGTTAAGTGATTTTCACGGCAATGATCATGTATATATAGGCATCGCGTCCATAAACAAATAGGCCGACTCCTGCCTGCACCTATTACTATTACTCCACTCATCGACCGCTATCCAGCAAGCATCTAGAGTATTAAGTAAAACAGAGTAATGCATGGAGAACGATGACATGATGTAGACAAAGTAAACTCAAGCAATATGAATAAACCCCATCGTGTTATCCTTAGTAGCAACAATACAAAGACGTGTCTTGTCCATTTCTGTCACTGGGATATAGAGCACCGCCAGATTGAACCTACTACAACGCACCCCTCTCACTGAAGAAATATCAATCTAGTTGGCCAAACTATTTCAATAGATCGGAGAGGATTACGAAGCTATGATGATCATGCAAATAAGAATCATAATAATCAGGTTTGACACAAATACTTTTCATGAATAATCTGAAACATAAACCCACAATTCATCGGATCCCAACAAACACACCATACAAAAGCATTACATTGGATAGATCAAAGCGAAGATGCGATGATCATTGTATTGAAGATCAAGAGAGCGAGAGAGATTGCCATCTAGGTACTAACTACGGACCCGTGGGTCTGTGGTGAACTATTTACACATCATCATGAGGGCAGCAAGGTTGATGAAGAGGCCCTCCATGACCGAGCCCCCCTCCGGCAGGGTGCCGGAACGGAGCTCTAGATGGGCTCCTGTCGGAACAGAGACTCGCGGCGGCATAAAAAGTGTTTTGGGACCTCCTCTAGGGTTTTTGGAATATTAGAGAATTTATAGGCCAAAGAATGAGGTCGGGAGAGCCGCGAGGGGGCCACAAGCCATCAGGGCACCCCCCCAGGGTGCGCCCTGTTAGCTTGTGGGGCCATCGTGCGGCCCTCGGCCTCCTTCCGAAGCTTCTAGGTCTCTTTTGGTCCAGAAAAAATCATCAAAAAGTTTCGGGGCAATTGGACTTCGTTTGGTACTGTAAACCTGAAAAATGAAAAACATGGAGAAAACAGCAACTGGCACTGGGTCAATAGGTTAGTGCTCGAAAATAATATAAATTGGTAAATAAATGCCCAAAAAGTATCCTAGAATGATAATATATCAGCATGGAACAATCAAAAATTATAGATACGTTAGAGACGTATCAGTATGTTAGCATCATGGGCCGACCCTTCCCAGCCTGCCAGCACATATGTGAACTTCATATCGAAGTCAATGGCAGCAAGCACATTCTATCTTGTGTAGTGCTTCCTCCCCATAAATGTTGCAGATTGTGACCTCGACACTCTGGCAGTGACATGAGTACCATCTATTGCCCCCAATGCAATACTGAAATGGCAATAGAAGACTGTGTTAGTGATCACCTTGAAGAATCCTAGCATATGAAGCAATGAACTACATACTGCATTGCTCACCTTGAAGTATGGATACCATCTTGGACTAGTGCGGATCTTGCTAGGAGTCCAGCCAGATGGTGACTTGATTATCTCTCCTCTCAGCTCCCCAATAGCATACAACACTTGCTTGAAGTACCTTGAGATGGTCTCCATTGATCTCCTGAACGTGTTGTGGATAAACCTGGATCTCTGGTTATGGCCAACAACATGAAGGAACATGGCCACTTGCTCTTCCACACTGGTGTGCATGCTATCTTCTAGCAGCCCCCTGGTCCTGAAGATCTGGACAAGTCTGGCAAATGGGGCTTTTTTCATTCGAAGCATCCACCGAGACTCTGTGTCGTTGCAGTTGTATATGTAGTTCAGATTGGATATCCTCTCCTGCTCCCGCATAAGCATTGGAGCATATGTGATGATAGGTCTCTCAGCACGACAAATAGCTCTCTTGTGCATGAACATGACCCATGCCTGAATCACAGATATTAGCGTTGCTGCCTGAACTGCCAGCTGCATCCGTGCGTCCATAACCTAGTCCACATCGACGGTGTGTTGAGCAATGGGGAAATCAATCCTACACCTTGCCTAATGGCCTAACAACAGAACATAACATTGGGGAGAGGGTGTTGCTTACCGGCATCGGAGACGAGGACGACGAAGGGGGGGCATGGCTGAATCAAGGACGAGCAGACGATGACCAAAAGGAAGAGCAGCAACAGCTCCTACTGCCGGATCTGCCGCCGTCGCTTGCACGGACCCGAGTCACCGCCACAGATGGTGGTGAGGCTAGAGAAATAGGCTGTCCTAGAAGGAGCGGTGACCGAGTAAATGGGTTGAGGGTGGGGGTAAGCGTAGATTAGGCGTCGTGTCACTGCGTCTGATTTCCATCTCCCGCCATCCCCACTCGCTTTCGCCCTGCCCCCCCCCTCCCCCGCGTGCGAGCTTGCGCCGCCCTCAGCCTGGCTGGCTAGAAACTACCGATTTGGCAGTTCCTAGCGAGCCAGGCCAACGGTTGCTTTAAGCTTTGTGCAGATGCGAGCCAGCCCACTACGTTCCCAACCAAACGCACATATCGTGGACCAACTGGGCCTAGTTGGGCCGGGTGCGGGCAACCAAACGCGTCCTAAACAATTTTTGAACATGAACTTAATTTTAAAAAATAAAATAACCTTGGGAAAAAAGGAAAAAGAAGAAACGAAAAAAAAACAGAAACAAGAAAACAAAAAAAAGACAAAAAAAAGAACGGTTCAGAAAACCACCTAGAATGTTCCCAAAATCGGTGGCTAAACAAAATTAGAAGGTTCCCAAAACCGATGGCTAAACAAAACTAGAAGGTTCCCAAAAACGATGGCTAAACAAAACTAGAAGGTTCCCAAAACCGATGGCTAAACAAAACTGGACCGGCCCAAATCAAGTCGGGGGATATGTGGAGCCTCGACAATTTGCCGCAAAATGCGGCCTAAACGTAGCCCCGTTGACTAGCTGAGCTGAGGTGAGCTGCGCTACAGTTGGATTTTTGCTATCAGGCCTTTGGCCCAAAGCCCATCCAAAAATCTGAAACTCTCATGGCCCATTTGTGTTGGCTATTGGTGTGGTGTGGGTGGGACTAAAGTTTAGTCCCATACCGCTAGTTGGGAGAGAGCTACACCTCTTTATAAGGTGAGCTCTTCTAGCACTTGTAAGAGAGTGAGAAGAGAAGAGGCCCTCGCGCACTCCTCCTCCTCGCTCGCCTCGCCACGCCACGCCTCGCCTCGCCTCGACGCGGGTTGCGGGATTGAGCCGAGCCGAGCTCATACCTACGCGCTTATTTTTGCCGGTCAGGAACGGAGAGTCCTTAACAGACGCGCCACGATCTGAGACGTCGGATCATGGGTTGTAACCGACTCGGACGTGGGTCTATTCCACGTCTCTCCACCCTGTCGCGCATATATATACGCGAGGTCCCTGCCAACCCTAGTCGCCATCACAACATATGGTTTCGCACCATTCCAGATCATTGTGCCGCCATCCAAGTCTTCTCCATCCCTCCTTCCGGCGTGCACCGCGAGAAGGGACATCAGGCCTCCGGAACCCCGCCTCTTGTGATCCTGTATGGGAGAGGGGCGATCAGGTTTTTGGGGAGCGCACTCGCGCGACTGCTGGCAGCGACGGTTTCCCGGACGACGACTTCTTCCCTGACCTCGGCAACCTCTTCCTCAACGACATGGGCGACAACATCAACACTGGCGGTTCTACTCCTGCTGCACCGTATGCAATCTTGTCCTCTCTATTTGAGATCATGCTAGAATTCCTATGTCTAGTTTATGTCGTAGATTCGTTCTATTCGTTTACTATGCTAGTCTACATGATTAGTTTAGTCTATGCTATTGCTGTCATGATTTATTTGCTGCTTATTCGGATTAAATCTTGTAGTAATTTGCTCATATATTCAACAATCAAAAAACCTGATTATAGGCAATTTACTCCAAGTGGTTTTGCTGCGCATCTGAAGCCGCCCACCTTCAAGGGGGTGCAATATAAGAGGCGGCGCACGAGAGCAGTCTACTGGTTTCAGACCATGTACTGCTATGATGCCACCAAGGGTAAGCCTGAGGGCGATCTTAATCCTGCACAGCAGGAAGCCTTTGAGAAGATCGATACCCTCTTCAAGGGCGCCCTTCTGAGTGTTCTTGACGATTCCATTATGGATTCGTATATGTCGTTTGACAACGGCAAGGACATGTGGGCTGCGCTCGAGGCCAAGTTTGGGGCCTCGGACGCTGGCAGCGAGTTGTACGTCATGGAGCAATTCTATGACTACAAGATGACTGATTAGCGCCCTGTTGTTCAGCAAGCTCATGAGATACAGTTACTCGCGAAGGAGCTTGAGTACTTCAAGTGTGTGTTGCCGGACAAGTTTGTGGTCGGAGGCATCATTGCCAAGCTTCCACCTTCATGGAACAATTTTGCTACTTCTCTGAAACACAAGAGACAGGAGTTTTCCGTCTCGGGTCTCATTGGATCTCTTGATGTTGAAGAGAAGGCGAGAGCAAAAGGCACACGTGCTCGAGCTGTTGAGGGAGCTTCTAGTGCCCACGTGGTGCAGAAGAAGAACTTCCATCTCAACAAGCCCCAAAACAACAAGAACAAATCTCGGGGCAAAGGCAAGTTTGTTGCAAAGAACAAGCCGTCACAATCTACCAACTTCAAGAAGAATTCTCATAAGAAGGGGAAGGGACTATGCCATGTCTGCGGTAATCCTAATCACTGGGCTCCGAGATGTCCTAACCGCTATGAGGAGCGCGAACATGAGAAGAGCGGCAAGTCCGCTAATGTTGTCATCGGTGATACTGATATGAAGGATTTTGGGTACGGTATTTTTCCTACCATCCTTTCAGTTTGTCATTCTCCAGATTGGTTAATTGACACCGGTGCCAATGTACATGTTTGTGCTGATGCCTCTATGTTTTTTTCTTATCAGGTCACAGGGACTTCTCCCGTGCTGATGGGGAACGGGTCACATGCCACTGTTCGAGGGGTCGGTACGGTCGATCTGAAGTTTACTTCGGAGAAGATCGTGCATCTGAAGAACGTTCTTCATGTGCCCTCCATCAATAAAAATCTCGTCAGCGGTTCCCGTTTGTGTCGAGATGGTTTTAAGTTGGTTTTCGAGTCCAATAAAGTTGTTATTTCTAAGTATGGACAATTTGTTGGAAAAGGCTATGAGTGCGGAGGCTTGTTCCGCCTGTCTTTATCAGATATTTGCACTAAAGTTATTAATAATGTTTGCCACGATAATGAGTCTAATATTTGGCATTAGCGACTTTGTCATATTAACTTTGGTTGCATGACGCGGCTAGCCAATATGAGTTTAATTCCAAAATTCACTACTCTCAAGGGCTCCAAGTGCCAAGTGTGTATGCAAGCTAAGCAACCTCGCAAGTCCCATAAGAATGCAGAGGCGAGAGACTTGGCGCCACTAGAGCTTATCCATTCTGATATTTGTGAGATGAATGGCGTGTTGACAAAAGGTGGAAAGAAATATTTCACGACGTTGATTGATGACTCCACTAGATATTGTTATGTGTATCTTCTGAAATCAAAAGATGAGGCTTTAAACTTCTTCAAAAACTATAAAGTTGAAGCAGAGAACCAACTTGATCGGAAAATTAAACGGCTTAGGTCCGATCGTGGTGGAGAGTATTTTTCTAATGAATTGGATTCGTTTTGTGCGGAACATGGTATAATCCATGAGAGGACGCCTCCCTACTCACCTCAGTCAAATGGGGTGGCCGAAAGAAAGAACCGAACTCTAACTGATTTGGTTAACGCCATGTTAGACACATCGGGTCTCTCCAAGGCATGGTGGGGGAGGCGCTAATGACTGCATCTCATGTCCTAAACTGAGTTCCCACAAAGCATAAAACCATTACTCCATTTGAGGAATGGGAAAGGAAAAGGCTGAAACTCTCTTATCTACGTACTTGGGGTTGTTTGGCGAAAGTCAATATACCAATTCCCAAGAAGCGCAAGCTTGGACCAAAAACCGTGGATTGTGTTCTTCTGGGCTATGCTTTTCATAGCATTGGCTATAGATTTTTTATAATAAAATCTGAGGTATCCAACATGCATGTTGGTATGATTATGGAGTCGAATGATGCGACTTTCTTTGAGGACATATTTCCTATGAAGGATATGCCTAACTCATCAAATCAGCAGATACCTGATCTATATACTCAGGAATTTTCTATAATTCCTGAACCCACCATTGCGATGGAACACGTTGAGAATCCTGAGGAGGATGACAATGAAACTCCTATAAGGAGTAAGAGACGAAGGACTGCAAAGTCCTTTGGTGATGATTTCATTGTGTACCTCGTGGATGACACACCTAAGACTCTTTCAGAAGCCTATGCATCTTCTGATGCTGACTACTAGAAGGAAGTTGTCCGTAGCGAGATGGATTCCATCTTAGCTAATGGAACATGAGAAGTCACTGGTCGTCCTTATGGGTGCAAACCCGTAGGATGTAAGTGGGTGTTCAAGAAAAAGCTTAGACCTGATGGTACAATTGAAAAGTACAAGGCACGGCTTGTGGCCAAGGGTTATACCCAGAAAGAAGGTGAAGACTTCTTTGATACTTACTCACCTGTGGCTAGACTGACCACTATTCGGGTGCTACTATCGCTGGCTGCCTCACAGGGTCTTCTCGTTCATCAAATGGACGTTAAGACGGCTTTCCTCAATGGATAGTTGGACGAGGAAATTTACATGGATCAGCCCGATGGTTATGTAGTACCTGGTCATGAAGGAAAGGTGTGCAAGTTATTGAAGTCTTTATATGGCCTTAAACAAGCTCCGAAGCAGTGGCATGAGAAGTTCGAAAAAACATTAACTGCTGCAGGCTTTGTTGGAAACGAAGCTGACAAGTCTGTATACTATCGCCATGGTGGGGGCGAAGGAGTTATTCTCTGTCCGTATGTCGACGATATACTGATCTTTGGAACCAACCTTGATTTAATCAAGGAGGTTAAGGATTTCTTATCTCGCTGTTTTGAGATGAAGGATCTTGGAATAGCCGATGTTATACTGAACATCAAGCTACTGAGAGATGAGAATGGTGGGATTACACTGCTTCAATCTCACTATGTGGAAAAGGTCTTGAGTCGTTTCGGGTATAGCGACTGCAAGCCCTCTCCAACTCCATAATGATGCTAGTGTGTTGCTTCGAAAGAATCTACGGATTGCTAGAGATCAACTGAGGTATTCTCAGATTATTGGCTCGCTTATGTATTTGGCGAGTGCCACGAGGCCTAACATCTCGTTTGCTATGAGCAAACTAAGCCGGTTTGTATCAAAACCGGGAGATGATCATTGGCATGCGCTTGAGAGAGTTATGCGCTATTTGAAAGGCACTGCGAGCTATGGGATTCACTACATCGGGTACCCGAGGGTACTGGAAGGTTATAGTGACTCAAACTGGATATCTGATGCTAATGAGATTAAAGCCACAAGTGGTTATGTTTTTACACTTGGTGGTGGCGCTGTTTCATGGAAGTCTTGCAAGCAGACCATCTTAACGAGGTCAACTATGGAAGTAGAACTCACAGCATTAGACACAGCCACTGTTGAAGCAGGTTGGCTTCGTCAGCTCTTGATGGACTTACCTATGGTTGAAAAACCAATACCCGCTATCCTGATGAACTGTGATAATCAAACTGTGATCATAAAGATAAACAGTTCTAAGGATAACATGAAGTCCTCAAGGCATGTGAAGAGGAGATTGAAATCTGTCAGAAAAATGAAGAACTCCGGAGTTATTGCGTTGGATTATATCCAAACATCTAAAAACTTGGCAGATCCCTTCACAAAGGGTTTATCACGTAATGTGATAGAAAATGCATCGATGGAGATGGGTTTGAGACCCACTGTATGAGTTGACCATAGTGGTAACCCACTCTATGTGATCGGAGATCCCGTGAAGTAGAAGTGGGAGACAAGCTGTTGGACAGCTAGAAGGAGAGTATCCCTATATTTGCTATCCCACTGCGTGAAGATGCAATACTCTCATAATCCGCATAGCAGGTTGATACCTATCTTAATGTGTTCCAAGTGGCTTATTTGGGTAAGCAGAGATGTTGTCATGTAGAACATCTCCTGGGGAACACACCTATATGAATTTGACTGTAAACGTCGCAGTCTGTGAGAATTGGGTGTTCTCTAATAAATTCATGAAAGGCCTTGGAGTATGACGTATACGCTCCACCCGCGGGGAAGCCTTGCGGCCACCCAGTATCGGTCAAGGATTTGTGTGAAATTAGACTCGCTGAAAACTTGTAGTTCAAGGCATAGTCCACTATTCAAGTTGTGATCTAGTGTAGCATAAATTTCTAAATGGAAGTTCAACTTAACAGTCTCCATCAAGAACCGGTATATAAACAATGTTTTGGAACTAAGAAATGATGAGATGTGCCAATGAGACTTTGTGGGGGGGGGGGGTGAGTGTTGGATTTTTGCTATCAGGTCGTTGGCCCAAAGCCCATCCAAAAATCTGAAACTCTCATGGCCCATTTGTGTTGGCTGTTGGTGTGGTGTGGGTGGGACTAAAGTTTAGTCCCATACCGCTAGTTGGGAGAGAGCTACACCTCTTTATAAGGTGAGCTCTTCTAGCACTTGTAAGAGAGTGAGAAGAGAAGAGGCCCTCGCGCACTCCTCCTCCTCGCTCGCCTCGCCTCGTCACGACGCGACGTGACGCGGGATTGAGCCGAGCCGAGCTCATATCTACGCGCTTATTTTTGCCGGTCAGGAACGGAAAGTCCTTAACAGACGCGTCACGATCTGAGACGTCGGATCATGGGCTGTAACCGACTCGGACGTGCACCGTTTCAGATCATTGCGCCGCCATCCAAGTCTTCTCCATCCCCCTTCCGGCGTGCACCGCGAGAAGGGACAACAGGCCTCCGGAACCCCGCCTCTTGTGATCCTGTATGGGAGAGGGACGATCAGGTTTTTGGGGAGCGCACTCGCTAAACGTACCTCCGGAACCTATGATGTTTTTCTATGCACTATGCTAGACGTACCTCCGTTGACTGGGTGAGCTGCGCTACTACTCGGTCCACGCCGCTTCCCCTGCACCAGTGTTCTTCCCGAGCTCCGGCAAAAGAGCCCATCCGGCTCTGGCCATCCGCCACTGCTCCGGCCACCGCCTACTCCTCCTCGCCACCGCCTCCTCTCCCGTCCAGCAGATCCAGCCGGCGAGCCGAGCTCGGCCTTCTCCACCAAATCCTCGCTGCTGCCCTTGGCCTCAACCAGAATACCAGATCCGTGTTGGAGGAGCTGCTCCGGTGGCCGGCACCAGGAGCTGGTCGGCGGTGGTGTGGAGATGGCGGTCGTGGTCGGCACGGTGGCCGGCAGCGTGGCCGGTAAGATCGTGCCAAAGCTCCTGGATTTCTTACTGGAGAAGCACAAGCTGCGGGGGGAGCTGGAGAATGAAATCAAGTACATCAAGAGCGAGTCCGCGATGATCTGCGCCGCCATCCGAGAAGACGGCGCCCATCCCCCGTGGAGCGGCGACGAGGTGCACAAGGAATGGATCCAGATGGTGCGCGACCTGGCGTACGCCATCGACGACTGCATCGACCGCTTCATGCACCGGGTGGCGCCGGTGGCCGGCGCGTCGTTCGTCCGCCGGAAGGCCCACAAGATGGAGACGGTGAAGGCCCGTAACGAGTTCGCCTCCGCGATCCGCCGTCTCAGGAAGACGTCGGAGGACGCGTCCGTGCTCCGAACAAAGTACACCACCGGCGTGTACGGACGCGGCGGCGGTGGCTGGGAGTCAGGGCCAGCGGCGCCCGAGACGGAGGCGGACACCACCGTGTCAGCTGCTGGCCTGCCCGTGCCGGCCGTGGGGATGGACGTGTCCCTGGATGAGCTCATGGAGCTGATAGGGGAGACTTCGGCGCAAGCCCAACAACCCAAGGAGCTCAAGGTGATCTCCATTGTAGGATTCGGTGGCATTGGGAAGACTCTGCTCGCCAGGCATGCCTACAGCTGCCCCGCCGTCGTCGGCCAATACCCAGCGAGGGCTTGGGTTGGTGCTGCCAGTGCCAAGAAAGGCGAAATGGATGTTCTCAACGACATACTCCGGCAACTTGGAATGGATCCCAATACCGCTTGTAGTGGTGATGGAAGTGAAGGCAGCTCCTGCTCCGGCGATCCCAGCAGTGCCAAACTCTGCGCAACCATAAACGCTTACCTTCAAACCAAGAGGTGCGGCATATTTTCTACACTAGCTAGTTCTTTATGATGACATTGGTTTTCTTGACTCATTTTCCTTTCTATAATTCCACAGAAAATAATGATTGGTCCAATAATGTACTAGTGTCAAAAACGCTCTTATATTATGGAACGGAGGGAGTAGCTAACAAAAGGCATCATATCTTTTATTGTATAGCTAACAAGAGGTTGCTTTAATCTTCATACAAAAAGCAGAGCTCCTGCTTCCTTGTCCAAAAGCAGAGTAGCACAATTTGATTCCAGCAGCAATTAACTCGTGTTCATGCACAATTAAGCTATTGCCATGTGCTCTCAGAATTCAGATTGACAAGCTCATGTAAATGTAAGGGGGACCTGGCGCTCGGTCTAAGCCTTAAAAAAAGTTTGAACTCCTCACAACGTTAGAGCTCATGCTCTTAACAAGCTGAGCTTAAGCCTGGGTTGAAGCTCGTGACTTAATATCGAGCCGAGCTCGAATAATTCGCTAGAGCTTGATAGTTTTGCCGCAGCTCCTAAAACACCGATGCGCACACTACAAATAGCTACATCAGAGCTGTAGTAAAGATTCCACTAGCTGGAACTACTCCAATGTTTTCGCATGAAAAATTCCACGAGCTATCGTTGTGGTAAAATCATAGTCTGTATGAAAACAATACCATTTCTCCATAAATAAGAGGGTCTAGAATACAAGAACGGCACCAACATTAGTAAGAGAGCTGAGAGGGTAGAGATGTAAGTACACTCTGTAACCAAGATCCAAAAAATTGTGATATGCTACATGGTGGGGTAATATTAAAGGCTAGATGCAGTGCTCACCAAGCACCGTGTGTTCTCTTCAAAAAATAATGTGCTTCAAAAAAACAAGTATTGCCTGCCATTGACCATTCTCTTCAAAAAATAATTTGCTTCAATAAAGCAAGTATTGCCTGCCATTGAGCATTCAAAAGCAAATGATGAAGTGACATTTTTGTGTAGGAATGCTGAAGTCTATCTTAATTGCTTTGTCTGAACTCTGAAGAGCGGATATCTTGTATTCTAACTCCCGTGTACTATCGTTCATAGGTTCTTCATTGTAATTGATGACTTGCGGGCAGAGTTTTGGGAAGAATTAAAAGATGCTTTCCCTGTGGTTCCCAGGGCAGACAACAAAGTTATCATTACGACGGTCAACCGGACCATAGCATATAAGTGCAGCTCTCCTGCTGGTCATGTCTACATAATGAGAACTCTTGCCCAGAGACCCTCAAGAGAGTTGTTCTTCAAGAAAGCTTGTTTGGTGTGTCCACCATCTACTGGTGATACCGAGCTGGGTTCGGAAGTACTAAAGAAATGTGATGGCCTGCCTCTTGCTCTTGTTTCCGCAGCCCGGTTGTTGCACGGTGACCCCACACGGGAACAGTGGGCACATCTGGGCGAAAACCTTGGCAGAGATCTGGCGACAAATGGCAACTTAGCAAGTATGAATCGTGCGCTTGTCCGTAGCTACACCAGCTTAAGTAAGCAAGATGTCAAGATCTGCTTGCTATATCTGGGAATTTACCCAAGTGGCCGTCCAATCAGGAGGGGAAGCCTTCTAAGGAGATGGTTAGCTGAAAGGTTAATCACAGATGACCCTAAACACAGTGCCCTCGAGGTCGCCGTTGCCAATTTCGATGAGCTGGTCAATAAAAGTATCATCCAGCCTATTACTTGTGCCAACAGCAGCAACAGCGCAAAGGCAAAGACATGCCAAACTCACGGTATGATGCTCGAGTTCATCCGGCACAACACTGAGAATTTTGTTACCTTGTTATACGACAATGCTCCGCTGCCCAGTAATGTCCGCTGGCTTTCTCTGCATAATGAAATTGCTGTACGGTCCAACATAAATCCCAATGGTTTGCCTCTTCTCCGGTCTCTGACAATCTTCGGTGAGGTGCACAACTGTATGTTGGATTTCTCCAAGTATGAGCTGATGCGAGTTCTGGATCTAGAAGAATGTGGTAACCAGTTGGAGGACAAGCACCTCAAGGTGATATGCAGCAACCTGTTGCTACTCAGGTACCTGAGCCTCAGGGGAGCTGCTACAGTTACAATTATTCCGAAAGAGATCAAGAAGCTTAAGCTTTTGGAGACACTGGATGTAAGAGGAACCAATATAAAGGTTCTGCCAACACAAGTCATGAAGCTGCCATGCCTGATTCATCTGTTTGGAAAGTTCATTGTAGAAGACCGGAAAATGGGTAAGCTACAGACTTGGTTGGAAAAGAAGAGTAAATTGCAAACGGTAGCTGGATTTGTTGTGGACGACAAGAGCCAAGGATCTGCACAGCTCATAGAGCATATGGATCAGTTGACGAAGGTGAAAATATGGTGCACGCGGTCAACTAATAAAAGTACCGATCCCATCGCCACCACTAGCAGCAACTTGAGTCGCCTCTCAAAGGCCATCAAGGGATTCATCACAAGAAGCACCCAGGTGAAAGAAGCTCACTCACTCTCACTGAATTTCAATGATGAATGGTTCCAAGGCTTGCTCGTGGACTTGTCGCTAGAAAAAGAAGCTCCACCTTGCTACCTGAGCTCGCTCAAGCTACAAGGGGACAACATATGTAGCTTGCCTCCGTTTGCTACCATGCTGCGTGGTCTCACTAAGTTGTGCCTTTCATCCCCAAATCATCAGCTTCAGCTGGGTGAGGATATTCTTGCTGCCCTGAGCAAAGTGTGCGGCCTGGAGTACCTGAAGATCATTGCAACTCAACTGGCTGATCTCATCATCGGACCTGTAACACTTGGAAGCTTGCGGCGCCTATGCATCGTGGTGGAAGCCATGACAGAGCTGGAAATCCAACAGGGAGCTCTGCCGCGCCTAGAATCGCTCCAGTTGCTATGTAAGAATCTCAATGGCTTTTGCCACGCGGCAGAGATCCAGTCCCTGCCACGTCTCAGTGAGGTTGCTCTCCATAATGGTGTGAACAGTGGAACGAAACAAAAGTGGAAGGAAGCGGCAAAAAGCCACCCCAGGCGTCCCAAGCTCTTGTTTGTTAAGTCGACCGAAGAGGTTGATATGGAAAGTGAACCTGCGGCGCCAACTGCTGATGCGACGTTGCCGTTGAAAGCACCACACGGTGCCATTTCTACCGGACAGTCTGGTTATCAAGGGTTGTGCATCTTATTATGCTTAATGGCCACACTGGTTATTGTAGTTGGCTGGTTTTCAGAAACGCGGCCTGCAAAAGAAACAGCACCTGGGCTCTCAGTAGCTGTCACTAATGGAAAATAAGGTTTTTCCATCAAAAAGGTGGCTGTGGGCGATTGATTCTACATGAGTGTACCGGCTTCTCCTTTCAATTTGCATTTGTCCTGCAACATGAGTTTACTTTCATGCATGTCGATTTGGTGGCTTTCTTTTGCAAGGGAGTCCACCAGATATGTTGTAGGATATATATTTGGTCCTAGGTCGACTTTGACATCTATTTTACAGAACTTTATAGTTCTATTTCATTCAGTTACTCGAGAAAATATTGCATTCGGTTACAGCACCTTCTATTTAATATATTTTTGACAATAATATATGTTGTTGTACTTTGCGGAGAGCTTTTCTTTTAAGGATTTGAGTTTCCATGCTATAGTATATGATCATTAGCATGGAAACTGTCTATTTTGCTTCCACATTAATAATTTGGTTGCTATGTTGATACATGATAATTAGCATGAAAACTAAGGCAAGGAAAAAAAAGGCGGAAGTGTTCAAGAATAAACAGCTTGGTTCAAGTTTGTGCTGAGGATGTGTTGGGGGGGATGACCCCTGTCATTCAGGGCGTCTGTGCCCCTCCGGCCGGCTGGCCAGTTGGCCATGCGGGCTCGCCAGCCTGGCGCGCGGGCCGACTGGGTGCGGGTCGGCTCCCCTGACCAAAAAGGAGAAGGCCGGCAGGGTCAGACCCGTCCCGTCCGCCCGTACTGAAGTACAGAGACAAGACATGACCCTCACGACCGGACAAGGCATGGCTACAGGACAGCCGGTACTGCTGACCTCGACGGGGCCTGCGCTACCTACTCCATGACATCGTTGACGCATGGCTACAGCGATGGGCAACCAGTGGGGCCCTCCAGCAACGGGACCCTGCAACCGGCGGCCCTACCTTTGACGAGACATTATAGCCGGTGGGTCCCACGGCCGGTCAGAGAGGCTGCCATTCGGGGCCCGCACTCATTTCCCATGCATATTGTAAGCTAGAGGGTTGACCTATAAAAAAAACCACTCCCCTAGCAAGGGGTTCGGCTCAGTTCATTCCACACACCCACAAACACTCCACATACAGGAGAGGCAAGAGTGGAGAGCTAGCTTCTTCTTCCTCCTCTGACAAACAGCTCTAGGAGCATTGTTGTAACTCTCTTGATCGATATAGCTTGATTCGGCAGGACTAGGGGTGTTACCTTCCACGAAGGACCCCGAACGTGTGTATATCGTGTGTCTCGCACCGCTTGTCTCCAATCTCGCCTCCCGAACCCACATGCGCCCTTTGACCCCAACCACACTCGATAAGCCACCCCATAACATTTACCGTGAGAACACTACGACATGATGCCTACTAGGAGGAGGTTGCCCCTGACTCGTTTTACAAAGCCTGATTGCCCGCTTTCCCCTCACCCCGCCTCCTTCCTATTCTCCAGGGACGGAGCCATGATTCTAACATGGGGGGAGGGGGGGGGGCGAGAATTTTCTTCTGCTGTATAAGACTAAAAAAAATCATGCAAAGGCGGTAGTCTAATTTTTTTGGGTGGGTAGTACCATAGTAGCCTAGGTTGATCCAGCGAAGAAATATGAACACTTCATTTTTAATCAACAGTTGACATGTAAAGATGCGAAAATCAGTTCAGATGTACATGAAGGGACACGGGTCACGAATGTTCCTTCATTTAATTTTGTAATTTCTATGGATCAAATCATGTAGTTGTAAACGCATACATTAATCTAACTTTGAAACATAAGCCATGGACAAGGTAATGAAAATGAGAGTTGGGAGCATTCTAACCATGGAGTTAGCGGGCTTAATGGGCCGCGCGCGCGATTCTTGTTTTAGCGTCAGGTTGTTGAGGTTTCTTCTGTTTCTGCTTTTTTCTTTCAGGTTATTCTTTTTCGTTTTATTTCATTTTGTTTCTTTTCTTTTCGTTTTCGTTTTTACCTTTTCTACTTCTTTCTTTTTCTTTTCTTTTTTTACTTTTCCTGTTTCCTTTTCGAAAGTTCGGAAATCAAAATTGTGAAGATTTGAAAATATGTTCGGGGTTTTAAAAAAAGTTCGTGTTTACAAACAATATTTCACCAATTTCAAAAAGTGTTCGTCTTTTCAAAAATTATTCCCAAACTTTAAAAAATGTTTGCGTTCTAAAAAACTATTCATAACTTCAAAAATGATTGGGATTTTCAAAAGGTGTTCTTGTCTTTCAAAAAAAGTTGCGAATGCATTCTTCAAAAATTTCACAACTTTCCAAAAAAAACGTTTGGGCGCTAAAAAAAAGTCCCCCTTTTCAAAAATTATTCGCAAATTGCAAAAACTGTTCACCTTTTCATTCTTTCCAGAGTTTCAAAAAATGTTCAGCTTTTCCAATTTTGTTCAGGAATTTCGAAAAATGTTCTAATTTTCAAATTTTGTTCAAAATTTCAAATAATGTTTGGGTTTCAAAATGTCTTTCAGGAATTACCAATTTTTGTTCACAAGTTCAAAAAAGGTTCGTATATTAAAAAATGTTCAGTAATTTCCAAAAATGTTCTCGTTTTCAACTTTTGTTATGTGCATGTTTTCAAATTTTGTACAGGAATTTAAAAAAATGTTCCGAACAATTTTTGGAAATTTTGAAATTAAGAACCAAAAATTAAAAATGTCAAACAAAAGAAAAAGGAAAAGGAAAAAATGAAAACGAAAACAAGAATATTTTCTGAAAAACAAGAAAAGTTTTTGAAAAAGAAGAACAATTTTTGAAAATCTAGAACATTTTTTGAAGTTATTAATTTTTTTTTGAAATACGACCTTTTTTTGAATCTAGAACATTTTTTAAATTCAAGAACATTTTTCGAAATTTATCAACAATTTTCAAACATGAACTTAGTTCGAACAACATAAAATAACCTTGAAATAGAAAAAGGAAAACAGAAGAAAAGAAACAGAAAACGAAATAAAGAAAAGGAAAAAGAAAAAAGAAAAAGAAACAGAAAAAAGAAGGAAGAAAAAAAAACGGTAATAGAAAACCAAAAACCTTTGAAAACCAGTTCAGGAACTTTCCGGAAGGTTCCCAAAACCGGATACTGTGCTTGTATGTTATCTGGTAACTGGCCTTGGCCATCTGGTTCGGTAGGTCGCTAGCTCTGTTGGAATCAGCCACAATTTGTCGCAGAGAGCGGCAAATAGGGATTTCCAGTCTCGCCTTGTATTCGTTCCTGCTATTCTCTCACATATCGCATCTCTCTTGTCACATCAAAAGCGGTGGCACAACAACGGCAGCAGTCAGACGCTGCAGCTCTCTCAACCTCACTCAACAACACAACGTTCTTCCCACCATGCCATTCCAAACCTGTAGGAGATATGCCCTAGAGGCAATAATAAATGTTATTGATTATCTCCCTGTTCATAATTATGTTTATGTTCCATGCTATAACTGCAATGATTCTCAAGTCTACAAATAAAACGAGGCTTGGAGGGAAACTCATGTGCACGTGTGGGATAATAAACGGTAAAATGTATTCCTAGTCAAGCCTCTATGACTGGCTCAAGTATTGCATGATGATCCTGTTTTCCTGATCATGGGCATGACTATGCCGGCAATTTTGAGGGCACAATTGTTGGTAGAACACTTGTGTTGAATCGACCCAAATTGATGTTATGCTATGAGATACATTCGTCATAAGTTAATGGTTAATAACACAGGAAGTTAATGTTTGCATAATTCCTTAGACCATGAGAGTATCGAGTTTCTTCATGCTTGCTTCATGAACTTTGGGGTTTGTTAAACGTCATCCGTAAATGGGTGGCTATTACGGCGGCTTACGGGTTCATGGAAAAGTATGTCAAGTAACTTGATAGCTCAAGATTGGGATTTGCTCCTCCGACGATGGAGAGATATCTCTGGGCCCTCTCGGTGTTACGGTATCCATCATCGTCTGGCCAGACACAGGGTGATTTGATCACAGGGATGCCGGAACACGGGAACGAGAAAAGAGAACAATACCGGCAACGAGGTAACTGGCATAGTGGACAAGGTGTTGATCCACGGGGATGCCAACATGTCTCACCTCGGGTATTTGTAACATATCGCGAAGCAACAGGAATAGCACACGGCAACTCGAGGTTCACTCGAATATTCATTCGTGTGGGTATAGGGATCAATATGGGTGTCCACGGCTCCGATGTTGATCATTGATCGGAAGGGGTTCCGGGTCATGTCTATGCTTCACCGAACCTATAGGGTCACACGCTTAAGGGTCATCTATCTGCTGAATACTAGACAGGGAGTCTGAGAGAAAATCACCGAAAAAGTTTCGGACGCCGGAAAAGTTTCGGACAGCGGAAAAGTTCCGCAGAGAGGTCACCGGATGAGTTCCGGTGAAACTGAAAAGTTGTTTCAGAGGATACCATAAAGTCAAATTGGTTTTGGCACATGCCTGATAATTCTTGGAGGGTGCCAGAATCATTCTGGAAACTTTCTGGAATTTTCCGGGATGAAAACCGGAAATGTTCCGGAGCTGCCGAAACCGCTTCAGATGCTTTTCGCAGATGAAATCACTAAACCGGAATTGTTCCGGCTCGCGTTGAAAATTATTTTGGTGGGTACTAGAATTGTTCTAAGCCCACATGAATATTTTCAGTTCGATCAGACGCTGAAAAATGTCGTCGTGAATAGTGAAAGTGTTTTTTGGGATATTTTTGGAAAGCCACCTTTTGGGGCTTTGCTCCAAAAGATCTTGGGGATGACATGGATGGATAGGGGCCAATTTTGGGGCCCCACATGAGGGTGTGGCCGGCCACATGGTGGACTCCTTCATGGAGTCCCCCTTGTTCCTTGGTTTCACCTTTTAGGTCCTTGGGAAGGACTCCTTTCCATGTGGGTTTTGGGTTTTCTTGTAAAACCACCCTACCCCTTGGGTTTCCTATAAATAGGAGGTGTGTGGGCTGCCATAAGACACACTCTTGCTCTCATACACAAAGCCATGCATGATCTGGCATTCTTCTCTCCCTCCCAGCGAAATAGTTTCGTAGAGCCGAAAGGCTGTCTGGGTTCCGGCAGGAACTAGTTCTGGACGGCGAAGCCCTGCTGGATAGATGACACCGTATGTGTGCAACTCTGTAGAGAGATCGTAGTTTCGGTCTTAGTTCGAGAGTACCTCCCGAAGGGCTGTCCGAGTGACAGTCCAAGTTTTGGAGGTCCTCCCGAAGGGCTGTTCGCGACACCGTCCGGGGGACTGTCTGACCGCCTCCCGGAGGGCTGTCCGTGGGGCGGATGAGGGTATACATCCTCGCGGTTGGGAGGTTGTAAAATCCTAGCTGCGGGGATCTGCACCGCCGTTCATCATCGACTCTACTTCCGCTGCGCTACGAGTCGGTAACGAAAATGATCAAACCTTGTATGCAGTCTCCATAGTGGTCCTGGGCTGGTGCGTAGGTCGGAAATTTTTTGTTTTATGCTGCGTTACCCTACAGTGGCATCAAGAGCCGTGCTATGCGTAGATGCAGGTTGCGATCTAGAATACATAGAGATGTATGGGTGTTGCACAATATAATTAGGTAGTAGATGAGATCTATTGCTGAAAATTATTTGTGCGGGTAGCAGATGAAGTCTGTTACCCGATGTTCTTGTTGCTTCCCTCGAATTTGCATATTTCTGATCTTGATAACAGTATGGTGGAGTTTCAATGTTCTGGCAATCCGCGATCCTGATTGATCAACGAAGTGCTAACAGTTCATTGAATTCCACCGTAGTTAAAAAGAACGATGAAATTTTGCAGACGAAAGGGCAATGCAGATGTGATCTGCACGGGGGTCACGCGTATGACGAAGTTTAGTATGGGGCTCGACATTTTATTATCTCGTGTTTCATACACCCTGGAATGTTAATCTAGCGACTTGGATTATCATGCTTGATGATGGACGTTGGTAGCTTCGGTTTGTTTCGAAACCTTAGAAGCCACGTAAAATAAAATTTCGCATGAACCGATTAGAGGCGTCTAACTTGGTTTTGCAGGATGGTTTGCATGTGCATGTGATGTGGTATAGCAGTGTTCATAATAATTTGATTATGTATGAGATGACTATATGATGTAAATTGATTAACATGACCTGCGTGTCATGATTCGGCATGATGGCTGGAGCCATATGATTGCACTTTAATGACCTGCGTGTCAACCTTATGTAATGCACTTATTTTATTAGCTATAGAGATAGCAATATTATCTTGTGCATCGACAAGGTGGTGGCAATCTTCGCGAAGGTGAACACCGACGCGAATGCCGGAGACGAAGAAATGAAAGACTTCTCCGTCAGAAAGGGCTATACCATATCATGCTATTATGAATTGCCTGAGATGTTTATCCCTTATGATGCACCCTTCTTGATTGCGCAGTAGTCGCTTTTTATTAGGGTGATCTCTCACTGAAATATCAAGTAGTTAGTGTTCTCCCAAGTGTAGCACCGTCACGGCACCTAACTTTTCGGGGCATTGCATGATCTCCATGGGTGCGAACGATTAAGGATGTGTGAGGCGGGTGAGTTGAGACCTCGCAGCGAGATCACTTGGTTGTCTTGACGTTCAGGCATGAAAGTCATGAGCTCGGAACACACGCATCGAAAGATGAACAAGAATCGCATAGAGATGTGATCGGCAAGTTTGCCTACCGATTGAAGTTCACGCCATGGGTGTTCATCTCGAACCGTGACGTTGAATGGATATGCGGGTCTTGAATCACTCACAATCAATTATGAGAGATATTGATTTGAGTGGGAGCGCACTATAGAATTAACTTGTTTAATTATCAGTGCAATTAATTTTGAACACTGTCTAAGTGTGGTTTGCATAATAGTTCTAGAATAATGGCTCGCGTTTCCACCTTCCCTGTTAAAATTGAATAGCTGTTAAATATCTGGTCAAAACTTTACGGTTGGTAACGTAATGTGAGGATTGTCCTCAAGAGTGCCGAGAAGGACTTTGTCCTATCGCATGCTTTTGGTATTCTCCCACTAATACTATGGATCATGTGACTCTCGTCCTTCGATCCAAAAGCTAGAATTCCTTTTCAGTCAAATACAATATGTTTGCTTCCATGAGACCCGAACTTCGAAAGTTTGGATAGTTATGTGATATTCATGGAATCTGAAAATTATTTTCAGAGATAGACAAAGGCTAAAAGATATGAGATATCCAAAGCAATGTTTGTTTGCAAACTATTAGTAAAGGAGTTTACTATGCATAAGACTGATAAGAGAGGGATCCAGGAGAACGCCTGTCATATGATGAAAGGTGAATAAAACAACAACTTAAAGAGAAAGGAAGTGTCCGAAGGGTGTTAGTAAGACTTTCACGCCTAGGAAGTCCGGGGCTAACGCCACTCTTAAGTTGGGTGCTTCTTCTGAGAGTAGGAGAAATACTGAAAGTTAAACTGTTAGAAGTATAAAGGCAAAAGGAAAGAAGACTGGAATATCCAGCTCATGTATGAATGTCATACAAGTTTTTGATGTATAAAAGGCTGGTCAAAGATATAGTTCTTGAAAATTATGGTTAAACATGTTAATCACTAATTCTTGGGTATTGTGAGTTAATCACAAAGATACCCGCTCGATTGCATTCTGTTGCAACTCGATGTAAGAACTACTATGGCCTGAAAGACTAGCCAGGAATGAGGTTTAGATACACACAGGGAACATAGTAAATGTTACTATACCTTCCATTAGTGTATTCCCTATGTATTTACTTTCATAATTCATTTTAGAGTTTTACACTCTTGCCCATTGCATAAAGTATCTTGCAAGAATGTTATTCATAAGAGAACTTTTGATGTTCGATGTTATGAATAACATAAGGGCCATACTTTCATTTTGAATGAGATGTATGTTATGAATATTGATATTAATACATTACCTCTGTATTTACTTTCATAATTCATTTAGAGTTTCATACACTCTAGCCCTTTGCATAAGGTATTTTGCAAGAAGGTTATTCATAAGAGAACTTTTTGATGTTCGGTGTTATGAATAACATGAAGGGCCATGCTTCCATACAGGATGGGATGTATGCTATGAATATTGATGGTAATATGATACATCCATAACACTGACGCTAAATGTCGCAAGACTAAAAGAATACCACACAAGTGTGGCACTGCATTTGGTCACATTGGAGAAACCCGCATGGAAAATTCCATTATGATGGATTTTGAAGCCGTTTGATTTTGAATCATCTGACACTTGCAACTTTCCTCTGAAAAGTGAAGTGACTGAAATACCGTTCACAGGCCATAAGGAACGAGCAAAGAACATATTGGTGATCATACATTATGATGTGTGTAGTCCAATAAATGTTGTTGCAAGTAGTGGATTTATCTATCTTCAGAAATGACTCAAGTAGATATATGGATATTTACTTGATGAGACGTAAGTCTGGATTTTTTGAAATCATTCGAAAGGTTTTCAACACGAAGAAGAAAATATTGTAACAAAAAAATTATGTTTCTACAATTCGATTGCAGAAAGGAATTTTTGAGTTACAAGTTTAGCGAATGTCTGATGAGTTGTGAAAGGGGTTTCATAACTTGCACCTCCCGGAACACCACTACAAGTGGAGAGTCCGTGTAGATGTAATCGAACCATTTATGACATGGTAAGATCAAAGATGACATAAATAAATTTGCCATTATCCCTTTTAAAGTGATGCTTTAGAGACTGCGGCTTTTACACTGAAAAGAGCTCCATCGGGTCTGTTGAAATGACGTCATGGTATGGTACGCCCAACCATGTTATATCTTTTTCTTAACATTTGGAATATGGGGCTTGTGTAAAAGGTTACAAACCTATTCCAAATCAGACAAGTGCTACTTTGTAGGTTATCCCAAGTCATTGGGTATTCCCCCACCACTATACCGAGGCAAATAGGTTTGCCACAAAGAACGGTATGCTTTTTGAAGATAATAGTTCTTTCAAAAGGTGAGTGGGAGGACAGTGCAACTCGACGAGATAACCAGTATCTTCGTCATCAGATCAAAGGAAAGAAACCTTGGAAGTGATTCCGGAGTTTCCTACTACGACTGATACGGAAGTCTCTACAATAAAATGTATGGACTTCAGTCGAACTTGCAGCTGAACCCCGTAGGCAAGGCTCGTGCAAACCTCTCAGGTGCGCAAACGAGATATTGTTGTTGGACAACAGTATACCTACGATACACAAGGAAGCGTTGATGGGCCCTGACTCCGGAATTGGCTAAATGCCAATACAATCCGAGATAGTTTCCATATAAATGTTTCAAGATTAAAACCTTGATACACCTTTCGGAAGACTTAGAGTCTAAACGAATATTTATGGAACTAAAACTGATACGGATAAAAATGTTTTATCCATAAAGCTCGACTTGTTGAAATAACAAGATCAAGGAGTTGACTGCGATGAGGTTGTTTCACCGTAGCGATGCTTGAAGTCGGTTCGGGTTGAACTAGCAATTAATACATATTTCAATCATGAGATATGAAACATGGATGACAAAGGGACTTCCATCTGATGGAAATGAAACCTAGGACTTATATGTGATACAGTCCAAAGTAATTTGTCGATCCAGAGGATGCTAGTAAGTATGCAAACTTCAGAGTTCCAGCGATGGACAGAAGAGAGCAAAGTGGAGTTGGAATCTTCGTTTTTGATGAAATGGTCAAAAGAGGTTGACTTCATCAAATGGGTATCGAAGATGCATGTGATTCAAGAAAGTAAGTGGGAGCATAATAATATTTCTAAAAACCGTGTGTACTTGACACATTGTTAATTGGAAATAAATTTCTTGACACGAATTAGGACTTCATTTGAAAATAGTTTTTCGATGAAGTGCTTAGGCTAAAATGGCCTCAATATTAGGCATGATGATCTATGGAGATAGATTTACCTAAATGGGGCTAAGCAATGAATACATATTGACAAGATGCTAAAACTTTTTAGCATTTAAAACGCCAAGGAGTGATTCTTGCCGAAGTCACATGGAAAGAGTTTTTGCAAGACTCGGTGTCCCAAAACACTGATGAGTAAAATACATGATGGAGATTCCACACACTCTTGTGTTTGGATTAATCATGTATTCCATGGTATGTAAAACCAACCAGATATGTCCAATACTCCAAAGTTGTTGCGAGTATAGATACCATAGTGATCAAAGTACTGATCATGGGACAACAGTGAAAGATGTCATTGAGTACTAGAGCAGTACTGATGACATGTTTTCTCGCAAACGGAGATCATGAAGAGTTCGTTGTAAAAGGTTACATCGATACAGTCTTCATCAATGCTCCATGCGATTTTCGATTTAAATTGAGGGTTTTGTGTGATACACAATATGGTGGCACGGTAGTTGGAAATTGTTCCAAACAAGATACTGTGGCGAATTCTATAACAAAGGCTAAGTATGTTGACGCTTGAGAAGCGACAAAGAAGTTGTTGAATCATATAGTTCATTCATGAACTTAGTATGGTTCCAAGAAGGCTTTGGTCTATGGGACACTATAGCAGATGGTTGCTCCATAGCTCAGTCTGAGGAATCAGGTTTCGACCAATGATTCACACATATGCAAAGCCAAGTCCACACAAAATATGAATTTTGTGAAAGCGTGAAAACGCGAGGATATGCAAAGTTACACACGGAGCTGAAGTTGTCAGATCCGTTGGACATCAGGCTATACCACATGCGAAGCATATTTTACACCAGTATGCCATAGGTGTAAAGTGCATTAGCATTGACTAGATTATTGACTCTAGTGCAAGTGGGAGTCTGTAGGAGATATGCCCTAGAGGCAATAATAAATGTTATTGATTATCTCCCTGTTCATAATTATGTTTATGTTCCATGCTATAACTGCAATGATTCTCGAGTCTACAAATAAAACGAGGCTTGGAGGGAAACTCATGTGCACGTGTGGGATAATAAACGGTAAAATGTATTCCTAGTCAAGCCTCTATGACTGGCTCAAGTATTGCATGATGATCCTGTTTTCCTGATCATGGGCATGACTATGCCGGCAATTTTGAGGGCACAATTGTTGGTAGAACACTTGTGTTGAATCGACCCAAATTGATGTTATGCTATGAGATACATTCGTCATAAGTTAATGGTTAATAACACAGGAAGTTAATGTTTGCATAATTCCTTAGACCATGAGAGTATCAAGTTTCTTCATGCTTGCTTCATGAACTTTGGGGTTTGTTAAACGTCATCCGTAAATGGGTGGCTATTACGGCGGCTTACGGGTTCATGGAAAAGTATGTCAAGTAACTTGATAGCTCAAGATTGGGATTTGCTCCTCCGACGATGGAGAGATATCTCTGGGCCCTCTCGGTGTTACGGTATCCATCATCGTCTGGCCAGACACAGGGTGATTTGATCACAGGGATGCCGGAACACGGGAACGAGAAAAGAGAACAATACCGGCAACGAGGTAACTGGCATAGTGGACAAGGTGTTGATCCACGGGGATGCCAACATGTCTCACCTCGGGTATTTGTAACATATCGCGAAGCAACAGGAATAGCACACGGCAACTCGAGGTTCACTCGAATATTCATTCGTGTGGGTATAGGGATCAATATGGGTGTCCACGGCTCCGATGTTGATCATTGATCGGAAGGGGTTCCGGGTCATGTCTATGCTTCACCGAACCTATAGGGTCACACGCTTAAGGGTCATCTATCTGCTGAATACTAGACAGGGAGTCTGAGAGAAAATCACCGAAAAAGTTTCGGACGCCGGAAAAGTTTCGGACAGCGGAAAAGTTCCGCAGAGAGGTCACCGGATGAGTTCCGGTGAAACTGAAAAGTTGTTTCAGAGGATACCATAAAGTCAAATTGGTTTTGGCACATGCCTGATAATTCTTGGAGGGTGCCAGAATCATTCTGGAAACTTTCTGGAATTTTCCGGGATGAAAACCGGAAATGTTCCGGAGCTGCCGAAACCGCTTCAGATGCTTTTCGCAGATGAAATCACTAAACCGGAATTGTTCCGGCTTGCGTTGAAAATTATTTTGGTGGGTACTAGAATTGTTCTAAGCCCACATGAATATTTTCAGTTCGATCAGACGCTGAAAAATGTCGTCGTGAATAGTGAAAGTGTTTTTTGGGATATTTTTGGAAAGCCACCTTTTGGGGCTTTGCTCCAAAAGATCTTGGGGATGACATGGATGGATAGGGGCCAATTTTGGGGCCCCACATGAGGGTGTGGCCGGCCACATGGTGGACTCCTTCATGGAGTCCCCCTTGTTCCTTGGTTTCACCTTTTAGGTCCTTGGGAAGGACTCCTTTCCATGTGGGTTTTGGGTTTTCTTGTAAAACCACCCTACCCCTTGGGTTTCCTATAAATAGGAGGTGTGTGGGCTGCCATAAGACACACTCTTGCTCTCATACACAAAGCCATGCATGATCTGGCATTCTTCTCTCCCTCCCAGCGAAATAGTTTCGTAGAGCCGAAAGGCTGTCTGGGTTCCGGCAGGAACTAGTTCTGGACGGCGAAGCCCTGCTGGATAGATGACACCGTATGTGTGCAACTCTGTAGAGAGATCGTAGTTTCGGTCTTAGTTCGAGAGTACCTCCCGAAGGGCTGTCCGAGTGACAGTCCAAGTTTTGGAGGTCCTCCCGAAGGGCTGTCCGCAACACCGTCCGGGGGACTGTCTGACCGCCTCCCGGAGGGCTGTCCGTGGGGCGGATGAGGGTATACATCCTCGCGGTTGGGAGGTTGTAAAATCCTAGCTGCGGGGATCTGCACCGCCGTTCGTCATCGACTCTACTTCCGCTGCGCTACGAGTCGGTAACGAAAATGATCAAACCTTGTATGCAGTCTCCATAATGGTCCTGGGCTGGTGCGTAGGTCGGAATTTTTTTGTTTTCTGCTGCGTTACCCTACAAAACCCATAGAAACAAAGAAGAAGAAACCCACACGGAAGCTTCTAAAATCAGTCTGAACATGTCCATAGAAGCTTCCCAAACTGTTCTAGGAAGCTTACAAATGTTTCCGTAATGTAAATAAATGTTTCGTTCCATCAAAGAAATGTACGTCGCATTTGATGAAAATATTCCCGCGTTTTAGAAAAATGTATGTGACGGTTAAAAAATGCTGTATACAAATGTAAATAAATGTTCTCTTAGGTAAATAAAAATATTTATTTCTATCAAAAAATAAATCGTGACATTTTAAAGAAATATTGGCATGTTTCAAAAATTCTTGTGACAAATCAAAAATGCTTATACAATGTAAAAAATGCTCATGTAGTTTCAAGGAAATGTTTATTGCCATTTAAGATAGGTACGTGCATTTGTAAATGTGCTACCATATATTCAAAAATGTGTTCAGCACATGTATTTTTTGAAGGTTCATCGTGTATTTGAAAAAGTCTAAAATTTATCATCAAAATGTTTCATGTGTGCTCTAAAAATATCCATTGTGTACTTAGAGGGCAGGCTTGGCTTTCGACAGGTTTACTGGGAGGAGATTTGGGGCCTTTCTTTGCATTGTTGAGTGGGGTTTCACTTAGATCAGTGTAATCACGTTTTGACCGAGGGTGGGTATGCACGTACGGATATGTATTTCTAGTGGATGTAATTGGTCATCTTGCCCCCCCCCCCCCCCCCCCCACCACCACCACCACCCCCACCTTTCTTTAATACATTGTGTGCTCACAAAAAATAGATATGTGTTGGAAAAAGAAAAGCGATAAATAACCAAAAGAAAACCAAAGAAAAAGAACAAAACTAAGAACGACAACAAAAAAAGAGAAAAAATGAAGGAAACTGGTGAAAAAAAACAATCATGATGTGAGGGAAAAAACGGTGAAAAAAACAAAGGGAAAACAAAGACAACCCGATTGAACTGATGGCCCAGCCCGATTCACTCGCATGTAGGCGATTCCTAATAGCAATCTACCCCCTCTGTTTTTAAATACAAGTCTTTTTAGAGATTCCACTACGGATTATATATACATATGTGTATAGGCATACTTTAGAATCTAGATTCACTCATTTTGCTTCGTATGTAGTTCATAGTAAAAAAAATAAAGGACTTATATTTAGAAACGGAGGGAGTACATGCGAGAAAGCAGCTCCTATTCAGTGCAGTGCACGCTAAGGAGACGCAAAAACGCGCACCCCTGCTCCCCCCGCACCCTTTTGGGCCGACCCATGTGCGGAGCAGGACGCCCCCTAATTTTTAGGTTTCGTTCACTTTTTTATTATATATTTTTAATTTCTTCTTTAAACAAACATAGGATTTCAAAGAATGTCTAGATTTCAAAATAAAATGTGAATTTTGAAATAAATCATCAAGAAATGATAAAATGTTGGTGAATTTAATTGTAAAACAAATAATGATGTTCCTTATTTTAAAAAATGTTCATATAATCACAAAATGTTTGTGAATCAAAATATGTCTGTTATTTCGAAAAGTGTTAGCATATTAAAAAAAAGGTAAATTATTTGAAAATTATGTTCAGGAAACGAAGAAATACCCATGATTTTGAAAAACAATGTTATCATATTCAAAACAATTCTCTCTAATTTGAACAAATATTTATAAATTCAAAATATGACCCAAGAATTCAAACATGAATTTTAAAAATGTTCAACATCTATTTTAGAACTATTTAACATGTATTTGACAAAATGTTCAAATATATAGAAAAAATGTTAAACGAATATAAAAAATGTATACCTTGTATTAAAAAAAGTCAAAACAGAAGAAAATAGGACAAAACTGGAAAAAATGTAGAAAAGCCGTAAAAAGAACTGCATGTAATCATCCTAAAACCGGTCGAAACCAGTGGAAGATTTCACGAAACTAGTCGGTCAATGCAGAAAGATAAATAGATAACTGTAAAGAAAAAATAGTTCATCGAATCTTATTAACATGGTATCTAGTTTTGAAGATCTCAATGTAATAAACACAACAGTGAAAACGGTTTATAATTTAAATACACAGTTCAAAAAATATTTTGTTTTAAAATTGATATAAAAAGTACAAAGTAACCCATAATTAAAATCACACACATAGTAACCCACCCATCCCTCTTGTGCATGCAGAGAAATCCCAACAAAACTCTCACATGATGGGCGACGCACAGAAAAGATGGGAGTGGCCATTGCAAGAGATATCCTTGACCTAGTGATATCAACAAATAGGTAGGTTGGAAGAAATTTTGCTTACGTCTTTATTTGTAGGTGGTAATTCTAGTGATTTTCTGTTCCTACCTGTGAGCTTTGGCTTTTGGTATGCCCTAAAACTGGGGTTAATTTTTGGCGAGAATTTTCTCCCTTAGTTTTTGGCCTGGGGCGTCAACCAATCCTCACTATGTTGTTGGGCGCACATCTTAATCCATGGCCTATTTGGGACCATAGACATCATGGACCATTTCCGACGGGTTCCTAATGTCAAGATCCTTTTGTTCCCACCTACTCAGATCAGGTGTCTACATCGCAACAAATGTTCGTGGAATTGAGATCATAATAGTGCAATAAAAAACATCAACACTTAATGGTATCCAAACTACAAGCAACTTAAAAGCCGGATATTTCTTCGGGGAGTCTCTCTTGAGCTCACTCGTGTCTTTTGGGCATGTTTGGTGTTAAAAAACGTCTTAGATTACGGGACGAAGGGAGTAGAATATAGCAAAGAGCAAATTCGCCACAGCACTATCCCAATGACAAACCATGTTATGTGCTAGAATATAGCTAAAAAGCAAATTCAGCCAAAACTTCTCCAAAACTGAATGGATACTAGAATGTAGCTAAAAACCAAATTTGGTTGCTGCTGCTCTTCAAAACAATTTCAGAACTTCTTCAGATATTTCCTTTGATCATCCATATATATGGAATACTAGATTATCAAGTGGTACTACTCCGTCGACATAAGCTGCTCCAACGGTGATCTTGAGCCGCGCCAACCATGGTAACGGCCTGTGCTTATTTGTAGCCATACAATCTGGTAGCAACTTAACTAGTCAATCAATGCAGCAGATAAATAGATAATTAAAAATCCAAATCACCTAGCTAAACACTTAACTAATCAGAAAAAAAAAATAGCTTCCTAGAATTAAATCATGCTGAAGAATCCAAGTCGAAGTAAAGGAGGGCATATTTCCTTCTTTGGAAAGAAACATAAGCGGTACCTTTTATCGGCTGGTCTTTCCAAGGAGCAATCCCACAATCTCATCCGGTTCTTGTTTCTGCTTTGTGCTTTCGTCACCATAGAAACTGCAATTCGTTTTCATGACCATAGAAACTGTAATCCACCAATTGGACCTTGATCTTCGGATTGCTCTGATGATTACTAACGACGGTCCTCAAGGCAGAGAATGCATCAGTATTAGGACTTGCTCCCCCAATTTTTGCAGAGATCTCTTTAAGGCCTGGCATACGCTCAATGGTGATAACTGCATTAGCATGTCGGTGTTGATCCATTTGGGGGATGGCATTGAAACCAAGCATGAGCTTCTCAAGATTAGGCATTGCAGCTGCCTCAAATTTGAGCCAAGGTGCACTGCACCTGAACTTGAAGTACTTGAGAACTGAGAACCCAGCATTGCCAAAGACGATCTTGTCAACGGGCTCCGTCTCCACATACAGCGACAGAGCAGTGAGGGCAGGCAATCCTCTGAGAATATCGACACAATTCAACTGCAGTTCCCTCACTGTAATCTTCAAGATACATAGGTTGCCAAGTTCTTTAACCCACTGAGGAACTTTGGAAAATGTGATGCAGCTGTGCGGCGAGAATTCAAATCTCTGGAGAAGGGGGGGAGGTGCCAAGCCATCCCAGCTAATGATTACTCTTGAAGCATCTTTATGCCAAGATCCATCATCATGAGTCAGAGCTAGAGTTTTCAGGTTACCATGTCCTCCCAGTAAAGTTCCCAGGGCTTCCATGATATGGCCCAATGATGGCAGTGTAGTAGAAGAACAGGCGAGATGAAGATTGTGCAGGTTGCTCAGCCTGCCAGTGCTCCATAGGCTGATGACAGAGTCCATGCTGCTAATCAAACCCAGCAGGTTTCTCTCAACAGGAAGAGTCAGGTTGAACAAGTGTGGGAGATGTATAATATCCCATGGAATAACAGTGACTCTTGTTGCAGCCATGACATCCAGTGTTTCCAAACATTGCAGCTCTCGCATACGGTTTGGTAGTTTTATGCGGGCATCACTTGCAATCTTCAAATATCTCAGCAGAAACAGTTCTGAAATCCCAGTAAGGTCTATGGGGTCGTGGTCGCCAGGTTGGCCGGATAGATTGAGATTTAGAACACGAAGAAGCTTGAACTCTCTAATACAAGGCATGCACTCAAATAATCCAGAAAATCTAAGTGACCGAATTTGTGACCTGCTCATGTTCGTCGGTGTCTTGGCATATCTTGCATTGCCAAAGAGGAGAGACAGTCGACGGACAATATGAGAAAATGACACATTCTTTCTACTGTGGTCTATTGCCACAATGAAATTCTCTTCTGCAGACTTGTGCACAATGAAATCATGTATGGCATCATGAACTGCACAGGAAACCACCTCATTGTTGTAACTGATACATATAGGTTGGATGAATCTTCTAGTAATAAGTTGATCGAGATAGCTTTCTGCAACTCTATCAATGTCTTGCCCTTCTGTTCTATAAACAAAATCTTGAGCCACCCATTGCTTCACCAAATCATACTTGAAGAATTTGTAGCCTTCTGGACACATGCTAAGAGACAGCAAACATGACTTCAGATAATGAGGAAGATTACTGAAGCTCAGATTCAGTGCTTGTCTTATTCTTTCTGATGCCGAGAAGCAAGAGCTTAATGACCGATGGATATACGTCAAAAGATCGATTGACATGACAGGTTGGCTTGCTAAAAGACCAGCTATGCTGATTGTTGCTAGCGGCAGACCACCACATATTTGAACAATTTTGTTTAAACCCTCTTTCAACTGTCCAGGGCAATAGCTGTCAGAGCCAAAAAGTGTGTTGAAGAATAACTTTCTTGAGTGATCATCATCTAGGGGCTTCATCTGAAAAACATGCTCTGATTGATAGCAGCAACATGTTAATGCAACGTCTTCGATCTGTGTAGTTATTATTATTCTGCTTCCATGACTACCCTTTGGAAAAGCATGAGTAATGATGTCCCATACTGATGCATCCCATACATCATCAAGAATAATTAAGTACCTGCATGCCAATAATTAGCACATATTAGTGTATAGGGAACATGCAAGTTTAAGTCTAATATATATGAAGAAAAACGGTAGTACCTTTTGTTTTGTAGATTGGTCTTGATATTGTCAATGAGGTCAGTCTCCTTACAATCTGGTGTGGGGTGCTGCTGCTGGAGTTGAGACAGCATGTCATGGAAAATTCTCCTCGTGTCAGGTTGTCCAGACACCCGAATGAAAGCTCGACAATGGAATCTCTTACCAACTTTGTTGTACACAGCTCTAGCGAGTGTAGTCTTACCAAGACCAGAAGATCCATGAACAGACATGACCTTGATCTGCTTGCCCTCATCGTTTTCCAGTGAGTTGATATACTCATTCATCCTGCCGTCAATTACTATGTGGGTGGTTTCTTCTCCATACTGCGTTGGGAGCATAGGGCCAAGGGACACAAACCTACGCCTCAAGTTGCTGCAAGAATGGAGATCATACCTCTGGTGTCGTTCAATCGCCTTCTGGACGAACAAGCTGAACTGTGAAACCCTTCCTGCAATCCCCTCGTGTCGTGGCTTGAGTCTCTTGGGGAGTCTCCTGGGAGTCTTGGCATGACCGGACAATTTGAGGCGGGATCTGGTGCCCTTGACGTTGTTTGAGGGTTCTGCAGGCTGAACAAATAATAAGCTGTCGATGTAATCCTCTATGTCGTACGACAGGTCATGCGCCTCATTCATCCAGCACTTGGCTGTCGGGGGAGGGTCTTCCAGCTCTGACAGTTCATCAAGGTAGGAGCTCATCTCTTCAACATCTTCTCTGAGGAGCTGCATCCCATCCTTGACACTCTCGGAGGAACATCCCTGAGGAGGAGCCTGTAGCAGCATGTCCAACTTCCCAACAACGGCTCTCATGGCGCCAAGCGACGCACTCACCGAACCATCTAATTAATCAAGCACGCACAAGAGTCAACACACAGAGAAGAGGTACAGAATTAATTAAGGAATTAACATGTGCACGCATAGATCAATGAAGTACTGTACTCGACCCGATAGAAACATAAATTAAGAGAAATCAAGACAAAGCTAGCTGGGGAGATGGATCAATCAAGCAACACTCACGAAGCAACGTCAAGATATTAGATGATGTGAATATGCGAGCTTCCTCAAGGATGATGTTGTTTCTGTCTCGCTCTTGAGCATCAGATTGCTTGACTGCATATTCCACGCTTTCTTCAGTAAGTGGACTCTTGACGTCCAACGAAGCACTTATCGCCCCCTGTGTCTCGCTGACTTCACCTAAGTCCTCGATCGAAACATCTAAGTACACACAAATAAAGGTACAATTAAACTGAGGGGAGTATCTAGTATGCGATGGATGGAAGTCAAATTGGGCATCAGTCAGATTTTCATAATTAAATAATAGATGCCAACAGAAATCAAAGAGAAAGCTAGCTGAGGAGATTCCCAAAAAAAAAGGTTGTGGAGATGGATCAAGCAACACTCACCAAATAACGTCGAGATATTAGATGATGTTGTTTCCTCAAGGACAATGTTGTTTCCATCTTGCTCTGGAGCACCAGATTGCTTGACTGCATATTCGATGCTTGCTTCAGTAACAAATGGTCTCTTGGCATCCAACGAAGCACTTACCGGCTCCCCTGTCTCCCTGACTTCACCAACGTCCTCAATCGAAACATCTAAACACACGCAAAAAAGGTACAATGCAACTAAGGGGAGTGTCTATAATGCGGTGGATGGAAGTTGAATTGGGATCGGTAAGATTTTCATAATTAATTAATGGATGGCAAGAGAAATCAAGAGAAAGCTAGCCAAGGAGATTCCCGCAAAAAAAAAAAAAAATTGGGAGATGCATCAAGCAACACTCACCAATTAAAGTCGAGATATTAGATGATTTGAATATGCAAGCTTCGTCAGGGACGGTGTTGTTTCCGTCTCGTTCTGGAACACTAGATTGCTTGACTGCATGTTCTGCACTTGCTTCAGTAATAAGGGGTCTCATGGCGCCCAATGAAGCACTGATTGGCACCGCTGTCTCCTTGACTTCGCCTCTGTCTCCACCTTGGATCGAAACATCTGAAAATACACAAAGAAAGATACAATTAATCAAGGGGTGTGTCTACTTCGCAGTCCACTCAAAAAGAATCGGCCATCAGTCAAGAGTTTACAACTAGATGAATCCCAAATTAAATAGCGCATACACACAAATTACAGCATGCGTATGAGCAAATTACAAAACCAAGTGCACAGACCACTACTCGCAAACCAAATACCGAGACCCCACAATCACCATAACTATACAATTTATGTGAGTCAGATAACTAAGGATGATTATTTTCCCATGTCATTGCCCGGGGCATACTGCTAACTATTGTAGAAAGAAATGAAAACATGCACTTGATTGCAGATTTGCAGTGTCTACAACTGTACATAGATACAGATATTATACATATATAGGGACCGTACCTTGATGCAGGTGGAGAGTGCAGTCTGCAACGGACGTCCTTGGGAGATCAAGCTGAAAAAGAGATATCGATTCAGCCTTTGACGGATATAAACCTGCGCTGCCAGTGGAGATCGATGATTTGATGAATAAAGTTACCTCAGGATGCGCTGCTTCATATGTTGTGACCTGGAGTATGGGACGGTTGTTGGGTGGAAAGATGTCAATTGCATGCCTCACCGCTTTCTCAGCCCTGTTGAGGTCCGAACTAAGGGCATAGCCTATCTCAACTGCAACCTTTTGAAGCGAGGGGAGGTTCCCCAGGCTACCGAAGTCAAAGTCATCAACCTTGCCATCCTCAGAGGGCTGCTGCGCTTGGACACAAAAATCCAGGAATTCAAGGCTCAACATAGCTCCCTCTAGGAACCAACCAGGCGTTGCACCTGTCTTCAAAACCCTCAACTTAGGGAATGCACCTGGAACTCCCATGATATCATGGTGGAGACCCTTTGGCATGTCAAGGCATAGAGTAACGAGCTCTGGGAACCTTCCAAAGATCTCCAAATCAGGACTGTCCACGTGTACTGATAAGTGGGAGAGATTTGGAAGAACTAAGGGAGTAATCTTTGCTAGTAGTGTAGGTTGTCTATACACCATGTGTAGAACACGGAGTTTATGAGAGAGGACACACCCTTCCCAGCAGTAGCAGGTCGCATCATCACATCCTGTTGACTTAACATCAGAAATGTCTATGACTTGGATTTTCTGCAGTTTGGCTACAGATTCCGCCCAAGCTTTCATCGAGCTTGCACTGTGCAACCATAAAGTTTGAGTAATGCAGAGTTTCCTCAACTCTGTCAACTTGCCAAGCTCTGTCACAAAGTTCGAGGACTCCTCTACATTTGTTAGGCATAGCTCTTCCAGACATGTCAAATTCCCAATACAGTCTGGCACTCCTGACAAACATTTGCAAACGTTTAAGCACTTGAGTTGACTTAGTAGACCAATACTATCTGGAAGTTTGTTTAGGCTTCCCATATTATTCAAGTCCAGTACCAACAAGAACTTCAGATGTCCTATGTTCTCTGGTAGCTCAGTCATATACATGCACCCTAGTCTAAGATATCTCAAGTGAACTAACCTCCCAAGATATTCAAGATGATTAGTGTTGTTCAAATCACAACAGCCTTCAAAAGATAGGACACGCAAAACTTGAAAGCATGAAAGTGATGGCAACATCTCAGCAGAGCACATGGCATTAAGTGACCTCACTTGTAACATAGATGCGCTAACCACGGGTTGAACTCTATGTTGAACGGCTAGCCTGCGAGCATTCTGACGAGAAGTTGTATATTGCTCGTCACTATCCAATACAGTAACAAAGTTTTCTTCCTTTGACAATAGACATATTATATCATGCATGATGCCATGAACACGACAACCAGTTATGATGCCACAATGTGGGGTCTCAACCGGTTGTATCATGCTTCTATTTATAAGCTCGTTGAAATACGTTTCACCAATCTCATATAATCCTACACCTGGTTGCTTATGAACGAAACCCTCGGCAACCCACTTCCATATCAGACTATCTTTCTCAATCAGACAATCTTCTGGATACATGCTCAAATACAATAAGCAAGTCCTTAGATGACAAGGCAGATCATAATAACTAAACAGAAGTATCTTCCTCATGTTCTTGACAACTTCATTATCTTCATACCCAAAACGAATCGAATTGTATACCTTTGACCAAACCTCCACCGGTTTACTGATAAGCAAACTAGCCATTGTGATTATAGCCAACGGTACACCACCACATCTGTGTAACATTTTCTCGTACACCTCTGCTGGTTGATCATAAGGGTCTTCGTGTTTGCCACCAAATAATCTTGTAAGAAATAACTCCTTGGATAAATCATACGAAAGTGGTTTTAGCTTGTATACTTCACATGCTTCTGTGGCAGTCCTAAGAATACGAGTAGTTGTGACTACCCTGCTTGCACAATTATTATCCACAAAAACCATCCTGATCACTTCCCACGCGTGTCTATCCCATATATCATCAATCACAATGAAGTACCTGTCCACATCCGAAATGCAGCAACCGTAATTAATTACTGAAACTATATGGTAAGGTGCCTAATTAAGCATCTAAATATCTAGAGAAAAAATGAGATGCATTTGCATGCCAACCACCTCATAAAATGATGTAAAATAGGCATTATTCGGTGAAAAAATGGTGAAACGATAGTTGCAGGAGAGATATCATTTCACCGTCCCCTTGTTCTGATTAATAAAATTTCTCACTACAAAACTGGATTGGGGTAATAGGGTGCATACCTCTTGGTCGCTAGTGATCCTCGGAGTTGGTCGATCAGCTTCATTTCATCCCATGACGATAAAATAGAATCCTGATGCTTTTTGTTGTCGATTACAAAGAGAATGTCGCTGAGAAGTTTTTTCACGCTAGGTTTCTGTCCCACCGGAACAAAAGCAGTGCAATCGAATTGCCCTCGGAGCTTATCATACACTGCTTTGGCAAGACTAGTCTTGCCAAGACCTGCGAATCCAACAATAGAAACTATCTTGAGTTGTCTGGACACATCAGTCAGCATCTCAGTTAGCTTGCTCAATGGCTCATCTATGCCAACGAGCTCTTTCTGATCTTTATACAGAGCCAACAGGCGAGGGTCAACCGTGGCTGCGCTGGCTGGATTAGCTACCACCTCATCCACCTTGTACCTATCACGCCTTTGAGCTTGGTGCTGTACACGGGCCTTGATGCCTTTGATCTCGTCAGCGATCTCACGTCGAGCCTTGCCCTTGGTGAACAGATTGGCCACCTTCTCCGTTAGCAGTTTGAGTGCGGGTGGTTTGTCGGCGGCGGAAGGCTTGGAGCCGTGGACACGCACCAGGAACTTGTCGACGATGTCCTCCATTATGTATGAGAGGTCCCTGGCCTCGTCGGCCCAGAGCTTGACCCGCTCGTCGAGCTCGTCCCGCGGCACGTCGCCAAACTTGCGGAGGGCGGCGTACATGCTGGTCAGCCCTCTCTCGAGGTACTCGACGTCTTCCTTGACTCTGGCCTGCAGCTTGTACTCCTCCTTGAGGAGTTCGCCGAGCTTAGGGAGGAGGCTGCCCATGGCCCCCGTCGCCACGTCCATGGCTCGCGCGGCTGGTCGAGCCGGGGTCGCCGGGTCGGGGCGGCCGGCGGCGCTGGGGTGGGAGCGGCAGAACCGGCGTTAGGAGGCCGCGGGATGGCGCTGCTATGGTCGGGGTGGAACTGGAAGAGGCGGGCGTTTGGCGGTGGAGGGAGGACGGCGGGGCTGTGCTATAGCCGGCGGCGCTGGCGGCGGCGGCGGGATTTAGGGATCTGGGGGAAGGGGAGTGTGGAGAGCAGAATGGGAGATCTGGCTGCCAGCGGTGCGAAGACCGACAGGGTTATTCATTCAGTCAACATTCGCATCCGCTTACGCCAACAGGAAGGGAAACGTTTGAGTTAATTGCAAAAGAGTACCACAATTCGGGCCGTATTCACAAGTTGGTGCCATCTTTCAATTTTTTTGCAAATACGTACCAAGATACAGGTAGCTTGTTGCAAAACTTATATTTCTACGTATAGATGCTCTTTCTGACAGATCTGGCCCACCGGTCAGTCTCTTACAGGAAAAACCGGCCCGGACCGCTTCGACCGGTGGAAAACCGGCTCTCTCTCTCTCCATCCGGACCGGATAACAACCTAGGCGGCTCGATTCGGATCCAGCCGCACTCGCACTCGCACTCTCTCCCAGCCCGACCCCCTCTCCTCTCTCCCGGCGATGGCGGCGGCGACTCCTGGAAGCGTAGTTGGTGGTGGCGGCGACGCCGACGGCGAGGGTGACGGCGGCCACATCGTTTCAAGCGGTGCTTTAAGAGGCGTAGCTTGTGGTGGCGGCGACGGCGACGGCGACTCTGGTGGCGAGGGCGCATGCGAGTTCTCCGAGCCTGATGTGTCCAAGGCGGGGAAGTTGAGGCTAGCGCAGATTTGGGTGGCGAATCCAAGTACAAGCCATCGTTGGACGTCGGGGATCGCCGGCGTTGAGTAAGTTTTCTTGGTGTGATGAATTATTATTAGGGTTAGTTTTAATTAGTTCCAATTTATGTATTATGATTGGGGATTAGGGATAGCAATCACTGCCATGTTCCGTAATTGTGACATTCGTTGTGCATCAATAGGAATTTACACTTCCATATTGAAATTTGTGTCATGTGAATTTATAGTAATGTAGTTTCTGAAATTTATAGTAATGGGGATTAGGAATAGGAATTTACACTTGCATGATTTGTGACATGTGATGTAAATTTATCACTGACAAGTGCCATATTTTCTGAAATTGTAGTTTATATCCAGAAATTTGGGATGTTGGTATCCATTTTCAAGATCAGGACAGTTTACAGTTGAAACTGTGCAGTGATGATGTTGTCCTTTCTAGTGTGCTAGCACTGATGGAGACACAAGGCTATGGAAGTACTGACTCGGTGTATTTTGATCAAGGCATAGGATTTCATGGTCTAGAGAAAATAGATACCAATGCTAAGTTGCAACAGCTCAAGAGGCAGCACAAGGATGTCAAGTTGCTGAATTTGTCAGTGTTTAGGGGGAGTGCACCTGTCATTGAAGATGTGAACAAACAGTTGCTTCCATATGAAGAACCTATTTGCTATGATCTGTCAGAGCCTCCTTTGTTTGCTGTTGATGAGCAAGGAAATATTTTTGAAAGTCAAGGCAGTAGCAGGAATGTGCTTGTGACAGAAGAGAGCAAGAATGTGGTTGGAACACAAGAGAGCAGAAATGAGGGAAGAGAGCACAAGGGCAAGGTCAAGCTTAAACAAGTAGTGGAAGAAGATAGTACTGATGCATCTTCATTTGATTCTGAGGGTCCAAGAGATATTGAAAATGATCCTTACTTCATGGGGGAGTATAGGCCAAAAGGAAATGAGGGAAGAGTGGTTACATTAGAAGAATTTGAACAGGAAGAAACAGAGGATGATGAAACAGAGGATGATGATGCAGAACTTGATGATGAAGTGCTACCAGAGGTGTTACATCATTATGAGGGTGAAACAGATGTGGAAGATTTATTTGAGCTGGATGAGGAGGATCATGTTGTTGAAGAAGGAGAACACATTAGTGAACCTGCAATAAAGAGGAGGAAACTGCCAGTGAGGAGAGGACCCACAACCAGGTCACATTCCAGTGCCCTAGAAATATTGGAACCAGATTTTAAACCCTCATCAGATGAAGAAGAGAAAGGTTTCCTTGAGGAAAGTGATGATGATGGGTTTGAGCCGGATAGTTTTGTACCACCTAAAGGCAGGAAGAGCAGGGCAAAGAAACAGCCACCTAGGAAATGGTATGATGAAAATAGGGAAGAGCCACATAACCAATTATGTCTGAAAATGTGTTTCAGAGATCAGCACCAAGTCAGGGATGCTTTGTTGAGCTTGCACATCAGACAGAGTAGAACTTTTAAGTATCACAGGAATTCAGATAAAAGAATAATTGTGGAATGCAGAACAAAGAAGATATGCAAATTCTTTATGGTGGCAGCAGTTATAAAAGGAGAGAAAACATTTGTAATAAAGAAAATGAGATTGCAGCACACTTGCCCTACTACTACAGAGAAGAGTAGGGTCACTGCAAAGTGGCTTGCAAAGACATATGAGCCATTGTTTAGATCTGATCTCAATACTAGCATTCAGACTATGATTGACAACTGCCAAGAGAAGTATGGTGTAGATGTGCCAAAGGCAATGGCATATAGGGCAAAAAATCAAGCTGTTGAGAATGTTCTAGGAGATCACAAGAAGCAATATCCCAGGCTTAGAGACTATGCTCAGACTGTGATGGATACAAACCCTGGCAGTAGGGTTATAGTTACAACAGTAACTCCAACACCTACTGAAAAAATTCCACATCCTGGGCCAAGGTTTCATGCAATGTTCTTCTGCCTCAATGGAGCAAGGGAGGGTTTTCTCAAGGGATGCAGACCCTTCATTGGTTAGTTCTAATTTATATAATTATTTGCTTCTTTAGTTATGACTTTGCAATTATAGTGACAAGTGCTGCTTTAGTTATGATATTGCAATTATAGTGACAAGTGCTGCTTTAGTTATGAATTTGCTATTATAGTGACAATTGTGTGTTGCAATATATTAGGTGTTGATGGATGTTTTGTAAAGCTATGCACTGGTGTCCAAATCCTTGCTGCCACTGGTAGAGATGGGAATAATAATATATATCCCCTGGCATTTGCTATTGTTGGACAAGAGGATACACAGAGTTGGTGTTGGTTTCTGCACCAACTGAAGATCTGTCTAGGAGGAGAAACTGGACAGTTTGGTGCATACACAATCATGTCTGATAGACAAAAGGTACTCAATGCAGCTTATAATTGTCTACTTTCATCTATAGAATTGTAGCATAGAATTGTAGCTTAGAATTGTAGCTATGAATTCTAGCTTATAGTTGTGTCATGTGTGAACAGGGGCTACTCAATGCAGTGAATCAAGTTTTTCCTAACTCCCACCAAAGATTTTGCCTTAGACACTTGTATGCAAATTTCCAGAATGCTGGGTTTAGGGGGGAAGATCTTAAGAAGTACATGGATAATGCCAGCTATGCTTATAATCAACACAAATTTGAACTTGCAATGGATGATCTGAAAAAAGAGAGTGAAGAGGCTTGGAAATGGCTTAGTGAGGTACCTAAAAAAACCTGGGCTAGGCATGCATTTGACACAAACTGCAAGACAGATTTGGTTGTTAACAATCTGTCTGAGGTGTTTAACAAGTACATCCTTGATGTTAGGAAAAAACCAATTAGGACAATGTGTGATGGTATTAAAGATAAGATGATGGTGAGGTGGCATAAGAATAGAGAGAGTGGGAAGGCAGCTAGATGGGGAATCACACCTCATTATAGTGAAAAGCTAGAGGCAGAAAAGGAAAGGGCCAGATTCTGCAAACCCATTCAAGCTGGTGTGAATTTGTGGCAAGTGAGTAGTGGACAGCAGACACATGCTGTTAATTTGGAGCTTCACACTTGTGGTTGCAGAAAGTGGAACATTACTGGCATACCATGTAACCATGCAATCTCTGCAATTAACAAGGCAAAAAGGTTTCCAGAGGATTATGTGTGCAACTTCTTCAGAAAACCTTTTTATGTGGCAGCATATCAACCAATGATTTACCCTGTTCCTGGTGAACATGACTGGACAAAAACTCCTGGGCCAGACATAGACCCCCCTGCATTTAAAATTAAGAAGGGCAGAAAGAAAGAGAAGAGGGCAAAGGGAAGATTTGAAGTGCCAAAGCCTAAGGATACCTCAAGATTGGGTACAATAACATGTAGCAATTGTGGACTCCAAGGCCATAGATACACCAGCTGCAAGAAAGACTTGAAACCAGAATTGGTTTTGAGGAAAAACAAACATGTGGTAACAATGTTCTTTACTTTGTTTGTTCTTCAATTTGGTAGGCATCTTGAGATATATATTGCATGATCTGTTTCCCCTGTTTATTTGGTAGGCATCTGCAAGTGCTCCTGCACCTGCACCTGCTCCTGCAAGAACTGCACCTGCACCTGCTCCTGCAAGAACTGCACCTGCTCCTGCAAGAACTGCACCTGCTCCTGCAAGAGGTGCTGGAAGAGGAGCTGGAAGAGGTGATGGAAGAGGAGCTGGTGCTAGAAGAGGAGCTGGTGCTGGAAGAAGTGCTGGAAGAGGTTTCTCAGCCCCAAGAACTGCTGGTGCTTCTACTTCTGGCAATACTGGATGGGCTAGTTATTTCAATGCTAGTGGTAACATATGAACTAGGTGGGCTAGTTATTTCAATGCTGGAAGAGGAACTAGTTATATGGGGGCTGTGTGATGTTGTCTGGTAGCTAAAATGGCTTTTGGTGTGTGATCTAGTCATGCTACAATGCTTTTGCTTTTGCTGTGTGATCTTGTCATGCTACAATGCTTTTGCTTTTGCTGTGTTATCTTGTTTGGTACAATGGCTACAAACTGTGTGATCTTGTCAATTGCTTTTGCTTTTGTCTGTGTGATCTTGTCATGCCGTGTGATGTTCTCTGCCAAGCTCCTCCTACAAATGCCAGCCATTCTCCAGCAACCAGCCACCCTTCTACCATTCTTCACCCTCTCACAATGGTGCGCACCAAACAGACCTGTAGGATCTCCACCGGAGGGCGCATGCCGGCGCCACCGCCGCCACCCGCGCCGCCAGCACAACCGGTGCAACCACCGCCCAGGCGTGTTCCAGCCTCTCCAGGAGCATCAGCAGGAGCAGGCCACCAGCGTCAGCAGCGCCCAGGCCACCAGGGTCAGCAGCGCCCAGGCCACCAGCAGGACCAGGAGCAGAGCGACGACGATGTGCCCTTCCTGCCGCCTGGCCGTGTTGTCTTTGCATTACCTGCTCCGCCCATTGTCATCTCCTCTGACGACGACTGATGTTCACTTGCCTAGTCTAAGTGCAGGTTTGAGTTTGTATCCCTAGTCTAAGTCTAAGTGCAGGTTTGAGTTTGTATCCCCTAGTATAAGTAGTGCAAGTTTCAGTTTGTGTCCCCTAGTTTGTAATGCCTACTTTGTATCAAGTAATCCAGTGTAGTAAGTAAACTAGTTCCATGGTTCAGGTTCACACACAACCATACTTCAAACAACTAAAGCAGGTTCATTCTTACAACAACTAAAGCATAGTTCATCCTTACAACAACTAAAGCATAGTTCACACAATAAACAGATCCTTACAACAACTAAAGTAGGTTCATTCTTCTTCATTCATTCATCTTTTCATTGAGCAGTAGGTTCCAGCTTGAATTGGTCACCTGGGCCACTTCTTCATTGAGCTTCTCATTTGAAATGGTCATAGCAGCAAGTTCATTCTTCAACTGGGCCACTTCATCAGTGATTTTTGCTTCTGACTTGGCTAGCACCTCCTGTAGATGACTGATCTGCAACTGCATGTTCCTCCTCTGTTCACTCAGCCTCTCCTTTTCTTTCAAATGGTCCCACTTCAGATTTTGGATCACTTTTGCTTGAGCTCTTGTAAGGTTCTGAAGAATGACATACTTCTCATTCAGCCTCTGGTTCTCTCCCTCTTTCCTTGCTATCTCTGCCTTCTGCCCTACATATTCTTTCTTGTACTCAGTGACCACATACAAATGCTCTTTAGACCTAGAATCTTGGGCCTGGTAAAGGGATTCCACATCTTTAGCTATTTTCTGAAATTTATCTTCAAGACTCTTCTTCTCACATGTCAAAGTCTGAATTGTCAGTGCACTTTGCAGATTGTCAATCCTCCTGTCATCTTTGGCATCTTCATACATTTGCCAAAGCTTCAACAGGGCATTCTGCATTGGTATAGGCCAATATGGATCAACCCATTCAACAAATCCACAGTTATCAGCTCCCTGCAAATTAAACAATACAGACAGCATAGTGATCAAATTATAAACATAGTGAGCTACATAATTACATACAGTACATACTGAGCATATATCTCAGTTCTAATTATAGTGAGCTAACATATAATCAGGACATCTGGATAAAACAAATTATAAATATAGGACACAATACCAAGGAGCATATTCAAGTGAGGATATTCACAACCTAGCAATTCTAATTATAGTGAGCATAGCATATTAAATGTGCAATTAAATATAGGCAGTCATTCCATTTAGCATATTTACTAAGCACTATTCCAATCTATTAGGCAGTCATTCCATTTAGCATATCCAGTGCTAAATTAATACAATAAGCTCCAACTGGACACATGACATACTAAGCACTAATCCATACCTGCTCAGCACATGCCAAGAACCTCCTGCCAGTGTTGGTTCCTTCGAAAGCTACAAATCTCTCTGATGCTTTGCCATGCTTCCGGCAGAAAACCATAAGCTCCAACTCAAGGCCTTTGTAATCCTCGTCTTCAATGCTAGCAGGGATCTAAAGCGAGCAAAAATGACAAATGAGAAACCCTAAATCCCCAAACCGAAATCCAGCAGGCTAGAACCCTAACCCGAACCCTAAATCCCCAAATGCAGCAGGCTAGAACCCTAACCCCTAACCCTAAATCCCCAATTCCAGCAGGCTAGAACCCTAACCCTAACTGCGAGCAACTGACCTCGTCCTCGTTGTTTTCGCAGAGCATGCCGGAGTAGTCCTGGCTGTTGTCGTCGCTGCTTTCCTCCTCGTACTCCATGGCGGGGCGCGGACGGCACGGACGGCGGACACGGCACGGCTGGCGGCGGCGAAGAATCGCCGGGAGAGAGGAGAGGGGGTCGGGCTGGGAGAGAGTGCGAGTGCGAGTGCGGCTGGATCCGAATCGAGCCGCCTAGGTTGTTATCCGGTCCGGATGGAGAGAGAGAGAGAGCCGGTTTTCCACCGGTCGAAGCGGTCCGGGCCGGTTTTTCCTGTAAGAGACTGACCGGTGGGCCAGATCTGTCAGAAAGAGCATCTATACGTAGAAATATAAGTTTTGCAACAAGCTACCTGTATCTTGGTACGTATTTGCAAAAAAATTGAAAGATGGCACCAACTTGTGAATACGGCCCGAATTGTGGTACTCTTTTGCAATTAACTCGAAACGTTTGGGTACGGCGCACCGGCCGAACGCTCGGCCGGTCGCTTTCCCAGCGACGCTCATGGGCCACACGCACAGCTCATCCCCCACCCACTGCTTTACTTTCTACCACACATCGGGAAAGCTTATCCGCGCTAGGCACTTTCTCTTCTCCCCTGCTCTCATCTCTCCTACCAATCCGCCATAAATCCTTCCCTCTTTCTCCTCTGACTCCACGCTAGCGAGCAAGCCGCTCCGGTTAGCCAGCGCTGCCCCTTGAACCTTCTCCTTACTCCCCCCCCCACCCCCCGGCCGCCACGATCCATGGCCACAGACGGCGGCGCTTTGATCCTGGCGATGCGCCATGCTGCAAGGCGGCAAGGGTTCCCGTGCTGAAACCGTCGCCGTGCGGGCACCATCGACGCGCCGTGTTGGAAGCTCTACGGCCGCCGTGCTGGAACGCGGCCACGCCCATGCTGGAACTGATATATATTTTTCCTGCGATCGGTGATTTGTTTTGCTACAACCGTTTCAATTTTTGCTACATTCAATCACGGCCGAGCTGCGTCCCGTGATGGCGGCGACCTTTTATGCTGCAACCGTTGTGTTTTTTGCTACGTCCGTCGAGGATTTTTGCTACATCCATTTTTATGGTGGAGCTGGAAGCTTGACGACGGCGATGGTGTTTTTTTGTTGCAACCGTCGTTGCTTTTTTGCTACGACCTATGATTTTTTTTGCTACATTCATTCACAGCTGAGTTGCGTCCAGTGATGGCGGCGATCTATTTTGCTGCAACCGTTGTAGTTTTTGCTACGTCCGTCGATGATTTTTGCTACATCCTTTTTTTCATGGTGGAGCTGGAAGCTTGACGACGGCGATGGTGTTTTTTTGTTGCAACCGTCGTTGCTTTTTTGCTACGACCTATGATTTTTTTTGCTGCATCCACTTTTTGCTGAGATCGTGTGCTACATCTGGTGACAGAAGATGGTGAGCACGGGCGGCGCGGGGGTGGTCGGCGACACGGGCGGCGCGGGGGTGGCCGGCAAGCACGGGGTGCTGCAACGGGAAGACGAGGAGGCGAGGTGAGGCGGTCAGCACGGGCGCATCGCTCTCCTCCTCTCCCTTTTTTCCATATGGGAGGTTGACGAACGGGCAAGACGGGGACAGATCTGACGGTTGAGTGTGTACAGATCGAATGGCTCTCGGTCGACCGGCCCAATAGTTGGGCCGGCGCGCCGGCGCCCAGCGGTGCCCCAACAGGAACAGTGACCGGACATTTCTCAAGAGTCCGCTTTCTATCTTGGGAGTGCCACGTTGGATAAATGATGAGGTGGAGGAGAGAGAACTCAGAAAAAAAGCTTTGCCTTTTCTTATTTAAGAGAAGACAAGAGGTGATCTCTTAGCACAATATGTCTCACCACGTTTTTAGGAATAGCTAGTTATCGAAGATAAGGCTAAGAGATGACCCTATTATAGACAAAAAAAATGTCATCTCTAAATTACATGCAAGACTTAAGATAAAACTATCTTATCAACCATTGTACATGCCCTCAGATACCTTGTTAGGGTATCTCCAAAGGAGACCCCACATATGTCCGACCGGATGCATACCATATAGTCTTATGGTAGGACCTTTCGGGGATGGCTTTCTTGAGTTCTCTCTCCTCTTCCTCCCCTCACGCCGACCATGGCCGGCGATCTTCGTCCGCGGCCGACAGTCGTACAGATGTCGTGACGGCGGGGTCGATGGTCGTGGGTCGCGTGCATGTACCGCTGCGCTCGGACCGTGTACCGCAGCGGACGTCCGACCCAGGGGTACTCGGGCCATGTCCCAGGGCACGCGCCATGGTGGGACCAGGGCGAGCCACGAGCCCTGTCTAGGAGGGCCAGCTTGCTACAAGGCATGCGGCTAGGTTTTCGGAGGGGGTACTTGACCCCTCTACTCCCTTCTCTCCCATTCCAGATCTCGGTCTATTGCTTCACCACTTCTGGGAAGCGCTTAGGGTTTCGCCCTCGTTTGGCTGGTGGGAGGGGAAGGTTGGGGGCAACCACACATCCTTTGCGCAGGTTGCCGCTTCTTCACCGCGAGTTCGCTCGCCCTCTCCACCCATGGCGGATCGGAAAGCAGAGTTCAACCGCGGCCACCGTGCGGATGGCTTTGGGGCTGGTCGATGCGGCCGCAGTGCGGTCCGTGACCGAGGTGGTGGCGGCGGTGGCGGTGGCCGCAATCTGGTGTGGACTCGCGATATCGACGACGGTGGGCAGAACTCCACCAACATGGACCCTCGGTGCGGGCAGTCCGACAGGGCTAGGTGGGATGTTGCGGCTATGGAGGCGCACAGCGATGGCGGCCATGCTGAGAGATGGGGGGCAACAACAACCAGAGCAAGCTAGGCATAGGAGGTTCCGGTCTTCGTCAACAACAAGATCTAAGCCCCCAACAAGAGCATCGCCTGCAGCAAGAGCGTCGTCAACAAACTCCGGGCAAGAGGAACACCTCCCCACTAGTGAGTGGTGCTGAGGTTTGCGTTAGTTGCAAAGAGCATGGTCATATGCATGTATGTTGTCCTAGAGCTATCTATGGTAGATGTGGTTTACATGGACATCTTGCCCCAATTTGCAATAATCTGCTTCCTTGGGAATGTGTGGCTCCGATGTGTGGTTTCCAGGCGAAAAGGTTTCTATTACAGACATGACTCCAGCTCTCCGAATCAGAGCATTGATAGGAACAAATTTATTGGTATTACTGTTGTTGAGGGGCGCACATCTGGCAAGCAGTTAGAGGAATTTTTCGATGCTTATATCAACACTAATTGGAGATGTTCTGTGAGATCTATGGGCCCTAACACTTTTGTGATGAGATTTCTGTCTCCTAGAGATGTGGACAAAGCCTGTTTTACTGGAAAAATGATGGTTAAGAATTGTGGAGATTGTGGAGCTGCTGTGACACTTAGTAAGTGGTATGAATCTATGAGGGCAAAGGGTGTACTTAACATTGCTTGGGTCAATGTTAGCAACATTCCTTTGGACAAAAGACATGAGAAAAATATTGCATATGTGGGATCTTTGGTGGGGGTGTCCCTGTAAATTGATAGAGCTACTATCAACAAACCAGAATCAGTTCGGATTAAGTTGGGTTGTAGGTATGTTGATGATATTCCTGCTATGGCCGAGGGGGTGTTGGGTGGTCACTTTTAAGATTTCTTCTACTCGGTGGACAAAATCCTTGTGAAAAATCCTCCCAAGGAATCAATTAATGTGACAAAAGTGGCTAATGATGGTGTCACTCCAAAAAGGCCTAGAATTACTGAAAATAATCAAAATGTTGGACAGGGGGCCTCATCCTCCACTATGCGGACCTTTTGTGCTTCCCCCAATTTTGCTGGAGGGAAAACAGTTGTGCATATGAATGTGGGGGCTATTGAAGAGAAAGATGAGATTGAGAAAATACAGATGAACAATGATGTAAACTCTTCTAAGAAGAAAGTGAAGAAGTTGATAATGAATTGCTTGTTGATACTATGGTTGCTGAAAATAGAAGGAAGGAGGTGGAGGGCTGGAGACCCAGTCCTCTAAAACTATCTTATGAGAAGATCGTGGTGAACTCTTTGCAGATTATATCGAGTCCCTCGGTTAACAAACACTATGCTTCTTACTTGGAAGTTGCGCTGGGGCAACCTGTTGTGATAGAACTTGCTCATGATGTTTCCTTTCAACAAATTCCTTTGGTGTACTCTGTACAGTCCCTTGATACATCTGGGGAGAATGTAGATGTTATTCCTACTCCGCCCGTGATTGAAGAGATGCAGATCAGGTTGAGGCAGAGAACAACTGGTGTTAATTTGGAGCATGTGGGTGTCAGAGCTGAAAAACTGACTAAGAAGAGAAATTTGCAAGGTAATGATGAGTTGCCTTCTTGTAATTCTTTTGAAGTTCTATCAAATATGGATATTATATCCTCTGTTGCTATGATGGGTGTTAATATTCCTGATGACAACTTTGTTGTTATTGATGTGATTAGAGAACTAGAACAATCTAGAGCTAATATAGCTGACAAAATCGATAAGACTGAAAAAAACTAGATAAAATGCTTTTCATTACTAATGTTGCTGGAGATAAATCCCCTTTGGACACCTCCTGGGTTCAGGATGGGGAGATCTATGAGGATAATTTTACAGTAGTGAGATCTAGGAAAAAAGATAGAAATAAAGTGAATGTGCTGATCTCTAAGCCTGTTACAAGAAGTCAGAAAAACACAGTGAGTGGTGATGCAGGTAAGCCCATGCCTCCTGGTAAACCTAGCAGCAAAACTCACTCCCCTAAAACCAAGAAAGAATGATTAGTCTCTTCTGGAATTGCAGGGGTGTGAACAAAAAAGGTATGGCAACTTGCTTATATGATTTAATCAAAGATTACTGTTTAGATTTTATTGGTATCCAAGAAACAATGAAAAATGATTTTTTTTCCTCTAAGTTCTTGAGAAAATTTGATCCTAGTGAAGTTTTTGGTTGGAAATGGGCCCCTTCTATTGGGAAAGTTGGGGGTATCTTATGTGGTATTAGACATGATACTTTTGGCATCAAATCCTGTGAGGTGGGCAAATATGTCATGAAATTTGAGCTTTGGGATAAATGTAAGAAATTGAACTATTGTGTTCTTGTAGTATATGGGGCCGCGCATGAGGAGTTTAAAGTAGACTTTTTGACCGAGCTCTCTAATATGTGTACAGTTGTTTCTTGTCCCTATTGTGTGTGTGTGGGGGGGTGATGGGGAACGTTGCATGGGAAACAAAAATTTTTCCTACGCACACGCAAGACCTATCCATGGTGATGAGCATCTACGAGAGGGAGATAGTATCTACATACCCTTGTAGATCGCTAAGCGGAAGCGTTAAGAAACGCGGTTGATGTAGTCGAACGTCTTCGCGATCCAAATCGCCGAGCGTCCCGCGATCCAATCACGATCCTTCCGATCTAGTGCCGAACGGACGGCACCTCCGCGTTCAACACACGTACGGCTTGATGACGCCTTCACCTCCTCGATCCAGCGAGCGATGGTGAAGTAGTAGATGAGTTCCAGCAGCACGACGGCGTGGTGATGGCGGTGAGGAACAATCTCAGCAGGGCTTCGCCAAGCACTGCGGAGATTATGACGGAGGAACTAAAGGGCTAGGGTTGCCGGCACACGGCTTGGGAAATCCTGATGTGTCCCGTGTGCTAGCCCTGCCCCTCTATTTATATGTTGAGCCCTGGGGTCTAAACTTGGAGGAAAAACCTCTACAAGGTCGGTTTTGCCCGCACAAGATCGGTTTGGCCCGCAAGGAAAGAGTCCAACTCGGATCCCTGCAGCACCGCGCACAAGCGGTAGTACCGCTCGGGAGCGGTAGTATCGCTTGGGCGGTAGTACCGCTTCACCCAAGCGGTATTACCGCTTACCGCTTAAGCGGCAGTACTGCCTTACTGCTTAAGGCAGCAGCAAAACTCCCTTTTGCACTTTCCAATATCTCGTGGGCTATACCCCTTTGGCCCATATAAAGTGTTGCTGCACCCGAACACTTCGGTGAACATCCGGAACCCCTTCCGGTGAATTCCGAAACCCATTCCGGAGATCAAAACACCATTATCACATATATCAATCTTTACCTCCGGACTCTTCTGGAGATCCTCGTCATGTCCGGGATCTTATCCGAGACTCCGAACAACCTTCGGTCACCAACGATAACTCAACTATATTAATCGTCACCAAACGTTAAGTGTGTAGACCCTGCGGGTTCGAGAACTATGTAGACATGACCGAGACACCTCTACGGCCAATAACCAATAGCGGGACCTGGATGCCCATATTGGTTCCTACATATTCTACGAAGATCTATATCGGTCGAACCTCTATGTCAAGGATTCAGTTAATCCCGTATGTTGTTCCCTTTGTTCTTCGGTATGTTACTTGCCCGAGATTCGATCGTCGGTATCTCTATACCTAGTTCAATCTCGTTACCGGCAAGTCTCTTTACTCGTTCCGTAATACAAGATCCCGTGACTAACACCTTAGTCACATTGCTTGCAAGGCTTATAGTGATGTTGTATTACCGAGTGGGCCCTGAGATACCTCTCCGTCACACGGAGTAACAAATCCCAGTCTTGATCCATGCCAAGTAAACGGACACCTTTGGAGATACCTGTAGAGCATCTTTATAGTCACCCAGTTACGTTGCGACATTTGATACACACAAGGTATTCCTCCGGTGTCAGTGAGTTGCATGATCTCATGGTCATAGGAACAGATACTTGACATGCAGAAAACAATAGCAATAAACTGACACGATCATATGCTACGTTTATAGTTTGGGTCTTGTCCATCACATCATTCTCCTAATGATGTGATCCCGTTATCAAATGACATCTCATGTCCATGGTCAGGAAACCTTTACCATCCTTTGATCAACGAGTTAGTTAACTAGAGGCTTACTAAGGACACAGTGTTGTCTTATGTACCCACACATGTATTTGAGTTTCCAATCAATACAATTATAGCATGGATAATAAACGATTATCATGAACAAGGAAATATAATAATAACTACTTTTATTATTGCCTCTAGGGCATATTTCCAACAGTCTCCCACTTGCACTAGAGTCAATAATCTAGTTCACATCACTATGTGATTTACATTGTAATGAATCGAACACCCATGCAGTTCTGGTGTTGTTCATGTTTAGCCCTTGGAAGAGGTTTAGTCATCGGATCTGCAACATTCAGATCCGTATGTACTTTGCAAATATTTATGTCGTCCTCCTTGATGTAATCGCGGATGGAATTGAAACGTCGCTTTATGTGTCTGGTCCTCTTGTGAAATCTTGGTTCCTTGGCTAGAGCAATGGCACCAGTATTATCACAGAACAGAGTCATTGGGTTAAGTGCACTAGGCACTACTCCAAGATCTGTCATGAACTCCTTCATCCAGACACCTTCCTTCGCCGCCTCCGAGGCAGCGATGTACTCTGCTTCGCATGTAGAATCAGCTACCACGCTTTGCTTGGAACTGCACCAGCTAACCGCACCCCCATTAAGAATAAATACGTATCCGGTTTGCGACTTAGAGTCATCCGGATCAGTGTCAAAGCTTGCATCGACGTAACCCTTTACGACGAGCTCTTGATCACCTCGATAAACGAGAAACATGTCCTTAGTCCTTTTCAGGTACTTCAGGATATTCTTGACCGCCGTCCAGTGTTCCACTCCTGGATCACTTTGAAACCTTCCGGCCATACTTATGGCAAGGCTGACATCGGGTCTTGTGCACAGCATTGCATACATGATAGAGCCTATGGCTGAAGCATAGGGGACGACACTCATCTTTTCTCTATCTTCTGCAGTCACTGGGCATTGAGTCTTACTCAACTTCACACCTTGCAAAACAGGCAAGAACCCCTTCTTGGACTGATCCATTTTGAACTTCTTCAAAATCTTATCAAGGTATGTGCTTTGTGAAAGTCCTATTAAACGTCTTGATCTATCTCTATAGATCTTGATGCCTAATATGAAAGCAGCTTCTCCTAGGTCCTTCATTGAAAAACTCTTGTTCAAATATTCCTTCACGCTTTCCAACATTTCTATATTGTTTCCAATCAGCAATATGTCATCCACATATAATATTAGAAACGCTATAGAGCTCCCACTCACTTTCTTGTAAATACAAGCTTCTCCGTAAACTTGTATAAACCCGAACGCTTTGATCACCTCATCAAAGCGAAGATTCCAACTCCGAGATGCTTGCACCAGTCCATAAATGGATCGCTGGAGTTCGCAAACTTTGTCAGCATTCTCTGGATCGACAAAACCTTCTGGTTGCATCATATACAACTCTTCCTTAAGAAAACCGTTAAGGAACGCTGTTTTGACATCCATCTGCCAAATTTCATAATCGAAAAAGGCAGCTATTGCTAACATGATTCTGACAGACTTAAGCATCGCTACGGGTGAGAAGGTCTCATCGTAGTCAACTCCTTGAACTTGTGAAAAACCCTTTGCCACAAGTCGAGCTTTATAGACGGTGACATTACCGTCCGCGTCCGTCTTCCTCTTAAAGATCCATTTGTTCTGAATGGCCTTACGCCCTTCAGGTAATACTTCCAAAGTCCACACTCTGTTTTCATACATGGATCCCATCTCGGATTTCATGGCCTCTAACCACTTCTCGGAATCCGGGCCCACCATCGCTTCTCCATAGCTCGTAGGTTCATCGTTGTCCAACAACATGACCTCTAAGACAGGGTTGCCGTACCACTCAGGAGCAGTACGCGTCCTTGTCGACCTACGAGGTTCGATAGCAACTTGATCCGAAGCTTCATGATCTTCATCATGAACTTCCTCTTCAACTGATGTAGGCTCTACAGAAACATCTTTCTGCGCTGCGCTACTCTCTGGTTGAAGTAAAGGTTCAATAACCTCATCAAGTTCTATCTTCCTCCCACTCAATTCTTTCGAGAGAAACTCTTTCTCAAGAAATGTTCCGTTTTTAGCAACAAACACTTTGCCTTCGGATCTGAGATAGAAGGTATACCCAACTGTCTCTTTTGGATATCCTATGAAGACGCATTTCTCCGCTTTGGGTTCCAGCTTTTCAGGCTGAAGCTTTTTGACATAAGCATCACATCCTCAAACTTTAAGAAACGACAATTTTGGCTTCTTGCCAAACCACAATTCATATGGCGTCGTCTCAACGGATTTCGATGGTGCCCTATTTAAAGTGAATGCAGCTGTCTCTAATGCATAACCCCAAAACGATAGTGGCAAATCGGCAAGAGACATCATAGATCGCACCATATCCAATAAGGTTCGATTACGACGTTCGGACACACCATTACGCTGTGGTGTTCCAGGCGGTGTCAATTGTGAAACAATTCCACACTGTCTTAAGTGACTGCCAAACTCATAACTCAGATATTCTCCTCCTCGATCAGATCGTAGGAATTTAATCTTCTTGTTACGATGATTCTCAACTTCACTCTGAAATTGCTTGAACTTTTCAAACGTTTCAGACTTGTGTTTCATTAAGTAAATATACCCATATCTACTTAAGTCATCAGTGAAGGTGAGAAAGTAACGATAACCACCGCGCGCCTCAATGCTCATCGGACCGCACACATCAGTATGTATGATTTCCAACAAGTCACTTGCCCGTTCCATCGTACCAGAGAACGGCGTCTTAGTCATCTTGCCCATGAGGCATGGCTCACATGTGTCAAGTGATTCAAAATCAAGTGACTCCAAAACTCCATCAGTATGGAGCTTCTTCATGCGTTTTACGCCAATATGACCTAAACGGCAGTGCCACAAGAAAGTGGTATTATCATTATCAAATCTACATCTTTTGGCATCAATGTTATGAACATGTGTATCATCACTATCGAGATTCAATAAGAATAAACCCCTCACATTGGGTGCATGACCATAAAAGATATTACTCATATAAATAGAACAACCATTATTCTCAGATTTAAATGAGTAACCGTCTCGCAATAAACAAGATCCAGATATAATGTTCATGCTTAACGCAGGCACTAAATAACAATTATTCAGGTTCATCACTAATCCCGATGGTAATCGAAGAGCGAGCGTGCCGACGGTGATCACATCAACCTTGGAACCATTTCCCACGCGCATCGTCACTTCGTCCTTTGCCAGCCTCCGTCTATTCCGCAGTTCCTGTTTTGAGTTGCAAATGTGAGCAACCGCACCGGTATCAAATACCCAGGCACTACAACGAGAGTTGGTAAGGTACACATCAATAACATGTATATCATATATACCTTGTTTGTTGTTGGCCGCCTTCTTGTCAGCCAAATACTTGGGGCAGTTCCGCTTCCAGTGACCAGTTCCCTTGCAATGAAAGCACTCAGTTTCTGGCTTGGGTCCAGCCTTGGGTTTCTTCACGGGAGGGGCAACTGCTTTGCCACTCTTCTTGGAGTTACCCTTCTTACCCTTGCCATTCTTCTTGAAACTAGTGGTTTTATTGACCATCAACACTTGATGCTCCTTCTGAATCTCAGACTCAGCGACTTTCAACATCGCAAACAGCTCGGAGACTGACTTGTTCATCCCGTGCATGTTATAGTTCAACACGAAGCTCTTGTAGCTAGGTGGCAATGATTGAAGAACTCTGTCAGTGATAGCCTCTGGCGGAAGGGGCATCCCCAACTCAGCCAAACGGGTAGAGTACCCAGACATTCTGAGTATGTGATCACTGACAGACCCGTTCTCCTCCATCTTGCAAGCATAGAACTTATCGGAGGTCTCATACCTCTCGATCCGGGCATTCTTCTGAAAGATAAACTTCAACTCCTGGAACATATCATATGCTCCATGACGTTCAAAACGTCTTTGAAGTCCCGGTTCTAAGCCATACAACATTGCACATTGAACTATTGAGTAATCATCAGAACGAGCCTGCCAGGCGTTCACAACGTCTGGAGACTCAACTGGAGCGGGTGGATCACCAAGCGGTGCATCAAGGACATAAGCCTTCTGGGAAGCCGTAAGGATAATCCTTAGATTACGGGCCCAGTCCACAAAGTTACTTCCATCATCTTTCAACTTAGCTTTCTCTAGGAACGCATTAAAATTCAGGGGTGCTACTGCGCGAGCCATGATCTACAACATAAATAGTGCAAAGACAACTTAGACTATTGTTCAAGATAATGAGTTTAGTTAATCATATTACTTAAAAACTCCCACTCAAATTGACATCCCTCCGGTCATTCGAGTGTGACATGATCCAAATCAACCAACTCAAGTCCAATCATCACGTGAGTTGAGGTGGTTTCAATAGTGAACATCTTCATGTTGATCATATCTACTATATGACTCATGTTCGACCTTTCGGTCTCTTGTGTTCCAAGGCCATGTCTGTACATGCTAGGCTCGTCAAGTTTAACCCGAGTGTTCCGCACGTGCAACACTGGCTTGCACCCGTTGTATGCAAACGTAGAGTCTATCACACCCGATCATCACGTGGTGTCTCGAAACGACGAACTTTCGCAACGGTGCACACTCGGGGAGAACACAATTTTATCTTGAAATTTAAGTGAGGGATCACCTTATAATGCTACCGTCGTCCTAAGCAAAATAAGATGCATAAAAGGATTAACATCACATGCAAATCATAAGTGACATGATATGGCCATGAACTTGTGCTTTTGATCTCCATCTCCAAAGCACCGGCATGATCTCCATCGTCACCGGCATGACACCATGATCTCCATCATCTTGATCTCCATCAATGTGTCGCCATGAGGTTGTCGCGCCGACTGTTGCTTCCACGACTATTGCTAACTCATAGCGATAAAGTAAAGCAAAAACGGCGAAAATAATTAAAGACAACTCTATGGCTCCTGCCAGTTGCCGTACTCATCGACATGCAAGTCGTGATATTCTATACAACACATGATCATCTCATACATCACATATATCTCATCATGTAATTGGGCATATCACATCACAACATACCCTGCAAAAACAAGTTAGACATCCTCTAATTGTTGTTGCAAGTTTTACGTGGCTGCTACGGGTATCTAGCAAGAACGATTCTTACCTACGCAAAACCACAACGTGGTGTAGTGATTGCTTTTTGATCTTCTAAAAGAACCCTCTTCATTGAACCGATTCAACTAAAGTGAGAGAGACAGACACCCGCCAGTCACCTTTATGCAACAAGTGCACGCAGCGGTGAAACCAGTCTCGCGTAAGCGTACGCGTAATGTCGGTCCAGGCCGCTTCATCTCACAATACCGCCGAATCAAGTATCAACTAGTAACGGCAAACAATATGTATACACCCACGCCCACAACTCCTTTGTGTTCTACTCGAGATCTCATCTACGCATAGACCTAGCTCAGATGCCACTGATGGGGAACGTTGCATGGGAAACAAAAAATTTTCCTACGCACACGCAAGACCTATCCATGGTGATGAGCATCTACGAGAGGGAGATAGTATCTACATACCCTTGTAGATCGCTAAGCGGAAGCGTTAAGAAACGCGGTTGATGTAGTCGAACGTCTTCGCGATCCAAATCGCCGAGCGTCCCGCGATCCAATCACGATCCTTCCGATCTAGTGCCGAACGGACGGCACCTCCGCGTTCAACACACGTACGGCTTGATGACGCCTTCACCTCCTCGATCCAGCGAGCGATGGTGAAGTAGTAGATGAGATCCAGCAGCACGACGGCGTGGTGATGGCGGTGAGGAACAATCTCAGCAGGGCTTCGCCAAGCACTGCGGAGATTATGACGGAGGAACTAATGGGCTAGGGTTGCCGGCACACGGCTTGGGAAATCCTGATGTGTCCCGTGTGCTAGCCCTGCCCCTCTATTTATATGTTGAGCCCTGGGGTCTAAACTTGGAGGAAAAACCTCCACAAGGTCGGTTTTGCCCGCACAAGATCGGTTTGGCCCGCAAGGAAAGAGTCCAACTCGGATCCCTGCAGCACCGCGCACAAGCGGTAGTACCGCTCGGGAGCGGTAGTACCGCTTGGGCGGTAGTACCGCTTCACCCAAGCGGTAGTACCGCTTGAGCGGTAGTACCGCTTCACACAAGCGGTAGTACCGCTTAAGCGGCAGTACTGTCTTACTGCTTAAGGCAGCAGCAAAACTCCCTTTTGCACTTTCCAATATCTCGTGGGCTATACCCCTTTGGCCCATATAAAGTGTTGCTGCACCCGAACACTTCGGTGAACATCCGGAACCCCTTCCGGTGAATTCCGGAACCCTTTCCGGAGATCAAAACACCATTATCACATATATCAATCTTTACCTCCGGACTCTTCCGGAGATCCTCGTCATGTCCGGGATCTTATCCGAGACTCCGAACAACCTTCGGTCACCAACGATAACTCAACTATATTAATCGTCACCAAACGTTAAGTGTGTAGACCCTGCGGGTTCGAGAACTATGTAGACATGACCGAGACACCTCTACGGCCAATAACCAATAGCGGGACCTGGATGCCCATATTGGTTCCTACATATTCTACGAAGATCTATATCGGTCGAACCTCTATGTCAAGGATTTAGTTAATCCCGTATGTTGTTCCCTTTGTTCTTCGGTATGTTACTTGCCCGAGATTCGATCGTCGGTATCTCTATACCTAGTTCAATCTCGTTACCGGCAAGTCTCTTTACTCGTTCCGTAATACAAGATCCCGTGGCTAACACCTTAGTCACATTGCTTGCAAGGCTTATAGTGATGTTGTATTACCGAGTGGGCCCTGAGATACCTCTCCGTCACACGGAGTAACAAATCCCAGTCTTGATCCATGCCAACTAAACGGACACCTTTGGAGATACCTGTAGAGCATCTTTATAGTCACCCAGTTACGTTGCGACGTTTGATACACACAAGGTATTCCTCCGGTGTCAGTGAGTTGCATGATCTCATGGTCATAGGAACAGATACTTGACATGCAGAAAACAATAGCAATAAACTGACACGATCATATACTACGTTTATAGTTTGGGTCTTGTCCATCACATCATTCTCCTAATGATGTGATCCCGTTATCAAATGACATCTCATGTCCATGGTCAGGAAACCTTTACCATCCTTTGATCAACGAGTTAGTTAACTAGAGGCTTACTAAGGACACAGTGTTGTCTTATGTACCCACACATGTATTTGAGTTTCCAATCAATACAATTATAGCATGGATAATAAACGATTATCATGAACAAGGAAATATAATAATAACTACTTTTATTATTGCCTCTAGGGCATATTTCCAACAGGGGGGGGTTAATATTTTGAGACATGTTGGGTAGAAGAACAAAAAAACGAGACTTAGTCACTCTTCGGATCTATTCAATTCTATTATTAATTCTTTGTGCCTAAGAGAGGTGGATATGAATGGGGGGCTATATACTTGGTCAAATAAGCAACATAAACCTACCCTTGAGAAATTGGACAGGGTGCTCATGTCCAATCTCTTGGGAGAGCCAGTTCCCCTTGACTTTTGTTAGGAAACTGGTGAGAGACATCTCGGATCATTGTCCCCTTCTGTTAAATACTGATGATATTATTCCTGCTCCCACTCAAAAGAGGGAATTCAGATTTAATTTAAATTGGCTGAAGAATCCTGACTTCCTTCCTTTAGTGTATAATGTCTGGTTGAAACCTGTAAAATCAAGCAATCCTATTGATATCTTGAATATCAAGTTGAAGAGGTTCAAAAAAATAAAATCAAAGGCTGGGGGCTAATATTTTTGGTAAGGCTAGGAAGAAAAGGAAAATGTTAAGGGATGAATTGGAACAGTTAGAAAACCAGGAATAAACTGATGTACTATCCCCTGAATTATATAGTATTGTTAGGCATGGACCCCACCCATGCGCATCCTCCCTCTCAGCCTTCTCATTCCTGGTGGAATCCATCCATGTGAGATGTGACATACTCTGCATTTTCTCTTCTATAAAAGAATCATAACTTCTAAAATATTAGGTATTTGAAATTTTGAGAAGCTTGAAAAGTATGTATTTTCTTAAAGTTCAGAATTCATGAAAGTCTGAATTTCTGAAGTTCTAAAAATTCTAAAAGTTTGAGCTGGATTTTCCAAAAGTTAATGGAAAGTTTGACCTAGCACAAAGGAACTAGCCAGCAGGTGACCGCCAATTAGCATCACCAGGAGTTCAACCTCTCTCTTCGAGAGAAAAAAAAGGAAGCTATAACAAATTGTCACAACCGTGTGTAATTCTCAGTTAATATCCCTTTGTGGCCTATACTGTTCGTTGAATAATTCCCAAATAAATATACCTAAAAAATATATACAAGTGTTAGAGCAAGCTTATGCACAAATTCAGACCCTGGAATTCTAACTTCGCTGCACATCAGATCATATTGTCTGCCAACAACTATTATACTCATTGGCTCAGTTGGAAGTGTCTTTTTTTTTGGGAAATTCGGTAGAGTATTTTTCCTTCAACTTCTCCGGTGTACACCTTGGAGAGATCAACCAAAATCAGTAGCGGCTCCCATCAGCTATCACACTTGACTACACTGTAATTTTGGCTTCCGCTGTGGGAACGAAACTCGATTTGTAGCTAGGTTTCATCACCCCGCAAGGCTGCAAAACATACAACATGGATCTTAGACAAGCCCTTCCACTTCAAAGAGCATTCCCCATCACACAATCCTTTACTTGGTTACAACAGCTCCGCCGAAGAGCTGTGCTTAGAGTTCACCCACGTTTACTGACCTTGTTATGTCTTATGTTCCAACAGACTATCCCAGCGGCCTTTGAGGATCTCGTAAGCGTCTGTACAGGGAAGAGCTATTATAGAGGAGGAGCTGCCGTTAGTTGACAGCTCGACCACCAGACCCAACCGCAACAGCGTCTCCATAGCTTTGTCGATAGGCATTTCAATCTACAAGGAAAATTAGAAGTTCACTTGACGATTTCATGATAACCGGAAAAAACAGACAGAGATATGGAAGGTGTCAACACCCCACCTTTGCATTAAATTTCTCATACATAAATTGCTCGCACATATCTCTGATGCTTGTGCGAGATGACACCTGCATGGATGGAATCAGGCCAAAGATTGTGTAAATTAAATGTGACAAGTCTCGAGTACTAAAAGCAGCAAGGCATACCTGATACTTGTTTCTGCCGAGTAACATAGCATATGCCAAGAGTGCTTCCTTATACTGTACAAAAAGAGGTGGCGAGGAAGTTTCCTTACTCAACTGAGTGAAATGCACAAAAAATTATGGTTTTGACTGTCCACTGAATGTGTTACCTGCTGTTGCTCGGAAGCATCTAGAAGAAAGTAAACTGAACCAAAGCCACTTGCTAATGTCTTCTCATAGAGTGTCTTATTGACCAGAAGCTGGAGAGGAGATATTGATGTCAAATATACTCTGTCGTACCGAGAAGTACTTGAAATCTATATCTACCACACTTTGCAAACTGAACCATATAAAGAATTTCATCATTATGCAAATATAGAGCAACATAAACGATCTACCTGGTACCTATCCCTGGTCTGTTTGTAGCCCAGCGTCACACGGAACACAAGTATTGCAAGTGCAGTAAAAGCAGCTAGATCAAGAAGGAAAGCTGACCTGCATTACATACCATGGAAGAAATGCAAACAATGTTACTTTGTTTTGTGAAAATAAGAAAGAATTCCCTAATATTGCTGATGCAAATTACATACTTACGGAGATGAGGCTAAACTCTCAAATTTGTAGTTGACAACATATGCTAACAATCCTATTACTGTAGCTATATCCAGCCTCACCTGTATTTTATATGGAAAAAGGTATCAACAAACCAAAATGCACGAAAGAAGAGAACAGAAAGAGAAAGGTTCAAGAGGAATTACTGTATCGAGGATGCGGAAGGACAACTTTTTGTGGGGGAAAACCACCTGCAGACAAGGTTCAGATGGTAGTTACTATGATATTTGGCAATATTCTCTTAACGCAGAAGATATGCATTTGTCTTGAGATTCTCGAAACAGATGCTAAATATATTATGAATAGTGCATATGCTTTTGGATGAAACGTCAGTACTGAAATCGGCATCGAAGTTTTTTGGCCAATTTTTCCATCTTAATAACCACAATAGATGGGGATATGAGCATTGCATTGCAGATGTAGGCAAACCAAATGCGTCCATGAGACTGATGCACTTACTGGCAGATCTGGGATGGGTATTTTCTCGTAAATTTTCAACTGCGGCGGCAGCATCTGCATCTCAGAGCTCTCCTTCTCATTACTTTGAGCAGAATCATCAGAATAAAGTATGATAAGTTCTTCGAATGCTTGTTCCTGGCAAATAACAAAATGGAATTATGTATCTTTTTTGTATACTATTTTGATAAAGTAACAATTATGTAGCTTATGAGCACCCCTAGTGAGTATATTACAGAGAGAATAACAGATAATCATCTGAATAGTTTCAGTTTCCTGCCAACTGAAAAATATCTCGGATATTTGGGCAAATGTTGTGTCCATCATATGTTTACATTTTAATTATTTCTTGTGCTTATGCTTCATTATCCAAGGTGCTTCATGGCCATATGTAAGACTACAGAGTGCATGCCAGTTCAGGATTCAAGCATATAATAATGCTCGAACCACTCTACCCTCTCCTTTTTCACACAACATGGTGAATACTTCACAATCATAATATAAAAATAGTTATATGCATAACCTACTGGTAAGAAAGGGTGTTGAGATATCAAATACTAGATACCTGAAGAGTAGACTTGGCAAATAAAATGCCAAAAGAAGCTTTCATTATCTCCCAAATATTGTTGTCACAAGATTCTCTGCTTGCTGGCTCCCATATGTTTGCAAGGGTAATTCTCGGCAGAAAATTTGGCCTGAAGAGAAAGCAAGATATACTTCTTAAAATTCATGAACATTTAATGATCAAGTATGGAAATAGGCAGAACAAATTAACAAGTGAAACACTATTCAGATATATTTCACTGAACAATAATTTTAATACTACTGATTATAGCAAACTTCTTTCAAGGGTTATTATTTTAAAAAATGATAAATAAGGGCCACAGCAGTACTTACAGAGTGCTGGTGAGCTGCAAGGATGTACACAAAGGAAAATGAGAATGTGGACTGGGCTTCGAAGAATGCGTAAGTTCACAATAATCACATGGTTAAGGCGTTCTTAGTGAAACCATTGGCTCCGCTAGTACTAGACTACTAGTGCGGAAATAGATTGCCAAAGGTGATATAAAGAAGTTAGATGTGCCCCTAAATAGCAAACAAAAACAAGTATCTACTCGGAATCTAACCTCACATAGCCTTCAAATTGTTTTGTTTCAGTATCAGATTTCAGCGTTGCTTGTGGCAAAGATGGAATTAATCCTGTCCATGTAAGCACTCTCCTTAGGAGTCTGCCGCGAGGGCCGACAGGTGACAGAAATCCTTCATAACGAGAGACTGCCCTTTGTGCAGCAATCCAAATAGGAAGATCTGCATCTGGTAATTGATCTGGCGTAAGCTTGCCCCTAGAATAGTTTTCTATCAACAACAGTGAATTCTCTGCATAAGTTTGCTCTTTCAGCCAGAGCTTCAATTTGTCAATCCAGATCTGAAATCCCGGGCTACCTGTTGATTTTTTCAATGCCTGGCATGAACTAAAATAACAAAGTTTTAAATAGCCGGCTAAGCCAAATAGCCGCACCTTGTGAAAACAGCTATAGCCTGGCTATAGCCTGGCTATAGCCGGCTATTTAAAAGTTCTAACACTACATAGCTGGGCTAATGCACTTAGCCGCAGCATGTGCCAAAGGCTATAGCGGGGCTATAGCCTGGCTATAGCCGGCTATTTAAAACTATGTAAAATAATCACATACAATTAGCCAAGAGTGGTACGGGCATGCTGAATCATAGAAGTAACAGGTCTGGCAGTCATTATGAGTTCAGGCAAGAGAATATAGCATGAATATCAGTGTATTCGGCGTTTCCTAGCCATGGTAGGAAACTTCGCTACAACGATCTAAGGGAGTACATGTATAAGCGAGTTCAGTCAGAGTGCGACTAAATGAGTTACGTTGGAATGCGATTAAATAGCAAGACATATAGAACGCCATCAAATGGACTATCATGAGGGGAAGATTGACTGACCTCATTGGTCCATTTCCCCAGTTTCCCCAAGGGCTTGGAAAGGCTGAAGAAAATATTCTGCAACAGTTTGGACTGCAGGTAATCAAGCTTCTCCACCAACAGCAGGCCTTTTTGGCTCTCGGTCGAATACCCACGCCTGCCAAGGTCAACTATTAGTTGTGCTACGGGAGCTCCATTTTCCTTTTGTGTATACGCAGCAGTCTGTAAAGTCACAGGACGAAAACTGACCGGAATATGTTGGCATTGGTCTCGGCTGCCTTTTGCCCTTTTCCCAATCGACGTAAACCGGCAGCGTCAGGAGGTAATCCCAGTTTAGGGAGTATGACAGGAGCAGATCCTATGTCTCTTGCTTGTGGAGTATAGTATCTTAACTGAGGTTAGTTAGTGTTAGCAGAAGGGGTTGGAAAGGGAGAACCTGAGGAGCGCTTGTGCGCTGTTTCATGCTTATGTACAGGAGAAACGTCAAGCAGAATGTAGTAGTGCGCTGTTTCTGAAGCACACCGACTGTCTATATATGTACATAGTTGAGTTGTTAAGCTTCCCTGCCGGACGCCGTCAATTCGTTTTGTCGCAACCTCTGACTTTTGCCCTGTTTTCTCAACTCTGCTTTACCTCCTCTGTTTTCTCAAGTCTGAATATTTGCAAGTCCCTTCCTCTGCTTTTACTCTGTTTTGTGAGCTCTGTATATTTATTTGGTTGTAGCTTCAGGACCGTTTCAGGCGTCAGGTGAGGTCGACTCCACTCAGGGGCAGACAGATAATGTTGTTGCACCTTCCGACCATGGGACGGACGGACGGAGATGCTGCCGGCCTCCTCAGGCTGCAAGTGGGACTGCTTGTGGGTGTCCGTCACTACTGGCTCGGCGTGCCCGACGGCTTGGTAGTTACCACCTGTGTGCTGTTGATGGGCAGGTCCTGCGACCTGGCCGCGGCTAATGTGACCGGCGTGCCCGACGGCTTGACCGTCGCCAGGGCCTGCGAGTTGGCCGCGGCCAATGTGGACGGCGTGCGCCAGCGCGTGGCCGACTCCATGCTTGTCCCTGGGAGCCATGGACTGCATCGTGAGGTCCCGAGAAACGTCAAGCACGTCATCGTACTTGATAGGCTGGTCGGTTTGCCGGACCTCCCTGGTCGATTGGCACTCCGGCCTCAGACGAAGTAGCAGATGAGTCTGTGAGTCTCCTCCTCTGTCCACACTGGATTTTTACTTTTTTGAGAGAACTGTTGGGGATCGACAAAGCGGGTTTACCGGGTCCCGATGGGTTAAAGCGGGTTTACTTTTTTAATTTTGTGATGTCCCCCGGGTGTCCACTAAACAGTTTAAGGCCCTCTTTGATTCGCGGGATCTTGAAAACATAGGAATAGGAGTAGTATACTATTGGAGTGGCATGCCCACTTGAATCCTATAAAATTAGAAAGAAGTGTTTGATGCCATAGAAAAAACAAAGAAATTGTAAAAAAAGATTGAAGTGGATGTTAGATTTCCTACGAAGGATTTCGTAAGAAATATTTCTATGTGACCTAATGCTATGAATCAAAGGACCAACATAGGAAATATTCCTAACAATTTCAGTCCTTCAGAAATCCTACAAAATTCCTTTGAATCAAAGGAGACCTAAGTGGGATGGGCTAAGTTAGTCCCACTATTATCCACTCCCCATGTGCAGCAAACCCTGCACTCGTGGACAAACAAGTTAATACCCTGCAATCCGTGCGGCATCAGTTGCAGTACTGGTGTAGACCGGTCGGTGATCGGTGTCATCTCTGTGCAGGGGCTGAAGCTGAGAGGAGTGTCAGAGTCCCTCAACTTCTCGGCCTCGAGGACCTTAACGCGCCTCGACGATGAAAAGTAAAGGGCTAGAGAGATGAATGAATGAATGACCCATCAGTCTTTATTGATTTTTTTCAAAAAAGAGGATACCCTCGGCCTCTGCATCACGATGATGCATGCATGCATATATTATTATGAGGTTTCACCAGACGCCGCATGCCTCGCGATAGTAACTCCACCAGATAGCCACTAACCCTATGTTACAAGACGACATAAAAAAATACACAACTCTTACGCTACGCCTTCAAGAAGGAATCGCCGCACGTGTGTCGATGATGATGAGTCCAACACAAGTTTGAACTCCAGATTCTCATCCCCGAAGGCAACCTTCAATCCACCACCTTCAACAAGGACACGACGCAGGCGCACGTCGACATAACCTGATTAGAGATCTTGTGTTTTTCACAGGAGTGCACAAAGTCGTCGATGAAGCCGTAAGTACCATTACCCCTTATCCGGCTACCGACGCCTCAATAACCGGATACCTCTAGGGAAGACACCAGAAGACAGACGTCCCATACCGCCTGCCTCCCGTCATTATCGCACCACCTTGGATCCAACAACAACAGGTTAACATGAGACCTCCGCCAGAGCCACCGTGCAGCACGTGCCGGTAGCAGATATGACTTGACGCCCCCGCATGATATGCATTTCCATTGTAGATTGTAGCAGTTTTGTAGCTACAGTGCTACAGTGTCCCAAAGGCTGCCTGGGTCCTGGCTTATTTCTGTTGCCGCTACTGGGTCTAGGGGAGGCTTAACAGCACAATTTTGCACGAGTGCAAACATAGGTTAGCAAAATCATAGTAACACCAGATGAGACCCGACTGGACATCACAGTGACGTAGCAATGTGTGCAAGCAATCAGGTAATCCCAAATTTGTTGCCCTTATATATATATATTACTGAGTAACTTTTGTTTTCAAAAAAGGGAGTACCCCGGCCTCTGCATCACAAGATGCACACAACTAATTTTATTAAACATGAAAACAAGCTCAAGTCATCATGTACCAGACAAAACTAAAAATAAAAATAAAAAATGACCACAACACAAGATTACATAGCTCATCCACATGTTCTACGAGTGGATCGTCAGCCAAATTGGTTGAATAAACTAGGCCGAGCTTCTGTCTATTATGAACTCTCTCTTTGTTGTGTAATTTTTTTGTGTGTGTTAGTGTTGGTTGTGTGCATCTTTGTCACGCAGAAAACGGGTGTGTGCTCATTGTGCTTGTATCTCCAATGCTTCATTTTGAGTCAATAAAGTCCACCCTTTATCAAAAAAATGTCTATAAGCAATTTGTTTGTTCCACAATTTAAATGTGTTGGTGGATATGATGAGTGAAGTACAATGTACAAAATCAATATAATTTGGCTTTTCTGAATGTCAGTTATGTGAACAGAATAGATGTGAGAGTGTGACATATACTGGTAGTTATGTATTACATGCAACATCTGTTGTGTAAATTAAATCATTCTTTCTCGTCTATGTTTCTTTTCAGATGTTTCAATGGGAGGTAGAGGCAGAGAGATGGATGCCAGTATCAGTGTTTCTCTGCGTGCGATGAGACCCCTTCTTAAGAAGCTTGACATGATGCTAGGTCCTCATGGATGCAAGCTGACCAAGGGGGTCAATGATATGTCGCGGCTCCTCAAAGATGATCTTGAAGAAATAGGCGCATACCTTGAAGATCTGTTAGAGGTGGAGGACCCTCCCTTGGCGGCCAAGTGTTGGATGAAAGATGCACATGAGTTATCTTATGACATCCTAGATTGTATTGACAACTTTGTGCCCACTGAGTCTCTTGGCTACAAATCTGACCACAGGATGACTCATGTTAGGATTCCCAAGAGGCTCAAGTGGCAGAAACAGATTGAATATGCAGCTCCTGATGTGGCAGGACATGTTATCTACAAAACCATTCGTGTTGATGTCATTCGTGCTCCCAGGAGGCTCAAGTGGTACCAGCAGATGGTTCAAAAGGTATCAGAATTCAGGATCTATGCCCAGGAGGTGGTTGGACGGGACGAGAGGTACCAACTCCACTGTTGTAGCACCTCGACGGCGCGTAGATTTTCGCCTGTTGGCCCTATGATGCCACTGCCGCCACCTCCTTGTGAGAAAACTTTTTCCGGCCTAGTAATTGATGGTAGGATGAACAAGTTTATCAACTCCCAGCTGGTTAATGATGAGAATCAACAGCACAAGGTGGTGTCTATTCACGGATCTGGTTGTCTTGGTAAAACAATGCTTGCCAAAGTGTTGTACAATAAAATTGGGAGGCAATTCCATTGTCGGGCTTCCATCCAGGTGTCCAAAAAGTCTGATATGAAGAGGCTTTTCCGCGACATACTATCACAACTCCAGCGGAAGCAACCCCAAGCAAGCCAAGATGCTTCTGATGAACTTCCTGTTAGTGCTGAAAATATAAGGAATTATCTACATGGCAAGAGGTACTTATTTTCCACATGCAAATAGTATGTGCTAGTTGTATCCCATAGTATGTACTTATTTTCCACATGGTCCAGAATCGCATGTACTACATTAAATCCCTAGAGGTTGCTCTTTTGTTTTTCGCAAAAAAGAGGCATGACGATATATAGTCAATTTCTGAAAAGATGTTTTTCAGACAAGCTTTATAGTGAGCTAGAAAAGCTCGATAGTAAGCTTTACAGTGAGCTAGAAAAGCTTCAGTACATGCCTGTGTCGAGTCAACGGACATTAGTTTTACTCTTCAATTAAGTCAACACTAACTTGAAGCTGTCAGTAACATTTAACTTCAGGTTAAGACCATAAGTCCTGGACATGTATGGACTCAAAATTCATTAATTCTTTTCTAGCGTATTTAAGTGGTGTTACTGTTAGCCTCACATGTATGGGTCCATAGCTAGTACCTAGATGGCTATCTCTCTCTGTGTGTTCTTCAATACAAAGTTCACCGCGATTCCCGTGGTGATCTGTTCGATGTAATCCTCTTTGCGATGTGTTTGTTGGGATCCGATGAATTGTGGGTTTATGATCAGATTATTCATGAAAACTATTTGAGTCATCTCTGAATTCTTATATGCATGATTGTTATAACTTCGTATTTCTCTCCGATCTATCGGTTTGGTTTTGCCAACTATATTGATTTATCTTCAGTGTGAGGCGTGCGTTGTGATGGGTTCAATCTTGCGGTGCTCAATCTCAGTGACAGAAAGGGACATGACACGTATTTGTATTGCTGCCATTAAGGATAAAATGATGGGGTTAATTCATATTAGTTGAGTTTACTTTGTCTACACCATGTCATCTTGCTCCAAGCATTACTCTGTTTCATACTTAATACTCTAGATGCATGCCGGATAGCGGTCGATGAGTGGAGTAATAATAGTAGATGCAGGCCGGAGTCGGTCTACTTGCTTATGGATGTGATGCCTATATACATGATCATTGCCGTGAATAAATATTTCATAACTATGCGTTATTCTATCAATTGCCCAACAGTAATTTGTCTACCCACCGTATGCTATCTTCGAGAGAGATGCTACTAGCGAAAACTATGGCACCCGGGTCTACACAGAATATATTACTAAAACCCTAAAAATATTGCTGTCATTTATCTTTTGCTATTTTATTTTATATTTGTATTATCTATCTATCAGTATTTAATCCTTGCAAGTAACGAGTTCAAGGGGCTTGACAACCCTCTTGCCCACACGTTGGGTGCAGGTATTTGCTCTTGTGTGTGTAGGTGCTGACGACGGAGTTTGCGTGATCTCCTATTGGTTCGATAACCTTGGTTCTCACTAGGGGAAATACTTATCTCTATTGTGCTGCATCTCCTCTCCTCTCCTCTTCGGGGAAACACCCAACGCAGTTTACAAGTAGCAGGAAAAATTTCTAGTGCCGTTGCCGAGGAGACACATCATCAAATTCTTATCAGGTTCCTTCATAGAAATTATCATTCACTTGTTCTAATTTTTATTTGCCTTTATATTTGCTTGCCTAAAAATATTAAAAATACAAAAATATTTATCTTTGCTAGTTTGCTTGTTTGCTAGATTACTTGCTTCGTCACTATGTCTCAGGATAATACCAAGTTGTGTGACTTCTCGAATACTAATAACAATGATTTTATTAGTACTCCAATACCACCCATCACTAGTGCGGAGTTTTATGATATTAATGCTGCATTGCTAAATCTTGTTATGAAAGAACAATTTTCCGGAAGTCCTAATGAGGATCCGGCTTCGCATCTCAATACTTTTGTCGAATTATGTGATATGCAAAAGAAAAAGGATATGGATAATGATGTAGTCAAATTGAAATTATTTCCTTTTTCACTAAGAGACAAAGCTAAAGCTTGGTTTTCATCTTTACCTTGTAATAGTATTGGAACATGGGATAAGTGTAAAGATACTTTTATTGCTAAGTATTTTCCTCCTGCTAAGATTATTTCTCTTCGTAATCAAATTATGAATTTTAAACAACATGATCAAGAACATGTTGCACAAGCATGGGAGAGAATGAAATTGATGATTAGGAATTGTCCCACGCATGGTTTGAGTTTATGGATGATTATACAAAATTTCTATGCAGGACTAAACTTTGTATATAGAAATCTTCTAGCCTCTGCTGCAGGTGGTACCTTTATGAAAGTTACATTGGGAGAGGCTACAAAACTTTTGGACAACATCATGACAAATAGTTCTCAATGGCACACCAAGCGAGCTCCAACTGGTAAGAAGGTAAATTATGTTGAAGGAATTACCACTTTGAGTGATAAAATGGATGCTCTTATGAATATGGTTGCTAATAAACATGCTCATGTTGATCGTAATGATATGCCACTATCTATTTTGATTGAGCAAAATGATGATGCTATTGATGTGAATTTTGTCTCTCGAAATAATTTCAACAACAATTCTTATAGAGGGAATTTCAATGCTAGACCATATCCCGATAATTCCTCTAATAATTATGGTAATTCCTATGGTAATTCATATAATACTAATAATAGGATACCCACTGATCTTGAGAACACCATTAGAAAACTTATTAGTTCTCAAAAGATTTTCAATACTATGATAGAAGAAAAATTACATAAAGTTGATGATATGAAATATATTTCTCAATAAGCTTCGCAAAAAGGTCATGAGCATAAACCTTTTCGGAGCCTTGAACCTGCTCCTCCACTGTCGTAAGGATCTCCTTGGAAGTGGCCTTTTTAGGAAGGGCTCATACTATATCCAGATATACAAAGGCATTCATTACGAGAAGGGCAATCCTATCGGATTCCTCCCACTTCTCCATCTTAGCCTCATAAACTTTCTTTAAATCATCATAACCATCAACACCCACAGCAGGTGCCATTGGTTTTTCTTCCCTTAAGGCATAATCAAACTTTTTGAAGCCCAAAGAGACCTCAATGCAGGTCTTCCAAAGAGGGAAGTTGCTGCCCGTCAGTTGTTCGATTTGTTCAAATCGAAACGGCGTAACAGTGGCTGTCATAATAGCATAAAAATTTATAAGTACAATTGCATGAAAATAAATTTATGTTGGTAATTAAATAAACATGAAAAAATGGAGTAGCTATTTTTCACATCACCGTTGGGTAGAAAATGACACAAAACTACTAAACATTATTAAGGGGAGACTCTCAAAATTAAAGCAACGTTGGTCAGGATTAATTTTAGAGTCAACGTCATAAAAAAATCATTAACATGTTAAATAATCACACCAATTAACATGCTTAATAACATAATTAGGCAATTCCAATTTTCTGCTTTAAAAACAGTACAAATAAAACATAATATCTTAATAAGCATAAAATGCACTGAAAAAATAAAAAAATTGGAAAATATAGCCTCAATCGCTATTTTGGGCCCAATTCCCATGGCAGAGAAACAGCCCAACCCAGCACTTTTATTTATTTATTTATTTTGTTTTTCGCCAGACCCAGACTACATGGGTCGTGGCCCATCTTGTTTTCCCAATGGCCAAGCCCGACGCGCCACTCTTCCTCCACTAACCCTAAGTTCCTAAATAGGGAGTTCATCCTCATTTCGTTATTTTCACCGGACGCGACACCTCGCGGCGGGAGCTCTTATGTGCCGCTCTTTCCGGCAACTAGTCGGCTAATCGCACAGGGGGCAGTCTACTTGGGCCGGCCCATCGAGGTGCGCAGCGGAGCGAGGCTAAAAAAGTTAGCAATATCTGGGATTCGATCAGGCAACGATGCGCTGATGTGCGCTGGGGAATGCCATCATGATAGAAGTGCTCTTGCGGTAGGTATGAAGCGCGAAACTAAAGGAACTATGGAAGTATCAAACTTAAAACTTAAAACTTCTAGAAACCATCACGAAATATTCTTTAAACTTACGAACAATTTTTGATATTTCTGAAATCGTGAACTCATTTTGAAATTTCCGCACTTTTTCCATAAACTTGAACAATTTTTAATTTGTGAACAATATTTGAAACTGGGAACAAATTTTGGACAGAAACAATTTTTGAAAGCACGGACATTTTTTAAATTTTAAGATTTTTTTTTGAAATGGAGAACAATTTTCAAATTCCCAAAAATTCGGAATTGCAAATATTTTTCGAATACGTGAACAAACATTTGAAAACAGGACAATTTTGAAAACTTTGAACTTTTTTCTGCAAAAAGACGAACACTTTTTAAACTTTGAATAGTTTTTTAAAAGTCCGAACATTTTTTGGAAATGCAAAAAGAATGATGAATATTTTGTATTTGTGAACAAAATTTGAGAACTAGAACAAATTTTTGAAAGAAAGAAATTTAGATAGCACGAACATTTTTGAAAATTGAAGATAAAATTTTAAAACAGAGAATCTTTTTGAAAATCTCGAACAACTTTGGAAATGCAAACATTTTTCGAATACATGAACAGTTTTTTAGAAAACCAGAACATTTTTTGAAAAGTTTGAACATATTTTTCAAAATGTGAACAATTTTTAAAACTTCAAACATTTTTTTGAAAAACGAACATTTGTTAAATGCTAACAAAATTTGAATATTTTGAACATTTATAAACATTTATAAAATTATGAAAATGAAAAGGCAAAGAAAAGTAAAAAACATAAACAGAAAAAAGGAAAAAAGATGAAAATAAAACTTGAAAAAACAGAAAAGGAAAACAAGGAAAAGATAGAGAAGAAAAAAAATTAAACATTGAAAAGAAAAAGGAAAAAGGAAAAAGAAACAGAAAAAAAAGTGTTAGGAACCTATTAGAAGGTTCTCAAAACCGAAAAAAAACCCGGCTGGGAACAACCGAGAAGGTTCCTAAAACCGGAATGGTCGAAACCGGCCTACCCCGAACGCTGGTTCGATCTGTGCGTCGCCCGGACAACTTGCCGCAGCGAGCGGCAAATAGGATATTCCCCTCGCGGCGCCCTCCGTGTAAGGAATGTGTTCCTTAGGGCATGTACAATGGTGCTATCTTAAGAATGCCACGTAGGATTAATGCTGAGGTGGAGGAGAGAGAAATCATAAGATAAGACTTGTTTTCTCTTATTTAAGAGACGATCTCTTAGCATAATATGTCTCACCATATTTTTAGGAATAACTAGTTTTTTAAGATAAGGCTAAAAGATAACCCATTGTAGACATATTTTTTTGTCATCTCTAAATTACATGCAAGGCTTAAGATAAAACTGTCTTATCAACCATTGTACATGCCCTTAGCGGGCTGAAAGTGTAATGGCATCTGGCTAGTTCCAGCTACGTACACAGCTTGTAAGCGTGCGTGACGTGATTGCGTGCGTTGGTTGGGGGCCGGGAGGGGGGGGGGAGACGACCTGGCGAAGTCGTCGTGCGTGAGTCGGAGTGTTATGATCCTGTGATGGAATCTTTTCCCTGACCTATTTTTCTCCATCGGCTTTCTGTCATTGCAGCCTCGGATATTGGTCTGTTGAGAAAAATCAGTGGGACCAGAGGAAGGAAGGCGTGGGGTAGAATAAATGGATAAAATCGGCGGGCGTGGTCGTGCGGGAGTGAACGAACAACCTACAAAAGTTACCAAATATACCGACAACTAATTAAAAATTGATTGTGATTCATTCCTTTTCATATAAAAGATACCAAATATACTGACAATTGATTAAAGATTGATTGTGATTCATTCCTTTCCATATAAATGATACCAAATATACCAAAAATTAAAAACATATTGAATATGAAATTTACTAAATATACGATAATTAATTAAAGATTGATGGTGATTCATTGCTTTCCATACAAAAGTTACCAAATATACCAAAAAATGATTAAAGATTGATTGTGATTCATTCCTTTCCATATAAATGATATCAAATATACCGAAAATTGATTACAGATTGAATATGAAAGTTCCCAAATATACCGATAATTAATTAAAGATTGATCATGATTTATTCCTTTCCATACAAAAGTTACCAAATATACCAAAAAAAGATGTTATTGGCAGATAAAATCGGTTTAAAAAGATCGTGGGCTAAATGAAAACTGGACGGAAAAAAACCTGACGAAGGTGGGAGCGGAGGCGAAAAAAACCTAGAAAAGAAGCTACCAACTCCCCCTTTAGGAGTAGAGATTAATCATATTGATGACTCGATTTCTAATTGATATTAAAAGGGCCATGCATTGTAATGGGAGTATATAGATTTAGTGTTCAACACAATCATGTCTACATATATATTTAGGACCGTGTCTGGATATAGGTGTAATTTTTTAATGTTCTACACCAATTGTCAAATCATTTACGTGGGAAAGATTTGTTAATTACACAATTAGAATAATTTTGGTAAAAAAACAATTATCCTAAGCTTTCCAGAATAAAATCATATCCTTGTTGTAATGATGGATCATATAAAAAGATGTGAGTACCTCATCTGAACTATTTATATTCTTCTGGCCTAAAGCGATCGCTTCTAAAAATAAAATCCATATCTAAACTATTGATATTCTTATCATTATGATATCATTCATGTCACGTCAACAAGCACCTAAACACCCGCAAAAAAAAAACAAGCACCTAAACAAATTCTCTTGATATTTAGGAGCGGTTGAAACATTTGGTAAAAAATACTTGAACACCTGGCAAGCATCAACATTGATAAAATAACAATTTAGGTGAATAGGAGTCGAGTATAACTCAATATACACCATTAAATCTTAGGAAAACATATAGGACCAAACAGAGTTACAGTTGTTTTTTAAGAAAAGCATTACAAATTATTATGCAAGGCTTGGTAGATAATTATTTTCTTAAATATTTCATACTGTAGAATGAAGAGTAACATTGTAATGTACATGTGTCAAGTCAGGTTGAAGTGCAGGTTGGCTCATCGAACGTCGAACACTGCCGATGCATGAAGGTAAAATCAGCCTCCGCGGTAATGACTTTCGCCAAGTAGTAAGAAATCTCCGTCAGCCAGCAGCCCCACAACAAGACCCCGACGCAACCTTCTGTTAAGAAAACAAAATGAAATCTGGTATAACAGAGGAAGATGATCGTCTCAAAAGCAATAACTGATCCATCAATTTTATTTTGTACTATATAATCACAACATGCCGTACTTAACATAAGGGTGCTCCATGGTCGTTCAGGCATTGCGTTGTCATGTTGTGGAGGGCAGGGGCAACGCCGTGTGCACCATAGTCATCGACGGGCAGCACTGCGGTGACACTACTCGTTGATGATGAGGCGAGTAGAGCCACGCGTAGAGCTTGCCCTGCTCGGGGTCACGGCCATCGGTGCCATCCTTCCTCTTGGTCGCCATTGGAGAACCCCTCATCCCTGCGGCTAGGGGCGACCAAAGCCTGACCATAATGGAGCACACAGATTTCGACAATGGGGACATATCATGAGCGAAACAAAACCGGGGAGCAGATAATGGTCGTCGTCCCAGACTCTGCTTCCGCTCCCGCCTGCCGATGGCCAGCCTTGAGCAAGCTGGGTGCGCTAGGCAGGCGGCGGGCACTTGCAAGGCAGAGCGGACGAAGGTGGCATGATGCAGTGCGTGCAAGGAAAGTTACGATATATAACGAAAAATTGGAGATGAATAGATCGAATCAGGTGGGCACGTTAGGAAGGAAATCAACGTGATCTCAAAAAAGGAAAGAAATCAACAAATAGGGAAAACACGATTGAATATGTGGGGTGGTGTCATTTGATCGATACCCGAGCAAACTAACCAAAGGACTTACACACTCGCCATTTAGGAGTAAAATCTGGTAATTAATTGCATTAATGTCATTATTTACAAATTGATTTGATACTCACTTTTCAAATTATTTTCACAGTAATGACTGCGTGCAAACCAACCAGACGCCCTACGGACTCCTCCTTTAGGAGTAGAGACTACTGCCAATCGAGTGAAGGTTCGCTGGGGGAAAGTATGCTTCTGCTCCCGAGCTCAAATGAGCCGGGTGAACAGTAAATTAGAAAAAAGATTCAAAAATAGGTCAAAAAATTCCGAATTTTTTTTGTGAGAAACTTTAACAAATGTTTTAAGTGCCTGCAAAATTTCATCATGAAAACACATTTGTGGAAGTCGCAGCAAAAAAAACAAAATCAGTACTTTTAAATGCTTTTGAAACAAGCATTTTTGAAACATCGATTTTGTTTTTTTTTTCTGCGGCTTCCACAAATGTGTTTGCATGATGAAAATTTGCACGCACTTAAAACATTTGTTAAAGTTTCTCACAAAAAAAATTCAGAATTTTTTGACCTATTTTTCAATTTTTTTTCGAATTTACTGTTCACCCGAGCTCATTTGAGCTCGGGCTCAGAATAGCTGCGTCCCTCGCTGGGCCACTACACCAGAACTGATCTACTTTTTTTTTTTTTTGGTTTGAGGGCCGAATCAGATGTTGCTCATCTTTGCAGGCGCATTCCTTAGTGGGCTGAAATAAAGTGTAATGGCATCTGGGCCGTGGGCCAGTTCCAGGTATGTCGGTAGTACACAGAGGAGGAGCTTGCTGTAAGCGCGTGCGTGGGGAGAGGATCTGACCTGACCTGACACCTGGCAAAGTGGTGGTGAGTGAAGACGGGAAGGCAGCGAATGGGGATCATAACACTCCCTCATCCTGGCTGTGATGGACTCCCAAATTGCTTCCTCTCCCGAATCCCCCTTCCCTCCTCCTCCGCCGGCCTTCCCATCTCGCGCTCGGCGCCTCGTTCCCGCGCGTCCTCTTCGTCGGAAGCGCCGAGCAGGGGGTGCTCGGCGGCGGCCCGTGAGGGAGAGGCGGCGTCCGCTGAGGTACTGAACCTCTTCTTTATTTTGTTTATTATTACTTCCAGTGCAGTGCAGTGCACAAAATCGGTTTTGGGGGTTTCGTTTCGTTTCGTTTCGGATTTGGGGGTTTTCTTCTTCTAGGGTTCATCTTCTACTAGGGTTGATGGACCCGACTGGGAATTTTGCAAAATTTGGATTAGGGTTTTGTCTTTCTCTTTCAAATGCCGTGCTCTGAATCACTTCCAAAATGATTCATCTTCTACTAGGGTTGCTTCAAAATGTACGGCTCTAATTAACCAAAATCTAATTAACATTATCATAATCTAATTAATTTCTTAAACACTTAATTAACCAAGACATCACCGTGAGCAAGTAAACTTTCTTATCATAGTCTAATTAATTTCTTATAAACATGTTTGTTCCGTAGCAAATACAAGTAAAACTTGATCATTAACGTGCTACTTACGCAGGCAGGCTGAGACTTAACATGATCTCATGATCAAAATTAGGACCCTAAGATATATGATCAGATCAGCTCTGACACCGTTGTTGGATATTAATTGACTCTAGATTAGACATCAACTTAACCTGATCATTACCTAGAGCACCTAATTAGTCATTAAACAGTTGATTGGAGATGAAGATGCCTCTGCCACAGCTGGTGCAGTCGCGGCAGAGGGCGCACTCCATCTTCGGGTCTGCCTCATACCCTCAGGCAGCCACCGGCATGGCTCGGGCTGGCCTCCCTAAATCGGTAGGGTTTTAGGTGTGTCGAGAAAGCAGGTCAAGAATTGAGTCACTTAGCCTCTGCCAGGCCCCTGTCCATCTTATATGGCGCAGGGCGACAGGGGACCAAAACCAACAATGGTTTGGCACCCTTGATCAGGGCGCGTGGGGATTGTATGTGGGAGTCCAGGAACGTTGGTTCCTGGCCCCACCACTTCATTAACGTTAAGTTTCTGTTAGGATCAATTAACCCTTCTTTTCCTTATCCTAACAACCTTATCCATCTCCTCTGTTTGTCCAGGTCGACACGCCCACCATCTGCAAAGGGCGAATTTCGATCGATTGATGCGTGTGTGTCTACGGTGATTTTGTAGACCGACCGATCGATCAATCGATTGTACTCGTGCAGAGGAAGAGATGGCTGATCTGTTCAGCACCATAAATGAGATCGTGGGGTTTGGGCTCAAGATCAAGAGCACGCTGGAGAACGCCAGACACAACGCGGAGGACTGTCGCAGGATCAGCGACCTCCTGGACGTGCTGAGCGCCATCGCCAAGCACCTGCAGGGGTCGCCCAAGATCATGGAGGACGACTCGATGACAGACACGGCGGAGGGCCTAGGCAAGGCCCTGCAGCGCGCGTCCGAGTTTATCACCGAGTGCGAGGGCAAGGGGTTCCTGCGCCGTGCTTTTAACGCCAACGGCATCGCTGAGAAGCTGCGCGGGGTCTGCCTAGATTTGCTGCTCAACATGAGCGCCGTGCTGCTTGCCAACGGTGCCTTGAACAACTCGGTGCTGGCCAAGCTCGAGGAAAATGTGGCTCAGCTCCGCGCCGACGTCACCTATACCAACTCAATGTTGGCCACTATTCTGCAGATTGTTGCTGCAAGGCCCGATGTTCATCTGCCAGAAGAGGTATCGTTGCCTTACCTTGCCACACCACAGCATCTTTATGTATGTATGTATGACACACTAGGCCTAGTGCCTCACTGATTATGCAGGATGATACCAAAATCTATTTGTTTTGTTGTTAAATACAAAGCAGAGCACTAAATAAATACCACATTGTTTTATGTAAACTTATCAGTTGTAATACTGTATATGAATTTGTTTAATTTTCTTTTCCTATTTCAGGTGGCAAAATTGGTGAAGGACTACCAGATCAGTTCTCAAAACAAAAGGTATACAAAGAAAACAGATGTAGGTAGTTCTGAAAACAAAAACAAAAGGGAGGCAAAGAAAACAGATGTAGCTAGTTCTCAAAACAAAAACAAAAGGGAGGCAAAGAAAACAGATGTTGCCAGGTAAGGTACCTGCAGAAGTACGCTCAATTGGCCTGCTGCCATAGAGCTATACAAATGTATATGTCCCTTTTATCTATCTTGGTGGATTAGTATGCTCAGTTACTTGGCGTGCTCTATGCATTATCCAAACATGCCTCTTTTATCTATTTTTATGAATTTTGTTGGTTATAAAGGTCGATGAGTTAACTTCCTACCTTTACTTGTTGGTAAAGCATTTGATTTTGTTGCACGAAACTTGCAGGCCAGAAGTTAAGATTCAGAAAAACAAGAAACTAGGGGGTAGCACGGTGGTGCCACATGCTTCCTTACCATTATTTGCATCATGCTGTTTAATAAGAATGGATGAAATCAAACTTAAAAAATGTCTTTTACAGTACCACTAGTACACATATGTGCTCTTACAGATATTACAGGTGTAATCTAAACTGTGACATGTATTTATTGTTATTCTGGCAGGCTTAGCTGAGTCCGCTTCAGCGCCCACTATTATTATCAATAAGGTATTTCATATGCTTAAGTTTCATTTAAATCATTGTCATAGTTGGGCAACCTGATTTCATATAAAAGGATGCCTCAAGCTATAATAACTGATCTATACCAGTAATTAAGCTGAACTTCTATAACAGTAATTTCTTGTCAAGCAGAAAAGTTGTTTGTTTTTACATTGTCTCTTGATGATCTTCATTCTTTCCTTTTTTTTCTGTGATGAGAATTGGTGATCTTCATTTGTTATGTAGGCACAGTCAGTGGGAGTTTCTGCAGCACCATTATTCCATCCGCAGGAAATAATCAGCATATCCAAGGAACCCGGAGAGACAGGCGGATATAAGGTACCTTTTGTTGCATCCAAACATGCATTCCAGAGAAATTGCAGCATACTGAAGTCGATAGTGAAATCTAAGTTGTTTGAAACAGCTGGAGGCCACGCCAATTGTTATACATGGCATGTCAAGGTACCATTTGTGAGTTGATTATTTGTGGCTGTTGCTTGCAGATATATACCCGTTCCTCTGAGACTAGCAAGCTGCTCGAGGTCTACCCGCAGCGCCTTCTCTTCCCCTTGGAGCCAAAAAATGAGGAAACTACTCGATGGCCAGTGACCCTAACCAACAAGACAAACCATTCCGTTGGCATCTGGACAGTGGCTTTATGGTGCATGTTAAGAACCTTAAGGCAGAGGTGTATTGGGCAATGCTGACAGCTATCACTTGTGACCCAGCAAGCTGCCAGGTAATTATAATGTTGACATGCATGATTCAAGCTACCCATGCCCATATGTATCCTATTAAGACTTGGGATATATATTCCATGTTCCTTCCAAAATCCCTGTGTTCCAATCAAAACAGCACTCTTCAATCGATGGGCCTTAGATAATTTTTTTAACGTTTTGTAGAATGTAGTAGATTGATCATTTAATTTCCTGCAGTGGTTAATTCTCTTAACTATTTGCATTATGTTAACTGGTTTTACCAGATCATATCAAGATCAATAGAGAATATGACCTTGGTGACATCCATTGACGCACACCCCACTAAGCCATGGTGAGTCATATTTATAGAATTATAGCCCATCCAGTAACGCAACTCTTATATTAGTTATTCCAAGATTTCCTCTTATTTGCACTATAATATGCATTACAGGATTGTGACGGGTCATGAGGGAGGGAATTTTTCCATTTGGGACTACCAGAAGCAGGTATCATTACTGCTACTTTATAGCCAGTGTGTGGTTGCTAATGCAGACATGCAGTGAAAATTAAGTTGGTGAAACTTAATCTGCTGATTGTGTGGCAGGAAACTGTGATGGAGTTGCAGGTCAATGAGGTGCCAGACAAGGGTGCATGCCAGCGACCTGCCTTTTTTCAATACTTCAAAGAGAAGCCTGTCCAACATTCGGTTTTTTCAGTCAAATTTACTGCTGAAGGGAAATGGTTGGTAGTGGGGGATGGTCACGGATACATCTATGTCTATGATTACACCGACACTAAGCCGCACAAGGTCAAAGCTCATGGCAAATCTGTGAACTCTCTGGCTGCTCACCCAACAGAGCCATACCTTCTTTCATCGTCTGCTTTTGGTAGAAATATCAAGGTTTGGGACTGGAGCAACAACTGGTCGAAATTTCGAAATTTCGACACGAAACCTGAGATTGCATATTACAATGGTGTGCGCAGTGTCAAGTTGAATCCAAGGGATACCAACACTTTTGCTTGTGTTACCTTTTATGACGGAGTAAAGGTTTGTTATAGCCTCTTCCTTTCCTAAGTCCTCGTACGATGTGCATGTTGTAGTTAGTGAATAATCGACAAATTCAGTTATTTCGGTAGTTATTTGTATATTTGATGTTAAAAGATGTCTTCTCTGCATGAGATTTATAGGTCGGGAACATCAAAACTTCCAGTCTTGAAACCACACTGAGGGGGCCATTCGTCATGGCCGATTATTTCTTCACTCGCGGTCATGAGCACTTGATGGTTACTTTGAGATCGAAGTCACACACTCTGAGGTGAAGAATATTAAGCATTGATGATTGTTTTCATAACAGGATTGATAATAGTTGTGTGCATATATAAGCCTCATAATTTGTGTGAAAATCAGATATGGGATTTGAAGACACAAGAAGTTGTTCACACTCTTAGCGTGAGTGGGCGCAAAATGACCTGGGTTGCTTGCCACTCAAAGCTTCCAATACTGGTTACAATGTTAGATGACGGGACTGTATGTTTGTGGGATGCCAGTACCTACAGGTAACTGTAATGCTTCTGCTCAATATACTAGCTCTGTCCATCTTTTTTTTTTAAGATATGCATGTATTCCATGATTCAAACATACTATTTTTGACCAACAATCTGTTTAAAATATTGAAGACTGCATTCATGTTATTACAACCTATAAAGATTACCCAAACCACCATGACTACAATGGGGTCATCTCATATCTTGGCACGACTAGCTGTTCCGGTGGGTTGGTACCTGTAGTTGGCCCACAAGCAGTGTTTTTTTATTAAAAAAATTAGCATTGTCTGCATTACTTGATTTCTGGTTTGTTCTTGGGGTTGCATGTAAGGTTTGGCCAGGCATTGCATCATTTAATCCAGTGACATGGAAGGTTTTTTATTTGTTCCTGAAAGCAACACATATAACTAACGCTGGTCTCCTAATTATATAGGCTTGAGAAAATGGTTCACATTACCAACAGCAAGTGTTGTGATTTGGTATTTGTCCCAGACACAAATGGCCCACCCAGGTACTTCTCAAGTTCTTTTTTTTTTGTATTAGCATTTTCATTTATCTAGTAAAATACATGTTGGGTGTGGCTTCTCTATAATAACTAAAGGATATCCCGCAAATTGCTCCAGGATTTGTAGAAAGTACAGATTGACCAAAGAATGAGAAAAAAAGAAGCAATTGATGTTAGCACTATTATTTTCAGAAATTTTGTAAAGCAAGCTCTATAATGAAACGTTGAATGTAAATGGTGGATGCTTGAATGTTTATTAAGTTTATTAAGTTTGAATGTTTCAAATGCTATGCCACCTATAAAAATGGACGGAGTATTATACATGAAAACTTGGACAATCCGAAACATTGTGGGTGTGCAAATAAAGATAGCAAACTGACAAATGCTTGTATATTTTGTTCTGAAGTTTTTACTAGTCTAGCTAAAAGAATTATGCCAATTTTGAGTCTAACATTGAGAGGCACAAAATGGTTTCTCATAAACTATATTCCTCAACTCAACTGTTCTTGCTCGGTTTGTTTTTTCTCTGTTATTATATAGTTATGATTCTTTCCAATTTCACAATGCTAACCTCTGATCATCTTATCTAATTACATAGGCTCGTTGTCGCATTTGAGACAATGATAGCAATCATGGAAGTTAATTTGCCAATTGCAAGTGGACTAATAACGGGAACTAACTAGGAACGACCTCCCCGGGAGGCAAGGCAACGGTGGCCATCACGGAGATTGGGATAATGTACTTCTATATTTATGTATTTTGGGAATTGATATAATGTGTGTTTTTTTAAATAATGTTCCTGGGATAATTACCATTTTATTTTGAACCGCAATTATGCGACTTGTAGGTGAACCTCTATGTCTGCATTATGACGTTATCTAAATGATATTTGGTCTTAATTATGCCACTATGTGAAACAATAATGATTCACATACTTGATTATATTGATGATGACACTATGAATCATATGTTATTTTGGATATAGGAATAAGAAGTGTCACTGTATTTGCACCCATCAATAACGTGAATAAGCAAAAGGCCGACCAAAGATAGTTTGGGTGAAAGATGCTATTAACTATAAGATCTGTATATGATTGGTAAACACCTGGATGATTTTTGTATCTAGAGTATGGCATGCAAAGCTTTTTTCTTGGCCTTGTGATCCTCACAATAGGCACACAATTTATGTCGCTTTGGTCCACAGAAGAAGGTCGCCAACACAGAAATCCGTAGCTGGCCCTTTGTTATTTCCATGTCAGCAAACAATCAGCCCGTCAGCCACAAGCCCACAACGTTGTTTCATTGGACCGCCTCATGGGCTTGTTATGTACTTGGGCTGGAGGATGCTGGGACCTTTCACTGCATCTGAGGCCCACCCATTCGATTCTACCCGGGAACGACTGTTGCAGCCTTTGCAGGAGCTGCTACGTTGCCGGTTGCCGCGGCCGGGACCCCCTATCTGCCGCATTTTGCGGCAGACTGGCGGGGCTTCACACATGCAGTCTCCGCCTGGGCCGGCCCGCAGGAGCAGTCAGCAGTGCAAAAAACAACGCAAAAAAGAGCAGCTTCGGCCAGGAATCGAACTCACGACTAGGCGTTACTAGAGGTAGGTACCTAACCACGGGAGCTCACCACCGCTTGTGTTGACCATGCAACGCGAAAACCTTTAGAACTAACTATGTCGCCAGATCCGAATATTTTTCCTTTTTCATCAACCTTTCACGAAAATTCGGAATGCTTCTTTTAAAAATTGTGATTTTTTTTAATAAACACGAACAGGTATTAGAAAATTTGCCCAATTTCTGGATTTGTAACCAAATTTCAGAACGGAAGAATGTATAACTTGGTGAATAAATTTTGAAAAATGGGAACATTTTTTATTATCAATTTGTTTGACCAACACAACAAATTTGGAAAAAATCTGAACAATATTTGAATTTACGAACAAATTTAAAAAGGAAACTTATTTGAATTTATGAACAAATGTTGGAGAAACATTTTTTGAAAACATGAAAATTTTGGACAAAAAGCAACATTTTTTTCATCTGTGAACAAAAATTAAAACTATGAACAAAATTTTAAAAAAGCGAACGTTACGAACATTTTTATGAATTTATGAACAAATTTGAAAACAAGATCTGTTTTTGAACTTATGAACATTTTTTGAAAGGTGAACATTTTTTAAAATATGCAAACATTTTTTAAAAATCAAGAATAGTTTTTGAACTTGTGAACAAAATTTGAAAGCAGGAACATTTTTTTTTACCTATGTCCATTTCTTGAGAGACAAACATTTTTTCAAATATGCGAATATTTTTTGAGTTTGTGAACAAAATTTGAAACAGGAACATTTTTTAAATACGCCAAAAAAATAATAGTAACGAATTTTTTTGAACTTTTGAACAAAAAATTAAAAAAAGGATCATTTTTTGAACTTTGGAACATTTTCTGAAATTAAAAAAAAAAAGAAATTTCGAAAAAATAGAAACAAAAAAGAGTAGAAAAAGCAATTACAAAATAAAAATAAAAAAGAAGATAAATAGTATAAAATAAAAAATAAAAAATGAAACAGTAAAACAAAAAAGGAAGAAAAGAAAAAGAAAAAAGAAACAGAAAAAGAAAAAGGAAAAAAGAAAAAGAAACGTAGAGAAGAAAAGAAAAACCGGTTCAGGAACCTTCTAGAAGGTTCCAACACCAGGATCGCTGAAACGATGAAACGGGCCAGCCAAAGCAGATTGATCGTGGATATCCCTGTGCGAAACCCCGATTGTTCGATGCAGTGAGCGTCCGCTAGGAAATTCCGCCGCGGCCACCGTTGGTGCGGCAGGGCTTCGCCGGCTGCACCTACCCCGGACCCTGCGGAGGGCTCGCAAGCCTTATACTCGGGCCATCTCGAGCTCTGGGGACCGGAAGTGTACCCGGTGTCCGGCGTGCACTCCGGCATGAGCGCCGCGGAGGTGATCGGTGGAATGCCGCGCCAGGGCTCCCCGCGCGCAGGGGGTCACGGTTAGGCCCGATGAAGGGCCGTCCGACCCGGCTGAAAAATGTCCAACCCGACTCAATGAATGTATTGGGTGGGCACGGGCCGAAATTTGCGGCCCGCCATAAACGCCGGGTCGGTCAAAACCCAAAAAAACCTGATTTAATTCAAAATTTCTGTTAAAAAGTTCAGGTTTTACCTGATCCGACCTGGCCCCACCATGTGTCGGGTCGGGCATGAGCAAAATTTTTTTGACCTGATGGCGGGGTCGAGTTTGGCATGGGCCGTTTTATCTCTTAAACCGTGCGTCTAAATCTCGAACCGTTTTCACCATTGGATTCCTTGCGTCGAGATTTTCAAAACTAGATCCCATGTTGATAGGTTTTGACGAACTTTTTTTTCACGAAAAAAACGGACGAAAAAAACCAGACGGAAAAACCGAAACGGGAGCACGTGCCTCTCGTGAAATCACAACCGTGCCTCTCACGGAAGCAAAACTGTGCCTCTCACGGAAGAAAAAAAAACTAGAAAACGCGGTTTTTTTCCGGTTCCAAGAGGCACGGCCGTGCCTCTCCCAAAAGCACAACCGTGCCTCTCGCGGAAACAAAACCGTGCCTCTCGCGGAAGAAAAAAAATAAAAACGCATTTTTTTCCGTTTCCGAGAGGCACGGCCGTGCCTCTCGTGAAAGCACAACCGTGCCTCTCGCAGAAACAAAACTGTGCCTCTTGCGGAAGGAAACAAAAACAGAAAACGCGTTTTTTTTTTTCGTTTCCAAGAGGCACGACCGTGCCTCTCGCGAAAGCAAAACTGTGCCTCTCGCAGAAGCAAAACCGTGCCTCTCACAGAAGGAAAAAAAATGGAAACGCGTTTTTTTTTCATTTTCGAGTGGCATGACAGTGCCTCTCGCGAAAGCAAAACCGTGCCTCTTACGGAAGCAAAACCGTTCCTCTCGTGGAAGAAAAAAAAATGCGTTTTTTCACTCAAGTTTTTTTTTTGAAAATTTTATTTTGTCCAAAAGCTAAGGAAGACCGGTGGACAACCAAAAAGTCAAAAAAAAAACCGTTTAAAAAGCCGAAAACGCGTGTGGAAAAAAAAAATCCGGAGGAAGCGCCCAGAGCGCGACACGTAGCGGCGGCTGAGACACCCCCAAGTGATCGTTGCGAGGAGCGCTCGTCAACTAGTTGTCCTCGGCTTTGATCGGCTTGGAGGCTTGACCATTAGAAAGCTGCGGTCTCTTTTGGAGACTTGACCGGCTCAACTTCTTGGAAGTTTCCTTACAGAATATCATAGTGGATGATGGGTCGCATCTTCACCCGTTTAATTTTCTTATATTGTATATATGCGCCCATTGTCCGCTCCGCTGATGTGGTCAAAGCAGGGCTGGGCTGTTCGAAATTTCTTATATGCGTTCCTCCCATGCTTAACGCTGAACGCCACTAGTTACTGTCAGTAAGTACTACTTGAGGTCAGTTGTTGACAAGAGAGCCATTGAACAAAGAACTCATCGGCAATAGGCTGCCGAGAAGTCTTCACCACACTGGACTGGCCGTCTCCTTTTGGCATCAACAAGGTCTTCAATTTATTCTTTGTCCTTTGTATTTGCGCTGGATCAGGTATAGTGTTTGATTGCCCGTTAGCTGATCTGAGTTATTGTTCCTAATTCAGGGAGAAGGCTTGTTCGCTCCAGCAAACAACATCCAATCACTTGGTAGATGGTGTACATCCTTGCTTGAGGTGCAAAGCTAGCTAGAGGCGAGCAGGATCAGGTACTTTGACTTATTGCTATGAGAAGATTGGCAAAGGTTTCTCATTGCTTGTTGGATCTCGCTCCTTGGTAGCCTAATTCCATACTTGTTAATAACTTGTTCATCGGGGCTGTAACATACAGGAAACACACAAGATGGCTGATATCGCAATGGGCAGCGTTGAGAAGATGGTCAGCATCACGCTCAAGATCAAAGAGGCCGTGGACACGGTTTGTCAGAACGAGGAGTGCCGCGCCATCGAGGGGTCAGCGCTATCCTGTCGTGGATCAGGGAGTCGATGGCAGACCACCCGGCGATAAGCGGGCCGCTTGAGGATCTGGCGGATAGCGTAGCGCCCAGGAGGCCCTCGCGCTCGTAACGGAGTTTATTGGGAGCAGGGGACATGGCCAAGGAGCTGCGTCGGATGCAGGAGGATATAGTGCGCAAACTGATGCTGTGGAATGTCGTCACCAATGTCCGGAACTCCATAATGCTGACCAACATTCAGTATGCTGGGGCTTCTCCTCCTCAGCACCCACAGCCACAGCCACAGGTGCAGGTGAGTCCATGCAGTTGCTTTTTTGGATGGTATGAACTGGCAGGGTACAGCCGTACAGCGGTACAGGCACTAGCACACTGATTTTTTGGATGGTATGGACTTCTATATTTTTGGAACAAAATCGATTGGCACACCTTGTCCTGTTGTCCAGTACTAAACAATGATGGCTTGGAATTTTCATTAACCAATACTTAGTTCTGCAATTTTTCTTGTGTCCATCTGTCCAGAATTGCATAAGTGTCTTGTTAATACAGGGCCCATGATAAATAACTTTTACACATGCTTCTTTATATAAATGAGTTATTGCCCTTGGATTCCTCAAGAAGAATTATGTTCCTTGTCAGGATGCAGGAGTGGTGAATAGCCAACATACCGGTCAATTAATTGGTGATGCGAGGTGAGATTCCAAATCTATATCTCTGACTCTCCCATGTCATTGTATTATAAGATAAGTAATATATGCTTCATATCAGAAAACATGTATGGAAAAAGGAGTGAATTGCAAAAAACATCGACACTTCAGGCAAGGTTTGCAGGAACCACACATTTTTTAAATTGTGCCAAAAAGCACTAATTTTTTTCATATTTTTTTGCAAAAAACACTGGTTGCTCGTTTGGACCGTTTTAAGTACGTTTATGACATGGGGGGCCCGCATCCGTCGACGTGGCAGCACTGTTCAGCCGTGAGAGCCGTTAGACGGCGTTACACGGCGCGCGCGCACCGGTTCGAGCCGCTAGGGCGTCATCTCCCCCTCCCCCGAATCGTTACCCCCTCCCTCCTCATTCTCTCTCGCTCTGCTCCCACTCTTTCGCCGCCGCCGCCGCCTCCTCCCACATCTCCGACTGCCGCCGCCGCCGCCGGCACGTCGCGATGGTGTCCTGGACTGATGAAGACAGCAGCGAGCATTCGTACCAGTTCCCCTACGAAGGTTCAGACGACGGCATCATTAAGGTGAGTTGGTACAGCTAGGGTTTAGGGTTAGGGTTTGTATTTGGGGATTTTTCTTTCTAGCTCGATCTGAAGTTTCTTTCCAAATCTCTATGCATGTGCAGATCCCTGCTACCACGGAGGACTCTGATTTCGAGGGCATTGAAACTGATGTCCCTGTTTTGTGCCATGAACACGGGAAGCCAGCAGAGAGGCGTATTGCTTTCGAGGGCACCCTTACTGGAAGGAGGTTCCTTTCCTGTGTTGTGGTTGTAAGTGCCAAACTTGAGCTAATTTGGTCATTGCTTAGTTATGATTTTGTAGTTAGCAGATCTGGTCAATGCTTAGGTTGTTTAAATATGTTGTTTATATATATGCTTGCTGGCTAAGTGATGTCATATGTTTGCTGGCTTGTTAGTTTAGGTTGTTTAAATATTTGGTCAATGCTTGCTGGCTTGTTAGTTTAGGTAGTTTAAATATTTGGTCAATGCTTGCTGGCATAGTGTCAAATGTTTATATATATGCTTGCTGGCATAGTGTTTTGTGCCATGTTCATTTGTTTATGTATATGCTCAATGCTTGCTGGCATAGTTTGTTTAAATATGTGCTCTGCAGCTTGCTGGCTAGTGTGTTGTTTATATATATGCTTGCTGGCATAGCATGTGCATAGGGATAAGTGTGATCATTGTATATAAGCATCACTCATTGTTTAACTTTGCCTAATTGTTGGTACTGGTTGCATAATTGTTGGTACTTTCTTCTCTAATTGTATAACACTGCAATTTAACAGGAGGGTTAAAACTGTGGACTAGTTGAGTGGATTGATCCAAGCTGGCCAGTTTCCCTTGAGAATGCATTGCTGAAGTTGTGGGATATGTATGAACAGTGCAAGAACAACAGGACTGAAGACAACCTGATGAACTCATTTGCTGTTCACAAGCTGACACAAGAGAAGATCAAGCTGCAGGCCAGTTATGAGAAGTTGGTTGAAGATATCCAATCCCTTTTGGATGAGCAGGCTCAGAGGGCTGATGATAGCAAGCTGCAGGACAAGTATGACTTGGTTAAGAACCTGACATTAGCTCAAGCCGGTGTCATTAGGAACATGAAGTTGAAGCTTGCTGAAGAGAAGAAGAAGTTGCAGGCCCACATTGATGAGCTTGAGAAGGTTGTGGAGCTTGAGAAGGTTTCTAGGGTCAAGCTGAATGGGATCAAGGCAATCTTAGATGAATGAGCCAATAGGCAGTATCATGTATGCTGCTTATTAGTACTAATGGTACTTATTAGTTATGTAATGGTCATGTAATGATCTACCACTAATGCTACTTATTAGTTATGCAATGGTCATCTAATGATCTACCACTAATGCTACTTATTAGCTATGTATTGGTCATGTAATGATCTACCACTAATGCTACTTAATAGTTATGTAATGGTTGTGTATGGTTCTCACAATATGCTGAATGTGGATATATCCAATAGCACAAATTACTAGTTATGTTGTGGTGGTGGGTTTTTCGACGTCTAGAGACTCTAGAAACCCTAGACTAACTTTGGTGGGTTTTTCGACGTCGAGGGACCCTAGAAACCCTATCATCACTTTGGTCGGTTTTTTGACGTCGAGGGACCCTAGAAACCCTATCATCACTTTGTTGTGTTTTTCGACGTCGATGGACCGTAGAAACCCTACAATCACTTTGGTGGGTTTTTCGACGTCGAGGGACCCTAGAAACCCTAGAATCACTTTGGTGGGTCTTTCGACGTCGAGGGACCCTAGAAACCCTAGAATCACTTTGGTGGGTTTTTCGACGTCGAGGGACCCTAGAAACCCTATCATCACTTTGGTGGGTTTTTCGACGTCGAGGGACCCTAGAAACCCTAGAATCACTTTGGTGGGTCTTTCGACGCCGAGGGACCCTAGAAACCCTAGAATCACTTTGGTGGGTCTTTCGACGTCGAGGGACCCTAAGCATCATCATCACCATGTAGCATAATAAACAACCAGAATCACCAGCATCACAGCCAACAAACTCAACATCTAGTTCAGACACCAGGTTCTGACAGCCAACAAAGGCAACAGTTAGTTCAAAGCCAACAAAGGCACATATGTTCTGACAGCCAACAAAGGCAACACAACCAACATTTTACCATCTAGTTACCAGAGGCATACAGGTACTCTTTCATCTTGTATGAAACACACCTTCTTCTTCCACTCTGTCTTGGAGCTTGAAAGCTTGACCTGATGCCTGCAGCAGAGGTAGAGGCTGTACCACCTGTGGTAGTTTTCTTCCTAGGAGACCTCCTTGGAGGAGCAGCAGGTGTAGTGGCAGCAGAGGTAGAGGCTGTACCACCTGTGGTAGTTTTCTTCCTAGGAGACCTCCTTGGAGGAGCAGCAGGTGTAGTGGCAGCAGGGGTGGCTTTCCTTCTTGGAGGAGCAGTAGGTGTAGGAGCAGCAGGTCTAGTGGCAGCAGGTGTAGTGGCAGCAGGTTTGGCTTTCTTCTTGGGAGGAGCAGTACCAGGAGCAGATGTAGATGGAGATGGCCTCTTCCTTGGTGCTGCAGCAGTTGTAGATGCAATGTTTGTTGAAGCAGAAGCTGTAGATGGAGATGACCTGTTTGGCTGCATTGCAAAAACAATTAATGATTGTGAATTACAGATTACAATGGAGGTGCTAATAAAACAAACCTGATGCTGGTTTATTCTCATAGCAAGAGCTGGCTTCAGGGGCTTGGAGCAAACATTGTATCTATGCCCTACAAGTTTGCAGTTGCTGCATGTAATAGATGCCATCCTAGAGGTATCTCTTGGTGCTGGCTTCTCAAATTGGTTTTTTCTCCTCTTTGTTTGTTGCTTCCCAACCTTGTCTTTGAATACTGGAGGCTCTATGTCTTGAGTTCTTGTCCTTGGCCACAGGTTTGGACCAGGCACAGGAAATATGATATGTGTAAATGCTTTTTTATACATTTCCTTTTTGAAGAAATCAGCCACAAAGTCCTCAGGCTCCAACTTAGCTTTCACTATTGCAGAAACTGCATGATTGCAAGGCATAGCAGTCATATCCCATTTCCTATTCTGAGTTATGTGCAATGTCTGAATTGCTCTCCTAAACTGATACACATTGAGGAAACAAAGTTTTCTGCAAAACTACTCCTCTTGGTTCTCTCTCTCCTCACTGTACCAGTTCCTTGGCAAATATCTCACTGATCTACTCTTCCTTCCATTGGGCAGAACAGAATGTAGTTCCTCAGCTCCATCATCATATTCCTGCTTCAAAACACCAATATCTGCCTCCTCATCTGATAATGGTGCCCAAACATCCTCAAATCTCTGTTCCAAGCTAGAATGTGACCTCTGTGTTGGCCCTTTTCTAGCTTTCTTCTTCTTTGTAGGCTCCTCTTGCTGCTCCACCTGCTCATCTTGCTCCACCTGCTCCTCTTGCTGGCCTTCCTCATCTTCCTCATACACTTCATCCACATCAGTGTCTCCATCAAAATGAAGGAGTGGATCCTCTCTTTGCCTCCTCATCTCATTAAGCCTCTGAAGAAAGTCCTCATCTGCATCCAGATCTGAATCATCTTCAGTTAGAAGAATTGGTAGCTTTTGCTTAACTTTATTTACATGCTCAGCTGCAATCTTATGTTTCCTAAATTTGGCAATCTTTGTTCTCCTCTTCACCTCCATTAATGTCTCCAGTTCATCCTGATCTGCTGCATTGCATTGATCCATGGCAGCATCTGTATCCATATCATGGTTTGTGCTCTGCTGTGTGGGGTAGAACTGCAGTGGCTCTGGCTGACTCTGTATATTACTTTTTGGTGGTGATCTTAAGAGAACACCAGAAGGATTTACTACATACACAGGTTTCTCTCCTAATTGGCTCAAAGGAACCTGCTCCTCATACAGATAGCCTGAGTTCAAATCTGCACGTCTTGGATCAGTGCCCCTAACCACTGTCAAGTTCACTACATTCTGATCTTTGTTAGCAATATGGTCAAGCATTTCATCCACCTTATCATCATCACAAATTTCATCCATTCCTGTAATCCCCACACCAGGATCCCTCACAAAATACATGAAATCCTTCAGCCCATATCCCTCTGTCTCTATTAAGGCTACTGTCGTGGTTTTAACACGGCAGATGTCCGAAGACTTAGGTTCGAGGCCAACGCCATGGTAGTGGACCCAAAGGGGTTGATCGGGACGAAGGACGCGAGTTTACCCAGGTTCGGCCCCTCAAGTAGAGGTAAAAGCCTACGTCCTGCTTGTGTTGTATTGATTGGAGTATCGATTACAAGGGAGCGGATTGCTTGACCTAGTTCTCGATTGCTTGGTTTCTTGTCTAAGCCGCCCCGGGGTCTAACCTTTATATATGAGGTCAAGGCCCCGGGTTACACGAGTCATAAACCGACCCACACAACGTGTTCTACTCTGTCTCTAAGCCGCCTTACCATCGTAGGTAAGCCGCCTCTAGGCGGCTTAGCCACCCGGGTCTTCAAGCCCACTTCTGTCTCTGGACCTCTGTCAACGGCCCATCTGGTAAGCCGCCATGCGGCCTTGCCTTCATCTTCCGGCCCACCTTACAGGTCTTGGGCTCACGAGCCGCCTGGTGTGACCCGGCCCCGCCTGGGCGGGTCTTGCCACGGGGTTATATCCCCAACATTAGGCCCCAGGTTGATTTGAGCCAGCTCATGTCAATCTTCAATTTACTTGGCGGCGAGTCTTCATACGTCTGTCATCTGGAAAGACAATTTATAACCCGCCATGACGTCATATCGAATATTCTGAAAAAGATTCCGTGACGTCTGCAACGGATCTCCTCATTTGAAAGGCCATCCCGAAAATCGAGGCGCCACATTTGGTCAGTAATCATTGTGCCCCTCAATTCTTGTGCGCACTGTTGCCTCTCTGGCCCATAAATAGGGACACGTGGTCCCCTCTCTCCTTCTCTGCCGTCGCTGTCATCTTCCTCCTTGCTCGAAACCCCCTCTCTCCAGAGCTCCGCCGCGGCCAACTGGTCCTCGCCGTCACCCTCATCGCCGGCCGCTGCATCAGCCTGAATTGAACCAGAGTGTCTCCGGTTCCTCCGCATCCAGAAGGTAATCTCCCTTGGCTCTTGTTGAATCTGCATCTACCCTCATTAGGGTTTCTCGAGTTCTTCTGCGTTCTTGTGTTCATCGCTGTTCGTCAGCGTTCATCATAGCATCAAGCACTACTTCATGCTCTATGATTCCGCCTATCCGTCGCGGGTGCTCCTCCGAGACCAATGCCCATCTGTCTTAGGTTTATTAAACAACCATCTCTGCGGACAGATTGATCTGTTCTTCCTTGATATTTTAAGTCATGAATATATTTCATTTTCCCTTATCTGCAGATCTTGCAACTGAAATAACAATATGCAAAACCTGTTTATGCACTTAGCCGTTTTCTTTCCAATACTGCCTTGTCCCCGTAACTCGCCATTGCCTTGGCGGCTCTCCGCCAATTACCTTGGCGGCTTAGCTCTTTCACTGTTATACTGACCATAGCTGCCTTACACAGCAAATGTTTTTCTAATCCGCCATACTTTCTATCTTCGTAGCATAACCCGCCGTCATGTCAAGGGCTCCATCATCCTGTGACTGGGTCAGCTCTGGAGTCACTGAAGAGCTCCTGCTCAACTTTGTTGAGTCCGGCATGCCGCCGGCTAAAGACGTAATACACTGGCGGGACCCAGGACCAGAGAAGAGGCCTGCGCCCAAAGAAGGGGAGATTATCATATTTACTGATCATATCCTCCGTGGGTTCTGCCCACCGGGGTCAAAATTCTTTCGAGATGTTCTTCACTTCTTCAAGATTCATCCCCAAGACATAGGCCCAAATTCAGTCACCAACATTTGCCAGTTCCAAGTCTTAAGTGAAGTCTATCTACAAGAAGAGCCATCTGTTGACCTCTTCCACGACTATCACTATGCAAACCGCCAAACTGAAATGGCGGCTGGGCCCAGTTTGGAGCTTGGTGGTATTACAATCCAGAGACGGAGAGACTTGCCATACCCCATAGCTACCTTGCCAAGTCATCCCAAAGACTGGAATAAAACCTGGTTTTACTGTAAGGACACCTCTCCTGAAGGTGAGAATCCCCTGCCGGGTTACCATCCAACCCGGCTCTGCTTTACAAATGACAACCCACTCCCAGCACGGATGACTGCCGCCGAACGAGCAAAGTATGCCCCGGCTTACGCCAAAGTCAAGGCTTTACTGGCGAACGGCTTGACAGGTGTTGACTTAACCCGCAGCTGGGTAAGTTGGAAGATCATGCCACTGAGCCGGCGTGACCGACTCATGTGCGAATATACGGGTGAACCCAATGACCCTCTTTGTTTCAAGAACACCCCCTTGACTGAAGAAGATATCAACTCCGGCATCAAAGGACTCCTTGGTGAAAAACAGGAAGCTTGCAACAAAGTTGGGCTGAAGCCCTTTTATACCAAGAACCCGGCTCCGGATGTAAGATTCTTTTCCCCTCCACTGGTCATATTTGTCTTGCACCTTCTAACCTTTGTTGGCGGCTTATGTATAGGCCAACTCCCCTTTCTGGAAAAAGAAGTTTAATCCGCCAATTAGGAAGCCAAAGGTAAAAACCCCCGCTCGGAAGAAGAAGAAAACCGCCACTCCAGAGCCGCTTGAATCTGATGACTCGGAGGTAAAAACTTGACTCCTTTGGTTGTTCTCTTTGCACAACTTATTGACAATAATTACTCACAGGATGAAACGGAGGCGAGCCACGCAAATGCCCCTGAGGTAATTGACATTTCTGACTCAGAGATCTTTCCACAAGACAGAATACGGCGGGTCGTCCGGAAAGTCCCCTTCTCTCATCCTCTTGCTTACTTAGATCCCAATTTTCTTTTGAAAAAGCAACAGCACACGTCCCGACGCCAAACCCGGAGCTCCGGCTCTGAAGATCTCGTGGCCGGGTTACCACATGTTCCGGCTCAACGGAAACGGCCAGCTGAGGTATTCTCTTAACTGAAATGCAACTTGAATCAAACTTGCATTGTAACCTTACTCTGTTTTGTATTGTTTTAACTGCCTTTAGGATTCTCCTCCTTCATCTGGCGACTCAACTGCCTCCAAGCTGCCTCCAATGAAGATCAACCCGGAGTGCGTACTTTTACTTTGCACCAAATGCTTTAATATTCTTGACATGTGTGTAACCATCATCTGCGCCTTCCAGGGCCCAAGCGAAACGAAGGAAGACTGGCGGGTCTACTGCCGCCCCTACTGCCCAAGAGCCAGTATTTGCTAAGCCGGCCTCCCCTTCACCAGCTGCTGACATTATGAAAGATGCATCTGAAGATACTTACAAGCCATCTGAGCCGGCGGGTCATGACACGGCCGCTGAAAGCCCTGCAAGGGATGACCCTAAACCGCCGAGCCCTTCAATGGTTGTTGAAGATACAGTTTTTCCAGATGTTGTTATAACTGGGGTGGGTCACCAAACTCCTGAACCCCATGTACTGTCACGGCACTCTGGCAAGGCTGAAGCTTCTTCGCCTGAGAAGTTTAACTTTGAACACCCTGTGCTGGAGAAGTTAACTGTTGACGAGCTTCACGCTGGGTTTTTGAACCGCCTGGAGTCAAGCCGGAATATGGAGCTGAAGCTCGTCAGCCTGATGAAGAAGAAATATGAGGTAATATTTTTACCAGCTTTTCCCTTATATCCTTCCATAGCCGCCAAGAGCCGGATTAATATTTCAAATAATAAACCGGGTCTTCCCTCTGCAACACACTTATAGTTTGAGCTGTAGCCCCCAAGTCCGGGTCATTATGAAATGATGAGCCAGAACTTTATTTGGATGAATTTGAAAACGCCATATGTAGCCCCCAAGTGCCGGCTTATGTTGAAAAATATAAGCCGTAACTTCATTGTAGTCTTAAGAGCGCCGCTTGTAGCCCCCAAGGGCCGGCTGATATTCATGAAGATGATCCGGGACTGCATGGCAGAACTATAAAGCGCTGATAGTAGCCCCCAAGTGCCGGTTGATCTTTATGTAGATAAGCTGGAACTTCATTTTGTAGACTTGTGAGCGCTCTGTGTAGCCCCCAAGTGCCGGCTTATCTTGAAAAAGATGAGCCGGGATTCCATGGTAGACTGAAAACACATTAGCCCCCAAGTGTCGAGTATATTGCTTGCAATCTGCTTGAGACTTGCAACGTAATTGCTTCATTAATAACTCATCCTGATGACTTAACTTTTTTCATGTGTTGTACGCCACAGGATGCTTTGGAGGCGGCTGAATCTGAGATGACCCGCCTGAAGGATTATCTTGCTTCACAACAAACCGCCCGATCAGAGGCGGAAGATAAATATCGAACTGCCGTAGAAGAACTTGAGAAGACGCAAGTTGACTTTGCGCTGTTCAAGAAAAACACTGAATCGGACCAAGCCGCCATGACCAAACGCGCAGAAGATGCTGAAGGGCGGCTTACAGTTGTGTCAGAAGAATTGCAAACCCTCAAGCGCCATATCTCCAGGATGACTTCTGCTGTTTTTGGTAAGCTTCAAAAACTTGGCCGATTTCCTTGCTGTTGAAAATCTTGTGAGGGCGGCTTATGACGCCAAACTTTGTCTTGCAGGCCAGAGAAGCCGCCAGTTTTCATCTGATAACTTGCTGAAATTGAAAGCAGTATACTCCTTAGCCGAACAACTCTACTGCGGGACTCTTCTTACCATCAAGGCAATGTTGACTGAGAAGAGCATCCCCAAGTACATGAAGGGAGTTATAGAACTGCTATCCACGCTGCCTAAGCAGGTTGAAGAGCTGAAACGATCAGCCGCCAGGCAAGGAGCTATAGCCGCGCTAAGCCGGTGCCTAGCCTTCGCTCCTGAGCTGACTGCTGAAGAGATGATGGACGGGTTCCCATCCAGGAAGGACGATGGTTCTGAATTCACAGCAGAAGACTATGCCCAATGCAGAAAAGCCTCCAGGGTGCTTGCCTCAAAGCTGGTGGAGGAACTTGATGTGTCAACTTACCAGGCGGCTTACAGCGAGGCTTCCAAGAAAGTGCGCTGTCCAACCTTTGAATGCAGAGACTTGACTCCTGCCCGCCGTAAGCATCTCTTCGCTCCTGAGATTGACCCGTCTCCTATCTTTGAAGACGCCCAGTTTGAAGCACTAACACACTGCAACTGGGACGTGGACAATCTTCAGATCGAAGAGGTCGAAGACCCGGCGTAGGATGACCCGCCAGCAAGCTGAACGTTGTAAATTTGATAACTCGGCCGTCTGAGCCGCCAAACTTAATCTGTTGCCTTTTGGGCTCTCGTGGAGAGCTTTGTAATAGTCTTTAGAAAAACTTTTAACTGTCTGAGCCGTGCCATCATGCACATATAAATCCTTGTATAGTTCGATGCATGCCTGTCTTAACGGCGGTTTATCTTATAGATAAAACCCTACAAAAAACAAACAAGACAGAACATGTTCTGTACTGTTGTAAGGACGGCTTAAAAAAGCCTAACCCGGAGACGTAAAATCTCATAACCTTGCCTTTCATTCCAAACACATAAGCCGGTTCTTCTGGGTAGTCTCACTACTTTGAACTCTTAACAACTGACAAGAGCGTAGCGAACTAGAAAGAGACGCAGCAGATGAGAGAGTTTGCCTCGCCGCTGTAAGAGGCCCTTGCAGGGGGTAAGTTTTAGAACTCTCTGCACCCCTGACAAAGCGCAGCTACTTATAGGCAGGTATAACCCGGCCTTGCAGATGTAAGGGTTTGCCTCGCCGCTGTAAGAGGCCTTTGCAGGGGGTAAGTTTTAGAACTCTCTGCACCCCTGACAAAGCGCAGCTACTTACAGGCAGGCATAACCCGGTTTTGCAGATCAGAAAAGGAGGTGAGTTCATAACTCGCTGCACTCCTAGTGATCTTTGTTGACGATATCAACTTACACACCATCTTGTAAGCCGCCGACTTGTAAGCCGCCGGTTGATAGTGCTATCTTGGCTGAAGAGCTTGATCAAGAGGATTGAAGCTTAACCCGGCAGGTTAGAAGCCCACAAGTGACCTTATGATTGTATCCATCTTTGAGCCATGTGAGATACGTAAAACGGCAGAGGCCCCGGCTTGCAGGGATGCCAACTTTATTATATATATATATGTGATATATACAATGATGATATACAATGGGGGGGGGGGTCGATGACTCTTAAGTATAGTAAGGCCGTAGATGAGCGATATTCCACGGCCGATGGGTCTCCTGCCCAGAAGTGCGTGACTCGTCCCGTACGTCAATGAGATAGTATGACCCGTTGTTAAGGTTTCTGCTAACCACAAAAGGCCCTTCCCATGGAGGAGACAACTTGTGCGCGTCCGTCTGATCTTGAATCAGGCGCAACACTAAGTCGCCTTCTTGGAACGTCCGGGTCTTGACCCGTCGGCTGTGATAGCGACACAGGTCTTGTTGATAAATCGCCGATCGAGCCGCCGCCAGATCACGCTCTTCATCCAAAGCATCCAACGCGTCCTGACGCGCCATCTCATTGTCTGCCTCAACGTAAGCCGCCACCCGTGGCGAGTCATGTCGTATGTCGCTTGGTAACACGGCTTCTGCGCCGTAAACCATGAAGAAAGGCGTATAGCCTGTTGACCTGTTAGGAGTTGTATTGATGCTCCATAGAACTGATGGTAACTCCTCAACCCAACAACCCGGCGTTCTCTGTAGAGGAACCATAAGCCAGGGCTTGATGCCTCTCAGGATCTCCTGGTTAGCACGCTCCGCCTGACCATTGGACTGTGGATGAGCCACAGCAGAAACGTCAAGCCGGATGTGTTCACTTTCACAGAAAGCTTGCATAGCCCCCTTGGATAAGTTTGTGCCATTATCTGTGATGATACTATGGGGGTAACCAAAACGGTAGATCAATTTTTTGACAAACTGAACCGCCGTAGCCGCGTCACACTTGCTGACCGGCTCAGCCTATACCCACTTGGTAAACTTATCCACCGCCACCAAAAGGTGGGTCTTCTTATCTTTGGACCTCTTGAAGGGTCCGACCATATCAAGCCCCCAAACCGCGAACGGCCAGGTAATTGGGATCATGCGCAATTCCTGAGCCGGCACGTGAGCACGTCGCCCGAACTTCTGACAGCCATCACACTTGAGAACCAGGTTTTCTGCATCCTTATGAGCCGTCAGCCAGAAGAAACCATGTCGAAAAGCCTTGGCCACCAGAGATTTTGAGCCGGCATGATGACCACAATCTCCGGCGTGGATTTCATTCAAGATCTCCTTGCCTTCTTCTGGAGAAACACAACGCTGGAAGACACCAGTGACGCTGCGCTTATGTAACTCGCCATTGATGATTGTCATGGACTTAGATCGTCTGATGATTTGTCTTGCCAAGGTCTCGTCCTCAGGTAACTCGCCGCGAGTTAGATACGCCAGATAAGGCAACGTCCAGTCAAGAATGGCATGCAGAGCCGCCACCAGCTGCCCCTCCGGGTCAGGTATAGCCAGATCCTCCTCCGAAGGTAGCTTAACTGACGGGTGATATAACACGTCCAAGAACACGTTAGGCGGCACCGGCTTACGCTGAGAGCCAAGCCTTGATAATGCATCAGCCGCCTCGTTCTTGCGACGATCAATATGATCCACCTGATAACCCTTGAAGTGACCTGCAATGATATCAACCGTCTGACGATAAGCCGCCATCCGTGGGTCTTTGGAGTCCCATGTGCCTGAAACTTGCTGAGCCACGAGGTCTGAGTCGCCGAGGCATCTAACCCGTCTTATGTTCATCTCCTTGGCCACCCGGAGGCCATGAAGTAAAGCCTCATACTCAGCTGCATTGTTAGTACAAGGAAACATCAGCCTTAGCACATAACAGAACTTATCACCTTTAGGGGAAGTTAAGACAACTCCAGCCCCTGAGCCTTCCAACTGTCTAGACCCGTCGAAGTGAATCGTCCAATAAGTGTTGTCCGGCTTCTCCTCTGGCGACTGACACTCCGTCCAATCATTTATAAAGTCCACCAAGGCTTGAGACTTGACAGCCGTGCGAGGCACATACTTCAGATTAAGAGGTCCAAGCTCCAATGCCCACTTAGCAATCCGGCCAGTGGCTTCTCTGTTTTGAATTATGTCTCCCAGCGGGGCAGAGCTAACCACTGTGATCGGGTGTCCCAGGAAATAGTGCTTCAGCTTTCGATTCGCCATAAATACCCCATAGATCAGTTTCTGCCAATGTGGGTATCGTTGCTTGGACTCAATCAAAACTTCGCTGACGTAGTAAACCGGCCTTTGAACCGGATATTCCTTCCCTGCCTCCTTGCGCTCCACAACAACTGCAGCGCTGACTGCCCTGTTGTTAGCCGCCACATAGAGGAGTAGGGGTTCCTTCTCAGCCGGAGCGGCCAAGACTGGCGGCTCAGTCAGCTGCTTTTTGAGCGCCTCAAACGCCTCACCCACCGCCTTACTCCAGACGAAATCGTCTGTTTTCTTCATCATCTGATATAAAGGGATTGCCTTCTCGCCCAGGCAGCTTATGAATCGGCTTAACGCAGCGATCCGACCCGCCAGGCGTTGAACGTCGTTTATGCACGCCGGCTCAGACAAAGAAGTGATCGCTTTTATCTTGTCCGGGTTAGCTTCAATTCCACGCTCAGAGACCAGAAACCCCAAAAGCTTGCCTGCAGGAACTCCAAAAACACACCTGGTCGGGTTAAGCATCATCTTATAAACCCGTAAGTTATCGAAAGTTTCCTTCAGGTCGTCCAGCAAAGTTTCCTTCTTCCTTGACTTGACCACAATATCATCCACATAAGCATGAACATTGCGCCCAATTTGACTGTGAAGACAGTTCTGCACACAACGCTGATAAGTCGCCTGGGCACTCTTGAGCCCAAAAGGCATAGACACATAGCAGAAAGCACCAAAAGGCGTGATGAAAGCCGTCTTCTCTTGGTCTTTGACTGCCATCTTGATCTGGTGATAACCTGAATAGGCGTCCAGGAAGCATAAACTCTCGCAACCCGCCGTTGCATCAATGATCTGGTCAATACGGGGGAGAGCAAACGGGTCAACTGGACAGGCTTTGTTAAGATCCGTGTAATCCACGCACATACGCCAAGTGCCGTTCTTCTTAAGCACTAGCACCGGATTAGCTAACCACTCCGGGTGAAAGACCTCCACGATGAACCCTGCCGCTAAGAGCCGGGCCACCTCTTCTCCAACAGCTTTGCGCCGCTCTTCATTGAAACGACGAAGGAATTGCTTGATCGGCTTGAACTTAGGATCCACATTAAGGTGGTGCTCAGCAAACTCTCTCGGTGCACCCGGCATGTCAGACGGCTTCCATGCAAAGATGTCCCGATTCTCACGGATGAATTTGATGAGCGCGCTTTCCTATGCGGGGTCCATGTTAGCCCCTATAGTGAACTGCTGAGATGAGTCGCCCTCAGTGAAATCCACCTGCTTGGTATCATCCGCCGCAAACTTGAGGGGCGGCTCTGATTCCGTAGTAGGCTTCTTCAACGGAGACATATCCTCCGGGTCGACATTCTCTCTGTAACACTTGAGCTCTGCCCCTGCACAGCTTGACTCTGCGTAAGCTGCATCACCTTCCTCGCACTCGAGAGCCGTCTTCCGATCACCATGCACGGTAATCGTTCCTCTTAACCCGGGCATCTTGAGCTGTAAGTAAACATAACAAGGCCTAGCCATGAACTTGGCATAAGCCGGCCATCCAAATAAAGCATGATATGGACTTTTAATTTTGACCACCTCAAACCACAAGGACTCCACCCTGTAGTTGTCTTCATCACCAAAAGCTACCTCCAGAGAAATCCTGCCCACTGGATAAGCCGACTTGCCAGGCACCACGCCATGAAACACTGTGGAAGAGGGCTTAAGATCCTTGTCAAGCAAACCCATCCGGCTGAAAGTATCATAATACAGGATGTTGATGCTGCTGCCACCATCCATAAGCACCTTAGTGAACATGTATCCACCTACTTGGGGGGCAACCACCAAAGCTAACTGCCCCGGGTTGTCAACCCGCGGCGGGTGATCCGCCCGGCTCCAAGTGATGTCATACTCGGACCACTTCAAATAGTGCGGGAGAGCCGGCATGACCGTATTAACCGCCCGCTTGCGCACCTTCTGGCCCCGCTTGTCAAAACTGGTCGTAAAAACATGATATTGACCCCCGCTGAGCTGCTTCGGGTTACTCTGGTACCCTGACTGGTTATGCTGCTGTTGGCCACCGCCTCCAGACTGTTGATGATGACCTCCTTGATTGCCTTGACCCTGGTAACCGGACCCTGAACCGCCGGGACCAAAGCCGTCTCCTGACCCGCCTGGCCCTGAGCCGCCGGACGGACCATTGCCGTTATTATGATGTTGTTGAAGGCTGTAATCTCGAAACTGCCGCATAATGCTGCAATTCCTCCATGTATGGCCTGCCGGCTTATCAGGCTGACTATGCTCTGGACAAGGTTTATTGAGCATCGCTTCCAAGTTGAATGGAGCTTTACCCTTGTTAAAGTGCTGCCTGAAGTTCCCGTTGCCCTTAGCACGGTTGTTTCCGGCGCTGGTGTTCGCCACCAGTTCTGACCCGCCGTCCGGGTGTTTCCGCTTGCCAGGATTGCCGTTTCCAGCCGCGTTCTGCTGCTAACCCTTTCCATTGTTACTCTTCTTCCCCTGACCTGATTTTTCATCATCAGAGCCCGGGTCTTTCGTGTTGTCAGAGTCTGCATATTTAGTGAGAGCCGCCATGAGCCCCCCCATGTCTTGACACGAGCGTTTGAGCCGGCCAAGCTTCTGTTTCAAAGGTGTAAAGTGGCAATTCTTTTCCAGAATCAAAACCGCTTGAGCCGCCGTGATCTGTTCTGAGGAGTGGATGATGGTTGAGACCCGCCGAACCCAATGATGAGCCGACTCATCCGCCTGTTGCACACAATGATCCAAATCCACGATCGTCATGGGCTGCTTGCACGTCCCTTTGAAATTTTTGATAAATTTCGCCTTCAACTCGGCCCAGGAAGTAATGGTGTTGGCTGGCAATCCCTTCAATCACGTGCGAGCCGGTCCTTCCAGCATCATGATGAAGTACTTGGCACATACTGCATCGCTAACATCCAACATCTCCATGGCCAGTTCATAACTTTCAATCCAAGCCTCTGGAGGCAAGTCAGCCGTGTAATTAGGCACCTTGCGAGGGCCCTTGAAATCCTTCGGCAGGCGCTCATTCCGCAAAGCCGGCGTTAAGCACGGCACTCCCGCAGCCCTGGAAGTTAACCCCGCTCCGACTCAGGCAGAGGGTGCGACTGTGGGTTCCTGATAAGCCACCGCTGCCGCCTGAGCCGCCGCCTCTCGCTGTGCTCTCGCTCGATCCACCAGTGCTTGAGCATCCAGAGCCGCCCGATCAGCTCGCGGCGGGTTCCGATGTTGTTCACTGCTAGAAACCGCCGGCGACTCATAACGCCGACTGCAGCTGCGACTGGGGATGGGGGTTGAGTGCACGCGACTCCGGCTGTAAGCATACTTCTCCTGTTGGGCCACCGCCGTCCGCAGGTACCCAACAACGTTCCGCACCTCTTCCGCAAAAGGCGACTCGTCGGGGATGGGGATAGCAGCAAGCCGGGTTGCTGCCACCACCATGTTCTCCGCCGGGTTAGAATAATGACCCGGCGGTGTAGGGAAGGAAGTTGGCGTAGCCTGGTTCCGCCGGGGCGGGTTAACCTGCTGATGCTGAACCGCCGCCCGGCTTCCAGGCACTTCCGCCGTCTGGGTTATGGCCAAAGGCACGTTCTGTCCCGTTCCTGGCGTGTTGAAAAGATTCCTTGCTTCATACTGATCCGGCAAGCGGGATTGATGCCTCATCCGCTGAACCGCCGCTGCTGATTGCTGTTCCAGCTCAAGACGGAAAGCGTCCGCCCTAAGGCGCTCCGCCTCAGCATCCATCTGAATCTTCAGTTCATTAATCTCCTGCTGGACTTCAGTCATCTGGTTCTTCAACCTCGCAATCTCCGTATTACGTGCCGCTTGGTTTCTAGCAGGAAATTATAATATGTTATGTCTGAAATGCAAACTGATCTCTCCAAGTTGTCTCTGTCATGGAAGTGCATTCTAACTTCCCAAACATCATCATTCAAACTACACACAAAAATTTAAAATAGCTTTAATTAACAGAGCACTATGTACTGTAAATAACAGAGCACCAATGTACTGTAAATAAAAATGCATAATTCCTAAAACAGAGCACTAAAACAGAGTAATCAACACTATGATTCCTAAAACAGAGCACTAAACCACTGTCAACTACTCTGTCAACTTCATCAACACTACATCATCAACAAATTAATACTCTGCTAACTACAGTGCCAACAAACCTAACCCTAACCCTAGAATCGATCTACAGGAAGAGGTAAGAGGGAAGAGGAAACTCACTAGACGCCGCCGAATGACGAGGCAATCCAGTGGCTCTCCGTCGGATTCTCCTTCACTGCCCTGGCCCAAGATCTTGCCGCCGCATATTCGAGACAGTACTGGGGGCTGTGGCTGGGGCTGCTCGTATCCGACGGCCCGCTAGGGTTTGAGCTCCCGCATATATCTACCTCCGGTGGACCATCGTCTCCAACGCCGGCAGACCCGCCGCAGTCGCCGCCTGCGCCGCCAGCCGTCGCCATGACTGAGAGGAGAGAGTGCGGGGGAGGAAAAGAGAGGGAGAGGAGCGGACCGGGCGGGAAACGGCTCGAAGACTAGCGGCCCGGCTCGAACCGGTGCGCGCGCGCGCCGTGTAACGCCGTCTAACGGCTCTCACGGCTGAACAGTGCTGCCACGTCGACGGATGCGGGGCCCCCATGTCATAAACGTACTTAAAACGGTCCAAACGAGCAACCAGTGTTTTTTGCAAAAAATTATGAAAAAAATTAGTGCCTTTTGGCACAATTTCAAAAATGTGTGGTTCCTGCAAACCTTGCCTGAAGTGTCGATGTTTTTTGCAATTCACTCATGGAAAAAGAGTATATTGTAATCTAGAGTAGCTTCATAAATTGACGAAATGAAGGTTATATGGTCCATTTGAACACTGTTGTATATTGGAGGAGTTGTGGGAGCATGCTTTGAGCTATCTAAGGGGAAGTACTGCCATACTACTACATGTATTCCTCGCCAAAAGAAGTTACATGTATTATTCAACTAACTAAATATCAACATAACAACTTGTCTAATAATAATCCACCATAGCAATGCACAATTACTCTGGCCTATAGGTTTTCCAAAAGCACGCCATTTATCTATTTTGATGGACATCATGGATACGGACAAGAGTTGATGATTCTCAGTTCCAGTGTCAATGCCAAGACAATGGGGTGATATAAAAAACCGGACGCGTCTAGCAAGCGCCCATTGGCTCGCTAGCGCTCGCGAGCGGCCGGCCAGAAAAGGTAAGTTCCGGTCCCCCCGGTCCCAGGAAGGAAAGTTCCTTCCCATCGCCGAATAGACAGAAAACTGTCCCCATCGCTGTCACCTGATAACCACTACCTCCCCACGCCCCCCTCGCCCACACTTCCTCCCCCGCGGGTCGTCCTCCTTTTTCCACACGAAAACCGGCTTACAGTTAGTTCTAATTCAGATCCGAAATAAATCTTTGACCGATTCATCCATCCACACATAATTGTACGTGATGCCAGCTTGCCGATATTGTAACGCGCCGCTAAAAGATTCGCAATCCTCTGCCATATATTACCAACTAACCCTCTCGTCGGTGCGAACCAACCTGTGGTTGGATGGTTAGAGGGACTGTGGTATCCCCAGCCCATCAGGGTTCAAGTCCTGGTGCTCGCATTATTCCTGAATTTATTTCAGGATTTCCGGCGATGCGCATTCAGTGGGAGGAGACGTTCCCGTCGACGACGAGGTGTAACATCCCCAGATCTTAACCCTATCATTAAGCTAATTAGATTGCCCTGTCATCATGATCATCCTAAATAAATTGCATTTAGAAAATAATTCAACTTCAAATTCAAATTCAAAACGCAAGTCAAATTAATATTTCTTCAAGTTGCAAAACAAAAGTGTTCATGAAATTGCAAATATTCCGTAAACAATTATAAAATAGGATACAACATTATTTGAGTCATTAAAATGCCACAACCAAAATAAAACAGCACCTAAGTAGCCTCTTTTATATCATTTTTATTTTAACAAGGTTCAGTTGAAATCTTTTTGGTCCCAAACTTTTTGAGCCAACCCTAAATATTGCAGTGTATTTATGAGGCAAGCATCACATTTTACAAAAGTCTTTTAGTAATTCAAACAAATACAAAACAGTGGCAATGACTAAAACAGAAAAAGGAAAAGGTTAAAATTAAAAAGGACACTGCGCACATGGCCCAGTTGCTACTGTAGCCGAAGCCCAGCCCACCTCCTTCTTCCCCACCTGCTCCCACCTCGTTGTCATGCTCACCATGGCCGAGAGCCAGCCAAGCCGTCCTCCGCTCGCCACGACGCCGGAGCAGGTAGGAGGAGAGGATAAGGGCGACGCCCGGCACCCCCTCTGGCCCGCCTGGCCTCTCTTCCCCCCTCACTTTCCCCAATCCCCTCGCCTTCTCCGCCGCTCTCGACGCTCCCGACGCCACCGTCACCGCCGCTCGCCATTGCCGTGGCCACCGACCACCCAGAGGCACTCGAGCATGTCCTGTAGATCCCCTGCGGTCGACTTATCCTCCCGCGTCACTAGGATCGAGGCCGAGGAGCAACCGCAACGGCGCGCGTGCCGTTTCCCTCGCCGAGATCCGCCTCGTCCGCCGCCTCGTCTCGCTCGTCTCCGGCGATGCCCGACCTCACCGAGCCCCCCCCCTCGAGCCTCGCGGTGAGCCACCGGTTCTCCTCGACCTCTCCTTGCCTTCCCCTGTGCACCGTAGCCACCCCTCTGCTCGTGGCCGAAGCTCCCCGCCGCCGCCGCACTTGATGCCGCCGCTGCCGTCCCTTTCATGGCGTGCTCAGAGCATCCTTGCGGTGCGGCCTGCGCCCTTAGGTGGCTTTCGTTCGACCTCAAATGATGGAACCACGAGCTCCGGCTCCGGCCGGTGCTGCACGTCGTCGCCGCCGCTGCTTCCGGCAGCCCCCGCACGCGCTGTCGCCACCGGTCGATGCGTCGCTTCGCTGCCGGCCCGTAGCACCTCCTCCCGGGCCAAATGGTGGCCGGGAGCGCAGGTCCGTGCGCCACCGCCGCGGTCTGTGGTCGCCGGCGTGCACCACCGCGCGCGCGTGCGCTTTATCAGCCGCCGTGGCTCACTGACGTGTGGGCCCGGCCATTAACTATATAGATTAGGGACTAATCTAACCGCTAATTAATTTAATCAGTCTCTGACAACCGGACCCATGTTAAAATAACTGTTCAATTTAACTAAGTCAATGACGGGTGGGGCCCGTGCACTATTCAAACGGATAAGATGAGTCCAGCCAGCTGCTGACTCAGCTGACTGGGACCCACTGTCAGCCTCACAAGGTTTCTGCTGTGTGCACTTCTGGGTGCGCATAGCATTTATGCATTTAATGTCGAATAATAATATTTCAGGAAATTCCAGAAAATCAATAAACCTGTGAAAAATCATAGAAAATAATCCGTAGCTCGGATGGAAAAACTTTATACATGAAAGTTGCTCAGAAAAATCCCACGAATCCAACCGTGCTAACTGTTTCCGTGTCGGGACTCTCTACGTAGGTGAACCCGTAACTTTTCGTCTGTTTCCGGTAGATGAATAGTGCATACATACCGGTTAATAATTCCAACTTTAATCCTAGAATAGCTAAAATGATTTAGACATGCTTTTAGGCAACCCTGCACTGCACGTTAGCATGTCATGCTCTGTGTTGCATATGATTGCTGTGTATTTATTTGTTTCCTCCCCCTCTTCTCTCTCGGTAGATCCCGGTACTGACGTAGCCCCCGAGGACTGCTACTCCACCGACGACCCCTCTTTTGCCGCAGAGCTTCCAGGCAAGCAACCCCCCCCTTGATCATTCCGATATCGTCCATTCTTTCTCTCTTATGCTTGCATTAGAATTGCTACTGTATTTGTCTGACCCTATTCTGATGCATAGCCTGTTTTTGTAACCTGCTATTGATAACTACCTGCTTATCCTAAACTACTTAGAATAGGCTGGTTAGTGATCCACCAGTGACCCCCACTTTGTCTCAGTTGCCTCGCTGGATTATCAAATGATTCGATCAACGAGATCGACGATCAGGGCCCGGCACATCACATCACACCCCCCTTTCGGTACGACACTGCAGTGTTACTATCGAGTGCCGAGGGTGATACCTCGTATAGCACTTCTGATGTTAACTTTGCAGAGTAGCTATTCGGTCGTGGTCATCGAGGGTGATTCCTCTTTCACCACTCCCGATAACGACTCTGTCGTGCAACACCTCAAGTGTGAACCTCGAGGGTGATTCCTCCTAAGTTCACCTTGACGATTACATCAGGTGGAATCCATCGAGGGTGATTCCTCGGGATTTCCCCTTGGTGTTATGAACACACGGTTACTGTGACTTTACCCTGAACCATGTTAAAGACGGGTCGGCCCCGAGGGGTACCCGGGAGAGTTACTGTTACTGCAGGACTGGAGGGACAGACGGTACCGCCCGGTAGAGGTGGACATGGGTTCCCGACAGTCTTTTGCGAGTCGGGTTGACCATGATGGTACCCGCGAGTTGATGTGTAGTCGGGTTGACCTGGAAGGTACCCGCGAGATAACTACGTGGCGTGGCCGGGCATTCTTAGCCCTTGCCGCAAGTCCACGAGACGGGGCGACGGGGTCACATGATCATGAGTCTCTGCTCGTTACCGCGCGCTCCCAATACACTAACGATTTGGATATTTGATCCGAGTAGGCCTCTGGCCTTTTCGCACTAACCATCACGCGGGAATAAATATGGGTAGTCTGCGTCGTATGCATCAGCTGAAGCTCTCTAGACGTCAGCGACTGAGCGGCGCGCGCCGGGTTGGACCGCGTAAAGCAACCGCCTTGTAGTGTGGGTTGCCAGGTTTGCTCCCGGCCGCCCACGCAACGTGCAGGAGCGCAAAGGGCGATGGGCCCAAGACCCCTGCGTGCATAGGGTTAGTCCGGCGTGCTGACCTCTCTGTTGAGCCTAGGTAGGGCTGCGGCGTGTCGTTTTGACCGAGGCCGGGCAGGTCCCAGAAAAGTGTGTCCGGCCGGAGTTAATCTAGCGTGGTGGGTAAGTTGGTGCACCCCTGCAGGGAAGTATATATATTCGAATAGCCAGATCCTCGGTAACGGGCACTCGGAGTTGTATCCCGATCGATACAACTAGAACTGGATACTTGAGATGATAAATGGATATGATGGCTCCGGGATTGCTTTCTCGCAGGGAGTCGAGGAAGAATCTCTGGGCGATGTTGATGCTTAATACTACTACTTTATATTGTACTAATCTGCACTCTTCTAATGCTGCAAGACCGCTGAAGATGCTAGTCTTCGACAGGACTAGGCCTTCTCTCTATTCTGGCATTTCTGCAGTCCAGTCCACATATACAGCCTTCCTTTGATAATGTTGCATTCATAGAATAGATCTGACGTAAGTCTTGCTGAGTACTTTGGATGAGTACTCACGGTTGCTTTGCTTCCTCTTTTTCCCATACCCGATTGATGCGACCAGATGACGGAGCCCAGGAGACAGTTGCCCCCGCCGAAGACCACTACTACTACCCCGAGGGCGGTTACTACTACGAGTTGGCTGACGACCAGGAGTAGGTTCGGAGGGTCCTGGGCAGGAGGCCTGCGACTTTTCGATCTTAGTCGTTGTTTTGCCCCGCCTTCTTAAGGCCTATGTGTTTATCTTTTATATCTGTACTCAGATATCTGATGCTTCCGCTAACGCTTGTAAGCGAGCTTATGTATTCGAGCCCTCGAGGCCCCTGGCTTGTAATATAAAGCTTGTATGACTTTAATTTGTGTCTAGAGTTGTGTTGTGATATCTTCAAGTGAGTCCTTAGGCTTGATCGTGTGCATTTGCGTGTATGATTAGTGCGCGATCGAGCCGGGGGCGTCACACGAGGCGCCTACAGTGACTTCGTAAATCTCAAGATGATATGCCGGCTCAATCTTTCGGAGGTGCTCATAGGGATAGGGTGTGCGTGTGTGCGTTCATAGGAGTAAGTGTATGCGCGTGTATATGAGCGCTTGCGTCTGTACTGTGTTAAAAAAAGACCTCTCGTCGGTGACAGATGAGCCCGCACGAGATAATGCACCCTCGCACCATCCTGAGTCAGCTACCATCTGCTGTGGAGAACTATACATGAAAGCCGTATTACTAACTAACCCTCTTGTCGGTGACACATGAGCCCCCCACGAGATGCACAAACCTGGATCTCCAATTAATTCAACCTAAATACTAGATAATGCAGTTGCACTATTCGACGGAGCCGAGCGCATGCAAGCGAGCCGTCCGATGTTGATGGACGGTTCAAGCGGCCAACACACTTGGCGACAGAGAGGGGCGCCCCGACGTGCGCTCAGTGGTGGGGCCCGAACACTAAATTAAAGCAAAAACGCCCCTTTCAAATTTATGATTTTTTTAAAATGAACTTTTTCCAAACTCATGACCTTTTTTCAAATTCATGAATATTTTTGAGTCTGTGATTTTATTTCAAATTCATGAACTTTTTTGAGTCTACGATTTTATTTCAAATTTGTGATTGTTTTTAAAATTCATGAGCACATAGAACTTTTTTCAGTGGTTTCATGCTTGCAACCAACCCCACCGTGTACAACCTGCTACGTTCGGGTAGGCTGGAACGGCAAGTCTCGAACCATTTTTTTTTCACCTCCTCTGAACGCACCCAAAAATTTTCCACACCTTGGCATCACCATGGCCAACATGCAATGCCAAGTTTCGTTAGTTTCCGACATTTTATGCATTTTCTAGGTTTTCTAGTTGAAAAAAACCCTAAAACACAGGCCCGGCCTGACACAACGTGCATTTGGGGTCCGAATTCGTTCAAATTTTGCGTGAGGGATAACCCTGGACATGCCCAACCGCTGGCAAATTTTGGTGTTATTTTATGCTGGCCACCAAACACACCGTGTACAACCTGGTACATTCAGGTAGGCCGGAAGGGCAAGTCTCAAACCACTTTTCTTTTCACCTCCTAAGAACGCACCCAAAATTTTTCCACACCTTGGCATCACCATGGACAGCACGCATGCTAAGTTTCGTTGGTATCAGACATTCTATGCTTTTTCTAGAGTTTTCCTGGTGAAAAAAAATCCTAAAACACAGGTCGGGCGTGACGCAACGTGTGTTCGGTGTCCGAATTCATTCAAATTTTGTTTGGGGGACAACCTTGGGCATGCCCAACCGCTGGCAAAATTTGATGTCATTTCATGCATAGAAACAATTAAAAAAACTAAAAAAAAGAAGCGTACAAGAAGAAAAACTTAACTTTAAAAAATAGTTCTTTCATTGTAGTAGGCGTATCAATAATCACTTAGTAAAGGATCCATGCCAACTTGTTTTGGTTTTAGACAAATTTTGCATTTTCTGAAGTTTTCTCGGTCAAAGAAAGGCCTCTAAATTGCCGGACGTATCATAACTTTCATACGGTGTCGGAAATCGTTCAATCTAGACATGGATGCCTACCATGGCCATGCCCAACTTCCTGTAAAAGTTGGAGTCATTTCAAGAATGTCCAAAACTGGACCATATTCAACGGAGGGTGTCCGCGTAGGCCAGACGGCTCCGTCTGAGAGCCCATTGTTTCTCGACATCCTTGAAATGGCCCCAGTTTTTTTCATGACCTTGTATGACCAAATCAAGGCATCATGCCAAATTGTTTTTGTTTTCGACACATTCTGCATTTTCTGGAGTTTTCTCGATCAAAAAAGGTCGATAAACGGCCGAACATGTCGCAACTTGCATACTGTGTTGAAAATCATTCAAACCTGACATGCATGCCTACCATGGGCATGCCCACCTTCCAACAAAAGTATTTCAAGAATGTTCAAAACTAGACCATATTCAACAGAGAGTGTCTGGGTAGGTAGGCTCCGTATGAGATTAGGACGCTCCATTTTGTGAATAGCTAACATGCACATGCTCCGGTTTTGGGAACCTTCCAGATGGTTCCTAAATCGGTTTTCTTACTGGTTTTTCTTCTAGTATTTTATTTATATTTTTTATTTTTCTTATTTCTCTTTTTATTTTTATTTTTTCCTGTTTATTTTTATTCTTTTATTTTTCACATTTTTTTATTTTTTCATAAAATTTGTTCACAAATTCAATAAAAGTTTTCATTGAAAAATATTTACAAAATCTGTTTATTTTTATCATGTTTGAGAAAACATGTTTCTTGATAACAGGCGTGTGTGCGTGCATATACATGTAGGCATGGTAAACGAACGCAGGTTTTCTTCCATCGATACAGTAGTTGACCCTTATCCATTTCCTGCTTTTAAATATCACGAGCGGCAGCGTAGTCGGATGGCAAGTAGGGTAATCAGGATGATGAGGTTACAAATTTGTTCCCAAATTCAAAAAATATTCTTGAATTCAACAGTTGTTCCTAAATTCAATAAATGTTTGGGGAATTTAAAAAAAATGTCCGCACTTTGAAACAATTGTTAGTAATTTTGAAAAATGTTCGTGTTTTCAGTTTAGTTCCTGTTTTTCAGAAAATGTTCTCCTTTTCAATGTTTTTTCCTTTGTAAAACAAATGTTTGAGATTCCCAAAAATCATGTTTTCACAAAATGTTTTAGTTTTTTTAAATTAAAAATTTGAAAATGTTTGCATTTCCCGAAAAATTGTTTGCAATTTCAAAAAATGTTATCGTTTTTAATTTTATTCCTTTTATGATTCCCAAAAAACATTCACATTCTCACAAAATGTTCTAGTTCTTTTAAAGATATCACAAAATTTTAAATGACTGCGTTTCTAAAAATATTTATTTTTTCCAATAAGAAAATGAGGTCCGAGTTTTAAAAAAAAAATTGTCACGGCTTATGGTTCATATAGACTGGGCTACCTTTTTGACACCAAATCTTAGTTAGTATAGTGGCTATTCACGTGGTTGACTGGTGCGATGTCCCTGGTTCGATCCTTATTGCACACTTTGGTTTATCTTAACTGGTAGTCACAGTGGCTAGCACAGCGCGCACATAAACTGGAAGATGCAGGTTCGATTCCCGTCGCCCTCCCTGGTTGAGAACGCGGCGCACCTGCAAATGGGCTTTTTTCTCCGGTGATTTTTCTCCCAGTGAACGCGGCGCACCCGCAAATGGGCCAGCCAGGTGAGCCGCCCTTGTGGAAAACGATAACTTCTTGCCTCTACGAGCCCCTCGTGTCCAGCAGCACTCTCCACAACGTCCTCCACCAGCCTCTCCACCTCCTGCAACCACTTCATCAATGGACGTCATCAATGCAAATCCTAAGCAGAGCCATTGACACAGAATTAGGAGTCATTGGCTGCTGAACAAGATCGAGATTGCCGAGGCTTTCAGACCTTCATATATCCCATAGATAGACATGTCTGCATCACGTTCAGGCCCCATCCCCAAGTCCTCTCATAGGCATAGCTACATCTAACAACTCGTTCAGACTTCAAACCTTGGTTGATCTCGTATGTGCAGGCCCAACGGCCTGCCAGCCCCTTGCATCGCGCTCTGATCGGGGGCGCCCAACCCTCATATGGTTGGTGGGCCCCTGTCGCCAGCGCTATATAAAGAGGTGGGGAGCCGGCTGCACGTGTTACGAAGTTGATCGTGCGCTCGTCACACCCCACCGATAACCCAAATCCGATCTAGGGTTAGCGCTAGGCACGGGAAGCACCGCCACCACACGCACACACACACCGCCGCCATCTCTACACCTCTTTGCCACCACCGCCGTTGCCCTCAACCATGGCCACCGGCGGCAGCTCGTCGAACCAGAGAGAAGGTAATACACTATCTCCTCTAACTGCTACCGGAATACCCATGCCTACAGGATCCATAGGTTCTATCAATGGTATCAGCCCAAGATGGTGTATTGGTTTTTCGGTAGAAAAAGAAAGAGAAACCCCCCAAAGAACCCTAGCAGGGAACAGAAAAGTTTCTCACCGGAGAGGGCCTCGGGCCGCCGGCAAAGTGTGCCGCCACTCCGGCCGCGCTGTTCCTCTCGAACCCCACACGCATCGGCATGCCGAGGTGCGGGGAAGAAGAACACCACCTCTCTAGGGGGGCAAAGAACACCGCAGCCAAACCGCTCTACGGCGGCGCGCTCACCGCAAGGGGGACGCGCAGCCGGCGAGGGGGATGGCCACGGCGCCGCTGCATCACGCCGTGATTTCGGCTGCAGAGAGAAAGGGGAAGGGGAAAGGGGGCCCGCAGCTCGCGCGGCGCGGCGGCCAGACGCCGTCGCCGGCGGCCGGCGAGGCCTTTCCCCGCCATCGGACGTGCGGAGTGGCAGAGGAGGCCCTCCCGTTTTTCTCTCTCTCTCTGTTGCAGCATAGAAGAAGTAACGGGGGGGGCGGAGGGGAGAAAGGAGAACAGCGCGGCGAGCGGCGCGCCGGGGGTGGTGGACGGAGTCGCCGGCCCGCCGGCGGCGTGACCGCGACGCCGGATGGAACCGCCGCTGCGGACAGCTAGAAAGGAGCAGAGCGAGCGGCTACGGGCGGGGGGGGGGGAGAAATGGGCTAGGGTTGCCTCCCCCCGACGGCTGAGCCGTTTTGGCCGGCCGATCAGCGCGCTGGTCCGTCGGATTTATCCGTCGGCCACGCAGCGATCCCCGCCAGGCCACGGGCCTTTGGGCCGAATGTGGAGGGCGGCGGCAGCCGCGCCAGCACTCCGACCGGGCCGTGGGCCTCTTTCGGCCACAGGAGGAGGCCGCTCGCCCCGGGCCGAAAGAAAACCGAAAAAAAATGTTTCTAAAAGAAAAGAAAGACATAGAAATGTTTCTGCAAAGAAAAAGTTTATGAAAAAAAAGAAAAGTTCATGAATTTCAATAAAGCAAATAATAAAGTTCATGAATTTTTTATTTTGTCAAAGAAAAGTTTCTGTAAATAATAAAAGGTTCATGAATTTTATATTCATGTTTTTCCGCTGCGTAAATAATTAATAGTGCTCTTTTACAAAGAAAATAAAAGTTTAGAGAGAATTAAATTTAAAGAGCATATTAAAGTGATTATTAACATGAATATGATTATGTTATTTTTATGACCAACGTTATTAATAACATGATCATGTTTTATTATTGCTATAAAAAGGTGCATTTATTTCTATTTTTTTGGCCAACGGTAATATAGATTTAATTGCATAGACAATTGTATGTTTAATTTGACCAACGTTAGATTAATGCATATGATTGTTATAATGATCTCACTTTAATTGTGATTTCAGGAGGCTTCCACTTGATGAGTTGCCTAAAAGATGTTCCGACACTCAGAGGTGACAATTACACTGAGTGGAGGAAGAAAGTAGACCTGGCATTTGTCTGTGCTGAGCTCGACTGGGTTGTGGATGAACCACAGCCGGTTAGACCTACAGAGCCAGTCAGAGAGGCCACCGATGACGATGCTGCGTGGGATAAAAAGAGGGGGGAGTATGCTCCATTGGAGATGTCATACACCCTCAACAATCAAAAGTGGATCAACGCCAACAAAAAGTGTATGGCATTTATAAAGAATACAATTGAGAACGCCATTGTGGGCTCAATTGCAGAGTGCACTTCCGTAGGGGAGTTGCTTACAAAGATAAAGAACCAGTTCACTGGTTCTTCAAAGACATATGCCACCCAGTTGATAAAGCAACTGGTAACAGAGAACTACACTGGCGGTGGTCATGGAATTAGAGAGCACATCCTCAGGATGAGCAACATGGCAGCAAAGCTCAAGCCCATGGATGCAGATCTGGAGATCAGAACAACACTCCTGGTCCACCTGGTCATGGCTTCGCTGCCAAAGGAGTTTGAAACCTTTGTTGTAAACTATAACATGTCGCCTGAAACATGGGACATTGAAAAGACGATAGCAATGTGTGTCCAAGAAGAGGACAGACTCAAAGCCTCACATGGTGGTTCACTCAACTATGTGAGGGATAACAAAAAAAGAATTACAATCAAAGTAGCAAAGGTTCTCCTTCAAAGGCGCATGGCAAATCTCACATGCAGCATCAGCATCAGCAGAAGTCCTTTCCAGTGGACAAAGACACTTGCCTCCACTGCAAGCAGACTGGGCACTACAAAAAGGATTGCCCTGTCTGGTTAAAGTCCATCATGGCAAAGAGAGGTAACGACATCGTTTCATTTGTCAATGAATCCTTGTATGCACAGTTTTCGAAATCTACTTGGTGGATTGACTCAGGTGCAACTGGTCATGTTGCCAACTCTTTACAGGGATTCCATTCGACGCGGACTATGCAAAGAAACGAAAGACGCATTGAAGTCGCTAATGGAATTCAAGCAGAAGTTGAAGCTGTCGGTGACATCTCCTTGGAGTTAGCTGATGGGTTCAAGCTTCTACTTAGAGATGTCTTATATGTCCCTTCGTGTCATAGAAACTTGATTAGTGTTTCTTGTTTGGACAAAGAAAGTTATGAATGTTATTTTGGACATGGCAAGTGTGCCATATGGTTTAATAATGCTTGTGTGGGTGTTGCTTTACTACACGATGAGCTTTATTTATTATCACTTCGTGAAAAAGAGCATTCTGTGTGTAATGTGAATGAACATACTTCCGCGTCGAACAAAGAACAAAAGAAAAGAAAGAGAACTCACGACTCGTCGAAATTATGGCACTGTCGCTTGGGCCATATTTCCAGGGGGAGAATAGAAAGATTAGTTAAAAGTGATATTCTTCCTCCGTTAGAGTTCTCAGACTTAGAACAATGCATAGATTGCATCAAAGGAAAGTATGTAAAACAAATTAAAAAGGGTGCAATCCATAGCACAGGCACACTAGAAATCATCCACACCGACATTTGTAGACCATTTCCGGTGAAAAGTGTGAATGGATATGACTCGTTCATAACATTCACAGATGATTACTCTCGCTATGGATACATTTATCCAATCAAATAAAGATCTGAAGCATTGGATAAATTCAAAATTTTCAAAGCTGAAGTTGAAAATCAGCATGATAAAAGGATAAAGATAGTAAGGCCTGACCGTGGGGGGGAGTACTACGGTCGACATACTCCATATGGCCAAGTCCCTGGACCTTTTGCACAATTTTTACAGGAGACTGGCATAGTAGCCCAGTATTCAATGCCGGGCGAGCCTCAGCAAAATGGAGTAGCTGAAAGGCGCAACCGTACTCTTATGGATATAGTGCGCAGCATGATGAGTTACTCCACTTTGCCATTGGGATTATGGATGGAGGCGCTTAAAACCGCCATTCACATTCTTAATAGAGTGCCAAGCAAGTCGGTGCCCAAAACACCGTACGAGCTGTGGACAGGACGAGTGCCCTCTCTACACCACTTCAGGGTGTGGGGGTGCCCTGCTGAAGCCAAAATGTTTAATCCAAACATTGCAAAGTTGGATCCCAAAACAGTGAGTTGTCACTTCATTGGCTATCCAGACAGATCAAAGGGTTTTCGTTTCTACTGTCCAGACAGATATACAAAGTTTGTAGAAACAAGACATGCGGTCTTCTTAGAGGACGAAATGATGAGGGGGAGCTTGGTAGCTCGGAAAATTGATCTTGAGGAGAAGAGGGTGCATGCACCTAATCCGATGATTCAGGAGCCATTTTTCTCACTACCAGCTGTAACTCCACCCATGACAACTATGGGGGTAGACCCGGAACCTGTCCGTCAGGAGCCGACTGAACCCGTTGTTGAGCATGAAAGGGAGGTGCAGCAGCCAATTGTAGAAGATGTGCCAGAAGTTGAGGCACTTAGAAGGTCTAATAGAACAAGAAGATCAGCTATTTCTACTGATTATAAAGTCTATAATACAGAAATGGTTCATATGGAACGTGACCCCACTACATATGAAGAAGCCATTAAGAGCCCTCACTCATCAAAATGGCTAGAGGCAATGGAAGATGAGATGAAATCAATGAGTTCCAAAGATGTTTGGGACTTAGTGGAAATTCCTAAAGGAGCCAAAACAGTAGGCTGCAAATGGGTCTACAAAACTAAGTATGACCCTAATGGGAATGTAGAAAAGTATAAAGCCCGACTTGTGGCAAAAGGATTTACACAAAGAGAAGGGATAGATTACAATGAGACTTTTTCCCCAGTCTCATGTAAGGACTCCTTCAGAATCATAATGGCATTAGTTGCACATTTTGATTTAGAGTTACATCAAATGGATGTAAAGACGGCATTTCTGAATGGTGATTTAAAATAAAAGGTCTACATGAAACAACCCAAGGGTTTTATCATGGAAGGCAAGGAAAATATGGGATGCCGCCTGAAGAAATCCATTTATGGATTAAGGCAAGCCTCTAGACAGTGGTATCTAAAATTTAATCAAACGATTAAAAGTTTTGGATTTAAAGAAAATATTGAGGATAACTGCATTTATGCAAGGTTTAAAAATGGGAAATATATTTTCCTAATCTTGTATGTGGATGATATCTTGCTTGCTAGCAGTGATGTTAGTCTACTACTAGAAACAAAGAAGTTCTTATCCTCTAATTTTGATATCATAGATCTTGGTGAAGCATCCTATGTTTTGGGCATAGAAATTCACCGAGATAGGAACAATGGAGTCTTAGGACTATCGCAGAAGGCATATTTAGAAAAGGTTCTTCAAAAGTATAATATGCATGCGAGTAAAGCCACACCTGCTCCTATAGTCAAGGGCGATAGTTTTGGGAAATTCCAATGTCCCAAGAACCAGTACGAGATCGATCTCATGAAACCAGTACCATATGCTTCGGCTGTTGGAAGCTTACAGTATGCACAAGTGTGCACTCGCCCTGACTTAGCATTTGTTACCGGGGTACTCGGTAGATATCAAGAGAATCCAGGCATGGAGCACTGGAAGATGGCAAAGAAGGCATTGCGTTATGCGCAAGGCACGAAGCACTACATGCTAACATACATGAGATCTGATTCCCTAGAGATAAAAGGGTATTCAGACGTAGATTTTGCGGGGGACAGAGATGATAGAAAATCCACGTCAGGATACGTCTTCACTCTCGCTGGAGGGGCTATTTCGTGGAGAAGCTCCAAACAGTCCGTAGTTGCATCATCCACGATGTATGCAGAATTCATAGCATGCTTCGAGGCCACGGGGCAGGCGATATGGCTAAAGAAATTTGTACCCGACTTGAAAGTGGTAGATTGTATTTACAAACCACTAAAGATGTACTGTGACAACCAGCCCGCAGTATTTTATGCTCACAACAACAAGTCGAGTAATGCTGCCAAAACAATAGAGATAAAGTATTATGTTGTGAAAGATAAAATCCAGGATCACACTATAAGTCTCGAGCATATAAAGACAAAGGATATGCTTGCGGATCCGCTTACGAAAGGCTTACCACCCAATGTGTTCAAGGAACACTTAGCCGGCATGGGTTTAATGAAAAGCCTTATGATTCCTGGATCATGAGAGGCCCAAAAGGAACATAATTTGTTTCTGAACAAAACGTATGTTGTAGCTGTATGATTCTATCGGCAATTTAGCTGTGACGATGAGACATGCTCTATGTACCAATATATAATGAAACAAATAATCTAGAAAGTATAAAGTTAAAAGTAAAAGTTGAGATCAAGGGGGAGAATGTTAGGTTGATCTCGTATGTGCAGGCCCAACGGCCTGCCAGCCCCTTGCATCGCGCCCTGATCGGGGGCGCCCAACCCTCATATGGTTGGTGGGCCCCTGTCGCCAGCGCTATATAAAGAGGTGGGGAGCCGGCTGCACGTGTTACGAAGTTGATCGTGTGCTCGTCACACCCCACCGATAACCCAAATCCGATCTAGGGTTAGCGCTAGGCACGGGAAGCACCGCCACCACACGCACACACACACCGCCGCCATCTCTACACCTCTCTGTCACCACCGCCGTTGCCCTCAACCATGGCCACCGGCGGCAGCTCGTCGAACCAGAGAGAAGGTAATACACTATCTCCTCTAACTGCTACCGGAATACCCATGCCTACAGGATCCATAGGTTCTATCAGATGGGACCCCCAAGACCTAGATGACCATATAAGTGTTCATGCAAATACCAAGAAATTGACAACAACGATAACTAGTAAGTCTCACCTCAAGCACTCGACGACGCGCCGCTGCTCCTCGTCAGTTTTCCTTGGGCCTCCCCTCCTCACCCACCTCCTCCTCCGCGACGTCAGCGGCCGCAGGAAGTGAAGCGGCGACCTGCATCTTGAGGTCGAGGCGATGACGACCAGGGAGGCGGTGCCCTTTGGAGGGGTAGATATCATGCGGCGGCTGCAGTTTGGTGGAAAACGGCGGGGTGTGAGAGGGAGATCTTCGGGTCCTGATGTTCTTTTTTAGAGAAAAAAGAAAATACATGGCGAGGGCGGCGGTTTTCTTGAAAAGCCGGTGGGGGATCGTTAAGGGGGTTTTTTAGAGAAAAAGAAAAATGGGGAAAGGGGTGGGGATCGATTTGGGGAGGGGATGGGGATAGAACGAACGAACGAAACGACTTACGAACTGTCCCTTTAGGAGTAGAGATTAACCAAGTAGTGTCACAAACAGTAACAAGAAGACGAATTTGGCTGTCGATGCGATGCACGAACTAATCTATACCAAATTAGTAATCAGGTTCAAGTTTAAGTTGAAGTTTGGTTACTGAATTTGTCTGTGCCGAACGTAGCGCGTTTTGCCGTCGGTTACTTGGGGATATCTCAGGGTTCAGTCTTTGCCCTGCTTTCTGTGCGCTAAGACTGAAGATTGTTCATCATACCCCTATCCTGAAGAAAGAAGGCAAAATAATCCGCCACTATTCTTGATAAAATACAGACACACACATATATATGGGTCATTGGCTCCGTCACGTTAGTTTGCATATCAAACTCACATTAATAATCTGTAGACGCATTGAGTGTCTGCTTGCTTTGTGAAATATTAATATTGTTCACCTATCAAATCCTCACCATACATGAATTGATCATGCATGGGTAACTGGAAAGAAAAAATATAAAAAAAGTACTACCCCCTCCGTTCCAAAATAAGGGTCACTGATTTAGTATTAGAGTGCTTATACTAAAATAAAAGTATTCAAGCTCTCAAGCCAAACTGACAATACAGAGAAAAGAACACAGATATTCAGTACTAGAGGGCAGAGTAACCTTGGTGACCGTCCGATGTGCGCCGCGATTGGTGGAGGGAGACAGAGACCACCACCAAATGACGCGGGAGAGGAAAGGAGGATGGATGGTTCTGCGGGAGTTTGCCCGCCATCCCCAGCGTCGGCGTCCTGTCTCAGGGGGCAGAGTTCGAGCTCGGGTTATGGCGGCTTGATTTGTAAGTGCTCTGCTCTGTACCAAGTCTAGGCTAGGGTTTATTTCTCATGTTTCTGAATTGGGGTTGCGTGGATGGAGGTGTGTATTTCTTGCGACCGCCATTAACGAGACGCGCGAGGGGCAGGCAGCATGAGGAGCAGAAGAGACATGCTCATCTACTGACTCGTGGTCGTGGGCAGCAAAGCAAATTAGCTTTCTAGTCAACATCCTGTAGCTTTATATTTTCAACTCTAAGTAAACTAATCCTTCATAGTCATGAGTTCCCATTAGCAAAAGGTAAAGAAACCTCATCCCAAATTCCCATATGTAATCCATTAATCCTCACAAGCTAAATACCTGTGCTTTACTACGGGATGAAACAATATTTGAAGAGTGGTGACGTGTTACCAATTGTCCTTCGCCGCGGTGGCGTTGACTGTGTTGTGACTCGCCGCGGTGGCGTTGACTGTGTTGTGACGACGTCGCAAGCTAATTATTCTGGGTGCTTATGGGCTGTTTTGAAAAGAATCTCTGCTATTAGGGAAATACAGTTGGAAAAAATCTCTACTACTAATTATCTGCAGGCCTAATTAACTGCCTGCTAATTAATAAATTGCATTAATGGTTCAGTTTTCAAATTGATTTGGTGCGAAAAAATCCTAATTTAAACGGACCTAATTAATTGCACGCGTAACTAATTGTCTGGCTAATTAATTACGTTAATGACTTGATTTTCAAATTGATTCGGCGCTCGGTTTTTAATTTGTTTTTGCATTAATGACTGCGTGCAAAACGACGACGTATCAACTTCCCTTTAATAGTATAGATTATTTTCCAAACCAAGTATTGAAAATATAGGGGAGGTTTCGGTGTCCACCTTTGGAGATGCCCTAAGCGTTTTTTTAGAGTTAAACTATATGTGCTTCATTAACAACAAATAAAGGAGTACGACTTGGCCGTTTTCCTCTCTCCCGTCTACAGTAGAGAGAGGCGGATTTGTGAACCCACCGCGTCTCCCCACCTCGCTCGCCGTCGATCCGTGGATTCCCCTGCTTCCGGCGGCGGGAGGCTTGGGAATCCACGGATCTAGGCTTGTACATAGCGTAGGGGTAGGTTTGGTTCCGGCCGGCGGCGTCTTGGAGGCGGAGATGTTGTCGGTTTGGAGTTTGGTGTCGAAATGCTTCCCTTCCGGCGGCGGCGCTCTTCGGAGCTTCTTCGTCAAGCGGCTGACTTCCTCGGGCTTGGAGATCCTCGGATCTGGCGAGCTCGCAGTGCCCCGTCCAGGTTCGTGTAGGCGGCGGACCCGGTTTGTGAAGTTGAAGATGAAGGTGTTCTCTTGCAGCTCTGCGTCGTCGGCGACGTCTTCAGCGGTAGGGTCTGTGGATCCGGCGCTCGGCGACTTCCCGCTGGCCATGGGGCTGGCTCCTATCCAAGGCGTGTTGAGGAGCAGCGGCAGCGGCGCGCCACCGACGGCTTCTGTGCGTTGGCGTCGACGGGACCTAGAAGATGAAGAAGATGGACTTCGTTGTAATTTTGGTTTCCTTCTGGGCCTCTCTGTAAGAGCAGTGCTGTAATGTCACTTTCATTCCCCGCAAAAAAAAAACAAATAAAGGAGTACATAACCCACACGCAGAAACAACCACACAACACGAGAGAGGATAGAAGTCGCATCACAAGTGCAAAAAAGACCATCACAAAAGAAAGAAGATTACAATCTAGCCTTTGGAAGTCTCTAAGCACACGAAGCCCAACGCCTCAAGCCGCCCACCGCCGCTGCCCAGACGAACACCGGAGAGAGACGCAGGAGGCCACCATCACATGAGTTGAGGTCGCACCATCGCCGAATCAGCTTTCTGAGTCGAAGAAGAAGCACGCCGTAACAGGTGATGCCATTGTCGCTGTGGAGCGTCGACCGGGGTCCATCCCCATGCTCCTCAGCCCTAGAAACGGTTCCTCCGTCCGACGGAGTCGGAGGAGAGTCGCCGGATTCACCACGACAAACCACAAAACCTGCACGGGATCACATCTTCTCGCGCATACCGCCGTGTCCGCCACCAGGACGAACAACACCGGGAAAAATATCTCCGGTACAAGTGCTCAGACCAAAGGATGACGCCGGAGAGAGCACCACCCAGGTAGAGGCATGTCTGGAGCACACAACCGCCAACACTTGGTCACCACCGCCGCCATGCCAACCAAGCCGTGAAACACAGACACCCAGATCCGTCGTCGAACAAGCGAGACACTTGGTTACCGCCGCCGCCATGCCAACCAAGCCATGAAACACTGACACCCAGATCCGCTGCCGAACAACGAATCACCTCGTCGAGGGAAGATCTGAAGCCTTATTCGATGTTGCCACCATAACCGTCGGCAGGCACAAAAGTTAGACTACTAGGCCCTACACCTACTGCTATACACGATCCACACGCGAGATCCGGCGACTCCCGTCCACACTGACGACCACCGTCCACACCGACGACCACAAAGGCCGTCAGGGGAGGGGAGCCGCCGGGATCTGGCGCCAGAGGGGCGTACGCGCGAGCGGAAGAGGAGGTCGCCTCTCTCTCTGGGAAAGGGGTAGAGCAGTTCGCTCCCCACCCGAAGAGGCGCGGATATGGCTGTGGATCGGTTTTGAACTTCTCATTCCCTGAGCGTTGGGTCTGTCGCTAGTTAGGGAGGGGGCAAATATCGAGTATTATCTAATACACCCTCCGTCCGAGAAAGAATGTCGCCAGCGTAGTGTACTGCCAATTTTGCAAAAAACGCCCTCGTAGCTTCAAATCTATTACAAACAGGTCGCCGTCTCCTTCCTTCTTCATCCGTCCGTCACCCGCGCCCGTCGCCAGGGCCAATCGTCGCCCAGGACTTGTGCCGCCGCCGCCCAAGACCTTCGCTGCCCAATTGCTTGCTCCGCCGCTGCCCAGGGCTTGCTCCTCCTCCGCCCAGGACCTGCGCCGCCGATATCCCCTCCAGCCTCCCAGGACCTGCGTCGCCTCCGCCCAGGACCTGCGCGCGCCAGGGTCTCGAGCGCCTCGACCGCGAGCTCCCGCCGCGCATGGACCTCGAGCTCCCTCAAGCTCGTCCTGGACCTCAAACTCTCTCGCGGGCCTGGAACTCAAGCTCTCGCGCAAGCCTGGACCTCAAGCTCGTCCTCAAGATCGAGCTCCTTCTGCTGCTCCTCCCCTGCTCGTGCTGCCGCCCGGAGCTCCCCTGCTCGTGTGCTGCCGCTGGAGGTCCCCTGCTCGTGCTGGTGCCGGTGAGAAGAAGTACAGGGCTCCTGCTTGTTCAGCTTCATTACCGGACCTACACTACCGGAATCACCATCTATGCCGACGGCTCGGGGCCGTCGGCATAGGCCCAAAAACCGCCGGGATAGTTCTATGCCGACGGCTACCGTCGGCAACTCGTACGTCGGCGTATCTCGGCCAGGCCGTCGGCGTAGAAAAGCCGTCGGCATATATGCCTATGGCGACGGCCTCCGTACACCCATCGGCATAGAATAGCCGTCGGCAAAGTTTCCCATATGACGGCGGCTGACGGCGCCGTCGTCGAGTTCTGTCCAGTAGAAGGGCGACGCGTGGCGCCTCTACGCCGACGGCTTAGCCGTCGGCGTAGAGGCGCCACGTGGCGCGATCTGGTTCTTCATGGCAAAACATACGCCGACGGCTTAGCCGTCGGCATAGTTTTAAATCTATGCCGACGGTCTAGCCGTCGGCGTATGGTTCGCCCATGAATCACCAGATCACGCCACGTGTCACCTATGCCGACGGCTAAGCCGTCGGCATATGTGCCACGTGGCGTGATCTGGTAGCACGGCGGCTATCTATGCCGACAGTTATGCCGTCGGCATAGCTCCTGTCTGATTTTTTTACAATTTCCTGTTTAATTCAATTCAAATGCACAGCAAATTCACAGCACATATATATAATCAAATGCACAGCAAATTCACAACACATATATATCATAATCACCTCCAACATCACAACAACATAAGTATCATCATCACAATCACAATATCATCACCACAATAACATAAGAGTATGATCATAAGTATCATCACCACAACAACATAAGTATCTCACAATCACACATCATCAACGACGGGCACTACCACCGCCAAGGTCATCACCGCCCAGACCGCCAAAGCCGAGGTCGTCACTGCTTGCGGCAGCGCTACCGCCAAGACCGGCACTGCTACCGCTACCGCCACCGCCACCTACTCGGTGGATCGGAGTGACCGGGCTCCGTGACTCGGGAGTAATGCCAAGACCAGCACCACCACCAACGGATGATCCACCGGTTCCCTGGATGTTTGAAAAGACATGTTAAGGGGATATATGATTGTGTTGAATAAACGGTAAGCGGTGGTAGAATAGTTTGGGGATGTACTAACCACCGTGGTCCCCATGTGCTATGCCAGAAACTCGTCAAAGGTAAGCAGCACTGGAGCTGGTCCAGGATTAGGTGGTTGTGGTTCCATTACAGGAACCGTGCCGGCCGCGATGCTCTCAAAAACCAGTTGCATGTTAATTGACAAAGCAAACACGAATGTCAGAAGAAATGAAAGTGCAAATATGGAAGTGAAATGAAAGGGGCTAAACTAACCGCCATCATGCGAGTGCTGTGTTCCTCGCGTGCTGCAACTTTCGCCTGCCACGCCATGGTCTCCTGGCGTGTGTACTCCATGTAGGCCTGCAATATGACACGATGGAACTCATAAAACATCTCAATGCGGAAAATAAAGTGAGCAATGAAGATAAGAGGGAAAATACTTACAGAGTGCCGCTCGGCTAGGAGGGAGTGTGACTGCGCACTGGTCGTGGTCATGTAGGTGCGCTGGCTCAGGCTCGGGTCGGTAGCTCGGAGTTGTGTGTAGGAGATAGCAGGAGTGACCACGGCATCCAGAACCGGCTGCCGACCATGAAGCCTCGGCCCCATGCCCACCACCACCCTGTCGTCCAGAGCCGCCGTCATGGGGTCAGGTGTGCCAGGATGTAACCTCAGATACTCCTCGCTGTAGGCCTTCTTCTTCTGCGCGGTCTTGCCGTAGTACTTGCCCTCGCCAGCCTTGGGGTTCCTCCGCGTATGGGCGATCTCCCACGCCTCCATGTGTGAGAGCGGCCGCTTCAGTTTCTCCTCCTGCACCACCAAACAGAGGTTAGTCATACATAAGAAAGTGACGGTAAATAGAAGAAGAATGTTTAATGTACATAGATATACCTGAAGTCTCTTGTGGACAAAGTGGTTCCGGTTTCCCTGAGCATGTACTCCCTTGGTCCCTCGGTTAGCCCTGTTTATCATGCTCTTAGCAGCCCACTCTCCATCCTGACCGAGCCACAGATCCACCAATGCCTCCCATCCATCGGCTTTTCCATAGCACCAACCAGGACACACCTACATAATGAAGGCATAATGGCATGTCAACAAGAAACGATGAAATTTACCACAAACGTCGGAATGAAATAATCTGTTGTACTTACCATCAAGTACTACTCCTTCTCCAAGGTAAGATGCCGCCTCTGAGACTCTTCCTTGGTCATCTTCTCGCCAAGAGCGTCGTGATAATATTACGAGATGGCCACCCAGCGCACCTCGTACTGCAGCTGGCGGGCCTTCTTCTTGGCTTGGCGCAGCACGATCTCGTCGGCAGTTGACCTGTGCTCCTCAAGAACTCGATAGTATTTCTACAATCATTCAGAAAACCGGAATGGAAGAATCCATGAGTTAAACCATTCGATGATAAACTAGGAATGAAACTCAAGACTCGTGCTTCTGAAGAGAACTCACCCAAAAATTTGTGATCACGGCCTCAGCATGCGTATCATAGTCCGGGTGGGGGGCTGCTTCCCAGTGGTCCCAGCTCGTTGCCAAAACCTTGAGATCCAGCTGCCTGACTGGATCCGGAAGGAACAGGCCCAGCCAGTGTTCCTTCAGCAAGACGGTGATGAGGCCGTTTGGAAGACGGGCCCCATCAGGTTTTATCCAGTTGCTGCAAAAGATACAAACAATGAAAATATTAGCATGTGTATAAGCAAAAGAATTAAATTATCGAGTTGCTGCAAAAGATATGATTAAGTGACACTTACTCTTTCCCCGTGGGCTCAATGAGCCACTTCTGCTCCTCGGTAGCAGGAAGGGTAGGGAGCCTTGCACTACCGCGCAGCCACCCCTTCTTGTTGCCAACCCCCTCGCTGCCTCCACCATCCTCCCCGCCACCACCATCCTCCTCGCCTGTCTCCTCCTCCTCTTCCTCGTGGCCCTCCCTAACATCCTCCTCCTCCTCCTCCTCCTCCTGAACCTCCTCGCGAACCTCCTCCTCCTCCTCCTCCTCCTCCTCGGCAGAGGGTGCCTCACTAGAGGAGGGCCTCGAAGACAACCCCCCTAAGTCGGTGAGGGAGCGCTGTTTCTGGCCCCGACCCCCTCTAGTGGCTCTTCCCCCACCCCCTCCGCCTCTAGGGGCTCTGCCCCCACCCCCTCCTCCTCTAGGGGTACCTCTCCCTCGACCTCACTGTGAGGAGTCATTCTCAAGTAGTCGGGAGGGAAGAGTACGCTGTCGACCACTCCTACTAGCCAGGCCGACGACCTTGGCTAGGAAACCCGTGCCGTCGGCCTTCCCCTTGCCCATGTTCCGCGAACCACCTACAGTGAAAAGAGAATAAACAATTAGTACATTACTAATGAAGAAAAAAGCATAATAATAAGAAATAAAATACACATTAACAAATAAGCATAAAAAGAAATATTCCTAACCATGGAAAAAAAGACATGAAACGTACATCTGCTAGAACCCATATGAATCATCACTGTTGTAACCGATTCCTTGATCGGTCTCATCATCACTATCACGCATATCTTCTTCGTTGTCTGACGGAGGCTCCGGTTCTTCCTCATCGTCAGCGTCTTCGTTTAACTTTTCTAGCATAATTATGTCATTTTCATTAACAATGGTCTCACCATCATTCCGTGCATCATCATCGTTTGGATCCACATCATCATCACCCAAGGCCCCAGTGTCATCGTTTCTGACCACATTATCATCAGGTTGCTCTTGATAGAACACTCCCTCGTATGTCATTGGGTCTATGTTGTAGTAATAATCATCTTAGTTCGGGTCCGGTAGCTTATCATGTGGCGACACCTTGAACACAACTTCCCAACCCTTTAGGTACTCTTTCTGGCATGGGTAAGGCAGATAATAAACTTGTGTGGCTTGGGTAGCCGCAATAAAGAGATCGGCTCCAGCATAGACGGTTGATGGTTTAACTTTGACCAAACCAATGGAAGGCGTATGTCTCAGCCCCTCCCGCGGGTCAAACCATCAACATTTGAATACAGGGAGACTTAGGGTTTCGCTCCCTTTGCTGAATGTAAGCTCGTATATTTTTCCTACCTTTCCGTAGTAGTCAACTGAATTTTGACCGGGGGTGTACACTCCGGTATTTATAGTTTTGGGATTAGGCCGGCTGTTCTGGTGCTCCTCTGTATGGAAGCGATACCCATTGACATCATACTTTTTACATGTCATGACGACAGGGTCAAAACCCATGGAAATCCATCTCAATTCGTCATCCATAGATATGTTCCGATATTTTCCCTACAAGTTTAATTAAAAATGTTGGGTTCATTAGTTCGGTTAACAAATAAATGTTGAACTAGGTATTTAATAGGGGAATGTGAAAATTTACTTTCTGCATGAACCAAGCAACAAAATTTTGACGTCCAGGGTTTCCATGTCGGAGAAGAGTAAGTGCCTCCGCCTCAGTAGGAGGAATCATTCCCATCCATTCCTCTTGAACGAATTCACTAAAAGAAGAAAAAGCGGTGTTAGACCGGGACTAAGTGAACTGTCATGGTTTCGTCACGGCAGATGCCATGGGTAGGCTTATCGAGAGGGGCCGAAGGACGCCGACGGGCTCCGGGAGCGGGGTTAGGCACAAGCGGTGGCGGACACACGATGTACCCAGGTTCAGGGCCCTCCGTGGGAGGTAATACCCCTAGTCCTGCTTGGTCTAGTTGAGGCGATGATGAAGGTTACAATGGTGCTCCTGGAGCTGTTTTCTAGAGGAGGAAGAAGGTGCTTGCTGGTCCCTACTACCTCTCTACGTGCGTGGGCTAGTGCGGTTGTGTACCGAGAGCCGAACCCCTTGCATGGGGGAGCCCCGGGGGGTTTTATAGGCCAACCCCTCGGGTTACAATACGAATAGAAGGTCCAGGGGGGGCCCCGGCCGGCAGCTTCTCTAGCCGGCTGTGGGGGCCGCCGGCAGCGAGGGTCTTGTCGCCGGTAGGGCCCGCCGGCTGTCGAATCCGTCAGAAGCCGGCGGGACCCGCTTGGTGGATCCCCGCGCCGGTCACGTCGCGGCACGGGCGGCCCGTTGGGGCGTCGTCTTGCGCTTGTCGGGCGAAGTCAGCGGCGCGGCCGGCTACACTGTAGCCACGCCCGACAGGTGATGGAGTGGTTACGGGGGCGTGCCGGTACTGTTGGAAGCCCTGTCGCGGTCGGCCGCCGTCAGCAGCCACTGTGGCCACGCCGGGGCGGATGAAGGGGGGCGTGCCTGGTCCCCGGCTGACCCGCCGGGAGCGGGGCAGGCGTTGGTCCGCCCGTAGGTCGGTTGAGGAGGTCTTGTCTTGTCACCATGCTGATGCGCAGAGGGATGGGACGGACATTGGTCCGCCCGTAGGTCGGTCGAGGAGCCGGCGTGGAGGCAGCCGGCAGCTAGCCAGGCGGCCGGCTCCTCTTCCAGCCGGTCCGAGGGAGCTGGCAGCGGACGTGCCGGTTCCCCGTCAGCCGGCCCCGAGGGAGCCGGGGAAGGGGGGGCCGCCGGCCGGCCATGGCCTAGCCGGCCGCGGGCCAGCCGGCGGTGTGGTTTCTCTTCGAACGGGGGGAAGGACCCTGTAGCTTTGGCCTACCCGGGGGTAATAACCCCGTCAGTAGTCCCCGAAGCCGGGGAGGCCCGCCGACGAGCCGCGGCGGTCCTCGCCGGCTTGAAGATCGCCCTTGTGCCGTGGGTTGCTGCGAGAGCCGGACGCCGTGGGCAAGCGGTAGCCGGCGCCGCAGCCGGCCGATGCTTCGCGTGCCGCCTTAAGCCCCTTACCGGGCAAAGGAGCCGCGCCACGCGGATGGCGCAGCGGGCCGTGGCCTGACAGGCCGCGCGGCGGAAAAAACCGGACCGTGGGGCGGGTCTCCCCACGACCGCGGCCTCGGCCCGCGCGCAAGGATCCTTTACGGCGCGGGCCGACGGTTGGCGTTCCCGAACGCCATAACGCCCGCCCCGTACGCGACGGGAATCGTGGGGGTCGTGCGTAATGAATCCGCCCCCCACGATCGCCCGCACGGGGTTTAAATGGCGAGGGGGGGAGGAGCGGAACGGCCCATTCGCTCCCCCCCGCCCCTGTCGCTTTGTCTTCGTCGCCTCTCACCCCCTCCCTCCACGAGAAAGAGAGAGCGAGAGGTTAGTGCGCGCGAGCACGCTGCGCCGCCGTTTGCCGCCGCGGAAAACTCGCGACGCCACCCAGCACCCGCGCCCCCGCCGCGACCGCAAGCGCCTCCGACGACCATGGCGGTCAAGGGCTCGTGGGACGGCAGCATCGTGGAGGAGACGTTCATCGAGCACCTTCGCTACCGCCGCAAGCTCCCGGCGGAGGCGCACATGGAGGCGCGCATTGCCGGGCCGGAGAACTCCCCGACCCCGCGGGAGGGCGAGGTGGTCGTCTTCGCCGATCACTTCCTCCGCGGGTTCGGGATGCCGGCGAGCGCCTTCTTCCGCCGCTTCCTGACGCAGTTTGGCCTGCAGCCGCATCACCTCGCCCCCAACGCCGTCTTGCAGCTGGCGGCGTTCGTCACCCTTTGCGAAGGGTTCTTGGGGGTGGAGCCGAGGCTTGACTTCTGGAGCCGGCTCTTCTTCCTCAAGCGGCAGACGGTGAAAAATCCGGCGACGAAGCAGGCGGTGATGACCGCCTGTGGGGCCGCCATGATCCACATCCGCAAAGGGACCGGCTTCGAGAAGCTCCCGCTGCACGAGTCGGTGAAGGGCTGGCAGCGGGGGTTCTTCTACGTGAAGAACGTGAAGCCGGAGGAGGACTACATCAACCTCCCCGACTTCGCCAACCACCCGCCGGTTGCGATGTTGAACTGGCGGGCGGCTTCGCTTCAGGCGCCCGAGACGGCGGACCGGCTCTGCGAGCGCCTGCTCGTGATGACTGGGTCGGAGGGGCTGAAGGCCACCGACCTGCTGGCCACGATGGTGGCGCGCCGGGTGCAGCCGCTGCAGAGGCGGCCGCACCTTATCTGCCAGATGGGAGGACGTCACGACCCCTGCCGGCTCTCCACCAAGGAGCTGAAGCCGGCTCACGTGGCGAGGAGGGTAAACGCCATCTCGACGGCGAAGATGAAGGAGGGCGAGTGGCAATGGGGGAAGACCCCGTACAGCCGGAGCCACCCGGCGCCACGGGTAAGTGTCTAGCCGCCTTCCTTCGCCCTTCTTTTCCGAGGCCCGCCCCTCCCTCTTTGGGCTGACGGCGCGCCGCCTTGCCCGCACGTAGGTTTTTCCGCTGCTGCAGAACTACGGGCCACCGGCCACCGACACGGCGGAGTCGGACCCTGAGGAGGTCGAGGATGCCGACGACGTGGAGCCGGCCGACTCCGAGCGAGCCGGTGCGTCCGAAGCCGGCGAGGCGGAGACGGAGGAGGACGAGGCCGAAGAGGCCGAGTCGACGGGTGAGTCTCCTCCCCAGACGCACCTACGGGATTGGACCGATGATGACGCTGAGACGGAGGCGTCGCGTGTTGCAGAGGCTCCGGAGGAGCTTGAGGCTTCGGAGGACGAGGTGACGGCGCCGCGGAAGCGCCAGCATCGAGCCGGCAGCGGCTCCAGCCGGGGCGGCCCGGACGCGGGCGACAAAGGGAAGCGGCCGGCCGTTGCCAAGCCGGCGCCCAAGCGCGCGGCGACCGCGCAGCCGGGCGGCAGCTGCGGAGGCGGGGGCAAGAAGCAGAGGGTCTCTCAGGCGGGACCCGCGAGGCGGGCGATCCCGGTCGTCGCTGGGTGAGTCTCTTTCTTTCATCTTGGTCTGTTCCGCTTCTTCTCCCCGGTCCCTTATTTCGTCGTGACCAGGGAGGCGCGCACCCTGGGGAGGACCCCAGGCGGCGAGACGGCGAGGACGGCGGCGCCGACAGCCGCCGAGGAGAGGGAGCGCCAGGCGTGGCTTGACCTCGAGGCAGCTCAGCAGGAGCGGCGCGTCGAGGAACTCCGCCCGTGGGAAGAGGCGGCGGAGAAGCGGGGAGGAACCAGCGGGGAGGCCGCTGGCGGAGCGTGGGAGCCGTTTCCCCGCAGTCGGGAGAGGAGGTCGAAGGACCACCACGACCCCGAGCGACGGGCGGAGGCGGACGCGAAGGCCGCGGGGGACGTGGCGGAGAAAGAGCGCGACGCCGCCCAGCCGGGGGCGGGAGACGTGCCGCCGGAGGCGGAGGAGGACTTGGTAGTCGAAATCCCGGCACCGGACGTGCCGGCCCCGAAAGTTCCGGCTTCGGAGGTGCCGGTTCCGGAAGCGCCGGCTCCGGAGGTGAGTCGGCGAGGGACCGCCGGAGGCGAGGGCCGCGATGGCCGGGGAGACGGCCGCGACGGGAGGAGCCAGGCCCATCGTGGTCTCCGACAAAGGAGGGCCCGCGGACGGGGGCCGGCCCCAGCAGACCTGGGCTGCAGCCGGGAGCCCGGCTCTTGGCGAACCGCCGAGCGCGCTCGGGGTGGCGGTGGCCGCCGTCGTGGACGCGTTTGCCGCCTGCCGCGCCCAGACGTCGCAGGACGCTCGGGCCGCCAACGACCGGCTAGTGAACCTGGAGCAAGCTGTCGCGGTAAGCTTTCTTCTTTCCTTCTTTTCTTGACTCGGCGTTTCTTGTTTTTTCCAGTGGGGGCGCGCTAGCGCACCCACTGGGTGTAGCCCCCGAGGCTCGAGCCGGCTGGGGCGCAGGTGGTTCGAGCCTAAAGCTGTCTTGTATTCTTTTTGCAGTCGGCGCACGATCGCCGGGTGGCCGCGTACAACACCCTGCTGGGGTTGTACCGGGGAGCCGAAAACCGGCTCGCCGTCATGTCCGCGGACCTGCAAGGTACGTGACTTTGCGATTCTTCCAGTGGGGGCGCGCGAGCGCACCCACTGGGTGTAGCCCCCGGGAATCAGGCCGGCTGCGACGGAGGCGGGCTGAATCCTTTTCTTTGCTGGGTTTCTGACAGCGGCCACCTCTTCTCGTGAAGCCACTCATGCCGAGACGGTTAGCCTCCGGCGCCAGGTGGTGCGGCTTGGCGAGGAGCGGGTCCTCCTGACGACGGAGCGCGACCGGCTCCGCGGGGAGACAGACCAGGTGAAGGCGGAGCGGGAGGAGCGCGAGGCGGCCCATCGCCAAGCGCTGGCGGACCAAGAGGTGGCCCTTCGTCGGGAGGCGGAGGAGCGGGAGAAGGTCCTCCGCCAGGAGTTGGAGGCCAAGGACGCCGCTCTAGCCAAGGCAGCCGAAGATGCGCAGGCGGCCCGAGACGAGCACGAGCGCTAGCGCCAGGAGTCATCCGCCAGGGAGGCGCAGCTGCAGGAACAAGGGCACGAAGTGGACCGGATGCTGCTCGGTGAGCTTCTATCGCCTTGCTCTTTGGTTTTTCTGTCTTGCCGTTCTGCTCATCCCTCGTTTTCTTCTCTTGAGCCTCAGGGCTTTTCCCCGGAACGCAGGAGGCCGCGGAGGCGGCCGTGGAGGCCCATCGTGAGGACCGGCGGGCGCAGGGGGAAGCCATTGGACAGCTTGCCCCCTGGACCCTGGATGAGGTGGGGATCGCCGCCTCAGCGCGGCTGTCGGAGGTGGTCCGGGCCCTGAAGCGGCTCCAGGCGGCCGGCTCGGCGCTGGTGCGCACTCTTTGGCCCGGCGCGGTGGAGCCGGTCTCCATGAGCAGTTTGTCGAGGTGGCTGGAGTTTGGGACCGCGCGGGTGAACGCCTGGAGGGCTTCCGCGGCGCGTGCCGGTGCGAGCATGGCGCTTCGGATTGCCCGGTCGTGGTACCCCGAGTTGAACTTGGACCTGCTCACGGCCCAGCGTGCCGGCACCGACGCGGAGTTGGAGGCGGTGGCCGACGCGCTGGAGGTGAGGGCGAGCGACCTTGCGTCCTTCGCCGCGTGGGATGAGTATGTCCCGGAGCGCGGGGCGGACGGCGTGGTGATCCCGGAGGACCGGTACACGCTCGCCCTGGACGACCCGGAGGGAAGCGCCGCCGAGACGGACGATGGAGAATCTGACTCCGACGACTACGCTGAGTCCGAGCCGGCTCCGGACGCGGAGGCGGGAGCTTCTTCATTAGCCGCCCCGGAGGTGCCGGCCTCGGAGGCGTCAGCCCCGCCGGCTTCGGAGGCGCCGGCGTCGGAGGCGAGCCGGCCCGAAGCTGCCACCACTTAGGATTTTTCTTTTCTGCATTTTTTGCTTTAGACTGCAATTCCACCCACTGGGGGTGTATATGTAATGAACTCGCGGCCGTGGGCCTTTTATTGTTTTAACTTATGCCGTAAAAAATTTGTGCATGCCGGCTCTTCTTTTGCCTTTTGCCTTCTGACTTGTGTCGCGCGCCGGTGTCCCTTTCGGCCTCCGCCCCGCCTGCCAGCCAGCCAGGAGCCGGTCTGGGACAGGGACGAGGCTTCACCCTTGGGAAAACCAGCAAGCTCTTAGAGTCAACCGGCTAGGACTAGGTTGAGTCGGTAGTGGCCGGCTGCTAGAAATAGCATAGTTCGGTCGGGCCAGTCCGGCTGCCGTTCGTTGGCTGACCTTTGTGTGAGAAGTTCCTTCGTACCCCATAGCCCCTTCAGCCGGACAGCCGGGAGCCGGTCTGTGGCTGGTTAGGGTGGGGAGGCGAAGGATTGCTTGCTCACATTATTCGTCCGCCTCGGAAGGGAGCCGGCCGAGCCCCCGGGCCCGGGAGCCGGACCCGGGTGACGTGTCTTAAAGCACAGGAAACCTTTCGGAGGAATCGAACAAAAGAGAGGCGTGCCCCGAGTGCCGGCTCGGGGCCCTCATTGTATTCATAAAACCCAAAAGGGAAGGATATATACATACACTGGCTTTTTAGCAGTAAAACGGACGGAGGAGCGCTGCGTTCCACGGGCGCTCCGTCTCCTCGCCGGAGGCGTCTCTCTTGCGCTTCTGCGGCTTCTGGGCGTCTATTAGATAGTACGCGTTGTTGTGCAGCGCTTTGCTGGCGATGAACGGGCCCTCCCATGGGGAGGATAGCTTGTGCTGGCCGGCAGTTCGCTGGATCCGTCTGAGCACCAAGTCCCCTTCGCGGAAGGAGAGTGGCCGGATCCGCTTGCTGTGGTAGTGCCGGAGCTTCTGCTGGTAGATGGCCGTCCGGCTCAGGGCCAGCTCACGAGCCTCCTCGAGGAGGTCGACGCCGTCTTCTCTTGCTTCTTTCGCGTCCTTCTCCGTGTACAGGGAAACCCGAGGCGAATCGAACTCGATGTCGGTGGGGATGATCGCCTCGGACCCATACACGAGGAAGAAAGGGGTGTAGCCGGTTGACCGGTTGGGCGTGGTCCTTAGGCTCCAGAGGACAGCCGGCAGCTCTTCGATCCAGCAGCCGGCTGACCTGGCCAGCGGCGTCACGAGCTGGGGCTTGATGCCGGACAGGAGCAGGCCGTTGGCCCTCTCGACCTGTCCGTTTGACTGCGGGTGGGCGACAGATGCCAAATCGAGCCGGATGCCCTGCTTGGAGCAGAAACGTGCCAGCGCGCCCTTGGCGAAGTTCGTGCCATTGTCGGTGATGATGCTGTGGGGGACGCCGTAGCGGACCGTGATGTCTTCGACGAACCGGACGGCCGTGGGGCCGTCCAGCTTCTTGATCGTCCGGGCCTCGATCCACTTGGTGAATTTGTCGACGGCGACCAGCAGGTGTGTCATGCCGCCTCGAGCGGTTTTGAAGGGTCCCACCATGTCCAACCCCCAGACTGGAAAGGGCCATGAGAGGGGGATGGTTTGGAGAGCGGTGGCTGGTAGGTGGCTCTGCGTGCTGAAACGTTGGCAGCCTTCGCACTCGTCGACCAGTTTCTTGGCCGCCTCCAGAGCGGTCGGCCAGTAGAAACCGTGGCGAAATGCCTTGGCCACCAGGGACCTGGAGGCGGCGTGATGCCCGCACTCGCCCTGGTGGATGTCGAGGAGGATTTCTTGCCCTTTCTCCGGCTCGACGCAGCGTTGGAAAACGCCGGTGGTGCTGCGATGAACCAGCTCGTGGTTGATGATGCCGTAGGCCGGGGCTCGGCGCTGGATTTGCCTTGCCGTGGCCTCGTCGGAGGGGAGCTCGCCATGTAGGAGGAACGCCAGGATGGGCTGAGCCCACGAGGGAGCCGAGACGGGAGCCGGCTCGGGACCAAGCGGGGCGTCGGAGGCAGCAGCAGCCCCCGGGTCCGGGAGACCAGTCCCCGAGACCGACTCGCCAGTCCCCGGGACCGGCTTGTCAGCCCCCGGGACCGGCTCGCCAGCCCCCGGGAGCGAAATGGTGGAAGGAACGTCAGTCGCCATCACGACGGCCACGGACCCGGAGGCGGCCGCGGCGGAGGCGTCCGGCTCGAAGGCGGGGACGGACGGCGCCGGCTGGACAGCCGGTGGCGGAGGAGCCGGTGAAGCCGCCGCAGCCGGCAGGGTTGGCGGGACCGCCGGATCCGCCGAGGGACCGACCGCATTAGCCGGCATGAAGATGGACTCCGACTCGGGAGAAGGCTTGATTGAAGGCTTGAGCAGCCGCTCGAGGGAGACGCCGGCTGGGATGGCCTGCCGGGTGGAGCCGATCTTGGCCAACGTATCGGCCGCCTCGTTGTCCGCGCGGGGGACGTGGTGGAACTCACAACCCTCGAAGGAGCCGGTGAGCTGTTGGACGAGGAAGCGATAGCTAGCCATGTTGGCATCCCTGGCGTCCCATTCGCCAGAGACCTGCTGTACCACGAGGTCGGAGTCGCCAAAGCATATGATGCGTTGGATACCGATGTCTTTGGCGAGCCGGAGGCCGTGGACGAGGGCCTCGTACTCGGCCACGTTGTTGGAGGCGAAGAAGTGGATCTGGAGGGCGTACCGGAGCTGGTCTCCCCTGGGAGACGACAAGACGATGCCGGCTCCCAGGCCGGCTCGCATCTTCGAGCCGTCGAAGTGCATGCGCCAGTGCGTGGAGTCAGGCGGAGGTGGCATGAACTGGGTTTCGGCCCAGTCGACGAGGAAGTCGGCCATCGCTTGGGATTTGATGGCGGTGCGGGGTTCGTACTGTTGGAAATATGCCCTAGAGGCAATAATAAATTGGTTATTATTATATTTCCTTGTTCATGATAATCGTTTATTATCCATGCTATAATTGTATTGATTGGAAACTCAAATACATGTGTGGGTACATAGACAACACTGTGTCCCTAGTAAGCCTCTAGTTGACTAGCTCGTTGATCAAAGATGGTTGAGGTTTCCTAGCCATTGACATGATATGTCATTTGATAACGGGATCACATCATTAGGAGAATGATGTGATGGACAAGACCCAAACTGTAAATGTAGCATATGATCGTGTCAGTTTATTGCTATTGTTTTCTGCATGTCAAGTATCTGTTCCTTTGACCATGAGATCATGCAACTCCCTGACATCGGAGGAGTACCTTGTGTGTATCAAACGTCGCAACGTAACTGGGTGACTATAAAGGTGCTCTACAGGTATCTCCGAGGGTGTCTGTTGGGTTGGCATGGATCAAGACTGGGATTTGTTACTCCGTATGACGGAGAGGTATCTCAGGGCCCACTCGGTAATACAACATCACAATGAGCCTTGCAAGCAATGTGACTAAAGTGTTAGCCACGAGATCTTGTATTACGGAACGAGTAAAGAGACTTGCCGGTAACGAGATTGAACTAGGTATAGAGATACCGACGATCGAATCTCGGGCAAGTAACATACCGAAGAACAAAGGGAACAGTATACGGGATTAACTGAATCCTTGACATAGAGGTTCGACCGATAAAGATCTTCGTAGAATATGTAGGAGCCAATATGGGCATCCAGGTCCCGCTATTGGTTATTGATCGTAGAGGTGTCTCGGTCATGTCTACATAGTTCTCGAACCCGCAGGGTCTACACACTTAACGTTTGGTGACGATTAGTATAGTTGAGTTATTTTGTTGGTGACCGAATGTTGTTCGGAGTCCCGGATAAGATCCCGGACATGACGAGGATCTCCGGAAGAGTCCGGAGGTAAAGATTAATATATGTGATAATAGTGTTGTGATCTCCGGAAAGGTTCCGGAATTCACCGGAAGGGGTTCCGGATGTTTACCGAAGTGTTCGGGTGCAGCAACACTTTATATGGGCCAAAAGGAAAAAGCCCACGAGGTATTGGTAAGTGCAAAAAGTAGTTTTACTGCCGCGTAAGCGGTACTACCGCTTGTGTGAAGCGGTACTACCGCCCAAGCGGTACTACCGCTTGTGTGAAGCGGTACTACCGCCCAAGCGGTACTACCGCTTGTGTGAAGCGGTACTACCGCTTGTGCGCGGTACTGCAGGGATCCGAGTTGGACTCTTTTCCTGCGGGCCAAACCGACCTTGTGCGGGCAAAACCGACCTAGAGGAGGCTTTTACTCCAAGTTTAGACCCCAAGGCTCAACATATAAATAGAGGGGCAGGGCTAGCACACGGGACACATCAAGATTTCCCCAAGCCGTGTGCGGCAACCCTAACCCTCTAGTTCCTCCGTCATAATCTCCGTAGCGCTTGGCGAAGCCCTGCTGAGATTGTTCCTCACCACCATCACCACGCCGTCGTGCTGCTGGAACTCATCTACTACTTCACCATCGCTCGCTGGATCGAGGAGGTGAAGGCGTCATCAAGCCGTACGTGTGTTGAACGCGGAGGTGCCGTCCGTTCGGCACTAGTTCGTGATCGGTTCGAGGGACGACTTGCGATTTGGATCGCGGAGACGTTCGACTACATCAACCGCGTTTCTTAACGCTTCCGCTTAGCGATCTACAAGGGTATGTAGATTCACTCTCCCTCTCGTAGATGCTCATCACCATGGATAGATCTTGTGTGTGCGTAGGAAATTTTTTGTTTCCCATGCAGCGTTCCCCAACAGTGGTATCAGAGCTAGGTCTATGCGTAGATGAGATCTCGAGTAGAACACAAACGAGTTGTGGGCGTGGGTGTATACATATTGCTTGCCGTTACTAGTTGATACTTGATTCGGCAGTATTGTGAGATGAAGCGGCCCGGACCGACATTACGCGTACTCTTACGCGAGACAGGTTCCTTCAACTGACATGTAATTTTGTTGCATAAAGATGGCTAGCGGGTGTCTGTCTCTCTCACTTTAGTTGAATCGATTTCAATGAAGAGGGTTCTTTTAGAAGATCAAAAAGCAATCACTACACCACGTTGTGGTTTTGCGTAGGTAAGAACGGTTCTTGCAAACCCGTAGCAGCCACGTAAAATTTGCAACAACAATTAGAGGACGTCTAACTTGTTTTTGCAGGGTATGTTGTGATGTGATATGGCCAATTACATGATGAGATATATGTGATCTATGAGATGATCATGTGTTGTATAGAATATCACGACTTGCATGTCGATGAGTACGGCAACTGGCAGGAGCCATAGAGTTGTCTTTAATTATTGTATGACCTGCGTGTCAATCATTAAGCGCTATGTAATGCTTTACTTTATCGCTAAACGTTAGCAATAGTCGTGGAAGCAACAGTCGGCGCGACAACCTCATGGCGACACGTTGATGGAGATCAAGATGATGGAGATCATGGTGTCATGCCGGTGACGATGGAGATCATGCCGGTGCTTTGGAGATGGAGATCAAAAGCACAAGTTCATGGCCATATCATGTCACTTATGATTTGCATGTGATGTTAATCCTTTTATGCATCTTATTTTGCTTAGGACGACGGTAGCATTATAAGGTGATCCCTCACTTAAATTTCAAGATAAAATTGTGTTCTCCCCGAGTGTGCACCGTTGCGAAAGTTCGTCGTTTCGAGACACGCCGTGATGATCGGGTGTGATAGACTCTACGTTCACATACAACGGGTGTAAGCCATGTTGCACGTGCGGAACACTCGGGTTAAACTTGACGAGCCTAGCATGTACAGACATGGTCTCGGAACACAAGAGACCGAAAGGTCGAACATGAGTCATATAGTAGATATGATCAACATGAAGATGTTCACCATTGAAACCACCTCAACTCACGTGATGATCGGACTTGAGTTGGTGGATTTGGATCATGTTACACTCGAATGATCGGAGGGATGTCAATTTGAGTGGGAGTTTTTTAAAGTAATATGATTAACTAAACTCATTATCTAGAACAATAGTCCAAGTTGTCTTTGCTATATTTATGTTGTAGATCATGGCTCGCGCAGTAGCACCCCTGAATTTTAATGCGTTCCTAGAGAAAGCTAAGTTGAAAGATGATGGAAGTAACTTTGTGGACTGGGCCCGTAATCTAAGGATTATCCTTACGGCTTCCCAGAAGGCTTATGTCCTTGATGCACCGCTTGGTGATCCACCCGCTCCAGTTGAGTCTCTAGACGTTGTGAACGCCTGGCAGGCTCGTTCTGATGATTACTCAATAGTTCAATGTGCATTATTGTATGGCTTAGAACCGGGACTTCAAAGACGTTTTGAACGTCATGGAGCATATGAGATGTTCCAGGAGTTGAAGTTTATCTTTCAGAAGAATGCCCGGATCGAAAGATATGAGATCTCCGATAAGTTCTATGCTTGCAAGATGGAGGAGAACGGGTCTATCTGTGATCACGTACTCAGAATGTCTGGGTACTCCACCCGTCTGGCTGAATTGGGGATGCCCCTTCCGCCAGAGGCTATCACTGACAGAGTTCTTCAATCATTGCCACCCAGCTACAAGAGCTTCGTGTTGAACTATAACATGCACGGGATGAACAAGTCAGTCGCCGAGCTGTTTGCGATGCTGAAAGTCGCTGAGTCTGAAATTCAGAAGGAGCATCAAGTGTTGATGGTCAATAAAACCACTAGTTTCAAAGAAAAATGGCAAGGGTAAGAAGGGTAACTCCAAGAAGAGTGGCAAAGCAGTTGCTCCTCCCGTGAAGAAACCCAAGGCTGGACCCAAACCAGAAACTGTGTGTTTTCATTGCAAGGGAACTGGACACTGGAAGCGGAACTGCCCCAAGTATTTGGCTGACAAGAAGGCGGCCAACAACAAACAAGGTATATATGATATACATGTTATTGATGTGTACCTTACCAACTCTCGTTGTAGTGCCTGGGTATTTGATACCGGTGCGGTTGCTCACATTTGCAACTCAAAACAGGAACTGCGGAATAGACGGAGGCTGGCAAAGGACGAAGTGACGATGCGCGTGGTAAATGTTTCCAAGGTTGATGTGATCGCCGTCGGCACGCTCGCTCTTCGATTACCATCGGGATTAGTGATGAACCTGAATAATTGTTATTTAGTGCCTGCGTTAAGCATGAACATTATATCTGGATCTTGTTTATTGCGAGACGGTTACTCATTTAAATCAGAGAATAATGGTTGTTCTATTTATATGAGTAATATCTTTTATGGTCATGCACCCGATGTGAGGGGTTTATTCTTATTGAATCTCGATAATAATGATACACATGTTCATAACATTGATGCCAAAAGATGTAGAATTGATAATGATAATACCACTTTCTTGTGGCACTGCCGTTTAGGTCATATTGGCGTAAAACGCATGAGGAAGCTCCATGCTGATGGACTTTTGGAGTTACTTGATTTTGAATCACTTGACACATGTGAGCCATGCCTCATGGGCAAGATGACTAAAACGCCGTTCTTTGGAACAATGGAACGGGCAAGTGACTTATTGGAAATCATACATACTGATGTGTGCGGTCCAATGAGCATTGAGGCGCGCGGTGGTTATCGTTACCTTCTCACCTTCACTGATGATTTAAGTAGATATGGGTATATTTACTTAATGAAACACAAGTCTGAAACGTTTGAAAAGTTCAAGCAATTTCAGAGTGAAGTTGAGAATCATCGTAACAAGAAGATTAAATTCCTACGATCTGATCGAGGAGGAGAATATCTGAGTTATGAGTTTGGCAGTCACTTAAGACAATGTGGAATTGTTTCACAACTGACACCGCCTGGAACACCACAGCGTAATGGTGTGTCCGAACGTCGTAATCGAACCTTATTGGATATGGTGCGATCTATGATGTCTCTTGCCGATTTGCCACTATCGTTTTGGGGTTATGCATTAGAGACAGCTGCATTCACTTTAAATAGGGCACCATCGAAATCCGTTGAGACGACGCCATATGAACTTTGGTTTGGCAAGAAGCCAAAGCTGTCGTTTCTTAAAGTTTGGGGATGTGATGCTTATGTCAAAAAGCTTCAGCCTGAAAAGCTGGAACCCAAAGCGGAGAAATGCGTCTTCATAGGATACCCAAAAGAGACAGTTGGGTATACCTTCTACCTCAGATCCGAAGGCAAAGTGTTTGTCGCTAAAAACGGAACATTTCTTGAGAAAGAGTTTCTCTCGAAAGAATTGAGTGGGAGGAAGATAGAACTTGATGAGGTTGTTGAACCTTTACTTCAACCTGAGAGTAGCGCAGCGCAGAAAGTTGTTTCTGTGGAGTCTACATTAGCTGAAGAGGAAGTTAATGATGATGATCATGAAGCTTTGGATCAAGTTGCTATCGAACCTCGTAGGTCGACAAGGACGCGTACTGCTCCTGAGTGGTACGGCAACCCTGTCTTAGAAGTCATGTTGTTAGACAACGATGAACCTACGAGCTATGGAGAAGCGATGATGGGCCCGGATTCCGAGAAGTGGTTAGAGGCCATGAAATCCGAGATGGGATCCATGTATGAAAACAAAGTATGGACTTTGGAAGTATTACCTGAAGGGCGTAAGGCCATTCAGAACAAATGGATCTTTAAGAGGAAGACGGACGCGGACGGTAATGTCACCGTCTATAAAGCTCGACTTGTGGCAAAGGGTTTTTCACAAGTTCAAGGAGTTGACTACGATGAGACCTTCTCACCCGTAGCGATGCTTAAGTCCGTCAGAATCATGTTAGCAATAGCTGCCTTTTTCGATTATGAAATTTGGCAGATGGATGTCAAAACAGCGTTCCTTAACAGTTACCTTAAGGAAGAGTTGTATATGATGCAACCAGAAGGTTTTGTCGATCCAGAGAATGCTGACAAAGTTTGCAAACTCCAGCGATCCATTTATTGACTGGTGCAAGCATCTCGGAGTTGGAATCTTCGCTTTGATGAGGTGATCAAAGCGTTCGAGTTTATACAAGTTTACGGAGAAGCTTGTATTTACAAGAAAGTGAGTGGGAGCTCTATAGCGTTTCTAATATTATATGTGGATGACGTATTGCTGATTGGAAACAATATAGAAATGTTGGAAAGCGTGAAGGAATATTTGAGCAAGAGTTTTTCAATGAAGGACCTAGGAGAAGCTGCTTTCATATTAGGCATCAAGATCTATAGAGATAGATCGAGACGCTTGATAGGACTTTCACAAAGCACATACCTTGACAAAGTTTTGAAGAAGTTCAAAATGGATCAGTCCAAGAAGGGGTTCTTGCCTGTATTGCAAGGTGTGAAGTTGAGTAAGACTCAATGCCCAGTGACTGCAGGAGATAGAGAAAAGATGAGTGTCATCCCCTATGCTTCAGCCATAGGCTCTATCATGTATGCAATGCTGTGCACAAGACCCGATGTCAGCCTTGCCATAAGTATGGTCGGAAGGTTTCAAAGTGATCCAGGAATGGAACACTGGACGGCGGTCAAGAATATCCTGAAGTACCTGAAAAGGACTAAGGACATGTTTCTCGTTTATGGAGGTGATCAAGAGCTCGTCGTAAAGGGTTACGTCGATGCAAGCTTTGACACTGATCCGGATGATTCTAAGTCGCAAACCGGATACGTATTTATTCTTAATGGGGGTGCGGTTAGCTGGTGCAGTTCCAAGCAAAGCGTGGTAGCAGATTCTACATGCGAAGCGGAGTACATCGCTGCCTCGGAGGCGGCGAAGGAAGCTGTCTGGATGAAGGAGGTCATGACAGATCTTGGAGTAGTGCCTAGTGCGCTTAACCCAATGACTCTGTTTTGTGATAACACTGGTGCCATTGCTCTAGCCAAGGAACCAAGATTTCACAAGAGGACCAGACACATAAAGCGACGCTTCAATTCCATCCACGATTACATCAAGGAGGACGACATAAATATTTGCAAAGTACACACGGATCTGAATGTTGCAGATCCGATGACTAAACCTCTTCCAAGGGCTAAACATGAACAACACCAGAACTGCATGGGTGTTCGATTCATTACAATGTAAATCACATAGTGATGTGAACTAGATTATTGACTCTAGTGCAAGTGGGAGACTGTTGGAAATATGCCCTAGAGGCAATAATAAATTGGTTATTATTATATTTCCTTGTTCATGATAATCGTTTATTATCCATGCTATAATTGTATTGATTGGAAACTCAAATACATGTGTGGGTACATAGACAACACTGTGTCCCTAGTAAGCCTCTAGTTGACTAGCTCGTTGATCAAAGATGGTTGAGGTTTCCTAGCCATTGACATGAGATGTCATTTGATAACGGGATCACATCATTAGGAGAATGATGTGATGGACAAGACCCAAACTGTAAATGTAGCATATGATCGTGTCAGTTTATTGCTATTGTTTTCTGCATGTCAAGTATCTGTTCCTTTGACCATGAGATCATGCAACTCCCTGACATCGGAGGAGTACCTTGTGTGTATCAAACGTCGCAACGTAACTGGGTGACTATAAAGGTGCTCTACAGGTATCTCCGAGGGTGTCTGTTGGGTTGGCATGGATCAAGACTGGGATTTGTTACTCCGTATGACGGAGAGGTATCTCAGGGCCCACTCGGTAATACAACATCACAATGAGCCTTGCAAGCAATGTGACTAAAGTGTTAGCCACGAGATCTTGTATTACGGAACGAGTAAAGAGACTTGCCGGTAACGAGATTGAACTAGGTATAGAGATACCGACGATCGAATCTCGGGCAAGTAACATACCGAAGAACAAAGGGAACAGTATACGGGATTAACTGAATCCTTGACATAGAGGTTCGACCGATAAAGATCTTCGTAGAATATGTAGGAGCCAATATGGGCATCCAGGTCCCGCTATTGGTTATTGATCGTAGAGGTGTCTCGGTCATGTCTACATAGTTCTCGAACCCGCAGGGTCTACACACTTAACGTTTGGTGACGATTAGTATAGTTGAGTTATTTTGTTGGTGACCGAATGTTGTTCGGAGTCCCGGATAAGATCCCGGACATGACGAGGATCTCCGGAAGAGTCCGGAGGTAAAGATTAATATATGTGATAATAGTGTTGTGATCTCCGGAAAGGTTCCGGAATTCACCGGAAGAGGTTCCGGATGTTTACCGAAGTGTTCGGGTGCAGCAACACTTTATATGGGCCAAAAGGAAAAAGCCCACGAGGTATTGGTAAGTGCAAAAAGTAGTTTTACTGCCGCGTAAGCGGTACTACCGCTTGTGTGAAGCGGTACTACCGCCCAAGCGGTACTACCGCTTGTGTGAAGCGGTACTACCGCCCAAGCGGTACTACCGCTTGTGTGAAGCGGTACTACCGCTTGTGCGCGGTACTGCAGGGATCCGAGTTGGACTCTTTTCCTGCGGGCCAAACCGACCTTGTGCGGGCAAAACCGACCTAGAGGAGGCTTTTACTCCAAGTTTAGACCCCAAGGCTCAACATATAAATAGAGGGGCAGGGCTAGCACACGGGACACATCAAGATTTCCCCAAGCCGTGTGCGGCAACCCTAACCCTCTAGTTCCTCCGTCATAATCTCCGTAGCGCTTGGCGAAGCCCTGCTGAGATTGTTCCTCACCACCATCACCACGCCGTCGTGCTGCTGGAACTCATCTACTACTTCACCATCGCTCGCTGGATCGAGGAGGTGAAGGCGTCATCAAGCCGTACGTGTGTTGAACGCGGAGGTGCCGTCCGTTCGGCACTAGTTCGTGATCGGTTCGAGGGACGACTTGCGATTTGGATCGCGGAGACGTTCGACTACATCAACCGCGTTTCTTAACGCTTCCGCTTAGCGATCTACAAGGGTATGTAGATTCACTCTCCCTCTCGTAGATGCTCATCACCATGGATAGATCTTGTGTGTGCGTAGGAAAATTTTTGTTTCCCATGCAGCGTTCCCCAACACGTACCGTATCTCGTAGTCGGCGAGGGCGATGGTCCACTTGGCGATCCGGCCGGTGGCGTCCCGGCCGCTCATGATTTCGCCCAGCGGCGCGGCGCTGACGACGGTGATGACATGCTCCTGGAAATACTGCTTGACCTTCTGGGCGGCGAAGTATACGCCGTAGCACATCTTCTGGTAGTGGGGGTAGTTTTGCTTGGAGGCGGAGAGAACCTCGCAGAGGTAGTAGACGGGGCGCTGAGCCGGAAGCGCCTTGCCCTCCTCCGGCCGTTCCACCACCAGGACGATGCTGACGACGCGCGTGGTCGCGGCGATGTAGGCGAGCAAGGGCTCCTTCTCAGCCGGCGCGGCCAGGATGGGCGCGCTGGTGAGAGCCCGCTTGAGGCCGCGGAACGCCTCGTCCGCCTCGTCGGACCAGTCGAACAGAGCCGGTCTCTTTGAGGGGTCGCGGCCCGGCTCGACCAGAGCCGTCTTGCGTAGGAGGCCGTAGAGGGGCAGAGCCTTCTCGCCCAGCCGGCTGATGAACCGGCTGAGCGAGGCGAGGCATCCGGTGAACTTCTGGACGTCGCGGAGCCGGACCGGCTTGGGCATGCGCTCGATTGCGCTGATCTTCTCGGGGTTAGCTTCGATGCCGCGAGCGGACACGAAGAAACCCAAGAGTTGGCCGGCTGGGACGCCAAAGACACACTTCTCTGGGTTGAGTTTGATCTTGTATTCGCGTTAGTTGGCGAATGTCTCTCGGAGATCGTCGAGGAGGCTGAAATGCTTCTTGGACTTGACGACGATGTCATCAACGTAGACGTGTACGTTCCTGCCTATCTGAGGCAGGAGACACTTCTGCATGCAGCGCTGGAAGGTCGCGCCTGCATTCTTCAGGCCGAAGGACATGGTGATGTAGCAGTAGGCTCCAAAGGGGGTGATGAAGGAGGTCTTGAGCCGGTCGGCCGGGTCCAGCTTTATCTGGTAGTAGCCGGAGTAGGCGTCGAGGAAAGACAGCAGGTCGCAGCCGGCCGTGGAGTCGATGACTTGATCGATCCGCGGCAGGGCGAACGGGTCTTTGGGGCATGCCTTGTTCAGGCTTGTGTAGTCGATACACATGCGCCAGGTCTTGTTCTTCTTCAGCACCAGGACTGGGTTGGCCAGCCAGTCCAGGTGGAATACTTCCATGATGAAGCCGGCTGCGAGCAGCCGGGCGATTTCTTCTCCTATTGTACGCCGCTTCTCCTCGGAGAAACGGCGCAGGGGTTGCTTGACCGGCTTCGCGTCCGGTCGCACGTGAAGTTTGTGCTCGGCGAATTTCCTCGGGACACCCGGCATGTCTTTGGGAGACTATGCAAAGATGTCCTGATTCTCACGGAGGAAATCGACGAGCTCGCTTTCCTATTTGCTGTCGAGGCGGGAGCCGATGGTCACGCACTGGGTGGGGTCAGCCGGATCCAGTGGCACCTGCCTGGTGTCCTTGGACGGCTGAAACGAGCCTTCTCCGACTGACTGGGACGGAGGAGCCGGCACGGCCGGCTGGGCAGAGGCGAAAGCCACCAGCCGGTCGAGCTGCCGCTTCTCCTTCGCTATCTCCAGGGCCTCGGCCAGCCGGCTGCCGTCTCGCGCGCACGCGATTGACATCTGGTACTTGCCGGTGATGGTGATGATGCCCTTGAGACCCGGCATTTTGAGCTTGAGGTAGGCGTAGTGGGGGATCGCCATGAACTTGACAAGTGCCGGTCGGCCCAGCAGTGCGTGGTAGGGACTGTCAAGGTCCACCACCTCGAACCAAACTGGCTCGCGGCGGAAGTGGTCGTGGCCGCCGAAGAGGACGTCGAGCTTGATCTTGCCGACTGGGCTACAGGACTTCCCCGGCACGATGCCGTGGAAAACGGTCCGGCTTGATTGAAGGTCCTCCACCTTGAGCCCCAGTTTGAGCATTGTGTCGAGGTAGAGGATGTTGATGCTGCTGCCCCCATCGATCAACACCCGCGAGAAGCGGCACGTGCGCTTCTCGGAGGCGATGGTGGGATCGAGGAAGAGGGCATGGCTGCCCGGGTTCGGCATCACAGCCGGGTGGTCGGCCCGGCTCCAGGTGACCGGCTTCTCGGACCAGTGCATGAACTGGGGAGTCGCCGGTATGGTGGTATTCACCTCACGGTGGAGCCGGCGCTGGGCGTGCTTGTCCGTCTCTTCACTGGTGAAGACGATGTAGCAGCCGTCTTGGTCGGGGAACTGATCGAGTAGCCGGCCGTCGTTCCGGGCCGGGGCCGGATCCGCCTGGGCAGGAACGGGAGCCGGGGACGGAGCCGGAGCCGGAACCGGCGCGCGGGCCGGCGGCGCGGGGGCAGCCGGGAGGCCGTCTCCCCGGGCCAATCGCTGTGAGAAGCTGCACTGCCGGAGCGTGTGCGTGGCCGGCTTGGCACCGGAATGGTTCTTGTAGGGAAGGTCAAGCATATGCTCGAACGTGAGCTTGGGCTGCCAGGCGGTCTTGCCGGTGCGCTGACGCTGGCCGGAAGCCTGGCCGGCCGGCCGCTCCTCCTCGAGCGAGGTGACCTGCCGGCTCCCGTAGCGGGAGTCGGGCTGGTCGTTTTTGCGTTTGTTGCTCTGCTGCTGCCGGTTGTCGGCCGCCGCCCGCGGCGCGGCGGGGGGCGTAGCCGGCTTGGCTGGTGCCTTAGCCTTCATCCTCATCGAGGAATCGGCTGTGGCGTATTTATCCGCTTTGGACATCAGGTCCGCCAGGGAGGTTGGCTCGGAGCACAAGAGCTTGTGCTTGAGGTGGGTGCCATCGCAGCAGCCCTCGATGAAGTACTGGATGGCCTGCACCTCGTGTACTCCCTCGCAGGAGTTGCGGAACTCGGTCCAGCGTGTAAGGTAGTCGCGGAGGGGTTCCTCCGGCCCCTGGACGCACATGGCCAGCTCGCGGGGCCGGCCCAGCCGCTTGTAAGTGCCGGTGAAGTTGCGGACGAACGCCTCTTCGAAGTCCGTCCAGGTGTTGACGCTGCCGGCCGCGAGGCTGTTTAGCCAGGTGCGGGCCGAGCCGATCAGCATGAGGGGGGCGTAGCGGATGGCTACACGCTTGTCCCCCCTGGCGATGCCGACGGCGGTGGTGTAGTCGATTAGCCAGTCCTCCGGCTTGGCAGCCCCGGTGTACTTCGGGGTGTCGCGGGGGAGCGTGAAGCCGGGCGGAAACGGCTCGTTGCGGATCCGAGGGCCGAAGCAGGCCGGACCAATCGAGCCCTCCTCCTCGAGGAGGGCCGACTGCGCCAGCTGATCGAGGCGGAGCCGGGCGTCGTTGTCGCTGTGGGGGACGCGCGGGCGAGCCGGGCCGCAAGGTCGGGGCGGACGGCCGGCGGGATGGACCGGGCCGGTTCCGGCCGCGGGGGTGGAGTGTGTCCACGGTTGCGCTGGCTACCGCCTGCCGGGGCCTCGTCCCGCCGGCTACCTCCAGCCGGAGCCTTGTCCCGACGGCTCCCGCCAGCTGGAGCCTCGTCTCGGCGGTAGCTGCCAGCCGGGTTGTTGCTGCGCCGGCTGTTTACAGCTGGCTGTTCGTTCCCGCGCAGCTGGGTGCGCCGGACATCGCTTCCCTCGCTCCGCCGGGCGGAGGGACGAGGAGTACTGGAGTGCTGGGCCGGCTGACTGTTGGTAGCCCCAGCACCCTCGCCCTCGGGCCGGGGGAGTTCGGAGACGGCGCCGCCGGGGGTGAGGACGACTTGTTGGGCGTTCGCGGTGTCGATGAGGTCCTTGATGTGTCGCTCGCGTGTGGCGCGCTCCTCGCCCTCCAAGGTTGCCAAATCCTCGTAGGCAACCTTGGCGGCGCGCAGGTTGGCCGCGGGGGTGTCGTAGACGGGTAGGCGGCCGCCGAGGATCTCCGCGACCACGCGGCCGCGTTCCCGTACAGCCCCACGCCGGCTGGGCTCGAGGCCAGCCGGGGTGAGACCATACGCAGAGGCGTATTCTCGCTGCGCGGCTTCCATCCGGCGTCGTTCGGCAGCGAAGGCAGTGGCGTTGTCGAGGATCAGGCGGCGGGCCGCTTCCAGCTCGGTTCTGGCGCCGGCTGGGTCCGCCGTCGTGGCGATGGGAGTGCTCAGACCCCGGAGGGCGGCGGCGAGCGGGTCGGAGGTACCAGCGCGGGCAGCGGCCGCGTCGGCCTCGGCCGCCCGCACACGGCCCGAAGTGGTGGAGGAGGCGGTGGCCATCACCCCCACGCGGGCGTGGGGGGAGACAGCTTCGCCCGTGGCGAGCGCGCCCACGGACGATGGAGGGTCGATGCAGTCGAGCACCCCGCTGGGGTACTCGTCAGCCGTCGGCTCGCCGGCGAGGCTCAGCTTGCTGAGCCGCCCAGCGAGCGCGGCGACGTTGAGCGCGAGGTCGCGGCCGAGGCAGTCGTCGGAGATGCCGGCCGCGTCGCCCGCAGGACCTGCCGGAGCAAGCCCCACGAGCATGCGGTTTCGCCCGGACGCGAGGCGGCCGGGGAAGGCGGCGTAGGGCCCCGCCCGGAGCGTGACTCCGGCCGGCGCCGCGGACGGCCCCACGGTGGGCGCCAACTGTCGTGGTTTCGTCACGGCAGATGCCATGGGTAGGCTTATCGAGAGGGGCCGAAGGACGCCGACGGGCTCCGGGAGCGGGGTTAGGCACAAGCGGTGGCGGACACACGATGTACCCAGGTTCAGGGCCCTCCGTGGGAGGTAATACCCCTAGTCCTGCTTGGTCTAGTTGAGGCGATGATGAAGGTTACAATGGTGCTCCTGGAGCTGTTTTCTAGAGGAGGAAGAAGGTGCTTGCTGGTCCCTACTACCTCTCTACGTGCGTGGGCTAGTGCGGTTGTGTACCGAGAGCCGAACCCCTTGCATGGGGGAGCCCCGGGGGGTTTTATAGGCCAACCCCCCGGGTTACAATACGAATAGAAGGTCCAGGGGGGGCCCCGGCCGGCAGCTTCTCTAGCCGGCTGTGGGGGCCGCCGGCAGCGAGGGTCTTGTCACCGGTAGGGCCCGCCGGCTGTCGAATCCGTCAGAAGCCGGCGGGACCCGCTTGGTGGATCCCCGCGCCGGTCACGTCGCGGCACGGGCGGCCCGTTGGGGCGTCGTCTTGCGCTTGTCGGGCGAAGTCAGCGGCGCGGCCGGCTACACTGTAGCCACGCCCGACAGGTGATGGAGTGGTTACGGGGGCGTGCCGGTATTGTTGGAAGCCCTGTCGCGGTCGGCCACCGTCAGCAGCCACTGTGGCCACGCCAGGGCGGATGAAGGGGGGCGTGCCTGGTCCCCGGCTGACCCGCCGGGAGCGGGGCAGGCGTTGGTCCGCCCGTAGGTCGGTTGAGGAGGTCTTATCTTGTCACCATGCTGATGCGCAGAGGGATGGGACGGACATTGGTCCGCCCGTAGGTCGGTCGAGGAGCCGGCGTGGAGGCAGCCGGCAGCTAGCCAGGCGGCCGGCTCCTCTTCCAGCCGGTCCGAGGGAGCTGGCAGCGGACGTGCCGGTTCCCCGTCAGCCGGCCCCGAGGGAGCCGGGGAAGGGGGGGCCGCCGGCCGGCCATGGCCTAGCCGGCCGCGGGCCAGCCGGCGGTGTGGTTTCTCTTCGAACGGGGGGAAGGACCCCGTAGCTTTGGCCTACCCGGGGGTAATAACCCCGTCATGAACATAGAACATGATGTTGTGCAAGACATAAAGGAATGGTGTAGTGGTATTACCTCATCCACACATCCTCAACTTCCTTGATGTTGTGCAAGACATAGAACATGAGGTCCTCCCACTCTTGTCGTGGCATGTTATAAGGTTTCGAGCCCCCAGCCCTGCCACCTTGCCCGCTAAATAGATGGAGCTTGGGTTTATACTTGGGCTCTTCTATATTGTATCGAGGCACCTTATTATGCAGAGTGGGAACGTGGTCTGGATAGTACGATGTCCTGAGGTCTGACACCTCCTCTAGGATAACTGCCTCAGCTATGGAAGCTTCAATCTTAGCTTTGTTTCCACATTTCTCTCGGAGATGCTTGTTCTGTCTCTCAGGGCCGTACTTCCAATGATTCTGCACAGGCCCCCCAACAATACCTCGTTCGCGAGGTGCACAATGAGATGTGTCATCGGAGTAAAGAAGCCTGGCGGAAAGATCTTCTCTAGCTTGCATATCAACTTCGGTGCCTTCTTATGCAATTGTTCAATCACGTCTTTACTTACTTCTTTAGCACAGAGCGTGCGGAAGAAATGGCTTAGCTCGACAAGCACTCGCCAGACATGCTCGGGGACATAGCCTCGAACCATCACCGGCATTATCCGCTCAATCCATACATGATAGTCATGACTCTTGAGCCCGGTCACTTTGCCCATTGAAATATTGACTCCCTTACTTATATTCGATGCATAACCATCAGTGAACTTCACTATGAGTTTGAGCCACTTCAGTACCTCTGTCTTTTCTGGCTTTTTAAGGACGAAGTCAGCATCTGGCTTGAACCAGTTTATTCGACCGCCTGTGGGAGGCTTCATGTTTAGACGTGGTCTATCACAAATTTTCTGTTGATCGGCTCTAGCTTTAACGTTATCCTTCGTCTTTTCAGGAATGTTGAGGATCATGCGGAAAAGGGACTCTGCGACATTCTTTTCGGTGTGCATCACATCGATGTTGTAAGGAAGTTTGAGGTCCTTGAAATAGGGAAGCTTCGTGAAGGGGCTAATGTGAGTCCAGTTGTGCGTCTCACCATATCCCTCGAAGCCTTTCGCTTTCCCTTTGCCTTTGCCTTCGCCTTTAGGCTTGAGAGCTTTTAGCTGAGTAAGAACATTTGCCCCCGAAAATGTTGGAATCTCGTTTACTTCATGGACAACCTGGCCTTTCGTGAAGTTCTTCTTGTCTTCCCTGTCTGGATTGTCTGGAGGGAGGAACTGTCGATGCAGGTCAAAGGCTACATACTTGCGACCCTTATTCAGCTAAATGAAACATAGATCCTGCATGCACACTGGGCATGGCATCTTCTCACTTGTACACCATCCGCAGAATAGGGCATAGCCGGGAAAGTCATGCATGCAATAGTGCAATCAAACTTTCATCAAGAAATTTCTCTGCAGATCCCGGTCGTATGTCAACCTCGGGAAGTACCAAGAATGGTGCAAATCATCCACCAGCGGCTGCATAAACACACCCAAATTCTTCCCCGGGTATTCAGGCCCCGGAATGATGAGCGACAAGAACATGGTCTTGCGTTGCATTAGGGCACCGGGAGGGAGATTGAGCAGAATAACAAACACGGGCCAACAGCTGTATGCATTGGACGACATACCATATGGATTGAACCCATCACCTGATATGGCAATTCTGACATTCCCAGCCTCGGCTGCTTCCTCGGGGTATTCTTCATCGAATGACTTCCATGCTTTTGCTTCCGATGGATGTACGATTTTATGCGGATGGTACCTTATACCTTGCTTGTGCCACTTCATCATTTTGGCAGACTCCTCCGTGAGGAAAAGGTGCTGCAGTCTTTCTATGAAATGGAGATACCGAAGAACCTTTGCGGGGATGGCTAGCTGCTTCTTCTCACCATCCTCACCGACCACCTCAAGGTACCGAGACAAACCGCACTCCCTACAGTACTTGTCATCCGCATACTCGTGCCTAAACAAAAGGCAATTCTTCGGATAAACATGTATTTTCTCATAATCCATAGAGAGTGCCTTCATGATTTTCTTTGTAGCGTACATGCTTTTCGGTAGTTGATGACCCTCAGGGAGGCTGTTAGCCCATACTCCCAGAAATGCTTCGAAGCATTTCTGGCTACAGCCATACTCAGCCTTGACTGCAATCAGTTGCGAGATGGCATCCAGCTGAGATAGTTTGGTACCCGCATAAAGAGGTTTCTTCGACGAGGCCAAGACCTCCAAGAAGGCCTTTGTGGTTGCCTCCGGCTCCTCCGGTTCATTCTCCGAAGGTCTCGCATGTGCCGTTTCGGCAGCAATGACATCATCTAGCATGTCTCTGACCCCGTCGTCCGCATAACCACCGATGCGTTGTCGCATCACCTCCTCTCTACCACGGTCCCGCTCGGCAATGTTTATCGGCGGCATGTCAAAGTTTGGCATATATCCGTACGTGCGAAGGTGCTCAGTCATTTCCTCCTGATTTCTACGGTGACGTCTGGCACATTTCGCACAGGGGCATGGTGGGATAATTCTCATTGGACGACGGAATATCTCCTTCAAATACACATCGGTTTTCGCGACCCACTCTGGTGTTACTCAATTCCGATGGATAAAACCATTGTACATCCACTGATTATCTTCCATCCTCTGCTTTATTGGGAGCCACACAACAAAATTAAGGATTCATTTAAATTAATCACATCAAAATTTTATTTTCTACCGCGTTGAATCCACCTACATCTCTAATAGGTAAAGATGGGTCCTAATCCCACCCGAGGATGTGTAGATTGAGTACGTTCTCCATGCTCTACCCCGTTCCGAGACAAAATTTCGGCAGCACCTCCCCGCTGTTCTCCAGATACACGTCTCGGCAAATAGCCGAGAGAATGTGCTCCGGAGAACAACGGGGAGGCGCCGCCGAAATCCTGTCTCGGAACGGGGTAGAACATGGAGAACGTACCCAATCTACCCATCCTCGGGCTGTCCGTGGAAAACGCTGGACAATCCGAAAGAGCTGCGGTGATAAATATGCAATTGAATGCATATTTATCGATGCAACCCTTTCGGATGGGAGACACCTAGGTTACGCGACTTGACTTGAAAATAAAATCTAGTGACATGAACAAAATGGAGGAGGAGATGGATTTGTAGCTCACCCTCGGCTGTAGGGGAAGTAGTCGAACAGCAGAGGGATGCTCAGGGACCAACGCGTCGGACAACGGTCACTCCGATGAAATGCGACACCACAAAGCCTGCAAATTCCATCGCGACAAAAATTTAGAACTTCACTACTCATGGAGCATATTTAAAACATTTAAACATGCATTCATTTAGTTTTGCATCATGTAGACAAAAAAACTAACAACCTTAACAATATATTCATCATCGTCATCACATATTCATCATCATCTTCTATTCGTCGTCATCATCGATTCATCTCATCGAAGCATATTTTTTTTGCAAGATTCATCTATCTATCTATCTAACTATCTAACTATCATCTATCAATCTATCTAACTATCTATCATCTATCTATCTAACTAACTATCATCGAAGCATAAAAAATTGCAAGATTCATCTCATCATCATCATCTATCTATCTAACTATCTATCTAACTATCAAATTAAACACTACTATCATCTGCAAAATCATGAACAAAAAAAAACAAAAAAATGCCAGGGGGTGGCGGGTCTCACCGGCGGGGCGGGGCAGGGCCGGGGCAAGGCGGCCGGCGTGCAGGGCTGGGGCGAGGCGGCGGCCGGCTGGGCAGGGCAGGGCGAGCAGGGCAACGGCCGTGGCGGGGTGAGTCGGGGCCGGGAGGTGCGGCGTCGGTCGGGACGACGCGGAGCAAGGGGGCCGGCCGGGCCAATGCGGCGGCCAACGGGGCCGACGCGGCTGCCGGGCGTGGCGGATCACGGCGGGGACGGGGCATGTCGGGGCGGAGCGGGGCGGGGCGGCGCGGGCGGCGGACGAGGCAGTGGCGGTGCGAGAGGGTGGCGACGGCGGTGCAGGGTCGGGGTGGGCGGCGGCGGTGCAGGGTCGGGGTGGGCGGCGGCGGTGCGAGAGGGTGGCGGCGGCGGTTGGATTGGGGTCGGGGTCGGGTGCGAGAGGGAGAGAGAGAGAGAGAAATGAGTGGAGGAGGCCGGGGCGACTGGATCTAAGGTGGCACTATGCCGACGGCTTGGCCGTTGGCTTGGCCGTCGGCATAGGCTGGGTCCCACATGTCAGGGAGAGTTTGCCGGAGTGGATAAGGTTGACATTTGCCGACGGCTTTGCCGTCGGCATATGTGTGACTCTCAGCATACATCAAAAAATAGTACCACCTCGCCCAAAGACAAGCAACATGACCAGTTTAAATAGTTGGCTAATCCATACGAAGTAAGCACCGGTATTCATTAGACTTCCATCAAGAAAATGGACAGTTACTGTGAATCTTTCAGTGCCCGGTGCCCGGTAGGCACCGGGCACTCAAGGATTCACAATGAGTGTCCATTTTCCCATGATGGATGCCGGTGTTTTTTTATTAATTCAATCATTACTATTTTTTAGTTTGCCGCCTGTGTGAGGACCCGGTGCGAAGCTCTGGTGGCCGTTTTCCCCCTCCGTGCGACGGCGGCAGCGACGTCCGTGAGGGGGGTCACACCCCGGAGCCGCGTGCCGGGTACTTGCGCCTGCCACCAGGCTTCCACACGCGTAGGAGGGCCCACCGCAAGACCAAGCGGCATAGCTACAACCCAGGTACCCCGTCCCGTCTAACCCTGACACAGACGACCGGCAGATCTAGCCCTTTGACTTTCGCCGGACGGGTATTGACCGATGAACCTTTTCACCGGGTTGTCATAGCCCAGCCCATAGCTACACCCCCGAACACGGTCCCGACCCAACCCACCCCAAGATTCCCTCCGTGTCGGCCCGACGTGGTCGTTTCCCCCCTCCGTGACACGGCGGCAGCGACGCCCGTGAGGGGGGGGGGCACACCCCCGGAGCCGCGTGCCGGGTGCTTGCGCCCGCCACCAGGCTTCCACATGCGTAGGAGGGCCCACCGCAAGACCTGGCGGCATAGCTAACCCCCAGGTACCCCGTCCCATCTAACCCTGACACAGACGACCAGCAGATCTAGCCCTTTGACTTTCGCCGGACGGGGTTTGACCGATGGACCTTTTCACCGAGTTGTCATAGTCCAGCCCATAGCTACACCCCCGAACACGGTCCCGGCCCAACCCACCCCAAGATTCCCTCCGTGTCGGCCCGACGTGGTCGTTTCCCCCCTCCGTGACACGGCGGCAGCGACGCCCGTGAGGGGGGGCACACCCCCGGAGCCGCGTGCCGGGTGCTTGCGCCTGCCATCACGCTTCCACACGCGTAGGAGGGCCCACCGCAAGACCAGGCGGCATAGCTACCCCCTAGGTACCCCGTCCCGTCTAACCAGATTCCCTCCGTGTCGACCGTTTCACCCCTCCGTGACACGGCGGTAGCGACGTCCGTGAGGGGGGGGGGGGGGCAATCGATATATAATTGAGGTATGTTTTTTGTTTAGATAAGGCACATTTAAGTTAATCAAATTAGTTTTGAAAAAAAGAAAAATAAATAAAAAAGAGAAAACAAAAAAAATAGAAAAAAAATAGCACAAATCTATGCGACGGCAACGGCATAGCTACGCCCACGGATCGACGAAGCCCTGGATCGATGACGTGGCATAGGACGCGGATCGGTGACATGGCAGAGGCCATGGGCCAGGCCTATGCCGACGGCAAGGCCGTCGGCATACCTCTGCCACCCCACGGACCGACGAGGGCCTCGGATCGATGACGTGGCACGCGTCGCGGATCGGTGACGTGGGCAAGTCCTACGCCTACGGCCTTGCCGTCGGCATAGCTATGCCGCCGGCCGCCGTCAGAGCCATCGGCGTAGATATGACGGCGTCAAAGTCCCGTCAAAGGAAGGCTCACCGGGCCCACATCTATGCCGACGGCCTGGCTATGCCGACGGCGACTGTAGGCATATATCACGATATGCCGACGGCCTATATACGCCGACGGCCACCGTAGGCATACCTCTAGCTACGCCGACGGCTTTTCTGCACTGACGGCTTCGCCCAGGCCGTCGGCATACCTCTGTCTATGCCGACGGGGGCCGTCGGCATAATCCAGGCCGTCGGGACTAGGGGCGATTCCGGTAGTGGCTATACCTTGCTCCAGTATCTCCTCTGCAAGCACCCCGAGAAGAAGTACTGGGCTCGGGCCTGTACCTTGCTGCCGGTGAAAAAATGTGCTCCAGAAGTGTATAAATTGGGATGTTCAGTGTTCAGTTAAGTGTATAAATTGAGATGTACTCCAAATTGCTGTCAATTTGGAGTAATTGAAGTGACCAGGGATCAAAATTCAGTACTCCAAATGTTATCTCAAATAAAACTGTGTAAACTACTGTAAAATTGACAGTTCTTGATATAAAAAGATTGTATCAAGAGGCCAAAAAATTGTGCACTTCTCTGAAACTGAAAATTTGAAAATACTCATCTTATTGGTTTGTTTTAATTCAGTGCTGAAAATAGTCATCTTTTGACGTTTCATCAATATTCCCATCATCTAATGAAAAAGCTCAAAAATGGTGCTAGTAAATTGTTTCAATATCTTCAAATACTACAAGCACAAGCAGTACAAATATTACTAGAGTTTGCTGTGAATTTTGACAGTAAGAATAAGAATGAAAATGCAAGGAGTAAATAAGAATAAGAATTTGTTTTAACTAACTATTCCTCAGAAAACTAGATTTTCTTTCAAAATCTATCCTGAGACTGAGAACAACACAACAGTCCCTACTGGAATGACACACTAATTCGGTCTTTCCTTTTTTATTCCCTACTGGAATGGTTATCCTTGGTGTTAAAAAATTCAAAGGTCTATGTAGAGTTGCTTTTCCTGCAGGCAAAGAGGAGCACCTTCTGGTCCATATTGTCATCAGGGATACAATATGTTGCTGCGCCCCAAAAAAATTCAGATTAAGTTAACTGAATTTGTTACGTTAACTGAATTATTCAGATAAGTTAACTGAATTTGTTAAGTTAGAGCCTATAGAAATAAACATGAATGGTTGATCAATTTTCCCACAGACTGTATCTATATAAAGTTTATAAACAGAACAAGGTACTGACTTGATGAATCTGATCTATCTATAGAAACAAAACAGAACAAGGTACTGGCTTGTTGAAATGGGAATCAGAATTGTGAGGCTCAGTCATAAGAAAGCATTCATCACATTCAGAGTTCATCTCAAGTGCACCTTGTTGATGATGGAGTATTACAGATTATCCTTCTTGAGGATGTAAAGCAGGACCCAGCCCACAACCAGCACCTTGAGGACCCACACGAAGATCTTCACCAGAAGCCCGGCGACCCGAGGAGCTGCTCTCCAGAATTCAGCATTCAACAGCAACAAGATCTGATACCAGTAACCTCGACGAAGACAGCACTTGGGTGCAATCGCATATCACTAACCTCCAAGCTCTAGGAGGGAGAGATCGAAAGCTCAATTTGGAGCATTTCTGAATCACCAACTCATCAACGGCGGGGAACATGCAGAGCTCCTCGCCACTACCACTGTAAAATGTGGTGTTGAACTCCTCCAGGCTTTCCATACCATCAATGGTGAAATTAGAAAGTCGGCGGAGTACTGCTGCTGCTGTGTTGCCACCACTGAGCTCATAATTGAGCAGCAACAAATGTCGAACCTTTGACATTGGGACATACAGCAACCGCTGTGACCATAATTCATAATTCAGCAGCAACCGCTGACGGGGCAAGACTCGTCGTCCTCCTCCTCGTCCATGGGGAGAAGCCCCAGCATCGAGCCGTTGGTGCTCCCGCTCTCCGACGACACGAAGATGTCGACGACACGGACATGGTCCGGCGACGGTTCTTGGGAAGGGGAGGGTGGCCGTGGCGCGGGGCGGAAGGGAGCGACCGGAGGTGGTGGTGGTGGTGGGGAGGTAGAGGACGTAGTTCACCGTAGAAGTCCACCGGAGCATCCACCGGAGCATCCACCGCGCTCTGCATCATCAAGAACTGCGCTCGTCGCCGCCCTCGTCCCCGTGCCCGTGCCCTCCAGATCGAGCGCCGCTTCGTCATCGCTGTCGCTGATGTGGGAAGACATGATTTTTAGGTATGGGAGGCGGGAGCTGCACGAGGAAAATGGACCGGGATAAGGGAAGCGGCGGAGGACGGGAGTGGCGGAGCAGGGGCGGCGGCGGAGGAAAATATTTCAAGTTACTACACAAAACCGCTAGAAAACAGAGCGCAGAAAGCACAAAACCGCTCCTCAGTTTCCAGCCCCTTTTGGTAACATTAACCTCAGTTCAAATTCTACTCCCTCACAAGCAAAACCACACAGAAATAAACCTTGAATTTCAAAGTCCAAACTTCTCTTTCAAGGAATAACGGAACAGGATATTGTCCACGACAACAATAGCATTCAGTGGCGACAAACAACTGAAAAATAAAGCAAGTCTGGCAACGCATATGCTCCTGCAGCCTACCGCTAGCAGGGATGCATGAGGCAATTGCTACCGTTTTTTATTTAGCCAAATCTGTAGGAATTTCTTCCCACTGTGTAAATTACTACTGTTTTAAGTGTAGAAAGCATGCACATTGGAAATCAAGATCCACAGTCATAGGAAGGTACTAAGTATCTCATTTGGCCTCAACGACATCTTTCCCAGAACCTTCCTCGGGTCTCACATTCGCCTTCTCCAGCATCTCCAATCCTGGGCGTGTTTGCCAGCTCTGCACTGGCCCCAGAGCGGCTTCTACGAGGCGCACGGCCTCATGCTCCAGCATCTCCTGTTCCTCCCCTGCCTGCACATAAACAGGTCATCTACTTAAAAGAGGCTAAACCTTTAACACAACTTATCCACATTCAAATTTTCTAAATCAACCCCATACTCAACCTGAGATGAGAGCAGCTACCGAAAATCCTTACAATAGAAAATTACTGGCTTTCATTGCCCAGTCAAAAGCTAATCAGAACACTATATGTACCTGTTGGCGCCGCCTCTCGCAGCACCGCTCTTCTTCTATCTCTGGCTACTCTTCCTTTTGTGGTTTCTCTCAAACACACACCAATGGAAGAAAGTCCTAGGAAACAGACACGCACACACGCATGTATAAGGAGAGCCCCAAAGTTTTTGCGCTGAGGCATTCTTCCTTGTAAGCACAAGCGCTACATTGTTTTTCCCAGCCCTCACGGTCTCCTTTTCATTACTCAATGTGCAACATATATACACAAGGACCTGGGCACCTTGTGCCACGAACTCACACAAGCACGCAGTAACTAGCCGGCAGGTCCGGCCACTAACACCATGCACAAAGCTAGCTAACAACCCGCTGGCACACGTACACCTCTCCCTGGAATCGCTCCATCCTGCGGAGGACTCGGCCGTCCGGCCACTTCTCAACAGACTCAACAACCATGCACTCGGTGGCTGAATCACTCAGTCCATGCATCAACTAACCTACCGTTTAGCGGACGGGGCTTGCCTGCTCCCGCGATGTGCTCCCATCCGTGCTCCGGTCACCCCATTTTCCATCTAACGGTCACACTAATTCTCCTCCCCCACGTCTTAAAATAAAGCACTAGAACTCCTGTATTTGCGCCTGTCTTCCCACAATACTCGAGAACCACCGTACTTTTTTCTCCCAGCAGAACCCGCTCGAGAGTCAAGAAGTGCATACAACACTGACGACCGAGGCGTGGCCGGCGTAGCAGACAGTCTACACGTCGACGCCGGAGGTGAGCTACCCCTGCAAGGATGGCGTACGTGTTGACGTCAACAGCGTGCACAGCAGCGTAGCCGACAGCCGGACACAGCAGCGGGCACCGGAGATCGTCACGTTCATGCCGGAGGTGACTCAGCTAACCATGGCGTACGCGTTAACGACCACGGGTTCCACAGTGGTGTGCCCCACACAGCGGCGGCAGCGGAGGTCCTCTCGTCGATGTCGCCCGCCGCACACGCTACACCTGCATCACCAGGTGTCCATGACCCATGCAGAACCATGGGTCGAAGGTGTCCCAACTCCCAACCGTCCTCCTCGGCGAAGGAGAAACCATCGCGGACGGCGACCCCGACGAAGCCCGCGCACGGACGAATCGACTCGGCGGTGGCAAAGATCAGTAGCGCGGGGCTGTGGTTTGACGCGGAGCTGTCTGACTAACTCGCTGGATAATGATGCGGCCAACACGACCCCGTGTCCATGGGAACAACAGGTGTTTGTGAAGTCGAGGCGGTGATCGCGGGGGTAGAAACGGAGCATGGACGAGGAGAAGACGAGGCGCTCATGGCAGCGACAACTTTGAGAAGTTGACCGGCCAACTTTCTTCCACCCGATCGGTCGTCTAAAGGGAAATGGTGGAGAAGACGTATGGATGAGGCCATCAGGGGAGACGGCTGGAAATACGATGTGTTTTGGGTTTTCTTTTGGCTGCCAAAAGGAGAGGGAAAAGGATAATTAGTACAGCCGTTAGATCAGAATGAATGGTACGGGAGCACCGATGGGAGCACATAGCGGGAGCAGGCAAGCCCCGTCCCCGTTTAGCTAGCTCACTAACTAACCTATGCATGCAGCTGACGACTAACTCAACTCATGCACTAACTACCTGGACTACTCAGCCATGCACACGTACAATGACTGGATAATACTCACATAATGTGCACATATGCACGTGCACAAGTCAAGTGTCAAGATTATTTTCAACAGTACCAGCTTCCATATCACTAATTACCTGAATAGATTTATTTACCTCAGAGAAATAAATTTCACTTCAAACTTTGCCTCAGTTTTACTGGCTACGGCTAATTCAACCAATCCTTTTGCTAACAGAAGGAAGCAGAACAATATGTTTCAAGTTACTACTAGCAGTTCTTTTTTGCCTCTATCTATACATACTTTGTAAAGCAAAAGAAGCAAAGAAGAAGGGAAAAGAAAAAGATGGCAGTGCAACGGCAATGTGTGCAAGCAAGGAACCATGGAGGGAGGGTTGCCTTCCATCTAGCGCTATTGTTTTACGCCCCTAGCTAGGCATAACGCATATGATCAAGTGTTGTAGTAGTCGTAAGGACGATCCATCATTCCATAATCATATTCCCTTCTTTTAGCAGTAAGTTTTCTAATTGGTAAGCAAAAATAATTGAAGGGACTAAATTGCACAACACAAGGATCCGTGAGATCTACCTCGGGAGGAGTTGAGGGCTCCTCTTTAGGTTTTTCATAAGTAATAATCAACTCCTCATTGTATAGGTTTCGATAGAGATATTTCCTTCATTCGTCTCTCTCAAACTCATAACCCAATTCAAGTTTTCGTGTAGTAAATTGATCATTATATTCAGAAATTTTATTAACTAGGACATTAGTGGAACCTTCTTTCTAAGGTTTTCATCATAATGAACATAGTCTGTGGATCTTAACTTTCTTATTCCTTCCAACTCATAAAGAATCCCTTTTATGGGTGGGCACTCACCGTTAACCCTATAATGAGCAAATATCTCTCTAGCCTCTTGCATGATATTATTAAATTCTTGAACAAGAAATATAGTGGCTAGACGTTTAGTAGAGGCTTGTTGAATATTTGAGAATTCTATAAACAACCATTGTATGAAAGGATGCATATGAACGAATTGTCTCTCCAATTGTACTATAAGCAAAGATATAGCATCCACATAACTTGTAGTTCTAGTGACAATAGAGCCTCCTATCAAGGCTAACGATCCCGCACAAGTAAAAAAATCTTGAATCAGACTCTTTCCAATAACATTACCACTACCTATGCGGAATTTCTTTGTTTGCATAATAGGTTCCTTTTTAGAAGGATCATCATTCGCAAGGTTATCAAGTTTTTCTTTAACAACTTCATCAAAATTTCTTTTAGCATGCTCATCACAAGGTGAAGTTGGATTTTCGGAAGCTTCCGCACTAGAGGCGGGAGCACCACTAATTTCAAACTCAGACATGATAGCAACTTCAAGCAAACAGGCAAACTAGCAAGCAAAGAAGTAAACTAGTGACAAGCAAAGATAAATATTTTTGTATTTTTTGATTTTTATGAAGTAAGCAAAATATAACAGCAAATAAAAAGAAGAACAAGTGAATGATAATTTGTGTGAAGTTACTTGATAGTTGGTTGATGATACTCCCCGGCAACGGTGCCAGAAATACTTCCTGATACTTGTGATCTGCGTTGGGTTTTCCATGAAGAGGAATGGGTGATGCAACACAGTATGGATAAGTATTTCCCTCAGAATAGAACCAAGGTTTATCGAACCAATAGGAGTAACGGTCAACCACCGTTTTCAGCGACTGCATACAAAAGAGCAAACACTTGCACCCAACGCGGCAAGAGGGTTGTCAATCCCCTTGGTCTCGTTATTTGCAAGTAAATGAAGTGTGTAGATGATAGTAGATAGTTATAAATTATAAAATAAAATAAAAGATAATAAATGGCAGCAAGGCATTGAAAGCATTTGTAAATTTATAAGTGAATAGACCCGGGGGCCATAGTTTTCCCTAGTGGCATCTCTCATATAGTAGGCATACGGTGGGTAGACAAATTACTGTTGGGAAATTTATAGAAAAGTGCATAGTTATGCAATCTTTTATTTACGGCAATGATCATGTATATATAGGCATCACGTCCATAAGCAAATAGGTCGACTCCTACCTGCACCTATTACTATTACTCCACCCATCGCCCGCTATCCAGTATGCATCTAGAGTATTAAGTAAAACAGAGTAATGCTTGGAGAACGATGACATGATGTAGACAAAGAGAATTCAATTAATATGAACTAACCCCATCATTTTATCCTTAGTGGCAGCAATCCAAAGGCGTGTCTTGTCCCTTTCTGTCACTGGGATATAGAGCACCGCCAGATTGAACCCACTACAATGCACCCCTCTCACTGAAGAAATATCAATCTAGTTGGCCAAACTATTTCAATAGATCGGAGAGATTTACGAAGCTATAATGATCATGCAAATAAGAATCATAATATTCAGAGGTGACTCAAATACTTTTCATGAATAATCTGAACATAAACCCACAATTCATCGGATCCCAACAAATGCATCGCACAAAAGAATTACATCGGATAGATCAAAGCGAAGATGCGATGATCATTGTATTGAAGATCAAGAGAGAGAGAGAGAGATAGCCAACTAGGTACTAACTACGGACCCATAGGTCTGTGTTGAACTACTCACACATAATCATGGAGGCAGCAAGGATGATGTAGAAGCCCTTCGTGATCGATTCCTCCTCCGGAAGATCACCGGAAAAGGTCACCAGATGAGCACACGGCGGAACAGAGACTTGCGGCGGCGAAAAAAGTGTTTCAGGATGCCCCTTAGGGTTTTTGTGATTTTTGGGAATTTATAGGCCGGAGAGGGGCATCGGAGGGCAGCCGAGGGAGGGGCTGCGCAACAGGGCATGGCCCACCCTCAGGGTGTGGTGCCTCCCTCGTGCGGCTTCTCATCTCCTCCCGAAGCTTCCAGGTCTTCTTTTGGTCCAGAAAAAACCATATTAAAGTTTCGTGGCAATTGGACTTCATTTGGTACTGTAAATATGAAAAGCAAAAAACATGCAGAAAACAGCAACTGGCGCTGGGCACTGGGTTAATAGGTTAGTGATTAAAAATAATATTAATTGGTAAATAAACACTCAAAAAGTATTCTAGAATGATAATATAATAGCATGGAACAATCAAAAATTATAGATGCATTGGAGACGTATCAGCTACACATTTTGCAAGGATGATTTGGAGAGGCAATGGATGGCTGAAGGTTTCATCGGTACAACAGAAGGGCAAGATGTGGTGAAAGTTGCAGAGAGCTATCTCGATCAACTTATTGGCAGAAGATTCATCCAACCTATACGTATCAACTACAAAAATGAGGTGTTGTTATGTGCAGTTCATGACACGGTGCATGATCTTATCGCACACAAATCTTCAGAACAGAATTTCATTGTGGCAATAGACTACAACTGTGGAAAGAATGTGGCACTTTCTCATAAGGTCCGTCGACTATCTCTCCTCTTTGGTGGTGCAAGTCATGCCAAGACACCAGAAAACATCAGAAATTCACATGTTCGGTCACTTAGATTTTTTGGATTATCCAAGTGTATGCCTTGTTTTAAAGAGTTCAAGCTTCTTTGTGTTTTAAACCTTCATATATCCTATCATGGTGGCAACAACGACCCATGCATAGACCTCAAGGCGATTTCAAAGCTGTTTCAACTGAGATATTTGAAGATTGCATGTAATGTCCGCATAGAACTGCCAAGTCGTGGGCTACAATGTTTGGAAACACTGGATATTAGTATGGAAGAAGAAGCAGCTAATGTAAATGTAGCATGTCCTATCAAGCTCCCACACTTGTTGCACCTCAGTCTTCATTGTGAAGACAGATATGTTGGATTGGTACGTCAGTCTGGGGAGCATTGGAACGCTGAACTACCTATAAGATCTTCATCTTACCATTCCTTCTGTGCGCAATCTGGAGAGGAGCATGGAAACTCTTGGTTTTTTAATCGGAGGGCATCGCAACCTGAAATCCGTAGTAGTGATTTGTCTCTTGTCGGTTAAAGATATTGTGTTTCATGTTGCTTCACAAGAAACCATTTCATGGGATGGCTTAGCAGCTACCACCCTTCTCCAGCAATTTGAATTCTCACCTCACAGCCGTATCACATTCTCACGAATTCCTATATGGGTAACTTACGCATTTTGAAGATACCAGTGAAGGAAATATATTGTCTTAAAATTCTCAGAGGATTGCCTGCCCTCACTGCTCTGTCACTGTAACTGGAGACGACGCTCCTTCACATGATCATCTTTGACTCGGCTGCCAAGTTTTCAGTTGTCGAGTACTTCAAGTTTAGGTGCACAAGAGGTATAGCCTGGCTGGAATTTGTGGTGGGTGCAATGCCTAATCTCTGGAAGCTCAAGCTAGTTTTCAACGCCATCCCACCAGTGGACCAACATCTTTATTCTTCAGACGACAAAGGCACATTCAAACGATGTCAACTCAGTGGTGCAGTAATCAGCATCGAGCATAAGCTAGGCCTTAAAGAAATCTTTGTGAAAATTGGGGGTGCAGCTACTGATGTAGAGTATATCTCGAGGGCCTTTGTTACTAATCATCTGAGAAATCCTAAAATCAACATGCAAAGGCTTAATTATAGCCCCTGTGGTGAGGAAATCACACAGCAAAAACCACCACCAGATGAGATTCTGGTGGAAGAACCAAGTGGAAGGGGATCCAACAAACAGCAACCAGATGAGATTCTGGAGCCAGAACCAAATAAAAAGACAGTATACTTCAGAATGTAAGGTACTACCAGTGTTCATCATAAACACAAGTAAATAAATATGCCCTCTCCTTTACTTTGACTTGGATTATTCTGTTAACCAGAGTTAATTATTTATGTTCCAGGTCATCGCACTCCGAAAATAAGGAAAAAAATGTTTCTAACGTATCCGCTTATGCAAACTCTTGACTTGGCTAGAGCAGGAGCAAGCGTCGCGTTGAAGAAGGGCCTTGGATATTTTGGGTGGGCCAGGGAGGAAGCTAAGCCATCCGAGGATAGCTGGCGGAACTTTGAAAGAGGCGCCTCAGTCAGAAGTCTGAAGTCAGAAGTTTGAACTTTGAAAGATACAGAAGACAGGAACGAAGAGAAAATCCCTGGAGAAACATCCAACTTAGGTTATTTTGTTGTAACTTTGGAGCACATCGAGTTTTGATGCTTTTCACAGTGTTTTTCTGGTGGTTCTTCATCGCCAACTTTGTCAGTATCAGCTATTCCCTATCACCAAGCACAGTCTTACTGTTGGCTTGTTCTGACTTCAAAATCTTTCTGTTGATGGAGACTAAATTTTATCCTAGAGACATCGAAGGCAGAGTAGAATGTAATACTCCCTCCGTCCCATAATATAATAGCGTTTTTGACACTAGTGTAATGTCAAAAACGCTCTTATATTATGGGACAGAGGGAGTAGCATCTAGCTATGAAGAAATATAGAGAGAACATATATGACCATGAAACATTGATGTCCAACACAAATAAAAATATGCACACCTATTTTGGACGAAAGATCATCAAGTGTTTACTTTGTTACAGCAGAAAGCCTCAAAATCAGCATTCATGAAAAATGCTCACGTGCATTCAGGATAAATTTATCTGGAAGCCCGGAAGAACTTTTTCTCTGGCTTACGAGTAAAAACTCATCGCATGTAGATATTTCTCTCAACTCACGTGGGATATATCCCGGTTAAGTATTAGCAGAGACAAAAGTCTCGAAACACGTGAACCTCTTAATAGTACCTAAATAATAACGCCCACATGTGTGGCACTAAGTAACATGGTCCAAACGCTACCATCACTACCCATCTTGCCACATCATACAAATGAGATCAGGGGAATCTTTTTGGTTTTTCGGAATTAAAAATGTTTTATCTGTTAATTAAAAAATCTAATTAAAAATGAGTTTTCACCATTAAATCCGTCTCGAGGAGATATTTAATACTAGATCCCATATTGATATGTTTCGACGACTTTTTTTGGGCCAAAAGTTGCCATGATGTTTACACTGTATTTGCTATATAATTTACACTAAAATTGCCATAATATGTTTTATCTATTTTTTTCTACTAGTTTTAAAGCTATCGTTGTATTTTCAACTACTTTTCATGGCAAATTTTATTAATTGACCATGGCAATTTTTAGTAATTAACCATGGCAAATTTAATTCATGGATCATGACAATTTTTAATACTCCATCATGGTAAATTTAGTTTATATATCATGGCAATTTTAGTTTATAGATCATGGTAATTTTAGTATTTTTCACCATGGCAATTCTATTTTTTTTACCATGGAAATTATTTTTTGTATGAACCATGGTTAATTTTAGTGCATGTATCATGGCAAATTTAAGTAATTCATCATGGCAATTTTAATTTATAGTTGATGGCAAATTTAAGTCATTGACCATGCATTTTTAGAGTAATTGACGACGGATTTCTTTTTAATTATGAACCATGTCAAAATTATTTCATGGATCATGGCAAATTTTAGAAATTCACCATGGCAAGTTTAGTTTCTTAATTCCCCATTTTATAACATGGGAAAATTTACTTTAAATGTAGAAGAATAAGTAGCTGGAACATATCATGGCAACTTCAGTGTAAACACCATGGCAATTTTTGTGCAATAGACATGGCAACTTTTAACAAAAAAAAAGTTGTCGAAACATATCGATATGAGATTTAGTTTCGAAGATCTCGTCGCGACGGATTTAATGGTGAAAACGGTTTTTCAATCGGATTTTTTATTTAAGAGATAAAACATTTTAAAAACTGAAAACCAGAAAGATTCTGGCTGACATCATCAGTTTCGTCACTTGTGCATGCATGCGGTGACATGGCGCGATATGTGGTGATGGATTCGTCTGGCCCAAATTGCTTCGTGCCACACGTGTGGTGGTTATCAGCATCCTAATAGTATGGTGGTATTATGACTCAAATGAAGAAAATCAAACTATAAAAAAGAACTACGTTTTCACGCGATCTTTGTTCCTCTCTGCTGCAGACCTGCAGTCAATTACTCTTGGGCTGCATTTCGCAGCAATTACTTCAACTCAACAATATTTTGAGGGGTCCACTGCGCCATGCAATCTTCTCAATAGGTCACTCTTAGAATTATATTCATTCTTCCATGTTGCACGGAGAATCATCGAAGAAGTTCGAAACTCCAGGATCATACCTCTCTTTGTGCACTAGCAAACACATTAGTTCCTCACTGTTTTGTCCAAAATATCCAAAACACTCAAGGGGCACTAGATTGCACCAATAGAGGTGGTAAAGAACAATCGAGCACATGATAGACTTTTAATTAGCGCATGGCAACCGACGTTAGACTTCCCATCTTGCGCCAGCCAGTCGAGCACAGGGTAGATGACGGTGTCCTGGACTAGGGGGTACTCACCACGTCGTCTCCCGACCAGTGGGTCGGGCCGAGGACCCCCGTGATGATTTACTAATGGGCCACTTCGGACAGCCCATGCCGAATACAAGGAGGATTCCACAAGACTTGACGCACAAGACAAGGACTCCTCTAAACCCTAGGCCTACGGTGCATATATAAACCGAGGCCAGGCTAGTCAATAGATCATTATATTACATCTCATAATCTCATGGTAGATGCATGTACTCTATACTATCCCCATATCAATATAATCAAAAGCAGGACGTATGGTATTATCTCTTCAAGAGAGCCCGAACCTGGGTGAAATCCTGTGTCCATGTTACCATCGCTCCAAGACGCCTAGCTTAGGACCCCTACTACGAGATATGCCGGATTTGACACCGACATTGGTGCTTTCATTGAGAGCCTGCTGACAGTCGCCGCGGTGCGATGGGAATTCAGATCATCTCCGGCGCGATCTACGCGTTGGAACCGAGCTTTGTTGTCGATGTCGACATCTTCGTCGCCGGCTCGACTGGTCACCTCGACTGGACCGAGGACTGCGCTCCGTGCCGGATCGTCAAGATCGGACAGATACTTTCATCGTCATCATCTTCAATCTCTATCAAGATCATGAAAAATCATCCATGGAGCTCGTGGGCTCTATGTTGACATCGTCCTCGAGCAACCGTGCAGTTTTTCTGGACAGCGACTCGTGTTCGTCGTCCCCGCTTCCTTGAGCGTCGCCTTGACGATTGCTTCGGTGGAACTGTGCGGAATTGAGTCTCTAATGACCGCGTAAAATTTCGTCATATTCCGATGGAGGAATCTTCGGCGACCTATGAAATACCGGAGCCCTGTCGAATATGGACGGGAATCGGGATGAGTTTAGGGCGAGGTGTCCAGCTTCCAGCTCGGACATCTTTTGGAAGATCGCACCGTTCATCGGCTGCGGAATTCCCATACCAATCACCCCTCAAAATTTCAGCTCAATCCGACCGTCCAAACTCCGGGAAACACCCGATTAGTACAACGAATTTTGGATCTATTTTCTGCGCGAAAACGAATCCGACCCGAGTTCATCTTTTTCATGAACGGGTTGTCGGACGTCCTTTTTGAAGGAAATTTTCTCATCATCTCGGTCATCCGACCAAGAGTTCGGCATCGCGAGGGCCGAATAATCATCAAGCGAACCTCGTCATCCGCGGGTCGTACGGGTCGGACGCTCCGTTGCTTCATCAAGCCAGCATTGACCTCGTCACAAATTCCGACCTGCGTCGGCATCGCCGCGCCGTTACTTTTTCAAGCTGACATCCACCACGCCGACCTGCTTCAACACCTCGGCTGGCCTGAGAATTCGGCGTCACCAGCTGACCTGCTCCGTCACCTCGGCTAGACCGGGGCTTTGGCATCCCTTCATCAACCTACTCCGGCGACTTCGGCGTCACCAGCCAACCTGCTTCAACACCTCGGCTCGCATGAAGCTTCGGCGTCACCAGCCGACCTGCATGAGACTTCGGCGTCCGCCGATCACAGCTTCGCCATGTTAACTGGACCGAGGACTTCATCTCGCCACATCGACCGTGCAGCGTCGCCACTTCATTAAGCCGAACTCTTCGTTCAGGCACCTCGGCGCCCAGGCCATATTCGTTTACTTATTTGCTTCACTTAAATTAACTAAGTAGAAGATTTTTTTTTAAATATATTATTACCTTTATTTGTTATTACTCTTGGCTTGCACTATTTTATGTGTGCAGGTAATCGGCTTCGGCTGCTTCGCGCGGTCAGTTCGGCGTCACCTTGCCGACCTACTCCGCCACCTCGGCTGGACCGGTGACTTCGCCTCGCCACATCGGCCGAGCCGTGACACTACTTCGGAGTGCCGAACTCCTTGTTCGGTCACCTCGGGACGGGCTTGGGGGCTGGGACCTCAGTCATGCCGAAGACTACACACCGGATCTGTCAAAGTTCGATGAGCGTCCTCGTCCCGCCACAAGCCCGGATCGCGTCATCGACACCGAGCACATTAACCAGCTAAGTCGCTTTCATGCTAAAAAACTTTCAGTTTTAAATTTGGTTCGGTTCGACCAAGCATTATACTTTTTTGAGAAAAAATTGTTTGCGAAAAACTTTCTTTGTCAAAACTTTGTTTGTTACAAACAAATTCAAATACCCCGTTTACTTGGGGGCTTCCTTTATGAAACCTTTTCTCTTTGCATGTGATTATTATTGTACATCTTCTTTCCTTGCTCGTGTATTATGCCAAAATTTGCATCATGTTGACTTAAGTGTTCTGCAAAGCTGGGTTGCCTGGCTCCTGTGCTTACCCCTACGTTCCCGATTGTTCGGCTAGGGAGTAAAGGGAGCACCTCTGCGATTGTTACGATCGGGTCATCCGAACTCGTACCTCAGACGGGTGAAGCCGAAAGCTAGCGCTCTTATTGTTTTCAACTATGGTCGGGACACGACGGAACTCACGCGTACACAAATCTATTGCACAAGTCTCATAGTAATCATGAGCGACCAAAGAAAGGTACCGTTGGGGGCACTATTTTCTTTGAAGATGCTTCTTACGTTATATAAGTAATATAGCATAAGTTCCCTGGGCACGCTTTGTCTGTTACAGCCTCATGGCCTGATTGCCTGGTTATCCGAAACACCGTCGATATTCTCGGTAGGCGGAGTAGATAACACTTTTCGGCCCTTGGCCGAAGAGGGAGAAGCCGACGGTTGGTTAAGACGCGTTCAAAGTTCGGGCGGACACAAATATTATATAAGTACTTCGGTACATATAATCATTATACATAAAATTCTTTTACCCAAGTCACTTGGGGGCTCTTAAATTAATATGAGCCGTTTTATAATAGATGTTTTCTTCTTAGTCGTTGCAAAGTCTTTTTGTAGCACTCCTTTCTCGACTCAAGTGTATGATCAATAGCCGGTTAGCCTGGTTTCTCTCTAAAGCCGCTCGCGTTTAGTTCACTAAACTGGCCTGAGAAACACTCCGCCTTCGGGATAGGGAGGTTGAAGCCGAAGGCTGACCCACTTGAAGTCTAGAGATCGGATGTGTCATGTCAAAGCACGACGGATGCACAATTTTAAGACCAATTTCGTATTCTCACCAAAAAACTTGATTCAATCTAGACGTAAAGTTTTTTACGCAAGTTTTTTGGTCTTTTGAGCTTATAACATCTTTCACCTATTTTATGTTTTCCTTTCAGGAAGTGGGACATTCTCTTGGTTGAGGTGTTCGGCGTGATGGTCTTGCTAGGAAACTCTTTTCTAAACTACAGTTCGGCATCTTTCCCGCTGAACTCCACCTCGGTGTTGTCAAAACATACATGACGGTTGAACTAGCTCCTGAGGAGGTACGATCCTAGGGACGGCCATGTTGCCCAACCCAAGTCTCGGGGGCTACTGCATTGACAATTCAATGCAGAAAATTTCAGTGCAATACAGTTTCCGAGGAGATTATGATCCTTGGGTTGGTCGGCCGCACCCAACCTGAGTCTCGAGGTCTGTGCACACCGCTTTTGTGTTCCGAAGTATGTTGCCGAGCTAGGAGTTGATCCTCAGGCCGATTTTGCGAATCGACCTGAGTCGCAGGGGCTACTGGGATCAGCGGTTTTATGTCATCCTTCAGGTGCATCTCGGGTTTTAGACCGACACACACCTTGAGGGCTACTAGCTATATATCTCGGCAGAGAATAAATTGCACCAATCGAAAACATCCACAAAAAATCAGCCTGCGGTCGGGGTGGTGCACCACCTCGGAAGCAGTCCGGCATAAAGCTCGGGCGCAAGTGGCTGGCTCCATAGAGAGCATTTCTGACATTAAGCTCGGATGAATTCCTTTAATTTTTAAGGTACAAGGTAGTTTATGATACCTCGGACGCTGATCATCATTGGAGCTCGGATGCAGTTTGGCGTTGGAGCTCGGAAGCAGTCCGGCATAAAGCTCAAGATCGGAGACGCCTCAGAAGCAGTCCGGCATAAAAGCTCGGATGTGAATGGCTGGCTCCATAAAAGACTATTCCGGCATTTAAGCTCGGATGTAGTCCTTCAAATTTTCAGAGACCGAGGTAATTTATGACACCTCGGATGCTGACCAGCGTTGGAGCTCGGACACAATCTAGCGTTGGGGCTCGGACGCAGTCCGTCATTGGCACTCAGATGCCGATCAACGTTGGAGCTCGACTGCAAAAAGACACCTCGGACGCAGCCCGGCATCAAGCTCGGACGCGAGTGGTTGTCTCCCTAGAGGGCTTTTCCGGCATTATGTTCGGTTGAACTCCTCCAAACTTTTCATGATCGAGATAGTCTATGACACCTCGGATGCCGACCAGCATTGGAGCTCGGCTAAAAATACACCTCGGATGCAGTTCGGCGTTGGAGCTCGAATGCAAGAGGATATTGCCCCACGGGAAAAAATTACGCGAGGTGTGGCGTAAAAATTACAAGGCATTGATAAAAGCCGATAATTTAAAGGGGCTCCTCGGATGCCCGACGTATGAACTCTTCGGATACACATCGGCGATTCTCAAGATCGGAGATGGGAAGTTTTGTTGAACCAGTTTTCAAGACCGACGGCCGAAGACGAAGAACAGTTCGGAAGAACCGAGGAGCGTCCCCAACTTGAAGACCGGTTCAGGGGGCTACTGAAGGTGTCCTGGACTAGGGGGTACTCACCACGTCGTCTCCCGACCAGTGGGTCGGGCCGAGGACTCCCGTGATGATTCACTAATGGGCCACTTCGGGCAGCCCATGCCGAATACAAGGAGGATTCCACAAGACTTGGCGCAGAAGACAAGGACTCCTCTAAACCCTAGGCCTACGGTGCATATATAAACCGAGGCCAGGCTAGTCAATGGATCATTATATTACATCTCATAATCTCGTGGTAGATGCATGTACTCTGTACTATCCCCCATATCAATACAATCAAAAGCAGGACGTAGGGTATTATCTCTTCAAGAGAGCCCGAACCTGGGTAAAATCCTGTGTCCATGTTACCATCGCTCCAAGACGCCTAGCTTAGGACCCCTACTACGAGATATGCCGGATTTGACACCGACAGTAGGGCATACATGACTGGATAGGCAATCCCTCGGGTCGCGTGAGCCTAACAAGAGGTACCCGTGGGGGGGGGGGCATCTCACGCGAGGGAAACTGCCACGCAAGGAGTCCCGTCTAACACGAGCGACACAGGCATGGGCCGGGCAACCAAACAGCTGGGCTGGTAGAAAACCCAAGCAAGCGCCCGCGCGAGCGACACAAGCTAACAGAGGGCGAACGACGTTGACAGGCGGAAATGACTCACCCATTGTGCGTTTTGGCGCGTCCAAGATGGCGCACACGGGCGTGACAAAAACACTACCAAGAGGTGGCCCGGCCGGTCGCACTTGCGGCCCATGCATCATGGAACCCCGAGGGAAACCAGCCCGGTGTGCTTGTATCGGATGGCGTGGAGCGCACTAGGTAGCCAGCCATGGAAGGCCTCAGCGTAACGGACGGCGCAGAGGGCACTCTTGGGCGGCGAGCCCCCAGGAGGCGGGTACTCCAACATCCTTAATCGAAGTATTAGGTGACCCACATATAATTATATTAATGTGCAAATAAATTGACAGAAGCGTTGTTCCCTAAAGAGATGTACACAACTAACACCATGATCAGCATGAACAACTATTGCGTAAGTTGCTCGTGCATTCAATATTATAAAAGTTAAACATAAGATATACCTTTACATTATACACTAGCATGTACATTCATATGGATTCACTTAGATGAGCCTAGCAGCCCTTGCTCCATTGTTGATCTGTTTCTTGCATTTGTCATTTGAATTCCCTCACCAAGAGGTGAATTGTCACCAACACCTATTACTAACATTCTAGCCTTTTTAGCCCAGTTGGTGAGGCCTTCAGATATACCTTCATCGAACATGGCTTTCTTGAACGAACTTCCCATCTTCGTTGGTACAAAGAATAGAAAATTAGCATCAAGCTTAAAGAAGAAGTAATGAGAGAACATAAACAATAATCATTGATTATACACTTTATAAAATTCCATAAGCTACCACTTCGACGTGCACTTTACAACCATGCTTTTTTTGCGCGACCTACTTAAACACTGTTTAAAACTGGCTACTTCACCAAATGAAAATAAGTTACCAAAGGTTCCGGAATAAATAAGTTACTGTAATCGTGATTGAATTTTGCCAACTTACTTGAGATATGAGAGCATACAGTGGGAGGGTGATGTATCCACACAAGAGTTGGCTGATGACACTGAAAGTACATACATAATAAAGAGTTCATACTTCTTGAAAGTTTAAAATGTTGTAGTTGGTAAATATTATAGCTTACCTTATCACAAGACGGGCAATAGCATATGCCGGTTTTCCCATAATACATGATTTAAATCCATATATTACCTGCAACGGTTGGTTAGTGCTAGGTTGAGTTCAGTTCACTAGTGGAAAATAGGGCATTGGTCCCGGTTCTGAAGGGCCTTTAGTCCCGGTTCTGCAACCGGGACTAAGCAATCGGGACTAAAGGCCCTCACTTTTAGTCCCGGTTGTGCTACGAACCGGGACTAAAGGAACTCCACGTGGCCGCTGTCGGGCGCCCAGGCAGGAGGACCTTTAGTCCCGGTTGGTAACACCAACCGGGACTAAAAGGCAGCCACGCGTCAGCACCAGCCAAGCGCTGGGTTTTTTTTTTTGAAAGGAGGGGTTTAGAGTTTTGGAGGGTTTAGGGGTTTCATATTGTGTTTCCCCCTTTTCTTTTTGTGTTTACCATTTAATTCTTCTACATTTAAGGTTTTCGTTTTTATTTTATGTTTTCCATTCAACTCGACGCTACCTACTACATGTAGCAATGAAGGAACCATTAGACAAATCGTGTCATGAATATAGAGAGAAATGACCTCTCTTTCTCCATGCTTGGTCGAATAACAAGTTTTCGTATATCTATTCGACGCTAGTACGTATAGTACACGTTCATGCATATATACAATGTAACATCTCTTACGATCCCTATCTAATTACCAACATTCACTATCAATTCTTGATGGTATTCTCCGGTTTTAGCTATGATCTCTTCAAGGAAGAATCCAGCCAATTCCTCTTGAATTGCTTGTATGCGAGCCTTTGGTAGGAGTTCGTCCCGCTTCCGTTCGATCTAATTTAAAAAGGGGGTCAATATATATATATATATATATATATATATATATATATATATATATATATATGAATGAAACTCAACATAATTGATGATAATAAAATAAATTTGTGAATGTTGTTTACGTACTTCAAGTTGTTCAAAAAATCTGCCTGTCGCAGAGGTCGTCTGGCGAATGAACTCGCAAACGTAGTATCCACATAAGTTATTCCCGGATCCCTGCCTCGAGCACTTTACGAAAATAGAGTTCAGTCAAAATAATAATCAAGCATGATAGTGGTATTGAAACTACAATCAAAGAGATGCGCGGACCTAGCTAGTACTACTTACAGTGAGTTGTTGAAATCACAGCTCCTCTCTCCATTCACCCTTAGCCTGCTTGGTGACCTTTTTCCAAACCCTGCCCGGCAAAGAAAATGAATAAAGGAGTTATTAATTACTTGATATCAGGAAATGAACGAAAGTTGCCGATATAGTGCGATACTGATTGAAATTACCTCTGGAGCATTTCTCTCAGGTTCTCCCACAACTCCATGTCTTTACGTAACGAGTCCATGACAAGTACTTTTACTGCGTCAAGCTGAATGACCAGCAGAATAAAGTGGAACCTACGCACGCATAGCTCATCAATTACACTTAACATCGAGTAATCGAAACAGAATGATGTGTACAAGACAGTATAACACTCACCCGAAGTTGTAAGGAAATAGTATTTCCCTTTTGGTTTGTTGTTAAATTAACGCCCTTAGCAAGATCTTCTCTGTATCCTTGGCGTTCCATTTTACCGTAGATTCATGAATAATATTTGGGTTAATGAACCCAATGTCCCAGATTCGTTGTCCTCTTTTGCATTAGAGGATCTTCTTTCTGCATAATATATATAGTGAGGATAATTATAAATGCAATGAACGTGCGGAGCTAGAGACTTAATTACAGAAATGATACTTACAAACAAAAGCAACTAACGACAGATTTGTCGATGGCATTTTGATTGTATAATTGAAATAATTCTTCAAATTGAACGTAAATCTCCTCATTTTCGTCGAAGTAATGCTCATCTTTAACCCCCGCAATGATATAGTCGGCCCCTTGCCTTGAGGCTTCCAAGTACCAGTCATTTAATCTTCGCATCATCGTTGGTAGACGCGGGAGCTCCTCAGGTCTGACGACAGGCTTCCCGTGCTCGAATCTAAAGGCCACCACCTCAGCCATTTCGAATTGTACCTCATCGCCTAAGTAATCACCTAGAGTGAAACCAGGAGCAGCGGCCGCTACCTCCGGATCATTAGCGATATCGGCAAACACCTTCAGCGGGGGGCAAGATTGGTTTTTCTATTCGCCCAGCTGGGGAATTGTTTTCCCCTTTGCACTACTGCTAGTACTTGCCGACCGCTGTTATGGACCTCTATATGACTTTACAATAGAGCGGTCATAGTTTGATCGCGGCGGTGGTTTCGTAAGGTTTTTCAGATAGCGCCCCGCTTTCACCAGATCTAGTTTCTCCGTTGGAACTGGACGTTTGGTTGCAAGCTGGTGTTTCACGTCGGCAGCCATGGTCTCGTTCAATTCCTCGTCAGTCATGTCGTATGGTAACTTGGCAGGAGCCTTCTTGACGCTACCTGCTCTGGATTTCTTCGCTGCTATACTACTAGCCGCCGGAGCAGCGGCGGATCTCTTCTGCCGCTGCTGAGGCGGTGGAGGAGGCGGAGTCAGCTGACGCGGCGGATTCTGCTGAGGGGCCTCCTCCGTCGGAGTCCGCTGACGTGGCGGAGACAGCTGAGGCGGCGGAGGATTCTGCTGTGCCTTCTCCGGCAGAGTCCGCTGACGCGGCGGAGACAGCTGAGGCGGCGGAGTGTGCTAACGCGGCGGAGACGACTGAGGCAACGGAGATAGAGCTGGACTATGAGAAGTCTGCTGAGGGGCCTCCTCCGGCTGAGTCTGCTGACGCAGCGTCCATTGTGGAAGCACGATGTTTTCCTTTCTCCATAGAATGGTAGTCCTTAGGGCATCTCCAAGATGAGTCTCCCCTTCACCTGTAGGGTACTCAAGGTTCAGCCCCTCAAATCCGTTGGTAACTTCATCCACCCCGACAACAGCATAGCCATCTGGAATCGGATTGCAATGGAAAGTTCCATTAGGTCCAGGAGATAAGACATAGCCGACCGCCACCTTCAAGGTTATGTTCATGCATTTCACAATTAGCTCACAATGTTCCCACTCCGTGATATCATCCACACGGGGTAGCGAGGAGCCGTGATATCAGGCCGAACGAGCTCCGTGGAAGCCACGCTGTTTTTCTGCTGAGATGGTGGGGTAGCTTCGTGGGCAGTATCGAATGAAGGATCTTCGTGCTGCTGAGATGGTGGGCCGGTAGCTCGCTGGCTGGTAAGTGCCTCTAATTTCTTCTCATGCAACGCTAATTTTTCTTTTACCTTCTGCATCCGGTCTGCTTCCTCTTTCTTCTTTCTCCCTCGGCTTTTATAACCAGTGCTGTCGAGAAACCCATGCACCCACGGACGGAGCCTGATGTGCCTCATGTTCGTCCAGGGTGTTCAGGATTCCCGAGGGCGCATGACAGCTCGTCCTTCTCTCTGTCGGGATGGAACCTCCCTTCCTGCACGGCCTGGATTGCTTCCTGAATCTATTTGACGGGTGTTTCAAGTTGAGCTTTCGTGTAAACACACTTCCCTGTTTTTGGGTGCAAAGTTCCCCCATGCCCGAAGAACCAAGTCCTTGCCCGTTCGGGCCAGTTCAATGTCTCTGGTTCGATCTCTTTAGCAAGCAGGTCGTTCTCAGCTTTGTCCCACGTAGGCCAGGCAACCTTGTAGCCACCTGACCCCATAACATGGTGATATAGCTTCTTTGCAGCATTTTGCTTATTTATCTGTGACCTTTTCTTAGCTTTCTCCTATTTCTTGTACGCCACAAATGCGGGTCAGTGATCTTTTATCTTCGCATATTGACCGGTGAATTCTAGAGTCTCGTCTTTCTCGACAAACTGTCCGTGTGTTTGCAACCAACCGCCGAGATGGTGTCCTGGCCAAGAAGTATAGGTCATCTCCAACAGTGGTGTTACCCATGAGATGTGTTTGCAACCAACCGCCGAAAGTTCCCATGTGTTCACATGTAATCCAGTCGTCAGACTGCTCCGAGTGTTTGGAGCGTAGAATATTCTTGTGTTCATTGATATACGGGGCCACCAAGGTAGAATTTTGTAGAACTATGTAGTGTGCTTGCGCCCAAGAATGCCCGTCCCTACATATTATTGAGTTCGGTCCTAGCGTGCCTTTTCCCCCCAGTCTCCCCTCATGCCGCGATTCAGAAACACCAATCGGCTTAAGGTCAGGAATAAAGTCAACACAAAACTCAATAACCTCCTCTGTTTCATGGCCCTTGGAGATGCTTCCTTCTGGCCTAGCACGGTTACGAACATATTTCTTTAAGACTCCCATGAACCTCTTCAAGGGGAACATATTGTGTAGAAATACAGGACCCAGAATGACAATCTCGTCGACTAGGTGGACTAGGACGTGCGTCATAATATTGAAGAAGGATGGTGGCAACACCAACTCGAAACTGACAAGACATTTGACCAAATCATTCTGTAACCTTGGTAGGATTTCTGGATCGATTACCTTCTGAGAAATTGCATTGAGGAATTAATGCACATAGCTTCACAATGGCTAATCGAACATTTTCCTGTAGAAGCCCCCTCAATGCAACCGGAAGTAATTGCGTCATGATCACGTGGCAGTCATGAGACTTTAGATTTTGGAATTTTTTCTCTGCCATATTTATTATTCCCTTTATATTCGACGAGAAGCCAGACGGGACCTTCATACTGAGCAGGCATTCAAAAAATATGTCCTTCTCTTTTTTGGTAAGAGCGTAGCTGGCAGGACCTTGATACTGCTTTGGATGCATGCCGTCTTTTTCGTTCATACGTTGCTGGTCCTGCCGTGCCTCCGGTGTATCTTTTGTCTTCCCTTACACGCCCAGGAAGCCTAGCAGGTTCACGCAAAGATTCTTCGTCACGTGCATCACGTCGATTGCAGAGCGGACCTCTAGGACTTTCCAATATTCTAGCTCCCAAAATATAGATTTCTTCTTCCACATGGGAGTGTGTCCGTCAGCGTCATTCGGAATAGATTGTCCGCCAGGACCCTTTCCAAAGATTACTTGTAAATCCTTGGCCATAAGTATATCATCACCAGTACGGAGGACAGGCTTTTTTCGGTGATCTGCCTCACCTTTGAAATGCCTGCCTTTCTTTCTTAAGGCATGCTTGGTCAAAAGAAATCGACGATGTCCCAGGTACACAGTCTTCTTACATTTGTCCAAATATATACTTTCAGTCTCATCTAAACAGTGCGTGCATGCATCGTATCACTTGTTTGTCTGTCCTGAAAGGTTACTAAGAGCAGGCCAATCATTGATGGTTACAAACAGCAACGCTCGTCGGTCAAATTCCTGCTGTTTGTGCTCATCCCACACACGTACACCTTTTTTATTCCACAGCTGTAAAAGTTCATCAACTAATGGCCTTAGGTACACATCAATGTCGTTGCCGGGTTGCTTAGGGCCTTGGATGAGCACTAGCATCATAATGAACTTCCGCTTCATGCACAACCAAGGAGGAAGGCTATAAATACATAGAGTCACATGCCAGGTGCTATGATTGTTGCTCTGCTCCCCAAAAGGATTAAGCCATCTGCACTTAAACCAAACCATAAGTTCCTTGCGTCACATGCAAAGTCCGACCACTCTCTCTCAATTTTTCTCTACTACGACCCATCAGCGGGTACTCTCAACTTCCTGTTTTTCTTACGGTATTCTTTGTGCCATTGCAACAACTTGGCATGCTCTTTGTTTCTGAACAGACATTTCCACTGTGGTATTATAGGAGCATACTACATCACCTTGGCAGGAACCGTCTTCCTGACGCGCTCGCCCTCAACATCACCAGGGTCATCTCGTCTGATCTTATACCGCAATGCCCCACATACCGGGCATGCATTCAAATTCTTATACTCCTCACCGCGGTAGAGGATGCAGTCATTAGGGCATGCATGTATCTTCTGCACCTCTAATCCTAGAGGGCAGAGAACCTTCTTTGCTTCGTACGTACTGTTAGGCAATTCGTTATCCTTTGGAAGCTTCTTCTTCATTATTTTCATAACTTCCCAAATCCCTTGTCAGATACACCATTCTCTGCCTTCCATTGCAGCAATTCCAGAACGGTACTGAGCTTTGTGTTGCCATCTTCGCAATTTGGGTACAACCCTTTTTTGTGATCATCTAACATGCAATCGAACTTCAACTTCTCCCTTTCACTTTCGCATCCTCTCTGTGCATCAAAAATGACCCGGCGAAGATCATCATCGGGCACATCTGGTGCATCTTGATCTTCAGCTTCCCCCGTTGCAGTATCACCGTATTCAGGGAACATAGGATAGTTGTCATCATCCTCTTCTTCTTCGTTGTCTTCCATAATAACCCCTCTTTCTCCGTGCTTGGTCCAAACATTATAGTGTGGCATGAAACCTTCTCAAGCAGGTGGAAGTGAAGGGTTTTCGAGGAAGAGTAATCCTTCGTATTCCCACAGACAGTACATGGACAATACATAAAACCATTCTGCTTGTTTGCCTCAGCCACCTCGAGAAAATTATGCAGGCCCGTAATGTAGTCGGAGGTGCGTTGATCACTGTACATCCATTGTCGGTTCATCTACGTGCATTATATAATTAAGTATATCAAAAACCATTACAGAACATCATGAATAGAGAAATGATCAAATTAATACAAGTTCATCATCACATTAAAACCAAAGTACAGTAGTGATCAAATGTTATTACTGAAAAAATAAATACATAAAGTTCATACATAGTTCTCATAGAACAACATACAGCTCTCTAGAGCATCTAATTAAAACATACATTGAAACTAACATACAACTATGTAAAACATTTAAATGCAACAACAAATGTGATCAAAATCGCAACTAAGGTAACAATTGATCAAACAGTATAATGATACCAAGCCTCATTATCAATGGCATATTTTCTAATCTTTCTAATCTTCAAGCGCATTGCATCCATCTGGATCTTGTGTAGATCGACGACATCGGCAACATGCAACTCCAATTTCATCTTCTCTTCTTCAACTCTTTTCAATTTTTCTTTCAAATAATTGTTTACTTTTTCAACTAAATTTAACCTCTCAACAAGAGGGTCGGTTGGAATTTCCGGTTCACATACCTCCTAGATAAAGACATCTATGTCAAGTTGGTCGGCATAATTGTCATAAACACTAAATGAAACAAATAGTTATAAAAGATAATATACCACATCCAAATCATAGACCGGATGAGAGCCGACGGGGGCGGTTACCAAAACCATGGCACTATATAATAACAAACAATAATACAAGTATGAAAATTATACAAGTAGCCATATAAATCATACAAGTAAGAATTTTTTTCTTAAAAAAAAGATGAGAACAACGGGCTCACCACGGTGGTGCCGGCGACGAGATCGGCGCGGGCGATCGACGGCGGTGAGGACGGGGATGGGGACGGGACGGCACCCAACACATGTGCAAACTAAGAAGTTAATTTGAGCCCAAATTGTGCATCTAAATCAAATAAACTCACACATACACTCCTCCACTAAAACCCACAAACCACACTACTTATAGAGAATTTGAAATGAGCTAAACTAGTAGTGAGAGATGAAAGGATGAAGTTGCTAACCTTTTTAGAACACTTGGATAGTTGGTGCACCGCCAAACCTAGACAAATCTTGGGAAAATGGAGCTTGAAGGTCGAGCTTGGAGGAAGAACAGAGGAGAAATCTTAAGTGTGGCTCAGGCATTTCATCGAACACCTCATGTGCACATGAAGTGAGAACAGAGCACAGCACACACCTCCCACCACCTACGGACAAAAAACAGAGGAGAGGGCGCGGGCCGGGCGTATATATAGGAATCTTTTTAGTACCGGTTGGTGTCTAGAACCGGGACTGAAGAATGACCTTTAGTCCCGGTTCCAGACACCAACCGGGACTAAACGGGCTGCGCCAGGAGCGAGGCCCTGTAGTCCCGGTTAGTGTCTGGAACCGGGACTAAAGGTCCCAGCCGAACCGGGACTGACGCCTGCCGAGGCCCGGCCAGTGCCCTGGCCACTCGAACCGGGACTGATGCTCCCATTAGTCCCGGTTCGTAGCACGACCGGGACTGTTACTCTGATCTGGCCAGAACCAAAGCCCTGTTTTCTACTAGTGGTTTTACACTTCTAAATATATGGAAAGTAAATATGAAATGCCCTAATACCAAAGTTGTCAGAATCGAAATTCTGAATCGGATCTGAGCTCCGTTGGTAGGATCGTGGATGGTAGAATCATAACTACTAGGATCGTAGAAACTTAGATTCTATGAGCAAAATCGTAGAATCGAATGGCTAGTTTGGATCGTAAGGTCGTAAGATTCTAAGACTTGAGTCGCGATTCTGACAACTTTGCCTAATAGTTTTTTGATAAAGGGAATATATTAAATTCACCAAGATACCAATTTCACCCGGCCTCTACAACAATACAATACCCTAATTGTATTACGGATGCACACAGTTAGAAAAAAAGCTAAAAAAAGAAAAGCCCCGCTATAGAGTTCCAGTCCTTGCAGCAACAGTACAACCACCATCATGACTTCCAAGTTCTCCAAAAGTGACGCCTCAAAGAAGGAAACAGTGCACAAACGCCGTCGTCGCCCGATCGTAGATCTTTGCTTTTCACCCTGAAGATAGTCCCCGCTGTCAACACAATGTCTTCAACAAGGCCATTGCCAGGCACAACCAAATAAGGCCAGACCTTGGACTTTCACCCCGAAAGGCAAGCCTTTGAACTTCACCTGTGTTGTCGACCCCACTTACATACCGCTACTACGAAACCCGAAACTCCAAGCAAGTTCCTAATCGCCACAAAGGCTCCAATCACCCTTAGTCCTCTGATCTCGGCTGTCATAACATTCTTCGCCTCTGACTTGACCATGGAACTAAACATATCCCATGATGGCAACAGATAGCAGAGCTTCGCACCGCTCCCTCCTTAACGGAGAACCAGTGGGCACAACCGAATCCCACCCGATCCAGCAATCTCCAGGCATAACGCGCCCATGGGAGTTCGCTGGCGGAGCCTTCTGGAACCCGACGCTCTGGCCAGATCAAGGAGGACAGGCGTCAGGTAAATCTTCGTCCTGTCACTTGAGGATCCCTAGGACGGCCCCCTTTAATCAGGTCGAGCCAACACCCCCCACGCCACCGGCTAGCACCCTGCATGATATGTCGTACCGAACCCAATCGGCGGCCATGGGCCAGCAGCGGGGAAGACGGCGACAGCGCAAGGGTGACCCTCCAGCGGAACCGGCCCTACCACGCAGCGAAGAAGAACTAGGTAGGCGTCATGGAAGATCCACCCAGATCAGATCTAGGTTTCATCCAGCACCACCCGCTACAGCCGTGCATCTTCCACCGGTCATGGCACCGCCGGAGAAGGTCTCAGCCACCACCCCGACACAGCGTCGCCACCCTGGTCGCAGATCAGCAACGCATCGACTCTCGCCGCCCCAGCAGCTCCAGCGACGAACTCCGTCTTCCACCACCCCATGTCAGCTTCGGCGGCAAGGGGAGCCGCCACTGCCGCTACGAGGGCCGGCGGCAGCGGTGGCGAGGGGGGCTGGCATCCTAGAGGTGTTGCTGGCGGCACGTGCAGTGCCCCGGGCGCCTCCCTGGGGAGAGACGCGAGGAGCGTGGCAAAAATGTTTATATGTTCTAGATGTTTAGGTATTTGATTCTATCAATCCTTTCCATGAGTGGCTAAGCTTGCGTGGGGTGTCACCCAGTTCGGGACGCTATGCAGGGACTCTGGACTGAGGAAAAAACTATTAATATTTACTTCATGTTAGAAAAAACCGTGGATTGGAGCCCACGACATGCTATTTTTCTAACATGTCGTGGTCTGCCTCATGCTTTTAAACGGATGACCAGCTCTCATGTCGTGGTCTTCCTCATCCGACTTCTTGCCCCTTCTGTGACCAGTACCCAAAGAGCATCCAACATTTGTTGCTGGGTTGTATGCTGGCTAGGCCAATGTGGCATCGATTGTTAAATAGTTGAGGTAAGCTGGCTTGGATGCCGGAGAGTGATTTACATCTCTAGGAGTGGTGGGCATTTATGCTCGAGAAGACATGATTGGTCAAGGACCTCTGGATGGGAGTCACCCTCATCTTGTGGTGCCTCTGGAAAAAAAATTGTGTTATGCTATTGTCTTCGATGGAGTGGTGGTGTCCGCGTAGAAGTTATTGTGCCACATTGAGGAGGTGTGCCATGCATGGCGAGCAGTGTGGATGTTTAGAGGTGATAGATTTAGCGTTCGAGCATAGATATATAGGCGGAGAGGGCGAGAGTAGGCTTTAGCTCTCTCACTTGCATCAACTAGGGCATGTCCTAGTCCCGGTGCAGTGAGGCGGTGGTGGCAATGTTGGCCTCTGTTGGCCTTGTACTCTCTTCTATATGTTTGGTACATCTTCAGTAAAGTATCCTTGAAAACAATCCTTTCCATGATAAATCACAATGACATGTTTTTTAAACAGTGGGCTATCATGTAATTATGAATTATATCCAAAGTCCAGTATATGTTTGGTACAATGACAAGGGAATAAGCTTATTGTTCTTACCAGTAACTAGAAGAAAAATGCAATCTCGAATCCATTTTGGAACACTGGTAGAAAACAGGGCATCAGTCCCGGTTCCAGAGGGCCTTTAGTCCCGGTTCTGCAACCGGGACAAAATGTCGGGACTAATGCCCATCACTTTTAGTCCCGGTTGGCTTATGAACCGGGACTAAAGGAGCTCCACGTGACCGCCGTGGGGCGCCCAGGCAGGAGGACCTTTAGTCCCGGTTGGTAACACCGACCGAGACTAAAAGGCAGCCACGCGTCAGCACCTGCCAGGCTCTGGGTTTTTTTTTGAAAGGAGGGGTTTAGGGGTTTTCATATTGTGTTTCCCCCTTTTATTTTTGTGTTTACCATTTTTATTTTATGCTTTTCATTCAACTCGACGCTAGCTACTACATATAGTAATGAAAGAACCATTACACAACATTGTCATGATCAATATATAAAAAGAACCATCAGTATCACTTGAAAGTTGTTCAACTTAAGAAACAAACATCAATGTATCACATTCATCTTAACATACTAATTAATTAACTAACAGTTCTCCAGCTGATATATTCATGACTTAGTTCTAAACATGGTCAACAACAACCATCATCTGATAGTCCTTGCGGTTGCTCTTCCTTATAGTCATTACCACAAGGGTGTCCACCCTTAGTTCTCTCTTTCCCTTGATGAACTCCTGCCAGCCGGCCTTGTGGAATGATATGCGCCCGTCATCCTCTGTCTTGTATTGGACATTCGTGACAGGCCCTCTTGGTCCATGGATTACTCCAGCAGTGCCGACGGCGGGGATGTCCACTCCGAAAACCATCTTCAAAGGTAACTTCTAAAGACCCCATCATTAAGAGAAAATAGAGAGCACACAATGTTAGACATCTCTCCATACTTGCTTATGACCAAAAAGAGATGAAAGAATATAAAACATCTCACCATAACTTTTTTGACCATGTTTGTTTTTGTTAGACGGTGCACAAAGGGCTTCCCCAAGAACGCCGAAGAGGATGGTAACTTTTCTTTCACACTAGCTTTATCATCCCGAGTAAGCTTCTTCATCATTTGAAAAAAATTGCAGAAAGGATAGTACCATCATCTTCATCTTCGATGTCCTCCTCTTCATCTTGGTTGTCCTCATCTTCATCTTGGATGTCCTTATCTTCATCTTGGCTGTCGATGTCATCTTGGTCATCTTGGCTGACGATGTCAGCTTCGTCATCGTCATCATCATCGCTTTGGACATATAATGTCCTTAACCTATTCACCTTTCCTATTAAGGAAAAAGCTACGAGTTCTCCTCCTTTAAAATTGTTCACTGCAATGTACTGCTCCCATCCATCACCATATATGATGGTTTTATTCTTTCCTTTGCGCAGATCCAATTCGAATTCGCGCTCCTCATCATCCTCAAAGTACAACACGTTACCATATGAATTGTTGAAGTCCTCCCTTATGTTGCATGGAACACACTATGCAGCAGTTAATAATCAACAATAAAGTAAGTAAAAAGGGAAACAAATGATCAAAATTCAATACAAATTCAAGTTAAAGACCGTTACCACTGATTTTTGAAATCCCTTTCTCAAATATACCCTGAACTGCACTGCAGTTTCAAGACTGTCCATACATGCATTTTGGCACACCTTACAGATCTTACGCCTCATGGTCCCTAATAAGCCCAAGCAGTTATCAAATGTAAGAAAATGCAATTAACACTTTTTATATATTTCATTTCCGAATGTAGAATAGTTCATAGATGTAAGTTATGATATATAATGTGAATCTTTTAAAAACTCATAACATGACATGCCTTATTGCAACCAAAGAAACACAACTCGAATAATGCAGTTAACGAAGCATCAAATATTATCGCTAATACAACTCGAATATTATCATATAATATCATTGATTAATACAGATCGAGTTGACTTCTGACGGCGCAGGCGGTGGACACCCAAAGAGAAGGAACCATCGCCGGATCATAGCTCGGGTGAGATCCCTGAATAACCTGCCAGGTATTGGGGAACCTGGCGTCCAACGCGGCCATGTAGCGACGGACGTGCTCGTCCTCCTGCCTGACACGGCGACGTACCACCTCCGCAGGGGCCGGCTCCCTCTGCACCGATAGTGGCCCACGCGACCGCCACCAAAGAAGCTCCGGGTCGACGACGAGACCCGGATTTCTCACCAAGGTGCGCGCCCCGGAAGGTAGCACCTCCCAGTGCCAGCCCGGCGGAGCCCAGTCCCAGACATGGCGCCTCTCAAACTGGTTGTCGGCGCCGACTCGACAATGAGGATGCGGGATTGGCATCGTCGACGAGAACAAATTGTGGCTATAGCAAATATCATTTTATTTAACAACAATAACAAAAATTCATATGGTAACGTGTTGTAACAACAATAACAACAATTCATATGGTAACAACAATAACAACAATTCATATGGCAAATATCATCGTCCACGCGCCGCCACTGCTTCGGCCGGCGACGGACGCGGGCGACGACGATGACCGCGGGGGGGGGGAGGGGGGATAGGAGGAGGGGAACGGCGGTGTGGCCGGCAGCTCACCTAGGAAGAGGAGGAGGGGAAGCGGGCTCGGTGCGGCGACGGCGTCGGGGGGCGGCGACGGGGACGGCGGCGGGGACGGCGTCGGGGGTGGCGACGAGGAGCGAAAGGGCTTGGGGAGGCGACGGAAAAATCCGGCAGCCTGGCGGCGTCTTGTGGTTTTCGGCGCCGTCGAGGGAGAGGAAAAGCAGATGGATTTGGAAATTTTTCCAAGTCCCGCTTATATAGTCCCACCTTTAGTCCCGGTTGGTGGATCCAACCGGGACTAAAGGCCCCCCTTTCATCCCGGTTAGAGCCAACAACCAGGACTAAAGGTAGTTTTCGCCAAGCGAAAGGGCGGGAAGCACAGCCCTTTAGTCCCGGTTGGTGGCTCCAACCGGGACTAAAGGGGGGCATTAGTCCCGGTTGGAGCCACTAACCGGGACTAAAGGTTTGGTCCTGGCTGTGGTGGGAGTTTAGTCCCACCTCGCTAGTTGAGCAGCACCACGACCAGCTTATAAGCCCCGCTGTGAGAGAGGCAACACGAGCCTCTCTCAAACCGAACATGTGCTTACTATGTCGTCGTTACTAATATGAAAATAGATGTGATTATAGAGAAAACTCAACCTAAATTCAAAGTGCTAGTGTGGTAACACTAGCTTACTACACTAGCACTTAGAATTTAGGTTGAATTTCTCTATAAGCGCATCTATTTTCACTTTTGCTTTTTTATGTTATTTTTTTGCATATTAAAAGTTCTTAACAAAAAATACTTTATGAATATTCTTTTTGCTATTAAAGTTTTTAACAAAAATAACTTTGATAATTTTAGTTGCATAAATTTTATATAATATTAAGTTAAATAACTTTGATCGGACGAAAACTCGTCTCTTACAAAGGGATTTCAATTTTGTAAACATACATATTTTAACTCAGGACTTTTTTTGCATTCAATATGCACCATTCAAAGCCACATCATCACTTTTCAACCCTTTTCTGACTTCATTTGCTATTTTTCATGCATTTCATGATTTATTTTGAGCTAAAATGACCCTAAATTGAAAAGCACTGCAAATCAACTCTGAAATGGCTGAAAGTTGGCATGGTATCATAATTTCACCCACATAGCATGTGCTAAAAAGTTGAGAGGGTTACAGGAAAAAATGGATGCACTTCGTGTACAAACTGGACAATCTCTTTCGAAGTATCAGGGTTTCGGAGGAAAACTCGTCTATTACAAAGGGATTTCAATTTTTTAAACATATTTTAACTCAAGACTTTTTCTGCATTAAATATGCACCATTCAAAGCCACATCATCACTTTTCAACCCTTTTCTAACTTCATTTGCTATTTTTCATGCATTTCATGATTTATTTTGAGCTAAAATGACCCTAAATTGAAAAGCACTGCAAATGAACTCTGAAATGGTTGAAAGTTGGCATGGTATCATAATTTCACCCACATAGCATATGCTAAAAAGTTGAGAGGGTTACACGAAAAACTAGATGCACTTCGTGTACAAACTGGAGAATCTCTTTCGAAGTATTAGGGTTTCGGACGAAAACTCATCTATTACAAAGGGATTTTAATTTTTTAAACATACATATTTTAACTCAAGACTTTTTCTGCATTCAATATGCACCATTCAAAGCCACATCATCACTTTTCAACCCTTTTCTGACTTCATTTGCTATTTTTCATGCATTTCATGATTTATTTTGGGCTAAAATGACCCTAAATTGAAAAGCACTGCAAATGAACTCTGAAATGGTTGAAAGTTAGCATGGTATCATAATTTCACCCACATAGCATGTGCTAAAAAGTTGAGAGGGTTACAGGAAAAACTGGATGCACTTCGTGTACAAACTGGACAATCTCTTTCGAAATATTAGGGTTTCGGACGAAAACTCGTCTATTACAAAGGGATTTCAATTTTTAAACATATTTTAACTCAAGACTTTTTCTGCATTCAATATGCACCTTTCAAAGCCACATCATCACTTTTCAACCCTTTTCTGACTTCATTTGCTATTTTTCATGCATTTAATGATTTATTTTGGGCTAAAATGACCCTGAATTGAAAAGCACTGCAAATGAACTCTGAAATGGTTGAAAGTTGGCATGGTATCATAATTTCACCCACATAGCATGTGCTAAAAAGTTGAGAGGGTTATAGGAAAAACTGGATGCACTTCGTGTACAAACTGGACCATCTCGGCTACTCACTAGAGAAGAAAGTGATGACGGTGAAGCCGATCACATCCTAGAGTGGGATCTTGGGGTATAAAACTTTTTCTTCACGTGTGTCCCTTGCTTATTGCGCCGTAACCATGGACAATCTTCATCACATACATCACAATGCTTCAGAAAGCTTTCTCACATCATACTAAATATTCTTACACACAAACCGTACTTAAACAGGGACATAATAGAAATAATAGTTCAGATATCCATTACAGAAAGTACTGCATAATTGAAGATACCAATCCTACTCTTCCGGATTGCAAACACTACTCGTCTGGATCAGGAGACCCCCAAGCACTACAAAATAGAGATAAAAGTGTTCGCCATTGCAAACACTACTCGTCGTCCGGATCAGAATACCCCCAAGCAGGAGACCCATGGGGCACTGGTGGTGGTACTAGCGGTACAAGGTGACACTGCCCATAATTGAAGATTCCAATCCTGCGGTACAACTCGTATGCAACGTACCCATCTCTTGCTGCATACTCAATGTTGATAGGGTCAAGTGGGGTCTTCTCCCAATGTTTGTGCCTATACTTGGGGAATTTTGTCATCATATCAGTGTAGTCCTCGTCGATCAGGGCAGCTGCCATATCAGCCATTGAAGTCTTGTCATGCTCAAGCCTGAACCTGCCCTGAAGATCAATGTGGCATTCAGCTGGTATCTTAATACCCTAGGTGCGCCTCATCTTGATCTTGTCATTCGTTATATCAACGCTAGCAAAATATATGCCGCTGCGAAGGAACTCCATGAGTTTTGGAGAGTGCTTGTCACTACTGCAACAACAAAATGGAACAAATGTGTTATATACTTCTGCAACAAGTTTATTTTAGAACAAGTATAATAAGAATCATAACAAGTATATTTCGGCACAAGTATAATAAGAATCATAACAAGTATAATTTAAAACAAGTATAATAAGAATCATAACAAGTATAATTCGGAACAAGTATAATAAGAATCATAACAAGTATAATAAGAATCATAGCAAGTTTCCTATTCCTATGCATTTCCTATCCTATGAATCAAAAGAAGCCCCTAAACTATGACATGTTCTCCCACGATGGCCAATTAACTACAAGGAAAATTCTTATGAAATTTTCCTATCCTATTCCTATCCTCCTATTCCTATTCCTATGCAATTTTCCTAATCCTCCTATTCCTATGCAATTTTCCTAATCCTCCTATTCCTATGCAATTTTCCTATGAATCAAAGAAAAGCCCCAATTTTCCTATGCATTTTTCCTATGAATCAAGGAAACTATGACATGTTCTCGACATTCCCAATCCTCCTATTCCTATGCAATTTTCCTATCCTATGAATCAAAGAAAAGCCCCAATTAAAACTATGACAAGTTTCGTATTACCTTGCCCACTGGAAGACCATGACATGTTGCTTCAAACAAAGTTGGACGACGGTAACATTGCGACCATCGGCCGTGTACTCGAGATCAAGGCCCATGAACTTGTGTTTCTCCTCTTGAAGCCATTCCTCGAACATGGAAAGAAAACCCTCGACTTTGGCGCTGTCGTTCGTGTAGATGACATGGAGATTGGTCGTGCCATGTGCGAGCACGTTCCCGTAGCGAGTGATCGGATTCATGGTGGAGGATGGGGAAGAAGAGAGGAGAGGGAGACGAACAGAAATGGATGCCGGTCGCGATACTGTAGCGTCGTGTTACTGTAGCGTTTCCCTATCACGCAGAACAACTTCCAAGGCGCGGGATTTGAACGGTTGGGCTCCACGACTTCCACGCGACAGGCGAATGGTTGCCACCACCCCTTTAGTCCCGGTTGGTGTCTAAAACCGGGACTGCAGGAAGATCTTTAGTCCCGGTTGGGGACACCAACTGGGACTAAAGGGCCTCGCTCCTGGCGCAACCCCTTTAGTCCCGGTTGGTGTCACCAACCAGGACTAAAGGTCCTGTTCGAACCGGGACTCATGCGTGACGAACCCCGGCCGGCGTCCTAGCCGCTCGAACCGGGACTAATGATCACATTAGTCCCGGTTTGTAACACGACCGGGACTAAAGCTCTGATCCGGCTAGAACCAAAGCCCTGTTTTCTACTAGTGGAACACGATGACGTGGATCAATAGAAGGACTAGCTTAGGTAGGTGGAACCAAAACAATTCATCTGAAGGATTTACTACAAGTAGATCTCCTTCTATTGCAGTATGCCTTTGGGCAACCTCCGTAGCAAGCTCCGTGATAATATGCTCCAGCTTACTTCCGACCACAAGTAGCAGCTGAGAGGAATAAAACATGTACAATATATTATGACTGTACTAGTGAAATGAAAATTTATGTAGTGAATAAGCTTATTATAGAACATTTTGCTATGAAAGAAACAATAATTGTATTATTGAAATTTCTATAACTATGAAGTCCAAAAAATAGAACTTGCAGCTGCAAATGCTTAAATCAGTATGTTTCATATATAGCATATGTTGTTTACTTACGATGAACGGGGCTACTGATATCCAGATGTAGACATGCCATCCTATGATGATAACAAGAAAAGAGCGGTGTTAGTTTTTCCGACAAGGCACAATAATTAAATTGAAGCTAGAGAGATATACATGATCCAGGCATGAAAACCATACTCCACTAGCACAGTATCTTATATTACCTCGTATGTATGCATACTTATAAGATTTGGAGATGTACGCATTCAACATAGAAACCTACCATGAACATTAAGTAGCAAGAATATCATCAACAGAGCCCAAAGGTACCAGCTGCGACAAGACACAAGTCAATTATTCACTCATCATGACTATGTGATAATAAATATTTTGGGTATTAACATAGTAGCCTCGTGCATTTACCTTATGCCAACAACTTTTTTGAAATCCCCTTCTAGTGCTCTGTTCATATAATTGTAGAAGTTGAATTTCGGATGTCCCCTGCTGTGTTTCTACCAAAACCAGACAAGCAAAAAATGTAAACTTCTTCTATGCAACATGAACAAATTAGAAAACATGTATGAGTTGTATATCCAACTACCATGACGAAGCCAAGTCGCAAGGTTGTGTAGTCCTCCTCGGTGACTGACCCATAGAATTGTTTGAAAAAAGAACGCTGAAGTAAAGGTAAATATTATTGTGTGTATTAAACTGGTTTTACAAGTACAAATTATGCATTAATATTTTGGGATACAACACTAGTAGAAAACAGGGCTTTGGTCCAGGCCTGAAATCCCATTAATCCCGGTTCACTCACGAACCGGGACCCATGGGGGCATCGGTCCCGGTTCGTGAGGCCAGGGCGCCGGCCGGGCCTCGTGGGCCATTGGTCCCGGTTCGTCTGACCCCTTTGGTCCCGGTTCCAGACACGAACCGGGACCAATGGGCCTCGCTCCTGGCCCACAACCATTGGTCCCGGTTTGTGGCTGGAACCGGGACCAAATGATGTCCTTTAGTCCCGGTTCCAGCCACAAACCGGGACCAATGGTTGGCCTATATATACCCCCTGCCCGCGAGAAGAGCAGTGCACTACTCTGTTTTTTTGGCCGGCCGTGGGAGAGCTTTGTGGTGCTCTAGCTCACCTCCTATGCACATGAGGTGTTCGATGAAATGCCCAAGCCACACTTAAGCTTTCTCCTCTCGAAGCTCCTTGTCCAAGTTCCATTTTCCTCAAGATTTGTCTAGGTTTGGCGGTCCGTCCTGTCCCGTCCCCGTCCTCACCGCCGTCGATCGCCCGCGCCCATCTTGGCGCCGACACCACCGTGGTTAGCCTCTTCTTCTTATCTTCTTTCTAAAAGAAATTTTTTTCTTACTTGTATGATTTAGATATATACCTGTGTAAATTTCTTACTTTTATTATTGTTTGTTATTATATAGTGCGATGGTTTTGGTATCCGCCTCCGTCGGCCCTTGTCCTGTCTATGATTCGGATGTGGTATATATTATCTTTTATAACTATTTGTTTTATTTAGTGTTTATGACAATTATGCCGACCAACTCGTGACATAGATTTTTTAATCTAGGAGGTATGTGAACCGGAAATTCCAACCGACATAGAAATTCATGTCGAGAAGTTAAATTTGGTTGAAAAAGAAAACAATTACTTGAATGAAAAATTACAAAGAGTTGAAGAGGAGAAGATGAAATTGGAGTTGAATGTTGCCGATGTCGTCGACGATCACAAGATCAAGATGGATGCAATGCGCTTGAAGATTAGAAAGATTAGAAAATATGCCATTCATACTGAGGCTTGGTATCATTATGCCGTTGGATCAATTGGTACCTTAGTTGCGGGTATGATCGCATTTGTTGTTGCATTTAAATTTTATAGTTTCAATGTATGTTTTAATGAGATGCTCTAGAGAGCTATATGTTGTTCAATAATGATAACTATGTATGAACATTATGTATTTATTTTGGTCACTACTGTACTTTGGCTTTAATGTGATGATGAATTTCTATTAATTTGGTCACTTCTCTATTCATGATATGCTATAAAGGTTTTTAATACACTTTATTATATAACGCACGCAGATGAACCGGCAATGGATGTACGGTGACCGACGCACCTCCGAGTATATTAAGGGCCTGCATAATTTTCTCGAAGCGGCTGAGGCAAACAAGCAGAATGGTTTTATGCATTGTCCATGTACTGTCTGTGAGAATACGAAGGCTTTCTCCAACTCTAAAACCCTTCACTTCCACCTGCTTGAGAAGGGTTTTATGCCACAGTATAATGTTTGGACCAAGCACGGAGAAAGAGGGGTTATTATGATAGAAGACAACGAAGAAGAAAAGGATGATGACAACTACCCGCCCCCTGAATACGGTGATGCTGCAATGGTGGAAGCTGAAGATCAAGAGGAACCAGACGATGTGCCCGATGATGATCTTCGCCGGGTCATTGTTGATGCACAGAGAGAATGCGAAAGTGAAAGGGAGAAGTTGAAGTTCGATCGCATGTTAGAGGATCACAAAAAAGGGTTGTACCCAAATTGCGAAGATGACAACAGAAAGCTTGGTACCACACTGGAATTGCTGCAATGGAAGGCAGACAATGGTGTATCTAACAAGGGATTTAGTTCGCTACTGAAAATAATGAAGAAGAAGCTTCCAAAGGATAACGAATTGCCCGGCAGTACGTACTAAGCAAAGAAGGTTCTATGCCCTCTAGGATTGGAGGTGTAGAAGATACATGCATGCCCTAATGACTGCATCCTCTACCGCGGTGTGTACGAGGATTTGAACGCATGCCCGGTATGCGGTGCATTGCGGTATAAGATCAGAAGAGATGACCCTGGTGATGTTGAGGGCCAGCGCACCGGGAAGAGGGTTCCTGCCAAGGTGATGTGGTATGCTCCTATAATACCACGGTTGAAACGTCTATTCAGAAACAAAAAGCATGCCGAGTTGACGCAATGGAACATAAATGACCGTAAGAAAGACGGGAAGTTGAGAGCACCCGCTGACGGGTCGCAGTGGAGAAAGATCGAGAGAAAGTGGAGCGGCTTTACAGGTGACCCAAGGAACGTATGGTTTGGTTTAAGTGCAGATGGCGTTAATCCTTTTGGGGAGCAGAGCAGCAAGCATAGCACATGGCCTGTGACTCTATGTATGTATAACCTTCCTCCTTGGTTGTGCATGAAGTGGAAGTTCATTATGATGCCAGTGCTCATCCAAGGCCCTAAGCAACCCGGCAATGACATTGATGTGTACCTAAGGCCATTAGTTGATGAACTTTTACAGCTATGGAATGGAAGAGGTGTACGTGTGTGGGATGAGAACGAACATGAGGAGTTTGACCTACATGCGTTGCTGTTTGTAACCATCAATGATTGGCCTGCTCTCAGTAACCTTTCCGGATAGACAAACAAGGGATACCACACATGCACACACTGTTTAGATGACACCGACAGTATATATTTGGACAAATGCAGGAAGAATGTGTACCTGGGGCATCATCGATTTCTTCTGACCAACCATCAATGTCGAAAGAAAGGAAAGCATTTCAAAGGTGAGGCAGATCACCGGAAGAAGCCCGCATTCCATACTGGTGATCACATACTTGATGTGGTCAATGATTTACAAGTAATCTTTGGAAAGGGTCCTGGCAGACTATCTGTTCCGACTGACGATGCGGGACGCGCACCCATGTGGAAGAAGAAATCTATATTTTGGGACCTACCCTATTGGAAAGACCTAGAGGTCCGCTCTGCAATAGACGCGATGCACGTGACGAAGAATCTTTGCGTGAACCTGCTAGGCTTCTTGGGAGTGTATGGGAAGACAAAAGATACACCGGAGGCACGGGAGGAACAGCAACGTGTGCATGAAAAAGACGGCATGCATCCAAAGCAGTATGAAGGTCCTGCCAGCTACGCTCTTACCAAAGAAGAGAAGGAAATCTTCTTTGAATGCCTGCTCAGTATGAAGGTCCCGTCTGGCTTCTCGTCGAATATAAAGGGAATAATAAATATGGCAGTGAAAAAGTTCCGGAACCTAAAGTCTCATGACTGCCACGTGATTATGACGCACCTGCTTCCGGTTGCATTGAGGGGGCTTCTACCGGAAAACGTTCGATTAGCCATTGTGAAGCTATGTGCATTCCTCATTGCAATCTCTCAGAAGGTGATTGATCCAGAAATCCTGCCAAGGTTAAGGAGTGATTTGGTGCAATGTCTTGTTAGTTTCGAGCTGGTGTTCCCACCATCCTTCTTCAATATCATGACGCATGTCCTAGTTCATCTAGTCGACGAGATTGTCGTTCTGGGCCCTGTATTTCTACACAATATGTTCCCCTTTGAGAGGTTCATGGGAGTCTTAAATAAATATGTTCGTAACCGCGCTCGGCCAGAAGGAAGCATCTCCATGGGCCATCTAACAGAGGATGTCATTGGGTTTTGTGTTGACTTCATTCCTGACCTTAAGAAGATTGGTCTCCCTCAATCGCGGTATGAGGGGAGACTGACTGGAAAAGGCACGCTAGGAGCGGACTCAATAATATGTAGGGACGGGCATTCTTGGTCTCAAACACACTACACAGTTCTACAGAATTCTACCTTGGTGACCCCGTATGTCGATGAACACAAGAATATACTGCGCTCCAAACACCCGGAGCAGTGTGACGACTGGATTACATATGAACACATCAGGACTTTCGGCAGTTGGTTGCAAAAACGTCTCATGGGTGACAACACTGTTTCTGATGAGATGTACTCGTTGGCCAGGGGACCATCTTCGACTGTATTGACTTACAAAGGGTACGAGATAAATGGGAATACATTTTACACGACCGCCCAAGATCAAAAGAGCACCAACCAAAACAGCGGTGTCCGCTTTGATGCAGCAACCAAGAGGGGAAAGGACACATATTATGGTTACATAGTGGACATATGGGAACTTGACTATGGACATGATTTCAAGGTCCCTTTGTTTCAGTGCAAATGGGTCAATCTGTCGGGAGGCGGGGTACAGGTAGACGCACAGTACGGAATGACAACAGTGGATCTGAACAATCTTGGGTACACAGACGAACCATTCGTCCTATCCAATGATGTGGCGCAGGTTTTCTATGTGAAGGACATGTCTACCAAACCGAGAAAAAGAAAAGATAAGGAAGCGAATACATCATACGATGAGCCAAAGCGCCACATAGTTCTTTCAGGAAAAAGAGACATCGTGGGATTGGAGGGCAAGACAGACATGTCTAAAGATTATGAAAAGTTTCATGAAATTCCTCCCTTCAAAGTCAAGGCTGACCCAAGCACCCTGTTAAACGATGAAGATTATCCATGGTTACGGCGCAATAAGCAAAGGACACAAGCGAAGAAAAAGTGAAGAGTTTCTATCCACAACTAGTATGATGATGCCTTTGATCTAGAATATCACTGCAGTTACATGTGAAGAAATGAAATGCCTTTTGTAACAGATGAGTTTTCGTATGAAACCTTGATACTTCGAAAGAGATTGTCCGTTTTGTACACGAAGTGCATCCAGTTTTTGCCGTAACCCTCTCAACTTTTTATGACATGCTATGTGGTGAAATGATGATACCATGCCAACTTTCAATATTTTCAAAGTTAATTTGTAGTGCTTTTCAATTTCAGGGTCATTTAGCTTAAAAAACCCAGTATATGCATGAAAAATACCAGATGAAGTCAGAAAGGGTTGAAAATTGATGATGTGGCTTTGAATGGTTCATTTTGAACACACAAAAAGTCTAGAGTTCAAATAAGTTCAAAAAAATGAAATACCTTTGTAACAGATGAGTTTTCGTCCGAAACCCTGATACTAAAAAAGAGATTGTCCGTTTTGTACACGAAGTGCATCCAGTTTTTGCTGTAACCCTCTCAACTTTTTAGCACATTCTATGTGGGTGAAATGATGATACCATGCCAACTTTCAACCTTTTCAGAGTTCATTTGTAGTGCTTTTCAATTTCATGGTCATTTAGCTCAAAAAATCAGTAAATTCATGAAAAATACTAGATGAAGTCAGAAAGGGTTGAAAATTGATGATGTGGCTTTGAATGGTTCATTTTGAACACACAAAAAGTCTAGCGTTCAAATAAGTTCAAAAAAATGAAATACCTTTGTAACAGATGAGTTTTCGTCCGAAACCCTGATACTTCGAAAGAGATTGTCCGTTTTGTACACGAAGTGCATCCAGTTTTTGCCGTAGGCCTCTCAACTTTTTAGAACAAGCTATGTGGGTGAAATGATGATACCATGCCAACTTTCAACCTTTTCAGAGTTCATTTGTAGTGCTTTCCAATTTCAGGGTCATTTAGCTCAAAAAAATCAGTAAATGCATGAAAGATACCAGATGAAGTCAGAAAGGGTTGAACATTGATGATGTGGCTTTGAATGGTGCATTTTGAACACACAAAAAGTCTGGAGTTCAAATAAGTTCGAAAAAATGAAATCCCTTTGTAACAGATGAGTTTTCGTCCGAAACCCTGATACTTCGAAAGAGATTGTCCGTTTTGTACACGAAGTGCATCCAGTTTTTGCCGTAACCCTCTCAACTTTTTAGCACATGCTATGAGGGTGAAATGATGATACCATGCCAACTTTCAACCTTTTCAAAGCTCATTTGTAGTGCTTTTCAATTTCATGGTCATTTAGCTCAAAAAAATCAGTAAATGCATGAAAAATACCAGATGAAGTCAGAAAGGGTTGAAAATTCATGATATGGCTATGAATGGTTCATTTTGAACACACAAAAAGTCTGGAGTTCAAATAAGTTCAAAAAAATGAAATACCTTTGTAACAGATGAGTTTTCGTCCGAAACCCTGATACTTTGAAAGAGATTGTCCGTTTTGTACACGAAGTGCATCCAGTTTTTGCCGTAACCCTCTCAACTTTTTAGCACATGCTATGTGGGTGAAATGATGATACCATGCCAACTTTCAACCTTTTCAGAGTTCATTTGTAGTGCTTTTCAATTTCATGGTCATTTAGCTCAAAAAAATCAGTAAATGCATGAAAAATATCAGATGAAGTCAGAAAGGGTTTACAATTGATGATGTGGCATTGAATGGTTCATTTTGAACACACAAAAAGTTTGGAGTTCAAATAAGTTTAAAAAAATGAAATACCTTTGTAACAGATGAGTTTTCGTCCGAAACCGTGATATTTCGAAAGAGATTGTCCGTTTTGTACACGAAGTGCATCCAGTTTTTTCCGTAACCCTCTCAACATTTTAGCACATGCTATGTGGGTGAACTGATGATACCATGCCAACTTTCAACCTTTTCAGAGTTCATTTGTAGTGCTTTTCAATTTCAGGGTCATTTAGCTCAAAAAAAAGTAAATGCATGAAAAATACCAAATGAAGTCAGAAAGGGTTGAAAATTGATGATGTGGCTTTGAATGGTGCATTTTGAACACACAAAAAGTCTGGAGTTCAAATAAGTTCAAAAAAAATGAAATCCCTTTGTAACAGATGAGTTTTCGTCCGAAACCCTGATACTTCGAAAGAGAGTGTTCGTTTTGTACACGAAGTGCATCCAGTTTTTGCCGTAACCCTCTCAACTTTTTAGCACATGTTATGTTGGTGAAATGATGATACCATGCCAACTTTCAACCTTTTCAGAGTTCATTTGTAGTGCTTTTCAATTAAATGGTCATTTAGCTCAAAAAATCAGTAAATGCATGAAAAATACCAGATGAAGTCAGAAAGGGTTGAAAATTTATGATTTGGCTTTGAATGGTTCATTTTGAACACACAAAAAGTCTGGAGTTCAAATAAGTTCAAAAAAATGAAATACCATTGTAACAGATGAGTTTTCGTCCGAAACCCTGATACTTCGAAAGAGATTGTCCGTTTTGTACACGAAGTGCATCTAGTTTTTGCCGTAACCCTCTCAACTTTTTAGCACATGCTATGTGGGTGAAATGATGATACCATGCCAACTTTCAACCTTTTCAGAGTTCATTTGTAGTGCTTTTCAATTTCAGGGTCATTTAGCTCAAAAAAATCAGTAAATGCATGAAAAATACCAAATGAAGTCAAAAAGGGTTGAAAATTGATGATGTGGCTTTGAATGGTGCATTTTGAACACACAAAAAGTCTGGAGTTCAAATAAGTTCAAAAAAATGAAATCCCTTTGTAACAGATGAGTTTTCGTCCGAAACCCTGATACTTCGAAAGAGATTGTCCGTTTTGTACACGAAGTGCATCCAGTTTTTGCCGTAACCCTCTCAACTTTTTAGCACATGCTATGTGGGTGAAATGATGATACCATGCCAACTTTCAACCTTTTCAGAGTTCATTTGTAGTGCTTTTCAATTTCATGGTCATTTAGCTCAAAAAAATCAGTAAATGCATGAAAAATACCAGATGAAGTCAGAGAGGGTTGAAAATTTATGATGTGTCTTTGAATGGTTCATTTTGATCACACAAAAGTCTGGAGTTCGAATAATTTCAAAAAAATGAAATACCTTTGTAACAGATGAGTTTGCGTCCGAAACCCTGATACTTCGAAAGAGATTGTCCGTTTTGTACACGAAGTGCATCCAGTTTTTGCCGTAACCCTCTCAACTTTTTAGCACATGCTATGTGGGTGAAATAATGATACCATGCCAACTTTCAACCTTTTCAGAGTTCATTTGTAGTGCTTTTCAATTTCAGGGTCATTTAGCTCAAAAAATCAGTAAATGCATGAAAAATACCAAATGAAGCCAGAAAGGGTTGAAAATTGATGATGTGGCTTTGAATGGTGCATTTTGAACACACAAAAAGTCTGGAGTTCAAATAAGTTCAAAAAAATGAAATCCCTTTGTAACAGATGAGTTTTCGTCCGAAACCCTGATACTTCGAAAGAGATTGTCCATTTTGTACACGAAGTGCATCCAGTTTTTTCCGTAACCTTTTTAACTTTGTAGCATATGCTATGTGGGTGAAATGATGATACCATGCCAACTTTCAACCTTTTTAGAGTTCATTTGTAGTGCTTTTCAATTTTAGGGTCATTTAGCTCAAAAAATTAGTAAATGCATGAAAAATACCAAATGAAATCAGAAATGGTTGAAAATTGATGATGTGCTTTCAATGGTGCATTTTGAACACACAAAAAGTCTGGAGTTAAAATAAGTTCAAAAAAAATGAAATCAACTAAAAAGAATCAACTAAAAAGCTTTTATAAACCTCTAGTATTTTTGAAACTAAAATTATATAAAATTTATGCAACTAAAATTATCAAAGTATTTTTTGTTCAAAAACTTAATAGCAAAAAGAATTTTCATAAAGTATTTTTTTGTTAGAAACTTTAATAGCAAACTAAAATAACAAAATCTGTTTTTGATTAAAACACCCATTTAAAATAACCTAAAAATTACCAAATTGAATATAATGATAAAACACACTAATATTAAATAGCAGGAAAAAGAATCACTCAAAAATCTATTTTTAAAGTAAAGTTATTCACAAAGTAGTGATTCACATAAATTTCAAAGAATTCAAATTTAAACTATTCAAATTTGAAAACTAATGGCACTAACAAAAAGTTTATAATTTTTGTGACCTAAAGCAAAAAAGAATCACTCAAAAACTCTAAGTATTTAGCTATAAGTAGAAACAAAAGAAAATAAATAAAGCAAATAACAAAACAAAAATACTGGAAAAAAATTAAAAAAATGCCGCCTACTGGGCCACCATGGCCTGCATAGATGGGCCAGGATGCAGGCCCAGTTGGCCCACAGGCAGAGAGACGAGTTTAGGCCCGTAGGCCTACATAAGAGAGGAGCTCGAAAGGGGAGGCGCACCAGCGCTTATAAACCACTATTGGCGCCCTTCAGCTAGCGAGGTGGGACTAAACATCCACCCGCCCGACGCCGTGCCAGCCGTAGCCCTTTCGTCCCGGTTGGTGGCACCAACCGGGACGAAAGCCACCCTTTCGTCCCGGTTGGTGGCACCAACCGGGACCAATGCTGCCCTTTGGTCCCGGTTGGTGCCACCAACCGGGACCAAAGGTCTCTGCTTTCCCGCCCTTTGGGCTGCTGAAAATGACCTTTAGTCCCGGTTGGTGGCACCAACCGGGACCAAAGGGTGGCATTGGTCCCGGTTGGTGCCACCAACCGGGACCAATGCTCTGTGTATATAAGCCCACACTTAGCAGTTTCTCGAAATCACTTGTTCTTCTCCGCCCGACGCCCCCAGGCTGCTCCTCGTCGCCGTCGCCGCCGAGCCCTGCCCCGACGCCGTCAGGCTGCTCCACCTCGCCGTCGTCGCCATCGCCGAGCTGCCCCGACGCCGTCAGGCTGCTCCACCTCGCCGTCGTCGCCGTCGCCGAGCTGCCCTGACGCCGTGCCCGCTCCCACTGTGAGCCGCCGCGCCGTTCCCCTCCTCTCCTCCTCCCCCCGCGTCCCGACGCCGCCGCCCGCGCTCTGCTTGCCGCGCCGCCGCCGCCTCTGCCTTTTTTTTGTTCATATGCAGATGTATGGATGATTTTTGGATATGTATGCATTGATGTATATGTATGCAGATGTGTATGCAGATGTGTATGGATGATCCATGGATATGTATGCATTGATGTATAATTTTTTTGTTCATATAACTTTTTTTTGTTCATAGAACTTTTTTTTGTTCATAGACAGTTTTTATATATGATCCATGGATATATGAGCAATGATGATCCATGGATGTATGCATTGATATATAAGCAATGATGTTCATAGAAAGTTTTTGTTCATAGAAGAAAGTTTTTTGTATAGATTTTTTTGTATGCTCATAGAAACTCTCGAGTCCACCCAAACCGGGACTGAAAGAGCGTTGTCGAGGCCACCCCAAACCCTAGAAGCGTTGTCGAGGCCACCCAAATTTACCAAGTTAAATGAGTTAAAAGAGCGTTGTCGAGGCCACCCCAAACCCTAGAAGAGTTGTCGAGGCCACTCAATTTTTTTTTTTTCATATAGAAAACTCCGGTAACATAGATTTATCAAGAATGCCCCCATTATGGATGTGCACAAGTTGATCCAATTTTTTTTTGATCTCATATATATATATATACTTCTATATGTCACGTTGTCTGTCAAAGTATTGAAGAAATCCATGGCTTCATCATTAGCCGGAAGTAACAGGCGTATGATGCTACGAAGCTCTTCAAAGTTGTTTTGGAACGGAGTTCCGGATAGAATAATTCGCTTTTTGGTACGAATTTCAGCAAAGGCCTTCCAAATAGCGATATTTGGAAGGCTCTTGCTGAATTTCGTACCAAAAAGATAATTGATTATCCTATCCGGGACTCCGTTCCAAAACAATTTTGGAGAGCTTCGTACCATTATGCGCATGTTACTTCCGGCTAATGATGAAGCCATGGTTTTCTTGAATCCTTTGACACTAGACAACATGACATATAGAAGGGTAGATGAGATCAGGAAAAATATGGACCATTTTCTGCACATCCAGAATGGCGCCATTTTGTTAAATCCCTTAAAGGTTAAGAGAATCCCTTGTTTGACATTCATGAGAGAGGCGGTCCGGATGTCGGACATTCATGTTTGTATATTAATTGCCATGTTGTAATATTTGTAGAAACTATGGATCAAAGAGACTTGGAACAAGAACAGTTGTTGGAGGAGATAATCCTCGCCGGATGTGATGTCTTGTCATTTCTCAACGACACCGATGGTCTGGAAGGAGAGGATGACGGCTCCAGTGATCGAATAATGGAGGAGGAAGGACATGATCATGATGGCTCCGGTGACCGAATGCCGGAGGAAGAAGGAGACCATGATGACGGCTCCGGTGACCGAACGGAGGAGGGAGCTGTTGCAAAGTCCGGCGAGGTATATATATTAATTAAGCCTGTGCTGACTAGCTAATTGATGCATTAATTGTTTTGGTATGTACATATATTAACTCTTCTTTCTTCTTTTATAGCCCTCCGGATCGAGCCAAACTTCGGTAACGAGACGAGGCCCGAAGAGAAGGTTGCGCAAGGATGAAAGGTTCACGATCACAGCACTCGCGGACGATGGCCTACCGATTGAACCCAAGCGGACCAAGGACGCATTTTCTGCTCAGTGCGGAGCTATTGTTAGGGACAACATCCCGATCAGCATCAAGCAATGGAATAAGCCTAAGGACGACGACGTCCCTGAAGGTGATTATGTCACCGATAGACAGAAAGATGATCTTTGGACCGCGTTGAAGGCAAATTTCTCCCTACCACCAGAGGAGGATCTGAATAAGTCAGTTATAGAGCCACTGGTCAAGGCGTGTGCTCTTAAGAAAATGGCAGATCTATTCAGGAGGTGGAAGAATGAGTTGAAATCAAAGTTTGTCGACAAAGGGAAGACTCCAGAATTCATCGGCCTATTTGAGAAGATAAGAGATCACTGGCCCGCATTTGTGGCCTACAAGACATCAGACAAGAGTAAGAAAATGTCAGAGACAAACAAGAACAATGCTGCAAAGAAGCAGTATCACCATCACATGGGGTCAGGTGGCTACCTCAAAGCCCGACCGTTGTGGGACAAAGCTGAGAATCACCTGATTGCTAAAGGGGTCGAACCACAGACATTGAACTGGCCAGACCGTTCAAGGACTTGGTTCTTCGGGGTTGGGGGAACTTTGGACCCTGAAACAGGGAAGTGCCGTTGGACGGACGAGCAACTTGCAATACCCGTCAAGAAGCTTCAGAAGTATATCACCGCAGCGCTGGAAGGGACGTTCATTCCCGACAGAGAGAAGGACGAGCTGACTGAGGCCCTAGGGAATGATGAGCACCCTGGACGAACACGAGGCATACCAGGCTCCGTTCCGGGGAAGGTTGGGTTTCCCGACGCAGGCGGTCACAAAAGCCGGGAGAGAAAGAGGAAAGCGGAGCTGAGCGACATGCAGAAGATCAATGCAAGACTACAAAAGCTAGAGGAACTTGAGAGCCAGCGAGCTGCCGGCCAACCATCTCAGTGGCACGAAGCTACCCCAGAAGCTCAGCGGAGAAGCAGCGTGGCTTCCACGGAGCCCGTTCAGCCTGACTTCACGGCTCCTAGCTACCCCGTGGATACTATCACGGAGGCTCAACATTGCGAGCTTATGACGAAATGCCGGAACCTCACTTTCAAGGCGGCAGTCGGCTCTGTTGCACCTCCTCAACCCAACGTAACTTTTCACTGCCTTCCGATTCCAAATGGCTATGCTGTTGTGATGGTGGATGAAGTAATGGAGGGATTTGAGGAGCTCGAGCTTGACCACTCTACAGGTGAAGGGGAGAATCAGCTGGTTCGTGCTCTGAGGAGTACATGTCTATGGCAGAAGGAGTACATCAAGCTTCCAAACTGGACGCCTCCGCCTCCTCCTCCTCCTCCGGCGAGTCAGGGCACTCCGCCTCCTCCTCCTCCTCCTCCACCGGTGAGTGATCAGGGCACTCCGCCTCCTTCTCCGGCTCCTCCGACGCGTGAGGGCACTCCGCCTCCTCCTTCGCCTACTCCGGCGCGTTGGAGCAGTCCGCCTCCTCCTCCGCCTCGTCGGCAATGGCGGAAGACAGCCGCCGCCGCTCGGCTGACGGTGTCCTGGACTAGGGGGTACTCACCACGTCGTCTCCCGACCAGTGGGTCGGGCCGAGGACCCCCGTGATGATTCACTATTGGGCCAGTTCGGACAGCCCATGCCGAATACAAGGAGGATTCCACAAGACTTGATGCCCAAGACAAGGACTCTCCTAAACCCTAGGCCTCGGTGCATATATAAACCGAGGCTAGGCTAGTTGATAGATCATCTTAGATTACATATCATAATCTCGTGGTAGACACATGTACTCTGTACTATCCCCATATGAATACAATCAAAAGCAGGACGTAGGGTATTACCTCCATAGGAGGGCCCGAACCTGGGTAAAACCTCGTGTTCCTCGTCTCCTGTTACCATCGGTCCAAGACGCCTAGCTTAGGACCCTTACTACGAGATATGCCGGTTTTGACACCGACATTGGTGCTTTCATTGAGAGCCTGCTGGTAGTCGCCGCGGTGCAATGGGAATTTGGATCGTCTCCGGTGCGATCTACGCGTCGGAACCGAGCTTTGTTGTCGATGTCGGCGTCTTCGTCGCCGGCTCGACTGGTCACCTCGGCTGGACCGAGGACTGCGCTCCGTGCCGGATCATCAAGATCGGACGGATACTTTCATCATCATCATCTCCGATCTCTATCAAGATCACGAGAAATCATCCATGGAGCTCGGGGGCTCGATGTTGACATCGTCCTCGAGCAACCGTGCAGTTTTTCTGGACAGCGACTCGTGTTCGTCGTCCCCGCTTGCTCGAGCGTCGCCTTGACGATTGCCTTGGTGGAACTGTGCAGAATTGAGTCTATAATGACCTCGTAAAATTTCGTCGTATTCCGATGGAGAAATCTTCGGCGATCTACGAAATACCGGAGCCCTGTTAAATCTGGACGTGAATCGGGACGAGTTTAGGGCGAGGTGTCCAGCTCCCAGCTCGGACATTGTTTGGAAGATCCCACCGTTCATCGGCTGCGGAATTCTCATACCGATCACCCCTCAAAATTTCAACTCGATCCGACCGTTCAAACTCCGGGAAACGTCCGATGAGTGCACCAATTTTCGAATCTGTTTTCTACGCGAGAACGAATCCGACCCAAATTCAACTTTTTCATGAACGGGATATTAAACATTCTTTTTAAGGAATTTTTCTCCTAGGGTACTGTGTGTTGTTCTCAAACACGTGCCCACAGATCTTAAAGCCTTTTTCGAGGTAATCTTCGCCGTCGCGATGGTGTCAAACCAGACCGACAACATTGCTCCACGGCTGCCGACCTGCATTAGACAGCTCGTCACTTCGCCGAGCTGAGGTCAATCTCATCGGATCATCACCTCAGTGAGCCGACCAATAGTTCGGCTAGCCGACAAAGAGTTCGGCATCGCGAGGGCCGAATAATCATCACTCGAACCTCGTCATTCGCGGGTTGTACGGGTCGGGCGCTCCATGGCTTCATCAAAGCCTGCATTGACCTCGTCACAAATTCCGACCTGCGTCGGCATCACCGCGCCGTTACTTTTTCAAGCTGACGTCCACCATGCCGACCTGCTTCAACACCTCGGCTGGCATAATACTTCGGCGTCACCAGCCGACCTGTTTCAACACCTCGGCTGGCCTAATACTTCGGCGTCACCAGCCGACCTGCTTCAACACCTCGGCTGGCCTAATACTTCGGCGTCACCAGCCGACCTGCTTCAACACCTCGGCTGGCCTAATACTTCGGCGTCACCAGCCGACCTGCTTCAACACCTCGGCTGGCCTAATACTTCGGCATCACCAGCCGACCTGCTCCGTCACCTCGGCTAGACCGGGGCTTTGGCATCCCTTCATCATCCTGCTCCGGGGACTTCGGCGTCACCAGCCGACCTGCATAAGACTTCGGCGTCCGCCGATCACAGCTTTTCCATGTTAACTGGACCGAGGACTTCATCCCGCCACATCGACCGTGCAGCGTCGCCACTTCGTCAAGCCGAACTCTTCGTTCAGGCACCTCGGCGCCCAGGCCATATTCTTTTGCTTATTTGCTTCACTTAAATTAACTAAGTAGAAGATTTTTTTTATATTATTACCTTTATTTGTTATTACTCTTGGCTTGTACTATTTTATGTGTGCAGGTAATCGGCTTCGGCTGCGTTGCGCGGTCAGTTCGACGTCACCTTGCCGACCTACTCCGCCACCTCGGCTGGACCAGGGGCTTCGCCTCGCCACATCGGCCGAGCCGTGACACTACTTAGGAGTGCCGAACTCTTCGTTCGGTCACCTCGGGACCGGCTTGGGGGCTGGGATCTTGACCCGCTATAAGCTTTTTGTTCGGTCCTACCGAGCATTATATTTATGTTAAATAAACAAGTTTGTTTGTTAACAACACTTCCTTTTCCCATGATAACTGGGGGCTTCGTCGTCACGCTGCCGAACTACTCTGTCTCCTCGGCTGGACCGGGGGCTTTGCCTCGCCGCAGCAACCGTGTTGCGTTGCCACTTCTCGACCCGAGCTCTTCGCTCGGTTACCTCGGGCTTGGGGGCTGGGACCTCGGCCAGGCCGAGGATTACTTCTTCATCCCGCCACAACCCCGGACCGCACCGAACACATTAATCAGCTAAGTCGTTTTCGTGCTCAGCTCTATTTGAAATTTAATTTTTGTTCGGTTCGACCAAGCATTATACTTTTTTGACAAAAAGTTGTTTGTGAAAACTTTCTTTGTCAAAACTTTGTTTATTACAAACAAATTCAAATACCCCGTTTACTTGGGGGCTTCCTTTATGAAACCTTTTCTCTTTGCATGCGATTATTATTGTACAGCTTCTTTCCTTGCTCGTGTATTATGCCAAAATATGCATCATGTTGACTTAAGTGTTCCGCAAAGCTGGGTTGCCTGGCTCCTGTGCTTACCCCTACGTTCCCGATTGTTCGGCTAGGGAGTAAAGGAAGCACCTCTGCGATTGTTACGATCGGGTCATCCGAACTCGTACCTCAGACGGGTGAAGCCGAAAGCTAGCGCTCTTACTGTTTTCAACTATGGTCGGCACACGACGGAACTCACGCGTACACAAATCTATTGCACAAGTCTCATAGTAATCATGAGCGACCAAAGAAAGGTTACAGCCTCATGGCCTGATTGCCTGGTTATCCGAAACACCGCCGATATTCTCGGTAGGCAGAGTAGATAACACTTTTCGGCCCTTGGCCGAAGAGGGAGAAGCCGACGGTCGGTTAAGACGCGTTCAAAGTTCGGGCGAACATAGATATTATATAAGTACTTCGGTACATACAATCATTATATATAAAATTCTTTTACCCAAGTCACCTGGGGGCTTTTAAATTAATATGAGCCGTTTTATAATAGATGTTTTCTTCTCAGTCGTTGCAAAGTCTTTTTCTACCACTCCTTTCTCGACTCAAGTGTATGATCAATAGCCGGGTAGCCTGGTTTCTCTCTAAAGCCGCTCGCGTTTAGTTCGCTAAAACTGGCCTGAGAAACACTCCGCCTTCGGGATAGGGAGGTTGAAGCCGAAGGCTGACCCACTTGAAGTCTAGAGATCGGATGTATCATGTTAAAGCACAACCGAAGCACATATTAAATTTTATACCGCTTTCGTATTGGCACAATTTTATTTTATCTAAACATAAACCTTTTTGCATAAGTTTTTTGTTTTTTTCCAAGCATAACTCTCGCAGTACACTTTTAAAGCATCGGCAATATCAACGGGGGGCTCCGACTAGAGCCGAACCCACCAAAAGCCAAGGTACTCCAAATAGTCCTCGGCAAAACATTCTCGGATATTGCTTTATATGCATCCGTTTCGAATTGTGTCTTTGGTCAATAGTTGGGTTGCCCTGCTCCTGTGCTTGCCTCCTATGTTTCGCTTTGTTCGACTAGGTGTGCAAAGGGAGAACCACTGCGATTGTGCTTCCAGCTCGAATGTTAAGCACCTCAGTGGAGAAAGCCGAAAACTGACTGTCACAATGGGCGTAAACTGGTCATCGATCCGATGACTGTGTCAAACTATAGATCGATAGAGGTCACCCCGTGTTAAACGATGGTCCTTTCATAAGATTGGCCGAAGTGTTACTGGTTTGACCTCGGCTGATGCCGAACACTATTCGCGCTTATCATTTACAAATATTAAAGGGGCACATCGATCCCCTGATCTGGTGTTGCCACCCGACTAGTGGCTCGGGGGCTACCGCATTGCCTATTCAATGCAGAAAATTCAAAATGCTCAGTGTTCGGCTTGACCGAGCTATGGGCAAACGTGTCTTCGGACAACAATAGGTACCATATGGACCTATCCGACATCAAGCTAATATATTATGGTAACTTCTCAAGACCCTCTCTCAACGGCCCGCTTGCCGATCACTATTTCCTCTAATATATTACACCGCGTTTCTATTCCTAAGTATGCTGCAGAGCTAGGAGTTGATCCTTAGGCCGATTTTGTGAATCGACCTGAGTCTCAGGGGCTACTGGGATCAGCGGTTTTATGTTTTCCTTTCAGGAAGCGGGACATCCTCTTGGTTGAGGTGTTCGGCGTGATGGTCTTGCCCGGAAACTCTTTTCCGAACTATGGTTCGGCAACTTTCCTGCCGAACTCCACCTCGGCGTTGTCAAAACGTACATGACGATTGAACTAGTTCCCGAGGAAATACGATCCTAGGGTCGGCCATATAGACCAACCCAAGTCTCGGGGGCTACTGCATTGACAATTCAATGCAGAAAATTTCAATGCAATACAGTTTCCGAGGAGATTATGATCCTTGGATTGGTCGGCCGCACCCAACCTAAGTCTTGAGGTCTGTGCACACCGCTTTTGTGTTCCGAAGTATGCTGCCGAGCTAGGAATTGATCCTCAGGCCGATTTTGCGAATCGACCTGAGTCTCAGGGGCTACTGGGATCAGCGGTTTTATGTCATCCTTCAGGTGCATCTCGGGTTTTAGACCGACACACACCTTGAGGGCTACTGGCTATATATCTCGGCAGAGAATAAATTGCACGAATCGAAAATATCCACAAAAGATCAGCCCACGGTCGGGGTGGTGCACCACCTCGGAAGCAGTCCGGCATAAAGCTCGGGCGCAAGTGGCTGGCTCCATAGAGAGCATTTCCGACATTAAGCTCGGATGAATTCCTTCAATTTTTTAAGGTCCAAGGTAGTTTATGATACCTCGGACGATGACCATCGTTAGAGCTCGGATGCAGTCTGGCGTTGGAGCCCGGAAGCAGTCCGGCATAAAGCTCGGATTTGAATGGCTCGTTCCATGGAGGACATTTTCGGCAATAAGTCCGGCGTTGGAACTTTTTCAAGGCCGAGTAGTGCACCACCTCGGAAGCAGTCCAGCATAAAGCTCGGATGCAAGTGGCTGCCTCCATAGAGGGCATTTCCGGCATTAAGATCGGTTGAACCCCTTCAACTTTTTCAAGACCGAGGTAATCTATGACACCTCGGATATAGTCCGGCGTTGGAGCTCGGACTTAGTCCGGCGTTGGAGCTCGGCTGTAAAAAGACACCTCAGATGCAGTCCGGCGTTGGAGCTCGGACGCAAGAGGATACCGCCGCACGGGAAACACTTCAAACCCCAGGTGTGGCGTAAAAAGATTACAAGGCATTGATAAAAGCTGATAACTTAAAGGGGATCCTCGGATGCCCGACATGTAAACTCTTCGGATTCAGCTCGGCGATCCTCAAGATCGGACATGGGAAGACTTGTTGAACTAGTTTTCAAGACCGGCGATCGAAGACAAAGAATTATTCGGAAGAACCGAGGAGCGTCCCCAACTTAAAGACCGGTTCAGGGGGCTACTGACGGTGTCCTGGACTAGGGGGTACTCACCACGTCGTCTCCCGACCAGTGGGTCGGGCCGAGGACCCCCGTGATGATTCACTATTGGGCCAGTTCGGACAGCCCATGCCGAATACAAGGAGGATTCCACAAGACTTGATGCCCAAGACAAGGACTCTCCTAAACCCTAGGCCTCGGTGCATATATAAACCGAGGCTAGGCTAGTTGATAGATCATCTTACATTACATATCATAATCTCGTGGTAGACACATGTACTCTGTACTATCCCCATATGAATACAATCAAAAGCAGGACGTAGGGTATTACCTCCATAGGAGGGCCCGAACCTGGGTAAAACCTCGTGTCCCTCGTCTCCTGTTACCATCGGTCCAAGACGCCTAGCTTAGGACCCTTACTACGAGATATGCCGGTTTTGACACCGACATTGGTGCTTTCATTGAGAGCCTGCTGGTAGTCGCCGCGGTGCAATGGGAATTCGGATCGTCTCCGGTGCGATCTACGCGTCGGAACCGAGCTTTGTTGTCGATGTCGGCGTCTTCGTCGCCGGCTCAACTGGTCACCTCGGCTGGACCGAGGACTGCGCTCCGTGCCGGATCATCAAGATCGGACGGATACTTTCATCATCATCATCTCCGATCTCTATCAAGATCACGAGAAATCATCCATGGAGCTCGGGGGCTCGATGTTGACATCGTCCTCGAGCAACCGTGCAGTTTTTCTGGACAGCGACTCGTGTTCGTCGTCCCCGCTTCCTCGAGCGTCGCCTTGACGATTGCCTTGGTGGAACTGTGCAGAATTGAGTCTATAATGACCTCGTAAAATTTCGTCGTATTCCGATGGAGAAATCTTCGGCGATCTACGAAATACCGGAGCCCTGTTAAATCTGGACGTGAATCGGGACGAGTTTAGGGCGAGGTGTCCAGCTCCCAGCTCGGACATTGTTTGGAAGATCCCACCGTTCATCGGCTGCGGAATTCTCATACCGATCACCCCTCAAAATTTCAACTCGATCCGACCGTTCAAACTCCGGGAAACGTCCGATGAGTGCACCAATTTTCGGATCTGTTTTCTACGCGAGAACGAATCCGACCCGAATTCAACTTTTTCATGAACGGGATATTAAACATTCTTTTTAAGGAATTTTTCTCCTAGGGTACTGTGTGTTGTTCTCAAACACGTGCCCACAGATCTTAAAGCCTTTTTCGAGGTAATCTTCGCCGTCGCGATGGTGTCAAACCAGACCGACAACATTGCTCCACGGCTGCCGACCTGCATTAGACAGCTCGTCACTTCGCCGAGCTGAGGTCAATCTCATCGGATCATCACCTCAGTGAGCCGACCAATAGTTCGGCTAGCCGACAAAGAGTTCGGCATCGCGAGGGCCGAATAATCATCACTCGAACCTCGTCATTCGCGGGTTGTACGGGTCGGGCGCTCCATGGCTTCATCAAAGCCTGCATTGACCTCGTCACAAATTCCGACCTGCGTCGGCATCACCGCGCCGTTACTTTTTCAAGCTGACGTCCACCATGCCGACCTGCTTCAACACCTCGGCTGGCATAATACTTCGGCGTCACCAGCCGACCTGTTTCAACACCTCGGCTGGCCTAATACTTCGGCGTCACCAGCCGACCTGCTTCAACACCTCGGCTGGCCTAATACTTCGGCGTCACCAGCCGACCTGCTTCAACACCTTGGCTGGCCTAATACTTCGGCGTCACCAGCCGACCTGCTTCAACACCTCGGCTGGCCTAATACTTCGGCATCACCAGCCGACCTGCTCCGTCACCTCGGCTAGACCGGGGCTTTGGCATCCCTTCATCAACCTGCTCCGGGGACTTCGGCGTCACCAGCCGACCTGCATAAGACTTCGGCGTCCGCCGATCACAGCTTTTCCATGTTAACTGGACCGAGGACTTCATCCCGCCACATCGACCGTGCAGCGTCGCCACTTCGTCAAGCCGAACTCTTCGTTCAGGCACCTCGGCGCCCAGGCCATATTCTTTTGCTTATTTGCTTCACTTAAATTAACTAAGTAGAAGATTTTTTTTATATTATTACCTTTATTTGTTATTACTCTTGGCTTGTACTATTTTATGTGTGCAGGTAATCGGCTTCGGCTGCGTTGCGCGGTCAGTTCGACGTCACCTTGCCGACCTACTCCGCCACCTCGGCTGGACCAGGGGCTTCGCCTCGCCACATCGGCCGAGCCGTGACACTACTTAGGAGTGCCGAACTCTTCGTTCGGTCACCTCGGGACCGGCTTGGGGGCTGGGATCTTGACCCGCTATAAGCTCGGCCTGCGTCGTCAACACCGAGCACATTAACCAGCTAAGTTGCTTTAATGCTCAAATTTCTAAATTTTTGTTCGGTCCTACCGAGCATTATATTTATGTTAAATAAACAAGTTTGTTTGTTAACAACACTTCCTTTTCCCATGATAACTGGGGGCTTCGTCGTCACGCTGCCGAACTACTCTGTCTCCTCGGCTGGACCGGGGGCTTTGCCTCGCCGCAGCAACCGTGTTGCGTTGCCACTTCTCGACCCGAGCTCTTCGCTCGGTTACCTCGGGCTTGGGGGCTGGGACCTCAGCCAGGCCGAGGATTACTTCTTCATCCCGCCAGAACCCCGGACCGCACCGAACACATTAATCAGCTAAGTCGTTTTCGTGCTCAGCTCTATTTGAAATTTAATTTTTGTTCGGTTCGACCAAGCATTATACTTTTTTGACAAAAAGTTGTTTGTGAAAACTTTCTTTGTCAAAACTTTGTTTATTACAAACAAATTCAAATACCCCGTTTACTTGGGGGCTTCCTTTATGAAACCTTTTCTCTTTGCATGCGATTATTATTGTACAGCTTCTTTCCTTGCTCGTGTATTATGCCAAAATATGCATCATGTTGACTTAAGTGTTCCGCAAAGCTGGGTTGCCTGGCTCCTGTGCTTACCCCTACGTTCCCGATTGTTCAGCTAGGGAGTAAAGGAAGCACCTCTGCGATTGTTACGATCGGGTCATCCGAACTCGTACCTCAGACGGGTGAAGCCGAAAGCTAGCGCTCTTACTGTTTTCAACTATGGTCGGCACACGACGGAACTCACGCGTACACAAATCTATTGCACAAGTCTCATAGTAATCATGAGCGACCAAAGAAAGGTTACAGCCTCATGGCCTGATTGCCTGGTTATCCGAAACACCGCCGATATTCTCGGTAGGCAGAGTAGATAACACTTTTCGGCCCTTGGCCGAAGAGGGAGAAGCCGACGGTCGGTTAAGACGCGTTCAAAGTTCGGGCGAACATAGATATTATATAAGTACTTCGGTACATACAATCATTATATATAAAATTCTTTTACCCAAGTCACCTGGGGGCTTTTAAATTAATATGAGCCGTTTTATAATAGATGTTTTCTTCTCAGTCGTTGCAAAGTCTTTTTCTACCACTCCTTTCTCGACTCAAGTGTATGATCAATAGCCGGGTAGCCTGGTTTCTCTCTAAAGCCGCTCGCGTTTAGTTCGCTAAAACTGGCCTGAGAAACACTCCGCCTTCGGGATAGGGAGGTTGAAGCCGAAGGCTGACCCACTTGAAGTCTAGAGATCGGATGTATCATGTTAAAGCACAACCGAAGCACATATTAAATTTTATACCGCTTTCGTATTGGCACAATTTTATTTTATCTAAACATAAACCTTTTTGCATAAGTTTTTTGTTTTTTTCCGAGCATAACTCTCGCAGTACACTTTTAAAGCATCGGCAATATCAACGGGGGGCTCCGACTAGAGCCGAACCCACCAAAAGCCAAGGTACTCCGAATAGTCCTCGGCAAAACATTCTCGGATATTGCTTTATATGCATCCGTTTCGAATTGTGTCTTTGGTCAATAGTTGGGTTGCCCTGCTCCTGTGCTTGCCTCCTATGTTTCGCTTTGTTCGACTAGGTGTGCAAAGGGAGAACCACTGCGATTGTGCTTCCAGCTCGAATGTTAAGCACCTCAGTGGAGAAAGCCGAAAACTGACTGTCACAATGGGCGTAAACTGGTCATCGATCCGATGACTGTGTCAAACTATAGATTGATAGAGGTCACCCCGTGTTAAACGATGGTCCTTTCATAAGATTGGCCGAAGTGTTACTGGTTTGACCTCGGCTGATGCCGAACACTATTCGCGCTTATCATTTACAAATATTAAAGGGGCACATCGATCCCCTGATCTGGTGTTGCCACCCGACTAGTGGCTCGGGGGCTACTGCATTGCCTATTCAATGCAGAAAATTCAAAATGCTCAGTGTTCGGCTTGACCGAGCTATGGGCAAACGTGTCTTCGGACAACAATAGGTACCATATGGACCTATCCGACATCAAGCTAATATATTATGGTAACTTCTCAAGACCCTCTCTCAACGGCCCGCTTGCCGATCACTATTTCCTCTAATATATTACACCGCGTTTCTATTCCTAAGTATGCTGCAGAGCTAGGAGTTGATCCTTAGGCCGATTTTGTGAATCGACCTGAGTCTCAGGGGCTACTGGGATCAGCGGTTTTATGTTTTCCTTTCAGGAAGCGGGGCATCCTCTTGGTTGAGGTGTTCGGCGTGATGGTCTTGCCCAGAAACTCTTTTCCGAACTATGGTTCGGCAACTTTCCTGCCGAACTCCACCTCGGCGTTGTCAAAACGTACATGACGATTGAACTAGTTCCCGAGGAAATACGATCCTAGGGTCGGCCATATAGACCAACCCAAGTCTCGGGGGCTACTGCATTGACAATTCAATGCAGAAAATTTCAATGCAATACAGTTTCCGAGGAGATTATGATCCTTGGGTTGGTCGGCCGCACCCAACCTAAGTCTTGAGGTCTGTGCACACCGCTTTTGTGTTCCGAAGTATGCTGCCGAGCTAGGAATTGATCCTCAGGCCGATTTGGCGAATCGACCTGAGTCTCAGGGGCTACTGGGATCAGCGGTTTTATGTCATCCTTCAGGTGCATCTCGGGTTTTAGACCGACACACACCTTGAGGGCTACTGGCTATATATCTCGGCAGAGAATAAATTGCACGAATCGAAAATATCCACAAAAGATCAGCCCACGGTCGGGGTGGTGCACCACCTCGGAAGCAGTCCGGCATAAAGCTCGGGCGCAAGTGGCTGGCTCCATAGAGAGCATTTCCGACATTAAGCTCGGATGAATTCCTTCAATTTTTTAAGGTCCAAGGTAGTTTATGATACCTCGGACGATGACCATCGTTAGAGCTCGGATGCAGTCTGGCGTTGGAGCCCGGAAGCAGTCCGGCATAAAGCTCGGATTCGAATGGCTCGTTCCATGGAGGACATTTTCGGCAATAAGTCCGGCGTTGGAACTTTTTCAAGGCCGAGTAGTGCACCACCTCGGAAGCAGTCCAGCATAAAGCTCGGATGCAAGTGGCTGCCTCCATAGAGGGCATTTCCGGCATTAAGATCGGTTGAACCCCTTCAACTTTTTCAAGACCGAGGTAATCTATGACACCTCGGATATAGTCCGGCGTTGGAGCTCGGACTTAGTCCGGCGTTGGAGCTCGGCTGTAAAAAGACACCTCAGATGCAGTCCGGCGTTGGAGCTCGGACGCAAGAGGATACCGCCGCACGGGAAACACTTCAAACCCCAGGTGTGGCGTAAAAAGATTACAAGGCATTGATAAAAGCTGATAACTTAAAGGGGATCCTCGGATGCCCGACATGTAAACTCTTCGGATTCAGCTCGGCGATCCTCAAGATCGGACATGGGAAGACTTGTTGAACTAGTTTTCAAGACCGGCGATCGAAGACAAAGAATTATTCGGAAGAACCGAGGAGCGTCCCCAACTTAAAGACCGGTTCAGGGGGCTACTGACGGTGTCCTGGACTAGGGGGTACTCACCACGTCGTCTCCCGACCAGTGGGTCGGGCCGAGGACCCCCGTGATGATTCACTATTGGGCCAGTTCGGACAGCCCATGCCGAATACAAGGAGGATTCCACAAGACTTGATGCCCAAGACAAGGACTCTCCTAAACCCTAGGCCTCGGTGCATATATAAACCGAGGCTAGGCTAGTTGATAGATCATCTTACATTACATATCATAATCTCGTGGTAGACACATGTACTCTGTACTATCCCCATATGAATACAATCAAAAGCAGGACGTAGGGTATTACCTCCATAGGAGGGCCCGAACCTGGGTAAAACCTCGTGTCCCTCATCTCCTGTTACCATCGGTCCAAGACGCCTAGCTTAGGACCCTTACTACGAGATATGCCGGTTTTGACACCGACATTGGTGCTTTCATTGAGAGCCTGCTGGTAGTCGCCGCGGTGCAATGGGAATTCGGATCGTCTCCGGTGCGATCTACGCGTCGGAACCGAGCTTTGTTGTCGATGTCGGCGTCTTCGTCGCCGGCTCGACTGGTCACCTCGGCTGGACCGAGGACTGCGCTCCGTGCCGGATCATCAAGATCGGACGGATACTTTCATCATCATCATCTCCGATCTCTATCAAGATTACGAGAAATCATCCATGGAGCTCGGGGGCTCGATGTTGACATCGTCCTCGAGCAACCGTGCAGTTTTTCTGGACAGCGACTCGTGTTCGTCGTCCCCGCTTCCTCGAGCGTCGCCTTGACGATTGCCTTGGTGGAACTGTGCAGAATTGAGTCTATAATGACCTCGTAAAATTTCGTCGTATTCCGATGGAGAAATCTTCGGCGATCTACGAAATACCGGAGCCCTGTTAAATCTGGACGTGAATCGGGACGAGTTTAGGGCGAGGTGTCCAGCTCCCAGCTCGGACATTGTTTGGAAGATCCCACCGTTCATCGGCTGCGGAATTCTCATACCGATCACCCCTCAAAATTTCAACTCGATCCGACCGTTCAAACTCCGGGAAACGTCCGATGAGTGCATCAATTTTCGGATCTGTTTTCTACGCGAGAACGAATCCGACCCGAATTCAACTTTTTCATGAACGGGATATTAAACATTCTTTTTAAGGAATTTTTCTCCTAGGGTACTGTGTGTTGTTCTCAAACACGTGCCCACAGATCTTAAAGCCTTTTTCGAGGTAATCTTCGCCGTCGCGATGGTGTCAAACCAGACCGACAACATTGCTCCACGGCTGCCGACCTGCATTAGACAGCTCGTCACTTCGCCGAGCTGAGGTCAATCTCATCGGATCATCACCTCAGTGAGCCGACCAATAGTTCGGCTAGCCGACAAAGAGTTCGGCATCGCGAGGGCCGAATAATCATCACTCGAACCTCGTCATTCGCGGGTTGTACGGGTCGGGCGCTCCATGGCTTCATCAAAGCCTGCATTGACCTCGTCACAAATTCCGACCTGCGTCGGCATCACCGCGCCGTTACTTTTTCAAGCTGACGTCCACCATGCCGACCTGCTTCAACACCTCGGCTGGCATAATACTTCGGCGTCACCAGCCGACCTGTTTCAACACCTCGGCTGGCCTAATACTTCGGCGTCACCAGCCGACCTGCTTCAACACCTCGGCTGGCCTAATACTTCGGCGTCACCAGCCGACCTGCTTCAACACCTTGGCTGGCCTAATACTTCGGCGTCACCAGCCGACCTGCTTCAACACCTCGGCTGGCCTAATACTTCGGCATCACCAGCCGACCTGCTCCGTCACCTCGGCTAGACCGGGGCTTTGGCATCCCTTCATCAACCTGCTCCGGGGACTTCGGCGTCACCAGCCGACCTGCATAAGACTTCGGCGTCCGCCGATCACAGCTTTTCCATGTTAACTGGACCGAGGACTTCATCCCGCCACATCGACCGTGCAGCGTCGCCACTTCGTCAAGCCGAACTCTTCGTTCAGGCACCTCGGCGCCCAGGCCATATTCTTTTGCTTATTTGCTTCACTTAAATTAACTAAGTAGAAGATTTTTTTTATATTATTACCTTTATTTGTTATTACTCTTGGCTTGTACTATTTTATGTGTGCAGGTAATCGGCTTCGGCTGCGTTGCGCGGTCAGTTCGACGTCACCTTGCCGACCTACTCCGCCACCTCGGCTGGACCAGGGGCTTCGCCTCGCCACATCGGCCGAGCCGTGACACTACTTAGGAGTGCCGAACTCTTCGTTCGGTCACCTCGGGACCGGCTTGGGGGCTGGGATCTTGACCCGCTATAAGCTCGGCCTGCGTCGTCAACACCGAGCACATTAACCAGCTAAGTTGCTTTAATGCTCAAATTTCTAAATTTTTGTTCGGTCCTACCGAGCATTATATTTATGTTAAATAAACAAGTTTGTTTGTTAACAACACTTCCTTTTCCCATGATAACTGGGGGCTTCGTCGTCACGCTGCCGAACTACTCTGTCTCCTCGTCTGGACCGGGGGCTTTGCCTCGCCGCAGCAACCGTGTTGCGTTGCCACTTCTCGACCCGAGCTCTTCGCTCGGTTACCTCGGGCTTGGGGGCTGGGACCTCGGCCAGGCCGAGGATTACTTCTTCATCCCGCCACAACCCCGGACCGCACCGAACACATTAATCAGCTAAGTCGTTTTCGTGCTCAGCTCTATTTGAAATTTAATTTTTGTTCGGTTCGACCAAGCATTATACTTTTTTGACAAAAAGTTGTTTGTGAAAACTTTCTTTGTCAAAACTTTGTTTATTACAAACAAATTCAAATACCCCGTTTACTTGGGGGCTTCCTTTATGAAACCTTTTCTCTTTGCATGCGATTATTATTGTACAGCTTCTTTCCTTGCTCGTGTATTATGCCAAAATATGCATCATGTTGACTTAAGTGTTCCGCAAAGCTGGGTTGCCTGGCTCCTGTGCTTACCCCTACGTTCCCGATTGTTCGGCTAGGGAGTAAAGGAAGCACCTCTGCGATTGTTACGATCGGGTCATCCGAACTCGTACCTCAGACGGGTGAAGCCGAAAGCTAGCGCTCTTATTGTTTTCAACTATGGTCGGCACACGACGGAACTCACGCGTACACAAATCTATTGCACAAGTCTCATAGTAATCATGAGCGACCAAAGAAAGGTTACAGCCTCATGGCCTGATTGCCTGGTTATCCGAAACACCGCCGATATTCTCGGTAGGCAGAGTAGATAACACTTTTCGGCCCTTGGCCGAAGAGGGAGAAGCCGACGGTCGGTTAAGACGCGTTCAAAGTTCGGGCGAACATAGATATTATATAAGTACTTCGGTACATACAATCATTATATATAAAATTCTTTTACCCAAGTCACCTGGGGGCTTTTAAATTAATATGAGCCGTTTTATAATAGATGTTTTCTTCTCAGTCGTTGCAAAGTCTTTTTCTACCACTCCTTTCTCGACTCAAGTGTATGATCAATAGCCGGGTAGCCTGGTTTCTCTCTAAAGCCGCTCGCGTTTAGTTCGCTAAAACTGGCCTGAGAAACACTCCGCCTTCGGGATAGGGAGGTTGAAGCCGAAGGCTGACCCACTTGAAGTCTAGAGATCGGATGTATCATGTTAAAGCACAACCGAAGCACATATTAAATTTTATACCGCTTTCGTATTGGCACAATTTTATTTTATCTAAACATAAACCTTTTTGCATAAGTTTTTTGTTTTTTTCCGAGCATAACTCTCGCAGTACACTTTTAAAGCATCGGCAATATCAACGGGGGGCTCCGACTAGAGCCGAACCCACCAAAAGCCAAGGTACTCCGAATAGTCCTCGGCAAAACATTCTCGGATATTGCTTTATATGCATCCGTTTCGAATTGTGTCTTTGGTCAATAGTTGGGTTGCCCTGCTCCTGTGCTTGCCTCCTATGTTTCGCTTTGTTCGACTAGGTGTGCAAAGGGAGAACCACTGCGATTGTGCTTCCAGCTCGAATGTTAAGCACCTCAGTGGAGAAAGCCGAAAACTGACTGTCACAATGGGCGTAAACTGGTCATCGATCCGATGACTGTGTCAAACTATAGATCGATAGAGGTCACCCCGTGTTAAACGATGGTCCTTTCATAAGATTGGCCGAAGTGTTACTGGTTTGACCTCGGCTGATGCCGAACACTATTCGCGCTTATCATTTACAAATATTAAAGGGGCACATCGATCCCCTGATCTGGTGTTGCCACCCGACTAGTGGCTCGGGGGCTACTGCATTGCCTATTCAATGCAGAAAATTCAAAATGCTCAGTGTTCGGCTTGACCGAGCTATGGGCAAACGTGTCTTTGGACAACAATAGGTACCATATGGACCTATCCGACATCAAGCTAATATATTATGGTAACTTCTCAAGACCCTCTCTCAACGGCCCGCTTGCCGATCACTATTTCCTCTAATATATTACACCGCGTTTCTATTCCTAAGTATGCTGCAGAGCTAGGAGTTGATCCTTAGGCCGATTTTGTGAATCGACCTGAGTCTCAGGGGCTACTGGGATCAGCGGTTTTATGTTTTCCTTTCAGGAAGCGGGACATCCTCTTGGTTGAGGTGTTCGGCGTGATGGTCTTGCCCGGAAACTCTTTTCCGAACTATGGTTCGGCAACTTTCCTGCCGAACTCCACCTCGGCGTTGTCAAAACGTACATGACGATTGAACTAGTTCCCGAGGAAATACGATCCTAGGGTCGGCCATATAGACCAACCCAAGTCTCGGGGGCTACTGCATTGACAATTCAATGCAGAAAATTTCAATGCAATACAGTTTCCGAGGAGATTATGATCCTTGGGTTGGTCGGCCGCACCCAACCTAAGTCTTGAGGTCTGTGCACATCGCTTTTGTGTTCCGAAGTCTGCTGCCGAGCTAGGAATTGATCCTCAGGCCGATTTTGCGAATCGACCTGAGTCTCAGGGGCTACTGGGATCAGCGGTTTTATGTCATCCTTCAGGTGCATCTCGGGTTTTAGACCGACACACACCTTGAGGGCTACTGGCTATATATCTCGGCAGAGAATAAATTGCACGAATCGAAAATATCCACAAAAGATCAGCCCACGGTCGGGGTGGTGCACCACCTCGGAAGCAGTCCGGCATAAAGCTCGGGCGCAAGTGGCTGGCTCCATAGAGAGCATTTCCGACATTAAGCTCGGATGAATTCCTTCAATTTTTTAAGGTCCAAGGTAGTTTATGATACCTCGGACGATGACCATCGTTAGAGCTCGGATGCAGTCTGGCGTTGGAGCCCGGAAGCAGTCCGGCATAAAGCTCGGATTCGAATGGCTTGTTCCATGGAGGACATTTTCGGCAATAAGTCCGGCGTTGGAACTTTTTCAAGGCCGAGTAGTGCACCACCTCGGAAGCAGTCCAGCATAAAGCTCGGATGCAAGTGGCTGCCTCCATAGAGGGCATTTCCGGCATTAAGATCGGTTGAACCCCTTCAACTTTTTCAAGACCGAGGTAATCTATGACACCTCGGATATAGTCCGGCGTTGGAGCTCGGACATAGTCCGGCGTTGGAGCTCGGCTGTAAAAAGACACCTCAGATGCAGTCCGGCGTTGGAGCTCGGACGCAAGAGGATACCGCCGCACGGGAAACACTTCAAACCCCAGGTGTGGCGTAAAAAGATTACAAGGCATTGATAAAAGCCGATAACTTAAAGGGGATCCTCGGATGCCCGACATGTAAACTCTTCGGATTCAGCTCGGCGATCCTCAAGATCGGACATGGGAAGACTTGTTGAACTAGTTTTCAAGACCGGCGATCGAAGACAAAGAATTATTCGGAAGAACCGAGGAGCGTCCCCAACTTAAAGACCGGTTCAGGGGGCTACTGACGGTGTCCTGGACTAGGGGGTACTCACCACGTCGTCTCCCGACCAGTGGGTCGGGCCGAGGACCCCCGTGATGATTCACTATTGGGCCAGTTCGGACAGCCCATGCCGAATACAAGGAGGATTCCACAAGACTTGATGCCCAAGACAAGGACTCTCCTAAACCCTAGGCCTCGGTGCATATATAAACCGAGGCTAGGCTAGTTGATAGATCATCTTACATTACATATCATAATCTCGTGGTAGACACATGTACTCTGTACTATCCCCATATAAATACAATCAAAAGCAGGACGTAGGGTATTACCTCCATAGGAGGGCCCGAACCTGGGTAAAACCTCGTGTCCCTCGTCTCCTGTTACCATCGCTCCAAGACGCCTAGCTTAGGACCCCTACTACGAGATATGCTTGTTTTGACACCGACACCGGCTCCTCCGGCGCGTCGGAGAACTCCGCCTCCTTCTCTGCCTCGTCAGCAACGACGGAAGAGAGACGCCGCCGCTCCGGCGGCTAGCAGTACAAGCAGAGGCGGGAGGCAATTCAGATACGGTCCATCTCTCAAGCCTCTGGAAAAGTTACCATATGAGAGGACCGAGCAGGAAAACGAGGACATATGTCGTGCCCAAGTGAGGGACCATTTTGCAAAGAAAACTCCACCTCCGAAGGAGAAGCTAGATCCGGTGAAAGTGAAGCGCCCTATCGATGCCCTGAAGCGACCACCACCGCCTCCGCCGGATTCCAACTATGTCCGCTGTCTTAAAAAGACATATAATGAAGCGCGGCGGTCAGGAAGTACTTCTAGGGATGCAAGGTTAGCAGAACGAAGAAGTGGGAAAACAATTCCCCAGCTCGGTGAACAGGAGAAGCAATCGTGCCCCCCGCTCAAGGTGTCTAGCGATATCGTCGCTAATCATCCGGGGATGGTGCCCGGTACCAATCCTGGTGATTACTTGGGGGATGATGTAATTTTTGAAACGGCTGAGGTAACAAAAGAAGAATATAAATACGTGCACGGGAAGCCTCTCGTCAAACCTGGTCATCCTCCTCTAACAACGATGATGTACAAATTGCATGAGTGGTACATGAAAACCTGCAGGGAGTCTGGGAGAGACACTATGTATGTGGCAGTGAAACCAGAGCACGAATTCATTGGACTTCCCGTGATGCCTATTGAATTTGTGGAGTTATTTCAGTTATACAATCAACTGGCCCTCGACAAACAACTCATGACTTCCTACTGTCTATAAGTATTACTTCTATTGTTAAGTCTCTAACTCAGCTCGTTCATTGCATGTATATATAATTATCCTCACTATATTATGCAGATTGAAGATCGTCGAATGCAAAAAAGCAGGAATCTTCGACGTTGGGTTCATTAGCCCAGATGCCGTAAATGAATGGACGGTACGAAACTCAATCAAAGAGACCGAGGAGAACTTGCTAAAGTCGTTCCTTATACATCAAAACAAAAGGGAAATACTCTTTCCTTACAACTTCAAGTGAGTGTTGCTGTCTTCTCTGTATACTCGGTTTCGCTTACTCGAGGTTAAGTAATGTAATTGATGAGTTATATATGCGTGCGCAGTTTCCACTTTATTCTGCTATCCATTAAGCTTGACGGGGCATTAGTAACTGTCTTAGACTCGAGACGTAAAGATCCCGAGAATTATGCGGACATGACTGCAATGCTCAAGAAGTAAGTTCAGTCAATACCGGGACCATATCGACATGCAACTTTCGTTAATTTCCTGATATCAAGTAATCATTATCTTTGCCTGGCAGGGTTTGGAAGAAGTTCACCCGAAAGGTTCCCGGTCTAAACAAAGAGTTGCGATTTACGCACCCCAAAGTAAGTAGTACTAGCTAGTTCCGCGCATCTCTAATTGATTCAAATTTTCATCAATATATCATTACCATGCTTTCTTATCAGTTTGATTGAACTCTATTCTCGTAAAGTGCTTGTACTAGAAAGAAGGGACTGTTTTATGTGCATACTACGTATGCGAGTTCATTCGCCACTCGACCTCTGAGCGGGGCTTCTCTGACAAACAATTTGAAGTACGTAAATAATATTCACAATTTTATTTTATATATTACCATCAATTGTGTTGAGTTTTATTCATATATATGCATGTATTGGCCCCCTTCTTTAAATTAGATCTGACAGATGCGGGATGAACTCCTACCACATGATCGCATACGAGCAATTCAAGAGGAATTGGCGGGATTCTTTCTTGACCACGTCATACCTAAAGACGGAGAATACCATGTGGATTTGTGATTGGATCTTAGGTAGATGATGTTAGGGATTGTAAAAGATGTTATATTGTATATATGTAGTAGCGTCGGATAGATATACGAAAACTTGTTGTTCGACCAAGCACGGAGAAAGAGATGTCACTTCTCTCTATATATGTTCAGCATGACGATCTTGTGTAATTAATGGTTTCCTTCATTTTCTTATTAGTTAGCGTCGAGTTCTCTCTATATGTATAGTAGCTAGCGTCGACCAAGCACAAAGAAAGAGAGGACACTTCTCTCTATTAGCTAGCTAACACAATATGAAACCCCTAAATTAACCCTCCAAAACCCCTACACCCCCCCCCCCCCCTTCAAAAAACAAAAACAAAAACCCCAGCTCCTGCCTGATGCTGACGCGTGGATGCCCTTTGGTCCCGGTTGGTGTGACCAACCGGGACTAAAGGTCCTCCTGCCTGGGCTCCCCGCAGCGGCCACGTGGAGCCCCTTCTGTCCCGGTTGGTAAGCGAACCAGGACTAAAGGTTTTGGGCTTTAGTCCCGACCCTTTAGTCCCGGTTTCAGAACCGGGACAAATGGGCCTCTGGAACCGGGACAAATGGGCCATTTTCTACTAGTGCAAGGGAAGTAAGGTACCAGCCAGCCGAAAAATTTCCATAGTTTTCCATGACCTCTGAAGTGATTTTTAATAAATTTAAATTCTTGCACAGATCTGATCATTTGAGGACCTATAAATTTTCCCCAATAATAAATAATAAGCATGATTTCATAGCTTAATCAGAAAATTTTGTGTAGTCAACTTGCTAAATTAGGCGGTGTATATGTGTATACCATTATCGTCACTTTGTTGGATATTGTCCTCCCAGTGTCTTCATTTTCTTATCTGAACGGAATGAACAAAAACATTATACAAAGAAAATTTGGTAATTCATTTTGAATACAAATTAAGTTTTACTTTTTGAATACCTGTGTGATTCCAAGAATAACTGTAACAGCAGTGAGAACCACATGCGTAACCGCTAAGACTAAGATAAACATGTGTAATTGATGAATAGCTTCAACCGAAAGAATTGGAACTTTGCCCTGAGGAATATGACAACATATATGAATAGTGATTATTAATCAGCTTAACAAAGATGATGGGCAAAGGTAGGAAAAAAATACATTTCTTAGCAACATCAAGAAAAATCACAATATTATATACTTACTTTTTTAGATGGGCTTATTAATAGTGGATCAAAATGTTTAAGCTCGTTATTAAAAAAATTATGTGCATGACCATAGTCAAGACGTTGCACATAATTCAAATTATCTCTACTACTTAAAAAAAGTATCCTACCAGCAGAGTGCTTCGTCAACCTGTTCCCCCCTCCCACCACGTTTTTTCATTGGGTTTTTTCGTCGATCCTGTTTTTTTGTCCCACCATGCCTTTGTCCACACATTCCCCGTATGCTAATCAGTCATCTTAATTTACTTACCTTCTACACCAATTCCACCTTAATTTACTTACTTTTTGCGTCAATTTCATGTATCGCCGTAATTTACTTATCTTTTATATCAATTCTATAATTTGTGTACCATGCATGACCCAGCCTACCAAACTATAAGGGCGCCAAATCCTAACTTCTAATTTAGGTAGGTAAATCACGTGTAGGATTTGATAAACATTTATTCACACAATCATATTTATATGTGCAGATAAATCACAGGCTAACGTACTAAAATATTTATAACCCGTTGCAACGCATAGGCAATTATCTACTTTTAATGAAGGAAGTACCAAGCATGGTCAACAAATAATTAATGTCAAACAGAAGCTGGTGAGCCTCCCTAGATAGCTCGCTTCGATCGCTTCCGGTAAACGCCGGCTGCATGCGGCCTACGAATTTCGTCTGGCAAACCAAAGCAATTGCTTTTGTTTTTATCTACTCTGGATATTAGCTTTGTCTACAGTTAAATTTTATAAACTTTGATCAAATTTATAAAAAAGTTATTAACATCTACAGTATCAGATCAATACCACTAGAATCATTGGATATATTTACACATAATATATGCTTGTTATTGTAAATCTTGGTACTGTTTTCTAAACTGGACCAAACTTTATAAAATTAGACTTGTTAGGAAAAACTAATATGGAGAATTAAAAAAAAAAACAGAGCCGAGGGTACTAGGTACCTTATTGAGGCAGTAGTCACTGGAGGCAGCTCCTCCTGCCAGGAGCCTCCTCGTGCGGCCGACCACACCGGTGAACACGGCGGTGGTGATGTGGTGCGCGGTCTTGGTGGCACCGGTGCCGTTGCGCGGGCACGGAAGGAGGTGGTGCATCAGGCTCTGCGTGGTGCTCTGGAACACGGTGAGCAGCAGGGAGATGAACCCCAACAGCATCAGCTCTGCAACAGAAGCGGTCGGCGTTAGGTAGTAGGACAGGGAAGGCATGGTGATGGTGTGGAACGAATTACGTACCTTCTTTGACCTTGAGGAGGGCCTCGTACAGCGGCTTCCGGTGGCCTTTTCTTAGCTTCTGTTGATATGGAATAAGAGTTCAAGCGGCTTATTAGGATGGTGGTGGTGGATGCATGAAGCTGCACAATTAATCATGGATGGTGCATGCAGAGCGGACCTTGCCGAGGCGGTGGAGCAGGCGCTCGGAGAGCAGGGAGATGAGGACGATGATGGAGCACACGGACGCGACGATCCATGTGGGCGTGTGCTCCAGCATTATCTCCGTGCCGCCGCTGGTTCCTCCAGCCATGGCTAGCAATGCCCAGCAGGTTGCCCGATCAGACCGACCTTTATGCCCACTCTCTTCAAAAGCGAACGCTATTCGTGCTCATATATATATATAGAATGGTCCATCTTAAACTTTGACTTGAACAGTAGAGGAAGAATCAACATCATGAAATGTCTTGAGACCGTCCTCCTACCTCCTATCTTGTGGCTGGCTGCTGATCGGGTCATGGTTATTGTTAGTTTGGAGAGAAGGGATTGTGTGCATCGATAATTCTCATTGATCGTGCAACAGGCACATATATAGGTACAAGGGGTGCGACCGGTGTCTTGTCTTCCAAGAAACAAGTAAATACAGGAGGGAGAGAGACACTACAGGTACGACATACAAACCCGGACCTACATACGTAAATACATGTTCAACACCCCCCGCAGTCGAAGCGTCGCCTGTGACGCAAAGACTGGACCGAAAGCCCTCAAAAGTGGAGGTAGGGAGGCCCTTCGTCATCACATCGGCAAACTGCTGATCGGTGGGCACATGCAAAACTCGAACACGACCAAGTGCGACGTGCTCCCGAACGAAGTGGATGTCGAGCTCAATATGCTTCGTTCGGCGATGATGAACAGGGTTGGCAGAGAGGTACACCGCGGAGACGTTGTCACAGTAGACAATCGTGGCCTTGGGAACCTCACATAGCAACTCCTGGAGCAGCTGTCGTAGCCAGGAACACTCCGCGACGGCGTTAGCTACAGCCCTGTATTCGGCCTCAGCGCTCGATCGTGAAACCGTGGGCTGTCGTTTAGACGACCACGAGATCAGAGAGGGGCCGAGGTAGACACAGTAGCCAGAGGTGGAGCGTCTGGTGTCGGGACACCCAGCCCAGTCGGCGTCGGAGTAGGCGACGAGGCTGGTGTCGGGGGACGCCGTCAGGGTGAGACCCATAGCCATGGTGCCACGTATGTACCGGAGGATACGTTTCACCAGAGCCCAATGGGTGTCACGCGGAGCGTGCATGTGAAGGCACACCTGCTGGACAGCGTACTGAAGATCCGGCCGCGTCAGCGTGAGGTACTGAAGAGCACCGACGATAGAGCGGTAGAAAGGAGCGTCGGACGCCGGAGAACCCTCGACGGCGGACACCTTAGCCTTCGTGTCGACAGGCGTGGGAGCAGTCTTGCAATTAAGCATGCCTGCTCGCTCCAGTAGCTCGTAAGCGTACTTCTGCTGATGCAGAAAGAAGCCATGGGCACGGCGAACGACCTCGATGCCGAGGAAGTAGTGGAGAGCCCCCAAGTCCTTGAGGGCGAACTCTGTGCCAAGACGAGCGGTGACCTGCTGCAGGAGCGCTGGCGAGGACGCAGTCAGGATGATGTCGTCGACGTACAGAAGAAGGTACACAGTGGCGGCTCCCTGGTGATAAACAAACAGGGAAGCATCGGACCGTGTGGACCGGAACCCCTGCTGCTGAAGGAAGGCCGCAATCCGCTGGTACCAGGCCCGAGGAGCCTGCTTCAACCCGTAAAGAGAACGGGAGAGTAGGCACACGTGGTCCGGATAATCGGTGTCGACGAAACCAGTAGGCTGCTGACAAAACACCTGCTCGTCGAGATGGCCATGCAAGAAAGCATTGGACACATCAAGCTGGTGAACTGGCCAGGCGCGAGAGATAGCTAGCTGGAGAACTGCGCGAATCGTGCCCGGTTTGACAACCGGGGCGAAGGTGTCGGTGAAGTCCACGCCGGCGCGCTGTCGAAAACCACGCACCACCCAACGCGCCTTATAGCGCTCGAGAGAACCGTCAGGGCGAGTCTTGTGGCGAAAAACCCACTTGCCAGTGATAACATTGGCATGTGGAGGTCGCGGGACAAGCTGCCACGTGCGGTTGCGCTGGAGGGCATCGAACTCCTCACGCATGGCAGCCAGCCAGTTCGGATCCCGAAGGGCTGCGCGAGCGGAGGTGGGCAGTGGAGACGGGGCCGCGGTAGACGCGGCACATGCATACTCGTCGGCAGTGTAGCGCGTGCTAGGACAAAAGGTCCCAGTCCGAGCCCGAGTGACCACACCGGTGAGAGGTGCAGCCGCTACAGGCGGAGCCGACGTGGAGACCGGCGAGGAGGATGTCGAGCCGGCCTCCGAGGGGTCCGTGGCAGTGCCTGACTGGACCGAGCCAGAGGCCCCGGCGATGGGGACACCGGAGACGGCGGCAGCGGGGGCGTCCGAGAGGACAGCCTCACCCGAAGTGCCGCGGTAGGTGGCAGCTGGACCCGGGGCGGCTGGGAGACCCCCGGAGGAGGCGGCCACAGCGGAGGGCGCGGAGCGCGCAGCCGGGGCCAGGGCCCTGCTCGGCGGCGAAGGGGGCGACCCGCCGGAGGTGGTGGCAGGGGCGAGCCGCACCGCAGAAGGCGCCGAAGATGGCACGGGTGATGATGGTACCTGCTGAAACGGGAACACGAACTCATCAAAGTAAACGTGCCGCGATGTATAAACGCGGTGGGACACTGGATCATAGCACCGGTAACCTTTGGTGTTGGGAGGGTAGCCGAGGAAGATGCAAGGAACAGACCGTGGAGCGAGTTTATGAGGGGTGGTGGACGCGGTGCTAGGATAACAGAGACACCCGAAGATGCGAAGACCATCATAAGATGGGGCCACACCGAAGAGGAGTTGGTGGGGAGCATAGTTCCAGCGAGGGCGACACGGGCGGATGTTAATGAGAAGGCTGGCGGTGGCGAGAGCATCCGGCCAGAACCGAGGGGGCACGTTGGAGTGGAAGAGCAACGTGCGGACACAGTCGTTAAGGGTGCGAATGACGCGCTCGGCGCGGCCATTTTGCTGGGACGTGTAAGGACAAGTGAGACGAAAAACGGTGCCGTGAGACGCAAGAAGGTTGCGGACTGCGGCGTTGTCAAACTCTTTTCCGTTGTCAGTTTGCAAGGTAAGGATGGGACGACCGAACTGTGTGGTGACGTAAGAATAAAAGGTGGTGAGTGTGGCGAGGGCGTCGGATTTACGACGGAGAGGGAATGTCCACACATAATGAGAGAAATCATCCAATATCACCAAATAATATAGATAGCCCGTGTTGCTGGCAACCGGGGACGTCCAAACATCACTATGCAATAACTGAAACGGAAAAGTGGAAATATTTGTAGACTCGCTAAAGGGAAGACGAACATGCTTGCCGAGACGGCATGCCTCACAAGTATGGTTTTCAACCTTATTACATGAGAAGGAAAAACTCTGAAGAATCTGACGTAAAACTGTGGAGTTGGGATGACCGAGACGAGCATGCCAAAGATCGACGCTAGCGGCGAGGACGGCTGGACGTGTGGCGGTGGTGGTGGAGGAGTGCACCGGGTAGAGCTCGTCAGGACTATCACATCGATGGAGAACCATCCGGGTACGGGCGTCCTTCACAGAAAAACCGACACCATCGAATTCAACGGTAATGGGATTCTCACGAGCAAGACAACGAACGGAAACAAGGTTCTTGACTAACTCAGGGGAAACAAGAACGTTAGACATGGTGAGTGGCATAGATGTGGAAGGAAAAGAAGTACGACCAACATGGGTGATAGGTAAAAAGGAACCGTCACCGACGGTGATGCGAGTCGAAGTATGAACCGGTGTGGAGGAAGTGAGGTTACCGGGATGAGATGTCATGTGGGCGGTGGCGCCCGAGTCCATGACCCAATCTCCGCCGGTGAGCGGGACCGAGTGCAGCGTGGTGAAGCCGCCGGAGGGCTGAGCTGGGGCAGGCTGAGCGTAGCCGCTGGCCATCGGCGGGGCGGGCAGAGCCGCGTAGCCGGCACCGGCCGGCTGCTGCGGTGCGGCGAGGTAGGCTTGATGACCCGCCGGTGCGCCCGGCTGGATGTGCTGCATGTGCAGGACGGGAGCCGACGTGCCCGACTGCATGTTGATGAAGGGGGCCGGCGCGTACGCGTACATGTCGCGGAGGAGAGGCGACGCGCTCGGCTGCAGTTGCAGCTGGCCGTAAGGAGCGGAGGTGTTCGGCTGCATCGGCATCGGGCCGTAAGGAGCGGACAGCGCAGCGGCGACGACAGCGGCCGGAGGAGCGGTGGCGGCAAGAGGAGGAGGCACGACGGCGGCAGCGCAAAGGAGGGCGGCGGTGGCGGCCGGAGGAGCGGCGGCGGCGGCGGCAAGAGGAGGAGGCGCGACGGCGGCCAGGGAGGCGGCGGCATCGCAAAAGAGGGCGGCAGCGGCGACGGCCGGAGAAGCGGCGGCGGCGGCGGCGGCAAGAGGAGGAGGCGCGACGGCGGCCAGGGAGGCGGCGGCGGCGGCCAGAGGAGCGGCGGCGGCGGCGGCAGGCGGCGGCCAGAACCGAGGGGCGGCGGCTAGGGTTTAGGGAGAGAGAGCGGCGGCGCGGCAGGAGAGGCGGCGCGGCGGCTGGTGGGTGGCGCGGCTGCGAGGAGGGGTGGGGCAGCGGCGCGGGGAGGTGGTGGCGACGGCTCGGGGCGGCGGCGGCAGCAGATGGCGGCGGCGGCGGCAGCCCGTGGCGGCGGCTAGGGTTGCGGAAGCTGTTTTAGGCAAGGATCGATACGGTGAATGATACCATGTTAGTTTGGAGAGAAGGGATTGTGTGCATCGATAATTCTCATTGATCGTGCAACAGGCACATATATAGGTACAAGGGGTGCGACCGGTGTCTTGTCTTCCAAGAAACAAGTAAATACAGGAGGGAGAGAGACACTACAGGTACGACATACAAACCCGGACCTACATACGTAAATACATGTTCAACAGTTATGAAGGTTTTCTGTCCTTTTTACATGAATGCAAAAGCCTCAAGGAACCTGTGTGATGTGCCCTTTTGCATGGTAGTATGACTGACGACAGGGACAAGTATATGCAACGAGAAAGAGAGACATGGATCTAGCATTACTCAACGGTCCAAACAAGATGAAAAGGTGCTTCTGTTGAAGAGCATACATAACCTGGTCAGCACCGTATGCGCTCCCTTGAACAAGTAACAAATCAGTAGGATCTGACAGGTCAATGATAGGAAATATACACTATAAGCTATTTGGGTTATCTGGGGAAGGGAGAACATATATAGACTGGCTTCTTGTCGACTTTTCTGTTTTTGCAGCTTTTGAACAAAGGCCTGTCGACTTTTTGTTCTTGTTTTGATTGAAAAAAGCCATGTCGACTTCAGCTCGACGGAAAAAAGGCGCTCTCAGATTAAGTAGCAATTGTTGTCGCTCATGGCCCAACTGCTGGTCATCAACCACCGCGCAAGTTGGATAGCAGAAGTCAAGACAGGGATGAGCCGAGCTAGGTAGGGCATGTCAAACACTTGCAGGAAACATACTACCTGATCTCCTCCCTCCCCACCGCCCCACGGCCGCCAACTCACCCTTTCCCCACAGACGCCGCCTCCTACATCCCCATCCTTCCTTCCCCTCGCCGCTGCTGGTTGATGATGTCAGTGGCGGGGAGATCTCTAATTCGATAGCCATAGATGGTGCGATGCGTTATACAAGCGACGACTTAAGGCGGAGGGTATGACTGTGCATAGGGTTGGACGCTCGGGCATGAGCTTTTTGGCTAGGCCTAAAACTTGCTCTAGCTCAGCCCCACATGCAAATAGGCTGAGCCGAGAACAAATTTTGGCCCGTTCCCATTCATTTTTTCGAGAATTTGCAACCCAGTGTAAAGACATAGAAACCAACGGAATTCCCTATACGCCGCTTACTGCGGCAAGTAGTCGCCGCTTCGCACACGGCGCAGCTCACGCTGGGCCGGCCCATTTGGGTGGTTTCGCTTCATGAGATAAAAAACAGCAAAAACAGTTCGCGCTAGGGATCGAACCGACCACCTCCTGTAGATGTACACACCGCGCTAGACCCCACGACTGAATCGTGGACGGGAAAGAATAACAACGCGAAACTTAAAGAAACTAACAGCGGCGACAAAACATAAAACCAGTTCGCGGAATTTCCAAAAAAACTTTTGTTCCTTCTACCGGTTTTTTCTGGTTTTCTACACTGTCTTATTATGTTCTTTCTTTTTTTTGTTTTCTTTGTTTTTGCTTTTCGTTTTTGATATTATTTTCCCTTTTTCTTTTTAAGCTTTTCAAAAAGTTCAAATATTGTTAGTATTTTCAAAAATGTTCTTGTTGTCAACATTTGTTCATATTTTTGAAATAATGTTCATATTTTCAAAAATTTGTCACAATTTAAAAAAAATGTTCCTGTTTTCAATTTTTTGGTTACAATTCAAAAAGATGTTCAAAAATTCCAAATTCTGTTCACATTTGCAAAAATTTGTTCACAATTTCCAAAAATGTTTGGAATTTTAAAATTTGTACATCTCTTCAAAAATTGTTTTGGAGTTTTGTTCATGTCTTAAAAATGTTTGAAAGTTTACAATTTTTGTTCACATTTTGAAAAAGGGTTCGCAATGTTAAATATATTCAAAATTTCCAAAGAAAATCATGTCAAAAAATGTTTGGAGTTTCAAAATTGTGTTCGCATTTTCAGAAATTGTTCACATTTAAAAAAAAATGTTCTGAATTTTAATTTTGTTTGTGTTTTGAAAAAAGTTTAGAATTTCAGATTTTGTTCATTTTTCTAAATAATGTTCAGAATTTATAAATTTGTTCATGTTTTCAAAATAGTTTGGAGGTTTGAATTTCGTGTGTTTTTCGAAATTTGTTCAAATTTTCAAATTTTGTTCAGAATTTCAATTTTCTATTCTCATTTTTCAACAAAAATTCCAGTTTTTTCAAAGATTGTTTCATGTTTAAAAAAATTACTCGCATTTTAAAAAGAAATTGGAATTTAATAATTGGGCAACGTCTTTGTCGAGCACTGTTCTCGACAAAAGGCATACACCATATATTGATATGTCCCCGATGTATCTATAAATTTTTATTGTTTCATGCTATTGTCATATCATTTTACATATTTTTCTAATAATTTCTAATATTTTTATTAGGGCTAACCTATTAACCAGTGCCAAAGACTACTTCCTATTTTCTATTATTTGGGATTTTAGGTGAAAACATTCACGGAGCCGGAATGACCTGAAATTTTTTGTGATTTTTTTATGAAAAATCTGAATTTTTGGTGGAGGAATCAACGAAGGCGATGCTGGTGGGCTCCACAAGGGTAGGGCGCGGCCCAAGGCCCACCCGCACCATGTGAGCTTGTGGGAAAACCGTAGATCGATTGGAGCTCTCCTTCGGGCGCAAGGAATCTAATTTATGGAAAACAACGGTGTACATTTTTTATTCTGATCAGAGATACGGATCTCCAGCTATTTAAAAAACGGTGCCCGGCCGCTGAAACAGTATAGAAATAGAGAGGAAAACACATAGAAAAATGAGAGGGGAGATCCAATTTTGGAGGGGCTCCCACCCTCCGGGTCGCATGGAGGCCAAGGACCAGAGGGGAAAACCTTCCCCCATCTCTCTCTCTCTCTCTCTCTCTCTCTCTCTCTCTCTCTCTCTCTCTCTCTCTCTCTCTCTCTCTCTCTCTCTCCAGTGTAATATCAACTTAAACATGATGTTTGATGCTATATATTCAATGATGTGATGCATCTCTATTCTGTATCAGTGTAGTATGCAATCCGTTGCCATTGTTGTGTTTTACTTTATGTACCTTTGTGACGTATTTGCATATTTTTCTACTTATTGTGCATTCAAATTGCACAAGGAATCCTTTGTGATGCTGAATTTATTACTGTGATACAGAATGTGGGATTGTTGCTAGGCATGGCTGAAAGTTACTTATATGAGGAAAACAAATCAGGTGATTTAGCATGTGTGAGCTGATTACTTATTTCACTTCATTCCCCTTCCATGCTTAATACTCTTTCTAAATGCATCACGGTTCTTATCTAGTGTTTATATGTATGTACGATCTTTGATTACGAAGGGCCCAATGTTTGATTACTTACTAGAATGACCAAACTATATGTTCATGTTTATTATATGCTCAGAAGTGCTCAATGAATTGCTTACATCTAACTATAACGTATTTATACACCAGGGTTACAGTGCCTACTTTTGATCATAGGGAAATAAACAAGACAGAAGGATCTTGCTATACTCTCTGACACCAAAATCAAAGCTAAGTACCTCTAAGTTACTCTCACTACCTATTCTGTTAAATGCAGCCTTTATTCTATAAAACTTTGGGTGACATGCCTTCACTGTGAGGGTGACTGTGAAGGTTGATTTGATTTTTGAAGAACAGACTAATGTCTCCATCAAAAAATTATTGTTTTACAAAGAAAAGATCATTTACAATTTTATGCTGACATACATTCTGCATTTTATTTTATTTTGAATATGAAATTGATATCCACAAGAAGTATGTGGTCAGCAGGGAGGATAATTTGCATGTGAAAAAAGTGTATGGGACAGAAAAGCCAAAACTCTTATCCAATCTTCCTGCTGATGTTTGCTTTGTTAGCTCCAGGACAGCTCAAACAAGTCCATATCAAGCTCATATATTATTTTTCTCTCTTTCAGCTTATGACCTGTATGAACTATGTTATGTCACTAGTGCAGAAAAATCTAGTTATGGCGTGGTAAAATTGGCCTTGCTGGCGTGGACATCCATCTCCATCAATATGGTGTCATTGTTAAAAAATAATTGCGGCGTGGGAACCCAGTCAGCAGTATTTTGGATACCTATGGCGTTGGACCTAATGGCACGACGTCAGTATCATATATACCTATGGCATTTATCGTTTTCCAACGTCACCTATGGTGTCTATCATTTTCCAACGTCTTCAACAAGGCGAAACTTTAGAGGCATTGTATTTTTTCTGCACGCCATTACTTAGTTTAAAAGCATCGAAAAAACGCTGTCACGACAGCGCTTTTTACGATCAAATATATATAGAGCGTCGTTTGCATGCCACAATAAGGAAACATGTAATGTTATTTACAAGACATCAACGATAATTGTGTAACACAGAAAGAAAAGAAAAAAGAAAAACAGAAAAGAAAAAGAAACGTAAACAGAAAAATAAAAGGAAAAAATAAAAAGAAAGAAAAAAAATGTTCATAATATTCAAAACATGTTTGGAAATTCTGAGAATTGTTGCTGCACTTCAAAAATTGTTCACAAAATTCAAAAAATGTTCGCTGCTTCAAAAAGTATTCATGAACCCAAAAGAATGTTCGTAAGAAAAAAAAACTGTTCCTGCATTTCTTACATTAGTCCCTAATTTCAAAAAATGTTTGCCTGTCCAATACATTGTTCACATGTTCCAAAACATGTACCAATTTCGATAAATGTTCGTGAATTTGTATAAAATGTTCATGAATTTAAAACAAATGTTCACAACTTAAAACAAATGTTCATGTATTTGCACAATGTGGACGATTTACAAAAATGTTGTACATGTATGTTTACTAATTGTGTTTTACAATGGAAACTCCCACTTGATGTGGTATAGGGGAACGCGACAGAAAACAAAAAATTTCGGTACTGCGAGCACGCCCAGGATCACTATGAAGATGCATACAAGGTTTTGATCTGATCATTACCGACTCGAAACGCAGCGGAGGAAGAGTCGATGAAGATCGTTGGTGCAGATTCCCGCAGCTAGGATTTACAACCTCCCAACCGCGAGAATGTACTCCCTCGTCGGACAGCCCTTCGGGAGGCGGTCGGACAGTCCCTCGGACGATGTCACGGACAGCCCTTCGGGAAGACCCTTGAAAACCGAATGGAAACTCGGGCAGCCCTTCGGGAGGACCCTTGAACAGCCCCTCGGACAAAAGATCGAAACTACGACCTCTCTACAGGATTGCACACATACGGTGTCAGCTATCCGGCAGGGCTTCGCCGTCCAGAACTAGTTCCTGCCGGAACCCAGACAGCCTTTCGGCTCTACGAAACTATTTCGCGGGGAGGGAGAGAGAAGGTCAGATCATGCATGGCATTGTATGTGAGAAGAGTGTGTGTGTTTGGGCAGCCCACCACCTCCTATTTATAGGAAAAACCCAGGGGTGGTGTGATACTTGAAAAACCCAAAACACCCTTCACAAGGGCATAAAGGTAAACCAAGTGGGGCATGTGAGGCCACCATGTGGGGCCTCACCTTGGCCGGCCACCTCTCCTAGGGCACCCCAAATGGGTGCCCTAATCCATCCATGTCATCCACATGAAGATATTTCAAGGAAGTCCAAATTCCAACCACCTTCATAAATGCTTTTTCACTATTCACGAAACCAATTTTTCGTGACTGATAAATCCGAAAATATTTCTATGGGTCCTAGAATAATTCCAGTACCCACTAAAAAAATTCTCGATACGTTCCGGAAAATTTTCAGATTAGTAATTTTCATCTGTGAAAAGCAACCATAGCGGTTCCGGCAGTCCGGAACATTTCCGGTTTATTGTCTCTGAAAATTCTCAGAAGTTACCAGAACGATTCTGGTACCCTCCAATAATTTCCAGGAGTGTGCCAGAACCAATTTGACTTAATGGTATACTCCGAAACAACTTTTCGGTTTTACCAAAACTCTTCCGGTGTTCTCTCTCCGGAACTCTTCCGTTATCTCCGAAACTTTTCCGGTGATTTTCTCTCAGACTCCTTGTCTAGTATTCAGCAGATAGATGACCCTTAAGCGTGTGACCCTATAGGTTCGGTGAAGCATAGACATGACCCGGAACACTTTCCGATTAATGATCAACATCGGAGCCGTGGACACCCATATTGACCCCTATACCCACACGAATAAATATTCGAGTGAACCTCCAGTTGCCGTGTGCTATTCCTGTTGCTTCGCGATATGTTACAAACACCCGAGGTGAGATTTATCGGCATCCCCGTGAATCAACACTTGTCCACTATGCCAGTTACCTCGTTATCGGTATTGTTCTCTTTTCTCGTTTCTGTGTTTCGGCATCCCTGTGATCAAATCACATTGTGTCTGGCCAGACGATGATGTATACCGCAACACCGAGAGGGCCCAAGAATATCTCTCCATCGTCGGAGGAGCAAATCCCAATCTTGAGCTACCGAGTTACTTGTCATACTTTTCCGTGAACCCGTAAGCCGCCGTAATAGCCACCCTTGTACAGATGACGTTTAACAAACCCCAAAGTTCACGAAGCAAGTACGAAGGAACTCGATACTCTCATGGTCTAAGGAATTATGCAAACGTTAACTATCTCTGTGTTATTAACCATTTAACTTGTGACGAATGTATCTCATAGCATAACATCAATGCGGGTCGATTCAACACAATTGTTCTTCTAACATTGTGCCCTCAAAGTTGCCGGCATAGTCATGCCCATGATCAGGAAAACAGAACCATCATGCAACACTTGAGCCAGTCTTAGAGGCATGACTAGGAATACTTTTTATCGTTTATTATTCCACACGTGCATATGACTCTTCCTCCGAGCCTCGTGGTTATTGTAGACTCGAGAACCATAGCAGTTATAGCATGGAATATAAACTTAATCAGGAACATGGGGATAAGTAATAACATTTATTATTGCCTCTAGGGCATGTCTCCTACAGACTCCCACTTGCACTAGAGTCAATAATCTAGTCAACGCTGATGCACTTTACACCTATGGCATACTGGTGTAAAAATATGCTTCGCTTGTGGTATAGCCTGATGTCCAACGGACCTGACTACTTCACCTCCGTGTGTATCCTTGCATATCCTCACGTTTTCACGCTTTCATAAAATTCATATTTTGTGTGGACTTGGCTTTGTATATGTGCGAATCAAAGGTCGAACCTTGATTCCTCAGACTGAGCTATGGAGCAACTATCTTCAATAGTGATCCATTGACCAAAGCCATCTTGGAACCATACTAAGTTCATGAATGAACTATATGATTCAACATCTTATTTGTCGCTTCTAAAGCGTCAACATACTTAGCCTTTGTTATAGAATTCGCCACAGTAACCTGTTTGGAACAATTCCAACTTACTGTGCCACCGTATTGTGTATTACACAAAACCTTAACTTAAATCGAAAATTGCATGGAGCAAGGATGAAGACTGTATCGATGTAATTACTTACAACGAGCACTTCATAATCTCCGCTTGCGAGGAAACATGTCATCAGTGCTACTTTAGTACTCAACGGCATTTTTCACTGTTGTCCTATGATCAATACTTTGATCACTTTGGTATCTGTACTCACAACAGCTTGGGAGTATCGGACATATCTGGTTGTTTTACATACCATGGAATACATGATTAATCCAAACACAAGAGTGTGTGGAATCTCCATCATGTATTTGCTCATCAGTGTTTTAGGACACCGAATCTTGCAAAACTCTTTCCATGTGACTTCGCCAAGAATTACCTTTTGGTGTTCTCACGCTAAACCATTTTAGCATTTTGTCAATATGTATTTTTGCTTAGCCCCATTTGGCAAATCTATCTCCATAGATCATTATGCCTAATTGCAAGGCTATTTAGCCCAAGCACTTCATCGGAAAACTATTTTCAAATGAAGTCCTAATTCGTGTCAAGAATTTTATATTATTTCCAATTTAACAATGTGTCAAGCACACAAGGTTTTTAGAAATATTATCATGCTCCCACTTACTTTCTTGTAACCACAAGCATCTTCGTTATCCATTGATGAAAACAAACTCTATTGACCATTTCATCAAAAACGAAGATTCTAACTCCATTTTGCTCTCTTCTGTCCGTTGCTGGAACTCTGAAGTTTGCACATTCACTAGCATCCTCTGGATTGACAAAATACCTTGGACAGTATCATATGCAAGTCCTAGGTTGCATTTCCATCTCATGGAAATCCTTTTGGCATCCATGTTTCATATCTCATGATCGAAATATGTATTAATTGCTAGTTTAACCCGAACCGACTTTTAGCATCGCTACGGTGAGACAACCTCATCGTAGTCAACTCCTTGAACTTGTTATTGCAACAAGTCGAGCTTTATGGATAAAACATTTTATCCACATCAGTTTATAGTTCCATAAATATTCGTTAAACTCCAAGTCTTTCGAAGGGTTTATCAAGATATAATCTTGAGTCATTCATATGGAGACTATCTCGGATTATATTGGCATTTAGCCAATTCCGGAGTCAGGGCCTATCATTGCTTCCTTGATCATCGTAGTTATACTGTTGTCTAACAACAATATCTCGTTTGCGCACCTGAGAGGTTTGCACGAGTTTTGCCTACGTGGTTCAGCTGCAAGTTCGACCGAAGTCCAAACATCTCATGTAGAGGCTTCCGTATCAGTCGCAGTAGGAAACTCTGGAATCACTTCCAAGGTTCCTTTCCTTTGATCTGATGACGAAGATACTGTTTATCTCGTCGAGTTGCACTGTCCTCCCACTCACCTTTTTGCAAGAACCATTCTCTTTAAAAGCATACCGTTCTTTTTGGCAAAACCCTTTGCCTCGGTATAGTGATGGGGGAATACCCAACATTTTGGGATAACATACAAAGTAGCACTTGTCTGATTTGGAATAGGTTTGTAACATTTTACACAAGCCCCATATTCCAAATGTTAAGAAAAGATATAACATGGTTGGGCGTACCATACAATGGCATCATTTCAACAGACCTGATGGCGCTCTTTTCAGTGTAAAAGCCGCAGTCTCTAAAGCATTACAATTAAAAGGGATAATGGCAAATTGATTTATGTCATCTTTGATCTTACCATGTCATAAACGGTTTGATTACATCTTCACGGACTTTCCACTTGCAGTGGTGTTCCGGGAGGTGTAAGTTATGAAACCACTTTCACAACTCATCAGACATTCGCTAAACTTGTAACTCAAATATTCCTTTCCACAATCTAATTGTAGAAACATAATTTTCTTGTTACAATAATTTCTACTTCCTTTTTGAAAAACCTTTTGAATGATTTCAAAAGATCCAGACTTACGTCTCATCAAGTAAATATCCATATATCTACTTGAGTCATTTCAGAAGATAGACAAATCCACTGCCAGCAATTTCATTTATCGGACTACACACATCACGATGTATGATCACCAATAAGTTCTTTGCTCGTTCCTTATGGCCTGTGAATGGTATTTCAGTCACTTCACTTCTCGGAGGAAAGTTGCAAGTGTCAGATGATTCATAATCAAACGACTTCAAAATCCATCATTATGGAATTTCTCCATGCGGGTTTCTCCAATGTGACCAAATGCAGTGCCACACATGTGTGGTATTCTTTTAGTCTTGCGACATTTAGCGTCAGTGTCATAGATGTATCATATTACTATCAGTATTCATAACATACATCTCATCCCATGATGGAAGCATGGCCCCTTATGTTTATTCACAATACTGAACAACAATTGTTCTATTATGAACAACACTTTTGCAAAAACATTATGCAAATGGGCTAGAGTGTGTAAAACTCTAAAATGAATTATGAAAGTAAATCCAGAGGTAATGTATTATTATCAGTATTCATAACATACATCTCATTCATAATGAAAGTATGGCCCTTATGTTATTCATAACACCGAACATGAAAGTTCTCTTATGAACAACCTTCCTGCAAGATACTTTATGCAATGGGCTAGAGTGTGTAAAACTCTAAAATGATTTATGAAAATAAATACATTCGGTAATACACCGATGGAAGGTATAGTAACATTTACTATGTTCCCTGTGTGTATCTAAACCTCATTACCGGCAAGTCTTTTAGGCCGTAGTTCTTGTATCGAATTGCAAGAGAATGCAATCGAATGGGTATTCCTGTGATCAACTCACAATACCCAAGAATCAGTGATTAACAGTTTAATCACAATTCCCAAGAACAATTTCTTTGACCAGCCTTCCAAACATCAATAACTTGGATGACATTCATACATGAGCTGGATATTCCAGTCTTCTCTCTATTTGCCTTTATACTTCTAACAGTTTAACTTTCAGTATTTCTCCTACTCTCAGAAGAAGCACCCAAATTAAAGAGTGGCGTTAGCCCCAGACTTCCTAGGCGTGTAGTTTTATCGACACCCTTTGGACACTTCCTTTCTCTTTAAGTTGTTGTTTTATTCACCTTCATTATTTGACAGGCGTTCTTCTGGATCCCTCTCTTATTAGTCAAATGCCCGGTAAACACTTTACTAATACTTTGCACAGAAACACTGCTTTGGATATCTCATATCTTTTAGCCTTTGTTTGTATCTGAAAATAATTTTCAGTTCCATGAATATCACATAACTATCCCAAACTTTTGAAGTCCGGGTTTTATGGAAGCAAACGTATTGCACTTGACCGTAACGGAATTCTAGCTTTTGGATCGAAGGACGAGAGTCTCATCATCCATAGCATCAGCGGGAGAATACCGAAAGCATGCGATAGGACAAAGTCCTTCTCGGCACTCTTGAGGACAATTCTCACATTACGTTACCAATCGTAAAGATTTAACCAGATAAATAACAGCTTATTCAATTTTAATAGGGAAGGTGGAAACGCGAGCCATTATTCTATAACTATTATGCAAATTTCACTTGGATTATGTTCATAATTAATTGCACTGAGATTTAAACAAGTTAATTCTACAGTGCGCTCCCACTCAAATCAATATCTCTCATAATTGATTGTGAGTGATTCAAGATCCAGACTTCAATTCATCGCCATAGAATCATCATCTCATGACGGGAATTTTAATCGGTAGGCCAACTTGCCGATCACATCTCCATGTGACTCTTGTTCATGTTTCGATGCGTGTGTTCCGAGCTCATGACTTTCATGCCTGAACGTCAAGACAACCAAGTGATCTCGCTGCGAGGTCTCAACTCACCCGCCTCACACATCCCTAATCGTTCGTACCCATGCATCCATGGCGCACCCCGAAAAGTTAGGTGTCATGACGGTGCTACACTTGGGAGAACACTAACTACTTGATATTTTTGTGAGAGATCACCCTAATAAACAGCGACTACCGTGCAATCAAAAGGGTGCATCAAGAGGGATAAACATCTCAGGCAATTCATAATATCATGATATGGTATAGCCCCTTTTGACGGAGAAGTCAAGTATTTCTTCGTCTTCGGCATTCGCGTCGGTGTTCACCTTCGCGAAGTTTGCCACCACCTTGTCGATGCACCATATAATATTGCTATCTCCATAGCAGATAAAATAAATGCATTACTTAAGGTTGACACGCAGGTCATTAAAGTGACAATCATATGGCTCCAGCCATCATGCCGAATCATGACACGCAGGTCATGATAATTTACATTATATAGTCATCTCATACATAATCAAATTGAATATGAGCATTGCTATACCACATCACATGCTCATCTCATGTCATCCTGCAAAACCAAGTTAGACGTTTCTAATCGGTTTATGCAAAATTTTATTTTTCGTGGCTTCTAAGGTTTCAATCAAACCGCAGCTACCAACGTATTATCATTAAGTATGATTATTCAAGTTGCTAGATTAACTTTCCAGGGTGTATGAAACACGAGACAATAAAATCTTGAGCCCCATACTAAACTTCGTCATACGCATGACCCCCGTGCAGATCACATCTGCATTGCCCTTTCATCTGCGAAATTTCATCTTTCTCGAACTATGGTGAAGTTCAATGAACTGTTAGCACTTCGTTGATCAATCAGGATCGCGGATTGCCAGAACATTGAAACTCCACCATACCGTTACTGAGATTAGAAATACGCAAAGTCCAGGGAAGCAACAAGAACGTTAGGTAATAGATTTCATCTACTACCCGCATAAATAATTTTCAGCAATAGATCTCATCTACTACCTAATTATATTATGCAATACCCATACATCTCTATGTATTCTAGATCGTAACCTGCATCTACGCATAGCACGGCTCATGATGCCACTGTAGGGGAACGCGACAGAAAACAAAAAAATTCGGTACTGCGAGCACGCCCAGGATCACTATGAAGATGCATATGTAGGAGATATGCCCTAGAGGCAATAATAAATGTTATTGATTATCTCCCTGTTCATAATTAGGTTTATGTTCCATGCTATAACTGCTATGGTTCTCGAGTCTACAATAACCACGAGGCTCGGAGGAAGACTCATATGCACGTGTGGGATAATAAACGGTAAAATGTATTCCTAGTCAAGCCTCTATGACTGGCTCAAGTATTGCATGATGATCCTGTTTTCCTGATCATGGGCATGGCTATGCCGGCAATTTTGAGGGAACAATTGTTGGTAGAACACTTGTGTTGAATCGACCCGATTGATGTTATGCTATGAGATACATTCGTCAGAAGTTTATGGTTAATAACACAGAGAAGTTAATGTTTGCATAATTCCTTAGACCATGAGAGTGTCGAGTTTCTTCATGCTTGCTTCATGAACTTTGGGGTTTGTTAACCGTCATCCGTAAATGGGTGGCTATTACGGCGGCTTACGGGTTCATGGAAAAGTATGTCAAGGGACTTGATAGCTCAAGATTGGGATTTGCTCCTCCGACGATGGAGAGATATCTCTGGGCCCTCTCGGTGTTACGGTATCCATCATCGTCTGGCCAGACACAGGGTGATTTGATCACAGGGATGCCGGAACACGGGAACGAGAAAAGAGAACAATACCGGCAACGAGGTAACTGGCATTGTGGACAAGTGTTGATCCACGAGGATGCCGATGTTTCTCACCTCGGGTAATTGTAACATACCGCGAAGCAACAGGAATAGCTCATGGCAACTGGAGGTTCACTCGAATATTTATTCGTGTGGGTATAGGGATCGATATGGGTGTCCACGGCTCCGATGTTGATCATTGATCGGAAGGGGTTCCGGGTCATGTCTATGCTTCACCGAACCTATAGGGTCACACGCTTAAGGGTCATCTATCTGCTGAATACTAGACAGGGAGTCTGAGAGAAAATCACCGAAAAAGTTTCGGACGCCGGAAAAGTTTCGGACAGCGGAAAAGTTCCGCAGAGAGGTCACCGGATGAGTTCCGGTGAAACTGAAAAGTTGTTTCAGAGGATACCATAAAGTCAAATTGGTTTTGGCACATGCCTGATAATTCTTGGAGGGTGCCAGAATCATTCTGGAATTTTCCGGGATGAAAACCGAAAATGTTCCGGAGCTGCCGAAACCGCTTCAGATGCTTTTCGCAGATGAAATCACTAAACCGGAACTGTTCCGGCTCGCGTTGAAAATTATTTTGGTGGGTACTAGAATTGTTCTAAGCCCACATGAATATTTTCAGTTCGATCAGACGCTGAAAAATGTCGTCGTGAATAGTGAAAGTGCTTTTTGGGATATTTTTGGAAAGCCACCTTTTGGGGCTTTGCTCCAAAAGATCTTGGGGATGACATGGATGGATAGGGGCCAATTTTGGGGCCCCACATGAGGGTGTGGCCGGCCACATGGTGGACTCCTTCATGGAGTCCCCCTTGTTCCTTGGTTTCACCTTTTAGGTCCTTGGGAAGGACTCCTTTCCATGTGGGTTTTGGGTCTTCTTGTAAAACCACCCTACCCCTTGGGTTTCCTATAAATAGGAGGTGTGTGGGCTGACATAAGACACACACTTGCTCTCATACACAAAGCCATGCATGATCTGGCATTCTTCTCTCCCTCCCAGCGAAATAGTTTCGTAGAGCCGAAAGGCTGTCTGGGTTCCGGCAGGAACTAGTTCTGGACGGCGAAGCCCTGCCGGATAGATGACACCGTATGTGCGCAACTCTGTAGAGAGATCGTAGTTTCGGTCTTAGTTCGAGAGTGCCTCCCGAAGGGCTGTCCGTGTGACCGTCCGAGTTTTGGAGGTCCCCCCGAAGGGCTGTCCGAGTGACAGTCCGAGTTTCGGAGGTCCTCCCGAAGGGCTGTCCGCGACACCGTCCGGGGGACTGTGCGACCGCCTCCCGGAGGGCTGTCCGCGGGGCAGACGAGGGTATACATCCTCGCGGTTGGGAGGTTGTAAAATCCTAGCTGTGGGGATCTGCACCGCCGATCGTCATCGACTCTACTTCTGCTGCGCTACGAGTCGGTAACGAAAATGATCAAACCTTGTATGCAGTCTCCATAGTGGTCCTGGGCTGGTGCGTAGGTCGGAAATTTTTTGTTTTCTGCTGCGTTCCCCTACAGTGGCATCAAGAGCCGTGCTATGCATAGATGCAGGTTGCGATCTAGAATACATAGAGATGTATGGGTGTTGCACAATATAATTAGGTAGTAGATGAGATCTATTGCTGAAAATTATTTGTGCGGGTAGCAGATGAAGTCTGTTACCCGATGTTCTTGTTGCTTCCCTCGAATTTGCATATTTCGGATCTTGATAACAGTATGGTGGAGTTTCAATGTTCTGGCAATCCGCGATCCTGATTGATCAACGAAGTGCTAACAGTTCATTGAATTCCACCGTAGTTAAAAAGAAAGATGAAATTTTGCAGACGAAAGGGCAATGCAGATGTGATCTGCACGGGGGTCACGCGTATGACGAAGTTTAGTATGGGGCTCGAGATTTTATTATCTCGTGTTTCATACACCCTGGAATGTTAATCTAGCGACTTGGATTATCATGCTTGATGATGGACGTTGGTAGCTTCGGTTTGTTTCGAAACCTTAGAAGCCACGTAAAATAAAATTTTGCATGGACCGATTAGAGGCATCTAACTTGGTTTTGCAGGATGGTTTGCATGTGCATGTGATGTGGTATAGCAGTGTTCATAATAATTTGATTATGTATGAGATGACTATATGATGTAAATTGATTAACATGACCTGCGTGTCATGATTCGGCATGATGGCTGGAGCCATATGATTGCACTTTAATGACCTGCGTGTCAACCTTATGTAATGCACTTATTTTATTAAGCTATAGAGATAGCAATATTATCTGGTGCATCGACAAGGTGGTGGCAATCTTCGCGAAGGTGAACACCGACGCGAATGCCGAAGACGAAGAAATACAAGACTTCTCCGTCAGAAAGGGCTATACCATATCATGCTATTATGAATTGCCTGAGATGTTTATCCCTTATGATGCACCCTTCTTGATTGCGCGGTAGTCGCTTTTATTAGGGTGATCTCTCACAAAAATATCAAGTAGTTAGTGTTCTCCCAAGTGTAGCACCGTCACGGCACCTAACTTTTCGGGGTGCGCCATGTCCACATGGGTACGAACAATTAGGGAAGTGTGAGGCGGGTGAGGTCAGACCTCGCAGCGAGATCACTTGGTTGTCTTGACGTTCTGGCTTGATCGTCCTGAGCTCGGAACACGCCCATCGAAAGATGAACAAGAGTCACATAGAGATGTGATCGGCATGTTTGCCCACCAATTGAAATTCTCGTCATCAGTGATGTCCACATCAATGGCGTTGAATTGAAATGTGGATCTTGTATCACTCACAATCAATTATGAGAGATATTGATTTGAGTGGGAGCGCACTGTATAATTAACTTGTTTAATTCTTAGTGCAATTAATTTTGAACACTGTCTAAGTGTGGTTTGCATAAAAGTTGTAGAATAATGGCTCGCGTTTCCACCTTCCCTTTTAAAATTGAATAGCTGTTAAATATCTGGTTAAAACTTTACGGTTGGTAACGTAATGTGAGGATTGTCCTCAAGAGTGCCAAGAAGGACTTTGTCCTATCGCATACTTTCGGTATTCTCCCACTAATGCTATGGATCATGTGACTCTCGTCCTTCGATCCAAAAGCTAGAATTCTGTTTCAGTCAAGTGCAATTCGTTTGCTTTCATGAGACCCGAACTTCGAAAGTTTGGATAGTTATGTGATATTCATGGAATCTGAAAATCATTTTCAGAGACAGACAAAGGCTGAAAGATATGAGATATCCAAAGCAATGTTTGTTTGCAAACTATTAGTAAAGGAGTTTACTATGCATTAGACTGATAAGAGAGGGATCTAGAAGAACGCCTGTCATATGATGATGGTGAATAAAACAACAACTTAAAGAGAAAGGAAGTATCCGAAGGGTGTTAGTGAATCTTTCATGCCTAGGAAGTCTGGGGCTATCGCCACTCTTAAGTTGGGTGCTTCTTCTGAGAGTAGGAGAAATACTGAAAGTTAAACTGTTAGAAGTATAATGGCAAAAGGAAAGAAGACTGGAATATCCAGCTCATGTATGAATGTCATACAAGTTTTTGATGTATAGAAGGCTGGTCAAAGATATAGTTCTTGGGAATTATGGTTAAACATGTTAATCACTAATTCTTGGGTATTGTGAGTTAATCACAAAGATACCCGCTCGATTGCATTCTGTTGCAACTCGATGTAAGAACTACTATGGCCTGAAAGACTAGCCAGGGATGAGGTTTAGATACACGCAGGGAACATAGTAAATGTTACTATGCCTTCCATCGGTGTATTCCCTATGTATTTACTTTCATAATTCATTTTAGAGTTTCACACTCTAGCCCATTGCATAAGGTATCTTGCAAGAAGGTTGTTCATAAGAGAACTTTTGATGTTCGATGTTATGGATAACATAAGGGCCATACTTTCATTATGAATGAGACGTATGTTATGAATATTGATATTAATACATTACCTCTGGGTTTGCTTTCATAATTCATTATAGAGTTTCATACACTCTAGCCCATTGCACAATGTATCTTGCAAGAAGGTTATTCATAAGAGAACTTTTGATGTTCGGTGTTATGAATAACATGAAGGGCCATGCTTCCATCAAGGATGGGATGTATGTTATGAATATTGATGGTAATATGATACATCCATAACACTGACGCTAAATGTCGCAAGACTAAAAGAATACCACATATGTGTGGCACTGCATTTGGTCACATTGGAGAAACCCGCAAGGAAAATTCCATTATGATGGGTTTTGAAGTCGTTTGATTTTGAATCATCTGACACTTGCAACTTTCCTCTGAAAGGTGAAGTGACTGAAATATCGTTCACAGGCCATGAGGAACGAGCAAAGAACATATTGGTGATCATACATTATGATGTGTGTAGTCCAATAAATGTTGTTGCAAGTAGTGGATTTATCTATCTTCAGAAATGACTCAAGTAGATATGTGGATATTTACTTGTTGAGACGTAAGTCTGGATCTTTTGAATTCATTCATAAGGTTTTCAAAAATGAAGTAGAAGTTGTTGTAACAAGAAAATTATGTTTCTACAATTCGATTGCAGAAAGGAATATTTGAGTTACAAGTTTAGCGAATGTCTGATGAGTTGTGAAAGGGGTTTCATAACTTGCACCTCCCGGAACACCACTGCAAGTGGAAAGTCCGTGAAGATGTAATCGAACCATTTATGACATGGTAAGATCAAAGATGACATAAATAAATTTGCCATTACCCCTTTTATAGAGTGATGCTTTAGAGACTGCGGCTTTTACACTGAAAAGAGCTCCATCGGGTCTGTTGAAATAACGCCATGGTGTGGTACGCCCAACCATGTTATATCTTTTCTTAACATTTGGAATATGGGGCTTGTGTAAAAGGTTACAAACCTATTCCAAATCAGACAAGTGCTATTTTGTAAGGTTATCCCAAGTCATTGGGTATTCCCCCACCACTATACCGAGGCAAAGGTTTTTTGCCGCAAAACGGTATGCTTTTAAAGAGAATAGTTCTTACAAAAGGTGAGTGGGAGGACAGTGCAACTCGACGAGATAACCAGTATCTTCGTCATCAGGTCAAAGGAAAGGAACCTTGGAAGTGATTCCGGAGTTTCCTACTGCGACTGATACGGAAGCCTCTACATGAGATGTATGGACTTCGGTCGAACTTGCAGCTGAACCACGTAGGCAAAGCTCGTGCAAACCTATCAGGTGCGCAAACGAGATATTGTTGTTAGACAACAGTATACCTACAATACACAAGGAAGCGTTGATGGGCCCTGACTCCGGAATTGGCTAAATGCCAATACAATCCGAGATAGTTTCCATATAAGTGATTCGAGATTAAAATCTTGATACACCTTTCGGAAGACTTAGAGTCTAACGAATATTTATGGAACTAAAAACTGATACGGATAAAATGTTTTATCCATAAAGCTCGACTTGTTTCCATAACAAGTTCAAGGAGTTGACTACGATGAGATTGTCTCACCGTAGCGATGCTTGAAGTCGGTTCGGGTTGAACTAGCAATTAATACATATTTCAATCATGAGATATGAAACATGGATGACAAAAAGATTTCCATCTGATGAAAATGAAACCAAGGACTTGTATGTGATACAGTCCAAAGTAATTTGTCGATCCAGAGGATGCTAGTAAGTATGCAAACTTCAGAGTTCCAGCGATGGACAGAAGAGAGCAAAAGTGGAGTTGGAATCTTCGTGTTTTGATGAAATGGTCAAAAGGGTTTTTGACTTCATCAATGGGTAACGAAGATGCTTGTGATTCAAGAAAGTAAGTGGGAGCATAATAATATTTCTAAAACGTTGTGTGCTTGACACATTGTTAATTGGAAATAAATTTCTTAACACGAATTAGGACTTCATTTGAAAAGGGTTTTTTCGATGAAGTGCTTAGGCTAAATAGCCTCAATATTAGGCATGATGATCTATGGAAATAGATTTACCTAATGGGGCTAAGCAATAAATACATATTGACAAGATGCTAAAACAATTTAGCACTAAAACCGCCAAGGAGTGATTCTTGCCGAAGTCACATGGAAAGAGTTTTGCAAGACTCAGTGCCCAAAACACCGATGAGCAAAATACATGATGGTGATTCCACACACTCTTGTGTTTGGATTAATCATGTATTCCATGGTATGTAAAAACAACCAGATATGTCCAATACTCCAAAGTTGTTACGAGTATAGATACCAAAGTGATCAAAGTTCTGATCATGGGACAACAGTGAAAGATGACATTGAGTACTAGAGTAGTACTGATGACATGCTTTCTCGCAAGCAGAGATTATGAAGTGCTCGTTGTAAGTAATTACATCGATACAGTCTTCATCAAATCTCCATGCGATTTTTTGATTTAAGTTAAGGGTTTTGTGTAATACACAACATGGTGGCACGGTAGTTGGAAATTGTTCCAAACAAGATATTGTGGCGAATTCTATAACAAAGGCTAAGTATGTTGATGCTTAAGAAGCGACAAAGAAGTTGTTGAATCATATAGTTCATTCATGAACTTAGTATGGTTCCAAGATGACTTTGGTCTATGGGACACTATTGCAGATAGTTGCTCCATAGCTCAGTCTGAGGAATCAGGTTTCGACCAATGATTCACACATATGCAAGGCCAAGTCCAGACAAAATATGAATTTTGTGAAAGCGTGAAAACGCAAGGATATGCAAAGTTACACACAGAGCTGAAGTCGTCAGATTCGTTGGACATCAGGCTATACCACATGCGAAGCATATTTTACACCAGTATGCCATAGGTGTAAAGTGCATTAGCATTGACTAGATTATTGACTCTAGTTCAAGTGGGAGTCTGTAGGAGATATGCCCTAGAGGCAATAATAAATGTTATTGATTATCTCCCTGTTCATAATTAGGTTTATGTTCCATGCTATAACTGCTATGGTTCTCAAGTCTACAATAACCACGAGGCTCGGAGGAAGACTCATATGCACGTGTGGGATAATAAACGGTAAAATGTATTCCTAGTCAAGCCTCTATGACTGGCTCAAGTATTGCATGATGATCCTGTTTTCCTGATCATGGGCATGGCTATGCCGGCAATTTTGAGGGCACAATTGTTGGTAGAACACTTGTGTTGAATCGACCCGATTGATGTTATGCTATGAGATACATTCGTCATAAGTTTATGGTTAATAACACAGAGAAGTTAATGTTTGCATAATTCCTTAGACCATGAGAGTGTCGAGTTTCTTCATGCTTGCTTCATGAACTTTGGGGTTTGTTAAACGTCATCCGTAAATGGGTGGCTATTACGGCGGCTTACGGGTTCATGGAAAAGTATGTCAAGGGACTTGATAGCTCAAGATTGGGATTTGCTCCTCCGACGATGGAGAGATATCTCTGGGCCCTCTCGGTGTTACGCTATCCATCATCGTCTGGCCAGACACAGGGTGATTTGATCACAGGGATGCCGGAACACGGGAACGAGAAAAGAGAACAATACCGGCAACGAGGTAACTGGCATTGTGGACAAGTGTTGATCCACGAGGATGCCAATGTTTCTCACCTCGGGTAATTGTAACATATCGCAAAGCAACAGGAATAGCTCACGGCAACTGGAGGTTCACTCGAATATTTATTCGTGTGGGTATAGGGATCGATATGGGTGTCCACGGCTCCGATGTTGATCATTGATCGGAAGGGGTTCCGGGTCATGTCTATGCTTCACCGAACCTATAGGATCACACGCTTAAGGGTCATCTATCTGCTGAATACTAGACAGGGAGTCTGAGAGAAAATCACCGAAAAAGTTTCGGACGCCGGAAAAGTTTCGGACAGCGGAAAAGTTCCGCAGAGAGGTCACCGGATGAGTTCCGGTGAAACTGAAAAGTTGTTTCAGCGGATACCATAAAGTCAAATTGGTTTTGGCACATGCCTGATAATTCTTGGAGGGTGCCAGAATCATTCTGGAATTTTCCGGGATGAAAACCGGAAATGTTCCGGAGCTGCCGAAACCGCTTCAGATGCTTTTCGCAGATGAAATCACTAAACCGGAATTGTTCCGGCTCGCGTTGAAAATTATTTTGGTGGGTACTAGAATTGTTCTAAGCCCACATGAATATTTTCAGTTCGATCAGACGCTGAAAAATGTCGTCGTGAATAGTGAAAGTGCTTTTTGGGATATTTTTGGAAAGCCACCTTTTGGGGCTTTGCTCCAAAAGATCTTGGGGATGACATGGATGGATAGGGGCCAATTTTGGGGCCCCACATGAGGGTGTGGCCGGCCACATGGTGGACTCCTTCATGGAGTCCCCCTTGTTCCTTGGTTTCACCTTTTAGGTCCTTGGGAAGGACTCCTTTCCATGTGGGTTTTGGGTCTTCTTGTAAAACCACCCTACCCCTTGGGTTTCCTATAAATAGGAGGTGTGTGGGCTGCCATAAGACACACTCTTGCTCTCATACACAAAGCCATGCATGATCTGGCATTCTTCTCTCCCTCCCAGCGAAATAGTTTCGTAGAGCCGAAAGGCTGTCTGGGTTCCGGCAGGAACTAGTTCTGGACGGCGAAGCCCTGCCGGATAGATGACACCGTATGTGTGCAACTCTATAGAGAGATCGTAGTTTCGGTCTTAGTTCGAGAGTGCCTCCCGAAGGGCTGTCCGTGTGACCGTCCGAGTTTTGGAGGTCCTCCCGAAGGGCTGTCCGAGTGACAGTCCGAGTTTCGGAGGTCCTCCCGAAGGGCCGTCCGCGACACCGTCTGGGGGACTGTGCGACCGCCTCCCGGAGGGCTGTCCGCGGGGCAGACGAGGGTATACATCCTCGCGGTTGGGAGGTTGTGAAATCCTAGCTGCGGGGATCTGCACCGCCGATCGTCATCGACTCTACTTCCGCTGCGCTACGAGTCGGTAACGAAAATGATCAAACCTTGTATGCAGTCTCCATAGTGGTCCTGGGCTGGTGCGTAGGTCGGAAATTTTTTGTTTCTGCTGCGTTCCCCTACAGCATACAAGGTTTTGATCTGATCATTACCGACTCGAAACGCAGCGGAGGAAGAGTCGATGAAGATCGTTGGTGCAGATTCCCGCAGCTAGGATTTACAACCTCCCAACCGCGAGAATGTACTCCCTCGTCGGACAGCCCTTCGGGAGGCGGTCGGACAGTCCCTCGGACGATGTCACGGACAGCCCTTCGGGAAGACCCTTGAAAACCGAATGGAATATCGGGCAGCCCTTCGGGAGGACCCTCGAACAGCCCCTCGGGCAAAAGATCGAAACTATGACCTCTCTACAGGGTTGCACACATACGGTGTCAGCTATCCGGCAGGGCTTCGCCGTCCAGAACTAGTTCCTGCCGGAACCCAGACAGCCTTTCGGCTCTACGAAACTATTTCGCGGGGAGGGAGAGAGAAGGCCAGATCATGCATGGCATTGTATGTGAGAAGAGTGTGTGTGTTTGGGCAGCCAACCACCTCCTATTTATAGGAAAAACCCAAGGGGTGGTGTGATACTTGAAAAACCCAAAACACCCTTCACAAGGGCATAAAGGTAAACCAAGTGGGGCATGTGAGGCCACCATGTGGGGCCTCACCTTGGCCGGCCACCTCTCCTAGGGCACCCCAAATGGGTGCCCTAATCCATCCATGTCATCCACATGAAGATATTTCAAGGAAGTCCAACTTCCAACCACCTTCATAAATGCTTTTTCACTATTCACGAAACCAATTTTTCATGACTGATAAATCCGAAAATATTTCTATGGGTCCTAGAATAATTCTAGTACCCACTAAAATAATTCTCGATACGTTCCGAAACATTTTCAGATTAGTAATTTTCATCTGTGAAAAGCAACCATAGCGGTTCCGGCAGTCCGGAACATTTCCGGTTTATTGTCTCTGAAAATTCTCAGAAATTACCAGAACGATTCTGGTACCCTCCAATAATTTCCAGGAGTGTGCCAGAACCAATTTGACTTAATGGTATACTCCAAAACAACTTTTCGGTTTTACCGAAACTCTTCCGGTGTTCTCTCTCCGGAACTCTTCCGTTATCTCCGAAACTTTTCCGGTGATTTTCTCTCAGACTCCTTGTCTAGTATTCAGCAGATAGATGACCCTTAAGCGTGTGACCCTATAGGTTCGGTGAAGCATAGACATGACCCGGAACACTTTCTGATCAATGATCAACATCGGAGCCGTGGACACCCATATTGACCCCTATACCCACACGAATAAATATTCGAGTGAACCTCCAGTTGCCATGTGCTATTCCTGTTGCTTCGCGATATGTTACAAACACCCGAGGTGAGATTTATCGGCATCCCCGTGAATCAACACTTGTCCACTATGCCAGTTACCTCGTTATCGGTATTGTTCTCTTTTCTCGTTTCTGTGTTTCGGCATCCCTGTGATCAAATCACATTGTGTCTGGCCAGACGATGATGGATACCGCAACACCGAGAGGGCCCAAGAATATCTCTCCATCGTCGGAGGAGCAAATCCCAATATTGAGCTACCAAGTTACTTGTCATACTTTTCCGTGAACCCGTAAGCCGCCGTAATAGCCACCCTTGTACAGATGACGTTTAACAAACCCCAAAGTTCACGAAGCAAGTACGAAGGAACTCGATACTCTCATGGTCTAAGGAATTATGCAAACGTTAACTATCTCTGTGTTATTAACCATTTAACTTGTGACGAATGTATCTCATAGCATAACATCAATGCGGGTCGATTCAACACAATTGTTCTTCTAACATTGTGCCCTCAAAGTTGCCGGCATAGTCATGCCCATGATCAGAAAAACAGAACCATCATGCAACACTTGAGCCAGTCTTAGAGGCATGACTAGGAATACTTTTTATCGTTTATTATTCCACACGCGCATATGACTCTTCCTCCGAGCCTCGTGGTTATTGTAGACTCGAGAACCATAGCAGTTATAGCATGGAATATAAACTTAATCAGGAACATGGGGATAAGTAATAACATTTATTATTGCCTCTAGGGCATATCTCCTACATGTGGTGCCTCAGCAAATGCAGAATCTGGATAGTGGTGACAGGCGAATTGTCATTTCTGACACGATTGACATGGCAACCACATACTCCATGTCGCGAGATGATGGACGTCTTGTTGTCAATGGTTGGAAGATGATTCGTGACAACTACTACTATGAAGAGGGTGTCAAGTTGATCGTCGTGCTCCATGTTAACAATAATGGGCCGGTCCTCTTCCCGGGTACCCTCTACAACTGGGAGACGAGTGACGACGACGAGTAGGCTTGCATCTTAGTTAGTACAATGCATGTGTCAAGAACTTCCTTGTGACTTGAAGTACATTTAGTACTACTCTATCGTGCTACTTATCGTACTAAGTACTTTGCTTTTGAAATGGTGCGTTTGGAATTGTTAAGTACTTATAAGTGTACGTAACGACAATTATCCATTGAAGTCGATGTATATATGCGAATACTTCTTATAATTGTTTCAAGTGCATGCGCAACTTCAATATTTGGATGCTTATTTTTCTGCCATTGAACCAATTTGTAACCAAATTGCAGCCAGAGCAAAATTGGGTGCATAACTATACTGCACGTTAACAACGTTTGCTAATATGTTGCGAGCACTACCGGGCCGGGTGTGCACGCTACAAAAAATCATCCGGAGAATTTACCATCTTGAAAGGTTAAAAATAACAATACCGAGATTTGCATGGAGGGCTCGCGCCGCCGCATGAAAAGGCCACTGCACGCCGGGCATCTTGGCGAGCGCGGCCGGTGCGGAGGCCCCTCCTCCGCCTCCGGCAGCAAGAATGGAGGACCTGGTTAGGAGCCTCCTGAGGTCGGCGGCGTAGTTGGCCCACGTCCTTGGCGGGCGCGAGAGCGTCGGGCGAGGCGCAACGCGTGATCTCGTAGGGAGAGCGCGTCAACGACGGGCGCGGGGCGAGCGGGGCTGCGCAGCAGCCGATGGCGCGGCAAGGGCGGCCTTGTCGCGGAGGAGTGCGGCGGCGGCGGGTAGTCACCATGGGAGTTCCGATGGGGGCCAGTCGCTTACAGTGCGTGTAACTGCACTAGGCCCAACAACGCCTAATCTTCTTTTTCTCTTACATTTTGGTTGTTTAAAAATTATGTCTACCATAGCTTGCTGCAGAAACAGATATCTCAGCCGCAACCTCATGTTCACTGGATAGGAGGAAAAGGGTGGACAATTTACCAGAATTTCTACGCGCTGGATGCCAGAGGTGATGTCCATGTGGGCTTGTGGGCGTGTGGTCTGGCTGAACGTGCCGGACATCTGTGGGCCATAGTGATTATGTTTTAAAAACAAAATATTAATGTATTTCAAAAAGTATTTGCATATATAAAAATTTCATGTGTATTTGACAATTTCTTTTGTATAACAAAAAAGTTATCATACCAAACAGATATAATCTTGTATTTAAAAAAAAATTCTAGTATGCCCAAAACAAATTCATGAATATAACAAATGTATGTGTAATGTAAAAACAGTTCTCCATGATTTTCAAAATATACACATTGTATGTAAATGTTCATCATATATTTAAAACATCAATGTGTACGTGAAAAAAAATCTCAATGTGTCTTTTAGAAATGTCATCGTGTGCTTAAAAATCTATCATGAAGTAATTCATAAATATTAATCATGTATTTTATAAATATTCAAGGTGTATTATAAAATGATCGTCCTGTATATATAAAAAGGTTGACTGTGTATTAAAAAATGTTTAGAATTTATTTTAAAAATGTTCATGGTGTGTTTACAAATTGTTCATCGTGCATGAAAAAAATGTCCATTATGGATGAAAAACTCTTCATTGTGTATTTATGAAAATATTTATCATGCATTGACAAATGCTCATGTGTAAAAAAAAACATTCATCTTATAATATTAAATGTTCTACATGAATTAAAAAAATACCATGTCATTAAAAAATGTTCATTTCTATTTAAAAAACATATTATGTATTTTAAATGTTCATCATGTATTTAAAAATACTCATAGATTTTTTGTAAGATGTCCAACATGTATTACTATATTCATCATATATTTTGAAACATTATGTATTAAAAAATACTATATTTCTAAAAAGGTTTTATATTTTATAAGAAAGAAGCAGGTAAAATGATCTAGTATTTTTATAGTAATAAATCATGCTATTTGAAATTTAGAAAGAAAAAAAATGTTCATGATGAAATAAATGTTCATGTACTTTTTTTGCGGGTTGACGTTCATGTACTTAAAAACTATAGTTTAAAAAAAGTTTGCATAATTTTTCATATAGCTCTTTGAAAAACATATATTTTACCTCCCTTGAATAAAAAAAAGTTAAAAAAATCAGAAGACAAAGAAAATAACAACATAAAAAGAGAAAACCAAGAAAGTAGTACAGATAGAAAATGTTAAAAATGAGACAGAAGCAGAAAAAATAAAAGGAAAAGATAAATAAAAACAAAACAAACAGTTAAAGAAAAAAAAAGACCGGAGGACATCCAACTCAAAGAAAACAACATCTAGAAAAAAATTGAAGGTGACGCGGTGCATAGTTTCTTTTTTTTTCTTGCTTTGTGATTTGTTCACCGTTTACGTGTTGTAATATTACTAAAAATGTACTGTAACTAGAACTATCAACCCAATTTGCGATGTTTTCTTTGCAGTTCTTTTGTCTTGAGTGACTTATGCTATGGTTCCTACCATGCTATAGTAATAGCCAAAATAGTTTGCATGTAGGAACTATCAATCAAATTCGCCATGCATGTGTGGAACTATAATTGTAGGTGCTTTCAACTAATTAATGGAATATATGTTGCTTTAACCATTTGACATGCTGGAAAGAACTTACGCGACAAATAGGGGATGCCTCAGAATTTGTAAAGCCATGTTGAGTAGAATAAACAACAACAATACATAATGACAATGTCCTCGGAATGCTAGATATACTAGCAGAACACCCATGCGTTGCTACAGGCTATCCATTATGATATTTTTAACATGCAGGTTGAACATAAAAACCACATCCCACGACACACCCTTCACTTTTTCTATCACCCCCTTCCCGTGCTCTCGGTTTTCCATCGTAGCGGGACATTTCTTGCTAGAGCCTCCTCCCTTAAAATCAGATGACGCACACCTCACCTTTGTCATGCGTTTTAACAGAGACATAATTTTCATATTTACAATATAATAGAGTGGGTTAAACTAACATATACTATTGACACAAAACAACAAATAACTATAGAGATCATTCTCAAAGGTCTACTCAGCTTTGCAAATGCACACTAACGTGGAAGACAAGTGGCAACCTGAACGTATTCCTAGTCATCAATAAGCTCTACATCCAGCCGACATATCATTCATTTCTAGAAGGGATAATCGTCGTTCTTCTCTTCCGTGTCCTTCCCTACATCTTCTACTCCAAGCCTATCCGTCAACCCGTTTTGTTGTTATTAATTAGCACCACGTCAACATCAATGTACTTATCAGCGACGCCTTATCTTTTTCTCTCTCCTTCCTCGCCAGGTTTGGTTCTTATTCCTACTTATTTTCTACAATACTCTTTTTTTTATTGTTTTGCTTCATTTTTTTGGAACATTCATTTCCTCAACATCGTGGATCACTTGGTTGCTTTAGTTTTTTTCCTTTTTATTCTTGGAACACACTTTCTTTCTACTATAGCATGAACCGTCTGACCAAATTTGTGTCGTGTTGTCCTCACCCGCGAATGTTTCGGTAACCGACAGCGTGTGGACATTCTGCAGAGCATGGCCGTCATCCATCTTGGTGAACGCTACCATGTTGCAAGCGCATGGTGGTTGTTGTCCTTGTTCGAAAGCGGTGCTCGGGCATGTCACTGAGAGCCCGTTGATCGTCCTTGACCATGGGCGCTTTCAAAATGGGCATGTCGCTGAGAGCCTGTTGATCGGCCTTGACCATGAGCGCTTTCAAAAAGAATCAGCATGATTAACTGCTTTCTTAATTAATTAATTACATAAATAATGAATAGCTTATCTAATCCTCTGCATGCCTAATTAACTATGAGTTAAATCCATTAATTATCCATCTAATTTGGAAAATCACTACTTCTAATTATCTATAGGCATAATTAACTCTCTGCCTAATTAATTAATTGTATTAATGACTCGATTTCCAAATTGATTTGGTGCAAAAATAATTCTATTTAAACGGTCTAATTGATTGCATACGTAATTAACTGTCTATTTAATTAATTTCATTGATGGTTTATTTTCCGAATTGATTCGCTCGAATCCATTAATTAACCATTTGACTTGCTGGAAAGAACTTACGTGACAAATAGGGGATGCCTCAGAATTTGTAAAGCCATGTTGAGTAAAATAAACAACAACAATACAATATGAAAATGTCCTCGGAATGCTAGATATATATTAAGAAAAAAAAAAGTGCAATTGTACATCGCCATTATATATGAGGCAAAGCACGCGAGGTGCTACAAGAATATATGTATGCCAAGAAGGAGATGCTGATCACTGGTGCAGAGGGAAGCCTTGTGGTCGCCTTGTGGTAGGTCTCATGGATGTCACTATTTCCATCGTAAAGTTGCTTTACCATCGAAACGTTTCTTCGGCCGTAGCTGAACAAAAACCAATAATATTATGAGCTATAATCTTTTTTTTAGTAAAAAATCCCTGTACTAATCGGAAGAGAGAAATTACATACGTCATTGGTGTGGCCGCACTTTTTCTTGCGGCAGTTGGTAGACCTCGGGGGAAGACGTCCATAGCACCTGTATATATATATGATGAAATCAATGGGGTGAGGTGCGGCCGGAGATGAAAAAAATCAAGCATAGTATACTATAGGCGTGTCTGTGTGTATATAGGTATATATGCACGTACTTGCGGCAGATCATCTTGTTCTCGTTGTAGCTGAGCGCAAGCGCTAGGAGGTTGGGGTCGACGTTGGGGTACCAGCTTCGTTGCCGGAAGCCGCCGCCGCGGAGGCCGAGCACCTGGTGCAGCGTCGACTCCTTTCCGATGCCGTAGTCGGCCAGCGTCCAGCGACCGTCCTCCTCATCTAGCTGCTTCCCGGCGAAGACGAGTGACGGCAGCTCGTGCGGGTCTTCGGAATTGTAGGTGATTCCTTGCTTGTCCTGGATCTGAGCTTTGACGCTGTCGACGGTGTCGGTGCTCTCGACCTCCAGCGTGAGAGTCTGCGCGGTGATGGTCTTGACCAAGATCTGCATTGTCGTCGTCGTGGTCGTGGGTGGCGTTGGTGGGGTGAGCTCAGCCTCAGCGCCGTGGAAGTAGGAAGTATATATAGCGATCGATCGATGGGAGGAACCAAAGCGATCGCTACGAAACCGAGTAGCGCACGGTAACGTGATCGTCACGGATACAGATACAGTTTTGGAGAAAGATTGTCAAATTTGTTTGGAAAGGATGGCGCGACTCTCGAGCCTTGTGAGCCGCATCGTGGTGGGCGGCAATCTTTATGAAGCCATGCACTCCTATCCTACCTTGCCCGGCGCCGCGTGAAGGTGGACCTCTTCAACATCGTGGAGTATGTGTGCGCCGACCAAGGCGTACCTGCATCTACAACTCAGCCTGGACACGGTCTGGTCCGGTCCGGTCCCGGTCCGAGCCGGCGTTTGGATCGGCCGCCGGCGGTCCGGTCCGGACCGGACCGAGCTGTCCAGCGAGCTCATTTTCCAGGACCGGACCGAAAGGGAGCCGGCTCGGTCAGGCTTTTGAGGACCGTGTGGACCGATTCCACTTCTTCTTCCAGCTCGGGAACATGCTCAGCAGCTTGTCCCCGTGGTCAGCTGCATGAGGCTGCTGGCGAGCTCGGCGCAAAAATGGAATCGCGAGTGGACGGTGATCGCCGGAGACACGACCGGAGGGGAGGGAGACAAACACAGAAGTTTTTCCGGCGCTCGAACACCTTGCCGCGCGAACGGCTTTTCTGTTTTTCACCTGGTCGAGAACTCCAGAGCGGCTGCGGTGCACACACTACAGCGACGGCGAGCAGCGGCAAGCTTGGAGACACGGTGGTTCACCCAAGGGCTGCCGGTGGCCGTGAAAACGAGGAACAGCGGCGGGCACTGCTTCTGCATGTGCTGGTGCATGCGTGCGGCGGCGAGCAGAGGAGACGGCGGCGAACAGAGGAGACGGCGGCGAGCAGAGGAGACGACGGCGCGAGCAGAGGAGACGGCGGCGAGCAGAGGAGACCTCGGTCCTACGAGCGGTCCCGGTTAAAGACCGGACCGGACCGACGAAGTTTCGGGCCGAAATCTGCAGCCCGGACCGGCTGGATTTTCTACCGGGCCAGGACCGAGCTGGCTCGGACCGAGCGGGCCACGAGCGGGCCACGAAGCCCGCTCGCCACGTCCAGGCTGATCTACAACGGACCACAAGCGGGCACTGATGGCTGTAGTACTGTATATTTTACTCATTTCAATCCCTTGCCTCAAGGTTGGAGATTCGGAAAAGTATGCTTTGAAAATTCAGAAATGTTTTCTTTCCTTTCAACTTTTGTGTATACACCTTGGCGATATCAAGCAAAATCAGTAGCGGCTACTATTAGCGGTTCCACTGTAGAAATGAACCCCAATCTACTCCTAGATCTTAGACAAGACCTTCCACTTTCAACAGCGTCATGCATCACAGAACCTTTCTCATGGAGTGGTGCATGGCACAGCGCCAAGGATACAGGAAGGAGGAAAAAAGAGGTTTTGACACCCTTGTCATTTGCCTGGTGTGGTCGCTGTGGAAACGAAGAAACGCCCGAGTGTTCAATAGAACGGAGCAGCAGATCGGCGTCCAAGCTCTAGTGGACAAAACTTAGAGGAAATCAAGGATTGGAAGCAAGCAATCAACGGTAGAGGAGGGATACAACGTTTTGTGAGAGAGTAGCCTTAGTCTTTTCGGAGTGGTGTGGGTGTGTCTTTGGGCTACTTGTAGCCCAATAAACTCTTGTATATTGTCTTGATCTCTTCTATAAAATTAAGGCACACGTTTTGCGTGCTCTCGAAAGAAAAACAGAACCTTTCTCACAAACACATAGCCATGTCTGCGAAAAAAAAAGTGCATAATCGAAATGGGCCCCAGAACACGGGAAGCAGCCGTGGAGAAAAAAATGGTTTAGCGGGAACGATGGGCCGTCGGCCCACCTGAGCGCAGCTGCACATGACACCACGCTCGGCTTCTCTCTCCCTCTCTCTGTTGAAGAAAGGGTAATTTCTCAACAACAAAAAAATGTTGAAGGGGAAAAGAGGACAGAGACCCATGCCGTCGCCCTCCACCAAAGGTCCATGCCGCCGGTGACGAACCTCCGCCGACGCTCTATCCATTATTCTCCCTTGGCGCCTACCCGCTCTTCTCAGCTCCCCCTTCGCGCTGGGGGCTTCAGCGACCGCGGTTTCCTCTCCCCGTGAGCAGGGGAGGCGAGGGGAGAGGAGCACCGGCGGCAGCCGGAGAGGAGGAATGTGGAGGTCCCGCGCTCATCGGCGTCGGCGAAGAGGCTTAAGCCGTCACAGTTCTGTCCACCCAGAGAGAGAATGTTTGAATGATGCGGGGTGGCCTTCCACGGTGAATCAGAGTCTCTTCAATCAAATTACTCTTCAGTGTGAGTTATGGGATGCTGAAACTTGCCACGTCAAACTTCTCATCATCGGGTAATTTCCTCTGACATCTGCATTACTTTCGTATACACATGTTCTTTTTTTTTCAGCAAAGTTGAAAGCTAATTTCGTTTCTCCAATCGAGGTATGTTGATTGGGATGAAAGGATTGCAAGGCACGGTTCTGATGGCACCTGATATATGCTGCAGAAATATTCTGAAACCTTCAATTAATGCACAACTAACGTTCATCAGGGACATTGACACTGTAATTGATAACTACAGCCTTGTATCTGTGTATGCACCAGGGAAGGTAAGCATCAAGATGGAACATGCTTACTATTCGATCCCGAAACTCTTTGCAACTAGCCTAACACTGTGTAACTCCAACTGTTCTGCAGTTGGTTTTCGCCCGGTTTTTCATTAATTAACTGGGCAACTCTCTTCTTCTTAATTAATCGATGAGGCAAATCTTTTGCCTCCGTTTCGAATAAAAAAACTGTTCTGCAGGCAAGCGTGAGAAATATTCAGACTTAACTGTCTTTCACATCACAAAAGGCACTTGAATTTCATGGTGGTGTTGCCTGGTGTGTGATCTCATGGTAAGTTATACAGCAATGTGCATCATTGTAGATGGTCTGCTTTTAATGTTATCAAAAGTAAAAGGGGAGAGTTTTGAATCGCCTTCCGCACGTTGTTTACATTGGTTACTACAACTCTGCTGAAGGGCTATCTATGCTTAGAATCCATCAACATTTTCTACATTGGCCAGTCCTCTGTTCCACACTTCCACTAGACCATCTCCCAATGGTTACATGTTTCACACAACATGGCGAATATACTACACAATCATAATATAAATAGTTATATTCATAACCTACTGGTAAGAAAGGGTGTTCAGATATCAAATCCTAGATACCTGGAGAGTAGACCAAAAGAAGGTTTAATTATCTCCCAAACATTGTTGCCACAAGATTATCTGCTTGCTGACTCCTATATTTTTGCAAGGGTAATTCTACGCAGAAAATTTTGCCTGAAGCGGGAGCAGAATATATTTCATAAATTCATGAATATATAGTGGTCAAGTACCAACGTAGGCACCACAAATAAATAGGGGAAGCCCTATAGTATCAATTTTAATGTCGATTATATCGCACTTCTTTCAATGATAATATACATAGGAAAAGAAAGAAACCGCTAAATAAGGGTGACAACAGTACCTTTGGGGCTCTGGTGGCATAGAAGCATGTACACAACGGAAAATGAGAATGTGAACTGTGAAAACTTATAATAAGCAAGTGTTAAAAGGTTCGTAGTCAAACCCTGGTTCCTCAAGTACTAATGAAGTAGATTTGCCTAAGTTGATATAAAGCAGAAGCCAAAGATGTGCCCCTAAAATAGCAGAAGGTAACCATCATCTACTCAGAATCTAACCTCACATAGCCTTCAAATTGTTTTGTTTCAATATCAGACTTTAGTGTTGCTTCTGGCAGAGATCCTTTATAACGAGAGACTACCCTTTGTGTAGCAATCCTAATAGGAAAATATGCATCTGGCGTAAGCCTGTCCCAAGAGTAGTTTTCTATCAACAACAGTGAATTCTCTGCATAAGTTTTCTCTTTCAGCCAGAACTCAGTTTGTCAATCCAGATATGAAATCATGAATCTAACTACAGACAGAAGGTATTGACTCCTCACCTTTACATCCAATTTTTCATACATAAATTGTGGACATCATGCGCAAGATGGGTATGGATGGCAGCCGGGATATAGCTGCACCCTCAGGAAAAACAGCACTAAATGGAAATGGAACTCCAAGAGGCAAAAAGGGAAATGCCAAAAGCCAGCTGCATACTCTGGTTCTTCAAATGCTGCAGGTAATGGGTATAATCAACCATACGAAGATAAGATGGTCACACAATTTCATAATAAACAGAGTTTGGCCCCTCCTCCTTTTTCCGGGCTTGAGACCGGCTATGCAACATGAAGTGTAACATCATCTTAGCATAGGCGGAGTTACACCCCCACTCCACACACCCCCATATACACATCGAACCCACCTAAACCAAAAACTAAAACCCAAAGAACAAGACACACACAAACACACGAAGGCACGATCTCCAAAACCAAGACCCAAGATACAAACCCAAACGACACACACCAAATAAATGCTAACGAAAACCCAAGACCCTCTGTTAAAATTCTTTTTTCTGAGTGAACAACGAAGCAACAGACTACTCGACCCGCAAAACAAACTTTTTTTGTGTTTTTTTCATTACTACAAAAGGCAGAGAAACAAACATTTTTTTTGTGATTTTCATTTTTTTACTAGAAAAGGCAGTAAAACAAACGTGCATTTTTTTTGTAATTTTTTCATTTGCTAGCAAAAGAAAACATAGCAAAAGAAAACTTCTTTTTGGTTTTCTACGGTTTCATTTTCCATTTTTTGAGAAGACAGTAAAATAAGCAAATAATTTTTTTGTGTTTTTTTCTTTGCTACGAAAGACAATAAAGAGAGCAAACAAACGGAAGCCTCTCGCTATCTTTTCTTTCTCCGCGGTGATTTGGTAATGATGCCAGCCTACATATATGGAGTAGTAACTCTCAGAAAATGTATATGTGGAGTATCAATGGTTACTATTTGAAATGATGAGAAAGATACATGTACGTGCGTGCAGATTGGTAATTGATTTATTTTTTACAGTTGATCGGCAATTCCTGCTATTTAATCTAGTCTAGAAAGTGAAAAAGGCAAGGTGCAGATAAATACTTAGATAGGGAAAGTACGTACCTTGATTCCCACCGGTGGAGATACACGGCTAGCTTTGCTTAATCAGGGTTTTAATCTGGGGAAAAAAGGAAAAGGAGATCCGTGAGATACACGGCTAGCGCTGCCCGTGGAGATCAGCACTAATGAATAAAAAAATATACACTTAGTTACCTCCAAGTCCTGTGCTCCATATCCTTTGGTATGATATAATGCAAGACACGGTTGGGAAGCATATCAATTGCACGCTCCACCGTTTCCTTAGCCTTATTCTGGTCCGCAGGAGGGGCATATATAGTGACCATGACCACGTTAAGCAAAGGGAGGTTCCCTAGGCTACCAAAGTCAAAGTCAAAGCTAATGTCGTCATCATTGGACTGTGCTACGACTTTGAACCTGAGAAATTCAAGGACCGGCATATCTCCCTCTTGAAACGAGCCAAGCGTTGCTTCTGTATTGAAGACCCTCAGCTTGGGGAACGCACCTGCACCGCCCATGGTGTCACGGTGGAGAGCTAACCAATTGTCCAGCTGGAGGGAAACAAGCTCGCGGAAACTTCCAAAGACCTCCAGTTCTGGACTGAATACTTCCAGTTTTAAATGGGACAGGTTCGGAAGAAGCAAGGGATTGATCCTTGCCACCAGCCCAAGTTCTTGGTAGGACATGCATAGAACACGGAGTTGTGGAGAGAGGGCATACTGTTCCCAGGGGTTCTCTTCATGACTGGAACCTCTCGACCCGCAAACTTCAACAATATCTATGACTTGGATCTTGCTCAGTTTGGCTACAGACTCAGCCCAACTATTCATTCTGCTATCACCACGTACAATTACTGTTCCATAAACGCAGAGCTTCCTCAACTCTGTCAACTTGCCCAGCTCTGTCACAAAGTTGGAGTCCTTACCAACTTGTCCAAGGCATAGCTCTTCCAGAGATGTCAAGTTTCCGATCCAGTATGGCACTTCAATGTCTGTTTCGCAAATGTTCAAGCACTTGAGTTGACTTAGTCGACCAATAGTCTCTGGAAGTTCACTTATGCTATTTCTACCCAAGTCCAATACCAGCAAGAACTTCAGATGCCCTATTTCCTTTGGGAGCTCACGGATACCCATGCTTGCTAGTTTGAGGTGCCTCAAGTGAACTAACTTTCCAACATGCTCAAGCTGATTAGGATTGTGCGAATCAGAGGGGCCTTCCAAAGCTAGGACACGCAAAACTTCAAAGCTTGAAAGTGATGGCAACATCTCCGCATTGCACATGGCATTAAGTGACCTTGCTTGTGATGTGGATGTGCAAGCCAGGGGCTGGACTCTATGATGAACAGCTAGCCTATGAGCATTGCAATGTGAAGTTATATATTGCTCGTTACTATCCAAGACAGTAACAAACTTTTCTTCCTCTGACAATAGGCATATCACATCCAACATCATGTCATGGACGCGACATGCAGTTATGGTGCCAATATGCATTTCCATGCCAAAATACATGGACTCCTCTACCGGCATTATCATGCTTTTGTTTACCAACTCGTTGAAGTACCTCTCACCAATCTCGAATAGTCCTACCCCTCTTTCCTCATGGATAAAACCCTCGGCGACCCACTTCCATATCAAACTATCTTTCTCAATCAGATGATCTTCAGGATAGATGCTCAGATACAATAAGCAAGTCTTGAGGTGACAAGGTAGATCATAATAGCTAAATAAAAGTATTTTTCTCGTGTTCTCCACATCTTCATTTTCTTCATGCCCAAAACCAATTGAAGTGTATACCTTAGACCAAAACTCCATAGGTTTACCGGCAAGCAAACTAGCTATTGTGATTATAGCCAATGGTACACCACCACATTTATGTAAAACTTTATCTACCTCTGCTCGTAGATGATCATGCCGTTTTATTTCACCACCAGATAATCTTCTATGAAATAAATCCTCAGATAAATCATGAGAAAGTGGTTGTAACCTATATACTTCACCGGTCGTTGTGGCAACTTCGAGTATACGAGTAGTTGTAATTATTTTGCTTCCACAATTATTACGCACCAAAGCGAGCTTGACAATTTTCCATGTTTCTATATCCCATATGTCATCAATAATGATTAAGTACCTGTCATTGGCATTCATTCATAAATTAGTGAAACTATTTTGTATGGCGCCTAAGTATGTAAAATATCTAAAATGAAGAGGATGTACAAAATTTGAAATAATTTAATTAGGAATAAGGAAAACTGCATTAGGCATATGTGATTTTATTTCATTTGATCATCAACAAATTAAATTCTCATATTAATTTTTTTATGTATTACATATTTTTTTTGTTGACGGTTATTTTAGGAAGTTCTAAAATTATATCATGGTAGAGAACAGTTGACGGTCACTAGCTATTGACCCAAATTAGAGCAAAGAAGTTAAGGAAACATGATACTTTACTATATTAAAAAAAACTAGCATATTCTATCCAAACCCTTCTCTAATGTATAATATCTCAAACAAGATTTATGGCTCGTCTCAAGCTCATGTTTGGCGTTAATTTTCTCATGTACTTGATGAATTTGAAATTACATAATAGGCTGGGTACCTTTTGTTTTCGAGTAGTCCTCGGAGTTTGTTGATTAGCTCCCTTTCATCCAATTCCAAGTTCTTTTGCCCAACAATTTCAAAGAGTATGTCATTGAGAAGTTTCTTCACACTAGGGTTCCGTCCTACCGGAACAAAAGCACTGCAATCGAACTGTGCTTGGCACTTATCGTACAATGCTTTGGCAAGAGTTGTCTTGCCAAGGCCTCCGAATCCGAAAACGGAGAGTATCTGGAGTTGCTTGGACACATCACCGCCCTCGTTACTCAGCTTGTTTGTTAGCTCATTCAAGGAGTCATCAATGCCAACAAGCTCTTTCCGGTCCTTGTACAGAGCCGATAGGCGAGGGTCAACCGTGTTTGGGCGAGGGTCAACCGTGTTTGGGCCAGCTGGATTAGGAACGACATCATTGACCTTGTACCGGTCACGGCGGGCAGCCACCTCCTCAACATGGGCCTTGATGCCTTTGATGTCGTCGCCGATGGCATGGCGTGCCATGAACTCGGTGAACAAGCCGCACATCTTCTTCTTGAGCCGTTTGAGCTTGCGCGGCAGGTTTGGTGCCCATGACCTGCACGAGGAACTTATCGATGATATCCTCTATTTTGTATGAAAGGTCTCTGACCTCGTTTGCCCAGAGCTTGACTTGCTCGTCAAGCTGGTCCCGTGGCACGTCCCCAACCTTGCGGAGAGCAGATTGCATGCTCTCCAGCTCTCTACTGAGATCTTTGACGTCTTCATTGACTCTAGTCTGCAGTTTGTACTCCTCCTTGAGGAGTTCGCCGAGCTTGAGGATCAGGCTCCCCATGGCACCTGTTGCGTGGTCCATAGCTCGCTCTTAGCAGCTGGGTTTTTGGGTGTAACAATGCTTCCTTAATTTCCTTTTGTGATGACGGGATGAGTGGCTAGCTAGACGCTTTATAGATAGGAATAGGATAGTACAGACTACATATGGATAAGCCAGCTACTCTAAATTTGTGTGGGTGCTGTGTAAGTGTCGACATTCCAAGACTATTCAACACAAAGTTTCTATATTTAAGGGCCTCTTTTGCTCAAAGGAGTTTCCTGCGATGCCAGTATTTTAACAATGTGCAGCCAAGTGGGATTCAGAGACTTGTATTCGCTCAGGGAACACCCAAGCATTCAGTACAGACAACAAGGGCAAACCAAGCATTCAACGTCAACGTTCAACTTTCAGTACAGATGACTACACCACGTAATGATCCTTCAACTTCTGAAGTATAAAGCGATATGGACGGTCTCAATGCTGCTGCTGAAGATGAGGTTACTGCATGGCTGCAGGCACACTTAGAGAGCACATCCACGTAATTGTCGCCACACCACCAAAAAGTGACCGAGAAGAAGAACTCCCCTTGCCCGGGAAATTCTGAAAAGTACCCTTCTTGTTTTTGGAAATTCAGAATTATACACCTTTTAATTCAACTCCTTGGAGAGATGAGCAAAATCAGCAGCCGCTGGGCTACTATCAGCCATTCATCAGTGGCTACTATCAACCTTCAATGACCTACGCCATTCATCAGTGGACGATCTCAGTGACGGGGGACGGGGTGAGCACAGCGATTAAATAGTCACGGCCCAATAGAACACCAACGCGCCTCCACAAGCGGGCACCGATGTTTTTTTTTTTTTGAAACGCGGTCCCTTAGGGCCCGATCCATTAAAAAAGATAGAAGAGAGTTGCCCGGTTAATTAACGAAAACCCGGGCGAAAACCGTTACAACACGCCCCCAACAGGGCACCATCAACACACCGACCCTCGGAGCGGGCACCGATGTCTGCTATACAGTTTACCCCTTGTCTCAAGGTTGGAAATTCAGAAAGTGTATCTTTCTCTTTGCTTCGAAATTCGGAAGAGTGTATTTCTTTCAACTTGCCTAGTGTACACCAAGATTAGGCTTTTCGAATGAAATTACCCGATTCGCAGCCACCTTCTGATTTAGTTTTTGCAGAGCTGGCATGTACGTAAGTAAGTTGTGCTAAATAATGCAGCATACACATAGGAACAGACATCTCCACACCTGTGTACTTAGATAACATCTACTGAATACTGAAGATGTGGTGTATTAACGTCACTGCCTAATTTCTCACTCGCCGGTCACCGGAACGATAACCCGCCTTAACTTTGTTTGTCCGTGGCAGGAGCCTTTGGATCCTCTGATCTCTATTTTTGGTTTTACTGTGATGCATCTCAAAATGATCACACCCGTCTTCCATATGTAAGGAATCCTTTTTTGTATAGTTGCTTGCAACTTGAAGATACTGACGTTTCCACACAAGGTTCGAATTAGGACTTCTTTGGCCGGCTGCAAGAAAAATCAATGATCTGAATTCCGAAAGAATAGTACAGAGAAAAAAAGAGAGGAGAATTTCGACGTTCTTAAGCACCGGTCTACGGTCCACACCATGCACGGATGGAACGAAAAGCTAGACCGAGAACGCAAAGAAGCCAGCCCCCACACGGATGAGAACTGATTTATTTTTATTTTTTTTGCCTACCTATACATCAAGTTTTTTTGGTGCGCAGTTAGAGAAAGGTGGAACAAAAGGAGAAAATTTAGTTTCAATGCAATGGGGTAAGTATCTGTATCCGCGTTATAAAGTGGCTGCATGCCTCGTCAAGATGCAGAGGCCGGGGGTACATCCTCCTTTTCAATAAAAAATAAAAAAATCTGTATCCGCGTTACATAAAGTTTTCTCCTTTTTCAGAAGCAGCTGTCTGGGTCATATGGACAATCGGCAAGCAGCCATGCATTTGAACACTTTTTGTAGATTAAAAGAGCAATTTTCGCACAGCCCGGAGAATTATATTGAAAATTGGCCCGGCCGGGCATCCGTCGCTGGTCCTTCATATACGTATATCTATCGGATGTTTGGAATCTACGTACGTTATCAGCGATCAAGTGGGATACTGGAATATACAGCTTGCACAGATTGCTCGTGTGAGACAGAGACATGCAACACAGCCAACCGCAGATCGGTATGCTATGCACATGCATGGCTCCAACACGCATATATGACTACTTGACCGTACGTAACTCTCATACATCAAGCACGCATGCATGGCAGCTTCTCTAGACTTCCATGCCCACGCCTGTTCTTTTTTTTTGACGAAAAGCTGTCAGCGCAGCATTTCATTGAATATATATAGAGAGAAAATTTGGTACATAGCATACACCAGATCCCCAGCAAGGGATAAAAGATGATCATCCCATTTTAACACCCATACATACACCATCTAATGATCCTAGTCAGGTTCCCTAGCATGATAGCAATTAGATCCGTGAACCTAGTCCCAAAGCCCTTGGCCGTCAGCACTTCCAGCAAGAATTCCCACGATACCGTGTCAAAAGCTTTCTCGATGTCCAGTTTCAACAACAGTGCGGGTGTCTTGGATTGCCTGAAAGTTTTTGCTAGAGCACTGACATAGGTGTAATTGTCATGAATGGTGCGACCTCGGATGAAAGCATTTTGGCATGGGCGGACAAGATCTTTCATGTGCCCTCTGATACGGATAGCGAAAATCTTGGCGATCAGCTTGGCAAAACTTGAGATTAAGCAGATAGGTCTGTAGTCCCTTGGCGATTCCGCGTCCTCCTTCTTGGGTAGCAACACCATCGTACTTTCATTTAGGAGATGCAGATTTCTGGAGTTCAAACATTGCACAGCGGACAGTGCATCCATCAAATCAGTTTTGATGATTTCCCAGCAGCACTTATAGAACATGCCCGTGTACCCATCTGGCCCCGGCGCCTTATTCCCATCGATCTCCGTAATGGCCGCCTTCACCTCCTCAACTGATATTGGACAATCCAAATCCGCCAGGTCCACCTCCTGTATTCCGATCTCATGGAAATTAATGCCATGCCCTCTCTGAACTTTTTGCCCCATCAACCCATCGAAGAAATCGTGCATAGCTTGCACTTTGCCGGCTTGGTCAGTGTGCGGGACTCCTTCGTGAACCACACGGTGGATGTGCTTCCTCCTCCTTCTAGCAGAAGCTTTGGACTGGAAGAAACGGTTGCTAGCATCTCCTTCTTTTAGCCAAAGTATTCTCGATCTCTGTCTCGAAATGGTTCTCTCTAGTGCAGCGAGTCCTAGTCTTTGCATCTTCATCATAGCCCTAAACTGTCTCTCCTCAGGTGACAGTTGCCTGTTGTCCATAGCCTTGTCCAATCTTGCGATGATCTCGCTCGTGATTGCAGCATTGAGGGCTATGTTATTGACAAATTTTGCCCCCCATCGTTGCAGCTCTCTCCCTGTCCACCTCAGCTTCTCAGCGAACCTCGCAATTGGCTCCGTTGCAGCAGTTTGCCTCTGCCATGCATGCCTCACAGTGTCCTCGAATCCCTGCATCTTCGGCCAATGGTTTTCGAAGCGGAATTTTCTTGCCGGCCGGAAAGGTGCATCGCAGGTCAATAGTAATGGGCAATGATCTGATATCTCGCTGGATAGAGCCTGAAGTAAGCATCCTGGAAACATAGCATCCCACTCCTCATTGAAAAGGATCCGATCAAGCTTTACCATCGTTGTTCTTGCTTGCTCATTACTCCAAGTGTACCTCCGTCCATGCAGATAGAGATCTTTGAGCTGCAAATCATTAATGAAACCTCTGAAAGCTGAGATGCAACGCCGATTTATATTGGAGTTGCTCTTGTCTGTGGCTCGCACAATGAGATTGAAATCTCCTCCAAGGAAGACCGGCGTCCCCGCCGGGAAGAAAGACCGATAAATCTCCTTCATCTCTGCCAAAAATGCGATCTTGTCATCTACCTCTTGCGGTCCATACACTGTCATCAGACCAAAAGGCGCGCCATCTGCAGTTTGTCCATGAGCTGCCACGAAGGATTCAGTTGCGTGAGTATTGGGCAGACTAAGTTTGTCACTCTTCCATGCCAACAAAATCCCTCCCCTTGTTCCCAGCGCTGGTGCAATGCAGAACTGGTCAAACTCCGGCCCACAAATTTGATGCACCGCATTCAGATCAACGGATGCTAGCTTGGTTTCTTGGATACAAACCATTGATACATTGTGATTCCGGATCACCGATCTAACCACACCTCTACGTGCTGGGTTGTTAAGCCCACGCACATTCCAAACCAATACGTTGTAATCCATTAGGAAACATGATCTACACTGGGGCAGCACCCACCTCAAGCCGTGGCTGGCGCCTCCCCGTTGCATTCTTTGCCCGTCTTCGCTAGCGCAGTGAGAGCCTGGATCTGAACCGGAGACAGTGGCTCATTGAATGCCCTAGCATAGCGTTCCATCCTCTCCTCTTCTGACTTGCCGCGCTCTGGGATCGCGAGGCCCCTCTTGGACATCACCAACAGCCTAGCCTGTCGCATGATAGAGCTCTTGCCTTCAGGGAAGAGCAGCTTTTTTCCTTGCAGCCTGTTGCTCCGCCTGGTCGCCGTTTGTTGCCATGTACACTGTCGACATGGTTAATATCTTTTTCGTGAAAAAAATACACAGAGGTGGAAACTGGCTTGTTTTATATGTAGCCAAGCTGAATGCGCTGGTTTCCGAAGTATTTCTTCTTCAGAATCGCAAATATATTTAACAAAGCACTCATGACAGTATAATATTTCTTGTTTCAACAAACACAAACAAATCAAGCTCTGTTTATACATGGCTCATCAATCACACACACGCCAAACCACGCAAGGTTTACAAATCTTGATTGATGTACAGCCTGGAACAAACAACAATTTTATTACGGACCACACAGCTTAAATTTAATTGCAGGAACATTAAGTAAATCAAAATTTAAGCTCATGTACACCATGTCATGAGTGCTTTGGAAACTGTGTACTGTCATGAGTGCTTTCTTAATGGAACATTCAGTAAATCAAAATTTAAGCTTAATTTTTGTTTGGCTGATGAAACACGAAATGATACACTGTCATGGGTGCTTTGGTGATTATATGCTAGAGTTTGAGTGGATATATAAAATTATGTTGTTGCCGTCTAGTACTGCACCGATATATTCTTCATGCTCCCTGTTATTTTCGACCGGTAGCCTCTTTGAACTGATTTCAGTCTGTCGGATCCGTGCAGCGATTGGTACGAAATTGTGAACACACTGCCGCCGCTGGCACGCGAGTGTCTCTCTGGACTCTGGTGCAGAGGAATCGAGAGAGAAAGATATGTCGGAGAAGCACCATGCTGCCCCAGGGCTCGAGTGCAGTAGGCGCTGATTTGATCTGTAAGTGTTGGGTCTGTCGACTGTGGCTGGCTAGGGTTCCTGAAACAGTGGATTCGATCTGTGGAGTCTGGTGTCAGTGTGTATTCCTTGCTAAAAAGAAAGAGAGGATAAATAGCAACCGCCATGAACGCGAGGAGGTAGCATCTTCTCCGCCCGTCCGTCCGTGGTCGGAAGGAGGAACATTCTCAGGCCCCCAGTGGAGTCGAATTCACGCCTGAAACGGGCCTGAAGCTACAGTCAAATATTCAGAGCTAAGAAACAGAGCAAAAGCAGGGGAAAGGACATGCAAATATTCAGACTTGAGAAAACAGAGCAAAGCAGAGGAGTAGAGGAGGTAAAGCAGAGTTGAGAAAACAGAGGGTGAGATCCTCCTCGTCGGGGATCACGATCGGCATCTGATCAGCCCCCGGCGTTGGCAGTGCGATCACCACCCCCACCCCGAACTCCTCTAGGCCCGACCAAATGCGGGCGTGAGAGCGAAACTCCGCCCATTTCACTGCAAAGCACCAGCCGCCGCTCCCGGCTGAGAAGGGAACCCGGCCACAAAACCAGGAGGCTGCCGCATGAAGATAAAAAAAAAACGAACGTATTTAACAAATTACTGTTGATAGTATACATATTTTTGTTCCATCAACCAATCGCATGCACTGTTTATATATGGTTCATCAATGACACACACCGACACACACCCCTCACTACCCAAGCTCAACATATCTTGATTGACCCGCGTCGCCCCTCCTCTGGCGACACGGGGGAACCCCCCGTCGCGCCGCCGTCGGGTTCCTCCCCCTCCCTCCCCCCAGCCTCGTCGCCACCCGAGGAGGCCGCCAGCAAAGGCCGTGCGCGCTCCGGGGAAGGTGGCGGCCGGGCGTTCTCTGGCCTCCGCGGCCATCCCATCGCCCGAGGAGGGGCGATTGGATCTGGGATGCCGACCTCGGGGCCCTGCGCCGGCGGCTGGCCCGCCGACGGCGGTGGGGTGGTGGTGGCTGGATCGTCGGTGCTGACGGGCCGTGCGGTGGTGGCTGGCGCGCCGGCGCGAAGGTGGTGGCCGGCGGGGCGGTGGCGTGCGGCGCGTCGGAGCGGCGCACTACTGGAATCAGGGTCTTTGCCGTCTGCCATAGCAGACGGCAAAGGCCTGCCTGGCGGACGGCAAAGCCATTGCCGTCCGCCAGCAGACGGCAAACAGTCCGGCCGAACAGCTGCCGGTAAAGGCCACTTTGCCGTCTGCTGGCAGACGACGAAGATCTTTGCTTCTTTGCCGTCTGCCAGCAGACGGCAAGAGCTGCAGCTGACGTCAGGCGTCAGCTGGGCCAACGCAGGCTCTTTGCCGTCTGCCAGCAGACGGCAAAGAAGCAAAGGTCTTCGCCGTCTGCCAGCAGACGGCAAAGAGGCCAAATAGGCCAGCCCAGGTTGCACAGGCTGCTGCCACGTGGTCTCTTTGCCGTCTGCTGGCAGACGGCGAAGACCTTTGCCGTCTGCTAGCAGACGGCAAAGTGGCTATATTGCCGCTGTTTTCTTTCTTCTTAAATTCAATCAATTTCACACACACACACACACACACACACACACACATATATATATATATATATATATATATATATATATATATATATATATTCATTTCAAAATATTTCAACAAGTACATATAGCCAACATATCCCTGCCATATGGATATGATCATCCAACACATATATACACCAAATGAAAAGTCCAACATATCCAACAATTAAGCAAAAGGTCCATATAGTTTCATCCATACATACATATATAGGTAGCAAGTTTCACATTGTTCATCCTACAAAATCAAAACAAAAAGGAAGCACAAGAAGAAGAGTAGACTCCATCAACGCAAGCTTCCTCATCGAAAGCAAATCTGCAAATTGGGAAAGAAGAAAGTTAGAAGAAGAAGAAGAAGAAGAAGAAGACTAGAAGAAGAAGACTAGCTAGAAGAAGAAGAAGAAGAAGAAGAAGAAGAAGACTAGAAGAAGAAGAAGATAAAGTAGGTAAAAATGCCATTTTTTAGCTAAGCTAGGAAAAAATGCTAAGTGTAGGTCATTTTATAGCTAAGCTAGGTAAATAGGTCATTTTGGAGCTTAGTAAGGTTATTATGTCATTTTCGAGGATGATGCCATTTTTGAGCCAACTTACGTAAGTATAGCTCATTTTTTATCTAACTTAGGTAATTATGCCATTTAGGAGGAAAATAAGCTAAGTATAGAGAAAACGTACCCTCATCACAACAAATGCGATGAAGATCGCAACTAAGGTAACAATTGATCCAACGGCATAATGATACCAAGCCTCATTATCAATGGCATATTTTTTAATCTTCTTAATCTTCAAGCGCATTGCATCCATCTTCAAGCACATTGCATTCATCTTCATCTTGTGATCATCGACGACATCGGCAACATACAACTCCAATGTCATCTTCTCTTTTTCAATTCTTTTAATTTTTTCTTTCAAATACTCATTTTCTTTTTCAACTAAATTTAACTTCTCGACAAGAGGGTCGGTTGCAAATTCCGGTTCACATACCTCCTAGATTAAAATATCTCTATGTCAACTTGATGGCCATAATTGTCATAAATACGAAATGCAACAAATAGTTATAAAAGAGAATTTACCACATCCGAATCATAAAGCGGGCGAGGGCCGACGGGGACGGATTTCAAGACCATGGCACTATGTATAAGAAACAATCATACAAAGTAAGAAAATTATACAAGTAACTATATAAATCATACAATCATACAAGAAAATGGCAAGTGTAGGTCATTTTAGAGCTATCCTAGTTCAAATCGGTCATTTTGGAGGTAGGTAAGGTTATTTTGTCATTTTGGAGGAAAATAAGCTAAGTCAATGTCATTTTGGAGCTAAACCAAGGTTATCATGCCATTTTTTACCTAAGTATGCTAAGTATGTCATAAATGAATTAAAGAAGCTAAGTATAGGTCATTTTGGAGCTATCCTAGGTAGTTATGCCATTTTTTAGCTAACTAAGCATATTAAGTCATTTAGGAGGAAAAATGCTAAGTATAGGTCATTTTATAGCTATCCTAGGTAAAGTATGTCAGTTTGGAGCTAAGTAAGGTTATTATGTCATTTTCGAGGAAAATAAGCTAAGTCAATGTCATTTTGTTGAATACCTAGTAACATGAACTAATTAATAATATATATGTACATAATAATAATTGAATACCTGACATTACTAATATTAATCTTCATCGTCTATATATGCTCTGGGATCAATAAATGCAGAATCATCATCACTATCAGTAATGACGTGCTCATCAGCATCATCAATAAATGCATCAACATGTGGAAGGCCTCCTTTATGTAATCGATCAAGCATTGACAGGTCATCCGCAGCAGTAACCTCTTCTTCTTCCGTCTCTTCTTGTTCCGGCTCAGGGGTGAAGTCGGATTCACTGTCGCTGTCTACCTCAATGTTCTGGGATGAAGTACAGCGGTTCTTGAAACGTTTTTTGGAAACACGTGTTTCTTGGAAGAATTCTCCTTCATATGTGTCTGGGTTAATGTGAGGGTCATAATCATCTTCATTGAGGGGAGGTGGTCTAAAATGTGGCGGCACATCATAAACGACATCCCAACCATTCAGATTTGGATCAGTTTGGCAGGCCCACGGTAGATAGAAAACTTGGGTCGCCTGTTGAGCCGTAATATAGACATCGGGAACATCTAAATGGGTGCTTTGTTTGATTTCGACTAGCCCTATATGTTCATGAGTCCTTCTAGTCTCCTTTGGCTGGAACCAATAACATTTGAAGACTACGACGTTTGGTGGTTTTCACCAAAGAATGTAAGTTCATAAATTGCTTCAACTCTTCCATAATACTCGACCCCTCCTTCGCCGACAGTGGAGACACAACAATTTGTAGACTTTCGGTCGGCCATAGATAGCTCTTTGCTAAAAGTACGAAAGCGATACCCGTTGATGTCGTATTTGTCAAATGAACGGACCTTATAGTCAAAACCATTTGCGACTTGTCTCAATTCGGAGTCCATAGACTCTGCATTAGATTACAAGATTAATACGAAAGGATTGTTGCATTAGCCGCAAACTAGACGAAGAAATGAAATGGTCTAATGGAAATTACCGTTTGTTTGAACCAAGAGATGAAACCGGGATAGCCTCCTCCATGCTTTGCCAGAAGCTCATACTCTTCGATGGAATCCTTTTGGATCACCGCTCCATCCGAAAATTTGGCGACGTATCGACTGTATCACATATCCGGGAATAAGAGCATTTCAAAGGAATTAGAAGTTGCGAAACAATGTACCGAGAACTTACTCGATGTACGGCCGCACTTCTGTTAGGTTGTTGAAGATATACAACGAAATGGTCCGCCATTCTTCGACATCCAACGCTATTGCTTTCGAAGCACCGGCTGGTGCGAGCTTCCCTTTGAATAGGCTGAGGTTGGATCGACCTTTTTCACGGTCGCCATCATTGTACCGAGGCTTCGGATTATGCAAATGACGATTCTTGGCTTTGTAGTGTGCTGTCACGAAGTTTGCGGCCTCCTCAGTAATGAATGCCTCGGCCATCGATGCTTCAACTCTACGTTTATTTTTACATTTTGCTCGAAGCGTCTTCTGCATCCTCTCAGTTGCGAAGCACCAACGATTTTGCATGGGCCCCCCCAATCTTGCCTCGGTCGGGAGATGCAAAATCAAATGCTGCATTGGATTAAAAAATCCCGGTGGAAAGATCTTTTCTAACTTGCAGATCAACTCCGGCGCCAACTCTTCCAGTTCGTCTAGCACGTCAGGCGATAGTTCTTTTGCACAAAGAGCACGGAAGAAATAGCTCAGCTCTGCCAGTACTAGCCATTCATCCTCAGGGATAAAGCCACGCAACATCACCGGCATTACCCGCTCAAGCCATATGTGCCAATCATGACTCTTCATACCAAATATTTTCAATTTGTCAAGACTCGCTCCCCTCTTTAGATTCGCTGCATACCCATCGGGGAACGTCAACTGCATTTTCACCCACAAGATCATTTCCCTCATAGCTGGCCTTCCAAGATTGAACCATGCCTTTGACTTCCTCCAGTTCTTCTTTCCTTTCGGTTGTCGCATGTTTTGTAACGGTCTATCACATAGAGCCTCTTGATCGACTCTAGCCTTAGGGTTATCCTTTGACTTCCCCTCTATGCCGAACAATGTACCAAAAAGGGCCTCGGCGATATTCTTTTCAGTGTGCATCACGTCGATGTTGTGTGGGCAAATGAGGGCTTTAAAGTAAGGCAGATCCCACAAGCATATCTTGTGAGTCCAGGCGTGTTCCGAATTATACCCTTTGAAATATCCTGGACGCTCTGGATTAGGCTCGAGAGCGTTTAACTGATCCAGGGCCTGTTGGCCTGTCAATGCAGGTGGTGCAGAGTTTTTGACAACTCTACCTTTCATGAAATTTTTCTTGTCTTTTCTGAACTTATGGTCAGGATCCAGGAACTGTCTATGCAAGTCGAAGCAAGAATACTTGCGACCCGCCTGCAACCAACGGAACTGAAGAGCTGCCTTGCATGTGGGGCACGGGAACCTTCCATGCACACACCAGCCAACGAATAGCGCATACGCCGGCAAGTCATGCGTCGAGTACATGTACCACACATGCATTTTGAAGTTTTGTTTTGTAGCGGCGTCATATGTCTTGATCCCATTATCCCAAGCTTCTTGCAATTCATCCTTAAGCGGCTGCATGTACACATTCATATTCTTCCCCGGATAGTTGGGCCCTGGAATTATCAACGTCAAGAAAATGTTCTTTCTTTTCATAATCTCTCCGGGGGGGGGGGGGGGAGATTGAGTGGAATGACAAATACAGGCCAGCAACTGTATTGGGTTGCCGTCATACCAAACACTTGGAACCCATCCGTGCTGATGGCGACTCGAGGATGCCTTGGATCTGCCGCTTTGTCCTTATGTAAAGCATCGAAGTGCTTCCACGCAAAAGCGTCTGAAGTGTGTCCCAACATCGGATTCCCATCTGCATCTAGTTCGGTTCTTTTGCCCAATTTATGCCACGTCATCTGTCTGGCCGTCTCTTCGACCATGAAAAGACGTTGAAGTCTTGGTATGATTGGCATATACCGAAGAACATTAACTGGGATTTTGGTCTGACTCTTCTCACCCATACCGTTGTCTACCACAACATACCTGGAAGACTTGCAAATGGGACAATAGTTGAAGCCCGCATACTCAAGCCTAAATAAGGCACATCCATTCTCACAGGCATCTATCTTCTCATAGGGCATCTTAAGCGCACGTAGGATTTTGTCCGACTGGTACAGGTTTGCTGGCAATACATGGCCTTTGGGTAGAAAGCATCCAAATATCGTCATCATCGCGTCGTAGCATTCTCTGCCCAGGTTGAACTGAGCCTTGAGAGCCATTACTTGCGCGATGGCATCCAGCTGACAAAGCTCAGTGTGCTCGTGGAGAGGACGTTTTGAAGACTCCAACATTTCATAGAAGGCCTTTGCAGATTCCTCCATCTCATCGTCCGAATCCCGAGCATCATCAAAGTCTTGCACCATGTCTTCGATCCCGGTACCATGCTCGTCGGTGCGACGACGAACCACCTTAGCTCTGGCACGTTGGGCAGACTCACCATGAAATGTCCAGACCGTATCATTAGGCGTAAAACCAAACTTCTGCAGGTGTTTGATCATTTCAAACTCTGACCTCCGATGATAGTTGTCGCAATCGGCACAGGGGCACCAGGTTATTTTCTGTCCATTTGCAAATGCGGCTGTCACAAACCCCTTGGTTTTTGTTATCCATTCATGGGTCATGTCTTTCTGACTACTGTGACCGGTGTACATCCACGCACGATCAATCATCTTGCCTAGCTACTGGACACACAAGAAATATATACATAATTCAGCAAACCATATTCATCAGTTAATAGAGTTTGTCAGTTTTATTACGTCCATGCAACCTAGACGCTAGTAGGTAAAGATAGGTCCTAATCCCACCCGAGTATGTGTAGATTGGGTTCGTTTTCCCATGCTCTGCTCCGGATCCGACGCAAAATTTCGGCAGCACCTCCCCGCTGTTCTCCTGATACACGTCTCGGCAATAAGCAGAGAGGATGTGTACCCGGAGAACAACAGGGAGGCACTGACGAAATTCTGCATCGGATCCGGAGCAGAGCATATGGGAAAACGAACCCAATCTACACATACTCGGGCTGTCCATGGATAACGTTGGACAATTCGAAAGAATCACGGTTATAAATATGCAAATGCATGCATATTTATAGATGTAACCCTTTCGAACGGGAGACGCATAGTGGTCACGCATATTGATGATTGACACCTATAGCTAGCAAGTTTCATCGGCACGAAGACCGGAACAGAGAAAATGAAGGGGGGAGGAGGAGATGTCATTTGTGCTCACCCACGAACGCATGGGCGAAGCTCGTCGAATGCACGGGGAGGTCGTTGAACACCAGACCCTCACAGCAACGAAAGAACTGCACATTTAAATCCACCCGATCAACACAAATATATATGATGTTTTTCTTAACAAAATCGGGAAATATACTTCCTAACTCATAATCGTGGTGTCGGCATGTCGTGTCGGGGTCGGGGTGTCGGGGTGTCGGGGGGTGTCGTGTCTGGGTGTCGTGGTGTCGGGGTGTCAGGGGTGTCGGGGTGTCGGGGTCGGGGTGCCGTGTCGGGGTCGGGGTGTCGGGGTGTCGGGGTCGGGGTCGGGGTGTCGGGGTGTCGGGGTCGGGGTGCCGTGTCGGTGTCGGGGTGTCGGGTCGGGGTCGGGGTCGGGGTGTCGGGTCGGGGTCGGGGTCGGGGTCGGGGTCGGGGTGTCGGGGTCGGGGTGTCGGGTCGGGGTCGGGGTCGGGGTTTTTCCTCTTTTTTTCTTTTCTTCTTCTTCCTCTTCTTCCTTTTCTTCCTTTTCTTCCTTTTTTTCCTTCTTCTTCTTCTTCTTCCTCCTTTCCTTTTTCCTCTTCTTCTTCTCCTCCTCTCCTCTTTTTTCTTCTTCTCCTCCTCCTAACCTAATTAACCTAATTGATGTTGAAACCAGTAGCATCTAACTAATTAACCTACTCAAAAAACCTAATTAACAACATCTAACTAATTAACCTAATTGATGCATCTACTATCTACTAACAGTAGCATCTATATATATCTATAATCATGATATTAAAAAAAAGGAAAAAAACAGAAAAACAGAAAAATAAGGGCAGAGGTGGGGGAGCTCACCGGAGGGGGTGCCGCCGGGGGGCTCGTCGGGGGGGGGTGCCGTCGGGGGGGCTCGCCGGGGGGTGCCGCCGGGGAGAGCTCGCCGGGGGGGGGGGGGGGGGGGCTCGACGGGGCGGCGGCGCGTGGCCGCTGCGGCAGACTGCGGGGCGGCGCCGCGGGGCAGCGGAGGTGCGGGGCGGTGGCGCGGGGCAGGCTGGGGCGGCGGCGGGGCAGGGCAGGGCAGGGCGGGGCGGCGGCGGGGGCAGGGCAGGGCGGGGCGGCGGCGCTGAGACAGAGAGGGAGAGAGAGATGTGTGTGTGAGAGAGAGAGACTTTGGGCGCGGGGGCGAAAATTAAGTCCCCCTCTTTGCCGTCTGCTGACAGACGGCAAAGAATTCTTTGCCGTCTACCAGCAGACGGCAAAGACGGTGACCGTTAGCCCGCCCCCGCCGTGACATTGTGGGCCCCCCCTCACCTCTTTGCCGTCTGCTGGCAGACAGCAAAGAAATATTTGCCGTCTGCCAGCAGACGGCAAAGAAGTGGCAGATGGCAAAGAGCTTGACCTAGCCAGTGCCGTGCCCCGTGGGGCCCACTTTGGTCTTTGCCGTCTGCTGGCAGACGGTAAAGAGTTCTTTGCCGTCTGCCAGCAGACGGCAAAGAAGTGCAGATGGCAAAGACCCTCTTTGCCATCAGCTGGTTCTTTGCTGTCTGCTTTGGCAAGACAGACGGCAAACAACCTCTTTGCCATCAGCTGGCAGACGGCAAAGAGCTGGCAGATGGCAAAGACCCTGATTCCAGTAGTGGCGGTGGCCCGTCGGTGCGGCAGCGGGACGGCGGTTCTGGCTGGCTTCGTCGGCGGGACGGCCAGGAGGGGCGCGTTGTTGGGAAACGCAGCAGAAAACAAAAAATTCCGACCTACGCACCCGCCCAGGACCACTATGGAGACTGCATACATGGTTTGATCTTTTTCGTTAACGACTCGTAGCGCAGCGGAAGTAGAGTCGATGACGATTGGCGGTGCAGATCCCCGCAGATAGGATTTACAACCTCCCAACCGCGAGGATGTATACCCTCATCTGCTCCTCGGACAGCCCTTCGGGAGGCGGTCGGACAGTCCCCCGGACGTTGTCGCGGACAGCCCTTCGGGAGGACCTTCGAAACTCGGACGGTCACTCGGACAGCCCTTCGGGAGGCACTCCCGAACTAAGACCGAAACTACGATCTCTCTACAGAGTTGCACACATACGGTGTCATCTATCCGGCAGGGCTTCGCCGTCCAGAACTAGTTCCCACCGGAACCCAGACAGCCTTTCGGCTCTACGAAACTATTTCGCTGGGAGGGAGAGAGAAGGCCAGATCATGCATGGCTTGTGTATGTTGAGAAAGAGTGAGTTTTGGGCAGCCCCCTCCATCTCTATTTATAGGAGAAGGAGGGGTGGAGGGGCTGAAATTTCAGCCACATCCATCCATGTCATCTCCAAGATATTTTGAAGCAAAAGCCCAAAAATGTGGCTTTCCAAAAAGTAACCATAAAGCTGATTTCACTATTCACGATGACATTTTTCAGCGTCCATTCGAACCGAAAATATTTATGTCGGCTTAGAACATTTCCAGTACCCACTAAAATAATTTTCGACGCATTCCAAAACAATTCCGGATTAGTGATTTTCATCTGCGAAAAGCAAACAAAGCGGTTCCGGCAGCTCCGGAACATTTCCGGTTTTTCTTCCGGAAAATTCTCAGAAGTTTCCAGAATGATTCTGGCACCCTCCAAGAATTATCAGGCGTGTGCCGAAACCAATTTGACTTAATGGTGTACTCCGAAACAACTTTTCGGTTTAGTGATTTTCATCTGTGAAAAGCAACTAAAGCGGTTCCGGCAGTCCAGAACATTTCCGGTTTTTGTCTCTGAAAAATCTCAGAAGTTACAGGAACAATTCTGGTACCCTCCAATATTTTCCAGGCATGTGCCGAAACCAATTTGACTTAATGGTACACTCCGAAACAACTTTTCGGTTTTACCGAAACTCTTCCGGTGTTCTCTCTCTGGAACTCTTCCGCTGTCTCCGAAACTTTTTCGGTGAATTTCTCTCTGACTCCCTGTCTAGTATTCAACAGATAGATGACCCTTAAGCATGTGACCCTATAGGTTCGGTGAAGTATAGAGATGACCCGGAATCCCTTCCGATCAATGATCAACATCGGAGCCGTGGACACCCAGATTGACCCCTATACCCACACGAATGAATATTCGAGTGAACCTCCAGTTGCCGTGTGCTATTCCTGTTGCTTCGCGATATGTTACAAATACCCGAGGTGAGACATGTTGGCATCCCCGTGGATCAACAACTTGTCCACTATGCCAGTTATCTCGTTACCGGTATTGTTCTCTTTTCTCGTTACCGTGTTCCGGCATCCCCGTGATCAAATCACAAAGTGTCTGGCCAGACGATGATGGATACCGTAACACCAAGAGGGCCCAGAGATATCTCTCCATCGTCGGAGGAGCAAATCCCAATCTTGAGCTATCAAGTTACTTGACATACTTTCCCATGAACCCGTAAGCCGCCGTAATAGCCATCCAGTTACGGATGACGTTTAACAAACCCCAAAGTTCATAAATCAAGCATGAAGAAACTCGATACTATCATGGTCTGTGTGACGCCCTGGATTAAGTGCTACAGTAATTCGTGTAATCAAGCTACAGTAACCTGTGGATTAGGCTAATCCTTTTTGCTAATCCCAATGTGATCACCTTGGAATCAAATACAAATTCAAATTCTTATGCAATTCAAACATCGTTTGAAAAGTGAAATTAAAAGTTTTGCAAACTCCAAATTAAAAATTATGCTTAGGTTGCAAATATTCCCTAAGCTATTCTAAAATTGGAACCAACATTTTATCATGTGATTAGGTGCCTCGAAACTATTTTAACAAATGCCGAAACAATCATTTAAATGCCCCTTTCTGTTTTGGCAGATATCAAAACAATTAAATAGGCCCTCAAACTTTTGTGGCAACCCCCAAATATTGCTTTGCAATTATTGGGCTAAGTCACTTATTTTACAAAATGCTTTTGTCACTAGATTAATTAAAAACAGAAACAAATCAAAAAAGAAAAAGAAAAAGGGAAAACTCCCCCTCCCCCCGGGCCAGCCCAACTGGGCCCCGGCCCAGCTCGGCCCAGCCGCCCCCCAGCCTACAAGGGGGTCGACCCCGAACCCTAACCCCCGTCTCCCCCTCACTCGCCCCCACTTCCCCACCCTCTCTCCTCGCCCCCCCCCCCGATCTGGATCGGGACCGTGGCGGCGCCCGCGCCCGTCGCCCCGCCGTCGCTACTGGCCCGCCGCCGCCACCGCGCCGCCTCCCCACGCCGTCGCCGGCGCTACACCACCGCCGGACCCCGCCGCACCTCCCCACACTCGCTGCCCCTCCTCTACTGGCCGATGTGAGGCCCCCCTTCCTTCCTCCCCCCATGCGAGCCGCCGCAGCTGCTGCCGCGCCCGCGGCCAACTCGCCGTGCCCCGCTCGCCCCTCGCGCGCCCGCCTCTGCTCCCGTGCGCGCACCCGCTGGCGCCTACGCCCGCCGGTGCGGCTCCAGATCGCCGCGGCCCCGCTCCGGTGCCTCGCCGCGCCCGCACGCTCCCGCGTCCCCTTCCGGCTCGGACCGCGCCCCCGGCCCGCCCCGCTCACCTGTCCCTCGCCAGCCTGCTCCCCGCCGCAGGCGCGCTCGCCCCCCTGCTACCGCTTGTCGCCGTCGGCGTCCCCAACTCGCCGGCCCCCACCTGCCTCCGGTCACCCCCCACGCCTGCCACCGCCGTTGACCGTCGCCTGCGCGGCCCCGTTCACCGCCGCCCCCTAGCCGCCGGCGGGCCCCCGGTGGCCGACCTGGGCGCTGGCCGTGGCCTCGGCCACCCCCTTCCCGATTCGGTTAGTGGGATAATCCCACTAACCCCCCCTCCCCTGAGACTGACAGAGGGGGCCCATGCCCCCTAAACATTTTTAAAAGAAAAAATAATAATAATAATTAAAAATAATAAAAATAAATAATAGATAATTAGTTAATCAATTAATTAATTGAAAGTTAATTAGAAATCAATTAATTAATTAAGTAATTAATTAATTAGTTAGTTAATTGAGGATTAATTAGATTAGTTAATTAATTCTGTTAATTAATTAAATTAATTAGAGAATGACAGGTGGGTCCCACCCTCACTAATTAAACCTGTTTAAGGTTAATTAAACAAAATTAAACTGTGTGTATGACATGTGGGGCCCACTGGTCAGTTGACCAGTCAAAGCCCCTGTCGACTGCTGATGTCAGCATGACATCATGCTGATGTCATAATTACATTATTGAATTAAAAATAATCTATTTTAATTTCTGAATATTAATAAAACTTTAAAAATTAATATAAAATAAACCGTAAGTCAGATGAAAAAGTTTTGAACATGAAAGTTGCTCAGAATAATCCTACGAATCCGAATGCGCTATCGCTTCGTCTGTCACATGCCTCTAGCATAGCGAACGTGGAAATTTTCCATCGATTTCGTCTCTCCGGTAGTAGCCCGAGACCCGGAAAATATCGTCAGATATTACTCCGACCCGTCTGCGACGTGTAATACTGCGTTAGTGCATGCCTAGCTCTGCATATTGCCATGTAATGCATCGTGTTGCATCTGTGCTTTATATTTATTGTTTCTCCCCCCTCTTCTTACCGGTAGACCCCGAGACTGACTCTACTGCCGGGTACGACTACAACGCCGACGATCAGGCCTTTGCCGCAGAGCAGCAAGGCAAGCAACCCCCCCTTGAGCATTTCCGATATCGCCCATTCCTTTCCCTCTCACCCTTGCATTAGATTTTGCTACTGTATTAGCTAGCTCCTATTTCTGATGCATAGCCTGTTTTTGATAAACTGCTACTATACCTGCTGTTAATATCAACTGCTTAGTATAGGTTGATCAATGAATCCCCAGTGACCCCCCTTAGTCCCAGTTGCCCCTGCTTCTTCATCGACGACTCGACGACTCGAAGACTCGGTCAACCGACCGACAAGCCAGGCCCCTTACATCACCGCACACCCCTTAGTTGTACGACTCTGCAGAGTTACTATCGAGTACCGAGGGTGACACCTCGTGAAGTACTCATGATGCTAACTCTGTGGTGCAGCTAGTCGGTCCTGGTTATCGAGGGTGATTCCTCCTTCACCACTCCTGACGATGACTCTGTCGTGCAACCCCTCAAATGTGGGACCCTCGAGGGTGATTCCTCTAAGTCCACCTTGACGGTTTCATCGAGCGGGACCCTTTGAGGGTGATTCCTCAGGTTCCGTCTTGATGTTTTATACACACAGTTACTATGACCTGGTTACCGAAACATGTTGGTGATGGGTCGGCCCCGAGGGGTACCCACGGTTTGATGATGATGAGGCGTGGACGGGCAGGAGAGGCCCTTGCCACACATCCTCGAGACGGGGCGACGGGACCGCACTTCATGGGTCGCGCTTTCCCCGCATTTATAAAATGCTAATGGGTTGGGTATTTGATCTGAGTTGGTCGTTTGACCTATTACGCACTAACCTTCACGTGGGAGAAGTTATGGGTACTCAGCGTCGTTGTATCAGCCGAAGCTCTTCGGACGTCAGCAATGGAGCGGCGCACGCCCGAGTGGTCCGCAACAGCACTGCGCTTGTTATAAGGGGTGCTAGGACTGACCTCGGCCGCCTTCGCATCGTGCAGGAGTGCAAAGGGCGATTGGCCCATGACCCCTGCACGCTTAGGATTTAGACCGGCGGGCTGGCCTCTTCGTTGAGCCTAGGTAGGGCTACGACGTGTTGATGTCCCGAGGCCGGGCATGACCCAGGAAAGTGCGTCCGGCCAGAGGTATCAAGCATGTTGGGTAATGTGGTGCACCCCTGCAGGGAAGAATTTATCTATTCGAATAGCCGTGTCCACGGTAACAGGACGACTTGGAGTTGTACCTTGATCTACTACAACTAAAATTGTGACTTTAAATTGAAATGAATGTTGGCTCCGAGATTGCTTCCTCGCGGGGAGTCGAGGAAGAATCTCTGGGCGAGGTTACTTAATAAAATTTGCTACAATAATATTGTTATATATGAGATACCAGTCTACTCTCTTCTAGTGCTGCAAGATGTTGAAGATGCTAGTCTTCGATAGGACTAGGCCTTCCCCCTACTCTTGCTTTCTGCAGTCAGTCCAGATATAACCCCATTCCTTGATACTGATGCATACTTAGCATAGTTCTGATGTCAGTCTTGCGAGTACTTTGGATGAGTACTCACTGCTGCTTTGCATTCTCTTTCCCCCTCAATACGATTACTGCGTTCAGACGACGGAGCCCAGGAGATGGAGTACGCCGGAGACGACTACTACACCACCGCTGGAGCCTACTACTACGTGGAGAGTGCCGACGCTTAGGAATAGTTAGGTTGGCTCCCAGGCAGGAGTCCTCGCCTCTTCCGATCCGCTGCTTATGTTTGTGCTAGCCTTCTTAAGGCAAAACTTGTTTAACTTATGTCTGTACTAAGATATTATTTGCTTCCGCTGACTCGTGCTTGTCGAGCTTTGTATTCGAGCCCTCGAGGCCCCTGGCTTGTAATATGAAGCTGTATGACTTTAATTTGTGTCTAGTGTTGTGTTGTGATATTAATTAGTGAGTCCCTAATCTTGGTCGTACGCATTGTGTGTATGATTAGCGTACGGTCAAATTGGGGGCGTCACAGTCTGAGGAATCATGCAAACATTAACCATCTCTGTGTTATTAACCATTTAACTTGTGACGAATGTATCTCATAGCATAACATCAATTCGGGTCGATTCAACACAAATGTTCTTCTAACATTGTGCCCTCAAAGTTGCTGGCATAGACATGCCCATGATCAGGAAAACAGAACCATCATGCAACACTTGAGCTAGTCTTAGAGGCCAGACTAGGAATACATTTTACCGTTTATTATTCCACACGTGCATATGAGTCTTCCTGCGAGCCTCGTGGTTATTGTAGACTCGAGAACCATAGCAGTTATAGCATGGAACATAAACCTAATTATGAACAGGGAGATAATCAATAACATTTATTATTGCCTCTAGGTCATATCTCCTACACACGTCGGCGCGGTGGTGGCCCGTTGGCGCGGCTACGGGTAGGGCCCGTGCTGGGCGCAGGGAGGCGCGGGCGTGCGGGGCAGGGAGGCACGGTTGCGACGGCGGGCTCGCAGCGGCCTCCTGCTGCACGGACGAGGCGGGGATGGTGCGTGGGTGCGCACTGCGGCGCGGCGGGCGTGCGCAAGATGAGGTGATGCGGCGCGACGTGGATCTGGGGTGATGCTGCGCGGCTCCGAGGCGCGGCGGTGGCTCTACAGCGGGGGCGTTCTCGCTGGTTGCGCGTGCGGGTGGAGGGCCTCTGGTGTTCGGACGCCGGGGCGGCGGCCCCGGACCTCTTCTTCAGGACGGCGGCCGTGATGGCTGTGTGGGCAGTGTCACGGCTGGAGCTCGGTGACGCTGGTCCTCATCGGCGGTGCATCGGCCTCGGCCGCACCAGGGACGCTTGGTGCGCCGGTGGGTTTGTTGCAGCTGATGCGTGGGTGCCGGATCTGGCCAGATGTGCCCGGATCTGGCCCCTGCGGTGGTGATGGGACGGTTGTTGGTGGCTCTGCGCGGTGCAGGTGGCGTCGGCGTGACTGTTCTGAATGGTGGCTCCGGGCTCTGGTGGTAGGTGGTGGTTCAGGCGGGCGGTGGCTCTTGTAGGCCGATTCATGGGGGAAGAATTCTTTAGGCTGCTCGAGGTGAAAGCCTTGCTCTGGCCTTGGCCGGAGCCGACGACGGCGACGCCTGTGGGTGCCGTACACCTTCTTGGAGGCGTCTTCCACGAGGGCCTAAGACCTCTTCTCCCGCACTCCAAGGGAAACCCCTGTTCCAGGTTCCTGGAGCGGACGATGGCGGCGCTCTAGTGTCGTGTTCCTTCTTGAAGGCTTCGTTTCGGAGTGGTCTTGGTCTACGAGGGCCATCGGCTCGGGTGGTGCGCGGCCACGGGGCCGGCGTGTAAGTCGGAGCGGCGGTTCCGAATCTCGTCGTCATGGAGGGGTGTCGGCATTGGTCTCGTGGATGTCGGAGCGGCGGCTCCGGATATGGTTGTGTGGTGTCGGCTTCGATTGCTCGGGTGATGAAGCTGGCGGCTAGCCTGGTGCGTGGCCTCGGGGTCGGCGTGTGTGGTCACCGTCTGTACGTCGAAGCGGTGGCTCCGAAGATAGATGTAGGGCGTCGGCTCCGGTTGCTTGGGCAGCAGGGCAGGCAGCTCGCCTGGTGCGTGGCCTCGGGGTCGGCGTGGAGGCCGGAGCGGCATCTTCGGATTTGGTTGTAGGGTGTCGGCTTCGGGTTGCTTGGGTGACGGAGCCAGTGGCCCGACTGGTGCGCGGCCTCGGGGTCGGCGTGTGTTGTTGATGCGTGTTGTAACGGTTTTCGCCTGGGTTTCCGTTAATTAACCGGGCAACTCTCTTCTATCTTAATTAATGAATCGGGCCCTAAGGGACCGTCTTTCAAAAAACATATCTTGATTGATGTACAGCCAGGCACAAACAACAATTTTATGACAAACCACCCAGCTTAAAAGTAATTGCAGGAACATTAAGTAAATAAAAATTAAAGCTGATGTACATCAGGTCATCTGTGCTTTGGTAACTGTATATTGTCATGGGTGCTTAGGTAACTGTATCCCGGTACGACAAAATTACAGCAAACCAGCAGGTAGCAACTCAAGAACCCTTGAGATGTTTATTTATGCAGACACTTCCTCTTGAACTCACTCTTTTTTTTTGACAACAGGAATATATTAATATCACGGAGATACCAATTACACCCAACCTGTGCAACATCACAATGTCGTAAAGACATTACGGATGCACACAACCAAAAGACAAAAAGAAGAAAAAGAAAAAAGAAAGATCTCACTACAGTGATAAATTTCTTGTAGCTGTAGCACGAACCAGCACCTAGAAAACACCCAAAGTCCAAACTCTCCAAAAACGACGCCTCCAAAAAGAAAACGATGCGCAAGCACCGTCATCGCCCGATACTAAGTCTTAGGTTTTCACCCGGGAGAAGATCCGCACCCTCAAAACAATACCTTCAACAAGGCCACTACCAGACACAACCAATTAAGGCCTTGGGTTTCACCTGAAAGCTAAGACTTCGTACTCCGCCATTGTTGCCGCCCCCACTTGCCGATGCCGCTGCTACAAGTCATGAATCACCAGGCAAAGTTCTGATCACCGCGAAGACTCGATCAACCATTACAAGGCCTCATATGTCAGCCGCCATGACATTCTCCGTCACTGTCTTCACCGTGAAAATTGAAATACCGACACGTTCCACAATTTCAACAGACACGAAGCTTCGCGTCATGCACTCCTGAAGCCACCTGAGCTAAAATAGGAGCGCACATGACCGAATCTCATCCAATCCAGATATGTACTGGTATCAAGCATCCACTGAAGATCTCCGGTGGAGCCTTCCGGAACTCGTCAACGACCGGATCAACTAGGGCTGACATCAAACAGAACATCGTTTTGGTGTTAGAAGAACCCCATGACCTCCGCCGGAGAGAAACACATCTGGGCCGGGACCCCCCCCCCATGACCTCCGCCGGAGAGAAACATATCTGGGCCGGGAACCCCCCCCCCCCCATGACCTCCGCCGGAGAGAAACAGATCTGGGCCAGGAACCCCAGATCCGCTGCCACCAGCCATCATGGCCGGCCCCAATGCTACCCTCGCAGCCGTGGTGCCGCCGGGACCTGCTAGAGCCGAGGGACAACCATGAGCCAGCCCAGGCAGCACTGCACTGGCCCCAATGAGTCGCGACCACCGGAGGGCATCAGGCCGCCGGCACGAACGTCATGTCTCCTCTTTGTATACCATCAGTGCATGCCCCTAGGAACTTAAGAAGAATTCAATCCACCAGCTCATCGTCATTGGCCATGTCGTGGATTTCTCTCAGATCGGTGATCTGTTGTCGACGAGGTAAGGTTACGTTAACGTGAAGTTTGTTGTTCAATGAAGTATTTCACCATTGGTGATGATCGTAGTGCACTGAGGATATTATGAAAATAACCATAGATTTGGCGATGTTTTTATATACTGTTGAAATGCACCCGTCGGTTTCGGTGGACCCTTTAAAATCTTCAGAATTTGAACAGCCTTGGGGGCAAGCCGGCAAAGACTGAAGCAGCTGATCTTCTTTCTCTTAACGGTAGTCTGAAACTATCAATTCGGAAGGAAACTTAAAGTTGCAGGTCACAATACACATCATCATCCTAACAATGCTAATGAACTGAGATTGTTCATGCCAAGCGGAGAGCAGTGGCTTGTCCTTCGACCCGAGAATTTAGAATTTTATTAATTCAGGATTCGAACAGTCTTCAACAGTAAGATGGCAAAGCTAGACACTGAACTTGATATTCAGAAATACAGTAGCTCACAGTAACATGCTACGGTACAGAAAAAGTTGGGCGTTGAAGACGAAAGATCATGAGAACACCTGGGAGAGTGTCAGAACCTTACTGGAATCCAAATCACAAAACAAATAACAGCTAGTGACTAAAAAACCGCATGTTGGTTCCTCCAAATAAACACATGTTTCTTCAAGGATTTTCTCTTCAACTGATTCCGTGTGTTTTAGTACCAGTGGTGGTGACATGAGCCGCACAGCTGGCCCGAGACCTCTTTGAGCAGCGTCAAGGGCGACGACTTGCTTTTGTATGCGTCGAGTCGTGACCGACAACAAACTTATGATAAGACGTGGCGCTTGACTAGGAGAAGGTTCCATAAGAAACATAATTCCTAATTTTGAATAGTATTCCTGATTTGTTCACTCTGACAGAAAAGAAAAGCACTCAAACAGTCAAACTAAACTCAAAGATAGAATAACAGAAGTATCAGTTCATGGAAATCGAACACACAAGTTGACCATTAACTTAAAACTAAAACAATAACAAATGTTATTAGCAACTCAAAGATCAAGAGGACCATCTTGTATCACATTTTGTTTTTCAAAAAAAATCTTGTATCATATTTCACATTACACATAAGCAATAAAAAAGGTCACAACCAGCAAAGTAACACAAATAGTATTAGCAACTCGACCAGAATTAAAGCTAATAACACAAATATTCAAGAAGGTCGAAGGATAATCTTTATTCATAAATATCCACCTGAATCGATCTTTATTCAGCGGACTCAGCAACCCATCACGGCCAAGTTATAAATGAATCTCTGGGATGACTGTTTAGCAACCAAATTCCACACAGGCGGTTGGTGATTCGGGATCCACGAATGAATCTCAATGGTGCCACTAGTATAAGTCCTAGGACCTCCAATGACAATCAGCCAGTCCTAGGACCACCAGTATAAATGAATCTTTGGGGTGCTAGCCCTGCCCCTCTATTTATATGTTGAGCCCTGGGGTCGTTTCTAGGAGAAAGAGCCTCCTCAAGGTCGGTTTGGCACGCAAGGCAAGAGTCCTCCGCGGACTCCAGGACCAGACGCCAGGGTCCTTGTCGTCTAGCCCCAGACGCTAGGGTCCCTAGCGTCTGGCCCCTGGCCTCCGCAAAACTCCTTTTGCACCTTCCAAAGGCCTCGTGGGCTTTATCCCTTGACGCAAATAAAGTGTTCTCGTACCCGAACATTTCGGGAAACATCCGAAACCCCTTCCGGTGAATTCCGAAACCCTTCCGGAGACCAAGCACTATTATCCATATATCAATATTTACCTCCGTACTATTCCGGAGCTCCTCGTCATGTCCGTGATCTCATCCGAAACTCCGAACGACCTTCGGTCACCAACATAATAACTCAACTATACTTATATCGTCACCAAACCTTAAGTGTGTAGACCCTGCGGGTTCGAGAACTATGAAGACATGACCGAGGCACCTCTATGGTCAATAACTAATAGCGGGACCTGGATGTCCATATTGGTTCCTACATATTCTATGAAGATGTTTATCGGTTGAACCTCTATGTCAAGGATTCAGTTAATCCTGTATGCAGTTCCCTTTGTTCATCGGTATGTTACTTGCCCGAGATTCGATCGTCGGTATCTCCATACCTAGTTCAATCTCGTTACCGGCAAGTCTCTTTACTCGTTCCGTAATACAGGATCCATGGCTAACTCTTTAGTCACTTTGCTTGAAAGCTCATTATGATGTTGTATTACCGAGTGGGCCCTGAGATACCTCTCCGTCACACGGAGTAACAAATCCCAGTCTTGATCCATGCCAACTCAACAGACACCCTCGAAGATACCTGTAGAGCATCTTTATAGTCACCCAGTTACGTTGCGACGTTTGATGCACACAAGGTACTCCTCCGGTGTGAGTGCGTTACATGATCTCATGGTCATAGGAACATCTACTTGACATGCAGAAAACAATAGCAATAAACTTGACACGATCATATGCTACGTTCATAGTTTGGGTCTTGTCCATCACATCATTCTCCTAATGATGTGATCCCGTTATCAAATGACAACTCATGTCTATGGTCAGGAAACCTTGACCATCTTTTGATCAACGAGCTAGTCTAGTAGAGGCTCACTAGGGACACAATGTTGTCTATGTATCCACACATGTATCTGAGTTTCCGGTCAATACAATTATAGCATGGATAATAAACGATTATCATGAACGAGGAAATATGATAATACCCAATTTATTACTGCCTCTAGGGCATATTTCCAAAATGTCCTTCGTCGTCAATCTAAAGAATGACTTTGAAATTATTACGGTACATAATGACGGCATGTATTTTTTTGTAATAAAGTATGATGTGTGCTTTTTTCCTTTAATTAACCTGTAATTTTATTTTGTGTAATTCGACTAGTGTGTTCCCTATCATGCAAGATTCCATGTCTTGGACAAGTTCCATTCAAAGAGAAGGAGAGTACGGAGACTATGATAGTTCACCTAAACACGGACCATTACACTTTTGCTGTTAAGGTAAAAAATGGAGTAGATCACACATATTTTGGTTGTTCTTCTTGGAGAGCATTTTGAAAGGTGTACGGGTTTGAGGAAGACATGAACATTACCTTCGATCTTGGTCGTGATAATGATCGTGATAATAATTTCAAAATTTGGGTGCATGCGGATCACTTGATTCCAGTTCTACCTCGAGGTGAGTTTGTCAACAAATTTGTTAGGTAATTTATATTGATTATTGAAAAGTATTTGGTACACATCCCAACTTATTTATGTTTAATTATCAACTTGTTTCTCTGCTCTAAAAACTACACGACAGATAGTAGATCGGTCCTACTACAGTTATGACTCAGAGTTTACTTGGTTGGAGAAAAATCATATGATCTCATTTATTCATGATGTTGAGCATTATAAAAACAATTACAAGATTTGCAACACTTATCAAGGATATATGCCACTAGTGCACAAGTTGAACCATTATAACATCACTTCAAACTACTTTGCAAGATTTGTTTTTACTATTGTGTCACTAGTACATCTTTTTCATACATTATTCTTAAGAAAAACTAGTTTGCTAATTATGCTATTATTACTTATGTTCTTCAACAGGTACTCCCACCAGAGACCGTGCAGAAAGTGATATTTATCAAAGGTGATTTGCATATTGTAAATACACGATATGTCGAAGTGCAGAAATCCTGTAAATCAAAGGATGGAGCAACGCAATAAGAGCATCACGCTACCACTTGGAGACGAATACTTGCGTATCCCACAAGTTGGAGATAGGTTGATCTGTATTCTTCAATGGGGAGATGTAGGAGTTCATCTTTTTTATGCTTTTTTACCTAGGAGAGAGCAGTAGTTAGTGTTGTTAACTTGTGATACCTTCGTAGCTTGTTATTTAACTTGTGATAACTTGGTCACTTGCTAGTTTGTTGCTAAAATGATGAAGAGTTGTTTAACTAATATGGTAACAACTAGAATGAAGAGTTGTAATGCAGTTGTTATATTTTATAACTACTACTTTTCATTAATCTGAAATCATTGTAATGTGGTGCGTGTATGTGGATCAAAGTTCAAAAAAGATTTTATGTATCAAATGCAATATGATGGTATGATCCAGGAGCAATATGATGTAATTAGCTTGCAACAGTAGCAGTGGCGAGTGGTTGAAAATGACCGCCACAGTAGCGCGCAAATCCTGTGGCGGGCAACGCCGAGTGCTGTGGCGGGCACGACATAGGGCTCGCCACTGCTCCTGGCCTAACAGTGTCGGGCGGGCGCCCGCCACTGATGGCGTTCTAGCAGTGGCAGGAGGTCAGTGGCGGGCGGCCCTGAGAGCCTTGCCCTCCACTGCTGGGCTTTTCCCACCCGCCACTGCTAGGCATTCCTGGTAGTGGAAGGTGGTGCATGGGTAGTGCGTGTTGTGTGCTGGGACCGTCAAGGTGCACGACTACTACTGTCGAGGGGAGCAGTGCTGCGGACCGGGGATGGTGGTACATGGGTAGCGCGTGTTGTGTGCTGGGACCGTCGAGGTGCGCGACTGCCACTGTCGAGGGGAGTGGTGCGACGGTGGTACATGGGGAGCACGTGTTGCATGCTAGGACCGTCGAGGTGCACTGTTGCCAATGTCGAGGGGAGCGGTGATGCGGACCGGCGACGGTGGTGCATGGGGAACGCGTGTTGTGTGCTGGGACCGCCGAGGTGCACTGGTGCCACTAGCGAGTAGAGCGGTGCTACGGACCGGCGATAGTGGTGCATGGGGAGCGTGTGTTGTGTGCTAGGACCGTCGAGGTGCATTGTTGCCACTGGCGAGTGGAGCGGTGCAGCGGACCGGCGATGGTGAGGCATGGGAATCCTGTATTGTGTGATGGGACCGTCGAAGTGCGTTGTTGCCACTGGCGAGGGGAGAGATGCTGCGGACTGGCGAGGGTGAGGCATGTGAAGCCTGTATTGTGTGCTGGGACCATCGAGGCGCGCTGTTGCCACCGGCGAGTGGAGCGGTACTGCGGACCGGCGAGGGTGAGGCATTGGAAGCATGTATTGTGTGCTCGGACCGCCGAGGTGCGCTGTTGCCACTGGCGAGTGGAGCAGTGCTGTGGACCGGCGAGGGTGAGGCATTGGAAGCCTGTATTGTGTGCTAGGACCAACGAGGTGCGTTGTTGCCACTCACGAGTGGAGCGGTGCTGCGTGCTACTTCTTGAGCATGTGTTGGTTTTCCCTTGAAGAGGAAAGGGTGATGCAGCAAAGTAGATAAGTATTTCCCTCAGTTGTTGAGAACCAAGGTATCAATCCAGTAGGAGATACAAGCAAGTCCCCAATAGATGTACCTACACAAATAATCAAACACTTGCACCAAACGCTATAAAGGGGTTGTCAATCCCTTCACGGTTATTTGCAAGGATGAGATATGATAGAGATAGGTATGATAGATTGCTAGAATGGAAAGTAAAACAAAAGTAAAAATAATGCAGCAAGATATTTTTGGTATTTTTGGTTTTAGATCTGAAAGTATAATATGGAAAATAGACCCGGGGGCCATAGGTTTCACTAGAGGCTTCTCTCATGAAGGAAAATAATACGGTGGGTGAACAAATTACCGTCGAGCAATTGATAGAAAAGCGAATAATTATGACGATATCCAAGGCAATGATTATGCATATAGGCATCATGTCCGTGTCAAGTAGACCGAAATGATTCTGCATCTACTACTATTACTCCACACATCGACCGACTCCTGCCTGCATCTAGAGTATTAAGTTCATGAAGAACAGAGTAATGCATTAGGTAAGATGACATGATGTAGAGGGATAAACTCAAGCAATATGATGAAAACCCCATCTTTTTATCCTCGATGGCAACAATACAAATACGTGCCTCGCTACCCCTACTTTGTCACTGGGTGAGGACACCGCAAGATTGAACCCAAAACTAAGCACTTCTCCCATTGCAAGAATTACCAATCTAGTTGGCCAAACCAAACCAATAACTCGAAGAGACTTGCAAAGATATGAAATCATGCATATAAGAATTCAGAGAAGATTCAAATAATATTCATAGACAAGCTAATCATAAACCCACAATTCATCGGATCTCGACAAACACACCGCAAAAGAGTATTACATCGGATAGATCTCCATGAAGATCATGAAGAACATGGTATTGAAGAACAAAGAGAGAGAAGAATCCATCTAGCTACTAGCAATGGACCCGAAGGTCTGTGGTACACTACTCACGCATCATCGGAGGGGCAATGGAGTTGATGTAGATGCCCTCCGTGATCGAATCCCCCTCCGGCAGATTACCGGAAAAGGCTCCAAGATTGGATCTCACGGGAACAGAGGCTTCCGGCGGCGGAAAAGTATTTTCGTGGCTCTTTTTAGTATCCAGGGAATATTTGGGAATTTATAGGCCGAAGAATAGGGTTAGGAGGGCTGCCGTGGGGCCACAAGCCAGGGGGGCGCTCCCCCCCTAGGGCTCACCCTAGTGGCTTGTGACGCCACGGCAGATCTCCTGCCTTCATCTCCAAGTCTTCTGGGTTCCTTCTGGTCCAAGAAAAATCATTCCGAAGATTTTATTCTGTTTGGACTCCCTTTAGTATTCCTTATCTGCAACACTCAAAAACAAGGAAAAAAACAAAAACTGACACTAGGCTCTAGATTAATAGGTTAGTCCCAAAAATAATATAAAATAGCATATTAATGCATATAAAACATCCAAAACATATAATATAATAGCATGGAACAATCAAAAATTATAGATACGTTGGAGACGTATCAAGCATCCCCAAGCTTAATTCCTGCTCGTCCTCGAGTAGGTAAATGATAAAAACAGAATTTTTGATGTGGAATGCTACCTAACATATTTATCCATGTAATATTCTTTATTGTGTCATGAATATTCAGATCCATAAGATTCAAAACAAAAGTCTAATATTGACATAAAAACAGTAATACTTCAAGCATACTAACAAGGCAATTGCGTCCTTTCGAAACAACATGGCCTTAGAAAGTTATCCCTACAAAATCATATGGTCTGGCTATGCTCCATCTTCCCCACACAAAGTATCTAAATCATGCACAACCCCGATGACAAGCCAAGCAATTGTTTCACACTTTTTATGTTCTCAAACCTTTTTAACTCTCACGCAATACATGAGCGTGAGCCATGGATATAGCACTTTAGGTGGAATAGAATATGGTGGAGGTTGCGAGGAAAAAGGAGAAGATAGTCTCACATCAACTAGGCGTATCAACGGGCTATGGAGATGCCCATCAATAGATATCAATGTGAGTGAGTAGGGATTGCCATGCTACGGATGCACTAGAGCTATAAGTGTATGAAAGCTCAAAAAGAAAACTAAGTGGTTGTGCATAAGATGAAAAATTCCACTAGTTATATGAAAGTGACAAAATAGGAGACTCTCTATCATGAAGATCATGGTGCTACTTTGAAGCACAAGTGTGGAAAAAGATAGTAGCATTGTCCCTTCTCTCTTTCTCTCATTTATTTTTATTTTTTTGGTGGGCATCTTTGGCCTCTTTTTTTTTATTTGGGCTTCGATGGCCTCTTTTATTATTTGTAAAGTCCAGAGACTCATCCCAACTTGTGAGGGAGTCATAGCTTCCATCATCCTTTTCTCTCACGGGACAATGCTCTAATAATGAAAATCATCACACTTTTATTTACTTACAACTCAAAACTTACTAGAACAAAATATGACTCTATATGCAATATGAAAGTGATGGTGCGTGTCATGAAAAATGGAACGGTGGAAGTTGCATGGCAATATATCTCGGAATGGCTATGGAAATGCCATAATAGGTAGGTATGGTGGCTATTTTGAGGAAAATATATGGTGGCTGTTTTGAGGAAGGTGGGTTTGATGCACCGGTGAAAGTTGCGCGGTACTAGAGAGGCTAGAAAAGGTGGAAGGGTGAGAGTGCGTATAATCCATGGACTCAACATTAGTCATAAAGAACTCACATACTTATTGCCAAAGTCTATTAGTTATCGAAACAAAGCATTAGACGCATGCTCCTAGGGGAGAGGTTGGTAGGAGTTAACCATCGCATGCTCCCGACCCTCACACAAAGGTTGACAATCATTAAACAAATCATGCTCCGACTTCGTTACATAACGGTTCACCATACGTGCACGCTACGGGAATCACAAACTTCAACACAAGTATTTCTTCCAATTCACAATTACTCACTAGCATGACTCTCATATTACCATCTTCATATCTCAAAACTATATGCAAGGAATCAAACTTCTCATAGTATTCAATGCACTTAATATGAAAGTTTTTATTATATCCCTCTTGGATGCCCATTATATTAGGACTAAATTCATAACCTAAACCAATTACCATGCTGTTTAAAGACTCTCAAAATAATATAAGTGAGGTACGAGAGTTCAATAATTTCTATAAAATAAAACACCACCGTGCTCTAAAAAGATATAAGTGAAGTACTAGAGCAACATTGCCTAGCTCAAAAGATATAAGTGAAGCACATAGAGTATTCTAATAAATTCACGATTCAGCATGTCTCTCTCAAAAGATGTGTGCAGAAAGTATGATTGTGGCAAACTAAAAAGAAAAGACTCATATCATACAAGACACTCCAAGCAAAACACATATCATGTGGTGAATAAAAATATAGCCTCAAGTAAATTTACAGATGGATTGAAGACGAAAGAGGGGATGCCTTACGGGCCAGCCCCAAGATTAGGCTTTTTGGTATCCTTGAATATGGCTTGGGGTGCCTTGGGCATCCCCAAGCTTAGGCTCTTGCCACTCCTTATTCCATAGTCCATCAAATCTTTACCCAAAACTTGAAAACTTCACAACACAAAACTCAACAGAAAACTCATGAGATCCGTTAGTATAAGAAAAATAAATCACCACTTTAGGTACTGTTGTGAACTCATTCTTTATTTATATTGTTGTAATATTTACTGTATTACAACTTCTCCATGGTTCATACTGTTGGAAATATGCCCTAGAGGCAATAATAAATTGGTTATTATTATATTTCCTTGTTCATGATAATCGTTTATTATCCATGCTATAATTGTATTGATTGGAAACTCAAATACATGTATGGGTACATAGACAACACTGTGTCCCTAGTAAGCCTCTAGTTGACTAGCTCGTTGATCAAAGATGGTTAAGGTTTCCTAGCCATTGACATGAGATGTCATTTGATAACGGGATCACATCATTAGGAGAATGATGTGATGGACAAGACCCAAACTACGAACGTAGCATATGATCGTGTCAGTTTATTGCTATTGTTTTCTGCATGTCAAGTATCTGTTCCTTTGACCATGAGATCATGCAACTCACTGACACCGGAGGAATACCTTGTGTGTATCAAACGTCGCAACGTAACTGGGTGACTATAAAGGTGCTCTACAGGTATCTCCGAGGGTGTCTGTTGGGTTGGCATGGATCAAGACTGGGATTTGTTACTCCGTATGACGGAGAGGTATCTCAGGGCCCACTCGGTAATACAACATCACATTGAGCCTTGCAAGCAAAGTGACTAAAGAGTTAGCCACAGGATCTTGTATTACGGAACGAGTAAAGAGACTTGCCGGTAACGAGATTGAACTAGGTATAGTGATACCGACGATCGAATCTCGGGCAAGTAACATACCGAAGAACAAAGGGAACAGCATACGGGATTAACTGAATCCTTGACATAGAGGTTCGACCGATAAAAGATCTTCGTAGAATATGTAGGAGCCAATATGGGCATCCAGGTCCCGCTATTGGTTATTGGCCGTAGAGGTGTCTCGGTCATGTCTACATAGTTCTCGAACCCGTAGGGTCTACACACTTAACGTTTGGTGACGATTAGTATAATTGAGTTATTATGTTGGTGACCGAAAGTTGTTCGGAGTCCCGGATAAGATCCCGGACATGACGAGGATCTCCGGAATAGTCCGGAGGTAAAGATTGATATATGTGATAATAGTGTTTTGATCTCCTAAAAGGTTCCGGAATTCACCGGAAGGGGTTCCGGATGTTTACCGAAGTGTTCGGGTGCAGCAACACTTTATATGGGCCAAAGGGATAAAGCCCACGAGGTATTGGAAAGTGCAAAAGTAGTTTTGCTGCCGCGTGAGCGGTACTACCGCTTGTGTGAAGCGGTACTACCGCCCGAGCGGTACTACCGCTTGTGTGAAGCGGTACTACCGCTTGTGTGAAGCGGTACTACCGCCCAAGCGGTACTACCGCTTGTGAGCGGTACTACCGCTTGTGCGCGGCTGTGCACGGTTCGGCAGGGATCCGAGTTGGACTCTTTTCCTGCGGGCCAAACCGACCTTGTGCGGGCAAAACCGACCTGGAGGAGGCTTTTACTCCAAGTTTAGACCCCAAGGCTCAACATATAAATAGAGGGGCAGGGCTAGCACACGAGATAGATCAAGATTTCCCCAAGCCGTGTGCGGCAACCCTAACCCTCTAGTTCCTCCGTCATAATCTCCGTAGCGCTTGGTGAAGCCCTGCAGAGATTGTTCCTCACCACCATCACCACGCCGTCGTGCTGCTGGAACTCAACCACTACTTCACCATCGCTCGCTGGATCGAGGAGGTGAAGGCGTCATCAAGCCGTACGTGTGTTGAACGCGGAGGTGCCATCCGTTCGGCGCTAGTTCGTGATCGGATCGAGGGACGACTTGCGATTTGGATCGCGGAGACGTTCGACTACATCAACCGCGTTTATTAAACGCTTCCGCTTAGCGATCTACAAGGGTATGTAGATTCACTCTCCCTCTCGTAGATGCTCATCACCATGGATAGATCTTGTGTGTGCGTAGGAAAATTTTTTGTTTCCCATGCAACGTTCCCCAACAGTGGTATCAGAGCCAGTTTTATGCGTAGATGAGATCTCGAGTAGAACACAAACGAGTTGTGGGCGTGGGTGTATACATATTGATTGCCGTTACTAGTTGATACTTGATTCGGCAGTATTGTGAGATGAAGCGGCCCGGACCGACATTACGCGTACACTTACGCGAGACAGGTTCCTTCAACTGACATGTAATTTTGTTGCATAAAGATGGCTAGCGGGTGTCTGTCTCTCTCACTTTAGTTGAATCGATTTCAATGAAGAGGGTTCTTTTAGAAGATCAAAAAGCAATCACTACACCACGTTGTGGTTTTGCGTAGGTAAGAACGGTTCTTGCAAACCCGTAGCAGCCACGTAAAATTTGCAACAACAATTAGAGGACGCCTAACTTGTTTTTGCAGGGTATGTTGTGATGTGATATGGCCAATTACATGATGAGATATATGTGATGTATGAGATGATCATGTGTTGTATAGAATATCACGACTTGCATGTCGATGAATACGGCAACTGGCAGGAGCCATAGAGTTGTCTTTAATTATTGTATGACCTGCGTGTCAATCATTAAAGCGCTATGTAATGCTTTACTTTATCGCTAAACGTTAGCAATAGTCGTGGAAGCAATAGTCGGCGCGACAACCTTATGGCGACACGTTGATGGAGATCAAGATGATGGAGATCATGGTGTCATGCCGGTGACGATGGAGATCATGCCGGTGCTTTGGAGATGGAGATCAAAAGCACAAGTTCATGGCCATATCATGTCACTTATGATTTGCATGTGATGTTAATCCTTTTATGCATCTTATTTTGCTTAGGACGACGGTAGCATTATAAGATGATCCCTCACTTAAATTTCAAGATAAATTGTGTTCTCCCCGAGTGTGCACCGTTGCGAAAGTTCGTCGTTTCGAGACACGCCGTGATGATCGGGTGTGATAGACTCCACGTTCACATACAACGGGTGCAAGCCATGTTGCACACGCGGAACACTCGGGTTAAACTTGACGAGCCTAGCATGTACAGACATGGCCTCGGAACACAAGAGACCGAAAGGTCGAACATGAGTCATATAGTAGATATGATCAACATGAAGATGTTCACCATTGAAACCACCTCAACTCACGTGATGATCGGACTTGAGTTGGTGGATTTGGATCATGTTACACTCGAATGATCGGAGGGATGTCAATTTGAGTGGGAGTTTTTAAGTAATATGATTAACTAAACTCATTATCTAGAACAATAGTCTAAGTTGTCTTTGCTATATTTATGTTGTAGATCATGGCTCGCGCAGTAGCACCCCTGAATTTTAATGCGTTCCTAGAGAAAGCTAAGTTGAAAGATGATGGAAGTAACTTTGTGGACTGGGCCCGTAATCTAAGGATTATCCATACGGCTTCCCAGAAGGCTTATGTCCTTGATGCACCGCTTGGTGATCCACCCGCTCCAGTTGAGTCTCTAGACGTTGTGAACGCCTGGCAGGCTCGTTCTGATGATTACTCAATAGTTCAATGTGCAATGTTGTATGGCTTAGAACCGGGACTTCAAAGACGTTTTGAACGTCATGGAGCATATGAGATGTTCCAGGAGTTGAAGTTTATCTTTCAGAAGAATGCCCGGATCGAGAGATATGAGATCTCCGACAAATTCTATGCTTGCAAGATGGAGGAGAACGGGTCTATCAGTGATCACGTGCTCAGAATGTCTGGGTACTCCACCCGTCTGGCTGAGTTAGGGATGCCCCTTCCGCCAGAGGCTATCACTGACAGAGTTCTTCAATCATTGCCACCTAGCTACAAGAGCTTCGTGTTGAACTATAACATGCACGGGATGAACAAGTCAGTCGCCGAGCTGTTTGCGATGCTGAAAGTCGCTGAGTCTGAAATTCAGAAGGAGCATCAAGTGTTGATGGTCAATAAAACCACAAGTTTCAAGAAAAATGGCAAGGGTAAGAAGGGTAACTCCAAGAAGAGTGGCAAAGCAGTTGCTCCTCTCGTGAAGAAACCCAAGGCTGGACCCAAACCAGAAACTGTGTGTTTTCATTGCAAGGGAACTGGACACTGGAAGCGGAACTGCCCCAAGTATTTGGCTGACAAGAAGGCGGCCAACAACAAACAAGGTATATATGATATACATGTTATTGATGTGTACCTTACCAACTCTCGTTGTAGTGCCTGGGTATTTGATACCGGTGCGGTTGCTCATATTTGCAACTCAAAACAGGAACTGCGGAATAGACGGAGGCTGGCAAAGGACGAAGTGACGATGCGCGTGGGAAATGGTTCCAAGGTTGATGTGATCGCCGTCGGCACGCTCGCTCTTCGATTACCGTCGGGATTAGTGATGAACCTAAATAAGTGTTATTTGGTGCCTGCGTTAAGCATGAACATTGTATCTGGATCTTGTTTATTGCGAGACGGTTACTCATTTAAATCAGAGAATAATGGTTGTTCTATTTATATGAGTAATATCTTTTATGGTCATGCACCCAATGTGAGGGGTTTATTCTTATTGAATCTCGATAGTAATGATACACATGTTCATAACATTGATGCCAAAAGATGTAGAATTGATAATGATAATACCACTTTCTTGTGGCACTGCCGTTTAGGTCATATTGGCGTAAAACGCATGAAGAAGCTCCATGCTGATGGAATTTTGGAGTCACTTGATTTTGAATCACTTGACACATGTGAGCCATGCCTCATGGGCAAGATGACTAAAACGCCGTTCTCTGGAACAATGGAACGGGCAAGTGACTTATTGGAAATCATACATACTGATGTGTGTGGTCCGATGAGCATTGAGGCGCGCGGTGGTTATCGTTACTTTCTCACCTTCACTGATGACTTAAGTAGATATGGGTATATTTACTTAATGAAACACAAGTCTGAAACGTTTGAAAAGTTCAAACAATTTCAGAGTGAAGTTGAGAATCATCGTAACAAGAAGATTAAATTCCTACGATCTGATAGAGGAGGAGAATATCTGAGTTATGAGTTTGGCAGTCACTTAAGACAATGTGGAATTGTTTCACAACTGACACCGCCTGGAACACCACAGCGTAATGGTGTGTCCGAACGTCGTAATCTAACCTTATTGGATATGGTGCGATCTATGATGTCTCTTGCCGATTTGCCACTATCGTTTTGGGGTTATGCATTAGAGACAGCTGCATTCACTTTAAATAGGGCACCATCGAAATCCGTTGAGACGACGCCATATGAACTTTGGTTTGGCAAGAAGCCAAAACTGTCGTTTCTTAAAGTTTGGGGATGTGATGCTTATGTCAAAAAGCTTCAGCCTGAAAAGCTGGAACCCAAAGCGGAGAAATGCGTCTTCATAGGATACCCAAAAGAGACAGTTGGGTATACCTTCTATCTCAGATCCGAAGGCAAAGTGTTTGTCGCTAAAAACGGAACATTTCTTGAGAAAGAGTTTCTCTCGAAAGAATTGAGTGGGAGGAAGATAGAACTTGATGAGGTTGTTGAACCTTTACTTCAACCTGAGAGTAGCGCAGTGCAGAAAGTTGTTTCTGTGGAGCCTACATTAGCTGAAGAGGAAGTTAATGATGATGATCATGAAGCTTTGGATCAAGTTGCTATCGAACCTCGTAGGTCGACAAGGACGCGTACTGCTCCCGAGTGGTACGGCAACCCTGTCTTAGAGGTCATGTTGTTAGACAACGATGAACCTACGAGCTATGGAGAAGCGATGATGGGCCCGGATTCCGAGAAGTGGTTAGAGGCCATGAAATCCGAGATGGGATCCATGTATGAAAACAAAGTATGGACTTTGGAAGTATTACCTGAAGGGCGTAAGGCCATTCAGAACAAATGGATCTTTAAGAGGAAGACGGACGCGGACGGTAATGTCACCGTCTATAAAGCTCGACTTGTGGCAAAGGGTTTTTCACAAGTTCAAGGAGTTGACTACGATGAGACCTTCTCACCCGTAGCGATGCTTAAGTCCGTCAGAATCATGTTAGCAATAGCTGCCTTTTTCGATTATGAAATTTGGCAGATGGATGTCAAAACAGCGTTCCTTAACGGTTTCCTTAAGGAAGAGTTGTATATGATGCAACCAGAAGGTTTTGTCGATCCAGAGAATGCTGACAAAGTTTGCAAACTCCAGCGATCCATTTATGGACTGGTGCAAGCATCTCGGAGTTGGAATCTTCGCTTTGATGAAGTGATCAAAGCGTTCGAGTTTATACAAGTTTACGGAGAAGCTTGTATTTACAAGAAAGTGAGTGGGAGCTCTATAGCGTTTCTAATATTATATGTGGATGACATATTGCTGATTGGAAACAATATAGAAATGTTGGAAAGCGTGAAGGAATATTTGAACAAGAGTTTTTCAATGAAGGACCTAGGAGAAGCTGCTTTCATATTAGGCATCAAGATCTATAGAGATAGATCAAGACGCTTAATAGGACTTTCACAAAGCACATACCTTGATAAGATTTTGAAGAAGTTCAAAATGGATCAGTCCAAGAAGGGGTTCTTGCCTGTTTTGCAAGGTGTGAAGTTGAGTAAGACTCAATGCCCAGTGACTGCAGAAGATAGAGAAAAGATGAGTGTCATCCCCTATGCTTCAGCCATAGGCTCTATTATGTATGCAATGCTGTGCACAAGACCCGATGTCAGCCTTGCCATAAGTATGGTCGGAAGGTTTCAAAGTGATCCAGGAATGGAACACTGGACGGCGGTCAAGAATATCCTGAAGTACCTGAAAAGGACTAAGGACATGTTTCTCGTTTATGGAGGTGATCAAGAGCTCATCGTAAAGGGTTACGTCGATGCAAGCTTTGACACTGATCCGGATGACTCTAAGTCTCAAACCGGATACGTATTTATTCTTAATGGGGGTGCGGTTAGCTGGTGCAGTTCCAAGCAAAGCGTGGTAGCTGATTCTACATGCGAAGCGGAGTACATCGCAGCCTCGGAGGCGGCGAAGGAAGGTGTCTGGATGAAGGAGTTCATGACAGATCTTGGAGTAGTGCCTAGTGCGCTTAACCCAATGACTCTGTTTTGTGATAACACTGGTGCCATTGCTCTAGCCAAGGAACCAAGATTTCACAAGAGGACCAGACACATAAAGCGACGCTTCAATTCCATCCGCGATTACATCAAGGAGGACGACATAAATATTTGCAAAGTACACACGGATCTGAATGTTGCAGATCCGATGACTAAACCTCTTCCAAGGGCTAAACATGAACAACACCAGAACTGCATGGGTGTTCGATTCATTACAATTTAAATCACATAGTGATGTGAACTAGATTATTGACTCTAGTGCAAGTGGGAGACTGTTGGAAATATGCCCTAGAGGCAATAATAAATTGGTTATTATTATATTTCCTTGTTCATGATAATCGTTTTTTATCCATGCTATAATTGTATTGATTGGAAACTCAAATACATGTGTGGGTACATAGACAACACTGTGTCCCTAGTAAGCCTCTAGTTGACTAGCTCGTTGATCAAAGATGGTTAAGGTTTCCTAGCCATTGACATGAGATGTCATTTGATAACGGGATCACATCATTAGGAGAATGATGTGATGGACAAGACCCAAACTACGAACGTAGCATATGATCGTGTCAGTTTATTGCTATTGTTTTCTGCATGTCAAGTATCTGTTCCTTTGACCATGAGATCATGCAACTCACTGACACCGGAGGAATACCTTGTGTGTATCAAACGTCGCAACGTAACTGGGTGACTATAAAGGTGCTCTACAGGTATCTCCGAGGGTGTCTGTTGGGTTGGCATGGATCAAGACTGGGATTTGTTACTCCGTATGACGGAGAGGTATCTCAGGGCCCACTCGGTAATACAACATCACATTGAGCCTTGCAAGCAAAGTGACTAAAGAGTTAGCCACAGGATCTTGTATTACGGAACGAGTAAAGAGACTTGCCGGTAACGAGATTGAACTAGGTATAGTGATACCGACGATCGAATCTCGGGCAAGTAACATACCGAAGAACAAAGGGAACAGCATACGGGATTAACTGAATCCTTGACATAGAGGTTCGACCGATAAAAGATCTTCGTAGAATATGTAGGAGCCAATATGGGCATCCAGGTCCCGCTATTGGTTATTGGCCGTAGAGGTGTCTCGGTCATGTCTACATAGTTCTCGAACCCGCAGGGTCTACACACTTAACGTTTGGTGACGATTAGTATAATTGAGTTATTATGTTGGTGACCGAAAGTTGTTCGGAGTCCCGGATAAGATCCCGGACATGACGAGGATCTCCGGAATAGTCCGGAGGTAAAGATTGATATATGTGATAATAGTGTTTTGATCTCCGGAAAGGTTCCGGAATTCACCGGAAGGGGTTCCGGATGTTTACCGAAGTGTTCGGGTGCAGCAACACTTTATATGGGCCAAAGGGATAAAGCCCACGAGGTATTGGAAAGTGCAAAAGTAGTTTTGCTGCCGCGTGAGCGGTACTACCGCTTGTGTGAAGCGGTACTACCGCCCGAGCGGTACTACCGCTTGTGTGAAGCGGTACTACCGCATAAGCGGTACTACCGCTTGTGTGAAGCGGTACTACCGCCCAAGCGGTACTACCGCTTGTGCGCGGCTGTGCACGGTTCGGCAGGGATCCGAGTTGGACTCTTTTCCTGCGGGCCAAACCGACCTTGTGCGGGCAAAACCGACCTGGAGGAGGCTTTTACTCCAAGTTTAGACCCCAAGGCTCAACATATAAATAGAGGGGCAGGGCTAGCACACAAGATAGATCAAGATTTCCCCAAGCCGTGTGCGGCAACCCTAACCCTCTAGTTCCTCCGTCATAATCTCCGTAGCGCTTGGTGAAGCCCTGCAGAGATTGTTCCTCACCACCATCACCACGCCGTCGTGCTGCTGGAACTCAACCACTACTTCACCATCGCTCGCTGGATCGAGGAGGTGAAGGCGTCATCAAGCCGTACGTGTGTTGAACGCGGAGGTGCCGTCCGTTCGGCGCTAGTTCGTGATCGGATCGAGGGACGACTTGCGATTTGGATCACGGAGACGTTCGACTACATCAACCGCGTTTATTAAACGCTTCCGCTTAGCGATCTACAAGGGTATGTAGATTCACTCTCCCTCTCGTAGATGCTCATCACCATGGATAGATCTTGTGTGTGCGTAGGAAATTTTTTTGTTTCCCATGCAACGTTCCCCAACACATACCCCCCGATACAACCCATAGATACATCAAAATAAGCAAACAACACAAAGAAAACAGAATCTGTCTAAAACAGAACAGTCTGTAGCAATCTATAGACTTCGAATACTTATGTAACTCCACAAATTCTGAAAAATTAGGACAATAAGGGAAATTTGTATATCAATCTTTTGTAAAAATTTCAGATCAAAAACACGTTCCAGTGAATTTACAAAATTCCTGGACTGAGAGCAAAAGTTTCTGTTTTTCAGCAAAATCAAATCACAAACACCGTAGACCATCCCAAAGGTCTTACTTGGCTCAAACACTAATTTAAACAAGAAAACACAATTACTACAGAGGTAATAATGTGCAAAACACTCAAAAAACAGAAGCAAAAACAGAAGCATAAAAATAAAATTGGGTTGCCTCCCAACAAGCGCTATTGTTTAACGCCCCTAGCTAGGCATAACGCAATAGATCTAGGTATTGTCATCTTTGGTATGCAATCCATAAGTAGCTCTCATAATAGATTCATAAGGTAATTTTATTTTCTTTCTAGGAAAGTGCTCCATGTATTTCCTTAATGGAAATTGGAATCTAATATTTCCTTCCTTCATATCAATAATTGCACCAATCGTTCTAAGGAAAGATCTACCAAGAATAATAGGACATGTAGGATTGCAATCTATATCAAGAACAATGAAATCTATGGGCACATAATTCCTATTTGCAACAATAAGAACATCATTAATCCTTCCCATAGGTTTCTTTATAGTGGAATCCGCGAGATGCAAATTTAAAGAGCAATCATCAAATTCACGGAAACCTAGCACATCACATAAAGTTTTTGGAATCGTGGAAACGCTAGCACCCAAATCACACAAAGCATGGCACTCATAATCTTTAATTTTAATCTTAATAGTAGGTTCCCACTCATCATAAAGCTTTCTAGGTATAGAAACTTCCAACTCAAGTTTTTCTTCATAAGATTTCATCATAGCATCCACGATATGTTTAGTAAAAGCTTTATTTTGATTATAAGCATGCGGAGAATTCAACATGGATTGCAACAAGGAAACACAATCAATCAAATAACAACTATCATAATTAAAGTCCTTGAAATCCAAATGAGTGGGTTCATTGCTATTTAAAGTTTTGACCTCTTCAATCCCACTTTTATCAATCTTAGCATTAAGATCTATAAACTCCGAATCATTGGGACGCCTTTTAACTAAAGTTGACTCATCTCCAGTCCCATCTTTATTAAGATTTACATTAGAAAACAAAGATTTAATAGGAGTCACATCAATCACTTTAAGATCTTCATCATTACTATCACGAGAACACACCTTTTCAAGCCATTCACGCTTAGCACGTATTCTAGCGGTTCTTTCCTTACACTCATCAATAGAAATTCTCATAGCCTTTAAAGACTCATTAATATCATGCTTGGGTGGAATAGATCTAATTTTCAAAGAATCAATCTCAAGAGAAATTCTATCAACGTTCCTAGCCAAATCATCAATCTTGAGCAATTTTTCTTCAATCATAGCATTGAAACCTTTTTGCGAGCTAATAAATTCTTTAATATTATTCTCAAGATCAGAGGGCATCTTATTATAATTTCCATAAGAATTGTTGTAGGAATTACCATAATTATTAGAGGAATTACTAGGAAACGGCCTAGAATTGAAATTACCTCTATACGCGTTATTACCAAAATTGTTCCTACCAACAAAATTCACATCCATATATTCATCATTATTTCCAATCAAAGAAGACAAAGGCATATCATTAGGATCAATAGGAGCACTCTTACTAGCAAACAATTTCAGCAATTCATCCATCTTTTCACTCAAAGTGTTTATTTCTTCAATAGCATGCACTTTTTTACTAGTAGGAGATCTTTCGGTATGCCATTGAGAGTAATTAGCCATAATATTATCTAGGAGTTTAGTAGCTTCTCCTAATGTGATTTCCATAAAAGTACCACCCACGGTGGAATCTAAAAGATTTCTAGAAGAAAAATTCAATCCCGCATAGAAAATTTGTATAATCATCCATAAACTCAAACCATGCGTGGGGCAATTTCTAATCATAAGTTTCATCCTCTCCCATGACTGTGCAACATGCTCATGATCAAGTTGCTTAAAATTCATTATATCGTTCCTAAGAGAGATGATCTTAGCGGACGGAAAGTACTTGGAAATAAAAGCATCTTTACACTTATTCCATGAATCAATACTATTTTTAGGCAAAGATGAAAACCAAGTTTTAGCACGATCTCGTAGTGAGAACGGAAATAGCTTTAATTTAACAATATCATTGTCCACATCTTTCTTCTTTTGCATATCACACAACTCAACGAAAGTATTTAGATGGGATGCGGCATCTTCACTAGGAAGGCCAGAAAATTGTTCTTTCATAACAAGATTAAGCAAAGCGGCATTAATTTCATAAGATTCCGCACTAGTGGCGGGAGCAATCGGAGTACTAATAAAATCATTATTATTAGTATTGGAAAAGTCACACAACTTGGTATTCTCTTGAGTCATCGTGACCAAGTAAGCAATCTAGCACACAAGCAAACAAAAAGCTAACGGAAAAACGAACGGAAGAAGGGCGAATAAAAGGGAAAATCTTTTTGGTTTTTTCTGAAAATTGTTTTAGAAGTGGGGGAGAGGAAAACGAGAGGCAGATGGCAAATAATGTAAATGCAAGAGATGAGTTTGTGATGGGTACTTGGTAGGCTTGATGTAGATCTCCCCGGCAACGGCGCCAGAAATCCTTCTTACTACTTCTTGAGCATGCGTTGGTTTTCTCTTGAAGAGGAAAGGGTGATGCAGCAAAGTAGATAAGTATTTCCCTCAGTTGTTGAGAACCAAGGTATCAGTCCAGTAGGAGATACAAGCAAGTCCCCAATAGATGTACCTACACAAATAATCAAACACTTGCACCCAACGCTATAAAGGGGTTGTCAATCCCTTCACGGTTATTTGCAAGGATGAGATCTGATAGAGATAGGTATGATAGATTGCTAGAATGGAAAGTAAAACAAAAGTAAAAATAATGCAGCGAGATATTTTTGGTATTTTTGGTTTTAGATCTGAAAGTATAATATGGAAAATAGACCCGAGGGCCATAGGTTTTACTAGAGGCTTCTCTCATGAAGGAAAATAATACGGTGGGTGAACAAATTACTGTCGTGCAATTGATAGAAAAGCGAATAATTATGACGATATCCAAGGCAATGATTATGCATATAGGCATCACGTCCGTGTCAAGTAGACCGAAACGATTCTGCATCTACTACTATTACTCCACACATCGACCGACTCCTGCCTGCATCTAGAGTATTAAGTTCATGAAGAACAGAGTAACGCATTAGGTAAGATGACATGATGTAGATGGATAAACTCAAGCAATATGATGAAAACCCCATCTTTTTATCATCGATGGCAACAATACAAATACGTGCCTCGCTACCCCTACTTTGTCACTGGGTGAGGACACCGCAAGATTGAACCCAAAACTAAGCACTTCCCCCATTGCAAGAATTACCAATCTAGTTGGCCAAACCAAACCAATAACTCGAAGAGACTTGCAAAGATTTGAAATCATGCATATAAGAATTCAGAGAAGATTCAAATAATATTCATAGATAATCTGATCATAAACCCACAATTCATCGGATCTCGACAAACACACCGCAAAAGAGTATTACATCGGATAGATCTCCATGAAGATCATGAAGAACATGGTATTGAAGAACAAAGAGAGAGAAGAAGCCATCTAGCTACTAGCTATGGACCCGAAGGTCTGTGGTAAACTACTCATGCATCATCGGAGGGGCAATGGAGTTGATGTAGATGCCCTCCGTGATCGAATCCCCCTCCGGCAGATTACCGGAGAAGGCTCCAAGATTGGATCTCACGGGAACAGAGGCTTCCGGCGGCGGAAAAGTATTTTCGTGGCTCTTTTTAGTATCCAGGGAATATTTGGGAATTTATAGGCCGAAGAATAGGGTTAGGAGGGCTGCCGTGGGGCCACAAGCCAGGGGGCGCCCCCCCTAGGGCGCGCCCTAGTGGCTTGTGACGCCACGGCAGATCTCCTGCCTTCATCTCCAAGTCTTCTGGGTTCCTTCTGGTCCAAGAAAAATCATTCCGAATATTTTATTCCGTTTGGACTCCGTTTAATATTCCTTATCTGCAATACTCAAAAACAAGGCAAAAACAGAAACTGGCACTAGGCTCTAGATTAATAGGTTAGTCCCAAAAATAATATAAAATAGCATATTAATGCATATAAAATATCCAAAACAGATAATATAATAGCATGGAACAATCAAAAATTATAGATACGTTGGAGACGTATCACTGCGGACCGGTGAGGGTGAGGCATGGGTAGCGTGTATTGTGTGCTTGGACCGACGAGGTGCGTTGTTACCACTGACGAGTAGAGCGGTGCTGCGGACCAGCGAGGGTGAGGCATGGGAAGCCTGTATTGTGTGCTGCGACCGACGAGGTGCTTTGTTGCCACTCGCGAGTGGAGCGGTGCTGCGGACCGGCGAGGGTGAGGCATGGGAAGCCTGTATTGTGTGCTGGGCCCAACGAGGTGCGCTGTTGCCATTGGCGAGTGGAGCGGTGCTGCGGTCCAGCGAGGGTGAGGCATGGGAAGCTTGTATTGTGTGTTGGGACCGTCGAGGTGCGTTGTTGCCACTGGCGAGTGGAGCGGTGCTGCGGACCGGCGAGGGTGAGCCATGGGAAGCATGTATTGTGTGTTGGGACCGACGAGGTGCGCTGTTGCCAGTCGTGAGTGGAGCGGTCCTGCAGACCGACCTGGGTGAGGCAGGGGAAGCATGTATTGTGTGCTCGGACCGACAATGTGCGCTGTTGCCACTGGCGAGTGGAGCAGCGCTGCGGACTGGCGAGGGTGAGGCATGTGAAGCATGTATTGTGTGCTGGGACTGTCGAGGTGTGATGTTGCCACTGGCGAGTGGAGCAGTGCTGCGGAACGGCGAGGGTGAGGCATGGGAAGCTAGTATTGTGTGCTGGGACCGACGAGGTGCGTTGTTGCCATTGATGAGTGGAGCGATGCTGCGGACCGACGAGGGTGAGGCATGGGAAGCCTGTATTGTGTGCTTGGACCGACGAGGTGCGCTGTTGCCGCTAGCGAGTAGAGCGGCGCTGCGGACCGACGAGGATGAGGCATTTGAAGCATGTATTGTGTGCTGGGACCGTCGAGGTGCGTTGTTTCCACTGGCGAGTGGAGCGGTACTACGGAACATCGAGGGTGAGGCATAGGAAGCCAGTATTGTGTGCTCGGACCGACGAGGTGCGTTGTTGCCATTGACGAGGGGAGTGATAACCCACAAGTATAGGGGATCGCGACAGTCTTCACGGGTAGTATTTCACCCTAATTTATTTATTCTACACAAGGGGAGCCAAACAATATTTATTTTCCTTAACAGTTGAGTTGTCAATTCAACAGCACCTTGGTTATCTCTCTGCAGCAAAGGTTTAGTAGTGCAGCAAATAGTAGTAGCAAAAGTAACAGTAGTAGTGACAGCAACAATTTTTTAGCAGTTGTGACAGTAGCAGTAGCAATAGTAACTTAGCAAGATTCGGTATATGTAAAGCATACGCACATGGTACAACGATAAAATATTTGAATGACATTGATCATGTAACAGTTACACACTAGAGCGACACAGACCTAGCTCCAATTCATCAATATAATGTAGGCATGTATTCCGTATATATTCATATGTGCTTGCGATAAGAACTTGCATGACATCTTTTGTCCTACCCTCCCGTGGCAGCGGGGTCCTATTAGAAACTAAGGGATATTAAGGCCTCCTTTTAATAGAGAAACGGAGCAAAGCATTAACACATAATGAATACATGAACTCCTCAAACTACGACAATCACCGGAAAGAATCTCAATTATTGTCACCTTGGGGTATGCGGATCAAGACACGTAATAGGTGCATACAACTTGCAAGATAGGATCCAAATCAATTCGTGAAAACATAATATGTTCAGATCTGAAATCATGGCACTCGGGCCCAAGTGACAAGCAATAAGCATAGCAAAGTCATAGCAACATCAATCTCAGAACATAGGGGATACTAGGGTTCAAGCCCTATCAAACTTAAATCGATTACATGATCAATTCCATCCAATCCCACCACCGACCAGCAAGCCTACAAACGAATTACTCACTCCCGGTGGTGAGCATCATGTAATAGTTTATGGAGAAGGGTTGGTGATGACGACGACGACGATTTCCCCTCTCCGGAGCCCCAAACGGACTCCACGTCTGTTCTCCCGAGGAAGAATAGGAGGTGGCGGCGGCTCCGTCTCGTGAAACGCGATGAAAACTTCTCTCTAATTTTTTCTTCCGCAAATAGGAATTTATAGGACTGGAATTAGGATCGGTGGAGCCTCGAGGGCTCCAGCACATATCAGGGCACGGCCCAGGGGGGCGCCCTGATGGCTTATGGGCCCCCTGGGCACTCCCTCCGGTGGGTCTTGGCTTCAAAATTCATTATAATTCCTAGAAAAAAAAATAAAAAAAGTTTCATACAATTCCTAGAACTTTTATTTTTGCACAAAAATAACACCAATGTAGTTCTGCTGAAAACAACGTCAGTCCGGGTAAGTTTCATTCAAATCATGCGAATTAGAGGACAAAACTAGAGCAAAGGTGTTTGGAAAAGTGGGTACGTTGGAGACGTATCAACTCCCCAAGCTTAACTCATTGCTTGTCCTCAAGCAATTCAGTTGACAAACTGAAAGTGATAAAGAAAACTTTTACAAACTCTTTTGTTCTCGTCACTATACACATGCTTAGCTAGTGTTCAATTTTTCAGCATAAATCATAAATAAAGATAACCATGATAACAAATTGAACATCATATTTCACTCATGGCAATACGTAACCAGCTAGCGAGCAATAATAAAGTATCTCACATGTCAACAATTTTTCAAAATAATCATGATATAATATGGTGACATGGTATTTCGCTAGCCCTTTCTGAGACCACAAAACATAAATGCAGAGCACCTCTGAGATTTAAGCAGCGACTAAACATTATAATTCAGGGTGAAAACATCCAGTCATGCTAGTATTCAACATTAACTAAACTCAATGCATAAGGATGACAATAGTGCTCTCTGGTCTGGTGCTTTTGATAAGAAGGTGATGACTCACCATAGAAGTAATTAGATAAGCCCTTCGCAGAGGGAAGCATTGACTTGCAGAGGTGCCAGAGCTCAAAGTTTAAAAACAAGATTGGGAATATAATTTCGGGTGGTGTTCTTCTATTGTCAACGCCACGATAAAGTTTTAGTATCTTCCATGCTAAACAAATTATTGGCGGTTCTCAAACAGAATCGAAATTTTTACTCCCCCTCCACCATTCAAACACATTCCATGGCTAACTGAATCCACGGTTGCCCTCCAAACAATCAACTTTCTAGGGGGAGTTTTGTTTATTTATTTTTGTGTTATGCAGGACTAGGCATCCTTTTTACCAGCCACTCTCGTGCAGTGACAAGTGAATAAACTCATCTTGAGAGTAACCCGCTCGATCGGCATGGAAGATATCAAAAACTCTATCACTCCATGAGCAATACAAGTACACAAAAAGATGTTTGGTTGAATATTTAGAAATGGCACATGCAAATTTACTTGGAATGACAGGGTAATACCGTATATAGGTAGGTATCGTGGACTCATGTGGGACAACTTGGTTTTAGGGATTTTGATGCACAAGCAGTATTCCCGCTTAGTACAGGTGAAGACTAGCAATAAGTTGGGAAGCGACCATCTAGAGAGCAAAAACGGTCATAAGCATGCATTGGGAAGAATTAACATTGAACATAGCATGAGTAGGATATGAACACTCTGGATTTAAATATCATGAAGGCAACATTGGTTTTGAATCAACTACATGTTTGCACATGGGCCAAGTCAAGCCGCTCAAATTTCTCAAAGGAAAATAGCATATTACCATACCACATCATAACTATTGTAATGCATGTTGACACATAAGATAAATCATTATCCACTCCTATCTGTTTAAGCATGGCATGATGAATTATAATCTCTAATTGTCATCACAAGCATGTTTACCCATGATATACTGAATCATGATCGAACGAGCTGAACATATTCACAAAAACGGAAAACAAGAAGAGTTCATACCAGCCTCCTTTTCCACGATCACTTCGTCAAATATCGTGATTATTGCCTTTCACTTGCATGACCGAATGATGTGATAATAATAATAGTGCAAGAATACTGTGGACTAAGCTAAAATCTACAGGGCAGTTTTATATAAAGGAGAAGACAAGGTAATATTGGCCCTTTGTCAGATCAACAATAAAGCATATAGGAGCCACTCAACATTTTTATCGTAGTCTTCTCCTTTCAACGACTCAACAAAAGGATAAAGAAGTTCAGAGAAACATACTGAAATATTTTTGGAGTTTTTGTTTTTCTCGAGCAAGCAAATAATATAAGGGAAAACAAGAACGAGAAAAATTATTTACACGGGAAAGCTCCCAACAAGTAAAGGAAATATTTTTTGGGTTTTCTAAATAATGGTGCAACTAATTAAATGAGAAAGAAAAACTGAAAAGAAGCAAGATTTTTTTTGGGTTTTCGAAGTTTTTCAAACACACAAGAGAAAAGCAAAAAAATAAAACGACATGGATATACAATGAAAGAGGATGATCACCGACAGTTTATATGAAACACTAGTGCAGAAAAGCCTAGCTATGGCGTGGCCAAAATGGCCTTGCTGGCGTAGACACCCTACGCCAGCAATAAGGCACCACAGTTAAAATATAATGGTGGCGTTGGAGGCCACGCCAGCAGTATCTTGAACACCTGCTGACGTTGGATAGATCTGCACGCCGGCACTGTCATATTTAGCTAATAAAAAAAATACCAGCTTCACAAAAGATACTAAACATTTCATTCACAAAAGATACCAAACATTTCATTCACAAAAGGAAAGTACCAATTACTTCTGACAATGCATATATATATCGATCTTCACCTCTGATCGACACTACCTAGCTAGCTAGTTTTTCCTAAGGACTAACTTCATCTCACGAAGCTTATTCCTATTCGTCTGCCCCTCCTTGATGTAATGCGCTTTCTCCGTCTTCAGGTGATGCTTCTGGGCCTTCAGGACTTCTATGTCCTTGTTGATCTCAGTTATCTCGAGGTTCAGTGCCGTGATCTGACCTTCGAAACTGTAAATCTTATCGTAGACAATAGCATTGTCATCGATAATTTTGTCCTTCTCCTTCATCAGGGAGTCATCCAACGCCTGCAGGGCCTTGAGGGTGCTCTGATGTGACGCGATCAGCTCGTGACTGAGCACTTCGACGTCACCTGAAGACTGCACAACGACAGGCGCCGGCGAAGACGGACCTCCTAAGTATGCCTGCCAAGAGTTTCAAATAATGAACAAATAATTAGTGGTTAGATACGTATATATATGGATGTTTGCAATGCTAATGCATGTTTTTGTAACCTTAATTACCTGGTTGGTGCTCACGTCGCCTTTATCTTTAGAAAACCCCGGCCAATGATTAGAGGAGCCTACCCACAGGCTAGAGTCGGCCATGCTATTTGGCTAAAGAATGAAAAGAGTGTTTAATGCATAAAGAATGAAATGAATGAGCCTACCAAAATGGACACAGGTTGTGTCATACACAACGAAAAAAATAGCGCTATCTAAAATAGCGTGGCCATTCTCCAAATATATACCAGAAATTAAAAATCTAAAATTTTGTCTAGGAGCCATACATGCATAACTAGTTAAGATGAACAACAACAACAATACAATATAGCAGTTATAAAATGAACTAGATGGAGAAACATAGCAATACACCATGGCAGTTTGAAGATATATGGAACTAGCAAACATTACAACAGACCAACAAGTAAACAATACAACATACCGGCAACATATAATTAAGGCCGCGTTTGGCACCAGTGTATTTTTGAAGTTTTGGGGGAATACCATGGTTCTAAAAAAGCCATGGTTTTAAAGACTTTGATGTGTTTGGCATTAACAAATACTTTAGTTTACAAAACCGTAGTATCTCCAAAACTTTAGTTAGGTTCACAAGATGGTGACATCGTAATAATCGGTGTAGCCGAGTTAGGTTCACCTAGCTATCTCTAGGATCCAATAATATATAGGTCAAACTAGAGGAAACTAAGAAAGATTAGAAAGATTGTGCGTGGTCGGCGACGGGATGAGGTGAATATATATCTCGGGCGCATGGTCGGCCGGCGGGGCGGCGACGGGTTGCGTCGGGCGTGTGGTCGAGCGAGGTGTCAGGCGAAGCGGCGTCGGGTGGGGCGGTGTCGGGGGGGGGGGGGCGGGGATCGAGCAGAGGACAAAGGAGTTGGGGCTTGGAGAGAGTGGGGAGTAGGCCGGGCGCGAGGTGGGGATTAGATAGATTAGTGCTGGCGTGGGCCTATTGGGCCTAATTTGCAACGCTGGGGCTAATATGCAACGCCGGCACTAATCGAATAGCTATGGCGTTTCAATTTGGCCAACGACAACACTATTTGAAAATATTAGTGCTGGGGTTTGTAAGAAATGGCGCGCCACGAACAAGAGTTGTGGCTAGCCATTTCTGCACTAGTGAAATGTGTGAACATGAATGTAATGTTGGTGAGAAATACGTACTCCCCCAAGCTTAGGCATTTGCCTAGCTTGGTGATCACCACTGATGGTTTAGAAAATGATTAAAGTGGTAGCTTGCGCGGGCGTTCCTGGCCGCCTCCTCTGCCAAAAGATTAGCCTCTACTGCAGCTTTTTACTCTTGCACCTCGTCTTCAAGAACATAGTATCTCTGTCGGGCCTGGAAATCCAATAGAGTAGGTGCAGGCAAGGTAACAGACATGGGCGTATATTTCCCAAATATTAAATTATAGTCATAGCTTCTAGCATGGTTTGCGATAAACTCATGAGAACGCATAGCTTCAAAGTCTAAATATCTATCTGGCAAAATAGGATCATTAGGTTGGGGTGCACTCCCAACTGTGCAGCTACACGGGAAGCATAAATCCCTCCATATAATTCACCATTGCTAGAGTTAGAATGTAACCTTCGAGCAACATTTGCACCAAGGTTATAACGTTGTTATCCAGTCATAGCAGTATGAATAAGACTCCAATCAGGGGCACATAATGCACTGCAATCTTGTTTACCAACTACGCATTTACCATTAAATAATGCAAAGTAACGAATAGAGGGAAAATGAATGCTTTTTATTCTAGCTTGCGTCACTCCTCTATCTTCTCCAACGCAAAGACTTTCGAGAAACCAATTATAATCAATTTTTGACGGTTTCTCAAGTGAACCCCAAAGTGGGAGTTTTCATGCAATAGAAAAATCTTCTAGACTCATATATATGATTTATCATAAAGACTGAATGAGACTCTGGCGGAACCTGATTGATAGCGAAATCCATTCGTGAATGTACTAGTAAGGTTATAGTGTTGGACACACTTATCTTCTTGGAAGTCGGTGAGGACGGTCTTTGACGTGGCTTGGACTGCGTCGGTATTTCCCCAAAGAGGAAGGGATGATGCAGCACAGCGACGGTAAGTATTTCCCTCAGTTATGAAACCAATGTTATCGAACCAGTAGGAGGATCACCACCACCCAATAAGCAGCACCTGCACACAAACAACAAATACTTGCAACCCGACGCGAAAGAGAGGTTGTCAATCTCTCTACGGTAATAAGATAGATTAGGTAGTGATAGATAGGAGAGATAGATCTCTCAAGAACACAAATAAAAAGAGTAAATATGCAGCAATATGTTGTTGGGTTTTTGGTTTTGTAGATCTGAAAATAAAGAGTGCAAAAAATGTAGATCGGAAAGCAATATGATAGGAAAAGTAGACCCGGGGGCCGTAGGGTTCACTAGTGGCTTCTCTCATGAGTATAGCGCACGGTGGGTGAACAAATTGCTGTTGGGCAATTGATAGAAAATCGAATAGTCATGACGATATCTAAGGCGATGATCATTATATAGGCATCACGTCCAAGATAGATAGACCGACTCCTGCCTGCATCTACCGATATTACTCCACACATCGACCGCTATCCAGGATGCATCTAGTGTATTAAGTTCATGGAAAAACGGAGTAATGCAATAAGAACGATGACATGATGTAGACAAGATCTATTCATGTAGGAATAGACCCGATCTTGTTATCCTTAATAGCAACGATACATGCGTGTCTTGCTTCCCCTTCTGTCACTGGGAAAGATAACCGCAAGATCGAACCCATCACAAGCACCTCTTCCCATGGCAAGAAAAATCGATCTAGTTGGCCTAACTAAACCAAAGATTCGAAGAAGAAATACGAGGCTATAAGTAATCATGCATATAAGAGATCAAAGAAGACTCAAATAATATTCATGGATAGAAACTGATCATGAACTCAAAATTCATCGGATCCCAACAAACACACGGCAAAAGTTTACATCAAATAGATCTCAAAGAGACCATTGTATTGAGAATCATAAGAGAGAGAGAAGAATCCATCTAGCTACTGCCTACGGACCCGTAGGTCTATGGTGGACTACTCACGCATCATCGGGGAGGCACCTATGAGGAAGATGAACCCCTCCGTGATGGTATTTAGACTGGATCTCGCGGTTCTGGAACTTGCGGCGGCTGGAATTGTGTTTCATCGACTCCCCTAGGGTTTTTGGATTTCCAGGGAATTTATAGGCACGATAGTCGGTTGAGGGGGTGCCGGAGGTGCCCAGCACCCACCAGGGCACGCGAGGGGGCCTCTGGCGCGCTCATATGGGTGCTGGCCACCCTGGGCCCCCTCTTCTGGTGTTCTTTGGCCCATCTGGTTTCTTCTGGTCCGTAAAAAATCCACAAAAATCCCCGCAGTGTTTCATCTCTGTATGGTACTGATTTCCTGCGAAGTAAAAAACAAGCAAAAACAGCAACTGGCACTTTGGCACTATGTTAATAGGTTAGTCACCAAAAATGATATAAAGTTGTAATAAAATGATTGTAAGACATCCAAGAATGATAATATAACAGTATGGATCAAGCAAAAATTATAGATACATTGGAGACGTATCAAGCATCCCCAAGCTTAATTCCTACTCGTCCTCGAGTAGGTAAATGATAAAAACAGAATTTTTGATGTGGAATGCTGCCTAACATGTTCATCATATTCTTTTCTTTTGTATAGCATGGACATTTGGACTTGTAAATGATTCAAAGCAATAGTCTAGTTTTAACATAATGACTTCAATACTCAAGCATGTCAACAAGCAACCATGTCTTTCAAAATATCAACAATAAAGAAAGTTATCCCTAGCCCATCATGCTCAATCATTGTTCCATTAATGAAACACACTCAAATATTAACTATGCCCAATGCTCAAGTACGATCATAGTGCCCCCTAGTTGGTGCTTATAATAGAAGATGGAGACTCAAAGCATAAATAAAAATTGCATAAAGTAAATAGATAGGCCCTTCGCAGAGGGAAGTAGGGATTTGTAGAGGTGCCAGAGCTCAAGGTTTAAATTGAGAGAGAAAAAATATTTTGGGTGGCATGCTTTTCCCGTCAACGAAAACGACAAAGTATCTGACAATACTTTCCATGCTATATATATCATAGGCGGTTCCCAAACAGAAAATAAAGTTTATTCCTTTTTCCACCAAACTTTCACTTTCCATGGCGGGCCGTATCCACGGTTGCCTTCCATACCAACACTTTCCAAGGAATTTATTATTTGACAACATAAAGTAAATATATTTTTCTGTTTTTTTTATTTCGGGAATGGGCATCCCTATTACCGCCGCACTCTCGTGCAATGACAAGTGAATAAACACTCATCTTGAGAATAACACATCTAGCATGGAAAAATATTGGACACTCCCCACCGTTTCATGAGCGGTACAGGCACACAAAAGAGAAAATTTATTTTGAAAATTTAGAGATGGCACATACAAATTTGCTTGGAACGGCATGGAAATACCACATATAGGTAGGTATGGTGGACTTATAAGGCAAAACTTGGTTTAAGGATTTTGGATGCACAAGTAGTATTTCTACTTAGTACAAGTGAAGGCTAGCAAAAAGATTGGGAAGCAACCAAACCAAGAAACAAAAAATCACATAAGTGAGCATTGAACATAACTAACACCGAATAATGCACCACAAGTAGGATGTAACTTCATTGCATAACTATTGAGTTTCGTGCATGCATAGGGAATCACAAACCTTAACACCAATATTCCTACTAAGCATAATTACTCACTAACATGACTCACATATTACTATCATCATGTTTCAAAACTATTACAAGGAATCAAGTTTAATTTGTCCAATGATCTTCACGAAATTTTTTATTATATCCTCCTTGGATATCTATCACTTTGGGACTAGTTCCATATATTGCCATTGCTTTTTGGCAAGCTCAAACAAATTTAAGTGAAGCACATGAGCATAAAGATTTCATCTCTCAAAAAGGTATAAGTGAAGCATGAGAGGATTTCTTCAAATTTTTACTAACTCTCAAATTAATCTAAGTGAAGCATGAGAGTATTTCTACAAAAGTTTCCAAGCACACCGTGCTCAAAAAGATATAAGTGAAGCACTTGAGCTGTTCCTATAGCTCAAAAAGTTTAAGTGAAGCACATAGAGCAATTCTAACAAATTATAGCATGATTGTGGCTCTCTCAAATAGGTTTGTACAGCAAGGATACAAAGGAAAAACTAACAAACAAAGCAAGCAAAGATACAAGACGCTCCAAGCAAAACACATGATATGTGATGAATAAAAATATAGCTCCAAGTAAAATACCGATGGTCGTTAGAAGAAAGAGGGGATGCCACTCGGGGGCATCCCCAAGCTTAGTTGCTTGTTACTCTTTGGATATATCTTGGGGTTGCGGTAGCATCCCCAAGATTAGGCTTTTGCTACTCCTTATTCCTTCATCCAACGTGATCTCACCCAAAACTTGAAAACTTCAATCACACAAAACTCAACAAAATCTTCGTGAGATCTGTTAGTATAAGAAAGCAAATCACTACTTTAGGTACTGTTGTAAACCCATTCAAATTTTATAATTGCATTATAACTACTGTATTTTAACTTTACCATGGCTCATACCCTTCAATATAACCCATAGATTCATCAAAACAAGCACACAATGCAACAAAAAGAGAATCTGTCTCAAACAGAACAGTCTGTAGTAATCTGTACCATGCCCATACTTATGTAACTCTAAAAATTCTGAAAAATTAGGACAACATAAGTAATTTTTATAGAAACACTTTGTTAAAATTTCATCTCAAGATCACGTTCCATCAAAAAATGAAAATTCATATACTGGGCGCAAAGTTTCTGTTTCAGATTCAGCATCACTTCTACTCATCCTATGAATCATCCTAACGATTCTACTTGGCACAAACACTAAATAAACCATAAAAACACAATCATAACAGAGGCATAATTGTGTCAACACTCAAAAACAGAAAGGAAAAAGAAAAAAATTATTTATTCATTGGGTTGCCTCCCAACAAGCGCTATCGTTTTACGCCCCTAGCTAGGCATATTGGATAGATTCAAGTATTGTCATCTTTGGTTTTGATCACTTTTGTGAGGGCCTTCTCGAATCCAGGGGCTCTTTACGCTTCCCCAAATTTTCAGAAGAAGAAACCATCTTAAGATCCAAAATATCCAAACGCTTATTGCAAAGGGTAATCAAAGTGTTCAAACGATTGAGGTTCCCACTAATATGCTTGAGGGGTTCATGATATTTTTGTAACTCGACCAAGTGCTTATGTAAGTCACCCAATTTGTCAAGAATTTGAACCCCCTCTTGTGAAAAAGCAAGCCCCTTTTTTGGTGGAGGTACCCCAAGATTCCTTCCAAAACTTCATAAGCGGCGTTTGTATCAAGTCCAATAAAATTGCCCTTTGAGGCAAAATCCAAAAGCTCTCTATGATGCAAAGCCAATCCAATATAAAAATTTCTAAGCAAAACTTTTGCATCTCCTTTTAGATTGGAAATACGATAGGATTCCATTAGCCTATACCAGGCATCTTTCAAATTTTCCCCTTCTTTTTGTTTGAAGTATAGAACTTCAAAATCCGGTGACAAAGGGGGAGTAGAAACGCTAGTCATAGCAACAAGCAAGAGATCTGACGAGAAAAAGGGCAAACGAAAAAGAGGGCGAAGAAAACGGCAAATTGGTGAAGTGGGGGAGAGGAAAACGAGAGCCAAATGGCAAATAATGTAATTGCAAGGAGATGAAATTTGTGATTAGGAACCTGGTAGATGATGATGGAGTCCCTCGGCGCCTACGATAGGCATGTCGAAGAGACTGCTTCCTCCCCGGCAACGGCGCTCGAAATTCCTTTGACGTGGCTTGGACTGCGTCGGTATTTCCCTAAAGAGGAAGGGATGATGCAGCACAGCGACGGTAAGTATTTCCCTCAGTTATGAAACCATGGTTATCGAACCAGTAGGAGGATCACCACCACCCAATAAGCAGCACCTGCACACAAACAACAAATACTTGCAACCCGACGCGAAAGAGAGGTTGTCAATCTCTCTACGGTAATAAGATAGATTAGGTAGTGATAGATAGGAGAGATAGATCTCTCAAGAACACAAATAAAAAGAGTAAATATGCAGCAATATGTTTTTAGGTTTTTGGTTTTGTAGATCTGAAAACAAAGAGTGCAAAAAACGTAGATCGGAAAGCAATATGATACGAAAACTAGAACCGGGGGCCGTAGGGTTCACTAGTGGCTTCTCTTATGAGTATAGCGCACGGTGGGTGAAGAAATTACTGTTGGGCAATTGATAGAAAATCGAAAAGTCATGACGATATCCAAGGCGATGATCATTATATAGTCATCACGTCCAAGATAGATAGACCGACTCCTGCCTGCATCTACCTCTATTATTCCACACATCGACCGCTATCCAGCATGCATTTAGTGTATTAAGTTCATGGAAAAATGGAGTAATGCAATAAGAACGATGACATGATGTAGACAAGATTTATTCATGTAGGAATAGACCCCATCTTGTTATCCTTAATAGCAACGATACATGCGTGTCTAGCTGCCCCTTCTGTCACTGGGAAAGAACACCGCAAGATCGAACCCATCACAAAGCACCTCTTCCCATGGCAAGAAAAATCGATCTAGTTGGCCTAACTAAACCAAAGATTCGAAGAAGAAATACGAGGCTATAAGTAATCATGCATATAAGAGATCAAAGAAGACTCAAATAATATTCATGGATAGAAACTGATCATGAATTCAAAATTCATCGGATCCCAACAAACACACCGCAAAAGTTTACATCAAATAGATCTCCAAGAGAGCATTGTATTGAGAATCATAAGAGAGAGAGAGAAGAAGCCATCTAGCTACTGCCTACTAACCCGTAGGTCTATGGTGGACTACTCACGCATCATCGGAGAGGCACCTATCACTACTGGAATCAGCTAATTTGCCGTCTGCCAGTTCTTTGCCGTCAGCTGGCGGACGGCAAAGAAGCTCTTTGCCATCCGTTTCCAAAAAACAGACGGCAAAGAACTAGCAGACGGCAAAGAAGCTCTTTGCCATCAGCCGCTTCTTTGCCGTCTGCTAGTAGATGGCAAAGGAGATTTGCCGTCAGCAAGCAGACGGCAAAGAGGGAGGTGGGCCCACAAACGAGCTGCTTACAAAAAACCCTAACGGCCCCCCTCTTTGCCGTCTGCTAGCAGAAGGCAAAGAGCAAAAAGGCCGACGGCATAGGCGGGACAGACGGCAACGGTTTGACTTAACTAACGGCCGCGCCCCACCCCGCCTCTCTTTCTCTGTTTCTCTCCCTCTCCTCCCGCCGCCCACCGCACGCGCGCCGCCGCCCCGTCGCCCCACCACCCCGCCGCCCCACCGGCCCACTGCCCACCGGCGCCACCGCCGCCCCCCGGCGCCCCCGCCGCCGCGCCCCACCGCCCCGGAGCCCTGCGGCCCCGTCGCCACCGCCGCCCGTCGCCCCACCTGCCCGCCGCCCCACCGACCCACCGCCTCGGCCGGTGTCCTGCGGCCCCCCTCCGCCCCTGCCACCCGCCGCTCCCCTGCGCCCGAGCGCCCCTGTCCCCTAAGCCCCGCCGCCACCGCCGCCCCAGATCTCCCCGGCCCTCCCCGGCGCTCCCCCGCCCCTCCCCGACGCTCCACCGCCCCTCCCCGGCGCTCCCCCAACCCTCCCCGACGCCCCCTGCCCCGCCCCCCCTCTGGTGAGCTCTTCCCCCCTCTCCTCTTTTTTCTATTTTTTTGTTTTTAGTTTAGGTTTAGATTATTAGGTATTAGGTTAGGTTTGGTTAGGGTTAGAGTTTAGTTTATTAGGTTAGAAAAGAAAAAATCTATAAGAACAAAATAAGAAAAAAATAAGGAAAAAAAGAAGAAGAAGAAGAAAAAAGAGGAGAGGAGGAGAAGAAGAAAGAAGAAGAATATAAGGAAGAAGAAGGAAAAGAAGAAGAAGGGAGAGGCTTATACGTTGGGGGAGGTGGTAGAGAGTTCACTCAAATCATAGAATAACATGTATTTTCACTAAAATTTAAAACTGGAATGAGATGTCCTCAGGAATAGAGGGCACACAAATTGTAGCAGATCTTTATTGGTGGTGGGGTACTAGAATGAGAAGTATTCATTTTCAATATTTAATGGTACTCAAATCACTGTTATCAATGCGGTATTTGTAGTTTGGGAACTCAATTTGGTAAGGAAGGGGATCATTTTTGTTTTTGAGCATTGCATCAATTGTCTTGCTCATCGATAAGGTCAAAATTGTGATTTTTGCCTCAAAGGAGGAAAAAATAACTGAACCCACTATATGCTTACATTGTGTCACAGTACATTTTGATTTCACATGACACATCACATGATGATACTTGACTGAGATTCGGTAATAGTGTTAGTTTGACCTAATTTTCAGTAAGGTCAAAACAGTGAGTTTTGCCCCAAAGCAGGTGAAAAGTAACTCATCCCATTGTATGCTTAAATGGTGCCATACTACATTTTTATTTTACATGAAAAATCCACACGATGTCATTGTTTTAAAAAAATCACTTGCAGATTCAATGTCATGTGGAATATGTGTATTCTACGTTTTTATAGTAACATGGCCTCTTTTAAGTGCCTCATATGTTTTCATATATTTTTCAAAGAAAAGGAACATGGAGATAGTGCGACATATAGTTTTTATGTTTTATGGTTATTTTATGTTTTGTGGAACAAATTACTAGTGCTCCCGTCCATCTTGATACCTACTAGGGTATTCTTCTTCGATGGTGTGTCTTAGTACGAAAAAGCATCGGAAATTAGGAGGGGGACTTATATGATGAGGAAAAAGTGGCACAGAATTCACTCGAATCATAGAATGACATGTATTTGTCATGAATTTTTAAAACTGAAATAGAGGGAGCAAAAAAATGTACCGGATTATAGTTGGAGGTGGGGTACTAGAATGAGATCTATTCATTTTTCAATAAGTAATGGTACTTACACCACTGTTATCAATGCACTATTTGTAGTTTGGGAACTAAGTTTGGTTAGGCAGGGGATGAGTTTTGTTTCTTAGCATTGCATCAATTGTCTTGCTCAATGACTTGATAATCCTTAAGATAAATATAATTTAGTAATCATATTTTGATGCTTGACAAATAACATATTCAAATTTTCAATGGAAAATTCCCCGTGCTTCATTATACGCGTGCATATATATTATTAATTAGTTCATGTTATTAGGTATTCAAATTTTGTACTAATTTCGTTTACTCTTTGTCATTGCAGGTGTTGACAGATGGTGGGCGCGGGTCGAGAGCGCTCCGAGCCTCCTTCCTCGGCGCGTGCTGGGAGGGGTGCTATTATTCCGCCCGAGCACCTCCGGAGAGCGCTGGTACACAGTATGCAGACACCGGAGGGCGCTCCTTCTTCGGCCGGGAGAGGTCGGGGGAAGACGAAGAGGGGTGCTAGAGGTGGACGTGGCGGCGGGAGAGGTAGGAAGGCTGCTGTGCCTTCCTCGCCGCCACCCCTAGCTGATTCTCCCGACCACAGGAGTGTTCCATCTCAGGTGGACCCGTCTGACTTGTACCCGTCTCGGACTCCGGTCCACGAGCCTCGGGCCGACGAGCCTCGGGTTGCCGAGCCGTCGTCCCAGGAGACTCCGATCCCAGAGTCTTCGTCCCAGGAGACTCCGGTCCTAGAGTCTTCGTCCCAGGAGTCTCCGGTCCCAGAGTCTTCGTCCCACGAGTCTCCGGTCCCAGAGTCTTCGTCCCACGTGACTCCGGAGGCTCGTGGCCATGCTGATGGTGGCGAGGACAGCTTTTCTGAGGATAGCTATAGCGAGGGCGAGCTGGTTGAGGAGGGCAAGAAGGTCTACCAGCGTGGTGGTACAAAGCTCCCGCCCGTGCCGGCGACCCGCGATCAGAGGTGGTTGATTGAGCCTAATGGGGAGAAGTAAGTGCATTTGCTCTTTTTTAACCTTTTGCCTTCATGTTTCTTCAAATTAATATCTAATGTGTTGGCCTTGTCATACTGCAGGGGTTGGAAACACACCCCTGGTGTCCGCAGGCCCAACCAGGTGCTTGGTGTGCTTCTCCGGCACCACTTCCCGGGGTGGGTCACGTTGCCCGGTGAGGGTGAGGTTCGACAGCTAGGACTGAGCTGGGAGCTGTACGTGGCTGCCCCGGCCCCGCCGGAGGAGAGGGTCGACGGTGTCTTGTGCGAGACGGTGGCCGACATTGTGATCCGGCGGTTTTGTGTAATTTCTCCTTTACAGAATTAAAAATCAACAGCACCTAGTGATTGTACTAATCAGTGTTGTCTTGTTTGATTGCAGACCTTCTATAGGTGTCTTGAGGAACACGAGGCGGACGCGGCTATTGTTCTCGTAGCCGAGTGCAAGCGCCTATTTCTGAACTTATGACACGAGGCTCGGGTGCAGGCTGTTCGAGACTACTACGCCTCGACTAACATTAAGAGGGCCAAGAAGAAGTGCCGCTCCAAGTTTCTGAGTAAGGAGAAGTACATGAAGGTAATTACCAATTCTTAAGGCCTTGTACTTAGTTTCCTTGATTTGATTCATAGGCGTAGCGCTGAAATTTCTCTTGTCTAACTTAGGTGCCCCCGAGATGGTGTGCGGATAGGATGGACTGTTGGGAGGCGTTGGTGGATGAGTGGTGCTCTTCCCACTGGCTAACCGTCCACAACAAGGCCAAGGATAATCGTGCCCAAATGAAAGGTGTGCCACACCATCAAGGGAGCTCCAACCTGTTTGAGTTCGGGGATCACTGGGTATGTGGTTTGCTTCATGATTCATGCAATTTCATTCTTCATGCTAGCTTGAGCCCTTAACTAATATTATGTTCCTCTCTTTTAGGCGCGACACAACAAGAAGGAGGTGCCACCGCTGTTCGACCTCTATGCCATGGCCCATACTGCCCCGTACAAGAAGGCCAAGGCATTCTCTGAGGATGACCTCGATAATACAAAGAGCTTCAGCAACATCTCCTCCCACAACAAGCTCGTGAGGTACAGAGATGAGGGGAGGAGGAGGAAAGGGGAGGACTTCAACCTGAGCTAGAGTCCTTTTGATCCAGAGCTCGTGATGATATCTGGTGGCGGGAGGCCCCATGGCTCGATAGCCATTGGGGATGGACTGATACGTTGTCCTAGAACTCACCCGGAGATCAAGAAGCGCCAGACGAGCTCCGATCCTGAGATAAGGCCTCGTCCACGGCCAATGGAGCTCGCCATCGAGGCTAGGGCCCAGGAGCTTCTGGCGGAGGCAAACAGGCAGGCGGCGGAGAGGGAGAGGGAGCTGGAGGAGAGGACGGCTAGGCTGTTCGAGGAGGAGAGGAACCGGAACGACGCGTCTCACCGGGCCCTATACGACCTCCTCGTGGTAATTCTCTCCTGCATATTAGCCAAATCATCCACCTAATGTTCGTTTCATCACTAACTAATATGACTGACTCGTGAAAACAAAATGTGCAGACCGTGTGCCAGAACAACGGTCAGGCCCCTCCGCCGATGCCCCAGATTGGTATAGCGCCCACGGTGAGTTTCATTTGAATGGTCATTAGTTACTAGTATTCACATTTGAGTTGCATCATGCTAACGAGACATTGCAAATGATCTTTGGTGCAGCATTCCTCCCGACAAGCATCGACCGATCCTTCTGCGTCTGCCGCAACCCCGACCGGTCCTTCTCCGTCTCACACTGGCGCAAACCCGACCGGTCCTTCACCTCCGTGATGATGGTAAGTTTTCCCAAGTGTTTTGCTTAACAAATGCATACTTAGCTTAAGAAATGACCTATTTAGCTCCAAAATGACCTAGACTTAGCCTATTTCCTCGAAAATGACATAATAACCTAACTTAGCTCCAAAATGACATATTTTACCTAGGATAGCTATAAAATGACCTACACTTAGCATTTTTCCTCCTAAATGACTTAATATGCTTAGTTAGCTAAAAAATGGCATAACTACCTAGGATAGCTCCAAAATGACCTATACTTAGCTTATTTAGTTCATTTATGACATACTTAGCATACTTAGGTAAAAAATGGCATGATAACCTTGGTTTAGCTCCAAAATGACATAGACTAAGCTTATTTTCCTCGAAAATGACATAATAACCTTACGAAGCTCCAAAATGACCTATTTACCTAGCTTAGCTCTAAAATGACCTACACTTAGCATTTTTACCTAGCTTAGCTAAAAAATGGCATTTTTACCTACCTTAGTTAGAAGAAGAAGAAGATAAAGAATAGGAGAGGATAAAAAGAAAGAGAAGAAAAATTCTTCTTCTTCTTCTTCTTCTTCTTCTAGCTAGTCTTCTTCTTCTAGTCTTCTTCTTCTTCTTCTTCTTCTTCTTCTTCTTCTAGCTAGTCTTCTTCTTCTAGTCTTCTTCTTCTTCTTCTTCTTCTAACTTTCTTCTTTCCCAATTTGCAGATTTGCTTTCGATGAGGAAGCTTGCGTTGATGGTGTCTACTCTTCTTCTTGTGCTTCCTTTTTGTTTTGATTTTGTAGGATGAACAATGTGAAACTTGCTACCTATATATGTATGTATGGATGAAACCGTTGTATGCTTGTTGTTGGATATGTTGGCTAGCTATATATGTTGCATATGGACTTTTCATTTGGTATGTATATATATGTGTTGGATCATCATATCCATATGGCAGGGATATGATTTGGTATGTATATATATGTGTTGGATGATCATATCCATATGGCAGGGATATGATTTGGTATGTATATGTGTTGTTATGCTTGTTGAAAGTATTTTCAAATGTGTATATATATATGTGAAATTCTGTGAAATTGAATTAATTTATGAAAAAACAGAAAAAACAGGGGCTGTACAGCCTATTTGCCGTCTGCTGGCAGACGGCAAAGACCTTTGCCGTCTGCCAGCAGACGGCAAATATGCCACGTGGCAGCTACCTGTGCACCTTGGGTGCACTGGGCTGGCCTATTTGGCAGCTTTGCCGTCAGCTGGCTGACGGCAAAGACCTTTGCATCTTTGCCGTCAGCCGGCAGACGGCAAAGCACGCCGTTAACCCCTTAACGGACCTAAGCTGCCACGTGTGCCGTCCATGCCCTTTGCCGTCTGCTGGCAGACGGCAAAGACCTTTGCCTCTTTGTCGTCGGCCAGCAGACGGCAAAGTGGCCTTTACCGGAGCTTCTTCAGCCGGATGTGGTGCCGTCTGCTGGCTGACGGCAAAGACCTTTGCCGTCCGCAATGCATGCCTTTGCCGTCAGCCATGGCAGACGGCAAACTTGCTGATTCCAGTAGTGTATGAGGAAGATGAACCCCTCCATGATGGTGTTTAGATTGAATCTCGCGGTTCTGGAACTTGCGGCGGCTGGAATTGTGTTTCGTCGACTCCCCTAGGGTTTTTGGATTTCCAGAGAATTTATAGGCATGATAGTCGGTTGAGGGGGTGCCGGAGGTGCCCAGCACCCACCAGGGCGCGCCAGGGGGCCTCTGGCACGCCCATATGGGTGCTGGCCACCCTGGGCCCCCTCTTCTAGTGTTCTTTGGCCCATCTGGTTTCTTCTGGTCCGTAAAAAATCCACAAAAATCCCCGCAGCGTTTCATCTCTATATGGTACTGATTTCCTGCGAAGTAAAAAAAAGCAAAAACAGCAACTGGCACTTTGGCACTATGTTAATAGGTTAGTCCAAAAAAATGATATAAAGTTGTAATAAAATGATTGTAAAACATCCAAGAATGATAATATAATAGCATGGAACAAGCAAAAATTATAGATACGTTGGAGATGTATCAGTCTTATAAATGAAATTATCAAATTCCTCCTTGATACCTGCACCCCTCATAAACTCATCACCTGGCCACCAACACGATTTGGCGTCAGCCATGACTACCTAATTGACCCGGGGCTCAATGTAAGCTTGTCGTACCGAGCCCCCGCTCGATGATTCACCTGAACTACGCAACCTGGAGGGGTTCCTCCTAAAGAACTTCATTTTCAAAAGCACAAATTTCTGAAATTTTGGGGTCACAAATTTTTCTCAATAAAACTTTATAAGATTGATAGCAACTACTTATATAGGTACCTAGAGGCCATATCAAGCATTCCTTTTACTTGGAACTCAAAGAATCAAACATGGAAGCTCATTTTCAGTAGCACCAAGTGCTGCAAAATATGCAAAATATAAACCACTAAAGCAAAAACTAATTGGAGGAATGAGAGAGTCACATACCAAGGAGCAATCCCTTAAAACAGTTTCGGAAACGGAGTTCCGAGCAAAGAGATCGAAAATCTCAGGTTTGGGAGCTAGAACACGGGAGAGAAAGTGATAAAGATTTTTTTCTGGAGGTAGCAGAAGGAGTGGGCTGAATGGATAAGGCAGGGGGGGCTGTGGGCCCCACAAGCCATCAGAGCACGCGCCCAGGGGGTGCCCTTTTGGCTTGTGGCCCACAGGTGCAGCTCTCTGCTGTTATTTTTACACCAAAAATTCTAAAATATTCTAGAAAAATTCATGTTAATTTTTTTGGCAATCTGAGACTTTTCATTTTCTGGCATTTTTCTACGCACGGAAAAAAACAAAAAAACGCAAAAAATCAAACTAATTTATTTGATATAAGATGGAAATTATAGAGGATAAACTTTTGATACAGAGAGTTGTGAGTACTAAATTCATCAATCACATGCCTTCCGAAAAGGATCCATTAATAAGGTTGATCAAGTCTTATTAACAACCGGTTTCCGATTAACATGCCATCGATGAATTTTCGTATATCACTAGGTTATCTCAATGGGGATTTTAATTTCCCCAACCATAATATAATAATACTTCTTCTTGGTAGTAGGTAGCGGTATCTGAAATCTCCCAATAATAACCGTATCACTAGGCTCAATGGCATTAATACTATTAACCAGAATTTGCTTGTTTGGAAAGTGCACACTATGTTGTTTGCCATTGACATGGAATGTGACCTTGCTTTTGTTGCAATCAATAACAGCCCCTGCAGTGTTTAAGAAAGGTCTACCAAGGATGATCAACATATTGTCATCCTCGGGCATATCAAGAATAACAAAGTCTGTTAAGATAGTGACATTTATAACCACAACAGGAACATCTTCACAAATTCCAATCACTACGGGAATCAGGCAGTTTGCCGTCAGGGAAGTACAGACGGCAAAGGCTGAAATACAGACGGCAAAAGATTTTGCCGTCAACCGGCTGACGGCAAAGAGTGTCGGCAAAGCCTAAATCGCCAAAGAGTTCTTCGCCGTCAGCATTTCATTGGGCAGACGGCAAAGATTTTTCGTCAGCCAAACTGCAGCTTTGCTGTCAGCCAGTAAACTCTAGACGGCAAAGAGAAGCATCTTTGCCGTGAGCCAGACTGTGGCTTTGCCGTCAGCCTCATACAACCTAGACCGCAAAGAAAATTATTTATTAAAAAAATATGAAACAATAGTCCAGATATATAGGTACACAGGCCGTAAATGGTCAGAGGCATAGGATTTCTTTTTTTTTTGCTCATTACAAAAACAGCTAATTACAATGTTTGTCACTTGTACAACAGTTTTCACCAGGATACCTAATTGCAAGGTAATCCACATGAAAGATTACACAATGAAAAAAAAGCAAGGAAACAGTTTGCACAATGAAAAAAACAAGGAAACAGAAGAGGCGTCAAGGCACTCGTCCTCATCCTTCGCCAAGAACCAGAGTGGCGACTGCTGAGACTTGCAGAGGGGTGGTGCTCGTGTTCCGGTGGAGCTCCTGGTGGCCTTGTCGCGGCCATAACCATGCGAGCGTGGGGGAGCACATGCAGCGGCGGGCTGCTGCAGGCGAGCGCACGAGCGTGCGCGGGGGCGGCGTAGGGCGGCGCAGGATGTGGCCGGGCGCAGCCTGGGGAGAGGCAGGAGCGGCAGTGAATGTGCACGGGGAGCGCAGCTCCGGTCACTTCCCGGATCCAGGCGATGGCAGCACCACCAGTCGGGTGCATGGAGGGAGTTGGAGCATGGGGCGGCGCGCGATATGGGTGGGGTGTGGGGGCGTCAGGCGGTGGTGTTTAGCTCCTTTGCCGTGGACGGACCTCGCAGCTGAGCGGCTTCGAGCAAGGACGCAGGCAGTCTCCGGCGGCGGAAGGCGGGGGCTGCGGGTGCGAGCGAAGAGAGATCCATGTGTTGTGTTTCTTCTTTGTCATCTGTTTTTTTTTCTACAGACGGCAAAGTGAGCATTTTGCCGTCTGGAACAAAAATACATACGGCAAAAATCATGTCTTTGCCGACTTTGATTTTTTTGTAGACGGCAAAGTATGTCTTTGCCGTCAGCCGTTCTTTGCCGTCAACAGCTTTCGGCAAAATTGGTCTTTGCCGTCTGTCCCGATGAAATGCTGACAGCAAAGAGCAGTACTGACGGCAAATCTTTTGTTTCCTGTAGTGAATAGGTAGAACAGTGGATTTATCAGCCATTTGCAAAGATATCTCAGTAGGTGTAAGTTTACTCAAATCAAGTCTTTTATATAAGGAGAACGACATAACACTAACACCAGCTCCTAAATCACATACATCAGTTTTAACATAATTGCTTTTAATAGAGCAAGGTATTGTGGGTATACCGGGATCTACCAACTTTTTAGGTATTCCTTTATCAAAAGAATAATTAGCAAGCATAATAGCAATTTCAATTTCAGGTATTTTTCTTTTGTTCAAGATAATATATTTCGTATACTTAGCATAAGGAGGCATTTTCAATATATCAGTCAAGCGAGTGCGCAAAAAGACAGGTCTAATCATTTCAGCAAAGCGCTCAAAATCTTCATCATCCCTATTTTTAGAAGGCTTACGAGGGAATGGCATGGGTTTTTGAACCCATGGCTCTCTATCCCTTCCATGTTTTCTAGCAACAAAGTCTCTCTTATCATAACGTTTATTTTTAAGATGTGGGTTATCAAGGTTTTCAGCAGGTTCTATTTCCACATCATTACCAGGTTCCTTATTATCATCAGGTGGAGTTTCTACATGAACATCACTATTATCATTATAATTATCATTATCACTAGGTGAGTGCTCACTACCTAACCGTGTCTCAGCATTAGAAATAGAAACATCATTATGTTTCTCAGTAGGTGTTTCTATAACAGGTTCATTGGAGACATGCAAGTTCCTATCATTTTTATTTTTATTTTTCTTATTAGAGGAACTAGGTGTATCAACATTAATTCTCTGAGAATCTTGCTCTACTCTTTTAGGATGACCTTCTGGATAGAGAGGTTCTTGGGTCATACGACCTCCTCTAGTCATTACTCTATCAACATGATCATTTGCATTATTATTTATTTCAGTAAGCAAATCATTTTGTGACTTAGCAACTTGGTCTAGTTGGGTGTGAACCATGGAAGCATGTTTACCTAGTCCTTTTACATCATTAGCAATTCTAAACATCAAGTCACTTAAACGGTCTATCATTATAGCATTATTTCTCACCTGATTCTTAACATAGTTGTTGAAATGTTCTTGCTTAACAATGTAGTTATCAAATTCATCCATGCATTGATCAGGAGTCTTAGTGTAAGGTATATCATTTTCATTGAAGGAACGGAGAGAGTTTACCTCAACTACCTATGTCGGGTTATCAAGACCATGTATTTCTTCAATAGGTGGTAGTTTGTTGACATCTTCAATTTTAATACCTTTCTCCTTCATAGATCGTTTTGCTTCTTGCATATCTTCGGGATTGAGGAATAGAATACCTCTTTTCTTTCGAATAGGCTCCGGAGGTGGTTCATGAAGTGTCCAATCATCGGCATTTTGCAATATGTTATTCAATAATTCTTCAGCTTGACTGACAGTTCTTTCCCTGAAAACACAACCAGCACAACTATCTAGGAAGTCCCTAGAAGCATCGGTTAGCCCATTATAAAAGATGTCAAGGATTTCATTTTTCTTAAGAGGACAATCAGGCAAAGCTCTTAGTAACCGGAGAAGCCTCCCCCAAGCTTGAGGGAGATTCTCTTCTTCAATTTGTGCAAAGTTAAATATTTCCTGTAAAGCAGCTTGTTTCTTATGAGCAAGAAAATATTTTTCAGGAAAGTAATCAAGCATATCCTGGGGACTACGCATACAACCAGGTGCAAGAGAAAGAAACCACTCCTTGGCCTCGCCTTTCAGCGAGAAAGGAAAAAAGCTTGAGTATATAATAGTAACGTATCTTTTCATTATTGGTAAAAAGAGCAGCAATATCATTCAATTTCATAAGGTGTTCGACAACAGTTTCATTTTCATAACCATGGAAAGGATCAGATTCTACTATAGGGATTAACTCAGGGTCCACAGCAAACTCATAATCTTTCTAGGTGACAAATATAGGAGAAGTAGCAAATTTAGGATCATATTTCATTTTCTCCCTCATAGTTTTTTCTTTTAGTTTGCATAGCAGTTTCCTCACATCATCTCTATTTTCACAAGCAAGAATGTCCCTAGCTACCTCACCATCCATAACATAACCTTTAGGTACATAAGGCAATTCATATCTATTAGGTGAGAGGGGTGTAATAGGTGATTCAAAGTCCTCATCAGTTTCAACATTTTCATGTTCTATAGCTTTAGCAATATGAGCATCAAGTAATTCATTCAGTGGCACAGTTTCGGTTTCAGCATGTGTAGCAGTAGTATCATCATTAATTTCAGAATTAGCATCATCAATGTCATGTGATTTATCAGGACGATCAACAGGTGGTGGGGTAACAAGCTGATTCAAAACAGTAGGTGAATCAAAAGCAGAGCCAGATGCCAGTTCCTTACCTCCTCTCGTGCGAGAGGTGATGATCTTAGTTCGATTATCTTTCAGATTCTTCATAGTGGCAATTGGATATCCTCAAGATAACACAATAAATAGAGCTATGCTCCCCAGCAACGGCACCAGAAAAAGGTCTTGATAACCCACAAGTATAGGGGATCGCGATAGTCTTCACGGGTAGTATTTCACCCTAATTTATTAATTCGACACAAGGGGAGCCAAAGAATATTTATTGGCCTTGACTATTGAGTTGTCAATTCAACCGCACCTGGGATATCTCTCTACAACAAAGGTTTCGTAGTACGGCAAATAGTAGTAGCAAAAGTAACAGTAGTAGTGAGAGCAGCAATTTTATAACAGTTGTAACAGTAGCAGTAGCAATAGTAACTTAGCAAGACTCGGTATATGTAAAGCATACGCACGTGGTACAGCGATGAAATATTTGAATGACATTGATCATGTAACGGTTACACACTAGAGCGACACAGAACTAGCTCTAATTCATCAATATAATGTAGGCATGTATTCTGTATATAGTCATACGTGCTTGCGATAAGAACTTGCATAACATCTTTTGTCCTACCCTCCCGTGGCAGAGGGGTCCTATTGGAAACTAAGGTATATTAAGCCCTCCTTTTAATAGAGAACCGGAACAAAGCATTAACACACAATGAATACATTAACTCCTCAAACTACGGCAATCACCGAAAAGAATCCCAATTATTGTCACCTTGGGGTATGCGTATCAAGACAAGTAATAGGTGCATACAACTCGCAATATAGGATCCAAATCAATCTTATATTCGTGAAAACATAATATGTTTAGATCTGAAATCATGGCACTCGGGCCGTAATGACAAGCATTAGGCATAGCAAAGTCATATCAACATCAATCTCAGAACATAGTGGATACTAGGGATCAAGCCATATCAAACTTAACTCGATTACATGATCAATTCCATCCAATCCCACCACCGACCAGCAAGCCTACAAAGGAATTACTCACTCCCGGTGGTGAGCATCATGGAATAGTTGATGGAGAAGGGTTGGTGATGACGACGGTGACGATTTCCCCTCTCCGGAGCCCCAAACGGACTCCAGATCTGCCCTCCCGAGGAAGAACAGGAGGTGGCGGCGGCTCCGCCTAGTGAAACGCGATGAAAACTTCTCTCTAATTTTTCCTCCGCAAATAGGAATTTATATGACTGGAATTAGGGTCGGTGGAGCCTCGAGGGCTCCAGCACATATCAGGGCGCGACCCGGGGGGCGCCCTGATGGCTTGTGGGCCCCCTGGGCACTCCCTCCGGTGGGTCTTGGCTTCATAATTCATTATAATTCCTAGAAAAAAATCACAAAAAGTTTCGTCCAATCCCGAGAATTTTTATTTCTGCACAAAAATAACACCAATGTAGTTCCGTTGAAAACAGCGTCAGTCCGGGTTAGTTTCAATCAAATCATGCAAATTAGAGGACAGAACCAGAGCAAAAGTGTTTGAAAAAATAGATACGTTGGAGACGTATCAGGGAGCAGGGCTGTGGACCGGCTAGGGTGAGGCATGGGAAGCCTGTATTGTGTGCTTGGACCGACGAGGTGCGCTGTTGCCACTGGCGGGTGGAGCGGCGCTGCGGACTGGCGAGGGTGAGGCACGTGAAGCATGTATTGTATGCTGGGACCGTCGAGGTGCGCTGTTGCCACTGGCGAGTGGAGCGGTGCTGCGGAACGGCGAGGGTGAGGCATGGGAAGCCAGTATTGTGTGCTGGGACCGACGAGGTGCGTTGTTGCCATTGACGAGGGGAACGGTGCGACGAGGGTGATACACAATGCTACAATCGACATTGTTGAAAGCGGGATCGAGAATGTGCGCTTATACCACTGGCCGAGTGCGATGCTAGCAACGTGTGATGCGTGGTGCTACAACTGACAGTGTTGAATGTTGGGACCGACAAAAGAGCAGTGTTGCAGCAGGAGGGGGTGCGGCGTGGTGCCAGTTTTCACCATGCGTGGACCGTCATGATACAACCGCTAGGGATGAAAATGGAGTGGAATGTTTCCGCTTTTTTAAGAAAAAAGGAAAATGGGGAGAAAATATAAAAACGGAAACTGAAATGAAAATGATTTTTTTATGTGAAAACGGAAACAAACGGTTACAGACTTATATGAAAATGAAAATGGTGGCGAGGCTGCAACTGCTGAGGACGTTAGGGCATGTACAGTAGTGTCTAGTCAGCGGTCTGGAATGCAACCGACATAGGATATTAGATGACGTGGGGAGAGAGAGAAAAAATAACGGCCTAGTCCGTCGATAGAAATAACGACGGTCTATTAGCATGAAAGTCGTTGCTTACTGATAGTTTATTTGCCGTTGTATGTAGAGATCGTCGGATAGGATCCCGTCTTCCACGGAAACTCCCTTTCCCTTTCCCGTAAAATTTGGTGGTTATGGACAGCCAAACAAACGCCGTATTGTATAGACTATCGCTTAAGCTGTCTATACGTGATGTGGAGAAGCTTTACACACACCAGCGTCGGAACGATTGTACATGCCCTTATGCCATGGACAGCGAGTGATTCAATTTTATCTATAATTTTTTTTCAAAGCTCTTTTACACTTTTTAGAAAAATTCTGAATGTCACGTAATATATATTTTTTGCGGGGAAACTAACATCTCTACTTAATAATAAAGCACGAAGTGCTTCTTCCCGTTCACCGTCGTAATACGCTTCTTCCCTCGAATTTACGCTTTCTTCCATGAATTTTGTCTGTCGTTTTTTTTCCTTTGACATATACATAAAAAAGATGGTAATCCCACCCGGGCCCGAACCGGACCATACCGCCGCCCGCAGCTCCCTCCTGCCCGAGCTACCCTCGAGCCCGCGAGCCACCTCGCCGGCGACCCCACACCTCCGCCACGCCCCGCCGTCGGTGACCTTCTCCGTCGTACCTCTGGCCGCTCCCGCCGCCTCGCCCCCTCCCGTTTCCTCCTTCCTCTCGATCTCCTCTCACCTCTCTCCCTCTTTCTCGCTGAACAAGGACCTCAGGAAGGGCCATGACGCCGTCGGCCCTAAATCTCGCGGATCCGGCCGCCTCCACACCAAATCCGCCAAAAAATGGATCCACCCCGTCCAGATCTGCCCAGATCCGACCGGGCCTTGCCGTCGTCACCACCGGAGCATCACCCCGCTCAACCTGTTGCCCGCCGTTGCCTGCCCCAGCCGTCCGGCATCAAGCCAAGGCCTAACCCAAGCCGAGATGTTGCCGTACTAAAAAACGGACCATGCCGCCGCCCGCAGCTCCCTCCTCCCCAAGCTACCTCGCGCTCGCGACCCGCCTCGCCGGCGACCCCACACCTCCGCCACGCCCTGCCGTCGGCGACCTTCTCCGTTGTACCTCCGGCCGCTCCGCCGCCTAGCCCCTCTCCCGTTTCCTCCTTCCTCGGCCGCCATTCTCGATTGACGCCGTCTGTCCGCTACGCCGCTATCCAGCAACGTAAATCAGTCATTTTCGCTTCAAGTGAATCCCCACACGTTCTCCGTATGCGGCCTTGAGGCTAACCTTATCCACTTGGATTGCTACCGTGTTGTCTCCTTGGATGCCGGCATGGCTTCCCCAGCTGGACCTCCTTGATGTTGTTCATGTGGTTTAGACCATGTTATTAGGCTACAAAGTGTGATTTTTTTCCCGGGCATTTGTGCTAGTAGAACATTTAAAGCAAGAAACCAGAAAAGGGGGAAAGTGTATGCTTACGAGGCCCTTGATTGCGTGTAAAAGGGGATTTACTTGAGCAGAGTCACCTGGAAAAATATGTAAAAAAATCCAGTCGAATGTTGGTGGCCGTCCGATCTGCGCGGCGATTGGTGCCAACATACCCTGGCCGGGTGGCGGAACAAAGCAGAGCATAGGAGTAAGGGGGAGCGAGAGCGAAGCAGAGCAGGTAGCAGAGGCCGCCGACAAATGGTGCGGGCGGGAGAGGCGGATGATTCTGCCGGCGGGAGGCTGGCCTCCAACCCGGCGTCGTCGTTCTATCTCAGGGTGCAGAGCTCGGGGTCATGGCGGCTTGATTTGTAAGTGCTCTGTAGTCTGTACCCAGCTAGGGTTTGTTTCTGATGCTCTCTGAATCGGACCGCCGAGGATGGTCGCGTGTATTTCTTGTTCAAAAGTATAGGGTAGCAGCCGCCGTTAACACGGCTTGAGGAGCAGCAGAGCACCTCCCTCCGTCGTCGTCTCGTTGCTCATGACTCCTGAGCAGCAAATCAAATTCATGGGAGGAGATTGGGGGATAACCACTGCTTTCTATTGAACATCTTGTAGCTTTATATTTTCACCTCTAAACAAGTTCTTCGCCCACCATGAGTTAGCGAACAGGGGAAGAAACCCCCATCCCAAATTCAACATTCTATCTGAAGTATACCAAATGTGTAATCCCCATTTATATACCAAACGAAGTATTAGGAGTAAAATGCAACATTTCATAATATTATTATTTTCATGTTAAGATTAGCACGAATAAATTGAACACAAACATCATCAAGTTGTTTTTTGTGTGTGAAGAAAAGGGTACTTCCCTGATTACATTCATGAAACCAATGGTTTAATGCAGAACCACCAGAAACAAAACAAGGATAATAGGCATGTAACTTATGAGTTATGACACTGTTCATGCTAACAATCGTATACTAGCATGTGAATAAATTATAAAAAGGGAAGCTGATCTTGTGATGGTGTGAAGGATGATGATTAAGTTTTGTGAAGTAGACGTCAAACATACATGGTGGACTCTGTCGCAGGACAGCAGAAAGCCTCCAAATCTGAATTCATAAAAACTAACTCGTGTGCATTCAAGGACAAACTTATCAGAAGCACTTCATAATCTTCAGGAGACTAGTCCCCATATCCGTAGTTGTCTGGCACACCCAGCACCTGAGAATTCACCATTAGCGCATCAGAAAACTGATAACACAATGTCCAAAGGCTCAACAAGACAGCGAAGTTATTGAAGCAACAGAAGCTACAGCTACTTAAAACGCCAACCTGATACTCGAAACACATCCCAGCCCTGTCCCAAGCAAGACTAATCCAGCCGATGCACCAACCGCCCCTGTCGACTTGTGTGACGAAAGACACCAATTTTCACCAGCGACAACAACCTTGCGTGCAGTCGCTGTTTGTTTTTTAGGCCTTGTTTCTGCAAAGCAGTCCAAGCAATGATCAATTTGACAATTGAAAACCATAGTAGTAGTAGGAAACATATGGTCGAAACTAAAAGAACTGCTCTAAGAATCGTCAAATTTCTAACATCTCCAGTGAACTTCACAAGTCCAACTACATAAATCATAAAAACAAACAGGAACAATCTGAATATCTCTAATCACTGTCAGACTTCTCCTTGCTAGCTATAGAATCACATATTTGAAAAAAATTCCAATGGTATAATTTTTGTAGCATACATTTCATATATTATTGATCTTATCGATGGCTAGAGAGTAAATTTTGAAATACGAAATAGGCCCTATATATCTGGATAGAGGGAGTACATCACCAAGAGAATTAATTGGAAGAATTTAAAGCAAGTGTTATGTGTAAATTACCCGGGTGCCATCTTTCATATGCAGATCCTCTAAACATGCCACTCCTTCCATCTCCACTTTATAACTTTCCTTGCCCATGTGATCTATCAACTGAGTGCTCAGACCATTTTCCGTCGCAAAATCTTTTGGGTCCTTAATGTTATCCAGATCTTTCCCATTGTCATTATGTTGGCAACCGTCATTAAGTTGTACTGCATAATAAAAAATGTAACACGTGTGCATGAAGAGGGAGTATATATAACTCAACACAACGACACCAATAATTAACAAAGTATAAGTAAGTAAGCAAAATAAGATGTACATGACTTAATTACCAGACTCTCCAGTAAAAATGACATCGGGTGGCGCTGTCATTGATAACATCATATCAGTAGGTGGTGCTACTAGGCTCTCAAAATTCAACGTATGCTCACTTTCGACATCAATCTTTTCGTTCGTATCAGTACTTGTTGCCACAGGACTAGTTTCCATTGCAGACTCGGTTCCCATCAGGTCCTTGGCATCAACCATCTCAGAAGTAAACACTTTTACTGCACATAAAAAATGGCACAAACATGCATGAAGAGAGAGTATGTACAACTCAACAAAACGAAGGAATTAACCAAAGTAGCAATTAAGCTAAATAAGAGGCGCGTCACTTATTAGTTATTACCAGATTCTTGAGTAGAAATAGCGGTGGGCTGCATTGTAACCAATAATGTGGTATCAGAAGGTGCTGCCCCAGAGCTCTCAGAATTCTCTACAGGCTCACTTCCCACAACCATCGCGTCAATAGCCGTCGCTTCAGGGCTAATTTCCAGAGCAGCCTCAGTTCCTATCGGTTTAAAATGGTCATCAACCATTTGTTTCGTGACAAACAAGAGCTCGGGATGTCTGGAGTGGTTCTTTGTTGCTCCTTTCCACTCGTCTTTTGTTCCTTCCCTCACTCCATCATGAAGGGTGACCTCCTTAAGACGTGGCAGGGACTGGATCCTCGTGCTGCTAAAGCCATCCAGATCCTTACATAGGAGCTGGAGGGACTCAAGTTCCGGCAGAGCCCCCTCTTTGATTACCAGCCCTGTCATGACTTCTACCACGATGCATAGGCGTTTCAGGCTTCCGAGTGCATCCTCTTCGATGACAAGATCGTCCAGTCGAGTTGCATTCAGATTGAGGTACTTCAGGCCGCTCACGCTGTTCAGGGCTTCAAGAATGCCACTGCTCATCTGAAGATGGGAGAATGAAAGACAAAGCTTAGTGAGACCACCTAGCATGCTAACAAATGGAGGCAGGCTGGACATGTTTTTCCCTTGCAGCTTGAGTGACCTAAGATAGCAGGATGAGTCATTTTCCAGGGACAAATTCAGCAAGTCTTGAGACCATTCACCGTTCATGTTCAGTGAGAGTGAACGAGCTTTATTCTGATCGGTGCCTCTGGCAATGAACTCCTTGATGGCCTCTGACAGAAGGCTTAAGTTATCAGAAGAATCGGTGCCTCTCCTGATGAACCCCTTGATGGCCTTTGAGACATGACTTAAGTAGTTGCTAGCATCTGTGGTAGACTCGCACCATATTTTCACCTTTGTCAGTTTTTTCATTTCACTCATCAACTGTGCAAATCCTTGGCTCTTGTCGTCCACAACAAATCCTGATACTGTTTGCAGTTTACTGTTCTCTTCCTCTTGCAACCAAGCCTGTAGCTTATGCATTTTCCGGCCTCCTACACCTTGTGGGAGCTTGAACTTTCCAAACAGATGAAGTAAACTTTGCAGTTGCATGACTCGTGTGGGCAGAGTATCTATATTTGTTCCTCTTACATCCAGTGTCTCCAGAAGTTGAAGCTTCTTGACCTCTTTGGGAATAACTGTAATTCTAGAAGCGCCTCGGAGGCTTAAGTACCTGAGTAGCAACAGGTTGCTGCATATCCCCTTCAGATGCTTGTCCTCCAAGTGTTCATGGCACTCTTCTAAATCCAGAACTCTCATCAGTCTATACTTGGAAAAAATCAAGACAGATTTGTGCACTTTGCCGAAGATTGTCAGAGAACGAAGAAAGGGTACATCATTTGGATTAATTCTGGAGCTGGTAGCACTTCCATTATGCAGAGAGAGCCAACGAACTTTGCTGGGTGGGGGAACATCATCGTACAACAAGGTAACAAAATTCTCACACATGGACTTGTGCAGGAGGAACTCGAGCATTATGCCGTGAGTTTGGTATGCCTTCACCTCTGCTCTGCTGCTGTTGCTGGCATCAATAGGATGGATGATGCTCCAGTCGACCAGCTCGTTGAAATTGGCAACAGCGACCTCTCGGGCACTGCGTTTGTACTCTGCAGTGATGAAACCTTCAGCGGACCATCGCCTTATCAGGCTTCCTCTCCTGATTGGGCGGCCACTTGGGTAAATACCCAGATATAACAAGCAGGTCTTGGCATCTTGGCTACCAAGGCTTGTGTAGCTTCGGACGAGCACATCATTCATACTTTCTAGCTTCTTATTTTTCTCCAGATGTTTGCCAAGGTTTCCTCCCAGATCTGCCCATTGTTCCTGTCTGGATTCACCGTGCAACAAACGTGCTGTGGTAACAAGAGCAAGAGGCAGACCATCACATCTCTTTATTACTGCTGAACTCAGCTTCGTATCATCGTCTGTTGGTCGATCCCCCAAAGAAGCTTCCTTATAGAACAATTGTTTTGAATGATCGTTGGCAAGAGTTCGCATTACATACACATGACCATCACGACTGCTGCTTTTGATTGCTATGGTCTGCCTGGCCGTCGTGATGAGAACTCCACTGCCGGGAACTACAGGGAAAGCATATTTTAAATCGACCCAAAAGTCTTTCCGCATGTCATCGATTACAATGAAGAACCTATAAACAAAAGAAACGAGAGTTTTCAGACAAAGCAAGTCTCAGATATATAGCTGGTAATATATAAAGAAAACAGATCACAGGAGGAACTCACACGCTTGCAATGCTCAAACTACGACTTTTTTAGGTTCAAATTAAAACTTTTGGATCCTTGGTGTTCCTCTCTACAAGAACATTAAAAACTACAATTCATAGTTGCACCCGGGAGCACGTTATCATGTGTGAGAAAATGAATTTCCATGTTAAAAGAATATGGACAAAATTAGGCATGTACATGCTTCTGTCCTTTAGAAGTGTTGTGACCTGTGAAAAGAATAAAATGTGCTACTGAAAAAATAATTAGAGCACTTAAGTTTGTTCTCCTACTGAGTACCCAAAATATTCCTTTCTGTCTGTAAACTGGATGAAATAATGAACACAACATACAGCTAACATAAATTTATGCACAAAGTACAGAAATTTTCAATTGTGTTTTCTACTTTTCGTGATTTTAATGTTCACCCTGGGACCTAAAACGTCACCATATAAAGCTCTTTCCTTGACCTCTCGCCCCAGCACTTTTGTTGAGTTTCAAATATTTGCATGGGTTGTGTCACAATTGGACTGCGAGTCGTACATTGTATGCATATTGCGCTGAATGGAAATTTCACTGCTGATCATTGGATGACTTGACTTCGGAGCTTTCTTTTGGGCATAAGGTATATGGAAGGTGCCCTGGGAGTAAAAGAAGATACTTATGACCCATAATCTGGTGGGCGTTCAAGATTACCTGCCGACCTAGGCATTTTCCATGACTATTCCCATGGAGGCCTGGATCGCTTCACATTGCAAAGGCACCGACAACTAGATCTCAACGAGTACATATCCAATGGAAGATTAATGGAGTAGAAAATTTCCTTTACCTCTTTTTTTCGAGACACTTTTTTATGGTTGTGTGGAGTTCTGACATGCTGGGTTTGATGCTGCTGGAGCTTGCTTCACTTCCGCTAATGGCGGTACGGGTTCCAAGTTTCTGCAGTATCTCTAGGAGAACATCTTCTGGCCCTTTCTCTACAGCCCGAACCCAAGCTCGTGCTGGGTATTGGCTCTCGTCAAGTATGTCATACACACGCTTTGCAAGTTGAGACTTTCCGATACCATCGAAGCCAACGACAGAGATCACCTTGAGCCTGTCGGGTTGGCCTTGCGGTGTTTCCCTTAACAGCTCTGTGAGCTCCTCCTCGAGCGCCTCCATACCCACGGGGCTATCTGTGTACGTCTCTGGCACTGCGTCATCTGCCTGTGGCTCGGAGACGATGACGGTGCGGCTGCCTTGTCCATATGCTAGATCGGTGTACTTCTTTCTCAGCTCGGACGCGTCTTCTGATTGCTTCCTGAGACGAACAATCGCCGCCGCAAACTTGCCACGGGCCCGCAACGTCTTCAGCCGGCGAGCCTTCCGACGAATCCACCCCGCGTCGGTCACGGGCGCCATCGACACGCTATGTATGAAGCGGTCGATGCAGTCATCAATGTCGTATGCCAAGTCACGCACAATCTTGATCCATTGCTCATGGGCATGAGCTGTCGCCGTTGAAGGGAGAAGATTACCATCATCTTCGATGGCGGCAGCGATCATCAAAGACTCTGCTTGGATATGTTTGATGTCATGCTCCAGTCCCGCCAGCAGCTTGGATCTTTTTTGATAAAAACTGGTGAGCTTAGGCGCGATCCTAGCGGCCACGGTGGCAACCGCAGTTAATTCGATCATCTCCCCTCCAACCCCACTCTTGATTGATCAGAGCACCTCCTACGCCCTCATGGATTTTGGTGGATACGGACAAGGGTTGAGCAGCTCAACAGAGCAGCCATTGCCGGATCAAAGTTGTACCACTCAGCTGGCTGCGTGCGTTAGGAAGTTGGGTGGCCTATAATAATCCAATTTAACCATTAGTCTTTGAGGGTTTTATTGCTGGTTTTGAGCGGACTTTGAACTCTTTTTGCGGTCTATTTTTCCACAGTGGAATATAGAATAAGATAATTACATATGCAGGCCCTCCCTCCGATCGACCAGAAACATCAACTTCATACTGCAAAGGGGACCTACTGGCCCGGGGTCGGATGCCGCCTCTTTCATAGAAACTAAACTCCGGTTTCTTCCATAAATGAATTTATGTGATAGAACCGTCAAATCACATAGATGCAGCTTTTTGCGATTACATCAAACTACACACTGCCGAATAGTACTCCAGCTTTGAAATGCTTACATTTTGATCCTCGCAATGCTTATAGTGAATTTATCTTTTCATATACTCTAGGTCCGTCCACTGAAAGGATGGGAAGCTACAGAGATAGTCTTGTATTTGTGTGACACGGCATCGGGGCTTATCCTATCGACCGCATTTGCACCAAATTGGCTATAGTACAACTCTGTCGATTGTTCTCATGGGTAAAAAAATATTTCAACATCAGGGATGTGTCCAGCTTATTGGCGAGGACGGTGTGTGCAGCAAACAAGTTGCCTACTTGGAGGCCCTATGGTGGAGAAGGAATGGTGCACAGCGAGCACTGGGGAGAATATGAGATGGGAACAAACGGAGGAGGAGGAAGATGGCTATGTCGGACAGCGGAACACCGTTTGTTTCTTTGTCTAAATCACAGTCGTACTAACAAATAATAGCCCAAGAAATGGGCAAACGTGAAAGAGAAACGTGTGGTCTCAGGTTCTCAGCTAAGCTATGCAAGAAGATAGCTTAGGCAACAGCGTGGGTGTGGACGCGGATGAACCACCTTCCGCACGCAGCCATACTAGATTAGTACCAAGTGTAGCAGTATTCTTTATCGGTGCTTCTCATCTGATGATTTGAGAGGCTTAATTAGTGGCATGTATTCCGAATATAATGCCCTTGTTACTTGTATGTTTTCTGACCAGGTTTTCCACATAAACGGGACCAATTGTTATAGGTTTTCGATTCCGTTTTTCTCCTTTGATGACTTTGTGTAATATATTTATGTGCCCCTCCGTCGTTGATTCCTCAAAAGAAAAATGCCCTGCCTGACGCAAGGCAAGATGGGCCGTAGGGACTAATCTGGTTTTCTTCAATTTGTTCCTGCCTTCTGAAAACCTGTGTGCGACCCAATAACACAGTTAGCTCAACTCATACCTTATCTGGCTAGGTTCCCTGTGGTAAAATCTGCCCACCTGGATAGCTAGTCCTAGTCTTGGCACATGTGTTCACATTTTTTCTAGATTTATTTTAGGCTGTCTGACACTATTCTTTTAGTGGTATAGTGTGACCATCAACTATGAGGTGACTTCGTCAATCTCAAGATGTATAGACATAGCCTCTTGGAGGTAGGTTGTACGTGTGTGTTCATATGAGTGAGTGTGCGTGCATGTATATGAGCGTCTGCGTCTTTCTAAAAAAAACTTACTACTACACCATATAATCATTTGAAGCCCAATCAAGCTACCATAGGAAATTGATTTAAACTGTCACCGTACTAAAACATGTCAAACGTGAACATTTCACTCATTAGGTTTGAAGTGTGTTGATCTAATCAATTTATGTATGCACCTCCTATATAAATCGATCTCAACCTATGCATGTGATTACATTATTGTTTGGATTGCTCAATTCACATCACATATGCCTATTATTATGTGTCACTGTGTTTACTAGAGATGCTGCTAGTAGACCAATGAAGTGTGGTCCAATTTTCCATATAAGAAAAAACTCCAATATGTCATTTGTTTGTGTTTTTATTTCCTGTTATTAGTTGTTCTAACAATATTTTATCTATCATTGTCTACTCATATTTTATCTGACAATAATAAAATAAGGAGAGAGAGAGAGAGAGAGAGACAGAGAGAGAGAGAGACCCTTGTATAGGATCAAACGTGCAAAGAGAGAGAAACTTATTTATCACCGCATTTTCTATTAGACAACTTAGATAGATTATTGAAATGGTCGTATGTTAACTTGCTGGATGGTGATATGGGACTGTGGGTATGTTTACCAAAAAATTAAAATGCATGGTTCCGGAGATGCTCTGGATGGACACGGGTGACATCCCACCAAATGTTGACCAATCAGGCGCTGTTCGGAATGCGGTGTCGGCCGTTAACATATGGAAAAGGCTGAGGGTCCATTGAGTAACTTCTGTGAAGTTGGAGTCCTCATGTGCATATGTCCAAATGTTGTACGTCGTAGTGTTGCGATTTGGGAAGCGACTGCCATACAAACACACAGTTAGTACTTGTTGCATAAATAGGAAGTAAGGAAGAGATAGGGAAGCCGCTTTGAGTTCTATGAAACACCATCAAAGACAAGGTCCACTCACATACCATGTTTTCATCTGTTAACATTTGTTGGTAAGTGTTGTTTCATAAACTGTGTTTCCACAGTTGACGTTTTCTAGGGAGTACAGCTAGTACATGCTGCAGCATATGCGTGAACTAATCCTTCCACCTATGCCTCTATCTTTTGTCCGTCTAGGCGCTAGGCACACCATAGATTGAGTCCCCTCTCGGCCTATGGCTGGGTTTGCCATGTTGTCTCTTCTCTGGGAGCTCCACAGGTCCTGATGTAGGCTGCACGAGTTCTGATTGATGGAGCACCGACGTGAGGTCAAGGAAGAAGAAGAGATCGTAGAGGAGAAGGCGGAGGAATCTCCCAATGAGGCGCATAAGAGTGCCACCTTCTCTGATCCAACCCCTCAAACAAGAGGTTAGCCCCTCTCACTTACTAATGGCTGCTTAATTGGTTAAGTTTCGCTCGAAGTTGGGAAGAATAACTAAGACCATGATTGGTTTGAGGGCAAGGATGGGTGTTTCCCTATTGTAAGCATTAGATAATGCTCCACACGTTGCTATGAGAATTGCTTGCAATGCTACGGAACTGATTGCATTATACTGAACATGAATATGTGAATTAATAATAGTATTATATTGAAACTGAATATATATAATGAATGTATAATTAAAAATCATTTATTCAATATAATTAGTATAATATAATTGAAATATTAGGGCCGTTCTGCATGGGGCGTGGATTCAGGGGCGGCTGCCTGGAGCGTGGAGGAAGTTTTCTTCGTTGACGTTTTCCTGGGTCCGCCACTGTGTATACACATTCTGTCTTGAAACAGACTTTGGCCTTGAAATATTAGAGCCGTTCTGCATGTATGGTTGCATGTTAAGTTGAGACTTTTTCCATGCATGGTTGCATGTTGAGGTGCCATAGGTGCCTATTGAAATAATATAAATATGTTAGAGAGAATCAATTACTGTATTATACTAGATGCACCCAGCGCGTGAAAATTGTTTGAAATATTTTTCGACGAGATTTTATTGGATGAAGGTAATAACCATCTGTCCTACATTGCATTCATTTTCTCATGTTATCTGAATGCTCACAATGGGGACTATGGCTATCAGTTAAATAAAACCTTAGGTTGGATAAAGCTTCCTACGTGTTTTGTGACTTCACACTATCTTCAGTTCTATACACATGCCATGTCTTGGCCTCCCAGTTGAGATCTCCAAGGTCCTTCCAAACTAAGTTATATCTTGGTTGGTTTAAACTTCAAATTTCACACAACTTTTTCCTTATCCGTGGACGTGTACAATGGGGACAAGCTGCTCACATGTACTTGTACAGTAATACATACTCATATCTTGGATCTACGTGCTATTTGTACAAATATATTTATTTTGTGAACATGTATAGAAGTAACCAAAAAATAGATATATTTCAGACATATCAGTCCATATCTATGCTGGCTCGTCCAGAGCTCAACTGGAGCCACATACCAACAGAAAACAGGGAGGGCATTTTGGTAGCTGATTCTTATAACTTGTTTAGCCGGTCATCCTATCCTTATCTTTATCCACCCCTCATAGTACCGTTTCCGTACGAGTGTACGACCAAAAACATGTATACACATTTCTCTCTTGAAACAGACTCCACCGCCCCTATATACATAAAGGCACAAATGATCGTACTACTGTCATCGGAAGGTCGCGCAGGGGAAACCCACCAGCGCAGGGTCCAGATCCTGACTGGATATAGCCACAAACCAACTGCACAACTAGTGAAGCGATGACATCGTGGTTGAGGGGTGATTATTGTAATCAACCATGTATAGTAGTCCGGTACGGTACGGACAAGGAGCAATCACCGATTCAGATTTAGAGTAGGCTAACTTAGAGCAACTCCAACCGGCCGACCCAAACCGACGTGTATTTTATCCGCATTTTGTCCGTTTGAGTCGGCATGTCCGTCCGCTTTTTCTTTTGGGTCGTCCGTGGGTCCAACGCGCCGACCCAACTTTCGTCCGCGCAGTTGGCTTGCGGCCATTTTTAACATTACAAATATAGTATATGCTATAACACTAATCCTTCTAGAATTGAAGAGCCCACATTCAATCGAGGTCTCCAATTGACATTGAATCACCCGATTTTAACCGGGTCAACAATTTATCAAAGCTCTCTTATCCAATTTTTTATACTCCCTCCGTTCCTAAATATAAGTCTTTTAGGAGATTTCATTATGGACTACATACAGAGTAAAATAAGTGAATCTACACTCTAAAATATATCTATATACATCTGTATGCAGTCCGTAGTGCAATCTCTTAAAATACTTGTATTTAGGAACGGAGGAAGTACTATATTTATAAATACACTAAACTCCGGTTTCTTCTATAAATGAATTTATGTGATAGAACCGTCAAATCACAAAGACGCAGCTTTTTGCGATTACATCAAACTACACACTGCCGAATAGTACTCCAGCTTTGAAATGCTTACATTTTGATGCTCGGAATGCTTATAGTGAATTTATCTTTTCATATACTCTAGGTCCGTCCACTGAAAGGATGGGAAGCTACTCAAATAGACCTCCTTATTTGTTTTATGTTTGAAATTTGATGTAGAAATTTTCCCACATATATAAGATTGGTTAGCATATAATATAGATTCACACCACGAAAGGCCCGTCAAATTACCGAATTATAAATAAATATAAAACACACTATGTCATCTTCCCCACACATCAAACGAAATATTCCATTAGTTTCAAAATATAAGGGGTATTAGTTTTTTGGAAAGTCAAATTCTTCAACTTTGACCAAGTTGAGAGCAAAAATATCAACATCCACAATATTAAATAAAAATATGAAAATGCATTCAAGGATGAATCTAATCACAACAATTTGATATTATGGATTTTGATATATTTATCTACAAATTTGATCAAATTTAAAATGCTTGACATTTAAAAAAAGTAATACACATTGTATTTTGAAACAGAGTGATTAGCTTTTTTTAATGTAACAACGCAGCAAAGCTCGCCCAGTCCTTCTAGTACATATAACATTGCATAGTTCAAGAAAATATCTCATAGTTTACAAGACAAATTAACATTAAATTGTCTCAAATACATTTGAAAGAAAAGGTTGTCGATAGATCTATTGGTTGCCAACATGAACCCGCATATGCTCAACCAAATCATTTTGCAGCTGCATATGAGTTCCCCCAATCACTCATCCGATGATGAAAGTCGCTGAACTGTGCTAACGTTGCCGGTCATGCATGCTCAGACACAACATTGTCACCCTGAAACTGAAATCATTGATCAAAGAGACGTTCTTGATGCTCATCCTCTACGATCATATTGTGCATGATCACACAAGCTGTCATCGCCTCCCACAACTTTTTGGTGCTCCAAGTTCTAGCAGGATACCGAGCGATGCCCCATCGAGATTGAAGAAGGCCAAAGGCACGCTCTACATCCTTTCTAGCACTCTCTTGCTCTTGGGAAAATCTCTTTCTCTTCTCTCCTACAGGGTTGGAGATTGTCTTGACAAGAGTAGTCCACTGTGGATAGATATCGTCAGCTAGATAGTATCCATTCTTGTATTGGTGGCCATTGATCTCAACATTGACCTCTGGGCAATTGTCTTCTGCCATCCTAGCAAACACCGGAGAGCGTTGGAGAACATCGATATAGTTATGAGATCCGGCCATGCAAAAGAAAGAGTGCCAAATCCAGAGATCTTGTTAAGCAACGGCCTCAAGTATGACAGAGCACGCTCGGACATGGCCCTTATACTGCCCCTGCCAAGCAGAAAGGTGGTTTTTCCACTTCTAGTGCATACAATCTATGCTACCAAGCATCCCCGAGAACCCCCTGCCGGCATTCATCGCCAACAACTATGTTGTATCGGCAATTGTTGGCTCTCTCAAGTACTCCGCCCCAAACACAGCTATGACAGCCCTGTAGAATCTATATACATAGCTCAATGCAGGATGACTCACTCATCAATGAGATCACCGGGGACTCCATATGCAAGCATCCGAATGGCAGCAGTGCATTTCTGATAAGAGAAGAAGCCAATCTTTCCAAGGGCATCTGTCTTGCACTCGAAATAGTTATCATACTCAACCACCCCCTCCTGAATACAAGTGATGTTTGAAGAGCGGGTCTGGGGTCTCAAAGTAGTCCTTCTAGAGTACGAAATGGCCACTCTCCCGATTGTGATTTAGTGACGGCGTGTGCCTCGGCATGGAGCCCTTTAATTGCGTCCACTCCATACTTAGGTGGTCATGGACGACCAATGGAGCTGCCATGATTTCCACATCATCGGATGAAGAATCATCTAAATCACAAAGAATGTTGTAGAAAAAAACTCATCCTCGGAGTCCATTGGTACCTTACGGGCAAACCGTCGAATAGCTTGCGGGCGTCGTGGAAGAAGCCGGCTGGTGAAGAGCCTCGCGCCCAACCGAGAGAAGGTATCGGAGCAGGGCGGCGATGGCGGGAGATGAGAGGCGGCCGGGAGGGACCTATCTATGGATGTATGGTTGGAGGCGTCAGCGGAAGTGGGCGGCGGTAGCAGGAGGTGGGGCGCCCGGGCGAGTCGGGTGAGAAGGAAGAGGAGAGTGGCATGCGTGCCACTGACTGGCGGGCCAAGGGGAAGAGAACGGCGGGCGTCGTGGGCGTACACTTTGTGTCCGCATTGACGCAAATGCTGCTCAAATTTGGGCCTGGAATGAGTCACGGGAGGACTAAAAATGGAAGCACGTATGTTTGGGTCGCCGCGTTTGTATGATCCTAAGTATGTCTAGAGGGGGGCTGATTAGACTACTTGACCAAATAAAAATTCTACCTTTTTCCCAATTTTAGTGATGGCAAATTGTAGCAACTGTAGCAAGTCAAGTACACCCTACACATGCATGTCTAAGAGTGTAGTAGCGGAAAGTAAACACGTGAACATATAAGTAGAGGGTAGGGATAGGAAGATCAAACGCAATGGGGACACGAAGATTTTTTTCCGTGGTTCCGATAGGTGGTTCTATCGTACGTCCACATTTGATGGAGACTTCAACCCAAGGAGGGTAACGGTTGCGCGAGTCCACGGAGGGCTCCACCCACAAGGAGTCCACGAAGAAGCAACCTTGTATATTCCATCACGGCTTACGTCCACAAAGGACTAGCCTCACTCGGGGTAGATCTTCATAAATTAGTCGATCTCCTTGCCCTTACAAACTTCTTGGTTCAACTCCACACGCAGTCGGAAGCTCCCAAGCGACACTAGTGGAAAAAGGCCCTTTTGTCCCGGTTCCAGAGGCCCATTTGTCCCGGTTTTGGAACCGGGACTAAAGGGTCGGGACTAAAGCCCAATACCTTTAGTCCCGGTTCGCTTACGAACCGGGACAGATGGTGCTCCACGTGGCCGCTGCGGCGAGCCCAGGCAGGAGGGCCTTTAGTCCCGGTTGGTAATACCAACCGGGACCAATAAGCATCCACGCGTCAGCAGCTCAGGAGCTGGGGTTTTTTTTTTTTGAAAGGGGGAGGGGGGGTTGGGGGTTTTGGAGGGTTAATTTGGGGGTTTCATATATTGTGTTAGCTAGCTAATAGCTACCTAGAGAGAAGTGACCTCTCTTATCTCCGTGCTTGGTCGACGCTACGTACTATACGTATAGAGAGAACTCGACACGCTAGGTAGTAAGCAAATGAAGGAACCAATAAGTACATAAGATCGTCATGAACATATACAGAGAGGAGTGATCGACCTCTCTTTCTCCGGAGAGATTGGTCGAACAACAAGTTATCATAATAACAAGTCATACTAGATCATCATCACCATAGTCATCTAACCAACCATACTTAATTGTTCTTAGCACATGATCATGAGTATTAGCTAGGACCTAACTACCCGGCCTCTCTTAGGTAAAATAGCATAAAACAAGATAGGCCCTGACTCTCCATTATGGAGAATGGAGATTATCCTGTCTCCAATTCTTGCACGTCGCACAATGTTGCTTCCAAGTAGCTCCCTACGATCGACCATACATTTTTTCCAATCTTTGATTGTCATGTCTTCATCGGTTTTAGAAATCCGGTATGGACAACAGTGATGCATATGATGACCTGGTGGCAGTAAGCTCATAACATCAAGGTGACCTTTCGGAAACATCAGATGAGGCACACAATCATTCGGGATTTTCTATTGAAAAACATAGTAATAACTTCGTAGTTAGCAATGTAGTTTTGTTTTAAAAATAATTTATGCAAAAGATGCACGGATGTCGTAATAGTAAAAAATCTTACCATGCGATCTCCATGGATGTTACCGTAGTTCAACACGTGCACTAGTGGCACGTATTGACCATAATGTGTAGGAGTTTGATAATAGGTATTGTAATTCTGAAGATCATTAATAAATGCGATAAGATGATTTTTCTCCTGACAAGTTAATTCTGCGCCATCGGTGTAGTAGGTTCTGTCTACCATCTTCCGTACATTTTTTGAAGAATGAAAATAAGCTGTCAATGGAAATAAGCTGTCAACTATTTTGAAATAAACAATATAAATTACATAATAAATATGTTTAACAAACTCACAAGGAGACAGAATCGGAATCATAATAAATATGGTTGAGAAACTCACATAATGGTAGAACTGGAGGTGTCTGCACATCGACCCAGATGTCGATATTACCTTCAATTTCATCTTCCGGACGAATATCAAAAGTGATAAGCATATTAGGCTCAAATGCATAAGCCTTGCATAGTGCTTGCCAACTTTTGCATTCAAAATAGGAGTAGGTGTCTGCATTGTACAATTTTACGGCCAAAGTATAACCATGCTCGGTCCTCAAGTGAACTATCTTTACCTCCATACTTTCTTTAGTATTGAAACCAATCTTATCCAAGACATATCTTCTTGCATGGCAGGGGATACGCTAGTAGAATAGTAAAAAATTAAAATTATAAGTTGAAGCAAAAGAAGCAGAAGTCAAGCTTAATTACGAAAAAAGACTTGTCGTTGTGACTTACTGTATCCACTTCGAAGGTCTCATCCAGCACGATGCTGAAGCGCCTACCATCAACTAGGTAAGTCGTGTCGCACAGACCGCGCTCGTCTTCGCAGTATTCGCACATACCGAATTCCCTTTCGCTATCGTCGTCAGACATTTCCTATGTTCATAGTTGAAACATTTAAAATCGATCGAAGGCAACTACCAGGAAACTGATCAACACACAGATCACTATTACTCAAAATATGCAACGGGTTGACTTTAGGTCTGTCGAGTCTTTGCTTCCTAAACTCTCATCTCACGTATATGGTGGGCACTCCCTCTGATATTGCGACCGTCGGTGATGGTGGCTCCTCCATTCGTCCCCGAGTGCATTACACCAAAATGTCTAGCACACGGGAACGAAGGAGAAGCGACCCCCACGACAACAGTCGGGATTCTTCCTCTCTCATATATATATATATGGTGGACACTCTCCCTCACTGAAAGACACACAAGGAGCCGAAACAGACCTGAAGTCAACCCGTTCCATATATCGAGCAATGACATAGAAAAAATTCCCTATGTTTTGCCGCAATGACTGGCAAATCACAAGCACTCGATATTAACTAATACATCATCCCGAACAATCCAGTTAATGCATCATCAAATATTAACTAATACATCTCGAATATTATCATATAAGATCACTAATACAGATCGAATATCCTAGAATCCAAAGTGGAGGACGGTGAACTAGGTTCACTAGCGGTCTCTGAGTCGCCGGCGGTGGACACCCAAAGATAAGGAACCATCACGGGATCATAACTCGGGTGAGATCCCTGAAGAATCTGCCAGGTATTGTCAAACCGGGCGTCCAACGCCGCCATGTAGCGACGGACGTGCTCGTCCTCCTCCCTGACACGGCGACGTACCACCTCCGCGGGGGCCTGCTCCCTCCGCACCGAAAGTGGCCCGCGTGACCGCCACCACAGAAGCTCCGGGTCGACGACGAGACCTGGATTCCTCACCAACCTCCGAGCCCGGGAAGGTAGCACCTCCCAGTGCCAGCCCGGCGGAGCCCAGTCCCGGACATGGCGCCTATCAAGCAGGCTCTCACGGACCACTCGACGACGAGGATGAGGGCCGGGCATCGTCGACGTCGAGACAAATTCCTATGAGAACGTTTTCTTATCGTTTAATCACTAATTTTTCATAAAACCAAATTTTTTTCTGTAATCTAACATACACATACTAATTTTTTCCTAAGACTCCTAATAATTTTAACTTAGAGTTACATGCATCCATATAGTTACATCCATCCATTCATCCATCCATACATACACATACATATATACATGGACATATACACACATATACATGAACATATACACATATACATGAAAAAAACATATACATGAACGACGGCGCCACGTCAGCGCCACGTCAGCGTCGCCGGAGTTAAGCCGGCGAGGCCCTTCCCGACGGCGGACGACGGGCGACGGGGCGCGACAAGCAGAGCTACGGCTCGCAGAGCGCGGCAGGCGACGGGCGACGGGGCGCGACAAGCAGAGCGCGGCGGGCGACGGCGTCGGGGCGCGGGGGGGGGGAGGATGAGAGGAGGGGAACGGCGAGGCGGCTCACAGTGGGTGCGGGGACGGCGTCGGGGCAGCTCGGCGACGGCGACGACGGCGAGGTGGAGCAGCCTGACGGCGTCGGGGCAGGGCTCGGCGGCGACGGCGACGAGGAGCAGGGCGTCGGGCGGAGAAGAACACGATTTGGAGAAACTGCTAAGTGCGTGGGCTTATATACCCAGAGCCTTTGGTCCCGGTTGGTGCCACCAACCGGGACCAATGCCCACCTTTGGTCCCGGTTGGTGGCACCAACCGGGACCAAAGGTCTCTTTTCGTCAGCCCAAAGGGCGGGAAACAGGGACCTTTGGTCCCGGTTGGTGGCACCAACCGGGACCAAAGGTTGGCATTGGTCCCGGTTGGTGCCACCAACCGGGACCAAAGGGTGGTGCTGCCCGGGGCCAAATGTTTAGTCCCACCTCGCTAGTTGAGAGGGCTCGAGAGTGGTTTATAAGCGCTGCTGCGCACAACCTCTCAAGCTCCTCTCAATAGCAGGCTTACGGGCCTAATTGCACACACCCCTGCCTGTGGGCCTTCTAGGCCTTCAGCGGGCCCGAATCCTGGCCCAACCTGGTGGTTGGGTTTCTAGTCGTATTCACGCCGTTGTGGCCTAGTAGGCGGCATTTTTTTTAATTTTTTTCTACTTTTTTTGTTTTCTTTTTTGCTTTATTTATTTTCTTTTGTTTCTACTTACAGTTTTTCAGTGATTCTTTTTGCTTTTAGGTCACAAAAATTATAAACTTTCTGTTAGTGCCATTAGTTTCCAAATTTGAATAGTTTAAATTTGAATTCTTTTAAATTGGTGTGAATAACTAGTTTGTGAATAACTTTACTAAAAAAATAGATTTTTGAGTGATTCTTTTTCCTGCTATTTAATATTACTGTGTTTTATCATTATATTCAATTTGGTAAGTTTTAGGTTATTTTAAATGTCTGTTTTAATCAAAAACAGATTTGGTTATTTTAGTTTGCTATTAAAGTTTCTAACAAAAACTTTCTTTATGAAAATTCTTTTTGCTATTAATGTTTTGAACAAAAAATACTTTGATAATTTTAGTTGCATATTTTTTATATAATTATAGTTTCAACCCTTTCTGACTTCATTTGGTATTTTTCATGCATTTAATGAATTTTTTGAACTAAATGACCCTGAAATTGAAAAGCACTACAAATGAACTCTGAAAAGGTTGAAAGTTGGCATGGTATCAACCTTTCACCCACATAGCATGTGCTAAAAAGTTGAGTGGGTTACGGCAAAAACTGGATGCACTTCGTGTACAAAATGGACAATCTCTTTCGAAGTATCAGGGTTTCGGACGAAAACTCATCTGTTACAAAGGGATTTCATTTTTTTGAACTTATTTGAACTCCATACTTTTTGTGTGTTCAAAATGCACCATTCAAAGCCACATCATCAATTTTCAACCCTTTCTGACTTCATTTTGGTATTTTTCATGCACTTACTGATTTTTTTGAGCTAAATAACACTGAAATTGAAAAGCACTTCAAATGAACTCTGAAAAGGTTGAAAGTTGGCATGGTATCAACCTTTCACCCACATAGCATGTTATAAAAAGTTGAGTGGGTTACGGCAAAAACTGGATGCACTTCGTGTACAAAACGGACAGTCTCTTTCGAAGTATCGGGGTTTCGGACGGAAACTCATCGGTTACAAAAGGCATTTCATTTTCTTGAACTTATTTGAACTCCAGGCTTTTCGTGTGTTCAAAATGCACCATTCAAAGCCACATCATGAATTTTTAACCCTTTCTGACTTCATTTGGTATTTTTCATGCATTTAATGATTTTTTTGAGCTAAATGACCCTGAAATTGAAAAGCACTACAAATGAACTCTCAAAAGGTTGAAAGTTGGCATGGTATCATCATTTCACCCACATAGCATGTGCTAAAAAGTTGAGTGGGTTACGGCAAAAAATGGATGCACTTCGTGTACAAAATGGACAATCTCTTTCGAAGTATTAGGGTTTCGGACGAAAACTCATCTGTTACAAAGGGAATTCATTTTTTTGAACTTATTTGAACTCCATACTTTTTGTGTGTTCAAAATGCACCATTCAAAGCCACATCATCAATTTTCAACCCTTTCTGACTTCATTTTGGTATTTTTCATGCATTTACTGATTTTTTTGAGCTAAATAACACTGAAATTGAAAAGCACTTCAAATGAACTCTGAAAAGGTTGAAAGTTGGCATGGTATCAACCTTTCACCCACATAGCATGTGCTAAAAAGTTGATTGGGTTACGGCAAAAACTGGATGCACTTCGTGTACAAAACGAACAGTCTCTTTCGAAGTATCGGGGTTTCGGACGGAAACTCATCGGTTACAAAAGGCATTTCATTTTCTTGAACTTATTTGAACTCCAGGCTTTTCGTGTGTTCAAAATGCACCATTCAAAGCCACATCATGAATTTTCAACCCTTTCTGACTTCATTTGGTATTTTTCATGCATTTAATGATTTTTTTGAGCTAAATGACCCTGAAATTGAAAAGCACTACAAATGAACTCTGAAAAGGTTGAAAGTTGGCATGGTATCAACCTTTCACCCACATAGCATGTTATAAAAAGTTGAGTGGGTTACGGCAAAAACTGGATGCACTTCGTGTACAAAACGGACAGTCTCTTTCGAAGTATCGGGGTTTCGGACGGAAACTCATCGGTTACAAAAGGCATTTCATTTTCTTGAACTTATTTGAACTCCAGGCTTTTCGTGTGTTCAAAATGCACCATTCAAAGCCACATCATGAATTTTTAACCCTTTCTGACTTCATTTGGTATTTTTCATGCATTTAATGATTTTTTTGAGCTAAATGACCCTGAAATTGAAAAGCAGTACAAATGAACTCTGAAAAGGTTGAAAGTTGGCATGGTATCAACCTTTCACCCACATAGCATGTGCTAAAATGTTGAGTGGGTTACGGCAAAAACTGGATGCACTTCGTGTACAAAACGGACAGTCCCTTTCGAAGTATCGGGGTTTCGGACGGAAACTCATCGGTTACAAAAGGCATTTCATTTTCTTGAACTTATTTGAACTCCAGGCTTTTCGTGTGTTCAAAATGCACCATTCGAAGCCACATCATCAATTTTCAAGCCTTTCTGGCTTCATTTGGTATTTTTCATGCATTTAATCATTTTTTTGAGCTAAATGACCCTGAAATTGAAAAGCACTACAAATGAACTCTGAAAAGGTTGAAAGTTGGCATGGTATCAACCTTTCACCCACATAGCATGTGCTAAAAAGTTGAGAGGGTTACGGCAAAAGCTGGATGCACTTCGTGTACAAAACGGACAGTCTCTTTCGAAGTATCGGGGTTTCGGACGGAAACTCATCGGTTACAAAAGGCATTTCATTTTCTTGAACTTATTTGAACTCCATGCTTTTCGTGTGTTCAAAAAGCACCATTCGAAGCCACATCATCAATTTTCAACCCTTTCTGACTTCATTTGGTATTTTTCATCCATTTAATGATTTTATTGAGCTAATTATGACCCTGAAATTGAAAAGCACTACAAATGAACTCTGAAAAGGTTGAAAGTTGGTATGGTGTGCGTGCTTGCCAACAATGACAACCCACTTTTTTGTTGCATTTTGTTCTCAGCCACAATCGGAATTTAAGAAAAAACTGAATTGAAAAGCACTACAAATATATAATAGCTAGAGAGATATGTAATATATATATATAATAGTTCAGATATCCATTACAGAAAGTACTCGTCCAAGCGAACACTACTAGCTAGTCTGAATCAGAAGAATATTCCAATGGTGGTGGTGGTGCGAGGTGACGCTGCCCATAGTTCACGGTTCGAATCTTGCGGTACAACTCATATGCAACGTATGCATCTTTTGCTGCATACTCAATGTTGATAGGCTGAAGTGGGGTCCTCTCCCACTCTTTGTGCTGCGCCCGGGGGAATTTGGTCTTCATATCTCCGTAATAGTCGTCGATCAAGGCGACTGCCATAGAAGCCATCGAAGTCCTCTCATACTGAAGCCTGAATATGTCTTGGATATCAATAAGGCAGCCAGCTGGTATCTCAATACCGAAGCTGCGCCTCATCTTCAGCTTGTCATTACTTACATCAATGCTAGCAAAATGTATGCCGCTGCGTAGGAAGTCCATGAGTGCTGGGCAGTGCTTGTCACTACTGCAACATCAACAAATTAAAATGGAACAAATGTTAAATACTGCTGCAACAAGTATATTTCGGCAGAATTATAATATGCAACTATATAAAGGAAAATTATTTCGCTGCAACAAAAGAGGAAGACGCAGAGTTTTTGCTCCCGGGCTCATTTGAGCCTGGTGAACAGTAATATCATAAAAAAATTGAAAATTATTTCACTACAACTTAAGAGAAATTGATCTTTGCCATAGGATTCAAAATAGAACATATATATTGCTATATCCTATATATATGCAATTTTCATATCCTATGAATTGATGAAGAAACCCTAAATTAACTATATGACATATATGTTCTCCCACGTTTTGCAACAAGGAAAATTGTTTCACTACAAACTTAAAAGAAATATTGATCTTTCCCATAGGATTCAAAATGGAACATATTTCTATCCTATGCAATTTTCATAATAATCTATAAATTATTAATTGATCAAAGAAAACCCTCAAAACTCACCTTGCCCATTGGAAGATCATGACATGTTTCTTGAAACATAGCTGGATGACGGCAACATCTTCTTGCTTGGCCGTGTACTCGAGATCAAGCCCTATGAACTTGTCTTTCTCATCCGCCACTTGAAGCCATTTCTGCAAAAGGGAAAGAAAATGCGGCACCATGGCGCTGTCGTTCGTGTAGACGACATCGAGATTGGTACTGCCATGTGCGAGCACCTCCCCGTAGCGAGTGATTGGATTCATGGTAGAAGATATGGGGAAGAAGAGAGGAGAAGAAGAGAAATGGGCGAAGTTACTGTAGCCCTCGCCGAGGAACAGTTGCTTTATCCTCCTGTTTCTCGGAGCGCGAAACGTCGTGGGATGCGAGACGTTCGAACCTTTAGTCCCGGTTTGAACCACCAACCGGGACTAAAGGGGCGCGCACCAGGCGAACGGTTACACATTTGGTCCCGGTTCCTTCCACGAACCGGGACCAATGGTTGTGGGCCAGGAGCGAGGCCCATTGGTCCCGGTTCGTGTCTGGAACCGGGACCAAAGGGGTCATACGAACCGGGACCAATGCCCCACGAGGCCCGGCCGGCCCCCTGGCCTCACGAACTGGGACCAATGCCCCCATTGGTCCCGGTTCGTGAGTGAACCGGGACTAATGGGCTGGCCCGGCCTGGACCAAAGCCCTCTTATGTACTAGTGCGACACCTAACTAATCTAGGAGACACCACTCTCCAAACGGTAATAGATGCAGTAGATGATGAACTCCTTGCTCGTGTGCTTCAAAAGATAGTCTCCTCAACACTCAATCACTCTCTCATTGATTTGGCTTGGATAGAAGAGATTAATTGGGTGGAAAGCAACTTGGGGAGGCTAGAAATCAAGATTCATATGGTTGGAGTGGAAGATCTTGATCTCAACACATGAGTAGGTGGCTCTCTCTCAGAAAAAATGGACGGGGCAAGTGTTGGTCTGTTCTGAGTGCTTCCTCTATGAGTGAGAGGCACGTGGAGGGGTATATATAGGCATCTTCAACTCTGAGTGTTCCTCACACAAAGGGTCCGAGAAGTGCTTGCTCAAATTTTGCGATGAAGCATGAATAGTATTTGAGACGAGAAAGCATAGATAGCTAGAGGGGGTACCTAGGCATTCTTGTACATCCAATTGGCCAAAGAAAAATGAGAGCCAAATATCAACAATTGGATGTCCTCGAATGAGTAAAGATATGCATACCAACATGCTCACATATTAAGAACACAAATGAAATATGACAAGCATGCAACACCACTCTAGTATCTACCAAGCACTTTGGCGATGACTAAGTCATCTATATATGAGTATATTGACTTATATTAAGGAGCCAAGAAAGAATGCTTGATCATAGGTCATACTCATCGTTTAAGCACAAGTGGGGTTATCACTTTTACATAAAGCTTTCAATGTGTTCACATCTTATGAGATGCTTTCACTCAAGTCTTAGAGTAAAGCTCCCCCGTGATATGACATCCACCCTAAGAGGGAGAACCTAACATTGGGTTTTGTCGTTGAAGACTTCATGTAAGTGTTGTAGTAGTGGATGCTCATAGTTGATGAAGATCATCTTGACTTGGGGGAAATCCTTGTTGTTTTGTACTCTTCTCACCTACATGGGTTAGTCCCACACAAGGAACAAATACAAGGATATCTATGGACATGGAGCGAAACACATACATGATGATGTCCATTGATACATTAATTACCTTGCTCCTTGCTTACCTTTGAGGGAATGTGTGACTCCTTGAACTATTGCATAAGGTTGGTTGCAACTAGTTCTTACCAAAGATGAATATGAGTGATTTTTTTTTGCGGAGTCAGCCCTCAAGAACTTCTCTTGTTCTTCTTCTTTGGGACCCACATCAACTTGATGGGGATCCTCGGAGTTGAGGTAGCGCTTGATGAAGTAGAGCTAGTGGTGGACTTGGGAACCCACTTTACGATGGCTTGAGATTCTTCTTCGAAAGACTCAATCTCCTCTTGAAGCTTGTCCTTGCCCTTGAGCTTGTGGTCTTGTGGTGGGAGGTCATCTTCAGCTTTTGTTCCCTTGGAGAGAGTAGGATCATACTTCTCTCTTTGGGGAACAAACTTCGTCTTGGGGTATTGACCTCCTTCCCATTCAACTCCATTTGCATTAATGTAGCCAATGGCTTGGTTCTTCCGGTGTCCTCCTTGCTTGCGTATAATCTCCTCGGATTGCTTACTTTCGGCAAGACTCTTGTAGACACCTTTTTTCTATAATTCCTTTCAAGAAATAGTTTTCTTGCTCAAGTGTAACTTGGCTAAGAGAATCATTAGTGGAATCAATAGAACTACTAGAAACAACATCATTGGATTTAGCATTAGCATTGTTGTTGCTAGATGAAGAACTTTTCTTACTCTTGTTACTAGTATGCATAGATTTAACTTGAGGTCCAAAAGTAGACAAGAGAAATCATTTGGCTAGATAATAAGAACTCTTCTTTCGAAGATCGTCATTGATAGCTTTAAGAAACTCATGCTCTTGCTCTAATTTTAGCTTCTCGAAGCGTAGCTTCTCATGAGTTCTTAAGAGCTCTCTATAATCTTCTTGAGTAGATTCATGAGCTAACTTAAGAGTGGTTAGTTCTCTATTTAGACGTTAGATCTCCTTCTTATCATCATCAAATGATTTTTCTTGACTAGCATGATTATTATCAAGTTCATTTTGGCTAACATTACTAGTCTTGTCAAATAGTAAATCATTTTCTCCTAACAAGTCATCCTCATAACTATCAAAGTCAAAGTATTCGGGGTATGATACCTTTGGACCTTTGGCCACGAGGCAATTTGCAGTTCCTTCATTTGGTGAATCAAATATATCATAGGAATTGGAGGATACGAGTGCTAGTCCGGCAACACCTTCATCTTGACTATAGTCGGAGTTGGAGTGGTAGCTTCTCTCAGACTGGTTGTCAGAGTCGGAGCCGGAAACCCATTCACCAACATGAGCTTGATGTCTTCTTCTTGAGTGTCTCTTGGTGTACTTGTCCTTCTCCAAATTATTGCTTCTCCGGTAGGGTCTTCGTTCATAGCGATATTCTCTACTCCTTCTCTCTCTACGAGGTGACTCCTCTCTTGAGCTTCTTCTTCTAGGTGACTCCTCTCTTCTCTTGTAGGGAGCCGTACACTCATTGGAAAAGTGTCCGGGTATTCCACAATTGTAGCAATTTCGATCACGACTAGAAGAACGCTTCTCTTCATATCTTGAGTTGGAGCTTCTCTCCGTGCCTCTATTCTTGTAGGTTTTGTTGAACTTCTTGACCATGAGGCTTATCTCTTTATTGGTAACAAAATTGTCGTTTGAGGAAGCGGGAGTGTCACTTGTAGCTTTGTATGCACCGATTGACTTGTTATGAAGCTCTTCTTTGTCTTTGAGTGACATCTCATGAGCAACAATCCTACCAATGACTTCTGTGGGCTTGAGATCTTTGCAGTCTCGCATCATTTGGATCAGTGTGCACACGGTGTTGTACTTTCCATCCAAGGCTCTAAGGATCATCTTGATGATGAATTTATCGGTCATCTCTTCACTTCCTAAGCAGGCAATCTCATTTTTTATGAGAGCAAGCCTAGAGTATATTTCGGTGACTCCTTCACCATCCTTCATCTTGAAATTTTCAAGTTGACTTTGTAGCACATCCAACTTAGATTCCCTGACGGACCCGGTACCTTCGTGCATATCAACCAAAGTATCCCAAATCTCTTTTGCATTCTCGAGACGGCTTATCTTGTTGAATTCTTTGGGGCATAGGCAGTTGAATAGAATGTTGCATGCATGAGCATTGTATTACAACATCTTCAATTCTTCCGCGGTCACTACACGATCCGGTTCCTTTCCATCGCCAAAGAATTCACCTTGCAAACCAATACGAACAACAGCCCAAACGGCGGGGTTATGACCAAGAATATGTATTTTCATTTTATGCTTCCAACTAGCAAAGTTTGTGGCATCAAAATATGGACCTTTATGTTGGTAATTTCCATCACTAGACGCCATACTTTCCTAGGTTGTAAACCAATGCAATGGAGACCAAAACTCTGATACCACTTGTAAGATCCGAAGTATGTCTAGAGGGGGGGTTATTATACTACTTGACCAAATAAAAATTCCAACTTTTTCCCAATTTTAGTGTTGGCAAATTTCAGGAATTGTAGCAAGTCAAGTACACCCTACACATGCATGTCTAAGAGTATAGCAACGGAAAATAAACGCATGCACATATAAGTAGAGGGTAGGGATAGGAAGATCAAACACAATGGGGACACGAAGATTTTTCTCGTGGTTCCGATAGGTGGTGCTATCGTACGTCCACATTGATGGAGACTTCAACCAACGGACGGTAACGGTTGCGTGAATCCACGGAGGGCTCCACCCACAAGGGGTCCACGAACAAGCAACCTCGTCTATTCCATCACGACTTATGTCCATGGAGGACTAGCCTCACATGGGGTAGATCTTCACGAAGTAGGCGATCTCCTTGCCTTACAAACTTATTGGTTCAACTCCACACACAGTCGGAGGCTCCCAAGTGACATGTAACCAATCTAGGAGACACCACTCTCCAAAGGTAATAGATGTGGTAGATGATGAACTCCTTGCTCTTGTGCTTCAAAAGATAGTCTCCTCAACACCCAATCACTCTATCATAGATTTGGCTTGGGTAGAAGAGATTGATTGGGTGGAAGGCAACTTGGGGAGGCTAGAAATCAAGATTCATATGGTTGGACTGGAAGATCTTGATCTCAACACATGAGTAGGTGGCTCTCTCTCAAAACAATGGATGGGGCAAGTGTTGGTCTGTTCTGAGTGCTTCCTCTACGAGTGAGAGGTAGGTGGAGGGGTATATATAGGCATCTCCAAAAATCCAACCGTTACAACATTATTTCCCAACTCGGTGAAACCGAAGTAAAAACTCGATCGTACCGACTAGTGCAAAATATTGCAACTTTTGGCGTTTCGGTGAAACCGATATATGAATCTCGGTAGGTCCGATTTTGGCTTGCCTAGTTAGTCCCTCATCTCGGTGACACCGATTTCTAAAACTCAGAAATTCTGATTTTTAGAATTGGCTTACCCGAGAGTTGGTCATTGATTTCGGTTGTCCTGAAATGGGACTTGGTGTCACCGAGACACTAGTGTTTGGCTTAGGGTTTGTCTGAGGAGAAACTCGGTAGGGACGATTTGGAAAAGTTGGTGGCACCGAATTTGGACTTTGTGTTTTAGACATAATATTTTGTGGTAGAATTGATGAGTATTTTTGGTGGCTAACTCTTAAGCACCTGAGCAACCAGATCATCATGGATACCTCATCCCTTTTTAATAGTATTGGCTTTCCTATGGACTCAATTGTGATTTCTCACCTAAAACAAAATGTAGAGTCTTCAAGCTTGTTGCCAATGGATGTTACTTGCATCTTAGGGAATCTCCTCGCAATCCTTTGCCAACCCATCATTGAACTCTTCCTGAAATATACTTGATAGAGTTATTAGTCCAATGACATACATGTTGTTATTAATTACCAAAACCACATAGGGAGAAGTTGTGCTTTCAATGTTGGGTCGCATTTTGTGTCTGCGGCGACCCAAACGGACGTGCACGGACGAAATGGGTCACCCGGTTGGAGTTGCTCTTAGCATCTCTAAATACCCCTGTACCCCCTATGTAATAAGTACTAGAAAAACATAATAAAAAGCAAAGGAACGTCACGAGCCTATTGGAAATCAATCGGCTTCTCGTGTAAGGGCATCTTGAAGGCAGATACGCAAACCTCCTGAAACGGTTCGAACCGCGCGGTACGGACAGCGGACGCCATCCAACGCGGTCCTTTATCGGTCTACCGAGCGGTTCAGACGAGATTTCTCCCGCAAACCAAAGACAACCGTGGGGAAGGTTTGCGGAGTCCGGACACAAGAAACGTCGCTATCCGCCACACCTGGCCCACCCAAAAGGAAGGCGGAACCTGCGCTTTTGTAGCAAAGCACATTTCCGCGCCAAAATCCCTTACTTCTCTTTTTTCATTCCCCGCCGCTCTCTGCCCACTTCCTGCTCTTTTCTCCCACACTCTCCTTCCTTCTGCCGTCGACGCGTGGAGCCGTCGCAGAACCTGCCGGAGATGGAGTTGGTGGAGGTGTCGGAGGATCCGCGCATCGTTCTCGCCCGGAAGATCAACTCGGCCACGCAACAGGATCACGTGTCAAAGCAAAGGCGGCAAAGAAAGAGAAGCTCAAGAAGCGGTTGGCCACCGGTGGCGCATCATGACTACGCAAACAAGATTGCAAACAAGCAAGAGATCTGACGAGAAAAAGGCAAACGAAAAAGGGGGCGAATAAAACGGCAAATTGGTGAAGTGGGGGAGAGGAAAACGAGAGGCAAATGGCAAATAATGTAATTGCAAGGAGATGAGATTTGTGATTAGGAACCTGGTAGATGATGATGGTGTCTCCTCGACACCATAGATTGGAGAGATAGATCTCTCAAGAACACAAAATAAAAAGAGCAAATAAAAAGTGCAGCAATATATTTTTGGTTTTTTTGGAATAATAGAACTGAAAACAAAAGAGGCAAAAAGATAGATCGGAAAGCAATATGTTGGAAAAGTAGACCCGAGGGCCGTAGGTTTCACTAGTGGCTTCTCTCATGAGTATAGCACACGGTGGGTGAACAAATTACTGTTGGGCAATTGATAGAAGATCAAATAATCATGACGATATCCAAGGCGATGATCATTATATAGGCATCACGTCCAAGATAAGTAGACCGACTCCTGCCTGCATCTACCACTATTACTCCACACATCGACCGCTATCCAGCATGCATCTAGTGTATTAAGTTCATGGAAAAATGGAGTTATGCAATAAGAACGATGAAATGATGTTGACAAGATCTATCCATGTAGGAATAGACCCCATCTTGTTATCCTTAATGGCAACGATACATGCGTGCCTTGCTGCCCCTTCTGTCACTGGGAAAGGACACCGCAAGATCGAACCCATCACAAAGCACCTCTTCCCATGGCAAGAAAAATCGATCTAGTCGGCCTAACTAAACTAAAGATTCGAAGAATAAATACGAGGCTATAAGTAATCATGCATATAAGAGATCAAAGAAGACTCAAATAATATTCATGGATAGAAACTGATCATGAACTCAAAATTCATCGGATCCCAACAAACACACCGCAAAAGTTTACATCAAATAGATCTCCAATAGACCATTGTATTGAGAATCAAAAGAGAGAGAGGAATCCATCTAGCTACTGCCTACGGACCCGTAGGTCTATGGTGGACTACTCACGCATCATCAGAGAGGCACCTATGAAGAAGATGAACCCCTCCGTGATGGTGTTAGATTGGATCTCGATGTTCTGGAACTTGCGGCGACTGGATGTGTTTTTCGTCGACTCCCCTAGGGTGTTCTGAATATTTGGGTATTTATAGGCGTCAGAGGCGGTGGAGAGGGGCCCCTTGTAGGGCACAACCCATCAGGGCGCGCCGGGGGGCCCCTGGCGCACCCTGGTGGGTTGTGCTCTCCACAGCCCACCTCTCTGGCCCTTCTTTGGCCCACTGGGTGTCTTCTGGTCCAAAAAAAAATCTCCAAAAAGTTTCGTCGCAATTGGACTCCGTTTGGTACTGATATTCTGCGAAGTAAAAAAACAAGCAAAAATAGCAACTGGCACTTTGGCACTATGTCAATAGGTTAGTCCCAAAAAATGATATAAAGTTGCCATAAAGTGATTGTAAAATATCCAAGAATGATAATATAACAGCATGGAACAAGCAAAAATTATAGATACGTTGGAAACGTATCACCCATCTCCGTCATGACCATCGTCAGTATCCATATCAACCTGCTTAGCTAACTCCTGAAAGTCAGCATTCTCCTCTATCTCAATATCCAAGTCGAAGCTCCTGCCATCATACGTCCATCTGACAGTGTCCGAAATATGCACAATACCGATGACGCTAACAAGCAGGCGAGCCACTCCCTGCGCACGCGTAAAAGGCATATTCGCCTTCTCTGTCTTATCAATCAGAGAGCCAATACTCCAAGTCACCATAAAATCATCTAATGCCACCCATGGAGCTCCTAGGAACCTGACCCAAAGCTGAGATAGAGGAGTTCCCTCAGGTTCCTTCTGAGTCCAAGCATAAAACTCAAGAACACACGTACTGTTTGGAACCCTGCTCATCCCAAACTTAAGAAGCCTCGCAAGATCCTCCTTGGTAGGAAAGTCCATCATGAATACTTGCTCATCTAGCCTGACTGGATCCCACTGGAAGGTAACAGACACTAACTCGCGTAGGCGCTGAACCGCCTGGTCCCTTGCCATCGTTCCACGAGTTACCTTCACAACCCCGGTCTGGGAACTCTCCTGAGTCGGTGCAGTAGAAGTAGAGTGAGGAGACTCAAAGAACATATGCTCCTGACAGCATGCCCCATAAATAGTAACCACAAGTTTCGGCCTCAGGAGTAAGGGACACTCCCGTCTCATGCTTCGGCTTACGGCAAATGTCACAAAGCTCTACCGAGCACTCAGCCACAAAATGCCCCGGTTCTCTGCACCGGTAGCAAGTCATGTTTTCTTTTTTCCGAGCCCACTTCGTAGCTCTCTCACCATTAGACTTATCACTGGCCTTATCAGACACCGCATCCCGGCTAGCCGCAGCCTTGACATTAGATACATTAACCACCGCGAGAGCCCGAACCGCCTCCATGGCTCCTCCCGAGAGAGGCGTAGAACTAGTAGCCGCACCACCAGCGGAAGCCGGCGGCTGCGCCCCAGCCTCCGCGCCCTCCATTGGCTTAGGGAGAGGGTCAACCCGAGTGGGAATTGCGTCCCGACGCGATGGTGGCCGTCTTCCATCCCCACCCCCCGCCCAGTGAAATTAGGGCGGTACGCCTGCCGGTTGCGGTACAACGAACCCGTTGCTCCCTAGACAAACGGGCCAAGGGGACCATTGAAACCCCAGCCACCTCCGTCATCACGGCCACCGCCGGTGGAGGAGGAGCCTCGGTGCACACCATCAACATAGGCGCTGTACCCATCGTCACCCCAGTGTCCGTGAGCAGGGTTCCGACCGTCGTTGTGAGACTGGACACTCTGGCCACCGCCATAGTCTCCGCGCCCACGAGCACCCATCTGCCCGCCGTTCTACGCCCCACGACCTGCACCTCCGCTTGCCCCAGACCCGACCGGTGCCGTCTGTTTGGGCGGCGGCGGCTGATGGTTCCCACACCTAGCCATGGCTGGCTTCACAGGAGGAGGCGGCGCACGGACTCTGGGCGCTTTGCCCGCAAGCAAGACAGGGAACCCGTGTCGATTCCGACGCCGATCAACCCTAGTTGCAGCCATCAAAGGAGCAGTCTAGGTCAAAGTCGATATACGTATCAAGGACGGTGACACATAAATATAAATATAGGTACTATGTGCAAAGAGCAATGAAAGCATTCATCACAAATAATAACATACTCCACCCGGTGAGCCAGATCCATCTGCTTCCTGAAATTTGAAGTAATGAAACAGAGCAGCATTTCATTGAGTAAGGTGACATACAGTTGATAGTAATAGGACTCCATGCGCTCGTCACTAGGACAAGAAATCAATTGTCTTTTTATCCTTAGTGAAGCAGATTCATCCAAGCCTAAGTACTTCACAAATAGGGATCTACTCCAGCTAAAGCACACACTCTATTAATCTTAATTAGGCAATGATTAGCCTAATAAACCAGAGAGCAATATACACATGTATAATTCATCATCGCAACATGTATAATCTGATTGTAAAGGAATATATGTCATAATTCATCAAACTATTCCTTGCTTAAGAGCAGATACATTTTGACATCTCCATCGGCCATTGCTTAAGGACCCGCGATCCTGTGACTGTGAATTTCATATTACACTTGACAGTTCTGCCAATAGCTTGTTGGGAGGTAAAGTCCCCATATTAGAGCTTAACACAGGGCCCGATATTTTGGGGTGTCAGTTCTGGACTTGAGCACTATGAAGTGTACTGGAAGCAGACGAATCAAATAGGAACACAAATTCCCTGGTAAGCTTGTGTTGGTAGGCTTTGCTGATCAGGGTGCCCATATTCATAGATGACTCAACATATTAACAAAATGTGCTCCGGCCAGGAACTTTTGGCATGTTTTCCCTTAAAAAAAATCAATTCTATCTCCAATTTTAAAAATTTCTGATGCATTTAGCTTTCTCACACGGTTAAAGGGTGCCTTTCCATACAGGGTATGACTGCACGCATCATTATTTTTTAATTACATGTATTTTAATCTAGAAACTAAATATAATTTTGTTTGTATGTGTTTAGACCTTTCGGTCCGAGGCAGATGTAGAGCCTGGGAAAAGGGACCCGCGGTCAGTGCTTCCCTTGGCGCCATGAGAGCCCTTGTCAGGAAGCTGGACATGTTGCTGCTAGATCCTCCTCGCGCATGCTCCTCTGAGAGTGTCAAGGAGAATATGCAGCTCTTGAAAGAAGATGTTGAAGAGATAAGCTCTTGCCTTGATACACTGTCACAACTGGAGGACCCTCCCCAGATGGCCAAGTGTTGGATGAATGAGGTGCGCGACCTGTCTTACAACCTGGAGGATTACATTGATAGCTTACCCGTGCAGGCTGCAGAAACCTCCATTGCTGCTGACAGCATCAACACCACCAGATCCCACCGCAAATGGTTCAGTCGTGTCAGGACACCAAAGAAGCCTACGTGGGATGAGCAGATTGTGGAAACAGTATCAGAGTTTAGGATATATATCCACAACGCGATGAAACGGCACAAGATGTATGGTCTGCAATTCTTTAGTACTTTGAGGGGTACACTTGTTCCCTTTGTCCATATGCTTCCAACGGCAACACCGTATGAAGAAACATCGGACATAGTAGTCAATGACAGCATGAATAAGTTTATTAACTCACTGCCTAACGATGGGGCAGATCAACAACAGCTCAAGGTGTTCTCTGTTCTGGGATCTTCTTGTCTTGGTAAAACTACACTTGCTAGAGTTTTGTACAAAAGGATTGGGTTGCAATTTGATTGCAGAGCTTTTGTTCGAGTGTCCAAAAACCCTGATATGAAGAAATTTTTCCAGGATATGCTCTCTCAGTTGGAGAGACAGCAGTGCCCACCACAATATTCTAAGGAGGGTGACCTCATTAACAAGATCAAAAATTACCTACAAGGGAAAAGGTACTACTGTTTTTCTTCATTTTACAAACTAAACTAAACTCGCATGTCCCCTAAACCTTAATATGATTTAATTACTGGTATGCAGGTATTTAGTTATTATTGATGATTTGTGGTCTGCATCAGTATGGGATAGCATCAATCATGCTTTTCCAAAGGTTAGTCATGGCAGCAGAATAATAACAACTACACAGAACGAAGACATTGCTTTCAGATGTTGCCATTATCAGTCAGAACAGGTTTTTGAGATGAAACCCCTGGATGATCGGCACTCGAGAAAGCTTTTCTTTAACAGACTGTTTGGCTCGGAAAGTAATTGCCCTGAACAATTCAAAAATGTTTCAAATCAAATTGTTGCATTGTGTGGTGGTTTGCCACTAGCAACAATCATCATAGCTAGTCTTTTAGCAAGCCAACCTGTCATGACAGAGGATTTATTGCAACATATCCATGAGTCATTGAGCTCTCTTTGCTCGGCAAATCCTACCTCAGAAAGAACGAGACAAGCACTGAATCTGAGCTTCAACAATCTTCCTCAATATTTGAAGACATGCTTGCTCTATGTTAGTATGTATCAAGAAGGGTATATATTCTGCCAGAATGATTTGGTGAAGCAATGGATGGCTGAAGGTTTCATCGATACAACTAAAGGGGAAGATATGGAGGAAGTTGCTAAAAGCTATCTCCATCAACTTATTGGTAGAAGATTCATCCAGCCCATACATATAAACTACAACAATGAGGTGTTGTCCTGTGCAGTTCATGATGTTGTACATGATCTTATTGCACAAAAGTCTGCAGAAGACAATTTCATTGTGGCAATCGACCATAGTGAAAAGAATGTGGCTCATCCTCATAAGGCCCGTCGACTGTCTATCCTCTTTGACGATGCAAGATATGCCAAGTCACCAGCATACACCATAAAGTCACAAGTTCGCTCACTCACCTTTGTGGGGTTATTTGAGTGTATGCCTAGTATTACAGAGTTCAAGCTTCTTCGTGTTCTAAACCTTCAACTACCCGGTTATGGTGGCTGCAAAGGAATCTGCCGTGACAACAACACTGTAGACCTCAGTGTGATTTCAGAACTGTCTCGATTGAGATATTTGAAGATTGCATCTCATCTCTTTATCAAACTGCCAGACTATATGGGAGGGATGCATTGTTTGGAAACACTGGATATTGTTGATGCAGTAGTCCTTAAATTTGGAATCGGTGTCCGTCTCCCCCACTTGTTGCACTTGTACCTCAGTCTCCATGATGAGAGAAATGTGGATAATTCGATTGACAAGCTGAAACACCTGCAGGAACTTCGTCTTACGTTTCCTTCTGCGGGGTCTTCATCTCAGGAGGAAAACTTGTTAGTTCTGCGCGATTTTATCAGCGGACATGACAACCTGAAAGTTATAGTAGTTGCTTGTGACTCCTCAGATAAGGTCATTGATGGCACTTCAGATGCAACCATTTCATGGGATGACATGGCACCTCCCCCACTCCTCGAGAGATTTGAATTTTCGCCGCACAGAAGCTGCATATTCCCACGGATACCTCCGTGGGTTGAGAAACACAACAACCTAAGCATTTTGAAGATTGCAGTGAAGGAACTTCGGATGATTTGTGTTGGTATTCTCAGAGGACTGCCTTCCCTTACTGCTTTGTCGCTGTATGTGGAGACAATGCCCGCTGAGAAGATCATATTTGACAAGCCCGGTTTCTCAGTTCTCAAGTACATCAAGTTGAGGTTCATGAGTGGTGTAGCTTTGCTAAAATTTGAGGCAGATGCGATGCCTAATGTTTTGAAGCTCAAGCTAGTTTTCAATGCCGTCCCGCAAATCGACAAATATGAACATGGTATTATCAACATCGACCATATGCCAGGCCTTAGAGAGATCTGTGTGAAATTTGTGGGTGCAGCTACTGGTCCAGAGTATGCCTTGGTTAGTAATCATCAGAGCAATCCTATAATCAACAGGCAATCGTCGGTTTGTAATTCCTTTGATGACAAGAGCACAAACCAGAAACTACAGAGATATGAGATTCTCAAGGGAGAACGAGATGAGATCGTAGAGGAAGAAAGAGATGACCATGGTAAGGAATCGAAGAGCCCAGTTGATCAAAGGTACTACCGATGTTCCTTGTAAAACAAGGAAATATGATCTCCTATATACTTCGACTTTGATTTTTTAATTAACCTGATTTAATTCTTATGTTCTAACCAAGCTAAGTATTTGTTGCAATCAGGATTTTAAGGTCACCCGTGTCCTCTTCCCGACCACATGTCCCAGGTATATTTTCTTTCAACTGGCGTATCTTCCTTTAGAAAATGGAAGCTTTATTACTCTTTGCATCTATACCTATGAATGATGCATATAAACTTGGTGCCAACAGTGATGTTTCAGTGTTCAGTTAATAGTATTACTTCTTCCACATGGTGAGATTCGGATGCTCCTCAGGATTAACTGGGCAGCTCATCCTAATAATTGATAAAAATCATGTTCGAAACTTACAATCCACAATTCTAGACTTAGCCATCGTTGTCCATTATACTACCTCTATACCAAAATACTTGTAGTTGGGGGAAACTAGTACAAGCTCCCCCAATTACAAGTATTTCGGTACAGAGGGAGTAATAGCTATGTGCATCCGAGAATGGGAGATTCAGGGAGGTTCGACATTGCTTTTCAGGGATAGTCCCCACATCGCATATATACAAGCTAAAAGCCACAATTGTGTGTGATGAAAGCCATATTACAAACGAGCGAGTTTCACCTAGCACATCGCACATGTTGGCACTGGTCCCGTCGTCGACGCAGCGATCCGCTGATTACTTTCCTATGGAACGACGAACGACGAACGACAAACTAGGCTGGAGACACGCACGTAGCAAAGCTTACTTACTCCGACGACTTGCACACGTACGTATTCTATAAGCAGGCAAGCAAGGAGCTGGATTAACCTAGCTAGCTATATCACGGGAGTAGCACACGAGCACACGCAGCGATATTATGGCAACAGGTGCGTGTCGCACCTGTTTGTTTATTGCTTTCGATCCGGTCTGATTACAAGAGTTAGGTTGCATATATATAATACTATCAGCTAGCCTATACGTGTCCTAGTCGGTGGTTGAATCCTGGTCCGAGCCGTCCTGGAGACCGTGTGTAATTCCAACAGCACACGGGCTTGTCTAAATGAGCATGTGCCATGACCATATAGCATAAAATTCAAGCCAAACTGTGTTAAAGACCTGTTCTGTAAAAACAAAATTCTAGTGGCCTAGTGTTAAAGACCCGTCCTGTAAAACAAGATTTATGTGTTCATACAGTAGTGACTAGACGATCAAATGCATTTTTCACTTCGGTATCTTAGTAATTCACAGCATCAAATGCATTGGTAAATTTGCAGAACACAAGAAAAAGTACTACATACCATTTAATACCCATGGTTGTTAACTCAGCGCGTCACATTTGCTAGTTATGTATGTATATGCGCAGGGAGGTCTGCATCGAAGAGGACCATGAGCTCCGCCGCCACCACGGGGAAGCTCTCGACGGTCAGCACCAGAACCTTCATGCCGTCGACGGTCAGCGGCGGCAGCACCGACGACGGCTACGTGGAGGACGGCCACATCCTCGAGTCCCCGAACCTCAGGATCTTCACCTTCGCTGAGCTCAGGGACGCCTGCAAGAACTTCAAGCCCGAGACAGTGCTCGGCGAGGGCGGGTTCGGGAAGGTCTACAAGGGGTGGATTGACGTGAACCCGGCCAAAGGAAGCACCGCCATGGTCGTTGCCGTCAAAAAGCTCAACCCTGAGAGCGTGCAGGGAATGGAGCAATGGCAGGTGATTGTGATCCTGAGGAATTGGTTGTCTTTATATTTGTTTTCTACTTCGACGGATTTCAGTGATACGATTTTTATAAAATGGTGCTTTCAGTTCTTAGGCAAATTTCAGTTTTCCTACAATCATTAAAAGTTAGTGATAGTGTTGCCTTTTAGTTTTGCTCAAGTTGCAATTGCCACATTTGCATGATTGTGGCCAAGTGGAGAATGCTGGACCTTTGCATTATTTACCATGGCCACAGTACTCTGGTTGCTTATTTTGTGTGTATACTCCAATACTATTATCTCACTAGTCACTGAAAATTATTATATTTATGGCCTTCTTGGCAAGTACTGTTATTTATTGGCAAATAGGATTTCCATGTTTCATTTTTTATTGCTACAAGTAGTACCACTCTCTTAGATTATCCTTATGTCTTTTTGTGCATATTCGAATACTCTGCTCTCACTAGTTATTGGACATTTCATATTTATTTTATTCTTGACAAATACTAGTACTGCTTGTTGGCAGACACTAGGAATTTGTCTCGTAGCGGTTGCTTTCAGGTTATTTATAGTTATTTATTTGTTGTTAATGTTGGAAGTAGTGCCATTTTCTAAAAAAAACATTATGCATTTCTCTATAAAGGAATTGTGTCTTTTTGATGCAGTCTGAAGTGAATTTCCTTGGGAGAATTTCACACCCCAACCTCGTCAAACTGTTGGGCTACTGCATGGAGGACAACGAGCTACTACTCGTGTACGAGTTCATGGCGAAGGGGAGCTTGGAGAACCACCTCTTCAGAAGTGAGTCTTTCGGCAGCAGATGACCTTTTCAAAACGATAAATATCTGAAACAGTTCTCCTTTTGTCAAACTGCTTTTTCTCTTTCTGCCGACTTGGTCCGCAACCTTGCAGATGCTGGTGAAACCGCAACATCGCTTTCATCGCATATTACATATCAAGCACCATAGTGGCATAGTCCATAGTGCTATACAACTAACGACTAGCAATTTTCAAGGGCACGAGCATCGACTAAATTGTCTGAACCTAAGCCAAATTCTTGCTGCTGTTGCTGCCTTCCATCATTCTTGCCAGGTCAATTTGCAGTAGAGGGTCAAAGTAGGACTCAATTTTTTTTTGTTTACCAGGTCTACTTTTTGCTTAGCTGTCAAATATTATTTGTGATCAAATTTCCCATTTAGCTCGGTTTTGGTACTAATTCATCAACATCATCAGGAGGGGCCATCTATGAGCCACTGCCTTGGAGCCTCAGGCTGAAGATTCTCATCGGTGCAGCTCGTGGCCTCGCCTTCCTTCATTCGTCCGAAAGGCAGATTATCTACCGGGACTTCAAGGTGTCCAATATCCTATTAGATTCAGTATGTATTATTGATGAATATCCTATCAATCAATAACAAACTTCTGTACCTGAATAATACCCTGATCAAGCCTTCAACCATGTCATGTTCAGCATTTCAATCCGAAGCTGTCAGACTTTGGATTGGCCAAGCATGGCCCAGATGATGGGGAGTCTCATGTGACAACACGAATCATGGGCACGTACGGGTACGCCGCTCCAGAGTATGTTTCAACCGGTATGTTTTTCATTTAACTCCTCATGCTAGCAGTCACATTACAAATTAACAATGTGCATCATCTATTCCTACCACTGTTAAACACTGATCATCTTCCATGCTAGGCCACCTGTACGTGAAGAGCGATGTGTACGGCTTCGGCGTCGTGCTGCTCGAGATGCTCTGCGGCCTGAGGGCGCTGGACCCGAGCCGCCCCAGTGAGAAGCTCAACCTGGTGAACTGGGCGAAGCCGCTCCTGTCGGACCGTAGGAGGCTGACCCAGCTGATGGATAGCCGGCTCGAGGGACAGTACCATGCCAGAGGGGCCTTCCGCGTCGCTCAGCTCACTCTCAAGTGCCTGGCCGGCGAGCCCAAGAGCCGTCCGTCCATGAAGGAGGTCGTCGAGGCGCTCGAGCAGATCGAGGCGATGAAGAGCAAGTCCAAGTCTATGTTGACGAGCTTCTTCAACAATAATGTCTTTAGAAAAGGAACGACGCTCAATGACCGCCGTTGCCGGATATAACCTCCCAAGGCCAGAATTTAGGTTTACACCTCGAAGAACCAGTCCGAACATATTCAAGCAATGTCTCCAACAAGGTAACGCTTTAAAAATATCGTCATTGCCAGGTATAATCAACACATGTCATACCTAGGATTTCACCCTGGAACTCGAGACCGGGTGTTTGAGTAGCACCACCGTAGATGTCACTTATATGTTGTCACCACCACATTTCCGCAATCTCTACATGTGATGCGCACCACCGCCACTGCACAACAACCCCTCGTTGATGTAAACCATCGGGTTTGAAGAGAGGGACCCATACGAAGAGCTTTCGATGGCCATCGCAGTCTGTAGCTAGTCGGCTGCCGCACATCAGAGTGGTTGCAATAAGGACCAACATCGATGTCCGAAAACACCACCACCGACTACGACCTCGTCGAAAAGATCCCTGCCCAGGCCCATCCAGCCAGGGGCCGACAAGGTTGCAGCCGAAGCAGGATGCCCAGCCTGTGAAGTACACCTAGACCATGAAGCCTAGCCCCACAGTGCAGCACGCGCCCAACGCCAGCCACCACATCCAGTGGTGATTCTGTGTACAACATGTGGGGTCAGTTGATCATCACAAGAAAAACCAGTGTTGACCCCACAACTTAGAGAAACGTTCTGAAATTATTGTATAATTACTATATACTATGAAGAAAATAATCCTAAAAGTTAGCAATGACCCCACATGTTCTTCCGGCTGGCTTCGCCTCCTCGCTACTATCCAACACAACTCCATATGCCATGGTGGAATGCCACGTCTGCCTGGGTCGGATCAAGTACACCACGCCGTATTTTTTTTTTTTTAAAGGAGGAACGGAGCCCCCGGCCTCTGCATCAATTGATGCATGCAGCCTTCTTATTAAAAAAGGTCCAAATGAAGTCTCAGATCCACAAGAGCGCTCAAGCGCTTAACAAAAAGTACGAAGCAAAGGATAATACATTGCCACATTCGGCATAACTCAACATAGACTACGATGCCTATACACCTAGCCTATTGTTAGCATGCCATCCAAACCGGTTGAAGATAACCCATGCGACCATCTCCCACCGGTTGCACCCAATAGCCATAAGCTCCCTGGAGTCCGCATGGCTAAGTAACGACCACGTACGGATCCAAGACGTTGCTCTGAAGATGACCTGCAAAAAGTTATTGAAATTCTTGCCATCAAAAATCATATCATTTCTGGTTTTCCATATAGCCCAAAATAAAGCACATATCCCAATCCGGATAAGATTCGCTATAGCAACGTCTACTCCATCGAGCCACGTTCCAAATAACGAACTAATGCATGTTGGTGGATTAACATTAAATGCTATATGAACAGTTCGCCATAATAGTTTAGCAAGAGGACAATCTAGAAAGAGGTGTCTTATTGTTTCATTTTGATCACAATAGCAACAATTAGGCCTGCCTACCCATCTTCGTTTAGTCAGATTATCTTTGGTTAATACCACACCCTTGTGTATGAACCACATGAAGATTTTAATTCTAAGCGGTACCTTGATTCTCCAAATATGTAATGATCTCGAAAGTGGACCAATGTTTATCATATCCGTGTACATCGACTTTACCGAGAATTTACCATTCGTAGCTAAAGTCCAACGCACACTATCCGTCTGGTCAGACAACTGAACATGCATCAGTCTCCTGACTAGGTGTAACCATGAGTCCCAACGTGCTCCCACTAAAGCTCGCCGGAATTGCATATTGAGAGGTACCGATTGTAGAACAGTGGCCACATAGTCTTCCTTCCGTTGTGCAATATTATAGAGGGAGGGATATTGAAGTGCTAATGGAGTATCCCCAAGCCATGTGTCTTTCCAAAATCTTGTAGTGGCACCATCCCCAACTACAAATTTCACCCTTTGAAAGAACGTTGCCTTCATCTTCATTAAGCCCTTCCAAAAAGGTGAATCATTTGGTCTTACGGTAGCCTGGGCCAAAGTTTTGGATTGTAGGTATTTATTCTTCAGTATTTGAACCCACATCCCTTCGGTCTCCGTAGATAGCCTGTATAGCCATTTGCTAAGCAAGCATCTGTTCTTCACTTCTAGATTTTCAATACCAAGACCCCCTTGGTCTTTTGGTCTGCAAATAATATCCCACCGTGCCAATCTGTATTTCTTCTTAGTCTCATCACTTTGCCAGAAGAAACGAGATCGGTAAAAATCTAATCTTTTTCGTACCCCTCCAAAGCTATCAGCTATCAGGAAGACCCATGTCGTCGTAACCACCAAACTGGGGCCATCGCCTCGACTTTCTCGTCGTAATCCCGTCTACGCTCCCCAAGCTAGCCGCCGAGCACCCTTGGAAGCATATCCAAGCATGGCCCCCACGGATTTGGGTGCGTGGACCCCACAGATTCGGGCCATAGGAAGCCAAAACGCAACGTGATGCTACTACCTGAGCAGTAGTTGACCACTCTATGCGCCAGTGTGCCTCAGCCTGTACCCGTGCTAGCGCAGACTCACCAGGCTCCCGCGCCATACCACTTACAGCCAACACAATCGCGCGCCACCCACACGTCTGTCGCGCTCGCACCTGATGCACCCCGCCACCACCACTAGCACGGGCCACCATCCAGCATCCATACTCCGCCATGCGCAGTAGCCGAAGGATCCTCCGCTTTGGGAGCGGAGGGCCTCCGCCACCGCCTCAATAGCCGTCGGTAGCCACAGCCAGAGGAGGAGGTGGGGTGAGGGGGCTTGATAGTGGTGAAGCTAGGTTTCTCCGCGAGTCGCCATAGGGAGGCAACGTGGGGTCACAGACACACATATTTGGATGTAATTTTTGTTACTTTTGGTGTTCTTTGTACTATCATGAGTCATGACAGGTGATGAATAGATCATAATTTTTTTCCCAAAAAATGATAATATGTTATCCTTTATATATCTAACAAAATCGACTTCCCCGTCTTTTCTCTAAACTCTGTTTGGTGTGGTCTGGTGTGGTATAGAAGACCTCGGGATGTTGACCTTGCGAAAAGCGACTTTCCCAATGTTTGGTCATTTAACCAGATTTGTTCCCCGCAAAAGGAAGTGTTTAATATAAAGACATGAATATTCAGCGAACGTCGGAGTTTTAGTAATGACAAACCAAACTTTTTTCATGGCAAATGATGTTTGCCGAGGGTGGCAAGTTTAGTTGGCGAGCAGGCAAATCAGGCTTAGTTTTTTTCGTTTTTTTCTTTTTGCCGGGAAATTACAGTGCTCGCCAACTAAATTCGCCATCCTCGTGCCAACATAAATTACCATGAATAATGTTTGATTTGCCATGGCTAAATAATCTGACATCAGATTTTTAACATTTCTGTTAATATAATCCATATTGTTAGTGGTTTACATTTTTTCGTTTACCAATTTATATTTTCTACGGTTTTGTGATAACTAGTACACATGCCCGTGCGTTGCACCGGGCGAAAAAAGGGACAGAACCTGCTTCATGTGCCATTATGCACAATTTTTCATATCCAATTGTAATAAACATCACCATAAACACCAATAGTTCTGAAGTTTACAAAGTTACCATGGTAAAAAAGCAAGAGAACCAACCAACATTTATTCAGGAATTAAAGCAACTAAAGGATTCAGGACACATGTGAGTACAATTGCTGTGAAAATGAGTGTCTTCACTATTGCATTTGGGAAGTATTCATTGCTCACTGCATTTGGGAAGCTAGCAAGTAGGTGAGATTCTTCTCCTCAGCTGAATCCATGGAAAATTCAGTGCCCATCATTTATTCAATATAGTATAACAACACACCACCTTTTTAGGGTGAGCATCACCACGCTGAACTAAACTGAACCAAAATCAAATTGAAGCCTTTTTCTGCATGGCTATGGAGGGATTATCGTATAAAGATACATTACATAAATTGTCCGTCGAGCGGCAGCGGTGGCGTACAGACCGTGGCGTTGAGCTGTCGCGCGCAAACCGTGGAGTTGATTTGTTGCGTGTGCGCAAGGATTTGATCGGCGGGGTGACCACGACATCGTCAAGCTGAAAAAATAGCATGCCAATAACCAAGAAACAATGGTCATATGATGAAAACAATTAGCAGCAATCAATCACGAAACACAAAAGGGTCAGATGGTACCTGCGGTTGGATGAGAGGGGAAAAGGAAAATCCAAGCAGCAGCAGGAGCTCGGGCGGAGACCAAACTTATATCTAATCCGACCAAACTGGATCATTGTTTGTTCCTCAGTGGCATCTACACAAGGACAGGAAAAAAGATCAAGATTTTGATGCCTATGGGTTCTTAAAACTCTCAAGATCAATTGAATGGAGTATCCATCTAGTAGGATTAAATTAATTGAATTAATGGTTGTGCAGGATTAATCAATTAACACTCACGTGGATTGGATGGATGGATGTATCAAGATCATTAATCTATGCCAAACAGAGAAAGGTCCTTTATAAAAGGCCTGAAATTACTGAAAACGTCTGTCAACGCTAGTAAACACAGAAGTTCAACAACGTTAGTGTATGCATTGGTAAATGCAAGCATTCATTCATATTTGCTAGAGATACCTTCCAATAGCCGGCTACTAAAAAACATACAGCCCCTCTCGCCATGTACATGAGCATGCTTCCTCAAGGCAGCCACATCAACAAAGGTCTTGCCGCAGTTGTCACAGCTACAGAAGAAAAGGATCTATGTGGCCGGTTCGACCTTGTGCGGCTGCGCCTCTGGCTCCTGCTCCTGCGCTTCTTTTCGTTTTCCTTCAGGCTCCAGTACACATCCCATCTGAGCTCTTAAACAACTAAACCACAATTAGTTTTGTATGGTAGGAGTTGAATTAAGGTTTCATGTACGAATATTGAATTTGTACTCAGAAGTGGACATACAGTATCCCTGCAAAAAAAATCCACATACAATACGTAGTTTAGAAAAAAAGTTAAGCAACAATAAACTATGAAACATTCTCATTCATCACAGAACACTACATAGCTGTAACTGGTCTTCACTTGCTCGACCACGTACCTATCGCACATCACCTCCCCTTTCTTCTCGAAAAAGCACATCACAGAAAATTATCATGTTTTATTTGAAGACTACAGAAAATTTCTCCGTACCAGCCAAATGCTTCTTAGAGGCCATCTCAGATTGGTTCATAGGACAGAAACAAAACCAAGATTGCAATTGGTCCCTGCTGCCCCTGCTGTCTTGAAGCTCCTGCAGCACAAAACAAATATCAGTGCACTTCTGTACTAATCCAGACCAAAACAAATCAAGAGAACTATTAATTTTTCTAGCATAGCACGCGAAGATATATGCTCAAAGGCAGCATGGTGCCTGCATCAACAATCTAAGAATATGCCGCATTCAACATCACAGCTCCTAGGCCCAAAAATCGATCAATTTCACCTATGCACGAAACATTGCTTTCTGAAGAAACAAGATTTAACAGCTAACGACTCCCAATCCCACCGCAATTCGCATCGTCTCCAACCCGACCAGACAGCGAATCCCCGACCCTCCTAAATTGCGAAATCACCGTGACCTGACGAAAAAGCGGCACGCACCAGGAAGTGGAAGAGGAGCAGCACGGCAAGCGCGGCGCCGCCGCCGAGGAGGAGGGTGGGGCCGTAGTTGCAGAGGACGACGGCGCAGTAGGTGACGCCAACGATGGCGAGGACGAGCAGGATCATAGTCTTCCACACTCCAGGGGTTTTTTCTCCACCACTTGATTGCTTGAACGCCTATATATGTAATAAGAAAATACATAATTATATTTAAATAATAGCATAGGGAATAAAGCTGCATCAAGAATAAGTTTCTGTTTCTGTTTCAACTGTTTCAACCATGTAGGTACTGGCAATTTCTGTTGTATCACAAGCTAGTAAATATTTTTACTTTTACTTCTCTAAAAGCATCACATATCTTAAGGCTTTGACAATGTCTCGCAAAGTATTACCGTACACAATCTTCTGACATGAGTTAAAGAGTGAAATTACATATCAGGCCCCCCTTTCATCCCTAGTACATGTGTTTTCTTTTCTAATAATGGTAACTGTAAAAAAGCGTGGTATGATGACCTGCATACGTGCTCTTGCCAACTCAATAGGGGAACAAGTTATACATGCCAATGATCGTGCAATAGATCCAGCAATTAGAGGGGCATATGGCCTAAGTTTGGGATAACTGTGATCTGAATATTCCTTAATCCAATTGCACAACATGTCGTAAGAAGGCAGATATATCCCAACCTGGAAAACACAACATAAATTTCTAGTGAGAGAAAAATGTAAAGTATATCAAAATGTATAATTCTAACATTCCATGATGTTAATCGAAATTGAATACAGATCCAAGAGGGCACAGAAAATACATTATATCCTAAATCCGTAACAGTCTATAGGAAGATTGTGTCAGACACACCAAACCTCAAACAAGCATTAATATATACACACCACAAATTCTGTTCCTGCTTGTATTTTAAAACTACATCGAGTATCATGGAGAGAAAGAGAAAGATCCGATGGACAATGTTGTTTTCTCGAAGAAAATAGTAGTTAGAGTCAGACCATCTGTAGAAAAATATTTTACACATAGCGATGAGGTACGCACTACCTTCCTGGAATACGATGATCTCAAAATTCATCCATAAATTACTACATAGACAATTTGTAAATCTTTTGGTGGTGAGTACTTACCTGAGGTGAGTGCTGTTGTTGCTGCTATTTCCAGCAAGAGGCCATGATGTATCTCCACGTATCTAGGAAACAAACATGCTTGTCTTCAAAGTGATAAGGCAAGATATAGGGGATCACCAATATATTAGATATTATTATTTTTAATTTTAAGTTATGGTTTTTTAATGAAATGATGTGTAAGAAAACCATGATATGAGTATTAAGGGCACTATGTTGTCCCAGAAATAAATCACAATATCAAGCTACATGGAACTCTTAGCTTAGGTAATTCTGCAAGATTAGAACTTTCTCTGATCATAACCATATATATCCATTTTCTCGAGCACCATTGTTGAGCAGGGCCTCTTCTCCACTTCATACCACTCAATGCTAATTTTGTACCAATAGTGCTTGATCTCATTGATATAATCTATTCTGGCAATTGGCTGTTATTGCAATAAGCAGCCCGGATATATATTTAAACATACATGTCAAAGATAATAACTACTGTTAGTATATATCTAAATTCAGTTAGCAATTTAGGAGAGCCATGTACCTGGAATTAGCTAGGCTGTATGACCTGAGTGCATAAATCTCACATAGAATAATTAATGATTAGAAAGTTGCCAGTGCTAGAAAGGAAATAATTGCAAAGTTTGTTATTCCGACAGATCAGTTGGTGAGCATGGCATTGATCTATTGTATCCTTAACAATCAATAGTCAACGAAAGCTGTGGAAACCAATATATCTATAAGAAAAGTAGCATTCAATGGTATCACATCAGTAAATGGAAGCAAAGATAAGGTCTGCATCACGGCCACACACACGTCACAATCAACCGTGTCAATTTGTGAGAGGAGCTCGTGTGTAGATATTAAATAGTACCTGGATACCTACAGATTCTTGCGATGGAAGCAAGTGTAAGGCAAGGAAACCTCCATGGAATATTAAGGTATGAAATAGACCAATTAGTACAAACAGAAATTGTCTAGCTGATGGCTTTGATTCTTCTCTGTTTTTGAGTTAATGTAAACTTCTAATTCATTTTTGGTTGACCCAGATTCTTTCTTGAGCTGAACCAGAAATCTCACTACAAAATCCAATCATAACATAAGGTCAAATATGACAGATGTGTCAGTAGTTTGCGAATGAAGATGACACATATAAAGATTGAATCTCCTCTAAAAATTCTATCCAGAGATAATACCCTAAAAAAATTGCCTAGATAAGATGAGATGTGCGGGGGTAGGAAGAGCACCACACCACGCCAGGGGGTAGGAGGAGGACGTCCACCTGCAGCAGCAACAGCAGCCATGAGGGCCTGTCCTCGTCCACCTGCAGCCATGAGAGCTCGTCCAGATCCGGGGCAATCTGCACACAAACCAAACAAAGGATCACAAGGAGGGGAGGGGAGATGAAGAAACCGACAAGACAAGGGGAGGAGGGGTTCATGTGCATGCACCATGGTCGGAGATCTGCCTTCGCCGTCGCCGGAGATGGCCTGCAGCAGGCGCGCGTCCTTGGATGTTGAGGCGTCAGACCTCTTCCCTTCCCTTCCCTTGGGAGAGAAGGTGAGGGGCTGGAGTGGCGGCCGCCGGCACGGTTGTGGTTGGGGCGGCGGCGGCGTTGTGGTTGGGGTCGGGGGAGATGAGAGCGGTGGTGGTTGGTGAATCGTGGCGTGGGGGAGGGAGGAGGACGAGTGTGTGCGTGCGGGCGGGCTGGGTTGGGCCGGCGTCGGGGAGCAGAGGAGGCGGGGACCGGCGGCGGCAGCGGGGAACCCTAGCGCTGGTGCGGGAGCAGAGAGGAGAGGTTTTTTCCACTTAATTAAGGGACTGCGGGTTGAATATCAGAAAACATAAGGGCTTTTTTGCAAAAACGCCACGACGTACGACCAGAAGTTATCCGTGCTTTATTATTAGGTAAAGAAATCCACCGTTTTGTGGTCTGGTGCGCCACTACGCTGCACTCTCCTTTTCTTTTTCAGACTCAAACGGTGAAGTTGTTTGGCTTTCGCTTGGCAATGGAGAATGCACGGGACAAGACGGTGGAAAGCGACGTGTACGGCTTCGGTGTGGTGCTCTTAGAGATTCTGACTGGGGGGTCGTCCGTGCACGAGAAGCAACCCGGTCCGGAAAGAAATCTGGTGGAGTGGGCACGCCCCTACTTACGCCGTGAGGACAAGCTGCACCGTCTCATGAGCCCGAGGCTGGGCGGGCGATACTCGGTGCGTGCGGCGTGGCTCACTGCAATGACCGCACGCAAGTGCCTGGAGAGCGAGCCAGCGGATCGTCCGCGCATGCGCGACCTGGTGGAAGCCCTTGAGCCGCTGCTCCGTGATCACAGGAACGACGGGCAGTCAAGGAAAACCAAATTTTCGCAATACTTCGCCGTCAGAGGTGTTGCCAAATTAGCCAGGCGGCTGGCGAGTGGCGCAGTGAAGGGGAAAGGCAAAGCTAATGAGCGGGCAAAGGAAGAGGTGGAAGAACCAATTACAGTGGGGGCTTCTTCCTCCACTCTTCAAGCGCACTGAAATCCTCAAAGAAGCAAAATGGCGATGGAGCCTACACCACCCCGCCACCCTCCGTTGCTTCCATCAATCAAGGCGCAAGTCGTGTTGTCGACCCATATGGCCATCAAGCAAAACGGTTGCAGCCGGCAAGCCGGCCCAAACTTGGATCGGTCCCCTTGATCGTCACACCAGCTCCTCGGCCACCGCCATCCTTTTATCTTACTAGATGACCCGGTTGCGCCGATGGCGCAAGAAGCCAGTTAGAAGTGATGTTAGTAGTGAGTAAGTAGGAGATGTAGCTGGAAATATAATGCAATGTGAATTACATAGTAGAATGACTTAGATCGGTTTATAGAAACACATATATTGGATCGTACCTCTGCTTTGCTCTGTTTTCTCAACTCTGCATATTTGACTACGGGTTCCTCTGCTTTTGCTCTGTTTTCTGTACTCTGAATATTTGGTTGTAGCTTGAGGTTTCAGTCGTCAGGTTCACTCGACTTGGGGCCTGACAATCTTCTTCCTTCCTACTCGTTAATGGCTGCTGCTACCTAGCAAGGAGAATATATACTAGACTGTGTTATAGTATTATTAGATACGTCGCCGAATTGACGGCATCAGGAACCCTAGCAAGCTACAGACCCAAGACTTACAGAACAAGCCGGCATTAGTGCCTCCACTCGAGCTCTGGGACAGGATGGTGCCAGCATCAGGCAACCTCTGCCGCCACTGCCACTGCCGGCGGGGAAACCGTTCGCTCGCTGCCCCTCCGGCATCTCTCTCTTTCTCTCTCTTTCGACCCCTCTGCTCGAGAGAGACGTCCGCGTGTCAGCGGCACGTGTGCTTGCACGAATCGCGACGGCCATGGAAACTCACTCGTGATTTTGTATTGTCTTCTTTCTTTTGAAGGGGTATTGTCTTCTATTTTTGTTTCAGGTGGCTGGCTCTGCTATGTTAAATATTTTCTTCTTCTCTTTCAGGGAATCTATTTGCTGTGTTGGTACCAATGTAGTTTCACCACCATATATGGCCTGTATCTTCACTAGCATCTTCACAGTGTCCCTGAAGATCACCGTACCTTCAGGCCGCAGAATCCGGTCCATCTCTAGGAGAATGTATGTTATGTCACACCTGCAACCATTGTTCAAATTTAGTTCAATGTAAGTCCATGGCTTGGCAGAAAAGGAACGCACCAGGCCAGGAGTCAGTTCAACCGTGATTTCTATTATCTATTCCTGATAAAAGCTGAAGACATTATCACCGTGGACGAGGTCATACGTCCTGAGATATTTGTGGAAGCCTCACACCAGTCGTGGTACATTCTGATGAACCCCTGTTCTGTAGATGATGCCGAGGGCGGAACAGCTCCCGCAGGCACCATGCTCATCACCCGGAGCGGATACTTCTTGAGCGCAGCCGTGAAACCACCCATCCCTGCATTCATGTCCATCACGTTTCTGTATCGCCCCTTTGCTAGCGGCGGAATAAGTTTCTTGTAGTGATCCTTCTATTATTATTTTTTTGTTCCATTTGCACTCCCTTTCATTTTTTTTCCTGCCCATGTTTCTGTATGCCGATTCATAAAGGGGTGACTAGTGAATATAGGTAGTGGACAAGAAAGAAATAGCAAGATTATTCATGTTCTCAAGCCATTTTTCTTGATCTCATCAAGTGTAAATCGTCATTTTTTGCTAGTTAGTTCGAAGTTTCCGAGCCTTCATCATTGTATCCCTTTTTTTTATTAATATTTAGTGTTTGTTCTTTGATCATTAGTCACCCGGTTGTTAGATTTCAGTTATTTATTAAATCTTTCTCTTTCAATGCAACTTCCTTTTTTTCATCATGTAAGGCATACGCTCCCACCCTTATTACCGTTCTAAACTTATTTGAAATGACATCCAACAAATGACCAAAACTATTGGCAAAGTGGGTGGATATAAATTCGAGGTGTTTGATTGTCTCGTCGTTAGTAAAAAAGATACACTTCTTACTCCCTGGTCACTTGCGGCGTGCGATGTTGTCTTTGGTTAGCACAACTCCCCTGGAAAGATACCACATGCAAACTATAAATTTCTATGAAATCTCCGACTTCTAAATTTTCTTGTTATTACTCAGCGGTACCTTAGAATGCGTGAGAACACAATACATAAAGGCCACTGTGAAAAAACCAGATGTGATGAGGATCTAGCAAAACACATCCGGCCCTGTGTCAGGTTAATCGAGTCCGGATGGGATGAAAGATTGTGCCATGACATAAGTCGGGGCCGATCAAATCCCGCCTAAACGAGATATTCTGCAGGAATGAACTGAGCACCTGTTCAGTAATAATATTTTTTATCGAGAGCAACATTGCACCCCTCCGCTAAAGTTGGACTTTACTAGTAAAGCAAAAGTGGAAGCAAAAAGAGAAGGAAATAATAGAAAGTAAAGCAAAGTAAGCTAGCGGTGCACGCACTGGTAAAAGGAACCACCCACGTACTCTCCACTATCCACACATCCTACTCCTCCCTCACTCTCTCCACGCTATTCATCTCTTCTACTCCAGCACAAGTTCTGTGACTACTCCATCTAGGTTAGAGAGAAAATTCGTGTGATTGGCAGGCGTCTGGACTAGGCGGATTCCACAGACGGACGGACAGAACTCAACTCGTGATCTTCTGAGCGAATTCAGACCCAGACAATCCGGTTAGTACTACTACCATGTTCATTGTTAAACCAAGCTAGTAGGAAATCTATATATATGCCCACTTTTAATTTAATTGGACTTGGATTTTCAGCTTAACCTGATTTTCAACTCTTCATTCATGCTCTAATGGAGCTGACCGCTTGTCGTGTCAAAATATGCCAAAGAGGTTGAATTATGTCTGATGCCGAAATTCTATGAATTCAGGAGAAAAAATATTGTAGAAATATTCTTTGAAAAGGATAAATTTAACTGATTCGCAAAACTATTAACTGTTGACTCTTGTCAGATAGTGAGGGCGGAGCAGGAGCCGGCACAGCGTTGAAGGCGCGGCCATCCATGGAAACCCATGAGCCTTGTGGTCAGCGTCTCGACGACGGGGTTGATGGAGAGCAGCAGGACGTCATCTCCTGGAGCGATATCATTGGCGTGATAGGCCGTAGCCTCTTCATCAAATGCCTCCTGCGGCTGTCCAGGTCAGACTATGGCTCTGTGGCATGCCTGAACCGCGAATTCAATTCGCTGGTCCGCAGTGGGGAGATTTACCGCTTGCGTCGGAACAATGGTGTGGCTGAGCACTGGCTCTACTTCTCCTGCAACCCTCAGCAGTGGGATGCTTATGACCCACACCGCGGACGCTGGATCGAAGTGCCCAAGATGCCACCAGACGAATGCTTCATGTGCTCTGACAAGGAGTCCCTCGCCGTCGGAACTGAGCTACTAGTGTTTGGGATGGCGCACATTGTGTACAGATATAGCATCCTAACCAATTCATGGACAGGGGCTGATCCGATGAACTCTCCGCGGTGCCTGTTCGGGTCGACAAGTATCGGTGAAAAGGCATATGTTGCCGGGGGCAGCGATTCTTCTGGAAGAATACTGAGTTCCGCGGAGATGTATGACTCGGAAACACATACTTGGACACCCCTTCCTTGCATGAATAAGGCTAGGAGGATGTTTGCGCGTTCATGGATGGCAAGTTTTATGTGATCGGTGGTGTTACCGACAACAACAAGGTATTGAAATGCGGTGAGGAATATGACTTGGAGCGGGGGTCTTGGAGGGTCATCGAGAACATGTGTGAGGGCCTCGACGGAATGGCCGGTGCTCCTCCACTCATCGCCGGTGCTACTCCAATCATTGCTGTTGTCAGCAATCAGCTTTATGCAGCTAATTACAACGACAAGGATGTGAAGAGGTATGACAAGCTGAATAATAGGTGGATCACTCTTGGAAAATTGCCTGAACAATGCGTGTCAAAGGATGGTTGGGGCATTGCTTTCCGAGCGTGTGGTGACTGGCTGATGGTCATTGGAGGTCCTAGGACTTATACCGGTGGCACGATTGAGATTCATTCATGGATCCCGGATCAGCAACCGCCTGTGTGGAATTTGGTTGCTAAACGGCCATCCAAGAGCTTCATTTATAACTTGGCCGTGATGGGTTGCTGAGTATGCTGAATAAAGTTCTAATGCGGTGGATATTTATGACTAAAGATCATCCTCTGACCTTCTTGAATATATGTTTTATTAGCTTTAATTCTGGTCGAGTTGCTAATAATATTTGTGTTACTTTGCTGGTTATGACCTTTTTTATTGCTTATGTGTAATGTGATACAAGAATGTCCTCTTGATGGTCAACTTGTGTGTTTGATTTCCATGAACTGATGCTTCTGTTAGTCATCTATGAGTCGAGTTTGACTGTTTGAGTGCTTTTCTTTGCTGTCAGAGTGAACAAATCAGGAATACAAATCGAAATTTGGAATTATGTTTCTTATGTTCAGGACTTGACGCATACAAAAGCAAGTCGTCGCCCTTGACGCTGCTCAAAGAGGTCTCGGGCCTGCTGTGGCAGCAGCTCATGTCACCACCACAGGTACTAAAACACACGACACCAGTTGAAGAGAAAATCCCTGAAGAAACATGTTTTTTTTGGAGGAATCAACATGCGGTTTTTTTTAGTCACGAGCTGTTTTTATTTGTTGTGATTTGGATTCCAGTAAGGTTTTGACGCTCTCCCTGATGTTCTCATGATCTTTCATCTTCAATGCCCAACTTGTTCTGCACCGTAGCACGTTACTGTCAGCTACTAGTATTTTTGAACATGAAGTTCAGTGTCTAGCTTTGCCCTCTTCCTATTGAAGACTGTTCGAATCCTGAATTAATAAAATTCTAAATTGTTGGGTCGAAGGACAAGCCACTGTTCTCCGCCTGGCATTAATAATGCCAGTTCATTAGCATTGTTATGATGGTGATGTGTATTGTGACCTGCAACTTTAAGTTTCCTTCCGAATTGACAGTTTCAGACTATCGTTAAGAGAAAGAAGAACGGGTTCCTTTCTCTGGTAGCAAGTAGCTCAGCTCCGATTGCATCAGGATATTTATGCCCTAAATGTGAATAATTGTAGTGCTAAAGAAACAAACCTATGGACCACTTATTCCTTTTGTGCCCTGTTTCTAAATGTTTGTGGAGTGTGGTTTAAGTACTGGTATCACGCTCAAGAAGTAATCTCCAATATATTTATTTTCCGACTAGACGACAACAAGTATGCTAAAAAAGATAGCATCTCGTGTCACATTTAGAAACCTGAAGCACATCAAGTTGTATCATCTCCACAAGCTAGACTCTCAGGTTTAGAGCAAATATGCGAGGTCAGACTGTGTGTGCCAGCGTTGGAGACGGTCAGCCTCAGGGACTGCTGGGGCCTGAGACGGCTACCAGGCGTGTGATGTGAAGGTCCCAAGCCGGTGGTAGTGGTGGGACAGACTCGAGTGGGACGGCTCCGAGTCCAACCATATGAGCCATCACTCTTCGAGACACGCCACTCGACTTACTAAAAGAAGACCATCTTGAGGGTCTCTGTTCTAAGGTACGGCTTGTACAGACATGGACTTTGTTCTATGCAAAGATATACAGATTGAGTAAGTGTCGTCCATGTACTATGTGACCCTTATCCAGAGCTCGAGTCTAGCCAGTTCGAATCATACCTGGAAAGATAATTATCAGCCGCCCTTAACCTGAGAAGGATCTTCTTCTGTGCTGTGGTAGGAAGTAGGTAGTAGGATGATCGTCGGGCCCTAGGTCGACCTGACGCCTGAAACCTCAAGCTACTGCCAATTATTCAGAGTCCAGAAAGCAGATCAAAAGCAGAGGAAGCCACATGTCAGTATTCAAGGTTCAGAAAGCAGAGCAAGCACAATTGCAGTCTATCTATCTATATATGCATCAGTTCTCATTGTCCATCTTTGTCCACTGTCTACTTCCTTCACAAATGATCGCTGATAACCAATCGAGTCGAGTGCGGGACCTGACAAAGATGAATTCACTGGAGCATCGAGTTTGCAATCCAGGCCCTGTGCTCGAAGGACATAATGAATACATCAAGGGATCTCCTGCACGTAATCAGTCTGGGATGGATGCCGGAAGGACAGTCAACGGTCGCCATTCCTGTTGTAGATTGTTCAGATTCTGAATACATAAATTCAGAAACAAGCACATTCGGCTTGGCTTACCATACTTTTTGCCTGGGCCTCGTTTGGAACTCTGACTTTTTCTGCTACAAGATTCCTTCTGCCTGATGATTTTTCAGATTTGGTTCACCAATCTGAGCCTTTTGTTTGGCAGGCTGCGTGTCCTTAATGAAAACATGTTTAGTACTTGGATTCTGCAGCGCGTGTTGAAAATGTTGTTGCGTGTGCTTGGAGGGATGGTCTTCCAGAATAGATTGCACAAGCACTGTCTGAGGTTCTCTCGTGATGCGTTTCCAAAAACAGATGCTGGTATCACAAACAGCAGTTGAAGTAAGAGCAAGTACAATAAGATGACATAAGCAGGCTATAAGAACTAAAATATTATATCCTTACTTAGTTGGAGGAGAGAGAATAGGAGAGAGAAGAGAAGCGGGCTCTTGCTGAGTAGCCAGCTGCAGCACGAGACCCAAGACGCTTTGTGAGGTTGTAAGGTGGGCCAACTACTAATAAAGTAGTACACATCTAAAACTTACTATTGTATATGCCGGCTATTAGGTTGGCTCTAGATGACATGACAACTCCTTATAGTCGATTGTTGGCTGTATTATTAACCATGCTCTAAGAAATCATATCGTTCATGTTTTACGTGCTTAGCACTTTTGCTGAAATTTATGGAAGCGGCCTGGGCTTGTTGCTGACGGTCTTGCTATGTGGATACTTGCAGATGGGAGCATTTTCAAGGATTGAAGATTTTCCAAAAATTGTCGAAGGCTCAAGGTGCATTCCAGGCCAGTTCGAATCATACCTGGAAAGCAAATTGAGTCTCTTGGGAGGTACCAGCTGTTTTTCACTAGTAGAAAACAGGGCTTTGGTCCAGCCCTGAAAAGCCCATTAATCCCGGTTCACTCACGAACCGGGACCCATGGGGGCATCGGTCCCGGTTCGTGAGGACAGGGCGCCGGCCGGGCCTCGTGGGCCATTGGTCCCGGTTCGTCTGACCCCTTTGGTCCCGGTTCCAGACACGAACCGGGACCAATGGGCCTGGCTCCTGGCCCACAGCCATTGGTCCCGGTTTGTGGCTGGAACCGGGACCAAATGGTGTCCTTTAGTCCCGGTTCCAGTCACAAACCGGGACCAATGGTCGGCCTATATATACCCCCTGCCCGCGAGCAGAGCAGTGCACTGCTTTGTTTTTTTGGCCGGCCGTTGGGAGAGCTTTGTGGTGCTCTAGCTCACCTCCTATGCACATGAGGTGTTCGATGAAATGCCCGAGCCACACTTAAGCTTTCTCCTCTCGAAGCTCCTTGTCCAAGCTCCATTTTCCTCAAGATTTGTCTAGGTTTGGCGGTCCGTCCTGTCCCGTCCCCGTCCTCACCGCCGTCGATCGCCCGCGCCCATCTCGGCGCCGGCACCACCGTGGTTAGCCTCTTCTTCTTATCTTCTTTCTAAAAGAAAAAAGTTCTTACTTGTATCATTTAGATAGATACTTGTGTAATTTTCTTACTTTTATTATTGTTTGTTATTATATAGTGCCATGGTCATGGTATCCGCCCACGTCGGCCCTCGTCCGGTCTATGATTCGGATGTGGTATATATTATCTTTTATAACTATTTGTTTTATTTAGTGTTTATGACAATTATGCCGACCAACGTGACATAGATTTTTTAATCTAGGAGGTATGTGAACCGGAAATTCCAACCGACATAGAAATTCTTGTCGAGAAGTTAAATTTGGTTGAAAAAGAAAACAATTACTTGAAAGAAAAATTACAAAGAGTGGAAGAGGAGAAGATGAAGTTGGAGTTGCATGTTGCCGATGTCGTCGACGATCACAAGATCAAGATGGATGCAATGCGCTTGAAGATTAGAAAGATTAGAAAATATGCCATTCATACTGAGGCTTGGTATCATTATGCCGTTGGATCAATTGGTACCTTAGTTGCGGTTATGATCGCATTTGTTGTTGCATTTAAATTTTATAGTTTCAATGTATGTTTTAATTAGATGCTCTAGAGAGCTATATGTTGTTCAATAATGAGAACTATGTATGAACGTTATGTATTTATTTTGGTCACTACTGTACTTTGGCTTTAATGTGATGATGAATTTCTATTAATTTGGTCACTTCTCTATTCATGATATGCACGCAGATGAACCGGCAATGGATGTATGGTGACCGACACACCTCTGAGTATATTAAAGGCCTGCATAATTTTCTCGAAGCGGCTGAGGCAAACAAGCAGAATGGTTTTATGCATTGTCCATGTACTGTCTGTGAGAATACGAAGGCTTTCTCCAACTCTAAAACCCTTCACTTCCACCTGCTTGAGAAGGGTTTTATGCCACACTATAATGTTTGGACCAAGCACGGAGAAAGGGGGGTTATGATGGAAGACAACGAAGAAGAAGAGGATGATGACAACTACCCGCCCCCTGAATATGGTGATGCTGCAATGGGGGAAGCTGAAGATCAAGAGGAACCAGACGATGTGCCCAATGATGATCTTCGCCGGGTCATTGTTGATGCACAGAGAGAATGCGAAAATGAAAGGGAGAAGTTGAAGTTCGATCGCGTGTTAGAGGATCACAAAAAAGGGTTGTACCCAAATTGCGAAGATGACAACAGAAAGCTCGGTACCACACTGGAATTGCTGCAATGGAAGGCAGACAATGGTGTATCTGACAAGGGATTTAGTTCGCTACTGAAAATAATGAAGAAGAAGCTTCCAAAGGATAACGAATTGCCCGGCAGTACGTACGAAGCAAAGAAGGTTCTATGCCCTCTAGGATTGGAGGTGTAGAAGATACATGCATGCCCTAATGACTGCATCCTCTACCGCGGTGCGTACGAGGATTTGAACGCATGCCCGGTATGCGGTGCATTGCGGTATAAGATCAGAAGAGATGACCCTAGTCGACGAGATTGTCGTTCTGGGCCCTGTATTTCTACACAATATGTTCCCCTTTGAGAGGTTCATGGGAGTCTTAAAGAAATATGTTCGTAACCGCGCTAGGCCAGAAGCAAGCATCTCCATGGGCCATCAAACAGAGGATGTCATTGGGTTTTGTGTTGACTTCATTCCTGACCTTAAGAAGATTGGTCTCCCTCAATCGCGGTATGAGGGGAGACTGACTGGAAAAGGCACGCTAGGAGCGGACTCAATAATATGTAGGGACGGGCATTCTTGGTCTCAAGCATACTACACAGTTCTACATAATTCTACCTTGGTGACCCCGTATGTCGATGAACACAAGAATATTCTGCGCTCCAAACACCCGGAGCAGTGTGACGACTGGATTACATATGAACACATCAGGACTTTTGGCAGTTGGTTGCAAACACGTCTCATGGGTGACAACACTGTTTCTGATGAGCTGTACTCGTTGGCCAGGGGACCATCTTCGACTGTATTGACTTACAAAGGGTACGAGATAAATGGGAATACATTTTACACGATCGCCCAAGATCAAAAGAGCACCAACCAAAACAGCGGTGTCCGCTTTGATGCAGCAACCAAGAGGGGAAAGGACACATATTATGGTTACATAGTGGACATATGGGAACTTGACTATGAACATGATTTGAAGGTCCCTTTGTTTCAGTGCAAATGGGTCAATCTGTCAGGAGGTGGGGTACAGGAAGACCCACAGTACGGAATGACAACAGTGGATCTGAACAATCTTGGGTACACAGACGAACCATTCGTCCTAGCCAATGATGTGGCGCAGGTTTTCTATGTGAAGGACATGTCTACCAAACCGAGAAAAAGAAAAGATAAGGAAGCGAATACATCATACGATGAGCCAAAGCGCCACATAGTTCTTTCAGGAAAAAGAGACATCGTGGGATTGGAGGGCAAGACAGACATGTCTGAAGATTATGAAAAGTTTCATGAAATTCCTCCCTTCAAAGTCAAGGCTGACCCAAGCACCCTGTTAAACGATGAAGATTATCCATGGTTACGGCGCAATAAGCAAATGACACAAGCGAAGAAAAAGTGAAGACTTTCTCTCCACAACTAGTATGATGATGCCTTTGATCTAGAATATCACTGCAGTTACATGTGAAGAAATGAAATGCCTTTTGTAACAGATTAGTTTTCGTATGAAACCCTGATACTTCGAAAGAGATTGTCCGTTTTGTACACGAAGTGCATCCAGTTTTTGCCGTAACCCTCTCAACTTTTTATGACATGCTATGTGGGTGAAATGATGATACCATGCCAACTTCCAACCTTTTCAAAGTTCATTTGTAGTGCTTTTCAATTTCAGGGTCATTTAGCTTAAAAAAATCAGTAAATGCATGAAAAATACCAGATGAAGTCAGAAAGGGTTGAAAATTGATGATGTGGCTTTGAATGGTTCATTTTGAACACACAAAAAGTCTGGAGTTCAAATAAGTTCAAAAAAATGAAATACCTTTGTAACAGATGAGTTTTCGTCCGAAACCCTGATACTTCGAAAGAGATTGTCCGTTTTGTACACGAAGTGCATCCAGTTTTTGTCGTAACCCTCTCAACTTTTTAGCACATGCTATGTGGGTGAAATGATGATACCATGCCAACTTTCAACCTTTTCAGAGTTCATATGTAGTGCTTTTCAATTTTAGGGTCATTTAGCTCAAAAAATTTAGTAAATGCATGAAAAATACCAAATGAAGTCAGAAAGGGTTGAAAATTGATGATGTGGCTTTGAATGGTGCATTTTGAACACACAAAAAGTCTGGAGTTCAAATAAGTTCAAAAAAATGAAATCCCTTTGTAACAGATGAGTTTTCGTCCGAAACCCTGATACTTCGAAAGAGATTGTCCATTTTGTACACGAAGTGCATCCAGTTTTTGCCGTAACCCTCTCAACTTTTTAGCACATGCTATGTGGGTGAAATGATGATACCATGCCAACTTTCAACTTTTTCAGAGTTCATTTGTAGTGCTTTTCAATTTCAGGGTCATTTAGCTCAAAGAATGAACTAATAGCAAAAAGAATGAACTAGAAAACTTTTATGAAACTCTAATAGCAAAAAGAATGAACTAAAAATAATTAATTAAAATATTCTGTTATGATCAACTAAAACAAAACTATAATATTCTTCAATAGCAAAAAGAATCAACTAAAAGGCTTCTATAAAACTCTAATAGCAAAAGGAATCAACTAAAAAGCTTTTATAAACCTCTAGTATTTTTGAAACTAAAATTATATAAAATTTATGAAACTAAAATTATCAAAGTATTTTTTGTTCAAAACATTAATAGCAAAAAGAATTTTCATAAAGAATTTTTTTGTTAGAAACTTTAATAGCAAACTAAAATAACCAAATCTCTTTTTGATTAAAACAGAAATTTAAAATTACCTAAAACTTACCAAATTGAATATAATGATAAAACACAGTAATATTAAATAGCAGGAAAAAGAATCACTCTAAAATCCATTTTTAGTAAAGTTATTCACAAACTAGTGATTCACACAAATTTCAAAAAATTCAAATTTAAACTATTCAAATTTGAAAACTAATGGCACTAACAGAAAGTTTATAATTTTTGTGACGTAAAAGGAAAAAGAATCACTGAAAGACAGTAAGTACACTAGTAGAAATCAGGCCTTTCGACCGGAGCATTAGTCCCGGTTGCATTTTGCACCGGGACTAATGCCACCATTAGTCCCGGTTCGTGAGGATAAGCATTAGTCCCGGTTTGTTAGGACCCTTTAGTCCCGGTTGATAACACCAACCGGGACTAAAGGGGTGGTGGCAACCGTTCGGCTGACGCGAGCACTTTTAGTCCCGGTTGGTGTCACCAACCGGGACTAAAGGTCCCAACCGTTCAAACCTCGCGCCTTGGAAGTTGTTCCGCGCG